>CADCSW010000006.1:35000-2641300 GCA_902805455.1 Daldinia concentrica
TTGTTTATAAAAGATTTAATTTTATATATATTAAAATTATAATATATAAATATAATTATACCGTTTTCGGTATAATAAAATAATTATTAATTAAAATATAAAATTAAAGTTTATTTATATTTATTTATAACGTATAAAAAGTATTACCGCGTTTTAATATAAATTTTAATTTAAAAACGTTTAATTATTATTTAATAAATGATAACGTTACGGTATTATTAATTTAAATAATTTTCTTTATAATAAATTAAATTATTATTATAATAAAGTTATTAATAAAGTAAAATTAATTTTTTTTATAATAATTTAAATTTAACTTTCGTTTTTTATTAATAAATAAATAATTTAACATTTATTAAATTTTATTTCGATATAATAAAAAAAGTTAATATTAAAAGATTAAAAAATAACGTTATTATAAACGTTTAATTATTATAAATTAATTATTTTTATAATAATTTTTTTAACATTTTTAACTTTAAATTTTAAAAAATTAAAAAATGATATTAATAAATAAATACGTAAAAAAGTAATAATAAAACAAGTAATAAATAAATAAATGCGATGAGATTAATGTAATATTAATATTTAAAAAAGGAATTATTTATTATAAAAAAATGAAAAAATTTATTTTTTATATAATATATATTATATAAATGTGATTTTTTTTAATTAAAAATATATTACGTTATAATACGTTTATAAATCATTTAATGATTATTTTTTTTTATTTTTTTACAATTAATTAATTGCGAATTTATTATTTTTTTTACGTTTTATTTGTTATTTTAATCGTAAGTTAATTTAATTGTTTTTTATTAAACTTTTTAATTTTTTATTTAAAATAACTTTTGTTATAATATTTACGGGGTTGTAAATGTTATATATTAAACGAATATTATTTATTTTTTAATTTTTATATAATTGTTTTAAAATTATTAAATTAATTATTAACTTTTTTTCGTTAATATTACCCATTTATATTAAATATTAATATAAAAAAAAAAAAGTTAATATATAAAACGAAAAGGGTTTTAAGTAAAAAAAAACGTTTAAAAATAATATTAATCGTATAATAAATGACGTAATTAATATTAAAATTTTAAATTATTTTATAAATTTTATTAACGAATATATTATACGTTATTTATTTATATTTAATAAACGATTAATAAATAATATTTTTAATTATGTAAATTTTATTATTTTAATTAATGGCTTTTTTATTATTTAAAATAATAATGTATTTAATTTATAAATTTAAATTTTTATTATTTAATTTTAACGTTAAAAGTTTTTACTTTTTTAAGTTTAAAATTAATATATTAAATTATTATTAAATAATTAAAAACGGTTTTAAATTAATAAATAATTATAATTAATGGTTAAATGACTTATAAACGTATTATGACGTTTTACGCTTTTAATTAAAAAAAAGTCGTATTTATATATTATATATTATATAAAAAACGAGTTTTTCTCGTTTTTTTTTAATAAATAATTCCTTTTTTAAACATTAATATTATATTAATTTCATTATATTTAATTTACTTGTTATTTGTTTTATTGTTATTTTTTTACATACGTATTTATTAATATTAATTAATATTATTAAATATTTAATAATATAAATTAATAAAGTTAAAAAAGTCATTATTATAATAATCCGGAAAAACTTATTATAATAATATACGCGATATTAATAACTTTTCTTTTATAAAAAACATTTACATTATTTATGACAAATAACCTTTTTTTTACATATAACTTTTACAAAACATTTTTACATTATTTTAATTTAAATCTTTTATTTTTTACATTTTTATTTCCCGTATTACTTATATTTTTAATAATGTTTTAAAATTTATAAATAAAAAGTTCGGCGTAAATTTAAACTTACATTATTAATAATAACGCGATAAAATAAAAAAATAAAAACGAGTTCTTTAAATTTTTTAAGTTAATTTTTAATTAAAGACTTATTTTTATATAATAATTTAATTATATAGTAATAAAGTAAAAGTTAATTAACTTATAAATAATTACTTTTAAATAAAAGGTAATTTAAACATTACTTACGTTGTTAAATTTCGAAAATATTAATAAAAGTTTAATAAATGTATATACACTCGAAAAAACCATAAATAAATATTAAAAACGATTTAAAAGGTTTATAATAAATAACTTCGTAACATTATTAAAATAAATATTAAACAAGTGTAAGGTTAATCAACTTGGTTATAAAGCATTTTATTACGTAATTCTTATTTTTTAAATTATATAAAAATCTTAAAAGCTTTTTATCTTTTTGATTAAAAAAAAAGCGACATATAAACATCATTATGAAAAACATTTAGTCTTTAATTAACAGTTATATAATTATTTTAATCTTTAAGTTTATATTAAATTTATCTTATTGACTTTTACTTTTTGTTTATTAATCAATTAAATTTATATTTATAAGTTAAAGTATAATGTTTTTATTAATAATTTAAAGCCTTTTTTAAGGATTAAGTTATTAAAGTGATAGGTTATATTTTATAAAAGTTACTTATTTTTTATTTAATGGCGATTATTACGGGACTCGAACCCGTAACTTTAATCTTAAGAGAATTGTTAAAAGTTGATTAATAATAATGGTTTTAAAACTATAGATTTAAATTCGAGAACTTATAGTTATAATTCGAGAAAGATTAAAAGGATTATAAAAAACTTTAAAGTTATTAAACATTAATGAAAAGTTAAATATTAAAACTTTATTTAAACAATTATTAATTAAGATTATTTGATTAAAAAAGTTTTTATTAAAATATTAATAATATAACCGAATATGCCGGAATATCATTAAAATATTTATGTAATAAAGTGATATTAAATAAGTTATAAAACGAATGAAATGATTAATAATACGTATTATAAATAATAAAATATTACGAAGATTATTAATATAAAAGACGAATTATAATTAAAAATATAATACGAGAACGACGTATAAAATATAATAAAACGGTTGCTAAAAATGATAGTTAAAATACGGTTAAATAACGGTATAAAAAAAAGTCGAATTAAAGTTTAATCCCACGGTTATATTATTATAACAAATAATATAATAATAACAAATAATAAGATTTATAATCAAGAAATCCATTTATATATTATTATTATTATGTTAATGGAATTATTAATTAAGTCATTTATATAAAAAAAATAAAGAATTATTAAAGTTATCGTAATAACTTCGTTATCGCTCGTTTTGTTATACTTTAAAACGATGCGATTAAAGGCCGAATTAATAATTACTTACTTTTAAAATGAATTATATAAAATAAAGATATTAAAAGATGGTTAAACATTTAATCAAGTTTTAATAAACAAAGATAAATATTATTTTTTCCTTTATATTAAAAATAAAAGACAAAAACATCATTAATATCATTCGGTAAATTAAATACTATTTATATCTTTAACTCATTAAAATATTAATCGGATTATAAAGATCAACTTTAATCAAAAATAAGTTAACAATAATAAATTTAAACTATAATCCTTACGTTAAAAAAAGGTAACCCAACTTAAAGTTTAATTAAGTTTATTACCTTTTAAAAATATTATATTAACATTATTTATTTTATCACGAACATTATCGACTATTAGTTTAATTCGTATTAATCACCCCGAATTCATCGAATACAAAGATATTTTAAGTATACCGTTTAAAAGTAAAAACGATCGAGAAAGTTTACCCTTTAAACAGCCTTTAAACTTAAAACAAGATAAGATAATTAAACTTACGGTACAACTTTAACATTCCATTAATTAAAAAACTATTAAAATTATATTTTAATTACAAAGAAAACCAATTAATATTTAATTTATTATTTAATAAACTCAACCATTTAACTTTAAAAGTAATTTAAATTATAACTTAACAATGGATTTTATTAATTAAACTTAATCGACCATTTAAACGCCACCAATTAATCTAAAACTATTAATTTACCTTTATTAAATTATATTACTTAACTTTTAAAATCACAAGGATAAATTATTTAACAAGTTAAAAGTTATACAATGGTTAAAAGATATTAACGAGATTTTTTATCGTTATAAAATACTTAATCAAAATCGTATTAAAGAGATTTCATCGTAAATTATAAATCGAGACATGCGTAAAAAGGTTAAAATAACTATTTTTAATGTTATTATTTAAGACCAAGCTTAAGTTTTATTAAAAAAGAAGTTTATTATACGTGATTTAAATTAATACAAATTATACAAGTTTAAGTTTAAAGATCTCGGCGAAAGTATCTTGATTAAAAACCCGGTTAAATTAATAAATTTAATCAAAAATTATTCGATTATCTTCTAAAACATTAAATTAAATATAACTTAAATTGTTAATTTAAACAATTATATCGAAACGATTTTAAGTTAAATTTAAAATAACATTTTAAAGGATATTATTTATCATGTTAATTTATCGCTTACAAATATTTAAACAACTTCTTTTAACAAAATCAAAGATATAATTTATAATTAAACCAATTAAAAAGTTAAGTTATCTCATTACTATCACAGTTAAAAGAAGTTACTTAAGTTTAAAAATTAAAATAATGATGATATTCCACCTTAAACACTATTAAAGAAAACTCGAAAAAATAACCTTAATAACTTTATACAATTAAAGATTTTTAATAAAAATAAATTAAAACCATTAACAATTAATAATTTAACAAATTATTTTAACAATATATAAATTAATATATAAAAGATCATTTCGGATTAAATTAAACAAGAATTAATTGTTATAAAGGATACATTAACAACATCGCTTTATATTATAACACGGGATAATTATGTTTAATTCTTAAATCGTACTTTAAAAATTAATTAAATTATGATTTATAAATAGTTGTAGTTTTTTAATCTTCGTATAAAAGAATATGATTTAATTAAACCATTACTTTTATTTACATTTAATTATCCACTTAATACTTATTAGTTTTATAAGTTTTAAAAAAACGTTTATATAAAATATACGTTACTTAAATATCTTATATTTTATGCCATAAACGTGGATAACTTCTTACATTATAATAAAAACCGTAACATTTATATTATAAATCGATTAAATGGATAAAAATTAATTTAAAACTTAAATATTCCGAATTAAGTATAATAAATAGTTAAACGAAACGGTTAATTTATTAACATTGTTATTTATAAGTATATTTTTGATTAAAATATTAACAGTGTTTTTACGAAAAGAAAAGCTAAATATTATTTAAAAAAAATAGTTTTAAAAATAAAAGACCTTATAACTTTACGATATAAGATTAAAAATTAAAATGCAGTAAAGTAATATAAGAAAATAACAGTTGTTATAAATGTAACCATTGCGAATTAAACCGTTACGAACGTAGTTTAATTTAATACAATTAACGTAATAAATATCAATGTTATTACGATTAAAAACAAATTAAACATTATTAATAATGTACTTTTAATTAAATATGGTTGGTTTCTTAAAGTAATAAGTAAAGACAAAGTTATATAAATTAAAGGAATTATTAAAAAAGAAATCGATAATTAATTTAAAAAGTTATTATTTAATATTAATGCGATCAAGCGAAAAAAAGGTTTAAACGGTAAGATAATTAAAGTTAAATATTTAAATATAAATGTATCTTAAAAGGATAAAAATATTGATTAACATAAATTTAAAAGATTTACTTTAATAAAAGTTTCGAATATATATATTAAAGAAGTTATTATGTTTTAAGAAAAAAAGTTTATTAAAAACGTTAAAAAACGATTTAATGTAATATAAAATAAGATGATTAAATTTATACTTAAGTTTAGTAAATTAATTTATTAAAAACTAGTTAAAAAATCCTTTAATCGGAAAGTTATACTAATTTTGTTTATTAAGATTTCGAAAGA
This sequence comes from Daldinia concentrica, assembly GCA_902805455.1. Classification (NCBI taxonomy): domain Eukaryota; kingdom Fungi; phylum Ascomycota; class Sordariomycetes; order Xylariales; family Hypoxylaceae; genus Daldinia; species Daldinia concentrica. The sequence continues at coordinate 40,944 of CADCSW010000006.1, forward strand.
ATAAGCTTAAAAGGATACGGATATTAACGTTAATTATATTGATATTTTTAAGCTTTAAATTAAATTATATACGCTTTTATTCGCGGAGATCGAACGTTTTACAAATAAGTAACAAAAATAAAAGCTAAGATTTCTATTGTTAAATAATTTAAAAGTGTATTTTAAATCATACTTTAAATTAATAATTAAAATTAAATCATATGGTAATAAAAGTTTAATTATTAAAATAATTAATACCGGAGCTAAATTGTTGATTATAATATAATCATATATTTAAAATTATAATTTACTTATACGATATAATAACTTTACTTGTAAAGGATTTAACAACCCGATTTAAGTCCCGACATTAAAATATATTAAAAGGTTAATGTGGTTAATAAATTAAAGTTTACCATTGTTAATTTATGTTATTAAAGATAAGTATTATATAAATAAATTTATTATAAGCTTGAATTTCATTTTCCAATTACGAGTTAAGTTGTTAATTAAAAACGAAAAAATATTAATAAAAGTTATAACATTTAAATCAATATGGATCGAAATCCCGTTATCATTAAAAACCTTAAGTAATTAATTTTTTAAAGATTTTATTAAATTATATTACGTATAAGAAAAATAAAAGCCGTTAATGATTAAAGCTTAATTAACGGCGTAATAAAGTTTAACTTATACGACTAACAATTAATTAATAAAAAAATGGGGTTAAGTTAATTTAATCTTAAAGTTATTAATGTTAAAAAATATAATTCGTTTTCTTGTAATTAAAATAATATATTTGTTATTATTAATATAAAACTTAAAAATTAAAATTAAAAAGATTAAAATATTAAAAATGGCTATCCATTTAATTTGGAAAAAAACGAAGAAGTTAAAGCAATATTATCCGACGAAGAATTTCTTGTGTTTATAACGAGAGTCTTATAAAACATCTTTAAATATTATAGAAAAAAGAAATAAAAAGCCCGATGTTGTAATAAAAATCAAATAATTTTAATTAATATAATATATAAAAATAAGTTTTAAAAAGTTTAACTTGTAAATGATGCCCCACTTAACGGGTTAACTCCGCCCGGATTATTAAACTAAAAAAAAGATGTATTAAAAAAAGCTTTAAAAAATATCAAGGGTTTTGATTTATTTAAAACAAACGGTTTATATTAAAATATTACCTTTAAATTTACCAAGGAATTTTAAAGAATATGTTTAACACCGAAACAACTTAAAGCTTTAATTACTAAATTAAAAGATATAAAATTTATTAATTAAAAAAAAAAGGTATTTATTAAAGTCTTATATTATTAAAAGAAAGTATTAACATAAAGATTCGATAAATTTAAAAAAATTAAAAAAGAAATTACACCTTTTTATATCATTAAAACACGATAATATAAGGCTTAACAAATTAAAAACATTTCGATTTTAACACCGTTAAAAGATCGTGTGATTAAGATCTTATAAAATAAAATTAAAGCAAAGATTTTTAAAAAAAGTTATAACCTTTATTGAAATGTTTGGTTTATTATTAAAAAAAAAAATGGTAAATTGTAATTAATTAATTCCGTTATTAAGTTAAACGCTTAAATAATTAAAAACGCGTTTTTACTTAAAAATTACGATATATTTATTAAAGAATTTGCTATTTATACGATATTTTTATGCGTGGATTTATTTTCAAGGTATAATTACTTAAATTTATTTATTTATAACCAAAACATAACAATATTTACAACCCCACTCGAACTGTTTAAATTTACAATAATCTTAATAAAAGCAATAAATTTAATTGCTTATTTTTTAAAAACTATAAACCGTATATTATTTAATTTAATCCTATATATTTACAAACCATTCTTCGATAATATTAACGTAAAAAAACCAAATACTAAATATAATAATCAAGAAGTCTACTTAAAAATCCGACAATTTATACTTAAACACATTAAAAACTTAAATAAAGTATTATTAAACTTCGAGCTAATTGAAGCTATTGTAAACCCAAAGAAATCAAAATTTTACAAGTTTATAATTGAGATCGTAAGTTATATTTACGGATTAAATGGTCGTTTACTTGAAAAAGCTAAAGTTTTAAAAATCCTCGAATAAAATACGTGTAAAGATATAATAAAAATCCAATCATTTTTAAGCTTAATAATATACTTTTATATATGGATCGAAAATTATACCACGGAAACATTACCCTTAACAAAATTACTGCGTAAAAAAGAACCATTTATATAAAAAACACTTTAAATTCGAGCTATAAATAAATTAAAAGAAACATTTATAAGTTTACCTTATTTTATTATAATTAATTACAAGTTTAATTATTAAATAATGTTTAAAACAAATGGATTTAATTAAGGTTAAGGAATAATAATAAAATAGTTTAATAATTAAAGGAACTTTAAACCTTTTCGTTATAAATTAAAAGCATGAAAAAGAGCCGAATTAAAATACGATGGTATAAAGCAAGAATGTTTTACAATTATAAAAGTATTAAAACGACTTAAGAATTACCTTTATAAAGTCCGATTTTTGTTAAAAACTAATGCGAAAGTTTTAATTTCCCAATTAAATAACAGTTTCTTTAACTTATTTAACGTTGCATTATTACGATAAATTGTTTACATTAAGATATTTAACTTTAAAATAAAACATATCGCAAGAAAACGCAATATAATAATAAACGCTTTATTAAGAAAACCAAGCGGTTTTTTTAATTAAAAAAACGAGAAATGAAAAGAAGATCTCGATAACTTCATTAATATATAGTTTAATATAATCACGTTATTTCTAGTTAATCTCGAAGTTTAAATATACGATAGTAGTTTATAAAACAAGTTATAACCAATTATATTATTCCCGATAAAAAAATGGAATATTAAATCTTAAAAAATTACTTAATACTTTACAACATTAAAATTACCAAAATACTTATTAATTAATTAAATAAAAAAGGGTTAAAAAGCTTAAACCAAATTCAAAAATAAAGTTTTAAAATATATTGTATTTAAAAAAATCCTTTAAAAAAAAAGCGGAAAAGACCAATTAAATCGACGAGTTATTAATTACGAATTTATGAAACGAAGATTTATTGCCAATTTATATATTTAATATGGTTATAAAGGTTGAGATTTTACATATTAATATATTTCTAATATATATTATTAGAAAAAAATATATAAATATATGGTAAAAGTAATAAAAATTTACGTTTAATGTTAAAAAGTTAATTAAAGGATATCGTTAAATAAAGTAAGTTATTTTAACCTTAATACTATCTTAACTTATTAGATTTTTAATATATAATACATGTTCGATAACTTCGAATATAAAGCGATTATTAAAGCACGAGAACAATTATCGGACTATTTAAAAGTAACACCTTTAAAAACAGTAAATTCGGATAAAGTGGCGAAGTTTATAAAAAAAAGAATAATCTTATAATATGGTTAATTATTGGAAATTAAAGTAAACGAAGGTTTAAAATTTAAGGATTAAGTTATAAAAGCTTATATAAAATTCGGGATTAAAAAAGTCGTAAAACTATTTTATTTTTCATAAATATAAAAATAAGTGGAAGTCGGTTATAAACCGATTAAATTTAAACTTATAAAAATAATTAATGGTATTAATAAGAAATGGATTTAACACTTAAATACAATAATATAAACCGATAAGATTACGATTAAATCTAGTGGGTTTAATCTTTATAAAATTATTTACAACCGTTATTTCATTTTCCCGATTAAAGTAGTTATTCCATTATAGAAAATATTAAATTAAAAAGGAATTAATACGAAAGAAAATCTATTTATTATATATACTCGAATGATTAAACGAAGATTAATGGATATAAACCATGTTGTTTAAATTATTACCGAAAAACGTTAAGTAATGGCATAAAAGAATAATTAACGAAATACGCATAAAATGAAAAAAGAACCTTTAAAGGTTAATAATCTTGTACTTTTATACGATACTTTTAAATATATAAATATGTCTCGAAAACGTTAATTATAATATAATTAACAAGGATTTTATTTGATTAATAAAATTTTAAGTATTAATAAATATATCATAAAATATTTTAAAGGAAACGAAGTACAAAAAAATATATTAAGAAATAAACTAAAGTTATTTATATAAAACTATTAAAGTTATTAAAAACTTATAAATCTTAAAGATGATAAATGGATTATCGGGCTAGTTATAAAAAGCATTAATTAAGAAAATTTAATATTAATAAAGATAAATATCTTTAAACTTAAAAAGGATGATTATAAAAGGATTTAATATCCAAAATCCCAAATAGTGATTAAGATACTTGTGGGAAAGAAAGAAGGATTTAAAAATTATACGAGCATTAATTTAAATGATTTTAAATTAAAGGATATAAAAAGGGGATTATATCGTTATTTAATGCGTAAAAAGACGCGGTTTAATTAATTTTTTACGAATTTAATTTAATCAAATTGCTTAAAAAATATTATACATATAAGACGAGATTTGATTAAAAGATTACGCTTATTTATTTATATTATTAACATTATTTATCAATTATTATTATTTATTTTATAATTTTAAAATCTTTTTCAATAAAGTTTCACCATTATACTCTTTTAAATACGGCGAATTCTTTAGTCGGACGTCTTTAATGATTAAAGGTTCTTTATTATTTTTAACCTTTAAACGATAAAGTTAAAACTTTTAAAATAAGTATTGTTCCACCGCGAATAAATAATTGCCACAATTATTACCGAATTAACTTAAAATTAATCGACAATTAAAAAACGGTTATATACCAACGTAAAAAGAAAATTCGGAAGATTTAAAATACTTTTTACAAATACGATAAAGAATTTCATTCGGGTAATTAAAGGCTTAAACGACCAAGTTTTTAATACGTTAAAGATTTTATAAATAAGACATAATTTACCCAATCGGACCACTTTAACAAATATTTACGTAAATAAAAAACGAACCATTATTACTTTAATTTTAAACATAATTAACGTACGGTGTTATTAATTTAAACAATATTTAAAACTTTTTATCAATGATTATTTAACAAATATATCGATTAAAAGTTATACCATTAAAGAAGTAAATAACGAGTTGTTTAAATAGTTAAAAGATTTAATCGTTAAAAGTATAATATATTATTAATATCTAAATTATTTATAAGCCGATAAAGTAAAAGATGCGATTTTTTTACTATATTAATCATTTATTAATATTTCATCGTTTAAAATTTGTTAAGTCTTTGATCAAATAGTTTAAAAGCTTTAAAATAAAAGAACAATTTAAAAATAAAGCTGTTAAAGTTATTATTATTATTACCATTATTATTAATTAAATTGGTAAAAGTGTTAAGACTTAAAGAAAGAATACGATAAAGTGATAAAGTAATAATTAACTCTTTAAACACGATATTGTTAATAAAAGTAAAAGAGGATGACATTATAATAAAAGTAAATATAGGAATTTTAAGTAATTATAATAAATATTACGTTATTAAAAAACGATATAATATCATTAATATATCGACGAAAAAACGAAGACTTAAAATAAATCAATTAAATGATAATAATTTAAGTTAAGATAATTGTAAAGATTAAAATTAAGTTATTTAAAAAGAAAAAAAAAGGAAATCTTTTAAAAGAAAAAGGAAAAAAAAGGCAATTTATATAACTTATGCGTATTAAAGTGGTTACTTTATATTGAAAAATCATTAAAATGTGTAAATATATATAATATCTTTTAATTAATCTTTTAATTAATAATAGTTACTCGATCTTTAACGACAACGTTTTGAAATATAACATAAAAAGAATCAATTATTACACTACCTTTTATTTATTCAATTTTCTTTCTTTTAACATCATTTAAAAGCATATTATTATTTTAATCAAATCATTTTCTACTTTAAAAATAGTTTAAATTTATTTTACCGTATTATATTAACATATTGTATTATTATTAATAACACTTTCTTTTATTTAATTATTAAAATATTTAACTTTTCCTTTATTAAAGTTAAAATAATTAACGAGTAATAAAAAAAGTACAATATAATTCATACGCTTAAAGACGTTATTCACGGCAATATCATGCCGGATCAAAAGAATTATATTAACATTAACCCTTTCCGTATAATTACGATTAATAAAATTATATTTTCGAATGTAAAGTTTATTAACTTATTTAATACTTAAGTATTATTATTAAAAATCGATAAAGTTAAATGGGAACAGGAATTATTTCTCGAATTTATTTATATCCTTTAATTATATAAGAAAAAAAACCTACTTTATATCGAATAAGTCATAGCTTTATAAAAATTAATAATAATAAATACTTTTGATTATATGGGCAATTACAAGCGTACGTTAAATTAAACGCTTAATTATAATATTATCGGAGGATTTAATACGGAAATAAAAAGGTCTTTCGAAAAACGGCTTAAAATGATAGCATTTTTAACGTACATTAATTTAATAAACCTTAAAAGATCGAAGGGAATAATCGAAGATTTATGTCATTACTTTTTTGTAATTTATATATTTAAGTAAAGACGCAATTACGTATTTAATACAATTAACAATGGATTTAAATAATAAGCGAATTATATTAAAAAACAATTAACGTTAATTTTAAAAAATTAAAATCTTACCTTTAAATTTAAAAAAATGGTTATGTTTAATATAACCAATTAAAAAAACGGATGATTATGCAATTACTAATGTAAATTTACTTTATATTTGATTATACAACAACCGAAAATCTTACTTAATATAATTAAATATAAAATAAATTTATATATATTATTGGAAAATTACATTACTTTTATCTCGAAATATCTTAATATTAAAGTAATTAACAACCCATTTATTAAATTGTTGTTATTAATATTCTCTTAAAAAAACAAAGGCTTAATAATTAAGAATAAACTTTAATTTAAAACTTTTATTATAAAAGCCAAGTCTTTTAAACCTTTTATATTTAAGAATTAAATAATTAAAATCTTAAACGTATTTAAAACCTTAAAACGTTTAATCGAATTAACCGCTAGTAATAATGATGTTTTTATTAAAGATTTCTTATTTATAATGGATTTAAATAAACGTTATTTATATAATCTTGGTTTACATAAAGTAAATTAATATAAGTATAAAATTTTTATATTATATTAATAAGTTATTAATACTTATAAAACTATTATTATTCGACCATAACTTAGTTTTCCGATAAGATGGTTAAAATAAAAAGAATTTAAAAAACAATTAAAAAAAACAAGGTTAAAACTTAAAAAAGTTATTAATCAAGTTAAAAGCCGTGCGGAACGGGTAAAAACTAAAGTTAAAAAGCGAGTAAAGGCCGCCGAATTAAAAGATAAAAATATAAAAGATTAATTAATTGCATCGTTATTAAAATAGTTTATAAGTTTTACATTTACTTATTCTTTTATTAAAATTACCTCGTTAATATTAACATCATCAATTTTAAAGAATACTAAACAAGTATAAAGTTAATTAACCTGGTTATAAAGCATTTTATTACGTAATTCTTATTTTCCAAATCATATAAAGATCTTAAAAACTTTTTATCTCTTTGATTAAAAGAAAAACGACACACAAACATTATCATAAAAAACATTTAATCTTTAATTAACAATCATACAATCACTTTAATCTTTAAGTTTATATTAAATTTATTTTATTAACTTTTACTCCTCGTTTATTAATTAATTAAATTTATACTTATAAGTTAAAATATAATATTTTCATTAATAACTTAAAGCCTTTTTTAAAGATTAAATTGTTAAAATGATAAACCATACTTTATAAAAGTTACCTACCTTTTGTTTAATATATACGGGATTACAAAATGTATTAATAATAAAAAACGTTTACATAAAAAAGTATAACATTAATTATATAAAAGTATTTATTAACTTTATAACGTTACGTAAATTATTAATGTAATATATTAATAAGTTAAATGTAATTAAGTAAAAATGGTTAAACGTATTAATATAAAAAATATTTATATATAATATTAATAAAAAATTAATTTATTTTAATATATAAATTTACATATATATTACGTTATAATAATAATTGGCAATTTTTAACTTATAAACGTTAATTTAAACAATTATACGTATAAATTAAACTTTATTTTTTAATATAACTTTAACCGAATTACTTTTTTCCCGCTTTTAATATACGTCATTTACTTTATACGTAATGTTCTTTCCGCCCCCCGTTTTTAATAATCTTTTATCGATTTTTAATATTTTATTTTTAATTTAATAATTAAAAATTATTACGTACTTTTTTTTTTTAATTATTACTTTTATTATATAATTTATTTTTAACTTACATTATAATATAATTTAATTAACCTTTTTAAAAGATGTCGAATTACTTATATTAAAATAATATTTAATTAATAAAAAACGTTTTTTATTTTTTAACTTTATAAAAAATTAACGCGTTTTTTTTTAATTTACTTTTATAAATTAACGCCTCGTACGATACTTTAATATATATAAAATAATTAAAATATAACCCGATATATAATATTAACTTTACATAAAAGTAAATCTTTACAATAATACCGGAAAATATATTTAAATCATTTAAACCGTTACCGAATGGTTTTTATATAATAACGGCGGTTTTTTTAAACGTTAAAATAAACGGAAAAAATTAACTTATAAAAGGTTATAATTTTTCCTTTTAAACGGTTTTATTACTTATACCGGTAAATAGTTTAATAAAGTAAACTTTTATATTTATTAATAATTAATAAATATAAATATATTATAACGTTTTTTTAATATAAATTTTTAATAAAATATATTTTTTAATTATTATAAATTACTTTAAAAAAGCTTAAAATAATAAAAATAATTATATAAATAAAGTTTATAATATCTTTAAAAACAAGTTTTAATTTTTCTTAAATGTGTGTTATACGGCAAGAATTTAATAAATATAATTTTATATTATATTTTTTATTATTTTTATAAAAAAAACAACAATTTATTTCTTATATAATATACTTTAATATTGATATTTTACGGATATATACTTAATTATAAAACGACATTTTAATACGGAATAAAACAAAATATAATATTATTAAAATTAAATATTTATTATTTTTTATAATATTAAAATTAAAGAAAAAAATAAAAAGAAGTTAAATTTAAAAATATTATAAATAATGTTAAATAAATTATTATTATATTAACGTATTTTGGAATAAGATTTTAAAAAAAAGCAATAATTTATTACGGCCGTTTATCGAGTATACCGTATCGTTTTATAATTATAATATATTTTATTTACTTTATTATATTAATTCGAAGATTTAATAAATAAATTTTATACTTTAATAAATATTTATAAGAATTTAAAAAGCGTATAATAATATATAATAAAAAAAAGTAATAAAGATATTAATTAATATTATACAAAACGAAGATATTATTAAACCGATAAAAATAAAAAATATTAAGTTAAAAAAATGTTATAAAATTGGAAAAAACGTTATTAAATATGTAAAAAAAAAAAGATGTTAATTTATTAAATACTTTAAAAAAAAAATAAAAAAAAGCCAAGAATTAATGGAAAATTAAAAAGGAATAAAATAAAGGAAAATACGTTATATTTTTAACTAATTATAAAAGTATTAAAGAAAAAAGCTTAAAATTTAATAATAATAAAAATAACGTTTAAACCTTTAAAACAAAAGAAAATAAAATTAAATAATTTTTAACCGCCGTTTATTTAATAAATTAAACGTATTAATATTAAATTACTTTTTATTATATTTTTTTTAAAAAATCTTAAAATAATACTTTTTTCGTTTTAAATTAATACGTTAAAAACGTTTTTTAAAGAATTATTCCCGATATAAACGTAACGTAAATGTTTACCGTAAAAAAAAAACAATATTAAACATTTATATAAAGTTTTCTCGAACGTAAGTTAAAAATAAACAACAGTTAAACGAATAAAATAAATATTAAATTTAATAATAAATCTTTTATTAAATTATTAAAAACAATTACAGTTAATATCTTTTTTAAACCAATTAACTTTTATATAATAAAATTAAATATTTTATTTTTTTTATACTTTAAAAATATAAACCGTTTAAAAATATATTTAAATAACGTTATTAATTAATTAATTAAAAAAAATAAAATAATTATAACGGTTATACGTAAATAAAAATATTTATGATTTTATTTTAATAATACGATTTATTTTACGGAAACGAAATTACGGCGTTTACATTTCCGTTTCGATTATTCGTTCGTAAATAAATTATATAACTTATTAAATAAAATTAATTATAACATTAATATTAATAATATTAAAGAAATTAATAAATTTTATTATTATTATTAAATAAAAAATAAAGTTTTTTAAAAGTTTAAGTTTAATTTAAAAAATCTTAATATAAATTTTAATTATAAAGTAATTATTAATATTATAAATTAATGGTTAAATGACTTATAAACGTATTATGACGTTTTACGTTTTTAGTTAAAAAAAAGTCGTATTTAAATACCATGTATTATATAAAAAACGAGTTTTTTTCGTTTTTTTATAATAAATAATTCCTTTTTTAAACATTAATATTACATTAGTTTTATCGCACTTGATTTACTTATTACTTGCTTTATTATTATCTTTTTACGTACGTATTTACCAACATATATTTTAATAAATAACCGATATTATATATGGTCGACGCAACCACGGATTTTTAAACAATATAATTTATAAAAACCGTTTCGGTTAAAAAAATATAAAAAATCTTTAAATAATATTAAATAAATACGTATTTTAAACCTTTTAATATTATTATTTACAATATTAACATTAATTTCGATAATATTAAATTTAAAAATAAAATTTACATTATAAAAATTACTTATTATTAAATCTTTATAAAAACCCATTAATTTATTAGTAAAATTAAAAAATACTATAACCTCGTACGTAAAACTTATAAAATCATAACTAATAAATTTTAAAACTTTAACTTAAAAATATTTCGATTTTAAATAATAATTAAAGCAATAAATAATATAATTAATTTAAATAATTTTGTATTTATTTTTTTAATTTTTAATACTTAATTAAAAATTAATATAAACTTATTATTAATTTTTACGCAAATTTAAAAAATATAAATAATTTAAAAAATAATAATAAAAGTTAAAAAAATTAAAATATAATATTTAATTAAAAACGCCTTAAATATAAAAAACAGTTTTAACACTTAAAAAATACTATTTATAACACTTTTAATAAAAAGCAAAATTTTAATTTATCGAAAAAAAAAAAAATAAAAAAACTTTTATAAAATTATTACAATTATTAATAAAGATATAATTTGATGGTTAAATGACTCATAAACGTATCATAACGTTTTACGTCATAACTTAAAAAGAAGGTGTATTTATATACCGTATATTATATAAAAAATAAGTTTTCCTCGTTTTTTTACTATAAATAATTCCCTTTTTAAACATTAATATTATATTAATTTTATTACATTTAATTTATTTATTACTTATTTTATTATTATTTCTTTACGTACGTATTTACCAATATTAATTAATATTGTTAAATATTTAATAATATAAATTAATAAAGTTAAAAGAGTCATTATTATAATAATTTAAAAGAATTTATTATAATAACATACGTAATACCAACAATTTTTTTTTTATAAAAAACATTTGTATTATTTATAACAAATAACTTTTTACTTATATATAACTTTTACGAAACACTTTTATATTACTTTAATTTAAACCCTTTATTTTTTATATTTTTATTTCTTATATTACTTATATTTTTAATAATATTTTAAAATTTATAAGTAGAAAATTCGGCGCAAGTTTAAACTTATACTATTAACAACGATACGATGGAATAAAAGAATAAAAACGAATTATTCGAATTTCTTAAATTGATTTTTAATTAAAGATTTACTTTTACACAACAATTTAATTATATAATAATAAAATGGAAGTTAATCGACTTACGAATAATTATTTTTAAATAAAAGGCAATTTAAGCGTTATTTACGTTATTAAATTTCGAAAATATTAATAAAAGTTTAATAAATATATGTATATTTAAAGAAATTATAAATAAATATTAAAAATAATTTAAAAAATTTACGGTAAATGATTTTGTAATATTATTAAAATAAATATACTCGAAATTACAAAACATATTAATAATAAAAAGCGTTTATATAAAAAGGTATAATATTAATTATACGAAAATATTTATTAACTTTATAATATTACGCAAATTATTAATGTAATATATTAATAAATTAAATGCAATTAAATAAAAATAATTAAATACGTTAATATAAAAAATATTTATATATAATACTAATAAAGAATTAATTTACCTTAACGTACAAATTTATATATATATCACGTTATAACAATAATTAATAATTTTTAATTTATAAACGTTAATTTAAACAATTACACGCATAAATCAAACCTTATTCTTTAATATAATTTTAATTAAACCATTTCCTTTCCGCTTTTAATACACGTCACTTACTTTATACGTAATGCTTTCTCCATCCTTTACTTTTAATAATCTTTTATTAATTTCCAATATTTCACCTTTAATTTAACAATCGAAAATTATTACGTACCTTTTTTTCCAATTACCATCTTTATTACATAACTTATTGTTAACTTATATTATAATATAACTTAATTAACTTTTTTAAAAAATGTTAAGTTATCCGTATTAAAGTAATATTTAATTAATAAAAAACGTTTTTTATTTCCTAGCTTTATAAGGAATTAACGCGTTTTTTCTTAATTTACTTTTATAAATTAACGTTCCGTATAATGCTTTAACATATATAAAATAACTAAAATATAATTTAATATATAACATTAACATTATATAAGGATAAGTTCTTATAATAATATTAAAAAATATACTTAAACTATTTAAACCGCCATCGAATAATTCTTATATAATAATAGTAATTTCCTTAAACGTTGAAATAAATAAAAGAAACTAGCTTATAAAAGGTTACAATTTTTTCTCTTAAATAGTTTTATTACTTATACCGGCAAATAATTTAACAAAACAAACTTTTATATTTATTAATAATTAACAAGCGTAAGTATATTATAACGTTTTTTTAATATAAATTCTTAACAAAATATATCCTTTAATTATTATAAACCATTTTAAAAAAGTTTAGAATAATAAAAATAATTATACAGGAAAAACTTATAATATTTTTAAAAATAAGTTCCGATTTTTTTTAAATATATATTACATAATAAGAATTTAATAAACGCAATTTTATATTATATTTTCCACCATTTTTGTAAAAAAAGTAACAATATATTTTTTACATAATATATCTTAACATTAATACTTCGCAAATATATATTTAATTATAAAACAACATTTTAATACGGAATAAAATAAAATACAATATTATTAAAATTAAACATTTATTACTTTTTATAATATTAAAATTAAAGAAAAAAATAAAAGAAAATTAAACTTAAAAATATTATAAGTTATGTTTAATAAGTTATTATTATATTAATATATTTTAAAATAAGATTTTAAAGGAAAATAATAATTTATTATAATCGTTTATTAAATATATCGCATTATCCCACAATTATAATACACTTTATTTATTTTATTATATTAATTCGAAAATTTAACAAGTAAGTTTTATATTTTAATAAATATTTATAAGAATTTAAAGGACGTACGATAATATATAATAAAAAAAAATAATAAAAATATTAATTAATATTATACGGAATAAAAGTATTATTAAATTAATAAAAGTAAAAGATATTAAGTTAAAAAGGTATTATAAAATTAGAAAAAACGTTATTAAATATGTAAAAAAAAAAAATGTTAATTTATTAAGTATTTTAAAAAAGAATAAAAAAAAGTTAAAAGTTAATGGAAGGTTAAAAAGAAATAAAATAAGGGAAAATATATTACATTTTTAACTAATTATAAAAATATTAAAAAAGAAAGTTTAAAATTTAATAATAATAAAAATAACGTTTAAACTTTTAAGGTAAAAAAAAGTAAAGTTAAATAATTTTTAATCGTTGTTTATTTAATAAATTAAACGTGTTAATATTAGATTGTTTTTTATTACCCTTTTTTTAAAAAACTTTAAAGTAATATTTTTTTTATTTTAAATTGATATGTTAAAAACGTTTTTTAAGGAATTATTTCCGATATAAACGTAGTATAAATGTTTATTGTAAAAAAAGAATAATATTAAGTATTTATATAAGGCTTTTCCGAATGTAAATTAAAAATAAATAATAATCGAATAGATAAAATAAATATTAAATTTAATAATAAATTTTTAATTAAGTTATTAAAAATAATTATAGTTAATATTTCTTTTAAATTAATTAATTTTTATATAATAAAATTAAATATTTTATTTCTTTTATGTTTTAAAGATATGGATTATTTAAGAGTATATTTGAATAATGTTATTAATTAATTAATTGGAAAAAGTGAAGTAATCGTGACGATTATGCGTAAATAAAAATATTTATAATTTTATTTTAATAATATAACTTATTTTACAAAAATAAAATTACGGCGTTTACATTTCCGTTTTAATTATTTATTTATAAGTAAATTGTATAATTTATTAAATAAAGTTGGTTATAACATTAATATTAATAATATTAAAAAAATTAACAAATTTTATTACTATTATTAAATAAAAAGTAAGGCTTTTTAAAAGTTTAAATTTAATTTAAAAAATCTTAATATAAACTTTAATTATAAGATAATTACCAATATTATATATTTTAATAAATAATTGGTATTATACGTGGTTAATGTAATTATAAATTTTTAAACGATACGATTTATAAAAACCATTTCAGTTAAAAAAACATAAAAAACCTTTAAGTAATATTAGATAAATACGTATCTTAAACCCTTTAACATTATCACTTATAATATAAATACCAACTTTAATAATATTAAATTTAAAAATAAAACTTGTATTGCTAGCGTTATTTATTATTAAATCTTTATAAAAACTTATTAATTTATTAGTAAAGTTAAGGAATATTATAATCTTATACGCAAAACTTATAAAATTATAACCGATAAATTTTAAAGCTTTAACTTAAGAATATTTCGACTTTAAATAACAATTAAAATAGTAAATGATACGATTAATTTAAACAACTTTATACTTATCTTTTTAATTTTTAATACTTACTTAAAAATCAATATAAACTTACCACCAACTTTTACGCAAATTTAAAAAGTATAAGTAATTTAAAAAGCAATAATAAAGGTTAAAAAGATTAAAGTATAACGTTTAATTAAAAACGCTTTAAATATAAAAAACAACCTTAATATCCAAAAAATACTACTTATAATACTTTTAATAAAAAGTAAAATTTTAATTTATTAAAAAAAAAGAAAATAAAAAAGCCTTTATAAAGTTATTGCGGTTATTAACAAAAATGTAACCATTGTTTTTAATGTTTTTGGTAATATATTTATATTTAAAAATATATACGTAAAACTTTACGCTAAACCAAAAAAAAACTTTATAAAGGGTAAAAAATTTATAATCGAATTATTTAAATTTATAATTAATTTAAATAATTATAAATTTATTTTAAAAAAAAATTTAATATATATCAATAAACTTTTATATATTACTTTATTATATTTTATTTTTAAAGAGTAAAATAATTTTAACTTAATATTAAAGTTATAAGTTAACGAAAAGATAATTGCGTTAAGTAAATTTTATAAAATGTTTAATTTAAAGAAATTAAACGCTTTATTTAAAAAAGATATTTTATTACCCGAAATGTATAATGTGATAATATATTAAAAAATAATAATATTTAAGTTATAAATAATTTAAGAAATTAAAGTCAAAAATATTTTTACGTTATATAAAAAATTATAATTAATGGTTTAAAGATATAATGATTTTAATAAAGAATTTATTATAACGTATGTATTTATTATTTAAAAAGTTAACCAACGCTTTATTTTATTATTAACTCTTATATTTTAATATTAAAGAATAAAAGTTATAATTAAAAATATTATTATAATTTATATTTAATTAAAGATATTAATGTAAAAGGAAGTTTATATATATTTATTAACAAAATTAAAAAATAAATATCTTAAAAAAACGCTATTATATGTTATTAAACCATTATACAATTTTGCGGAATTAAGTACGTATTAATTTAAAATTTATTTACACTATTATTAAAAAAAACTATATATAAAATTATTAACTTTTAATTTTTATTTATTAATTATAAACTTAAAATCTTTTGGATTAATCGATTTATAAATAAATAATATTTTTAATATTAATATTATAAAATTTTTAACTATTAAAAATAAAGTATTAATTAAAGTAAAAATTAAAGCACGCTTTTAAAAGATATTAAATAAAAGAATTAAAGATTTTAACAACTTATAAATTATTATTTATAATAAAAATTACGAAATTATTATAATATAAAAAGATTAAATTAAGAAATTTAAACTTATAAATAATCAATTATTAAATATAATTAAAAGATTTATAAAATAAAAGGTTTAAAAAGTATATATTACGGTTATTTATTAACTTAAAATTGTTTTCGACTATTTTACAATAGTTTAACATATTAATTTTAAATTTAAAAAAGTAAAAGTTTTTAATATTAAAATTAAATAATAAATAAATAATTAAATATAAAAACTAAAATATATTAAATTAAATTTATAAAACTTACGCGTATACGTTTTTATTAACGGATTATTTGCAAATAATAAAAATTTAAATTTATAAATTAAATATATTATTATTTTAAAAAATAAAAAAACTATTAACTAAAATAATAAGATTTATATTATTAAAAATATTATTTATTAATTATTTACCAAATATAAACGAATAATTTATAATATATTTGTTAGTAAAATCTACGAAATAATTTAAAGCTTTAATATTAATTACGTTATTTATTATATAATTAACACCATTTTTAAACGTTTATTTTTGTTTAAAGCTTTTTTCGTTTTATATATTAATTTCTTTTCTTTATATTAATATTTAATATAAATAAGTAATATTAATAAAAAAAAGTTAATAATTAATTTAATAACGTTAAAGCAATTATATAAAAACCAGAAAATAAACGATATTTATTAAATATATAACATTTATAATCTTGTAAACGCTATAACGAAAACTACTTTAAATAAAACGATAAAAAGTTTAATAAAAGATAATTAAATTAATTTACAATTAAAAAAATAAGTAAAACATAAAAAAAGTAATAAATTCGCAACCAATTAATTATAAAAAAAAAAAAAAATAAATAATAATTAAATAATTTATAAACGTATTATAACGTTTTACGTTATTAGTTAAAAAGAATTTATACTTATATATTATATATTATATAAAAAATAAATTCCCTTCGTTTTTTTATTATAAATAATTCCTTTTTTAAACATTAATATTATATTAATTTTATCGCATTTAATTTACTTATTACTTATTTTACTATTATCTTTTTACGTATGTATTTATTAACACGTTTAATTAAAAAACGAAAAGTTAAAAAATGTAATTAATAAAATATAAAAACGGTGTAAAGTAAAGTTAAAATAAATAAATCATTTAATTAATTAATTATCACGTGATTTAAAAGTTTATCACGTGGTAAAAAATAAATTACGGTGTAAAAAAAAGTCACGTGGTAAAAAAAGTAAGTCACGTGTTAAAAAAAAGTCATTTAATATATTAAAACCATTTTTACGTTAAAATGTATAATAATTTTAAATTTACGGTTAAATATTTAATTAATGGTACTTTACATCGATCTCGTAAACCTCGTTTATTTTAATTAATTACGTTTTTAAATCCTCGTTTTTTTAATTAAATGTATTTTTTAACCTTTTATATTTAAAAGTCGTTTTTATTAAATACATTTTTTTTCAATTTTATGTATTTAAATGAATTGTTTTTATTAAATGCATTTTATTAACTTTTTATTTTCCCCCACTTTTTTTATCTTAACGTTCCCGGGTAACTCCCGTGAAACTTATAAACTTTTCGAAAAATTACATTTATAAAATATTATATAATAAACTTTAACCTTTTACTTTATTCCCTTTTTTTTTTTAACCCTTTTTTTTTAAACTGTTATTTTTATACATTTATTTATTTTATTTTTTATTTATTTTTTTATTTAATTTCTTTTTTATATTTATTTATTTTTTTATTATTTTTTTAATTTTTTATTTTTTTTTTTTTTTTTTTTTTTATTAAAATTTTTATTTTTTTTTATTTTTTTATTATTATTTTCGTCGTACAACTTACCCTGTACTTGGTTTGTGGCCGTGGTTATAGCTGTGGCGTTGGTGTAACCGTGGTTATAGTTATAACCGTACGTGTTATTAAAGTTATTGCCGTCTTTATTAATATAGCTTTTTATGGTTATTATTTTAATCGTGGCTACCTTATGGCCGTGGCTGACCCGCTACCGTGGCTATACTTATAATTAATTAAACCACGTTAAACCTTATTACGTTAACACGCTTATATAAGCACTTTTAACCAAAATTCCCTCAAATACCTTACTTCCTTTAAAATGCACCCAATTAACGCCTGGCAAAAACGACAGGGGCACTTCTTATTACAGTAATTTTTTTCGTTTAAAAAAAGAAATGTAAGCTTTTTCCTTTTAAAGAAAAAAAAAAGTCCGACACAATAAACTTTTCGTAAATTTAAAACACTTAAAGTAATCTTTTATTAATTACTTATTAATTATTAAATAATTACTTACGTAATACTAGATATTTATTACGTAATTAAATTTGTATTTTCTAAAGTTTAAGCGTAATAATCCTTCGGAAAAATTATCCCTTAAATCACGATATTAACGTTATTATTTTAAAATTAAACCTTAACCTCGTGACAATTGTAAAAGCCTTATGCTTGAAAATATAATTAACCCCATTGTACCAGTACTTTTTTTCGGCCTTTATTTCCCTTTTTGCCTTTCCCGGAACCATCCACTCCATCTTCACCGATATTACCGTCAGGTTGTGTAAACGCATCCCCACCCGACGCTCCCCATGAGAAACCAGTATTCCTCGAGCCACCAGCATCTCTCCGTACACTCCCAGTCCCGTAACCGAATATCGTTGTTGTAGGCTTAGGCGCCGTGGGAAGGGCTGGAAATGCTTCCTCCCGATTAGCATTCTTCGAGGCTTTAGTTGGAGCTTGGGATGGTGTGTTAGAGCTCCAAAGGGCTGTGGCCGCCGACCGCGACGTATTGCCCGTATTGGCGCTACTGGATGGTAAGGCTGGAAAGGAAGCTGCGGGGGGCATCGGTGGGGGACGTCGTGAAAAGTTTGAGGTGGAGAATAAAGTAGAAGACTGCTCTACGCTCGACCGTCGTGATTGCTGGGTAGAGCTTTTAAGTTTGAGAACTCGAGTTGTGTGCCTTTGGGATGGTGCGGCAGCAGCTGTAAGAGGTGAACTTGCAGCGGCGGCCCAGCCAGTGTTAGAAGACGTTGCGCCGTGCATACCGCTCAGACCTGGCAAGGTTGGGTAATCCTCATTTATTGCCCTCCAATCGCTCCAGGCTTTCCGTAACCCGTCTCCCTTGCCCGTGTCCTCAAAAAGATCCGCAACCTCACGAACAAGCGTACCAAGAGTGGTGGATGAAGTATCCGAAAATAGAGAAAAGAGTGCATCTACGAGCGCCGCAGCTGATAGCTTGCCCTGTCTGTAAGAAGATATTTGACTGCGAAAGGTGGCAATCTTGTCCCGGTCATTCTGTAGCAGATTCGATGCCCGTTCGATAACTGCTGAATGCCGCAGAAGCCGAACGCGATCTTCTGGTGACAGGTTCGGGTCCGTCAAGTTTAGCCCTTCCATCTCGATAGACGGCGCGGTGGTGGTGGCGGTTGGGACAGAAGAACCAGGGGGGGCTGCTGTACGTTGACTTGTTTGGGCAGCGGGGGTAGCACTGTTTGAAGAGGGTGCTGCTGATAGTTGCCCACCAAATGTCCGGTTGGAGACTGACTGTGAAGAATGTATAGCCATCTGCCTCTGGAAAGCAAGCTCGTCTCGTCGAAGGGGCTGTGCCGAGCTGACCGGGAGAGGATCTGCGTTCGGATCGCGACCTCTTCCGCGCCTCTCTCTGTCCCTATCCCCATCTCTATCCCGGCCGGAACCACTGCCGCCCCGTCTTTGCTGGTAAGGCTGTCGATAATCAAAGCTCGAAAGGTCAACTAGACGGGCATCCCTTCTCACATCTTTAGATAAGGAGTTACCGTGTTCACTGAGCTGATGCGCCTTCAGATCTATCTCAGAGTCGAAGACAATAAACTTCTTCTCAAGACACTCACGATCAAGGCATAAGAAATGATCCTTCTTGAAGTGTTCTTCCAGCGCATTATAATCTCGATAGTAATGAGGCTGCCTAGGATCCTGGCGGTCGCAGAGGAAGCAGCGCTCATGTTTGTTCCGGCAGTGCTCGTAAAGTTTATCATCGTCATAGAATCTTTGGCCACAGAATGCACACAGTGGGTGGCCCTTGAATCCTGTCTGATCCACGGCGCCGGGGCGGTCGTCCCCGTGTCGCATATGCTTCTCCAACTCCTTGTCGGTAAATAACTCGTGTTCATGTGTAAATACTTTCTTATTTCTTGTACACAAGTCGCACATCTTCTTGTGGTGAGCTGTACGGACGTGTCGATGCAGGTCTGGCCAACCGAGGCCAGCAAAGTCGCAAGAGTCGTCTGGACAATTATAACGTAAAAGCAGGACAGTATCTCCGACTATATCTTCGTTCGTGTACCGAATGCCGATATTATCGTCTGTACTAGTAACATCGGTGTCAGAGTAGTCTTGGTATCGTTTCGTCGCATCGTCCGTGAAAAGAACAAACGGAGCAAGTGTCTACGAATGCGACAGGATATGTTAGCCCTCAATACTCTACGTAAGAGCCGCTATTATGGTAGTAGGATCGACCATACCCGACAATGCGCGCATTCTTTATTCTTGTATAGCGCCCTCATCCGCAAGGAACAAATATGACAGGTTCTATGGTTACATGGAGCAACAGACTGGTGGATGACGGGGCTCGCGCAGATGAAGCACACCTCGGCCTCCACATCTTCTTGATCGGCGCTCGCTTCGTTAGCTACATGTGGAATGCGAGGTTGAGGCAGAGATGGTGTTGGCTTGTCCGGGTCTCTGTGAGGAAGTGGCGTCGTTGAAGAAGACGTATGCGCCCCCGATATATTACCTCCTCTTCCTCTCCCACGTTGTGATCTGCCTTGCCCTCCACCCCTAGAGTTCCCATCACCTCGTCCACGCCCTCTACCTCTGCCTCTTGAATTCCGTTCGCCTCTGCCGCGACCTTGCCCGGCTTGTGTTGAGTTTGAGGCTTCGTTCGGCCCGTCTGTCGAGCCCTCAGCAGTAGCAGGCATGATGAACCGTAGAGAGAAATAGAGCGAAGAGGTGCGACCGATATGTCCCAAGTAGTATGTAAGGTCGTAAATTGAATTGGTTTATCCGAATGTACCTAAAATATCGGACTGATGTCCATATCCTTAGGAGATACGAGTACTCAAGATATACCTGTATCTGATCGGATCTACTTTACTGACTGACTGACTGATGAATTTTAAGCGGGCGGTGGCTTGTGAGAACCTTAGACGATGAAATGGCATACCTACCTGGCATTTGTACTTTGTATTTATCACAGCCACAGGACCGCGGGGCGCGAAGGGGAAAAAACAGCCACAAATAGCGGGATGACAATCCTGCAGGTATAAGACCAATTAAACTTCTACAGCATTTCATTTGAAAGATCTAGGTTATACCTATACAAACAGCATAATTATACGCAATTTCTTTTGCCTAGGTATGTTTGGGGATGGATATTTGATATACTTTTTGATATACTTTTTGATATAACCTGACCTGATGTCGTTCCTTAACGGCAAACATATAACCAATGCAGTTATGTAGCTACATGCTAGAAACTTTTACGATGGATGATATGCACTAGGTCATAAACTATTAATAAAGTGGTCTTGCTATCCGCAACACATATATATGTATGTATGACTGACTGTCCTACGCTCACTTCGTTTAAGTCACAGGCATGCGAATAAAACGTAGAGATCAACCACTAAGCTAACTCCAAACATCTCCTTCGAAACCCATCGTTTTGATTTAGCTAATCTGAGATGAAGCCTCAGAACCTAACTATCGAAACCCATTCAGAGTAGATAGCCCAGTGACTACGCCGCTTCGCCGATGCATCAATCTCATCCCCACTAACGCCGACTGGTAAACCGGCCGATTTCACCTACGGCCGTACTCAAGGATTCAGCGGGAGTAAAGAAAATGGTCATAAAGTATGCCACGTCCATATCAAGAACATGCAGCCATCCACCATTAGCTAGTCACATAAGCCCAACCAGCTAAATCTTCTAAGAATCACCTCAAGAGAGTACCCGCAGCACAACTTGCCAACTCGCCAATTACTCCTCGTCTACCGGGTAGAGGTGGTTACCCACCAGCTTGTTCATCTGGAACATGTCCACCCTAGCTTGCTTAAAGACAGCTTGCATCCTCTCGTCGCATCGTATCTGCCGCTTGTCATTTGGGTCTTGTAGTTGGTTACCCTTAATGTGTTCCCATAATTTCTTGACGACTTGCGGTCGGGACAGCTGTGCTTAAGGGTTAGCAGATGTCTACGACAGGGACCTAGCCCTGGTTTAAAAGCTTGGCTCAAGGAATGCTCACCTGCGATTCTCCACAGAGCTCGGCGAGCGGGTAACTAAGATTAAAGGGCTTCTGGAAACCCCCTCCAGCTTTTCGTGGCCGGCTACTTGATTCCTCACTTCCTGCTACGTCGCTATCATCATCGGGTCCAACTTTCTTTTCGCTCTTCTTCCGAGGCGTGGCTTTCTTCTTCTTCACTGGGGCCTTAGGCTTCCCACCTCCGCGAGTTGCGCGAGTGCGCTGGTTCTCCTGTGCCTGGAGCATTGCTGCCAGTTTGGCGTCTGCATCCTCCGTATCTTCACTCTTTTCTTTCCGCTGTTTCTTCCTGGGCGGTTGCACTGATACCTTTATCTCATCTCCGTTTGTGTCATCCGCATCTTGGCTGTTTTCTTCGTAGCCATTGGCTTGTTCTGAAGGCGAAGGACGCGGAGAAGTCAACTCGGGCTGGGGAATTGCGGATGATGGCGGCGGGGCAGCTGACGAGATAGCATCAAAACGCTCCTCGATCAATGCCTTAATGGCATTCTATAAGGATATCAAGTTAGTAAAACTTAGAAGCCTCACATGATGATGCCACGCTCAATAGTAGAAGCCTGACGATGATACCAGTAGATCAAAGTAGAGTATGAGAATCAAGTTGCAGTAGTAAGGCTTAGGAACATGCCACGCACCTTCTGATCGCTCAGATCCTTCCCGCCTAGTGCAGCTTCGAGGCCCATGCGAATTTTCTTACGCGTGACAGTTTCAAGATCCGCGGTAGCTAGGATGCCATCGATGACCTCCGTATAACGAGTCTCCTCTTCCCCAGTCACTGCCTCTATTAGTTCAATGCTAGCTTACTTGACCTATAGTATCTAATAGAGATGGCATAAGATAGATACAGACTGAAGGGAGCAATATGAACGCAGAACTTACAAGGCGCGGCCATGATGCTGCACACTAGTTCCGATTATATTCCAAATACGATATAACTAAGAATTATGTGGCACGCAACTGGCGAGAAATGTGTCGTGTTGAATCGAATATATACCTTGGCAAGGAAGAGGAGAGAGGCTCGATGCAAGCGCGATGGTGTGTAAGATTGCCTCCGAGGTCAAAACATAGCGAGGAGGGAAGGTAGGTAGGGTTAGGTAGTAGATAGGTAGGCGGCGCTCTATGGTAGTTTTAAACGAGTGGCAGTTGGTAAATTGGATGCCCAAGTCCTAGGAAAGTATTAGCATCTGCTTGAGTTGAGGTAGGGATTAACTACATCATAGGGAGCAATGCATGTATACGTACGGTACTTCGCACTTTATAAATCGCAGCCACCGGCTGAAGACGCGATGAGAGTTGTAGCCAGTAAAGGCACTTTTAATGCTATACCCGGTCGGTAGGTCCAGGTCCAGGAGTAGGCGGCTTGATATGAGTAACTAGTTGTTGCTATGCTTGGTAAGTTGGTAGTTACGGAAGGGATATGAAAAGGACGTGAGCGACGTCTATTGCGATGATGCGCGCATGGACGTAGCTTCGGAGAAGTAAATATCCTTGGCTTGACGTTGAATCAAGAGTGGGATGGACAATTAATAGATGTAGAAATAAAAGTATAACCAACCAGGATTAGTTTGGAAGGTCTTATTAATTGTAGGTATGTAGTTGCAACTATCAATGGAAGTTGATTATAACCTTTTGTAGGTAGGAACAGCACAAAGACTTGTCGTTGATGTTCCGCCTGCAAGAAAAGGTCACTAGACCAATCATTGGACCAATGGCGCGTTATAACTTTGCTAGTTGCATATAAGGTTTCTGACCTACTACGTTAGTTACATAACTTAAAGGTAAGCTGATTTATGTACATACAAGTATTTGCATATGTAACTTAAGCATTCGTTCTCAATGTATTTTAAAAGGTAAGCCATATATATTTTTACTGGAGGCACCCCTGCGTCGGGGATGCACAATAGCCCTGAGTTTACGGCCAGGTACTTGATTGGTGGTACCCCGCATCAACTCCGTAAGCCTCGTTCATTTTGATTGGTTGCGTCCCCAAGTCCTCGTCTTTTTGATTGAGTGCATCCTTTGACCCCTTGTATCCGTAAGTCGTTTTTATTGGGTGCATCCTTTTTCAGCCCCGTATATTTGAATTGTTTTTATTGGATGCATCTTATTAGCCTTCCACTTTCCCCCACCCCTTTCATCCCAGCGTTCCCGGGTAGCTCCCGTGGGACTTATAAACTTTTCGAAAAATTACATTTATAAAATATTATATAATAACCTTTAACCCTTTGCTTTACCCCCCCGCCCCTTTTTTTTTTTTAACTGTTATTTTTATACTTTATTAAAATGTAATTACGTAAAGATAGTCACGTGGTAACACGTGACTATTCTTTACACATAAAATATTAATTTTTAACATATATAATAATAAATAAAAACGAATATAAAATCAAAAATCAAAAACGACATTTTTAACGATAATTTTAATTTTTTTATTTTTTTATTTTTTTATTTTTTTATTTCTTTAATCCCGGTTTTTTCACATATTTTTATTTATTATTTTTATTTTTATTATTTTTATTTTTATTTTTATTTTTATTTTTATTTTATTAATTTTATTTTATTTTCGTCGTACAACTTACCTTGTACCTGGTTTGTGGCCGTGGCTGTAGCTGTGGCGTTTCCTGTGGCGTTGGTGTGGCCGTGGTTGTGGCTATAACCGTACGTGTAGCCAAGGCTATTGCCGTCCCTATCGATATGGCTTTTTGTGGCTGTCGTTTTGATCGTGGCTAACCCGTGGCCGTGGCTGTGCCTGTGGCTAGCCAAACCACGCCAGATCTTGTTACGTCAGCACGCTTATATAAGCACTTTTAGCCAAAATTCCCTCGAATACCCCACTTCCTCCAAGATGCACCCAATTAGCGCCTGGCAAAAACGACAGGGGCACTTCCTATTACAGTAAAAAAAAATTCGTCCAAAAAGGGAAATGTGGGTCCTTTCCTCCTAGAGCAAAAAAAAAAAAGTTCGACACAATAAACCTTTCGTAAACTTAAGGCATACATCGCTTTATGTCATTAAGTGATCTTTAAGCCTGTCATACTGTTAATCCTAGGTAATCTCTAACTAGGCTGTCAGTTAGCTTGTGCGGCTAGTCCGTTCCTTACTGCAGTGGCATCTTACCAAGGCCGAGAGTCCGGATTGCTCAGGGGCGACACATGAGCTGAAATGCAGCCAAGATCAACAGCGTACTTGGCGAACTACGCCTAGACCTCTTATTTTGGCAAGCCATCTGCATGTCATAGCTTATACATAACAATCATTTTGCGGCGAAAACCATATTGACGATGGGGTAGGGCTAGAAGAACAAGAAGGGCGGGCATAGATTCAGTGTAGTATAATGGTGCTGACGATTTGTCGGTCCCAATTATGAAGCGAACAGCTGGCTCACATTTCTTTTACCTACATAGTAGGTAGACAACAGTAGGTAGACAACGTTTCGCCTGACGGTACATCTAGGTAAGCAGGGATGAGGAATCAAGATCAAAGGAATGATATATGTATTGCGTGCATAATCGCGGCTGTCATGGAGTTCCATCAGAGCAGTCGCCACAGTATTTATCCATGTAAGGTACACTAGTAATGAGATCAAAGCGACGAATTCCCTACAAGCTGTCACTTCTATCACGGCTGTCTAACGGCGGACATAGTGTCGCATGACTCGAGAAGGGTTATTGAGGTGCTCCCGTTCCATAATACAGTCTCTAGGTATACACCTTGTTCGGCAGAACCAAGCTGATAGTACCTTACCGAAGCTTGTGTTTCCCACGTGGTAATAAGGATCAGAAGAATAAAGAATCGGTAGCCCCCCGAGATGTTCCACTTGTCATAGACTCTTATTGCTAGCTCGGTATCGCTAGGATGGAATTGGCTATGCCGCTGGACCGGGCTTCATACATCCTGGGTATTCCCTAACCTAGTAAGCTATAGCATAATGAGTGCTCCATTAATGATAGCGCTAACAAGAATTAGTACACCTGGACCGTCTCGTCGCTTACAAACTCGTCGAAGAAAAACGTGAAATAAATGGAAGGGAAAAAAAAAAAAAAAAAGCTCGTATCTTAAGCTGTAAAGCTCTTTATGGAAACTAGTCTACTACGGCTTTGCAGCCTATTATGTTCCAATGCCATCTTATAGGAGAGCGGCTTATTATTACTAGCCTATGTTTGGGGAAACCGAAACGCCCTAACGCATCGCGACCTCGGCGACGGATCCGTACTTGGCATCGGCCAGGAGTATATCCTTTGGTCGTCCCCCATCGTGTTGAAATTTGGTCCGTTCGGAAAATAAAACTTAGGCCAAGCGTTACTCAACCCTGTGGCTGCTTTCTAGCTGCACAACCTCTTGCGAGCCTACGTACGAGGGAGGTAGATATATAGGCATGGCTTATAACGAAGACTACGGTCCATTAGCCCCAGATAGCGATACTCTGTCACCTCTGCCTAATAGCCATCGGAATGGACTCATCGCCGTCGCCGTCTGCGGCATAGTGTCGTTTATCACGACGTTCACATTGTTCTTATTCCTAACGTATAAGTTAGTTACATGGCATTTGGGGAATCCAAAGAGAGCAGACGAAGGTCACCAAACTCCAGCAAATGATCTGTCCTTGGGCTTAGCCCAAAGAAATTTTGGGTTGTCCAAGAAGGCTATTCCACAGGGGCACGATGAAGAACAGCGGCGACAACAAGCAGCGGGACGAGGGCCGCCAAACCAGTTTCTCATCCTCGTATACAATTTGCTCTTAGCTGACATGCACCAGGCTACAGCATTCATGTTAAATATTCCGTGGATCAGGGACAACGAGATTACCGTTGGAATTCCGACTTGCTGGGCTCAGGGCTGGTTTGTGTCGACAGGAGATCTGTCTGCGAGCTGCTTCATATGTGCCATTGCAATTCATACTTATCTAACCGTCGTGAGGGGGTACAAACCGCCGCAATGGGCATTGTACCTTGCCATTATCGGTCTATGGGTGTTTATATATGTTATGGCTATTGCCGGTGTGGCCGCCACCAATAACGGGAAAGGGGCCGGTGGGTTTTATGTTCGCGCAGCAGCTTGGTAAGTGAGAATTGGAAATGGGTGATATCACTCGCCAACGCCTAATCGATCTGTTTAATATATATCAACACGAATGACTAACATCGGTTAAAGGTGCTGGATAAACGTTAAATTCGAGTCGCTTCGTCTGTGGCTTCATTACATATGGATCTTTCTCTCGTTTATCATGACGAGTATTCTGTATTCGCTTATCTTCCTCTTCCTTCACCAGAAAAGGGCTTTCTCTCAACCCCTTTCGCATAGTCGTCCATCAGTTTCGACACGGTCAGATACGAATAACACATCTGCCCAAACGAACCCTTCGGGACACCATCCTGCTTTCCTTATCTATCCGGTCATATACGTATTATGTACAGCACCATTGGCACTGGGCCGTGTGGTTAGCATGTCTGGAGCGGAAGTGAGCATAGCCTATTTCTGCCTAGCGGGTACTATGATAGCCTCTAATGGATGGTTGGACGTCCTGTTATTTTCAACCACACGACATTCTATCATCTTCAATGCCCCCCTCGACTCCGAGGATACGGGTCTAAAGACATTCGCGTTCATGAGGACACCACACTGGAGGCAATACGGAAATATGGTTTGGGTACAAGGTGGAACTCACACCGGTACCGGCGAAGATGGCCGGCAAGGTAGGGGGCGGAGGAGAGCAGTATGGGGACTGGGCCGACTGGGAGAGCTGGTAGGATGGGATGGGAGAGACAGCCGTTCTAAGAATGGCAACAGCCGCTGGGTTGGAGGTCCAGGTAGTGGGAGCCAAGAATCTTTAAGGGGTATTACAAGAGCAGCAGAGACGGGGATTCAGATGGATACCGTGACGACGGTCGTCGTAGAGGTTGAGCAAGACGGCACGAAGACGAGATCGCGGGAACCTTCTGCTCACTCGATTGACAGCTCAGAGAAAGTGCACGCGCAAAGGGCGGGAAGCTTGCGTCTATGAGATTAGAGCTTCTGGCCTTAGAGATGTACATATAGAATAGATTAATTGTGAGAAATAAAACCAAGTAGTTTATAGGTAACTCTAAACTTTTTCCATTTTATCAACGATCGGATTGATGAAGTTTGTTGTGCCCTAGCGCTATAGGTGTATTTATGTACCTAGGTACCTTTCCATTGACTTGGTGGAGAAGTGCTACAATGATATCCACGTGCCCGATTATTCAACCAGACGGGATAAAACATCTGAAAACATCTGGAATGGAACTAGTAGCACATCCACTACATGTAAGTACCTAATGTACATAAATGCCCGTTATGTGAAATCTCGATCTCGGTACTTACATACATACATAGGTACATGTATGCATCGTGAGATCTCCGTAAGATGCGTCAGCCACCTCCAACCGAACCAACAATTGAATTTAGGCGCTCTACTTAAAATAGCCCGTGGAAACACGTACATACACGGGCATACTGTACACTGATACTGTACCTATACATAATCGTGAAGCCCCCTTGGATAAATTACTTATGCACGTAATACATCAGTAATAAATGTTGCATAATATGTATATATACATAAACCTAACCAGCCATTTTATCCGTATGTATTCACCGTATTGTCCGTGGCGTGCGATCCTCCACGAGATCCTGTCAAATTGATCTGAAGGGCTGGCCTCCCTGTCTCATGAAGAACCGCCCCGAAATGATAATTTACAAACCGAGAGTCTAACCGCTTATGCCCAGGGCTCGTCTCACCACATTGCATCACGAAAAGAAAAAAAAAATCCTTCGGACTGTAGACTCAACCAACATACGCACACATACGTGATGATAGACCCCCGATATTATCCCCGAATCCTATCCTATTGTTATTATTGGTAATTTGGTTATTGTCAATTTTGCTCCGTCTTTCGCCTCTTGTTTATGCGTCCTTCATCAGCGCCAGCGGGGTAGAACAAGAGAAGACGAAATATTATTATTGTTATTATCGCGTTCTCACTTGACCTTAAATATCAGCGTCGACGCTACTATTAGATCTACTATCTACTACTTCGAACCGGAGGCATTTAAATATTTAACTACCTGTTATAAACTAGTAGTGACTAGGTACGATTGAACTACGGAACTGCTGTTCATTAAACCGAGACACTCTCGACTTATCTCCTTTCGACCGGTCCGTCGACGGAAAGTCCTTCGAATTTATCTTTTATCCCAACCTACCATCGAATTTTAGCTCCCGTGCTTCGAGATTCTACGTCTTCTTACTGCCTATTCGCCTTACTTTGAAGGCGACTGATCGATTTCTATCCCACGCCTACTCTTTTTATCCTTGATGTAATCCGACAACTATCCCGCTCGTATCCATTTCTACTCTTCCTTCCGAATACCGCTATCGACAATTACACGTTGACGTCTTCAACATGTTGCGACGGCCTCCTGGCGAGGGACGGCTCGTCGTTCAACAGCGCAAGGTTCTGCTCGCCTTAGCCGTCTTTCTTCTACCTTGGCTCCAGCTTGTCGATGCTCAGCAGCAGCAACACCGACAGCAATCCCCCCCGGAGCCAGCTTCCGTTGCCAATCTCCTAAATAATTATAACAATGACGACGTAGGCGTGAACAAACATGACATTCACGGCCGAGACGTTCCTATTCCCCAACACGAGTCCTTCGCTGCTGAGCGAGTCGTAGATAACCTCGCTGCCGCTACACCTTCCAAGGCACGCAAGCATCACGAGACCCCAGCTGTTAGCCGCAGGAACAGTGTCACTACCAATAAGCAGCGATTCCGAAACGTACCTTTTCCTAACGATGCGAGCGCCCTCGCAACTTTGGCTCCGGCTCCGTCCGTTCGAGCACCAAATTCTCCAAGATATCTGCCCAGCCTGCTCGCCGGTGCTGGGCTTTCCTCGCCGCAGACTGCGCGGAGTCTGGAGAAGTGGGAAGTGGAAGACTACATTCTTCTGGCGACCGTCGATGGACATCTTTATGCTGTTAACCGCGAGTCCGGCGACGAGCGCTGGCATCTCCAAGTTGAGCAGCCTATCGTCGAAACCATTCACCGTCGCCCGAATAGCTCCGTAGCTGATAGGCGAGATGGCTATGATCATCATCCCCTGGATGACTATATTTGGGCTGTCGAGCCAACCCGAAATGGCGCCCTATACGTCTGGACGCCATCTGGCTTTGGCAGCGGCCTGATGAGCACAGGCCTGACAATGAAGCAGCTAGTAGAAGAGTTTGGCTCCTACGCTGTTCAGAACCCACCCGTAGTCTATACTGGTCACAAGAAGACGACTATGATCACGCTGGACGCGGCGACTGGTCGCGTCCTCAAGTGGTTTGGACAGGGTGGCTCGCAGGTTGATCAAAGTGCTACTTGCTTTCCCCCGAACGGGCGTTTCGTTGACTCGGACAGTGAGGAATGCAGTGATAGTGGCACTATTACTCTAAGTAGAACAGAATATATCGTCAACATACACCGATCAGATGACGGTAGGGAGATCGCCACACTTAAATATGCCGAATGGGGCCCAAACAACTTCGATAATGATCTCCATCAGCAATATCGAGCGACGCAGGACAACCGCTACTTTACTAGTCAGCATGATGGTAAAGTTTACGCGCTCGCTTACCCTGCCGGAGCCACTTCCTTCGCGCTCCAATTCTCTGTCCCAGTCGCGCGTGTTTTCGACATTGCTAGGCCGGAAGATGCTCCTCCTGGTAGCAATCCCGAGCTTGTCCTGCTTCCTCAGCCCGTCCCGCCCGCCCGAGACGAAGACTCTGCCCGTGTTAGAAGCCACAGCGTATTTCTCAACCAGACCGAATCCGGTAGCTGGTATGCCATGTCTGGTTGGTCATACCCTTTGATTGTCGATGCTCCGGTGGCACAGCTTAGCCGTAGGAACCGATGGGACACCGAGAACCCTTGGGATACGTTCGATACTACATGGGCAAACAAGGTGTTAGTTGGTACCCACGTCCTAGGGAACGCAAGAACCGTGGCACAGTGGCCGCCAACTATTCCTCCGAGTTTGCCTTCCTCACCTTTCACACCGGAATCTGATAATGACGATAATGAATCCGTCGTGCCGACTCCGCTACCTGATACGGAGGCTGATCCTACAGGCATCGTTGGCAGCATCGTTGCTCTTCCGCAGTACGCCGCTGATAAGACAGTTGACTTCTTGATGAATCCGATCCTATTCCCCTTCATCGTCTATCTTTTGTTCCGCTACTACAAGGACTTGGTTAGATGGTCCAAACGCCGCATTAAGCCGAAGCAATATCTTGATACTGTGACATATGTGCCTTCGACAGATCCTACAGTCGGTCCGCCAAGGGAAGTAGCCGTTGAAGTCGCCCGGGCGCCGGTTGCGGAGCTAGATGAGAAGCAGCAGGAGCTATTAGCAACTGAAAAAGAAAGCGCCGAAAAAGCTGTACCCACGGCCGTATCCATCGTGGAGCTTGAGCCGGCAGATATAGACGACAACCGTGAACAGCAGACTGAGGGCGAGTCTCCCGAAAAAAAAAAGAAGGCCCACCGCGGCCGGAGAGGAGGTGTTAAACATCGAAAGGGGGCAAAGAAGCAGCGCGACACTGCTGAAAGCTCGGGGGAGAACGCCTCCCCGAAGCTGGAGAGGGAATCCCTGGCCTGCAGAACATCGGTCTACCATCCAAGCTTGAGCCAAATATCACAACCATGAATAATGACCCCGAGGATGTAAGCGGCCCGATCGTCAAGATAGGTGGTATTGAGGTCAATCAAGACGAACAGCTTGGTATGGGTAGTAACGGTACCATCGTCTTCGCTGGAAAATTCCACGGACGGGATGTTGCCGTTAAGCGTATGCTTACCCAATTCTGGGATATTGCAACCCAGGAGACGCAGTTGTTGCTCGAAAGTGATCATCATCCCAATGGTACGAGCATAATCGTCACTTTTATTAATCTCTTCTCCCAACATCTGTTTATGACTACTGACACGCTCATTTAGTGATTCGATATTTTGCCATGTCGAAGAATGACAGTTTCTTATACATTGCGTTGGAGTTGTGCCAGGCTTCGCTTTCAGACATTATCGAGAAGCCCGCCATGTTCCAAGATCTGGCTCGGGCCGGCGAAATGGATCTACCCCGAGTCCTATTACAGATTGCACATGGCTTAGGGTTCCTTCATGACCTTCGTATTGTTCACCGTGATCTAAAACCCCAGAATATCCTGGTCACCATGGGACGCGACAGTAAGCCGCGACTTCTCGTATCGGACTTTGGGTTGTGCAAAAAGCTTGAAGGAGGTCAATCGTCCTTTGGCGCGACTACAGCCCACGCCGCTGGGACTTCGGGTTGGCGAGCACCTGAGCTTCTCCTCGACGATGATGCGCGCGAGTCTTCTACAATGTCTATGGCCAGTACGCATAGTGACTCGAGTCAATTGGTTAGCGCCGATGTTATGCCTAATCGCCGTGCTACTCGCTCCATTGATATCTTTAGTCTTGGACTTGTATTCTTCTACGTGCTCACCAAGGGACTACACCCTTTCGATTGTGGCGATAGGTACATGCGAGAAGTCAACATCCGTAAAGGTCAATTCAGCCTCAAACCTTTGGATGTACTAGGCGACGTTGCACACGAGGCCAAAGCCCTAATCGAAACAATGCTCCGATCCGATCCCAGGGCCCGGCCTTCGGCTAAGGATGTCATGTCTCATCCGTTCTTCTGGTCAGCAAAAGAACGGCTTGCTTTTCTTTGTGACGTATCGGATCATTTTGAGCTTGAGCCTCGAGATCCGCCGTCTAAGGCCTTGACGGAGCTCGAAGCATGCGCCCCTCAAGTGTGCCGCGGCGATTTTCTCAAAACATTGCCTAAGGAATTCGTGGAGAGCCTTGGAAGACAGCGCAAATACACCGGTTCGAGGCTTCTAGATCTACTGCGAGCGCTCAGAAACAAAAGGTTCCATTACGGAGATATGAGCGAATCGCTGAAGAAGATGGTAGGACCGTTACCTGATGGATATTTGAGTTTCTGGACTCGACGATTTCCAAATTTGTTGATTGTGTGCTGCACGGTTATTTACAAATTAAACCTCGAGGAATTAGATACCTTCAAGGAGTATTTCAAGCCAAGAACACCTCTATGAGCTTAGCTAGATAATATCTATAATGCCATTTACCGAGTCTTCTTTTTTACATTAGTTAAAGGGTTGGCTAAGAATGGATTGAATACTTGACCAAGCTGAGCTGGGCAACTCAAGTGCGCTTGTATAATACATTTATACATATATCTTGAGTTGTGAATTATTGTGTGCGATAACAAGCATATTCTTGATGGTATTTAAATTTTTCAATAAGTGTAAAGCATTAACTCTTTAATATCCAATCCACGTTGATATGTATATACTTACCTAGGTACCTTAGGTAGGTACCGGTAGGTATGTAAGTAGGTACCACGTATTAAGTACATGTATAGGTACGGTTTAGGCGCTCGCGTCTTATTTTCAGATGCACGCGTTCCTCTCTTTCTTCACAAAGCAAAAGTTAAGTTGCACAGCATAATAATATTTACTATATAGACAATACCTAGGTAAGCCTTAACAACTCTAGTATATGGTAATTTAATATGACTTGTCATTCTTCAAAAGCCTCTTACAACAGGTAAAATCCTTGCTTAAGCTTTTTTTTCTTCCACACTGTGCACACGTAAACCCGTCATATCAGTGCTTTGCACATCATTTAAGTATTATTTTCATACGTTATATATTTCATTCGAGTATGAAATTAGATAGTTAAGTTACCTATCTTCTAATCTTAATATTTCTCTTTCCAATTCTTGTTCCTTTTTGAATATCAAGTACGGCTTGATGCGCCCGTGTGTTGCGATGAGCAAGTTGGCTACCCGGCGCCAAAGGTCAGTTTGGAGTTTCGTGATTTAATTTCCATCACTTGTTCATTACTTAAGTACATTATGTACATGCAATACACCTAACTTTCGCGTACCTGGCGTGATAGAGATTGTTCTTTCCCCTCGGTATATGTGCCGTACGTGAAAATCATGGGCCAAATAGCACTGCAATAGTGGCATCGTTAAAGTGGAAGTGGAAGTGAATCTTGCTTCAGGTATACTTACTCACTTACCTTACTTATACCTACCCTGCTAATCTCGAATCTACCAACAGCCATATCACTTTCCTCTGACATTCCGTCACTCCCACTCTATCACTCTCTTAGTGCTTGCCCATATTGGCGTAAGTAACTTTAGAGAGCTTGTCTGCTCACTTGTGTAAAAGTTGATATATCTACATGCTTGGCTTCAAGATCACCAACATTGGCATCGTACCTATGGTCATTGTTGCCTTGTTCTCTCGGCCTTAGACCACTTTTACATCTCTCCACATACATCTTTCAACCTCTTGCATGGTATCATTCTTTCTTATACCGGCTCATATTTGCCTTCATAACTCACCTTAACCACTAGTCCCTCACCACAACACTTCTTCCGACCAACACCACCTTTCAGCACGCCCCATATGATATTGCTTCATCACCATGTTTTCCAATTCTGAGACAAAGTCACCAAATCCCTCCAGACTTAAACAACCTATTCTGGCCTCACCTGCTCTGGCTCGGCCGAGTACTCCTACAAGTGAACAAAAGGGTAAACAGTCGTATCTAAATCCTAATCTTGGACCAGCTGTAAAAGATTTAAGCAAGCCTCGATATAGACCAAACCCAGCTATCAAAAACTCGTCCGGGTCTTCAAAACCTACCGCCTCTCAGGAAACGAAGGGCCGCGGCCTAACTCTAGCCCCGAGTCCATTCAGTCCATCTGGCAATTCAAATGCGTCTAAACTGCCTAGCAGCGGAACGAAAATCAAGACTACGAATTTGGGTGAAGCGGCAGGCGGCTATCAGCAAACGCCTCGGGACGGCCGACAGGATCCGTACGAAGTGTTCTCTGACAGTGAAGCGAATGATTGTCAGAAAAGTAATTTTACGCCTGCTCCAGATAAACGCACTTCGTCTTCAGCAGATGTGAGAACAATCAGCATAGCTACTTCGAGTAGTCCCAAGCGCACGCAACCATCAACACCGACACGCCCTGTTGTTAAACCGTCTACATTTATGGTCTCTTCCCAAGGTACTCGTGTCTCAGGAGGTCGTCAGCGCTCTCATCCGCACACTCCAGCCACAGTCCCCCTGAATAAACAAATCATCCTGCTTGACTCTTCAAGCAACGAGGATGGGAGTCCCCATATCACGCGAAAACGCTGTCCTAAATCTAAACGCAGGTCAAGTGTTAGCCCGTTAACACCGGCACAAACCCTCGCAAACTCAGCAGAAGTTTTAGTCGGTCGTTCTCAGGGAACAATACCTTCGCCTCTCGAAAAGTCGTCACAACCTCACCCGGTTTCCTGTCGACGCACACCAGTCAAAATCCCTGCTGGCGCAGAAATTATAACGATAGCCAGTTCATCATCTGAATCAGATACAGAACAATTAGGTGGCAAGGTATCAACACCTATACACTCGCCCCCCAAAATTATCGAACAACGTTCTCGGCATGCTGTTAATAGTCACCTAAGCATCATCGACAAGAAAGCTCAGGGTGTAATCTCTTTACCGGCCAATTCAGCACTGCCCAACAAGAAACCAAAACAAGATAGTATTGCGCTTCAAGGAGATCATGCCTCCGCTGATAGACATAAGCAACACTCGTTCCCCACCGAGACCAAAGAACACCACAACAAATCCCCTACCAGTCCAAATAGCAATTCGCTGTCCCCGCTTGATAAAAGTGCTCCCACTAATGAAGAGAGTACAAATTTTCAGCAATACATTAAAATAAAACAGCCGCTGAAAATCGATCGGGGGTCATCTCCTTCTAAGTTCCAGAACACTAATAACAAATCCGATGGTCTAGCAGGAAGCGGTGAATCGGCCGACGCTACAGCTCAGCAAAGAACAACCGCGTCAAAACAACGAACCTCACGAGATAAACCCAGGATCAAGAGACGGTCTTCTCTTAACAATATCGAAACGACATCGATTCGGGATACTCCTGCACAATCTAAAACCTCTAATGAGCCTCACGACCCCGAGCAAGACCAAGGCCAAAGTAAATCTAAGGAAATTATCAATCACCGTGCAAATTTAGAGAATTCCGATATATCCAAGACAGCTATCGAAGGTGTGAAGAAGACTGCGAAAGTCAGGTTCGAGAAGAAAGGTCCACTATCACCTCTGAAGTATCATTAATCAGCACGAGTTCGCTAATTAGATTGTAGAGAAGGACGATATTATACCCGGGCCATTATTTGAACTCGATGACTCCGATGATGAGTATCGACCAGCCTCGAATAATGAAGAGCAATCATGTGAAGACTCAGATGATGGGCTAGCTCTCTCTAGAGGAGCCCGGGCCATGAATTCATCAAAAGTTATCAACAATATGTCATCGCCGTCAAGTCCTGATCGGAAACTGCGCAGTAGATCCTATCCGAAGCCGACAACAACAACATTTACCTCGATCAACAAGCCAATCTCGGGAACCCGAGATCGGAAATCAACCACTGCGTCGCCTAGGATGCCCAAGCTGAGTAAATGTCATTTGAAGAGCGTACGCGCTGTCACTGGTACAACCGATTCCGATTCAAATGAATCTCGAGAGGGCGAGGGTAATAAAGAGGATGACAAG
Organism: Daldinia concentrica; assembly: GCA_902805455.1. Classification (NCBI taxonomy): domain Eukaryota; kingdom Fungi; phylum Ascomycota; class Sordariomycetes; order Xylariales; family Hypoxylaceae; genus Daldinia; species Daldinia concentrica. The sequence goes on from CADCSW010000006.1 coordinate 78,563, forward strand.
CCAACTGAATTCGAGAGAAAGTCGTGGTGGGATCCACAGGAGTGGATAGAAAGATATGAAACCGGGTTTATGATTGATTTTAATGTTTCTGGCAGACTCTGGCTCGGTGTAGGTCCATTTAAAGGGTGGATATCTGATGGTCCTGGAAAGGGTACTTATATGCCTGGCTACGGACCACCAGACGGCGCGACAGTTGCTGAAGCAGAGAAAACGGCTGTGCTCAGATATCACTTACGCATCTACGATTCAGACTCGGAAGATTATGAACAATGGGAAAGGGATTACTTCCCAGATAAAAAGAAGCTATGCAAAGACGAATGCAGTTCCGCACAGCTCGCTTCAGGCGTGAACCAGGACACAAGGGCGACAGGAAGCTTAGGAAGCTTAACTACTCACTCGCGAGAAGAGGAACTCCATTGTATAGCCCCGTTGGTAGATACGGATCAAGCAACACCATTAAAACGGAGGACACTGAGCCAGGCTAAGACAATAGAACGAGCAGATCGTGCAGAGAGAACAGAGCAGTATGTGCTTACCGGAAACCCTAGCGGGTTTATCAAATCCCAAGTCACTGATTCCCATGGTCCAATAAGTAGTAGAACCCGAGGGAAACTTCCTACCCACCGCGTACCAACGACGAAACCCGACGATAGTACATCGCCACCATCTGCAGCATCCGAAACAACTTCTACCCTCATCACGCGGCAGTTGATAGCCGACTGTACTTCGCTATCAAGCCAAAGGCTAGCAAATATGACGAACTCAAGGCCCGCGAATCGACGGGCTAGAGCTTCATCCTCGGTCCAGCATGTTAACGAACAATACAACTCCGGCGATGACCTTTCAAGCGTCAATAGCAGTAGCGAACCAAGTTCTAGTATTCCTGCTCGACTGTCTCGTGAGACGTCATCACTACCACCGGCACCAAGAAGGGGTCATAGCATGCCCGTCGGGTTAGAGCACCTTAGTACTAAGCCAGCCAACACGAAAGCCAAACCCGAATGGTTCATTCCGCCTAATACCTCAACAAAGACCAACATAGAAGTCGTGCTACCATTTATGTCGCTAAAGGAGCGGGCAGGATACGACGTGGTTTCTCAAATTGATGATAATAGATCTACTCCGCTGCCGCCCACATCTTTCAAGGAAATCAACGAGGCTACTCTAAGCTTGAGCCCGGAATCAGAGGGGTCAGGGGAAGAGACGCTTAATTACGTCCTGCGCCAGTCGCCTACATGGCTACACAATATCACGGAGGTTGTTGAGCCTAGAGATACAGCAACGGACACGAGGAAATTGTCGCCCAAGTCACTGGTTAAATCATATTTGGAGAAGCTATCTGTAGACCTAGAAAGTCCACGAGAACGGCGAAGACACCCCTTTAAAGCTACAGCAACGAATAATAGCCAAGCTAGCCAACATTCTTCGCCTAGTACTGAGAGAAAAGAAAAGAGGAAAGCTTCCCCTACGAGTTTCTCCCCGGCCGGTGAATCACCCGCCAGCAAGAAGCAAAAGGTAGATAACTGTCCAAGCTTTAACAAAGACAACAAACCCAGCCGGAGACGTCGCCGCCGAATGCGAAAATGGCGGGAGAAGCAAATGCGGGACAATAGCAGCCAGGATACGGATATGCGAACGCCAACGTAGATAATGGATCAATGATTACGGCTCAACTACTTCGAGACTTGATTTAACGGTGGTGATTAACTTATATAGCAAGGAATCTCTAAGACTACCTACACTACATGTAGGGACAGAGATTCTCCACATGGGTACTTGGGTACTTGATATTCACGGAATGAAAGACTAATAAACTATGCAAGTTCGACACCTTCGTTTTGGGCGAATTTAGTCTTTTGGGAAACTCGCTATTCGAGAGTACAGGCCTGGACATCGGGTGTGTTGGTTGCGTGTTGGTATAAGAAAGTAGGATAGTAAAAGGGCGAGAAATATATGGCTTGCTACCCAAAGGTGCAGGTACATAAATATGGCCAAGCCGACAATCTCACGTTTTGTGATAACATGTACATCTTGAAGGATGATGTCCGTTTTAGTCTTAGTCAACATGGCAATGACAATTCATCGCATTCGCTTGCTTTGTCATTCTGTATTCTAGCCAACGTCGTTGCATACTAGGTATAACATGTAAGTCCCATCTGGGCGGGAAGCATACAAGCATACCACTACCTAGTGTTGTCTTATCGTAGATCTGTAATACCGGTACGATGGACTGCGGGGAGGGTCTCCGTGGCTAATGATTCGCGAACCTTTTAGGGGTTAGGTTGTATTATTACGCCCGGTTGACATCAATACCTACCTACGTATCCGGATTGCGGATCGACCGGAATCGACTCCTTATATCAAACCGTCCGCTAAATACCTATACCCCTCAATCTCCATTTACATTTTGACTGTCTCCAACTACCAAATACTTCTCCGAGTGACCTTAATTTACTATTGTTCATGGTATTGCATTTATCATCATCGCTAGCTTTCTAGTCTATATCTATTTCATTTCGTACCCTTCGTTTTAATAATCGCCGTTTTTACGTAACTTTTCTTTCTGCTTCTTTAAAGTGCAGGAAAGAACAGGGAGAGCTCACTTTTAATCGTGCCTCTGCTGGTTGCGATGAATGCCATATTCTAACATTCAGCTCTCGAAGCTAAGCGCCCCGTCGTTTGATGTGTACACTCCTGCTCGACACTATCCAACCCTCGTAACCCGATGTAGCCCTGTTGGTTTCAAGATGGTCAAGCTGGGTTTCCTTACTCGTCTGTACCAATCTTCATCCCTTTCTGAGGGGGGCCCATCTTCATCGGCTTTGCGCCCAAGCCATTCGAGTTCCTGAAGAATAAGACACCCTTTCCTTCACCCTTAGCGCCCTCGCTAGGCTCAACCCATTGGCACATCCTAGCGCTGCGCCACATGGCCTTGATAAAACCAAACGAACCGCCCCTAGTATCCGATCGGTAGTGGCGACCCATTACCTTCTGGATAGACTCGCTAGCCTCGTCAGCATTGTAAAATGGGATGGTAGAAACATAGTGGTGGAGCACGTGTGTTTCGATGATGCCGTGCATTAATGTGCGACCGATGAATCCGAACTCGCGGTCGATCGTTGCAGCGGCGCCACGAACATAGTTCCATGACTCAGGCTTGTAGTGAGGCAGAGACGGGTCGGTATGCTGGAGGAAAGTAATGGCAACTATTTCGCGGTTAGTAATCTGTCCAACGCAAGCGATCGCACATAAGCAACATGGACTTACCCAACCAATGGTTGACCCAAAAGTACGGTAGGAAATACCACACGAATAGGTTTCCCCAACCGAACTTATTGCCGAGTAGGACCAGGACTGAAGTGGTGATAGCCAATCCCAGATCACTCAGAACGATCAACTTCGCATCCTTGGCCTCAAAAAGGGGGCTGGATGGGTTAAAGTGATTGACACCACCGAAGAAGCCGTTGCTCTTGTCCTTGCCACGTCCCTCTCTCTGGCGCTCGTGGAAGTTGTGCCCCGTGACGTTCGTAAAGAGGTAATTAGGCCAGCCGATAAGCTGTTGGCCAGTAAGGGTGAGAAGGGTCACAATAGGCGTCTCCTCGCCGAGCTCAGCGAGTTCGTGAACAAGCTTGCCCAGGCGGCTGGCCTTCTCTTCGCGAGTCTTGGGAACGAAGACCATATCGCGTTCAATGTGGCCGGTTGCCTTGTGATGTTTGCCGTGCGAGATCTTCCAGCTGAAATACGGGACTAATAGAGAAGAATGTAGTACCCAGCCAACAGTGTCATTCAGAACTTTGGAGGTACTGAAAGACTGATGGCCGCACTCGTGTGCCAATACCCAGATACCGGTTCCAGAAAGACCCTGGAGAAAAGTGTACAAACCCCACAAGGCAAAACGGGCAAGGGTGTTTGGTACATTCTCTGGAGTCACATAAGTGTGAAAGAGGTAGAAAGTGATGGCCAACTGGGCGATATCTCGGAAGACATAATAGAAGCCCTTGACAGCAGATCTCTCAAAGCAGTGCTTGGGGATAGCATCGTGGATATCCTTAATGGTATAGTCGGGTATCTCGAAATCGTTGCCGTATGTATCGATCAGTTTACCGTGAAGAGCGCTGTTGGGTTCGAGAGAGGACATGGAGGAGAGGGAGGTAGAAGATGCGGAGAGCCGAGGAGAGTCAATTGGGGACCCGATAGCAGTGGAAGGTGACGAGACATCGGTGTCCGTAGTGGTGGATGTCATGGTTCGCCGGAGGGCGGCGTTCTGGCGCGGAACGCCGGTAGCAACTGCAGAAGCCATAGTGAACTGAGATGGATATCTGCTTGGATATCTGCTTCCGAGTTTTGAACTAGAGGGGAAGGGAAGGGAGGGAGGGAACAACTCGTCAACGATTGTCACGTCTCTCACGTCTCTCCTAGCAACCGCACTACTCTCGAGAGTTTGTTGTCAAATCTAAGTTGCCCGTTTATTTGGGATCAACAACAAGAAACCGAGAACCCACGGCAGCACAGTACCGGAGAAAACCTCTAATTGGGAAATGTCGACTAGAAGGACGAATTGATAAATAAGGAAGACAAAGTGACAGTTTCGGTTTATATTGGCAAGGTCGGAATTCGCCTCCAGTCTTCTAGATGGAGACTAACCCTGCGTTATGGAGCGAGGGTATTATGTACCTAACTTAACCTATGGGGAAGAAGGGTTTGGCAATAAAGGACGGAAAGAAAGAAGACTAAAAAAAAAAAAAAAAAGTCGAATCGCTTAAGTCGTTACACTTTCAATGCGAACATTCCCGTCCCACAATACCATGTCTATTATGTAAATTTATGTACGTACACGTAACTTCCTAGCTTGAACTTTGTATTTCACATGTATCATAAGTATCATAAGTCTTCCGATAAATTCCCTAATGTACCTTACCAGCCTACCTTCTATCAATTAATACGCATATATTTGCGAGTAACATTTTCCTTATTGCGCGTGTACATCGCGGTACCGTATACCTACATGTACGCAACAATTGCTTGCTTAATTGATTTGTCGCTTAAGATTCCGTTACCCAGCCCACATGCATCTTTCAGGGTCTAACGCTAGGTACCTTACTTCCATATGTCCTTGCTTACATGTATGTATTTAGGTATTTTCAATGCTACGCTGCCACATGCAAAGACGTTAGAGCTTACATTTTACAGGAACACAATATACACGTATGTACTGCATACATATGTAGTAGCATCTGATAAAAGATAAAATCGTATTTGCGGATTTGTTGGTAAACGGCTATGATTCTCTCTCTTACTTCTCACCGCCTTTCATAGTTTGCTCATCCAAATATTCCCAAGTAGACTCCCGGCTCGTTGCCATTACATATGTACACTAGTAGCAGGGCTAGGCCCGGTACCATACGAAGATCACACACTTGGAAAGGGTATATTGCATTTCTTACATTATGAGGGTAGTCTTGTGTGGAGTTGATGGCTGGCTAGATTCCTGATGTCAACCTATCAAAGACGTTCAACCCACTTACACTACATTATGTACATACGGATTACACGCTCAGCTAGGTATTTCATACATTACATAGTACGTCCACCAAAGTTAAGCCAAACCCATTTGATGTCTTTTTACATACAGCCCAGTCACGGGCATATCCAAACTCAGTAAAACAAATATCATCGTCACCACTATTATCGTATGTCATCAGACAATATATGACCTAAGCCATCGTTCGACCAACCCCTTCTTCGGTTCTGTAAGACAAAAGAAAACGTAACCGGCACTAAGTAGCGCGCCACGCGAATACATACATACCTCTCTGTAGCATACCGCTGAGTTCGGAATCTTAGAAAAGAAAAGAAAAAAAGGAGCAAATGGGCTGGTGACAAGTGGCGAGAGGCTTGTTGGGTCCATCTCTTGCTTAAGTTAAGACCTCTATTCCATAAGTAGGTACCTAAGGTATATACTACATTACCTGTCCGGTAAGGCAATTCAATGATGGGAATACATAGCCGCTCCTATCTCCCGGGACTATGCAAGTACCACGAGATCCGCCTGTCGATCGATGCATATCTCGTGAAAGGGGCAGAGATACACTACATACCTAGGTATTCACATATAGAGAAAGGTTGCGGACGGTAAGATATTAGAACTCGTTGCCATGCGTAATGTATAACTAGAGGTACTTACATATACACAGCCTAGAAGTATAACACGGAAGTTAGAATGTATTTCAACGGCTTTTGCATTACAAAAGATAGGTACTTCGATGGCTTAAAGAACAGTCTTGCTTTATCTCTATCTCTATTATTGCATAATATGTTTACATCTGACTCTTCACATGTCCCCTTGATTTTCCCTTGTTCCCGAATCGTGGAATGCAGGGTTCATTCAGGGGGTGTGGATTCCCCGATCAAGAACAACAGGTTCTAACTCCAGAATGGGGTTTTCTCCGCTTCCTCGGGGCCTTGTCACTTTTTTTTTCTTTTTTTTTTCTGTTGGGGATCGCCTAGGATCTTATCCTACCAAATTGATCAATTGTTGAGAAATCCAGATCCTTGCAACCCTAATCCATCCCTTGTACCCCTGCCCACAGCCCTGAGAAGTCTTGCCAATCGGCTTCTCCACGTGCGGCGGCAATCCGTTGTCGCTAATCTCTAGATTGTACATATTCCCATTATGAGAACCAAATATATACCAGCGCTCCGCATCTAGGTAGTAAGAATAGAGTATGAGATTGTTATTTTATTTGATTATTTTTTATTATTTTCATAAAAAAAAATTTTTAAGTCGTGAGCGTCAAATCTCACAAGATATACATAAGTCATGTTAGCTTTCGATCGTGTGTACCTATCATACGCTTGCCTTTACTTGCCGTCTTCGATAGCCCTTAATTCGGGGGTGAACTTAGTATTACGTCACAATTCCAACTACCTACATGCCTACATACCTACATGTATTTAACTTGACCGTGTTCGGTTAATACACCAACAACCAAAAGCGTAGAAGAACCAATATGCATGTGTAAAGCCTTTCCGAGGCAGAGAGGCTATTAGTTCTACTCACATGTGAGACAACCCTATCGTATTCGGTATTGCTTCACGGATGCTCGGCCTCATCGAAACCATAGTGATGTGAGTTCCATGCTTTTAGAATCCTCACATGAGAGCACGTCACAATTCGTAGTGAAGCCTCTGAATTCTTGTGAATAGGTAGTTGAATATATCCGCCTATGTATTATTATACCCAGTTACCTGATCGCAAACTACCTAATCTTCTAACGTACATATATTCTTACCTACTTACTTCACCTAATATAATTCATCAATGTATATTTACCAATTACCTCTGAATTCAATAGCCAATGACGTTAACCAAACCACCGGCGGATCAATCCTTTTTCTCTATCTTCTTGACAATCTCCTCCATTCGTGACAACTTTCGCCATAGAGTATCCAACTTGTTGTCATCGTCAAACTTGCCAAAATCCACTGTGTCCGTCGTCTTCTCTCTTGTTGTCCTCTTGACATCACGTCTGGAGTGGTCGTGACGGTCGAACTCGCGAGGCCCCTGCCTATTACCCATATGCATTCCCCGAGGACAATCCAGTTGCTGTCTCGATTCATACTTGCGCTTTCTCCGTCTCTTTTCCAGACTAGGCCTCTTCCTTCCCCTGTGCCTACGCTTTGCCTCCCGGGGTATGGCGGGAGGTGCGAAGGGGGTAGGTGGTTTGAGTGTATGGTTATCCTCGTCTAGTAGCTTAGAAGCTGAGGCATGATGTTTATCTTGTGTATGAGGTGGATTTACCTCGCCCTTACTTTTCCTCACGGGGTTGCCGTTTGGAGATCCAAGCGCCATGTCATTTGCAGCATTTTCTCGAGGGGTGGAAGCTGTACCAATGCGCAAACCGAGTCCTAATTTAGTCTGATCCGCCATATTATGCGTCTTGGGTAAGTGTCCTGGTCCTTTCTGTCTCTTCGCCGAGCGAGTGTCGCAAGGTGAAATAGCCTCCCGAGATTCTAGCAAAGCGATACCCCCAATGAAATCGTCTTCCAAGCTATTAGGCAATTTCGAAAGCGACTTAGATCTGGACTTAGAGTTGGATCTATGCCTCGAACGCTTCTTTGATTGCGAGATGGATAGCACATTAATAACTCCCTGGGTCTGTATGTTCTGAGTGTCATTTGAAACCCCTTTCGGCCCGGTAAGATCCGAATGGCATCCGCGTATCTCTGTTTGCGCTTGAGCATGGCCAAGATTTCGAGGATCCGGATCTACTTGTAAAGCATCTCCATGTGTGACTACGGCGTTAACAGGAGTCTGGCGAAGTATATGGAGCTCTTGAGAAGTAGATGCGTCGCCAGAAGGCTCAGTTTTGTTCGCAAGTCTCCTTCTATACAGCTCTTCTACGTCGGGAAAGCTCTCGTCGTCAGAACTATCGTACCCATGTTGACGAGCAACTATCGCAGAGCCAAACCCGGGCTCCATTGTTTCGCGCGAAGCCACACCACTACCGTGGCAAGACTCGGCGGTCCGACCATCTCTAGGCTTGTGTTGGGATTGCTCAAAGAGGCTGGTTGAACTCTGAGAGAATATTGGCGGCCGATATTCGGAACTCTGCTTCTGGTTTGGTTCATGCTTTTCCGCAGCAGGATCACGCTCTGGGGGCTTCGTGCCGTAAAATCTCCATGGTGTAATCCTATTGCACCTAGAACGTTTCTTCGGCCTGGGACTAGGTTTTCTCGGTGGTGTACTGGTGTGTGGGATTTTAACTGGTGCTAAAGGCTTCTGCCGCTTCTTAGCCTCATCTGCGAGGAACTCCCTTAATACTTTCGGCGTGCCGGCTTTCTTTGAGGTCGACCTCTGAAACTAGAGTGTTAGCTGATCAAACGAGCCCATTGCATTCCCTTGAGAGTGCCTCACAGAAGATTTCTCTTTATTGGTCTTGAGCGGTATAAGATCTCGCCCATCTGCTTTCGCGGGGGTACACGCAGACGTTTCTAGTCTTTCTTCTCTTGCTTCGTGCTCGCTAGCCGCGATGTCTTTCCTATTGTCTTGCAATCTTGAAACTTTCACGTTGATTGGTTCTACTGTCTCTATACCAACCTTTGCTCTATCCCGTTCAGTACTAAGGGTTGCATTCATGTCCCCAAGGAACTTATTCCTCAAGCTTGCCAAACTAGAACTCGTCCTAGGACTGGTAGCACCGGTGCTACTAATTATTGGCGTCGGTACCTGGTGGTTAACGGTGCGCTGATCAACACTAAGAAGGCTCTGACGAGCTACCTCCAGCTGTACTTCTTCGTAGGACATACCATCAAACGCAGAGTGGTATATAACATCTTTACGAGAAACGGAAATAGTCTTCCCAAGGCGGAAATTTGATGGGACTGTTCGACCTTGTATATTCTGACTGCGCAGCCGAAAGTTGATTATGCCAGAAGCGCTTATTGTGGCAAATACGGCCTGTCGGAAGTCTTGCTCGGTTGTAATGTTCATACCTGCTAGAGGTATTTGACGAGCATGCCAACCGACCAGAACGCTCTCTCCTATAGAATAAGTACCGGGTTTAAGATGCTGTGACCAGGCAGAACTTGGACTAGTACTATTGTAAGTATCATCGTTACCACTTCGTTCTTGCTTAGATCTCGGTGCCTTGACAGCAATAGTAGTGGTTGAAGGAACATTTTCCTTATCTTGCACTTCATTAAAATTTGATGTTCCATATACAGTTGAAGGTCTCTCTGCTTACTCTTTAATGGTAGCTTCGGAGGGCTATGAATAAGAGCCCCTTGTAGGTGTGCGGATGCTCCTGGTGAAGATACTCCCTGCTGGTTAGAACTTTGCTGAGCCAATCCGAGGACGGACATCTTCTCGCCTGTCGTAGTTCTATTCGCTTTAAGTACGTTGATAAATCCTTTTTCCAGCTCCTTAAGCCTTTCCTGTGTAGCTGGAGAAAGATCTGGAGAGTCGACTACCCCTGAAACTCTCTCATTAGGTTGTGCTGATGGCAGGTCTTCTGAAGCTGAAGGTAAAATATTTTGGGTATCCACCTCAATCGATTGTAGGAGTATTCCTTTAGGCCCTAAATCAGAAACTGTATTATTGTCTTCCCCATCATCGTCTGTGAAATCCGACTCGTCCTCGCTAGAGTATGAAGAAAAGTGACGACCTCCCGAAGATCGTTCTATATCACGAATCTCCTTCTGAATGCCTTTCCAAATCGGAGCCGAAAAAGTTAGCATACCAAGTTCTTGGGGTAGTTCGGTACCGGCTATTCTATCGCGAAACATTTTCTTAAGCTTCTTCTCCCCCATCACTTCGCGAATTACTTGATAAGTCTTGGCGGTTCTGGTTATCATATCACGACACTTCCAAACGCGCACCCATCTGTCGATCCACATGTCACCGTAGAACAGCCGAGACCGTCTCTGCGGTGGTATAGTGCCTTTTGTTTGCTTGCGTCGATTCTTGCACATCGCATTGGCGGTTTTCTTCACCTCGGCGTATTTGTTAAATACGCCCGCACGGACGGTGGTAGAAAACTCTTCCATTATTGCAGTCCAGAATTCCTTCTCAGGGTCCTTCCCCGTAGTTGGGCAATGAAGCAGCCTTGACCTATGTTGGTAGCTGATCTTGAGGAGTTTTATCTTCTCAATCAGTGAGAGTTGCTTAGAGCTCCTAGATACCTCGGATCCAGCCATCGTTCGGCGTGTAATAGAGGGTTGAGGAGGGCAGCGAGGAGGCGCTATCTTTGGGTTTAAAGATGGTTATGTAGCCCTGAGAGATTCATCCACACATTACACTGGCATGTCAGCAAGTTATACTTGATATTATAAGTTGATGGGGAGGGTCCTACAAGTTGTCGTCGACACCCATTCATACGCTCTCGTAGAATCCAAGGGTCCGACAACCTTTTCCAATACCCTATACCTACGGAATTGGCTGTTGAAATATTTTAAAGATAGTAAAATATATAAAGCTCCGATATTTAGTTCGCGTATTCCTGACCCAAGATGGCTGTTATATGCGAATGAACAGTTTAACTTTTAGGCTATTGATCGAGATATTGTGAATATCCTTCGTGTTCATATTATAGAGTTCCGTTGAAAACCCTTAACAACGAAGAATCTATCTAGAGAATATTAGTGAAGGAATGACTAAAACCATGTGTACCATTTACTGAATCTTAAAGTGTACTAAATGCTTGATCCTAGCTTTTCGGATTTTATCGCTTACAGTCGAAATATCAATAGTCAGGGGTACGGTTCGAAGATGTACATGATAAAAAGCAAGCTGTGGCCCTCGTCCAGTCATTTTAGTTTCCCGGGTAGTAGCTCTAACAAATTTCATTTCCTCCATGCAGGGTTTGGATGACTCGATGACGATATACTTATTGTGAGAAGTGACTGGAGTATGGGGGACAAAATTGGCTGAAACTAGGACTATGCGATGAAAAACATTTGAATTATACGTATATAACATGCATTATAAATGTACAAGTTTATTAGCAAGGACATACATGTCCGCGACTCATGGACTTGAGTGCCTGGGCCCAACAATCATTTCTACCCCTTAATTGAAGCTCCCGGGTAGTAGCGATAAGTGAGAACTAGCCACGACTCACCTTTACCAAAACGGAAATATCTAGTGTAAATACTAATTATATTTACTTCGCCGACTTGGCAGTCGAGAGCAAGCTTGCGGGGGATAAACTCCCGCGGGCATATTGGTCCTCGAGGTGAGTCCTTACTAGACTAAGGAATATCCCTGCAACGGTTAGACTACGAGGGCTTTGACAATGATGATCGATAAGCTGGTAGTTAGAAAAATACTGCACAAGTTTACAGAAGCGAATATAGTGACTAAATGCAAGCACATTCAGTCTTAATAACTATTAAGCAACATTTAAACGAAGAGACTACGAACACATTAAGATTATTAACGAATAAAGATTAAGTCGTGCTTTAAATATAAAATATTGAATCTTATGCGTTGAAGATACGCCCGGTGTTAACTCGATGTGGATTAATATTTCATCATTATTTATAAACCTTGGTTTGGCCCAATCGTCGAAGCTAAGTTTAATCATCAAGTCAAGAACAACATGACAATAAACTAAGAGTATTCGTCTATTATAAGAGGGTCTAACGGATAGTGAGATTCGAACACGATCGATGCCTTTGCTAAGGGATTGCCTTAAGCGCAAGCACTCAATCAATAGTAAACTAACAAGTTATTATAAAGGCAATGCGACACTTGCCTGTCGACATAGCCCCAAACATCAAGGCGCCTGCTTGCGATTCCCTTAAATCCAATCTCTCATTCGTTTCCTTACATTGATTCATCAACGGAGCTTGAAAGAGACGAAGCAGTCTTGAGTATGTTGTCCTTCGGATTCTAGTTGGTGGACAATAATATATTCAAGAATAGAAGGCATCAAGGAACTTTGTTGGCATTCGGTTATATGCGAGATCGTACGTACGGGGGTTGTGTTCCAGTTTCCAGACTCCCGGTACTACTGTATAAGTGATGATCTTTCGTGGGTGTGCGAGAGTCTATTTACACCATGTACATAGCATGCGTTGCTCCCTTGCCATATAACTAGCATACTCATAACAGTGCGAGATGGTCAACTCCATAATATTCATCTAAAATGACAGCTCATATATGATATATTTGACGCCTAAGCGTAATATAGCTGATATGTACTATATGGGACAAGGAGATAACCCCCCTCCCCTATTCATACATAGCCTCATAGTATCAGCTCCTATTGGATATTTACATGCTACACCGTGTGGTTATTGAAGAGACGTAGAAAAAGCAACCTTTTTGATGTATTGCCCGTAAGGCCCATCGGCCGTCGTTTAAGTCGTGCAATGTCATTCGCGTCACGCATGCAAAGTACAACATTTAGCATATCTGTGCGTATGTAATAGTATGTGAGGTAATGAAATATAAACCTTCGGAGGTATAGAATAGATGCTTCATACCATAGGAATATCATGCCATATGATTATATCTTCATTTGGATGGACTAGGATAATGCTTTCTGTTCGGTCTTAGGGTCTGTAACTCGAGCACCGTGGGATATTGAAAACTTGACATCCAGGGGTTTACCCTGTCATCCGCTTCTTGACATCGTAATGTGCCTAATTCAAGCTGTAGACTGTGCGAGTTTCTACATCTAGTTACTGGGGGTGACGATATAGCTAGCAGGTACATAATGAACAAGGAGCTGAATAGGTACATAGGACTGGCTGAAGCCGGACAGGGATTTACCGAGAGCGTTGTGATACGAAACACTAACAAGTTAGAAGTCCCTTTTTGTAGACTTGAGAATCTTCTGGGAAGCTATTGATACCTACCTAGGTAATTATACATACGTAATAGTAAATTAAGTATATGATAGTTTTATTGTTAAAGAGCTCGTTAGTTTAAACTCTAGCTCTATCATATTTGTGCTTTATGAGTTTTTTATTTATTTAAAAAAGAAAAAAGAAAAGAAAAAGAGGTCTGGATCTATGTCTATAGTGACGCTTGTTACGTGGCTATTTAAGGCATTTAGGTGGTGATGGTGAATGGCAAACGAAGTGAGATGTAATTGCCCCGATAAAGATGAAGTCGTTAAAGTAAAACTCCACGCAAGCGACATCGGGATTGAAGATGCTTAATAAGGATAGATATGTATCTTATAAGCCGCTTATAACGATTATGACTACTAGGTTATGCGAATTTGACAAGTTATCGGCATTGACTTTGAAGACGATACCCAAATCACTCTGATTCGACCCGCAACACATGCATGTCTCGGAATTCAAGTATTTCGACGACAGCTGCAGCGTCTACATCTGGAACTTCCTGGTTCCTATGCGTAATGAAAGTCATGGGTTTTAATTGTTGGGCCATTGGTCTGGAGCACCACGCTGTATCTCATTACGATGGGTATTTGCATAGTCTATGATACTTTTACATCCTTATACGCGTGGGCTATCTATTTAATGCCTTTCTCTTCTCCGCGGCGCCGCGCGAATTATGTCGTCCACTCTTAGAAGTAGCTAGAAAAAAATTAGCATTTAGGTCACTAAAGACGAAGACGTATGAAAAAAAAAAAAAAAAAAAAAAAAAAAAAAAAAAAAGACTTACCTCTGCGGCTTCACTCGCCGACGATACAACTGCTTTCTTCAACTTGTAACTCTCGATTACTCCAAGATCTCGCATATCTGCTATTCCACCGCCGGGCGTCGCTAGATCCAGGCCATACGTTGACATACCGTCATATATGGCTTTTCGTAGTCTTGCGACAAGGTCGCTAGAGTCTAGTCCTGCGTTGTCGGCGAGGATCGTGGGGAGCTGCCGTAAAGCTATGGCGAATGAAGATACAGCCATTTGCTTCTTACCCTCAACCCGGGTTGCGGCACCTTCCACCGCTTTAGCCATAAGCATCTCGGCGCATCCACCTCCCAGCGTGGTCCTCGGCTCCCTGACAGTTTGAGAGAGGACGGCTAAAGCATCGTGTAGTGAGCGCTCTGCCTCATCTAGCAACTGTTCCGTAGCACCCCGAAGGACGATGGTGCAAGCTTGGCCTGCAGCCACACCGGAAAACTTTATAAGAGTGTCTTCTCCGATAATGATCTCCTCGATTAGGTCGCAGTGACCTAGTTTCACCTGCTCTGGATGGTCGAACGTCGATGTGATCTCGCCACCGGTGACGAGAGCTAAGCGTTCGATGCCGTCGAAGTCAGCGTGTTCGATGGACATAATACCAGCGTCGGTAAAGAGCTGCTCTGGCCAGTTATAGATCAACTGTCTGTTGATGAAGCAGTTGATACCATGTGCCTTGATCCTATCTACCTTCGCTTTCATCTTGTCTTTTTCGGCCTTCTCAAGCTCGGCTAGCTTGCCGGTTGAACTGACCTTCATACGCGCGCCGAATATTTTGACCTTGTCTGTGTCCATAGACGTATTAGCGACTAGTATCTTCGCATTCTCTAGTCGTTTAGGCTGATTCACGCCGATCTTCTTGTCGAGGATGAACCCTTCGTCTAGGTACGAGTCGCTTAGCTTGCCTCCAGCCTTTTTGATGATCTGGATATGGCTGAGGTCCGAAGAACCCTTAAGCCGCAACACCGCTTCAACGGCTAGCTTGGAGAAGAGATCTCTATCTTGGGCAAGTACCTTAGAACTAAGGGTTGTTCGTGCGATAGCGAGTAGGTCCTTCTTAAAGGCCTCAGGATCCTTGCTATGGTCTACCGCCGAGCCCTCCAACGCCTGTAGAGCCGCCTGACTTGCTATCCGGTAGCCTTCGATGATCGTCTGGGGGTGAATCTTCTTGTCGACAAGCTTCTCAGCTTCACGCAGAAGCTCAGCAGCCAACACGGCTACCGAGGTCGTGCCGTCACCAACTTCATCGTCTTGGACTTTTGATATATTGACGAGGACCTTTGCTGCTGCGTTGTCGAGTGCTATAGACTTTAGGATTGTGGCGCCGTCATTGGTGACCATGATTTCGGCCGTGGATCTTGGCAAGGTTAGTCAAGGAAAATAGGTGGAAGGAGGGGAATAGCTGGTTGACTTGGACGTACGCTGATTGCAATATCTTGTCCATTCCCTTTGGACCCAGGGTACTCTTTACTAGATCACCAACGGCAATGGCGCCGACGAAGGCGGCTAGACGAGCATTCTCTCCCTTTTCCTCGGTTGTGCCCTCTTCGAAGATCTGGGTGGGACTGAAAGACGACTAAGGAAGAGACGATATATTAGCGGGAAAGGGCCAAAATAATATGAGTAGCAGTACATACCATCTTCAACACTGCAGAGAGAATAGTGATAAGTGAATTTTATCAAGGGTTATGGTTGCGTTGCGGTGTGCTTTTCCGCAAAGCTCGAGATATCTTGTATCTTGTAAGTCTGCTACCTTATGGCGGGCCTGGCAAGAGCTTCAGATGTAAATGCGGGCTGCTGCACCTAGACTTTTTTTCGCGGGACAGGTCGGAAAAAGGAGAAAATGTATGGCCGGAACCATAAACTGAGGTCAACTCAAGCTGGAGACCTACAACCTACACGCTAAAGGTGGGGTTGCCCGTCAGCCTGTTGATAAAACGATAAGATATAAGCGGATAACAAAAGTTGGTGGGCAGAGTGGGGACACACACAATTGGGGCTTTTTTTACCTTAGGAACGTTCAAAAAATCACCTGCAAAAAATATTGGCCGCGAAAACCCAAGAAAATAACCTAATTCACCTTTCCCCTTTCTCCTTCCAATAAAATATCCAAGCCGATACTCGAGTACCGTGCCAGATCCGATCACGACGCCGCCTTTCACATTTATTGAGGGGTTAAAGGATCAATACTATAGTTCTTACGGTTTCCCACCTCTCAATTCTATCGCGATCAAGAATTTCACATTTTTGTCTATCGTCATCCTCTTGACTTTGAAGGCGGGGCAGTTTTTCTCACCCAGCAACCCCACACGGGCCGACCAACACCTCTTTGAGGGTATACACACATACGGTGACCTGATACACAATACACGACACCAATATGGCGCCGTCATTTGATCATCTGCGCGATGCAGACGTCGACGAGGATGATTACGATGAGGATGAGATCGACATCTCCGACCTGCGCGAGAAGTATGAGGTCCAACTAGAGCAAGGTTACGATACTTTTATTGTCATTGATGGCCTGCCAGAGGTCACCGAAGAGCAAAAGCCTAAGCTGGTAAAATTCTTGCTGAAGAAGCTGAACCAGGTTGGAAAGACGAAAGAGGACCAGGTCTACATGCCGATGGAGGACGGCAAGTCTCTCAGGTACGCGACCATATTATCTCACATTACACTCTTCTCAAAACGCTTCGTGAAATATACCGAGAACCAGAAGCCGCTAGGGTATTGCCGAGGATGGGAGCCTGAGTATTAATGTGCTTATAGATTTGCCTTTGTCGAATATGCTTCAGCCGCCGAAGCCGCCGCCGCCGTGAGGCAGCTCGATGAGGTCCCCCTCGACAAGAAGCACACACTGAGAGTCAACAAGATGTCTGACATCGATCGGTATGGCCGCGAGGGACGAGTGGACGAAAACTACGTGCCTCCTAAGATCGAAGAGTTCACCGAAAAGGAGCACTTGCGATCGTTCTTAGCCGACCCGAGCGGTCGCGGTCGCGATCAGTTTGCCATGTATCGAGGTGATGTTGTTGGTATATTCTGGAATAACGAGAAAGAGCCCCCCGAGAACATTGTCGACAGGCAGCACTGGACGGAGAGCTTCGTACAGTGGTCGCCCCTGGGAACTTTCTTGGTATCTGTTCACCAGCAGGGTGTACAACTGTGGGGTGGCGCTTCGTGGTCCCGACAAAAGCGATTTGCGCATCCCTTTGTTAACATGCTCGATTTCTCTCCGAACGAGAAATATATTGTCACATGGTCGAATAGGCCTATTTCGATACCTGATGAAGGTCATCCCCAACTATCATTGGACGAGGACGGCAAGAATTATGTCATCTGGGATGTTGAAACTTCTAAACCCCTTCGCTCGTTCGCTAATCTCGACATACCTACTACCAATGATCCTGTGTCGGCAAAGCCACAACCTAAATTCCCCTGGCCAGCTTTCAAGTGGTCCGCTGACGACAAATATGTGGCACGAATGACCCAAGGCTCTTCGATCTCAGTGTACGAGCTGCCTCGCATGAATTTGTTGGACAAGACGACGATCAAAATTGAAGGTGTTATGGATTTTGAATGGGCTCCTGCTACACCTCAGAGAGAGGGTGTAAAGCAGTATGAACAGCTGTTTTGCTTTTGGACGCCAGAAATTGGTAGCAACCCTGCGAAGGTCGGACTGATGAGTGTACCTTCGAAGCAGATCGTTCGATCACTGAACCTTTTCAGCGTTACGGATGCCAAGCTCCACTGGCAATCAGATGCCACCTATCTCTCAGTGAAGGTTGACCGACATTCGAAATCTAAGAAGTCGCAGGCTACTACTCTGGAGATCTTCCGTGTCAAAGAAAAGGGTGTGCCGGTTGAGGTTGTCGACACAATCAAGGACACGGTCATTAACTTTGCCTGGGAACCCAAGGGAGACCGCTTTGTCATCATCACGACGCCAGAGCCAGTTGGACCAACCGCCGTAGCTCCTAAGACTTCGGTAGCATTCTTCTGTCCCGAGAAGGCCAAGGGGTCCGCCATAGGCAACTTTAAGCATCTGCGGACCCTTGAGAAAAAGAATAGCAATGCAATCTATTGGTCTCCTAAGGGCCGCTTTGTAGTTGTCGCCACGGTTGCCAACCAGCAGAGTTCAGACCTTGAATTCTTCGACTTGGACTTTGAAGGCGAGAAGCCGGAGAGTGATAAAGATCTCACCGCTAACCTACAGCTCATGAACATGGCTGATCACTATGGTGTCACTGACATCCAATGGGACCCTTCAGGACGCTTTGTCGCTACTTGGGCATCTGTTTGGAAACATACGGTATGTTTAATATATTCTCTTGGGAGGTCAACTTTAGCACTAACGATTAGGAATAGATGGAGAACGGATATCACGTATATGATTTTAAGGGCGAGCTACTACGGGAAGAGCCTGTTGACAAGTTCCGCCAATGGCTATGGCGTCCCAGGCCGCCAACTCTGCTTAGCAAGGACGAGCAGAAGCAGATCCGCAAGAATCTCCGGGAATACTCAAAGATCTTCGAGCAGGAAGATGCGGAACGCGGAGCGTCTGCTGACTTGGCGGTGGTGGAAGCTAGAAGACGCCTGCTTGACGAGTGGCTTGGATGGCGTGCGTCGGTTGACGCAGAGATTGAAGAGGAGAGAGTTGCACGAGGATTGCCGAAGCACCCGGTGGAAGCCGAAGCCAAGTCAGCGGAGAGCGGAGAGGAGCAGGTGATCGAGGAGATCGTGGAAGAGGTACTTGAAGAGAGCGAGGAGATTGTCCCCTAAATGGACTTGGGCCGTGGCGGGTGATAAAAAAGGACTGGCAATCAGCGGCGTTCTGTGTAAGGGCATATAATCAAACTTGCAGCTAGCATAAATTCAGCGTCTACGATGACTGATACATCTAGAAGGGCTTGATGAATCTTATTTTTTCGACCGTCATATGCCGTTGCTATTTGTGAAGATGTAGGGTACTTTTTATTTTGTATAATCTTATCTACCTACATACCTACCTAGGTAACTTGACCTATAAGCATTGATTGTTCTCTAACGCGGGGTTGTGATCAACTGGGACGAGACGTTGATTTAGATATCTGGGTATGTATGATTGAAGCACGTGGGATCCTCCTGTTTTCTTTTCTTTTTGCGGAGTATGCATACCACAGTAAATCGGATGGGATGCTTTCGAGGATCCTGCAATGATACAGGGCGCATTAGTTGAAACCCATCCATCGAGTTTTATGCTTTCTTCGGCACGCATACGCACGAGAGACGGGAACGTCTCCTATATTCGTTTCCGGAGGAATGGGAATGTGTTATTAGGTCCAAAAATATACCCAAGTAACCACAGGGTTTCGAAATTTGCTCCATTGTTTACTTTTGTAATGTAACTAGTGTAGGTAAGTAATACTAGTTATGTACAAAGTTCTAGAAGCGTTCACGACTACCTAATGTATTAGGTATGAGATACCTAACAGAATAGAACCATGCTGCATGTGGGCTTGATTGTGGAGATGTGAGGTACCTATGTACTGTATGTATGTAGGTATATGCGGTAGACCTACATGTACCTGATGTGATGAAACGCCAACCAGTTCTATCAAGTGGCAGTGGCTTAGCTAGAGCTGTACCTGCATGGGATAGCTCAAAGGTACATGTAGGTAGGTAGATATAAGATACTAATCACATTGAACTATGAGGTACCTAGTTATCATTTATTTATGTTTACTTGTGTACGTAGATTTACCTATTTACCTAGGTAGGTACCTAGGGTAAGCTAAAATAAGCAATAAACAACGAATAAGACATGCCCGTTGTATGTCCTCAAGTGCCAGGAAGACACGGTGGAGTAAACTTATCAAGATATGTTCAATTAAAATTGATGGTGAACTTTTTGAACAAATCAAACTACTTAGCTTTTGAAAGGTACTCCACCGTGTTTCCTTGGCACTTGAGGACATAGGTAAATGAAGTATTAATTAAAAATAATTGTGTTAAGCCTTCAATTCATTGTGGTTTGCGCATCGTCGTTTTGAAGATACTTGTAACCAACCTAGTCCATCCTAGGCTGCACGTCTTTCTACGTGTAAATGTACTTAGTTCCAAGGTTCCGGGTGCGATAGATCAAGGCGCACGAAAAATGCACTCCGATTACATAGTACATGTGCTTAAAGGAGCGGTGTACACTCCACCCCTTGAAATAATGTTAGTTCGTACCCCCTTATCAGTACTTAACAGGGGTATTTTAAGATTACACCCCGAAATACGATTGGTCCGATAAAACCCCGGTTAATCAATTTAACTACAATAATTCTTATTAAACTTTTAAAATATTAAAATTAATAAAATAATAAAAAACACGTATATTTTAAAACCTTATATATTAATTTATTAATAATTAAATAAAAAAATCTTTATATATAAACGTAAATACGATTTAACGTTATTTATTTATATAATTAATACCCGGTCGTACTACCGTTTTTTAATACAATAAGCTTTAAATGTTAAAACATATTATTGTAAAACTTTAATAAAAAACTAAATGGAATAACTTTTTAAAACTTTTTAATTATCGCCGTTAATTTTAATTAAATAAATCGTTTATTATAACGTTTAATTTAAGTTTTTATCCACGGTTATACGTATTTAATAAGGCTTAAATTAAAGCTTTTAAAAAGGAAATCAACGAATTATTTAATTAATCCGTAATTTTAAATCCATTTTTTAATATTTATTAAAGCGTGCGTTAAAACGTTATTGTATTATAAACGTACATTAAAGTACGTTATAACGAAACTTTCGTTAAAACGGCGTAACCAAAAGGTAAGTAAGTTATAAAACATTGTAAAATTTAAAAAAAAGGTTAATTAACGTTAAATTTATAACTTAATGTAATTGTTGGTAAATACGTACGTAAAAAAATAATAGTAAAGCAAGTAACAAATAATTTAAGTGTAATAAAACTGGTGTAATATTAATGTTTAAAGAAGGAATTATTTATGGTAAAAAAACGAGGGGAATTTGTTTTTTATATAATATACAATATATAAGTATAACCTTTTTTTAATTAAAGATGTAAAACGTTATAACATATTTATAAGTTATTTAATTATTATTTATTTTATTTTTTTTTTGTAATTAATTAATTGTAAATTTATTACTTTTTTTACGTTTTATTCATTTTTTTAATTATAAGTTAATTTAATTGTTTTTTACTAAACTTTTCATTATTTTATTTGGAATAGTTTTTGTTATAACGTTTACGGGATTGTAAATATCGTGTATTTAATAAATGTCGTTTATTTCCCGGTTTTTATACGATTATTTTAATATTATTAAATTAATTATTAATCTTTTCTTATTGGTGTTACCCATTTATATTAAGTATTAATATAGGAAGAAAAAGTTGGTGTATAAGACGAAAAAAGTTTTAAGTAAAGATAAACGTTTAAAAATGGTATTAATTATGTAATGAATAACGTAATTAATATTAAAACTTTAAATTATTTTATAAATTTCGTTAACAAGTATATTATAAGTTATTTATTTGTATTTGGTAGACGATTAATGGATAATGTTTTTAATAACGTAAATTTTATTGTTTTAATTGGTGGTTTTTTTATTTTTTAAAATAATAATATATCCGATTTATAAATTTAAATTTTTATTATTTGTAAATAATTTATCGATGAAGACGTATATGCGTAAGTCTTGTGGGTTTAGTTTAACATATTTTAGTTTTCGTATTTAATTATTTATTTATTATTTAATTTTAACATTAAAGGCTTTTACTTTTTTAAGTTTAAGGTTAATGTGTTAAGTTGTTGTAAAGTAGTTAAAGGCGGTTTCGGGTTGGTAAATGGTTGTAATATATGTTTTTTAAGCTTTTTACTTTATAAATCTTTTAATTATGTTTGGTAATTAACTATTTATAAACTCGAATTTTTTAATTTAACCTTTTTATGTTGTAATAATTTTGTAATTTTTATTATAAATAGTAATTTATAAGCTATTAAAATCTTTGGTTTTTTTGTTTAATATTTTCTAAGGGTATACTTTGATTTTTACTTTAATTAATATTTTATTTTTAATAATTAAGAATTTTATAATATTAATATTAAAGATATTATTTATTTGTAAACTAATTAATTTAAAAGATTTTAAGTTTATAATTAATAAGTAAAGATTAAAGGTTAATGGTTTTATATGCAATTTTTTTTAATGATGGCGTAAATAAATTTTAAATTAATACGTATTTGATTTTACGAAATTATATAATGGTTTAATAATACGTAATAGCGTTTTTTTAAAATATTTATTTTTTAATTTTGTTGGTAAGTATATATAAATTTCTTTTTATATTAATATTTTTAATTGGGTATAAATTATGGTAATATCTTTAATTATAATTTTTATTTTTTAATATTAAAATATAAATATTAACAATAAAATAAAACGTTGGTTGGTTTTTTGAATGGTAGGTGTGTATGTTATAATAAATTTTTTGTTAAGATTATTATATTTTTAAATCATTAGTTATGACTTTTTATATGGCGTAAAAGTATTTTTAACTTTGATTTCTTAAATTATTTGTAATTTAAATATTGTTATTTTTTGGTGTATTGTTGTATTATATATTTCGGGTAATAAGATATTTTTTTCGAATAAAGCGTTTAATTTTTTTAAATTGGACGTTTTATAAGGTTTGTTTAACGTAATTATTTTTTTGTTAATTTATAGTTTTAATGTTAAGTTAAAGTTATTTTATTTTTTAAAAGTAAAGTATAATGAAACAATGTGTAAGAATTTGTTGGCGTATATTAAATCTTTTTTCGAGATAAATTTATAATTGTTTAAATTAATTGTAAATTTAAATAATTCGATTATAAATTTTTTACCTTTTATAAGGTTTTTTTTAAAAGTAACGTAAGGTTTTATGTATATATTTTTAAATATAAATGTATTATTAAAGGCATTAAAAATAATAATTATATTTTTGTTAATAATTATAATAACTTTATAAAAGCCTTTTCATTTTTCTTTTTTTTAGTAGATTAAAATTTTGCTTTTTATTAAGAGTATTATAAGTAGCGTTTTTTAAATATTAAAGCCATTCCTTATATTTAAAGCGTTTTTAATTAAATGTTATACTTTAATCTTTTTAACTTTTATTATTATTTTTTAAATTATTTATACCCTTTGGATTTACGTGGGGGTTGGTAATAAATTTATATTAATTCTTAAATAAGTATTAAAAACTAAAAAGGTAAGTACGAAACTGTTTAAATTAATTGTGTTATTTATTACCTTAATTATTATTTAAAGTCGAAATGTTTTTAAATTAAAGTTTTAAAGTTTATCAATTATGATTTTATAAGTTTTATGTATAAAGTTATAGTATTTTTTAATTTTATTAATAAATTAATAAATTTTTATAAGAATTTAATAATAAGTAACGTTGGTAATATAAGCTTTATTTTTGAATTTAATATTATTAAAATTAATGTTAACATTATAAGTAATAATGTTAAAAAGTTTAAAATATATATCCATTTAATATTGTTTAAAAATATCTTATATTTCTTTAATTAAAATGGTTTTTATAAATTGTACTGCCTAGAAACCTGTGGTTACGTCGATTATGTGTAATATTAATTGTTTATTAAAATATATAATGTTAATAATTACTTTATAATTAAAGTTTATATTAAGATTTTTTAAATTAAATTTAAACTTTTAAAAAATTTTATCTTTTATTTAATAATAATAATAAAATTTATTAATCTTTTTGATATTATTAATATTAATATTATAATTGGTTTTATTTAATAAATTATATAATTTATTTATAAATAAATGGTTAAAATAAAAGTGTAAACGCCGTAATTTCGTTTTTGTAAAATAAGTTATATTATTAAAATAAAATCACGGATATCCCCATTTACGCATAATCGCCATAATTATTTTACTTTTTTCAATTAATTAATTAATAATATTGTTTAAATATATTTTTAAGCAATCTATATCTTTAAAGTATAAAAAAAATGAGATATTTAATTTTATTATATGGAAATTAATTAATTTAAAGGGAATATTAATTGTAATTATTTTTAATAATTTAATAAAAGATTTATTATTAAATTTAATATTTGTTTTATTCGTTTAATTGTTATTTATTCTTAATTCGCGTTTGGGGAAGTTTTATATAAATATTTAATATTATTTCTTTTTTATAGTAAATATTTGCGTTGCGTTTATATTGGAAATAATTTTTTAAAAAACGTTTTTAACATATTGGTTTAAAATAAAAGAAGTGTTGTTTTAAGGTTTTTTAAAAAAAAGGTAATAAAAAACGATTTAATATTAATATGTTTGGTTTATTAAATAAGCGGCGGTTAAAAACTGTTTAATTTTACTTTTTTTTATTTCGAAAGTTTAAACGTTATTTTTATTATTATTAAATTTTAAGCTTTTTTTTTTAATATCTTTATAATTAATTAAAAATATAATATATTTTCTTTTATTTTATTTCTTTTTAACTTTCCATTAATTCTTAACTTTTTTTTATTTTTTTTTAAAATATTTAATAAATTAATATCTTTTTTTCTTACATATTTAACAACGTTTTTTCCAATTTTATAATATTTTTTTAACTTGGTATTTTTTATCTTTATTAATTTAATAATACTTTCGTTTTATATAATATTAATTAATATTTTTATCACTTTTTTCTATTATATATTGTCGTGTGCCTTTTAAATTTTCGTAAATATTTATTAAAATATAAAATTTATTTACTAAATCTTTAAATTAATATAATAAAATAAATAAAGCGTATTATAGTTATAAGATAATATAATATACTTAATAAACGGCAGCGATAAATTATTACTTTTTTTTAAAATCTTATTTTAAAATATATTAATATAATGATAATTTATCGAGTATAACTTATAGTATTTTTAAATTTAATTTTTCTTTATTTTTTTTTTTAGCTTTAATATTATAAAAAGTAATAAATATTTAATCTTAATGGTATTATATCTTATTTTATTTTGTATTAAAATGTTGTTTCATGGTTAAATACATATTTATAAAACACCAATATTGAAATACGTTATATAAAAAATATATTATTACTTTTTTTACAAAAATAATAGAAAATATAATATAAAATTGCGTTTATCGAATTCTTACCGTATAACATATATTTAAGAAAAATTAAAACTTATTTTTAAAGATATTATAAGTTTCGCTTATATAATTGTTTTTATTATTGTTGGTAAATACGTACGTAAAGAGATAACAGTAAAGCAAGTAACAAGTAAATCAAGTGCGATAAAACTGGTGTAATATTGATGTTTAAAGAAGGAACTATCTATAGTGAAAGAACGAGGGGAATTTGTTCTTTATATAATGTATGGTATATAAGTATAATTTCTTTTTAATTAAAGATATAAAACGTCATAACACGTTTATAAATTATTCAATTATTATTTATTCTATTTTCTTTTTACAATTAATTGGTTGTAAACTTATTACTTTTTTTATACTTTATCCATCTTTTTAATTATAAGTTAACTTAATTATCTTTTACCAAACTCCTCATTGCTTTATTTGGAATAACCTTTGTCATGGCGTTTACAAGGTTGTAAATGTTGTGTATTTAACAAATATCGTTTATTTCCCGGTTTTTATATAATTATCTTAACGCTATTAAATCGATTATTAACTTTTTCTCGTTGGTGTTACTTATTTACATTAAACATTGGTATAAGGAAAAGGAATTGGTATATAGGATAAGAAGGGCTTTAGGTAAGAATAAATGT
Source organism: Daldinia concentrica (assembly GCA_902805455.1). NCBI lineage: Eukaryota > Fungi > Ascomycota > Sordariomycetes > Xylariales > Hypoxylaceae > Daldinia > Daldinia concentrica. The sequence goes on from CADCSW010000006.1 coordinate 104,552, forward strand.
TTAAAAATAATATTAATTGTATAATAAATAATATAATTAATATCAAAACTTTAAACCATTCCGTAAATTTTATTAACAAATATATTACAAGTTACCTACTTATACTTAATAAACAACCAATGGATAATATTTCTAATAACGCAAATTTCGTTATTTTGGTTAATGGCTTTTTTATTTCTTAAAACAATAACATATCCGATTTGTGAATTTAAATCTTTATTATTTACGAATAACTTGTTAATAAAGACGTATACGCGTAAATCTTATAAATTTAATTCGATATATCTTAACTTTTATATTTAATTATTTATTTACTACTTAATTTTAACATTGAAGACTTTTACTTCTTTAAATTCGGGATTAATGTATTAAGTTATTATAAAATAATTAAAAGCGGTTTTAAATTAGTAAATAACTGCAATATATACTCTTTAAACCTTTTGCTTTATAAATTTTTTAACCATATCCGATAATTGGTTATTTATAAACTTAAACTTCTTAACTTAACCTTTTTATGTTATAATAATTCCGTAATCTTTATTATAAATAATAATTTATAAGTTGTTAAAGTCTTCAATTTTCTTATTTAATATCTTTTAAAAGCGTGTTTTAATTTTTACTTTAATTAATACCTTATCTTTAACAATTAAAAATTCTATAATGCCGATATTAAAAATATTATTTATTTATAAACCGGTTAATTTAAAAGATTCTAAATTTATAATCAATAAGCAAAAATTAAAGACTAATAATTTTATATATAATTTTCTTTAATAATGGCGTAAATAAATTTTAAACCAATACGTATTTAACTCCGCAAGACCGTATAATGGTTTAATAACACGTAACAACGTTTTCTTAAAATATTTATTTTTTAATTTTATTAATAAACATATATAAACTTCCTTTTATATTAATATCTTTAATTAAGTATAAGTTATAATAATATTTTTAATTATGACCTTTATTCCTTGGTATTAAAGTATAAAAACCAACGATAAGATAAAGCATTAGTTAATTCTTTAAATAATAAGTACGTACATTATAATGAATTTTTTGTTAAAATTACCATATCTTTAAACCACCAGTTGTAACTTCTCGTATAACGTAGAAATATTTTTGGCTTTAATTTCCCAAATTATTTATAACTTAAATATTATTATTCTTTGGTATATTATCACATTATACATTTTAAGTAACAAAATACCTTTTTCAAATAAGGCGTTTAATTCTTTTAAATTAAACGCTTTATAAGATTTATTTAATGTAATTATCTTTTTGTTGGCTTGTAACTTTAATGTTAAGTTAAAATTATCTTATTTTTTGGAAGTAAAGTATAGTGAAACAATGTATAAGAATTTGTTGGCATACATTAAGTTTTCCTTTAAGATGAATTTATAATTGTTTGGATTAATTATGAGTTTAGATAATTTAATTATAAATTTCTTACTTTTTATGGGATTTTTCTTTAATTTAACGTAGGGTTTTACGTATATATTTTTAAATGTAAATGTGTTACCGGAAGTATTAAAAACAATGGTTACGTTTTTGTTAATAACCGCGATAATCTTGTGAAAACCCTTCCATCCTTTCTTTTTTTGGTAGATTAAAATTTTGTTTTTTATTAGGAATATTATAAGCAATATTTTCTGGGTATTAAAGCTGTTCCTTATATTTAAGGTATTTTTAATTAAACGTTATACCTTAATCTTTTTAATCTTTATTATTACCTTTTAAATTATTTATACTTTTTAAGTTTGCGTAAGGATTGGTAATAAGTTTATGTTAATTTTTAAATAAGTATTAAAAATTAAAAAGATAAGTACAAAGTTGTTTAAATTGACTATATTATTTATTGCCTTAACTATTATCTAAAGTTAAGATATTCTTAAGTTAAAGTTTTAAAGTTTATTAGTTATGATTTTGTAAGTTTTATGCACGGGGTTATGGTATTTTTTAACCTTATTAATAAACTAATAAACTTTTATAAGGATTTAATAATAAATAACACTAGTAATATAAGCTTTATTTTTAAATTTAATATTATTAAAATTAATGTTAATATTGTAAGTAATAATGTTAAAGGGTTTAAAATATATGTTTATTTAATATTATTTAAGAATTTCCCATATTTTTTTGGTCGAAATAGTTTTTATAAATTGTATTGCTTAGAAATCCGTAATTGCGTCAATTACGTATAATACCGGTTATTTATTAAAGTATATAATATTAATAATTATTTTATAATTAAAGTTTATATTGGGATTTTTTAAGTTAAATTTAAACTTTTAAAGAATTTTGCTTTTTATTTAATAATAATAATAGAATTTATTAATTTTTTTAATATTGTTGATGTTAATATTATAACCGGTTTTATTTAATAAGTTATATAATTTATTTACGAACAAATAGTTAAAATGGGAGTGTAAGCATTACAGTTCCGTTTTTGTAAAATAAGTTATATTATTAAAATAAAATCACGGATATCTCCATTTACGCATAACCGCCACGATTATTCCACTTTTTTCAATTAATTAATTAATAACGTTATTTAAGTATACTCCTAGTTGATTTATATTTTTAAAACATAGAAAAAATGGGATATTTAATTTTATTATATAAAAATCGATTAATTTAAAAGGGATATTAATTATAATTATTTTTAATAATTTAATAAAGGATTTATTACCAAATTTAATATTTGTTTTATCCGTTTAATTATTATTTATCTTTAATTTACGTTTAAGGAAGCTTTATATGAATGTTTAATATTATCCTTTTCTTACAATAGATATTTACGTTACGCCTATATCGGGAATGATTCCTTGGAAGACGTCCTTGGTATATTATTCCAAAATAAAGGAAGTATTACTTTTAAATTTCTTAGTAAAGGGGCAATAAGAGGTAATCCGATATTAATACGTTTAATTTGCCAAATAAACAATGGTTAAAAATTATTTAGCTTTACCTTTTTTTATCTTAAAAGCTTAAACGTTATCTTTATTGTTATTAAATTCTAAGCTTTTTTTTTTAATATTTTTATAACCAATTAAAAATATAATATATTTTCCTTTATTTTATTCCCTTTTAACCTTTCATTAACTTTTAATTTCTTTTTATTCTTTTTTAAAATATTTGGTAAACTAATATCCTTCTTTTTTATATATTTAATAGCGTTTTTTTTAATTTTATAACACTTTTTTAATTTAATATCTTTTACTTTTATTGGTTTGGTAATATCTTCGTTTTATATAATATTAATCGACATTTTTGTTATTTTTTTTTATTATATATTGTTATATGCCTTTTAGGTTTTTATAAATATTTATTAAAGTACAAAATTTGCCTACCAAATTCTCGAATTAATATAATAGAATAAATAAAGCGTATTACAATTATAAGACAATATAACATACTTAATAAATAACCGCAATAAGTTATTATTCTCCTTTAAAATCTTATTTTAAAACATACTAACATAATGTTAACTTATCGAATATAATTTATAATATTTTTAGGTTTAACTTTTCCTTATTCTTTTCTTCTACTTTAATACTATAAAAAGTAATAAACGTCCAATTTTAATAATATTACATTTTATTTTATTCCGTGTTAAAATGTTGTTCCATTATTAAATATATATTTGCGAAGCATTAATATCGAAATATATTATATAAAAAATATATAATTGCTTTTCTTGTTAAAATGGTGGAAAATACAGTATAAAACTATGTTTATTGGATTTTTACCGTGTAACACACATCTAAGAAAAACCGGAATTTATTCTTTAAAATGTTATAAGCTTTATTTGTATAGTTATTTTTGTTATTCCAAGCCTTTTTAAAATAACTTATAATAATTAAAGGACATATTTTGTTAAGAATTTATATTAAGGAAACGTTGTAGTATATTTACGTCTATTAATTACTAACAAGTATAAGGGTTTATTCCGTTAAATTATTTGTTGGTATAAGTAATAAAGCCGTTTGGGAGGAGAAATCGTAACTTCTTATAAACTAGTTTTTTCCGTTTATTCCGGCGTTTAGGGAAACCGCCGCTATTATATAAAAATCATCCGGTAGTAATTTAAGTGGTTTAGGTATATTTTTTGGTATTGTTGTAAAGGCTTACCCTTGCGTAAAACTAATACTATATACGGGATTATATTTTAATTATCCTATATATATTAAGACATTGTATGGGGCATTAACTTATGAAAGTAAATCGGAAAGTAGCGCGTTAGTTTTTTATGGGATTAAGAGATAAAAAACGTTTCCTATTGGTTAAATATTATCTTAATACGGGTAATTTAACATTTTTTAAAGAGGTTAGCTAGGTTGTATTGCAATATAAGTTAAAAATAAGTTATGTAATGAAAGTAATAATTAAAAAAAGGAATGTGCAATGGTCTTCAATTATTAAGTTAGGGGTGAAATATTAGAAATTAATAAAAGATTATTAAAGGTAAAAGGCGGAAGGAGTATTACGTGTAAAATAAATAACGTATATTAAAAGCGGAAAAGGGATAATTTAATTAAAATTGTATTGGGAAATAAGGTTTAATTTATACGTGTAATTGTTTAAATCGATATTTATAAATTAAAAATTGTTAATTGTTATTGTAATGTAGTATATATATAAGTCCACATGTTAAAATAAATTAATCCTTTATTAATATTATATATAAATATTTTTCATACTAATGTATTTAACCATTTCCGCTTAGTTATATTTAATTTATCGGTATATTATATTAATAATTCGCATAATATCATAAAATTAACGAATGCTTTTACATAATTAATATTATACTTTTTTATATAAACGCCTTTTATTATTAATACATTTCGTAATCTTAAGTGTATTTATTTTAATAATGTTATAAAGTTATTTATTATAAATCTTTTAAATTGTTCCTGGTATTTATCCATGGTTTCTTCGAGTATACGTGCATTTATTAAGTTTTTATCAATATTTTCGAAATCCGATAATGTAAATAATACTTAAGTTGTCTTTTATTCAAAAATAATTATTTGTAAGTTAATTAATTCTTACTTTACTATTATATAATTAAACTATTATGTAAGAATAAGTCTTTAACTAAGAATTAGTTTAAAAAGTTTAAGTAACTTGTTTTTATTCTTTTATTCCATTGCGTTGTTATTAATGGTATAGGTTTAAACTTGCGCCAAACTTTCTGCTTATAAGTTCTAAGATATTATCGGGAATATAAGTAATATAAGGGATAAAGATGCAAAGGATAAAGAGTTTAAATTAAAATGGCGTAAAAGTACTTTATAAAGGTTATATATAAATAAAGGATTATTTGTCATAAGTAATATAGATATTTTTTATGGAAGGGAAATTGTTAATATTGCGTATATTATTACGATAAGTTCTTTTGGATTATCGTAATAATGATTTTTTTAATCTTACTAATTTATATTATTAAATGTCTAACAACATTAATCAATATTGGTAAATATATACGTAAAAAGATAATAATAAAGCAAATAATAAATAAATTAAATATAATAAAATTGGTATAATATTAATATTTAAGGAAAGAATTATTTATAATAAAAGAACGAAAAGAACTCGTTCCTTATATAATGCATGATACATAAGTACGACTTCCTTTTAACTAAAGACATAAAACGTCATGACACGTTTATGAGTCATTCAACCATCAATTATTTTAGGTTTTTTTAAAATAACTTACAATAATTAAAAAATATATTTCGTTAAAAATTTATATTAAAAAAACGTTATAATATATTTGCGTTTATTAATTATTAATAAACATAAAGATTTATCCCGTTGGATTATTTGCCGATATAAGTAATAAAATTGTTTAAAAGGAAAAATTATAACCTTTTATAAGTTAATTTCTTCCGTTTATTTTAACATTTAAAAAAATTGCCGTTATTATATAAAAACTACCCGATAACGGTTTAAATAATCCAAATATATTTCCCGGTATTATTATAAAAGCTTACCTTTACATAAAACTAATATTATATATTAAATTATACTTTAATTATTTTATATATATTAAGATACCGTATAAAATATTAATTTATAAAAATAAACCAGGAAAAAGCGCGTTAATTCCTTATAAAGTCAAGGAATAAAAAACGTTTCTTATTAATTAAGTATTATTTTAATACAAATAATTTAATATCCTTTAAAGAAATTGGTTAAATTACGTTATAATATAAATTAAAAATAAATTATGTAATAAAAATAATGGTTAAAAAAAGAGATACGTAATAATTCCCAATTATTAAATTGGAAATAAAATATTAAAAATCGATAAAAAATTATTAAAAATAAAAAGCGGAAAAAATATTACGTATAAAATAAATAACGTATATTAATAACAAAAAAAGAATAATTCAACTAAAGTTATATTGGGAAATAAAGTTTAACTTATATATACAATTATTTAAATCAACGTTTATAAATTAAAAATTGTTAATTATTATTATAACGTAACATATATATAAATTCGCACATTAAAATAAATTAATTCTTTATTAATATTATACATAAATATTTTTTATATTAACGCATCCGGCCATTTCCACTTAATTATATTTAACTTATTAACGTATTATATTAATAATTTGCATAACGTTATAAGGTTAACAAATGCCTTCGTATAATTAATATTATACCTTTTTATATAAACACTTTTTATTATTAATACGTTTTATAATCTTAAACGCATTTATTTTAACAATACCACGAAATTATTTATTATAAATCTTTTAAATTATTTTTAATATTTATCCATGGTTTTTTCAAATGTGCGTATATTTATTAAACTTTTATTAATACTTTTAAAATTTAATAATACAAATAATGCTTAAATTACCTTTTATTTAAAAATAATTATTTATAAATTAATTAATTTTTACCTTATTATTATATAATTAAATTATTATATAAAAATAAATTTTTAATTAAAAATTAACTTAAAGAATTTAAATAACTTATTTTTATTTTTTTATTTTATTGCGTTATTATTAATAATATAGGTTTAAGTTTACGCCGAATTTTTTACTTATAAAATTTAAGATATTATTAAAGATATAAGTGATATAAAGAATAAAAATATAAAGGATAAAGAATTTAAATTAAAATGGCGTAAAAGTGTTTTATAAAAGTTATATATAAATAAAGGATTATTTGTTATAAATAATACGGATGTTTCTTATAAAAAAAAAGTTGTTAATATTACGTATATTATTACGATAGATTTTTTCGGATTATTATAATAGTGATTTTTTTAACCTTATTAATTTATATTATTAAATATTTAATAATATTAATTAATATTGGTAAATATGTACGTAAAGAAATAATAATAAAGTAAGTAATAAATAATTTAAATGCAATAAAATTGGTATAATATTAATATTTAAAAAAAGAATTATTTATAATGAAAGAATAAAGGAAACTCGTTTTTTATATAATGTACGGTATATAAGTACAACTTTTTTTTAATTAAAAACGTAAAACGTCATAACATGTTCATAAGTCATTCAACCATCAATAATGTAACTTGTTAAAAGCGGAAAAGGTACTTGCAAAATTAAAAGTTTAAAAGAAATTTTTACTTGTTACGATATTTAATTATAATTTAAACTAATTTAATGTTACATTTTTATTAATTTTTTCTAAATATTTATACAGTTAAAAAAAGCTTATGTAATACCTTATAATACGTTTATAATATATTTTTTTAAACGTACGATAAATTACTTTTTATAACGTATACATTATATTAACGTGATTTAAACGTTATATAACTTTATTTTTATATATACACGAATTAAAAACTAACATTATTTTAAAAAGTGTAATATATACGAAGAATTATTAAAAGGTACATAAATTATACTTGTAAGTTTTAAAAACTTCCACTTTTGATTAAACCAATGGGGTGTTAGCTTTGTCAACTAACAGGTACGGGGCTTGTTAATGGCGAAGCTTCATTGGTTGGCTCTTTGATTACTGCTTATAAACGGACCCTTTTCTTTTAGCCTTGTACTGTCACCGGTAAAAATTTGTTCTTTGCGCCGGGGCTCATAAGGGGCAAGCTTTTAGTGGTGGAGAGGGGGCGTCAAGTAGCAAATTGGAAGTGTTTGGCGCTTTCCTAGGCTCCCTCCTATGTATGTATGTACACTACCTAGCTAGCAGAAGGCGCTAAAGCTACTAGGTTCACAGGTTGCAATGCACTATCTTTACTATCTCGCAACCATAGCATCATTATCAACTTACACTAACTACAACTTTCCCTTTCTTCTTCCAAGTTCCAACTTTATTACTTCTTTTCCTACCGCATTAGGGGGATCCGCTCATTATTCCCGGGGAAGCCGCATCGTATTGTTCTTATTTAGAATATCGGAAGAGATTCCTAGATATTCGTCCATTCATTCAAACGACAGATCATTACATGTATTCGCTCATTTCTATATATTCGATTTCATCATTCGTTTGCACCGCATCACGTACGAGTATCCCGACCCAAACACCCCCGTGTCAGTGTTGGCATAGTAGCACTATAGCCTCAACCCTTACTGAGGATATTAATTACACATACCTAAGGGCTTCTGCATATATAGACTTCTCTGCTGAATTGTAATGTTTCTCGGACAAGTCTAACTGATCAGCACTGGAACGTCGAAAGCATTATTGCACATATACTTCGGAGATAATTATCTAACCTTTCTCTTTGGCGATTATATTCGGCCGGCACCACCAACACTCGTTTTCCTCGAATCGAAATATTAGGGTATTATATTCATTTATAAATACTCGTCTCCTACAAACAGGAGCAACATCGATAATCTAGTAGTTTTTATAATCATCCGATATCCGATACACCGTGCCGCCATCTAGGGGTTCATCCTTGCCAGGATCGTGAGACAATTGACAAGCCGCATCTCACTTCTACCACAACAGTGTCGCTGCAGATCAGGGGGCCTTCCCTTTATAGCGAATTTAGTTATCGAATTTGGGATTTTTCGAAACGCGATATACTATCATACTTCGTCCCTGCACACGCCTTACGCGATCAAGGCAACTCCAGTTTCCGTCTCTACTGTTACTATTCCTGTCTACCCTGCTGGTCTCTGGATTCCTTCGTCCGGAGTCGCTATCTAGAGTTGGACGGACCTCAAATAACAAATCGACAAAATACCGGATTATCCGTCTCCAGTGCCGAGGACAAATCGCTTCGGCTTCGTTTCCTTATCTAAACATCGGTGACGCATATACAATCACTTTGTGTATATACACTTGAGCACTGTTAAAACGAATAATTTAATCGATTACCTCTTCTGCATTGTTTTACTCCGAGCCGACTACTCGATGCTCGATCATGCGATCATGACCTACGGTGGAGGACACTTAGACGGGGTTGACCTTGCACTTCCGAGTCCTGGATCACCGCCCGGCATGACTTCGTCCGCTATTACTTCTAGGGCCTCATCTGTACGATCATTTAACTCCGACGATGGCGAAGATGGCCTCACTGCAGATGTTGCCAATTTCGAGGAGATCGGTCTCGATGACGATGTCACCTCGATTGATCATTCCCATTTTCGCGACACTCACGCCAAGTCAGCTCCGAATCCTTATAGCATCTCCTTTGCCTCTGACCTTCGTGCCTCTGTGAAGCATGTCGGCCCCAAGATCCATCCCCAGACTCGTGATCTAGCTCGACCGCGACCGCAATTGCGCACCATTCAGTCCTTTTCAGGTTCTCGTCCCGGAGCCCCAACATTGACCCCGCAGTTTCGCGATACTAGTACCCGTAATATTAGCACAAGCATTGGTCTCGAACCCCAAGCAGGCCCATTGCCGGCGCGAGGTCTATCAGTGCGATCCGCTTCGTCCATGACTATACCCCGTCGGCGACGAAGCCCTAGCCCCAATGTTTCAGCCCGGTCACTTAGCCCTGGAGATAATAATCTAGTAGTGCCTAAGCTACGAAGGAGTAGCTCACAGACGAGCCGGGCACCAAAGTCGGCAATCGATTTAGAAAAAGAATGCGACGACGATGATGATGACATCCCCGACGATCTTATACTCGATAATGTTCCTCTATCGCCTCGTCCCCCAATAGAGCGCTCGGCTAGCCGTCCAGGATCGACCTCAAATTCCCCTGAAAGACGAACGAAAGAACGTATTCGTAGCGTGGGTAATGGCACGCCGCCGGTTGCGGTCCATCAAGGTTGTCTAAAATCTCCGACATGGAGAATGGATTCTTCGCCGTCTACAGATTCGCTACGATCGTCAGTGTCTTCGTCGGCCAAGGGTCGTGCTAAGAGCTGGACTGCTGCTATTTCGGAACTTAGCCCTGAAGCGAAAGCCCTCACCGAGAAATTGGAAGAGCATGCAGATGAGCTTGATAAGCATGGCGTTTACAATTCGACGTATGTCCGTCCCGCGCCAAAACCGCGAGTGAAATCAGCGCTTGCCGAACTTCCTCCTCTTAGGCGGACTAATATTATGATCGACCCTCTACCCATCTCTAAGGAGAAGGAGGCAGTTCTCTCGCGAACAAGACCGTCTTGGCTACCGCCAAAGGATCCTGCGGAAGAGAAAAAACACCTCCGGGAATATCAGAGGATGATGGCGAATAGTATCGAGGCGGACAAGAAGCGAGAGGCTGCAAGGAAGGAGAAGGAACGTAACAAGGACAATGTTGCCAAGGCACTCATGCAAGTGTGGGAAGACGACGTCTTGAAGAGATGGGACGCTGCTATTCGCGAGCGACGAACTCGGGAGTTGTGGTGGAAAGGCATAGCACCCCGAAGCAGAGGTGCTGTGTGGTCTCGCGCTATAGGAAATCAGCTGGAGTTGACCGAGACGTCGTTCCAGGCAGCCTTAGCAAGGGCGTGCGAGATTGAGGAGCGCTCTGCAAAAGGAAAGCCTGAAACCGAGGATGAACGCAAGATGGGCTGGTTTGCGCAAATTCAAGCGGATGTGGAGGAGCAGACTTGGGTTGACCTGAAGATCTTTCAAATCGGTGCTCCCTTACACAGGAGTCTCGTCGATGTCCTTCGCGCGTACGCCATGTACCGGAGCGATATCGGTTATGTATCCGGTTGCAATGTGAGTCCTATGATTTTACTTCCTTTCTTTCAGCTTTATGAAATATTTGTGTGCTAATGCTGCTAATTAGACCATTGCGGCAATACTCTTGCTCAACCTTCCCACACCGACTGCAGCTTTTATCGCTCTAGCCAATATTCTCAACCGTCCTCTTCCCTTCTCTTTTTATGCTTCCGACGTAGGAGCCAAGACGTCTACATTTAACCTTCTTCTTCAGACTCTAGCTACGAAATCGCCGCGACTCCACCAACATCTTACCAACCAAGAACTCGGCCTCGAGCTCGATAGTTATCTGGGTGACATATTTACATCTTGCTTTACACGCAGCTTTAGTCTTGACGAATGCACTCGGATATGGGACGTATACGTCTTCGAAGGAGATGCCGTCCTAGTCCGTGCAGCCGTTGCCTTGCTGTTGGATACAGAGGCATCTCTGCTCAGTGCTAAAACTACTGCAGAAATCAGGAAGGTCTTTGAGACTAGAAGCAGACCGGACCAACAGGAGAAGGTTGATACATGGATGGCCAAAATTCGAGACGCCGGAAAGTCCTAAATATATTTTTGAGCTGACGAGTGTCGTTAAATCATTTTCCACCTAACCCCCTGCTCGCCTTAGCCTAGCCGTCACATTTTTGTCTACATACTACAAGGCGTATTGATATTGAGCAAGGCTATCGTGTATATTTTGGGCTTGACAAGAGATGTCAGGATGGCTTTGCCACGATCCATCCCTTATGTTTTGTTAACCTGTCGGTGAAAAGGCGACCATGGAGCACATAGGAGAGGAGTGAAAAAGAAAGAAAAAAAAAACCTTGGACGCGGCTTGATCTAGTGCAGATGGGCTCGCAGAAGAAACTTCTTGGAACGAATTAATCACGAAATGGGAAAGGAAATATAGACTCTTGAAGGCGATAAATAGGCTTGGGAAGAGGGAGTTAATTGCTAGTTTTCTACATACACCCGTCACATACATTTCTCTTCCTCCCTCTCCACCTCTTTTGTCTTTATATTCTCAGATGTAAATAGATGGCCTCGTTATCTTACTTAGAGACGGGGGCTAGCCTAATTAATTTGACGAACAATTTATTTATTCATATTCCTGCGGGGCTTTCTAACCTAGCCTATTTTTGATTTAACTAACTAGTTATTGCTTTATGTAAGATATGATTCTGTCTTGATTAGCTGCTAATTCGTAAACACTGAAAGTTGCAAATAGAGCTGAAAATATTCCTGGCTATTAATTGTGCGATATCATATATTAGGTAGGTAGCTATGTATACATTCCTCTAGCTCTCCGTCCTTGTAGTGGTATCAAGCGTAACATCATACATTCAAGAAGCAGCAAGCAGTAAACACCAGCGACCCTGTCCATCCGTTTATGTGTGTACAATACCCATATTACTATTCATAACCAACTTTCCTTTTCCTATTACTTCCCTTACTCCTTCAGAGTAAATCCAAGATCCTCCCTACGATCATCTACGAGGCGTCCCCATTCCAGCAGTAATCGAAACATATAAACCTGCATGTCTTCCTTCCGAAGAGACTGAAGCGCCCAGTCCCGCCCTGCCTGCGCGATTTCGTCGGCGTCAGCTAGACCGGGCCCGCCTAAATAGCTCACGGCGCCCCAAAGATCGCCAAGTCGCACGTCTAATGGTACGAAGTGTCTCCAGGCATGGACACGCTCCTCCCACCAAGTGCGGAAGAGAGCTGCACGATACGGCAGAGAAGCAGATTTGAGAAACGGTAGGAAGCGGCCACTGAAGGCAGCACCGTCGAGGTCGATGAGATGGCGGTGACGCCAGTGCTCTTGGAAGTCGAGAGAAGGCGGTGGCTCGGCCGTGGATGAGCCGTAGAATGTAATATGCTCGGCATTACAGTCGCGTTCATCGCAGCGATTAAAGTTGCCAACGAATGAGACATTGACGGTGAGGTGATTATCCACGGCGGGTGCGTTTTGAGAGGAAGGGGGAGATGATGGGGTGGTAGAGCGTAGAGTGGAAAGGTTATGTCTTGGGGTGTGAATTAGGTTGAAGAGAGACTTCGCCCGGATGGATATCTTTGCTTTGGTGGCCATCTGAACGAACCTGGCTCGCAAGAACGTCTGCCAGGCACCATGCACGGCAAAGCCATCAGATGAGGCGCCGCGCCAGTACACGCTGTTTAGCTTCTGGTTCCAAGGTATGCTTTTATTATTCTCGATCTCGACCTTCTCGCCGAAGTTCCACGGGCTCGGGTATAATATATCGGCAAAATTATACAACCGGCTCTGGCTGAAGACGGGGAATAGCGTATGCGAAGGTGCCATAGCAGACGGCGATAGCAGGATACCATGCAGATACGCAAGGTCAGGCTGATGGCACAAGTCACCAGATAACGTCCAATTGGATACGAAACCATGCTTCATGTGCGGAGCAGAGCAACTTAGACATTCTGCTTTTCTATTCCACCAACGATACTTGTTCACCGGAGAGTCTGCAGGACACGTTGGTGAAATCCACTCGTAAAATATCTGTCGTTTAGATCTGTCCAAGAACCACGGTGATTTCTCTTCCCAGATACTTTCGTCTGCCTGCAAGTAATCTTTCGGCCAGGGCGGTTCCTGGTCCTTGCTGAATGGCAATAACTTCTGCTTTGCACTAAGCCTCTCCCTAGCCTTAACTCCTTCTTCTACATATGCCTTCATACGGTCGAGGGGGACGGATATGCGGCACTCGTCGTCGAGATTGAAGGCAAGCTGCATATTTGGGAGCCATTGTGCAAAGGGTTCCAGCATATCCTTAGTAACATCCATCATCCATCGATGGGTACCACGGATGTGCGGCGATATTTCAATCTTGCCGCCCTCAATGATAATGCCTCCCATAGAGAGTGACGGGTGCTCGAGTAGGTGAGTTGTCCTCTGACGAAGGATAGACGGCACAGTGCCCCAAAAGGGGAGGAGGTCTGTGTGAATCTGGTCAAAGGTATCGATTACTGGGGATTTTACCGAAGTCGCAAATATGTACCACTTGTCGAAGCCAGGGGGAGGCGGCATGCCATAGCGCTCTCTATACTCCGAGACAGCCTCCTTTAGCGACTTGCTCTTCCCAGCTCCAGCTATCCAAACATCCGACTCGCTTCTAGCATTGGCAATGATAGGGCCGGGGGTAGGTCGGAACCCGCCAGGGCTCATGAAGACTGTCTGGCAGAAGACAAGAGAAAAGGCTAAGAGGGCGTAAAGACCATATCGATTCCTGGAAATAACACTCTCACTGGTTGACTGTAGCTGAAAATTGACGGCTTTGCTAAAGCGAAACAAAATGCCTGCCCCGAGAAACAGCCAAACGCCCGTTATAAGGCCCCACCAATTAGACCAGACCTTGATCATGGTTCCGTCCATGATTCTCCATTGTATGTACACGAAGATACATGTAGTTGTGAGAAGTAGGCTCACTAGTGTGGTATGAAAGTAACCAAGGAGATAGACGGCCGAGATTATAGCTATTGTCACAGCTATACTGTCAATGATCAGGTCCCCAACAGCGAGCCAAGTGAGAAATACATTCCACTGGAAATTGGCTCGGTCAATGGATGACCAAACGGCCAAGAATGTCAAGACGGCTGCCGAACTTAAAAACAAGGTTCCTAGAAAATGCCACGCCTTCGGTTGTGCCTCGTTGCTTTGCCGGAGTTTCCCAACTTGAGATATGAAGACGGCATCCAAGGCTAATGTGACTAGCTGAGCAAGAGGTATGAAGCGCTCGATATGCGTTCCGCCAGGACATATTGCGCCCGTCGTGCGTTCAGAAAGGAGGAGGGTATCAGTAGCAGCCAAGCCCCAGAACAGCGCAACTAGGCCATACTTTATGAAGGCCGAAGCGCCTGAATCTCCCGCTTGTGTATCATATCCATATCTCGGTAGACGTAGAGGTCGCAGTTCGAGTATGTCGTATATTATGAGGAGAAAAGGGAGAAACGACTGTCAATAGGGATCAGTGCTTAATTCTAGATGTCTTATTACGGGGTAGATTAGGCGCAAACCTGAAGTCCGTCCCACGAACAGTGGATGGTACGAATAGTCCGCCAATACAAGATAGTGCGAGCAACAAGGCAGAATAGTAATAGTACGAAAGACGCCGAGAGGAAGCGAAGCCGGAACGAGGACTTCAGTATCCCGGCAAAGGTCTTAGATAACCCATTTCCGTCAGCCAGTGGTGCGTAACTTGACTCGAAGCGCAGTATATATCTAGCATAGGTGGAGAGGGCGAGGCCGGAGAACAGGAAGGTCAAGATGGAAAAGTGGAAAGGTCGCTCTAGTTTGTATAGAAGTCAACATTATGCGCGTTTATATAAGGTGCAAGCTTGGGCTTGGAGGTATCCTCAAGCCAAGAAAACAAGAAGACAGGAAGATAAGAAGAACGGCGGGCCGTACCGAAGGCAGCGCTTTTATAATATCGGGACCAGACGAGTATGGTACTCAAGCTAAGAATACTACTGGGTGTCAATTATTTGGGTTTGGATTAATTGGAATTATACAAGAGAAATGGGGACGAGAAACATAGCGCCGCACGTACCAGATAGCTAAGACAACGACTTTCCGAGATGGCGATAGCGACGCCATCCTGAATAAGTCCAGCGCAAATAGCTCAAGTGGGTGCTTCGTCTTGGGTACGTATGCGCTCTCACTCGACTTGTCGAAGAAACGGCACACGACTTCAATTCATGGTAACGAGTTACAGTTACAGCAGCTATAAGATGAGACGACGAGGTAATGTGTGCCAAGGATATTGGCGCTACGAGCAAAAGAGGCCCATTCCGTTTCTGGTCTCTGGTCTGGTCTCTGGTATCGCCGAAGAGGTGACAGGAACGGGTACAGGTGGCAGTGACGAGATGACCAAGAACCGAGGGCTATTTAGCTCTATGTACGAAAACATGTAAGAAAACATGTACGAAAACAGTAGTAATGCTACTGTATGGTTCAGTGATTCAGGCTCGGTCGCCTTGGCAAGATGGATCGTGAGAGGCGGAAATTCGGCACAAACAACTTTTTTGTAGTGTAAGTCGACGCACCAACCGCATAAATCGTATAGGTAAACGTAAGGCTGGGGAATCCCAAGTCAGGATTGTTAGGATTGTTGTGCGATGCGACTCTGGGCTTGCGCTCTTCCAAGGTTGTTCCAAGGTTCTCGGCCCAGCGCAGTCCAGGCACAGTAACGTTAAAGTGCCAGGTAAAATTTGATAAAGTGCCAACCCATCCACTTTCCACGTGAGATAACAGCCCAACCCACACCCACCTAATTTGTATTGGGATTAGCTCAAAACCCTAACAATTTCAGAATACTTACCGGTCGCATCCCTAAAGCCACATATTGTAACATAATAATCAATTAAATAATATTGAAGCTATTCCCACGATTAGATTTACTAATTAGTAAATATTTCAATATGTCGTCTATTCAATCTAAGCCTGTAACCCCCCCAAGGCCTCGTACGGCTACTTTACCAATTCGAACACCATCTCAACGCATACAATCTATTATTGACCTTGATGATTTTGCCTCCCCAGCCTCGAATCGTACGAATTCACCGATCAAATCCCCAGTCAACAATAGACAGTCCTCCGTGAACGATCCCCGTTACGTCAATACGACTTACAGACACCTTTCGAGACGTATGAGAAGGCCCACAAGGCCTATCGTGCCTTTGTTAAAAGAGAGGATTTAATGTACGTATTAAAAAAAGCGTACGGGCTAAGGGACCCAGTGGGGATTCAATAAGAATGGTAAATTTATCTATTATCAATTCGTATGCGATCGCTCGGGGATACAAGAGAAAAGAGGCACTGGGAGAGGCAGCGAGCCTCCCGTATGTGTGGGTGCGAATATAAGGCCACGATATCGTATCTCAAGAAGCCAGATAGGTGGTATATTAAGATACAAGAGGCCTCCCACAACCACGATTTACACCTCAACCCGGCTAGCGCTGGACACCGACGATATGAACGAAATAGCCTCGATCTCAATACGGCTGTATTACGATTATTGAGGACTGGGTCGTTGACTAGCCACCAAATCGCACACTATTTATCGGGGAGTGACCTTAAATTCGACGACCTAGAGCCTCATATAAGATTCGGGCTTGAGGCTGACCCCGACGACCCTCTCGATTCGAATCAAAATAGCGATGAATTGTATACGAGGATTCGAGAGGGAAATATTACAGTCACGGCACGGGATGTCTTGAATATTAAACATGAGCTTCGTATTCAAGTACGAGGGGAGCTTACAGACACCCAGCTATTGATAAAAAAGCTACAGCGATATAAAGAGGCTCACGATATTGATTACGAGGTCGATAAAAATCCAGTAACTAATAGGGTGACGCGTATATTTTGGACCTTTAAATGGTGTCTTAATATGTGGCAACACAATCCCGAGGTCTTATTATTCGATAATACATATAAGGTATCGTTGATAGCCTACCCCAATAGCCTTATTTTACACCTTATACTAATTTATATACAACACAGGTCAATCGATTCAATATGCCACTATTAAATATCACGGGTATTACCTCGTTGCACACCAACTTTCACGTCGCTTTTAGCCTTGCCTCGGGCGAGGCTGAGGCTGATTTTGCGTGGCAGTTAGGGTGCCTAAATAGGCTACGGATACGGCACGAGATTCGAGAGCCTACTGTAATATTGAGTGATTTTTCAAGGGCATTTAAAAGGGCTGTAAGCCTGGCGTTTACATCGTCGCCACAGCAACTGTGTGTGTGGCATATTATGAAAAACGTCGCCCACCATATCACCAAAAAAGTGGATCAAATCAACGGCAGTAGCAAGTGATTTGTTGCTTGAGGCTGACGAAAAACGCACTATTGACGATAAGACGGCCTTAAGCGACGACCAGCCTGGCCCAGATCCTCCCTCATATAAGGGGCCTACCAGCGACGAGGGCGACGAGGGTGATGAGGGCGACGAGGACCCTGAGGAGGCTAAAGACAGCCTGAAAGCTGACGAAAATACCGTCAATATT
This sequence comes from Daldinia concentrica, assembly GCA_902805455.1. NCBI lineage: Eukaryota > Fungi > Ascomycota > Sordariomycetes > Xylariales > Hypoxylaceae > Daldinia > Daldinia concentrica. The sequence continues at coordinate 122,704 of CADCSW010000006.1, forward strand.
GGGGCTGAAACCCTCCCTTTACAGCCCCCAAAAGAGGCTTTTAATATAAAAGAGTGGCCTGATACCCAAGAAGGATTCATGAAGGCTTGGAAGGCCGTCGTTTACGCAGATACGGAGGAGATATTTTGGGCCACGTGGGCCTTATTGAAAAAGAGATTTCATCGTCAAATACGTGAGTGACACTCCTTTTTTTCAAGGCAAATCAGGTCGATCTGAGGCCTGAAGACTGTCAGACACGGTTTGCCAGTGTCTATTTTTACTATCCCAATCGCTATTTTGGCTTAAATGCAACAAAATACCACAACACGGCTATTTTGGGTGGGGGTATACATGACCATAGCATTTTTGACTTTCAACACCAAAAAATCTCACGATATTTTAGGTGGGGCTAGCCAATCACAGGGCTTACACGTCAAAATAAGGTTTTTTGTCGACCCACAAATTCCCCAATCGGGAAGGCGGTGGGGCGCACAGACCCACATTTTCAATTATTTTTACAAATCTCATATCTTTTCCCTTAAAATACTCGTGTTTTTAGGGTCTTTTTTACTGATCAATTTTTCGTATAGCGCTTATTAATTATTTGATTCGATATTATCTACCCTGGCGCAGCCAGTACTGTCAGTTTGCTGTATCCCAGATACGTAATTACGGCATAATCGCTACTAGTCGACTCGAGGCAGCACACAGGCACCTAAAACGATATATTAGACACCGTCACTGTAGCCTTGATATATTGCATACTTCAATATATAAGGCCTGTGCAGATCACAAGGCTGTGTACGAATTAAGGCTCCAGCAGGCCAAGTCTCAAAGCCTCCCTAAATATCGTCAAGTAGGGCTATTTCGCAACGTATTACATCGTATATCCCCCGAGGCTTTGAGGCAAATGTGGCGGCAATATAGGCTAGCGCATAAAGACTATATAGCCTGGCGCAATAGCGATATCACCCAATCAGCCTGTAAGGGTTTATTTACGAAACAGTGGGATTTGCCCTGTAAACACGTCTTTTTTACCCTGTTGCGTGCTGAGAGGGATCGACTGAATCCGGCTAGGCCTTGGGCCCTTGAAATGACTGATATTGGTAGTCACTGGTGGCTTTATTTTGACGGGGCTTTGAATCTAAACGACAAGGAGGCAAGAGATTTAGAGATTCAAGACCCTAAGCCACTCCAAGGCCGCAAGCGACGAGAGGCACACCCTGATGGCCTGCCTCTCGAGGCGCTACAGCAAAATTTAGATGAAATCGCCTTTATTGACCCCGAGAGATATGAGTCTAATACAGCCCCAGGGCCTCGTAATCAGCCTTCGAGGCAAGTTGATTACGATAGCCGTCGAATCCCGTCACACGATGAGGCTCCAGCCCCGAGTATAAGGCCTACCCAGCGCCGACGAGGCCGCAAAACCAAGGCTGAAAATCAAGAGGCTGTTATTACTAATTTGACTACGTTGATTCAAAATCAACAAAATCAATTAAATACGATGAGTCAGCAAATAACAGCCTTGGTAACAGTGCCAGCACAGCCGCCTCAACAGCAGTATACACAACAGTATACGATACCCTCATCCCCAGCGCTAGCGCCAGCGAGGCCTGTTATCGCATCTAGCCTCCACGGGTTACAAGGTCAATTACAGGGCTATCAGGGCTATCAGGGCTATCAGGGCTTACAGGGCTATCAACAGTGGTCCTCAAGGCCTTCCCAACAGCCTCAACAGCCTGTAATTCAACGGCAACAGGCACCTGTTGTGCCGTCTCAACGACCTGCAGGGCAGCAAAATGAGTGGCCAAGTCAATATAGCCAATCAGATCAACAGCCCTGGCCACCGTATAACCACCCTAATTGAATATACAGGGCTTATTGAGGCTGTAATAATAGTAGGTAATTGGGAGGCTGATATTACAAATAGCTGCACGAGGTTAGACAAGTAAATATATTGATTTAAAAGCCTGTAATTACGTATTCAATTCAATTAAAAATTAGCCAATAATCAATTATTGGTTATTGGCCGTTTTTATTATTTTTATTATTTTATTCAATTGATTATTATGTTACAATATGTGGCTTTAGGGATGCGACCGGTAAGTATTCTGAAATTGTTAGGGTTTTGAGCTAATCCCAATATAAATTAGGTGGGTGTGGGTTGGGTTGTTATCTCACGTGGAAAGTGGATGGGTTGGCACTTTATCAAATTTTACCTGGCACTTTAACGTTACTGGTCCAGGCAGAAAGAAAAGTATTGAGATCATAATTTAAATCGTTATTATTAGAAGTTGGGGGCCAGTGCTCTCTATTCCTTCCCACGTCTTACCTTTGCTATGCGTAACTTCCACTATAGGTAGGTACCTAGGTAGTAAACGTACATGATCGGTTAGACGGCTGACGCCAGCTGACAGGACTATAGTGTATGTACCTAGGTTAGGTACCTAGGTAGTTACTTTACCTTCAAGCGCAACTTATTACGTCATACATGTATATAATAATCCGTACTTCGAGATTTAATGCTCCATCTTGCATAATGACATATACATATGTTAGGTACCTAACCTAGTATTTATTTATTTTTCCTCGTCTCTTTCGATGCGCCTCCTAAAATGCACAATCACAGAGGTCGAAACGGAAGAGCACCAAGAATCACCTTATCTAGATAATACCCTCGTAGAACGTGACCTGGAACCTCCCATTGTCCGAATTGATTACGGGATCGATATCGTCCTCCAAATACACGTTCCGCGGATCTAGAAACTGCCTCTCCCATTCTCTCGTCGCGTTATTCGCGTCCTCTCCGATAATCTTGTCGAGACACCACGAACCCGTCGCCTTTTGCGCTAACATGTTTGCCGGCGCATCGGATATGAGGTCCATCGTGAACCCCTTCGCCCTGCTAAACCCGTCGAGAGACTGAATCATCGCGGCCCCATCGTTGCCCTGAAGCAGTGAGATGTCGCCCTACGCAATCCCAGACCCGTTGGCGTGCCAGTTGATCTCAGCCCATGTCCCCAAAAGGCGCTTTTCTCTGTCGAGGTTCATGACGTCTCCTCGTACGATGCGCCCGCGGAAAGTTGAACATACGACAACGAATACAGACGACCAAGGTGGGATCTAGAAAGGAAGTATACGATTCCTATTAGCGCCCCATCCTGAGAGGAAGCCCTCTTAGGATATGCAGAGACATGATGATCTTAAGGGCGCTTACCGTCGTGTACTTGTAAGGAATGAAGTCGTGATTGCTCTCGTATAAGAAAAACATCGTCCCGTTAGCAGCACCATGGCTTTTCGGATCGTGGTTCCATATAAGCACACCGGGACCACCGGAATCTTTATCGCCCGCTAAATACGCAACGGGCATTGTTAATAGTAAGAAGCCCAATAAAACGATGGAGGAAAACAGAAACCACAGTGGCCCAGTTTCGAACGGCGGCATACTTACTGGTGTAGATAGGTGGCTGAGATTCGTCATGACAGAATATCTGAGGATCGTTAGTCACTCTACTGATATTATACCAGTGGTGGCGACTAAATTTTAGAAAGGAGACATAATGTCTTTCGCTAACGGCTTCGGGGACCGAATTGCTAACCGGAAGCGTATGAGATAAGGGAATGATCATGGTGGCTAGTGAGGGAAGGCAGATTGCCGTATTCAGGAGGCGCATTTTTGCTATGATGTAGGTATGAGATGGGTGGCATTGTATCTTAGGTGGAAAACTGTCGTTGATACGGTGAAAGGATGTAGAAGCCGCAGGAGACAAGACCAGACGATGGTTGAACTAACACAACTTTGATTAGGAGATCTACATCGACTAGCGAAGAAGATACATGCGCTGCTTCCTTCGAAGGGAGCAGCAGCTTCTTTAGGAAGCACATTGTCGTTGGTAGTAGAACTTCTATCTACATTGGGATTCCAGCACTACGAATCTGTAGGTCCCTAGGTATGTTCTTGAAAATTCGAAGAGATCTATATATTTACTATGGCTTTTACTAAGGCTAGGTACCTATATACAGCCATCGTTAGACTCTTGGAGAAGGCCATTATTATATAATAACACATTACATAAATATTATTGCAGTTACTAAATGGGTATTCTAATACAGTTGACGACTTCTCTTACTGTCTATCGCGCGCCTCCTTGTCTTACACGTATAATTCCCAGTCTGGTTCTTCATTCCCTTGATAGCCGCATAATAGGCCGGGTGCTTCGTGAAGTCGTCAAACCAAAGCAGCGCAGCTCCTTCGCCCGGAAACACGGCTGGGACCCAACTGAAAGGGTCATAGAAGTCCCAGATCGTTACGCCTACGCATGCCTTTACTTGCACGCACGCACTGACAGACTAGCAAATAACACCGTTAGCAGAAGCAAAGCATATACAAAAGAAAATAGGGCACGTACATTCTTGTAGACCTCGGCTTGCCATCCCATGGTGGTCTCATTTGCTGGTGTCTCGACTCTAACGTCCAGTTCCGTTAGAGCCACCTCCACGCCGAGTGCACCATACGATTGTATGACGGTAACCTGCTGGGCAAGAGTCGGTGCCCTACTCGCTACAAGATGAGCCTGCATCCCAACCCCATCGATTCTGATCCCTGCTTCCTGTAGCAACTTGACAATTCGGATAGCCCCCTCGCTCTTAGCTCCCGGCGACTCTACGTTGTAGTCATTATAATACAATTTCGCATCGGGGTCGATCTCCGCTGCTGTGCTGAACGCCAACTTAATGAAATCCTCGCCGAGGACGTTGTAGAATACTGATTCGCGGTACGTTCCGTCCTCATTGAGCGCTTCATTGACCACATCCCATGCGTAGCACTGGCCTTTGTAGTGACCCATGACCTGTGTGATATGCTCAACAATTATCGAGCGTAGTTCCTCGGGGGTCCATTCTCCTTCCTCAACCCATGGCGCGAGCTGACTATGCCAGACTAAAGTATGGCATCGTAATAACTGGCCATTTCCCGCAGCGATCGAGGCTACAATATCACCCTCCGTAAAATTGAACACGCCTCGCTCTGGTTCTGTGAAGAGCCACTAGAATGTGTTAGTGACGAAATAGGTACTGGTATCGTACGAAGAGGGGCCATCTCATAGTATAACATACCTTCTGACCATTGGTTGGCGTAGTTTGGCCGAACTCTTTCGTGTCTCTTATGATGGCATCATACTGCGGGTATGCTGCCTCCAGGCCAGCGCGCTCTCTCTGTCCGGGAGAGTCAGTCGCTGCACCAAAGTACTTCAGACCGGCTTCCTTCGCATATAAATCTAGCTGTGCCGCCACGAAAGGTAGCGAAGTTGTCATCAGGAGGGATATCGTAGTAGAAAAACGCATCTTAAACTTGGCAGTGGGTGAGACCCAGATCGTATCGAAACTGCTCGACAAAGCAACAAGGAGGCTGGGTTCGTAATGAGCTACAGAAACCCGTCCATTGAGGGCTAACTTGTGTTACTATATACTGAGTCCTTCTAACTAGAAATTTATATTACTTAACTATATCCTGTCATAGCAAGCTGTTGGTCAGACGGCCAAGAATCCTATAGCGGAGATATCCCCGGCCCAAGAACCTGGATAGAAATGACATTGAAACTTCCACCAATCTCTTGCGCATGCGCCCTGGGGCTAAGGCTGCGATAGTATCATGGCATCTGAGTGTGGACCCGCGTCCTGGTATCCAGGCATGCTCTGTATGGTCAAGACATTATTGAAATCTGGTTGACGACGCGGTTAAATTCATCACCGGTAGCGTATGGGGTCGTCCTCATTGCGGAGAAGTTGCGATTCTCCCCCGAAGGACCCCAAATTTAACCGGTTGGAATTTGTGTTAGCTTCAGTTGACATGCCTTGGCTATCTTGAAAGATTTACTTTTTATTTAAAAAAATAATAATCATCACTCGTCCCCCAATATAGCGCGATGGTGATATATCTACCTTGCTAACTTAAATTAGGTATTTAGGAGTTTGGGCTATATTTATGAGACCAATCTCACCCCATCATCATGACGCATCATATATCGTGAGATGTCAACTACCGACTTACACGTTGATAATTTTCATTTTAACAGTTCAAACGCGAAAACTTAGTTAATATCGCTAAAGCTATATGCCTCAATATCTGTAAACATGTTTATCGATCTTCGTCCTACATCATCAATTTCGCCCCTTAAGTGAAAGACGTAAGATTCCTTAACAGTACGGCAGGTCAGGATTTGAGCAGCTCCCAGCAATAAAGCTCTGCTTCGTCTTCTCGATATCCGCTTCAAATATCATCCCTGACGGGTCAATAATACGATCAACTATATGTACCAAGCCCTAGTTTACGTGGTTAGTCTTGCCCTAAATACCCAGTCATACCGTAACCCACCTTATATTAGGTAGGTGCTCACATTTGTCACGGGAATATCTGCTTCAGTCACAGTAGCTGCTCGATTGATCACGAGCTTGTTATCGACGACTTGTGCCCCGGCGTAGAGAAACGTTCCTGTCTGTACTCGAGTGTAATTCGTGGAAAATGAAGAGACTTGTAGTTGTGAGTTCGGGATATAGTGATGCTGTGTTAAATTTCCAAGCCACCATTTTCCCTTTGGCGTTTCCGCGAACGTGTTAAAATATTGGCCCGTGTGATTGAATGCAGTATCTGAAGGGGCGAAGAATGTAAAGTTCCATGTAGGTATAGTGCTGAAAGCTTGCGTGAAGCCTGTTATTAGGTTAGAAAGCAAAGACCTTGCAGTGGGATTTTAGAAATGATAGGCTTACCTGCGCTTTCCGAAATAATTCTAGTAAGGATATTGAGGTCGCTTCTCGAATTTATATACTCAAGAAGTAGAGCCGACTGATTTTGAGGGCTCATATAAACCCTCGGGTGTAGGTCTATACGATAGGGGAAGCCTGTCATTGCTTTCAGCAAACACTAGATAGCTAAGCAATAGATATACAAAGACCTTAAGACTATGCATTGCTCTTTCGTGACCGAAGTTAATGTTGAAATGAGTGGTCAAGGGACTACTCTCAGGTACAGTACATGGTATCTTGGCATGGAATGTATATATAAGAAGGACCTCCCTCCTCACTCATACAGTTGGTAGATTAAGTCAATATACAACTACAGCTCATATACCGTATCTTTCAGCAGTTAACTCTGTATCTAGAATCAATAATTATTGGATACAGCTATGAAAATAAATTACCTATAAAGTAGTCTATGGGATATTCAATTTGAAGCTCTTTCTTGCTGGTGCGCGTACAATTCAAGCGTACCTATACGCCAAGATAACCGACGAAGTTGTATCGGAGTAACTCCCGGGGGTTTGTCCGGGGGAACCGGGTGATTGGTAAGTGCCTGAAGCGGGGGGCTATTGTATGAGCCCTAAGTACCGCCGGTATTGATCTGGATACCTAGACACAATAACTTATAAGATTATAATGTAATGAAGAAGAAGGGCCTAGTTCTTTGGTAATATTGAGGGTGTATGGACCGAGTGCAAATTGCATATCTATCGCAGCCATTGTGGCCCATGCATTAACTTCAACTAACAACGTCCAACTTCTGATCACGTCGAGACTTCATCAACATGATCCCTTTGCTTTTCCAAGTTCTATTTATTGTTGGCGCAGAGGCTGCGTCGAGGCCACAAATGGGTAGGCAGATTGCTGTTAACTCAATACTTTACAACCGGCAGTTCTAACGTCAAAAACAGGATGGAATTCTTGGAATACATTCAAGGCCAACATAAACGACAATCTAATTCAAGATACCGCGGCTTCCCTGGTTCAACTAGGTCTGGCGGATGCCGGTTATGAATATGTAATGATAGATGCTGGCTGGCAAGCCCACACAAGGGCAGAGAATGGACAACAGCAAGCTAATGTGTCAACATTTCCTTCTGGAATCAGAGGTGTAGCTGATTACGTTCATGGTCTTGGGCTGAAGCTTGGTATATATAGGTTCGTTTTTAACGAGAGCCTGTTTCCGTAAGCCCGCATCCACGCAACTAACGAATCACGTTTCGGCTTTAGTGATTCTGGCATTTACGATTGCGACTTTCACCCAGGTAGCTGGGGCTACGAGGAGCTCGACGCTTACACTTATGCGTCTTGGGGAGTTGATTATCTGAAATATGATAATTGCGGCGGCTTCCAAGCTGGTACTATCTCTAGTCAGGAGAGGTTCCAGAAAATGGGCCAGGCGTTAAAAACATCTGGGAGGGACATCTTCTATGCTCTGTGCCAATGGGGCCATCAATTCCCTTGGTACTGGGCTGATCAAATTGCCGGTTCGTACCGAATGTCAGGAGATATCCACGCATCTTTCGCATCCGATAAATCTGGTGTGTGCCAGACGGCATACTGCCTGAACACAGGTTATGCAGGCGTAAGCGTTTTAACGATGATTCGTAAGATGAGAGAGATCTCTCCTTTCCAGAAACCGGGATCTTGGGGTAAGCTAAAAATAATAAAGACTATATAGCCTTTGGGAAAAGTTATATAGCTAACGGATATTGGTAGCCGATATGGACATGCTGGAAATTGGCACGAATACCATGAACGAATTTGAAGAGCAAACCCACTTTTCATTTTGGGCTGCTCTCAAGTCACCATTGATTATCGGTGCGGATATTACCAACATATTAGAATCGTCGCTTACGGTCTTGTTGAACAGGGAGATAATCGCTATATCTCAAGATGAATTGGGCGTTGCCGCCACTTACATCCCTGACCTATCCACCGAGGGATCAATACAGGTTTGGGGAGGTCCATTGAGCCACCAATACGTTGTACTGGCTCTCAACTATGGTAAGGAGACAGCAAATATTGACTTGAAGCTGCAAACCCTACCGGGATTGGATCAATTCTGTAATCATACCGAGGTCAAAATCAGAGATGTATGGGGCATAAAGGATTTGGGAAACTTCACGGAAGAAGTCCATCTGGAGGGTGTCGCCGTACATCAGACGAAGGTCTTACTCATATCTTGCTAAGGGGTAGAGGCATGTTTACAGAATTGGAATGTATAACTACCTAGCTTAATAGTCCCTTATTGATATATTAGGATTTATATGTCATGGAAAATTTCGTAGTCAAGCTTATTGTTGGATAATAGGTGTAAGGTAATAAGGGCATAAGTGTAACAAGGGTCGGTAGCCCCCTAATTCGGAGCACTTCTGAAAGTAGTATTAGGAAAGGCTATCAGGAAACGAACGTCAATGGCTACCTGGTACCTGGACGATATGCTGATAGATCGTTGAAACCTGAAAGTACATAAGCGCGCTTTATAGGAGGCTGGCTTATCGTCTTATTGCTACGGACTAACGGTTCAATGACTTGGTGAGCAGGCCGGACACGGGACAACCATAAAATTCAACGACGGCTATTGGGCTCAGTATTAATCTGGAAGATATGCTTAATCCTGCCTGTTCTCCTAATCGAATCGCACTGCCCGAAGCGCACGGCCACTTCTTATGTGACTATCATCTATCCATACGGCTCGGATATGACCACTATGTGAAGTTAATAATTATTACTTTCTATACCTACCTAGGTAGGTAATAATAGGAAAGAAACGTGGAATTTCGAGTGATAATACTGGGATAAATAATGAAAGGGATGTTTATTCCACTTACTATAAGATCACCCCACATTGGATGGTCAGTTGAGAGCTTCCCATTGCCTATAGTACTGTCAGCATGAATTGAGCTTATTAAGGGATTGATGCTAACCAGCCCGTTCACCACCAGCTGCATCGTGAGCTGACTTGGCTTCTGATACGTATGGCGCGTCAAGGCCTCTCTTGACAACGTATTGATAATAGAATATCTATATCATCAGCATTTGAAACACTAGAGAACTAGGAATGGGAGAAAATCTTACGTCCCATACATGCGGTCCGCTGGCAGCGCCGCGACTGATGTCTGAAGGCACACTCCAAGGGCCATTTACTAGAATTGCTTCGCACCGGTAAAACTTTGGGTCATATGGCACCTCATAACCTAGATTGTACTTGGCGGTATATTCGGCTCCCTTAAGGATTAAGTTATCATGAAGCGAGTAAATATCATATCCCTGGGACTGAACTACTCGAGAGGCTTCGGCAGCCCAACCGAGCGCCGTCACGGCATGACCTTGATCCCTGCCGGTTTCGGCGCCCTGCCCAGTTTTTGTGTCCCAGTTCCCGAGCACGCCGGCGCATAAATCATTTTGATATGCATTGAGCGCATAGTTATACTGAAAGGTAAGAGGGAACGTTAATCGCGATGAATAAAGGAGATGCCACGTTTCACTCACCATTGCGACGTCGTCAAGGTATACCGCAAACGACAAGAGAGCTTTAATGCTAGCTAGCCCATAGTTAGGCTGGCCGATTATGATAGACTGTCTTGCAAACAGCCAGTAGAGCTGATTAGAGAATCCTGACGTCCCCGAAGGTTTGGCGCCCTCCTCAATCCATCCACCTTCCCATCTCATAATCTCTGCGGCATTAACGAATAAGTCACCATCTAAGGCTACTAGAAGGGATGTATCAGTGCCGATCACGTCTGTTAGATTTGACCCCCAAGCGTTTAGGATCGTGGCAGCTGTATCCCAATGGCGCTGATCTCTGGTGATGTACCACATGATAGAATTCTGCCATGCTGCTCGGGCATCGTTTGAGAATGTTGTATAGTTGCTACATGATCCTCGACAAATGACTCGCTTGGGTCCTTGCATACTATACTTGATGCCTTACCAGATGGAAGAATGAAGTTGTGAGGCCTTAGCTGGGATTCTTACATTAGAAGCCGAGTATAAATCTGCACTAAACTTTATAAAGGCCGACGCGTATGGTTCTTCATCCCCATCGACTCCGATCCTCATACGTTCTAAATCGTCGTGTGTATGCTAGATGCCAGGGTGGACGAATTGGCCGATTCGCGTTTTCATTCCTGGAAACGCGGGAACAGTCGGGATAATTCCATTCAGAATGGGCAAACCGTTCAACCCTCCTGTGGCTATTACATTTTGGGAGAATAGAGCGATGAAGATAGTAGTAACGAGGTTAGTCATGGTTGCTAATCTAATATCTAATCAACACAAGGTTGTCTCATCTACTAGTATAATCGAGACGCGAGTATTTCGTATCGCTAATTGCTGATTCTTCGCCTTGACAAGGCAATATGAGACCTTCCTGCTGGTATATTCCATACTAAGGGGTGATCCTATTCCCCTTTTCCATTGGCAACGAACCCCATGGGGTTCTCCGCATGTCTCACCGGACCCACATTTCTTTTTAAAAGGGGTTAACTCCTGACCTGGAGATTCGGGTTAAGTACCGGACTGTGCGCCGGCAATAATCCCGAAATCTCGATTGGATCCGGATTACCATAAGACTGTAAGTTTGCAAAGTTGCGCGGCTTGTCCACCTAGACCCTTTAGCATGTGATACTCATCACGCGTACTAGGACATGCTAGGGCTTATTGCTGGTGACTGGTGGTCTCATTGAGCGGTAGGATTTATCAATTAACTTAAAGCGTGCCATTATCGACGGTCGAGGCTATTGCGGTGCGCCAATAACGTATTGTACCTTTTGCCTGAACTAAGAAAGATAGGTGTTTAATCTTGGAAGAGGATATGACCACATCAGAGGTTCCAATCGTTGATATGGACCAAGGCGGGATCGGCTCTGCCCATGATGGCAGACCATTAGTTAGCCCCCCAAAATCTCTTTAGAGGTAATCGTATCTAATATCTTGTATAATAGAAACGTAGCCGAAGCGCCTGTGGCGGTTACGAACAAGCTCGGAACTATCATGGCCTGAGAACGCCCCCGGGGATCGAAGCTGTTGCACTAATCAACACGACATGGCGACATTTCGAGAAATTATACTCTGAAAACGTGGTTGCGAAGATTTGGGGGTTGGCCCAAAGAGCATTTTCGAGGGTAAGTCAAGTATGACGACTTCGACCTAACTGCTAACACCTAACACAGCCAACACCACCAACCCTGTTCCCCGAATACACCAAACCCGGAGGTGTAGGGTATGTTTACCGCGAGTTAGATTTCTGGACCTCTGGTTTCTTCCCTGGGTGCTTGTATCTGCTTCTTGAGCGGCAGCGGAAATATGTACACGAGGTTCGCCGTATAGACCAATCATCTACTGAATACGAATTACATGAGCTCCAGCTGCAGTGAGTATCGATTATACACCCCGAGGTGGATGAGATACTAATCGAAGCAGATTCGCATGCAAGTGGTGGACAGCTAGCCTCTACCGAAACGCGAAACTGAAGACCACGCATGATCTTGGATTCATGATTGCGCCATGGGCCCGGAGGGCTTGGGAGCTCGAGAATGACGTGAAGGGTTTCGATACTGCAATTACAGCAGCAGAAAGTTTGATGACTCGTTACAGTCCAGTAGTAGGATGTATTCGATCGTGGGATACATGTATCACCAAGAGATATTCGTTTCAGGATCCGGATAAAGATTTCTTGGTTATAGTAGTAAGTGATGCCATCTCCCTAACCTTGGAAATGCAGACTGAAATCGTGGTTCATTGGAACTTCACTGTAGGATAACCTGATGAATCTTGATATACTATTTTGGGCTGCAGCAAAGTTACAGGACAATTCCATGTACACCGCGGCGCTCAGTCATGCCAACATAAGCCAGAATTGCCATGTTCGAGCCAATTATTCAACTACGCACGTAGTCGTCTTCGATCCTCGAAACGGTGCTATTAAGTCGGTATTGACAAATCAAGGATACGCCGATGATTCCTGTTGGTCTCGCGGTCAGGCTTGGGCGATTGTCGGATTTGCGCAGACATATCACTGGACTAAAGACTGCACATTTCTCGAAACATCCAAGGCTTGTGCAGATTACTTCGTAGAGCACTTACCTGAAACTTCTATTCCACCATGGGATTTCCAAGCGCCCAGGGACGAACCGCAACCTACGGACACTAGCGCAGCTATGATAGCCAGCTATGGAATGCTTCTGATTCACGAAATAGAAATAGCTGCTGGAAGGTCGAGTGCATATCTCCAGCATGCGCTGAGAATTATAGAGGCCATTTGCGCTTCTCATGTTAACCCTCCGGCTAAATTTGTCATGCAAGAGGAGTTTGTCGAGACACCTGAGCTAGGAAGTTTAGGCGACCAGAAAACGATGGCAGTTGACATGGGAAAGGGCGCCGAAACGATATTAAATGGTGCCACAATCAACAACTACGAATTTGCTCCGCGCAGATGGGCGAACCACGGATTGGTGTATGCGGATTATTTTTTTCTGCTTGTGGGAAATAAACTACTTGAGATGGGCCTTGGGGAGAAACTTGTCATAGCTGAAGGGCCCGGAGTCACGCAGGGAATATAATATTCGTCCGTCGGTAATGTATGGAGGGCCTGGGGGTAAGCTGGAGTCGTCCCTTTGTATGAGGTTCTCTGTAGTCTACCGTGATTAAATTTAGATAGGTTTACCCCAGCATTCTAGTGTATTGCTTCTACAGCTTACGCCTCAAGATGGCTTGCCGTTGTTCACAGGCTCTGAAAACATGCTTATCCTCTGTGTAGGTAGGAAGGGATGCTGTAAGTATGCATTCAGTTCGTCGAAGTCAGGCATGTCGGAGCTTCCGAAAGACATCCTTCCAGAACTTTCAGGATTGTCGACTTGTAAAAGAGGGCCATGTGTCTGTAGTGACGCTAGCGCTGGTGAGTGTATTTCTGCATGGGTCCTACTCGAATGGTCTGGCTGGAATGCAAGCGGTAGAGGGGGGAAAGCTAATGAGATACTGTCAGGGGAAGCATCATTGTTGCATCCGACAATGTTTGCCTGATTGTTTCGAGTAATCATGGGACTAGGTATACTATGAAGATCGGCGTGGAAGTTTAGCAGTTGGTCGGTATGAATCGGCACTGATGCTGGCGCGTCTTGTTCCTGTTGAAGATTGTCATCCTCTGAGTAAGCGGGTTGCCTGATATCGATGGCGCCGGGACCCTGCCGTTGGGCGTGTCTAAGACGCATTGCAAATTTGGACGCCAAATTCTCTACAAAATGTGGACCTTCTTGGGGGCGCCACGGATTCCAACGACTAGACATCTCTAAGAGGCTCTCGACAAGAGACTCGAACTCTTTTAGCAATGGTACTTGGTAATAGGACGCATGGGCTAGAAGCATACGGCCGCAGATGAATAGACAAAAGGCAAATTGCGGGTTTGTTAGTGATGTAGAGCCTTGCAAAAACTTCTCCGTTATAATAGCAACTTCTGTAGCTGCGGCTAAGCAGGTTTCGGAACTTGAAGCACTGGGTAGCCGGATACGGGTATTTTGCCAATCGGGCAAAGGATACGCGATGCTTTGGTGAAGCAAGACTACTGCGGTGTTGTGCGTAACGTGGGCCAGGGTCAGGTTTGGGTCCATGATCCCGTCTTGGTTCAGGACGCAAGCTTCTCGCCACTGCTCAGGCAGGTATAGCTTCCACCTGTTAAATGATATTAGTTGACGCAGTAAAAGGTAAGCACCCGCAAGGACCGGAAAACATACTGGATCAAGCGTAGGTCTAACTGTTTAAACTTCATCAGCCATACCTGCACCTCGTGCATCATAGAAATGTCGATAACCTGTTGCAGGAAGAACAATGTCACAAGGTTAAGGCTTTCCGTCGCTTCGATACAGTAAGCAAATCCGCCGAGGGACTCTTGAGATTCTTCACCCACTCTTGCCGATGGAAGCACACCGCTAACGGAACCAGTCTGATCAGCAACACCGAAGTAAGGTGTAGGAGTCTCCAGAGGCTCCCCAGCTTCCCATAGGGCTCCTTCGCAAGGTAAACGCATCCTCACATCTGCGCTTGTTAGCGACAAATTCCAACCAGTCGCAATGCTGCAAAAACGATCTAATTGGAAGATATTCCAAAAGACCCGACGTCTTTCTTCTCTCTCGCTCCAATTGCGCGCCGGTGGAAGAAAAGCCATCCTCTTAATCATGGCCTTAGCAGAAGTAACGTTAGGCTGATCATCTTCCTCGACACTGAGTTGTAATTGTTCGACAGTCCGGGTCATAGAGCCGACTATAGACCAAGCCGAAGGTCCGCGACCACTCCCAAGAGTATCGAATGCACACATGATTAGAGCTTGCAAAATTTCCACCGAGAACGACTCCATGCTCCGAAGCAGAACAATCTGTCTACTTCTCTTAGCATTTCGCAGTTTTTCCTCAACGTTTCCAAGGCGGGCATCATCTGAGAATCTGGAGCATAGCGAGACGATGGCATGGAATATAGTCGTTAAACGTGCTCGCTTTTGGTTTTCAGCCATACGCTGGCGGAAAAGCCGGACATGAAGCATAGGGATCCATGCATGAATCTTCGCGAAGTATATTTCAACTAATGCATCAACCAAATCCTTTGGAGGTAAATCTACCTCGTCATACTCGGTGGGTGTAACTCCATCATGGCCTGCTATACTTCTCTGGCCTAACCGGCTTCCCCATTGGTCATGACACTCTAATATGGGATTGTGTTGCGAAGAATCGGTAGATGCTATATGCGTTAAATTCGACTTCACTTGTGCGATGTGATCTTTCAATGAAGAAGCAGGATCGCGAAGGCTATTCGAAGGGGAATCGATATGCCCACTAGCTGTATTTGCTAGGCTACTCCATAGTTTTTGCCATAACATGCTCTGTCCAAGGAACATCTGCTCGAGACTCGCTACCAAGAATTAGTTCGGAGGGGCGTTGGTTGTATGAAATAAGATGACAAAAGATTCAGAAAAAGAGGGACGGGCGAGCAACACACCAACTCTCTGGCTTAGATTCTCTATAGCACCGGTTCTCATTCCGGGTTTAGAGCGTGTATCATCATAGACACACTGGGCTCCTATGTTCGCGTTAACGTTTAGATAGGTAAGATGGTGAGATGACGCGCTTGAACCCGTGCACGCGGGTGGCCCTACGATATTTGATACAAACAGAACATGGTTGTTGTCGGGAGCATTTTGCTTTCTTTTTCCGGCAGGACTGACAGCTTCATGACTCATTAGAGAATATTTAGATATAAAGTTACCCGTTATCAATGTAGTGCTTACGCCGGACCCTCGACATCGGCGTCGCGTGAGATGCGTCTCCTCTTAGAACGTTGATGCGCTTCACCATCCGCAGAAAGACTCGCGTCCTCATCGTCCATATCGACTATTTCATCGGCAAACTACTCGTATATTCGAAAAGGGAACAAATTACATTAAAATATGCTCATAATCTTAATAGATATATTCATAGGTACTCGGCGTGAAGATTAAATGTGACGAGAAAATCGAATTGACTAAAGGTATGTAAGATGGAAGAGAGGTCAAAGGGTAGGTACCTAGGTACCTCAGAGGCTACCTGAGACGTTCAATAGTGGAGCCTTACATATACATATACCTTTTAATTTACATTGCCCTTTAAAGGGTTACTTACTAGTCTACTAGGTAGTAAACGAATATATTTGTATCGTAAACCCATATTATAGAACCTAAGGTTCAAAAAGAGATATCATATGTATCTCCTATTTGCATATATGACCCTTTTACTTTGTAAGTCGCTATGTTTATATGGCGCGTCTTTTATTATAACAACACCTTCACGGATATACTGAGAGGCTTTCATTTCATTTTATACCCATATATGAAAAACATGCACCTTCCCTTACGCGTAGCGATAATAAATACGGGCCAGCTTTACCTTTATCTTACGTATCCCCACGGGGTTGACCGTGGAGAAATCTATATTTGGGATGCCCGAACCTAACCTATCGGCCTATCGAGACGTGAAATCGTAAATCTAGTCGCCAAGGCACTAGCATGTCGTGATAGAAAATTTGGTTGGCTCGGTACTATGTAGGTCCAAACGGTTGGGACGTATGCTTGCACTTACGCGGAGGCCGGGCTATCTCCCGGGCTTCTGCCCGCCACCTAGGTATCGTCTACCAACACGACGAAGTTTGTTAAAGCTCGTCACCGCGACGAATTAGATTCCCCATGATTCCCCGGTCTTATCAACCCATTCTCCGCGTTAGCCTACCCCGGATTTTGAAACTCCGCTTTGGGTCAAGGAGTACATAATTACCCACTGCTAATAGCTCCTTGTCTTTTGAGTGTTCCTCAACGCACTTTCTATTCGATGTAATACACTGACGACTATTTACCATTGAGACGAAATTACCAAACCTAAAACACAGGGCAATATGAGCGCCATCACTTCTGTAGAAGATGACCGCATACTAAGCCATGCAGATAGAGACAGCGAGGTCAGAGCTTCCCCTTAGATCCGCAAGTTACTAAAGCTCACAGCCAAAAGATTGAAGCCTATGCTGGCGTAGCTGGAACACATATTGACGATGAAACTAACAAGAAGTTATTTTGGACGGTTAATAAGCGAATCTTAGCATGCATGCTGGGAACGTACTTTTGCCAATCTTTAGACAAAGGAACCCTAGGATTTGCGTCCGTTATGAACATCAAAGTAGATGCTAATCTGCAAGGCCAAGATTATAGGTAAGAATCAACCTATATTTAACTCTGGTCGTGTTGATACGCTTACAATATCCCCTCATCTTAAGTTGGCTGGGGACTATTTTGTATATGGGTGTTCTCGTCGGCGAGTACCCTACGAACCTGCTCCTCCAAAGACTCCCTGTCTCAAAATATCTCTCTGCTAATGTATTTTGTTGGGGTGTTATTATCGCTTGCTCGGCTGCAACGCATAACTTCGGGTCTCTAATGGCCGTCCGCTTTCTTCTTGGCATCTTCGAGTCATGCGTACAGCCAGCGTTCATCATCATGTAAGCCAGGAAGTATGACCAGAATACAATGTAAGACCAGGACTAACTGTATGATAGGACTTCTATGTGGGTAAGATATAATCGTATCAATAATATGTTGCCCCCAGCTAAGGGCCTATATGCAGTACACTAAACGTGAACAATCCATCCTTACCTCACTCTGGTGTATGTAACATTGAACGTTCTTCCCCTTTTTTTAACCCCTAGGACACATACTTCAGTGGGATTTCACTAACCTGCTCCATAGACTGTATGACTGGGGTCCAACTAATGGTAGCGTCATTTAACTTAAAGTTGAAGTCTGGCTCTTAATTCTAACTGAGAATAGGTCGGAGGTTTAATTGCCTATGGCACAAGTCACTTCCAAGGTCATTCACTCAAATCTTGGCAGCTTCTCTTCCTCATACTCGGATGTGTCACTTGCGCCTGGGCTGTCTTCATCGGCTGGTGGTTACCGGACAGCCCCATGAAAGCTAAATGCTTCGACGAAGACCAGAAGCGACTGATGATCGAGCGCGTACGTGCTAACGAAACGGGTATCCAAAACAAAACGTATAAGCGGTACCAGATGCTCGAAACGATAAAGGATCCGGTGATCTGGTGCTATGTTATGCTCCAGGTCACATCTACTCTCGTTATCGGCGGCCTTGGGGTATTTAGCAATCTGATAATCTCAGCGTTTGGATTCTCGTATTTTCAAACACAACTTCTTAATATTGCTCAAGGGGCTGTTACCATCATAGTCATGGTGGGAGGAGCTTGGCTGGCGACTTGGACGAGCCAGACGGCTATTATCATGCATGTTAGTAGATATACCCTATTCTCTATATTTACTTTACGCAATACGAAGGTCCTCGAGCTAACCTACTTAGCTTTGGACCCTGTAAGTCAATATCTGTATGGAACTCTAAAGGTTCACTACTAACTCTATAGTCCGGCTATCATCGGCACTGCTATCATATACTCGATCCCCCCTAGCCCTACAAATAAAGTCGGACTCTTAATCGCTTTCTATTGCACGCAGTTCTACCTTGCTGAGGGTAATATGATCTTTTCCTTGATCTCTCGGAATGTGGCGGGGCAGACGAAAAAGTCCACGACTCTAGCCATGACCTTCATCGGCTGGGCGGCCGGTAACATGGCAGCTCCCCAGGTTAGTATTGTCTAAATACCTGACTTATTAAGCACGAGTGAGCGTACATATACCTAACAATTATCACGCAGATTTTCCAAGAAACAGACACACCTCGATACCAGAAAGGATTCACTGCCCACTTTTGCCTTTATGTGTTATTTAACTTGTTTTTAATTCTCCTCCGAGTTTTGCTTGTCCGGAGGAACATAGTGAAGCGTCAGGATGCTTCTACGATAGTCACTGGGGAACAGGGAGCTTCGAGCAATGACGAAAAGATCGAGCACACCCACGCCTTCGACGATTTGACGGATAAAGAAAACCCCGATTTTAGATATGAACTATAGGTGGCGAATATTTTAGATTAGTGGGACACTATCAAAATGATAATTGATATGTTTACTAGCATTTACTTCTATATCTTCTAAATATATTCTCTAGTTTACTCTAGTCTAAGTCAAGAACGCAGCTTATTAAGGTCGGTTTATTAATCAATATCTCTGTTAGGTTAATTTTTTTGGTTTAAATTCTTGACTAGCATATAATACGTTTCTCTCCTGTATACTATCCTGTCAAAGGTTCATATTGTTACCATCATTTATTCCTATGGCAATGTCGAGCCATCGGTTTTATTCTTAACCATCAGGTATTCAAGTATGAGCAATCCTGATAAATTTCGGAACATTCCAGTAAAGTACTCACGATGGAATCATTAACTTTCACGTCGACTCTCAGTTTTACTTTCCTCGTGTGCTACTTCAAGTCTCTCATTTAGTTTTTCAATTTGTGCTTTGGACATAGATTGCGTTTGGGGAATGTCGAAAATGGGTCTTTCCGCTTGCTCTGCATAGTATTGCTGCTGGGTCTGCTCGTGTTGGTACTGCTGTTGGTGCTGATGATCTTGCTGTACTTGTTGGTGTTGCATCTCCTGAAGATGATCTAACCATGAGCGGTGAGCTATGAGGCCTACAGACAGGAGCTCAAACTGCTGCGCTAGATAGGAGTGGAATCCTAGCCACCGAGGGGACCGTGGATCTACAGAAGAGACTGTGAAAGCAAGTTGCCCCTGAAGTTCCTGAAGACGTGCTGCCAGATCACTTGACCATTGACTGATCATGAGGAGCTGCACCGACGGGTCCACTTGATTCTCTATATGGGAGTAGGAAACCGCATAACACGGTTGCTGTTGATACTGGCTAGCGAATGGGAACGCCATTGTGACTAGTTGACTATTCTCGGGTTGTGTTGTACTTACGAGTTAAGTGGGATTTACCAGGGTTCGTTTGGCTTAAGCACTTTACAAAATGTCTGAGAGACTTTAGAAGTTTATGGCTCGGCAGTAAGGATCATGCAAGAAGATTCTAAATGCATATTTAGGTAACTAGCTGTGTTTATTAAGAGCTTTGGGGGCATCGTGAACAAGACATCTATAACCTAACAAACATATTTTTCCACAACTTGCTTTGAGAATGGCAACAGAAAATTGTTCATTGTGTTAAATCATTCGCCCAAGTTCTTTCAACATTTTCATAACAATGAAGTTGCCTTATACTTTCGTATTAAAAATAAATTTGTTTGGCTTTATAATGTGAATATCGGTTATTAAAGTATTCTGTAATCAATGTACCGAGTTGACCTTGGTGACGAGGTGTTATACCTACCAAGGAAAAGTAATACATAACTAGGTTAAATAATAGTATCCTACTTTAAAATGGAAATTTAAATTTGGAATAGTTACCTAGATCTTTTGGAATATTTATATTTGGGGACCTTCTCGTATAATAAAGAGCTTATGGTTTGCCAATCTTTATCGTCGTTTTCTCTTGAGAATGAACTGTTGTACGTACCAATGTCCCGTGTAAATGATCCAAACGAAAGGAAAATATTAAACTTGTCACGTATGGCCACAAGGCAGATTTTTAAGGATCGCGTTCTATACTTTGGGTGGCTTAGGAGTTAGTCACTAATGAATCATATGGCTTCTCTTCACGGTACAAGTAAAATATAAACATAGTTCAATACGTGCTAATTTTACCACCTAGGCTCTATCGGATTTCTCATAAGAGTTCATTAGGTAATATTACTTAAATACAAGTACATATGCAATACCACCATCCCCAGCTAAAGACTGTATGCAGACTAAAGATGTACGCCAAAGCAAACCGTCTAATCCAGGACCATGTATGCGCCGCCTCCCTTAACGCCTACTATTCAATGCCTTTGCCATATCAGTTCGATCACCTGGTCGAGTTCGTCTTCATCCTTAGAAGAATCCGCAACCCGCACATACAGTTGCCTTAGATTACCACTCTCTGTAAACTCGGCTCCTCTTAGCTTATAGCTCTTCTTCTGATCCGCGGGGTAGGGTTGTCTGAGCGGACCAAGGCTAAAGTCGAAGTCTTTGCTGTCGGCTTTACCCCACGTGCCCTCCATTAATTGTAGGTTAACTGACTCCATACCATCTAGGTATTCCACAATGGAAAATCCATTTGAAAACACAGTATCATTACCGAACCGCCAACGCTGCAAGAAGCAATCCCCACAAAGTTTGGCAGCTTTTGCCATCTTTTCGACAGGTGCCTTATACCAGCTTTTCCAGTGATGAAGATTTAAAGGTTTTAATCCAGCTTCGAAAAATCCGCTAGCGTCGTCCCTTAAATCCTGCTGGTAAAGACCTGGGAGAATAGTAAGTTTGGCTTTGGAGTTAGAGTATACACAGTCCCGAAGGATAGTATCTCCCTCTTTGGTAGTTGCGTCGTGGATACACTGGAGAGCTTGGTCACTGAGCTTTTTGGCGAGCGGAGCCGACAGGAACGCACCAGCGCCGCCGAACGCCATGAAACCAAAGCTCCGGACGGACTGGAAGTCTTCCGAGAGAGCGCCAACGTACGCATCGGTCTTGTGATCCAACGTGGCGAGACTATCCGAAAGAGGGTTCAAATTCGGGAAGAAAGTATCGTCGTCTATGAGACCATACCACTGGGTATCGGGACTGTCTTGTTGGAGCATATTGATTAGGACAGCAAAATGATTCTGCGATGTCGAGAAGTCCCCACTAATAGGCTTCACCAAAGTCACATCGATATCAGCTATCTCAAAACTGCGCTGGAGTCGCTTTATGTCTTCAGGCGATTTCTCTTTGGCATCTGTAACGACAGCAACAAGCTTGGCGCCAGTGCTAGAAATCCAATGGGTGAAAGGGACGATCGAGTCATTAAGACGTTTATAATCTGTAGCCACACCGAACATGAGGTGAGCAAACGTGGTCTTCGGATGAGGCTCCGGGACAACCAATTTTATTGGCTCAGAGTAAGGAATTATAACATCTCCGCATTGGTATAGGTCGATTTCTACCTTGTCTTTAACGAGAGGCTCCGTAATGTTGACAATATCGTCTCTGTCGACAGTATTGGAGAATATGGGCTTGATGTAGCGGCGAACGTAGTGTACACGCTCGGTTAATTCCAGATCGATGCTTGACCGCACTAGAAACTCCAAGTCCTTAGAACAGAGTTTGGGATCAGGAAGCAGTTGTTGATGCTCCTCTTCTCCATATTTATCCTCTGTGGCAGTACTATCACTGAGGCTAGTAGGCTGAGCTGATAGTTGGGAAAGTGTATTGTCAGTTTTTGGCTTCCAAGCGGGTTCTTCATATTTATTGGTAGGACTCGGGGCAGGAGTAATGATAGTTGGGGTTAAGATGTCAGTAGCAATCTCTGCTACCACGGCATGGTTGGCATCTGACTGCCCCTCTGGAGTTATCGCATCTTTGATCGGAAGGATTTGAGGATCCGCGGCCGGATATGAGGGCGGGACACGATGATACAAATGAAGGGTAGTGTAGGTGACGAGGAACAGGAGAACGGCGCTGGCGAGGACAAAGACGCGGGGGACCTTGGATGGAAACATGGGAGAGCCCTTTTTCTCTTTATCACCGTAGGGGCAGCATAGTTGAGAAAATCAGGAATAAGAGGAAGAGAACCGGGAGTTCTTGGGGATTCTAATGATGAGAAAAGATAATAGAAAGAATAACTAGTTGAATAGTTAGGTGTTCTACTGGGAGCGGGAAATATTACATGTAAAGAACCGAAGCCTAGGGCGGGATACCGTACGACGAGACAAGCCAAAGGAAGAGGAATACATAAGGCAAGAGGGGAATACAAATACGTATGTATGTAGTACGAATCCAAAGAGGCAAGAATCTACTTTTAGGTAAGGAATTGTGGAATCTCTGAGGGATGGAGAAATGTGAGTCGAGGAGATAAAGTGCGCCAAAAACTACATAGTACGCCGACGATCTTAGACGAATGCATTCCTCTAGCCGTAAGGTTCTTTCTTTCCTTATGTACACACACATTAATAACATGGTACATACCTATTCGAATTGAAAGAAGTATTTAATGTTTGTACCGAGGTGCGTCAACCTGACTTAACATCTTAGCTCATATATATATAAGTGGTAGATATATGTTTAAATACCTTAGGGGTATCTACGGTAGTTCCTTTTTCTTTCTAGATGTCGGTGCATCTTTAACGGCTGGAAAAGAAAAAGAAGATGACGCAGTTGTGTGATGAAATTAACTTGAAAAACAATCAGCTCAGATTGTGTCGTTTTCCTTTGGCTCAGTGCTCACGGGCCCGGCCCGCATTTCAAGCCACCCAGCGTTTCTTTTATCCAATAGGCAGTCGGTAAAGACGCCAATGCGGATCGGCGTTGTGCATGGTGCAGAAATTTGAGCCGTTCCACCCGATTATCTCCACTAACTTTCGCTAAGAATCTACGTAATAAGATCTAAATAAGACTGCGGCGTCATCCCTGTTCCGCTTAAAAATAAGATACATTCGTTATGTAGTCGGGAACGCCGACCAAATATTTCTTATCACTCCTCTGCCGTCCGATATCCTATCGTTAATCACTTAAGGTACACAGATCGACATATGCATCATATACCGAACCGTGTGACTGACGGCAATGCGCTTGCTTATACATGGACAAGCTTAAAGAACGCGTAAGGGGGGAAGAACATTCAAAGGTACAAAACCGAACTACGAATGTGGGACGCGTCATTAGGTACATACCTAGGTAGGTAGACTTACGACATTTATTTATCTACATAGGTAGGTAACAAATAAGTATACTATGTTAGGTACTTAATGTAATGTATACGATGTACCAAGACCTAACTATTCAATTCAGAACGTGGTCCATCCGAATCCACGTGCTTAATAGTCGCAATAGTGTCTCGACTAAAACGACGGCGCATCGAATAGAACACGAATAGAATGCGAATCATTTTACGAATCACGACATGTTCCCACCTTCATAGCCTATCCCAAGTTAGCGTCTCCCATGTCTGCACACACATGCAGGTACCTTGGCAGCTTAACACTAACCTTGAAGCTTAGCACTACCTAAGCTGCCAAGGTCCCATACGATATATGGTAGGGTGTCAGGGTACAAGTCATCCATAAACGGCAGAACGGTTGAATTCGAAGATCGACAACACAAATTGATTTGGTTGCGGAAGGTAGAAGAGGTAATACCTTAAGTACTCTCACTTATAGATGGGAATACGCAACAACGGCATGGAAACGCCGTTCGTCTATTGGTTATGCCCCCAACTTTATCTAAGTATAATAGCCGTATATACCACTCTAGGAATTTGAGTAAGACTTACAAGAGAATGCAAGCCCTCTTTGAGAGTTGACTTGTAGTAAAGTGAGTGTTGTTGTTATACTTTAGACCCCCATAGCTAATAGAAACTATACCATCAACCCTCTACCAATTCAAGTTCAGATTATAACTTAAGAACAGAAAATAGCAGAAAGCGGAAGATTTAATATTTTCGTATAAAACTATCATAATATATCAATAGACCTTTCAGCTATTCGGTGAAAACCGGCAAGCCAAACCGAGCCTCATTCCTACAACGTAAACGTAGAGTTTCGTAAAAACAACAGTCTATGTTGTCTCAACTGCGGCAGAACCCGTAACCAAATCCTTTTCCAGTTCGACAAAACATAAGTCGTCCGGCAGAGTCAGGTCCGCGAACCACTTACGCGGGAACTGTGTCAACTCCCCCGTCTTTTGATAGCCGCAGCGTATGTACCAAGAGATCAGCTCGTGGCGGGAAGAAAGGGCGTTAAGTCCAATATTGTTAAGGCTCCACCTCCGTTGACAGTAGTCCTCAGCATAAGCTAGGACCTTGCGCCCAATGCCTCCCTGGTGGTGGTGCTGGTCAACAGCAAGCATATAGATGCGAGCAAGGTCGGCGCCACGCTTAGAGACCCCCACAGAACCTTTCAGGGCGCCGTTTTCATCAGTAGCTATGAGGTATGCGCTGTCGGGCTTCGTGATGTTACTCATAATCTCCTCGACTTTGATGCTGAATTGCGACGCAAGAGTCATGTCCCCTGTCCAGTTTTCCCTACTGTCCTCAGCGCGAAATGCAGACTGTACCAATTGCTGAATCTGCGTCGCATCGTCTGGAGTTGCGATGCGGAATTGAAGATCGCCATTCGCCATTTTAGTGATGTAGGTTGAAATTCAATCTTCCAGGTTGGTGAAGTGCAATATTGAATACGAAAGGTTATGTTTATCAGAACCCAAAATGACTATTACTCGGATAACTAAGTACTTAATATATTTACTCAATTAAAATTTTGATATATAGCTCGCGATTCCGGAGCTCTTAAAGACGTATAAGACGGAAGAAATGTAATAGGAAGGGCGTATAAGAAGATGGCAGGCACCAGAGAGGAAGGAAGGTGTGGGATATTATGAGGGGTATTATCAGATCTAGACCTAATGGCCTCAGGATTCGAATAATTTCAGCCCCAACATCAATATCACGCATCCGACCTTTTTTTTTTTTTTTTTTTCTTTACAGGAAGGGCGTAACGAAAGTCATGACGGAGATGATGTGAATGATATAATATGATGAGAGGGATTCTGTTGTTAACTAATACCTGATCTTTTTAAGATATGTACGTTGAAATCGGATGCGATTATGCTCCGGTTAAAATCACTCGGCTCGGAAGTATCGCAAAACTTCATAATTCTAGACAGATGGAATTGGTTAATTGACAATCACTAATTAGAAAGATATGATCTTGTACTTTACGTAGAAAGGACAGCAGTAACCCTCCAGCTACCTAGCTCTCAATAGTTTCTTCCATTTGCGGGATCAAGCTTTGGCTCTATCTATTATCGTTGTGCTATAACTACCCCACGACACAACAATTTCTTCCTTTGACCTTGGACAATTGATTAAATTTGACGAGGTATAACAATGGTGGTCCCCCAACGTCGGATTCTGACTCAAAGAGTAGAACTCTTCTCGTCTTTAATGTTAAACTTCATAGCAGTATGATGATCTGACTTGATTGGCGGTTATTGAAGAAAATGGATATGGTAAGAAAGCTTAGAAGCTGTAGAGTGCTAAGATAGAGTCCGAATTCCCTTTATACCCGTGAATGTGGCGATGATGATTGACAATAGCCTGCTTCGTGTTGAAGGTTGAGTTGCAACCGTCTTTTGAGCAAGGGATTGGTTTAGGTAAGGGAGCTCGCAAACGCGCGAATTTGGAGGAAGGGTCGTGAGCATGGTTGTAATGGGTGTTAATATTTCTTCTGTAATAACTATAGTCTCGTTTGCATTCGATGCAAAAGAAGCGCTCCTCGCCTTTGATAGTGACAATGCGCCCCCTTACACCTGCAAACATGAAGGTCTCTGTGTCGTCTGGGCCAGGGGGCTTCGTACTCTCATCTTCCGATGTTGAACTAGTAGTTGAAGTTCTAGGACCGGTAGGGGGGTATGAACTGTGGCTAACCATATGACTAGAGGCAACGGAGCTGGGACTGGCAGTTGATTTAGAACCAGGGCTAGGTGCTATAGAGCTGAGGATGGTATCCTTAGAGGTGACGGTTGTATTTCTAACCATATTATGTTAGTATTATGGGGGGGAAACTTATTTTGTCAAGAAACGCGTCGTGTAGTATCATCAGGATCAAGGAACATGTGTAAAGGCGTACTAAAACAAGCCTATCGGAAGAAGCACCTGGTGAAATAGTGACCTTGATCCAAAATAACAATAAATTACATCTAGCCTATCTTTCAAGAGATAAGGTACCTAACTAGGTAGCATTGGCACTAAAACTGAAATAGACTTACTTCATAGCAGCTCGCTTGCGAAGAACACTGGGTGCCTCTGGCAAAGGCGTCCGGCCATTTTTTAGACGGGGATAGGTAATAGCTGTAAGCTGAGATGACTCTGCGTTGTCTTTACTATCCATCTTTGGTTGTTATCCGAAAGACTATCGCGGCTATGTAAAATGGTTGGTTGTGTCGTGGAGTTGAAATCTAAAATTTCTATTGCAATGGGAGGCAGGCGTTGTATCCAGCTCATGGCCTTAATTATGGTAACTATGGTCCCGTTGAGCTGTAAACGCGTTGTCGAGTTGCTTGGGTAATTAATTTGGTAGGTGGCCTAGGGTTGTCATGGTAGAAGTCATGCGAAAAACTAGTAGTGTTTGCACTTTACTTCACGACCAGACAAAATTTTTCTTCCAATATTCCGTTACTTCATACCTCGTTATAACCCCACTAGATGAACTATGCTTAAGTTGTAACTACAGACACTTCTATTTATTCACGTAGAGCTCTTGTCGTAAACTGATAGGCTGTTATCGGACATGTGATGATTATATATAAAACCACGGGGCGTTTTAAAGAAGCAATGGGAGTAACCAGAGATGTAGCAACTAGGTATTGAATTTCATAAATAAACTACGGATATAGACTCAATCACCGATTCGCAGCCGATTTTAATTGGTAGTAGGTTAGATAAAAGATATACCTGCTAACATGCATAGAGGCGCAACGTCGATGCTGGATAGGATAAAGGTAAGTACCTAGACAATCACCCTAACTACTATAATTGAAGGTATTAGTTTCCCCTTTATTCCCTTGGAGTTTTTGACGCGCACATTGACTTCTGCGAGACTTCTAAAAGGGGTCACTCGCTTTCGCTGATGTCTCTCCGAACGAGATGTAAGGACGATGATCTTCTATGCAATTATCTACTTTACTAGCAGCATGCAATGTTGAAGGGGAATATATGTCTAAGATGGGAGAAATGAGTAGTGTGTATATAGATGATAAACATGGCTTCTAAAGGCCACATGGACAGGGCATTTATAACTGGTCCTTTGCGCAGAAGTCACATTCTTACGGCTATTTAACCTGCTAGTAGCAGTCTTACAACTGGAAGAGATCCTTATCAAGATCGTAGGAATTAAAAGCCGAGTCGGAATTTGATGGGATATTAATAGCATTAACCTTTACCTGGTACCGTATTACCGGGTCTCCGAGTAGCCCGAGCGTAAACCGGGAGAGGCTTATGCATGGGTCCGATCGAAAGAATCTTGATCGAAATCATGACGTCAGAGCTTTTCACAGGGTCCGTTCAGTCCGGAATAGGTCAACACAACATTGATTCTCGGGTTTATGATAATAATTTAATTTGGAACAATATTTATGTACAAGAGCATACATTCCATTCAAGGAACTCTCAAAAGATTAATTCAATTAGAAACCGGCGACTTAACTCCCTCTTTCCCGCAGTCTCAAGCCCACCCTGTCGCTGAGTAATCGACCACGCACCGAGACGGTATAAGACTGTCTGATCGCTTTGAATGATTACTACTCAGTCTTTTCATTGTACTTAATAACAGTGTTTTGAAAAATGAGTTCTTCAAGTATAACGCCCGCCTTTGGCTCGGGAGATTATGTCAAGTTCTTCGGTGCGGGTGCCCTTGCGGCAACCCTCACTCATGGGGTAAGTACCAACCTACCTAAGATAAGTAGAAGCTATGATCGTATCTAATGAGAATGAAGGCTGCAACCCCAATTGATGTTGTAAAAACGAGAATTCAGGTAGACGATTCGATGAAAGGTCTCAACATGGTTAGGGCGGCCCGGCAAATAGTAGCCAAAGAGGGCGCTTCAGCTCTGTTGACAGGCTTTGGGCCTACTGCCGTCGGCTATCTAGTGCAGGGCGGTGGCAAGTTTGCAGGATACGAGTTCTTCAAGAAGAAGTTTATCGACTTGACGGGTTCCCAGGAGAAAGCAACGCAGCGGCGTACTGCCATTTACCTAGGCGCCAGTGCGACAGCAGAGTTCTTCGCCGACATTGCGCTATGTCCGCTCGAGGCTACGCGTATCCGCCTCGTCTCTCAACGCGGTTTCGCCTCTGGGCTTACGTCTGGATTCATGCGTCTAGCTAGGGAAGAAGGTATACGGGGATTTTACTCTGGCTTCATACCACTGCTGTTTAAGCAGGTACCGTACGCGGTGGGCCAGTTTTCCGTACACGAGGCGGCAGTCGAAGTCATATACCGCACTATGGGGCCCGAGCGGAAAGCCAAAATGACTCAATTGCAATCCACAGGGGTAGAACTAAGCTCCGGTGTTGTGGCTGGTGTTGCAGCTGCGGTTCTCTCCCATCCGGCTGATACGCTGCTGTCAGCTATCAACAAGGGCGCGGGCGATCCGAAACAAGGTGTGACGAGCAGAATGTTTACACTTGCAAGGGAGTTTGGTCCTAGGAGATTATTACTTTCCGGCTTGGGTCCTCGAATAGTAATGACGTGCGGTTTGGTTGCTGGTCAATTCGTCATTTACGCTCAATGCAAGACTCTCGTAGGCGCACCGCCAGGGATAGAGATACACAAAGAGGAGTCACTGAGTTAAAGCCGTTGTAGATGTGATAGATCTATATTTACCTTAATACAATAATACGTAGCCGTTGGTCTCTGGGAGGTCCGAGTATGACTCGAGGGGAGCTCGTCCTTTATCTAATCCGCCCTTGAGTTGGCCAGATACCCATTGTCTTCCAGAATCCCCTACCATCCAGCGTTCTCCCTAGCGAAGATGTATCTCTTGGGAGTGCCCTTACTCCCTCTTCTACCATGAGCTCGCCAACCCAATTCAGCAACTCTGTCTGCCTTTCGACCTTGGCAGTCGATGTGTCAACTTGACCGACGCCAGCCTTGGCGCTCCGCAAAGTTTGGATTGCCCAATCCTGTACTAAATCCCACCAGTCATAGACATGCATGTCACACAGGAGCCACCGTTTCTTGGGGGTAAAATTTCGGTGTAGCGCGATAATGGCTCTGGCGACGTCCTCACCATGAATAACATGTAGTGCGCCCTTCCCCTTTAGATCGGACTTTGACTTCACTACGCGGTCTACCCAATCCCGTGGCTGCCGGGCATTTCCGTACAGTCCGGCAAGGTTCAGAATGGCACCTTCGGAACATGCCATCAACTCATCTTCGGCAATGGCACGGGAGTCGGCATGTTCGTAAGGTGATGATTCGTCTTGCCATCTTGGAGCCGTCCAAATACTTGTAGCGCCTAGTTGTATAAAGTGCGGCTTGGAGCGACCGGGCTTTTGATGTGTGGATTCGTACATGCGTACTAAATGCTTTGCTTGGCCTTCTCCCTGGAGCGGAAATGTGATTAGTACGGTCTTGGCGATCGGTAGCATTTCGAACGGCCTCGCGTCACTCGATTTAGGATCGAACTGGAATCGAATTGTGTCATCCCGGCCATCTCTGGTTGTAGCCGCATACTTGATCTGCTCACGCTTTAGGAGCGGAATAAGAAAGGTTGAAGTCCAACCTGCTCCCAATATGAGCAGGCCGATGCCCCCATACGCGCCCTCATCTATAGACTTCGATATCTGCATGTTATACTTTAGACCAGATATGACAATTCAGGACATCTCCCTCTCATGTAGTTTCGAGAGATGAATAAAGAAAATACATGGATATTTCCAGCACACGCATGAAGGCGGAGGTTTTTCAATCTCCGGGAACTTAAATTGGCGAGGTCTGGGCATCTCTAATCGATTACACCTCTTAGGGTCATGGAGGTTTTCGCAAATGCTTGTACCCAATTTTCTTTTCTAAACCTTCGCGCGTCATATTTGTTGTTGCTTTTTGGTCAATCACCGCGTGCAAGTCGAAGACCGCCCCTCAACAAACCAGGACTGGAATTCAAATCAACAATTTATTAGATGTAAGAAGCTTGACTTTATCTACAAATTTCTATTTCTCTTATGATGATGCTTTCTCGTCATTTCCGTAAAGCTTCATTGCAACATCGTTTCTTGCGTAGAAAGTTGACATACGGTACTTGGTTTCCCCGCGATACTGTTCCAGCTCTTCAAGTGCCTGCTTACCCTCGCGCTCTATCGTTTGGCGAATCTCTTCACTGCGTGGCGTGATGCTACACTCGAACGGCTGCGGCCGCATATTGAGACCATTCCTGTATACGCGTTATTAGTTTTACATTGCAAGTCTCCCCCTTTCCCCTCGCCTGTTGCACTTACGTGTAATTGAAAATGTCCACATCAATTGTGCTGCCGTCCGGACGCTTTTTCTTCTCGATGTTAAAGCCCCATAGTATTCTCGCAACAGTAATCCAAGTACCCTGCTCAGCCAATGCTTGCCCCGAGCAAACTCTGCGACCCCATCCAAAGGTCATATAGCCCCTTTCTCCCGGGAACGGCCGGCTATCCGGATGTCCAGGGAGAAAACGGTTCGGGTTGAAACGATCCGGCTCGGGGAATTCGCGCTCGTTGTGGTGGATCGCCCACACGTTGCCTTGAATCCAGGTGCCCTTAGGAATTAGCCAACCTTTATAGTAGTCATCCTGCGTCGGCGCATGCGGTTGTCCTCCAATTATGGCAACCGAACGCCATCGGAAAACCTCCTTAACAAAAGCTTTAACATAGGGGAGCTTTTCTTCGTCTTCCCAAGTCGGACTTCTGTGAGAGCCGATTACACGATCAAGCTCTTCCCATGCCGGCATTAGGGTCTCTGGAAAAGCACAACAAGCTAGGACAAACGTTATTAGTGTGCTGCTGCTAGTGTCGGACCCAGCGCCAAATAGATTTCCAGTTAGGGAGGAAATTTCTGCATCTCTAAGATTATACTTTGGACCTTCGGAGAATAGGTGGTGGACGAAAGAGTCCTCGTGACCTTCCTTTTTAACTGCTTCGTCTGCTAAAGCGTGAAAGAAGTGAGTTCCACGTCTCTTACCTAGCCCAT
Source organism: Daldinia concentrica (assembly GCA_902805455.1). Lineage (NCBI taxonomy): Eukaryota > Fungi > Ascomycota > Sordariomycetes > Xylariales > Hypoxylaceae > Daldinia > Daldinia concentrica. The sequence goes on from CADCSW010000006.1 coordinate 154,739, forward strand.
ACTTCCATGGTGCAATCTCGTTGGGGAATTTCGCAAGGAAAGGAAAAGTTTCCATAAGCATGGGAAAGGTCTTGCCAGGGACATTCAGGTCAGCAGCTAGGTGCATAACAGCGATGACTTCGGTGATAATAGGATCACTCCAGCTTTCGACACGCCTTCCGAAGGCGATAATGGAGACAACACTCGTGGCGTACCGTTCGAAGTGCTTGACATAATCGTCAGGGGCTTTGAGTAAGTCATATGCAACGACACGGCTCTCGTTATTTTGGAATTGGCGATACCTGCGGACGGACTGTATACCAACGCCCTGATGCATGAGCTTACGGTGGACACGCCAACGGTCACGTTCTTCAGGACGCGTCGTATACATGTTGACTAGGTTATCTTGGCCGGCACCTAATTCTGCAAAGACCAACATCCGCGGCCGCGATGAGTAGACGCCTGCACGCTTCTCGAAAAGCTCCGAGGCCGTCCATGCATCGTTAATCCAAATTGTTGGATTTCTGTCCTGAAAGTCAGCCATAGATGTACACTAGGGGCAGGATCCTCTCACCGTCCAATCCATATCGTGACAAGCGACGCATCATATTTTTTAGATAGCTCTTCGAACCAAATCCATGGCTTTTTCTCCGGGAGCATAAAAGTATTGCCTACAACCGGCCAGGGAAAGGGTCCAGGAGGCTAACGGCCACTCGAATTAATTATTACACAATAAATACCCGGCACGTGAGTAACTGACCAATTTTGATCTCATCCATAGCATATGGCCATAGTCAATTATCAGAGTGATGATGCTAATCACCACGGTTGAAATAACTAAATGCCACGCCGAAAATTGACCGAGCATCTTAGTTCCATGCCCGGTCCCGAGCCCGGTTAGGAAATGGTCGAACAGCATCGCAATAAGAAGTAATACGCATGTATCTCGAAAAGGATAAGGTAAGCTGGCAAGGGGTCAAGAGGGACCCAAATTTAGACAACAAGTAAGGTGAAGGGCATAAATAGCCATAGCTACTCAAGGGTTAAGGACCTGTCGGGGACGACGAGTCTTATTATGCTGGTATTGAATCAAATAGACAGATAGTTATTACACACCTCGGGGCCCTGATTCGGCATTTATCCCTATGTTGTGTTATTGGTTGATGGTAATCTGCCGAGGAAGAACGTGGAGTAGGCGACTATGATACTCCTCATTCACCCATTGCTTATACTCCTTTAGGCTCCTACTTACCCACTCTACTCCACCCCCGGATTCAAATTACAGACTATTTTAGAGACATTGACACGTGCCGTTGTGACATTATGGGCTGCTTATGATGACCAACTTACCTGATCAGACATGGATTTGGATTACGTAACTATCTAAGGATCGTTGATATTTGGCTTTTGGAGTTTGAAGCGGACGTCAAGCTCATTTCAAGATTTAATAACAGGTAGGTAATTATTCACTTGCCCATCTATTCACTTGTCTCTTCCGCTATCTCCATTTCTAAAGCTTGCAAAAGATCATCGGCACTGGCGTATTCATGCATCCAACACTTTAGGATAACATCCCCTGCCCAGATTTCACTCACGTCAGGGAATTCTTGTCTGCCGAATGAGCCATCAACAAGCTTGCCATAATTTATCATCGCCTCGCTCGACTCAAAACGTCCTCCAGGTGCTCGGTAGGGCCAATGTCCGGTAAGGATTGTGTAGAGTATAGATGCAACGCTGAATAAATCCGTAGCGGGTATTGATACGCATTCGGAGTTAGGGTCAAAGAAACCAGAATCTGGTAAACTCTGACCATCCAACCCAAGTTTCTCACATGTTGAACCACCGAAGTCACAAAGACAGATGTCGAGAGATGTGGGGGTAGTGGCATGGACGAGGATATTTTCAGGGCGTAAATCAGAGTGCATCACCCCTTGATGGTGTATGTATGCGATCGATTCGACTACTTGTCGGCACCATTTTCTTCGAAGAGAAAGGGGGATTTCATTATTCTTGTCATTGAGATATTCTTGAAGGCATCCATGGCTAGCCTCGGCGAGGAGCAACCCTGACGGAAGTTCTGGTTTATCTTGCCATCCAAGATATCTCCACACATAATTAGTAATATAGACGGTTCTATTGGGGTTGGCGAACTGACTTGACAATTCTGGGGTGGTCTCCTAGTATTTCAAGAATCTGAGGTTCAACTACGAAACATTTGGCGATTCTATCGTTGAAATCCTTATTACTAGTGACGTGAGGATATTTTAAGACCACACCAGGTTGGACTCGGGTAAACAGCGAACTTGCGCCCATGAAATATTCAGATAATATTGGACTAGGCATTGTTATAAATTGAAACAAGTATATTGGGCAATTCTTCGTTTTGGCAGTGAGCTTGTGTATGTAGCACAACCCTTGTTTATTTATTATAAGTACCTTAGTACTTAAGCTCTCTTCGGAGTTTCTATATTTCCTCGGGTGACTGCTGTAGGTAAGGTAACATTCAAAAGATATTATCTGTTAAATAATCTTACAGCGTTCACACTGTACTGAATCAAACGTGCGGCACAGAGATTGCTCCTCAAAACGCATTATCACATCTTTAAGCCTTTCGTCGCCCCTTTTTATGAGCATTAACTAAGTAAAGAGGCGAGTATTCTATATGCGATACTCGAAGTGACGTGTTACTTAATACCTTACCTTAGGTATAGTAACATAGGTAGGTATTTAAGGGATCTTACGTGTAAGCCAAACTTGGAGTACTCGATTTTTAGTGTCTTTTTAGCCGACCACCACCTTACCAGGCTAACAGGTATGTAAGCATGCAACCCAACTAAAACAATGGCAGAGGAACGACCCAAGTAAAAAATAAAACAAAACAAAACAAAACAAAAACAAGAACGAAAAACCAAATCCAGCGCGGATCAATCCGTAAGATGGCTACTCAGTCTCAGCTCCCTATCGTTGCGGAAGAGGTCACGGCCTCTTGGCTTGCGGAAGTACTGAAGGTTAAGGTCAAATCAATGGAGCTGAAAAAAGTCTTGCCCGGTACCGCTACTAAGCTCTACATCAACCTCAAGTATGAGGATGATATAGGCACAGATACGACAGTACTGAGGTCGGCAAACCTCTGTATTAAGGGTGGGTTTAATCCAGCCTTTCTTGAACAGGTGCCTTGGGTCGTCATGATATATCAACGCGAGGTGGACTTTTTTAGTCGTGTGGCTCCGTCCCTTGGCTATATTGAGATGCCCAAAATTTGGTGGGCTGGATACAATTCTAAGCAAGGTATTGTGATAATGGACGACCTTTCTCAAAGTTGCGAATTTGGACAAGTTACGAAGGCATGGCCTGTTACGCGAGTGCTTTCTGGTGTCGAACAGCTTGCGGCATTGCACGCGTCGACTTGGGGTGTCAAGCTAACGGATTACGCCTGGCTCACGTCAGATTACGATCAGGCTATCCTCACTCTGATGAAAACATTTGACGACGTTGTACATGGGCCAGACCGGCCAGTAATACATGGCTACCTGAAAGATCAAAAGCGCATAACTGAGGTTCTGAAGAAACACTATGCTTCTAGAAACCCCAAGTTTCGATGTTTAATACACGGCGACCCTCATACTGGTAACACTTATCTCGACAACGGTGCGCCTCGGTTCCTTGACTGGCAGGTAATCCATATCGGATCGGCTTTTCACGACGTAGCCTATTTCATCGGTGGCGCTTTGAGTATCGAGGATAGAAGGACTCAAGAGTACAAAATTTTGGATCACTATCTCACCACACTGGAGAAACTAGGCGGCCCGGAGTTTTCGGTCCAGGATGAGGATGTCTTGCAGGAATATCGCAAGTCATTCTTAGCAGGAATCGGCTGGATAATGTGCCCTTATGAGATGCAAGCTAAAGAGTGCGTTGACGCTATGGCCAGGCGGTACTCAGTAGCACTGGATGACCACAAGACTTTAGAGCTTGTGGAGTCTCTGATTGGTGTTTAAGGAGGTCCGCATACAATATATGACATGATCCAATATACTTCATTCCTAATGTAAGTCTCTTATACTTTTCTTTTTAGACATGTTTTGGAATTGATTGCCTAGGTAGGTACCTGTGTTATTTTCGCTGGCTGCGGGCGACAAAGACTCTAGTCGGAATAGTTACTATGTTAGGGATAAATGCAAGGCTATCAACGCTACCATATTTACACGCTTATTTGATAGGTAGTTAGAACTTACTATCTTAATTTACTACTACATATTATGCTAGGTACCTATGTATACAATATCCCCACTGCTACGGTAACCTTGACATGGCGATAGCGCTATGGGCCCCTTACTGGCAAGCCTTAAGGCGGCCTACCACAAGTCATTGCATATCACGCCCGTTCAATACCCCGTACGAACCGTAACAAGTTATCAAGATCAGTCATAGCCGTCGACCTCAAGATTAACAATTTAAGATATATTTAATTAAGAATACTAGAAGTAGGATTATTATAAATCAATCCCAAAATCAGCAACTAACGCATAACGAGTCTATATCCGTCACTGCCTCTCCATGTAGGGTTTCTTCACTTATTATACAGTACCACGGATTTAATATTTATTTTTAATATAAGAGTAAGTGGCGAATATTTGAGCTGGCCGGTATTTTAGCTCCTTTACCATACGACTGTGATGGTAAAGGCTTAAACTACCATACTCACTAGATCTCCATTATCTCCGCACCCTCCGTGCCAGACCCGCGATCTATATTATATAAGCTAAGGGTGGACTCCTAATTCCGATTATCATCAGGCCGAGCCATGTCCTTTAAATTACGTCTTGATAGCATAAATACCCCCGTTGTGTTGCTTCACTATTAGCCATGATTTTCAAATTAGCTCTCAATAAAGTTCGAAATACTGAATTTCGAAAGCAAGTTAGGCCGAAACGTTATAATAATACGGAATTGGACTCTTTGGAAAGCATATCAAGAGTCATCCGTATAGGCAAGCTATCTCATTCATACCACCATATAACTATCCATGGGTAAATAAGATGTCGGCTGAACAGCTATCTAGACGAAATCATCCTCGTTTAACTCCTTAACTAAATCGCTTCTCGTTCTTCCGCACATCATGGCTTCCAACTTCGCGGCATGGCTTCCTGATAAGTGCGTGAAACCGCTACAGGTTGGCCCAGCCCCTTACATAGCACCTGGAGCAGGCAACATAGTGGTTAAAAATAGATCTGTGGTCATCAATCCCGTTAATTGGGTTAAACAGGAAGCGGGGGATATAATCTTAGGTTATATTCATTATCCCTTCATTCAGGGTGGTGATGTAGCTGGAGAGGTTGTAGAAGTCGGCTCTGATGTGGATTGCTTTCATGTTGGAGATCGAGTTATTGGACAAGCCGCTGCTGGGGCTCCTTCGTCAAAAAATCCTACCGAAGGTGCTTTCCAACACTCCACAGTTATTCATGAGCATCTTGCTGCCATGATCCCGGCCTGGATGTCTTACGAACAGGCATGTGTATTACCGTTGGCGCTGCTAACAGCCACATACGGCCTTTTTGACCCCAATTTTCTAGCACTAAACCCGCCTACTGTTCCTCCCCTGTCACTCCACTCTACTTAGAAGGTAATTATTATTATAGGTGGCGCATCTAGTGTGGAGAGTAATGCTATTCAGTTCGCGATATCAGCAGGGTACCAGGTCTATTCAACAGCATCACCTAGGAATTTTGCATATGTCGAAAGACTTGGCGCTCTACGCGTTTTTGACTATCATAGTACTACTTGGGCTGACGAATTAGTTGTTGAGCTTCGAGGACAGACGTTGGCGGGAGCATTTGCGGTTGGAGATGGTGATGGCGAAGCCTGTACTAAAGTGATGCATACGCCAATGTGACAAAGTCGAGAAGAAGCTTGTTGCTTATGCTGGGTCTTCGATGCAATCAGATACCTTCAGATCTCCCACTAACACCGCGAAGTTTCTAGGGTCAATGATGGTTCAGCTTGGCCAGAGAGCCCTTGTATCTTCTTATATGGGGGTACGTACCAAATTCATCGTGGCTGAAGACATTTGCGAGCCGGATAATGTGACCAGCCGCTTGGTGTTTCGAGATTTCCTTCCGTAGGCACTAGCATATAGACAGTTGGTACCTGCTCCGGAGCCTCTTGTGATAGGAAAGGGGTTGGAGAAGATCCAAGAAGGAATGGAGCTTCAGAAAAAAGGGGTATCAGCCCAGAAGATTGTTGTATCGTTGTAACGCAGCTGGCTGCACTTTCTTCTTCGTCTAGTGCATTAGGGGGATTAGCTCCGTTGGACAATGTTATTAGGTCTCTATAAACTAATGGATATACTTGGAAATATTATCAGAACCTGCGCTGTGTGAATATAATACATGGACCGGCCGATAAAAATGGGACCCGGATTTCGGTAGTATAACTCCGACTGTTACTTCCGGAGATAGGGGCTTACTAGGCCTGTCCGGATGTGAATGTTACCTACTTTATATTTTGTATTCGCCCATGTCTTTTTATATTGACTCGGGTTGTTGCTGTGAGGGAATCGTCGGCTACGGATTTCCGCCTCCGCCTCCACTTCAATATTATGAACAGTAAGTAGGTCAGCACACTCAAGATCCGCTATGGAAAGGAGAGGCCCGATCCACTCAGCCCCTTATGGCCAGGCCTGTATGCAATGCTTTAAGTCCAAGTGCAAATGTGTCTCTCAACCAGGTGGTGATGGCGGCGAGAGGTTATTACAATTACTTTTATAATTAATATTCATCCACCTAGCCCTATCTAAACAGTTAACCTTGATCATCCAGATGCCATCGACTGAATAAGCAGTGTCACTCCTCGGACTCGATTCGTAGGCAAAATGTATGTACAAAGAAATCATGATTCAGCAACCAAGATTGCTCAGCTAGAAGGGAAACTAGAAGAGCTTGTCTCACTCTTGTAGTCCATCACCAAGTCCCCTGATTCGACCGATGCCCTGAACAAGCTTTTAAACAAGGGTAGAGGTAATGGTCACGAGCAATAACAGTATCCTAACACTCCTAACTCAATCCGTAGCAACAATGTTGGATATAACCCCATCCCCAGTGACAATAAGGGCTCGATTATTCCACCCCTGAGTTCATCATCTTAACCAGAGATCAGTACTTCGTCTAGTACTTACATGTCCGTCCACGAGCCGCCAGCTAACGAAGCCAACTCTTATTTTACTGACTTTCATTCTCAATTACAGAAACGCTTTGCATTCATCTATATCGCCCCTAATATAACGGCCCAGCAGCTACGCCAAACTCGGCCTTTCCTGTTCCGTGCTATCATGGCAGTTTCTTCCCCTTCGATGCAAGAGAGAAGAGAACGGAGGCGCACCAGCCTGGGCATATACTGATACTGTAATAAATGGTAGTGGTGTCAACAAAGTTCAAGGTGAAGCTGGACAGCTCGTGGAGTTCGGGGATGAGAACTGGTGGGATGAATTCTTCGTCGGGTCCAAGTAAATAGGTTTTTAAGTATTGTCGCAAAAACGACGCTGTAGTTACGCCTTATATGTGATAGGTTAGGTATCTCTCTAGCTTATAATATTTGATACATTGCACTTGCAATACAAAGCTGATACCTTATGGTAGAAAGCTCAATCAAATATGCCAACCTTTCAACCAAGACGTCAAAAGCTCTTTGTTTAAGACAGGGAACTCTACCCCAGACACCTTCGTAGCACGGTTAGTTGCATATCTCAAAGAGGTTGTTCCATTGCCGAGGATTTCGTAAAAGTCCAGCATCTTCAGCGCAGGTAAATTAGCTATATCTTCACGGCTCGGATTTGTGATATCTCGGAGCTTGCTGACCCAATCGCGCAGGGGTATCGCCTCAGGGGCCCCTATTAATCCGCTCAGATTTTCAACAAGGAAGCTCCAGGGCTGCGCTTTATCAGATGCGACGTTGTATACCTGAGGTTCCTCTTGGGCAGGATGGAGAGTGAAGCTCTGCAACATATTGGCAACAGTATCAACGGGAACCCAATCAATTGGGGCCACCGAGTTTGGGATATATCCAAGCTTTTTTGAAGTCCGAATGATTGCTGATATCCATACTTGTTCTGCCCAAGTGCCAACAGCTCCTTTGCTTGGGCCACCAACTTGGCCGATACGGATGATAGACACAGGTATACTTGAGTTCCTATTTGCAGCAACGAGTATCCGTTCAGCTGCTAATTTAGATTGGCCGTACCCAGTATTCATTGCAGCAAGGGCATCATCGACGGGAGCTTCGGGTACTGTTGCCTTGGCAGCAAGATTTTCGACTGAAGACATCGAACTGATGAAAACAATCCGCATATTATGCTTGCTCATAACTGACAGATCGATCAAATCTCGAGTTGTCCGTAAGAACGGTTCAAATGACCGAATTGCGAGACCAAAGTCTAATCTCCACGAATTGTAGACGATGACACCCACGTCACTGGCTAGCAAGTCGTAATCCTCTTGGCTAAGCCCAAGAAGCGGCTCCCCAAGGTTGACTTGGATATATGTAAGCTTGTGTAGAAGATGGCCCAGAGTATTGTCCAGATTCTTAAGCGCCTTCGTTTGTCTTTCTTCTGCATCACTACTCTGGCTCCGATTAAGACAATAAATCCGTTGGATTCCGGGGTTCTTTAATAGAGTCGCGACGAAGTAACAGCCGAGATAGCCTGTTGAACCAACAAGAGCCACCGTGGAAGTATATGCATTTTGCATTGCTCGCGATACTGGCTTGGACGGCAGGTCCTTCACATGTCGAGCTACTGCCTCATCCATAGCGTAACACTGGTCTATCTGTGAGCCATCCCCAGGGACAACACCTTCGTTCAAAAACGCCACCAGGGCTTTTGAAAGGTCATTAAGGGTTGGACTACGAAATATCGTACGTGGCGAGATCCACGCAACATCACTCGAAGTACAACCTTGTAGGCTACGTTTCAAATTAGTAGTGATCTCCAAGGTTTGTATAGAGTCGAGACCATGCGCAAAGAAATCATCGTTCTCTCCGATAGCCACTCCTGGGTAGAAAGACAACGCTAGGACCTGTCGCAGAAAGCTGATAGTTCCAGATGGCCCGTAGCCGGCCTTGGGAAATGCCTCCAGGGGGACTTTCAAGATTCGATCTTGAGGTGACGAGCTTGAATAAACCCTCTCTATTTCCTCTTTATAAGAGTCTTCGGTAAGCTTTCGTATGATGGTCCCTTTACCCGTCCTATGAAAGGGCTTTTCGGACACTGCAATAATCACCTTATCCCTCGCTACACGTCCTTGACCAGGAATATGCGTATTGGACTCGTAGATACGCGGCCATAGCGTTTCTAAGAAGTCTGCGCCCGGTGACTCCTTGGACTCGACCAGTAATGCCGATTGTATCCTTCCATTGCCAACGAGAATTGCACCCCTAACTGAGGGATGTCCCTGCATATGCTGCTCGAACGGGATGGGATTGACCTTCTCACCGTTAGCTAATACAAGAATGTCGTCTTTACGTCCGTAATATTTGAAGAGATTGGGTTTCTCTGGGTGTCGTGTAAACAAGTCTTTTGTGTAGTAAGGACTAGCCCCAGGTAGATTATGATGGAGGGGAGTTGTGTCTTTGGTGCTTTCGTCTGTAAATATAACTAACTCGTAGGTCTCGACGCCAGGATCATAAAGCTGCATTTAATGCTTGAGATTCGGGTTGAACTCGTGGTATAACCAATCATCCGGAGACTTGGATAATTCAGGCAAGGGGAATGTCTCCGTAGAGCCGATGAAATTGAATATTTTAACGACGTCTTTGATCCTATCTCCAACTGTAGCAGGAAGGGGAGCTCCAGCACAAGCAAGGAACTCCCAACTCTTAATCAAATCCATGCCTGCTGGGTCTTGAAGGAGCTGTTCTACCAGCGCAGGTGTTACCATAATTCCTCGTAGCTTTTGCTGTCGCGCTATCTCTTTTACCAAAATGGCGTCCGGGGCTACATGGGGTGGACCAAGTACGAGTGATAAAGTATTGCAAATTGCGTGATCTTTCTTTCGTCAATTTCAACAGAAATCTTATAAACCTAGTAAGCACTTACTTAAGAAGAATACAAACCCTCCGAGCTGCACGTAAATTAGACCTAGGTAAGCTTTTGTTACATGACAGGGAGTGAACCCACGTGGAAGAATGGTAGCATCAGGTATAAGCGCGCTTCACCATCAAGCTTAAATACTGTGGAATCCTGTTTCTTGCGGCCATCCGGTGCCGGCAAATTATGTTCATTATCGTGAGCGGCCCAAGAGCCGTGAGTGCATGTTATCGGTTTCGGTAACCCTACAGTTTATTTAGCTTCATGTGGGCAATATGAAATCGGTCTTATATGTCTTACCAGTGGACCCCGAAGAATGTAAGATAACAAAGGGGTCATTTCTAGCCTCGTCGAAGCTTTTTCGATAAGGGTACGGCTCTGGATCGCTCTCTAGCATCTCCTCCAGTGGAGGGATAGCGCTGCTGCTAATCGATGGTGCCATAGATTGTAAGGGTTCGACTAAGGGGGCAATTTCTGCAGCATAAAGCAGCTTCGTGCTTCTCGTCTCGTTCATCAATGCAAAATTAGTCGTAGGCGGGTTTCGAGGTGACGGAACAAAAAGCTATGGAAGTCAGCGAGGCCACGCTTAAGGATTTCGGATATAGACCTTGTATCCAGCTTTGATTGCTCCTAGAAGAGTGATCGGACCTCGAAGATCGGATAATCCTATATAAGTAATGGTCTCAAAGTTGTCACTCCTACCGAAGTTATTTTCAAGCCACTTGGCCATGAAATTAACACAGCGCGAAAGGTCGGCCACCGAGACATCTCTATACCCATCTTTTACATTGTAAGTCTTTGGTATAGCAGCGTAGACCCTAAGGGGTTCTTTTTCCGCGAGTTCATCTAGGACCTGAGGGATGAGTCTTCGTCCGTATCCTATAACGCCGTTTAGTGTCATGACAGGTCGCTTAGGTTATAATAATTTAGGTAGTCAAGTAGGGTGGAAAGTATGTCCGAGCATAAGCGAGAAATTTTGAAGAAAGAGAGTTCGCATATATCCGTGCTAATCAGTTCTTGTCATATATTTTTTTTCCGCGTCCAGCAAGGAGCCGCTTGCGCATACTTCATAATATGACACTGTAATACCAACATTGTAATAAGAGGGCGGGGTAATGCTCAGCGTGGCTCAGGTAAAGTAATACGTAAAAGGCAAAGCACGCATTGCTTCAACAGGGGTATGTATAATCCCAGTTAGAACTTAGACTCTTTACAGAATATTTTCTAAATGAGTCAAGTTGAGTTATACGAGCCAGAATTCTGGGTGTGAATAATAAAGCTGATGGGACACGCTCTAACTCTTTACACCGAGTGTTGACATGCTAATGGGGAGCCATCCGAATTCACGGAGCGGAGGACCGAGAAGCCTCGAATGGAGGGAAGGAGGCCCTAGCCTAGCTACGGTCAAGTAAAGTGAGGACAGAAAAATCATATCCGAGTCGTCATCGATGCTTGCTAGTTGCATCTGGGTGTATTTTCCATGATGAATTTGAATACATTGACACAAGATGGTAGCAAGTTTTTAATAAATTGTTCACGAGTAGGTACCTAATTAAAAGGTACCTACATACATGTACCTAGGTAGAATGGATCTTACACGGACCGTCGAATAAGGATCTCGTTATGTAAGCAAACTCGGAATTTCATAAGAGATTGTTCGGATCCGTATGAATTTCACCAATACAACCTATTTCATACATCAATAAACGTTTGCTTAATAATTGACCTCTCAACTCGCTCGATTGATTACCTAGACTAAGGCGTTCGTGAACCGTTTTAATATTATGGCTTGCCATCTTCCGTGACCGAAACCATACCAAAATCTTTCATAGTATTTGCGCGTCTAGTCGAGTTGGGTTTGATATTAGTTTCGCAATGCCTATAGAGCTTCCAATCCTTACTATTGCCGACGCGGTGGCGTGGTCAAGCTGGCTATTTCGTAGCGCTGGTACATCTAAGGGCGTGTGGCTGATCCTGGCCAAGAAGGGTGCCATAACTCCAACCTCGCTCACGTACGCCCAAGCGCTCGATGAAGCACTCTGTCACGGATGGATTGACGGACAGGCTCGCAAAGGCGATGGAGATAACGCGCTTACGTCTTACGCCCAGCGGTTTACGCCACGCGCGCTGCGGAGCAGCTGGTCAAAACGAAATGTCGAGCATGTAGCACGTCTTGAACGCGAGGGCCGAATGACAGATGCGGGACGACGCGTCATCGAAGCTGCCAAAGCGGACGGCCGCTGGGACGCGGCATACGCGGGCCAAGCAACGGCAGAGCTGCCAGAAGAGTTCCTCATCGCGGTTGCGGCCGTACCCGCAGCACAAGTCGCGTTCGAGACATTATCGCGACAGAATCGCTTCCTGATGTACTATCGCCTAAAATCTCTGAAGACTCAAGCTGGACGCGAGAGGAGGATTTCCGCATTTGTTGATACCTTAGCACGCGGCGAGGCGCCGTATTCGCCGAAACAATATGTGCGGTCTTCGAGTCCAGCGACGTTAAATGGTGGTTCAACTAGAAGAGCGAAGAAACCAACTGTATCTAACATTCGCCAAGAAGTTCGAAGGTCTGCGCGCGTGTCTCAGCGCACAGGACAGCCTTCTTAAATGAGAGAGGATGTCATCAAGGATGCCACAATATTATAAGAATCCAACTTCAACGTAATATGAAAACCTCGTTAACAATACTTTATTACTACATTAAGCCAAACCTGAGGCTATTCCCACCCTTACTCACGTTATGAACATTACTTTCCATCTTCATCCCTACTTTTCTTGTCTGTTTAATTTTAGGTATTCACGCTTCCCTCCTTCTTCTGCCTCAATTTGTGTTTTTCTATCCTTTTCTTAAATACGACATAGATACTAGATCTGCTGTGAAGCATTCAGTCGATAACTCTCGCTTCTCTCCATCAACTCGCTATGGCTGCCCTTGTCTACAATTTTCCCTCCTTCAACGACTAAAATGACGTCGGCTTTTTGAATGGTATGGAGTCTATGAGTTATAGCGATCACCGTACTTCCCCGTGCAGCAAAATTTTCGATCCCTAATCTAACAGCTCGTTCGCTCTCAGCATCCAAAGCGCTTGACGGTTCATCAAGTAGTAGAAGACTCGGATGCCGCACCAGCGCACGTGCAACTGCGACCCTCTGACGTTGACCCCCCGAAAGACGTGAACCATTCGGTCCACATTCTGTATCGTAACCCTGCGGAAGCCCCGTAATGGTATCATGAATGTTTGCTATACGGCAAGCGTCCTCAATCTCGACGTCGCTAGCCTCGTGACCTGGACGGGCGCCGAGGCCGACATTAAACTTGATACTACCGTTGAACAACGCACTGTCTTGTGGTACGACTGCAATGTCCTCGCGGAAATCGGCATTGTCACTCAGGGAAATATCCATCCCATTTATCTCCACAGACCCTGCTGACGGGGAGTACATCCCCTGTATGAGGCTCATGATAGTTGATTTTCCGGCTCCTGAAGGTCCTACGATGCCAAGAAATTGGCCTGGTTGGACTGTAAAGGAAATTCCTCCAAGACTTGGCTGATCTGGTCGAGATGGGTAGGCAAAAGAAACATTTCGGAATGCGACACTCGCGCCTTTGGATGTTTCTAAATTTGTTCTTGGGGACTTACTGTCTGCTTCCGCTTCTATATCGCGGCCACTATTTCCTCCTGCGGATTTGTGACCATCTGTTAAGCCAAGGATCTCAGAAGGCTTAGCAAGCCTTCTATCGCCTCCTAGATTGATAAGTCCCAGCGTTCTCGATGCTGCACTCTTGGCCCGTGAAAATTCAGGTGCAAGGGAAAACATCTGACCCCACAGAGTCGCACTAACCAGCATCGAGACTTGCACAATATAAAATTGTGTCTGAGTGTATTCGCCGCGCATGATAAGTTGTGAGCCCCACCAGTAAGACAGCGAGTAAATGAAGAGGCCTGTGCTATTAGCGATCGAGAGGTAAAGGCAGGCGTGCAGCGCCTCTCCGATCATGTTCGCTCTCGGTTTTTTCAACGCCCTTCGATACCTATTGATTATTTCATCCTCCAGCGAGAAACTCGCCACAGTTTTAATCTGGTTGACAGCCTCCACAGTGATGCCTATCGCCTTGACGAATGCTTTGTGGCTTCTTTCTTGATGTCGGGAAGTAGCTCGGATTTGAAGGATTCCAGCTCCGAGTAAAATAGGCACCATGGCTAAGCAGACGAGGGCAATTTTCCACGCAAAGGCATGGCTAATTATTATAGCAACGAAGAAGTTGATTAGGATAGAGAGCGCTGTAGCGATGATGCTCCCGCTGAACACGGCTATTGAAGCGCCATCCTTTGTTATGATAGTGAGAAGAGATGACGGGGTCCGATTCTCAGAGTTATGCCATTCGACACTCTGGTTTAATAATGTCCTAAAGCTCAGAATACGAACTCGGTAGACTAGGTTCTCCGATATTCTGCCAAAAACAGACCAGCTACCTACATTAGCAAGGAATTCAACGACAGCAAGCATGAAGACGAGGCCACTAAAGAAGTAGCCCAGGTACAGAATGCTTGATGCGGTGGCGTCGCAGGCACTGAGAGCACTGACAGTATGGCCAAATATCAGAGCCATTGCCGAGAACGTGCAGCCGACGACCATTGCACAAGGCACAGCAATAACAAACCAGCCATAGTCAGGCCTAATTAGCCAACTCATACCAGTCAAGACATCATTAGAGGAGAGTGACTCCCCAATTCCAGGCGGAGCAACCTTGCCAGGAGTGACTTGGGCATTCTCTTCTGCCAGTCTACTTTTCTCAAGTTGTAACTCTTTAGCCGCTGTATCGTCTAAAGATTCCACATCCGTATTATTAAGGGACGATAACTCTGAGGCCTTCCCTGTCGGATTGTCTAGGCCCTGCAAGGCAAGTAGATTTGCGAAAGCACCGCCCCGCTCTTGAAGTTCTCGGTACGTGCCTTGCTCAACTACTTCACCTCCTTGCATGACGATAACATGATCGACGTGGGAGATTGTTGAGAGTCGATGTGCTATCGAGATAATAGTCCTGCCAGTGGCTATTCGGTCGATGCTTGCCTGGATCTTTTTTTCTGTAGTCGAATCTAACGACGCTGTGGCCTCATCGAGAACAAGGACTTTAGGGTCCCGGATTAATGATCTGGCTAGAGCAATCCTTTGAGCTTGACCGCCGCTTACAAGTCCCATGCCAATCTTCGTACCAAATCCTTGATCGAGAGCGTCAATGAAAGTTAGATCAGCTAAATTGGCTGCCTTCTGGACCAGGTCGGCAATTTCCGCGATGGGCCCCCCTTTGCTGGCTGCTTCCTTTAAAATGTCACCTGAAGAGGTATTAACAAAGTCCTCTAATTCAGCTCCCACTATTACAGATCTGAGGTTCTCGTGCTCAGGTCGAGAGGAGTTCGCAAGGCCAAGAGCAATGTTCTCGAAAATAGAGCGACTAAAGATCTCGGACTCCTGCTGGACTAAACTGACGTATCCTCTCAAGTTCCTGGGACTTAAGAGCTGTATATCCACACCATCAAATGCGACCGTACCGTTGGTCGGCTTATACAGACGATTTATTAAAGCTGCAATCGTAGACTTTCCGCTACCGGACTGTCCGACGATAGCGGTATGCTTCCCTGCTTCAAAAACTAAGTCCACATTGTTCAATGCTAAGCTTTCAGGCCTGGACGGATACGTAAAGGATACACCGCGCATTTCAATGCAGCCAGGGGAATCCGAGGGGAGCTTCTCTCCTAAATTGGCGTCAATGGGCAAATGATGATCCATATCAGCCTTGATCCTCTCGTAAGCTGATGAAGCAGCACCGAAAATTGGAAAAAGGGGAGCGAGTCCACCAAGAATTATACAGGCATCGACCAGCAAGAAAACAACAGTATACACTTGACCAAATGTCGCATCTCCCTTTCCACTAATAGCATCTGCGATCATGCGACTTCCCTGCCAGTAAGCTAAAGCGTTGGAGCTGTACGCAATAAAATATAGCAAACCAGCTTGTATACCAGCAACAACGCTTTTTTTCTTTGCAAATTTGTGTGCGAGTGCCATATGTTTCGAGAACTTAGCCTCGAGTCTTGGCCCTGCATCAAAAGCTCGGACGATGGCAATGCGAGAGAGTGCCTCCGATGCTATAGATCCCCCCGCGGCGAATGATGTAGCGGATTTCGCAGCGAATTTCTTGAAGAAGTAACTACCGGCGAAAGTTAAGGCTACGAACGCCGGAGTGAGCGAGAAGAGTATTGCTGCTAATATGGGCTGCTTAATGAAAGCGACAATAAATGCTGTCACGAAGAAACTTGATTGACCAATAAATCTGCCAACTTTCTCGCTCGTGCCAGTCTGAATTGCTGTGAACTCGTCGTCTAGTCGAGCACTTATTTCCCCAGCGTGTTTATCGTCGAAGAAGCTGACTTCTTGACGCAAGATGTGTTGAAGGTAGCGATCCCTCAATCTATGCATTAATCGTTGGGACTGCACGTTCCAGCAAACTGTGTGCAGATACACAAGAACGAACTGCGCCGCGGCGAGAGCAACAAGTTTCACAAGAATACCATCAATAGTACCCCTATACTGGGTCGTGTCGATATTGGATCGAACATCGCACGTCAATCCGTTGAGATTATTGACAAGTTCACCGAAAAGGATAGCTATGAGCGGGTAAGGGGTACCGGCAGCTATAGCGAAGATTACGCCACCAATGACGAGACAGAGATCCAGCCATGTTGGATTAGAGAACAGAAGGAGATGTATGAAGGTAAAGAGCTTTCGTCGTGCCTATCTGTACAGTTAGAGACTATGCGAAGATCTAAGGGGATGTGAATAAGTGTGTCCGTAAACATCGCTTACTGGTTTGTCCTTCGAAGAACTATCAGTCCGATCTTCTTTTCCTTCCGCCATTGTTGGTGATACTTTACCACGCAGAATCGGACCTTCGCATGTTGTCCGGTTGATGCAGAAAAAAGCAGCACTGGATACCTAGGAGGTAGGTATCAATATCATACCTTAGGTACCCAACTCAATCCCCGGGCCGCGACCGGCCAGGAAATTGCGCATAGCGCACCTAGGCATCTTGGCACTTTCTAGGCACTAGGCGTCCCTTCTTTACGCCCTGTTTAATACGGCAACTGCATGGGTAATGTGGTAGTCGCCTACCGAGTATGCACCGTTGGAACTTTTCGGATCTGATAAGAATAAGACGGATCTGATAACCATCAAAAGTGGAGACACGCCGGCTCATTTACTACGTACGACAATTTTTACGTAACCCCCCTGCTATACCCTCCCTTTTACTCTATTATAAATGCAATTGGAGGAATACAAGTTATTGGATTATCAGGTATTAGTTGCTACTACAAGTACACAACTCTCGTCTAACTAAAGGCATTGGCGGTTGATAAGATGATCTGATAAAATGGCAGTGGGCATCAATGTCACCGTTACATCCTCTCCCCCACTTCCTACCCGACAACTCCCCTTTCCACATATATATCAGTATTCATCGCCAAGATATTATCGACCCTCCCAGCATCTATAGTTATGACTTGGCACGGTTAAGATTTGACATGGTGGAGCTCAAGTGAGAATCTTTCATCTGTACGAAAACGTCTAATAGCTCCTGCTTATTACGGTAACTACTCGCTGATCCTTTGAAGACACAACACATTCCCTACAATTGCCCTCGTCGGTAGCTCTTCACCTTAGCATGCCTTTTACTCCCTGGTATATGGGAGATTTCTTAGGTAATTACTTTCGTTACGGCGAAGAACATTCAAGGAGGGTCGAATCTAGAAAGCGTAACTAATCAAAGTGCAGAATCATAGTTAAGACAATTAAATAAGTTACAATATTCTACCAAGAATTTTAAGGTACAGAGTATTTAGTCAATACATGATCCCGGTTGTGAAGTCGGAACAAACTTAAACGTCTGAAGAAGTAGCATCTGCTAATATAGCGTCACTAGCCTTTTCACTTGCCATGAAAAGAGAAATCAGTGGAAATGTTCCTGGAGTCTCCGGAAAGGCCGAGGCATCCACTACCCTCAAGTTCTTCACGCCCCTCACACGGAAATTGGAATCTAGAACAGCGAGGGGATCATCGTCGCTGCCGATAGCAGCCGTGCTCGAAGCGTGGTGTCCATATGCCTGATCGCGGACATATTGCTTGAGCTGCTCCTGAGTTTTAACGTCCTCCCCAGGATACACTTCCCTAGTTAAGCCGTCGAAACCCGGGATTGACTTAAAAATGTTACGGGCAAACTCAATACCGTCAACTAGACCCTGTACATCTTTGTCTCCACCATCAACAAAATATTCGAAGTTGATCTCAGGAACGTCTCTCGGATCAGAAGTGCGGAGTGTGACGGTGCCGGCGCGGTTTCGCGAGTGCGATTCTGATATAGTATAAGTGTACACATTTGTAGCACTTAGAATACCAGTCAAGTTAGTGTACGGTGGCAAATGGCCTAATATACCATCGGCTGCGCCATACAAGATTAAATCGCGTTCGCCCACGCGAGGAGTCACTGAGCTTGTTTTCAAGACAAAGTTGAAGAAACCAAGGGTCGACCAAGGGCCAGTTCCATTCTTGTCCCAGCTCTCGTAGCATGGGTTCACCTGGCCCTCGGGGACATCGCAGTCGTCCCAGAAAGTGAAATTGTTTGGGAATTCCTGGATGACGGGAACTTCATAATGGTCTTGGAGATTTCGACCAACACCTGGTAAGTCCACGACCACGGGGATGTTGTGTTTGTTCAGTTCGGTAGCTGGGCCAATGCCACTGAATAATAGGATTTGAGGGGTATTGAAAGCGCCGGCCGAAACAATGACTTCGCGCTTGGCCGTTGCAGTTCGACGTACTCCTGTATTATTTCTCGTAGCACGGGGGTCAGCCATATAGATGCTTTCTCCTTCTAGGTACTCTACTCCCGTTGCCCTCAAAGCATCATCTATTAAGACTTTGGTAACGAGACTATCAAACCGGACAGTCAACGGTAGGCCTTTCGTAACACCGTCGTTCACCCTGGAGCCTGAAGAATATCGACGGCCGCGCTCGTCTTTCTTGAAGCTGATCTGAAATACATCATTATGAAGGTCACGATCTGGAGATACCTCGTTGATATCCTTTTGAGCAATGACGTCGAAGTCTTGCGAACTGGCCCTCGCTGTAAATCCGAAGGCAGCAGCAGAGCCTTGAGCTATTGCAAGTATCTGTGGCTCTTTCTCGAAAAGTGACTTGTCTCCACGACCAATAGGCTGATATCCAGAAAATCCATGGCCGGGCGTTGAAGGTGGCAAAAAGAGATTGCGCTCTAGCTTTTCGAAATAGCTAAGCATGTGATCGTGTGTCCAACTCGAATCGCCAGTCAAATTTGCAATATTGTCCCAGTCCCAGTCCGACGGCCTGACAGTAAGCCCACCGTTATGTGTGTCGCAGCCTCCTAGCGTCCCAGCCCGAGGATACCAGACTCCAAGAGGAGTTGACCCCTCAGGAGGATTTTGTCCGACCCAGTAATTGCCATCTGGCTTTTCCCAAACCATTTTGTCGTTTCGAGAGGCTTGCGTTTCATTGCTGTAGTCTTTTACATAAAACTCCCAAGATTGAACAGGATCCCATTGGGCCTCCCCGATGAAGGCAGGAATGAGTTGACTGTTCTTCCCAGTGTAGTTTCTACCCGCCTCAAGCAGGAGTACAGACCACCCTGCTTGGGCCAAATTCACTGCCAAAGGTCCTCCTCCGGGACCCGAGCCGACAACAATATAGTCGAAATGGTCATCTTCGATGGGCTGCGTGGAGTTTTGATATGACGGAGCGGATAAGACCGAAGGAGCAAGGAGAAGGAAGCTTGCTATAATTGAGGAGAGCATCGTGAGGATTTAGAACCGACGGTTCTATCTCCAAGGAAGGGGTTAGGTTGTTGTTAATGTATGCAGAGTCTAGACATCACAACTTCAATATGAGATTATATACTCGAGTATCTCGTACTAAAAAATCACGTCATGTATTCATTACACCATCGCAAACCCAGTGAAGAAGCATGCTTATACCGATCTCGCAACACTAAGCAAGGGTAGCATCAAGGTACAGCTAGGGGTTGCTTGCTTATGATGATGGTGTTGGGGGTTTTTATTACTACAGTTGTTCGTCCCAATGGAATCGAACCCCCTTTGCCAAACCTGAATAGGGGGTAGGGGCCGTCTACTTTACCGTTACTGGATGAACCCGGAAGCCAGTACTACATCATGATGTCCTATATTCCCCTAGATCTGCTCGGTAGAAGAATGTGTTAGCACATGCAGTACTACGATGTATTTGCGTCTAGCCTACGGGCTCTCATGCACGATGATGATCTGATAAGATTAAAGTCACATCTTTACCAGGGGTAAGAACCGAGGTCCACACAAATATACCGATCCACCTGTCCACCTCCTCAGAAGCGCCTAGTTTTTTTTAATACAATGCAGGGGGGTCCACTGCTAGATACATAGTTGCCTTTCACGTATACCATTATTAAAACTACTGTAGGTTACCTGTGTGCCAAGATCAATGTATTAACAGCGTTAATCCCTCAAAATTTCATATGGTGGACAATACGTTACGGCCGAGGTGATGTTAATCAGGGGATAACGTATAGCTGCATACTACCTTGGAGTAGAATATTAGATAAACGGCAGTATTTGCAACACTCTAGCAGGCCACTTAGCAGTAGAAGTTGGTGACATTCGAGGTAAGCACGGGCACCTTAACCTGTTAAGCCAAACAAATCTTAGAGGGGGTGGGCATAATGTATTAATACCAAGCTATATGCGAGGAACCTTAGAAATTTGGCTAATTGCTAGGACTTTCTTAAGAGACGTATGTACTAATAGAGCCTTAATGGTATAAGAATGTGATGATAAGTCAACCAGAGCCCCCTATCCCCGCCTGAAACGTGATACATATATGGCGTGGCTATAGCAACTACCAAGTAAATAAGTAGTCGAACGAAATAATCTTCGCATTAGCCACTCAGACGATCTTGGCCCCCCAAGCACCAGATTGTTGCTCCTTGTCCAACTTTAATCAGACCTCGGTCGGAATGTGAGATTTGAAAGGAAGTCGAAAGTCTGTTCCCCCTGAGCCTTTGGCCTTTGGTTATTCGATGGGCGGTTAGATTCGCGCTTCTGTAGAACGAGAAACGGACCTTTACCAGAACCGACGTAATGCTTATTTTCTGTCTTGTCTGGCATCGTATTGTGCTTCATGGAGTCCTCATTGTTCATGATGAATTGGCTGGCGCTGCTAAAAGGGATGATGTCGCCAATCTGCGCGAGTTCAAGTTCTGGGATTGCATACGGTTGTTCTTGCCCGCTGATACAATGATTGCAGAGGTCTACGAACTGCTGTACGAGGCGTGCCACTTCACTGTCTTGGGTAGTAGGATGAAAATTTTCTTCTCGTCGTCTCTTGAGACATTGATCTCTGGCCTCAATAAAAAGACAGATGAGCTCGCTGAGCTCCTGGTTAGAGAGGCACCGAACCCAAAGAACCTTGTATTTTATAGCGCCGAGGAACTCAGATTGAGAGGCAAGATTGCTGATATCGCATTTCTCGTCGTACTCGGATTCCATATAGGCATCGATCATTCCTCGAAATACTTTCTTCATTTGCTCTTGTGCAACTCCAGTTGTAGCTCCATCCGGGCCCCAGGCACCAAGAAGTGAGACCTTGAGGCCATCGGCAACCTTAAGAAAGGTCCAAGAAAGTCCCTTGCTCGTAAGGATCGATTCGAAATGTTCCGTTGGAGTGTCCATGGTTATCGTAATATTGGGCTGGGAAGGAGCGTTTTAAGAGGCCTATTGGATGATGAAATGTAGTTCATAAGTCGTTGGGATGTAATATACCTAGGTAGAATTTATAAATAATTTAGTGGTTGACCTGGGAGGTAAATGTATCTATTTATGTAAAGCTTTCCTTGGTAAAAGACGCAAGAGCTGGGCAGTGGCAGGCAACAGGTACGTAAATGTCGGATGAGGCAAACGGACAGTTGCTAGGAAACGAGTTCGCATGAGCTGTTTGGTCGATTCATTAGTTTTCCAACAAAGTGGTTAAGGCCTACACAGATTGCACCTATTGTACGTTTCTATATGGCGTGTTTAAACTTACATACCATGGTTAATCACAAACCTGTATCTACAGCCCATTAACTGTACGGTTTTCTACGTGATAGATTAATATGATTACCTGTGAAAATTTTACTGTTTTAAGCACTTATCCCAGAAAATTCATGTCCGTTACGTTGAGGAGTTGATTTATTATTGAGAAGCTGTTTTTTCTTCTAAGAATATAATGACTTTCCTAAATAAAAAAAACCAGTGTCTTTTTTTCGCCTCTCTTTCCCACTTCCGCTGCTGGCGGGTATTCCACTTTGACTCACCAAATTTATCTTAATTTGCCCTTTACGTAGTCCGTGTTTTTAGGGATTTAGCAGTTCTTTAAAACCTGTATCAAATGGGATAGTAAAGAGTAACCGGTATAACATGCAACAACTTATCTGTCGTAAGTCTAATGACGATAAGTCGGCGCTATGTATGACTTCGTAAGCAGAGAGTTCATGTAAAGTGATCTCTTTAGTTATGTTACAATTCGTACGGGGCCGTGTTAACGGCTGTGGTAGGGCGCTACAAGGCCTGCCAGTAAATGGCAACGGCGTAACCCGTCGTGTTAAGGTCACTGTATCAGTGAATAGGTATATTTTATGACAAGGGGAGTAAGTTCTAACTATCTATCGAATGAGTGTATTAGGTAGAGTGGCTAGTCCTATTAGGCTAGTTGATAGCCTTGTAGTTACCCCTAACAACCGAGATGCTTACAGGTGCCGCCAGTGACCGTGACAATGGCCTAGCGATTCCAACCATCCATGCACGAGACAAGTGGTTAAGTAGTGGTAGGTATCGGAGAGAAAAAGGTAAATCCCCGTGGGAAGACGTGTAGAATGATGGGTACCTCCTAGTTCACAATAATTACACAGGTTATAGATCACATATCCACTAGAGGTATATACAGCTTCAAATGAAATAGTGAACCGACTTAGGCACTTAGGTGGGCAGTAATAAGGACGCCGGCGCAGATGAACTACGCTTAGAGGAGAGAATTGGGTGTATTAGGTTGGTATTATGAAAATATTGCCTTTAATTTTATCGCCATTAACAATGTGGTGCTCCAGCCCCTATTTCGCTGAGGCTAGCCGCAGCACAGCACGTCTAAAGTTGAAATACCTACCACAGCATTTTAGGAACTACAATAGAAATTTCCAAGTATGCCATAGCCAGGTCTGCGCATCCTCGTATGCCGACTGAAAATAGGACGAAGGCGTCCCGCATGATCTTTTTTCTCTCTGCTGTTGTGATAATTGACCAATGAGCCTAATCGCCTATCAGGTTGATAGGTGAATAAATCAGAACTCCTCGTTATAATGGGTAGAATAGATGTTCACGCCCACCGCAGTACTCTGAGAGATTACATACCCGTCGGCAATGAAAGGTTGATCACTAGCGGCGTGAAGACATTTCCTCTAGTGAACCCTAGCCGCAGGCGGCGACATTTATAGAGCCTCGTAAATGCGGACTTAGAGGGGATGACAAGTTGCCAAAGTTAGACTTCGGATCTCACTCCCAACTGTAAAGGTAGATTGGACCGCATGCGTTAGTTCCTCATAATTGCCGTCGTTACGTGACAAATAGAAGAAAACGGTACAGCGTGCCGTTTTCGCGGTATCTCCAGCTGGCGTATTTTACTTAGTAAATATGAATTCCACCAGAAAGGTGGCAGGGTCCAGTAGCAGTGACTTACCCACAACCAAGAAAAGATTTGCTTCAGCCCGAAGCTCGCTCTGTCGAAGACTACCACCCACGGAGCCTGGTGCGTCTGCGAGAACAGAGTAAAGATTACGTTTAGCATCCTTACCCTGTCTTCGACGGGGAGTGATCATCCTCCCCACCACAGAGGGGTATTTCCTTCTCAACTGGCGAGAAACTCTCAGGTTGGCCAGTCCAAGCTGGAACCTGCAGGAGCCAGGCCAATGCAAAAAATTATATTCCAGAGCGACTCGGCGTGAAGCATACGAAACATGAATCTATTATTCTCGTTCGTCTGGAGGCCGAGGTCATATCCGAATCCCAGAAGACCGGCAATATTTAGCCCTAAGCAAGCCTAGTTTTGTTGTGTTACTGCTAAATCTATTATGTGTGCTCAACTATGGCTACTTGGAAGTACCAGTTATATTTAGATAACGAACGGATACTACCCGAATACCTATTTGTCTGACCTAAGGTAAGATGCCACGAGGTTATTGGTTACTATACACCAGAAGAGATCACTCTATAGTTTTTGATCAAAGTGTCGGCAAGCTCTTGCAAGCTTCGTTCAGTTATTTCCCCTTTTCAAGCTCTTGAATAATATCTTCCACTTTCGCAAACGACAGCTCAGCCATCACCTCACTCCAAAGCATTTTAGAAATCCTATCACCTTCGGGCTTATAGACCATAGGTGCCTTACTATCAAAATATTGATTTAGTAACATCTACGGGATGATTTGACATGTAAGAGACTGGAACAAGGCTTACGGCTGTATTTTGCAATCTTCAATATATTGGCTATGCGCCTCGACTCCGTAATTAACCGCTCCGTCGGTGATTGAACGGGCTCCGACCGAAGGAAGGCGGCCTAAGATTCGCCTGGGAATAGCTACAATCCTTTCTCCAATTGTGCCACCTGGGACATGCCCGAGGCCAGTGTTATAGCACCAGCCTGGATTGGGGAGTGTGACCACGGCAACAGACGGAGGGACTCGCCTCGTTAGCTCGGTCACGAATAGCTGAGCAAGGAGCTTGGAAGTGGCATAACGGTCAAACCCACTGAATGCCTCCTGTTTGTCGAGCGTAGCCAAAAGCGGCGTGGAGTCCTTCTCTTCGAAGCTGGCCCAAGATGCTACATCTGATGATACTATAACTAAGCGACCGGGTTAATTTCGCGAGCTCTTAAGCTTCAGTAGAGGAAGTAGAAGGATAGCGAGGAGAGCCGTCGATAGGACATTGACCTGGATGGTTTCCTCGTGGCCGGTCGATGGGGTTAGGTCAAAGAACTGCTTCGATATGCCTGCATTTAAAACGACCATATCTAAGCATTCGAGATCCCTTGCCCGTTCTATAAATACAGCGATGCTACCATAGGACTGCAGATCTAGCTTCCACACCTCAATACTGCTGTCTGGGAAAGAAGAGCCATTCGATAATAAAGTCGATCTTGCTTTCTGCCCCTTGGATTCATCGCGTACTGCCATAATGAGCTTGCTTGCTCCTAATCCTAACAACTGACGAGCACATTCGAAGCCGATCCCAGTGTTTGATCCTGTTATAACTACCGTCTTCCCTTTAAGGTCGACATCTCTTGGCAAAATCGGTTCTTCGAGTAATTGCCGGTGCAAGAAACTTAGTAGACCCGCTCGCTTCTCGATATTGGTGAAAGTTGAGGTAGTCATAGTGGGATGAGGACCTCTAGAGCATAGGGGTTGATTTCAATAGATTGATCCACGCGGGAAATTTCTGATAGCAGATGGAAGATGATAGATGTGCGTATTTGTCGTCTGCAAGGAGTAAGGGTGAGGTAGAGCTTCCCGAGCTTTCCTTGGAAGATCTCCGCACCTTACGGGAAAACACTAACACATTTACCGACTGCGACTAGCGATGGCTTCACGAACCTTCGGGATAAAGTCGTAAAGACTTTCTAAAAGTATGAATGTTTTAAGGAAGTAATTGAAAAATTCCCATAATACTTATGTTGGGGATATTTGGTAGCAAGACAATTTATATGAAGTCAAGCGTCTGTTAAGGGTCTCCGTTTTTTCTTTATAAACCCGACCACGCCTAAGATAAAAGAAGGCTAGCCCTATATATGAGTTCCTTCCAGGTTCCTCGTCGTGTAATATCCTCACTGATCTCGCCTATTGTAGCTAGGACAGAGACTAATAAACTAAAGGAACACCCAAGTTTCGGTAGCCTAACATATGACCAATTATTCCTTGTCTCCAATGCCATAAGTCTTATCAGGACTATAGCGACTCCTACCCCTGAAAATGCATATCGACGGATATTTTAGAGCTTAGCAATTGATGCTCCCCTTTCAGGAACCCCGGTAGCGTTCCACTGTTCAATAATCCCATGATGTGAATCACCTAGAAAGGGATCTTTCTCTGGCTTTGGAGTATTCCATGAAGCCTCAAAGTCTCCTACGTCTTCTCCCCCAATAGAAAAGTCCCAGTGGCCGCAGTTCTTGGGATAAGCGCCCATCATCGTGAATCCCGAAAGCCGTACATTAGCTAAGGATTCACGAGCATTAGGACCAGGTATCCCGTGTCCATCACCTGGTGATAATAGACTAAATTCTGCACTGGGACGAGTATCGTATGTCTTATGAGCCACACCGGCGGGGATTATGAAAACATCTCCAGTGCTAGCTGTCACTTCTATCCCGCCCTCTTCCCTCTTACTACCCCAGGTATTCTTATCAAGGTCGGGATCCGTATCCGCGACACCAAATCTAATGGTTGCCTTGCCAGAGAGGACGACCATAGCTTCGTGGATTCGTGAATGGTAATGCGACGGTTGAGTTGAACCGTACCGAAATATCCATTGTGTTTTCCAGTGATTTTTATCGAGCGTGTCGTGGATAGCTTCAGGTCGATGATCGGAGGGGTCGACCAGGAGTCCTTTATAATAAAGCAGAGGCTGTGGAGAATTGGGTATGAGGCGAGTAGGTGGAAGATAATATTTCTCAACTCCAACCATGCTCGTATGGGAGAATCAATTGATAAACTGAAGAGGTTTTATGATAGTAAAGACTTCCTGAAGTTAGTTATAGAGACTCTAGTTGTAAGTTGTACCTAAGGTATGAATTTCATTCGCGAAATTCGAAGCCCCGCACTTTGGTTGATGGCGATGGCATCTTCTACTACGACGCATTTAAGGCTTGGCACTTAACATTGTCCCATAGTAAATAGTTAGATTCGGCTTTTACGTATAACATTAATTACCAATTCTGTTTGCCGCAACCCGATACTTATATGTTGGATTAGATGCTTCATGATAATTGTGTTTCTCTGCCAAAATCGTATTATAAGCCATTCAATTTCTAGTATAAAAATGGTTGTTACTATCACTAGAGTATCAACTATCATATATTTATAACTTCGTTAATTTAGAAACGCATCCACTCCGAATGTTCTCACTAAATTGTCCACGATAGCATGAACAACAATAGAAGCCTGAGAAAAGAGCACATCAAATTTTAATCTTATCATAATTTTTATATTATAATATCACAGTAGTTTGTTAGTCTCGAGGATAGGTGAGGCTTAGGATTAACGCGTATAGACGTAGCTATCTCTATAATCGACGATTATACGCAAGCCTTTTCGCCTATTCTATTAGTACTAAAGACGTAATATAGAAGAGGTTCAAGC
Organism: Daldinia concentrica; assembly: GCA_902805455.1. Classification (NCBI taxonomy): domain Eukaryota; kingdom Fungi; phylum Ascomycota; class Sordariomycetes; order Xylariales; family Hypoxylaceae; genus Daldinia; species Daldinia concentrica. The sequence continues at coordinate 182,311 of CADCSW010000006.1, forward strand.
GACCTTCCTTAGTTTGCCTTGCGAGATAAGGTGAATTGATATAAGTTGCCAAGCGCCGGCCGGCATCGGCCAACTCAAGCAAGATACAGTGACATCAATCAAAGTCATTATCAAAGCTCCGTATCGCAGTTGCGGGGCTTGCATTTAGCATTAGTATAAGAGTATACTATACATCTTGTTAATAGTTAATGTAACACATGAGGATTATTATCACAATATAGAATATAGAAAAGTCTCAACACTATGCTATACAGCACATCGGCCTTTCTCGTTTCATTAGCTTTGCTAAGTTTATGCACCATCATCGTAAGGATATGGCATCATCATACAAAAAAGGCAAGCCTCGTCGTGATGTCTACCATAAAAACGTACAAATACTAATTAAGCGATACAGCAAATTGACCAGTTATCTCATAAAAAGGATGACAAAACTTGCCAACCCGGGCTTGATGTCAAACCTCTCGACAAATTCGATTGGGAGACAACAGAGCCACAGAAGTTTCGACCATTCAAGCCGATCTATCACATAACGATGGGTAAGTGAAGAACTCTTCAAACGACCTAATGCAGTCATTTCATAGCAAGCTCATGATAATGCTATCCTATATAGCGCTCAAGTCAACATCTCCGTCAGATCTCATAATTATCGATCATAACTATTTGTCACGTATACAAGAGCGACGAGTCACAATGGCCAAGCACCAAAATCACACGCTAGGTTGTTTGCCTTCTGGTATTCAAGCCGTGAAGGAGGCATATTCATATCTTCTAGAGTACCTCTTAACTAGGTATCCAACACTCTTCGAACGGGATGAGAAGCTCTTCCGTAATCGAGTTACTGGTGTTTCCCTTCCGCTTCTGCCCCCTGATGACCCGGTAATTGCATTGCGGAGCCTTGGTGAAACCGTCGAAGATGATATGTTCTTTCTACGCGAGACACCAGATGGGCATGAATGTGTTGGCTTCGTATGCTGCTGCCCGAGTGGCTTCGATCCAGCCAGCAAGATGGGAAAGCTACTGAAAGATATACATGAACCAGTTCCATCATACGAAAAGATCGGTCTGAGCATGGAAAGATATTTTAGCCGTCTGGAAGTTGGTAAAAGCGTTTGCCGGGTCAATGTGAGTTATCTGCAAATTAAAGAATTGTATGCATAATCCTGGGTTCACTAATACGAAGTTGTAGTGGTCAATAACAACTAACTCTGAGCTATTCAATATTTCCGGCAATCACGTCAATAAGGGAGACCAAGTTGAAGAAGATATTGAAGTAGATATAGAAGAAGTGAGTAACTATCACAATACAAAAGTGAACATTTAATGAACAAGCACTGACAGCCGGCAGACTCGGGTAAGAATGGAGTTACAAACATTGACGCGGATGCCCAAGACACGAGCGATACTTTTCTCCTTTAAGACATACCTGTACCCTATCGAGGAGATCAAGGAAGAGGGGCTCGGACCAGATCTCGCTGATGCTATTAATGGCTTGAAAAATGGCAATGCTCCTGACATGTGGAAATACAAAGGGGGGGTACGTTGGGGGAGGAGCGTCTCTGAATATTTGAGATCGTAATCTTTTTGGCGTTACCTATGGTCTTGTGTAAGTGATTTCTGGCACTTTGTTATAACTAGATAGGCGTTTGTATGTTTGTATGTTTGTATGTGAGCTAGAAATGAAGAATAGGGGGTTGTAGGCTACATAGGTACCTATATATGTACATAATGTACATACGCTCTATTCCTCTCCAATGAACGGTTGGCTTAGGTACCTGTGTATGTGAGATACATGTACCCTTAGGTACCTAAGGCTAGCAGGCTAGGTACATGTAAGTAAGATCAATAGGTCCAGCAGTAGGCCCGTAGGCTGGCAAGTGGTATCGATAAGGTTATTTAAGGGGCCGCTAGGGCCGCTAGGGCCGCTAGTACCCCAGTGGTTTCCCTTGCCTTGCTTGCGGATCCCTGCATGAGACCACCGCGCAATGGTAATGTCAGCTGTCGAAGCTCGGGCAGCCCCGGGCAATGGCGATCCTTGCCCCAGTAACGTTAAAGTGCCAGGTAAAATTTAATAAAGTGCCAACCCATCCACTTTCCACGTGAGATAACAACCCAACCCACACCTACTTAATTTATATTGGGATTAGCTCAAAACTTTAACAATTTCAGAATACTTACCGGTTGCATCCCTAAAGCCACATATTGTAATATAATAATTAATTAAATAAAATAATAAAAATAATAAAAACGGCCAATAATCAATAATTGATTATTGGTTAATTTTTAATTAAATTAAATACGTAATTATAGGCTTTTAAATTAATATATTTACTTATTTAATCTCGTATAGCTATTTGTAATATTAGCCTCCCAATTACCTACTATTATTACAGCCTTAATAAATCCTGTATATTTAATTAGGATAATTATATAATAGTTAGAGCTATTGATCTAATTGGCTATATTAATTTGGCCATTCATTTTACTGCCTTGTAGGTCGTTAAGACGGTATAATAGGTGCCTGTTGTTGTTAAATTATAGGTTATTAAGGCTGTTGGGAAGGTTTTAAGAACTACTGTTAATAGCCCTATAAGCCTTGATAGCTTTGATAGCCTTGATAACCTTGTAATTAACCTTGTAACCCGTGGAGGCTAAATGCGATAACAGGTTTCGCTAGCGCTAGTGCTAGGGATGAGGATATTGTATACTATTGTGTATATTGTTGTTGAGGCGGCTGTGCTGGCATTGTTACCAAGGCTGTTATTTACTAACTTATCGTATTTAATTGATTTTGTTAATTTTAAATTAACGTAATCAAATTAGTAATAATAGCCTCTTAATTTTTAGCCTTAGTTTTACGGCTTCGTCGACGTTGGGTAGGTTTTATACTTAAGGTTAAAGCCTTATCGTGTAACAGGATTCGATAGTTATTGTAATCAACTTATCTTAAAGGTTGATTACAAGGCTCTAAGGCTATATTAAACTCATATTTCTCGGGGTTAATAAAGGCGATTTTATTTAAATTTTGCTATAACGCCTCGAAAGGCAGGCTATCAAGGTGTGCCTTTTATTACTTGCGGCTTTAAAATAGCTTAAGGTTTTAAATTTTTAAATTTCTTATCTTCTTATCGTTTAAATTTAAAGCCTTATTAAAATAAAACCACCAATAACTACTAATATTAATCATTTTAAAGGTTTAAGGCTTAGCCAGATTTAATCGATCCCTTTTAACACGCAATAAGGTAAAAAAAACATATTTATAAGATAAATCTTATTATTTTATAAATAAACCTTTATAAATTAATTAGGTAATATTATTATTGCGTTAAATTATATAATCTTTATACGTTAATTTATATTACTACCACATTTGCCTTAAAACTTTAAGGGATATATAATATAATACATTGTAAAATAACCTTACTTAACAATATTTAAAAAAACTTTAAAACTTGGCCTATTAGAGCTTTAATTCGTACATAGTCTTATGATTTGTACAAACCTTATATATTAAAGTATACAATATATTAAAACTACAATAACAATATTTAATATATTATTTTAAATACTTGTATATTACCTTAAATCGACTAATAACAATTATACCGTAATTACGTATTTAAAATATAATAAATTAACAGTATTAATTACGCCAAGGTAAATAATATCGAATTAAATAATTAATAAACGTTATACGAAAAATTAATTAATAAAAAAAACCTTAAAAACATAAGTATTTTAAAGGAAAAGATATAAAATTTATAAAAATAATTGAAAATATAAGTTTATACGCCCCACCGCCTTCCCGATTAAAGAATTTATGGGTTAGCAAAAAACCTTATTTTAACGTATAAACCTTATGATTAGCTAACCCCACTTAAAATATCGTGAGATTTTTTAGTATTAAAAGTTAAAAATGTTATAATCATATATACCCCCACTTAAAATAACCATATTATGGTATTTTGTTACATTTAAACCAAAATAGTAATTAAAATAGTAAAAATAAACACTAACAAACCGTGTCTAACAGTCTTCAAACTTTAGATCAATTTGATTTGCTTTGAAAAAAAGGAGTATCACTCACGTATTTAATAATGAAATCTCTTTTTCAATAAAGCTTACGTAACCCAAAATATTTCCTTTATATTTACGTAAATAATAACCTTCCAAACCTTCATAAATCCTTCTTAAGTATCAAGCCACTCTTTTATATTAAAAACTTCTTTTAAAAGTTATAAAGAAAAGGTTTTAACCCTAATATTAACGGTATTTTTGTTAGCTTTCAAGCTATCTTTAACCTCTTCAAGGTCCTCGTCACCCTCATCATCTTCGTCGCCCTCGTCACTGGTAAGCCCCTTATATAAAAGAGGATCTAGGCCAGGTTAATCATTATTTAAAACCGTCTTATCGTTAATAGTACATTTTTCATCAACCTTAAACAATAAATCACTTGTTATTACTATTGATTTAATCCACTTTTTGGTAATATAATAAGCGACGTTTTTCATAATATACCACACACACAGTTGCTATAGCAATAATATAAACGCCAGGCTTACAACCCTTTTAAATGCCCTTAAAAAATCACTTAATATTACAGTAGGTTCTTAAATCTCGTGCCGTATCCGTAGCTTATTTAAGCACCTTAACTGCCACGCAAAATCAGCCTCAGCCTCGCCCGAGGTAAGGTTAAAAACAACGTAAAAGTTAATGTATAACAAGGTAATACCCATAATATTTAATAGTGGCATATTAAATCAATTAACCTATATTATATATAAATTAATATAAGGTATAAAATAAAGCTATTAAAGTAAATTATTAATAATACCTTATATATATTATCAAATAATAAAACCTCAAAATTATATTACCACATATTAAAATATCATTTAAAGGTCCAAAATATACGCGTCACCTTATTAATTACTAGATTTTTATCGACTTTATAATCAATATCGTAAGCCTCTTTATATCGCTATAGTTTTTTATTAATAACTAAATATTTATAAACTCCTTATACTTAAATACGAAGTTTATATTTAATATTCAAAACATCCCGTACTGTAACTATAATATTTCCTCTCAAATCCTCGTATACAATTCATCGCTATTTTAATTCAAATCGAAAAGGTTGTCGGGATTAGCCTCAAACCCGAATCTTATATAAGACTTTAAATTGTTAAATTTAAAGTTACTCTCCGATAAATAATATGCGATTTAATAATTAATCAACAACTTAATCCTTAATAATTGTAATATAACCGTATTAAAATTAAGGCTATTTCGTTCATATCGTCAATATCTAACGCTAATCGGGTTAAAGTGTAAATCGTAATTGTAAAAGGCCTTTTATATCTTAATATACCACCTATCTAACTTCTTAAAATACAATATCATGGTTTTATATTTGCATTCACATATACGGGAGGCTTGTTGCCTTTCTTCAATACCTCTTTTCTCTTATATCTCCGAATAATCGTATATAAATTAATAATAAATAAATTTACTATTTTTATTAAATTTTTATTAAGTCTTTTAATCCATACGCTTTTTTAATACATACATTAAATCCCTTTTTTTTAATAAAGGCACAATAAGCCTTATAGGCTTTTTATATATTTCGAAAAGTATTTATAAATCGTATTAATGTAACGGGGATTATTTACGAAAGGATTGTTTATTATTAACTAAAGATTTAATCGGTAAATTTGTACAATTCGAAGTTAAAAAGGCAAAATTATTAAAATTAATAATAAATTATATACGTTAAAATGGTATTCGAATTGGTAAAGTAATCATATAAAGCCTTAAGGAGGTTATAGATTTAAATTAAATAAATAATATATTAAAATATTTATTAATTAATAAATTTAATTGTAGGAATAGTTTTAATATTATTTAATTAATTATTATATTATAATATGTGGTTTTAAAGATATAACCGGTAAATATTTTAAAATTGTTAAAATTTTAAATTAATCCCAATATAAATTAGGTAGGTGTGGGTTGGGTTGTTATCTTACGTAAAAAGTGGATGGGTTGGCACTTTATCAAATTTTACCTGGCACTTTAACGTTACTGTCCTTGCCCGTACCTGCCATGGCTTTCAGAAAGAGGATTAGAAACTTCTCCCGACTTTTGGTTGTAATTAATTTGTAGCAGTCGGAAACATATTGCTTTGCGTAACATCAAATATACACCACCACGGCGGGAAGAGTGTCATTTCTGCCCACTACGCCCCGGTCAGAACATTTCCCGAGCTTATCGTCTACGAGCCGAACGACTTTATTCAATAGTGCTGCTTTCGACGCTTTGTAGACTGAGACTGAGACATAACCGCGACGCGAGACATGTTAACACGAAGACCGAGAGACGAGGTCCCTGCATAACCGCCCAAAGCCCACGTCTTTGTGGCCCTTGAGCCCGTCTGCCCTACCCGTACCGCAGCTAGGTCGAAATAGCTATCGCCGTGCTATCTTTCAGTATAACCAGCTATTTTATTCATGCTCCATCGCATTTGGTTAGGCGCCGATCGCCATCCTCGAGGCGTAATTCGCTGTCCCAATCTAGTCAACAAACCCATTGTCGCATCTACGATATTTGTTGAAACGCTAATATACAACAATACTCGGCGCCCTGGAGGGAGTGGGTGGTGCTGAAGATAGGTTGTAGAGGGTCATGCAGACAAATAAAGCCAAGGCCGAGGCGCTGGGGCGGAAAGCAAAGGTTAGTTAAAACTGGTGTATACGTCTCGTTATATAGGTGTTTTACGTGCTTAATTGCTGACGGTACTTTGCATATCTACAGCTCGCCAATTCGTATCAGGAGTTACTCGAGTAAGTTCAAGTCCGGCTCTCCTTCGCGTAAATCAGATGGGGTTACGTACTGATACCTTCCGTTTCTCATAGCGAATTTTCGAATAAAGACTTAAAACATGTTGGAAATTACGCCTTGGGGAGGCTAATAGGGAAGGGTTCCTTCGGAAAGGTCTATCTTGCAAATCATAGGCTTACAAATGGCTCCAAGGTTTGTTACGCCCAGGCTTTTCAAGCTCCTCTCAGACCCTCCCCTAGAATTAGTCCTAATCGCAACAGGTCGTCCTCAAGTCAGCCAATAAGGATGACTCTAACCTTGCCCGAGAAATCCATCACCATCGGCAATTTGTCCACCCTCATATCGCGCGCCTGTACGAAATTATAGTGACCGAGTCCCTGGTATGGCTTGTGTTAGAGTACTGCCCAGGTATGCCTTAATTCACAATACCACGAGACAAGATCATTATTGACCTGACTTAGGTGACGAGCTCTACAATTACCTCCTTAACAATGGTCCTCTCCCCGCTGAAAAGGTACAGAGGATATTTACACAGCTCGTTGGTGCTGTTACCTATGTACACCAGCAGTCATGTGTCCATCGCGATCTTAAACTTGAAAACATCTTGCTTGACAAACACGAAAACGTCAAGTTGGTCGACTTCGGGTTTACGCGCGAATACGAGGGCAAGTCCAACTATCTACAGACATTCTGCGGTACGATATGTTACTCGGCGCCAGAGATGTTGAAAGGGGAGAAGTATGCCGGAGAGAAAATAGATGTGTGGAGCCTAGGTGTAATTCTTTATGCGCTGCTATGCGGTGAGCTACCGTTCGACGACGATGACGATAATATAACGAGAACTAAGATCCTAACGGAGGAGCCTAAGTATCCGGGACATCTTCCTCCTGACGCTGTTGCTCTAATTAAGATCCTCCTCTCCAAACGACCTCTATTGAGACCTACCCTACCCGAGATTCTTTCCCATGCATTTCTTGCGGAATATGCTCCTCAGCAACAAGCAATTCTTAAGCTACATCAGCCCCCGCCATTCACTACACATTTAGAGAAGGATTGTCTACAGCGAATGCGAAGTGCCGGCGTGGATATTGATGCTGTTATTGAAAGCGTTCTAGCACAACGATGCGACGTGCTGGCTGGTTGGTGGACACTATTATTGGAAAAGGAAGAGAGGAAAGCTCGCCGGCGCGAGAGAAAAAGGAGAGAAAGAGAGGCTGAAAATAGAAACTCGCGCCGATTTTCTGCAGCATCCAGCAAGCTCGAACGCATGGCGCCGATTTTAGATGAAGATCCCAATGGCTCCGGGATACTAGGCGAACCGCCCATGCCTAGGATGAGAGGACGTCCAGAAAGGAGAAGTACTGCATACAGCGACTTCCAGGTTCCGGAATTGCCTAACTTGCCTGAGTCTCAAGTAAACACTCATCCGAACGCTGACGATGGTACGCCACCGCCACCAGTAGACAAGGACTCTGTGCGGTCGGCTAGCTCTTCTCGACAACGACGGCCGATACCACCGCCGAAAGAAGGCATCCTTCGGAGTGCGAGATCTAGAGGCTCTACCCTCCACCTTGTAACCACGTCGGATGCACTAGGACATGAACCACAAGAACTTCATCCACCACAAAAAGTACGCAGGAAGCCATCGCAGGCAATTGTCGCAACATGGAAGAATTGGACACACTGGATTGTTGAGAGTACGAGACGACACAGGCCTAATAAGCGGGGGAGCATGTCTACTCCTAACTTAGCCGCTAAAGACGGCCAGTCGGGTGCCAGCAAGAACCCCAAGGATCCTAGTCCTCGACCTCACACTAGTAAGTATCCTGCCTCTATACAGGGCGCTATTGAGTTGAGCGGTGGGAACTCGCCGAATCTACCCAACGGGAATGTTAAAGGCATCGGGAGAAGCGACGGTAATCTAGTGAAGAAGCCTACGCCAGCTCCGCTTTCGACATCTTCCAACCAGGGATCGCATCGTATAACATCCGGTACCTCATCATACAAACGCCAATCCTTATCTCCGGGCCCGCTAACACCTCGCTCTACGATGCGCCGCTCATCCATTGGTCTTCGAGGTCGAAAGTCGACTTCTTCCTCCCTGTCTTCTATTCGAACGATGCCTCATCACCACCACTCGCACTCGAAGGCTAGTTCAACAAGTTCTACAGGATCGGTGTCGACAACGAGAACACCTGGACGATCACCGCATCATTCCGTCAAAGTTCTTCCTGCTACGCCAACTAGCACATCATTTCCATCTAACATTCGTCTCGTCCGCGGACCGGCACTCGCGTTAAGCTTTAACGAGGGCATGCCTTCATCTAAGTCGGCGCAAAACCCCCCCGGCTCTCCTAACCCGTTTACGTCAAATAGTCCCTCTGTGTTATTCGCGAAGCGTAAGCGAAATATATTCAAAGGACCTATGCTCTCTATTGGCAATTCATCGCGTGCCGGTCCTAGCTCTAGTAGTCATAGCCGGAACACGAGTGCGAGCGGGCTGGGGAGGAGGAGCGGTGAAATCACTATCCAAGAAGAGGATGAAGAAGCCGAAGAAGCAATATGTGATGTGGAGCCCGACGACGACGTTGAGGAGGTGGAGCATTTCAGTCCCATTATGCAAGTCCCTGGAGAAAAAGTAGAAGAAATTTATGAAGCTGAGGTAGACTCCAAGGATGCTGCATTGGATTTTGGTGCCGGTGTTGGAACCGTCACAGCTGGTGAGCATAATAGGGGATAACGACTTGATGATACCCTGTGATAGCATGTACGCATTGTAGCGGAGCGAGTTCTTGTTGTTTTGACGGGATTTCCGGCCGTATTGTTAATATACCTAGATATCTACCTAGGCATTTTTGTTTTCTAAGTTGTCAGTTGAGCGGCGAACAGCACACGCGCGGCTCGGACTGTACAGCCTTGCTGTATTTTTGGTATCTATTACGTACGCTGTACGATTTTCGGAGGGAGAAGATTACCCATATATCAACCAGGTGATGTATGTCCTGGAATGAATGCATTTCTCGTTGTTTTGTACTAGAAGAGTTTGATGGATTCTATTTATTGACTCAGCAAATGGCTTTGCTACAACTTTTTCGTGAACTAAATCCTCTAACCCATAGGATAAGGATCTCTACATAGAAGCCCACGAGCTTGCAGTAACTTATATATAGGTAGGTACCTAGCTATATACCTAATCCATAGTACAGGTGAATATTATGTTATAGGGAATTTTAAACTAATAAGGCGGCTCAGTAATTTCTCCTCATTTCTAACTTCTGGCATTGGCAGGACATCACATAAAAAAGTGTCGTCGCCGCAACAGGTCCAACGCTTAGTTGGTGCTCGAGCGACATTAAATAGCTAGCTTAAAAACACGGGAATACATTAGACATTAGAAGGCAACTTTACGCTACCCAAGCCTTTGCTTGCTAGAAATCCTAAGTGTAGTAACTATTTAGTCGGATAAATCTGGAAAGCCAGCTCTCACAAAGCCGGTAAACTCTCCGTCTAAAAGCTTCTGAGATGTGTCTGTCAAGAGGCGGATTCGGTACATCCGAGACGCTTCATCGAGTAAGTACGCCCACGTCGTGAAGTTGTTCCACCCTAAAAATGTGCCATCCTGCCGCGTGCCGTTAGGGTAGTAATGCCAGTGAGGTTCGATTGGAGCGCCCCGAGTCACGGTCTTCGCAAAGATCAAACCGTCATACTGGTGATAAAAGTACTCTGATATGCTGAGAGGTTGGAATTGGCCGTTCAAGCTCACGGCTAACATCTCCGCGCTGCCAAATGCCTGGCATTGAATTTGGGGAACTGCAACATCTTTGATGTTGCTTATGCCCAACTGGTTTATGGTGTTAGTATCTCAAGAAAAGCTGAAGACATAGCGAAGATTTCTTACCCAAGCAGAGGCAATTGTAACATCAGAGATGATGGTATAGCTAGCTTTGTTGCCGTCAATGTCCTTGCCAGTTGAGTCGGCGAAGATGTTGAACGGCCCGGCAACGCTGGATGTCTGCCGAAAGAAGGGCCAGTTGCTGCATGAAAGCTCCTTGGGAACAACGGTAATGTTGGGGATAGCGCTGGCGGCGGTAGCCACGGAAAGCGTTAGGAGTAGAGACCTCATTATGAACCCGAGTGAGTTTAACCCTAATCGATGAATTTGGCAAGGGGGGTGTCGTCGCGATTCACAAGAGATGCCATCGTGAACGTGTCGGGTTCCCCAGTGTCTTTATACGCGGACTTATAAGCCCTAGTAGGATCTTGAACGTCGCTTTCGGGCTTAATGCACATCGCGAGATGCTGGTCCTAGTCACCGACTAAACTTCAAGGAGGTGCCATACTGGGTGAAGCCTAGAACTCCATTTCAGATTGTCCCTGTAACGTTGGAGTCGTTGGTTCCCATGCCAAGCAGTGACACGAGCAAGCGTGCCATGTTCAATGGCTACAGAAACTATGCCGGTCCACCTGTAAGCAATGCGGAAATTACCTAGTGCGGCACAGCTAGTTCAGCCCTGTTCAGCTCGTCGTCTAGAGATCTCGCTTTCGTGACGGTGTAGGCGCAACTTTGGCCGCATGACTCTTATTTATTAACCGCGCCTCCTAGAATCTCGGCCGGATGTCTGCTTCTATATCACCGTCAATGCAATTATAGTATACATAGGTATTGACTCTATCGTACGGTTTTATACCTAGTTAGGTTTACTATTCTTACTAGGTAGTTATGGCTAACTGCGCCTTAGTAGTTGTGTTAGCGCTATGAATGCCCTATAACAATGTTCTTTAGACCGAATAGTTACCAAGTATTATGCCGAGGAATGACTCTATATTGAGTAAACTGTAACGTACGATTAGTGCATAGCTCAAGTTAGAATTCGAGCTAAGTTTGACTTCTCGGGCCTTGGTTCCGGCCTCTTCAACCACCTTAGGTATATACATACACTATGTATTACCGGAGCTATTAACTACTAAATAAAAACTTACCTACCAACTTCAACATCTCTCGAATGCTCTATGCGGTCAACGCTTCTGGACTCACAACAACTCAATTGACGTATTCCTTTGCTTTAATCTCTAGATTCGGAAATGTGGTTATCTCTTCCGGTCTTGTTCCTTGGTAGCTCCCAAGTCCTGGGACTAGAGCTTCAAAAACCTATCAAGGCAGCTCAAGTTCCAAGCTCTGTCATTTCGTCCACTTCCGATTCTAATGCGCCGGCATATCGTGACGATCTGGTCTCCCTGCACAAGTCCCTCGTAGAGATTTCTTCTATTAGCGGTAACGAAAACGAGGTCGGAAACTTCCTAGTCGATTACCTTTCAGCGCGCGATTTTATCGTCCAGCTCGAAGCCCTCCCACCGACTAATACTTCTAATCCTGGCAAACCCCGCTTCAACGTCCTCGCCTGGCCGGGTCCCAACAGACACCCATCCCCGAAGGTGCTCGTCTCCAGCCATATCGATACTGTCCCACCCTTTATCCCCTACTCGCGAACCGATGCGGACCCTACCGCCGACACCGTGATCGCTGGCCGCGGCAGTGTTGATGCAAAAGCTAGTGTGGCTGCGCAGATCATCGCTCTTCAGTCCTTGCTCGAATCTGGTCGCATTGTTGGCAAGGAGGACTCTGTTATGCTTCTGTATGTAGTTGGTGAAGAGACATCGGGCGACGGAATGAGATTTTTCTCGGACACGCGTAACCAATTGAACCCTCCTCCCGACTTCAAGGCGGCCATCTTTGGAGAGCCAACTGAGGGTCGTCTTGTTTGCGGACACAAGGGCATCTTTAGCTGCAATATCACAGTGAAAGGGCACGCGGGCCACAGCGGATATCCGTGGCTGGGTAAGAGTGCGACGGAGGTGCTGGCACGCGCTTTGGTACGTGTCCTGGATACAAACCTGGGTAGCAGCGAAGAGTTTGGTAACACAACTGTAAACATTGGGTTATTCGAAGGGGGCGTCGCTGCGAATGTGATTGCGGAGAGGGCAACAGTCCGGCTTGCGGTCCGCGTGGCCATTGGTCCTGAGATTGGAGGCGAAAAGATAGTGGCGCAGCGACTGCAGGATGTCATGCGCAGCGTCGATGAGGACGCGTTTGAATTTGACTGCAACAACGGCTATGGCGTGGTAAAGTGCGACTGCGATGTTGAGGGTAAGCTACGGAAATTATTCACTACTATCCAGGTCGTCTAACTCTTAATACAGGCTTCGAAACTACCACCGTGAACTATGGAACGGACGTACACCACTTACAGGGTAACCACACACGATATTTGTACGGACCAGGAACTATTTTTGTTGCGCACGGCCCGGACGAGGCGATCAAGCTTGGAGATTTGGAAACGGCGGTGGAGGACTTTAAGAAGCTCATCCTGCATGCTCTCGAAAGCTAAGCGGTTTGTGTCTGGAGGAGTGGGGGAATTTGAGCATAGCTCTTCTAATTTGTTCATGTCTGCTAATTCGTATAGCATTATAGGATACCCAAGAAAGGAGATACCTTGCGCTGAACCGCTAAGACTATAATTCCTAACCCAGAAAAGTCGGCCCTTTGATCTTTTCGGTGTTCGGTGCTGACTCTTGTTCTCAAACTACCTTGGGTTATCTTTCGGGTATGATGTCTTTGAAGTTGAAGGTTCCGTCTGCTCCCTTCACGACAACACCGCGCTCCGTGACCACGGCATCGATTAACTCTGCCGGCGTGACATCGAATGCCGGATTCCACACATCGATCCCTTGATGTGCGGTAGCTACACGCTCCGTATGACTAACGTCCACCTTCCCATCTTTTCCTACTACGGCTCCGCTGATTTGCGTCAGCTCCTCCGGCTTTCGCTCTTCAATCTTAATTCCTGCGCCTGTCTCGGTTTGCAAATCGATACTCGTCGTCGGTGCCGCCACGATAAATTTCAGACCATGATATTTGGCAAGCACAGCGAGCGTGTAAGTTCCTACCTTATTGGCTGTGTCTCCGTTGCGTACGACTCGGTCTGCACCCACAATGACGGCAGCAATGTTATTCTCAGTCTTCTTGGTAGCGAACAACGCACCCGCCATTGAGTCTGTAATCAACGTGGAAGGGATGCCCTCGTATACTAGCTCGAAGGCGGTAAGCCTGCTTCCTTGGTTATATGGCCGAGTCTCGGTGCAGAAGGCGTGGCGTAGATGGCCGCCCGAGTATAAGGAGCGGATGATACCGAGCGCCGTTCCGTGGCCTGAGGTAGCGAGCGATCCCGTATTGCAATGTGTTAGGACTGATACCTTGCCATCGGAAGATTTGGTCGGCGTATTTTCGAGTAACCATTTGCTACCGTGTTCACCGATGGAGAGGTTGGTCTCGGTATCCTTACGGAAGATTTCCTCTGCGGCAGCTATATATGCGTCGATAATCGCGTCACGTCCCATCTCGTCGTTCTCCTCCTTGCCGGCTACGTTCACGGATCGGATCGTGTTCTTAAGGTGGGTAATTGCATTGCTGAGATCTACGGCTGTCGGGCGCGATTGTTTAAGGTAATCTAGACGAGAGTCGATGTAGGATATCGTCTCGTGTGTAGTCGAGGTCTCTATATCGGGTTAGTTAATAATCGTCGTCGGCTGCTATGGAACTGGTAAAAATTTCGAAGGATACTTACTGCAACTTCCATTGTTTAGTTCGACTGCGTGTGCTAGGGCGGCTACAATAGCAATAGCCGGTGCACCTCTAACTCTCATAGATTTTATGCTGTCGAATGCTTCCTCGCTCGTCGACACTTGGTCATAGTGGTGCTCGTGTGGTAATTTCAGCTGATCGAGCACTTCGAGTTTACCCTGCGAGTATCGAATGGCTTGGAGGCCCGACATATTTTCTGATAGAGATGGATGTCTACTGAGATTGACTAAGAATGATTCTTACGTGGAAAAACTATGGGATTGTATTATTGAAATTTATAAGACGGGGTTAAAAATGTTATAATAGACGAAGCTAACGTAGGAAATTTCGCCATTGCTATTGCTTTGTTCCCGTCGCATACATTAGGTACATATGTATACCGTATACATGTACGTACCATATGGCGAAATACATGTATTTCCTCAAAATTCTGCCGGACCCCGCTATATACAAATATACAGATTCAATTGTAGATTTAATGTTGACCAATGATTGGGCACCGTGGCTGTCACCGCTCTCGCTCTCGATCGGCTCTACCCCTGAACCTTGTTATGCATTAGTGCGATGCTGGAGCTTAGTGTAGATGCCTACCTCTTGGTTTTAGGTAGGTATTACATACCTATCGATATAGGTAACCTAGCGACTTGATGATCGCGCGACATCCTCGACGTTAACGACTACCTAGGTACATTACCTAGCCTAGACAAATACATACATAAACAATTGCACGTTCTACGGCGTCTTACATGTCACCGTCATTCTAACTCGTATATACCCCAGCCATGAAATAAAGAGCGATCCTTAAAGCTGTTCGCCATGGAACAGCCATTCTCTACCTCCAAAGTCACAGGTGCTTTCGTACATGACCCCTTAAGCCATGCGCCGGCCTTGCTGATTTCTTATAGTCGAGTATTTCGATCCCCATGATGTCTTTAAGCTCCTCGCACCCGGGCTAGTACCTCGACTCCCTCTACGCAATCTCCATTGGCAATCCCATGCCGGACCCCTTCGTTCCATTGACACATTACACGTCGACCTTGTCCCGGCTGGTGACAAGAGCTCCATTGCTTCACCTCTTTCCTCTCCGCCTCCTTCCCAACAACTAGATAGCATCGCTACCCGCGATGACGGCTTTCAGACTCAAATCGGAGCGACGTCTTCCTCCGATGCTATTGACCAGACTGCGAACCGGAACAGTACACCAGTGCGACGGCATCAGATACCGGGGTTAAGGAGGACGCCCTATCTAAAGGTGTTTCTGGTACGATGTGACGATAATGATTCATATAAGGGACATGTGAGACAGGAGATACGTGACTGGATTAAAACGAATACACCTTCCTCTAGCACTAAGAAGAACACGGCCGAGAATCACGATGCCTTCGAGTGGCTTATTGTTCATGTTGTTATACCGAATACCGTCGCTGCGACCCAACCCCGCGACTCGGGTTCTGTAACTGAGAAGAGCTCTACCGCATCTAGATGGAGACCCGGATCGAGCCCGATTCTCGAGAAGATGAGATCTGACTTTAACACTTCTAGTAAAGGAACAGTAGATCGGATCGCTCAAATTCGTATTGGTGTTAACGATGTCCCCTATGATCTACTTCCACGCGTGGTACCCGCTGTACCCAGCGGTTATACCGAAACAGAACAAGAGACAGAGAATTCCTGGACGGATCTCGTATCTAAGTTTCGCAGTCTTATTCTGTCCAGCTTTGACCTACGTGTTAGCCAGTACGAGGAGGATATTAGGGAGAAGGATGCGCAGAGGACTTTACCCGGATGGAACTTTTGCACGTTCTTCATTCTCAAAGAAGGATTAGCTCGGGGCTTCGAAAGCGTAGGCTTGGTGGAGGACGCGTTAGTAGGATACGATGAGTTAAGCGTAGGGCTCGATATGATCGTCAAGGACCAAACGGCAGCCGGATCTAGCTCTGCTACAAATGCGCTGTTAGGTTATACGGAAGAGCTAAAACAGATCGCCCTCAAGGCTAGGGCGGCAATCGCTGGGGTCGAGGATGAGGATGAAGATGAGCTAGTTGATTTGCAATCGTCTCAGGCCGAAGCTACTCAGCCGAAGGACGTATACGATGATATTCCAATTAGCTCTACGAAGAAGCCGTATCGTGATATGATCGTCGCCAACAATGTATCCGTCTTCGACTTCAGATGTTATATCTTCGCTAGGCAAATTTCTCTCCTACTCCGGCTTGGAAATGCCTGGTCAACCAGGGAAGAGCTGCTGGCAAAGCTCAAAGAACAGCAGGAGTCAGTTTTACACGGTGTTGCTCCCCGAGCACCACCCCCAAAACAAAAAGAAAATGAGCATGAAGATCTAACTATGCTTGGTGAGATCTGTCGACGGACGCTAGAATTCATCCCGACACTTTCACAAGTCATGAGGAATGATGTCTTTGCTGCGTTGTCTGACATGGGAAAAGAGGACGGAGATGAGACAGCGGTGCCTTCTCAACCAGATCCCCTAGTTTCGGAGGTAGTTGATAATCTAGTGGCTTCTTTTGCATTTTCAATCGCGCAACAAATCCTAGCCCAGACATCCACTAAAGCTTTGCCAATACCAACATCTGCTTTGGCTTCTCCAGACTCCCACGAGCCAAAGTCGGCAATACCCGAGCCCAAGACAATGATGCATCCAGCTAGAGGCTCGTCTTTGACTATACGAACAAGCGGCACCGCCAATGTAGGCCGTCCGCCTCCAAGTCCAAATATTTTCTCTGGATATCCACCTGGTACTATAGGCGAGCACGGCCAGTCCACATTTCTCAAGGCTGGTCTAGAAGAGCTCGCTGCTAGGAGAGCAGAGCTCTATATCCTATCCAGAAATATCCTTGCTGAATGCGGGAAGAAACGAGGATGGAAAGATGGCTGGGCTGACGTACCAGTCATAGGACAGACGAGCATGATTGAAATGGTTGATATCGATCTTGAGGACGACGATGACGACGAAAAGCCAACAGCAGAGGATAAGGATGCACCGGCCGATAGAGAAGTTGTTGTGTCGCTTTCGGGCATTGATAGCAAGCTTCTCAGGACAGCCCTCGATAATAGTGACGACTTCTACCGTCTTTATGAGACACTCACTGATAAGGCCTTACGGCATTACACCGTCGCTGATCACAATCACTCGGTGCAGACAAGCATGGCGGATATTGCAGTATTAAAATACTATCTTGGCGACTACGGCTCGGCTTCCTCTTACTTTTGGAGGACCACCCCCTTTTTTGGGGAAAGTGGCTGGAGCCTTCTCGAATTATCTATGTTGGTTATGTACTCAAAAAGCCTTAAGCAACTCCAGCGAAAGGATGAGTATGCTAAGGTTATGCTGAAGCTCTTGACGAAAGCCGCTGCTGCTGAGAGAGATCGTCAGGCACAGAAGTCAGGATTTCGAATACCAAAGATGGATGACGTTGATTACCCAGATAGCGACGTTATCAAGGGATCCTTAGACGATCTCCTTGCTACAACTAAGACTCTATCGAACGAATTACAAATATCACTTTCCAGCTTCTTCTCGGTTGTGGAAGTCGATGGACCTCCTGAGTATTATCAGGGTCAAGACAGCATTTCCCTCAACCTAAAGGTGATGAGCCTGCTGGTGGATAACTTCAAAGTTGACTCGGCGAAAGTACGGGTTGTTAGTCCAGCTAGGAAATCGACAAAGGAAATACGGTTTGAGCTCGCACAACCAGTAGTGATAAAGCCTGGTAAGAATAGGCTCAAACTGAAGAGTAATGTGAGTCTATTCTCATGAGCGTCTAACTACGACCTCTCGCTAACTATCAAAGTCAACGATCCCAGGAACTTATGAGATCGATAAAATAGATCTCGTAGCTAGCAACTTGCGCCTTCATTACGAACGAGAGACGGGTCAACCGTTAAATAAGGAAAACGACATTGTTCACTCCCCACATGTTGTTATTTATCACCAAGCCAATACGTTAGACGTGCGGTTACACGCATCGAATCATGTTCAATTGGATCGAAACAATACGGTGGACATCGAGTTAGATCCCGGCTGGAATAATTTGATAAATGCGGAGGTTCGAGTTAAGGCGGCTACGGGAGGTTTAAGACTACTTACCAGTGAAGCGAAATGCATCAGTTCTTCTGTCAACTTCTCTAAGTCACCAGAGGGGGGGCTGTTCTATTTCGATTCTATATCGCAGAATGACATCGTTCGAATCCGATTCCCGTTCACGGTGGAGCAGGAGACACTTAACATATCTGTACGCATCGATGTGTCTTATACTACTGAAAATGGCAAGTTCTTCTTTTCGAAAACGCCTACCATCGAAACCGCCCTAGCTCTCGGAGTCAATGTTCAAGATGTCTTTAAGCATAAAGCTCTTTACTCTCGCTTCACCGTATCCACCGCGAATCACAGTCCCCTACGCCTATTTAGGAGCGAACTCCTTAGCTCAGAAGTCTTCCAGTCGGAATTTGGAGTGCCACCCGGTGCGCCCGTCGTCATCTTTCCGAAACAGCCAGCTAGTTTACTGTACAAGATCACCCGCAATGTCGATGTGAAGATCACACAAACAACTCAGAAGACCATGTACCTTAGGCTTCATTACAGTGTCTTACAAGAAGAAATCGAATCTCTATTTGAAAACTCGATAACTAAATCCCTGCAGGACAACCCGCTACGTCCATTCTCTAGACTCTTATGTTCGGTCGTGTTTCCTCATGTCAAGCATCATCTCACGGAACAAGAACTTGGGCGCGCGGCTCTCCTCGGATCTGTTTCTACCGCATTCCTATCATCCATTACTTGGGCTAAATACTTCACCGGCCTGGGCAAGGCACCTGACGGTACCGACTGCTTGCAGACCCTGACGTCTTTCCTTCGAGCGTGGCAAGCCGAAAATCCAAAGTTAGTTCTTATAACTTCGGTCCCCGCCGAGCCTAGATCGATACTTATTCCAGTGGATATACCATCCTTAACCATCGTACACACAACCGACATTCGACTCCAAGAATCCCCACAACCATCCCCAGTGCTCCCTTCTAACCCATCAAACCCAACTATCTCCGCCAACCAGTTACTACCCGCAGCCTTGCATCTAAAGTGGACGCGAGTCTGGGACACAGCCACGCCACCCGCCGAGCAAACCGATCTCGAGTTCAGCTACGAGATCACCGCGCCCCAGGATACATGGCTGCTAGGTGGCCGACGCAAGGGCCACTTCGTTATCCCGGCCCCCTCAAGCGAACTGAACTCCTACGAAAGCACCCTAGACACCGAAGCTGAGATCCCAATACTCCTGATTCCGCTGCGCGAGGGCTGGCTCCCGTACCCGAGCGTCGACATCCGTGAAGTACGAGACCACGGCGATGCTGGCGCCACGACGCCCGGCGCCGAGAGTGCAAGGGCGGGACAGTTCGAGACCGATCTTGAGAATCTCGGCGAGACGGTGCGGGTGCTTGCTGATAGGGCGCGTGTCACGCTTAGTCTGGACGCTAGTGGACCTGGGGGCGGGCCGTTGGTGTTGGATGTGGAGCGGTTGCCGGGGGTTGGCAGCGTTGGGGGAGGGTATGTGAAGGGGAGGGCTGTTGCGTGATTATGAATGAGAGTTGAGATTATTACTTGTGTGTGTGTGTAATCTTGGTACCGTAAGGTATTGCGAGATACCTCTTTTTTAGGCAAACACTTAAGTTAGGTAACTAACCTACCTATATGTGTGGATTTATGTACCTAAGTTTGTCTATGGACCGCATAGCATTTGTGCTTGCTATAGCCAGTTTAGCCAAGATATCAAGTTTAACTACTCTACGTCTTCGAAACTACACGCGGATTATGACAATAGGCTCCCGAATCAATTAAGGGAAGGGTATCATTTTTATCGAGACTACTTACCTAACCTAAAGCAAACGCTTGCAACCATTCTTTATTTAGCGCATTCTCGTATCCGAATGGACATATTTCGACTACATAGGCAGTTATTTCATAATGGACTTCCGAACCACACAAACTCACCGCTATCTTCCGACAAGCCGTCTTCTAAGTTATCTTCTAATCTAATTAATTCATTTATCCCTCTATTCTCGGCCTTTACATAATATAGGACGTTCTAGAAAAGAGATTAACAAAGATGACAAAGACGTTGATGTGTCCTCATTATGCTGGTTCGGCCCATTGCACTGCTTAGACGTCCAGTTCGTCCAACTTCGGTGGGTGGAAAGGATTCCACTTATCCATCTCATGAATAGGTATCTTGCCCTCGGCCTTCCATTGAGCCCCTAGTCGTGCAATAGTCTCTCTGGTCTTATCCCAATCAAGTTCCTTTTTTATCTTTTCAGTCTCACGTGCCCAATCATCGTCGCTATCATCGTCTTCTTCGGAAGAGGCTAATAATACCTCCCTAGCATTAGTGAGCCTCTGTGAGGCTTCGATTCCGATGCATAGACGCGGGTCGAATCTTCCTATGCCTTCCTCATTTTTCTCGTCACCCTCGGCATTGGCCAACGTCGCCAAGGCAGCGAGTCCTAAGTACCCGTGGTATACATCGGGAGGAGCACCGGGGTATTTACCAAATCCGCCAATCATGTGTTGCGTCTTTTCTAATATGAACTTCCTGGCGGGACCGCGATCGATGACCTGGCTTTCGCCCAGCATGAACAACGTACCGCTGACCCACCACGTATAGCACGTATCGGCAACCTTATTTAGGCGGCCATTGAAGCCAGTTATTTGAGGTGCGTCCGATATAGCTAATGTAGATAGATCGGGTAGTGGGTGGTTTTTGGATTCGTCACTTTCGTCGTCGGAATCGGGTTCAAGGTAGTCAAATTGGCGACAAGCTAGGAAATGCACCAAAGATGGAATGGAGGGAATGCCGGCTCGAAGGTACCGATCCGGTTCCGTAGCCGCGTTTGGGTTGGTGAGGTCAAGAATAGATAGCGCCGCTACAGCACAGTACACGTATCCAGCATGACTCTCGTGTGTCGAACTCTCGCCTAGACCACCATCGAAAGTTTGCCCTCGTCGTATGTGCGCCACAAGAGCATCGACATTGAAGTCCTCGCCCGTCTCAGCTCCCGCAAGAGCCCACCTTATGGTAGCAGCTAGGTAGCAATACCGCATATCCCTGCCTCCCCCTACATACCCATCCTCGTCAATTATTTCGCCAAAGCTTCCGTCGTCCCTTTGTAGCGTTTTAAGCCATCGTAGGGTTTTTATGCGGTTTACTCCCTCGAATGCTTTAGAGCCGTCATCTTCAGCCAAAATACCTAGCAGAAGTAGGGCAAAGTAGGTAGCAGCCATATTAGCATTGGCCGGGTCCAATGCGGATTCGACATTGTTAATAGCATCCCACTTAGTAGTATACTCTGCTGGTAGGACGTGGTGAGGTGAACCGCAGAAACCACCTTGTGGATGTTGTAGTGACAAAACCCAGGCTCTTAGGCGGGTACGGTCTTCTCGACTTATAAGAGAGGCTTTCAGGGGATCCTTCGGGGGTTCGGAGTATGAGGAAGACGAGGATAGGAGGTCGAGAGCGGCAACTATGAAGAATCCGAGAGTGAGACGGATGCTATCGTTGCTCACATAGTGATGAGGGAGCACGGAGCGGAAACATCGCTGCCAATAACGAATATGTCGGGCTGTATCAAGGGGAGGCTGCTGATCGGAAGATGTCATTGTGTGTGTGTGTGTAGGTAGCTTGTTATGTATAGGAAGAATCGAGCATTGGAAGAGGAAGTTGAAGAGGAAGATAAAAGGGAATAAGGTAGAGTTGAAGCTAATAGGGAGGAAACATTTAGAGAAGGAATTATATGCAACTAAGTTTACTTGAGCAAGTCCTACTTTCCTATTACTGTGGTTATCCTAATGGATGTAAATCGTTTCAGCCTGCCCCTCCCCTTTCGATTACCTGCATCAGCCCTATGGGCCCCGCCTGCCCCTCCATCCATGTGGCTGCGGAGAGAGCCACGGCTTCCTGGAAGGTCTGTCTAGTGTACCTAACTCAAATCACTGAGGTGGTGAATAAAAAAGTACGCAGATACCTTAGGTGCTTATCAATGTTAAGCTCCCGCGATAGGCGATAAGGATAGGCACGATAACTTACCCAAAACCAAATAATCCTAGTCCCTGAAAATGGGAACGAATTGGCATTGCATGCCACCATCTGCACCATTTCCCCCTTCCCATCCCCGAACCTGACACAAGACAACCCCTCCAACACCCAAAGGACCCAAGGATTCTTTCTGCATGCGTGTCGCAGGACGAGCGCTGTTCCGTTGAGTCCGTCACACGACGGCCGTTACGATTCTTGTCGACGTGTATAGAACTTGTACCGTTCCCGTTCCCGTTCCCGTTCCCGTTCCCGTTCCCGCTCTCGTTCTCGTTCTCCGACTATCTCTCCACCAACGGAAAATAGAATATTATCGTCGACGCTCGTTTCGAATAAGAATACCTATACCTATACCTATACCTATACCTATACCGTTCCAAAGATCACAACCATACGAACGATCCACCATCAACCGTTCAGAACGGGAACCCAACGATGGCGCTCATATCAGTCAAAACCATCGTGACATCTCTCTGCCTCTTCCACATCACCCTAGCCTACTTCTTCTACACGAATCCCAATGCTATCTCCGACCAGGCTCTTGTCTACGTGTTAGGTGAAGCCATGGGCATGGTAAGCTCCTCCCCATTTATACTCCTCCATCCCAACCAACGAGTAGCGATCAAAACCACTAACAAACAACTCCCCAACAGCCTCAAACAACCGCCTTCGCAAAGCCCAACGCCGTCTCCTCCCTCCTCGGCGTCTCTCTCCTCGTAACCGGCCTCTCCGACCTACTCACCCTTTCCCTCCCCGAAGAAGTATGGCTAATCCACTACTGGGGTGCACAAGCACCTCTCCGCATCATCGTATTCGCCTCGCTATCGCTATTCACATATTTCTCGACGCCGACCGCTGGCCGGACCGGACCAAACCGCATGTCGCACCCGTTGACACCTCCTTCGTCCCCCTTTGTCCCCGGTGCCGTAATTAGCGGTAGTGACGGCTTGCGCAACCGTGTTTTCTTCACGTTTGCATTCATCGAGTTTCTTAGTTGGTTTTGGGTCTGGGTTACACTGAAGGAAGAGGCTGCGACCTTTCTCTCTCGCAAGAAGAGGAGGGGGAGCAGCAGTGGTGGAGAGGTTCTGCGGTAGATGGGTACGAGACTGTGAGAGCATGGGATGTGAATTGCGTTATGTTTGCGAACGCGAATAAACAATTACACTGCCCACATTTCAACGAGCGCGACGTTTCTGATCCAGATTCTGAGCCCTCACTTTACGACAGCTTTATTTTCTCCCCATTTTAGCCATATTATGTCGTGCAGCGGGTTCTTTAAGACCATATTTTAGCGTGGGCATAGTCATAGGCATAGGTTGTTGGCATATCTACAGCATCGAGCTGGGGCTTGCAAATTAGATTGAACGACTCCTAGAAAGAGTGAGAGAGATACAAAGGTACGGAATATACCCTTTTCTTCGATAGATTGATTACGTTACATAGTACCCATCTTGGATGGCGGTCTCGTCTATGTTATGAATGTACGGTTATTTATGTGTTTCTCATTAACAATCGCAAGTATCTGTACAAGTTATCGCAACTTTTATGTATGGCATCGTAGTAATACCGCATTATGCCTAAATATCCGTTGGCCAGAGTTAGGACTTAATCTCCTCCCTTCCGTATCTTCACTCTCAAGTCTGCCCCTTAGATATCCTTTATTCACAAGATTTCTTCGGCTCAAATATCAAGATCCAGAAGTCATATTGGACCTATACATGATTTCCAAGCTTTCGAAGAGTGCCACTCAGATATAAAGGAGGTATAATAGAGATATGCAGAAATGCTCCGGAATCATAATTAGAGCCCTCTCGAGGCAGTAGAGTGAAGCCCGGATTATAGCAAAGATTAAGATGAATAGGCTAGTCGAATCTGACGGCAGACCAACCCTTCATGAGCTCACGCCAAGACTCGCCAACCTTGTCAGCCCATAGTTCACCGTTCGCCTTAGGGATGGCGGCTCTGATCTTGCTAGCCACCTCCTTCTTGAATGCCGGATCCTCATCATATACCGCAGTATAATCACCAAACACCCAATCGCATAGTCGATCTCTCCAGCCGTCGACATTGCCCAGGTAGTCCTTAAGCAGCTTAATGCGAGCTTTGATCGTGTTCTCCGACTCGACAGCAGCGGCTGTCATCTTCTTAAGCTCAGGCGCGAGCCACGCGAGTTCAGCGGATGCGCGAGATTTATCAGTGTTCTTAAGTTTCTCAGAGATGCTCGTAAGGTAGTTCGTTGTATACTTGACGGCTAGAATTGATTCGCGTAGCATGCCCATAGCATGAAGAGCTGCAAAGCCGTGGAAAGCGTAAATTTTAGAGTGGATATTCTCAGGCACTTCCAAGAAATCTTTGGTTTGGTCTTCAAGGCTGTCTAAAATACCCTTGATAAAAAAGCGATTGAGATCGCGGGTTTCATTAGTAGACGCCGAGAGGAATCCGTGTCCAAGAATGCTCTTCACCGCGTTCGCGAGTCTCCATATAACCCCATAATACCAATACTCAGGTGTCGTGAAAGAACCCCTTACCGATCCTCGCAACTTTCCTAGCTTGTCTTTCTCATCTTCCGGAAGCCCCTTGTCGCCGATGGCTAAGAGAGCTCTCATTTCTTTCTCAAGATGGGAACTAGTAGCGAATGCATATTTCCAGTCGATCTGTGCAATTTGTCCTACCTTCGACGGTTTGTACTCCTTTGGCTGTACATAGCAGACAAAGTCAAGAAAGCGCTCGGCTATCAACCCAGCATGAGCGCGGCCACCCTAATGTCACGATTAGTATTCGGCCCAGAGACATGATATCAAAGACCACAAACTGTTGGGAGCGGTCCATAGTTGACCAAAGCAGAAATAGGCTGCGACGTTTCACTATCTGGAATTGCAAAGATTCCGTAGTCAGTGATGTCTCGGATCATATGGTCGGGTATTAGTTTCCCTATCAAGTCAGCATTCTCGAGTTTCCTTCGCGTCGAAGAAGGAAAAACATACGGACAAGAGGCTGGTCTTCTATAGGAGCCTCAATCTTGCCTGCTTTCATTCGTAGGCCTCGGCGTTCTTCCACAACAGCTATAACCAAAGTACAGCTTGCAGTTTGCTTTTCAGCATGCCGAATCATCTCCTGGATGCTGGAATAAGTTCCCATTTCCAAAGAATCCATAATTCTTCTGGGTGTCGTTGTCATAAGTCCCCTTGTGAAATGTACAAGGAAAGGTTCAATTGGGTTATCGCGACTGGAGCCCGTGGTGAACAGCCCCGGAGCGATAGATGATATCCGATCGACGAAGAGAAGACCCAGAGAATCTAGGAGAGCATTCTTAACATCAAAGCGATCCCACAGAATCTTGGCTCGGGACACACAACCCATGAGAAGGTACAGCTTAACGAGCAAAAGACGGTGTGTGCTGCTGACAGATGGCGACGTCGTTAAGCATGATTCTAGCCAGATAACGGCTTGTAGGAACAGTTGGATGTTTGCACGGTATAAAGAGTTAGTTCCCATCGGCGGAGATTCGGTAGCAAGCCCTGAGAGCCTCAGTAGGCATACAGCTCCGATTACTGCAATATCTGAGAATAGGTCCTCGCCTTGACCAGATAAAACCTTCTGGCGAAAGTCGTCATCTTCCATGCCTGCCTTATATGCGTCAAGGGCATTAACTGCGATGGACTTAAGACAAGACACGCAGGTCCCACGTTCAACCCTTTCGTTGCAAAAGACACAGCCAAGTATACTTCCTGCTGCCACTGCATATCGTATCCTCAAACTTAAGGATGTTAACATGAAGCGTTGGAAGATATCATCGCACTGAGACGTTAGAGTCAACAAAATCATACGGTATGAATACTAGCAGAGTTTGGTGGTTACCTTGATGCTGGTGATACGAAGAGATGTAATAAATGCGGCGATCTCTGTCTTGCTCAACTCGGGTATGAACGATAACGCTTCGGCAAGGCAGCGGGACTCGTTATAATGCTGAACGACATGATTCGTGAGGTTAACGACCCGAGTGGTATAGCCATCAGATCCCGGGTCGGCTGGTGATTCTCGTGCAATGAGGATAGATAGAGAGAGAATGCTATGCGTTCTTTGGAAAATAGGCTTCATGCTTTCCGCTCGGGTCAAAGCCTTGATCAATTTGTCGACTAACTGGCGAACCTGTTTAAGGGCTCTGAGGAGAGGTTAGTATTGGCGTTTCTATATGTAGAACGGATGAACTTACCGCTTCCTATCAGGCTGGCGCTTTGCCGCTTGAAAGATGGCCGTAAACAGCCCATATTCACAGCTTGCAGATATGTAGGATTGGTCTTTCAAGCTTCGCGAAGGCCTAACCTTTTCTATAGCTCGAACTAAGTCTTTCTTAATTGACGAGTCCTGTTTAGCTTCTACTTCTATGAGCTTCCGCAGGCTAATGACCCTTTCGTCGTCTTCGATAGCCGAAGCTTCGGTTTGGGCTATACGAGTGGCTTCTTCCAATACCTCCTTTCCTATTTGAAAGATATCGTCCCATGCGCAGTAGGTCTGTAGATAACTTAGAGCTATCCAATAGGGTTCCTGTTGGCCAGCTTTGAGGAATGCCAGGGGGCTATACTCAGGCTTCCTAAAAAGCTCCAAGTTTTCTTTCGGGCTACAATGGCTGATTCGGATATTCAGCCACAGCCAGGCTTCAGATTCATTATAGATGACACGATCATCGTTACCAGAAGTCTAATAATTATAATCAACGCTTGTCCTCATAGCTATATTTTCTTTATCAAAATTCTTACCATAGTCCGGAGGTCAAAGGCTTTGTTGGCCTGCGCTTTTGCAAGCGACGCGAAGATCTTTCTGCTACCCTCGGGGCATTCATCGGACAGCTGTTCGGGTCAGAAAGATAGGCTCAAAAATAGGACGGCTACGAGAGTAAAATCTTACAGAATACTGGTGAGTGGCTAGGATATATCGAAATAAGAACTTCCTGTCGCTAGCAAAGTTCTTATTCAAGGATGCTGCAATCTATATGGGTTAGCTGATAAGTTTTACGTCCGGGAGCGTAGAAGGGGATTACTTGTTGAGCATTCTTCCAGTCCGAATTCCAGACGCAAGCATCGAAGCATCGAGTGCAAGACTTCTGGTCTTTCGGAAGGGCCTTCACCAGTCTTGCGCGGAGAACGCCGATGGTTTCCGAATACTTGATATCGGTCCGGGAGCAGGCAAACTCGTACAAGTCCAGCGTATCGACATCAGATACGGTGATATTTTCCTTAATCATCCTCTCAACTTCGACCTTTCCTGCACTGCGGTCGGCAACATTGTCGTTCTGAGATTTAGCAGCAATCTCGACGGCCTGGCAAGAAGTCAGCTACGGTACATGGAATAGAAAACACACATGACTTACCAAATAGTACGCGTCTTTTGTGGTTCTATAACGCTGCCTCGCCAAGTTCGCAGTGGTGGTCCATTGCTCTTCGGCAAAGGCAGTTAGCAGGCTGACGGGGCCGGTAGGTTTGAGATTGATGGGCCGTGGGGTGGGAGGTATTAAGGGAGGTTTCATGGCGAATGTGATGTGGTAGTGGTAGTGGTAGTGGTAGTGGTAATCTTGTTTTTATACTGTGGTAGTATGTTTTATTTATGTAGGCTGCCTTTGTGATGGTGAATCTAAAGCCTACTTCTTAGGTAGGCATCTATTTTTATGTTAGGTACCTAAGGTAGGTGCATAAGTTTCTAAATGTGAGGTTTTAAGGTGAGGGTTTGAAGAGGGAAGAATAAATGACAGTGGGGTATCATTGCAAGCTACAAGCTGCAAGTTGCAAGTTGCGAGTTCCAAGTGTTGCTACTTGTAGTTATTGTAAATAAGTGTTTAGAATTTCCCTCATGCTAATCCTCTCGTAGGAGACGCAGGAGACGAAATACCAATATCTACGTCGTTTAGACTAGTGTCATCAGACCATGGCGAATATTCTTATGATTGTTGCTTGTTATCTATAGCATCTATAAAGGAAGTAGTTGTATCTCCCCCGCCATTGTTCTTGTTAAATTCTGCCGCCGAAGTGGATTAGGGTTCCTTCTACATAATTATTAAAATTGGTAGGCGGTGTGCATTAGTGCGCCTGCCTGTACTCGCCTGTGACACTCGCCCTATATGAGATAATATAGTACACTAGGTTAGCGCCTTACATTACAACCGTGTACCTACCTACCTCAGTCTTCAGGGATTAGTAATCGACATAAATCCATTAGAACAGCATACAAATAAAATAATACATAACTACATGTAGGTATTCATCTTCTTTGTACATCATGAATGTAGTCTTTCTGTGATCTATTTTACAGGTATTATTACAACATACAGGTAGGTAGCTATATGTAAGAATACATGTAAGTAATTCATTGCAAACCGATAAACTCTGCTACTTCAGCTTGAACTCCCAAACATCAATTGATGTTGTCTAGAAATATCTGACCGGGTTCGAAGACTCTTACATAGGTAGACCTCAAGTCTAGACTACGGGCCAAAGAAGATGCTGCCACCTTCCCTCTTCCTTTTATTGGTCTTCCAGTAAATCCGGTTAGAAATATTGATAAGCTTGAGGTATATTTAGAAGTTATCCTTACCCATTCCTTTTTGCAAGCACGATATGCCCTAGGCGGAGTCTCGCATTAGTATGGCCATATTTTCTACATTTCGTTCCCCAATCTCATTATAATTCTTAGGTTAAACCCTCAAGAGGTACTCACTCGAAGTAGTCCGTGCACATTCGCCTATCTCCCCCATTGCGGTTCAGACACCGGATACTTTTCGCTGCAGCCTCTTGACAAGGGTCGAAGAATTCGCTTTTTGATTTACTGTCGCAACCACAGTTAGCAGCTTGCCAATTAAGCTTGGATTTACCGTAGACTTGCTTTTCGAACTTGCGTTTCGTATCTTTATCCCATGGATCTCCGCTTGGTTCAGCTTGAGGAGACATGTTGGGCCATTAAACGTGCGGGCGTGATGTGAGAATTAGGTTGAAAACGTCCGACCCTCAAAGCGATGATGTAGATATTGAAAGCTTTCGCGTGGGCGCCGTATCTTCCCTATCTTCCCTAGAAGTACAGGGGTTAAGGTGGATACGGGGACACATTCAACTTAAAATTAGGTAAGCAACTGAGTCAGCAGTATGGTCCCTAAGCCCCTATTTCAATTTTCAGGGTTCCAACACTGGCACTTACAGTCTTACATACATCGTCTAACCAATTCGCCATGTAAAACACTCAGAACCCACATCTATTAAGTGTGATGAATATATTAAGTACGAATAAAGCCCCCCAATAAGAATCAATAAGGATTAATAAGAAAAATATAGATATATATCACAATAACTTGTTACTCCATGTAAGGAATAAGGCCCTCAAAGTTATACTGGTTGACTGGGTCCTATAAACTGCAAGCAATGGTACGAAGGAGTTCTTCCTTTATCTTCAAAAAGACCTAAAGGTTTGACAGGCGGTTACTGTTACTAATAATTACCGGGTAGGAAACTACGCAAGATACTAAAAAACACATAACAGCCGCAGCTTCGCCTACCCCGGACAATAAAGCCCAGCGTACTATAGTTCACGAAATACTAGAAACTAGACTTATACCCCCGGAGAAGTCTCTCGATCGTATATTCGATAATGTAACCACCATCACCGGTGGGGGATCCGAGACAACTGCTAGCGTTCTATAAGCTGTCCTTTTTCATATATTTAGTGATACTATGATCCTCTAGCGAATTCGAGCTGAACTCGCTTCTATAAATGTGGACCTAAGCGAGGTAGGATTAAAGACATTTGAGTCGCTACATTACCTAACGTCGACGTTGATGGAAGGGCTGCGACTAATCCCGGCCATCGCCACAAGTATGGCGCGCATTTTCCCGGATGGGGGCTTCTTCTATGGCAACTAGCGAATACCTGCCAGAATTCCCGTTCGGATGACATTAATACTGACATATACGGATGACATGCTCTATCAAAACCCTAAGCCCTTCAATCCAGATCGTTGGATGGATCCAAAATCTCGAAAAATGGACGACAAAACATTCGCCCCTTTCTCAAAAGGGACAATGATTTGCTTCGGGCTGTAGTAAGTTTCTACATTCCAGTGATAGCCGAAGTATCAGTTTCCTAATGCCATAAATTAGTCTGTCACAGGCTGAGTCGTACCTAATCATTGCTACACTTGTCTATTGCTACAACTTCCTGTTCCGGGACACAGAAGCCGAGGATTTTGAGTGCATAGGTGAGCAGTTTTCCATTGGCACTAAGGAAAAGGGTACTCTGAACGCCATCA
The DNA here is from genome assembly GCA_902805455.1 of Daldinia concentrica. NCBI lineage: Eukaryota > Fungi > Ascomycota > Sordariomycetes > Xylariales > Hypoxylaceae > Daldinia > Daldinia concentrica. Next base: position 213,170 of record CADCSW010000006.1, read on the forward strand.
TCACTACCCATAAGGAGTAAAATTGGAGGGAAGGCCTTGGTATAGTTACATCAAGAGACAATGGGGCAATCCTTGATGGATTTACACAACCTCGACTATAACTTCGACTATAGTATATTACTATAATATATATACACAGTTATATTTCATCCGCATCTATCTTCTAGTAGGACCGCCTCCTATTTCCTCCCAACACTTTCAATAGATGTGATCTGGATGGGTTCGCCGGCCATCCTTATTACTTCGCAAACCCGAGTATTAATTCATACTACAACAGCCAGGCGAATTAAAACAAGATGCTAGATCCATCCAGTTACCCAGGCAGGTTCAAGCACTGTCAGTAGTGACTTCAACCAATGTAATATGATGAGGCTCAACTGTGCTACCATCACTAACATCACCACACCAATACATTAATAGAGAGATAATGTATGTCATTACGTCGGGTTTTCAATGATTCATTTGCACTAATAGGTATGAGTGTTACATTACTTGGATAACTAATATATGAAAAGCAAGTTGCCGGTTCGATATGGTAAGGCGTGGAATATGATTTTAGTAGTGAAAGGCATTGGGTCCGTAATATTCGTGTCATTAGTAAGGCCGTGCTGACGAAATAGTTCAGTTGTACCTAAACTACCCTCAAACTGTTCACATAACTATCAATAGAAACAGTCAAGTAGATTGCTATATGCGTAGCTTCTACAAGGTTGGTTGACTTGCGCCATTGAAATATAGGCCGAAAGACGTTTAAGTAATCGTTTATAATATCGATCAATATATTCGGGGCTTTCAAGTTCTGTCGTACTTAGAGGCTTGACGAGAGATTAATCGGTAACTCCTCAACTGGGACATAGTAGTAGTAGTACCAGACCTGAGATATCGGATTATCTGAGCAGTGTCATTTGATGGGGATTTTAAATACAATGTGGCGTGGCGAAATAGGTGGCGTATTTGGGTCTGTCCAACTTTAGACCTGCATAGCCGCCGGCTTTTGATTACCTAGTATACAGCTGGGATTACCATGAGGCTTTCACTCGGTCTAAAGAGGGCTGATGGTTGTTTTGGTACGTGCTGCCAAGCCACCGGCTTTTATGTTAGAAACGTAGGTGATCTGTTGCTTCGCTCCTAATTTCTGACGAGACTGCTTCTAGCTGTACGGGAGAGAAGTAGAATGAAAGTCTGTTGCCCTCAAATCGAATCTGTTCGACCTTCAAAGTTAACGGCAAATCTAACTTACATCATTCCCTCAAGACTCTGGTAAGCAAAAGTTAGGTTTTGCTGGGGCTTTTTGCACGCTTGGGTAACACGAAGCCCCTTTATGACTGAGTAAAAACTTATTCATCTAAGACATGCATGAAATAGTTGCAGCCTGTGGCGGCAAACATGTCGTAATGTAGTATCAACTATTGCTACTTACAAATAAAAGCATTGACCATATGCCTACAGCCTTACACACCTCAGCGGAGACGAGCTAGAGCCATAATAGATAAACTATGGCTCAGCCGTGATTCTCTGGACAGTGAACGGGCTGGGTTGTATTAGCGATATCTCGAGACGGCCACATGAGCGACGCATCTATGTTTTACAACCTGGTGACATAATGCGACTTATATTTTGTAGGGTCTCAGTGGACGCTACACGAAGCTGAAGAACTGTCTCGGAAAATAGGCCGAAGGATCCCGTCCGACTATCATGTATTTTGATTGGCCTCTGAAACAGGTCGAAGGATTCTTCCGCACAGAACTGTAGGTGACCCAAACAGCGGGATCCTTAAAATCTGCGGCCGGATTGCAGTACGCCCAATGAGCTGAACATGCCTTACAGGGGAAACCGGTGCCGAAAAAGCCTAGGCTGCCTAGGAACCTGGGGTTCGTGGACTTTGGTTCCCTAGTTTGGAGGTTGGGGGCCTGATGACAGGGGCTGCTGCGGCATCGAATTCTCAATTAGGGACTCAACTCCAATTCAGAAGCGAAAATAGTGAGTGTATATACATATTGTGTAACGTAGGCGACAGGGCGGATCCTTCATACCTTTTCTTATTCCTGTATATCTCCGTCTATGCTCTCTGTCTGTGCTCTCTGTCTGTGCTCTCCTCAAATCTCAACCAAATGTTAACCAACTTCCGCCGGTGTGGTGAACTTAGAGTCACCTATATCATAATAAGCTAGAGGGCACGATGTCGCCTAACAATCTCCAAAATGAGCCTGCTGGTCTAGAAGTTGCTCCAGTGTCCGACTTACCATATGTCGTCGAAGGGCCGACTATAATAGAGAAGCCATACGACGGCACACAGTATGCGCACGATCAGCAAGTGCTCTTTTATCAGGGCATAGCCCAGCAGAATGCTTACTCGAACGGGGTGTATCCTCCCCAAGGGTACCCTATCCCTAGCCAGGGTCAGCCATACTGGGGAGGTTCTCAAGATGGCACATACCTCACTGACAAGAATCTTCCTGTACTGCCAAGCAGTAAAAGAATATGTGTATTAAGAGTAAAGACTTTCTGGTTGATCGTTGGTCCGCTCATTGCCATTATCGTCATTGGTTTGGCAGTGGGCTTAGGTGTGGGATTGGCTACTTCGCATAAATCAAGTTCGGGTTCTGAGTAAGCGATACTAAGTAATCTCTTCACGATACTATGATACTTGTACTAATATACAAGCAGCGCAACTCCGACATCATCACACCCCTCAAGCACAACTGGGTCAGCATCCATCGCGTGCCCGCAGTCAAACGGAACTATATACGAAGGGGCCGGCAACGACCCGTTCCTAGTTCTCTGCAACATAGACTACAACGGCAATTGGGAAGGTAGCGGAACTACAGACATTGGTAATGAAGAGACAAGTTCCGTAGAGGACTGTATCGATATGTGCGCAGGAAACTCGACCTGTGCCGGCGCGGGCTGGGGTAACTACAATGGACATAATGTCTGTTGGATGAAGGGAAAGTTGGGCTCACCGCAGGACTCCCCGAATTGGTTCTTCGTGATTCGACAATAGGTTGGCTGGGCTAGGGAATTAAATACTAGGGGACAGATCTAGTAATGGGCGTCTAAAAGGGCTTATGCGATGGGTGGTAGCGCTGGGTTTACATCGTATTAGGATACGGTCTATGCTCGTTTTTCTATGTATTTCCTGTATGTATTGTATATATACACTCGATGATACCCTCGACGATGCTCTCAACAGGGGTTTAATGCTGAAGCCCCTGGCATATCAAATCTAAGATCTGATACGCCACAGCTATCTGCGCATTGAACTTTGAGGTCCCCAATGATGTTTCGAACGGCGTTTGATCCTTGTGCTTTACACCTGCAGTCATGCTCAACATACCTTATATATCTCATTGGAAAATTCGGCAGATATAGGTAACATTACGTTTACTACGAAGATGAGCAGCTAGCCTAACACCTTTTTCACGGGTGTATTCAAGCAACAAGAGACAGACCAAGAATAAAGGGTTACGAATATGACAACGTCATGGATTGTTGCTCACTAGGAGTACTCTTCTTCTAAGTAGCTACATACATTTCTATGCCGGCTATATACAACCAGACCATTTCATAGCACCCTCACTAACTCTGAAACAAACAAACTAATATAATCCCAAGCGTCTCCCACCCCCGAGTCATATAGCAAAATTTCTAAACGCATCCATGATGAGCGAAAAGGGGTTCATATATGCTAGTGAACCCGCGCTGTTCTCTACATGGCTGGAGTTATCACCACTAGATAAAGTTAGCAAACGGAACTAAAAGGGCGTGAAAAGGAGGGGAAAAAACGAAAAATAAAACCAAGAAAAACACTAACCCGCAACTCCAGCTCGCAGCCTCGTCTACATTCCCAGTCCCATCCCACTTTGCCGTATCCGGATACGCACAAATCGGCCGCTGCCTCAACACCCCCGACGACGGGTCTATCTGGCTTTTCCACGTCGTAGCGATAACCTGATCGACCGGCTTGTCGTTCTCCACCCAGTCGATAAGCGCGAGTAAGACGTCGTGCTGCGCGTCCGCGAAGCCGGGCACGGAGTACGTGTCGTTTCCCAGGAAACCGGCTTGGCCAGCGCTGCCGAGAGCCCACGGCGCATCGACCGCTGTTAGTCCGCAGTGCTGCATGCCCGGTATCTCGAGGCGGCGGAAGAATTCGCGGGCGGCGTTTACGTCTCCGCCGCTCGTCGTGTCGACCACGCGTTCGTAATACAAACTTCCGGCCGTGGTGGGGACAAGGCCGTCTGAGGCACCGTGGTATAGCAGCATTTTGCCGCCGCCGTCGCGGAACGTTGTTAGGTTGTAGTTTTTGGCCGTGGCATTACCCGGGTCTAACGCCTCGGCAAGCTGGAGTATCGAGTCGTTGTACTGCGATGCTTCCCACAGGGGGTTATCTAGGAGGAAGTATCGGACGTATCCTAAGCCAAACGGACTGGAATCCGAGTAGTTGAGTAGTGTGTACATCTGGTTTTCGGACCCGGGGAGTAGTCCCGGCATCACGCTCTCGCCTGTCGAGTCGAGTGTAAATCCCGTGTACATCTTTGACAATGTGTCAATCTGCGCGTCATTCAGACAGTTGTCGGAATTAGCGAAGTCGGATGCCGCGGTACTGCTACCATTGCTGCATCGCAGGGCATCGTAGTTTACGTTACATTGTTCCGGTAAGCTGATGATGCCGTCGGAGACACCGTCAATATCATCGCATTGGCGTACGACCTCGGCGCCGATAGGTGGTAGTGTTTCCCAGTTGATATGCTTAGGGTCGTCGGCGGGCCAGTTATATGTAGCGATCTTGCAAACCCAAGTATTAAGACGGCTCGTGTACCAAGCCGGAGCACCGACAAGCACTCCGTCGAAGCTACCGGGAGAAATCTGTACCTCCTTGAGCCCTTGCCGACCGCCCGTTGAGCATCCGCTATAGTATGAATGGCCGATGGGCTTTGCGTAGTAGGTTGTCACAAGGTTTTTGCCTACTAGGACGGTGCCATGCAGGGCACGCCAGCCCCAGTCCTCCTTCATCTCAGGGTTGTCGAGGGCCCAGCGGATGTCGCCAGTCGTTGAGTTATGGCCCGTATCCGTTGAAACAACGGCAAAGCCGTACCTGACACCAGCGCCCATATCCATCCAGTTGATGCCACCTCCGAATCCTCCATTGCCAACAGCGAGGAAACGGCCGTTCCACTCTGCCGGTAGGAATATTCCGAACCTATATGAAGAAATCGGTGATGAAGCGACGGATATAATAACAGCGCATAGTTCAGGTAAGTTTGTCGGCGGGATGGGGTACATAAGATCCGTGAAAGGCTCGCCGAACGTGCCGCCGGCGCTGACGTACTCGACTTTCTCTACTTTGGCCGCGGCCGGAAGCACACTAGCGAAGGTCGCGGCTTCGCAGCTTACACCGCCGACCTGCCTACGGCCGTTGTCGTTATTGTTGCTGTTGCTGTTGCTGTCATCATTACTCCTCGCTGACGTAGAAGAAGCGAGAGTAGTAGCTAAGGCCGTCACCGCAAGGGTTCTAAGGGAAAATTGGAGAAGGCCTGAGCACATCATCGCTAACATATCATGCCGCCACACTGATTTGCAATAGAAACTGCTCTTTTGGGGAGCGAGCTTTTAGATGTGCTACTTCAGGCTGAAGTTAAGATAATATATATGCCACCGGGAATACACACCTACCAACATGCATCGTCTATGTATATACTCGTCTTCACAAACCTACCGACCACGCATGACCAAGCTCGTGGGCTAGCTTGGCATGAAAGGAACTGTGGAAAGGAGGTTGGGGGTACAAGTCATATACAAGACCTTGGCTCAGCATGGCATCCCTGTGTGTGACCATGCCATTGGGTGCTTCAAGTGTCAACCTAACGAGCTTATTATCTGGGGTAGACTTACATAGAGATCTATATCCACCAGAATGGTATACACTAACTACGGAGAATATACATACATAGTAGTGGAACGGTCTAGTAGTTTACCTAGCCCAGTCTAGCCAAGCTGCCAGACTGCCAGGCTGTTTCTCCAAGTCGCTTATGACCTCGTACCCTTGCTTCTTTGTATCCATTGTCAAGTGCGGGGTTTCTTACCGCTTTCTTATCCGCGGAAACAACTAAGATCGTATTCCAACCCCGGTTAGAATTTCTGTATTTACCAAGGTATTTGCTTAACTCCGAGGTACTAACCGGGTGTTTCCGAATGCAGGTCCCAGCCAGACCGACCCAGCTTCTGTCGTCGTAAGTGTCTACCCTTCGCGGGATTCACCAGGAATTCCGGCGATTGGCTAACCTAGAAAAGCTTGTCAAAAAGCAAATGCAGCTTGTGTACGTAGCGAGATCCATGGGCCGTGAATATTGTCACTAGTCTAGAGTGGCTTGGCATGATAGACTTGTTTTTCTTAAAGGGGCTCGTGCAAAGTACTCGTTGTCTAGATTTTTAGAGAAAGTTAATTCAGATATATTTGCTTGGTATAAAGTTTCTACGATAGGAATCGCATAAGGATACTCCTCCTACTAATCTGAGAGTTGCTACCAGCATTCAAAATAAAGTAGACAGCTAGCAGTATTCCATAAACACACGTTACAACTTGTATAGTCTAGGAGTTACGCCTTCAGCAGCCCCATTTAGTAGAGCGCGATTCTTTCGTCCATAGTAATATCTCAATCCGAGAGCACCAAAAGCTACGAAGAAAAGCATAGCACAGTTCACACCGTGACCAGTTGGGTAGCCTTTCGACGCTTCGTCGGCCTTGTATATCCATACTCCTGGAATCTGCCCGAGACCTGCGCCAATGCTGACATTGAGCGCCACGGCTAATCCAATGGACGCCGTGCTCCACATGTTCGAGGTCAGCCAGCCAAGCATGGGTGGAATGCACCCGAATGCCCCAGCGGTCCCAACGATCAAGCAGCCATATCGATGAGTGTAAGCATCAGGCGGCAGCACAGCAGAAGCCAAGAATCCCGCTGCGCCGATTAAGGAAGCAATAGCACAGTGATAGCCTCGAGCGTTGAAATGATCCGCGGACCACGACATGAGAATTTGGAATACTACTTGATTAGCACCGGCCATTTTTACATGTCTCATATAGGAGACTTACCATAAGCAGCGGCCCATGGAGGTACTGTCATCAGTTGAGCCTCTAGATCGTGGAAGCCTAGACCAGCGACGATCGAAGGCGAGAATAGCGAGAGAGAGCTAAAAGGCAACGAAACCGCGAAGTAAATAGCGTAGTGCCCGCATAGCCGCCAGTCTGTAAGCGTGTCTTTGACGTCTTCCCAGGTCATAGAAGAAGCTGAGCCTTTAGCGCCTTCAAGATACAGTCGCTGGGCAGCCAAGTCCTTCTCAGTCTCTGAGAGCCAAGCTGCTCTCTCGGGGTAGTCTGGTAGGAAAAACCATACGAGAACTCCTGATAGACACGAAGGGATACCTTCGAGCATAAAAAGCCATCTCCAAGCAGACAGGCCGCGCGTCGGGTTCATATGGCCGACTCCATAAGCGATTGCTCCGCCGAAGGCACCGGCAAGAGTGGCACTTGCGAGAATGAAAGCTACCCGTACACTACGCTCGTCGCTTTTATACTGAAAGGAGTCTGAAGTTAGTAATTGTATCTGGAAACTGATTATACTCATATAAGGAAGAAAAGGTGTGCAAGGTTTTCATCTAGTCCGAAGGGTTCTGGTTTGAACTCACCCAAAATGTCAAGTAATATACTAGCCCGGGGAAAAGACCAGCTTCGAAGGCGCCTAGCAGGAAGCGGACGCCAGTCATCTGAGCGTAGTTATGGACGCCACCCATGCCAATGGTAATAACACCCCAAGAACACATGAGGAAGGCAAGCCATCTGGACGGGCGAAGCTTCTTAAGTAGAATATTCGACGGGACTTCGAAAAGGAAGTAGCCGATCAGGAAGATCATGAGCGCGATGTTGAACTCATAGTTCGAGGTTCCAGTCTCGGTTTGCATATCATTATGGGTCGCTGAATTGAGGACTTTGGCGTTGCCGATGTTGGAACGGTCTAAATAGCAGAGGAAGTAGATGCCCGCGGCTAGGGGCACGATGCGCTTGTCTTGCCTCCATAGCAATTTTCGCTCATGGGCAGAAGAAGCAAGGACGGTATTAGTTACCTCCTAGTGGCAATGAGAAACTATGTACTATCATTGGGGTTTATCTGTTTGTTACTTACATCCTTCAGGTGTCCCTCTTCGATCTCCTTGGCCTCGGGGCCGTTGTTCTTCTCTAGGTCGCTATGGGTGTTCTCGGTCGCCATTGCGAATAGCTAAGCTCCTTAGAACGAAATAGCTAGTTGGAAAGGAGTTCCAAGTGGGGATAGAGTATAAAAGAAGAACTGAAGAAGCCCTCGACGCGTGCTGGGGGTAGATATGGGGTATGGGGATGAGGGCACCCTTGTAAGCACTAGTCTAGGTCTGGAGAACAAAGGATGGCGGTAAGCTCGATACAATCCATGCAGGCCAAACAGATCAAGCAGATCAAACAGGCCGGGGAACTATTGGCCAACGCGGGGAAATCCTCGCCATCGTGACTAGAAAAGTCAAAGACGTCCCACTAGATTGGGACATTTTCTACATAACAGACGGCTCCCCACCGCTGCTAAAGCTCCCAATAGGACCGAGAATCTAGATCCGTGTAACCTATACGCTTTGTGTTGGGCGTTCCGAATGTTGGTCGAATTGCGTTCGAAACCATATCACACAGTAATACCACCACAAAAGGTAAAAAGCTCGGGCTAGTCGGGGCATGGAATCTCATTAGTATCTCTGAATAGGGACCACTAATAGCTTCTCCAACGTGGAGAAGACCCGGAGTCAGTGGATACCGCGCCACATTCTCGCATAGGTTGCGGGGGAATATACAAAGATATGGCGAAGAATACTCGTCGCCTATACTCGGATTGGAGAGAGCAATCATCGGAGGGCTAATTAAAAGGGGCGTAGACAACAGTTTGGGTTCGGCAGATAATATTTCGGCCGAGACGAAAAAGTTGAGGCTTATTTGAGCTTGAAGCTAGAAGCTATCGGCTATCAATCGTTCCCTTGTGACATCTCGAGCGGTAGCGTTGAGCCAACAAGTGAGCTAACAAGTGATCGATGTAATGACCATCCCTTTTCCCCGCCGGAATTGTATTGCGGCTCTAAAATGAGCGAGACAGCCGCTTCACATTCCTCGTAATTAAGTCTCTTTCTTATCGCGGTAAGAGAGGGTAACCAGGTCATTAACTCAGTAACGTGAAATTGTAAGGATACATCGGTCAATCAGTCATGCGTCCGACTCGTGCAGACAGACGATTTAGCGGACGCCACCACATATTGCTAGCAATGCTGGAAACAAAGCCGATACTAGTACTTTCGTTTTGCTTCTTTGATTACATACCGGATGTGTCTTGAAGAGGAGCGAACTGAAGGCGCAATATCGGGCGGAAACGGAACAATTCAGAAGTGACTATGGTTTTCGAACGAAGAAAAGTAAGTTTGAGAATAAAAGTCATATAAAACTTGTTAGTTATTGCACCAACTAACTATGTAAACAATCATCATGTTTATGCGAACCGAAAAGACGAGATCTGATTGACGAGAATTTTACGATGTAGAGGCAAAGTGCAAGCGCCATCAATTAAATCTCGAAACTCGTGATTCCTACTCGTAATAAAATAATAAGGTAATCGGTCTGGGCAAAAGCTTAGTAAACGAGTAAGGGGATATCAACACGAGATGCCTTATTTTTAGCACTGCTATGTAAAGAGAAGGTGAGGGGACATTTTAGGGCATTTCATTGGTGCTATAGCCGGGGCTGAGTACCTAGCTGCCGACTCGAATTCCACGTGCTGCAGCCCTATGGGAACTACCCAATACTAAAAAGTCCCCTAAGTCTTAGCTAGCTAAAACTACCTAACGTGTACCCAACAGCTTCCTTCACCTTACGTAAATTCATTTCTTTTCAAACAAACTGCTGATGCCATCATTAATGCCATAATTAATGCCATCACCAGGTTATTTAGTTGGATGGCTTTACGAGTCACCGCTTAACGGGTAAATGGATTGTTTGCTGCGTTTACGAAAAGTAAAACGAAGTAAGGGAGCAAAACTACCTAGGTAAAGAGCACGCTCTCGTCTATCTAGCATCGTCAAGTATCCTACTCCTCGCCGAGCTTAATAACAAATCGAAATTCGTAGTAGCACTTCCGGCGCCGACAACATGGAAGTTAGATCCAAAAATATAACTTAAAACGACCGGTGCGGAACCCGGAATGGCCATATGGATCGGAATTGCGGTGCCCGTGTTATGTGGCATGACTTCGTTCCACCGTCTCACTACGACGCCAAGCCAAGAAGTAAGCATCGTAAGCCAGCGAATACGGGATTTTGAGGCTTTGTAAAAAATAGCAGCACTGCCACGAGAGGTACGGTGAGGTGGACGTGTATATAATAATAGGGTTCATCGCTGCTCTTGTCCAAGAAATAATTCCATTAATCAACCAACCAACCAACCAACCAACAACAATATCAAAGACATACAATCTTCTTCATCACTCTTGATAACTTACTCACTTACACTATAAGTGTCATCACCAACCAACCAACAAGCAAATATGAAGTCCGTTTCTATTCTCTCGTCCCTCCTTCTCGGAGCCGCCTCCGTCTTTGGAGCCCCTGTGACCGAGAGACAAGTCGAAGCTCCGACTGAGTTCGACGTCACCAAATTCAGCGCCAACACCCTGCCCCACGGCACTGGAGCCTTGTAAGCCCCCTTTTTAACCCCTTATAAATCACAACACCAATACTAATACTTTCGCCAGCATCTCCTTCGATGTCGCCATCCCCAACACCTCAGTCTCCACGACCTGCGGGTACTCGGACCAATCATCCGTATCAACCCTACCCTCGGTATCTCTCCGAGCTTGCGATGACCCGGCCTTCGAGTGGCAGTTCCACCAGGACCCGTCGCAGCCCGGCACCGAGGGCCGCTACCGCGTCGTCATAACCTACGCTTACGACAGCCCCAAGAAGGTCGCCGGCTTCCACGAGTGGTCTGCCACCGAGTTCCCCTTGGAGAACTTTGGCTCCACCTACGCCACCTTCTACCGCGGCGAGCCCGACTTCGTCATCGCCAACGTGTCTTAAAGTCGGAGCCCAGTTGAGGTGTCGATGATTAATTCCTACTTGTTTCGTTATATCACTTTTCTTGATAGGGTATATATAAGCATAGACACGCTCAGACTACATATAGATTTTTATCTGCTCAGAGCTAATAGGGGGTATGTTTTAAAGGGGTCCTAAAGAGAGGGGTATTAGTCAATTTTACAGAATTAGCAATTAGTAATAAATGCTTAGTCCTTTTTTTGCTATTACAAAACTCGTTAATTGAAAGCACCAATCGAGCATGTACAAAGTTTTCCATTTGTGGTGTACTATGCAATAGCTATTTACATCTCTGCGACGTGGGCCCCTATTCTAGCTATAGTTTCGTCTGTCATCATGGTAGACGTTTCCGTGACGGCATGCATTCAGTAATGTCAGTACCTATAGCTCCCCTAAACTCAATGGACATAATACCGACTTAACCGACAGCTGCTTCATATTAACGAGTTGATCCCAATTTATGACATCTCAAAATCTCAAACTCATCCACATAAATCTCCGGGTACTGTCGTAACGTGAACAGTAGCATCGATGTACAGCTTATTCGTAGCAGTACACTCAATACCTGGCTTGATTCTGATCATACCATTAGGGCCAATAGAAAAGTTCTGACCGTGAATGGACACCTGCAACTTGCCTGATACTACTGAACATAGTCGGAGCTTATTACCGCTAGAGCCCCAAAAGTGAACTATACCAGGCTTGATGGTAATGACCTGGAAAGAAATATCGCGGCCTATCCGGACGGCTTGGTTTTGGGCCAAGTAAGAATTCGAAAAGGCGAAATCTGCGGGCCAGTTAGCAAGGTACCTAAAATATAACACGAGCCCTCGAGATTGGTTACTCTAGGATAGAGATATTCAGTTACATACTATCGACAGTCTCACTCTGCTCATCACGAATACGGCCCGGTGCGATCTCCCACACCTCTAGCTCAAGAGCTTGTGCTGGGTTTATGGTACTTGTATGTACTCTGCTACCAATATGGACTCCACTTTGAGGATTTGAAACAATGCTAGGTTGACGGGGAGAGTCAGATTGCAAAGGGCCGCGCGGTGTAAAACTTTCCTCCTTTGGGAAATTACGCGTTGCTGGTTTCTCCAACTGCTTCTCACTGTTAGCTAACCAGAATTGACTTGGTTCTGCTTCATCTAGTGTTGCATAAAAGGACACCAACCTCAGGCTCCAAATTCTTCCTGCGTGAACTTCTCTTTAGTCCATCCTCTCTCACGGGAGCTTCCGTACCCAACGAGCTAGAGGCTGATAGGGTCCTACCCGGCCTACGAGCTTTGGAAAGTCCGTCCTCATTATCACCTGCTTGAGAAAAAGATAAGGTAGCAGGTTTAGACGATTTCAGGTAATGATTGAGAGAGGGTTCCTTCAGAGGTTCCTTGGGATCCAATTGTTTGTGAGACACTACCTCAGCAGGCATAGCCACACCAGTCGGCATTAATTTCTTAGTAATAGATAGAGTGCCATCCTTGTTGTCGTTAAGGAGTGAGGCTCTGTGGCCACGCTATAATAAAAATGAGCTTTATTAAGTTAACCCCTCGAACCCAAAGTACTCACATTGAAATGGGCCCCGAGACCTTCAAGTTTCGAGAACAGAACGCGACACGAACGTATCGGGCATATCCACGGAGCATCAGGATTATCATGAAGGGTATAGCCCCGAGGCAATAATGCACCAGAAGTGGTCTGGGTTTCTCCGGACGGAACTAGTTAAATTAGTTTGCGACTTTATAAAGACTATGCGGCAACAGAAATAGCTTACAGGTCCAGATATGGTAATTCCAATCAGTCTTAGTTGCTTTGGTTGGGCTGGCCAATTTTCTAAGTGGAATGTCATCGTCTGTCGCATTACTGTCTTCATCAATCGGCAGCCGCTCGTGACTTGATAAATGATTCTGGTTGATGTCAGAGGCTACATCAGTATCAGGCATACGAGAATTGATTATATCGAGCTTGATACTCTCGGTATCTTTCGAATGGCTATTGGAGGGCTTAGCAGGATTATATGTCGAGTCTTCAGTATGGCCATGGGCAAATTCTCCATGTCTAGCAACATCCTTTGAGCGAAGTTTCTGGGATCCTTCCGATATGTTGCGTTCACAATTCGCAGGCAACAACTCATTCTCGGGATGGGTCTTAGATGACGAGGCGTCGAGGGCTTCGGAGGGGGTATTTGTAGGATTACCCCTGCGGCTCTTTTGAGGGTGTGAATCCTGGGAGACTCCTGCGTACTAACTGTGAGCTGGACTTAATTCTCTAAGTGGATTATTTGGGTCTAACCTGGTAGAGAGGAATCATCTCTTTTCCTCTTTAGATCCTTCACCTGCTCGTTGGGAATATCGGGATCTATGTCTTGCGTCAGTATTTTCCAATATAGTGTCGGCAATGTCTGGAATTTACCCTGTGTGTGACTATTGCTCAGTTGTTGAAGAATTGTCTGGGGTATTACCAGGGGTGATCTAAGTTGAAATCTTGGTACAAGGGACTCCTTAACATCTTCCGTTTGCTCTGAAGCATTAAACGATAAGCGATTTCCTGTAGGAGTCTGTAGGATATCGCTAATAATTCTAGCTGGTTCGGGGCTGATAGGAGAGGCCGAAATGACTGACTTATTACCGACTGGCTCTGATGGCTTTTGGGTCGGATTGGGTTTAGGAATTAAATGAGGAGGAAGTGTCCGCTTAGCGGTGAATACCCGTTTAGCTGGGACTGCAGAGGTTGAATCCTTTGTCGGAAGCTCATCTTTTACTAATAGGCCAGGTACCTCACCCTTGGCCGTGATTTGTATTAGTGTTGAGGTACTATTAGAAGCCACCGTAGACCCGGGCAACCTAGTAAGGTAAGAGTGTGCACTTGATTGTGGGCTCTGGTTCGTGCCTTCATGTTTAGTTGTGGGCGTAGGCGTAGGCGTCGATGTCTTGTTTGTCAATATAACTGGTGATTCGACAAGAAGTTGTGAGCGGAGTTGAGACGACATCTGGGCTTTGCGGATAAAACGATAGACTTCATCTTGAGTTGCTAACTCTAGCAGATCCCGTCGTAGCTTTTCTGAACTCAAAAGTCTCTCTTCAAGTGCAAGGGGTACGGCTCTTTTTGTGAACGCCTGCCTTAACTCGTCCATATCGTCCAAGCCATCTGGCTTTAATGGGTGATCCATCTCATATAATAATATAAGCAATTTATTGCCATGAAACGAGAACACATCACATAGAAAGTTAGGAGGGTTGAAAAAGAGGATATTGAACACTCCTTATGTTGTCGCAGTATTCTTTGCTGGCTTCAAGATTACTCGTTCAAGACTCTTGAAACGGCTTCAAATGGTTAACTTGATTGAAGATGACCGGTACCCTCGTTGATGAATTTAAATATATCACGATTTGAAAATCTGCTTGCCTCTCTTCTTAGTTAAATAAAACAAGTTTGGAGTTTGGATAGTTGTCTCATCCCGTGATATCTCGAATTAGGAGAAGTAGAAGAAAATGCACAAATATTCACGCCAACAAAAAGCGCAGTAAAGAAGACATAAAACAGAAAGGATAAAACTAAGGTTAGGTAGACGTGATTCCCCAAAACATGCCTTGTCGTTGAGGACGAACCACGTAAAATAAGTACCAACCCATAAAGATTAATATGTGAAATGAAATGGTTGTGTGAATAAAAGTTGTAACGGTTGTGCTGGTAGTGACGTAAATGCTATCCCTAAGGCACTGAAGGCATAAGCGTTGCTGGACAACGCGTGAATAGGTAATAACGCGTTTGCGACGATAAGCCTCTTATCGGTGTAAATGGGTAAATTTTGCAGGAGCGATATAGGGGCGATATATGGGTCTACAGCGCAAATTGGATATAGTAGGTCACTAAACCTCCCTCTAAATTCAGCCCCGCTAAGAAGTTCAACTTCGTTTACATACATACATACATACCTAGGTACCTACCTAGGTAGGTAGGTACATACGTTTGCCGTCGCAACGCTGAACCAGCTATTAACCACAAGAAAACCTGAGAGAATGTTAGATGAGATATCTTCAAAACAACATGCCAACTAGGTACCTTTAAGTTGGTGAAGATTTATTTATTTAATTATTTGAATATTAACTTTATACTTATTATTATTTGTTATGTAAATGGCGCTCATAGCACTTCAGCATGACGAGCCTCTCTAACTATTCTCAGTTGCGTATATTCAACCAAGCTGTTATCCCTTCTGCTAAGTCCAACTAAAGTGCACCAGGAACTTGATGTAATAGGGACTTCTCATGCCGTGGTTTCTATATCGGAGACCTGGAATAATTCAGTCATCAAGACAAATTACTTGTCAGCAGGATGGCCTTCCTCCAACGATGTTTGCTCCTCGGAAACACTTCTTCGGTATCGTTTGCTTTTCCCTTCGGCTGCTGCATTCGCAAGTGTCAAATACAGCAATCCTGGAGAAGTTTTCTCTCGGAAAATTGAAGACCGCTTCTTCTCGGCATCTACGCTATCATCAACCTCTTCTTTACCTTGCTGTGGTATAGGAGCTATGGTAATATCATCGACGATGGGATCTACCTGACTAGACTCCAAAGAATGAAGAGTTTCCTCAATGGATTTCTCACGAGTGTCACTCTCGTTACCATCCTCTCCTTTCTTGTAAGCTTCTCGAAGGCTCTGCTTGGAATTTTCTGATAAGAGTGATGACAAAGGCAAACTGAATGGCCTTAGGCCTTTTGAATCGTTATCTCGTCTCTCGAATGACCTCTGTCTTTCCCTCCAAGGGGGATCTTTCACTGGACTCGGTTGCGGAGGTGTATCTTGGGAATCATTCGACATGCGTTGGACAAGTAACGGTCTGTGAAAGTACTTCCTCCCTCTCTCACTTTCGGAGAGCCATCTTTCAATGCCTACACGCTTAGCCTCATGCGCTTCATCCTCTCTATTTTCCTTCGTAGATCTTCCCAAATCTTCTTCCACTCCTACGATGCCTTGCATATGTGCCTCTACTACCCCCGAAAAGCTATCCTTATTCCCTCCCATCATGTCACCCTCTTCTGATCCTACGTGGACAGCTGACTCCCAGTTTACATCATTTAGTAGTTCTGAGAAATGTCTTCCCTTCAGCAGTTTTCTGCTGAGTGCCGCTCTATACGGACTGTATGTTTTATGAGTTCGATTCTGAACGGGTGGCTGCAGGTGTGACTCTGGCATGAGGTTTAGGTTAGAGACATCTTGCTGTGTCTTCTCGCTGGGTAATTCCGGATCGAACGTTCGTTTATTCTGTGGAGGTCTTTGCCACTGCCGGCAGCGAACTACCAGTACGGCTATATGTTTCTTCGATGCGTTCTTCTCAACGGCAGTCCACAGCGCCCACCAATCCTTCGCCCTAGCATAGCTCTTCATGTGCTTGCTAAGCATTGCCTTCCATTGCTCATCTTCTTTGCAATAACAGAAGTGTATTGCCACGTGCTCAGCCCACACTGGGAGGCATGCAGCATTATCGAACCCTAGAATAGCGGAAACCCTCCCGTTGTGGATCAGGATGTTGGCAGTGGACAAATCACCATGAGTGAAGACGCAGGGTGCTGATTCTGGCATATAGTCCTTCAAGATTTCAATCATGTCCTCGCTGACGTTTTTCCTCTTCAGGCGTCTATGAATGGCGCTCCATACTTGCTCATCAGACCTAAAGGGTCCAAACCCTTCCTGCGATGGACCGAAAAGATGACCATGGCGTCGCACAGGACCACCGCCGAGAGTCGAAATCCTGTCTGATGTCATCCGTCTCCATTGATCCATATGCCGTCCAACCTCTTTCGCGATCATTTCCTTTTGATCATCTCTTAAGTCCCACCAGATATCATAAAGCCGCTGGCCAGGAACCCTCTCGGTAATGGTGATTACCTTCTGGTTCTCCTTCCAACCAGCTATTATGTTCGGCACGGGCACTCTCGTCGCTTTCCTGATAAGCTCCGTCGCTAGTGTTAGAGTAACGTCTGCTTCTTCTGACCATTCGTCATCTATTTCCTCCGTCATAACATACTTGTCGCCGATGAGCCAAGTATGCGTCTCTGGGTCATTGTATCCGAGCTTCAGACTGCTTTTAAATGGCAAGGAGTCGAGAGCCTGACAGTATGGTGTCGTGCAGGCAGGGCAGATATCCTTGACATCTCCAATGTCAAAAAAGTCCTCTTCTATTAGCCGTTTTCCATTGAAATGCTCCTCGCCTTCCTCCCTCAATCTATTCTTACCCACATTACCAACCGCGGATAACCATTTAGCCGATGGTTGATCTTCTTGTATTATTACATTTCGGCCCATAATCCAGTCAACAATCCGGTGCACTTGAGGAAGACTTTTTAGCCTCGATTGGCTTGGACTTTTCCATTGAAGTTTAAGCGGCAGAAGAGGATCCTCGGATTCGGTAGTAACTGACAGATTGACGAGTGGGGGAGTTTCGATCTCCTCAAATGGAAAATAGTCAAAAAGAGATTCACCGCCCATTGATGGGGTTTTAAGCTCTTCGTCGTCACTAATGAAACCCTCTAGGGGCTCAACAACATTAAGACTCGGTTCTCCCGTGATGGACATAATAGGTAGGTAAGTATATAGGTAAGTCGATATAGTAGTAGCTGTTGCTTATAGCTGGGGTTTGATGGGTGATATTAGCTAATTATTGTTTAAACACTTTAAGGGTGTGCAGGCCTCGACGGCTCGCAAGGCGGTAATAAATCCGAGTAAGGAAGTATTACAAGAGCAAGCCGTAATGGTTTAGAAACCAAACAGCTTTCGAAGCTTAGAAAAGCTAATGAGAACGCGTCTGGGTTTTTTTTTCTCTCTTCTTTGGGCGAGTTTTGGATAGGTAGGTAGCTATGTCATCCGCACATTTTCTAGTCTATCTCCGCTTTCCTTTCGTGACTCCGGTTGTGCGCCGTAGCTTATTGTCCCCCTACGTCTGCGGACCCTCCTGGAATGCCGCCACCACTCCACAACAAAGGACGTCGGCCGCCGCAAACGGGGGCGGATCCACGATGATTGAATCGCACGGATGGGGAAGAGGAGTAATATATGGGGGGTTGGGTATCAACGGGAAATTGACCCGTTTATGATTTTCAGGTCATTTGCACAATATGTGGACTTTCCAGTACAGATTTTGCCCCTCTTGCAAACTTTTCGGGTCAGGAGTCGAGCGGGTGGCTTATTACGGTCCGGTAGAATAGAAATGCGAGAAAATTTGAATAATAGGAGATACGTTTGTAAACGCCTTTTTGGTCATGAGTCCAATTATGCAGCATTTCTTGTAAAATTTCGCGAAACTAAGACTCTTCAAGGAATATCTAAATATCACTCATATGCAAGATACGACGAATTAGAAAATTCTTAAGAGGGCTTATTCTCAACATTATGTGTGATGAACGAAAGGTTGAGAAATATTTGTTGGATTCATTACCACTATCACTATCACTACCACCACCACCTATGTACTCCCGTCGTGTTAAAGCGAAGCGAACGCTATGACGCCCCCTATCAGTTTGAAAATGAATTTGAACTCCGGCTGCACTTGGTATTCGGGAGCTAAAGAGAAGCGAAACCAACTTCCACTTCCCCCTTGCCCCAATGGCCACCTTTACTCGTGAACATAGAACAAAACCGTCTTGTGCAGTGCGTAGCATATTAGATATACGGCAAAGGGCGACGAAGCAGAATAGAACTCCCCCTCTCCTCCCAATAAAAAGCAACGCAATATGCAGAATGCTATTAAGGATAAAAAATGCTGATCAATGCTTTGCCGAAATCTAAAAATTGCTTTAGGGACAGAAAATCGAATAGAAGGCTAATGGTAAAAGGATATTGCTAATTCTCGTGACTGAATGGTGGAGGTGCGAGTCGCTTATAAATAACTTGTACCCCTCGCTGAGAAGAATAGGATAGATGGATGGATGGATGGATGGATGGAGTGTGCGTGTGTGTGCGCGTGTGTGGATCGAGTTGGTATGACGTTAGTGAAGTTTGGAGAGCCCCATACCAAGAAATGGACGGATCCTTCCGACTGCCGATGGCTGCGCCTCAAACCCGCGTGGTAAAATTGAGAACGTCATTTGATCTTTTTTCTACTGAATTCTCAAATCTTATCATACCGACGGCTTTTCCGCGATGATGCGATATGTCGTAGTAATTAATCGCATGTTGTCCATCTTTACGAATGCCTGACCGTCAAGGCATAATCTGTCAATAAGGACTTTGAAATGAGGTGGTAGAGCGCGTAAGCGAACAAGGCCGTGAATAACGCGCCTGACGGAGCGAAAGTATATATCAACTCTGTCGATGAGCGGAGCTTGTAGACCGCCTATACTGGGGTTATCCGATCTTGAAACGGAAAACCCGGCATCTGTGAGAGCCTTCTCGAAACTCGCCGGTGTCGGAGTGCCGACGGCGCCGATCAGAGGCTTCACGCGACGCATGAGTCCCGCGTGGACAGGATCTTCCGGATTATATGGCGGTAAGCTAACCCAATCTAGTAGTGAGAATTTGGCGCCGGGCTTCAGCACACGATAAATCTCTTTAAAAGAAGCCGACGGGTCTTTACATAAGCTGAGCGCTTGAATCTCGTAGAAAGCATCGAATGATTCGTCTGCAAAAGGTAAGGGCAAGTCATTCTGGTCGTGGACGACGAACTCGTTGCTGAAACCGCACCGATCGTTCCATTCCTTTGCCTGTGCAATCTGGTTCGCATCGATGTTTAGGCCAGTTACATGAGCTCCGCTGACGCTCGTCATATGCGCAGCTACACGCCCACGGCCGCACCCGAGATCCAAGACCTTCATCCCCGGTTTCAATCCGATATCCCTCGCGACAGACTCCTCGTAGAGTAGCTGGTTGTCGAGGACCGACGCCTTCTTATCCATCAGCGGTGGGATGTACATCTTCTCTACGTCGCCGAGACTACAGAGATGGTTGAGCACCGAGTAGTAGGCACAAAGGCAATCTCCGACACGCTGCTGGTAATTGGGACCAAAGGCCTTGACCATCTCCTCTTCGTTGGCCCAATCCAGATTGTAGATCTCATAAGACGCCATGAAATCATCTACTTCCTTGGGAGTCAAGTTGTGGATGTGCTTGAAGGCCTTGATGAATGTCTTCCACCTCTTGGGCGAAACAGAGCGGTCGACCTGACCTTGACCATCATGACTACTGCGTTGCTTTGGTAGCGACGACGTGTGAAGCGAGGAGGCTAGTTTGACCTTCTCGGTACTCGTCTGGCTGGAACGAGAACTATCACTGCTGTCGTTCCGACCTGGTATCGCAGGAGTGATAGCAGGTTGAGAGACAGTTACGGTGGCCATTGATATCTAGCTCCCCACGACTACTTGGTATATGTACTCTAAAACAAAGAGACGGGATGAATAAACTTTCGGCGGATGTTGTACGGGAATGTATGGAGGGGGCTTGTACCCGTACCTGCGTCCGTGGGTGCAGTTTGATGTGTGTAGTGGAGTGTAGGGTTAGGTACGCGTTTAGACGGGTTAGGTGTAAGTGAGAAGGGAAGAAGGGAAAGAGGGAAAGAGGGTGTTTGTGTTGTCCACGTATTGCGTATGTCTGTCGGTCTGTTTGCGCAGTCTGGTAGAGATTTCTAACGAAAAGTATGTATGAGTGTTGGTTTTCACATAAAACACAGACGCGCTGCGAAATCTTTTGAAATGACTATGAGTCAGGCCTGTTATTGTTATTTTTTTCGCGGGACCCCAGTTAGTAGATCACCATTCGAATGTTAAGGGTCTCTCCGTCGTATGATTGGGAGATGGTTCGCTCCGGAAAACCCGAAGGAATGTTATGTAGGTTAGGTATTAGGGTATGTAAGTAGACAGATTATCAAACTGCAGGTAAGCTAAGGGGAGAACTAGGGGAAGAGATGTAATAATAATGAAAATAGAAAAAAAAACGGGATTATTAAGTTCTTGCAAGGCTTGAAGTGGATGTAAAGAACAATGCATCCGGGTTTATCTAAGGTAATGCAGGACCGGCTACGTCGATTTGCATGTAGGCCTGTACATGTATGTCATATCAATACATGTCAACTAGGTAATCTCAGGTTTTAAAGTTGAATTGACGCAGGCAGGCAATCCAGGTTAATAATGGAAGTGATTGGACCTGAGACTCCAGGCAACGGGTAAGTCGGTGACTTATTCTGAGGTACATGTAGCCTGTGACAATGTTGTATTAAGCGGCTAGCAACAACATAGATGTAACATACGGTATATACATACCTATACATATACCTATCGATATACATGTAATGCGGTAACCCAAAATGAGGTAAGCACCTGATTGATGTACATGTTAAACTGAGAGCGGTTCCAAGTAGGGCATGTACCTAGCCTATATCTATTGAATTTATTGAAGTTACTACCTATGTATGTAGGTACCTACATAACCAACCCCCTTACCCTTCCGGCCGGTCCCTTACCCACCCCCACCTGCCACCTCGGACAGGTCGGAGCTTCTCGCTTTAGCGACCAGAGGTAATTATTTCCGGCTCGAACGGTATCACCATCACCAGGTCAGCTAAGTGCAGGTGCATATTGGAAATTGCCTCTATCAATTAAGATTGTGTACCTCCTCAACCATTGTATTTAATGTAGTATCGTACCTACCTCTCATACATATTGACATGTACAAGAGGATACCTGCAGCAATAGGGAAGTAACAGGAAGTAACAGGAAGTAACAGGAAGTGACAGAAAGCAACAGCGGCCACATGGCCAGACCGAACCGAACCGAACCGACAATCCTTCTAATCCCCCAATTTAGACTCGATTCCACCTTTTACTTTTCCCTTTTCCCTTTTCATGTTAATCCATAATTCTATATTCCCGTTCAGGCATCTCACCGAACAACAATCGACAAATCAACAAATCAACAATGAACAATCAAAACGTTTTCTCCGATGCGCCATTTCTTACTTCAATAAGGTTATTATGTTCTTATGCCGGACTGAGTCAACTGACCGACTCTTCTCTTTGTTTTCCCTGCTTTTTGCCTCTTCATCCTCGCCTTCCCACTCTTTCTATTGTTTCTGGGCTCTTCCCTTTCCCTCTCCTCGTAGTTCCGCTTCCGCCTATTCGCACCTATCATATCTCCACCGAACCTCGGCCATGCGATGACATGGCTTATAAATCAAATTATTTTCTTCTTTTTTTCTTCGTCTCGTGCTTCGGTAGAAGTAGTCCACGAGCCATTATGCATACATAACTAACCGTGTTCGTTTTCGTTTAATGCAGACTAGCTGTTGTTATTACTCATTCGGTATCCATGCAGAGAGTTGCGGCATTTCGTATCACGTACAACTAACATCACGAACAATTTCAATGCCGATCGTAGTAGATCCTACAACCCATTTGACACTCTTAATCTCCTCACTCTGACCGCAGGACGACTGATCGTTTCCGTGTTTGATGGTGCAAACCGAAGTTGAACCGTACATCCAGTCTGCCAGTCCGCCAGTCTGGAATTACTGGAATTACTGGAATTACTGGTCTTCCGTCACACCTTCATCTTGATTTCCCTTTCACCTTTTATTGAATTAATTTGAATTTGTAGTTGGACAATAATTCAAGCCATCTTTTTTTAAATCTGACTATTTGATATTATTTATTCAAGCTTCTCGAGATTATAATCAGCCAGCTTAAGACCAGGCGAATATGGCATATCTTCAATTATCCTTTGTTGCAACACTTTACATCCCAATCGGGCAGTCAAGAATTCTTCAATGTCTCGTTTAAGCATGCGGCTCTTTCATAGTCCTATAATGTACGTCCAATTAAGCTTTTGGTTGCATTGCCACAGTTCTAGTGACCCGTCCCCAATCTTGGCTACGTATTACTGTATCGAACCCAGATCGGCACCCTAGATGCGAGATATGCCGCTGCAAGATGGTCGTAGGCCGCGTGGCAAGTGGAGGGAACTGCCGAGAGGCTTAGAGAGGCTTAGCTAACAAGGTAGAGAGGGAGGGGTCTCAAGCCAGCCTCTAGAATACGCGGAAGGGGAGAGCGACGATAGGTTTCCATTAGAAGATAGAGTCAAGTTGTGATAACATGCCGCGCGTCATGGGTCCCGAGGATCGATTCCCATTAGAACCTCTAATACTAAATTTCTAGTGAATGCCACGAGTAACTGCATGGTACCAGTCTACTTAGAGTAGGTATATACCTAGGCAGGTAAGTAAGTAAAAGTGATAGATCCCTATGCTTATATTTCAACGTAAGTATCGGCTCCCGAAGAATAATAAGCTTAATAGATATAAGCACATTTTCTTCGGGCTATAGAAGCTTATTTCTCAGGAAACATAACTAGAGATTTATTAGTTACTTACATCCCTTGTGAACATTACAAATTAGCTATGTCCGATATCGTACGATGATGCTGATACGGGCTATTTTCAAGCTCTAAAGCCCTCCCTCCCTTCTGGCACCCCCTAAACCTAAAGATAGATCAGGTCACAAGGATATTTGATACTTTTTAGGGGATTATCCAGCGAATTTAGCGTCAAGTATTACTTTAAAAGTCCCTTTAGCTACTGTAAGTCCGTAGATCGCTACTGTTTCCGCTGAAATGTCCCCTTTCTTAATGAGCAATGTATTTGGGGGTTGTTATACTCGTGTATTAACACCATCCGTCTACTACAGTTGCATAACCCCTTATCCTATATTAGAATAGACCTTGCATATATATACCTTTTACTACGTAAGTAAGCTACGTAGGTCCTCACTCCTCAAATCTCTAACTTACACGAGAATAAATCCGATAATACCATTTCAACAATTGATGCCCCTATTTTCCGCATCGCTATATCACACACCCACGAATACTAGACATACAAGATACTACTACTTATTAATATTATACAGCTACTTATGTCACCTAATTTGCACTTAGAAGTTGTAGTTCCCAAAGCATTCACAGTTATACGGCGAACCCGTAAATGAGATGTCCTTTTTTGGGTGAGCACCACTTTTACCATAACATATACATATATAATACCGTCGTTAGTTTATAACCAGATTTTAAATTCCTTCTAATATTATAGTATGGCCTACAGTACTCGACATAACAAGAGAAATAGTTATGGGTATATATGACAGGCAATTTTTACATAAAATAAGGTATCGCCATCTCATATCGTTTTTAAACTTGATCATGTTTCTATAGTTAAGTTAATTTTTCTAGAACTAACGATGGATCTGAAGGCTATATACTAGTACCTAGTAATTGCTTTTCATAATGGTTCCCTTGAGGACTCGACATAATGATGTGCGATAGTAACCTATGCTCACATTAATTCTAATCCTCGATAACCCAAGATCGATACATTTAACGTCGCAGACATTCATCCACTAGGATCGTGATATTTAGTAGTTGGTTAGAAAATGGCCAAATAATAGCTTAACTAAACACTCTCCCACTAAGAATTGAAATAAATAAATAAAATAAAACCCTCCCGCAAACTAACAAGTACTAGGTAAACGAGAGTTAAGGTCTCTTGCGGAGTATCACTTTCATTTCAAGTCTCTAAGTACCTGATATAAATTTCGGCCAGTAGATGATATTGCTTGGCACAGAATGAAACTAAGTAGGATCTAATCATGTTGTTCGATATTGTAAAAAATAAAGAGAAGGGAGTGTATACTAACGGTAAGATGATGACTAAGTCTTTGATCAGAAGTGTCGTCCCGGGGATCTTTATAGGCTCTGTGCGGCCATATACATCTCGCGTGATATAGTACTCTGCACCTAGTTAACACGCATAACGGAGTATGCTATTGCATTATTAGATTTGTTGATGAACAGGTTTTAATATAGTATGTTGTATCATATCATCACGGCCTGTGCGTAGAGCTCGCATCACACTATTATCAGCTGGAAGTGGTTCGTGGTACCAAACTATAATAAGGTCACACCATGTTCATTCTATTGATTGTCAACTTCTTTAGAAAAAGTCACGTCGAAATGGAAATTCTCAAAGGGCATACGACAAAGGAGCGACTGGTTGGTTGGTTTGAAGTAATAAATTATTTACATTATTAAGTTAACATTAAAGGTCAAGAGGGCCTGAGCTTCCCAAAGCAGTTTATAGCTTGGAGTCGGCATCTCTTGAATATAGAATAAGAGTACAAATATAATCGTATTCTCCGTGAATATAATCCCGTTATTTCTGTACCGTGGTCCGCGCGGCAATGTAATCTCATCACCTCGTCATAAATAACCCAAGTCTTGTTTAGAAGAGGCCGAAGAAGACGGCAGCAAAGGCAATTAGAGCACCGGTGGCGCTTGATCCCGCGATGGCAGCACCAGCGGTAGGGATGGCGGTGGGAGCCGGGTAAGTCGAAGAGACCTCTCCGGTAGGGTATCCAGCAGTCTGGCTCGGAACGCTGAAAGTTGTGTTGCCATAGACAGTGGATAGAGTCGCAGGGCCGGTAGAGAGAGCAGGGTAGGTAGCGGCCGGCTGGCTGGGAGTCTCAGCGGGGTAAGTGGGAGCCGGCTGTGTGTTGCCCTCGGTGGGGTACACAGGGGTCTCGGCCGGGGATGAAGGAGTCTCAGCAGGGTAAGACGGGCTTCCGACAGGATAAGAAGGAGAGCCTACAGGGAAAGAGGGAGTCTCCGCCGGGTAGGAGGGAGTCTCCGCAGGGGAGGAAGGGTATTCTGCGGGGGACGAGGGAGCCTCTGCAGGATATGAGGGAGCCGGTTGGCTGCTACCCTGAGTAGGGTACTTGGGGGTCTCAGCCGGAGAAGAGGGAGTCTCAGCAGGGTAAGACGGGCTTCCAGCAGGATACGAGGGAGATCCTGCGGGGTAAGAGGGAGAAGCAGCAGGGTAGGTTGCCGACGGGTAGGGAACAACGATGGTGGTGGCTGATCCAACCGGGCAGTTGGTGACACTGGGGGCGCAGGAGGTTATCGTGGAGATCACGGTCGTGTACTTGGTCAAAGTTGAGTCACCAGGATAAGTGTTGATACCGGTGGTCGGGTAACCGGGGGCAGAAGCACTCTCAGATCCAGTAGGGTAGACAGGGTAAGAGCCGCCCTCAGACTGGCCGCCGGTCGGGTATGAGGGAGTAGAGGCACTCTTAGACTGACCACCGGTTGGGTACGAAGGAGCAGAAGCATTCTCGGATCCGGTAGGGTAGACAGGGTAAGAACCACCCTCAGATTGACTGCCAGTAGGATAGGACGGAGCAGGGACGCTCAGAGTCGGGTAGCCAGTGCCGAAGGAGACCGTGGGGTAGCCAGTGGCGCTGTAGGACTCGGACTCGGTCTCCGGAGGGCAGTCATCCTCCTCAGAGCTGGTCGACGAAGCGACCGGGTATCCAGCTGGGGAAGAGGGAGTGATGACGGGGTACCCACCGACGGAAGAAGAACCGGTAGGGTAAGGAGCCGAGGTAGCGCTGTAGGACTCGGTCTCAGAATCAGGAGGGCAGTCGTCCTCCTCAGGGTAAGAGGTCGTGGCGTAGTTGGCGTTTACGGAAGCGACCAGCAGGGCGCCGGCGCTAGCATACTTCAATAGGCGAACCATCTTGACTGACTAATATTTTTTCTTCTTCACGTACAAGCGAATGACTGAAGTTGGACTGATCAAGCGATTGATATGCTCACGAGAGGAGGCGATAGAGCGTGTGATGAAAGAAAAAGAGGAAACGAGAAATGGTGTAGGTTGGATAGCATGGGCTTTATAAAAGAAAAGTACGGCCGGACTCTTGAGAGTCAGCTATTGTCTTCTTTGATACCGTTCCGGCAGCTTGGTTCGTTTGCCAAGGTCTCCTCTTCGCGGGTCCCTCTTTCGGACCATTGCAGTTTATTTAGAACATGCAGGGATTAACAATGCGGACATAGCCAATGTCAATTTCGGCTGGGACTGGACCGCAAGAGAAAGGCTCCACGAGGCGTGATATGCAGGCACCGGTCAGGGGCGAGTACAATGATGAAAGAAACCCGATGTATTACATGTGACCTAGTTGGGCAAGTCAGGCTGAGAACCCGGTCTCGCCAGATCCTTCGATCTAGAAGGATAAAGAAATGGCCGCATTTGTGGAATAGTGTATTTTGAGGATATCGTCTTATTGGCGGAATCGTAGATGAACTAGCTGGCTATCCACGCTGCTCAAGCCCGCCTCGCGCTATTGACATTAATGCCCTTAGCCCAACAGGCTTCCCCTCTGTGTATAAAAGATAGGTACGTACAGAGAGTTACAGCCTGGCTAGGTACATCAGTAGATGACCTCGGTTGTATACAAACAGCCGTCGAAGGAAATGTTAGCCACTGATATCTGGTTCGTTAAAGAGACCGGTGCCCGGAAAATGTATTACGTACCTAGGTAAGCTACCTAATGCATAGCACCCACCTTTGTGTCGACATACCATACCTGTACACTAGGATGGCAAGATGGATGACACATCAGATATCGTGATCTTGACTCGTAAATCTGATTTATTACCCCTGGCCTAATGCAGGTCTCTTTTAGCTAACGCATTTGGAATCTTCGTCATGGCTTATCTGGAATTCACGAGGAGCAGACGGATCTGGGCTAGTGTTAGACGTGGGGAAAATACACCGAAGCCCGAAGCTGAATATTGATAAAAATTCGACGCCAACTTCAAGCCGGGAAATAATAGCGCCCTGAGAGAAGAGACTTGCTATTGATTAGTGTCAGTGTTAGTACTGGTACATCAACTGAGCCGTATAAGTGGCCGAAGACCATCCGATATCACATAAATGCGGAGTTGCGGGTACGGGCTTGGGGCTTGATACTTGACTGGCCTCGATCAGAAAAAAACAAAAACAAAAACATAATGTTTCACAGTATATACATTGTTTTAGAAGACTTATAAAACTCGAAACCCGGAAGCAGAAGCTCAAAAATAGTAAAACATAACAACAAAAAGAAATATAAGGAAACACCCAGGTACGTAGATAGGTACTGAATGAAATAAGTTGTCTTAGGTAAATCATGAATTGTCGATCAGTAACGGTATATCGGGATATGAAATAGATCGATCACGATTGCAGCTCTTGTTGCGGTTAGTGGCCGTCGGCTATCTGTTCGCTTTGTCTATAAAAATACAAAGCCGACAAAGAACAAGGGCATGTGCGGTTTTGGTGGTGTTCCATGTGGTATGGATGGCAACTTTCTCGTTCGTACAAGGTAATACATAGTTTAATATATCTCGAGGGAAGATAGTTGTTACCAGTTAACCAATTAATTAGATTGCGGCTCTATGCCAGCTACGCTCTCTTTTCTTAGATAGAAAATGAGGAGAATCTAGCAATCCCGATGTTCGTAGTATTTATTAGCAATGCACATAACGGAATATAACCGAATGGCAGGCGGGGATGTTGATTGGGGCTCGATTTGATGATATTAATTACCTAAGGCATCGCGAATAATGACACGAAGCCTTTCGATGTTGTTATGGCTGGCCTTGCAACAACCACCAACTACGATGGTCCTCCAACACTGCTGATTTCGAGCGTGGACGACAACGTCAGCAACTTCGTGCTCCCACGAGGACTGAATGAACAATTAGCTCACTTGCTCAAGACTGCATATATCATGCCCCCTGGTGGCACTTACTATGGGAAGTGGTTGGCTAGTTGGTGCGCGCCAAGTCTTTGTTGTGGTGTCGTAAACTTCGCCATTGGTTCCGTCAGGATAAATAACCAGGCTAGGTTGGGTTTCGAGTTTACCAGCACTTGCCAATCGAGAAACAGCACTTTCATACATGCGGACCAGTTCGGCGACCTTGGACATCTTTGTGCAATTGATGCCAATTCCCCATGGGGTAATATCTGAATAATCTGAGCTCAGGAGCGCATCGACCACTTGATCGACAAAACTACCATCGGGTAGAGTGTATCCATCACCAGGAAAGACGCAAGATATCCAAAATGGGATATCTCCATGGAGAATTGAGGGTGTATTAAAATTACTTGGCGGTGCACGCGTGAAGAGCTTCCTGATAGCTTTAATTTCGTCCAGTCTGGGGACAGTTTCGAATGCGATGAATCCAATACGAGATTCAAGACGATCGATCCGGTGAAATAATTGAAACCGGTCCATATGCCAATTGAAAAGCTTTTCTAATGAGTCATGTTCCGCATTATATTTACCACTATATTCTTGACTTGGAACCATGGTTGCTCCATATGGCCCGAGACTTAGAGCAATATAAGCATTGGGCATCTTGACTTCCTCGGCAATAGAAACAGCAAGATCGAGGAAAGGCACAATATCATCGCGAGAAATACCCAACGGGTGATCAGGAGTTTTGGTTCGTGCGAAGGCCTCTGAAGATACTTGATATGTTGCTGTGAGTAATATATCGACGGGGATACTGCCAAAGTCTCCCTGGCATAAACGGAGAGTCTCGGGATTATCAATGAGAAGATGAGACGACCATAATGGGGTATTTTCATCAAACTTGATGCCGTACTTGTCCTCGAGAGATGTTCCTAACCCTCCATCGAGGAACAAAACGGGTGCAAGCTCGTCCTGTGTCATCTCGTTACTTTCCGTGCGGAACTCTTCCCATAGATATACCATATATAGCATTCAAGTAGGGTAAGCTGAGAAGAGAAGCTAGTACACTATTAGCAACGTCAGCGAAGACTGGACGGCGAATAATGAACTTGAATATAGTAATGCTAGCGATGTTTATAAGTTAGACGCAGACGTGTAAGATGCACATGATATAGTATTAGTGTATATTGTCCTTATGAGATAAGTTGATGCTTAAAGGTAAACTTTGACGATTTAGCGATTTGACAAGAGATCGGATGGTCGGCATCGTGGGGGAATGCTTGGCCTCATCTGGGCACCTGCAGCCCTGGAAGCGGGTATTTACATTGGCAGGGAACGCCCAAAAACGCCACATGGATGTACTTGAATGCATTTAGTTTTCGGAAGGGATCAACGGAATTCCCGGCACTAGACCATGCACCTTGCACGGACCATTATCAATGGATTGGTCTGATTTGCCCGAGGCCTCCGCTAAGCTTTTAGTTCTCCGTTAGCTTATGACGTTGTATCCATTTTCACAGCCACAATAAACCCGCGTACAACTCCGATATATGGGTACATGGTCAGATGCTGATGGGTAGAACCCAACCGGCAAAGCGGCATTGCTACATGCGATTGCCAAAAAAAAAAAAAAAAAAAAAAAAACCCCCCAAAAAAAACCACATTTGACGCGCTGTTGCGCAAATGAATTCAAATTTCCAATTCCGTCTCCTCTTGCCTCCAATTGCAATCGTCAATAATTAAACCTCGCGCCGTTAATCTCGTACATTTATTTTGTCGTCCAGCATCATCTTCATTCGCCATACCTAGTAATCATCTATTATTGCCAAGCCTGCTAGCAAGGTGAGGCGACCCAGAGATAAGCTCTCTTTTACTTTTTATTTATCAGTTCCTTTCCCTTCGTCATTAAGAGTCCTATCGCTACCTACCTATCGCCGCTTCTGTGGAGAAGCGCAAGCCCACCACAACCGAGCGATTCTCTAAACTACGACCGCCTTGGCATCCATCATCGCACTCCCTTTTCGGAATTTCGAACCATAGCAAGGATCTTGCGACTTAACGAACAGGACGGTTTCGTCCGCCTTCGCTCCTATCTTCGGAGCTAGCAGACAAACCGACAGAAAGTACCTCTCTTGACATCATTCGGCATTAAGTGCTCAACGTTTAGTGTGTAGCGTTCAGCGATCCTATCGCCCGACATGTCTGCTCGCGTCGGAGGGGAGGCCGATTCGACGCCCCGTAGCCAAGACCCGGTGTCGCGAGAAGAGGGCACTAACGGGGTCAATGATGAGAAAAATGTTCGACAGGTCTCCGACGACCATCCAACCCCTGAAGATGGAGCTCATCCGCGTCCTGAAGCAGCCAATGAGAAGTTGGACGGCCCTCTTCCTCGTAGCAGTACATTCAAGCACAAATTCAAGGAGCAGAAGGAGAAGATCAAAACTAAAACTAAACCTCCCGGCGGCTTCGACCCTACCCCAATCCCTGATGCTCCTCCGGGTTATACGGTCAAGTTTACATTTCACCGCGCCGAGAACCTACCTGCTGCCGACATTGGTACAGGGTCATCGGATCCTTTTCTAACTGCTACCCTAACAACTTCACTCCCCAAGAGACATAAGGAAGACCCAGATCTCGTCTACCGGACGCGCACGGTTAGGAAGACTCTTGAACCTCAATGGGAACAGGAATGGATTGTAGCCAATGTCCCATCATCTGGATTCAAGTTGAAGTGCCGTTTATACGACGAGGACTGGCCGGATCACAACGATAGACTAGGCAATGTAACTATTCTAGTCAATCGCGTTAGTGAGGAGTGGGAGGGCTTTGGACCCGAAGCAAAAGAATTTGAGGTCAAGAAGCGCAGCGGTAGCAAACGTGCCTACATTCTTAAGGCCTGTATGAGCGCGTTCGTTAAGGATGTCTCATTAACTCCGAGGCTATATGTAAGTGCTGTTGTTCTGGGCAAGTCAGATCCGCCTTACGGCCAGTTGTACACCGTCGGTCCAACCTATTACTTCAAGCACTTCTCACCTATGATAGGCCGGATGATGGGCATAAAAGTGAATAAAGACGAGACTAACGACTCAAATGACCATAATGCGGACGCGTCGACATCTGTATCTCAGGACAACGGCAAGCAGACGGAAAGGAGGACTCAAAAATACGATTTCCAGGCCAACGAAATCCAGCTTGCCGGTCCGGTTCCGGAAAAGCTATACCATAGATATGTCGAATTCCGACCCATCATTGGCCTCTTGTTCAGGAGTCGTGGGCTACGTGGTAAGATTTTGAATAAAGCTCTTCACCACCAGCACCACCGCATATATAATTTCGATAGGGGTACGCTTTTTGGTACTTTCGAGCCGTGCTCAGAGGAGGCTAGTCTTCAATTCCTGAAGATGGCACATTTCGACGAAGGTGGACGGATATTCACGTATGTCATTACTCTAGATGGAATCATGAGGTTCACAGAAACCGGAAAGGAATTTGGCATCGATCTTCTCAGTAAACACACCATGCATAGTGACGCCGCCATATATATCGCTTGCTCCGGGGAGTTCTTTATCCGTAGGCTGAAAAAACCTAGGGTAACCGAAGATCCTGAACCTGGAGAGTCTACTCATCCTGAAGACCCTATACAGGGCGGACCACCCAAAGAACCTCCACCGACTAAGCCCGAGTATTATCAGTTGATCATTGATAATGATAGCGGTACTTATCGACCTGATAAGTCGGTGCTACCAGATCTGAAGAAGCTGCTAGAACATAACTTTCCCGGCTTAGGCGTCGTGACGCTAGCGTGCGATGACCCGGAAGACCAGAAATTAAAGGCAGCCCAGGTCAAGGTGAAGAAGAGGGAAGGCCGCACGGTTAACATGGTGCTGAACCGTAGCCCTAGCGCGAGCTCGTTCAGCTCCGACGACATCAGCGACCTCGAGGATATGGAACGATCTGGGGAAATAGGACGTAGGAGTAAAAAGGAGAGAGCGTGGGATCTGCTTGAGGAACCAAGACGGATCAAGGAGTTGGCAGGTAAAAAGCACGCAGATGCAACATCAAGTGGACCGAGCGGCAGTGGTGCGGCCACTTAACGAGTCGACCCTTTTTTTTTTTTTTTTTTTCTTCGGTATCCCAATTTTTCTTGAATTTGTTTCTTTTCGATTTTCCAATGTGGGAATCGGCAAGTCTAATGGGGGGCTGATCTGGCTCCAGTCACTAAAAAAAAGTCTGACTGGACACTTTTTATGACGATCTCCTACACGAATTTTGATTCCCCAGTTGTTTTCTCTCTCGGATGGAACGCGTCTTACGACGTGAGCGTATTAACACCTATGATGCTTTGTAATACCTATTCACACTCATACATACTCATACTCATTCTCACATTAAATTAGGCGAATAATGAACCAATGAAATTTTCCTCTGTTTACCTACATTAGGTACATATGTCTATTTCTAGTATTTCTCATTCTGATTCTGTACTATCGGAATCTAGACTCTGTGGGCCTTCATACGTCGCTAACGAATTTCAGCTCCCCACTTGGTCAGGGGGGTAACAGATATCTGGGCTCTGAGAACATTCGAGACCGCAACCTTAAACTAGTCTCCTTGCCTTAATTAGTGTACGGACACCTACGCGGTACATAGTGCCTACATCGTGGGCCTATGGTGGATATGCTACTTGGTGTACATATTCGGGCGCAGCAATGCACCGTCATTTACCACGTGTCGGAGATTATTTATGTGGTTCTAGATGGTGCATGTCCGAGTCGTCAGCCGTGAAAGACCCTTAAGACGGATCTTCTATGTTACGCGTCGATGTTAGGTTAAATGGCGCTATGTTCCGAGAGCCAGTCCCCTGAAGTTCCACATAGCGATTGTCTATAGTGTCATTAATCCTCAACTAGTATTTTAGCTCAACCTGCTATGAAGGGATCGTATGAGCATACCGGCCTTGTTCCGTTCTGTCATAGCAGCTTGTTAGTCTCGAGCTGAATAAAAAAAGAACTCCACGGAGGAATTGTGTAATAGGGATGCCAAGGACTCGCCGTTCCTGCGTGTTTGCTCTGCGTTTTATAGTTCCCTTTTCTCTTCCTGCGCTCAAGTTAATTTAGGCATTTATGAAGGAGTTGGAGTGTAGGCTGACAATTGAGCCTTTACCAACCGTTATCTTAAACATGATACCGCATTGCTAATGCCGGTTATGATCCAATTGAGGAGTAACCTCGTGTTCAACGTCTTGGTCGTTGGCTTGGATAACGGGAAGGGCAGTCTAAATCATAATCTACAATATGTCCTACCAAATCATGGAACGATCACGGCCATACAAATAGCGCATAAGCTTCGTAGTTTGGGAGTCAAGCAAGTAACTTATAATTAAATTCACATTTTAACCCCCAAAGGAATAATGCTCAATATCAAGTTCTTACCCCCAATTTCTAGGTCACTTATTAATCTATCACTATGTTTAACGGAGAACTTTGTCATTACCGATAGGATAGTGTAGATAATTAAATGACATCTATCGTGAGAGTACGAATTCGAATCTATCATGGCAAGTTGATGTGTTACAGTACAAAAACAATACTAGGAGTACTTTGACGTACGGAAAGCTACAAATATTAGTTGAAACATCATTTCCGGTGCATATAGGGATCTGACACCTCACTTATTTATTCTAGGTGTCTCGATTATCATAGGGTGGAACTTCTTATATTTATATATTTTAATGTTAGAGCCGTTGGCCTTTTTACTTGGTCATGCCATGAATTTGTAGTTTATTTCTAGAGATGCAAGGAATCATACCTAGGGTATTTCTTAATGGGAATTTAAAACTACTCTTACCACCCTTAAACCTTTTCGAAAGTTGGTTAGAGTACCTAGTTCAAATACTTTCCTAAGGATCTAATCGTCAATTCACTCGATATATGTGTCATATGACACTTCAAATCTCAGGCTTTAGATTTAGCCGAACTCCTCCAGTCATGTTTTCTAAGCTGTTATGTTCGGCAATCAAGGTGACTAGGAAAATATTAATGACGTGTATCACATTAATGTTAATATCATGGTAATCGTATCGTACAATGGGTATTTGGTTTTGACACAGCATATGTTTCTTGAGAACTACATCGATACGCATTCGTATTTAATACCTTTAAAACTTTTATACCGGAACATTCTATACCTAAGTTACAGTTAATGTACTACTTTTTGCCAATTTTTGTATTCGCATTTTCATTTAAAATTTGTCCTTAAAGCTATGGACGAGAAGTTTTTACATCCCCACGAGGCCATTGCCTTCGCCCGCGAAAACTCGACGTATTACAAGCGTCTATATCAATTAATCCAGCAAGATGAGCCGGATTTAGAGGATGTGCCAATCATCTACCCAGATGATTATTGGAACTCGGCAAGAAATGACCCTTCTAGTGTCATGACCGGGCCATTCACCACTGGGAACATTTATTGCATAGGCGGACCTAGCAATAGCCTTGAGACTGTTCGACTATCAAAGGAAGAGGAATTCAAGCTTGCCGGGGCTAAGTCTATATTATGGCAAGGCATCCTTAATCTTGAGAAAGAGGAGCGGATTGCAAATATTATGAGCCCCCATGACCTTCATATCGGCTTTTGGGACACGGTAAACATATCTAATGGAATGTTTATCCCAAAGTCAAAAGTCCAACTATTTATATCAAACGAAAAGACAGTGGACAGGATCATAGAGGAAGTTGAAAGATTCCAACCTAGCGTTATATTCGGGTCGCTATCGGATATATTTCGGCTTAGCGAGCACCTTGGCGAAAGACATAGCACATTGCCATCAGTACGAGCCATATTATACCTTGGAAAGACCGTACCCAGAGATATTAACCGCTCGTTACATTCTGGATTGCCGAATGCCAGACTTTATGCGCCTCTATACGGCAAACCTCAGCTAGGCCCCCTGGGTTTTCCAGTTGCCATTCCAGCTATAATTGACCGAGATATCGACCCGATATATAGGGTATGCGATTATGTTGTGGTCATAGAAATAGTAACGGATGATGGTGCTGTTATTAAACAAGCTGGTGTCAAAGGAAGCATTGTCATCACGCATCTGATACGCCGCCTACAACCTCTAATACGATACCCCATCGGCGACGTTGCCGAATGGGTAGACTACGACTCACGAATTTTGAAGTACTGCGGCAAAGCATCGACCAAGATCAAGGTCGCCAATACTATCTTGGATTTTTCTATGTTGAAGGATATCATTAGCGACGTTACGAAGACCGATGTCAGTGGGCGATTCCAATGTGTTCTGCGCATTCAAGACGGCTGTCAAAAGCTTGTTCTTCGGCTGGCATATCCGAGGCCATCAGAAGCGGGAGGATTACGCCATAATATTGAAAAGGCACTATGGAAGACATCTTCGACATGGAAAAGTGATCGTCAGGCGGGTGCTATTTTATGCCTTCGCTTGGAATGGGTCGATGAAATACTACTTTGTGTTGGGGAAACTGGAGAATTACTAGAAGTAGTAGATGAGCGTTAGGAATTGCTCGAGAAGTAATCATTGGTAGGCGAATCAGCCAGATATAAGTGGCAAATTAGTCTGTACCATTACATATCTCTTTAGCTGGGTGTTCCATTCCTATAAAATCAACCCCCTTTATTTCAACACACATCTTATAGGCAGGTCCTTTTACAAATATAATGATCACATTAAACCCCACATGTATAGATAGGTTAGGTACTTGTCTTATATATCTTTTTTTTATTCATTTCTATTTAAGATAAGTACCTAGCTAGGTATATAGCTAAACAGCAGTAGCTTGAAAGTGGAGTGACCCTCCTCATTACTTATGTACTATGGAGATTAATTTCTTCAAGTTCAAAATCATCTGGGTGTGTAAGTGACGGCTTTTGGGACCTTTCCCCTTTGGCTATGTTGGTAAATGCAGGCTTTCTTCGCAGCTCTGGTGTGTCCATCACACTATCAATAGTTTGCCGTCTCTGTATAGTCGGACGATCATTAGGCCCATGCACATGTTGATGAGCTGGCTTAGATACAGTATGTTGAGAGGGGACTTGCGCACCAGAGTAGGGACTGGAGCAAAAGTTGAATCCTGCGAAATCACCGACGGGGGCCGGCGGTGGTTGTTGCGAAGCCTGTTCATGGGGTTGCGTCTGAGCTTCGAGGTCTCGCGTGAACTGTTCTGCATGAGCTGACCTCTTCAGTAATTTAGCTGTCTTGCGGGTAATGTAGGAGTCGAAAATACACCCCGTTATCCCGAGACAAAAAATGAAACCAATAATAGTCCCACCGGCAATCAAGCCACCTTTCATCATCGCTCCAGAATAGTCCTTGTTGTCAGTAGACATCTTGATTGACGGTTTGTGGTTTTGGTTTGGTAAGTATGACTTTTAAAGTAAATTTCGAAATGTGATATTGTGTATTGTCCGTTGTGGATGATGGAATAGAATTACGGGAATAATCGCCAGTAGCTTAACCTACATGATATACTCAAACCATACGAAAGACAAGTTTCGTATCAACTCATATCTTGACGAATCTTACCATTGTCCAATATCGACTTATAAATTTGGAAACGTAACATAACGTATACTGATCTTAATATAAAACTATTGTGTAAAATTTGTGTGAAGTTGCTGGTTGTTACCGAACAGAAGCTTTGTTTGGAGTTTGAACGTATATATTAAGTAAACACTTTTAATGTAATAGTAAAACCTTGCCACTCGCCTCCTTGGTAGTCCCTTACGTGATTATATTGGGTTGCTCAACACGTGTGTTGGGGTAAGTTCGTCCAAAAACCTCTCAGCTTGACTATTATCATGATAATAGTATGAAAATTGTAACCTCGCTATCTGCTTGTTTTTCCGAGGCACGACAGGGTCTGAGATAATTCTCCACTACAGAACTGCAAGGAGTAGCACCAATCAATGCTCAGCTAAGACTTAGTAATTACCTATCATGGAAAGCTGCAATCTACCCTGGCCAACCAAATTTGGAGATGTGCTTTGTGAGACCTTGTCAGTGCCATCGAGTTATCTTCCTACCTTACATACCTCATTGTACATGCAGTTCATATTTTTATCTTTTATATAGTTAAGCAACGTTTACTTTGAATACTACTTCTTACGTTGTAATTTAGGCGCGTACCTTATCTACCTTCGTGCAGCTAATTACAATTGTAAAAACCTGGTAAGACAAACCACACTACATTACTTACCGTCTCCTTGCATAGATTCATATTATCATTCATGTTGCCAAAGAAATCTCTGTAGATCATTAGTACCTAGGTAGTTGTATTCTTTCTTATTTGCTGCATTGATAGCGGAGAAGCCATACATAACGTAGAATTAAGGCATCTTGAAGGAGGACTACACACGTAGGATGGGCATGGAACTTTCCAGGCTACGAAGGATCATTCTCCCTAGTATGAGAATTGACCTAGATAGGCAGAAGTGACGAGACTTGGAAACTCTGGGCTTTAATGCATTATCATGTGGAACCCAGCCGGCCTTTACGGGATGCACGATAAGAAGCGTCTCTCTCCGACTTTGCTCAATAGGAAACGTAATAGCTCAAACAGAGGAAGCATGGGATCAAAATACGTAGCATCACTGTGAGTTAGTCTAGCCGTCGTGGGACTGCCAACTTCCTCGGGTCTATGTGAATAACGTCGTTGCATCGACCATGTCCGTAGCGACTGATCCAAGATGCAAAAAGGCCGTACCAATCATTCGATGATGGCATTAATGCGGAAAATTCGGCTTGAATTGCAACTAGTATATAGAAATGTTTACCTTCCAGATACAATGCATCGAGCTATATGGGGTACGCTAACATGGGGCTGGGAGTTCGACCTTATTCGGGAAGGTAGCGGATCGTCGGCTTGTGATCTGTATGGATCATTTAGAGATCTAGGCGCGTACTTGGGGTTACGCTGCTGACTCGTGGGACGCTATTCTATTTTCCGATCGATGGAAAAACAGGGGAAAGCTGGGTATCTCGAGAGCCTCGCGCCTGTAACTTTAAGAATAATGATGCACGTCAGACGGGTCCGTCCGACGGTGATATCCTCCCTCCCCAACGGATATGAATTGGCCGGAATTAGTACCGAGCTCTATGATGGTAGTTAATGCACGCGGCGGCATTTCGTATGGCGCTAAGTATCTAGGAGAGTATAGTCGAGCTAACTATCTGCCCAGTTGCCGTTAGGGTCTTTATTTACAATAGCTATGATGACATCTCTCAGGGCCATCGTAGTTGTGTAGTAGGTAACGCTAAGTTAGATCTAGACCTGGCGGCACACGTTGCCGGATACCGTTCGGACTGGAGACGGGTTTATGAGTTTACTTGAAGAGGGTGTGATCTTCACTCGAATATTTACAGGGGGGGGGGAGGGGGGGGAGAAGCCCTGTTGGAAATTTCAGGGCTGGTCGTCCAGAACAGTGTATTGTCACATGCGCAGTCAACTGAATGATGCATGCATCTGCAAGTTATGTAGCTGCTAGTTGGGTGTTAGACGTTAGACGCCCCAGCGTCTTATACAGACAGCACCGTCGTAATGCGGGGCAAGCGCGGTACTTGTAAGTGATCGCCGAGGGGGCTCCTCCGTAGTTTTCGGCTTAGTCCGTCCCGGCATTCGATGAATAATTAGTCCCTGGTTTGGACGGGATCTTGGATAAGCTTAATTTATAAGATGTGATGTGCTAAGATCAATACTTGGATAGGTCAGTGAAATTATGTATTATATATTAGAGATTGATCACGTTATATATACCCGTGACTTGCTCATTGATAGAGGCTATTTATCAACTTACGCGTTGCTGATCGCTCATAATGAATACGAATAACGTTATACTCTCTGAGGAATAGTATCTATGTTTCTATGTATGAGAAAACCTACGAACCGCTGCTATCAATGCCGACCGCTCGGTAATTGCGGCAGCGAGAGCTGATCACATCATGTCGTATTACCTGTAGTATAATATAAAAGCCTGCTGGACTTGCCGTGGAATTCCACTCGAGATACTATGCGCAATCTGGAACGAGAAACAAGCTCAGTCTTGGCTTCTTGGCCCTTTATATATTCTGGGCGTTGATAAGGAGAACATAAGGGAACATAGGGGGGCTAATTACCAAATTAGGAAGGCCGCCCATTGGGCACCACGCGACGCGAGCTAAAGACTACTTCTCGCGAGAAAAGAAACGGCTTGGCGCAGATGTCCGATACAACATCATGATACTGCCTGCTAGATTTCCTTTCTCCACGCCATTGGGTTCGACTCTTAGCCTGTGTTGCAACCGGCCGCCCGAATCCACTACATCCTAGGGCTACTCGACCTCATCCTTGCTCCGATCCCCGGTTCGGATCTAGGCTCTAAGTCATGAGCTACGACATTAACCCTGGAGAGCTTAGAGACCCCAGGTATCCCAAGAGCTTACACCCGCCGCCAATCCCTCCTAACAAATGCGGGAAGGTATCAATGCCTCTTCATCCCTAGGAAATAAGCTATACTAACTACCGCGCTTCCCCAGCCCATAATAGCGTCAGAATCTCATCCTGCATGTCATGTTGGCGCTGCAGGGCGGTTGAGGAGCAAGGGCCCTTGATAAGGTACAGACAGCTTCGCCTAAGTCATCAGGGTCCCCTCACCACGGCTGGCCAATACTTCCTGGAGGGCCGCTTATTACAAACTACATCGTCATGTAGCCCGTCCGACTATATCGCCGAATAAGACCCTAATGCCGTCTGAGAGATCTGCGAGCTTCCTACCAAGGAAGGTCATGATCGACGGGCATGAGATATATCAAGGCTCAGATGAAGTCCTCACCATGATAAATAGTCGCGATGCCCTCGACTTGAGGAGAGATTTTGTCCCTCATCACTCACAGACAACCCAGCTTCAGATCTTTATCTCTTAGCACTTCCACCTTGACTTGCTCCAACATGCGTACCGCCGCCTTCTTCGCTCTCCTGCCTCTGGCATTCGCTGCCCCGGCTAAGCGATCTGCGCCAGCTCCCCTCATCAAGCCTCGAGGAACTCAGCTCATCGAGGGCAAGTACATCGTCAAGCTCTATGAGAATGCAGCTATCACGGCTCTCGATGACACTATGAGCACCTTCCAGGGTGATGCCGACCACGTCTACAACGTTGAGGGCTTCAAGGGCTTTGCCTCGTCCCTGACGGCCGAGCACCTTGAGCAGCTTCAAAACCACCCCGACGTAAGCCACACGTTAGACCCGCCCATCAAAGCCCACTCAAGATCTAACCAGTTCGCAGGTTGAGTTCATCGAGCAGGATGCTGTCATGAGCATCAACGCCTATGTCACTCAGAGCAGCGCCCCCTGGGGTATTGCACGTCTATCCCACAAGACTGGCAGCAGCAGCAGCTATGTCTACGACTCCAGCGCCGGTGCTGACACCTGCGCCTACGTCATCGACACCGGTATCTACACTACGCACTCGGTATGCATGACTCGCGGGACTCCTACCAATATTTACTAACAACGCTTCAAGGAGTTCGAGGGTCGCGCTACCTTCCTAGCCAACTACGCCGACAACTCTAACTCTGACGGCAACGGCCACGGCACCCACGTTGCCGGTACCATTGTAATACACCCCTTAGCCCTGAGCCAAGCCCTTTCGACCTGCTAACCATTCTCTTCCTAACAGGGCAGCAAGACCTACGGTGTTGCGAAGAAGACTAAGCTGTACGCTGTCAAGGTTCTCGACTCTAGCGGCTCCGGCTCTACCTCTGGTGTCATTGCTGGCATGAACTTCGTTACCTCCGACGTCAAGACCCGATCCTGCCCGGCCGGTGCCGTTGCTAACATGTCTCTTGGTGGTGGTTCTTCGTCTTCGATCAACAGCGCTGCTAAGGCTATGATCAACGCTGGTGTCTTCTTGGCTGTCGCCGCCGGTAACGACAACCAGAACGCTGCCAACTCCTCGCCCGCCTCTGAGCCCAGCGTTTGCACTGTTGGTGCTACTACCTCTTCTGATGCTCGTGCCAGCTACTCCAACTATGGATCTGTAGTTGACATCTTTGCCCCTGGTATTTATCTCAACTTTATAAGCTGATTATTAACTATGCTAACAAATTAAAAAGGCAGCTCTATCCTCTCCACCTGGAACAACGGAAACACTGTGAGTTTATTTACTACTGTATTCGCTACATTAGGCGCTCAAACTAATTTTCATACTAGAACACCATCTCCGGAACCTCCATGGCCACCCCCCACATTACCGGCCTTGGTGCCTACCTCCTAGCCCTCGAGGGCAAGAAGAGCCCCCAGGAGCTTTGCAGCTACATCGCTTCCACTGCCAGCAGCGGTATCCTATCTAGCATTCCTTCCGGCACTGTCAACAAGTTGGCATACAACGGCGCTCCTTCATAAAGGATATACAGGGATTTTAGTGGCTATTCTGTAATGGTATTGCTATGGTGATGCTTGCATGGGACTGTGGTGGTGATAGCCTCATACCGTTGGTCTCCGATATTTTACCAATTGCTATTTTTTTTTTATAGATACCGTGGGTGGCATGTAGCTTCCAGAGCTTCGAACAGGACCAATGCGACATAGTAATTCGAAGCCAGGGACTGGTGGGTTTGTTGGGGGCATAGTTTCTCTCCACGGCTATTCGTATAGCCTAGGAAGAGCAGAAATATACGCTGTCATTGGTTATCTCTCTTGGAGCATGATTTGCATTGGCCATATGAATTAGCCGCGACAGAATAATTGACTAATACTTTGAAAACTCGTCCCATCGCCCGTGTCTTCAACCCCTGAAATATTTGTAAGATCCCCGCACACTGAGTATATCTACACACCCAAACGAGTAGATGCTTAAAACACGGCAACAATGTTGCGATTCTCGCTCTCCAATATAAGTGGGAATTACTCATGCACCGTTGGAGCCGGCATTCAGGATATATCGGAAAACCGCAGCTTATTCGGGATTTCTAGCTCTAGGATCTGCGATCACGGGGAGATAG
Organism: Daldinia concentrica; assembly: GCA_902805455.1. Taxonomy (NCBI): domain Eukaryota; kingdom Fungi; phylum Ascomycota; class Sordariomycetes; order Xylariales; family Hypoxylaceae; genus Daldinia; species Daldinia concentrica. Next base: position 255,889 of record CADCSW010000006.1, read on the forward strand.
ATATGTTTCGCACAAATTAATAACTACCTAAAGGTATATCTCCCACCGGGATATAACAATTCAACGACTCTAGCCATTAAGAGACGTAGAATCATTATACTCTAGGATGACAAGTTCTCGTGAGCACGACACCCTTACACAGGAACGACCACACTACATACATTAGAAAACCTCGCATATGTTGCACGGGACTTGCGCAACCATCTATACTAATTCTTGGCATACAAGGGTATCACGGATGGAGTGATTAGGATATACTAAAATGCTCATATATAAGTAACGGTATTTGATTATTTATTTATGCTACCGACCTACCCATAAGCTAAATACCTGGAGGCTAACTGAGTGTAGAGTTTGGACTGAACCGGCTGCTAAGATATACCGTTAAAAGAATCCAATGTGATTCTGTGGCTCCTTTTTCGAGGCTTAAATGAATATTATTTCTCAAGATATACTAATTCGAGTAAGATGAGAAACGCCCAGAGAGGCAATCTGGGTGGGTGTATGTTGTTCAAATGAGTGGTCAAGGGAACTGGTGTCGGATACGGTATGAGGAATCTATCTTGGCAAGAGTCTGTATGTAAATCAGGCTTCTTTCTTCATTCATGAAGAACCGCAGTAAGTCAATCAAGTTACTCGTACAGCTTATATGCCGTATTCTCCAGCATGTATTATGAATCTTACCGGTAGTGCGTTACGAGGTGAGACCAAGATGCTATTGGAAATTGTATTTCCGCACCCTCACTTAGTAGTTATTCCATTCGAAAAAGTGTCTATGAGACACTAACCATACCCACTCTTCACCCTTCACCCTTCAGCATTTATAAATTTTATATAATATCTCCTACGGTATTAGAGACATCTAGTGAACGAAATTAAAGCGCTTTCGGGTTGCTCTAGCTTGCTTGACGGGACCGGTAGCCGTATGATCTATGATATAAAAGGAGGGTTACTTTAAGTGTGTTATTGTTGAGACTTGAACCGCAAAGAAGTTGATGATTTAAATTTCTGTAAAACTTGCTAAAATAATGATCTGAAAACAATTAGCCGATAGTCTTCGTAAGCTTTGTTTATGCCTTCATTCTCTTTCCTACATGTACATGTACACAGGTACCTTGTACCACTGTGGAGACACTAGAAAGTACTCCGTACCCCGCTACCTGCTCGTGCGACAGTGATTCCACGATAGGTAATTCCGTACCGGGCTAGGGTCTCCCACTCATTCGGAGAGATCCACTAGTGTACCTGTTGCACTGGACCCTGGTTGAGGATAGGTAGGTACCTAGGTACCAACTTAATTGTCTATTGGAACCTAGAACAATGGCCCTTAAAACCTTCAAAACTCCTGAGTCCTGAATGCGCTAACATCCAACGTTGATCGAACGATTCGACGTATCTTCTGTTGCTTTTTCATTCACTATATTTAAATATTCTTTATTTTGCTGTCACACGAGCTTCAGTGATAAGCCCTTTCAATTTAAATTTCCTTCTTGGACGGACCATACACTGCGATCCGCGATCCGCGATCCGCGATCCGAATTTTCACCCACGTCCTCGCTTTAATACTCGTCTCCCCACGTCCGAAAATGGCGCGGCATCTTTCTGTCGTCGTCATCCTGGCAGTCGCGGTTTTCTTGGTTTTGTCTTTCATGACGTCCTTCGGTGGGAAAACCGAGCAAATACGACAGGTGTTACCTGCGGCGGGCTTGGCCGAACGGCCGTTAGGTGCTTCAGATGCGACCACAGCAGATACGAAAGTAGGCACAAAATTAGATACGGCGCCAGATATGAAAGAGGAAGTTAAAGGAGATGGGAAGGCAAATGTAATCCCAGACCCGAAATCCGATTTCCCTTCATTGTCGAGCGGAATCTTGTCAGGAGGCGCAATTGCCCCGAAGCTTGAAAACGCCACCATTAAGTGCGTATACTTCCCAATTCCGTGATGAACAACACATACGACATCAAGGATATTATGTAACTCGAGATATTTGTCACGAATTTTGCTGACTTGTCATGATTCTATTTAGAGCTGAACTTGGCCGTTCGACCTGGAAATTCTTCCATACCATGATGGCGCGATTCCCCGATAAGCCCACCGAAGACGACTCCCTCGCCCTTAAGACGTTCATCCAGCTATTCGCGCGCTTATATCCATGCGGCGACTGCGCACGACATTTCCAGAAACTTCTCGCCCAGTATCCGCCTCAGGTCAGTTCGCGCAGCGCGGCCGCGGGATGGGCGTGCTTCGTACACAATCAGGTTAATGAAAGGCTAAAGAAGCCTATATTCGACTGTACTCCTGCGAAGCTCGGGGATTTTTACGATTGCGGTTGCGGGGATGACAAAAAGGAGGCTGCAGACAGCATAGGGGAGCTGAAGCTAGAGAAGGAAGGGTAAGTATTTTCCTCCGTGAAGACCTTACTTAATATCGGTCATATACTAACGTCCTGACTAGATTGACTAAGGGTGGCTAATTGTATAATTACACAATATAAATACATTGTTTCTGGAAGCATAGCGATTGGGAGTTCTTGGTGGTTGGTTTTTGATCTTAGAAGGGAAAACATTAAGCACTTTTGTGTTGGCTCTCCTCTCTCCTGGTATGAAGAGCACACCGAAAAGACTAAAATGATATTATCCTTTTGGTTGTAGTTTATTTGTGTTTGTAGTTTGTAGTGTCTAGAATAGTAATATATTGTGACTTATAAATTCTAATGCGCAAGCATCTCAAGATGATCTTGATAAATGTACATACGTGCATATGCAGGTACATGGGCTAAGTGTCTTATCGATTCTACATCCAGATATCTTATCATAACATGTACATAGATATCATGTGACCTTTATATGGGGTTGCGTCCAAGGCTAACGATAGCTCCCGACCTCCGACCCCAGCCTTGCGCGTCGGAGCTGCCTTGAGCTTTGGTCAAACAATCATTGAAGCTGTTCTTGCCGTCAACCCACCAACCCACCAACCCACCAAGCTTCTTCAGCTTCTTCAGCTTCTTACACCACATTTTCTATCGACAACGACAAAACCTTGTTCTTACGGCCATTACTTTGACTTTTGCTTATTAAAATTGCGCATCTTTCTTTATCCCATCTCCAATCTACAATCTACAATATGGAGTTTGGCAACAGGGGTGTCTTAAACGAGGGTACGTTGAGATCGTTAGCCATCGAGACTCGGGTCCGGAGAGGCTCAACCCAGGCGCGCAGAGCTAGACTGATAAGTTGTTAAAATAGATGGAATCCATGTAGATATGGAGAGACTAAAGAAGGGCGAGGTCAAGTGAGTACTATAAAATAATCTAGAAGAATACCCGACCAGCCAACTAACTAATTATCAGCCTCGGAACATCGATGTGAGCTTAACTTTACCGAACTATCGCCCGAGAGGAAACGTGAATTAACCTGATGCTAGCATGGCCGTGACATTCAAGGATGGTGTCATTCTCGGTGCGTGCGATAACTTTATTGACCATAACCCCTTGCGAATCCCTTGCGAATCCCTTGTGAAAACATGCTGACATCGCCGGCTGCTTCTAGGTGCTGACTCGAGAACCACCACCGGAGCATACATCGCGAACCGAGTTACGGATAAATTGACCCAAGTTCATGACACTATCTGGTGCTGCCGATCTGGTTCAGCTGCCGACACACAAGCCGTGGCTGATATAGTCCAATATCAGCTTGGTCTGTTTGCGATGCGAAACGGCAAACCACCTACTACCCAGACGGCCGCAGCCATCTTCCAAGAGATCTGCTATTCGAACAAGGACAGACTAAGGTACGTTCATGAATATACTGTTGCAGCCCATCTGCGAGGCAGACGCTGATACTAATGTGACTGTCTTACAGCGCGGGTCTCATTATCGCGGGTTGGGATGAGCGACATGGCGGTCAGGTCTACTCTATTCCTCTCGGAGGTTCTCTACACAAGCAATCCTATGCGATCGGCGGTTCCGGTTCGACTTACATCTACGGTTACTGTGATGCGCACTGGAAAGAGGGAATGGAGGAGCAGGATGCTGTCAACTTCGTCAAGGGTGCGCTGGGCGAAGCGATTAAGTGGGATGGCAGCTCAGGAGGAGTTATTCGCATGGTTGTCTTGACGAAGAAAGGAGCAGATCGACATCTGTACTTGCCTGACGAGAAATACGAGGTGCGGCATCAATAGATCCCATTAGACATGGCAAGTTAGGCGAGACCCAATGGCGCTTTGAGAGTTGAGCATGCCTCTTCATATCTGTACAATACCACCCGAATTCACGTGTCGCAGCCGCTGAAAGCTGCGAGGCGATGATCTGATATGAGGTCAATAGAAGCTTTGCAATGGGGTGTATTAGATTTCCAATCTCTTGGGTAGTCAGATAGCCAACCTGTGGCAACACCCCCGTGAATGGATTCTCTAATGCTGCAGGGTTGGGGGAATTTTGAGCTCCAATCCTTGGCAGCACGCATATATTCGGGCGGTGAGCGAGATATACGTACGGCATCGAACAAATCATTAAGCCCGGGTTGTCACATGGCGCGATGGGATATCGCCAATAGAATTGCAATTTAACCGATGGGTGAAGCTATGTAGTAGTTGGGTCGCTCTGACAATCGGCTTACCAACCTATCCTAGATACCTCCCTATCGTGTTGCAATCTCGTCGCTGATAGGGTGAAGGTTGTTCTCGGGGTGAGCCGGGTTACGTAGGAGTTTGATTCGGATTAGACAGGTCATGCCGCCTGTTGGCCATACAGCCGGATGGACAGAACAATTTCGTTGAGCCTCCGAGGCAGAGCGATAAATAATGAGAGTATGTGATTTGAAGCTACTTTGCAATATACCTAACCAGCCTCCCGCTTCATCCATCGTCATCAGTGCTACGTTAACGATGCCTAACGCACCTGAGGTGTGACCATGATCACCTACCCAATGTAGGTACTTTAGATGAAGCCGCGGTAGTAACTCTTATGCTTTCGTTCGGGTCGTTATTTAGCCTAAACATCGAAACCCGAATAGAGAGCAACGTCAAGTCTTGGCAAGCGTTGCTGCAAAGCGACTGTAGGAATGAACAATTATTAAGATATTTCCGAACCCTGCATCTCATCGTTTTCGAAGTGGAAAGTTCTTCGAGTAGTGGAATAGGGGAAGACGGGCGTGTCCAAAGGAGAGTTTATTAGTCAAAAGGCCCGTCCCGTGTTTTATTTTCTTATCTCATCACTCAAAAAACCCGTGGGGGTAAAGGAAGAAGAAAGCCCGCGAGCACGATGATGCCATCAAGTAACATCTACCTTTCGATTTCTGGAACGCCGCACTGTCAGCCTCTCGAGTCGGACAGGGGGGGGGGAGAGCACTCGCCATTGCCAGGCTCTTGGCACGGGGATAGAGTGCGGGATGGTATTAGTTACACACCTACATAAGGCATGGGTAGGTAGACAGGATGAGGAGTATGAATATGGAATTATACTAAGTACATCTATCTATCTATGAGGAATGGATTCTCAAGACTAAGAGATCTTGGTCGGAAATCGACAACAATAGATACCACGCGACCATAAAGGCTTAAACCGAAGATGCTCGCGAAAGTCGTGGGGTGAGATCGGCATACGACTTGAAGGGTTATTAATCTAGAACGAGGTCCCTGAATCGTAGACGCCGAGAATGGGAGCGGGCTAGAAGAACGGCGGACCCGGATTTGCCGGCGAGTGTGAACTACTAGACTACCTAACTAGCCAACGTATTTAAGGGTCCTGTTCGTAATTAATGCGGGATATGCCTTGGAAACACCGTTGCGTTCCAAGTTTTAATATCAATGAAACCCACGTAACAGCTACAGAAATATACATGCAATAATAACTACCTACCTAACATAATAAGTTGATAGTTATGTAGATTTAGCTTATAAATTAGCTGACTCGACTTTTTGAGGGTTGAATCGGCGCATTTGGATTTATCGTAACTGTATTAAAGTTTCGGCGTGAGTCTCTTCTATCCTAAAAGCATGTGAAGCTTTCCAAATACAATTTGCTGCATGAAATTACTGTACATAAGTGTTCGTTATTGGAGAGTACCTAGATAGAGATGACGTAGGTTAAAGATACAACATACCGGCCATCTCCTATTCACTTACATCATGTATTTAGGTATTGGTCTCTGCAATACCCCGAAGGCACTTTATATACGTACGTTCAAATACGGGGTGCTCGACCTATGGATGTTAACCTCAATGAGTTGAAAATATCATCCCTTCGTACGTTAAGTAGTTAGACACTCCTTGATACTTGCAAGTGTATATATACATTGCAAAGTAGAAAGTAGATAGATGAATCTTAGCATTTGTAAAATATTTAACCATGCTCGAATTTAGTCAATCTCAAAGAAATTCAACATTCAACGTAGAAACCTGTCTACTCTCCTCCTCTCTCTCTCTCTCTCTCCCGCGGTAGACATTGTATCGGAGTAGCACAAGTAAAAAATCCTACGGACCAACGAGCTCAAAGCTTTCCCGTGCATTAGCTGCTGACCGCGACTGTGCACCGCCTCACTACTATTCCCCATTTCGTTAAGACGCAATTATTACCTGCAGTTCCGGAGCCGGGTCTCGAGCGATCCTGTCCGCCATCCCATCCATCCCAAGCATTGCGAACACGTGCGAGACAAGTGACAGAGACCAAAGCGCAAAGCAAAAGAAAAACCTGCCAACGAGAAGTTGTCATTTTCTTCTCAAAGTGTTCGATTTTCAGCCTATCGCATGCCATCTTTGCTTGTCTCACCACCCCCCCCTTTTTTTTTTTTTTTCCCGTCCAACTTGAATGTATTTTTCCTTTTACCTTTGATTTAATCTACAGCCGCTGTCTCCTTATTAAAATTTGCTCGATATCCCTTTTCTACTACTCCTGCTACCTTTGCTTTTGTAGCTCTTATAGATTCGGTCTTTTCATTTGAGGAATGAAAAAGATATTCCTGTGGCTTTCAGTGTTTTACCTATTTTAATCAAATACATACGCCGAATTGAATTAAAGCGCGCGCAACCGGAAGGGGCAACCATTATTGCTCTTATTATTATTATTATTATTGTTGTTGTTGTGTTATTATTACACTACATTGCATTGTATATTTATTATTTGATTACACTATTTCGTTATTCCTCATTCTTCAATCCAATTTCTCAAACTAGTTGATTTGGGTAGTCGAGGAGATATTTATCTTATTTTATTTTCTTCTGCTCTTTTTGCTGGTATCGTAGCATCAATTGATTGTTCGGTACAAAGCCTAAAGCGGACCTATCAGCAAGCAGTTGGTAGCAGGCAAGCACACCCTGGCCGCGCGCCGAGACATTGGATCTGAGGCTTTGACGTATGCTTGCTCTATCTGTCGTATCAATCTTCGCCGCCGCCACCTGCATCTTGAAACTAACAACCCCCCCGACCGCTACAGGGTTAGCCTGTTAGCCTGTTAACCTGTTACCTCTTTTTTTTTACCTTACCTTACCTGGACCTCTGGACTCTGGACTCTGGACCTGAACCTGAAATCTAAACCCGACCTTACGTACACTAGGTAAACTTACTACTACAACAACAACTACAACTACGCAATCCATCTTCCTCAAATTGTCCCCTCATTTCCATCAAAGGCAACAATCATCTACGGATCTTGTTACTTGTTAGGTTTGGGATATCTGCGCCAACTGAATATCCCTTCTTAATTTCCGTATTATTCGTTGCTACAAACGGACGCATTGATAATTACTATTATCTCCGCTAACGTGCGACACCCGACGCTCGAGCGTTTTTGAGGCTGTCGTTGCGCCCGAACTTTGGTAATCTTTACTGATCTACCAACGAAAAAAAATAAAAAATAAAACACTTTTTTTTTGTGCGCATCGCATATTTTCATTCGATAGCGACCGAATAAAAAAGCTTATGCTTACGGCGCCATTCGTTACTAGTATTAGAATAGGTAAGCATCATGATTTCACTTTTCATCTCGCTGTTGTCCGTGTCCTGCGTTCTGCGTCCGGGCCCGCGCCTGAACTTAGGTTTCGCTGGTGTCTTTTGCACAAGCATACGGGTCCGTCCTCTGATCCTTTTATTATCCTTCTGTTCCTAGCAATCCACTACTATCCGCGCAACTTTTCTACTCCGACGCGATGTTGGCAGATGGAACCAGTAACGATACTGGGATATGATGAAAGCTGTGAAATGCGCCTTGTTGTTGGTCAGTGAGGCTAGAGTTGGGCTATCCACCTATACGCCTATACATCTAGTCATTCAGTTCGACAATCCACATCACGACCTAGTCATTCTTTCTCTTAGTGGTCAAAACTTGCCCATGTCTTTTCATTTATTCGGTCCTTGTCAAGCGAATATTCGGGCACCAATAATCACCATGCCTTTTTACATCTGGTTGTTATATGGAACCGTGAACCTTGCCACCTGGAACCACAGTGACATATGGGGGCGTTCCACCATTTTTGGCCTTATCTGCCTCGTCGTGGATCGTTGGGCTGTCGAGATTGTGGCCCGAACATTTTCTTGTTTACCCGTTTTTCCCCACTCGTGGACCCAGAAGTTTACTGCGCGCGAAGGCGAAGCAGATGCAGAAGCAGAAGAGGGCCAACCAGCCAGACTCGAGTCACCGAACTGCTGATCGACTGGTTGCTTGACTTAACTGAGCTGAGCTGAGTTGAGTTGAGTCAAGTCAAATCGAAGGGAACTTGATACGATAGAATATATTCATGAACTAATACCCGCTTCTTTTTCAGGCTTCTTAATAATTCTCGATTGCGATATCCACTTCGCATATTAATCAACCAACTAGACTTACTACTACACTTTTTCGCAAGACGATGCGATGGCTGCTATAATCGGAGATTTCGTTTCGGATCATACGCGCCTCCATAATATGATTGCAGCTTCTAGCTTACCTCACGAACACTCGCGATCTCGCGAATCTTCATATAGGTCAGATTCTAGGAATCGACCGCGCGAAACACCATCTCAGACGGTTTACTCGCCCACCATCCCAGTCGCGTCTTACCGACCTTCAGTGCCGAGTGCGACGCCTTCCAAACGATCTTGGGAATCTACAGAGACAGAGACAGAGACAGATACAGAGATAAAGACGGGGGCAGGGACAGGGTCGGAGCAAAAATATATCTCATCTACCGGCGGAGCCTCGAGGTTCCCCACGCCACCTGATTCTTCCTCGCCGAACCCCGCTTCTGCACGCGTAAGAGCACAGGATGCGAGCCCGTCATCAGAATATATGGCATCGGAAATTCAGACAACTACATCAACAGTACCTAGTAGTTCTACGCCCACGCCTACCCAGCAGCAACCATCTCCTGATTCCGACTCATACAAGTCTCCGACCCCACGCGTCAATGTCGATAGCACCTCGACTCCACCGGAAGGGCACACTGTCTATGTGCGCGATCTTGCGCATATCCAGAGCCTTGCTCGCGCCGATCTAATGAACGGAGGCAATGGGCCAGGCATATTAAACGACCCGCCACTTCAGGCGATGAAGTATGAGATCAGCCAAATGCCGATAGGTGATATCATTGAGATGGTTGCGGCTCTTCTAACAAAAATTACTACCACCAATGATCTTCAGCATGATGCGTTGCATAGAAACGCTACCCACCAGCAGACCGCAGCCAGCCACAACAGCGAAGGCACCTCGATGAGCCCTTTGAGCAGTTCTGTTCTTGCATTCCACGGCAAAAACGTGCCGGCAATCACGATTTTGAGTTACCTGAGCAGGATTCACAAGTACTGCCCAACTACGTACGAGGTGTTCCTCAGTCTTTTAGTTTACTTCGACCGAATGACTGAGCGCGTGAACACTATGGTAATGGAGGCGGAAGCAGTGAGGAGGCAGTCACAGACTCAACAACCCCTACGATCTCAGGCCCCGGTGGCAGAGACGCAGTCCGGTAGTAATGCCGACAGGGATATGCGGGATGATGATAGTGACGGCGACGAAACTGAATCCGATCTCGTCGATGACGACCCCGATGAAAAAGGGAGGGAGAAGAGGAGTCGAGAAAAGAGAGCAAGGGCGCCGCCGCCACTATCCGCTTCACCCGCCACTTATTTTGTTGTCGACAGCTTCAATATACACCGCTTAATCATTGCTGGTGTCACTTGCGCGAGCAAATTCTTCTCGGATGTTTTCTACACTAATTCGAGATATGCGAAGGTGAGTTGCTTCCCTAAATGCTTACCTATCACACTCCAGTTCCCTCTCGCCTATGGCTCTTTCAATATTTACCAATTGCCCATGTCTATACCTCTTCCTTATAAACTATGCTAATATGTGCGCCTCTCAGGTCGGTGGCCTCCCATTGGCTGAGCTCAACCATCTCGAGTTGCAGTTCCTTCTACTAAACGATTTTCGACTTGCTGTACCTGTCGAGGATCTGGAAGCTTATGCTACGATGCTCGTCGAATTCTACGCTCGAGAAGTAGTTGCCCAGCGTTCGCGGCCAGTGAGCGGAGCCGAGTAAGTTTACAAGTCGATTATATTTGGGATAGGAAGTTCTGGGACAAGAGGAGCGTTGCTAGAGGTACCCCACTTGGATTACATTTATACTTGTTAAATAAGTAATCACCCACAATCCTCTATATGCGTTTGCCCCATCTCTATGGCTAGGTAGGGACCGTCGAAGAAGCTGGAATATGCAGGATTGTCGAGTCAAGGGTGGAAGAAACCTTGACTCCGCCGACGTAGAGATTAATTGGTCGTCGTATCAGATTTGCATGGGGCAAACCCTGGGGATTCGATTCCGTGTAAGATGAGTTTAGGTCGGTTATGCGCGCCCCTTCGAGGCGGAAACGGAGGGGGGGGGTTGAGTTATTGTCACTCCTATTTGATACCCGGAATAGATTTCCTTCGGGCTTAACTCCCCCTCTGTCTTTACGAAATAATTTGAAAACGTATTCTTCAAAATTCCTCGTTTCGTAGTATCCCTACCTACGTAATAAAACAATGACAGTACTCGGAAGGGTTGGAATAGGAAGAATGGAATAGGGGGTCTTAATAGGGGCCCTATCGTAATGTAGCATATACAAACCTATGTACTAATGTTAGAGTAAAGAAAATAGGTAACTCGTACTTATTGAATCAATTGTGTAACTTGGCTGAACCTCTTCGTCCATTGCTAATAATTATGACATGTACTGGAATCTTGATAAGAATTTAGAAACTTATTAACCTAATCAGCTGGTAACCCAAGGAATAGTCGAAAAGTCAGACAATGGGACTGAGTTACTATTGCCTTATACGTTAGGTATAATGAATAGCATTGTTATGTGTACAATATTATTGTTAAGTATATGATAAAATTGCGACATTAAGTACGTAGACCTATAAAATGGTATCGATACCGTCCAGTTCCAACAAGACAGTTTTCATCTATATCTAAGTTACTTTCTGCGTCTATCACTCGTCTGAAATAGTACATGATGAATGAAACGGAGTATATGGAGAGTAGGCTTCGTAGAGAACTTAAGGAACTTCGGGAATGGACAGAGGGGTGGCTGAGGTCGCAAGAGGTGATTCAATGCCCAGCCGTCATTTACGTCCAATGTTACCCTAAATCAGAATTCCCGTCTAGCATAGAAGAATTGTGCAAAAATACTGGTGGAAAGGCTCCATACACACATAAAGATTCGCAGATTCTGTGTGTACTTTGGCATTTTTATACAACATTTGGGTTCCGTGTACACGACAAAGACGATTTGTATTTATTAAAATCTACAAGAAAAAAGAGATTGGCTGCCAGAACCGCGAAACTCTACCCACTGTATGACGGCGAGAGGCCTGTAGATTTCCATTTTCTGGAAAACTACCACTTTCGAGGGTTAGAAATACCAGATAACGAAGTACCTCAGGAAGACACGGTAGTTTGGTGGCCAAACATTATAGTGTACCTCTCGGAAGTATACCGTACTATGGTACAGATTGACCGGACTAGTCAAGACGACATGCAGAGGTTCTTTGGGTTCTTCGCGCGGCCATATGTCCGCATGCAGGAATACTGGATTATGATTGATGAAAAGGTACATGGGACACCTGTTGACGAGGAGTTTGCTGGTGGGCCAGACGCTGTTGATCAGATATACGAGAACAAGCTGGACGATGCGATGAGAATCAAGTTGAGGGACAGATTTGAGGTGTGTATATCCCACGATGCAAACCGATGCAGGTTAGAAGACATTATTGCTGTTAACGACGTTGAGGGATTAACTGCTACGCAAAAACGGAGGCTTCATATGGTGGCAGCATACCTAAGGTTCTGGGGTGACAGCGCCCCGGTAACGCCTCGAGCTGTACGATATGCTCTTCCAGGCGAGAAAAGTCGTGGGGAACCGGCCACTATTATCGATCTCGTTCATAAATTGGATATGAGGGAGCCTGATGATCGTATAGGGTTGAAGTTATTCCCTGCTAAAAGCCTTCGCTAAATAGGGGTATATCACGTGTTAAGGTATCAAGGCTCGTGAGAAGAAGTATACCTATTTTCGGGAAAGATAGGGAGATGTATATAAGTTACCTAGGTATTATCTTAAAATATTAATAATGTCCCTTCGAGTTCATATCCGTGACCTAATATCAGAAATATCTAAACATTGTTACCCTTGTAGATGCTGATCCTGGAACTGCCACCACACCACTCCGTTATATCTCCTTTACAGGTCATGCTGCAGTCGCTTTCGGTGGCCTTCGTTGCTCCATTGAGAGGACCTTCGTTGTTACAATAACATTCTTGGCCGTACTCAACGCCCATATAAGCATACCCCTTTCCCGCACAGTAACTTGCGCATTTCTCAACCGTCAACGTACTATTGCTGGTCGAGTAGCTTGTGCTGGTTGCGCTCGTTCCTTTACCTAATGCTCTACCGTTCACCCCTTCTATATAACATCCAAGATAGGTATATCCACTGCCACTGATAGTAGCTAAGTTGCGCGTGGGAATATATAGCGTGTTATTCCAGACGGAAACTCTAGAACTTCCACCACAAACCTGAGTCGAGTTTCCTTTGCATGCCATGCTACAATCTCCTTCGGCAGAAGCCGTCGCTGAAGTCTTCGGGGAATTTCCACAGTAGCACTCTCCGCCGTATTCCACTCCGAAGAGAGCGTAGTTCTTGCTTTGGCAATACGAAGCACACGAGTCTACTGTCATGGAGTTGCTGTAGTAGAAATCCTTGGCCAAGGTGCGCCCATCTGAGGCGCTGTCGGTATAGCATCCAAGGTAGGTAGCAGTCCCGTTTGCTGCTCTTAGCACGCTGTCATTTTCCTGAATCGGCTCCGTCTGGGTGGGCTGTGGTGTAGCAGACTGGGATTGACTCGGTGAAGATTGAGTAAGGCTCCAAATACTCATTTTGAGGCTCCCACCACAAAATCCGCGTGAGTCCCCTTTGCACTTCATGTCGCACTGACTACTATCTGCGATGAGAGTGCCTGTATTGATATTGCCGCAGTAGCACTCTTGCGAATATTCCGTCCCGGCTAACGAGTATCCCTTGCCTTTGCAATATGATGCACACTTCTCGTTCGTCATTGCTGCCGTGTCGAACATGCTATCGTTACTTAATGCTCTATTGTTTCCACCTGGGTCGCTGAAACAGCCCATGTATGTCGCGCTGCCGTTGTTGATAGTCGTTGTATCAACTAAAAGTGTCGTTACGGATTGCGAATAGGAGGTGTCGTTCCATATGGCTAAGAGATTTGGTGCGCCGCACCACTCTGTTGAATTACCGGCACAGATCATCTGGGATGTTGTTGAGCAATCCACTATAGCTGCGCTGCCAAGGGAACTGCCGCAATAGCATTCCCTCGAATACTCGAGGCCTGCAAAGGGATAGCCTTGAGACTTACAGACTGATGTGCAGTACTCAATTGTCATATTGTCAGCTGCAATCGAGTGCCCACTCAGTGTCCTTGAACTACCGCTATCAGTTGCGCATCCTGAGAAGGCAAATGTACCCCCGTCGAACTTTTGCCCTGTAGAAGGGTTAAACATAATATAAGACTCGTTATCGTCTACAGTATTGATGGCCGGTTTGTCGTCTGGGCATACAAGCTGAACCGCTCTCTCTGGGCCAGGCGTAACTACGTTACAGCCTGGGATACAGTCGAGCATCCCCTTTACTTTTTCGTTAACGATTGGTTTACGCTCTGGGCAATTGGTTGCATAATAAGGGGTCTGAGACTTGGCTAGCGGCGGGCAATGTGAGATCTGACCGTTGAAAGAGTCGTCATTAACGCACTGCTCCAAAGCATCAGTAAGAACTTTTGTATCCCATCCATTCATAAAGTCTCCGTGAAAGCCGAATCCTGTAGGGTCACCATTCGCGAAGACGAATTGCCCTCCTGACTCCTTATTTATATCATCCACACCATAGATAACCTCGAAGAATAAGTGCGCCAGCTGTCTTGGGTGCGAGGGCGGGCAGACGCCATTGTCGATACCAGACATATATGCCACGTGCGACTGGTCAAGTTGGTAATCTTGCCCGTTCCAGCACGATGGGAATTGTATCTGAGCACGAAGACCATTGTCGCAATCGGTACGGAACATGTAGTTCTGTTCCGGGATGGTACCAGAACTGTCAAGGCATGCAAAGGACACGCGGTCAGATACCAGACGGCTCCCAGAGTTTCCACCGGTCGAGTAAGTAAAAGATGTGGTATCGTTTGATCGGAGGTATGGATCTCCTGACACCATCCGGAATCCGGGTGGAAAAGGTTCAATATTAGACCGGTTTTCGCCGCGTCCCAGATAGTAGACGACCGTCCCTCCATTGGGAACTTCTTCAAAGCTTCCGTTAGTATGCTGATAGTAAAGCTGCGGTGTCCAGTAGATTGATTTATCGTCTTGTACTTCGCACGAGGTGCACTGCGAGGCAATTAGGTCCTCGTAGGTGTTCGATAGACCAAAATTGCTTGCGCCGGAGACCTTATGGACATGGGCTGAAACAGCGCCTGGGGATATGTTCGGGTCCAGTCGGCCAGTTTGGATAAGGGAACAGGACATGCGCCAGTAGGCGTCTACGCTGTAAAAACAGGCAGATGACGCCGCTAACACGCCCAGTAATACCCTTCTTAAGTTGGCCATGCCGGGCAATAGTGTGATAGTTAATTGTAAAATAAGATTTACATATTCAACGAGAGATCCTTCTGCTTATAGATTTCCCCCTGAACGGACGGATGAGAAAGTATATGTGCGTTATACATCTTGCGCGAGTAAGCACTCAAGGACACGCCGCTTCCATTGCCTCTTCTGGCCAAGGTACGATTTCAAACACCAGGAAATGTCTCCAAGACACCGACTCTGAGAAAAGAGTGCCATTATTGGTGTCATACGCTCTTTTAGCCTAGAATAGGTTCGTGTGGGGATACTTAAGACATATTATTCTACAGTCTAAAGCAGTCGGTAGTCTAGGCCAATGCCGCTAGACGGGCGCGAGGATCTTAGTGAATACTGCAATGTCTCGCCTGGTCCTAATAAGAGGCAACCTCAATATCTGTGTGGTACGACGGCCTGTTAGAGAGACAATGCTCGTGCGGCGGTATTACCGACCTAGAGATCGTGTAGGTTTTAACTTTTGACCAACACTGTGCTAAGAATAGATAATTGTCTAGCCCCTGAGCTAGGTCATATACCAAGATGCGACTGGTATTTACAAGAGCTCCATGGAGTACAGAGTTAGAAAAATCAACTAAGTAATAGTGTAGACCCTGAAAGGGGAATGATCCCATGACTTCGTAGCATCTTGTTCATGTGGATTCGTACCTCTTAGCATACCTTTCCCGGGGAAGATGGTACCTAATGAAAACTCTGCTGGCTTAAAAGTAAACTAGAAGTGCGAGTCAGGAGAGTGGAGGATTAGACATGGGTTTATTTAGCTATGTATCTAGGCAGTCGACGATAGCATGACTCGGTCATGAATGAGACGCCATGCTAGGTAGAGCGTGATCTTTCGACGAGCTTTCTTACCGAGAGGCGTGGGCACGACAAAGTTATTGGCAAAGACACTGAACAATGTACACTGACTTCGGGACCGAATAATTTATGATCTTTGACGGTTTCTAGAAGAATAAGGCCAGTGATTTTTAATGGTCTAGATGGGTAGTTTTAGTAACCCTTCTTGGCGGGTTGATTCACGGAGATATTGGAACATAAATATCGTAGCTAGGGATCGGAAGAAACGAGGTAAATTGAACAAGGTATTCTTATCTTCTTATTGACTCCAGCTAGTACCTGGATAAATAAGGTAAGCATATCCGAAAATTAGAAGAGTCCTTATGTTTCCTATCATCTTCTCAATTGAGCAATTATCGTTCTTAACCGGATTAATCGCGGTTATCATAGTCTTTGGGTATCTTTCATAACACTTGGAACTACTAATAGTTACCTGTTATACGATCTCTAACTCTTAAAAGAGCAAGAGTGGGAATGGGGATGAGAAAGACGTGAATTGAAAAAACAAAAAACAACAAAAAAAAACAAAAAAAACCTTTACGGATCCTTGCAGATAGGACGGTTTGGTTTAAAAGGCTCCATCTAACCTGTCATTTTCACTATAAGTGCGTCATATGCCTATGAAGCTCAATCTGAATAATTTAACTTAGAAAGATCTTATCCTGTTCTGTCTAGTTGTTAATATAAATAGTATTAAATATTTTCGTTACGTTGTACATATGTCTTGGCTATTTTTAGTTTATTCCGAGACGAAAACCTTTTTGAAGATGTTATCTGCGGGCTGTTTGGACTGATATATATATATATATATATATATTATCACCCTGCTTGGATAAAAGAAAAAGAAAAGAAAAGATGGAAAAAAATCTTGTAGGTACCTCCCGTAAAACGTAGTAATGTTCATAATATCTTATTCCATACTTTGTAATTCCCATCACGAATAACAAAAATGCTGCCTAACGACGTAATGATGCTCCATCATAGTTGAAACATGTCCAGCCGCAATTCATAACGAGGTAGGGTAGCATAGTGACTAGGGTCTGCGCCGTACACGGCAATTAACTGCAATTAACTGGGCCTAATGCAGGGGTTAAGAAGGATGCCAAGGGCGGGATGGCTGGAGCTCATGCGGATCATGATGATCATGATGGGACCCGCGATCTGGTGTATCCCGGTCCTAACTGCGTACGCGTCACTGAGTCCCCCTTTTCTATCCAACAAATTCTTTTCAAACTATTCACGAGAAAAACACTTGTATGTAATAGTGACATGTTGTCGAATAGGAACGAAAATAATTCAACCGTCCACTTAATAATATTTGGACCTGAACCAGCCGAGACTAGAATGATTACCCGATTTTTTCTCGTTTGCTTGCCTACTACATAGCTCCGTTAGGCGATAATTATGACGCTCGTCGGTAGCCCACGAGGCTTGCGATCTTTCGTTCTTCCAATTGGGCTGATCGCTATTAGCCTCGTTGCTTTGGCGTTATACCGCGGTATAGGGGGCGACGATGGCTTTCTACGAAACTTTTCTATGATCAATAATGGGAAAACAAACCAGTCTAGCGCCCACGAGAATCACCGCCCGACAAACACTCATGCGCCTCCGAAGTACAAGGAAACGCCAAACTTTGCGGCTCCTTCTGCGACTGATCCATTCCCTCTTCTCACGAAGCCAACAGCAACACCTCCGCCTATTCCAGAATATAACGTCCCCCGTCCTGGTTTACACCGAGAGTACGGCCTTTCTTACACCCCACCCCTCTTCATTGGATTCACTCGACAATGGCCAATACTTCTGCAGTGTGTGGTCGGGTATTTGACCGCGGGTTGGCCGCCTGAATCCATATTTGTAGTTGAAAATACGGGCGTACAAGATGCGAACGCGCAAGGAAAGCTTAGCCTGCAAAATCCCTTTTATCTCGATCACGCAACATTGCGCAAGCTCAGAGTCAACATCATACAGACGCCTGTCTTGTTGACCTTCTCGCAAATGCAGAACTTCTTTCTGAATACTGCTCTTTCCCGGTCTTGGCCATACTACTTTTATTCGCACCAGGATGTGTTAGTATTTTCGTTCGAGGATGGACCCGACACGATAGAGCGTGATGGTGATAGGAACTGGTTCTTTTATGATGAGAAAGAAGAAGCGGATATTATGCGCCCAGCAGCGGCTGGCCAGGATGGATACAGGACCATCTACGAGAACTGCTTGCGCGAGCTAAACCAAACCCTGGAAAGAGAGGAGCGTTGGGCATTCCGCTGGTTCCAGTATGATCACCTTACGTTGGTAAACAGAGCAGCGCTGGACGCTGTAGGTGGATGGGACTCGTTGATGCCGTACTACGGTAGCGATTGCGATATGAACGCGAGGTTGGAAATGGATGGATGGACTATGAGACATCGTCGTGTGGGTATAATTAATGACGTGTCGACTGTATTGGAGGATCTAGCCGCCTTGTACCGTGATCCAAACGTAATCCCCAAGTTTGTCGATCCAAATCCGGCTTTTGCGCCAAAGGAGCAATCCAAGGAGGCGCAGAAGAAGCCATCGAAAGGGGAGCAAAATGGGACGGATAAGGAACAGAGCAAGGACGGAAAAGGGACGAAGGTGGATGAGAAAAGGGATGAGAGGGTTAATGGTACTGAGAGTACGAGCGTTGCTAGGTCGGTTGAGTATTTCCGGGAGCTGGTTAATGTCGGTAACGATATGGGCGCGTACAAATATCGCGACAAGAAGAATGCTCGCAACTCATGGCAAAACAGCCAACACGGCGGGGTAGGTGAGCCTTATTATTATAATCCGGAGGGATTCGCGGCGTCGTTCTGGATCTTGGCTGAAGCTGGCCGTGAGGTTTTCCGTCAGAAGTGGGGGCACCGCGAGTGCAATCTGGTCGAGGAAACGGCATTAAAGCTGGAAGATCAGTGGCTTGTCGAAAAGGACTGGGAATGAACTCATTGAGGGATATACACCTACGAGATGTTGATTCTAGAGGCGTTCTGCTCTATAGAAGGGTTATTTGCATACTGTACCTAATGATATCTCCCAAGAGGTTATTGGGCAATAGTCAGTAATTATGTGTGGATAAAGACGTTATACTTGTACTTTAACCTCATTTAGTTCTACGATGCCTCTTTTCTGACATGTAGATAACTTATATCAGGTACGTCTGCCATAGAGTGCGTAATAATTACATATTTTAACAGGCACGGATATTCGATCAGTCGTAGTTGAAAGGAAGGTAACTAGAATTTAACACATAATACGCCTATAAGCCTCATAGATGCATGTCAAAAATGCCTGCACAAGCTCTGCATAGCGATGTTTTCATGTGACTAGTAGGATGTGACACCCTGGAAGCCAGATCTGACCATCTATTGGACATACGAATCGACTTTTACTACCTTACCCCCTTTTCATATCTTAGTCCCTAACTCCTTGCCATCCCCTGTCCCAACTCCGACCTCAGTCATCATGCCTCTCCCCAAATTAAACTGAATACTTCAGCTCCTGCCTTAGAAATCCCGACCTGGGTGCTCCCATCCTTGCTCGACACGCTTGCTGGTATCTTCTCTCCTTTTCTTTCAAGTACGATTTTCTTACCCGAGCTTTCTGGAAGTTTATAAAAGCGCCGCCCAAACTGACTAAGGAACCCGGCTAGTTTCTCTTGCGTGACATCTTTTTCCGTAATCACACCGCGGTCAATAGCCTCTTCAAGGGCAAGAAGAACGAGTTGCGTCACGTAGGGTTGCGTGTACACCCCAGCTGGCGCTTTACCTTGCTCAGCAGACGTTTTGGACTGGAGGGGATGAGGGGCACTATCGCTTCCACTAATAAAATGATGATTAACATATTGACAAGTTGATAAGTATAGAGATCTCTTAGGGATGACTCACAAGAAGAACTTTGGATCACCACTGACAACAGTTTTGACTAGTGCGTCCCTATCCGTAGGTTTCTTTGGGATGGGCTTGCAGAAGGCAAAGGGGTCACAGTGGGCTTCATCGGAAGTGAGATATAGATGGTGGGCGGTGATTGTAGCTAGTGCCCGTTTATATCAGCATTGCCCATAAGAATATGAAGAGAGGACATCATACCACCAACGGTGGGCCCACAGGCTCGCACAGCTTCGACAGCTGCCGCGGTAGTACAATGCTCAAGCTGGAGCGTATATTAGTAGTTGCTTTAAGCCGAGCTCGGAAGACACATGTGTAACATACCACGATACGTAGATTTGGGAAGCGCTCATGGAGTGTCTTTAGGGTTGGAAGAAATGCTTCTTCTAGAGTTGTACCTGCTGGTGCAAGGGACTCTAGGACTTCTCCATGAAGATTTAGTACTAGAGGTACGTAGCTTTGTTAGCTTGGTCTACTCTATAAGAAAAACGAGGGACTAGTCGAAAGTTAAAGAGGAATCTAGACCAGAATATGATCTTTAGAAGGGTTAAACCCGAAAATATAGAGCTTGGAAGGTGGTATTATGTACCCAAGTCGTGTTGCTCCATGGCGGCGAAGGTAGCATAGAAGGACTCGAGATTCGAGACGCCAGATTCAGAGTTAGTAGTTACACCTCAAATCCGTTAGTTTCATATTCTTAAGGGCGAATAGAATCACGCTTACCTTGAGGATACATCTTAACACCTGTGATGCCAGCTTCTGCGGCTTGGGCAATAACATCGGGTGTTACAGAAGGGTGAAGCTGAGAAAGAGTTAGTCTGGTTGATCCCTATTATAGAAAGACATAGTAAATAGTAGTGTGGAACTTACGAAGAGCGACATGAGAAATTTCACATCCGGGGCTATTGCTTGTAGCTTAGATTGGTACTCTAGAACCTTAAGGAAGTTAACCACTAGTTTCTAGTAATTTTATACGGTCCGTTTATACATACTTGTTCAACAGTCGTAAGGGGTGGTATCTAGGTTTGATCGTATTAGAATGTACAAATTCAGGTCTTCTGTGACATATCCAGTAGATTTCAATAAATCTCACGTACAAGATTGGGCATGCTATACTCTTAAGTCAGCTCGCATATTTCCCCTTGAAGAAGTCAAGTAAAGAGGCCATACACAAATACAGTATCAACACCACCTCGGCGCACGGTGGGCACCATTAATTCCATTAGCTCGCCCTGTCGCAAATGAACGTGCATATCTGCTGCGGGCGGCAGCTCGAGCCGTTGGATATCTTTCAGCTGCATCTTCTGAGATTTTTATAATACGTCGCGGTGAAGGTTTCCTTAGATAATAAGAGGGGTTTGCTGTCTTGACGAAAAATGTTTTTTTAGAACCCCCAAAGATCTCGTACCTCTTTTAGGTACATCACAAAATAGAAGAACTAGTGCCAAAGCACAGACCATATATTCTAGCAGCTGGAAAATCACGTGAGTAAGTAAGCCATGCAGCCATGTTTAGGGGTAGTTAATAGGTTAGGTAGGTTAGGAGATAGTTAGAAGACACAACCCCTATTTCTTATCTTTCAAGTTAACCCGATCATAACATCGACCTTATGTCGGACTAGCAAGGAAATACTATTATACCCTACACTTAGGTATATACGAACACATTAAGGTAACAATAATGATTTGCATTTTAAGAGCTGAGCGGCTAAAGTGCTCATTGGTGTCCCTCCTAGTCGATTTAGGGGCTGGTCTGAG
This sequence comes from Daldinia concentrica, assembly GCA_902805455.1. NCBI lineage: Eukaryota > Fungi > Ascomycota > Sordariomycetes > Xylariales > Hypoxylaceae > Daldinia > Daldinia concentrica. The sequence goes on from CADCSW010000006.1 coordinate 277,536, forward strand.
TATAATACCGGCAATTGATCAAGCATATGTACTATTTTACTAAAGACATTGACGAAAAGGCGATCGAGTAGTCAAAACTGGTATATGATTATACCTAACTATAGGTAGGCATGACTTGATTTGTCTTACTTCCATTCTTATGCAACTATGTCTTGTAGGTATATCAGTAGTTTACTATAAGCTCTTCGTCCCGACTAGTTAATGGTTTCCTTCACGGGAAACACAAATGGAAGCAACACTTAGGACGAGTGAGTCGCGGAGCTTTACTTTGGTGACTTAGGTAGATATTCCATTGTCACTTATTTTTACTGCTAACAATGTCGACCGATAATTAGATAGGTAACCATACTTCAGGACATACTTTTATTCTGTTCTCGCATAAAATTTATTCTTTTTACATTTAGAATATCCTGTCAATCGCTTCCATTCTCCCGTCCCCTATCTATAGGGTTTATCATGCCCAAGGCAAGAACCTATGGCCAGAATGCTAGGCAAAAGCTTTTCGGCCATTGCGAAGGCGCTTGGTGCAAAAGGCGAGGCCGATACACATTTGACCCCAGATGGCATTATCCAGCGTAGTAAAGAAGCTATTTCCCCATACGAACCGTTCATAGAAGAAATCCCAACAACAAAAGAATGGATCCTAGAACAACTCTCGAACAAAATTGACCCTATCTCATATCTTCGAAGCCTTTTCCCTTTCCTTGGATGGATCCGACGATATAATACGCGATGGCTAATGGCCGACCTCATAGCCGGTAATGTCCTGTCGTTGTCTCAAGTCCAGTTCAGTATGATTTAACCATATTTAGGTTGTACACTTAGTCTCGTGATGATCCCACAGGGGTTGTCCTATGCGATACTAGCAAATCTAAGTCCCGAATTCGGACTTTTTACTACGTTTGCGGGTGCTTCGTTATATTGGATTTTCGGAACGTCTAAGGATATTTGTGTTGGGGTATGTGTATACGTCTTTTTGAATCTGTATGATTGAGTACCTTGCTGATTTTTGAAAAGGCAACCGCCGTAATATCTTTGCTCGTTGGCAAGACGGGAACCAGTGTTACCGAAAAATATTCAAACTTTACTCAAGAAGAAGTCTCCAAAACTCACGCATTCCTCGCCGGCTGTGTTTTTCTTATTCTTGGTCTCTTACGATTAGGGTGGATCATCGAGTTGATACCTCATGTGGCTATTTCGGCTTTCGTCACCGCCGCCGCAATTACCATCGCTCTTGGCCAGGTGCCAAACCTGTTAGGGATCAGGGACATCAATACGAGGGGTCCGGCTTATCAAGTCTTTATTGATATATGTAAAGGGCTCGGTCGAATCAAGCTAGATGCAGTAGTGGGACTTACAGCCTTGTTACTATTGATGTCCATGCAGTGGCTATTTCAATACTTGGCGGTACGGAAGCCTCATCAGAAAAAGATGTGGAATACATTCGCCTCACTTCGACTGTCTTTTACCGTTTTCCTTTACATCTTGGTCAGTTATCTGATTAATAGGAACGTCCCGCAGGAAGAGTCCAAGTTCCGCATACTTGGACACATCCCAATAGGTTCGTATACCATCCCAACTAATAAGTCGCCATTAGCTTATGCATGATAGGTTTTGGTCACATTGGGCCCCCGACCTTTCAACTCGAATTGGTGAAAAGTCTTCTACCTGAGCTTCCGGCCATAATAATTGTTGTCATCGTTGAACATATTGCTATTGGCAAATCCTTAGCTCAGAAGAACGACTACACCATAGTACCATCACAAGAGTTAGTCGCAATCGGCGCGATAAATTTAGTTGGCCCATTTGTTGGTGCTTACACTTCAGCGGCTTCGTTCGGCGGCAGCGCTTTGTTGTCGAAGGCCCGCGTTAAAACACCCTTGGCCGGAACTTTCAACGCTATTATCCTCGTCCTTACTTTGTATGCGTTAGGCCAGGTACTATACTGGACTCCGGTTGCTACTATGGGGGCTCTTATAATACATGCCGTGATTAATTTACTGACGTCTCTTGATGAGCTGCGTAAATTATGGCTAATATCGCCACCAGACCTTGTCATTTACATTATCGGGCTCCTAACGTCTATTTTTAGTACACTCGAGAACGGAATCTACGTAACAACGGCCTTATCTACGTGTCTCCTTCTCATCCGGCTTCTTCGTGGCCAGGGGCAGTTTCTTGGACGCGTTCAAGTTCGCCAGTACCCAAACCCGCGCGCAAGAAACTCAGTGACAGCTGACCTACAAGTTACATCGGCAAACCCTCCTAGAGATGCTTTCTTCCGGCTTGATCGAAAGGATGCATCTAACCCGTCAATCTATGTTGAATCTCCTCGTCCGGGGGTATTCGTTTATCGCCTCCCCGAAGGTTTCAATTACGTCAATCAAGCCCAACATATGGAGTTCCTTCTGACATATGTAAAAAAAAAGAAACTTGCCGTACCACTGTACTTCAATATAAGAAACCTGGTGTGAGTAAGCCTGTATCTAATAGGGGAACAGTACCTATTCACTAATTTTTACGATTTAGGACCGACCGTGGAATGAATGTGACTCCCCTCATTCTCAAGAATTACCAGACCAGCCCGGCTCAGAGACCACCAAGCCAACTCTCAAAGCGCTAGTCTTTGACTTTTCTGCTGTGAGCAACATCGACACCGATGCGATAAACGGATTGATCGTTCTTCGCAAGCAACTAGAACGCTGGTCATCCCGAGAAACTGTTCAGTTACACTTTGCAAGCGTAGATGATCGCTGGGTGCGCAGAGCGTTGATTGTAGCTGGGTTTGGTTGCTCAAAGGGCAAAGAGTTGGAAGCCCCTATTCCTTGGAGCCCAGTCTTCAGTCTTGCAAAGAAGAAAATAATGGAAGCGACTTGTACAACACTACCGGGAGAATCGCTTACTAGACCTACGAGAATAGCTACGACTATTGAAAATGCAGAAATTGGGTATTCTGGCATAGAAGCAATGTCGATGGATACTGGACAATTAGCAGCTACACATGGTATTAACTATCCTAACTTTCATGCAGATCTGACGGCTGCTGTTCGGGCAATTACTGTGTTCGCTACTTAAGACGGGATATGGTTATACAAAATGGAAATTGAAATAATATACGCATTGATAAAGCTATAGCGAATTTAATTATATTCTTTGAGTTGTGTGTACATAATTGCTCTCTGCATATTAATTAGTAGTAGTCAGTGGGCTTCAATTTCCTGGCTAGCAATACAAGATGGAGGAACCTTAGCCTGGACTGTTCCTTCACACCGGGTTCAAATAATGGTTGGTTGTGCATTTGAAGATGCGCGTTGGGCGTCAAGCAACTTAGCCGCGTTCGGCTCCAAGGGGTACAGTATTAAATCCCAACTAGATCCAAGATAAAACAGCATTGGTAAGTCAAGATTCTCGTATTAACATACGAGCCGCGAATGTATCCTATACTTAAGTAAAGGCATAATCTAATTGACAAAAGGCTTCACGGAATACAGGTAACCATATGATATTAGCCGGTGAAAACCAAAGACCGTGAATGGTGGCCGCGTATAAACTATACCCACAGTTTACGTCGTAATAAGTACATACCTAAGTCAAGTAACGTATCATTTACGAATAAGCCTACGAAGTAGAGTACAATCGGTGGTCTTATGGGAAGCGGCTAAACATTATAAAATATAATATCGCTGCAGATTTTCAACGGTTCCTTTCTAATGTTGCCTTTAAAATAAATATCAGCTTTCCTATCGTCACCTCTATAGCCTTTGGCCCAAATCTAGAAACCACTCTCTAGTTATATCCACATCTTAGGGAATTCAACCCGTCTTCTCAGTAGTAAGCCATGAAGGCCGTTGTGAGGTTACTTGCCTTTCCACTTGTCGCCCTTGGGGCCGCCGTTATACCGCGAGGTGTGCCTGCCGGCCCCTGATGGTGGGATTGCCACCGGTTTCTCACGCAGCCAAAGTGTAGCATGGGGCGCTCCGGTGAATCTATATAACTATAATAAGAGTTGGCTCATATGTCCGGTCGGTGATGGTGAACCAAGAGAAAAGGTATATCAGCTGTACGTAGGAATATCTGATAAGGAAGGTTGTTACGGGACTACGGTACGAGCATACCATTCAGAAGGAGGGGACGGCTGGGAGTATGTATAATATTGGATATGTACCTATATGTAAGTGTAAATAATATGGGTTTCCTCAGTACCGAATTCGAGAATAGAACCTAAGGGAGTAACTACATAGGTACCTAGGGACAAAGTTAAGCAGCTATTAACCTTCAATTTAACAAGCTGGCAGCTATGGCTTCTACCTTTCTAAACTACCTAAAGAAAACGCAATCACACTGTATGTAGGTAGGTAGTTAGGAGGTCCAAGTACCAAAATAAAATGTATTTCAACTTGACCTAGTTCACAATATCTTACCTCGTAATCAACACCGGCCCACCTACTCATAGACCAGTAGATATTTACTAGTATTAATCACTCTGTATCCTCACTATGTCAATTAAAATTCGAGACTATCTATCATCTGAGGTTATGCTCTCAGAGTCGGGCGAAGTGTAAGTTTATATTACCAACCAAAAATGCCTTATCCAAAAATGAAGCTTCAGTCTAATATACACTTCGTAGTATGTGTAGGAAATGCCAATGATTATTACCGATTTATTCGAAGTGAATACTAATCTCCGAGGCAGCGGTTCTAGGTGAAACCAGACTCTTGAAGTGTAAATTACACGGTAATCGGGTTGAACCGTAATAAAGCTATCTATTTGTTCTTCTCATTAAACACCCCAAGGTGGAAAATTATAGATTAAGCATAGCTCTAATGAGACTAGGAACTTCATATGCATCGAATACTATGATAGTAATCAAGTGACTATGTCCTATGCTAGTCGCTATAGTATCACGCTTTTAAATCTTTCGATCCGACACTTTCCATAGCAATAGTAACAAAATCAACCTAATAGGAGAAGCTGTATGTAGGTACGTTCTCTCTTTTTATTAATCTCCCCCCGCCGAAAAGAAAAACTTACAATTTACTTCATTGCTCTGATAATGACTCCGGTTATAAATCATAATAGAAATGTTCTCCCATGTACAACCACACAACCGCAAGCTTCGAGGGCTTGCATCTACCCATCATCGTTATTTTCTGTGATGAGATCCATAAGAATCTCTAGGAGCTAAGCTTCAAGAGTTCTTAACTGCTATACAACCACTGATAACTCATCAGGGGGTACAATGGTAACACAGACCCATTGCTCAAGTTGATCCTCACTTTGCTTTGAGCCCTCAGATTCTTTATCTGACCGATCTATGACGAAGATATTAGCTTTTAATCATAGATAGTGGGTGTATGCGGGTTGCGCATTACCGCTGGAGCAGTAGAGGACCCTCTTCAGCTGCTTATCGCTTCGTAGGCCATCGAAGAACTTCTTGGAGGCTTTGGAATTTCCAATTCGGTTAACCTGGAAAAGCACGGCTAATAAATGCACGTTAGCGACAGTTAATGTTAGGATATGCGAGAGATATGTAACACTTACCCTCACGCTCATAGCCAGCCTTGATCAACTTCTTCCCACACTCTATGATTGCATTTCTCAGCGTATCTGAGGGCTCTGGCTCGGGGCACCCATCTGTAATTATCGACACTAGCAAGGGACGTTCCAATTCCTTATTCTCCAGCTTGTCGTACACTAGCGGCTTAAGAATCTTCGTGATCAGATTTGTTCCGATGTCTGTCTCCCCAGTTGGTTGCATGCTGGCCATAATGGTCTCAACTTCTGCTCCGCGGAGTCTGCTTCCGGACGCGGAGCTATTGATGAAACGCAACTCGACGCCATCTTCGTCAGGTATAATAAAAGTAGCAAATTTTGTAATTCGCCTGACTAGATGGTTTTGGACTTTGATACGGTTGCCTATGGACATGGATGTGCTGTCGTCTATAATTACATATTAACTCTAAGTTTTGCAGAGTTAACTTATGGATGGTGTGTTCGCCTACCGCAAAGGATCACCTGCTGGTATAGTGACACCTTTATAAGATCACGGATATCTTTGTCGGACTTAAGCGTCGAGTCAGGGGGGCTCGCTTTCATCTTGGTGGCCTTCTCGACAAGGGTCTTAAGGAAGGGATCGTCGTTCTTGAAGAAGCCATCCATACGATTATTTGAAATGAAGCTGATAATGTCGCTATTATATCCCTCTGCTAGCTTGCTTTCTTTGACTTCCTGTAAGCTAGGATTAGCTAAAACACGAGGTGCGTTAGTGTTAAAATTAGACGCAGGTTATGAGGTATGTATATGTTGTATTGTTATATTATCTATTAGAGGGATTGGATAGGTATATCTATTATATATAAGCCACGGGTATGGGGCGTATTACCAGCTACCTGATTTATCTGCCCCATATATTCTAGCACTTCCACTCGAACCATACCCGTGACTTGCCTCTAAGATTCCTCTGTGATAGCTAGACTTGTATAACTTCGTATTCTTTTTAAGGCTTTAGCTTTACGTATTGGCGAAAGCGTGGGTTATTAAGGCTTTCGTAGGGTAGGTCCTTGAGTAGTGTCTATTTCTTGATTTTTTTCAGTGATAGTGAGAGATAACAATTTCTCCTACTGTTTGATGCGTTAATGCTATACCATATTTTAGCTTTGTTTATATGCTTTTGGTTTCGTAGGTATTCTATAAATAAGCGCTATTTTCCCCACAGTATTTACTTCCAACGAGTCTTAATTAATGCCGCCTTTATAAGGTTATAGTCCCATATTAATATATGCTTCTTTAGTCTTACGGCGTTACTGATAATAACTATTGTGAATACATGCCAGCACCTGTCCTTCCATTCGTCACTTATTAGTCGTCCGTTAAGTACGTTGAACAGCCCTATCCAGGTCTTCTTCCCGATTTTAAGTGCTGATCCTGTAAAGTTGCAAAATAAATCTCGTAATAGGGGATCGGGCATATAATTTACCTAATTTGTTCGGTTTAAGTTATTGCGGAAGAATATAACTTGTTAATATATGTAAAGGATGTAGCTTTAACATGCGCTATTCGATAGTTGCTATAAATGTTTTGAAATCTCGGTACCGAGTGTTTTAAGGTGAATTCGTTGCAGGTCCATTGTTTACTTTTGTGTTTATTATTAATTAAATTGGCAATGTAAAGTTTTCGCGTTCTTTAAAGAGGTAATTTCCTTTTAATGAGTCGAATTTAAGCCCTTTAAAATTATAGTAATTAATCTTTATATATTAATATTTTAAAAGTGTATAACTTTAATTATTATTTTAGTAAATTTATTTTAATTATTGGGAAAGTTTTTTATAAAATAATTTTATTTTATAATTAATATAATAAAAGGTTTAAATATGTAATTTCCGATATGTTTAATTATTATTATATATAGTTTTTAAAATATGTTAATTTTAAAGCTTTTGGTAATATATTTAAAGGTATATTTTAATTCGGATTTAATTGTAATTAATGTTTTTTAATTATATTTTATATTTATATACTTTATAATTACGTACTTTATATTAATGTAAGTTATTTTATTAATTGTAAAGCGTTTATTGTTATTATTTCTTATTTGTTTTATAAATAAAGGTTTATTACTTTTTTAAATTTAATAAATACGTTTTTTAATAAAGGTTTAATAAAGTTATTAATAATTTATTAAATTATAAAAATATATACGAAATTTATTTTACTGTTAATTTATTTTTTATAAGTAAAATAAACGTTAATTTTGATATATTTAATTTATATATAAAACTGTAAGTTTTTAATAAATATTAATGTTTTTTAATTATTACCGTATATAATTATAACGATAACTTCGTCTTTTTTAACAATTAATTTAATTAATAATTAATGTAATTAAATTACTTCTTTTATAACGTTCGTTATACCTTTAAATTCAAATTTGCAAATAAAAATAACAATTATTAATTATCTTTTCGATAATTAATTAATGGCATTATTACTTATATTAAAAATATACTTTAAAATTAATTTTTTAAATTGTGTATATTTTACATAATTGGTATTTATTTACCTTATGAAATTTCCCAAGTTACTTTAATATATAAACTTATAATTTAAGGTTTTTTTTAAATATTTTAAAATCTTTTTAATTGTAAATATATGTATTGTAATAAGGTTTTTTATATAACAACTTAAGTACGATATAACATATGTAATATCGGGACGTATACTTATTATTACATATATAAAATACTTTATAATTTATATATATTATTTAACATTAACAATGGTTGTTACGTAATTGTTTAAAGATTTAAAAATCTTTAAAATATTTATAAATATATTAATAAAGTTGGATTTTCATTAACTTAAATCTTTAATAATCTTTTTTAAATATATTTTTTAATTAAATTTAATCGTTTTATTAAAGCGATTTTTTTTAATAGTTATTTTTAAATAATATAAATAAAAACTTAAATTAATTATTTTAAATTTTTTAATTAATTTAATTTTAATTTTGCAAATTTTATCTTTAAAAAGTTTAATAATAAATAAGTTATCCACGTAAACCGTTATATAAATGTAACTTTTAACGAATACCTTTACATTTAAATCGAATGTTTTAAATCTTAATGTTTATAAATATGTTATTAATATCTGGTATTATATCCGCGAAACTTGCTTTAAGTTATATAAGACTTTATTAAATTTATAGTATTTATTCGTGTCGTTTTTAAATTTAAAAGATTGTTTAACGTAAATGTTTTTATTTATATCTTTATATAAAAAGGTAATAATAATATTTATTTATTTCAATTTTAAGTTTAAGGTTATAATTATAATAAATATAGCTTTATAATTTATAAGCTTAATTATTAATATAAAAGTATTTATATAATTTAATCTTTCGATTTATTTAAATTCTTTAATTATCCATTTAACTTTATACCGGATAATTTTACTATTTAAACCTTTTTTAATTTTATATAACCATTTGTTAAATAATAACTTATGCTTTATAAATAACTTATATAATATTTATATATAATTATTTATTAATAATTAATATTTAATACTTATAATTTTATACCATTAATATTATTTAAAGTTATATTTAACCTTTTTATACAATTTGGATTTAAGTTTAATAATTATTATCATTATATTAACTAGGTATATTGTATATTAAAAGACTTTATTTATTTTTAATTAATATTTATTAAATAATACAACGTTTATTTATTGCTTAAAATTATATTTAAACGGGTTATATAATAAATTACCTTTGTATTAATCGAGTTATTATCTTTCTTCATTTATAAGGATTTTTAAACGTATACCACGATTTAAAATATTATAAGATTTTTTTATTATAAGTTATACGTTAAAGTTTAAACGGTGTAAAATATAATAATTAAATATAATAAAGTTTATTGTAAAAAAAAGATAATTACAAGATATTTTCCGAGTAAGTTTAATTAACTTTAATCGATTTATTGGTAAATGTAAAAATAATGTTAATAATAATTTTAAACATTTTTTTAACGTTATAAAATTTTTAATAAATATATACAAGTGTTTTTTTTTAAATATAACGTTATTAACGTTAATTACCTTATTAAAGTTTATTAATAATATTTTATAAATGTATATATTATCGCCTTTATATTTTAACATTTTGTATATTATGGTTTTACTTTAAAATATATTTAACTTTTGGTTTTTTAAGTAATAATTATTAACCCCGATTATAATTAAATAAACTAGGTTTAAAAGGTTATCGTATTAAACCTTATAAAGGATTTTATTTAAAGCGTTATAAGGTAATTTATTTATTAAATATGCCGTTATTTGTATAATAATAAGTTAATATTTATTAAATATACCGTTATTACGTGTTTATATTAATATTGTTTTAATTTTATTTTTTAATTTATTTATAATACTTTTAATAAGGCTTTTAAACTATAATTGCTTTATAATTATGTATTAAATAATTATGCCTTTTTATTAATAATATTATTTAAATTCATTATTTATATATATGTTTAAAGTATTTAAAATAACGATGTAATAACGGCGTTCGGATTTTTTCCATTATTTTAAAAAATCTTTAAATATTAATAACCAATTTTTAAAGCTTTTTAATAATATAACTTACGTTATATAAAAATAGTTGTATATAATGGCTAATTAACCTTTATTATTATTAATACTTATAATATTTATAAGTATATTTACTTCGTTTAAATATAATAATTTTAATTTATAAATACTTTGTTTTAATATATTTATATAAAGTTTTTCGTTTATTTTTTTCTTTATATAAGTTTTATAAAAATAATGTTTTTTTAAAGGTTTAATATCCGTGGATATATTTATTAATTTTTTAAGATTTTAATTATTTAAATGGTTTAATCTTTTATGTTATACTTTTAAAGTTAAATTAAAGATAAAATAAAAGTGAAAAGTTATATTAAAGCTTATTATATTAAAGTTGTTATCTTTTTAATCGATTATATATAAACCATTTGTTTTAATTGTTATTAAAAATACTTTTTTACTTTTAACGTTATATGTTAAATCTTATCGGAATAAAAATTTAATACCTTTTCGGGTAAGTTATAAAATTGATATAAAGTTATATATAAAGTTAAAGTAATAAATTACGTTTGTAATTTTAATTTTTTTAAATTATTTATTAATAATAACTTAAAAAGTAATAATATTTTATAATTTAAATGTAATGGTTTTTTTACCAATGTTGTAAATGCGGGGGCTTTTATATAAGCGTAAGTTTATAAATAAAGTTTTATTATAACAGTTTATTTAATTATAACCATTATTAATTATTATAATTTTTTTTAATTTAATAGTTAATTTTTTTACTTTAAGTTTAATCATTATTATAAATTTTATTGTTATTAAGGTATTACCAATTAATAAGCTTATAAGGATAAAATTTAATATTAAAATAATAATAAAGTTTATAAATTTTAATAATTTATTTTATACCTTTATTGCAAGTGTATTTTATTATGGTTTCCCGGGTAAATGTCTTTAAAAAATCTTTAATAAAATGCTTGGCTTTAAAGGGTTAATTAACGGTTTAATTAATAATCCCTTAAATGCCATAAACGTAATAATAATAATAAAGGCTGTTAAAATATTATTTTAATAAAATAATGCGGTAGTTACGCCGTTATCTTTATTAATCTTAAATTTTTTAAACTTATTTTTAAATTTACCACGTTAATTTTTAAAACGTTTTTTAAAATGTTTTTAAAAGCATTCCGTTAAGTTATAATTTATCGTTTAATGTTTTATAATTATATAATAAATATATATAAAGCCGTTTTTACGTTTATTATTAAATTTATTAAAGTGGTTAATAAAGGCGTGTTTAATATTTTTATTTTTGATTTTTTGCGTTTATTCCTTTTATTATGTTAATTTAACAGTATTATTTATAATAATTATAACTTTAATAATATAATTGTTATCGTTTTAAATCGGGATAATACTATAACTTTAAAAGAAAATAATAAAGAACGTATTATATTTCGAGTTTAAAATGTTAAAGAATTTATTAATTAAGTATAATTTATTAATAATATAAATTTTATTTAATTTTTTAAAATTAAATTAAATTTAACGTAATTTTAACGATAATATAATTATAAAACTTTTAATATTAAATAAAATAATATTTCATTTAAACGTTAAGTTTTAAAATATAATATTATTTTATAATTTATATTTTTTTTTTAAAGTTTTCCAAATTTTAACTATTATTATTTTACCTATTATCGTATTTTTAAGATTCTCTTTTAAACAATATTTAATGTAATTACAAGCTTTATTTTATTTATTTTATTAAACTTTAATTTCCTTGCGTAATTTAATTATTGTAAAAGCTTGGTTTTTTACCAAGGTTATCTCGTTTATTCCTTTTAAAAACATTTTTCCATAACTTTAAATTATTAAATAATTTAATATTTTTCGTTTAAACGTCAATTACTCGTTTATTAAATTTAATTAAATAATATTATCTAAAGTTAAATTACCTTTTTTCGTTTTTATAACCATCGTTAATAAGTTAAAGGTTATTTTTTAATAATATAATAAATTTTATAAGTTTTATTTTATAAATTTACTTTATTACGGGGTAATTTAAAGATTTTATAAATGAAGTTAAGATTTATTTAAAGTAATTAACTTATTCTTTATTTAATAATTCGGGGATAATTATTTTTAATATAATCTCGGATTTTTTTAATATATTAAATGAAATAATAATTTTAAAGTTAAAATAATTAACGTTTAAGTTTAATAATATAAATATAAGGAATATTTTATTTAAATTTAATAAATGTGGTTTAATGGATATAAAATTAAGTATATAATTTATATCTTTAAAGTAAATATCTTTTAAAAAATCTTTTTATTATAATCGTTCGAATTCTTTAATAAAATATAAAAAATTTTACTCGTTTAAGTATTTAAAAAATAATAGCCTTTATAATAACCTTTTTTTAAAGTTATACCGTACCATTTTATTTATTTGTTAATAATAACAACCGGATTTTTATTATTAAAATAATATTAACTTTATTTTATATTTATGATTTCGTATTGTTGATTTTAACGTTATATTAAAAACTTTAATATAATTATAATATATATTTATTAAAATAAAACAAATTTTAACACTATTATTAATTTATTAAACGCCTTAACTTAAAAGTATTTTATAAGTAGTTTTATTAAAGTTAATAATAAAAAAATCGTATAAAGAAATTAAAGATTTTTTACTATTATAACCTTAACACTATTACCTTTAACAATCCATCTTTTATATATTAAAAAAAAGGAATTTTAAAAAAATAAAACCGCTTTTTATTCAATTACGTAATAAAAGTTGTAATAACTTAAATTAAATACGTTTAAATAATAAAATAATTTATTAAATAATTAAATAATTATTTACATAATTTTAAATTATAAACTTCCGGACTTATAACCTGTTAAAATTAAACGCAAGTTATAAGGTATATATATATTATATTGTTATATTATTTATTAAAAAGATTGGATAAACATATTTATTATATATAAGCCACGGATATAAGGCGTATTACCAGCCACTTGATTTATCCGCCCCACATATTCCAGCAGTTAAAATAATACTCGAAGCAGTAATATTAACATTAAAATAACTTGGGATCTTGATATCGCTAGACTCGTAGCTCGATTCGATGATACCCTTTAATACACTTGATGTAACAATGTAGATCCAAACTATTAAATGGAGGATGAAGGAAAGAATCTTCCAAATAATGTCCATGATAATTGGGCGCCTCTGGGAGCTACTATTAAGGGCATCAATCATAGCATCTTTTTTCTTTTTAAAAGCGATCATAGCTGCCGTTTCTCGATTAGAATTCTTCAAGGTTTTATCCGCACCGAGATTAATGAGTTGGCGGACGGTATTGACATCTTTCCACTCGGCGACAACTTTCATTAGAGGTGTATAGTCGGCATCTACCGAAGATGGCTTATTGATGTCAGCGCCGTGAGCATGGAGTAGATGGATGATATCGGCGCGGTCCTTTTTTTTCATAGAACCCATCGCAGCGAACCACACGGGGGTGCGGTCACCTTGGGAGAGCTTAGTTGTCGATGCATTGTTCTCTAGGAGTAACTTAACAACATCGGTACGACCCTTCAAGGAAGCTGTGGCGAGCAAAGTCAGTCCAGTCTCTGGTTCTATAGAGTTAATGTCGAACGAGGAAGTTTTATACTGGTCCAGCTTGTACTGATCCAGCTTTCCATCATGCGTATCTTCGAAGATGCCCATCGTGAGTGTAGGCGGACGTGAAGATGATGAGTAGATATTGAGATGTTTAGACGGGAACCAAACTGAACCACATACAGTAAATTTATTCTACCTCCAGACTATCTATGTCATTTAGATACGTTTCTAAAGCTGAGAGTTTATTGCTAAAACCGTCGCTATCCTTCTCAATGATTTGTCGCACGATAATAAGATCAACAAAACCCCTTTCGCGATATCTGTCAGTGGAGACACTCATAACCGAGCTGCAGGCAGTTAAGATGTTGCATTTGGTATCTGGCACCTATTGTGTTATTATGACGTGGATGTGTGAGCACCATAGAGCCTGTCTATGAACATAAAGCTTGAAGCCTATAAGCTAGACCAATAACCAATGAACATACTATAGCCCTAAACTTGAGCATCAGGTTGACAACGAAACTCAGAACAGAACTATTGATGCAAGCTCACTAAGATAAACCAATGTACACATGTTAATCGTCGCTGTTATCGTCATACTTAATATCGTGTGCGTATGGATCAGTGTGATGGTTGGCTAACTTAGCGTTCCCAATGCTGTCTGTTAGGCATAGAATTGGAGGTAGGTGTGATTTGGTAGCCATCCTTGCGACTCCAATAGAATGTAACTAAGTAGAATTTCCTTAATAATAGTTACTGAAACTCCGTATCTTGTAGATATTATGAACCCTCTTCATTTTTGGGGGTTATTTGAAGTGGTATCGGGAAAATATACGAAGTAGAGGTCACTAGTAAATATGAATATGTCTAGGTAGGTAGGTAGGTAGGTGTGTAGGTAGGTAGGTAATTATATGATAGTTTAACAAGCTCTCTTTTGTATGCATCCGATGGAAAATGGCGCTAAGATATCAACAGCTGGCCCATTATGTGAGACTTGCCTATGAACGTCGCCAGAAGGTGAAGGTATTGATGTAATGTGATTTTTAATGGGCAACTATATATAATAACCATAAAGGATATATCATATCTGGTAATCATAATTCCCGAATATGTGACAATAGTAATAATATAATCTTCATTCTGTCAGGACCCCGAACCTAAGCCAACAAGACATCACGATTCCAGTTCATACCCGAGCCCGAAGGGAAGCCAACCTAACGCCCGCGGCCAAGTCATGTATCTATAACAGTCGTGGTGATAGCATAATAAACGAGATGCGCTTAAATGATGCAGAAATCGCATGGTAGTGGGCAGGGAATACAGAAACAGAAGCGGCCTGGACAGCACGAACTACGCTCTCCGCCACGCAAGTTTCCGTATTCGGGTTGTTCGGGTTGAGGGCGTTGGGGATCTGTTCTAACGTGTTAGTTATATACTTGTCTCATAAGCCTTCCTCTTCTCCAATGCCATAATAGAATAGCAATGGTAAATATTTGTTGGACATACCCATTGCTTGAAGTGCGACGGGTTGTGTCGTCTGGACGGGCTGACGATCCGTCGGCCCACTGGATTGCGCGGCCTGGTCGTTCGGCATTTGGGGACCGGGTTGCGATGGCGACATATTCAAGGTGAAATTAAGTTACCGTACACGGAAGAAATAATACTACCGGCTGGTATATAGAGAGAAGTACCTAAGTTAGATAGTGTTGAGAAGAAGTAGGTTGTTTAAATTTGAGATGAGTTTAAAAGCCTGAGTCTTATGTTAGTTCTTGTGTTAGTGAGCTGAGCGGTGAGTTCGTATTGTATGCGTGAGTGCGCAAGGTAAAAGGTTCATGTTTGCGCGTAAGATTAACTAGGAGGTACCTATATGACGTCACTCCTTCATTTGCTAACAACTAAGCCACCTTGAACCAAGTTAATCTCTAGCTTAGCTTAATCCTGCAGTTTTTGGCGTTGCACAGCCAACTCTTAAGTCAATCAAGCTTTGTTTCCGCGTACCATCCTTATTAATTCACCCACGTGGCTCCGTTTTAGAAAACGCGAAACCATCCGATGTAAATATTGGTACTCGCCTAAGTTAGAAAGAATTTCATTAACTAACTAACTAACTAACTAACTAACTAACTAACTAACTAACTAACTAACTAACTAACTAACTACCTGTTAATATACAATTCTTTGATAATTACCTAGTTAGGTATACAGCCTATCATCTCTATCACAAATCTCATTCTTGAACACGTACGATATATCCAAACTGCTGAAGTCTCAATGCGCCAAATACTTACTCACCTCGTCTCGCACGTCCCACAAGTCTCTTCGAGTGAGAATGTTCAAGACTCTCTTTACCCTGACTAATATAAACAAAGAAATATAAAGGCCAATGGTCTTCAACCATGGCATCGGCATTTTCGGGTATTTCCGTCGTAAAGCATCTGCTTTAATACCATTCACTCTCGGGGCGCGGACCTTGAACAGCCCAAGAATCGAACGAGAGATAGCATCGTCCGGATCATGTTCCTTCTCCAGGTAACCGGCTAGAAGGAGCGCCAGCGCCTCTCCACCCTCAAAGGTCTGGCTTGCGCCTTGGCCACGCCTCGGCGGCAAGGCATGAGCTGCACCAACGACAAGATCCGCCGTCTCGTCTGGCGACCCGTCTTCGAATTGAACCACAGGTTTTCTTCCTTGGCGCGCGATTACCCTGGCTACCTTTTTCTGAATTACTGAATTAGAAGGTAGAGTTTCGCAGAGGCAGTTGATGAGGAGAGGTCGTGAGATAGGTAAGACGTCGACATATTCATGGCCCAACAACCAATCGCTGGCCGTCTTCCATGTGAAGCGTGTACACGGGAAACCAGCCGCATAAACTCTCCGCTTCAGCGCTGGGTCGAGATCTTCCAGGATACGAAGTCCATTAGCTTGAAGCCAACCAACCCGGCGCCCAGCCGACTGGTACTGACCTTCGGCGTAGCTTGCTCCGTAGCTTGGCCGGTAGCTGGATTAATGTTGTCATAGATTTTGACCTCAAGGGGTTGACTGGCGGGGATCAATTTGCGGAGCGCGATGGCGGTGCTAAGCCCGCTCAGACCCGCCCCAATAATGATGACTTTCATCGCCAATAGTGACCTAACTTAGTTTAGTATGACCGATAACTAGAAGTTATTGAGAAGTAAGGAAGACATATAACGAGATTTAACCAGGTATAGCGAGATCGTTCAGGTAAAATTGGAAGATTAATTCAACGAGGCATCCTGTGACTCCTAGATCAAGACCCGGATCGACCCACTCCCGGATGAGTTCGAAAATCCAACTCTTGATTGGATACCGATCTCAGCTACTGATTTAAATACCGACTAAATACGGAATAGTAAAAATGGAACTATATATACATATTTCCAGCCTCAATAACGGGACGAGCTGTTTGGATGCCATGATAAGTGCTGCGATATCTTAGGGGTCCCTTCGTCCCCTTCAACCAACAGCGCTACTCTCTTTATATCCGGCACCCTCTGATTATACCAATGACTCTGCTCATGCCAACCCACACGGAATGCAGTACAAAACCCCTCCCAGCTCCTAGTATCACATAACCTACTTCCACAGGATGTCATCCTATTATATGATTTCTTTGTTCGTGTTATATGGCATTGCTTGTGGAAGCTCGAGAGCGTCTCTACCCGCTTATGGTGCTGGCTGTGCCAAGGTCCATCTATGATTTGGTTCATCGTCCGAATCATCTCCTGATCATCATCTAGGTCAACCACAACTGGCATACGTGCAGATAATCGTTTGCAGATTAAAGCGCTCGCCTGGGCCGGAATACTCCAAGTCTCGAGCACGAAGCTGACCTGCTGCATGTCCCAACACGGACCGTAGCTCGAAGCTATTTCTTCTACAACCTGAAAGCTCCCTTGGTCGGGTGTTAGGATGAGTCGCTGCACATGTCCTAGGATATCCTCGAAGCTCATTCCGATCATGAAATTGCCGTTAATCATGACGCTGTCGCGATTTGGGTCCATGTACGTCTGTACGGGGGTATGAGGCCACTCGGAGCATCGTGGGGAGGGGTACAAGAGACTCCTCGATTCTTGACAGGCATGTGACACCCTCATACGCCGCTTATCCATCGTAACTATCGAGCGTGGCTCGGTGTCAGGTATAGGACACCGCCAGCGAATCTCGAATATCTCCATCGACTTCTGCCCGGCAGCTAGGTGCCAGATTTTGTGACGAACATTAGGCGGGAGCTTCATCAACGGGAAGTTTTCTATCTTCGGTGGAATACTACTGGCGTTTTTCTCATGACGTAGGGCGCTCAGTTCGCCTCGTAGCTGTTCGTTCTCGAGCTTGAGTGAGGAAAGCTCGGTCTTGATCGATGCAAGTGCATCTTGCGTCTCCTGGAGTGTGGCAGTAATATTGGCGACATTTTGGGTAAGATCACTAGTTACATCGATGTAGCGGCGAGTCTGTGCGGAGAGCTGGTCTAGCTCGACTTTGAAGTTATTATTGTCGGATGCTTCATGTGTATTGTGACTACGTCCGTCGTCCCGGAGCTCGCCAGCCCTGCTTGGTGGGATTCTCATCGCGAACTAGCCGTTGCCGATATGAATTTTATCATTCAATACCTGATCCTTGGAATTGCAACTCTTTTCCAAATATGGGTACCTGCATTTATCGTACGAGTATATTACTATATGTATATGCGACAAACTCGGGAAATGATCGAGATTGATGTCTTCTCCAAGATATGGAATGAATCGGGACAGTTTCAGGTGGATACCTGATATCTACCTAACATGAGATCCTGCAAATCGTATGCAATGTACAGCTGTGTACGCATAAATACGCACCACGCAGCCGAACCACGTATCGACCAAGGTGTACAACTCCTGTTTCAATAGTGAAATGGTTTACGTGATTTGTACTTGAGATTATTGTGTTGTATGGTTTATTACACTAACATGAGCGAGAAGGATAATAATCCATATAAAACATGACGCTGAGGTGGCAGCACGTTGACCACGGCCGTGGTTTCGTGGTTACCTCCCAGTCCATAGATTTGGTGAGCACAATGGATCTCAACCATGTACCTAAGATAGGTAAATATCAATCCTTAATACCTCAAGTACTTATATATTCATTTGTATGGAGACTTACTTTAATGATCAATATCTAGATATGTGTCCAATAGATATAACTGTAGATGTTGGATTACCTATTCGTGGAAGGTTCATGGTGGGCTACCTTATATACGAATCTCGATAATTGCAATAATCGCAATATATGATATTATGTTCTCTTCCGGGGCTCACCCCGCCAAGTCCAAATCTCAAAACTCAGTCCCATTTCGTTTTGAGCTTTCACTTCCCAATTCATGCTCACAAAATACACAAATATGAGAAATCTTGCTGATGCATATTTTTCATCGCGTATGATTTATTCGTATATTCTATAAGGCACTAATAATACACAGGAATGTATTCTGATATACTCTCTTATTCATATTCCTAATGACATCAATGTTGTGAAACTTCAGCTGCCAAGATGCAAATGAACCTACAGATGATTGGGAATCCTCGCACCAAGCCCCGTCCAAGAAACTAAGAAACCAAGAAAACTTACTAGATAGTCCATCTAGCTACAGGTAGATCCGTTGGAAACTTTATAATTTAACATGGATAGTTGTACCCAGAACATTAGCCTTCCTGCGTACCTCGAGGTGAAATCAGCTACCTAAGCCAACCCTTACCACCAACATCATCGCCGTAATCATTTTCTCGATATCATCCACCTAACGTTTCCTATTCCAACCAATCGATACCATCCTAAAGTGAACTACACACCTCACTACTGCATCATGCAGATCGCCGTCTTCTCTGCTAAACCCTACGACAAGAAGTACCTCACGAGCACCCGAGCAACGGAACTCGACAACGCCACTAACATCGAAGTCGTCTATCACGAATTCGCCTTGTCTCTCGAAACTGTTCCTCTAGCAAAAGGTGCAAGTGCCGTCTGCGTCTTCGTGAACGATGATCTCGGCGCCGATGTCCTTGAGTCGCTACATGCGAGCGGCGTCCGTGCGATCTTATTACGCTGTGCCGGGTACAACAATGTCGACTTGGAAGCTGCCCAGCGCCTAGGTCTCTTCGTCGCCAACGTACCGTCCTACTCCCCCGAGGCCGTCGCCGAATTCGCTGTTGCCCAAATCCAGACCCTAAACCGAAATACACATCGTGCTTACAACCGTGTCCGCGAAGGAAACTTCAGCCTCCAGGGATTACTAGGGCGCACTTTGAACGGAAAGACAGTAGGTGTTATTGGCACGGGTCGCATCGGCGTGGCATTCTCTCGAATCATGCACGGTTTCGGATGCCGACTATTAGCCTACGACGTCTTCGAGAACGACGACTTCAAAAAGTACGGCACCTACACGGACCTCAATACCCTGCTCTCCGAAAGCGATTTCGTTAGCTTACACTGCCCATTGACGGAGAAGACGCGGTATATCATAAACGACGAGACGCTGTCGAAGATGAAGAGCGGGGCTATGCTGATCAACACTTCGAGGGGTGGACTTATCAACACCAAAGCTGTCATTGCGGCCTTGAAGAGAAAGCACTTAGGTGGCCTGGCGCTAGACGTGTACGAGGGTGAAGGAGCGCTGTTCTACAATGATCACTCCGGCCATATTATCGATGACGATGAACTTATGCGTCTGACTACCTTTCATAATGTTCTCGTGTGCGGCCACCAAGCTTTCTTTACGGAGGAAGCGCTGCGCGAAATTGCCGAGGGTACTATCCGTAACTTGACCGACTTTTTGCATGGCAGGAAGTGCAATAATGCTCTCATCCAAGACCAAGCCGGATCCGAGTTGGTTAGGAGAGATTCTGTCCCGATTCGGATCTAAAAGTATAAAGGCTCATGCTGTAGGTAGGTCATAGCGAGTAAGTAGGTACCTACCTAGGTAGGGAGATCCGTATACAAGCATGGTGGCATCAAATAGATTTTCATGGAACTCGATGTGGTATCTGAACTGCTGATAATATTCATGAATCGCTATGAATGAATCTATAATAGACGCTGCCATAAGCCATCGGTATAAGAGGCCTTAGACTCGATGCTAACTATCCTATACTCTAACTCCTTTGGTTAATCATGATCTCGGACTCGCTTGCTCTGGTCCATATACTTATACTATATGTATCTAGGGCCGGCATCCTATCTCCTATAAACCCCATTGATTGTATAATCCTTCTTGGGGCCCTTTACCGTATACCCCAGCTTCCACTCCTTCAAGTTCACGGCTTTAAAATTGAATTCGTAGTGCACATCGTACAAGTCATCGATACACAGATGACTTGCCTTCGCCAACCAGCCCTTCTTACCCTTCTCCTTTTCTTCTACCGCGGCACCTGTAGTTATAGGAGTTGTCTCGCCCTCGACTTTCATTTCCGTCTTATCAACGGGAAGCAGGAATTCCACCTCATGGAACAAGTAATCCGCGCGATCTTGGTCATCCGTCCGCGCAAACCACACGCTCAGCACATCACGCGTCTCGTCGTACCGCCATATGTACCGTCTCGTCGCGCGGAACGATAGCTGCGGGTTATCCCGCGCCGTGAACGTGCCATCCTCGATGTACAGGTACTCAAGTCCGAGGCCCGTGCCCGAACTCGAATTTGCCTTGGATACGAGAGACGGGGACAGCCCATCCTCGGTTCCATCTCGTAATAGGAAACGCGCTGTGCCAGAAAAGTGCCCGCTTGGATGTGATGGTAGCCGTGAAGAGAGCGTCCGCTCGAGTCGCCACTCACCCAGTAGGGAGCGGAATACAGCGCCAGCGACGAATCGGCCACGTGAAAGCCCGGCCAGCGCTGTCTCGTGCGTCGCTAATAGATTCGCCTTTGTCTGCTTAGCAGCTCGGGGGTTCCGAGCGGTGGCTACGGAGAGAGAGGGGTATCGTGCCGGCGTCAAGATATCCATGGGCTTACCCGTGGCAAGGGGTGGTGTATCGCCTATAGGAGGAGCAATAGGGATGTCTAGAGCGCGTGAGAATTCCTGCATTAGGAAGGAGTAATCGCCCATCGGGAACTGCGAAACACGCGGGTCGGTGCGTAACATCAGTGTTCGCGCAATAGTGTCGTCGTCTACGAGAGCCTGGCGAAGGGCTGGGGTTTGGGATTGAGGGTCACTTGACACCCATAACCCTGCGACAAATCGAGCCTGCATCTCCATAACGCCCCAGTAAGGCGAACGGTACAGGCCTACGAAGCCTAGAGTGGGTAGTGATGGGTGATGCGTTCCGTGGAAGGCAAGTGCGACAGGTAAGTTAGGGTGTTCAGGGGAGTGTGAAATAGTATCAAGGACAGATAATGGGAGAAAGGAGAGCGTCGGAGAGGGGTCGAAACCTGTCGCTAGAACCACGGCCGCAATGTCGGATATTCTCTCATTTGTTGGAGAGATGATAGCGACGTTCCCGTTTATAGAGGATAGTTTTCCTTTGCTAACTTTTATGACTTCAGATTGTACGAAGTTCATATAATACGAGCTCATAGCCACGAATGGTTGCTCATCGAGCAAATCACCGTCGATCTTGATCTCCGGCGAGAATTCGGACTGATTCGTGCCTAAGACAGACTGGTAGATTGAATTCGAGGCATTTGCCGCTTCGACGCTTATATGCCCTTGGCTATTTATTAGGGGATGTGGTCGGTTGGCCAGATTATACGAGGGTAAGTCGCATGGGAGAAACGGCGGTGCCGAAGCGGCTGGCTATTATTTGGTTACTATTCAATATTCATTCATGACAGTTTAGGGCGTCAGAACGTTAGCCTACCTTTGGAGACGTGAATAGCGGGAAGACCCATGAGGGTCGGCTTGTAATGTGATGTATGGAGTAGCTCTCAGGTTCATGGATGATCTTCTTTCCAGGTGAGTGGATAGCAGATGAAAGATGTGTCGCGATAGTTGCGGCAGTCTCAACTCCAGACATCTGTCCACCAACAACAAGTATCTTACCGCCATGATGACTTGACTTTGCTAGGAGGCCTTTAAGATCTCGATACTCGCTGCTATGGATGATGGGTATGCCCGCCTCTTTTGGCACATGATCCGGCCATATCGGCTTTCCAAAGAATCCTGTAGTAACGAGCAAGTAGTCGAATGTAGCTGTCTCTGATCCTCCACTTGACTCTGTCCGTACATTCCACAAACCATCATCTTGTAGGTCGGCTTTCACAACTTTATGCCCGAGCCGTATATCAGCACCACTGTACTCATTGATATATCGTTCTAGATATTGGCCGACTTGCCATGCCCTAGGGAATTGCGGATCAGAGTCCTGCCACGCGAAGTCGCTAAATTGGACGGTATGTTTGCTCTGGTTGGTTACCATGAGCGGATGTACAAGACCGTCAGCATCATCCTTCCTTGTAGGCCACAGTCCACCGATTCGGGACTGGGCTTCGAAGATAGTAACCTTGAACGAATTTTCTGGCGTATCGTGTAGTAAGGTCTTCGCTGCTACGAGACCAGAAGGGCCGGCGCCTATATCGCATATGAGCAAACCGAGAACTAAAGTCCGAGAGGGAGAATGGATGAATAAGCATTCACTGACTTACCAACGATACAAACAGTCTTGGCCATGATCCGGACCCGAACCAGGGTCCGGGATGTGCAATGGAATTGAGAGAGGATCGTTGGTAGTCTGCTTCGTCGAAATAATTGGGGTGGATAGATATAATATATCGGACTTTTCAAAATCTTAAGCTGAATATATGAACGTATTCTTGTTTCTTGGGATATTTGAACAAGTTTCTTTTTTTTCGCAAGTCGCTTTAGTTAACACTAAATAAATGGCGATAAGATCTAGTCTAAGTCTCAACGAAAATTGATACATTAATATTACTTAGGTAGATTATCCATTGGTATATGAATATTGCGTCACTTTAGCTAGTACGGTTGACCAGGTAGAGTATTGTGCCAAAATGAAAAAAAATCTGTAAACTTAGCTTAAAAAGGTAGTCAACCATAGGTTAGCATATTTAACTTAATTTATTATAGTATTTTACACTTTTATATGGGAAAAAAGAATTATCCTTTATAAATATATACGTTATAACGTTATATATAATATATATTTAAAAATGAGTAATATTAATTAAATAGTTTATTAAAATGTAATTACGTAAGAATAATTATATGGTAACACGTAACTATTTTTTATATATAAAACATTAATTTTTACAAGTAATATATATAATAATAAACAAAAACGAATATAATAACAAGAATTAAAAACGATATTTTTAACAATAATTTTATTTTAATATTTTTTTATTTTTTTATTTCTTTAATCCCGATCTTTTTATACTTATATAGCCTTTTTTAATACGGTTATTTAATTGGCCAGTTAACAAGTCAATTAGCTAGCCTCGTATTTTGGTGATGTTTTAAAAAAAATAAAAAAATAAAAAAATAAAAAAATAAAAAATAAAAATAAAAATAAAAAAACCTCGTTTTTAACCTTTTTACCTTGCAACAATTGCATGCGACCGTATAATCTTTAATTAATGTATGCGACCGAGTAAAAGTAATATATAAAAAAACATATAAACTTTACATCGTTATTTAAATTGATTTAATTAAATAAAAGATTGTAAGAAATTGAATATTAAATATTGTTAGGTAAGCGGTGATTTTGAAAAAGGGTAAGAGGTTAAAACAAGCTGTAAAGTACAAGTGTATAGTAATAAATTTATATGTAAGGTTAAGTATTTAATAGTATAAAGCAACCGCATATTATTTGTTTATATAATGTTGTTCTTATTTATTATGTAAATAGGTATTATATTGTTTAATTAAATATCTTTATTATAATAAATTGTAATAAAGTTTGAAAATATACATTTAATATTTTTTAAATCGTGGCAAGTAACCTATTACCAATTTTAGTTTAATGTGTAATAATATTTTTCATTTTGGCATAATACTCTACCTAGTCAACCGTAGCTAGTCCTTTAAGTAAAGGAAACTAAAGATAGAAGTAAGCTACGAACAGAACAAATAAGGTAGATTTCTAGGTGGATTTCTGAGGCGCATCAATAAAACGCCGATTGCCGGCGTAAATCTTATTAACACAATCGATGCCTAGGTACCTAGACAACTTACACAATAACCCAGAACTTTCACCTTAAACTACCTAATATCATACACATTCCATATTATGAAACGCCTTCAAATTTCTCTATATTGCATACCCTTCATCTACTTATAATTGTATATAACAATTATGATTCGTCATATGAGCAAAGGTCTCGGTTTTATATGTCTATTGCAGCAGTCTGCAGCAGTCCGCAGCAGGTTTGTTGCGTCTTCGACTGCTGCGTGTCAAAAACCGAGCATCCAACTTAACCCGAGACATCTCGCTAAGCGTAGCAGTTATTTCCACTATCAAAGGACTTGATCCCGATCTTAGACAGGTTTATATTAATCGAGTCTAAACGGTAAACTACGTGCCAACCCTGCCATTTTCGGTTCTAGTGTATTTAGTACGAAGTATTCTGAACAATAACGGGAGGCAACATGGGAAAAGGCAGACACCCGTCCGGATAGAATAAGATCCTTAGCTTTGAACGGTCCCGCGGGAGCTTCCGCATCTCGCAGGATCGACACGTGCTCGTCGGAGCACGACCGTTCGCCCCTATGCGCGAAGGCAAGGCATGCGAGCCCAAGCAAGCTGCCGTGTGCCGTGCAATAGATTATCCTTCCAATTGTGACAAATCTTTCGATAAAACTCGACACGGTCTGCTTCGCTATGCCAAGCCCATAAACTTCTTTACATATCAAATTTCCTTTATGTAGTATATATAAGAGAGCCGAGTATAACAGTATACCGTGAGTAATCCGAAGGCTTCTAAAAATCAACCATGTGTATTATATTCAGGCTTATCACATATCGTGACTTAGAATATTCGAAATACTTGCCCTTATACTTCTATATACTTCCATTAGGTAGTACCTAAATTACAACACCATCCCTTGCTTAGGTCAATCTAATTATAGTACTTAGCTGAAACTAGGCAAAAGACCCTCGGTATCCCAGAGCCGTGGTTCATCCCTTGAAATTCATGGATTAGGACTCTCGGAGTTGAGCAATCAAAAGTCGCGAGTCTTGTATAACTATTAGAACTATAAGTACTTTACTTTTACGTAGTCATGTAGGAAGCAAACTGCATGAACTAGCTCAATAGATAAGACCGACGCTTCGCTTGCGGTTTTATAGTCTCTAGGCCCCATATCTCATTACAAATTACCTTTTACGAGCCCTTCGTAAGTACCTAAGATATAGACGAATGAACGGCCGAATGGGAAGCTGCATAAGTCCTGGTCTGTCCTACAATATATGTCTGGGAGTTAAGGAGCATGGTATATCTAGGGGCGTATCAGTGCTCAATAGCCATATTAAAGAAGGACCTGTACGAGGATGGGTCAGCTGAAATTATATCTTGTGCGACGAGAGCCTTGCGATAGGAGCCATAAAATTGGGATAAGTGTCGCGACTTTCGGTGGACCAACTGTCGTATGCTATGCAGGTGTCATGCATGCAAGGCTGGGACCGATAGTTAAAATCAATGGTAGAGAGGGAGAAAAAAATAGCGCATTAACAAGATCAACCTCATGCCTAGAGATGAGAGTTTCTTTATTATCTTGTTGTATTCGGGGATTCCTTTGAAGCCGCTGTTGTCTAATCGTAAATAATAATTTTTGAAAAGTTTCGTAATATGCAATAATCGGGACTCTTACCCCAACTGCTCAACAAGTAGCTCGGCACAAGCTTTCGTCCGTTTAGTCCCGCTGTGGATCCCGCCGGATGGGGGTCAAGTGGAGACGGTCTAAACCCCGCCATTCCACTGGATCCTTCAACGCGGGGAAGTTCGCTCGCCTGCTCAAGCTGGTAAAGGATAACAAGGATGCAAGGTCAAACAAAATACACTATTTCTGGGCAAACTGTTGCCAGACCCATAAGACGTAAAAGCCGGTGGATCCGAATGACGATATAAATGGCCGAAAATGCAACTTTAGGTCTTTAGTTCGGTAAGGTCACTATTCTCGTGCTTTCGATATTGGCTCCTGTCTTGTTCAACAGCGAACTATTTTAGTTCTCATTGTCATCATGCTGTAACCACCACACACCGAATCCAATTGAAGCAATTGTCTTCTGAGGGTTGGCGGTTTAAGGAAGTAAGGTTGAATAGACTTATAGTTGGCGTTGAAAAACTTCACCAGGTCATCTTTCCAGGTAGCTCGTTGGCGGTGAACACAAGAGACGCGTGACCCCGTATTATCTCCCCTTTGATTGATACCTAGGTAGTGCACAATGTCTACTACGACATGACCTTGTGGGACCGTACTCTATGTTATCTAACACGAGACGGTGGAAATCTTGACTCCCATTCGGCAAAGGATCCCACACGCTGGTCCAGAGTCATACAGACCAACTCGATCGGAAAGTCTATCCATGCGGCTGAAACATCCGAGACAACATTTCCCAAGAACATCATGTTAGACAATGTTGTGATATGTCGCTGTCGGTAACTCCCTAGCTGCGTATTTAAGGCAGGAGAACTTCCAACGTAATGGAAGATTGTAGGACGCGATGTCTTCAGCAGTCTTACAAGCGCGGAACATTTCTACCATTCTAGCTACCGTGTAGCCTTTCTATAATCACGTTCAGCATGACAGTTTGACATCACTTGGTCTTAACCAACCAAAACTGTCTGAGGTCATGTATACGATGGTCCACTAGACTTAACCCCTTGGCAAGCTTGGGATTTGGTTACGGCACACCCGATCCAGTCGACCTAACCAAAACCCCATCCCTTAGTGTTCTTATCAGTGCAAGCCTTATTAGTTAACATGCATCACAGGGGTCCTACGCCGTATCTTGGCTGTGGTCCATGGTAGCCCTTAGTCCGCAGAATGTAACATGGCTACCTTTCTAGAACTAGTCGTCAACCTTCTCGTCTTAGTTGTCGCTCAACCATGAGGTCTTGTCGTACGAGACAAACTTTGAGTATCCCTTTATTCCAAATCCGCTTGACCGGATGGCAAAATTTCTATTCTTGGGGTATTGAGAATATCGCCGCCGCGATAACATGCTAAGGCATTCCATTGGACGAATTGTTGTGCCCGAGGTATATGTATGATATGTCCTCGTAGTTCACGTTGGTATTACATATCATTCCAGTGCGAACTGTCTAATAGACTAATGGAATACCGAGTCGAGAACCGACATGTATAAGTAATCAGCTGTATAAGGTAGCATCTAACGCCGACGTTGCTATATGAATCAAGAATCAGGTAATGTCAGCCAGTTATCGCTTAGTTACCCCCCCCAAAAAAGAATCCCCATGTCATCTCCATTTAACAAAGTGCCGATCCTCCTCTTTCCCCCCTGGCCATCCCCATTGCTACTTCCCATTTGTCAATCTACAACGCAGCTTCCAAGACTACCTACCTCCTAACATATCTACCCAGCCGTTTAAACCTTATAACCAGGGCTAATAACGCCTCCCGCGCACGTTGTGCTAAATCCTTTCTTAGCGGCCAGCTTCCTTCTACCCACCTCCGTCTACACCTACATAATTCTATATTATAATCCAAGGTGCTGGGTAGCCCTTCTTCATACACCTTCATATACATATCTCCCGCTCCCTTGCTTCGCCTCATTTCATTGATATCCACTCAATTATTTTGGGCTTCTTCAGTTTGATTATCCTCAGTTAACATTGGTATTTGAGCTCGACTAATCGCACATACTGGTCGCGCTCGATTTCGCTGTCCTAAGTTTGGTTAGAGAGCAAGGAAGATATTTTGCGCCAGTTCAATATTTTCTAGAGGCGTTTCCTTATCTTACACCCTCTGTTTAACTTGGCTTATTAAGTCGAATTAGCAGATCTGGTCGGAGTATTTCTTATCTCAATACAGTGGGCGACGTTAGAATACCATCATGAGCGACATTGAAAAGCATCCTTCACCCCACGATTCTCAAGATGAAGGGCAAGGCGGGGCTCTCGACGGGCTTCCACCCGACCCCGACGCTCATCTCAGCCAAGAGGAGAAAGATAAGATTGTAAGTATGACCGCCGCAATACGGTGCTATTAGATCTATGCGCAGATCCCTTGGTGTTAACAATTATATTAGGACCGCAAGTTGCTCTGGAGGCTCGATTGGATACTAATACCTTGGGTACGTTAGAAATACAGTGACAATACGTAGGTTGTACGTAGCTGACATTAACCCTCAGCTCTGTATCCTTTATCTGCTTGCCTTCTTGGACCGGACCAACATTGGCAATGCAAAGGTTGCGCATCTTACCGACGACTTACATTTAACAGTACCAGAGCAGTACAATATGACACTTACCATCTTCTTCATCTCGTACTCCGTTTTCGAGCCAGTGACAAATGTCCTGCTTAAGAGGCTGCGGCCATCCGTGTTCATCCCAATCATCATGTAAGTTGCAGCCGTGATTTCCGGATCCCAGCCGACGGCGAGCTAACGCCGTGAAACATAAGGATACTATGGGGTGCTTCTATGACTGGCATGGGCTTCGTCTACAATTATTCTGGTCTCATGGCTGCTCGGTGGTTCCTAGGTCTAGCCGAGGCCGGCCTCTTTCCCGGTATTAACTATTATCTATCGTGCTGGTACAAACGTTCCGAGTTCGGTGTCCGTGCTGTAAGTTGAAAGTTCCGGGCCCTTCTACAGTCTTTAATCTGTGTTACTAAATGATTATAGGCTATATTCTTCTCAGCAGCTGCTATCTCCGGTTCATTCGGTGGACTTCTTGCGGCCGCAATAGAACTGATGGATGGTATTGGTGGCCGACCTGGATGGGCATGGATATTTATTTTGGAAGGCCTGCTTACTATCGTGTTTGGCGCTGCATCTTTCTGGATGGTCCATGACTTCCCCGATCAAGCCCGGTTCCTCTCAGAAGACGACCGCACTCGTGTGGTTCGCCGGCTCAAATTGGATCAGCAGTCTTCAGCTGAGCATGAGGAATGGAGTATGAGCTATCTCATCGCCGGCCTTAAGGACTGGAAGATGTGGTTGGGCATGGTTATCTACATGGGCTGCGATATGCCCCTCTACGCCTTTTCGCTCTTCTTGCCGAGCATTATCCAAGAGTTAGGCTGGAGCACAAGTACTGTCCGGTCCCAGCTTCTTAGCGTCCCCCCTTACGCCGCCGCCGCCGTCCTCACCGTTGTCATTGGCTTCATCGCAGACCGGACTCGCCAGCGTGGCCTATGCAATATTCTAGTTAGCCTCATTGGTATTGCTGGTTTCGTAATGCTTCTAGTCTCTACGGACGCTAGAGTTAAGTATGCTGGCACGTTCCTCGGAGCTCTTGGCATCTACCCTTGCATTTCGAACACCATCAGTTGGATGGCAAACAATATCGAGGGTGTCTATAAGCGAGGTGTCGTACTAGGTTTTGTGATCGGTTGGGGTAACTTGAACGGTATCGTTAGCTCCAACATCTACTTTAGTCCGCCCAGGTACCTCGAGGGCCACGGAGTCATGATCGCCTACATGGCGCTGTTCCTGTTCGGTGGCAGCGTATTGATGACAACATTACTTCGTATCGAGAACGGGAAACGACGACAAGGGAAGCGCGACTACCTAATCGAGGGAAAAAGTCTAAAGGAGATCGAGGCCTTAGGTGACAACAAGCCTGATTTCTTATACACAGTTTAATTTGCGAATTCGCGTGGCCGTATTGATATGGACAGACGTAGGATATATGGGGTGGCTCTTGGTCGTTATCTCCCTAGTCCTCAGTATGTTTTGCATGGCGGCAAAACAGAAGATCACGTTTCCCTTTGATACTAGAGATTAAGGCAAGGTGGATATATATAAGCAACGCTTCCCATTGGGATACAGGTTTCGCTATCACATATTACTTTCATAGTCCAGAGAAGTGTCAACCATGTTAGAGGGCGGGAATAGGAAATGTCCACTATAATACCAGATTCCTCCAAATGATATTTCCCCAAATACCAGAGCAGTTGTTCTAATGACTTCTATTCCTTAGGCTCACGTCCTAAATACTTAGGTTAAGAGATCAACCTAAATGGAGTGATGAGGTCTCGTCTTCCAAACGAAGCCGTCATCCTATTTTGGTCCCATTTCGATCCTACAATGTCGCGTAGCTCAATCAAAAGTAGTAGGGTTAGGTATAACCACATACCCTTACCCTCTACGGGTTCCGATAGCCTATCATAGGCACTCGGCCATATTATCAACTTCTGATATGCTGTATGATCCCTTAATTCAAAACGATACGGACTGTGATTACACTAAAAGGTATCTCAGGTAGGTAGATAATCGTGTTTTAATCCCCTTGACCTGAACTAATTCAACAATGTACATTCTCTTCACAACCATGCCATACTACACTCATACCCACGTATACTATTATTATAAACAGTTGTTTTAGCTAAAGCGTTTTTATGAATAGGTAGTCTTAGTAGCAACCCAACAAGCAGCTCACTATTACCTGGGGGTGGTATATAAACTAACGGAAACAATCTCGATAGAATTACGCACAATGACTTTCTTAGCTCGTATAGTTGACATCACTTAAATTTAAGCCTTGTGATCAAAAAAGCCCACTTCTGAGTTGCACAACCTTTAATTTGCTTTAGAAATAGCTATTTCTCATTCGGGCTTCGGAGATTTCGGGTGCAACGTATTCCATTGGAAGCACAAAGAGTAATAGTGATACAGACTATTGACTGAAACTACATCAAATTGTACTGGATCAGGGGACCCGAGTCTTGATTCGGATAGCTTTTCTTTTGGATCCTTTAAGGTCCCGAAACAACGTGGTGGGATTAGGGGTCTTAAAGTCTTTTGGAGTAAATGAAAATAACCACGAGAAACAAACGGGCTAACACGCATATACTTGGATAGGTAGGTACCTACTTAGGTAGCCAATCTAATCGCAACTTATGACTTGCATCAAAGACACCTGCATGTAAGTTGGGACAACAGTGATGATGATGCAAGGAATGCCGTTTAATCTAAGATGGCATTTCCACCCCCGAAAATCAAAGCATTGGATAGCCAATCATATCGTATAGGCTAGGTACTAACCGCCACAAACGGTAATGTCTTGGTGCTGAATCTTGGTGCTGAATGTACATCCCCCGCGCTAATATTGGACACCCACGTTTTATTGAGTCCACCTTAGCTTTTAGCGTCTTTTCACAGCTTTTAGAGCGTCAAAGCATCTTGAGGGGCTTTATTGTCACGAGCAGCACGAGACAATCAAAGAAGGTCCACGTGTCTACAAGATCTATATATATTAAATACCTGAGGTATATATATATAAGTGACTTAGTTAGGTAGGTAGTTATACCTATAGATACCTACCTAAGTATCTATACAATCGGAAACTCGGGTCCAAGACAGTCACGAATTCTTCTTCCATGTTACGGGAAGCATTCGTTTTTATCTGCAATATTCCATACATATTGAAGTAGGTAACCTTTGGAACGTAGCTGGACAACTCATTCAGTGACCGAGACTCACCATTGCACTAGACCAGTAGGCTCAGTAAGAGCCTGTTCTGGTTGGTTCGACCCCCTCGAGTCGGCAGTACTTAGCCTCGGTGCATTTCATTGAGATGTGAGAGCCTTCTGCTATTGGACTAAGACTGCAGGATGCATCATGCGGTGTAGCAAACAGCTGGCCATCGACCCTTCTTGATTAATACATCTATCCGCTTCAGCGATCTCCAGGACTGAGGTGCTGAATGTCATTTCTCCGAGCGCGCACCTTAAACTCCCGTCATCTACACATTCTCGGAGGTCGGCCAGAAGCTTTCGAGTGATCTCAGAGTAGTCGTCGTAAAGACGATAACCCCGGCTAGTCAACGCAAGGGTCCCTCCTGTACAATATCAATTACAAGACATGAGGTAAATGTTCGGGTCTCCAAATTATTCCATCCATTCATCACCTGCCAAGGTAGGCTGTTTGTCTTGTGTGGCGTTTACCTCAGCTTGCGAAGAAGTTTTGCCTCTCGCCCAATATATGAGAAGCTTGAAATGCTCTCGAGATCCTGAGTTGCACTTCTGTCTAAGTTATTCTATCAAGTCACATCGTCGGTCGTTAATTTGGGTTGATTAAGTGAGGATTAACTGTCTATCAATGCAGGCTGTGGAGGCGTGTTGCGAATGATGAATTATATACGCGTAGAGTCGCAATCTCCCTGCCCGTCTTACCATCCCTTACCCCTAAGCCCAAGCCGAATGTAATGCTAGGTACCTAACAGACTAAGCGAAATCCTCCAGGTGGTATTTCCTTCATTTGTGAGTAGTCCAGCTGCTTATAAGAATCTGCACTTCAGTTTGTAAGCTGACTCCCTGGAGGGCTCAAATGAACATTTCTAGCGAATCAAGCAACCAAATCCTGAGACCACCCTGCATTTTTCAGGCGTAATAGAAGATCCTTTGACAAGCAGACTGTTACCTTAGGAAAGGCTTGAGATACTACTATTCGTATCTATCTATTACTCACTTACATTTAGCTTAGGTACCTAGGTAAGTAGGAGATCCTCAATCCGTTTGCTAGATGTAGGTATTTCCCGTATTCTTAGAGAGACTAAGATAATCGTTAAGCATGTAACGTTCAAACGTCAATGTATCTTTTTGAACTTTCCGTTCTCATGCAAATCATAATATTCGATTTCCTTGCTTCGAGCGGATACTATGGAGCATTTCCTTGTTGTGCAACAATGGGAGGGAAAGTACCTATACTTATCTATAAGAGGTATGAGCTTCCTTGGAACAATGGTTCGGATACCCAACTGTATATTACGTCTATCCATACATATGGAAGGGACAGGCAGATTTGACGAAAGAAGTAAGGTTACCTCTTTCGTAGTCTCGACGTATGCATGTACATTACTCCTCCTCCTACATCTAAGTCCGTCTTTCACGAACTTACATGCATACCTACATACCTACATATTTGCCTCCTGTTAACTATCTGGTGTATAACCAGGTATACAAGTATACAAGTAGCCAAGTAGCCAAGGCTGAGGACGCATCTCAATATGCATCCACCCAATTGATGATATCTCCTCGGGTACCTATGCGCATTACATCCTCTCCTCCACTTCTTTCCTCTTGCTATGATGCGGTACCTAGCCATAGAGCTGATTTACATCTGCCCGACAAGCGAAAGCTGCGGCTACGTGCGTTCCCAAGTTTGTTCGACTTCACTTCCATTCAAAATTCTATATCCATCACATTATACGTTCCCTAAGGGTACTCGCTTTGGGTTGACTCGCTCGGCAACTCAAATCTAATTCTTAATTCGACCTACATCCTGGATCTCATCTCTAGAGCTGGTCCCGGTTTTCGAACGACTGATCTTTGCGAATTTTCATCCACTTTCTCTACTTACCTCATATCCTTATATTACCTACAATACGGTTCATAAGACCATCAGCCGCAGTGCTCCATCCGTTAGGTATATCAGCAAGAAATGGTGAACATCTTTTTGTTATTCATCAAAGTCGATACCCATACCTGACAACGCTGTTGATGGTATTGTTTTACATACATACTGGCTTACGCTTCTATTTGTACTTTTCTCCTTCTACCTGCAGTCTTCACACCTGTGTCGAGTCAAGTCCATCCACCATTGTGTAGTTGAAACAACATAAGCCGCCTAACTCATCGAGATACAGGACGGTCTTCCGTGCACGGTCGCAATATTGACCCTACTTCATTGAGCTCCAAAATCCAATTCGCTTTATATATGGCGGGGCCACTGTGATCTCCAATTGGCTTTGCGCGGAATTTGGATACATATCTGGCCTCGAACTTGTACTAAGAGCAGTGCCGTATAGGCAAGTCTCTACTCTACCCCGGTGTGCAACATATGTAATCGGCACCTCCCCTATGCTGATACATCTACTCCAAGCGCGTTACGACAGCTGTGATGGAAGAAACGGTACACAGTGACCCTGATGGAACTGGCCAAAGTGTTTCCCCCGGGGAGCTTACGAGGAGTCATATCGAAACTATCGTGATATTTGAGAGACTGGGTGCCGCGTTATCTGTTACTGGGGTTCTTCTTATTTTCGTTGCTTATGCAATCTTCAAGAGACTTCGCACCGTACCAAATACCTTCATTCTCTTTGCGTCTTTTGCGAACTTGGGGGCGAGCATTGCCTGCTTGATAGGGTACTCAGGGGTGCTGGCGGGATCAACCAGTCACCTATGCCAGGCTCAGGCTTTCATGTTTGAACTGTGAGTCCACTCAGAACATTTCTCTCTTCTATGGCCCCTTAGAGTAGAGGGCAGTATACTAGTGAATTACGATTAACGTATGCTAGATTTATGCAATCAGATCCGTGGTGGTCCTTTGCCATGGCTGTCAATGTGTACATGGTCTTTTTCTTTTCTGCAAATCCCAGAAGCTTTCTCCGATACTGGTGGGCGTATTTCCTCGTTTGTTACGGGATACCCTTCATCCCGTCGTTATGGCTACTCGTTGTTCGAGGAAGTGATGGGCAGATTGTATACGGCAATGCGACAGTATGTCACTGTCCAGCATAGAACCCCTTATGATCATATTGTGGTCATCTATACTAATGCTAGATTTAGATATGGTGCTGGATAGATAAGGACTGGTCCAACCTGCGCATCTACACGTACTACCTCCCGATTTGGGTCTGCATTATCCTTTCTACTTTCATATATGTAGCTGTTGGCTACCATGTCTTTAAACAGCGCAATCAACTGCGTAACCTGTCTCTTAGCAATCCTGCTCACGACCCCCCGGCACCGCGCGACTCGGGGGAAAAGGTAAGTACCTAGTTTCACCAGTATATGAAGTTTTCAATAGTCCGTATAGAGTTAACTAAGGGGCTAGCAGACACTCTTCACGAACGCTGCTGTTATGGGCAGTATCAATCGAGAGGTCGTGCAGGTGACGACAGTAAACTCAACTACCGCATACTCTGTTAGTGGGCCGTCGTTGAGTGGCGCCACGCCTACTAATTGGTTTGACGGACCACTCGACGACAAAAATAATATGGATAGCCCTCTGACGCCTATATCGTCGCAAAATCCATACCATACCACGATCACACGTATCACCGCGGACCCGGCGCCGCAAGAAGGCCTCTGGGCGCGTGCTAGGAGAAATTTCCAGCGCTGGCGCAACCGATTTAATCATATGGATCCGGTGAAATTGGCGTACCTACGTACATCATTTGTCTTCGCGATCAGCGTGTTCGTGACATGGACACCGAGCAGTATCAACCGCGTGCATGACCTTGTCTACGCTGAGAGCGCTAGCTTCGCGCTGAACCTAGCTAGCGCCGTCGTGTTGCCTCTTCAAGGTGTTTGGAACGCCGTGATTTTCTTCTCAACTACGTGGTCCTCTTTACGTCAGGAAGTCCGTGCTCGCCTCGATTCGCGCAAGGGATTACCCCGCGGACACCATGACGCGGCGGCCGTGCGCAATGAGCGTGAACGCGAACGCGCCTTGGAGCTGTCGAGACGAAAGACTCGGGGACATACTGATGATGCTGGAAGTGATCTCAGCGCTCCGGGTTCACTCGGTGGTAACGTTGCGAGCGGCGGCACTGTTAGAGTCATGCGCGGCGGATCACTTACTAGTATATAACCCTAGATATAAGACGAGGAGTACCTAAGTCTTACTTTCAACGGATTGGTGCGAAAAGACGAATATATCTACTGTGCTCATTTAGTTACGGCAGGTGGATGGGCGGTCTTGAGGATTGGTTGGTTTGTTGGTTAAGAAGTGCGTACGTAAATCGGCCAGGTCGTTTTCGACAGTTATTTTCGTTCTCGGTCTGGTCTGGAGCTTGAAGTTTGGGTAAAGGTACTTGGTTAGGCAGGTCTACATAGGAGCTCAGTTGAGTATAGGGTACATCATTCTATGCATGACTCTTGCGAGAGTTGTTGAATACTGCTACTTGTGATCATATGTATGCGTTGTTAAGTTATTGCTAAGATTATTTGGCTTATGACCTCGTGCTATGGAATACCTGAATGAAGAAATCCAGATATTTCATCACATGTCAATATTATGAGTTTCACAGCCTGTCTAAACTTCATGAGTTCCCAACTTACTAGGTGAGTTGATTAACTATGCCTAAAGTGAACCTAACCTCATGTACTAGTTGATGAAAGTATGGTTGTACAATAACGGATGAATACCTAAACCACGACTAGCTGCTTGGTACTACCCTCGTAATGGGAAGTATGTATAACTAGTCTCTATCGTATTTAAATGTGATAAGCAAAGAATGCGTGATGAGTCGTAGCTTGTTCTCATGCCAACCAACTCAGTATTTGGAAAGGTGGTTGTAGATGGTAACCGCCAAGCCGTAGCGGTATTTTAACCCTTAATACTCTCCTGGAATTTAGAGGCCCGTGCCTTGGGGAGTTAGTTCCATCCATTCCCTAGCCCCTTCTTATACACCATCATAAACTAAAAGGCTTTGAACATCGACTATCCCAAACCCCCGTCGGCGTAACAATTCCCGGCCACGATGAACAGGGAACTCGGCCACGACCATGATGCTGACATTTTTAGCTCTGATACCGGCTTCATCTAACAGCTGTAACATCGCGCAAAGCGTTTCCCCCGTGGCAAGCACGTCATCTACTACCACTACTGACACGCCCTTGGGGATCACGTCCCGCTCCATCTCGATTCTTTTCTCGCCCGAACTGTTGGATGTTGAAGAAGAAATATGCGATGAGGACTTGGCGACGGAGATGGTGGGCGGAGGAAGCTTTCCAGCTTCACGGATTAGCGCCAAAGGTACATTGATCTGCGCAGCCAATGCCGACGCGAATATAAAGCCGCCAGCCTCACAACTCACCACCGCAGAGACATTAGCCCACTCGCCGGTGAAGTGCTTCTGCAACAGAGACGTGCATAGAACGAGCCCACCGGGCTGCTGCGAGATGTCTAGTACATGACGGAACTTGATATCTTGGCGTGGAAAGTCGGGTACCGGGCGCACCATATCGGCTAGACGCTGTAGGTCTTCGTGAAAGAACGGAAGTAGGGAGCATTCTACGAACTCCTTTATTGTCTCATCTCCGGTCCCATTGTTGTTAAAGACGAAGTTAGGGCGGTATTTACTATTCTTTTGATCGCCGCTACCGTCTTGACTCCCTCCGCGAGTCTGCCGCATCTCTTCGCTAGCTTGGACACGAACCTCAAGCAACCTGCTGCGTGGCACCAAATATGACAAGGTTGCAACAGGTGCCTCGTCCCTCATCCCAGTGATTAGCAGCACATCAATTTCTTCGGTGCCGTGTACTACGTTTAAGAAATGTTCCTCTGGCAGCCGAGGCCGCTGCCTTGCCTGGCCTTCCCAAAACGCTGTTAATGCTGACCGGTGCTGTTCCTTGTAAACACGATCTAGAAGTAGGCGGTCTAGATTAGCGCCACTCACAGCTGCGTATTCTCGCTTGGTCGCATCACTGATGCTGACTGCACATGCTGTTAAACCTTTCTTGTTGAATTCGGAGACCCAGATGCCGGCGCAATAGTCCTTTCCAGCACAACTTTCGCCTGTCACAAGGATGATAAGTCGGGGTTCCTTCGGTGCTTTTGGGAGCGGACAGGCATAAGATAGCACATTACACGGATCAAATTTACGCTTGAAGTGGGCTAGTCGCGACCGGTTCGGCCCAAATGCCTTGGTAGCAAGGGCAGCGTCCCGGGGGTCCGGTCCGAGGTCAGCACCGTAAGCTCCGCTACTTAGAGGTAGCAGGCTATCGGCGACGCTGTAAACCCACTGCACGGCGGCTTGGGATGCTTCTGTTCCATCTTTATCGCGGGGCCAGACACCAGTTATCACACAGGCAAAGCTCCAATTTCGACAGCCGAAAGCGGTGGCATCGCTCGCTATGT
Organism: Daldinia concentrica; assembly: GCA_902805455.1. Lineage (NCBI taxonomy): Eukaryota > Fungi > Ascomycota > Sordariomycetes > Xylariales > Hypoxylaceae > Daldinia > Daldinia concentrica. The sequence continues at coordinate 316,275 of CADCSW010000006.1, forward strand.
CGTTAACGGCTCCACCACCTTGCAACAATTGGAGATAGCAAAACGACGAAGGTCGAGTCTCAACGGCCGATACCAAGATGTTGGAGACGTTCATTGCTCCTATGTCATTTAAGAATAAACATCTTTTAAACGAGGAAGTCTTGCCACCGCCGTGTCCGCCATGCATCCTGGACATGTACATCTCCGTCTCGAACAGACCGACGCTGTCCACTACTTTCAAATTATCCTCCGGCCCTAATACTTCCCTAACAGACTTGAGCGTGGGTGGAGGTGTTTCTAAGCTGACCATAGTCGTCGAAGATTCGAAAATAGTTACACCAAGACGTAGTTGGCTAGCTTCCCAGTACAGACACGCATCCGCCGAAAAGTTCCGAGGAAGGTCTCTAGCGACAATCTTATCAAAATCGCCAAGTTTTTGTCTCGCTTCGAGATTATCTTTCAGCGGGAAAATCCAGTTTCGAGTCAAATAAATCGGAGTTGCGTGAGCCCTAAAAGTTACGCTGATAACGATGCCGAAGTTGGTGCCGGCGCCTTTTATCGCCCATAGCAAATCGGCCTCGTTTTTCGGACGCGCGGCATCGGCTGGTCGGTATTGGTCTGGTACGTGGCCAACGTAGAACACCTGGCCAGAATCGACGCCGACCATGACGGCACCGATGATGGCGTCGCACGCGAGCCCATGTAGCCTAGCTAGGTGCCCGATGCCACCTTGTAGCCACAGCCCGGCGCCCACACTTGGGCGGGCTCCCAAGGGCACTGTTAAACCTGCCTCCATAGTCTTGTTGATAATATCCCCCGTTTTGCAGCCTGCCTCGACGACAACGAAGGCACTAAAATCAGATTCATCATCTCCTTTAACCTCTCCAGTCGCGTGAATGTAAACTTGGTCAAAGGCGCCCATGTCCACCGAGACTACACTACACTGGAGACAGTGACCGCTATGGCCCCCACCAAGAACGGTCAGGCCGACTCCATGCTTCAGTGCCCATCGAACGCAGTGCTGAACGTGTTGGATCCCCGTCGGTCGGATAATCGAAGCGGGGTGGTGTAAGTTAGCCTCTCGGTTTTTAACTATCTTACCCTCCTTCGCTAATGGCACATGCGCTGTTAATTCTGCCAAAGAGGTTCCATGTTGGTTAAAGGCCACCATGACGTTGGGTGAGCTGAACAAAAGATCTCCTGCGTGGGTTTCCTCGCGACGGCCTAACATGCGGCACACCTTACGCCACTCGGATTTGACAGCCATATCTACATCTTGGACATCAAACCCTGCGATGGAAGCAGCAAAAAGGTCTACTGCCTCGTCATTATCGGCCACGCTGATGACCCCAGCAGGGTAAGAAGCTTTCCGGTGGCATACCAAGCCAGCGAGATCGAGGGTTTCATCGTGATGGAAAACTACTACTAATCCTCCTTCTTGTTGCTTATCCAGAAATCTCAGTCCCTGTTCAATGAACTCATGGTGAGGCTTCATGTCATACATGCTGTGACAAAAGAGGATAATGTCGTATTTGCTACCATCATCCGCACCCATTCCGGTATAATGCCCAGCACGGTTATCCAGAACGAATGGGACTCTATGTATGTCAGGTAGGCTTTCTAGGTAGGGTAACGGGGACTCCATCCTCGCAGAAGGATTAAGCCATTCTTCTAAACTAGTCGCAAACAAGTTGTTGGGCTCAAAAGCATCGTATCTTTTTACTTTCCGTCTCATAAGACCAGGTAGATATCCAAGTAGACTCTTCGGCCCAGGTCCGATTTCTAGCACAGAAAGACGGGCACGCGAGTTGAAAAGAGGAGTCAGTAGCTGAGACAGTTGAGGGATAATAAAGTCTCGGTATGTTATCCACCCTAAGCCTTGCATCACAATGTCGAAGGCAGCACCGCACTGCGTGTCAGATAACGACCGCGTCGGACATGAAGCCATCGCCGTTGCCCTCTGTCTGAGGGCCCCCTTGAGGGTATTGATAGTAGCCATATCAGTTTAGTGTGAGCATACTTCGTGGTTGAATGACGGTGCTGGGTAGTAATGGATGTTGGAAATAAGGACTTGCACAATTATATACCAGAAATAAGTCATGGTATAGAAGATGAGCACCCCGCACTCTGATTCCCAATTGTAATCTATCACATTTAGTAAGGCATTGAAAACTGTTCCGATGTTTGACTCCTTCACTATGGATTTTGAAGTAGGTAGAGGGGAAGTAGTAGAAGCAAGCTCCCGACGCACAGTGCCCGTAAACGGTATCATCGATGCGAAACGGAGGTATAAAATAGGGGTCTCACATAGGAATGATATGCATGCATTGAAATCAACTCAATAATAAGACGTAAATAAATGTATAACGTGGAACTGGCATAAACTTACGATAGTTATATACTTAGTACTATACTATTATTAAGAAGCGAGCGCTGTCGATTGCATACGAGATCTCTCATCGTGATGTTTGCTTATCTCATTGCTGCCCGCGCTCAAGCCTCTGCATTCTTACAATCTTAAGAGTAGGTGCGGAAGTTGATTAACAAAGTGATTGGCCTAATTATTGATTGCGTTATCTACAAAATACACTCATGAATCTAACAGAACAATACTTACGTTATAAACGCCGCTAAATGGAAAGTCATAGGGCGGAGGAGTTGAAAATTCACTTATGTAATACGAAAGACACGGAAGATGACAGTGTGATTTCTAGTCCCAATAATTAGAATATGTAGACAGTATCAAAACATTAATGGGGCAGATATGCAGCTTGGTCTACTTTTATTCGCTGTTGGCACTATGGTCATGTGACTTGTCACGTGACCAAGTGCCAGCCCACGCGCACCGCCCACAATTGTATTTAGATATTTGTCCCCCACTTTGTAGATCTCAATCCTTCAATTAATCAATAACCAACCAATCAAGTAACAGCATCTCATACATTACATTGTGCACATAAGACAATACATGTGACTCCAACATGAACGAAGTAATTATTTCGCAGCCAATGAATATTTCCAAAGGATATTAAACGCATATCTCTAAGCCATTCTATGCAGGCAATCGGCCCCCGTGCTCAATATTTAGCCTTGCCATATTCACTTACCTATTAGACAGAGTCACCCAAGCGCAGTTTTATCTGTGTACAGCATGAAGCATCCTGGCGAGGAAGTATATAATTCAAGCCTCCCGTTTCGCTCACGAAGAAGCTTACCGAAGGGCATGAACATTTAATAGGTAGTACTGATACTTAAGAAGTCACTCGTATTACTCATATACTATTCTTTTCGGCAGGTAAAAGGGGTAATATGGTCTAGATTGGAAGAAATCTGGAAAAGGAACGGGTATAGTTACCTGTATGTTTCTGGCAAACCATTATTAGGTAAATATTATTGAAATATATTATAGAGGTAGGTATAGGCAAACCACACTTCACTTGCATACAACTTTATGACAAACGCCGCACTTTACTACAGGAGTTAATTAGGTATCCTATTCTGAATTACTGTATCCTCCGACTTTAATATGAAGACAGGCTACGCAACCTTCTTGCAGTTCAGATTCTGAGCGTCCTCTCTTCTCACCTGAGGTAGACTGTGGTACATTAGGAACCACAATGTCAGGGTATAGTGGGTCATGGGTAGCTGACAGGGGTTTATCGACTATATAAGAGGCGTGTAGCGCCCTCGTAAGAGGATAGAAGGGCAGGTGTTACTAGATAATTACAAAATATCACTTGGTCTACCTATCCTGGACACTTGCTCTGGTTATAACATCAATAAATCAGGTATAAACTCTGACACCTAGGTTATTAGTCTCATGGTTGGTATGAATATAATATAACTATTATAAGGTTAACCATATGTTTATCTGGGTACCTAACATAAGGTATCCTTTATGTCAGGTTCAATCAATCAAGTCAAGCAAGGCTATCAAACTTCAACTAAATAATACGCATATCTACCTCCCAACGAAGATTAGGATAAACCGGTACGTATATTACTAGTTAAGTCCCAGAATAATCTATCTAGACTTTAGTTTATATGTAAGGTAACTTAGGTATTTAATCGTAGGTTAACTTCATAATTCCGCGCATAATTCGGGCATTAACCCCTTTTCTCAACTGAAGGTCGTATCAATTAATTCATTAATCGTTAAATCGCAACTCTGTTATAGGTGACGAGTAGGCCAAGTTCTTTCCCTGAAACTCGAATATCAAGGCCTGGTTCCTGGGTCATCAATCCGAACCACTACCTGCTCGTTGTCAGCAGTATAAGCAAGCCAACTGAAGCGCGTCCCGGTACGGTTGACATATTCTTGCCATGCACGATGTTCATCGTGTTCCCAACCTGGGAAGTTAAAATATTCGTCGAATATTACAATTGACCCGGCCACTAGACGTGGTCCGCAGTGCTCTAATACGGTCACTGCTGAGGAATATAGGTCGCTATCGATGTGGAGCAGGGCTATAGGTCCGGGATGCTCAGCAAGGAAGGGCGCTAAGGTCTTGTCAAACCACCCGACCACTAATTCGGCGCCGGGAACCTTAGGTGGGGCTTCGACGGCGAAGGCCCCGGGACGGATCACCCAACGCCAAGCCTCTGGAAGACCTTCAAAGGAGTCGAACCCGTAAACCCCACCAGATCGCCTGGCCGCAATTTCCCGGAGGGTGGAGCCTTGATAGACCCCGAATTCAAGAGCCATGCCCTCTTTCGGGGCCTCATCGAGAGCATGTCGTAGAGTCTCATATTTGTCATAGTAAGGCATTGCATCGGGAAAGTTTTCGTTGACGAACCGCGCACTCGAGCTTGCTGCATCGCGCCATGCAGCCTCATATATGTCTCGCCTATTACGATGGTCGGCCTTGTTCCGGCTCTCAAGTATATTGTCAAGGCGTCCGGCAAGCCACTCTTCATGTTTCTCGAACCGCGCGTCAACGCGGCTTTGGACGGTTTCATCGACTACCGTGGCTACGTATGTCCGTAGACGCGACCATAGCCTAGTTCCGAGTGATACCCGAACACGAGGGGGGGTGACTTGAATGCCATGCTGCTTCGTGGATGTGGTACGATTTGCTGTATTTTTTTAGTAACAGGATAACCGGCTGGAAACTAAGTTACCAGTGAGGAAACAATATGGTCACTGGCTAATAGCACAGCTTCTTTCGCCTCACAGCTTTGTACAACCCTCATTATCACCCAGGTGTGAACCGATACTCCATTATGTAGTATTTTAAATATGTGTCAAAGCAGAAACTCACTTACCAGCCATTAAACTACTAGATCGAGATGCATCGACTGCGACCGTCTGCTGTGCTACCGGAGGGCGCATTTTGTCAAGTAGTACATGCAAACGTAGTTCTTATAGACTACGGTTTAAAATATTCGAGTTGGGAAGAAGGTTACAGAATAAGGCAGTGTGATTGATCACCTTAGGAATTATTTTGCTACGTCTCTCAGCCCTAATATAAGTTCTCATACGGCCACACAATGTCTCAACCTATCCTATAGGACTTTCTCGTGCTTAATTAGTCCGAGTTACGGCCGTGCCATCCGATGAAGGCGCAGAATGTAGTCGTCGATGACGAAAGGTATGGCAGCTGGATTAGGAGTCATACAGCGGTAATCCACCATGATAATAACTATACAAAGCCAAGTATACCGGGGAAAACATGTAAATACGTAGGCTGCCGTTTGTATTGCCGACCCATACACGACGTGATAACCGGCGTGGGGGTAAGAAAATACTGATGGCGTAAAAGAAGGTAGACATAGTCCGTAACGTGAACTCGCTCCCCGAATGCGACTCACAAGAAATAATCGAAGCGGTTAGGTAGATTAAAATTTATGTCATTGGATGGGAGTTACGAGTTACCAATCGGAACTTACCCCGTAGTTCAGCATAACGAGTGCCGCACGACGCGTACTGCGTTCTTCAACGGAACGTTTGCAACGCAGTTGCTTTCCATTGCCTATAGAATATTATATACCTTTCCTCATGTCATGAACCTTATTCGATGCATGCAAGTTGAGCTAAGTACCCAAGCTGTAATGCATCATTAGTGGTACGATTGAGGTGTTTATCGTTTTTTATTTAGGATAAAGTCATCTTCATATTCGGTAGGCAGGCTTGGCTAATGCGATGCAACTCTTATTCCATATGATGCATAACCTATTGATAATCAGGAAACATAGAAACTTGTAACTAAAACTACTACCATATTAATATTGTCTTGCAGAACATGTATCAGATATACTTGGTTTTAATTTCGACAATAAACCGCCGCTTAAGACACGAAACAAGAAAAGGACCACCGATATAACGCTTTCAAGCCAAATTCGGATTAAAAGAAATTTCCAAGAAAATGAACGGCGTAAAGGTGATATGACCCAAGTTTCCAGCTAATATCGATATGGCATTTACTTCTTTCCTTAAAAAAAAAGAAAAAAAAGCTTGGGATCTAATACCTCAAGTTTAACAAGTTAATAGTTACAGTTTATATTCTAAGCATGACACTCGCTTTATGGACATGATCTCAAATAGAAAAGGCCGGGCTTTAATTATTAACTTGAACTTATTAGAGTTTGATTCTATTTTCCCAGTTTCCTTCTGAGTGCACTCAATCGTTTTTTGAAGGACTTGCGTCGCAAAAGTACTAAAGAGGTAGTTTCAGTATTTCTTATACACGATATATCCCATCCTAAATAAGAACGCGCGTATTTAAAGCCATGGCAGTACCAACTCTTATAACTATGGGTAGGGACGGGGAAACCTTTTTAACAAGGGCGTTGGTGGGAAGATTACCATACATAAAGACCTGCATGGAATCCTACTTGGAAATCATTGGTACCGTAGCTTCTAATCGGGATATAATTGAACCCAATAACGGAGATAACACCGCATGTAGATCATTGGCAACCCGCGTATATGAGTTGGTGTGCACATCGTACGTCGCTTACTAGGACTTTGCCATAAGGCTCTCAGCAACTAAACGCACATATAGAAGCTCGCTAATTCTATTACATGATATTTATTTTTGATTATATATTTCATAGCGTTATGACGATAGGTAATTACCAAGTGAGGATAAACTTTGCGATCTTACCATTGGGTGCTTGTAATAAGAGGTATGTATGCAAAATCGTTCAACCGAATCTTTTCAAAACATGGATGCGACTTCAGATGATGAGGCGCGGAGTTCGCTCCTTACATCAACGATAAGTAAATGCACATATTGATTACTTCATTATATAAGGTACACATGACTCTAGATATGACTCATAATTTCCCATATTCTATCACAGCAAAAAGGATGGCTTTGATACCAAGGGATGAAGAATATCCCGGTGGGCCATGAGGTAGGCGATTCACCCCCCGATTTCGCCATAGACCGACCGTAGTATAAACTGATTGAGGTAACTGTATTCGTACGTGGATGTTAGTATTGGTTAAATACCTAAAGAGCTCTTACTTGACTCTGATGGGGCTTTCTTCAACTTTTGACTAGCCCTCAGGTCGAAAACATTTCACGAAAAGAGATACCCCTATTATCAGCAACAGCCCACTAGAGGTCACTTAGTCAAGGTACCTTAACTCTCACCTTCTTCAAAAGCTATTCCGAGGTATAATTTACAGATTTCATGATTGTGGCGATGCGAACGGATAACGATTAATCATTCGGCACATGTTATTGTATCGACCCTATGTTCCGCCTCATCCTTAGTCGCGCAGGTGACGGATGCATCGACCACCAGATCTCATCTAGTCTTCCAGTCTCCTCCACCGACTGTTGCTGAAGTTGCTCGACCGATTGATCAAGTTCGGTAGCTTCGAGAACACTACGCGTAATACGTCGTAGTGGTGTCCCCATATCAAGTACGGTGAATAGTGACTCTACCAATACCTCAGCTGCAATTTTAAAAACGGGCTTGAACCATGCAGTCTCTTCATGATCTTCTTCTAGCCCGGAATCACCGTGGGCTGAGACCGCTAAGAGGAACGGCGCCCGGGCCCTCCAAAAACCACTCGTTTCATCGGTAGTTGATGCCTCATTCTCGAAAGATTGGACTGCTTCAGGAGACGCGCAGAGGAAAACTTCCCAACACAGCCCAGGGTCGAGATTAGATCTCAGAGCAGCGTATTTAGCTCTGAGTGAATCTGCCTTGGCAATCGTCGTAAGAGTCCCACTGTTCGCAGGAACTTCTTCCACCCATTGAATCTCAAACTTGGCTCTGGCCTCGTTGAAATCGTCCGGAAGTAAAATTCCTTCCTCCCGCGCTTGAGTAACAGCACGTGCGAAAGGTAACTCGACAATTCGTTTAAATTGCTCTTGAAACTTAGTCCAGCGATCGTTGTTACAATCGTCGCCAAAGTAAGCAGAGCGGAAAGCAACGAAGCCCCACCGCTGACCGTGAAAATGCTTTCTCCAGATCCTAAGCCAATCCGGCGGAGAGAGGACAGCATTGGCCTTCGTCGTGTTAGAAAGAATACCTGCTTCTACCATTTCCAACTTGAGTTTTAGTTTCCCTTATTCGGCTTCTTCCCAGTTGTAAAGAAGAAAAGCACAACACAACACTAATACCCCTTTTTATTGAGTTAAATAGGGAACTTGGTGGGGCTTCAAGTGGGCTTTTGTACCCCCTTAGGTACATAAATTAGCTGCGTGTTTATTTAGAGGCTGTAGTTACAATAATTCTAACATTTAACTTCAATCAATACACTGCTATCCGCTTGGACGCTGATAACTTCATATAATCGAACGAATCATATTTTAGTGTCTCTTGAATGTTTCATGGGGCATGGAGGAATAAACCATAGTTCCTATTTACAGACGCCTATGCAGCTCTTGAGTAAGCTGACCCCTCGCTAATGATGGATCAAGTAGACAATTGAGGATAACCTATATGATGATATTATTACAACTTCCCAGAATTTATCTCTTCAATTAAGATGACATTGAGCCAACTAAGCCTTCCTGCGGCAAGCCTTGTATTTGGAGCTCCCTTAGTTTTATCGAAGGTCTGAATGTGGTCTCTCACACTCAATGGCGCCCAAGAGACCAAGACGGCAGGCCTCCAAAGAACCTTCTGACTGTTGACCCGGTCTTGCGTCGAGCCTTTGGTGGCGACTCTGATGCCTGCGGGGTCATAGCCATACTGTGGCGGTCCCCGGTAGCCTTATGTGCATGTCTAGATATCATAGACGTCCATCCCCGATTTACCCGGAATGGACGTTCTCGGTTCGTGGCTTGGTGAGCTGTCGAGATGCCATTTCTGATCGTCTTGAGGTTCGTGCCGAAATGCTTTAAATCGTACAGCTGAGAGACAAGAGTCTCCACGCCAGCTTCATTTAGAACTTGATATTGCAATTGGTACTTGTTGTCCATATTGCGCGTTAGAATATCCACGAGCTCCTCATGCGACCGGCGATCTTCCAATAGATCATCGAGGCGCTTTCTATTTCCACCGACCTGGACCTTCATTTCTTCATCCCTAATAAGCATATCCAAATACTCAAGCGTCGCATCGTTGTAGGGGGTGATAGAGTACTTCTTTAGGAAAACACCGAATCTGGCGGACGCTTTCTGAATTACCGCATGCTCTTCCTTATATTCGGCGATGAGATTATTAAAACCTTGAATTGCCGCTTCTCTTAGTATTACGTCGTCAGAGTTTGCTTGGATCTGTCGCTCGACTTCTGTATCTGTCACTGTAGCCATGTATTCCTCTAGTTCAAATAAAACGTGGAGGTGAGATTGCCAGTGATGGGTGCATCTCTGACAGTAATTGCTGCCAGCAAACGCGGCACATCCGATGAGACTAGGATGAGCTACTTGATCAATCTTAACGTCGTCAAGGTAGCAGACAGGGTGGCAGTGTGTCTTGTAAATAGTGACAACCACACCTCCCCCATCATCCCTGAGCTCAATGCAGTCCTTGTCCTTACAGACAGTCCGTGGCATATCGAGCTGTTTGGACCGTAGATGCTTCTTCTCTATATGAAGCCGCTCTCTAAGTTTCTCCCCTGTGACACGGGTGTCCGTCACTGTGGAAGCTCGAGTTAGCGAATATTTCAACTAAAACTCCCAATAGTTCATCTTATAAAGGTAATAAGGTATACCAATGAGTAAAGAAATCTCCACCCGACAAGTAACAGACGTTACTCACTTTCCTTAATTTTATCTTCCGACATGGCAATATTAGCCTTGATGAGCGCCGAAATCTCTGCCATTGGCTTGGTCAAGCTCGCTATCAACTGTCTTGCGCCGTTGAGACTTATGGTACTTTGAACCTTATGAGGGGTCTTGGACTTGAAATATTCAACAAGACGTAGTGACTCCATCCTCGAATGCTTCCAACTACGTCGGAAGTCTTCCTCATTCTCCATCACAGTCCCGTTCTTGAATGCGGCAAGATAACGGAAGCTCTCTGAGTCGAAGCAATAGGTCGTATGAGTTGTTAGAGATAGGCCAACATCGGAGTGCTTCTGTATCAGAGTGCTTAGCGGCCCAAATGTATCACCGGGAGTGTAATTCGAGATTCGCGTGTTGGTGAAGCCGAAGGCCATGTTGTTTGCTGCCGAGCGATGGAGATGCGTTAACAATTCTTTCATGCAAAAATTGAAGGTGACAGTCAGTCGTGAATTGTTTGACTTCACCAGGATTAGTATGCCATGCAAGTCATCATAACTGCTTAAAGTTGATAGTATATCAGCCATATTTCTCTTGTCGTATTGAATCCCCCGTGTATCCCCGATACCGGGTGTGTCAATTAGTCGAATTGTACGGTTGCCAATAGTGACAGGATAAACGGTAGTTCGCTGCGTAGCTGATGCTCCTTTGCTGCCATCATGTTCGTCATCCCTCGTACCGACCTGTATTTTGATTTGCTCGATAGCTCCGTCCGGTCGATTTCTATCCATGATCTGCGTGGAAAACGAGCATGGTATAACCCAATTGAGTCCCTCTTCCGCTTTGGCTTCATCTAGTGTCTTGAATGTCAAGTAATTGACGAAGGCGTTGATGAATGTCGATTTCCCCACACCGGTCTCGCCTAGAATCAGAATATTTACATTTTCCGAGTCTCCAAGGTTCTTTAACTGCGATAAAACATGCTGGGAGTGGCACTTTTCGAATGTCCCACCATGACTTGGGTGATCACACTTAAAGCTGAAGTTTTCATACAAACTGCGTCCGCAATCGCAGTATATGTACTTGTCGGTGAAGCCGAACTCAACAGGAGTACGACAGCTAGAACATTTCCATTCACAGATGCGACTTCGACTACAGCCTTGGCTTGGACAAGGCATAGTAACAAGGCGCCTCTTCAGTGGTCTCTGGATATGTTGATCCTCAAGGGTGTCTCTCGTGTACTGAACAAAGCACTGCTTTGCGAGCCAATTCTGCTCTTCAAGAACATCGTCAGAGACCAAGTCCCCTTTCTCATAGTAGGATATATACGCATAGGGTGAAATACGTCCTACCGCATCATCGTCGGATATGATATAGAGGGTATCGGGGTTTCGATGACCTAATAAATCTTGGAATAGGGCCGCATTATCATTCCAAGATTTATTATCATTCAAAGCCGCATCGCTAAGCGAAAACAGGTAGGCATCTTTATTGCCCATGTAATCAATGATTGGGTCTTCATTGTTGGCATACGTCGCACCCATATGAATAGCCTCAAGAATAAATTTGATCTTCGTGATCTGCGTATCGGTCGTGTTGGCTAGAGTAGCGGGTGATGCTTCATTGCTAGTGTAGGCGGCATAGAGACTGTCGAGAAGACTTTCTTTGTCCTTTCCGTTTCGTATCCTTACGAGAGCCTCAGCGAACTGTTGTTCGAAGTTCTGCGACGCGCTTCTTAGCTTGGATAGCTTTGACTCGATTTCTTTGCGCATACGTTCGGAGCAGTATTTATGGTGTTGTGAAATGTATTCATAGTTACTCTGGAGTTTCTGATCCGACTGAGAAAACTCATTGAATAGCTGAATTAAGTGACGTTCGGTCTCCGAGCTAACTGAAGTCATGGGTGCACCAAGATTCTCTTCAGATTCCATAATTAACCCGAGGACGTTGATCGGAAGTAGAGTATACATAATCGGTCGACCCTTATTGGAATATTCCTTTTCAATATGTATAGGAATGAGGCTCAGTTCAGAGCGTGCATTCTCTAAAGTTTCCACCACGACACCAGATTCAGCGGATATGTCACTGTATGCTGTGATTTCCAGCGGCATATCTATATCTGTTGGACCATGGAGGGAGCTCTCTGCGGCTATCGGTACATCGGTTTCAACGGCTGATTTGAAATTGGAAATCTCGGTTCGAAATTGGGCCTCGACTACCGTATGGGATGCAGAGTTGCTAGCTGTATATTGTATTGAGATAATGCTTTGGATGCCCCATTCGATTCCGACGACAAAATGTGTAGCCTCTAAGTTATTTAAGGCCTCCCAGTCTACGGCTGGTTGATTCCGAGGGCGCATTACATTGAACCTTTCCCGTGCCGAGATAACTTTGTGATGAATAGCGGCATGGAGCGTGCCATCTCTTTGGTGTGGGACAGTGAGATACATACTAGCTCCTTTGGGCTGTATGAGCTTAGCAAGAATACTCGCACCTAGGTCGGCACCTATGTTCATGAGATCGAATTTGGCCTGATAGGAATCATGAAAGATGACGTTGACTTCGGGTAGTTGATTCCCGGGAATTGCAGATGACTCCTTGGATATTTCGCCGTCCCGCCTCAGTATGGACTGAGAGAGAAATTGATCGGTCCTGGCATCATAAAGCGTGCCAAAAGTTACTTGCTCCCCTAAGGCAGGTCGTGATAGCTGCACGTTGTTATTTGTATTTACAACGTACATGTTGCCCGTCTTGGCCACCAGTAGACCGTTTAGTTGCGACTAGAACAAATTGATGGTGGATGAGATGATGGATGAGATGGTGGAAGGGATGGCTCAACTTTTAGCTTTGAGGTATCAAGGCTAAATATATTACTCTACGATTAGATTGGTGGTCGTTAAACTAGCAAGGTGAATTCGAAACAGTCTTATCACAAGGAATTCATCATCTTGTGCAAAACCTACCTAGGTACCTCTTAACTAGTACTTTCTAAAAGCCATAATTTCCATTCTTGAATCTACAGGCTTTTATTGTATTGGTTGCCTAAGATTAAAATTCCTTGCGGAACGATGAAGTTGTTTCCGTACCTTCTCGATCAACTCGTGGCAGCTATAATACGACGGCAGCCTGACAGTTCACCTACTTAGGTGCCTATTATAATCAATACAACCATTTACTTGCTAGGGGCAGAATACCAATAGCATAAGCTACATAAGTTGAGACCCGAGGTAACAAAGCACACGCGCCAAATATAATTTGGTTATTCGCTGTCTTTATCCATTTTCTACCAGAGATGGCGCCATAAATGTTGGGAGTGATAGCGGATTGGAACAAGAGAATCGGTATTAGGCTTTCGTAAACGCGGGGAAATTGGAGTTGATGTCCAAAGATGTCCAAGTGGTTCAAGACTTTGTAGTCCACGTCAACAATAATACTATATTTTGAGAAAACGATTAATCAAATTAGGTTTCGGTAGCAATGCATGGCATGCCATTTCACAATAGCAATATGATTACTCACTTCTGTACCTCGGTTCAGTCTCTTCATCTTATTGGATTATAGAACGGTGCGAGCAATACCTAGGAATATTTAACTGCAAAGAAGACGGAAATCAGAGTTGACGGTTGAACGGTCTAAGCTTAATCTCTTTCGTCAATGTCGTTCTACCGATACAATAATTGCAATATGCTGTATATAAAGATGACACTTCCGTATCTTTTACGCTCCTTGGTTTTTACTCCTCTATTGCGGTAAATGGAGTTGTTATTCCACCATCTTACTATCGTTATTTACTGACTAGGTAGCCAATAGAGTGCGGTATCCATAAATTGATCATCATACTTTGTCAACCTTAGAATCACTGCTATGGTCGACACTAGAGAACTCACAAGTTCAGATTTAAATTCATGATAAGGTATACTAGATCAAGACACGATATTTAACCCGTGGGAGTCGTAATGGTATAAAGTATAACCGGCGCGGTACCCCGTAGCAATGTCGTCTTCTCCATATCTACATCCCCCAAGCCGTATAACGCCGTAAAATCAACCGTTTCTCATATAATATCTAACAAGAGACGAATCATCTCCACTATTACACTATTTTCCGTGTAATTACGTCATTGCTGCAAGGCTTTCGGGTATGGGGGCAGTTTCTAAGATGGTAGGATCTTCGCGGAATTGTGGACTTTGAACAACTCCTTTTATGATAGATAGTACATTCCGTTCGATGACACTCACCGGCCCATCGGGCTTATCAGGAGCAGATATAACTCTGCATAGGTAGTGGAGCGCACTTCGTAAAGCACGCCCCTTATCCTCAGGGGTCGAAGGGCCACTGATATCAACCGCTTGGGTAATGAGTGCCGGTATATACGTGACTTGAACTGCTGGCTGAGATATAGAACCATCGATGTTGAGATGGTATCGCAAAGATTCCCTGACCTGACCCTCAAGGGACGACCACACTTGATTATATAACTCAGCAGTCGCCAGGTCAGCAACACTGCTCATACATAAGAGCCTAGCGAAAGCACGATCATCTTCAACCTTGAGGTCAAGCAGCCGAAATCCCTTCTCGTGAAGTAAATGTAGCCGACGCGCTAAAACCATATCGTATCCGGCGCGTAGACTTAAACCACCCTCGATTATACCCATTCCAACGTCGTACACAGTATGATAAGCATCAAAATTGGATTGGGTTAATTTCTTTGCGCAAGTCCAATCCAGATGACCCGCTGCGCCCGCAATATCGAGAAGTTGCTCCTGAAATCGGAGTCGAAAGCTACGGGCGTGGCCTTTCATCTTCTCAAGACTAATCAGGCAAGCTGGTGTGTTCTCCGCCTGAGCAAGTTGTCCAAAGTTAAATTCTGCGCCCAATTCCATGCCGCGGATGATGTCGGCCTTGTCTTCTGCGGAAAGACGATCCAGGCAACCCAAAATACCAACTTCAACCGCCTTAAGGAGGATCATATCATGATTCATGGCGGAAATATTATCTCCAGTTTTCTTTTGATAATCGGAGGCGAGCTGCTCATCCTTTCCTATATCATTCACTACTATTGAAGTAATGAGGGCGTATAACTCATTCGGATTCGCAATTGAATCACCATAGAAGTCATGAATCCATTCAAACGATTGGCGAGAAAGTTTAAGGGCTTCAGCTTGATTCGCAACAAGGGTATCGTATTCTCCGTTGTAAATCCATTTCAAGGTTAACACCCCGACAAGCGTCCGATTGACTTCATCATAGTCCTCTCCGTATAAGATTGAAGAAGGCGATTTCGAGAATAGATTGGCTTCCCTTCTACCGCCGACGGAGTATGCACTTTTCAACCGGCGGAGCTCATCTTCAAATTCATCGCGAACAAGTCTAAGAAGCTTTTCGTCGGGAAGCGTAAAAAGAGCAGCTGGCTCTTCCGCGTAATCGCGTAGGGAACGAGCGAGGGACATGATGTTGATCGATATATCAAAGATAAGAGAGATGAGGAGTTTGAAGGTATCCAGAGCCTGATAATATGTCCTAATATGTCTTAATATGTATTATGCTACACAGACGGGGGCTGTGCAAAATACAGATTATGCTGTTTGCTCGAGGCCCTCAGATAAGTAGCAGGGGTTATATGTGGCTTTAACCGTACTAATAGACCAGGGAGGCTGGGGGAAGTTTCATGGATGCCGCGAGGAAAATGTAAAATCGGCTTTCTCAACTTCCAATTAAATACATTTCGACCATCGGTGCACTAGCCACTTTTACCCGTTACCGTCGTACAAATAGCTGTAAGAAAGTAGTAACTCACGACAGCTTCATTCGGCTTGTTTATCTGAAGTAGGTGCTTGTTCTCTGGTAGTGAATCGTATTTGGAATTGAAATATCGGAACGTGTGTAAATTTAACAACCGGATTTAATTGCATGATTTGGATGTTGCTTTACTGGAATATAGCAAGGATTAGGTGCAAGGTACCTTAACTTATGACATGTGACGTGCGAATTCCATCCCTCCCTTCGGATACCTAGTCGACTTAAGTAGGCCGTAGGCCAAGGCATATTATCGTCTTCGTGCTTGTGAGTGGTAAAATGACTAAGGCTTGTGACATAGTTCCCAGTTGGTAGCGAAGCACGTAAGGACCTAATTTACATTGCGCTTATCATTCACACGTGTAGTTCGCGATGATATATATAACTATCAGGTATCTAAAGTGGCTATATGTCGATAAAACAAAGAGTTTACTTAGAAGACCCATATAATCATTGATCTCGAAGAAGTTACTCTCAAGCTTCATGACCGACTTGTATGGATATCGGTTTAATATTTGAGTAGATTATTTACGAAGTACCTAATTTATTAAATACCATAGACCTGTGAATGTCTCCTTAATTTCTTAATCCATAGAATCAAGGTTAAATAGGTACCTTATAAGATAGCTAAACTACCTAGATATTAAAACCATTCAAAAAAGACGTTCCCATGCGCTCACATAAATACCTAGGCAGGTAGGTACCTATCTAGGCGCTTAGATATTTAACTAGCATTCCAAGATACTGCTACTCACTTATCTTATTCGCAATTTCTCTGTCGGTGTCTAACATCGCGAATAGCGGCAGGTTGCAAAGGGGTCTCATTTTCCTACTTATAAAATAAAACTTTTCTCTATAATCTCATTATTTTATTTCTCTAAATTCCACCACCTTAACCATCTTCTTATGTAAACAGGATTACCTTTTTGAAAACAATATCAACCCAGTTGAACATTGGTAAGTCGCATTTAGTGTTTTAAACCCCCCATTGAATATGCCATCAAAGATAAGGTACCTACACTGCTTGTGACTACTCGAGTGAAGGTTTTCCACCTTACCTTTTCCTATTCCTAATATCCCTCATATATACGTTTGTCAGTATCCGGCATCGTCCAATTTACTAATGGAATGTTAAATATAGTTAGCAATATTTAGGTAGTCAAGAAGATGGCGTCTTCTGACAATGACCAATGTCTACCACAACAACCACATCACTGGTCGGGTAACTACCAAGGCTCCCGAGATTCTAGGCGAAACTACTCAGAAGAAATTGCTGAAGAGAAAAATTGTTCCGTATGGATAACTTATCTTCCAGCAGAGTGCGATTCTACGATGCTTTGCCATTCCCTTAGAGGGACAGGAAAAATCTACTCGATGTTCATAAACCCTCCAAGCCACCAACATCCTACTTCTGCTGCAAAAGTAGTCTTCTGGGACCATCAAGGAGTGGTCAGGCTAATGGATATGGCCGAATCGAGACAGTTCAGAGTAGGCTATAACCGACCCCGAGTGATATCGCACCGAATAAAAGTTAGCGCACAAATCCCATCAAGAAGATCCCGCGTCATAGAGATAAGTGGACCGATGGAAATTGTAAACCGCCATTTCTTAAACGCTTTCTTTATTGACAAGTTCTGGTTTGATGTCGAGGGTGTCCAGACGATAGGAATTTACGAGGGGCTATCAATAATGAAGTGGAGCTTCTGCTGTTACCGCTGCCAAAGCCAATCTGCAGTTCGGTATATATTCGACCAAAAGCATCGCCAAGATCTAACAGACATTGAGCGGGATTCTTGGTCTCAAGTTTATGTGCGATGGTTGGAGGACCCATGTGCCTAGGCTTGACCAGGTAAATCAGGGGTTAGAGAAATGCCCTTCGAGGTGTATAGAAGTACTTGAATAAGATATCTAGCGATGATTTTAACTTGAATTATTATATTATTTCACTTTAAAAGCCTAAGTTTATTTCAAGATGATCTTCAATAGTTAGCGCAAGGCTTTGAAATACCTAATATGACGAGACATACACTACGTAATATTTGATGCATGTTAAGAATATGTCGCAAAAACGACACCGTCATTAATTGTTAGCAACTACGCCTTATATGCGATAGAATATTAATGATAAGAAGGCTTATACGGCCTGATAAAATATCTTCACTATGCATTTTGAAGAGCATCGAATATACATCGCTGCGCGATATCATAGATCGCCTTGTTGCCTTCCCAAATCGCACCACCGGGATTAATGCCATAATATGCCGGTTGAGTGTTATTAACCTCGCTATAAACCCATCGCTCAAGGTCGACAATTTTAGGACGGTCTTGAGGATTGCTCGCCATACACGCCGCAATAATAAGGCGCATGTCTCGATCAATATATGGAAGTGGATCTGGTTCACCATATTCAGGATCGCCCAGTATACCAGAAGCCGGCGATAGTACGACAGAAGAATAACCAAGCCTGCTTAAATCAACTTCTACTTCTCCTCCCGTATACTTCGAGTTGGTTTGGAGGGTGAGAACGCTAGCCATCATCTATTAAACCATAAGTTAGTAAGTGCCTAATTAAGAGTTGTTGTTGGTGGTATAAGTTGGAAATGGTCACTACGTACTATGCCTATATCCTCAATATTCCGTTGTTCTCCGGTCCCAGCTGAAGTAAAGTCTGGCGAGTGGCTAAAGAAGGCAAAGTGTAAGTTACGTTATAACACAAACCTTGTCCTTTACCATGTAAGCATAACACACATTACCTGGGCAATGCCAAAATCTAAAAGTTTTAATATAGGGGAAACATCATGCTCAGGGCTATCCGCCAACGATCCGAACATGAAGTTTCCGCCGTGTATATCATTACTAGAAAACCAAGTAAGCTTACTGCTCGGCCATTGGAGTATAGGTAACGAAACAAACCAGACATTTACTTTGAGGCTGAGACAACAAGATGAATAGATCATTCTTTACATACTGTGCCAATCCTGTTGGTTTATTAAGGAATTGATTAGTTGTCTCCCTATTATAGGATGAGTTTGAAGGCCATGCCATGTCAATACAGGCTCGAATCACTATTGAGAATTTAAGTATTAGCAGAATGTCAGAGTTTATGAGGTCGGTGTAATAAGAATGATATGCAAACTTACTGCAGAGAAATATCCGCCAAAGCATACGATTAGGTAGACTTGTAAAACCAACCGCTTTAGCTCTTTCCATAAAGGAAGTTAAGGTACCATTTTCCATTTCCTCTAAAAATATCCATGCCCAGCCGAGATATTTAGCAGAAGCTAATGGATCATCTGGACTATCTATTATGCCCACAATATGTTGACAGTGACTTAACGCCTACCCATACGAAGAAAGTCAGTATTTCCAAGTTTATGATAATTATCACGTAGTACCTCTAAGATCTTCTTCTCTTTTATCACTCCTTCAACGTCTGACCCTTTAGATGGGTTCGCTACTTTAACCACCATTCTCCGAGATAGAGAACTATTTCTCTTTAGTTCCACATATTTGATTTTATAAATGGATCCTTGGCCCCCATTACCAAGCAGCCCTTCAAAGTAAAACTTATTACTCAAGTCGAAAAAGCCTTGTAACGTAATTGATCGGTTTCTGGGCACTCTCCGTGCCCGCCGACGGCCACTTTTGGAAATGCCCATACTTTCGGATAAAAAATCAAATCAGATTTAATGGCCAAAAGAGATATTGTATAAACATTGACTTAAGGAATAGTATTTAACAATGGCTTTATGTCTTTGTTCTTAGTGTATCGTTTTGTTGAAATATCTTCCGGTTCCGGTGATGAGTTTCACATACATTAATCAATTGGTCGGTTCTTACCCCATGGTTGTAATTAATCGCGAAAAGGCTGCAAACTATCTCTTACTAAAATATGTGATTAAGGGGCTACTTTCAGACACAGTACATGGTTTGCAATGTACACACACATATATATAAACGCCTTCTTTACTCATACAACTAATATACAATATCTTTTAGCATCTATGACTTATTATTTTACTTAAATCGATATACTGGATGAAATATGTCGTTTATAAGGGTTAAGCATGCACTGGTGCGCTCATCATGCTTAGTAATCAACTGCTCGTTTATTCCAGTTGCTTATTGCCAAAACGGATCTACCAGCGTTTCCCACACGCTTGGATTTAAGAGTAAGAAATAATCAATGTTTTAAAGTTTAAAGGTTCTAGAGTCAAGTAAATTTTATTTAATCATGTTACAAGCTGCGCTGCTAGAAGGGTATTATACGCTTGACGTTTTATTATTTTTATACTTCGTAAAGGCTCGATAAAGAGGTAATAGACGGACCTCCTGTTCCAAGCGATTTTGCTATAGTCACCGACCCTAGGAAATAATGCATAAATACTTTCAAACTTTGATAATTAATAAAGCTCCCTATCGAGCAAAATATAACTTGTAGCTATCTCTTAGAAAGTTTCAAAATTTTATGGAAGTATGTGATATTTTTTGTTGCCGATGTATCTTGTGTCTAGTGCAAAGAATTATTCTTTATTTTTTAAAGGCCTTGAATCAAGAGACATATACCGGTTTATAAAAATCATGGTAGGGATTAGCTTTCGCTCTCTGCCATTAAATAAGTGGAATAAAAAAAGATCCTCTAGTTCACTAGGCCTTACCACCTATTTGACTGCGACATAACGAATTATACTTCACGGTGCTCGAAAATATAATGCTCAACTTAACTAGTAAATAAAAGCGCAAATATTCAACTTTGAAAAGGTTAAATGGTTATAAATATTGTTTTCAGTATAATTTCAAACATATTGTAACCTTTAGAGTGGCACTTATTTTCTTTTCGGCTAACCAAGTTAATCATACCAAATAATGTACCTAGTGATGAATTCGTGTAAGGGACCTTTGGCTTTGACACGCGCAATGGAGAAAAAAGCAATATATAAAAGGATAAAGACAAGAAGAAAAATTCCACGAAGGAGGCAGGGTGTTCGGCCAAGAAAAGACAGCTATTCCTCAAAGTAAAGTCCTTTTTTTTTGGTAGATTGATAAAATGCACCCTAGCATTTAATTTGTGGGTATTTACAAAATGTGTGCAGTTCGCATTTTGTTAGATAACTTTAAGATGCTCTTACATAGTATTTTATAAACCACCTACATGCCCTTATCAAGCCCACCGAGTCTCTGCCATTAGATATCTTTCACATAGCCTCCACTTCTACAATCGACACTACTGTCGCAAACGCATGATAAATACCATATGTACGACACAGACTATTGAAAGCCTGTGGATTCAAGATATTCATGGGCCGAGGTGTAGCTTAGACTCTCAGTGTCATTGTAGTGGGTCTCCGATCGGCTATTTTTTCTTGCTACTGTCTACTATGTATGTCAAGGACTAGCTTTTGTTCTCACGTCTCTGGGAAACTTGTGGTAGCTACCTATATTAATATATCTGTTGTAATTAATACTAAGATCATCTTAACCTGACATAATGTTACATTATGTATCAATATTCAATAGCAGATCTTGTACCTCTTCAATATGATCAACAGGAGATTATCAATCGTAGACGGTAAAGAATAGGAGAACTCGTACCTGCGTCGAGGTATCCGCTTAACTGTCTTAGTGGGCGCCGAATTCGCCCCGAACCGGGTTAACGGAAGCAGGTAAGGAGTTTCCGGAGCGCGACCCTTACGTACATAGGTCCACACACTATGTCGTCTCTATATAAATATCGGGCAACGTTCTGGAAGCTGAACGTGGACCTTATACGGAGTTTTTGCCTCGATCCGTCTTTAGAAACTCATCGTGATACTTACCAAAAAGAAGTCACGCGATCAGGAGGGTTCAGCTATGCTCATAAGTTTCGGAAGATTGATATTCGATAAGGCTTGCGGGCTTCATTAATTCCAGTCATGGATCATGGCCAAATACTATGTAATAAAATAATTATATTAAACGAAGGGTAATGTACAGCATTAATACATATCTGTTATAGATTTTCTCTTCTTTCATCTTTAAAAAATTTTGTTTGGGCCGATTTTGATTATGCACACCGATCATCCAAGATCCTTGTAGCTTAAAATCCACTTTCATCACTTGCATGAACTGTGAACTATGTAGAGGGCCCATCAGTGTCGAAACCAAGCGGCTTAAAAGTCTGCACCAGAGAATTTGCCGCTTACTAAAGCCGGCCGCTAGTCTCTTACAGCGTTAGTTATGACATTAGTTACGATCTGAGCGTAGCTGAGATCCCGGCGTCCAATCAGTCTCTAAGCAGATTTAGCAGATTTAGCAGATTAAGCTAACATCTTTCGTAGTATATTTTACCTTGAAACAGGGTAATGGAAATAAGGGGTACCTTACAGTCCACAATACCTAATATTCTGCCTAACTCTTGGGTTATATCTAAGGGATATCTTAGTCTCGTATAGTCACCTATGTATTTTAATCGTGCCACGCTTAACAGGTTGCACTAAGTGTAAACCATTAATAAACGAAGGTCTCGATCGGCAACTAAACTCCTCAGGATACAATAGTCTCTCGAACAGGTCTAAACGGAATCCGTCACAGAAAAGTAATGTCCGGCATCATTCCGCTATTTAAGCGAAAGTGTCAAACTACGAGCCACTAACCCAAAGTGGCGGAACGTTCCAAGCATTGGCTGGACCATTGTCCCGGGACTCATGAGGTTCAGCTTGTTCTTCAAGTTACATTAAATATCTTGGTAACCATGATATTTCCCCCAGTTTCCTCCATGAATACTGATTAATATTGCAGCACTACCCCAGCCGGCCACCTTTGTTGACGTGTTCGTGCGTCAACTTGCAGAGTCCAAAGACCTGCGCTACTACCACTGCCAAGAAAAGATAATTCCGTGGACTTGAGAATCATGACGAGCAAATCCGATATTCAAGTTGCCTCCTTGGCCGCCGGTTTCTCCATGGGCTTTGGTATATTGACAGTTTGGGAGGCCATAAAACAAACACGTCGAAATCGAAATCCTCTCCGTAGCACATATGTGAGTAACTGCTTTACGATTCGCGAACTATGAGGCAGATCCACTCGGGGCAATGCTACTGTAGACGCACACATAGCCAACACATCTTTTCTCGCGATATTCTAACACGACATATTTACAGATTTACATGCTTTGGGGAGAAATTGCGGCAAATTTAGTTATTCTTATCGTTGGTTACCTTTGGATCGATGGACATTTCGGAGATAACCCGACGTAAGTACCTAACCTAACAATTCGCCAAATATGCATTATTTCAACCAGCTAAATTGCCATCATCGCAGTGTACCGCTTCTATTTTTTATACTGTTGTCCTGGGTTTTTGAAATCCAGTTACTGATGCAAATTATCATTAATCGAATTGCGGTTATTGCGGAGCGTCAAGATACTATACAAAAGCTCAAATACGGGACAGCTATCGTGATAACAGCTATCAACATCGCAGTTTTCTGCATTTTTATTCCAGCTCACCTGGTCCCTCCCGTCAGCCAGTTGTAAGTAAATTGCAATTATCTGATGTGAGAAAATTACTAACCTGATACTCAAAGGTACGTCGATATTAACAAGTACTGGGATAGAATTTCCAAATGTCTCATCCTTATCGTTGATGCTGCCCTCAATTATTATTTCTCACGTACAGTTAAAAAGCGGCTTGTTGAGCAGCATGGGTTGGTCAAGTACGCCCCCCTAGCTAAATTCAACGATAAGCTGATGGTCGTCTCAATTCTCATGGATGTAAGTGGCAACTAAAGAACGTTCTTCAGAACCGTACCAAGCTAACCTGTAATTTAATTAAGGTCATGCTCATTTGTTTAATGTCCCATCCGAACCCAATCGTCTTCGTTCAATTCCACCCCGTCGCATATATGGTTAAACTCAACATTGAAATGTCTATGGCTACCTTAATTACGAAAGTCGCTCGAGAGGCCGGTCTAGGAGACGAGGACACAAATGAGCACGACGTTTCTCTTTCATACGCAAAGAATCGAAGTCAAGTTGGAAGATCCAACATCCACCACAGTCATAATGATGCCGTGCCGATGAACACATACCACACAACAACCGTAGGAGGCCGAGGGTCAGAAGAGGACTTCGAAGGTCTGAAGGATATGAATGGAATCCACAGAAGAGTCGATGTTCGGATAGAGAGCACATCAAACTCAGAGACTGCGTCCAACCACGAACTGGACAAAGCGAGAGGGAGATCATTCGACAGAGTTGAGGATGAGCTGTCATTGACTAATCATCCCGGACACCCAAGAGGTGGTGCCTAATAAGTCGATGGCTCGTCGGATCATCTCTATGTTGAGCGGCTTACCTCACGCCTTTCTTTCTGGCTTACTTACTCCGAATCCTCGTACCACAAGGAGAAACGACGGGAATATGATATATGCTAATTTGCTGATGATAGGTGTAGCAAAGGGGATGATGTAAAACGGACAGCGTCCGGATTTTTCTTTTTTGTTTCGTTTCTTAGTATATGTTTCGATATCAAATAGTGTAGAAAACTGACGTTTCACTCACTATACACACGTCAAAAAGTTTAATTATAACGATGATACCCCTAGGCTAATAATAATGGTTAAACAGAAAGCGTGCCGAAATCTCCAAACAGTTGACTCTGAGTGTTGATAATGAGGTAACTTTCACGAATCATGACTCTATCCTTTAGACCTAGACATCCATATATTAAATCGATATCCATACCATGAATAGGAGAATTAATTGGGATAAATGAAAGTTACCTAAATGGCACCACCATTTTCCAACTTTGCTTCCATGTCAAAGAATAGGGGGAGGTTCCATCCTTAAGGCACTTAAACACAGTGGCTCGTGCATATGCGCGACTTACACCTGTAAGCCGTTCAACAGCTGTGTGCAGGTGTTTAAAAAGTACCTAAGATGTACTCTGTGCATGAGCGACAACAATGTGCATACCCTATGTAGTGTTGATATAAACATTAAAGGTAAAGGTATGTAAAGGTACTAGTGATGACAAATAAAGAATATATATAGTTGTGTATTATTAATTAACCTTGATTAGGATATAGTTACTGATGTTCGATTTACAATATGGTCGCACTCTGTCGTCATGCCGTTGATTCCTCATCACCCCCTCACTACCTCCCCTTTAGGTACATCATGCTGACCTACATATACTCATCTACCTCCCAAGATACCTGTCTGTGTGTTATATATTAATAGTCGTCCACATCGCAATATTCTCTCCTCCCAGGAACACACCTTTTAAAAACTCATACACTACCCGTCAACATCAGTGATATACCTATATCAATTTAATAATTCGATTATTTTGACCATGGCTGACAAGCTTTACATCTCCGAAACCCCTGAAGATGTTAGAAACGCCAAGGGCCTCCACCTGATTACGCAAAATACTCCAAACGGACAAGCCGTACAAATCCTCCTAGAGGAACTTGCCGAGACATATGGCACATCATGGACAACTACACTAATTGATATCTCTACCAATGAGCAAAAGAAGGAGTGGTTCCTACGATTGAATCCCAATGGTCGCATTCCAGTGTTGGTTGACAACAACCAGAGCCCCCCTTTCACTGTTCATGAGACGTCAGCTGAACTGTGGTACTTATTGCAATCTGCCGACAAGGACGATAAGTTCGGCTTCGCAGATAGCCTCGAGAGTAATGAAGCGCTGCAGTGGACTTTCTTCTGGCATGGATCTGGAGCCCCTTATCAAGGCCAAGTCAACCACTTCACCCGTGTTGCTCCCGAGAAGATTGAATGTAAGTTTTCAAATTCTTATGAAAGAATTAGCAGAGAACTAATACAGCGGAGATGCCATCAACCGTTTCAGAAACGAGACACTGAGAGTTTATGAAGTACTTGAGATCAGACTCTCCGGAAAGTACACCGGTGAGCCGAGGGAATACCTGGCCGGCAAAGGGAAAGGCAAGTATTCCGTGGCGGATATTAAGACCTGGCCTTGGGTTAAAGGGTGGGAAAGGAGTGGTTTCACCAAGCAGGAGATTGAAAAATTCCCGCATCTATTACAGTGGATTGACCGCATTGCCCAGCGCTCTGCCGTCCAGAAGGGGATTGGAGCCAAATACATCAAGTCTTAAGCTATAGTTATAAGAACTTGATTCAAGTTACATAGTAACTTAGGTACCTAAACTACATGCCTATCGTTCATTTCAAAAAACCTTAGACACGGTCTCAGTCCATTATTCTTTAGTGCTTATGTCTCGGAACCGTGCTGGTAGTTAGCGCTATTAATGAATACAACACAGGCGGCTGTCGCGTTGAGCGGGGAAATTCCTTCATAAATCCCATCTAAGGACTAGAATACGTAGGGAGGCGTTGTTCTAATGTTGCTACGAATTTACTCAACTCCTAAGTATCGTCCAAAGCGTGACAAGCTCGAGCGACATATCATATGGGTAAAAACATAGATCAGTTCCAATTTTCCTCATAACTTAAAGCATGAGATATGTGTGCATGTCGTGGAAGTCGTCAGATATACCTCCAGATTCACAGTTATTGGTTTCCCTACGTAACCACTGGCTGTGCAAAGGTAAATATATTCGGGGGGCGGCAAAACTACATCTTCTATGGGTAATAAGTAACTAGTTCAAGAAGACCGAACCGCTCATGGTCCTTGATCCACGCCTAGATCCTTCTGTGACTGTATATTCTTTGGTAACCATGATCTGATGGATGTCATCCGCCACCCTCGCTGATCCCCCAGGTATCTCACTTTCATCAAATGTAATTTTAGTCGTTTGATGTTTCGGGAGATTTAAAGAACCTTCCTCGCGACTTATAGAACGTCCCTGACCTCTATCAACGATGATGTGTTCTTCGGAGTCCCATGCTGCGTCATTCGGGTCGGAAAAGGAGAGATTCTGCCTTCGTCCTACAGATGCAGCGCGACCTGGCATACTGCTGAGCTTGTAACCTCTGGTGTCTCCCTGGCTTGTAGCTCTTGATCTACTCGCACTAAGGCCCTTTTCAATAAATCTTCTAAATATCGGGTATACCATGGGCATGTTCGTTAAGACGACCGAAACGAAAGATTCGCGGACGGACCAGTAGCCTGACTGAGCAGGATCAATATCGCCGAGCTAAAGAATCGAGATTTTTAGCGGCCAGCTTCAGCTTATTCAACACTAGTGAGATGAATAAATCAAGGTAGGTAGGTAACTATATAAAGAGGAAAAATTCAAAGGACAGAGGCTCACCGTCAAGATAGAAACACATCTTAGAATACCAAATGCCATTTCAAGAAAACCACCGCTGAACATGATCAAAAGTATAAGCTTCTTTCTCCAGGGAAGATATGACTTCCACACCACCTGATTAGTAAATCATGTTAGTTCAATTACAATGTTAACTGGAAGTAAGTAGACGTACAGGCAATGGTATGGCCATCAGATAGAAATCAGTGAGTGTATTCGTAATCATGACGAATATGGTTTGGACAGTTGAAATTGCAGGCATGCAGTTATCTGAGGGGTTCTCGTTAGAATTATTCAATGGAAATTTTATATAAGTCAACCATGATTCTTACTTCCTGGCGAAGGATTGATTTGCCACTGATGGTGAAAAGGAATGCACTTCAAGAAAGCAACGAGTAGGCATGAGATATAAGATACACCAACGATGATGATGCCACAGCGTATCAGCTTATGCATGTTGTTAACTCCCTCCCTACGAAAATAGTCAGTGTCTGATTATTTCTCGAGCCATCTTTTGTTAGCATACGTTAGACGCGTGTAATATACCAACCAACATGCCTTTAATAGCCAGAGGAGCGTGGTATAGAGTATCAAGCCAGCAACATGAGTCTTTGACCCATTAACTCGTAGATACCACTCGTCTGACTGCGGATCAAGCGCTGCACGCTGGGCGTCAGTCATCGCATTATTGGCAAGGCCTTTCCAGTTAACTACAACGAGATACGCCATAAGCGATTCTGCTGTATGAACTACCTAATGTCGACATATTAGTGACGGGACTTAATTAAGCCTGACTGTAACTATCAGTAGCTTACAATAGCTAGAAACATGATGGCATCATCCCAGGCTAGACTACGCCATCCTAAGATCGAAAATCTGCTATAGTAGCGAAGGGTGACAACAAGGTAAGCGGTTCCTTGTAATCCCCAAACCTCTCGGATGAAAGCTTGTTCAGTCTCACTCGGCATGATAGCCTTCAATAGAATTAAAGTTTCAATGAGATCTTAAAGTAGAGTAATGGTTAGTTTGAGAATAATCGATCAAAATTCCCGGGGACGCTGCTTGCTTAACTATGGCAACATATTACTCAGGGGTTGCTTCCAAAGACACTGCTGCATCGCAAAGAAGAGATATCATCTCATAGCTCAACGAAAATCTAGAACAGGAAGTAGAGATGTGCGTTTCAACGGTGAGATTCATCGGCTGGAAAGCAAAGCTGTTTGATGATCTCGATTTCAGCTGCTGATACTTGTTTAGTGGTCACTTTTCCCCTGCTAGCGGTTGCGATTAATCATAAAGTATCCCCATGCCAATATCGTGAAACAGCCACCGCAGAAATATGACGAGGAAAAAGAAAAGGGTGGCAGAACTGAACGGTATATACATTCTCTTCATCATGGAAATATGTAGTTTCCTCTGTTCCAAAGTTCTCATATGCAGGTCTTATTAATATGAGTAGAATTTGAACCCAAGTGCGGGTATTGGCATGGATTCACCGCGTTTACGGCGTAGGACGAGCATAATAGGTACTTAAGGTAGGAGGTACGTAATGTAATTTTCGTAGTGTTAGGGCTGCGATCATCTTTATTTAGAGTTCCATCTCAGGGTGGCGTCGCTATGGCTTGGCTACCTACCTATTACATTTTCTTTCCAAAGATTCTTCGGTTGTGAAGTGACATCGTATAAAGAGGCGAGGAAAAACTAGCGCCTTTTAAACGACTTAAAAACACCAACTATTACTCAATGATATAAAGTACTTAAACTTGGATGTAATATCATGTTAAATATTATATTTTCGATGATTTTCGAGATATTAAATTATATTAAATCTTAGTCTTTTAAAAAATATAACGAAACTTTATTTTATAATTATATTAAAAAATTACCGAATCATTTTAATTAAACATTATAATTTTTATATTACATTTTCGGTATTAATTTATTTTAATATTGTTAACATTATGGTCATGTGACTTGTCACGTGACCAAGTGCTAGCTTACGCACACCGCTTACAATTATATTTAAATATTTTTTTTTTACTTTATAAATCTTTAAATTTTTTAATTAATTAATAATCAACCAATTAAATAATAACATTTTATACATTACATTATATATATAAAACAATATATATGACTTTAATAAATATTAAATAAGCTTATAATTTAATTTATTTTAAATCGATTTTTTATTTTAAATTTTTTCTATTAATAATTATATATATTTGTTAACTTTTTTTAATCGAATGCATTTAACATTAAACTTACCGGCCGTTTTAAAATCATTTTACGAGTTAACTTTTTATAATATATAATACCAAATTATTAAACATCCGGCTTTTTTATAATCAATTATATTTATCTTTAAAATTTACATGATATATTTATTTTATCCCCCGTTTATCTTCGGACTTAAGTGCCGTCGTAAGTCTTTAAACCAGATGATAAAAGCAACTACCACTTAACCGTCCCTTTATCCAATACGAAGGCGAGGAAACTTTTCCCTTTAACTTATTATCCCGTAACTATCGTAATACCGTTTCAGTCCCTTATAATATAATAACCGCACACGGTTTAAAGATCACTTCCAATTTAAAAAGTGGTTATATAACAACTCACCTCACGTTCTAAAGTGGATCTAAAGGTAGCTAAGCCAGATGCATGGTTGTTTAATAAACGACGTTCCCAATAATATACGCCGGATAGATAGAAAAGATTCGGATGTTGTAACGGAAGGAAAATACGGGGCTGATCATGTCGAGGAGCTTATTAAGACTTTCGACCTCATGCGTGAGAATCGGATTAAGGTTAGAAAGACAAAGGTTCAAGGGATCTTGATAACTGCCGGGGTCCCATAGATACAAAAGATCACGAGGCCTCTTTATACACGAGTCTACTCAATATAACATTAGAATTCTATTTCTGACCTAATAATACTAATATTTGATTTCTATATATAATCCTAAAAGTAAAAGGCCACAAACATTCCACGATTAAAGCCGAGAATCAAGGAGTTATTAGCGCTCAAATATCCTTAGATACTACTTAGCCGATACTCGGAAACCAAGATACTGTCACGTGGTGGACCAAACGATATAGAAACACCTTCGTTGTTCCGCGAGGTTCTCTATTTACGTGGCGAGCCCATAGCTCGTATATACACACATGTCCTTTGTCCTAGGTATCTCACCTAAGATCCTGACAAATATGGGGTTTTTTATTAGTACAATACTATACCTTACACACATTTCAATTATGTAAAAATATAAGCCAGACTACTTAACGCAACAGCCATAATATAAAGTAAAGTTCTTTACCGGCTTGTCTTTAATAAAACTCGAAGAATTTAAAAGGTTTCGAACATTACTTTATAATATACAATATTAAACGGAAACGAATAAACTACAGCAAATTTAACAAGGATTGCAAAAATAAAAAGATGGACGGCATAGATTAACACAACATACATAATCGAAACTAAGTTAAAATTTACTTTCTTTTATTACATATAAAGCGTAATTGCTTGCTAGAAGTTAGGCGTCATTTACACGCCAACTTTTATTTTCACGATATAAATTTCATTTATCTCATCAAGCTCATATATCAGTTTTCGGGATTCTATGTGAATTGTGGTTTAAGGCACGATGGTCGATTGTAAGCCCCTCAAGGCAAATGTTGAAAAGCCGCGACGTGCACTCCTTAGTAACTTTACATAAAAGAGCTGCAACACAGGTCTAAAACGCTTCGGGGTTAAATTGAGCAATCACTTACTTCCGAGTGCTTTCAGCTTTGTTGGAGTATCATATTTTGTAAAGTTATTGAAGAGTGTACATCATATCTTTTGATTTGTGCCACAACAGCTTAAAATCGACGTCCCGTGCCTTAGACCATATTTTGCATGAAATATTGAACAGTGCGGTCTGGGTTTAATAAGATAAGTTATACGTTCCGTGGCGGAAAAGGCGCAGCCCGCTTTCACGAATTGGTCTAGGGCTACCTGAGATAATGTCTTTTATGACAATAGCAACCACCAATGATACTTCTTTACTGCTTGGGTTACATTGAATTTTGGGGGGTACTGTATTACATAGACAGATCGCCTTCCATTGCCGTGTCGTGTGCCCGCATCCGGGCCAAGGTCACGTAGCGTGAGGAGCAGCTACGTATGTTCAGCTCTTAGCGACATGTCGTAGATCGACCCCATGAAAATACCTGTCTACTCTTAGTTTTCCGACTAAAATTTTGTGAATCATGGCTGAAGATTTCCACTCGGTGAGACAGATATGAGTACACGGTGAACTTTGTCGGGAATCCTCTATCACAGCCCCATTTCCTTTTTAAAGTCTGCGCGCCATATGTTACGCTCTAAATTTCCTAATTATTGCAGTATCTCACCGCGCTCCTAGAAACATTACAACCCGAAGTGTTAACACAAACGACTCGGTAAAGATGGCTAACAGTGGACATATTCCCGAGTCAAACGTCGATGTGTATGTCAATATATATATATGTACTTTTAGAATCCTTATACTAACTTGCTTGTTAGGCTTATTATCGGCGCCGGACCAGCCGGGTGAGTTGTGCGAAACTTCCATGGAGTAATTATTTTTACCTCGGACTTACACTCATGATAACTTAGGTTGATGGCTGCTTGCTGGATGGCACACTGCGGTGTGTCAACCCGCATTATTGATAAAAGGGGCACTAAGATCTTTTGCGGACAAGCAGATGGGCTTCAATGTCGTAGTCTTGAGATATTCGACAGTCTTGGCTTCGCAGATAGGGCATGGAAAGAAGCGAACCATATGATTGAGGTAATATTCCCAGAGTAGTGGCTAGATTCTCTGCTAACTTTACGTGGGATAGATATGTATGTGGGTAAGTGTAATTAACTCTTCCCGAGAGTGCACGGTGATGTCTAATACTCTCGCTAGAACCCTGGGTCCGACGGCGTGATACGCCGTTCAGATCGAATTCCAGATACAATTGTAGGACTTTCTCGATTCCAGCAGATTACCTTACATCAAGGACGCATCGAGCGCTTTTTCCTAGACAATATCAAAAAGTATTCCAAGGACACCATAGAAGTAGAGCGCGGGGTTATTCCAGAGTCTCTAAAGATCGATGAACTGAAAGTCATGGACCAGTCTTCCTACCCAGTTACGGTAAAGTTGCGTCACCTCACCGACGAGGAGGCCACACCGGAACAGCAGATCAGCGGGAGCAAGATCTCAGACGGTCTCTTTCGGAGTAATCTGATGCAGGTAGACGATGAAGACGACTTGATTCGGAAGAGCAAGTCACGAGCGGGTACAGGCGAAGTAGTCCACGCGAAGTATGTCATCGGATGTGACGGTGCACGTAGCTGGACTCGCCGCACTTTGGGATTTGAGTTGCAGGGAGAAGCAACAGATTTTATCTGGGGTGTCCTTGATATTATACCCATTACTGACTTTCGTAAGTACCTAACGCAAATTATACCTGATACAAGACGCGCGTCTTAACACACTTGACACTTGACTTAGCTGATATCCGAATGCGATGTGCCATTCATTCGGCTGAGAATGGCAGCTTGATGGTAATCCCTCGCGAAAATAAATTGGTCCGGCTTTACATCCAGTTGACGGAGGTAACTCCAGACGCTTCCGGTCGTGCAGATAGGTCTAAGAT
Organism: Daldinia concentrica; assembly: GCA_902805455.1. Taxonomy (NCBI): domain Eukaryota; kingdom Fungi; phylum Ascomycota; class Sordariomycetes; order Xylariales; family Hypoxylaceae; genus Daldinia; species Daldinia concentrica. The sequence goes on from CADCSW010000006.1 coordinate 349,088, forward strand.
CACTCCCGATTTGATTTTGAATGCCGCCAAAAAGATTCTCGACCCATACAAGATCGACTACGAATACTGCGACTGGTGGACTGCGTATCAGGTATGGTTAACTACCTCCTATGTAGGCCTTGATCTCGCGCTGGATACGAGTATTGATGCTTTATAGATTGGACAAAGAGTCGGCACACAATTTGATGCTCATGAGCGCGTCTTTCTTGCCGGAGATGCTGTGCATACACATTCACCGAAAGCTGGCCAGGGTATGAATGTTTCTATGCACGACACTTATAACCTTGGCTGGAAGGTAGCCCTTGTCGCGAAAGGCATCGCAAAGCCAAGTATTTTGAGCACCTACCAAACTGAGCGGCGCGCCATAGCTCGTGACCTCATTGACTTTGATCATCGCTTTAGCAGGCTATTCTCCGGAAGACCAGCTAAGGATGTCATGGATTCCGAGGGTGTCAGTATGGACGAGTTTAAAGAGACCTTTCTGAAAGGTAACTTATTCGCATCCGGCCTTATTATCAACTATGGACCTAGTAGCCTTGTTATGAAGGCCATGGATAAACCAGAGAAGGATGAGCTAAGCGCCACAAGCATCTCGGCTGATACCTTCGTGAGGAAGCAGGCTCTGGCCACCGGCCTCCCTCTTGGGATGCGATTTAATAGCTTCAAGGTGGTTAACCAGTCTGATGCCCGACCTTGGCACTTTCAGGAGAAGCTCAAGTCCGATGGTCGATTTCGCGTGGTCCTCTTTGCAGGAAATATTTTGAATCCTCTACAGAAGAACCGCGTGGAACAATTCTGCGAGGCTCTCGGTGCGCCAAATAGCTTTTTCCGTACTTTCAACCCCACCAGCCCACCACTGGACACAGTAATCGAAGTGTTGACAATCCATTCTGCTAAGAGGACTGAGACAGACTTGATAAGAGATTTCCCTGAGCTTCTTCATCCTTTCAATCCGCATACTGGGTGGGACTATGATAAAGTGTTTGTGGACGATGCAAGCTACCACGAGGGCGTCGGAGACGCTTATATAAATTACGGAGTGGATAGGGAGCGAGGATGCGTTGTGGTGGCGAGGCCCGACCAGTATGTCGGCTGGGTCGGTGACCTTGAGGACTTCGATGACCTACAGAGGTATTTTGAGGGATTCCTCGTGCTAAGTGCCCATGCATGACTTGAGATCTTTACATATTGATATATCGCATATCCTAGACACAGGTTGGCCTAAACATCTATGAGTATGGGTGCATGGGGAAATAAAGCCTTCATTACTTACATATACCTTAACCTACCTTGGTAGACTACTCTGATATTAGTTACCCAGGTTGATTTGACCTAGCTTGGTAGCTAATTAAGTTCCGTCATATATGCTTAATACACAAACTTGAAATGTAGCTCGTCGTAGTTCTGGCGCTGGCTGTCCGTCATATGTGCGCGAGTTTTATCCCGCTTCCTATTGCTAAGGATGAGCAGTACAAACACAGCAGATGTTAGAACGAAACCTAATACCGTAAAAGCGAGCCCTGTGGCAAAACCAGTGGGATACCGTGGGCGCTCGGTAGTGATAAAAACATTCGAGCTGATGAAATTGGCACAGTTGCCAAACCCGGACATCCAGGCCATACCGACGGCAAGATACTTGCGGCCGCGCAAGTTGGCACTAAGCCATCCCATTAAGATAGACATCTGCGGGAAAGTCCCTGCTGCCATGAAGAAAAGGGCGAGATATCGCACTCCAGCTTCTGGGACATAAGCCACCATGATACTCCATCCGATAGCTTGTAAGCAAATACAAATAAGAAGAAAGGGCACACGCATATCAAGACGCGAGGTAAGCCAAGTAATAACAAAAGTAGAGATGATTCCAATTGCCCATACAGGCATTGTCATGAGTTGTGCGGTAGTTGCCATCCAGCCGAGTTCAGTGAGAATGGTTGGCGAGAAAGAAGCTATCGAGGATGCCGTTACGTCGGTGCAGAAAAAACACAGTGTTAGAATGTGGATTCTCCAATCAACAAGGATCTTCCAGATAGGAACACTGTCCGCAGCTGAGCCCTTAGCTTCAGCGCCGCGAGACGCCCCAAGAAGGTATACGAGACGATCGCGCTCCTGAGTTGACAGAAACCAGGATTGCGCATACTGAGGGAAATTAGGACATAGCCAGACAACGAAAACGGAGATGAAGCATGTCATTAGCCCTTCGACAATGAATATCCACCGCCAGCCTTCATAGCCTCCAACGCCGTCGAGATTCTGGAGGGCATAAGCCAGGAGTCCCGAGAACAACGGCCCAGCGAGAGCGAAATTGAAAAACCAGGCAAAGCGCACAGCTGCTTCGCGTCTTGTATAGTACATCGAGATCATAAGTGTCGCACCGGCCGGAAGAGCAGACTCAAAGACACCCAGCAGGAAACGGACTGTGAGCAGCCCACCATAGCTTCTAGTTAGACCCTGACACATGCCGAGAACGCCTAAAGGTCTGTTAACATCAACGGTAGCGAGAAGCCGAACCTAAGCATAAAGCGAGTGATAGCTAACCTAAGAGGAATACCTGACCACCGAGGAAGATACCAGGGCGTATCTTGTTTAGATTCAGAATCAAGTTCGCCGGGACCTCGACCAGTACGAAAGGGATATAGAAGATCCACAGTGCCTTATTGTATCCATCAGATGGCATCTCCAGGGCCATTTCCAACCCGTTCGGCTGTCCAATGCCTAGACTTCGCGCATTTGCGATATTCGTCCGATCCAAGAATAGCAACATATATAAGATCCCCATAATTGGTATGATTAATATGTCCCGCTTCCACCGGACTGCACGGTCCAGTCTGCGTACCTCTTCTGTGGTAAGGATACCGAACTCCCCGTCTGTCGAGCTGTCTCCTTTTTCCTCTAGCTTCCGGTCTTCCCGTGGGACAGACGCGGAAGTCACGGTCATCATCGTGGTCTAACGATGATGCCACGATCCGAAGAATGAAGCCGGATAGAACGACGGCCTAGTAGCCTTATGAGTTCGATACGAAGGTTAAGGTATCTGGAACGAGGAACGAATGGAGAATAATAGAGGCGGATAACATATTGCCATGTTTCTGTTCTATATATATAAAGTAAAGACGGGGAGATCAGCCTCGATCCGAAATGTAACTATCCGCGCGATACAAATATTAAGTAGGTGCGTAACTTACGTGCAGGACGACCTGTCCGAGCGTGCTCGGCATTTAATATGTGCCTAATGCAGCACTTCTAGCCGACGGGATTATACGGTAAGTATTAATTAAGCACTGACCTACCTTATCATTGATGCCAACTGTTGCTTCGTCTGTTACTTGTTCAGATATTATGGAAATGTTTCAACTGGTTATCATTGGCTGTTCGACTGAAGTTGTTCCGTGGGAGTTCAATATAAGTAAGGATCATACATTAGGTAGATAATCTTCAGTGCGCAGGGAGGTATCGTAATTAAACAGTGTACCAAGTGTGCCTAATATATCACAGTCTGTACGGATTACTGAGCTAAATATTAAGACTTTCGTCACCTTACCTTGGGACGCGATACCCCGGCAGCCCTGAAAATGGAACCGGTCAGCGCGATAACATTTAGCACTCACTTGTTTCCCCTAGGCATCCTAATAATATCATATGCTGCAGCCCTGTTTATTAGCGAGTTCCTTTTTGAAATGGCCAAGATTCTAGGTCAGCTCGACAGTAGAAAATGGTTGGATATGCTTGATAATCCATACCTACATACACTCTCCGGTATCTCCAGCCGAGAATTGATACACTGCGCATCCTAGCAAGTAGGCTTAGCTCATCTAATCAGGTACCATAAATAGTTCACGATGGTTCAAAGATTTCACGTAAGAACTATCATGAGTTGATAGGAATTATACCCAATGTAAAGAGCAGAAACATCTCGCGTTTATAAACTTGAAAGCGCTTATAAGTAAATCGAGCCGTATTTCCTATAGATACCTAGGGAGTATACCTAGTACGTAGCTTAAAACCTCTTACAATTACCATCCGTCGTTGCCATGTATTTTCTTGCTCAGTGAGTAGCAAGTTAGTAGTAACCTGCGCGCCTTGGTGTAATCAATGATCTTCTCACGCTCGGCTTACACTTACCATTCCCAGCTAATAAGTCGGCATACTAAAATTACAGGAGAGCTTATTTGAAGGCATGAAGTTCCTTGAGCGATCTGTGCCGCACCCTTGCATCCGAGCCAGCTATCCAAACCAATGGGTCGGGGATCGACTGGATGGCACTTTACATATCGGCCGGTAGGGGCCGAGTCTTCAATATCGACCTCTACCTAGTGTATTTACCTACCTTACCTAGGTACCTCGCTAAGGAATATTGAGTTCGTCAAAGCTATCATAATATAAAGTACTACACTATGCACATTATTTGAGCGGATTATATATCTCTCTATAACTGGTTCTGGTACAACTTACTTCGTAGGTAAATATACTAAGATAGGTGGCCAGTCTTGACGCCCGCATTGGCCAAATTATGAATATAGTGGTTTGTTGCTGGGTTAGGTACTTATCTAACCTGCCATTTGCTCACTGTGCCGCTACGCACATGCGAGCATACATAGATGCGGCACAGCATGATCTATAAGATAGTTTGATATCTGATAGATCCGTACCTAAGACGACAGTTACGTACACTGAATGGTGTTGGAAGCGCCTAAATCCGCACGTCTTATAATTGACACGCTCTTAGCCAGGTCACCATTCTGTAATATACCTGACCGTCCCCGTACTAGCCTGTGGAAGTCATATTCAGCCTTTTTGATATCTGCTTCGAGATCATGTTTCCAAATCCAATGTAGCCTCTGATTCGCGTTTTCAACAATCTTATGCATATCATCCTCGATCGTTGGAGCTTGCCATGTATAAATCTGCCCAGCTTCGGCACTTGTTTGAGCGACTTTCTGCGCTCTTGGCCGTCTGGTCGCGTCATATATCTGAAATGCGACCTCAATGTCATCGGAAGTCTTAACCAGAGCAAGTAGATGAGAGAGGATGGCAGCATCCTCTAATCCTTGACCGGCTCCGGCAGCCTGGTGAGGAGTGCAAGCATGCGCAACGTCGCCTAATAAGCACACCCGTCCTTTGTAGAATGTGGATGTCTGGGGATGATGCCACATCGGCCACCTTAGAGGTCTAGCGTAGTCTAGGAGCTTCAGTAGTCTATGGTCGAACCCCTCTAGATCTTCTAGCATCTCCTCCTTCGTACAAGGTACCGCATTATCCCCAAAAGTCCAGGGGCGGGGCTTTGAAGCGAAGAATACAAAATTCGCTTCTTTGCCCTGTGAAATAGGATAGACGACCATAGCTTTCTTCTTAGCCATGAAAAACTTCGCATCGCCGGCGTGGTTTCCCAAGATTTCCTTTGCCTCTTGCATCGGTATGATGCCTCTATAGATGTACATACCGCACAACGTCGGTGGGACTTCTTCGGGCGCAATGCCACCCAAAACAGTTCGGCGAGTAATTCCTTTTACTCCATCACAGCCCACAACTGCGTCGACTGCTTCTACTGTGCCGTCCTGAAACCTTATCAAGACTTTACTGTCTACTTGCTCAACTGAGTATGCTCGCTTCCCGAACTTGACGATCCCTTCGGGGATGAAGCTTTCCATGATATCTAACAAGTCTCGGCGATGGGCACTACTCCGCGTAAAGTAAGGAGCGCCGATGAGACCTCGGGTCCACCCCCGCTTTTCGCCGAAGCCTTCCTCGGCGTACAACGCATCGAAGACGCTATGCTCAAACTCCGGCTTCTCGTTTCGCGTCTTCACCTTTTCATACCTCTCTCGGAACCTCGGATCAATCCCATCCATGGCGTTCAGAGAGTTCGGTCCCAAGCCAATGCCAGCGCCTACCATTGAGAATCGGTCTGCAGCTTCGTAAATAGTAACTGGAACATTGCGCTTTATTAGTCCAATAGCAAGGGCTAAACCACCTATACCAGCGCCAAGGATAGCAATAGTAGGAGAAGTCGAGCTTAGCAATTCCGTCATTGAATCCGTTACCCTATCTCTTCGCATCCTAAAACTTGGTCTGGTGGGAACGTCGAGGTAAAGATAGAGAATGGAATTTTCCTAGATCATACGGGAAATCACAATCGTCATATAAAGAGAGGGTAACAAGTCATAAATAACTCTATATTTCAATCAATACTAGTAAATAGGTTCATTAGTTGGTTAGCTCTGTTCCCTTGTAAATAGCTTATAGTATCGCGATCGGGCGTTGTGGCCGTCCCAATAAGATGGCATTTCGGATGTAGTAGAACGCTTTCAGACTCGGGGCGAGCTCGGCTTCGACAACGAACCATCTCGAAAACCAGGTTTTACACCGAAAAGAAACGCAGATCCGTCGTTTCTCTCTAGAGCCACACTGTAAAGGGAAGAAAAAAGCATCATGAAGTTGCAGCAGAGAATATTTATTACATCCGAGTTATACAGCAACTTTGGAGCACATCTGTAAACTATAGACAAATCTAGCGAATGGTAATGGTGAATATTGCGCCAAAATGCGCCTTGTAGCAGTTTTGGGCTATCCGCTGGCCCGCTAACGGGAGTCAAGTTCCGATAGATACAGCCCTGTAAAGCCATGCAGGGGTATGTAATTATAGGCACATCTAGTATAATAAGAACACGCGTATATGTATTGCTCTGTTACGATATAGATCCTAGCATATGACGGTGGATATCTAGTCTATCTCCTTGCAAAGGACAATGACCGGTCAGTAGCTTAAGCCTTAAACGGATGCTCGGCTCACTATTACGAAAGACCGGCGCATATATAGAGACTAATGCCATACATCCATCGTGGTCATGTCGCACATATAATGGACGTCTAATATGTGCTATATTATGCAAGCGGCTTGCGGGGAACCTACGACGTAGCCGGAATTATGACCCCCGTCCCCGGATTTAAACGAGATGAGCAAAGCTTGGGCTTTGGATTTGTCTGACATGCGAGTCCAGTCTTGAATAAGTGTTAAACACAGGATCCTAATGATAGAAGAATCATTAACGGTTGATACTTATAGCTCAAAAATATTGAGTTCATATTACAAGCCATCATTCTTGTCTTCGTGATATTACTACTTCTCCTAACCAGTAAATACGCGACCAATAGTAACTTTACGAGCAGTTCGGGCGGATTGCATTAGCGAAGGTACAATATCTCGTGTAAATCTCGTGTAAAATAAAGTAGGGCTGCTAGGATTTTGGATTTGGATTGGCATACCATTGAAAGCAGCTTAGTTTTTTAGTCAGTCGAATATTCCGCTAGCTACAGGGGGGAATATCGAATCCGAGGTCCAGTATTTTGTGCACGGCTCATCATTGAGCAGCACTGATCTCTATCTGCCCACTGACAACTCAATATTTCTCAACCCTCTAGTCATGAATTCTCATTCAGCCCTATTCTCATCACTTCTCTCATATTTATAAAAGTCGACATCACAGCAATATAGTTGTTTTAACGACTCGGTTAGTGGATTGAGGCTGTCGCTTCGGGTGACAACGAATAAGTCCCATAGTCATAGATATATCATGAAGGAGGTGATACGACAAGTCTCCGAAGTAACGGACGGCCATTCCTCCTGTCATCGATTGACAATTACTGGCACATCTAAATTCCTTCACTCGCCGAGGTCAGATTCATCGTAAAGAGATTATTCTAGTCGAGTCTAGTTATTCGGATCGTAATAGTCCCTCATTCGTGTCTACCCCTGTCGGATTCAGCAATCAGCGTCTACATACAATAAGTAGTTTTACAGTGACTTTCCTGACAAGAGTTATATGCGCCACTCCCGTCATCCTTAGCCACTACCTCTTGCTGACTACCACTTCTAGCTCTAAGGAGAATTCGGAGCTATCGGAAAGGGAAGGAACTTCCATTTCGAGGAGGTCGTGTGTGAGTGTTGGGGTGGCCACGGTCTTAAGCTATTTCGTACCCACGTTCCCCGTTGGCACACATATCCGCTTCCGTTTGCCTCGTCCCGGAACCTGTCCGAAGTCTGATGGGAATATTGAAATTCGCATACAGATCGAGTTAAGCTCGGAATTCTATTAGGCCGGTCTTATTGTGGCTGTACACCCCTGGCTAAACTATCGAGCGCACATGTCTGTCACTGGGCTTCTACTTCGTATGCCATCCAGCCCGCTTGTTTCCGACACTATCATTACTAGTTGCTCTTAGGAAAGCTTTGCCGAAGCCCCTGTACATCTGATTCGATATTCGCTTTTTCCTTTTTGCCAACGGTAGCAAATGTCTCGGATCGACCCTGGTGGGTCTTCTCCGGACACAAGCGGCACTGGCCAGGGGATATCGTTAACCGCTCCGGCTCCCGACAAGCCGGCGGCGCAGCGTAAACCTGCCAAGCGTGAGCGTGTTGCCTTAGCTTGCCAAAGGTGAATTACATCAGGGACACCCCTAACATACTATCAATCGCTAATTACTTCTTAAAGGTGTAAAACTAGAAAACAAAAGGTAAAAATGAGCTACAGTAGCTTGCAGCATCATTGCATCTTATTCTCTTAATAAGCCTCGTCTAACACGCTCTCATTATAGTGTGATGGTCAGCGGCCGGCGTGTGCCTCGTGTGCTCGATTATCATTAAAATGCGGTATGTTACTACCTCACGTGTACACTCACCCGCAATCTAATTCATCGTTAGTGTATATTGTTCCACTTGTTCCGGCAGCAGGCGAGAAGAAGATTTATATCAGGGCCCTTGAGAACCGTATCGCTGAGCTTGAAGCATATCTCACGTCAATTGGCCACCGTGATGTCGGAAATGATCATCCGGGACGCTTGAGGCTCTCGACATCGTCATCTCAAAATACCACAGTGACACCGGTTAACCAACATAACCAGGCTGCGGCGCTAGTACCCGAGCAAACCCCACGGGATGATGAGGACGATTCTAATGATATCTTACTCGCTGTCAGGGACTTGTCGCTTTCCGCATCCGGTCACTATATCGGGGCATCTTCAAATATCACCATAGGGCGGGTGCTCAGTTCGTTTGTACATAGCCAGAAATCCTCGATCTCAGCTTCCCATGAAGGGTCAATAGCCCAGATCGAAGATGATCCAGCGCCAAAATCCATTTACTCAACAACTGCGGGCGATATCATTGGCGTTCCTTTTCTAAGTCCTCAGGTTGCAGAAAGACTTCTTCATGGTTACTTCCGCCACATAGCTACAAGATACCCTGTGCTACATTCAACTCAGGTGGTGAAGCTTCATAATAACAGGGATAATCTCACAGATGAATATGAGCAGGCTATTCTACATCTTGTATATGCGGTTAGTGGGAGATGGCTAGAGTCGGCTGGTGAAATGGGCCATTTTTTCAGTGACCACCATTACGACCTTGCTTTTGAAGAGTTGGAATCTATGCTTCGTCTTCGCGACTCTCGGACTATTAATTACTTATTACTCATGGCGTTATATTGCACAAGAGCTCCCCGAGATCCAGGAGCCTGGACGTATGTGGGAGCTGCTGTTAGATTGTGTATAGAACTAGGATTGCATCGACGACAACGAAGGCAACAGCCCAGCGTCGAGGGCGAAATGGATAAGCGCCGATTTTGGACGGCATATTTTCTTGATCGGGATATTTCCATCGCTGTCGGTCGTCCACCTAGTATATCGGACCGCGATATCGATGCGGAATTACCCCTTGACATTAACGAGGACGTCGTTAACGATGAGGTTATCCGCCAAGCTGCGACACGTGTTAACAATATTCCTGCTAATCCCCCCAATACACTAACGTCTTTCATCCATCGGACAAGACTCAAACAAATCGAATCGGAAATCCAACATGACGTTTACAGAGTTGATCGACCATGCGATGTTTCCGATGATACTATAAGTGCGTTCCTTGATAGGTTAAACACATGGAAAGCCACCATCCCTTTCGACACGACGCACTACGTGCACCGACAAGAGGACGCATACGAAGGGGCTGAGTTATATACGCTTCACTATTACCGTTGCGTTCGGTTCCTATTATATCCCCAGCTCGCTAAAAACCCGGTGAACATGCTCTACTTGAAGACGTGCGCAGATGCTTGTATAGGGATCATCACGGATTATCGACGGTTGCACCACGCCTTTCCAATAGGCTTCTCGGCTTTGTCGATACAGTCCGTCTTCTTAGCAGGTAGGCATAATTTACCCTTCAGTCATGCAGAAGCAAGCATACTAATATGCAACAGGCCTAACCTTGATCTATTGCGCATGGCTGGCTCCTTCAAATTTTATAAGTGTCGAGGGCTCATTGACCGACTGTCAGATCCTTCTATATATCGTCACAGAACGTTATCCATCCGCCAGGAAATACCGGGACGTGTTCGAGCGCATTAAATCAGCGGTAATGGGTATGATTGCTCAGGGCAAGCACGAGCCTCGAAATCCCGTCCATATAGATCCAAACGTCCAGAAAGGATTCGCGAGCTTTGAAGGCCAATGGGCCCCTGGAATGGGTGCAGACTTCTCTTATATGGTCAATACTATGACCGGCAATGTAGAGACGGAGACTCCATTTGAATTAGGACTAGATCCAGCGACGGCAGCATTGGCCGGACAGTCTGAACAGCCTGCATCAAATTTGGGTCAGTATGGAGCTGTCTGGCCTGATATGCAGCAGTCGATGTCTCATGAACTTGGTGACATGAATGGGCTCGGAGGGATCTATCAATAAGTATACGCTAATTTTCACTGCCGTGCTATGAAGTTGAATTATTGGAAGACGAGTGTGCCATATACCATCATGTTATTGTTTATGTCAGTCCATACCAAAGGGCTGTGTCATATATTTTACCGGAAAGAATAGAGACTCTATAATTTAATAGGAGAAAAGATAGTATTTTAACTTACACTAGAGGTACCATTGGTGTTAGAAGTTCCTAAGGGACATTATATGCTTGTCTAGCCCGCAACGTGTAGACTCCATAGACATCCGATATCCGACTGCGGATTACCTATTCCGTATACAAATTACTATGCTCCACTAAGCGATGTCAAGTACGAGCATAAACATCCTAACAGATGAACACGAACAGCTAGACAAGCTATCGACCTCGTTAAACTGCCATCCGTGACGAACCGCTTTACCGTCAGCATCGGATTGAGCCTCCCGATGATGATACCCTGCGCTAAAACCACGCCAGGCATCGAATAGTTATCATATCTCAGACTTTATTAAAATTACGACAAGGCCAATTAAAATACCGATTCCATGACTAGCCCGTATTCCTTATACGCCCCTACCTCCAGTCCAGTCCCTATCTAGTATGCCGAAAGCCACGTCCTTGACACATCTGCCTTCCGAGGATTTTATTTTAGCATGTTTAGAAATTGAGATAGATGGCCGATATATTCCATGTAGACGCCTCACCACGCAAATGTGGGGTGGGAATGGAGGGGTTACCTTTCTGATATTGACGCCGCTTACGTATCTCATGTTCTATGAGAGGTGGGGAACTCGCAGGTTAATTTATAATACTTTTATCCATGATCTAAATAGTTAGATGAAGTATGGCTTCTTTATTGCTTAGCTATACTCAAGATCTAAACGAGATATCTTATACGAAGGACTTTCAGGGTATTCTTACAAGTCTTCCGTTATGCAACGGCATATGTAAATGCAGTAGTCTTACGTATATGAATTTCCGCATTAGCGATTGCGTATTTGGTGTGGCGACGTGAGTACCTTGGTGGACTAGTGACTCAGATCCTGAATTATTTCTACTCTAAAAAGGGGTTGTTTATCTCCTCCATGTCTGTAAATCGGAAGTAGGTAGTTTAGTTGATAAAGTTACTACTATTATATCAATACCTTGGAACATTATAATGATCCCTTACAAGGTATTGATCAATCCTCCCTATTTATTCTTGGGAAGCGGAGTATAATCTCCAGTACTCTCTATCTTACCCTCATGTCCCACGGCTTTAGCGAAGTCCGCCAGGAATAACCACCTAGATTTCTTTACCCAGCCCTTCTCCAAGAAATTGTTAGCAGGCTTCGGGAAGAAGTCTATGACGCCAATGAGGAACTGGTCGTGAGCCGGGACGAAAAAGATGTCCTCGTGCGCATCGAATTCTTGTAACCCCTTGATCGTCTCTGTCGCCAGTGACGCGTCTTCGTGAATCGGACCCTCTACTGGGATGTAGAACGGCTCATCTTTACCTCCGCGAAGAACTTTATGGAACAGTTCGCCGGGACAAGGTGCTGCGGTTATGGGACTAAACGGGTGCGGCGAGATGGAATCCGGCAAGGGATGCCAGTGGCTAGGTCGCAGCTCACCGTCGTGATGTACTCCGTCTCCACCCATTAGGATGAAGCTGTCCGGGTTGCTGGTCACGCGTGCAAGGCCACAAATATGACCGATACAATGTCCCGGAGTATCGAGGAAGTAGAATGAACCATCGCCGAAATAGTCGATGGCCGGGAATTTCCCAACCTTTATATTCGAATTGGAAAAGTCAAGCTCTTTTACCTCGCGGCCTGCATAGTCGGACTCAAGGAGGTATGGGGAATTCGGGTTAGCCGGGTATCCTGGGAAGGCAGCCTTCTTAGTTCCGGGTCCGACGATCAGCCTAGTGCTCGGCTCGAACGTCGACGGGTTTCCTGTGTGGTCGAAGTGCGAATGGGACCAAATCACAGCTTCGATGCTTTTAGTGTCGACGCCTTGCTCGTCAAGTATCTCTCGGACGTGCTTCGGTACTGTGACGGTAACCCCCATGGACTCGAAATTATCTCGGGTTGCCGGTGGCAGATTTTCGAGGTCCTTCCTAATACCGAGATCGAACACAAGAGTCCGTTTCGAAACTGGATGCTGAATCAAGAAGGCATAACATGGCCCCGCAAGATATTCATGGCCTTCAATTTTGGGCCCGAAGAAGAAGGAAGGGCTGAGACCGCGGATCGTGCCACTGGTATTCAAGATAGACACATCGACAGTAGATGTCGAAGCAGGGATGTTGAGATCGGGAACCTTTGCCATTATTGCTGTAAGTATTATTCGTATATTATCAATGACTTTGACTTTGCTCCGTTCTACGACCGAAACTTGAGACTCTTTCTGATTGTTCGCCTGAGTTCAATATTGACAACAATTACAGAGTAATCCCAAACCAAATCTCACCAGATCCTTTATATCGCTCACCGTGTATTGGCTGAATCACCCCCCAATTTGTAAGCTACTGATTTCGTCTAGTTAATTATTAAGCTATCAAGTTAGAAAAAGACATCACAATGCAAGACTCTAATTTGTCAGCGTGGCACAATTGGACGTCATTGAAGGTCGCCTTCAATCCGGGTATGCATACATATGTACATACCTGCCTACGTACCTCAGGCACACGATTGATCAATGGTAGATGCACGATAAATGTTCTCCCGTCTCCCCGATTCGATCCCTCTTCCGGGGGGTTTGTTTCGACGGCGGCGTGACTAGTGCCGATTAAGATTAAGGGATATTTTGCATAGGTAGACCGTAGCATCGGTTGATGAATTGAGCCGCCTTCTAATACGTCACGTTAGCTTGGAATTAAATTCCTAATGTACTGACGTCTCCTAGGAGGCTGACTATTCCTATCTAAGACATTCACTAACTAATGCCGCGGTAGAAATTTGGTTGACGCTAGATCCTTTACTTAATATGGATTTACCAAGACCTCAATTGTAACACAAACTCGCCCACATGAAAGAAAGAGGTTATGTCATTTTTGGACACGCTTATAATATGATTAGTATTGTTGCACATGCGCACCAGAAGCGGTTCTCATCCGGGGAAAGTCGGGAGAAGCCCACAAAAGAGGGGAAAGGTTTACCGTCTATAAAGTCCTTCCTTGAGAGTTTTGAGATTTTTCCCCTTTCCGAATATAAGCGTAACACATCTTGGAGTATAGGTACGATTAGGTATAAACTCCGGAATAGGACTATTTTTGTCTTCCGAGATCGCGTATAGATCAAGTTGAGTATCTAACCTAGGTAAATTCGAGTCAGTTAGCGCGTTGGTATACTCCGTTTCTTAGCCGCTCAGTCAGTCAGAGTCACGCTTCAAATTAATGCACATGAATACCTAGGTAGGTACCTAGGTAGCTGTGTAAATATTTCTATAGAGTATTGTATCAACTATCATCTTTGTCGTATTTAATACAATTCACCATACCATATCATATTGTAATTAAGGTTCGTCGACATGCTCCGTAATGGCCAGTTGCTTTTCTGATCCTGGAGCGCGAGTTTCCAGTTCCTTCAAAGCTTCGGCTACGATATTTGTCTTGAAGGTCTTAAAATTTCGAACAGACACCCGGTTGGCGAATAATTCGTCGATTTCTTCCAGTGTTCTCCCTTTCGTCTCTGGAACACAAATATAAAAGAATACCAAGCAACAAAGGTTTGAACCAGCCCATATGTAAGCATATTTAGCACCCTGATGATTTAAGTTAGTCCCGTAACCCCTATACGGCGGTAGAGTAGAAATTATAGTTGTTAAAATAGGCACTTACCCAGTTCAGATCCTCTGGGTTGATAAAATATGGCGAACAAAATCCTGTGAGCCATGCTAAGAAGTATCCCAAACTGATAGCTGACCCAACAGACCAAGATCTTAACCTAGTGCTTACCATTTCCGTGGCCGTAGGGTACGTTGCGTCACCAACGAAAGCATTATATGAGAATTGATACAGTGCGGTAAACGCAATGACGCAGTTTCGAGCGGAAAGTGTTCCATAGGCAACAGTTGCAGAGACCGCCATTCCCAGCATCGCAAGCCCCTGGGCCACAGCACCCGTCATCAAAATAGTTCGTCTACCCATGACGTGGCGCATCAGGTACATGCCGAAGTTAACACCAATGAAACCTAGACAAGTATTCATGACTGAAAACTTGAAGGCGTCGTTCACTGATAACCCTGCAACGATCATAAAATAAGTTGAATAGCTGATGATAAACCATGAACCGGCTCCTGTTTGTGTAGCAATAATACCGTAGCAGAGAAGTGTGCGCCTCAGCTCGGTTCCTATAGTTGCATTTATGAGTGTCTCATCTTACGAACCAACAGAAAAGGTGATACGGGTGCCTACCTTTAAACATGTCCAGTGGCCCAATCGTTTTAGCTGCTTGCTTTTCCTCTTCAATGCCTTTGACCATCTCAACCCATTCAAGTTCAAACGCTTCGTGAGACAGTGAATCCCCTCTTAGGGTCTTCAATGATTCTCTAGCTGCCTCCATATTCCCTTTGTATAATAGATATCGAGGAGATTCCGGTACGAGGAAGAGTCCTAAGGCTAGGAACGCCGGTACGATGAAGAGAGTTCCAAGTGGAATCTGGTAAGATGCTTTATCCAAACGGCTCTTTGTAGCGTTCGTTACGGCTGCCCCTATTATGCTTCCAATGTTGACCCATTCAGAGAAGAGTGCTACCATAACAGCCCGAAGGTGAGCCGGAGCCGCTTCAGCGGTCTGTTAAATGTCAATATATTGCACAAAAGCGAATATGAAGATACTAAAAATGATCTGATGTGGAGTGCGGAACCGGGAATCAATATGGGATGTTGAAAGTACCAATACATACTACAAATACGTTAGTCATGTCGAAAAAGGAGGTGAACCGCCACATAACAGAATTTGAGGCCTTTCTTAATGACACACTTGTACATACCATAAATATTTGAGAATGTGACCAGAAACCCATTAGCTAGTCCAAGAACAAGTCGGCCGATATAAACTGCTACTTTATCTGTGGTTGAGATCTGGATAATGCACGCGATCGCATTCAAAACGCAAGCAAGCCACAGGGCAATCTTTCGACCGAAGAAATGGGCGAACGCTCCAGCAACAAGTGAGGATAGAAAAGCACCTAGTGTTAAGAGTGACCCAATAAGTCTTTGGAAGGTTCCCTATATGTCTTAGTTACTACGATGAAAACTACGAAATTCCAACTAGGTAGCTTACCTCGATTGCATATCCGGCTGGTTGGCTCGGATCCTTATATCCAAATACTTCTAAGAAGCCTGGCATCGCCTGTAGAGATCCAATCGCTGAAGAGTCTAACCCGTACTGCATGTTTGCTATAGCCACGATAGCACATATAGCTAAACATTTCCGATTCGCCCAGAGGGACGTCTCTGGTATCCTTGTGATGGCCGTCATGATTCTACTGACCCCGAACAAGAGACAAAATGCAAATGTAGGTCTATATCACCTTACCCTGGGAAAGGGTATGCAGCCACCTTGTACTTTAAGAACCCGGTACAGTTACTATCCAGGGTCCGAGAGCTACCCCAACTTTTCAACAATAGCTATATACCACGTGTGGAGTTGAAGCACTACCGCGGCGGAAAACGACACGATCTTCGCATTTTCCCTGTTATTGACCAAGCGCTTCCAGATTAGTTCTCCCCGCACTTCGGTACTTAATTTCAGGTCGTCGACGGCCCTTCTAGATCAGTTGGTGTCCTTCCTGGTTATAATGCCGTGCCAATGGTTTCTTTGACCTCGGGAGGACTTACCGACGCGGCCTTCATTAGTACTAAATCGGGATATTCTACACATGATGGCAGCTTGCCGATTGGGGATGACTCTAAATCTTAAGAAAGTAACGGAGATCACACGGAGAGATGGTGACCTCATCCTTGGGTTAGCAAGGGCTAGCAAGGAATCTATTTACATGTTTTCTTCCTCTGCCGAATACTCACTGCCTAATTCAAATTTTAAATCCTAGAGGAATGGTTTATTTAGTGTATAAAGGAGTTAGAACTTGCTGTCGCCGAATAATGAGGTTGAAATTCGACATGGTAGGTAGGTACCTAGGTACCTAGGTAGTATGTATTCCGTACAATTGAATCACTGAGGATAGTGTACTGTACGGACTTTTAAGAAGGTACGTACCTAAGCTTGAGATGCTACGGATAATTAGGTACATAGGTACACTTACGGAATATTAATATTTGAAATCCGACATGACAGCCATAAGACATACATTACATAATGCTACGATTAAATGCATTCCCTTTTAGCCCCACCACAATGTCGACACCTTGCAATTGACATGACATGGGTCCAAAAACGAATAATAATAATAAAAAATTCCACCAAATAACATTTACCAAAAGTCAGCAAACTTCAGTTCGCGTATCACGAACGACGTAATTGATGCGCCAAACCACATCCTGCGGCAAGCCGTGACAATCCGGCATCTAATCTCAAGTTGATTGTTAAAATAATTTCCTTTCAACTTCACCGATCGACCTACTTTAGGTCTTCCTGGAGCTAGTCTCCGGTTAGAATTTATATGCGACGATGAGGTTCTCCATTCTTTCCGTGGGCCTACTGACCCTCCTTACCCCGTTGACTGCGGCTTGGACGAAAGAAGACCGCGAGATCTTCCGCCTGCGCGACGAGATCTCCCAGTACGAGGGTGCCAATGTCACCTTTTACGACTTCCTCGGTGTCTCACCGCGCGCTACCCAGGACGAGATCAATAAGGCCTACCGCAAGAAGTCTCGTGCCTTACATCCAGACAAAGTCAAGCAACAGCTATCGGCCGAACGTGCTAAGCAAGCTAAGTCAAAGGGGAAGGGAAAGAAACCCGGCGTCCATGTCACGAAACAGCCTACACAGTCCGAAATCAAGGCCGCTGTGAAAGCCGCCGGCGATCGTCAAGCTCGTCTATCCATCATTGCCAACATTCTCCGAGGCTCTGGCCGTGCCCGTTATGATCACTTCATGTCAAACGGGTTCCCCGTATGGAAGGGTACTGAATATTACTACAGCCGTTACCGACCAGGGCTGGGCACCGTGCTATTCGGGTGTCTGCTCGTGGGCGGCGGTGGATTCCACTATATAGCCCTATATATGAGTTGGAAACGGCAACGTGAATTCGTCGAGCGGTACATCAACTTCGCGAGGCAGGCCGCTTGGGGTGACAACCTTGAAATCCCAGGTGTCGACACGCCTGCTGCTACTACTCCACCTCCTCAAGCACCCCCGGCAGACGACGACCAGCAACCCCCGATGGCAATGAACCGCAAGCAGCGCCGGCTACAGGAGCGGGACCAACGCAAGGAATCGTCCAAGGGAGGAAGACGCCAGCTACGCGGTAGGGGACGCCCTGGGCAGCAGGCAAGTGGAAGCGCAACACCAGTGCCGCAAACTCAAGGAACCGGCCCAACGGGTGCTAAGAAGCGTGTCGTGGCTGAGAATGGCAAAGTCCTAGTTGTTGACTCGCTTGGCGACGTGTACCTCGAGCAAGAGGACGCAGACGGAAATGTGGAAGAATTCCTTCTTGATGTAAGTCTAATCAATTCATCCTTCTCATGGACCTGGTAACTAATTCATATATATAACAGCTCAGCGAATTTCCCCAACCTACAATCAAGGATACTGCACTCGTCAAGCTTCCTATCTGGGCCTACGCAGCCACCCTAGGCCGAGTCTTCGGCTCCCGCAAGTCCACCGACGACCTGGACGATCAAGGTGACGAGGATGACGAGAGACAAGGCGCCGATGACCTCGCAGACGACTCCTCATCCGACCAGGCGCAGCGAACACCCTCCACAGATTCGGCCGAAGACTTCGAGCTCCTAGGGACTAGCGTCGAGGACCTACCCAGTAAGCCGAAGGCCACGGGGAGCCAAGCGCAGCAGAGTAGCAAGGCCAAGAAGAGGAACAAGAAGCGCTAGAAACGGGACTTGGGAAGCCGGGGTCGGTCGGAAAAAGGGGGTTGAGGAGCCTTGGATTCTTTTACGCGCATGACAGGCTAGGCGTATGTATAAACGTGTCCCCCCGGCACCGTGGCGTATGTAGCAACCCGTGTAGCGGATCATAAAAGTGAATGTATTCAATTTAGAGAGCATATGCTCGAGATTCTCTAGTCCGGTGATAGGCGGCGACAACTCAAAATTTATATTACATTGAGAAGTTATTCACTTAGCCCCAATAAATCATATCTTGTCAGGTACATGAAGGCACCTAAGCAACTTAAGAAAGATATCACTAGGTTAAGCTGGCACTAATTCAGCATCTATTTAAACCATTCTTACGAACGATGTAGTTGACAAAGATGCTGTTTCGACAGGATATCGACCAATCAATCTAGAAAAACATGAGAATAAGGTAAAAGCGGTTTCATTTCCATTTAAACTATCTATGTCGAGACTTTACACTGGATGATATGAAATAGTAATTGACCAAAAAATGCCTAGTAAAGAAATAGGGGCCAGTGGGTCATTGGGCTTACCGAGTTCCAGTGCCCTGAAAGCACAATGAGAGAAAGAGAATCTACCAGGGCAAGAAGAAAGAGGACATATAGATAGATATACATGTGTGCTATGGTTTTGGGGCGGGATACACACATACCTTGAATAGTAAGTTGAACTTTCCGAGTGACTCTGGAAGTCAAGAATGGTTAGCCATACACTATGCAAATAAGGGGACAGGAAAGAGAGATATAAAGGCTATGAAAGGGGAGATATCCTCAACTCCGTCCCTTAACATGAATTGAGATATGTGCAGTCCAATCTGGATATCCTTGCCTGCGTGCAGCTCTCTGTGAGTTCCTAATATCCCCTTTGCCTCCCACATACGATATCCACTGGTCTCCCTGCGTGGTATCTACCTAGTCAAAATAAACTATGCTGATCTGTTCTGTGCTAACCTGACAAAGGATATATACATTCAAAGTTGCACTATAGGTGCATATCATCCATCTGTTGAAAAAATCCGTATTGATTCTCCATGGATTGCTGCTTTCTCGTCCAGTCGTTATCGTAGACTGGGTCTGTCGCCGGGCGGTAGTTGGGGCCACCAATAGCGGTACCAAAATGACTGTAAACATCTTTAGGTCTTTCCATGGCCTCCTCATACTGTTGCCTTGCAGACTCTTCATATTCGCGTCGAGCTAAAGCTTCGTAGCCAGACATCATATATGGTTCCACGTCGCATGTGGCGACCCATCGTCCGTCTCCAGTCTGGACTGGCGTCAGGGGTGTACCATCCATGGACATCATGGTATTCTTCTGCTCCTCTTCAGCCTGTCTTCTCTCGTAGCGAAGTTGGGCGAGGAGCTGTTCTTGTTCGACCGTCGTGCTAGTCCAAGCAACGGCCGGGTTCTCATGGAAACCAGTAGGTGGGCAGATTCGCCATAGCTCGATCAGACGCAACTTTTGATTATCCTCGGCTGTCTTGAAAAGCTGTATTTGCGCCGCAGAAAGCGCAGTATGATCGATACCATATGAGTTTAAGATGGACTCTACGGAAAACTGCTGTGTTTGTGGAGGCTCCGATGATCGCCTCTGGAGTTCCGCTTGTGAATCGTCTTGGTGGGCGACATGTGCAGAATGGTGATAGTGTTGGGAAATAGAATACGTTATTTCTGGCTCTTGCGCTCTCGGTGGGGGAACCTGGTCTGGTTGAGGTTGTAATGTTAGGTTACGAGAGAACAGCGCAGCGAGGTCATCACTGGTTTGCATATTTGGTTGCGAGTAAGTCATTTTCTGTAAGTATAGAGTTAGAGATGTTTAGTAACTTAAAGACCAAGGGTAGGTATTCACCGCGCCTAGAAAATGTTGACGTCGGTACACCGAAGTTGTTGCTTGTTGTAAAGTGCAAATGGAATAGCTGTATCCGAAGAGATGAGTGTCGATCAGAATATGGAGGGCGAGGGAAAATAAAGAAGCGTTTGTAGTAAAGTAAGAACTGCGAGAATTCTATCTTATATTGACTATGCTAAATACTGAGTGGTGGTGGAAGTTCTTGGGCATGAATAAGATTCAAAACAGTCACTTCGAGGACGGACAACAAAGTCCTTTTTGTTTCGGTTTAAAACCTTTGCTTTAATGCTCGATGAGCGGTGGACAAGCGGTCAGTGTCAATGAAACTAAACCCTTGAAAGAAGTCTGATACCGTAGAAGAGCAAGGGGGATAAGAGAGATGAGTTGAGGAAGAAAGACGGATCAATAATATCAATGGTGGAAATCAGAGCGGGTGTCGTCCCAAAACAATAGCTTACAATGATGTGAGCTTCATTCAAGAGTTAGCAGCAGTGTCGCAAATGAACAATACCAAACTGGCGAAGAAGCGCTGATGAAATAGTCGTCACGAGTGAAGAAAGATAAATAATGTAAGAATAAAAAGGGATGGTGTTTGATGTCGATGATAATGATGACAACGCATTGGGAGACCCGCCGGGTGATAGCGGAGCGTTCGAGGAAAGTTCGAGGCACACAAATCGGGAAGGATGGAGGGGGAGGGGGAGGGGTAACATCTTGGATATCTCAGGTACTGGGTACATTATATCACATCCAACGATTTCTTTGGCTGATTCTAAAGTTAGCGAGGAGATGTGAGGGGCTATTTTAGTGGACTAGAGGGCGCTAGGTCGTGCCCATTGGCGCCCAAAGCTACCCAAGACTCCGCTAAAGCCCAATCGACATTTACCAGCATGCACTCAGATACATGCGTGTACATGCATGTAAGTGTGTAAGTTGCGATTGGAAGAAATCAGGCGGGCTACTCGTGAGCGAAACTACGAATATACAACAATGAAATTGAGAAGAAAGACTCAGGCACATGGGCACAATACCAAGATATTTATAAGTTTGTTAATGGAAAATAAAGGGGTTTCATGTTCGACCATGAACGAACCGAAGTTTACTTTAGAACTGTAGTTATTCTAAGTACCTATGTAGTTAGGTACTCTCTATAAATCTACAACATCGATATTAGGATGGTACTAACATAGCGGCACTCATAATTCCTCATGTACATCGAATTAGGTATGTATTATAGCTTAACTTCTTTCCTCATTTTTATATTATAATCGTATATCGTTTTAATAATAAACTAGCACATATTGTAAGGTATCTGAGAAGTTACTTTGTGCTAAACGAAATGAATAGTTGATGTGGGCGTTGAGGTACTCCAGCAATACCCTCACCTTAATATCACTCTCAATCCCTCTGCTACTGGATAGTTCCTAGGTGTTGAATTATTAACAGTTTATAAGCCTTTTCGGAAAACTTATACCTGAGACTATATCTCTCACGGCTAGGCAATAGGACTGATCGAGACATGAGCTAATAGTGAACATTCATATCAACCTTTCCATTTGATAGGTGGCGTATACGAGTAGGTAGATAATTTATTGGCGATTTATATGCACAATGACGGCGTAATGGATTAGGATATAGCTCTTTATAGCATAGTCCCCAAGGACTTGAATGATCTTCTTAGATTAAGATATATCCGGCGTAGCACTCGGACATAGCTTCATAGTGCATATAAAGACGTCAAGGGATCTGTAAACATCTAAAATCGACTGACGTCAAAGTAACCGAATTCATACGATATAGAGCCGTAAAATGCTTAAACGGCGTAGGGCTTTCTACGTAAGAGCCGGATAGCTGTACCAGTGTTGAATAATGATTAATACTATAGAATGATGGCGTCTATAAAAGCTCTAACATTCTCCATCGAGTTTTGATTGTAAGGGTTATACCAGACGTAAAGCACAGCACGCTTTAACTTCCAACTCTATCTATCCAATACTAAATCCTATAAAATCCAACTTACCATGGCCCCAAAAGTCCTAGTTGTCTTGACTTCTTATGGGGAAATCTTAGATTCTGCTGGAAAGCCGATTAGGCAGACTGGGTGGTACTTGGTATGTCGCTTTTCTCTGTACTAACTTATGAAGCAATACTCACCTCATGGAGCTGGGCTCAAGTTAATGTTTTGAACCTAGCCCGAGTTTGCCCATCCGTATGAAGTCCTCTTCCCAAAGTGCGAGCTTGTAGTCGCCTCGCCAAAAGGCGGCATCGCGCCCCTAGACCCAAACTCGTTGCAACCGTGGATCCAAGATGACTCGTCTTCAACTCATTTCTTCAACGATAGGAAGGCTCTCTGGGAGAAGACCGCCAAGGTCTCAGACTTCCTAGGCCGTGCTGACGAGTTCGACGCCATCTTCTACCCAGGCGGGCATGGCCCTATGTTTGACCTCGCAACGGACAAGGACTCGATCGCTCTCGTGAATGAGTTCTGGGCTAAGGGTAAGGTCACAGCCGCGGTTTGTCACGGCCCTGCTGCATTCGTAAACGTCACACTCCCCAGCGGAGAGAATATCCTAAAGGGCAAAGATGTTAGCGCGTTCAGCAGTGCGGAGGAAGATGCTATGGATATGTCTAAGTATATGCCTTTTGTGCTGGAGGATAAGATAAAGGAGGACGGTGCTAGTTTCCATAAGGCTTCTGAGTTATGGGCTCCGGCAGTCCGCGTCTCTGGAAAGTTGATCACTGGCCAGAACCCTAACTCGGCTAAAGGAGTTGGAGAAGCCATTGCAAAGGCTTTGGGTAAGTTTTTACTATGCTTATACTCAATTATGGTAATTGACTAAAGAAATATAGGTGTTTAAGGCAAATGTTCGTATGGGTTAGGTCATATATAAACGGGCTAGTTTTAACTCTAATACGTCGAGACTATAACCGAAACATTAGCAACAGGTAGCTTTGGTGAAATTTGTAGTCTTAGTCTCAACATCTTGATATAAATAGCTTAGTTCCTAACTAGCTTCGATAGTCTAATATATGCCCGAGACTTTGTTCGTAAATCTTTCGGTTGATTTCCTACAGAAACATGGTGTATGACTTAAACGTAACTACCTCTAACCTATATAATCATACCCAGAGAGCTATTACTATATGGTAGCCTAAGAATGAGGCATGGATTAAACTTACCAGCTCGCCTCTAAATACCTGTTATTATGTTTACCTAAGTATACATACAAATACTTAACTCTTGAAATACTTTAAGTAACCTATCTGTATAAGATACGAGTAATAACTAGTTTATAATATTTCTTTACTAAAAATGAACTAGTGCTGCCTAGTAGCCCTAGACGATGTTAAACAGATATCGTAATATAAAATATTAATACGTATAGTACCTTCAGACTTACTACTTAGGTACCTTAGGCATTGTGAAATTTATATTAATTTCGTTGAACGTTACTATAGCTAGGGCTCACGGGTATAAGCCCTGGTGATATATCCTCAAATCGAGTGAGAGGTGTTGGACAATACGCTACATACATGAAACGGGTTTGACAGAGTACCTAGTATATACCGATCGAACGAAAGGGTGGAAATTCCTGATCACGACGCCTGTCCCTTCTTCCAAGCGGCACGTTTACGGTAGATGTCATGGCGGAAGGTTTGCTTCAGGGATTCCATAGCATCGGCGTCTAAGGTAACCGTAGACTGGATGGCGCCAACACCGCATAGATTGTTTTTACGATCAACAAACCAGGCAAAGGTCACACCGCCTCCCCAGGTGAGGGTATGATCTCCGTACCAGCCATCGACATCTTGCAACGTGAGCAGGCCGCCCAGCCCGTGTCCAGATAATGAATCAACCGCAGTCCCTACGCGAAAGAAGATGCCCATGGGGCTAACTAGTGCTACTCGATGGCTCTCGGTGGCTTCCGGACTGAGGTGATGTTCAAACATGTCGTTAACCGTTTCCGGCTTGAGGATCTTTCCGTCATTAGCCAGTAGCGAGTGTAGTACTTTGACATAGTCTAGAGCTGTCATAAATAATCCGTGACCTCCAAAATCGCCCTTGGTGCTCTTGTTCATATCGCCGCTACCGCCTAGCACGGCACGACCAAGAGCCTCTGGATCATCAGGGTTTAAATCGACAAGGCGCGCGCGTAAGTCCTCTCGAGTCACTGGGTAGAATTGGGCGTCTGAAATCCCGAGTGGGCTAAAAATGCGCTCCTGCATATGTTCGAGTAGCGTCTTGCCAGTCACACGCTCCACAATGCGACCGGCCCAGTCGAGCCCTGACCCGTACAACCAGCCGGAACCAGGTTGGAAGCTTAACGGATAATCGAATAACTCTTCGACTGTCCTCTTGCCGCTTTCATCGGAAGCTTTCGTCTCCGTGCGGGACTTCTCGCGCCATCGAGCAATGAGAGGATTAAGGAAATGGTAGGCGAGACCAGAGCTGTGAGTTAGTAGCATCTCAAGTGTGATAGGGCGGACCTGTGGCTCAAGCAGAGGTGTTTCCCCATCTTCAGAAAACCCGGTAAGGACCTGCTTCGCGGCAAGATCAGGCGCGACAGATGAAAGGTCGCCGGTAAGTGATAGAAGCCCATCCTCGACACACTGTAAAGCGGCGATGGAAGCAAGCAGCTTAGTGGCCGAAGCGAGGTACAGCACGTCGTCGAGTTGATGGGGTCGCTTCTCACCGGATAACAATGTACGTTCTCCTATTGTCTTTTCGAAGGTGAAGTTACCTTCGGCATCGGTCGCGTATATGATAGCACCATGGATCTTGCCGGCATCAATAGATGCTTGAAAGCTGGTCTCGATATTTCCGTCGGCCATGGTGGGTAAGTTGTAACTGAAAACTAAACTAACTACTACACAAAACAAAATGATTTCGGTTATGCACAGATATATGTACACATACCAAGAGACTGAGAGGAGAACGTGGGGAAACAATCTTTTTAAAGGATAATATATTCGAGCGACCTACGTTTAAGTAGCGTTTACGTACTTGATGTGGTATTGTCTCTATGAGGTTCTGGCCATGGGTCGCATGGGTAATCCTTGCCGCTGATCCGCGTATTAGTCTGTAGGTCTATATACGAATAGTTATGAATCAGAATGTGCCATTGTGAGTAGGAACAGCCGGCTGAATTTGAACATGCCCCCCTTCCGTGTCGCGAAGATGACTCACTATTGAATACTCCCATCGAAGCGAGTTAAGGTTATTGGTGCTTTGATTAAGAAGAGTTACAACTTCTTGGGGAGGAAGCCTTACTAGAGTCGCAGTCGGTATTTTCGGTCTACCCGGTTCTCGAAATGTCCGAGTTAGTAACCTCAAGGATCATGCAAGAGATCCTCTAGGACTTTAGTAATGTCCTATTTAGAAGTAGTTTAAAGATGTCTGCGTAAAATGACACTGACACTAGAGGAACATGGAGCGAGAACATCCGTATTGGGGATAGCCTCAGGTACCTTCAAGTGCACTAAAGACCTCGCGATTAGGTCCCCATAAGTTTCGCTTTTATACTCAAGAGAATGGCCATTTTACTATACTTCCTAAGTTTTCAGTACCACAACTTCAAACAACGGCCATATCAAAGTGACTCGAGATAAACCCTCTACAGTATGTGGTTTAGCCGGTTTTATAAAATCACACTATACTATGCATCTCAGTCTCCTTTTCGGATACCCTACTACTAAATTTCCGCTTGTACGCCTTGCCGACTTAAAATAGACGTAGTCTGGGAGGATATATGTTCCTATCATCTACGCCGAGCTGACCTCACCCAATACACATCCTATTTCCAACAGCTCACATAACGAATAGGATGCTTGTGTCTATAGAAGTTAGCACGCAATTTGAGATATGGGATTTGAGTAACTCACCGAGAGGGTGGCTGCAAGACAACTGCGGCTTTTGGGAATACTTGGTTTCTAGCACGTCACGGATGCTGTTGAGTAGTTCCACGTAGCTCTGCTTAGGGTCCTGCTTAAGAGCTGTGATAAAAGCATAGGACATCGCCCCGGTTGCCTGAGATGCAATTGTCGCGTCCGCACTACCTTGCTGTTAATTACCTACGAGATTATTGGAATTTGGCTGTACGGTGACTTACGATGTCTGATCATCCTTGCTGCCGGACCACATGATGACGTCTGCGGGCGAGGTCTATGAAACCAATAGTTAGTACTTGTTTCACTGACTTTACTCAGAGGATCATAATCTTTAGGTATTTCTTACCTTGGTTTCGATTGTCTTTTTATACCCGTCATCTCCTCTGAAAGCCGTCTTAGCAAAGCCAAAGATGGCACTGGCAGCTCCTGCTGCATCACCCTGAGCGTAAGAAGAGAACGCCTTAAGCAGCCCTTGCCCAGCTTCGGCCGCAAGGTTCGGCTCCTTTAGGACGCCTTTAGTTGAGTATATATACGGTAAATCTAGAACCGAACCGGAGTGGCATGAGTCAAAGATTGCCGTTAACCTCACACCTCCCTGAAGAGGCTTAACAACTATATGATGAAGCTGATCATCAACAATGTGGCCGGCGGTTTCGTAGTCGACGGGGTAGATAACTTCGTCATAGCCGTCTTCCTCGTCTCCATCTGCGATTTGAAATAAATAATCTATTCATATTTGAAGTTGCTTTAAGACTATCTTACCTTCGTCTTTTGTTTGTCCGCCATGACCTGAGTAATGTAAGAACAATGCATCATTAGGACGAGCACCAGAGACAAGCCATTCCATAGCTCGAAGTATGTTCGTCTTGGTCGGTATCATGATAGGGTCTTGTTGGTCATCAGTCAAGATAATCATGTCCTCTCTCTTATAGCCGTAGCGCTCGATAAGAAACTGGGAGACGTTCTTGGTATCGTTGATGCAACCACGTAGTTCGCCCTTCTGGCCGAAATAATTGATGCCAATCAATAATGCCTTACGTTTACCGGTACAATTAGAATACTGGAAAGTATAACCTTCAGGTGCGCCGTGACCGAATTGCTGTGGAGCACTTGGCGGAGGAGGGCCGGCTCGGTGCTGAGCCCCGTAACCTTGAACGGGAGGGCCACCGGAGTGCACGGGATACCCATACGGATCTAGTCCGTGTGGTGGAGGGTGGGAAGGCGGGGGATATCGGTTAGATCCTTGGCCGTGCGAAGACGGCGGGTAATGTGAAGGGGAATGTTGACTATACCCATGCTGCTGAGGAGGCGGAGGTCCAGATGGAGGGGCATATTGGTTATAGCCATGTTGCTGGGGAGGCGGACCGGGAGGAGCCCCATATTGATTATGACCCGGAGGAGGACCAGAAGGCGGACCATACTGATTATACCCTTGAGGAGGTTGATTATATCCCTGAGGTGGTTGATTATATCCTTGATGAGGAGGAGGTTGGTTATATCCTCCCCCTCCCCCTCCACCGCCACCGTATCCTCCTCCGTAATTTTGGTCGTGACCCCAACCGGACATTTTACAAGGTGATCGAGAATAGAACGATTAGAATGGGTTAAGGGGTAATGAAGTTTACTGCTCGTTTGAAGAGTGACTATGGTTAAGAAATATCGGGATGTAGAACAAGTAGAGAATCTTGGAAGTCTACCTGTCTACGAATGTCTATGATTCTGTGTGTGGGTCCGGGAGATGTGGTATGTGAGATTTGGGGCTGAGAAATGATAAAACGGGAGAACGAATTAAGGGATTCGATAACTCGATAACTGATAACTGCGTAATCAGTTGATTTAGGGGTTTACATAGGGCTGACGGGTAACACGGCAGCGATGGTATACGCTGATGGTGGGGTGGTAACACGAAAGGAGAGACTATAGTCTTGGCGGGGGATCGAAGGGGGGGCTATGGAGGGGCAAAAAGGAGGCCGCCCGCCATGGCGCCTATGCGGCTAACCATTTTGAACACTAAGATACAGGTACCTTAGGTACCGTAGGTACTTAACTGTTAGGCCTCCTAGGTAATTCAGCGAATCCGACAGTTCACAAACCGGGAGCAACCGCAGCAAGGGATCGAAGCCCCCCTGAATCACCTACATACACGACTTTACTACCAAGTGCACAATCATGCAGTCTTCAAGAATCCATACGCAGACCTGTACGATAATCTAAAATTATATACTACACCATTAAATCATTAGGTATCTGTGTAGTAAAGTGCTGCAAGTTTCATCCAAACAAGGGTTAGGACCCAGTCATCTTCATCACGGACCTCTGAAGTGTGCCATAAGCTCGCAAATTATTAGACTGCCCAGCCATCTGATCAATTCCAGATATATCCAGACATATCTCACGGCAAGGAGGCGATTGGTTGGTTCACACACGGTTGTTCCCAGTTGTCTCGCACATCATCAACTTAAAAGTAGAATATATCTACCTCCATCTTCTTTACCAAGATACGAGATAAACCCAGCAGCAAAAGAAAACCCAGTAACACAATGTCTTTCTTTAATAAGTTGACCAGTAAGCTTGACGAGCTAAACCTTGGTGGCTCCGAAAAGCCACGGGAACGGGAAGGATACCCAAGTAAGTACCTAGTTTCTGTCTTAGGTAGTTTCTGTTTACCTCTCATTCTTCACTCTGTATTCAACCTATCAACCTAGATTCAAATTGCGTAATACTAACTTCCATCTTAGGCCATCAAAGTCACCCACCTCCTTCTCAGCAATACGGTAGTAGCCACGGCCGAGAGCCATATCCGTCGAACCCGCCAAACCCTCAATACGGTGGTGCTGGTGGCTATCCGCCTCAGTACGGCAGCAATTATAATACTCCTCCGCCTGGAAACTACAATACCCCTCCACCTGGTAATTACAATACCCCTCCGCCGCCTGGTAATTATAGCAGTCCTCCGCCGCCTGCTCCGGGTGCCGGCCCTACTTATGCGCCACCATCGGATAAGCCCCCAATCCCGGCGGGCTGGGTACCGCAATTTGACCAGCAGTACCAGCGTTGGTATTACTACGAGCAGGCAACCGGCCGTTCGCAATGGGAAGCCCCCGGTTACCATGCTGGGGGCCAAACCGGAGGTGATAGAGGATGGGGATCGCATGGCGAATCCAATTATCCATCTCACGATGCACCGGGTTATGGCGCACCGAGCCATGGCTATCCCCAAGATTCGCACGGTTATAGCTCTCATGGAGGCCAAGGCGAACAGGCTGGATACGGATATGGCCACGGGGATCAAGGTTACGGCCATGGGGACCAAAGCTACGGGCATCGCCCGGAAGAAGATTACAGTAGGCAAGGAGGCGAAGAGAAGAAGAAAAAAGACCATAGCGGCCTCCTAATGGGTGCTGCCGGTGGTCTAGCTGTTGGTGCTATCGGCGGCGCATTGATAGCAAACGCTCTCGGTAAGCTCCTCCGACCATAGTGCCTTTCGGTCATATATTATCTCCTTATATGAATTATTATGCTAACATCTATACAGATGACTCAGATGATGAACATCATCAAGCTGCACCGGCCATTGCTCCGGCCCCAGTCTACGCAGCTCCACCTCCCGCCCCTGTTTATGAGCCGGTCTATGAGCCAACGTACAATGCAGATGGTGAGTATGTAGATGCCAGCGACCGAGAGTCTGTACGTTCCGCCCGTGAAGATTACGAGGAAGCTCTCGCCGAGGCGCAAGATTCCGACGCTAGTAGCAGCGATATGGAAGAGCTGGAAGAGGCTCGGGAGGAGTATCAAGAGGAGTACGAGGAGGCATATGAAGACTAGTAGATCGTATTGAAGCTTAGAACCGGTCTTGGGTATAAAAATACCTAAGGGGGATATCAGGGGATGCACTGAACTGATAGCATTGCACTTCTCTTGCGGTTTAGGACAATCATCTACCTATGCTCCTAATATGTCATGACCCTAGTTAATAACTAACAAGCCTCTTAGTGCTGAAGAAAGCTTTCTTAAATGTCTATCTATATACGGCAGTGACGAGTATTTGCAACGGACTTTATCTATTCCTCGATCAGGCTTACTTGCCTTTCGTAGAGGTTCTTATTGTATGTAGGTGCTGAAAGATACGATATATGAGCTATAGTTGTATATTGACTTAATCTACCAACTATATGAATAAAGAAGGAAGTCCTTCTTATATATACATTTTATACTAAAATACCATATATTATACTTAAAAATAATCCCTTAACTATTTATTTTAATACTCTTACTTAAGGCTTATTGAAAGAGTTAATATTAATTTTAAGCTATTTGTTATATATTTTAAACTTTAACGTTATTTTTAACTACTAATTCCTTACTTCTTTTTTAAACTTAATATATTATATTTCTACGGGTTAAATACTTAAATAATCTTATTTATACTTCCCCTTTAACTTCATACTCCCGCAATTTAAATATTTTTACTAATTTTACAACTTTAATATACTTCCATTAATTCCGTTATCTTAATATCTTTATTAACCTTTTAAAACGTTTTTATTAATATATTACATTATTTATCTTTTTTATTTTATTATTAATTTTAAGTAGTTTTATTTTTATTTATTTTTTTATTTTAAGCGTAATTTTTAAATATTAACATAAATTTTAATACTTTTTAAAACCTTAAAAAAGTTTTTTAAAAAAGGGATTTAATTAAGCCGTTTGTTATTATTTAACTTATAAAAATATACTTTAATTATATTATTCTTTTTACTATTTTTTCTTTAATAAAATGTTGTTAAATGTTAATATATTTGATTTTATTATAATTCCTTAGATTTTTAATTAATATAATAATATTTTAATTATTGTAATATATAACGATTACATAAGGTTTAATTTTAATTATAACACCATTTCTATCCTCTTTAAAATTTATACTAAGTTTTTTAAACAACTTTTAAAGTTAAATAACTTTTTTAATAACTTATATTTAACTTATATATTTAATTTCGTAAAATAATAATATTATATTAACTTAATATTTTAACAATTAATTAATTATTTTGTTATCGAGATTAAATACGTAATTAAAGATAGATTTTTAAATATTAACGTTGTTGATTTAATTAATATTAAAATATTTTATAAAAGGTTTTAATATATTATTATATATTAAATATAAAATCTTAATACTTTATAAATAATAAAAAATTCTTTTTACAACTTATTAATATTTTAATATAAGATTTATTAAATATTTATTAATATATAATATTATATAAGTAATATTAAGTTTTATACCCATTATTAAATATATTAATAAATTTATAACAAATTAATATTATTATTTATCGTTTTTAAAGTAAATATAACTCTTTTCGATTTATTATAATTTTAAAATATTTATTAAAATATTAATTATTTTATAATTTTTTATATTATATAATGTAAATATTTTATTAATATAACTTTATTAATTTAAATAAATAATTTATTTCTTTTTATGTTTTTTAATTTTAATATTTAAGTAATATTAATAAAGACTTAAATTTATTATTTAAAAACGCCCGTTAAATATTATTTTTACTTTATTTATAACTTATATATCTTTATTAACCATTAATAAATTATCCACGTAAATAACTATATAAATACTTATTTTAATATTAATAAAAATGCCACAATTAATATTAATAAACCAAAAATTAAAAGTTTTTAAATAATTACTTAAAATTTTAAACCAAACTTTAGAAACTTATTTTAAATTATATAAAATTTTTTTTAATTTGTATATTTTATTGAAATTATTATCGAATTTATTAGATTATTTAACATATATTTTTTTTTTTTTTTTATTATAAAAGAAAATTGTTTTTACGTTTATTTACTTAATTTTAAGGTTTTTAATCGTTATTATTAAAAATAACACTTTATAACTTATAAATTTTACAATTAAAGTAAACGTCTCGAAATAATTTACTCCTTTTATTTATTTAAAGCCTTTAATTACTTATTAAGTTTTATATTTTATAATCTTATTATTAAATTTATATTTTAATTTAAAAACCCATTTATTTTTAAAGATATTTATACCATTTATAATATTTATTAAAATTTATATTTTATTTATTATTAAAAATTAAAATTTAACTTTTATAACGAATTTTTATTTAAACTAAAAATAGTTTCGTTGTATTTTTATTAATATTATTAACTTTTTATTTCCTTTCGTTATTTTTATATTAATAATTAACGTTAATAAAGCGTATAGTATAAATACTTAATTTTCGAGTTTAATTATTTTATTTTTTAATAGATATCGTAATTTAAAATAATTAATAACATTTATATTAAAATTTAAATTAAAGAAGATATTTAAAGAGTTTCTTATTAATTAAATCTACAATAATCTTTATAATTAAATTATATTATTTTAATTAATATTAATAATAATTTAACAATATTATTTTATTAATAAGAATTTTACGAAGTTATTTATTAATCTTTTACTTTAAGTATTAATTTAAATATTTATAGATATTATTATAGAAATTGCGCCTTTTTTAGCGTTAAAATAATAGTTTTATAAAATTATATTTATAATAATCCTTATTTTAATTAATATCTTATAAATGGAATTACTTTAATATTTTAAAAATATATTTTTAACCGCTTTTTTATTTAATTTTTTATATTTTTTTAATAGTAATAAATATTAAATTTTAATATTAATAGTTTTAACGTAAGTAATATTAAACTTTTATTTATAAACCATTTAAAATAATATTATATTTAAAGTATTATAAGAGTTTTTATTTCGTAAGTAGTTAATAATTTAAAAAATTTTAAATTAATATTGTTTTAAGATATTTTTTTTTATTATTATTAACAATAGTTTATTTTTAATTATGATATTTAAGTTTTTAATTATATTATTATTTTAATATTATTTTGTAAAAGTTTATTAAAGTTAAATATTATATCGTAATATTTAATCTTTAATATTTTTTGTTAAGAACTTATTGTTTTTATTAAAATGGATAATAATGTAATTATGTTTTTAAACTTTATATTTTTTAAACAATTTAATAAATTAATTAATGTAATTTTAAACTTTTTATTAATTATTTATAAAGTAAATGCCATTAGTATAAAAGTAATTATTAACTATTGTAAATTAATATTATTTATTTTTATACCTTATAATGTAAAAGGATTTGTATATATTTGCAAAAATAACGTTTTTTATGTATTTGCTTTATAGTAATTTACTTTTATAAAATCCTTCTTGCATTTTTTTACGTATATAAACTTTATACGTATAATATTTTTATGTATCGGTTATTCCTTAAATAATATTCTTTAGTTTTAATAATGATTATTTATTAAAATATCTTATTTTTTCGTATTAAAATCTTATTTTAAAGCTAATATTATATATTAAAAACATTAATTAAATATTATTATAAGTTTTAAATGTAAAGAAATTATTAAAACATTATGTATATATTATAAATATAAGGTTATTTAAAAGGGTAATTTTATAAAAGTTTTGTTATAATATTATTTATACCTTTTGGTTAAATAATTGAATAATAAAAATTAAATTTATTTTTAAGTTTAAAGTGTAAAATATATTAGTAAAATTAACTTATATTAGTTTTTTCTTAATATTATACTTTTTTTTAATAATGTTTTTATTAAATATAGAAATTTTAAAATTTCTGATGTTATTAATGGTATAATTGTTTAAAAATGATATAAAGTTAAAAAAAAAATTTTTTATTAATTAAAAATAACATATTATTTATATTTTAAGTTAAATATCCAAACGTTTATTAAAAAGTAATTTTTTAACACTATTATATTAAATTATTTTCTTATTTAAATTATTTAACGTTTTCTTTTTATATATTAAAAGTATTATAAAACTTTTTTTTTTAAATTTTAAACTTCTTTTATTAAACTTTTTATCTTTTTTTAATTTAAAATATAAATTTTAATATTTAACGTTTAAATAATATAACTTTTTATAATAATTATACTTTTTAATTTTCTTCGTTATTATTTTTTTTCCATTTATTAATATTTTAATACTAACACGTTTTTTTTTACGCTTTTTTTATATTTTAGTTATTATAATTAATATACCTTTCCTTAATTAATTATTTATTTTTTATCGGATTTTTTTAATATTTATTAAATATATAATATTTATAAATTTTAAAAATTTCGCTATATAAAAAGTTTAAAAAATTTAAAATTAAACGTAATAATAATCGCTTAACTTTTAAATAAAATATATTATAAAATAATTAATAAATAATTTATATTTTAAACCTATTTTAACGTATCCTTTTTAAATATTTAATATCTTCTTTTTAAAAATTTAAATATTTTTAAAATTATTTAACTTAACATTTTTTTAACATTTAATTAATTAAAATAATAATAAAACTTTTTTTTTATTAAACTTCTTTTTAACCTATAAAAACATTTTAATTATAATATTTTTGGATTTTACTATTTATTTTAATATATTAAAAAAAATATTTTTTAAAAATATAATAATTTTATATTAAACGATAATTTATTATAATTATAAATGTTTAAAGATTTTTTTAATAATATTAAATATTTATCCGTTTATATAATTATATCCGTTATATATCTTTATAATTATTTCTATAATTTTATACCATTTATAATAATTATTATAATTTATTAATTAGAAAAAATAATTAAATTTAACGCTATTTATTTAAATGTTAAAAATATTTATTATTTAAAAAGTAATATTACTTCTTTTAACATTAATAATTTCTTTTTTATTATTATTATTAACTAATATTTTTTAATTAACTATATTAAATATTATTAATTTATAATTAAAACAATATTATTATTATAATAAATTAAAAAATATTAAATTTTATTAACGTATTAATATTTTTATTTATATTTTATCGTTTATAACTTATATTAAAATAAAACTATTAATTTTAAGTTATAAAATTTTAATAATAATCCCGAAAATATCCCGTTTATTTAATATAAAAAAAATTATTAACGTTTTTTTAATCTTAAAATTGTCTTTTTCTATTAATTTAAAGATTAGAAATTTTTTTTTATTATTAATATCTTCGTTTTAAAAATTGTATTATTTTTTATCTTATAATCCTTTTACTATATTAATTAAATTTAAATAATAATCGATAATTAACGCTTATAATTTAATAAATGTTTAAATAAAACGCTTATAAACAATTTATTTAAAATTTTTATTATTATTTATAATAATTAAAATAATATTTAAAATTAATTATATAAATAATAATATTAAAATTTTATAATTTTAATTAAATATAATTATCGTTTTTTTTAAAAAATATTATAATAAATTTAAAATTAAAATTATTTATATTTAATTTAAATTATTATTAAATATTAATATTATTTTAATCCAATAATTTTTCTAATTATTTTAAATTATTTTTAAAATTAACTTATTTTAATCCGTATATATAATACTTATTTATTTAACATAAATTCCAAACTTATAACTTAT
Organism: Daldinia concentrica; assembly: GCA_902805455.1. Lineage (NCBI taxonomy): Eukaryota > Fungi > Ascomycota > Sordariomycetes > Xylariales > Hypoxylaceae > Daldinia > Daldinia concentrica. The sequence goes on from CADCSW010000006.1 coordinate 385,128, forward strand.
TAAAAAATACGATATATAAATTATAATTATATATTAATTTAATTTACCAATTATATAAATAAAAAGGGAGGTCCTTTTTATATATATATTCCATGCCAAGATACCATGTACTATACCTGAGAGTAGTCCCTTAACCACTCATTTCAACAGTAGGTTTCCTTTTTAATATAACTAGGTACCTAGCTAACAAGTATATACTAGGTAACGCTATGCTAATTCGTACCACCCGAAACAAGTACTACACATTGTAGTGAAACACATTGTAGTAAAACACTCCTATTTCACGATCTTTCGAAGCGTATTATTTTGACGAGGCGGCGACTTCAATACCCCTTAGGTTGCCTTCGTCGCGCCATTCTTGCAACTCCCTGATGTACTCAATAAGACCCGCGCTGTAAGGCGACGCCCGAGCCTGCTTCATCTGTTCCTCGGGGCTCGCCGTCGGATCGACCGCCTTCCCTTCGTTATTAATATAGCTCGGTGTGCAGACCGTAACGGTCGCAAATCGAGCCGCCCCCTGCATGATCTTCATGCTCCAGGCCTCCTGCGCGGCCTCTTCGACCTCCACCGTGACCCCACTCTTGTTCAGACCGCCTGCTTTCTGGTGAGCCGCGGCCGCTACGTATGAGATGAGCTTGCACTGTACGTCGAGCACATGTGAGTGGTTAACGCTAACGCCGGACTGCAGTGGGGAAAGCCAGAACAGATTTGGGAAGCCGTGGTTCGCGTAGCCGTGAAGCGTGGCAATACCTTTATCTGCCCAAGACTCTGCTATGGTCTTTCCACCACGGCCACGCACTTCGAGGCCGGCGCGAATCGATGGGTCTGCTCCATCTGCACCTGGTCCGCGATACCCCGTGCTGAACACGATGACATCGAGGGGGATCTCTTGGCCATTAGCGACGAGGCCCTCCGGCGTTACGCTGTCGGTTCCCTTGCCGTCCGTGTCGACCAGGTGAACATTAGGCTTATTGAAGGATTGCAAGTATGTGTCGCTGAAAGTAGGCCGCTTGCACCAGACTGGATACCACGGCGTAAGCTTCTCGGCTGTCTCTTTATCCTTAACGATCTCGGCGATCCGTGCTCGTAGTCGTGCTGCATTTGGCGCGTCTCGAGCTAGAAATTGACCGATAACCTCGGGTATCCTCTCCGGTGGTATAAACGCAAACTCTGGATCGCCGATTAGGCCCGCGTAAGCAACCTGTCTAGACCACTCATCGTTGACCAAGTCCGGGGTACCAGGAGGAGCACAGTTAGATATGTTCGCTGCTAAATTCTGCCGGCGAGCTTCATGCCATCCGGGCTGGCCAGCGATCTTCTTCCATTCCTCCGGGTCAGTAGGTTTCTGGCCACGGCCGTACACCGCGGCTGGGGTACGCTGGAATACATATAACTCCTTTGCATGTTCGGCTAGGCACGGTACTACTTGAATCGCTGTCGCACCAGTTCCAACAACACCTACCCTTTTATTTTTCAACTTCAATAAGTCTGGGAAGACTTCGTCCTGTGTACCGCCGGTGACATCGTAGTTCCACCGCGCTGTGTGAAAAACATCTCCCTTAAACCCCTCAATCCCAACGCCAGAGAGTTTCGGTACTTGTGGCTTACTCAGTAACCCGGCAGTTACCCAAACAAATTCTGCCTTCACCTGAAAAGTCGTCTTTTCGTCACCCCTTGGTCCCCTTCCTGTAGTAATGTCACAATTCCATAAGCGCGCACTGTCATCCCATTCAATTTTGTCGAGTTTAGATCTGAACAAAATTTTATCCTCGAGATTCCACTTCTTCACAACCTGCTGCAGATAGTTCCTAATCTCGATTCCAGAAGAGTATTTCTGAGAGGGTACGAATCCTGTCTCCTCTAATAACGGCAGGTAAACATAAGATTCCACATCGCAGTGTAGACCCGGATACCTATTCCAATACCACGTTCCACCCACGCCACCAGCTGTTTCTATAATCTGAATCTGGTCTGCTGAGAAGCCGGCCTCGATAAGTCGGACCGCTGCCCCAATGCCTCCTATCCCTGCTCCTGCTATGAGAAACTTGGGAGAATCGCCAGGCTTAAGAGGCGACGGTAGTGCGTCTAAGGCTGCATGGTCAGCCCAGAAATCGTCAGTGAGGTGACGCAACTGATCGGAATCGCTTTGTGCTAGCGTCTGAAACTGGCCAGCGCCTTCAGGTCGGATACGCTTTTGGGCTTCTGCGCTGTATTTTTCTTGTATGCGAGCAAATTCCTCCATTGTAAAGAAAGTCCTTAGAAACGATTATACCAGTGTACCTTATTATCTATTGAGGGAAGCTCGGCGTCTCGTCAGAGAAGACCTTATATAAAATATGTGAATATGAATGCAGTAGAACGATTAGCTCGCCGATGTAGCGTACGTTATGTATTTTATGTATGTAGTAGCCCCTTTCAACCCCAAATCCCCCAATTGCGTATTCCTAGTCCAACTAGGAAAGTTGAGCTCAACTGGCAACACTTTCTAATTGGCCGATCAACCCATTGTAATTCCGTCAACCCATGTCAAAAAACAATCCATCCGTAGCCTCTACGCTAACAGCTACAAACGCGATAGCCCACATATACATAGGCGGGTAATTTTCAACCTATTGGACAAGGACGGGTCAAGGGACACATCGACATGCTCTTGGCGAGATGTTCTGGCCGCCCTTCTTAACTACCCCTCACGAAACCCTGAGCAACAAGCCCATGGACTTTTACATAGCGTATTCGCGTAGGATAAAGAAATCGTATTCGTATGTCACGCTGAGTCGGCAACGGCCGCGCTATATCTTAAATGTCCGTGGATGATGTCTGGATACTCCGCAAATTCGTCGATAGTCTTAGAAAATAGTGCCAGCGAAGATCTTAGCAATGCTATCGGATTAACTAGGATATTCGTTTAAAATACTACTTGGCCAACCATGTGAGGGAGCGGGGAGCCCACATTGGGTGACAGCAACACCAGTGTAGGCGGTATTATTGCGTATGTTGATATATATCGTACCATCAACTATCCAAAATCAATTCATAGTATCGTAGCACATAGCCTTTGTAGCTCCATGCTGCCTAAAGCCATCTGATAGTTAAAAAGTATACTCACTGTTTAGAAAAATGGGTGCCGTAAACGTGCCAGATTTCGACGACCTCCCCAAAGTCCCAAATATGCCCCAAGGATGTGCCTGGGGTATCTTCGATAAGGACGGTAAGAAAGACCTTTTGGGCACCCTAAACCTCGTAACGCCATCTGTTACAAAGGCCGCTTTCAGCGAGGCGCGAGATGGCATATCCATCTCCTTAAAGTAAGTCCACGTTCTACTACGTCGCCATTGTTAGGTGCGTATTATGAATTTAGCTTATACGAACCCACGCAGCTGGCCTCTCAATGCTATGGCTTTCCCATTGCCGGGGAGAATAGCCCCCGTACATAAGCAAATGACTTTACAGGAAGTGGGATTATCCGAAGGGATAGGTTGGGATGATGAGATCCATTTCAACACCCAACTGAGTAGTCAGTGGGATAGTCTTGTCCACTGGCATCATCAGCCATCCGGATTGCCTTATAACGGTATTGCTGTTAATAAGGAGACGCTTTCCGTACCGCATACCTCTATAAACACCACACCCACGTTAGACCACTGGCATGCGGTGGGTGGACTAGTAACAAGGGGTGTTCTCATAGACTTCAAGGAGTGGGCAGAGAAGCGTGCAAAGGCAGAGGGCAAAACCGGGGAGCAAGCCGTCTTCCACCCCCTTGACGGTCATCGCATCACGATTGAAGAGATCGAGGCCGTGGCTAAGGATCAAGGTGTCGACTTCCGACAAGGTGATGTTCTCATCGTCCGTACGGGGCTCACTGAGATACTACAGGCACCGCGTCCTGAGGACTTTGCAAAACTGCAAAATGGGACAATTTCCGGCTTGCATGGTGTTCTCGAGACTGCCAAATGGCTGTGGAATAAGCATTTCGCTGCTGTGGCGGGTGATTCCTGGGCCTTTGAGGCTCTCATGCCTCTTAAAGAGGATGGGACGGTGGGTGGCCCAGTGGACCTATGTAAGTCTACACACACCTGTGATATTACCACAATTTCTTATGTTACTCTCGATAATAACAGGGAATTCACTCACATTGCTTACAGTTCTCCATCCTTGGTTACTCTCGATGTTCGGCATGTCAATTGGCGAACTCTGGGATCTCAAGGCGCTCTCTGAGCACTGCAAGGCTTCGGGACGATATAGCTTCCTCCTTACATCGGCGCCGTTGAATATTCCCGGCCTGGTTGGGTCTCCCCCGAATGCCTTGGCCATTTTCTAAGCCGAGTGGGACCGGAAATACATTGCATTGTACATAAAAAGAACGCGCCAGTCTCTCGAAATGAACATAATAATGTTTGCTGCGTTAATTGCCATTTTCCAAGACCTGGAATACTCTTACTTCAGTAGTCTACAAAACGATCATCATAAACATAATTGAATAACAGATAGGTATGATTAAACCCATATTTTAAGTCGTATTGTTGGTTGCTATAGTTAAAAGACGATATTTCGGTTACCAACTACCAGTATGGCAGGTGGTAATTGATCGTTCAGCGCCGCTAGAAAACAGAGGAGCAACGTTCAATATCACACGTGTGGATCACTGTACCATTATTTAGTAAGCTACATAAGTCCAGGCTTAATAAATATTACAACTTTAAGTATTCCGTAGTCTAAGTTAAATATCTTATAACCCCCTATTTTTTTCATATTCCATGGATCAGTCCATTAAGCCACCTTTAAGGTTCATAGACCCAATAACCAGCTGCAAATTCAGTCTTATAACATGAAACTCTATCTTCTCATTGCTGCTACATTATTTGGGGCATTTTTCACAAAGTAAGTATGAGTATGGTTTTCACCTAGATATACGACTACGAATAATATCATACAGTGACTGTCTCCCCACGAAAGGAGGTTGTGGATGTGCTATAGCGGACTGCTATCCAGAGTAGTCCGTATGTGTGTTGAACTGCGTCGGTGGAAGTTGCAATTTCAATGTAGTAGGCTCACAGGTGACTTGCTCTGGATGCCCATTATAAGTTATATTTCCCACATATTAAGAAATTGCCTAAACCTACCTTGGGTGAAATCGTATAAAGACTATGGTTTATATACTGAGACTGGAGAATCTCTAATACACAATATTAGGCTTGAAAGCATTGCCGCTAGATAATCTATAGAAAGAAATCCCATTAATAAGTTAGTTGTGCAAGATTATCTTACCTAATACAATTTACTGGATTTACAAATAAAGAGAAAAAGTTCTTTGGAATAAGATTTCCTATTTGGAATGCGGCTTGTTGGTTAGTTAATTGGTATATTTAACGCTGGGGCAAGGGGAAGGACTAGCCCTTGCAGACCTCCCTAGGGGTACGCGGCGTGCAGAACTATTTATAGACTACTATACTATATACTATATACATTATATTAGTCTCTCGATAACCTTCAAATCTAACCTTAAAAGGCATATATAATAATGTTACAGCCGTTGCCGTCGGCTCCTCTGGATGAGCTCGTGTCCGGTGTAATATTGGTATTCAGGGGTTACCTACTAAAGCGCCGAAGGTTTGCTTCTAAGCCTTTCTATGTCACACCTTTATAGGCGTGAAGCCTGTTCTAACCATAGACACTGCTCCATTAATGTTTGGCTGCTTGGCCTGGTTTCGGGGCTCTTTATCACACGGATAATATTGCTAAAAGAGTATTAACTGCAATACAACATGACTTAAAACTACTTAAGCGGTTAAGATAATTATTCTTGAAATTATTAAATAAGATATATTATAAGGATAATATAAGTAAGATATAAATTAAAGTAACCAATAGTTAAATTAAATGAAAAGGTAGTTAAGTATTAAAATATGGACTTTAAATTATTTATAAGTACCTAACCTATATTGAAACATTCCCGTCATTTTGGAGAAAAAAGAAAGTAAAGACCTCAAAATCTTGAAGAATTATTAGTAAATCTTGAATCTATTCTAAGCCCTTATAGACCTTGTTACCGTCTTCGCGGGGCAATATTGGAAGGCGGCTGGTAATAGACTGGAGACATATTAGAGCCCAGTACAGTAACAATGTCCTTACGGATTGCCTTAGCCACATCAATGTTTGCCGCCTCTGCTTGTGGTTGAGGAATCTGGTCGTTGGTTGCACCGTCTCTCTCACCTCTTCTTCTGGGCACAGTTGCCTCGAATTGGTCAAATAGTACTTCCATAGAAGCGTCTTGGACCAGCCCGATAGATTGAACTGGCAGAATGTGAGAGATCTCATATGCACGGCCATAGTGTATTCTTGCAGTCCGCGAGAGTGCTGTCGATGGGTGATCAGATTTCATTCGTATGGGGTCGAGTACCATCCTTGTTTCGTTAGCCATGGGTGGAGGTGGCTCTTTACTTGAATGAAGAATTCCGAACAGCTCTTGATCTGGCTGGTCCCCACAACCCTGGCGAGAGTATCTGTGTGTTACGAGTATGTCAACTAAGACCCATCGCGTAAACCGGGAACCAATTCTAGCAGGGAGTTCCATTCACTTACGTGTGGATTCCGAGACAGAGACAAAAGTTTTCTCCTTCACGGACAACTACAAAACGCTGAATAAGGACTGGGCCTCTCAGGTAGTGTGTAAACTCGGATGATCGATTGAGCACATCTATTAATTGGCCATCTGTCATCATTGGTCTGTCCTCGGATACATGGGTTAAATTTATCCATGTCTCCTTCGAGAAGTCTGAGTCTAGAATAGGGCTCGTAAGATTCTCAGGGGGTACCAATTCTCTCCTTTTCCACTCTACTAAGAATCTTGAAGCCTCCCGAGGCCGCATTGAGAAATAGTATTCCCAATGAGTGAGGCGAAAATGATTAGCAGCCCAATAGTCTTTAGGATATGGTGGGGCATCTTTTCTGGTATCTTGCGCCCGGAGTTCGATTCTACAAAGCAAACAGATAACTTGAGTAGAATCGTGCTGTAAATCCTCACAGTATTGAGCCATTCTCTCCAAGGGTAGACTCCAAATTTGGGCAAGTCGCTTTCCTTTATCCTCAATAGTTTCCGCTATAGCCTTCTCCTTGAGCATTGAAATTGGTTCAAGGGGGAGGTTTCCAAAATCAACCTCCCTAAATGTTCGGTCATTTCTTAAATGCAAAGAAGAGGTAATCGGCACCGAAAATATTTGACCAGGCCGGAAAAATGCTTCTGGAGCGACTTGTTGATCAAACCCGAGACACTTGGTTTGGTTTTCAGGGTCGTAGAATAACTTGGCCGCAAGCTTAATGTCTTTCATCCAGCTTGTACCATAGCTTCCCTGTTGTTCTCTATGATAATTTGGGCGTACTACTGCTATTAATCTAGGGTCATAACCAGTGCTATCATTTATTAGCAAGCTCCTAGGGAGAGTAGCAAGGTAAATATAGGTACTTATAGTAACACGCGAGAGATATAAGGCAATTAATAGATGCTAGCATTGTGGCTAATGTTCCCTTCAGATCTCGAACCTGATCCATGAATAAGTACTAATAAGCCAATACCCCATATGTAAGAATAGGTGTCACCTTATCAGGCATCTGAGTAGCCCATTTCCCTTTCTTGTAGACATCTTTAAAAATGTTGCCCGAGCCGCCTTGCCGTAGACTCTCATCATAAGTCTCGTATTGAGTAAGAAATGTCTCAATCGCCTCGTTTGTGGAATTAACCGTAAAAAGAACGGCATTAATAGTTGCCTGTGAAAACTGATTTGCTGCTCGAAGTTCGTCGACTTGGGTGAGAACCTTATGAACTACATTAAGATGTGCGATGAGTTCTTGATAATCACTCGAAGCCCCCTTCGTGTCCGATAGCGATTTACAGAGCTTATAGGCCAGTTGCGCACCCGCTAGGATGTCACCGATTGAGAATCCAAATGACATAACGAAAACGATTGGAGTAATTCGCCCAGTGGTTTTCAACAGCCACTACGATTATTCTCGTGGCTTGTAAAAATGTGATTTAAATACGTTCAAGTTATCGACAGTCTCTGCATATCTTGAAGTTGGGAGCCTGGTTATATTGGTAAGGCTTAGATTGGGCGCCTATTCCTATTCAGCACAGCCACTGCAGACAGCAGCCAATCATATGGAAATGATAGCTGCATGGATGTTCGGAATACACTGAAGAAATCCTCATATTGTGGTACTAGGCGAAGCACTATTCGGATTTCTTGAGAATGCTGCGGCGAAGCTGTTAACTCCGATATACAAAAAGCAATAACTACGTCTTTCATGCTTATTATCATTGTGCTCCCTCAAAGCATCGACATTTAAACTAAAGCCCTAAAAAGTTTCCTCAAGTTTGCTTTTTTTTTCTTTTCTCTTTTCTATTTTCCGAGAAAGCCTTTGATTAAGAAAGCCATCAATCCGTAAAGTAGTGCATAGGGTGTATATATTACCCGAGTTTCTAGAGCTCTCCTGCAATATTCTTTCAAAGTAGATTCTTTGGACTAGCTAGTAGACAAGTAACGGCTTAAGCGTATCATCACTATTGAAGCATTGCTCTTTTTGTTCCCTGAACAAGGCTATTGTAATTAAATTTGAATTTCGTTTCCCTTATCAGGTATTCTAAGCAATTGTTCAAAAAGGTCTTGTCTCGAATCAAGGATTCCCCTTTTTTTACTTCCCTAAGCCTTCCTCTAGCTACCTATATTTCAGCTTCCGTCGCCAATCTAATTCGTCAAGAAATCTTGCCAACGTAGAACCGGGTCCATGTGTCGACACCATCAAATTTATTTTCGCAACAATGCCTAGAGGCGAAGCTTCCGCGCGAAGAAGCTGCAGAGATCTTTTTAATACATTAGAGGAAGGGGATATTATATGTCACGAGCCATGCACCGCCCATCTTCCTCCCGGAGTAACATATGACATTTATAGCACCACTCGCAATACTCCACCTCCAGGGCTTGTGCGGGCATACCCGCCGCAACCTATAAGTTACTCTGCATACCGGAAGACACTGGCCAGAAATGTTCGTGTCATAACTAACGACGATGTATCTGTATTTGGTGACATCGCCAGGTATATCGAGTACGGGTTAGACACCGCGGGACGACGAATTGAGTTATATTTAACCTGTCACATATCCCAGACCGTATTAGACGTAATGTCAAGGACACCCCGTTCGAGGGATCCCCAGGAGATCTCTCTATCTGAACCTATGGCAGTCTTGCCTTGTGGTCACTTTTTCGGCTTTAGGGGTATTGACGACTGGACTAGAACTCGTATTAGCGATGATCTCTACCCAGACTGCCCTTTGTGTCGCTTTCCTCTCGTCTACACCCAATGTGGCCACGAAATAAGAATACGGCCCTACGACCCGCGCTTCACCCGTGATGGACAGCTCCCCTTAACTATTCCTGAAGGGGGTTCTGTTCCTGACTACTGCTTAAGATGCCGTGTCGACTATCTCAAGTCGATAGGCCAGCACATAGCGCATCAGATCTACCCTAACGATATACCCTTTCCCGCGTTTATACATCCGAACCGATGCGGGCCGGTCCATTTCGAAAGCAAAAGGATCGGGCTGCAGGAATATTTACTAGATATAGCCTTCGTGTCTGAAGGTGATTTTTCCCACTGGTAACTTATGGGAGTTACCTACCTCCTAATCCAATAGATTTTGGTTAGCTTTATACGGTTAGGTAGTTAGCGATTTCACCCTTATTATCAACCACTCGCGATTGGAGAACTAGGAATGCACCTGAGTATGGTAAAACTGCTACTACAAGTTTGTTTTCGAGGACAAGAAGGGGAATATTTTGAAAATAAATGTAACTGTCTCCTATGTAGAATATTGATCTAAATTAGAATATGTTTTAGATAGAGCTACCTGGGTACCCTCTGGGTTAGGTGCCTTAGGTACGTATGATGTAAATATTCGAGGCTAGTAGGTAAAAGGTATACTAGTAGATATAGCATGATTATAACTGTTAATAAGATTCATATCTTACACATGATGAGTCCATACGTAAATTTATACTAGTTACTTTGTCTTTCTCTTAACCCCTAGAATCGAGCCCTTAACATTATGCTGTTGCACTCCTCATCGATTCCAGAATACCCCTGACATTAGCAAACTCTAGTTCCTTCATCGTCTCATCAAACAATTGGTTTGCGGCATCCCTTCCTTCAGGAGTATACAAAAAGGAGTTGAACCTGGAGCATTACCAAGTTAGTGTCTAAGTAAGAAAGGGGCTTGTAATCATAAACACTTACGGCGAAACATTCCAGCTCATAAGGAATGAACAATGCGACTCCTTCCCCTTGACCAAAGCCGCATCTAAGTACGTCGAGGCGCCGTCCTTCACCGTCCGTGCTGCTATGGCGGAAAATAGGGCCATCGCGGGCCTTATGATAATACTGACGTCTCGGCTAAGGTCGGTGCCCTTAACGTAACCCGGGCACACCAGGTTTACGATTACATCGTCCGCAGATACGTACTCGCTAAGCTTATAGATGAACATCTGAGCGAGAACTTTAGACATGTTGTAGTTCTTATCGGATCCCGGAGCGAAAAACTTAGGGTCATCTAGAGTCGCTATGATGGATTTATGGCCGTCGGCTTTTGGTAGAGGTGCGGTGAGCGCCAAGGCTGCACCGACAATTGTAAGCCGGCCGGGGGTTCCGGGCGGAGACTTCTGTTTAAGGATGGGGAGTAGCAGGATAGCAAGGAATATTGTCGATAGGTAGTTCACCTGGAGAATTTGCTCGTGGCCAGTGCTAGGTTCCGTGGTGTATTTTACCTTGATTATACCTGCATTGAGAATGGCAATATCTAGTCGAGGCAGTGTACTGTCGACGCGTTGAGCAAACGCCTGAATGGAATTGTACTTGCTCATATCCACGATCATGACCTCAATCTTTGCTTTGGGGTACAATGCTCGAAGTTTAGAGGCTGCCTCATCTCCCTTTTCTTGACTTCGGACGGCGATGATTAGATGAGATAGACGGAGAGCAAGCATTTGCTTAGAAGCTTCATATCCCAGACCGGTATTAGCTCCGGTGATGAGGGCGACTTTTCCGGTAAGGTCGGTAGTGCTCGGCGGATGTTGGGGCTTGGTCCGGAACTGATTCTTCATAAAGACGCTGCCGAATCCGACGTCCAGCGGTGGTAAGTCTTTTGAAGTAGCCATTGCGTTTTCGATGATATAATCTAAGTTGTGACTCTAGATCGATTTTAATATAGCTGTACTATGTAATCTTATACTTTGGCTGGTAGCTTGAGAATTCTGATAATATGTTGGCGAGTTCGAAGGAATAGAAATGTTGCGAAAGGGTTGACATCTTATATATGATACAGAGCGCCATTATTTTGACTACGTTAAGTTCTCTTCCGTCCACGTAATAAGCTTGGTGAAGCTCTGTCTTCACGATAATGAGTCGGCATCTGGAACGGAGACTTTCTAAAGACAAGCTCCCGGCAGTGCTAAAAGATGTAGGGACGAGGATCCGCATCTTTGCATAATGTTCATCCAATAGGAGCCTACTTCTCTTTCGAATCTAGCATCCGCCGCTGCGGCACATCGAGTCTATACCCAAATCGGCAAACAATCTCTAAGACGCTTAACCAGATGAGGTTTAGCATGATGAGCACCGTTATACGACTATCGCCTGTCCGTCTATATTTGACGAATCTCAGAGACCCTGGATTATAAACTCATTTAGTTAGGCACGCTTTAAATATCCATCTATGCCAACGTTCTCATACATCGACTGTTTTCCCATCTAGGAAATCAATCTTGCCTATTTCTCTCCGGCGGTATACTCATCTAGGCATATAATCTGAAAGCTGAAATATAATCCCTACAGAGAACCAATCCCGATTGTGGCATACGATAGCGAATGGCAGCCTATCTGCTCCCTATGACCTGTCTTAGAAACCACTAATACCGTCTGTAAATTTTGGCCGTATCATTGCGGGCGGAGTTAATTTCAGAGAGACTACTATTCTTAACTGTCCGTCTCCGTGTGGAGCCATTATCGGTACCGACGATATGGCACCAACCCCCAAGAAACCAGGTAAGATACGCATGATCATCTATACCCATCCAAGAACCGAATCTCACATGTGTACATAACCGGGCAGGGAGTATGCCTTTCATAGTATCTACAGGCACCAAGAAGCCTGACCCCGAAATGCGGAAGTTCATCCGGAGCCATGTGATGATGGGTAAGAACCGCGGAAAGAGTCTACGTCCGAAATATAATAAAGTAGGAGAATCAAACAGCTCGGAAGGGTTGCATAATACTAGATCAAGATCAAGTTCGGGGGAGGAGGAATATGATGATAACGCACCAATCACATTAACCCCTATCGTCGTCCCCAGAAGGGTTGGTGGCGATTTATCTTTCATCCGGTTCGCGGACACGATAGAAGACTCCAGCGTCGCTGTTATCTTAGAGTGTAAGTATAGATACCTGTTTGCATATCGCCGAGTACCCCCATGCCTCCAAAACGCCCTCTACTTAGTCCTCTTTATACTTAGACCACATTCTTATACGTTCCCATGCAGTCTCTAGTATTGCGAAGAAACTACTATTCCCTTTAGAATCATGCATCTCTTTCGACTTAAGGGAAAAATCAGGGTGGATGGAAGCCCTCACTGTCGACGCCGCATATCTCCATGCCTTGGCTTTCTCGACCCAAGCCTACTTTGATCTAGTGTCAGGCCGTATGCCAAGCAAGAGGCCTGCCTCGGCATATCCACACATGCTCAAGACATTGCGGCTCCTACGCGAGAGGTTAGATCTACCAGAGCATGATGTAGTATTCAAGTCATCATTCAGTACAGCCGCAGTCATACTATGTCTCGCTTTCCACGCCCACATTATGGGCGAGCACGAGACGGCTAGTCACCATATGCTAGGGCTCCGTAAGATAGTCGACTTAAATAAGGGGCTAAAGGGCCTGAAAAACGAGAAGCTTGTTATTGAACTGCTAAGGTACCTGATTGACATTATATCCATTTACATGCCCCTTTTAACAATCCATATAGGTGTGACATGGGAATGGCCTTACATAACGGTACTAAACCCGTCTTCTTCTCTGACCTGATACGAGAGCCATACTGGCCATACCCGGACTTCATATCATACGGCATCACTGCCGATCCTGAAGACGAGCTACTTCTTATCAACCTTGACACGGAGCTGGCCACTGCGTGGCGCACGATGAAGCAGTTCTGCACTCTTGTCAACCGCGCCGCTGCCGCTGGTCAAAAACTGCCCAAAGAAGACCTCCTCGATACCATGGCCTCAGTCATGTACCGGCTCCTGCACATGTGTTTTACACGTGGCTCTCCCTCCGAGGTTATACGCTTAGGCCTACTGGCTTTTTGCTCCAACGTGTTCCTGCAGTGGGCTAGCATGCGGCTACCTTACACGCATTTTCCAACTATGTACCGAGATAGTCTTGTGAACCTCGAGTTTCCTGTCTCAAATAACGACTATAGTAGCGCAGACAACTTCCTGACTCCACAGTTACTTCTCTGGCTGCTAACTGTCGGCGCCGTCTCCGTGTTTGGTGGGGTCGATAATGAGGTATGGTTAAAGTCCTGGTTGCGTGTCAATCTCGAGCTGTGCAGCATAAACTCGTGGCCTACCATGCGCGCTGTGCTGGATTCGTTCATGTGGGTAGGGGTTGTGCAAGATACACCCGGAAAGGCCGTCTTTGATTCAACTATCTCTTCAAATTTGTGTCTAGAGTTCGATTGACCGCTAGCTTCGAGATCACTATTGTTAATTCTTGTATAACTCACTGGATCAGCAACCGCTCGGCCTGGCACTGTGTTCGGGGATTGCTTCATAAGTCCTTATATAGGTAAACTTGAACATCAGCTAGTGTTTTATTAGTCAGGCGGCTTCGGATCATATATTTCAAAATACCTTCATTATATCGAGATCAATTCGAAGTACAATGATAATGTAGATATTCTCATTTAATCAGTTGCTTTTAGCCTGCCACAACCCATATATGCAGACTTATAGCCCAAACACCCGTGACACCCTTGCTGAGCAATGTAAAATGACTAAAGCAGTAGTTATATCGAGCCGCTTCGATGCAGGGCATTCATCATGCCAAGTGCGAAATCTTATCATACAAATTTCTAAATCTGAAGCACTGACCGGGTATTTTCTCTTCCGTACCTGTTCATAATGTAGAACTCCTCCAATCCAACCTTTCATCACATATAAGGATATTCACACGCAGTAGTCTATTTCTGAGCAATCGACTTAACTTTTACTACGGGTAGTTACGTCATCGCTCATATCTCGGCAATGGTTCTGATCCCGCAGCCCGCCCTGAAGGCCCGGCGATGTCATGATAAGTACCATAGTCGTGGCCATCATGAATAACTGGAGCTGTGGGCTCTACACTCCCTGATGGACCAAGGGTTGGTGCAGATGGTCCCTCGCCCTCGTAGTCTTCTGGGACCTCTGGAGGCGCACTAGCTTCCTGGAGAAGTCGCCGACGCTCAAGCTCCTGTTTGTCATCAACATTAGATGAAGATGGAGGACCTGCCGGTGTTAAATCTGTCGGCATAGGCGCAGACGGTTCCCCGACACCCCCTCCTGTCTCCGGTAGTGAAGCGTGGCTGCTTGAATTATGATTACCATTAGTCGGATGAACGGATTCGTCGATCGGCGCAGATGCCTGCGATGGTCCAGCTTCCGATTCTTCAAGCTGCAGCGGCGGTTGGCTAGGTAACAACCTCTGCTCTGCTTGACGAATGCGCTCCTTTTCTGACAGCTCGCTTTCTCTGGATACCTCTGGTGGCGGGACGTAGACTGGAGCATGCGAGTCCCGGTCTTGAAAGTCGTAATAAGATGTTTGAGGAGACGCTCCTGGCGGAAAATAATTTTGGGGCGACGGATCAAGTTGCCCGGATGCAAAATCTCCGTTGAAGTTATTTCCACTGTCAAACTCATTCTGCCAGGTATAATTCAGCTCATCGTTCTCGTCGTGGATATCTTCTGAAGGAGGCGGTTGAATTGTGAGCGACGGACGCACCACAGACTTGCCTCGCGAGCGCGTGGAGTCCATAGTCCCTACTACAACCTCAAAAGATACGGATATAACGCCCTTTTCACGTCTTAAGTGATCAGTGTCGACTATTGTGCCATTCCAGTTGGCAAGCCGCTTCAGATCATATGCCCCGACCGTTGAGGCAGGATTACCACCCGGAACTCCTAAAGAACCAATCCTATTTGCTTGTTGCGAGCTTCCAGTGGACTGGCCCGCGAGTTTCCCGCCTAGATCAAGCACTACTTCAACGTGATATCTGAAACTAATTAAACCCCCAGGCACATTTTTAATGCTCGGAAATACATCTTCTGGTATCCTGATTGATGTCGTAATATTCGCAGTAAGCGTGACAGGATCGATTATAAGTGGCGCAACCGCCTGAGATAGGTCTTTTCGAAAAACGCTACAAGAACCAGCAGAGGACAGCGATAGCCCTCCAAGTCCAGTTCTTGATCTCGGATAATAATCTTCGTGCTTTAGTCGCTTGGCATCTTCTTTAGAGAGCTCTGCCGTGAATAGGGAGAGCGGTGGTGAATAGTCTACGCGACCCTGGCGATATAACGTGACGATAATACCATGCATACTCTTCATGCGGCGGTTATGCTCAACCTTGATCTTAACAGGTAATATATCTCCGGGAAGACAGCCTCCTTTCAATAATTCAACGGTCGCGGTGATCTCTCTCTCATCACCCCCCGAAAACTTACTTGCAGCGACAGATTCGGCACTGGCATCGGCACCCCTAGCACTATTAGAGCCGCTGTTGTTGCTAACGGCACTGTCACCGCTAATTTCACTCTGTAGATCATGAGGTATTAAGTCGCTCCGCAATGGGCTTCGCGGTAAATGGTTTCCGGACGGCCCGACTGATGTTGTCACTTCTCCCAGACTGACGGAACTCCCATTGGAATTTTCGTTTACTCTCGTAGAGTCGAGGTCCGACGCCGGTTCCTGCCCTTCTATAGATACTGAGCCGCGATTGGCAGTTGATGCGACTGCGGGCACCGGTCTCTTTTTCTTTTTCGGCCTTCTCCGTAAAGTCTGCATACATACCCTCCGTTCTCGCGGAGGGGCAAGTACACCTATATCTACCTTTTCTATGAGCGCCACTTTCGTCTCGCAACTAGAAGTTGCAGCTATTGAAGTCGGCCGTGTTAATGTGGCCGTGACCATATAGGATATCGTCCCTCTCTCGAACTATGGTACTTTGTATTAGCATTATTGGCCAGCAGCAGAAACATCAAGGCAAGGAAGGTCGTACATCAATACTACTTGGCAGCCCCTTGGCAGGAAATATGAGGTCGAATTCAAATTCGAATCTTGTTGGCTTGAGCCTCCCCTCACCACACAAAACCTGCTCATCCTGAAAGAGAGAGGCTAGCCCATTCCCACAATACCTAACACTTCGGCTCCTTTCGTGGGAAATCACAGCGGGATTGACTGGACTAAGCTGCGCGCCAGCACCAGCATGTTTGTAGACGCGAACATATCCGTGCAGGGCGACAGTCAAATGTGTTATGCGAATAGGTTTAACGACAGAAAGGACAACATGACCCTTGACGTGATCACCAGCAGAATATTGACGATGAGGCTCTTGGAGGCGAATGTGGAAATCGGCGAGATTACGTGTTCGGGAACGAAGAGGCGACGTCAGACGAGAGAATAAGGAGGGCCTAGATGGCGGGTCTTCGACCGGCAAGTTCTGACCTTTGTCGGCGTCGGAACCCATCTATTCAACTAGTCTCAATTGACAATACCGTGCGTGTCTTACATGACACCACACGGATACCGTCGTCAACTACCCTATAGTCCGTTTCGAGGCCGAGATAAGAGACGAAAGTCGCTCGGGGAACGGACGGGTTCGGCCTTCGCGTGTTTCACGATCGGGAGGTCGCGGTGGTCACGGTCGAGGACTAGAACTAAGATACAGGGGAGGAAACACGACCAAGGCGACGGCGGTGAGGTTGAGGACCCCTAGAGGAGTCCTATGGCTAGGGCGCCGATATGTGCACGCGAAGAGAAGAAAAAGGTTCGAGATGCGCTTAGTTGGGATTGGCTTTCGGGAGAAAGTTCACCAAGATCTTGGGTGTTGCATGTGCCAAGCTGTGGGAGAGGCTTGGTAAGAAAAGAGACTTGGGTTTGGGAACGGCTGCCAAGAGATGGACCTCCAGCTTTTATTATTATTATTAGGTTGCGTAGGCACTAGGTTAGGTTGGTAGGGTACTAAGAGGTAGGTAGCGTCGGGGGGGGTTGTTATAGCGTTACCTATTGTTAGGTTGGGTAGGGTCTTGTAGTGTATGTATGTTGTACAAGTGTTAAGGTACGTAAGACGCAAGACACAAGACGCAAGAAGCTTACCCCGGGTCTAATAACTGGCGGCTGCTTATGGTGCTTTTGCTGCTAGCTGGCTGGCTTTAGACTGCACTAAAAATTGGCTTGAGGTTTTAAGTTTGGATAGGTACATCCATAAAGCCCGACCCCCGGAAGAAATCCCGTTTCGCCAGAAAAAGAACTTTTAACGTTTGACGTTAAATATGTAGACAGATGTCTAAACGAAATTTGTATTCGATAAGTTTGTAAGACCTCGAGATTCAAAATTCAATTGCACTAGTGTAGCGCATCGGCAAGAGTTTCTTCTATCACAAGCTGACGGATGCTTGCAGATATACAGAAATGCCCTAAGATTAATCGCGGGTTTCACAAGTAGGTAGAATATGTAAGGTAGACTCGTTCGGGTAGACTACTGGTTATACTAGGTATAAGCCACCGTCTTAGTAACCAGCCACCTATCGAATTATGGATTCTATTATGGATTATATGGATTATATGGATTATATGGATTATATGGATTATATGGATTATATGGATTATATGGATTATATGGATTATATGGATTATATGGATTATATGGATTATATGGATTATATGGATTATATGGATTATGAATTCAAACTCAACATCTAATCGTTGGGGATGTTTGACCTACATACATATATAGTGCACGTAGTGCTTCCCACATCTTCCCACATATGCGCCGTGTCCGGTATGGACCCTTACATAGTTTCTAACGAAAAAGCAAGTTTGTTTAGAATTGGGTAACATCGGATGAGTTGTCAGGACTCCGGTTATGAGATATTTCTCTCACTAATATCTTACTAGACGATGACGGCAATAGTAATAGGCCACAGTTCGTAGCGCATTACGATGCGCGAGCTACATTAGTTAACCGAGGGGTCACAAACTTAGTAGCGTCAAGGTGAGTCCATTTCCCCCTCCGTTAGCTACTTACCTATCCACCTATCGGGATTGTGAAATTTCGTATGTATGTACAAAGGTCTCACAGTACGCCATTCAGCTCACGAGACTTGCTTCGGTGGCATGGAAGACAGAAGCTGAATATGGTAAGCCGCCACGCCACGTAAGGGTCCAAAGGCGCAGCATTTTGCGGGTTTCGGACTGCTCGGTCGACAGAGTTATCCTTATTCCCACGGCAGCTGATCGGACGGTTAACCGGAGTTTGGAGTTTTTCAATTATGGTCCAGCCAACTATGTCCCAAATAAGGACCTTCGCTTATACTGTGCATGTCGTATGTATGTAGTTTGCCTAATATATGTATAACTAGGAGGTACCTATGCTGTATGTAGTTATGCCTCCTATAAGTGGCCATGATCTCCGTTTTTGCGCGTCACCGCAAACAAGTCGAATCTGGTCGCGAAAATTCAGGCTCTAATAGTGCTCCACTCTAGGGATAAAATTTTAATCAGAAATTAAGCCATACTTCAAATCCTAATTCCATCACTTCGGTATATTTAGAAGCGAATGAGACAAAAGTTTCTATGTTTAAAAGTGTGCGTACGATTGCATGGTTTTGGAGATTTACACTAGCTTTGCATGACTTTAGCTTTTCACGGTCTTAGCTTCGAAAAGCATAGTCAAACGATCTAACCGTCTACATAACCCTAACGAGGTCAGACAAGCTTTTGTCCAAGTAGGGCTTAGCCCATCGGCACGTAGCCGAAAATAGTCTGTGCATTACTAGTGTAGGGGCAGTTAGGGGAATGCTTGTTCGTGTGGGGAAGTCACATGATCTTTAAGTCCGAACCAATAGGTACCTCTACTTAACAACTTCTACCCCTTAATTACCTGAATATGAAAAGCCTCAGGTTTGCTTCAAGTAGATTACGTGTATCTCTTAAAGTATCTAAAGCCTTTAAATCGTAACTATAACATACCTATATTAGTTTATATCAGCCTTCCTTTTTAAGATATTCGAATGCTAGTGAAAAATTGCAGTTCCTTGCTTGCGAATACCCGTCGGATAGATAATCTTAGTTCATCAATCAAAACGAACCCACTGACTATAGCAATCTTAAACCATTCAAATTCAACACAACTACTGTTTAGAGGTTAAGTTCCTCTTAAATTTCGCCGGTCTTGAAAGACCAACTTGATTTCCACGCCAGTACTTACGTCATTAATCTCATCACGCCGTTCTATCGGTACGAATGATGGGTGACCCCGCATCGAGATCGTATATAGATCCATCCATCCTATGTGTGCCTCTACGTTGAGGGTGTTATAATGGTTGCCCACGTGCCTCGCGTAGCACTGGCCATGATAGACGTAAGTTCGCCGACGATACACAACGGTTTAATTGGTCTCCAATCTCCGAACCCAAGTTATCGCGGTCACCGAGGGCGCGGGGAATAGTACGAAAACAGCTCCTGTTACTGTCCTTCGGGGTAGAATGCTATAGTTAGTACTCTGTATGGGAGTCTAGACCTCAGATAGCATGTACCTACGGAACAAAGTCTTTCACATAATCCACATCTCTAGCCCCTACTCTAATTTCTTGTTGGTATTTAGAATATTTTTGATTCACTTACAGCCTGAATTTACTTCAGAATTGGTAGCTAGTTTATCGCATTATGTTATTCGGAAATGCCATTTTACATACTAGGTACCTAAGGTAAATAGACTAACGGTTACTTGCCTGCGTAGATACCGAGGTATAAGTATGGTTTTCTTTATACTCCAAACCAGATACGATAAATCAAAGCTACCCGAGGATTCATTCGTCATAATAACTCGTTGGGTAGCACTCAGCGGCGTCCGGTTGCAGATGATCCAGCAATGGTTATCAATTCTCCAACGCCTAGACAAGGAATGCAAGCTCACGAGCGGCGTGTAGACGTCTATATAACAGTTGCTATGTTATGTTATTCCCAGATTTAAACAATCTCCAACAGCCGGATAACATTACCCTCGTTCTTATATTGAATTTGCTGCCATCTTCCGAATCATAGAATCCTTGGCTTGAACTATATATCAACATGGACATTACCGGAAATGCATTTGTTACTGGAGGAGGTAAGTAGAATATCATAGTCTGACACTATCAATGGCTTACATTCTTTAGGAAGCGGTATTGGGAAGGCCTGCTCTCTAGCTTTGGCAAAGGAGGGGGCCAAGGGCATTCTTGTGGCAGACATTAACGTTAAGGCCGCCGAAGAAACCGTCGCAGAAGCTACTGCTACTGCTACTAACCCTGGCTTTCGTGCCGAGGTAATTCATATTGATGTCACGAGCGAAGAATCAGTTAAACAGGCCGTTGCCAAAATGATCGAATCCTTTGGACGTATTGATTACTGTATAAACTGTGCAGGAGTAAGTTTGTGCATCAAGATACTTTTGCTAAATACCAGTCCTTGGTAAATATCAGGAATACACGTCTAATACTGACTTTTAACTAAGACCGGGGTATCGGCACATCTACCAGTTGACGAAGCTAGCTTCGACGAGTTGAAGAAATCCCTTGCTGTCCATGTCCATGGGACCTTCCTTATAACTAGTCTAATTCTAAGGGCCATGAAGTCGCAAGAGCTGGTGACAGTCGACTCTGCCCATCCAGAGAGAGGCGGGACTCGTGGCTCAATTATCGTCCTAGGCTCGTCTGCTTCTACGTTCGTAATACCTCACTTAGTGCCATATACTGCGTCGAAGCATGCTGTGCTGGCAATTGCCAAGACGGCCGGTAAGTGTCACGACAGAATTACTCCTCTATTTCCCTGCTTTCTAACATTTTTTGTTTGTTTTACAGCTATGGAGAGCGGTATTCATAACATCCGGGTGAACTGTATCTGTCCTAATTGGACTGATACGCCTATGCTACGGCACACCTTGGAAATATCCGAGGGGATGACAGTCGAATCACTCTTGGCTACTATACCGATCAAACGGCTTTGTACGGCTCATGATATTGCCGATGCTGCACTTTTCTTGTGCAGCCCGAGGTCATGTTATATAACGGGAGTTGCCTACCCTGTTGATGGTGGTATGGCGCTCACCTTGAAGACTTGATTATTACTGTCTAGGGTTATCCACCTATTAGACTTGAAGCAAAACATGTATCATATGTGAAGACTGGAGTACTCTCTCATAATTTAAGAAAGCCTTAACCGATGATAGGACGCAAAAAACAACTACGACTCTTGCCTGCTTTATGGCTGATGCCTACATGTCTTAATGGTGCAATAAGAACAGTACTGGTGGCTTACGGGCTTAGTTAATGGATCAGGTGGCAGAATGATCGGTTGAGCTTTGGCGAAAGCAAAACGCCATGAAGATTAATGATAATGATAACGTTAACGTCTGTTAATGGCCATAACTAAGTACCTATAGCATTATTCTACCTAGTTAGCGCTGGCATTAGGTGGCTAACTTTAATTAGGGTGGGAATCATCGAATACTCCTTTTTATAACTGAGATAAAACTACCCTTAACGCTCGGCAATACCTAAGAAAAAACTAAGTCGAACCATTTTAGTTAACCGCGACAGGATGCGAATCCACTTATGTTGCGGCACATAGGCAGACTAATATAGGTATATATCCCTATGTATCTAAGCGTTTAACCACTACGCCATGTAGGTTAGTGGCAGACAAAAAGGGGCTCGATAGCAAATACTTGGGAGGTGGGGAAAGTTGGAAGTTTAGGAATAATTAACTATATGAAGGTAACTAATGTAGCAAAAGTCTTTAGTTAACACTTATACATTACTATCTAACGTGTCCTCACCTGAGGATCATCTATGGGTATGCGATGCAACGCTCTCGTGAATGCCCGTAATGCAACGCCGTGTCTATGCAAGATCGTATCCCTTGAAAAACTTAATCCAATGCCTCGCCGCTGAGAATGCTCTTTAGGATATCAACACCGAGTCCCTCCACGGCTTGTTCCAATTCTTTCTCTCCAACGCAGCTTGCGACCTTCTTTTCGTCCGCCAATCCGATGCCGGACCCAAACCCACCCTTCTTTCCCCTTTTTCTTGGCGTATGTAGCATGGCAAGGGAACCTGTCTTCCCATCCACAGCAGAGACTAGAGATAATGTCTCGAGGCTGCCGATGACTTCTCGAAATTCTGAGCTAGACAACGGATGTAGTAAAGATTCTCGGGTACATAGTATACTGTATGTCTCATATAATCGCTTGATGCTTGGAGCGATGCTTTGTGACTTAGACGGCGTGGCTGGAACTGACGACGTTCGGGATGCCCTATTTCGCTTTTCTAGCGCCATGAGTGAGCATAGTGCTGCCTTCTGTTGTAAATTTAAGGTCTTCAATCGCTGATTTGTTCCATTGCTGAACGCGGCGGCCGTAACCTTGTTCAGATGTCCTATGCTCACGCGAGGTGCTGTTTCTACTGTCAAGCCTCTTAATGACTCTGCTAGCATTGCTGATGGACCTTTCTCTGACGATCGTTTAGGCGATGAGAGATTCGTGTTCTCCCCGAGAGGTTTCTTGGATGGTGTAGCAAGAAGGATCTTTTCTTTGATCTCTGCCTCGTGTTTCTGCTTTGTCTCAGCCTCCACAAGGTCAAGAGCTCTTCGACAGATCTCGAAGGCTTTTCGAAGGTCACCTGTCTGACTTGACACTTTGCGGGAGCAGAGTTCAATGGCGGCTGGGTGAATGAATGGTAGCGGGCTACCCTCAGGCACAAGGCTCTTGAGACGGGTAGTGATTATCGATTTGATCTGTGCTGCCGAATATGGTAAAAATGGGAGGAGAGCGGGCTTCAGGTTTCGAGATTTCAAGCGCGGAAGAAATCGGTCTGTTAGGTCTAGCGCATTCGCAATGCCGATCAACACAAGGCGTGATGACTTCTGCATGGACCATTCGAATAGTCGGTATAAACTTTCCAAGTCTAAAGTGAGAATGTGATCGATTTCATCTAAAACAACCAAGTAGACATTGGTTGTTTTCTTTCGCGGTATGAAGAGTTTCTCAACCGTTGTGGCGACGTCGTCTTCGGAAATATCTGTCTCATCACAAATTTGGTCTATGAGAGTTCCATAAAGATCCTTGGATGATTTTATGCTCATGCAATTAATGTAGGCCTTCTTCACAGTTTTTGTTGCGACCATCTCTTGCGTGACCTCGTTTATCATAGCACTCTTCCCTGTTCCTGGTGGCCCACTAACATATATGCATCCACTTGGGTTGGGCTTCGAGCATCGTTGTAGGAATTCTTTTAGCTGTGAACGCTCATCGTCACGTCCAATTAATTGGCCGGGATCGGCGCTTCGGGAAAAAAGTTGGCGTGCATGATGGTATACAGTCTGAAGGGCGGCGGGTGTGAGTGGTGTTTGTGGGAAAAGGCGTTTCGAGATCCTTCCGGTCGGCGTAACCCGATGACGGGGAGTAACGGGGACTTTGGAAAGGGCATCTCGGAAACGAGGTGTGCTGGGTGTACGCGGCGTAAGTGGTGCGCATTCGCCTGCGAGATCAATCAGATAATGCTCTGTTAATTACAATGTGAAATGTTCTTACCCTCTCCACTCTCCTCTACATTAAGGATAGGTTTGGAAGGTGACTTGTCTGTGACCTTTAAGACGCCAATTTGGCTATCGAGATTGTCATCGGTAGTAATTTCTTCGGGGTCTACATTCTCGTCGTTAAGAGAGGAAGTGCGTGTTTGGCGTCGTGATCGTTTTGTAGGTACATCTACAACTTCTAGACTTGGTGTCAGTTGCTTCAATTGAAAATTAGCCGAATGATATTGCTCTTACCAATCTCTTTTGTACTCCTAGTTCTCTTTCCGAGAGTTGAGCGCGCCATCTTGATTTTGTACCTAGGTAGTTTCGCTCGATGCACCTGAAGTATGAAATGTGAAGTGCAAAGGGTGAAGTTGCCTTAGTTAGGTACGATGTGGAGAATTTAGTTTGCAGGAGAGATGGGAAGGTAAAAAAAAGGCTAGCTAGCTTCAAAGATGAAATTGGCAAGGGAGACGACGCGGATCCGCAGAACGCGAGAAAGTCGCGTAAAGTGGTTCTACCGGTTCTAACGCGTAGGCCGTATATGTATATTTGCCCTATTTCCTTAAAAGGTCCTAGCTTTTAAACCCCTAGCTAGGGGCTTGGCACAGCGCGAACATGACGCGCCAATTCTCCCCACCCTTCAAAACCTCTTCCAGCTTTATCAAATCCACTAATTACCCCACTTTAGCGCCATTGAAGCTTGGGCCATCCAAGCTACTGGAACAAGGCGAACTCCGGACTTGTACAGCTGGAATTCTCTATCTGTTAGCTTACCTAACCTATACACTACCGCCAGCTGCCGACGGCTTATCAATTCTGTATAGTGTAAGTATGTACCTCATGCCCGCATTTCGAATGTTAGCATCCGGGGTACTCCCAATCATCTTTCACCATCGGTGTTAGGTACCTACACCTAACCTACCTAACCTAACCTATCCATCTACAATAGTAGTTGGGCCATCGCCACATCGCCGAAATTGGTATCCCACTCTTGAGTCGGACAATGACGAACTATGAATTGTGTCCGACTATTTTCACTATTCTTTCCTACTTTCTTTACATGGTGGGTAGGACGGCTTCAATGTCTGCATTCCTCTTTATTACACCATCGATATGACGCACGGTGGTAGTACGGCATATAATAGCCACATCGAGGGGCTTCGACAAAATGAGTTCCCCATGTTGAGAGGCAAGCTAATCTTTTCTATTACTACATACTCATAACTAAGTCGAAGTCTACCTGTTGGATTAACACATTTATAGATGAAATATATCTTGACCATGCTGGGACCACGTTGTATGCGAAGTCCCTTGTGGATAAATTCGCTGCGGATATGACGTCGAATCTCTTCGGCAATCCTCATTCCGCTTCTTCGTCTTCCCAGACTTCGACCTCTAGGATTGAAGATGTTCGACTTCGGGTCTTGCAATTCTTCAATGCTGACCCCTCTGAGTTCGACCTTGTTTTTGTTGCCAACGCAACCGCGGGAATTAAGCTAGTCACCGATGCTTTTCGGGGCCACAAGCTCGGTTTTAACTATTTGTATCATCAAGCATGCCACACCAGCTTGGTCGGTGTTCGAGAAGAAGCTTCACATAGTCTTTGCCTGGATGACACTGCTGTACACGATTGGATTAGTGGAACTAATCCGACTGCTGAATTTGGACATCATGCAGGACCAGTCCTTTTTGCATATCCAGCCCAATCCAATATGGACGGCAAAAGGCTTCCTCTGGATTGGTCCGATAAAGTACGCAAAGGTCGATCTGATTCAGACCGGCCAATTTTCACTCTGCTAGACGCTGCAGCATTCGCCTCAACATCCCCCCTGGACTTAGGTAACTCGGAAATGGCTCCCGACTTTACCGTACTGAGCTTTTACAAGATCTTTGGATTTCCGGACCTGGGTGGGCTTATCGTGAGACGCCAAGCAGCGTCGATTTTTTCATCACGAAAATACTTTGGAGGTGGCACGGTTGATATGGTGGTCTGTCTTAAAGAACGATGGCATGCTCTCAAATCGCAGGCCTTACATGAGTCGCTAGAAGATGGGACGCTTCCAGTGCATAGCATCGTCGCGCTGGAGTCAGCTCTTGATGTCCATCACCAATTATTCAACTCCATGGAAGATGTCGCAGGCCATACATGGTTTCTACGTCGAAGACTATATAGTGGCTTAGCTGCCCTTAGACATGGCAATGACCAACCAGTCTGTGTTCTGTATTCACAACCCCCTATCGTGTCGAATAGCGGTCCAGTCATAGCTTTCAACTTACGAAACCACCTAGGGGGCTGGGTTAGTTTGGCTGAATTTGAGAAGCTCGCAGTGTTGAAACGATTTCATATCCGCACAGGGGGGCTATGCAACCCAGGTGGAATCGCATCTTCCCTTAGCCTTGAACCATGGGAAATGAAGAGAAACTTTTCTTCTGGCTTTAGATGTGGAACTGAGAATGACATCATCGGTGGAAAGCCAACGGGAGTTATTAGAGTAAGTCTGGGAGCCATGAGCACCATTTCAGATGTCGATATGTTCGTTGAGTTCATTGCTGAGTTCTATCGAATTGAAAATATCCCTGAACTTGTGTCTACAATTTCAATCCCTGCCCCCAAAAGCCAACCTGATCTATACGTAAAGAGCATCACGGTTTTCCCGATCAAGAGCTGTGGCGGATTCTGTGTCCCTACCGGGGCAATGTGGGAAGTAAGAGAAGAAGGACTAGCATGGGATCGAGAATGGTGCTTGGTTCATCGAGGTACCGGTCAGGCATTAAGTCAGAAGCGACATCCGCGCATGGCTCTCATTAGACCGGTAATTGATTTTACTAAAGGTCATATGCGAGTTTCATATTTGGGCCCTTCAAAGACAGGCGAGCCTGAACTATATATCCCTCTATCCGCAAATCCATCACTATTTCAAACTAGTGCTGCTTCGAAGCCAATGGCTTCCAGGGTTTGCGGCGAAGAAATATCGGCGCAAATCTATACATCTAGCAAAGTGAATGACTATTTTTCAAAAATTCTCGATGTGCCGTGTATGCTAGCTCGATTCCAGCCAGGCGGTCTAGGGAAGAGTATGCGGCATGCTAAGGCTCACCTCCAGAAACACCAAAAGGTCAATAAGAAGCCACAGTACAAGATACCCTGCCAGTTACCAGGCATGGATACGCCACCAGATTCAGATTCAGAATCTGACCGGCAGCGGATTCTACTGTCGAATGAAAGCCCAATCCTCGCAATAAACTTATCCAGCTTGGAGACATTAAATCGTCAGATAGTCGGACAGGGCGGGAGACCTATCTCTCCAGAGGTATTTCGAGCAAACATCGTCATCGCTTCTTCAGTTTTAGAATCGCAATCGCTTGCCTATTCGGAAGATCATTGGGCGAGTTTAAGGGTTGGACAGCAAGATTTCAAGATGCTAGGTTCCTGTCGGAGATGCCATATGATATGCATAGACCAAGATACAGCTGAAAAAAGCGAGGAGCCGTTCGTGACCTTGGCCAAGACGAGAAGGTTCGATGGCAAGGTGTTCTTTGGGACGCACATGTGCCATATGCCTTCACCAAGAACTGACACCAAGGAGGCTCAATTTCCTACTATTGCGGTAGGAGATAAAGTGCTCGTAGATCCAGTCTAATCGATTTTTAGCCTGGTCAAATATTAACAGTATCGGATCTACGAGACGCACATTATGCATTAATACCATGTCAAGTGCGAATAAGAGAATGTCATTAAGAGTTAAATATATAAAATCCAAAGAAGATGCTTATCTCATACCTGCCCTAGATATCGGAAGTTGTTCTAGAGGTATTATTCATAATGCTAGAAGTGACCCTGTAATTCGCATATCCTATACTTGCGCGGTATGGGAGGTTTCTATCACTTATAATACCAATCCTGCTCCCAACTTAATAAGACGTAAAGGTACCAGTGAAGCGAGTAGGATAATAAGCTTATTCTTCTTCCACTACTTTATCCATATAGCCACTCTCTACCATCTGAGCAAGTATATCCACGTGGCCGTTGCTCGTAAAGCATGTATTAACAGTCCTTGAAACTTCTGGGTCATCAGATGGCATTGGCGTTGAGATATTCGCAAGTTCACGAAGCGTGCGCCGGAGGTTTCGTGTATGGCTCGAGTTACCTCGGTCCTCAAGACACTGGACTCCTTCGATAACACAGTGTAGGTGAAGGGGAGTAAACCTTCGAATATCTCTTAATAATTCCAGTGCAACCCTGATATCCTCTCCGGGATTAATCGAACTGATGATACGCGCGATGGATAGATCGATGTCGGTGAAGATCCGCTCAGGTAGGAGATTTGCAAGCTGTCTAATGATGGACCTGACCATTTCCAATAGCAACTCCTGGCAAGAGAGTGTTGATGGGCCGTGCCGGCCAAGGGGTATGCCATAAGATCTAAGCGAACAGAAGTAAGATACGCACGGGATTTCAAGGGCTCTTGATAGCGCCCTAATGCTTATAGCTGTAGAGGTATTTTTACTAAGGTGTGGCGCCTCGTGAGGACCTTGGATCCAAATTACATCTTGGTGAGAAGACGTAATCCAACTGTGGACCTGGTTTTCAATATGATCTTAAAATTTTCTACTCGATCTTACTCCAAAGATCTCAGCAAGATCATCTATCTTAATGGCCTCAGGAAGACCATTTATCTTAATAGTCTCAGTAGTATCATCCATATGAATGGCCTCAGCAATAATATCCATAGCAGTGGCCCCAGCAATATCATCCATATCTGAAAGGCCTCTTATCGTAATCGGATGAAGAAGACTCGTGATCACCAGGCCATGATACAAATTATGAGTAGGGGAGTTTCCTGGCTCCATCTCCGCTCGAATTGGATATAGGTGGTTGATATTATTTTGATCTATCGTTGGCGAGTCGTAGAGGGGTACGCAACGTGAGGGCAACGGTCGTCTTAAATATGCAATTTGGCCGAAAATATTAAGAATATCCTCCGTAGGCTTGATTGCTGGTTGGTAGTTGCGCTGTTGGCCTTGCTAACTTCAGAGAAAATGGTGGATGTTGTGTTCTAGGTTCTGATTGATTTCGTTTCTGTTTAAATAGTTTGATGCGGACAGCGCGTCGTTATATATCGGTCGACGCTAATACAAGTAAGCATTTCATTCACAAGCCACTGGAATGATTCCTCATCAGATAATTTTCACGGCTAGGTACCTAATTTGTGGCCTATCATGCCTGATTAACGTAGAGTATTAGGTACCTGTATGGGACGTGAATCATGACATTGCCGTGATTACTTGGACCATCCGAAGGACATCCTAGTTAAGAACTCCGTGATGTGTAGTCAAAACGTAGCGTTGTCTCGTGTTAATCGATGACCGTATTCTAGTAAACTACCTCCTTAACTTACTAAGGAAGACTAAGTATAGAACTATGCTAATATCAATGAATAATTCAATATAGTTATTATCCCGGAGTCAGTCTCAATAACCCAGATCATTGTATCGTATAATCAGCTGAGCTATTATATAAGGCGACTTTTAAACTGCACATAGTAAACCTCGATTTTAGTCCCTTAATCAACACTATTATACGCTTAGATCTCTGGCACCTCATATGACTGACCGTGTTTCCACGTCACTAGCATATGGCTAGTACGGTGGCAAGTGCAAGAATAAGGTGGTTTCTGAAAGACATGATAGTAGCTTTGACGAGTTGTCTGATAATGTTGTATGAATCGATGCATCTTCATATTCAATATCACATCGCACATATGAACCTTTTATATAATTTCTAGCTTGCTATCTAAGCCCTATGACCCTCGTACTCTTCATCTTCTAATTACTTAAAACTCAGCAAGCCGTAGTACGTATATGCGAATGCGAGTTTTCGGCAGCATGATAAAGAAAGGCTTACGCAGCACATCCAACGATTATAGTCTTGGCTATGGCGATGTTGAGTTTTAACCACTCATATGAAGCTACGAATTAAATCCTTCGCAATCTTTTGGGACGGGAAGAAGCGTGAAGGGATATTGATTTTGATAACCTGGTACGTAGCAATAGGGGCTTAGATATTTATGGGTCTTGGTAATGCGCCTTTTACTCTTCAGCTATTGGCCCGTTGGTGCGAATCCGACAAACCGCGACTCGCGAATAGAAGTTAGGCCGAGTTAACCCAGACTCTATTACAGAATAAGATATCTACGGGGGCGCGTACCGGAGGACTTTGATGTTAAACTAGGAATAAAAGAAAACTCTAATTGGCTAAAGCTGGCTTACCTTAAGTACCTTAGGTACCTAAGTAGGTATTTATATGATTTTCAAAATCGTGAGTAATTAAGGGGATAAAGCGTTAACAAAGACGACCTGAGTACCTAAGCCAGTAGACTCATCGAGGCTACTATTCATTAAATCATAATAAATAGTATAGCTTCAGAAACCCATACTAAATCACACTATAAAAACAGCGGTTGGTTCATTTTGTCAGGACTAGGTGAAATAAATGTTCTAATAATATTATCTTGGTAAGTATCAAAGCCACTTACACATCTAGATCTAGGTAGAACAAGCCCTCACTAACCACAAAGGAAGACTATCAATACCTAGCAGCTTTTGGATGAAAGGACTAAGCAGTACAACGAACAAGAGTAAATGATTTGCGTAGTTGATAGGTGCTCGGCGTTTCGTTGCATATTGAGTACCTGAGCTTTGACTCTCTCCCACAACTTTAGGTTGCCTTTTCTTTCCCTTTTCGTTCTTTTTTTTCTCTTTCTTCTTCCTGTTCCGTTCTGCTCCTTTTCACTCTACGAGTGCGGCACTCGGGGCATACAAGAGAAGCCGACTTAAACAACCTGTGTCCAGGTAAAGTACCCGCCGGGCAAAGCTTGCTGTATGATTGTCTAGCTACCGCACAGATTACTTTTTCGATGAACTCCTGCGGCCCATAAAAGTGTTTCCCTTTGCAACACCAAAGTTGCTGAAAATGGTAATTACACATCGTGGCTAGCACGTATATCCCTATCGTGATGAACCGATCCACAGACCTCCAAAAGAATACGTGCAGTATAGGTAATAGTTTGCCTTGGTTGATTCGTTCCTAGAGATGGTATTTGGTGTTTGCCAATATCTCGATGGCGCAAAGCGGTTAGGTTGGGGGGGGTTGTGATATTATGGGAGGTTGAAGTTCTCTCGCCAAATAGGCACCAAGAGATAGGAAACATTAGATATCTACTTGCCTTATATATGAACAGTAGTTTTCTTTTCTGTACCTTAAAGTTTAACGTGTATTGATGAAATGACTTGAATGTTATTAATGTAGGATATTCTACATTGCTGTTGAGTGTTACCGAGATTACCATTCACTAACCTCAAGATTAAAGAGAACTAAAACATGTGTATATTACCTGCCCATACTCATACTCACAGGCGTCCATTAAAGGCCTAACCCTGATTAGGGGTACCTACTTACCTAGGCAAGCATCTAACTTAGGTATGGTAGCTTGAATTACTCAAATTGAACAAGTTTTCAAAGAGGTATCTAGTTAAGTATTGCCCCCGGAAGGCTGTTGACCTACAATCGTGGCAGCTAAACATCATATAGCAAAAACAGCGAGTTCCACGAGCCAAGTCAGATCAGATAATCGTAGATACCTGACTTGATACGAGTCAGGTTAGATATATTAGATTCGAGGCTTACCTGGCCGTATCGTTGACTTGGTTTACATACCCTTATAAAGCCACACCCAATCTTTACAGGTAGCATACCTACACAATAGTCAATCACAACAATAATAATAACAACCCTGACAATAACCTCATTTCAGTATCTCCTTGTTTCGCATCTCTTTCTCATTTCCTTATTCCTACATCTACCCAAGCTAAGTCAGGCCAGGCCCAAGTCAGGTCAGGTTATTATCTGACTCGTGGAACTCGCTGAATAGGATAAATCTATTAACGCTTGCCCTTTCATCCTCTTTTGAGGGCACTGCGCACCCCTCATATACTCTTCCTGCGCAGATAAATACCCGTTCCTAACTAGCCCTACTTATACTACGATGGTACTACTGTGTATCGAGGTCCGCCCTCCCACAAGGCCATTCGTCCTAACTTCCTGCTTAAAAATTTATATAATCACTCACTGGTAACTACTGGATGGTGTGAGGACTATGGGCATAGAAATGAAATTGACTTCATCGATCATCGTAGATGTGCCCCTTAAAATTACACGAATTACACGGTCGTTAGGAGCACAGACACTTAGGTATTTTGTGAAAGTATCCCTACCAACTGAGCCTATGTATTATGTTAAAGAAGGCATAAAAATCGAGGAATGCATACACTAGGTGCGAGGCCTAATTGTCATTCCACTAGGTGTTATGTTCCTGTTTGTACTTGGACAGCATGTGATATGTGTTTTTGATATCATCCTAGGTAGTTAGGCTAGGTACCTCCTACCTACGGTGCGCAAGGAACCAACAAGACTTTAGTATCACGGATGGTTACACAATCTCGGAAATGGCGACAGTAACAGCTTGCTTTTTCCCTATTCTTCTTTGTTCATATATGCAACTTGGTGTACTTTATCACCCAGCCCAACTAACCCCCCCCCCAAAACGCTACCTTAATTATCCCAGTAAAGCCTTAGTCCACGGTGCTGGTAGCACTAATACCGCTTCTTATGACGGTATATTTCACCAGCTGTGTCTCGTCCATACTGCAAAACTACCTATGCGGCCGCTCGCACAATTAGCGTTCCCATACGTATCGCTCCCTTTAGACCTCTTAGTCCATTCTGGTCCCTCGTCGACCGAAAGGTTGCTTTGCTTCTCCGTCGTTGCCGTACATTAGAGAGAACCCCATCAATTGGTGCAGATGGGACTTCAAGGATAGGTGGCAATCACATTATGATATGTGAGATGTTTTCGTTTTGGTGATGTCCTAGTATAATGTTATTTAGTATAATATTATTTAGTTGATTGAACGATCCAGAAGCTACTATGAGTGTCTTCAAGAGAGCCGTAGGTTTTCTTAGGCCATGTTGGGTTAACGATGTTCTTGGTGTATTCGGCCCAAACGTATCTTGCGATAAGGATGAGTTCGTGGCTCTCATAGTAGGGTTATTCTGGCAGTGGCGGGTAGACCCGGCCAAGAAACATACAATGCGCGAGCATCGAGGCCGCGCGTGGGTGGGTCTTGGACCTTATTAGGGAAGACAGCGGTTGGGTCTTACTTCTGCAGATATTACTGCATCCAGAGCGGACACCTCTAGTATGGAGGAAAGTATAGTGACAGCGGAAGGGCATAAATACGGGTACAAAACTACAAGATGTAGAAATTTAAGGATAAATAATATTATATTATTAAAAGGTACCTAGGTATCTACCTACCTATGATGAATAGTATTACAGCTTGAGGACACATACCTAATGAAGAAGGTGGTGATTGGTGATGCTCTGCATCTGTTGGACCTGAGCGCTGGCAGCATTCTTCGAACTAGCAGGCGCAGTATTTGAAACGATTACCATACTACAGAAATAAGGGTTAGCAATTATTTCTACATAAGGGGGTCTAGGAAACATGTCATGAGCAAGGTTTCCTTGATCGAGTTGACAAGAGAATACTCACTCCCGAGAAAACCTAAGGGGGAGGATAGATGGAATATACTTACTTGTGCACAGATGCTCTAACATCATACTGGTTATTAGACCATGTCTTCATGTGCTGGATAACGTCTTGGACCTTGTCGTCCGGAATAGTTCCGAGCTTTTGTGTGTATCTGACCTCTTTTCCGTCAGTATACTTAGCGCTGTAGCTGATCCTTGCGGCGAGTGTCTCGGCTGCCAGCACAAGGATAGCCAAAAGAAGGGCTTTCGTGGTGAACATTTTAATAAAATTTGTTAGAATAAGTCAATAGTAAGTACAATTCGTATGTAGTATTATTAACAATGGATGTTAACGATGATAAATTATTCCATTTTAAGCCAGTAAGGTGGCTTCTGTTAAAATGAGTGGTTAAGGGACTACTCTCAAGTACAGTATATGGTATCTTGGCATGGAATATATATATAAGAAAAACCTCCTTCTTTATTTATATAGTTAATAAATAAAATCAATATATAATTATAGTTTATATATCGTATTTTTTAATAGGTTATAAGCTTGGAATTTGCGTTAAATAAATAAATATTATATATACGAATTAAAATAAGTTAATTTAAAAATAATTTAAAATAATTGGAAAAATTATCGAGTCGAAATAATATTAATATTTAATAATAATTTAAGTTAAATATAAATAATTTTAATTTTAAATTTATTATAATATTTTTTAAGAAAAACGATAATTATATCCGATTAAAATTATAAAACTTTAATATTATTACTTATATAATTAATTTTAAATATTATTTTAATTATTATAAATAATAATAAAAATCTTAAACGAATTGTTTATAAACGTTTTATTCGAGTATTTACCGAATTATAAGCGTTAATTATCGATTATTATTTAAATTTAATCAATATAATAAAAAGATTATAAAACGAAAAATAACATAATTTTTAAAACGAAAATATTAACAATGGAAGGGAATTTTTAACCTTTAAATTAATAGAAAAAAATAATTTCGAAATTAAAAAAACGTTAATAATTCTTTTTGTATTAAATGAATAAAATATTTTTAAAACTATTGTTAAAACTTTATAACTTAAAACTAATAACTTTATTTTAATATAAACCATAAGTAATAAAGTATAAATAAAAATATTAATATATTAATAAAATTTAATATTTTTTAATTTATTATAATAATAATATTATTTTAATTATAAATTAATAGTATTTAATATAGTTAATCGAAAAATATTAATTAATAATAATAATAAAAAAAAAATTATTAATATTAAAAAGAGTAATATTACCTTTTAAATAATAAATATTTTTAACGTTTAAATAAATAACGTTAAATTTAATTATTTTTTTTAATTAATAAGTTGTAATAATTATTATAAATAATATAAAATTATAAAAATAATTATAAAAATATATAACGGATATAATTATATAAACGAATAAATATTTGATATTATTGAAAAAATCTTTAAATATTTATAGTTATAATGAATTACTGTTTAATATAAAGTTATTATATTTTTAAAAAATATTTTTTTTAATATATTAAAATAAATGGTAAAATTTAAAGATATTATAATTAAAATATTTTTATAAGTTAAAAAAAAGTTTAATAAAAAAAAAGTTTTATTATTATTTTAATTAATTAAACGTTAGGAAAATATTAAATTAAATAATTTTAAAAATATTTAAACTTTTAGAAAAAAAATATTAAATATTTAAGAAAAGTACGTTAAAATAAGTTTAAAATATAAATTATTCATTAATTACTTTATAATATATTTCGTTTAAAAATTAAGCGATTATTATTATATTTAATTTTAAATTTTCTGGATTTTTTATATGGTAAAACTTTTAAAACTCATAAACATTATACGTTTAATAAATGTTGAAAAAATCTGGTAAAAGATAAATAATTAATTAAAGGAAGGTACGCTAACTATAATAATTAAGATGTAAAAAAAGCGTAAAAAAAAACGTGTTAATATTAAAACATTAATAAATAAAAAAAAAACGATAATAAAAAAAGTTAAAAAATATAACTATTATAAAAAACTATATTATTTAAACGTTAAATATTAAAATTTATATCTTAAATTAAAAAAGGATAAGAAACTTAATAAAAAAAGTTTAAAATTTAAAAAAAAAAACTTTATAATATTTTTAATACATAAAAAAAAAACGTTAAACAATTTAAATAAAAAAATAATTTAATATAATGGCGTTAAAAAATTACTTTTTAATAAATGTTTAAATATTTAATTTAAAATATAAATAATATATTACTTTTAATTAATAAAAATTTTCCTTTTTTAACCTTATATTATTTTTAAATAATTATATTATTAATGGTATCGAGAATTTTAAAATTCCCATATTTAATAAAAATATTATTAAAAAAAAATGTAATATTAAAAAAAAATCAATATAAATTAATTTTATTAATATATTTTATATTTTAAACTTAAAAATAAATTTAATTTTTATTATTTAATTATTCAATTAAAAGGTATAAATAATATTATAATAAAACCTTTATAAAATTATCTTTTTAAATAACTTTATACTTATAATATATATATAATATTTCGATAACCTTTTTATATTTAAAATTTATGGCAATATTTAATTAACGCTTTTAATATACAATATTAATTTTAAAATAAAACTTTAATATAAGAAAATAAAATATCTTAATAAATAATTATTATTAAAATTAAAAAATATTATTTAAAAAATAATTAACGCATAAAAATACTATATATATAAAATTTATATACGCGGAAAAATGCGAAAAAAACCTTATAAAAATAAATTACCGCAAGGTAAATATATAAAAAACGTCATTTTTATAAATATATATAAACTTTTTTATATTATAAAATATAAAAATAAATAATATTAATTTATAATAATTAATAATTATTTTTATATTAATAATATTTATTTTATAAATAATTAATAAAAGGTTTAAAATCATATTAATTAATTTATTAAATTATTTAAAAAATATAAAATTTAAAAGCGCAATTATACTATTATTTATCTCGATAAAAGCGGTAAATTCTTAACGAAAAACGTTAAAAATTAAATATTATAACATAATATTTAACTTTAATAAACTTTTACAAAATAATATTAAAATAATAATATAATTAAAAGCTTAAATATTATAATTAAAAATAAACTATTATTAATAATAATAAAAAAAATATCTTAAAATAATATTAGTTTAAAATTCTTTAAATTTTTAATTACTTATAAAATAAAAACCTTTATAATATTTTAAACGTAATATTATTTTAAATAATTTATAAATAAAAACTTAATATTATTTACATTAAAATTATTAATATTAAAATTTAATACTTATTACTATTAAAAAAACGTAAGAAATTAAATAAAAAAATAGTTAAAAGTATATTTTTAAAGTATTAAAATAATTTCATTTATAAAATATTAATTAAAACAAAGATTATTATAAATATAACTTTATAAAATTATTATTTTAACGCCAAAAAAGGTATAATTTTTATAATGGTATTTATAAATATTTAAATTAATATTTAAAGTAAGAAATTAATAAATAATTTTATAAAATCTTTATTAATAAAATAATATTATTAAGTTATTATTAATATTAATTAAAATAATATAATTTAATTATAAGGATTATTGCGGATTTAATTAATAAAAAATTCCTTAAATATTTTCTTTAATTTAAATTTTAATATAAATGTTATTAATTATTTTAAATTATAATATTCATTAAAAAATAAAATAATTAAATTTAAGAATTAAATATTTATATTATATGTTTTATTAACGTTAATCATTAATATAAAAATAATAAAAAGAAATAAAAAGTTAATAATATTAGTAAAAATATAACGAAATTATTTTTAATTTAAATAAAGATTTATTATAAAAATTAAATTTTAATTTTTAATAATAAATAAAATATAAACTTTAGTAAATATTATAAATAATATAAATATCTTTAAAGGTAAATAGATTTTTAAATTAAAACGTAAATTTAATAATAAAGTTATAAAATATAAGATTTAATAAGTAATTAAAAACTTTAAATAAATAAAAAAAATAAATTATTTTAAAACGTTTGTTTTAATTATAAAATCTATAAGTTATAAAATATTATTTTTAATAACAACGGTTAAAAACCTTAAAATCGAATAAATAAATGTAAAGATAACTTTTTTTTATAATAAAATAAAAGAAAAAATATATATTAAATAATTTAATAAGTTTAATAACAGTTTTAGTAAAATATATAAATTAAAAAAAGCTTTATATAATTTAAAATAAACTTTTAAAATTTAGTTTAAAACCTTAAATAATTATTTAAAAACCTTTGATTTTTGGTTTATTAATATTAATTATGGCGTTTTCGTTAATATTAAAATAAGTATTTATATAATTATTTATATAAATAACCTATTAATGATTAATAAAAATATACAAATTATAAATAAGATAAAAATAATATTTAATAAATATTTTTAAATAATAAATTTAAACTTTTATTAATATTATTTAAGCATTAAAATCAAAAAATATAAAAAAAAATAAACCATTTATTTAAATTAATAAAGTTATATTAATAAAATATTCATATTATATAATATAAAAAACTATAAAATAATTAATACTTTGATAAATACTTTAAAATTATAATAAATTAAAAAAAGTTACATTTACTTTAAAAACAATAAACGATAATATTAATCTGTTATAAATTTATTAATATATTTAATAATAAACATAAAATTTAACATTATTTATATAATATTATATATTAATAAATATTTAATAAACTTTATATTAAAATATTAATAAATTATAAAAAAAATCTTTCGTTATTTATAAAGTATTAAGATTTTATATTTAATATATAATAATATATTAAAATCTTTTATAAAATACTTTAATATTAATTAAATTAATAATGTTAATATTTAAAAATTTACTTTTAATTACGTATTTAATTTTAATAATAAAGCAATTAATTAATTATTAAAACGTTAAATTAATATAATATTATCGTTTTATAAAACCAAATATATAAATTAAATACAAACTATTAAAAAAATTATTTAACTTTAAAAGTTATTTAAAAAACTTAATATAAATCTCGAAAAAAATAAAAATAATATTATAATTAAAATTAAACCTTATGTAATCGTTATATATTACAATAATTAAAATATTATTACATTAATTAAAAATTTAAGAAATTATAATAAAATTAAATACATTAATATTTAATAATATTTTATTAAAAAAAAATAACAAAAAAAATAATACAATTAAAATACATTTTTATAAATCAAATAGTAATAAATAGTTTAATTAAACCCTTTCTTCGAAAAACTTTTTTAAAGTTTTAAAAAATATTAAAACTTATGTTAATATTTAAAAATCACGTTTAAAACGAAAAAGTAAATAAAAATAAAACTATTTAAAATTAATAACAAAATAAAAAAAATAAATAACGTAATATATTAACGGAAATACTTTAAAAAACTAACAAAAATACTAAAATAACAAAATTAGTAAAAATATATTAAAATTATAAAACTAACGAAAATATTTAAATTATAAAAGCATAAAGTTAAAAGAAAAATATAAATAAGATTATTTAAGCATTTAACCTGTAAAAATATAATATATTAAATTTAAAAAAAAAGCAAAAAATTAATAATTAAAAACAACGTTAAAGTTTAAAATATATAATAAACAATTTAAAACCAATATTAACTCTTTTAATAAACTTTAAGCGAAAGTATTAAAATAAGTGGTTAAAAAACTACTTTTAAATACAGTATATAATATCTTAACATAAAATATATATATAAGAAAAACCTCCCTTTTCACTCATACAGTTAATAAATAAAGTTAATATACAACTACAGTTCATATATTATATCTTTTAACAGCTTTTTAAATGGCTTTTATATGCAATAGTGCAAGGAAATAATAAGAGAACAATGATATTATCACGTAAACTATTAAGCTATTTCATAATATACTATTCATATAGCTGCAGGCTTGCCGTTACGCCTCAGTAATACCTGCTGATATTTTAGGCTGTGCATGTGTTATGATTATTCCGTAACAATCTCCAGGGAGGGTCTTTTATGGCTTGTTATACATTCATTCGGCTGTCTTTATCTAGATAGCTAATAGCATTCTCGAACATAAATCGTATCACGGGTCACGGTAAGCTGTGATAAATAAATCAGTATCTATTTGGCCAACTGCTATGTTCGTATTATGACTTAATTGCCCCTTTTCATAGAGGTACCTAGGTATCTACCTAATGTATAACACCACACCAATATAAGGTTGAGCCAAGGATACATAGGCACTCCGTAGGTCAATATGAGTCTGAAGGAATGTAGGTATATCTATTTAAGGTCTGGTAGCTAATTTTACTTTCTTTATTGTTCCATCTACTAGCTGAGACGTCATCTTTCGTGTCTAAATCTATGTAGATTAATATGTAAACTACCTACCTAAGCTTTCATCACGGAACTCTGCGCTATAGTGGAAACGAGGATCTAACTCACATTAAATAACTCTGATTTGGACTTGCATTACCCCTTTTCATTTAACATAAGAAGACCCTTCTCATCCAAGGCGCCTTCACCTAAGCCTGTCTGAATAAAATCATACTTATGAGCTACGATAGCAATGATAACGCGTAATTTAAGATTCGCGAGTTCCGAGCCAATATAGGCCCTCGGCCCTCTCTCGAATGGCCCCCACGCACTGGGAGGGATGCTCTTAGCTTTCTCTTCGAGCCATCGCTCAGGTACCCAGTCATCCGCAGTGTCTCCATAGGCATCTGGATCCCGCTGGATAATGCTCCGATATATACATTATGAGACCGTCAAGGCAGTACTACTCACCGGTAGATACACGAACTACGAAGCCAGCCCCAGGATCCGTCATTCGAACAGTACTAGCAGGTGTATGCAGGCGAAGTGTTTCCCTAATGACGGCATTTATACAGTGCATTCGCGGTAGGAGTCTATCGCCCTTACGTGCGAGCATAGCACATATTATTTGAGGGTGTGATTTGGGTCTAAGAATATCATATATCATCAAGTTCGTCTCATACTGCCTTGAGTGCGCGGAGCTTGCGGCTCAGCTCATAGAAAGCCCACTACAACACGTTGGGATTTGTGTCGTGGCCTACAAATAGAAAACTACATACATACTTGATCTGATGTTTCCAATGAAGTCAGGGCTGCCAGTGCTTCATATTCATGTAAACCTAGCGCGACGATGCTCTGCCATCTGTTTCCGTCTGCTTCTTCTTTCAATTCGGCATACATCTGTTGTATTATATCTTTGATCAGTATATCGATGCGCTTAGCTAGCTGATTTCTTTTTAATGCCGTAAAAGGGACAATCCACCACGGGAGATTATTATCATCGTTATACGTTTGGATAAGTTGCCTGAATAAACGAATTATTTTGCGAATATCCTTCCAGTCGCGGCCCTAAAAATGCTAAGAATTAGAGATACCCGCCAATCAGGACGTTAAATCTCATCTCTCTACCTAAGATTGATGTTGAACTTATGAGGGGAATCATGTGGGTGCAAGTTGGCGACTTAAACATGCTCAGAGGGAAAAGCTTGGTAGGCTTCGATATCTGCTCGGCGACATCATGGCTGGGTAAAAGAACTATTGAAGGATTAATGGGCCGCAAATCTACGAGCATTATAGGAGGGTATCATATGGATTCTTACATTTCTTCGAAGATTTTACTTGCTTAATAGTCAAAAATCTACTAGCTAGATGTGTTAGAATATATGGGGCGGATAAATCAAGTGGCTGGTAATACGCCTTATACTTGTGGCTTATATATAATAAATATATTTATCCAATCCTTTTAATAAATAATATAACAATATAATATATATATATTTTATAATTTGCGTTTAATTTTAATAAGTTATAAACCTGGAAATTTATAATTTAAAATTATATAAATAATTGTTTAATTATTTAATAAATTATTTTATTACTTAAACACACTTAACTTAAACTATTACAACTTTTATTACGCAATTAAATAAAAAGCGGTTTCATTCCTTTAAAATTCCCTTTTTTTAATATATAAAAAATAAATTGTTAAAGGCAATAACGTTAAGGTTATAATAGCGGAAAATCCTTAATCCTTTTATACGACTTTTTTATTATTAACTTTAATAAAACCATTTATAAAATACCTTTAAATTAAAGCGTTTAATAAATTAACAATAATATTAAAATTTACTTTACTTTAATAAATATATATTATAACTATATTAAAGTTTTTAATATAACGTTAAAATTAATAACATAAAATTATAAATATAAAATAAAATTAATATTATTTTAATAATAAAAATCTAATTATTATTATTAATAAATAAATAATATGGTATGGTATAATCTTAAAAAAAAGCTATTACAAAAGTTATTATTTTTTAAATATTTAAATAAGTAAAATTTTCTATACCTTATTAAAAAACTTAAATAATTATAATAAAAAGATTTTTTAAAAAATATTTACTTTAAAAATATAAATTATATATTTAATCTTATATTTATTAAATTATATTCATTAAATCTAAGTAAAATATTCTTTATATTTATATTATTAAATTTAAACGTTAATTATTTTAACTTTAAAATTATTATTTTATTTAATACGTTAAAAAAATCCGAAATTATATTAAAGATAATTACCTTTAAATTATTAAATAAAAAATAAATTAATTATTTTAAATAAATTTCGGTTTTATTTATAAAACCTTTAAATTACCTTGTAATAAAGTAAATTTATAAGGTAAAACTTATAAGGTTTATTGTATTATTAAAAAATAACCTTTAATTTACTAGCGATGGTTATAAAAATAAAAGGGGGTAATTTAGCCTTGGACAATATTATCCGATTAGATTTAACGAATAAGTGGTTGACGTTTAAACAAGAAATGTTAAATTATCTAACGATTTAAAGTTACGAAAAGATGTTTTTAAAAGGAATAAACGAGATAATTTTAATAAAAAACCAGGCTTTTATAATAATTAAATTGCGTAAAGAAATTAAAACTTAATAAAATAAGTAAAATA
The DNA here is from genome assembly GCA_902805455.1 of Daldinia concentrica. Lineage (NCBI taxonomy): Eukaryota > Fungi > Ascomycota > Sordariomycetes > Xylariales > Hypoxylaceae > Daldinia > Daldinia concentrica. The sequence goes on from CADCSW010000006.1 coordinate 427,810, forward strand.
AAGCTTGCGGTTATATTAAATATTACTTAAGGAAAAACCTTAAAAATACGATAATAAATAAAATAATAATAATTAAAATTTGAAAAAGTTTAAAAAAAGAATATAAGTTATAAAGTAATGTTATATTTTAAAACTTAACGTTTAAATAAAACATTATTTCGTTTAATATTAAAGATTTTATAATTATATTATTATTAAAATTACGTTAAATTTAATTTAATTTTAAAGAATTAAATAAGATTTATATTATTAATAAATTATATTTAATTAATAAATTTTTTAACGTTTTAAATTTAAAATATAATACATTTTTTTATTACCTTTTTTTAAAGCTATAATATTATCCCGATTCGAAATAATAACAATTATATTGTTAAAGCTATAATCATTATAAATAATACTATTAAACTAATATAATAAAAGAAATAAACGCAAAAGATTAAAAATAAAAATATTAAACACACTTTCATTAATCATTTTAATAAACTTAATAATAAATATAAAAATAACTTTATATATATTTATTATATAATTATAAAATATTAAACAATAAACTATAACTTAATAAAATACTTTTGAAAATACCTTAAAAAATGTTTTAAAAACTAGCGTAACAAATTTAAAAATAAATTTAAAAAGTTTAAAACTAATAAAAATAATGGCGTAATTACCGCGTTATTTTATTAAGATAATATTTTAATAATCCTTATTACCATTATTATATTTATGGCATTTAAAGGATTATTAATTAAATTATTAATTAATCCTTTAAAATTAAACATTTTATTAAAGATTTTTTAAAAACGTTTACTTAAAAAACCATAGTAAAATACATTTGTAATAAAGGTATAAAATAAATTATTAAAACTTATAAACTTTATTATTATTTTAGTATTAAATTTTATCCTTATAAGCTTATTAATTAACAATACTTTAATAATAATAAAATTTATAATAATAATTAAACTTAAAGTAAAAGAATTAACTATTAAATTAAAAAAAGTTATAATAATTAATAATAATTATAATTAAATAAATTATTACAATAAAATCTTATTTATAAACTTATACTTATATAAAGGTTTTTACATTTATAATATTAATAAAAAAATTATTATATTTAAATTATAAAGTATTATTACTTTTTAAATCATTATTAATAAATAATTTAAAAAAGTTAAAATTATAAACGTAATTTATTACTTTAACCTTATATACAACCTTATATTAATTTTATAATTTATTTAAAAAAATATTAAATTCTTATTTTAATAAAATTTAATATATAACATTAAAAGTAAAAAAGTATTTTTAACAACAATTAAAACAAATAATTTATATATAATTAATTAAAAAAATAATAACCTTAATATAATAAACTTTAATATGGTTTTTTACTTCTATTTTATTTTTAATTTAACTTTAAAAGTATAACACAAAAGATTAAATTACTTAAATAATTAAAATTTTAAAAAACTAATAAACATATTTATAAATATTAAACCTTTAAAAAAATATTATTTTTATAAAATTTATATAAAGGAAAAAATAAACGAAAAACCTTATATAAACATATTAAAATAAAGTATTTATAAATTAAAATTATTATATTTAAACAAAGTAAATATATTTATAAATATTATAAATATTAATAATAATAAAGATTAATTAATTATTATATGCAACTATTCTTATATAACGTAAGTTATACCATTAAAAAACTTTAAAAACTAGTTATTAATATTTAAAGATTTCTTAAAACAATGGGAAAAATTTAAACGCCATTATTATATCGTTACTTTAAACACTTTAAATATATATACAAATAATAAATTCAGATAATATTATTGATAAAAAGGCATAATTATTTAATATATAATTATAAGATAATTATAATTTAAAAACTTTATTAAAAGTATTATAAGTAAATTAAAAAATAAAATTAAAACAATATTAATACAAATACGTAATAACGGTATATTTAATAAATATTAACTTATTATTATATAAATAATGGTATATTTAATAAATAAGTTATTTTATAATGCTTTAAATAAAACCCTTTATAAAGTTTAATATAACAACCCTTTAAACTTAACTTATTTAATTATAATTAAAATTAATAACTATTATTTAAAAAATTAAAAATTAAATATATTTTAAGGTAAAATTATAATATATAAGATATTAAAATATAAAGGTAATAATATATATATTTATAAAATATTATTAATAAATTTTAATAGAATAATTAATATTAATAACGTTATATTTAAAAAAAAATATTTATATATATTTATTAAAAACTTTATAACGTTAAAGAAATGTTTAAAATTATTATTAACATTACTTTTACATTTATTAATAAATTAATTAAAATTAATTAAATTCACTTAAGAAATATCTTACAATTACCCCTTTTTTATAATAAACCTTACCACACTTAATTATTATATCCCACGTTGCTTAAACTTTACAATATCTTAAATTATAACATACGTTTAAAAATCTTTATAAACGAGAAAAAATAACAACCCAATTAATATAAAAGTAACTTATTACGTAACCCACTTAAATATAATTTCAAGTAATAAGTAAACGTTATATTATTTAATAAATATTAATTAAAAGTAAATAAAACCTTTTAATACGTAATATACTTAATTAATATAATGATAATAACCGTTAAATTTAAACTTAAATTGTATAAAAAGACTAAATATAACTTTAAATGATATTAATAACACAAAATTATAAGTATTAAATATTAATCATTAATAAATAATCACATATAAATATTATATAAACTATTTATAAAACATAAACCATTATTTAATAAATAATTATATAAAATTAAAAAAGATTTAAATAGTAAAATTACCCAATATAAAATTAAATAAATAATTAAAAGATTTAAATAAATTAAAAAATTAAATTATATGGATATCTTTACATTAATAATTAAACTTATAAACTATAAAATCATATTTATTATAATCGTAACTTTAAACTTAAAATTAAAATAAATAAATATTATTACCGCTTTTTTATACGGAAATATAAATAAAGACATTTACGTTAAATAACCCTTTAAATTTAAAAACGGTATAAATAAATATTACAAATTTAATAAAACTTTATATAATTTAAAGCAAATCTTATAAATATAATATTAAATATTAATAATATATTTATAAACATTAAAATTTAAAATATTCGATTTAAATATAAAGATATTTATTAAAGATTATATTTATATAACAATTTACGTAAATAACTTATTTATTATTAAACTTTTTAAAAATAAAATTTGTAAAATTAAAGTTAAATTAATTAAAAAATTTAAAATAATTAATTTAAATTTTTATTTATATTACTTAAAAATAGTTATTAAAAAAGATTACTTTAATAAAATAATTAAATTTAATTAAAAAATGTATTTAAAAAAAATTATTAAAAATTTAAGTTAATAAAAGTTTAACTTTATTAATATACCCATAAATATCTTAAAGATTTTTAAACCTTTAAATAATTACGTAATAATTATTGTTAATATTAAATAATATATATAAATTATAAAATATCTTATATACGTAATAATAAATATACGTTTTAATATTATATACATTATATCGTATTTAAATCGCTACATAAAAAACTTTATCACAATATATATATTTATAATTAAAAAGGTTTTAAAATATTTAAAAAAAATTTTAAATTATAAGTTTATATATTAAAATAATTTAAAAAATTTTATAAAGTGGATAAATATCAATTATACAAAATATATATAATTTAAAAAATTAACTTTAAAATATATCTTTAATATAAGCAATAATATCATTAATTAATTATTAAAAAAATAACCAATAATTATTACCTTTATTTATAAATTTAAATTTAAAGACATAATAAACGTTATAAAAGAAATAATTTAATTACGTTAATTGTTAATTAAATTAATTGTTAAAAAAGATAAAATCACTGTTATAATTATATATAATAATAATTAAAAAGTATTAATACTTGTTAAAAATTTATAATTTTATATACGAATTAAATATATCGAAATTAATATTTATTTTATTCGTAAAAAATAAATTAATAACGAAATAAATTTTATATATATCTTTATAATTTAATAAATTGTTAATGGCTTTATTAAGTCTTTATTAAAAGACGTATTTATTAAATTTAAAAAAGTAATAAATCTTTACTTATAAAATAAATAGAAAATAATAATAATAAATGTTTTACAATTAATAAAATAATTTATATTAATATAAAATACGTAATTATAAAATATACAAATATAAGATATAATTAAAAAGTATTAATTATAATTAAACTTAAATTAAAACATACCTTTAAATACATTATTAAAAGCTTTAAAAATTAATATATTTCAAAAATCATATATAATAATAATTAAATATATTAGAAATTACATATTTAAATCTTTTATTACATTAATTATAAAATAAAACTACTTTATAAAAAACTTTTTTAATAATTAAAATAAATTTATTAAAATAGTAATTAAGGTTATATATCCTTAAAATATTAATATATAAAAATTAATTGTTATAATTTTAAAAGGTTTAAATTCGATTTATTAAAAGAAAATTATTTCTTTAAAAAACGCGAAAATTTTACATTGTTAATTTAATTAATAATAAATATAAAAGTAAATAATAAATTTATAATAAATTTACCTTAAAATATTTAATATTAAAATCTTAAAATATTTATAATAATTATCGAATAATATATATTAAAGTTATATTTTTTATATACATTAATAAATTATATCTTTTTATAATAACTTAAACTAAATAAATTAAATAAATTATATACCCGATTTTTTATTACAAGACTTATTTTACAATTTTACAAAATCAATACTTAAAATTAAAAAGAAAATTTAAATAAAGTTGTTTAATGTATTTAATAAACAATTAATAAGTAATAAATGAAAGAATAAGTATTAACATACATTTATAATAACTATTATTAATAACGTTGTAAAACTAAAGAAACATATATTAATATAAAATTATAACTTTATAAAAGTAATATTAATTAAAACTTATTAAAAATAAATATTATAAAGAAAATAACGTTTATTTATAAAATATTTATAAAATCAAAGGTATATAAGTAAGGTTAAAATATGATATAACATTAACGTATTAAATAATGGAAAAAATTGTTATTTTTTATTATTATTAAAAAAAATCAAAAAATAAGCATTACTCGGAGACCTACCCTATAAAAGCCTTAATAATCTACGTTTTTATTAATGCGTAAAATTAAAACTTTAAAAAGAATATAAGATTATATAAATCTAGTTATTATAAAAAAATCTTAAAGGCAAATTACGGGTATAGTTCGAATAAAAGTGTTAAAATATATAAAGCGGATAAATTAAGTAACTAATAATACGCTTTATATTTATAGCTTATATATAATAAATATACTTATTTAATCCCTTTAATAAATAATATAATAATACAATATATACATACCTTATAACCTGCGTTTAATTTTAACAAGATAAGCGTAATAGTTGAAAGTAGAATTTTATCCATTTAGAGGTTTCTTAAACAAATTCGACCTATATCATATCTGGGCGGCGGTCGAGAATTCCGCGATAGGTACGTGAATTCTCCAAAGACCTTGAGATGTTCCCAGAGAAGGTGGTTTGGCAACTGTGGTACTAGCAGCGTGGCCGTTGCGAGTAGAAAAAGCCCGAACATAGTGGTACGTGATCGTGTTGTTGAATCATTGTAAGCTTGGAAGATTCAATACAAAGAGCTTTGAGGTGTATCAGTGATTCAGTTCCGAATAAGTATCTAGTTCTTCGTGTAATAAGTGGACGGTATTTCCCTGTTACATCTCCACATACGCAATGGCAAGTATCCGATCTGAGGCTATTAAAGGATTTCTCAATTGCCTTTGCAAGTCTGTGGAGTGTTAGTTGAATAAACCCCCCTGATACCGAAGCGGAAAGGGTGGATTACCTAGATAAATATATTTAAGAGTCACTCTGTAATCTAGACGTGTCTTGGTTATGATTCATTGAGATACACTCGAGTTGGTAGCACAGTATGGTTGATTTTCTTTGTTGCAGCTAACTAACTTCAGAGACTCAACGAATCGTATCCCTTGCTTACAAAAGCTCTTGTCCAACCCTTAGTTACTGACAAAATTCGAGGTTCTGCTCGGATAAAAAGATTTTTCTCTTAGTTATACGTTGAGACGCTTACTAGTTGTGTAGCTATTACTCTAGAGGGCTGAGTGACAATATATATACTAAGCAGTCATCCATTAACCCGGGGGCGGCGCTGTGGTTTAACGATGAAGGTTAAGGAGTTCGATTCAGAGCTCTTGACTGGGATTTTCTTTGGATGATCGAAATAACCATTTCAAAGATTTGTTCCACGTCATAAACTGCCTGACTTAGTATATCAATTATATAACTGTGACAGTTATGCCTACAAATATATAAAAGGGGTGATTATGAGCAAGTTAGATGACTGCTATTGTGCTACATGAAAGCAGAGTTGGAAAAGTATTTAAAGAGAAAGCTTTCCAGAGGCTGTGACTAAAATATGTGATCGTAAAGTCATTCGACAGCTACTACGATAACATCAATTGTCCTACTAGGACATACCTAGGACGAGTATTATCTTCGTATCGTGCGCCCCCTCGTATCTTGTTAGCGATATAGCTAAAGAATATCGGCCGCTCATATTCAATTCAAGCTGAGACAATGAATCATTCAACTCAAGCTGAGACAATGCGTCCTTGCGACCCCCATCATTGGTATAACCGCGAAATAATCCTACAGTCTCTCTTTTGGATCCTAAATGAATCGGGGCGCGAAGAGGACATTATTGCAACTATCACTTCAGCGCTGTCCTTGGAATCGCATGTTCACTATCTTACCAGATGGCGAATTGGCTCGTGGGTTATATCTGACAATGGAAATATGATCTTCATTGAAACTCGCAACGAAGATACAATGTGGTTCATATGCCCTATTGATGGGGTGCAGACTTATATTAATGAAAATACGCTGGGAGCTATATATGCTAAGAATGAATCTGATAACGCAGCGAAAATAACCGTGTCCTACTTTTACTCCCTTAGACCTCCTACACCCGGAGGTCAACCGGAACCCTCCCACGGCGAGATGCTGTTGGATATGGTTAGGTCCATCATTGTACAGCTTATCACTCTGTTCCTACCCGACGACGTATTCACGGATATCGATCTGTCCCCCGAACGATTCCGAAGGCTAACTCAGCCTGGAGTAAATATTCGCTTTGCGCTTGCATTATTGAGAGACATACGAAGGTTCGCTCATACTAATATAAGCTGTATTGTTGAAGGCCTCGAGAAGGTCGAGTGTCCAACTGATGCAAGACATACACAAAACCTCCGTCATACACTTCTTGCACTTGCAAAAGACGCCCCAACGCCGGCAACTTGTATAAGAGTTGAGGAAGTTACGCGGCCAAAGTTTGTTAGGGCATGCTTTACGAGCATCAATAACGTGGTTGCGCTCGATGATATAGTAAATGGTCGCGGATAATGTTATAGAGTTCCCTTATGCCTAAGGTTTACCTTAGGATATTGCACTTAATACAAGTATACATTTCCTATTTGGGATATATGCCTTGCTACCTTTTGCGAATTTGTTCTGCCTTGTATAATTAGGCACCCATGTTTTTTACATTTGTTACATATAAACTAGTCGAGTATTGAAAAGTACGTTGATTGTCAGGTCTTGTGGCCCTGTAGGCCCTACTTAAATAATATATATTATATATCTATAAACCAGCACCTTATTATTCGATTGTGCCGGAAGGGTTGCTAGGGTCTTTGATAGGAGTAAATAGTATAAGGATATGGTATGGTGTAAACCTTAGGCCTTTTTGTTACCTGAAGGGTGACCTCTAGTTTTACTGGAGTAAGAATTTCCTAGTTAATTGGCTTCCTATATATTTGTTGCTTTACGCACGTTTTATGCCGCTAGTACTATACAAGTACCTCAGGCAAGCATTTTTCCATTCTACTTATTTTATTTATGATCATGTACGCTATAAACCTTCTAGTTGTGTATATCTCGGAGTGTGACCTCTTATTAAAATACGAGTAGGTTAGGGTTAAAGTTAGATATTCGATGAAGAACTTATTAAATGTGTAAGCACCTCTTAGTTATTATCCTAAAAACCTGAGTGAAAGCGTATGTAAATGCTGAGTACAGATTCATAGTATACGCATGCGTGCGCGCGTACGAACTATTACCCAGGTATCTTCTCCTGATAATTCACATCAAAGGTTTCTTTATCGTCCACCCATTTACCAACCACGAATAAAAATTATAGAGGAGCTTTCCCGTGGGAGACAATCGTGGCAGAGACCAACTTCTAGTATCGTATCCTGAAGCCCAGATAGCCATGCTTATAGTCTTCATAGAGTGTATCAAACTACCGTAGTGTATTAGCATATATACCTGGTAATTATAACAATATACTAATATAAGTTTATGATTGTATCTTACAGTCTAAATAAGAAATAATAGGCCACAATTACACTACCTTCCACTGCGTGGTTATTGTTCCAATTTATTTGCGCCCCATGTATGATTTGGACCACGAATGGCAACCAAAGGAGAACTAATATAGGACCCATAAGAAGATGGGGATACCAGAAGAGTTCCGGATTCAGGTAATCTTCTTCGTCTGCAATTTTCTTAAGGCTATGAATGTATACGTAAACTTCAGCCTATTAGAAGTTAGCCCTTATCATGTTGAACTGCCTGCCACAAATATGCGCAAGAGATGTCCAAAGAAACTTACCACTGGAGGTATATACTGCAAGAACCTTAATCCCGGGGGTAGGAAATACGCAGGCATCATCGTAGAGCATATAATGGTTAGAAGCGGAGTAAGCACCATAACGTTGAATATGTCTTGCCACTTCTTGCAGAGGAAACTGTCAAAAGAATCATTTGCATATTTATAGCAAGATTGGTGCATTCGTTCCCGATATACGGGCCAGCCGCAGTAAGAGCAGACATGACCGTGTTCTCCATCCGTAAAAGTAATTTCTGTAGGCTTACTTCTATCGTAGTACGCCGGACTTCGCTTCACGCGAAAGCATTGGAAACACATTGATCTCCACAGGCTCTGCCAGCGTGCCTCGTCAAGAACTAGGACGAAGCCGGATTCTTGAAAGCAGTTGAAGCAGCAGCCAAGCAACTCGGGAGTAGGCTGCCCATTTATGCTAAAATGCTTTATAATATTGTCGCGTGTGAAGTAGTAGTAATAGTGCCGGCATGTTTTTCGAAGGCGAATTACATCCTTGATATTTAGGAAAGATATGACGTGAAGATGGAGTTCTACTGGTAGCGATGCCAGTAATGAAAATTTTCCAGGACTAACGACGAGGTTTGATGGTATAGGGGGTGGTACGACCACGCTCGCCCTGCTAGGGGTTTTGTAAATTGGTAATTCCGAAGCCTCGGTGTCTAACATAGTTGCGAATAGTTTATAGCAGCAATTTGAAAGCTTGAAGCTTTATACAAAGAGCGGCGGTAATGGTATTTGTTGCTCCATCCAAGAGCTTCGTAAGAGGTACCTATCTTCGTTGAGCAGCACTTGGCGCAAGATTCCCAGTTATTGTTCCGATTACTTAGCTCCACCTCAAATCTTTTAGTCGTATGTCTTAGGAGTCGACGTCTCTGATTGAAGGGGGTGAAGAGGTATTTAAGGAAGTATTTGCAAAGAGGATATATTTCCTTGTACTAAATTAAACGGCCATGCCAATGCTATTTATATATTCTGTAAAAGTTAATGAGACCACTAAAAATGCGTAGGTTATAAATGAGTCTAGATTTTGAGGTGTCAGTGCCTGGTAGATTCTTATTTGGCCTATGTACCTTTGTACCTTATAAGTCTTCTGAATTAAACATCATTATAAGTCCGTGAGTACAATGTTGGTGCGGCATGAGATTGAACTTTGTTCAGGGTGGGTATTGGTACGCTTGAATATGTATCATTGTATGTATGCCTAGAGATCAAGTATATATAACACTAATCCTTACCCCAAGTTTGGGTCGACGATGGTCCCCGGCTTGGGCACAGAATTGGCTATCTCGCCGCATTTTCCACATTTCCGAGTCTCCTCGCTCGACATGAACTTCTCAATGGCAGCCTTGATCTGAGTTCCAAGGTCCGTGCAGTGGAAAGAAGCCTCGTGGACGATCTCACCGCACTCCTGACAATACCAACGCATACGGTCGATAGTATCCTGGGGCCTCTTCTGCTCGAGTACCACGCCAATGGTATCGGCAAAACGCACCGGATTATGAGGTGTATTACCTGGCAAGAGAAACATGTCTCCCTCGCGGATTATAATATCTCTGAATTTACCATCGTCAACGACCTTCAACATCATGGCTCCCTTGTACTGGTAGAACCACTCTGGGGTCTGATTGATGTGGTAGTCGGTCCGAGCGTTGGGACCACCAACAATCTAGTAAGGGCATATATTGGATTAGTTTATAGCTATATATGTAAGTGTGAGGTTTGATAAACGCCTTTGCTCACCATGACTGTGAAATCTTCGTTGTAGACACAGTAGTTGTTGACGGGTGGCTTTAGGAGATGGGCGTTCTCCTCAAGCCTTAGCTGCTATTAGTCGGGCCAAGACCATATGAGAACCTTGCTGACTTACCACTTTGGGAGGTTTACTGGCGTGGAGAGCATCTTGGTTGGTTAGAAGTTGCGATTATAGACGGGCTCTTCCTAGGCTTTTTTTATGATGGTTTTCAGCACACGGAGCCGTCGGATTTTAAACTCTCAAGTATTCAAAGTGACGATTAGTCATAAGAGCCGATAGGGGCTTGTGTTATCAACTCTCACTCTATTCTCCCGCGAGTTTCCGCTTCTTATAGTTAACGTAAAGATTGAAAGAGTTAACGGAGATTCTATGACCCCACCATCGAACGCTATATGCCGATAACATCCTTATCAGATTCGGTCTTAACCTGGATTTGTATGTAAGTACATAGGATGAAATCCCATATAATTAATTTATGCATAGGTACTTCTGCATAATTCTTATTAATTAATAATGTTCTCTAGTACATACGGAGTACCTAGATACATACGTGTGCGTAAGCTCAAACTATGTACATACATTAGGTACCTACCTACTAAGGTAGTAAAGGCTGCATGCATTAGCGCCTTACCTAATCTAGGCGTAGTACCAGAGTACCAGGTTACAGAAGCTCTGAGGTTGTTTAGAAACGACCTATCAAACCATTCCATCTGACACCATCGTCACGTTTGTCACCTACAAGTGAGCACGTTTAAGCAAGTTTCCCATGATTTAAGCATCGAAGAAGTGCCATTTGAATTGATTTTTCGAATTTCTGTTTTATTTCATCATTCTTAGCTCCTAGCAATCTTTTTATCGTCTTCCTAATCCCGTTTATACCCGACCCTTTCGAGAATTCCACTTCCGTAACCTCACCAATGGATCATTCGCATATGGATCACGGACATATGGGCCATGGCGATATGGGCCATGGAGATGGCGGACATGGCGGTATGCCGATGTGCAACATGAATGTTAGTACCTACATGCTTAGAGCGTTCTCTAGTCTCATGCACCACGGCTCGAGTTGCGCCACCAACATCCATTCTGATTCTTCCATCTTTTCTATTGGGTGTCGTCGAATAAAGAGAAACCTTTGAGATAGATTTAAGCTAACCTTTAGCTTCTGGCGTTTCAATTCGAATAGATGCTCTTCACATGGGACACGAGTAATCTCTGCATCGTATTTCGCCAATGGCATATTCGCGGCACGGCCTCGCTAGTCTTCAGCTTGCTGGCCGTTATTGCTATCAGCGCCGGCTACGAAGCCCTCCGCGAGGGTATCCGACGCTACGAGTCCTCGATAGCTGCCAAGCAGGACGCTGCACCTAGTGAGTACAGCCTCCATTCGCCTCCTCTACCGTTTCCCGATTCAGACCTCTCCTACACCCACCTCCCTCCGTATTGTCCCGGATTAGCAGCAGTCGGTGCCTGTCGTATAACCACAGGAACGTGATACGACCTGCGCTGCTGCTGCTGCATCCGACGATCCGCGCACCTACGCAAATACAATTTCATTTTGTTGGCACGCCTTTGGGGAAATCCTGGGCTAAGATGTTGCTATCGCGAACGATCAAGTCGAATCAAATACTGAGAGCGCGACATTACTTGGTGTAGGACGAAGCAGCCAAGCCGATGCGATTGGGCGACAAGCCCATGTTTTTAAGGCGGTGCTATACGCCGTACAGAACTTTTACGCCTTCATGATTATGTGAGTGAGGAACCTGCTTTAAATCTCTAATAATTCCAATACTAATGATCTGCTATCACTAAACAGGTTACTCTTTATGACCTACAACGGCTTCGTCATGCTTTCCGTTGCTATCGGAGCTGGCCTCGGATATTATTTCTTCGGTTCGCATACGAAAGCTGTAAAGGAGACGGCCTGTCATTAGATGCGGGATAGCCTAGCACTAGTATTACACTAGTGATATGCATGCGGGCGGGTGAGCGGGTAGCTAGAAGTGCGAAGAAGCCATATAGAGTCTGATTTAAAGCTCTACCGCAACCAGAGGATACTGATCAATCGTGCTGGGTACGTCATAAGAATTTGCCAGCAGTGGGAATTACAGATACAGGCGGCTTGAGCCCATTATGAATCTACAATAATGCAAGGATAGCATATCGCATCCGTCTACCATACGTCTACATCTTTGCATCCTTAACCTCGTCTTTAATAGCTTCTTGTCCTACTTCCTTCCTCTTCTTCTCTGGGAGGCGACCCGCTTCGTTTAGAATCGCTATGATCTCTTCATCGCCGTAGTGAGAATTATGCTCGAACTCGGGCTCTTCCTCATATGCGATTCTTGCGGCATCAACCAACATTCGTGCCGTGAGACCCCATACTAGAAAACGCTGTAGCGCATCTTCCTCTTCTTCTAGCTCGTCAGCGAGCACGGCCTGCCCGCCATCTCGAACCTTTGGTTTTGTTACCTTCTGGTTATTTACTGGCACGTGGAAGTTATGCACCCTCCACGGCTTATCGTGCCAGTGATGCCAGTACCCGTCATACCAGTCCCCCGGGGGTATCGTTTCTCCCTCGTGCGGCTCGTCCTTCGCTTTCAAGAAATTATGGAACGGTCCACTAAAGACTGCCGCTACCTCCTTCGCATCTAGCCGAGGTATCATACTCTCGTCTACCATGGCTTTCGGCTTTCCAGGTACGTCGTCTGCATGTAGAAACGCTACACACGGACGCACAGCCATTTCGGTCTTTGCGAGACTACACGGTAGGCAACAGAGCGGCTCTATTCGAAAGGGCTTCGGGATCTTAGCATCGTCCATAGGGAGACCGATTTCTTCCCATGCTTCGCGGCGAGCTATTTGGTCTGCACATGGGTGGGAATAGATTAGTTCTCGGAGTCCTTTTTAGGTTCGGCGGTCATTATTTCTGCACTTACAGGGCGACTCTGATAATGAATCTGCCTTCCCGCCGGGAAAAGCCGCGTGACCTATTCAGATGCCAATACGTATCAGATCCAGATTACTTCATTTCCTAGAGAGGGGTTCGCATGCTGTCGTACCGGAGAAGTTGCGCAAACTTGTAGCCCGCATCGTGATCACGACTCTTAGGTCACCTCTGCGGTCCGCGAATAGCAGGATCAGCACTGCGGCGCGTCGGCTTACAGGCAGATGATCCCAGGTCGGAAACGGCGGTGGCTTATAAGCGCGCAGACGCGCAATGGCAGCCTTTGAGCGCATGAGCATGAATTGAATCATCATTGTCCCCTACGTTTCTCTCACCCTACTACTGGAGAATGGGTGCTTAGATTGTAGCTATACTAACCGCCGAGATTTTGTTTAGCGGGGCCATCGTCGACGCATCCCAATAGTAGGAAGCTAGATCGGGGGGTTCGGACGGTGGTTGTTGGTGTTGGCGGTGTAAGTCGAGCGAGAGGGCGAGATCAGCGGGTAAAGAGGTCGAAGGTCTAATGGTGGAGTTGCGGATGCTCTGTAGGATCTCGGCCGTTTCGAGCTCCGTGAGGGGAGGCGAGTCGTCTCTCTTGGCCGTACCGGAGGTGCCGTTTGTAGCATTCATCTTGAAAGGGGAAGATGTATAAGTCACCGTTTTCGGGATCGGCTCCTACCTTGTCAGTTTTTAATTTAGGTGCTTGCTGTCTGATGTGGGTCCGCTTGACGTAGCGTCCGCGGGGTACCCCACACAGGTATCTATACGTAGGTATCTAGCCCCTTAGAGTTAATACCTTTCTATAGTGGTATCTTTAACAAAGATAGGGGCGTATGCTCTTATAGAGATTGACGGAGTTTAGAAAAGGAGTAAGACTAAGACTTCCAACATATCAAACAGACTCTCGCGGATTTTATGCTATTAGTATCCGTAGCAAACATCGCTCCGGTAATAATCCAACTCGTGATGTATTCCCCTCGTGGACTTAAGTTCCACGTCCACCTATCTCCGATCGGTTCTTTAAACCCGTACAAGGAGTTTGTATATTACTAAAAACTGCCGTAGGAGGTGTATAAGAGGTTCAAAGAGGTTCACACCACGTTAGTCAACATATTCGAGGATCTAAACCCAGCTTCTTCCAGCAAGTTATTTCTGTTGATAACTCCAGCACAGTTCACAAAATGGCTTCTCAAGACAAGAGTATAGTTCTTATAACAGGTACGCTCATCGCCTATAGTTAGATTACCATAACCTTCACTCTCCTATACGATATCCTTCAGCCAACAAACTAAGCTTACATACCTCACAGGTGGTAACCAGGGTGTGGGTTACGAAACAGCAAAGAATTTGGTCATTTCATCCCAAAACTATCATGTTATCCTAGGGAGCCGAGACGCCTCGAAAGGAGATGCTGCTGCAAAGGAGATCCAGGCTATCGAGGGGGTTAAAGGCACGGTGTCTTCGACTCAAATAGACGTAACTGACGATCAATCAGTTGATGCCGCAGCTGAACGTGTCGCTGTCGAGTATGGGAGACTTGACGTGCTCGTTAATAATGCTGGGATCGTCTCAATGGTTAGCCCTCCCACGCGCGAGGTCTTCCGACGTGTCCTAGAAACAAACGTCGTTGGCGCCCTGAGCATGACAGAAGCCTTCCTAGATCTACTTCGAAAGGCCATTCATAAACCACCTCGTCTTATCTTTGTCAGTTCGAGCACGGGCTCCATCACACATGCTTCGGACTCAACCTCGCCTTATTATAATCCAGGCGCAGTAGAATATCGCACGAGCAAAGCAGCCTTGAATATGCTGATGGTTATGTATTATGCTCGATTGAAGCCAGAGGGTTTCCTGGTGTTTGGAGCAGATCCGGGGCTGTGCGCTACTAACTTCACCGGTAATCCCGCTTCGCTTCGAGAAAGAAACGCGGCCGAACCTTGGCAGGGGGGTGAGCGCGTTGCTACCGTGGTGAAAGGAGAGAAGGATAGCGACGTCGGGAAAGTATTAGGTGTATATGGTGTCTCGCCATTCTAATTGGGCATTCATGCTTAGCTACCTACTATATAATCCCTAAATCGATTATGGCACAAATAGGGGCAAACTGAGACTAGGTAATTTCTTGGCGTAGAACGGGCTACCCCTGAGTGTGTCTGTTACGCTTCAATTCACTGCCTTTACTCTAAGGTAAAACAGGCTTACTATACACTTGATATATAAATGATCTATCCTGTAATGCTAGGTCTTTCACTTCTTATCCTCAGATTCCTTTAACTTGGCCTAAGAAACACAGATTAGTAAGTAATTGATACTCTTCAATAACAAGACTGTGATATTTACCATGCATTCGTCTAATGCGATATAGAAGAAGCTCTTCAAAGTTTTATTCTTTGCAGCTGTGCCGGGCGGAAGTTGGAAAGTAGTGTCGACGCCAGAGAAAAGCTGAGTCCTCTGGCTCTTAGTTAAATCCTTGAATGAAGTCCAAGAACTGTTCTCGAACATCTCTTGGGCTTGACGCTTTAGTTCGTTCTTCATTTGGCGTCCTGACGGCGTCTTGGCTGTGGATGTATTAGTATTTGCGGCTGGCTCCGCTACTATAGACGGTGTCTTGAGGGTGTCGTTGGGCATGCTTTTGTTTAGGTCATTCAGCTTCGCACTTGAGCCTAGGATCTCGACATCTTTCGCGGAACTATTCTTATCGTTTTTCAATTCTAGAATGGCATCGCCCATCAATACATTGTCAATCGTAGTGCGTTCAAGTGCTTCAACTAGAGCATCGGTAGCCATAATGCTTTTACCACCATCTACAGTCAAGCGCTTACGAATTTTAATCTTGACATAGCCATTTCCAAGGGGCTTTACTGGATTGCCCTTGTTGGTGCTATTAGCAACATCTATCTGCGCTGTTGGACAGAAAAGTAACGCTTCTCCCGTTTGCAAGGCGATAATTGTATCGAAAAGTACGCCTGCATCACCCGGATTTTGTTCCTTCGCACCAGCAAGGTGCTTTTTAAGAGTTTCATACCAGCTTGGCGAGAGAAATCGATGGACAAACGTCACATTCGATAGATCTATTAGCTCTGGAGAGAGCGTGGGTTCCTGGGTTGCTACTAACACCCGTGTGCCAGTATGTCTCTGTTGTCGGATTATAGAAAGCAAGTCACCAGTGAGAATCTTCGCCTCGCCGGCCTGGGTGAGGAACTACTCCTAGTTAGCTTCCATAATTCACGGACGTGGGGCAGAGTTTACCTTGTGTGCTTCGTCTAACGCCACGATACGTCCACATTTGTTTCTCTCTTCGAGGAAGATCGAGAGGCAAATAGAAAACAGAGAACAGGCGTCGTCAGAACTAAGGAAAGGATCACTAAGATCAACGATGGTTAATGAACCTGGTTCGAACGCCCAGATATCCTCATGGGCGCGGGCTGGCCTCTTAGTATTCGTTGCTGATGATGGTGCTATAAATGTGTCGAGAAGTTGTAGACGTAGTTTTAAGGGTGTCTCTTGGCCTTTGACCCATTTAATATTCGAAAGGCGCTCACAGAATCTCGAGTAGGTAAAGGCACCTGGACCCTCCATTGCCATTTCCCGGGCTAGGTTCATCACCACCTCCATGTAGAGAGGCGTGTCTTTTGCTGCGGGGTCTATGGCCATCAGCTTGAGCATTCTTGAGATATCAAGTTGATCCTCGTTTAGATAAAGAGGTAGGACCTTGACATTTATCCCAGGGAGATTGCTATACAGATTTCGCATAGCCCAAATGTTAGAAGGAGATACTAGTATTGTCACAGGTATTCCCGAAGAGCATAGGTATGCTGCCTCGCATACCTGTGTTGACGAATAACTAGTATATTTATCATAATGCATGACCATCCCAGCTAAGGGGTACGGAAGGTGACCAGCTGCATTATTTGAAATAAGCGCATTCTCCAACAGACAGGACAATGTGTGACTCTTTCCTGCACCCTGAGATCCGCATATGAAGGCCGACCATGGAACATTCATATTTGCCAAAACTAGGCGATCCTCTGCCGACATACTTGCGTCTGCAGAATCTTTTCGAATACCAATTAGACCATATTGGGGAACGAGCTCCGAGGCCGGATTGTTGGATATGGAGGAGAAGGCAGTGTAGATCGAGGCAGAAGATGTATCACTTGAAGCAGAAGCAGCTAAGTATGATGAGGCTTGGTAGGTTGAGTGAATAAACTTTTCCACGGCTGTTGTGAAAATCGGAGTGTTTGCAAACGCCTCTTCTTGCTGCTTATTTCTCCAGTGGTGATTTTCACCATCATCATCGCCTCCTTGGATAAAGTGTAATAAGTGTGAAAATTTAGACGTTTGGTTAGCCTTACGATCTTCTCGACTTTTGGGCATAACGAAGAGTAGTAGTTAAATAGAACTAATACGGAGACTAGAAGGTATCGTTATTAAAGTGGTTTAGCAACGGTTTGCTACTTTACGTTGGGTAAGTGAGACGAGTACTACGTCTGTATCTTGACATTGGGTGCCTACCTTAGATGTCTATTTATAGAGCCGATGCTACCCCCGATGCATATGCGGCTATCCGAGACCACGCATTGCCCAGTATCCGGGGGGGGGGGGGGTACCTTGGGAACCTTGGGTTCCAAAATCTTCTCTCGACCTTATCATAATGTCTCAGACATAGAATTGGCGCATTCAGATGCCTTTACTGCAATATCGCGAGAAAGACATACTGCTTTACTTATGTATAAAGTAGAAGCTTCTAATTGCTTCAAGCGTATATTGTCATTGCATAGATATCAAGTGTTGAGAAAGGTGCATTGTAAAGTATAGTAACCCCTGAAACAGTGTTACTTGCCTATCTATACATTTCATAGAGGTTCCTTGGTCCTACATGAAGCCATAGTCTCCCCGTATAAGTATGCTTCACGTTTAAATGTTTACAAGCTTACAAGAGTGTTCATCATCCTCATCGTGCTACGTATTACAGCTCCTCCCGCCCCAAAGCCACCACTGAGGCTGTGCTCGATGGCTTAACAGCATCATGAGTCTCACAAGCAATAAATACCCTTACGGGGTCCAACGATAGGCGCGTATGAGCGATCAACTACCTAGGCAGGAACCTATTTAATCGATTTCACTTAATAATCCACATTCGGATTTGAAGTTGATAACTTGAATTCCAAGTTCTTGAGGACCTAGTTGAAACACGCGAGTTTGCAGACAGCAGAGTTACTGTCAATAAGATGTAAGTAAGAAATATTGTCTAGTTAGTTATATTTACAATTCTACCATCTAACAAGTCTCGTAGGAGACCTTCATATCAGCCGCTCCCTGAAAACGGTCCTAACCATACACACGTAAAGGTTAAAGGCCATGATCCACAATGCAATAATTTCGGAGCCGTAACTGGTACTGGTAATTTATGATCCATCACTATGCCCTGAAGACAGCGGCGTGGCCGACTTTGGGTTTATAGGAGAATCTAATAACTACATCATCTGCCTGCCTCCCTTTCCTCTATTATTTCCTAGCAGCTTAGGAAGAAGACAAGACGCGCCTCATCAATCCAGCTTCTCTCCGTCCGCGGAACCATGGGCAGCTTCACAATAATCTTGATACACCCAATCAAAAGGCGGGAAGCTAAAAGAGGCGGCCAATAAAAATATACACTACGGACGACGCGGGGGAGTTGCGGGGTGCGGACAATTTTATCAATTAAAGAGTTTAAGCGTAACAATGTGGTTCCGTGCTACGCAGGGACCATTCACAAGTGAGGACTCATAGCTGTACACATAAAACATTCCTCGTAATTCTCACGTAGATTTAATAAATAATATCGATACTACGAGACTCATCAGAAGACCTATTACAGTTAGTTAGTAATAAGGTATCACGAGTCCTTGCATTGATATACTATTTTCATAAAATTTCTCGTTTTAATCAAGGATAAATGAAGCTGCCTCTTGAGGGGGAAAAGCCCGGTATAATAACCTTTCGTAAACTTAAGGCATTTATAGTCTTAAATTAACCCTTGACGAAAAATCTAAGAGAAAGAAGCAATGATTATGCAAACCAGCATACTCGTCGTAAGCAGTGTGACGAGCTAGCCTACATGTAAGGCAACCAGTAGACCGAACCGCCTAGCCGAATAAACTGTTCGCCTCGTTAACAGCCTTGCCATGAGCCTCTGCAGACATGTTCCTTATCACGTCATCACGAGGCTTGAACTTGCGGATGAACTCTAGCAACACTTTTCGTTAGAACTATTGTTTTCCACGACAGCAGTGCTCAGAGGAGACACCATAACTCACCTCCTGTGATACCGTTCTGGTCATCCTGCACCATCAGAATCCGATTCGATTGGGACCAAGCTGTGAGCTGGATACGATAAATCTAAGAAAGTAAGTCGAAGGATTGGCGATAGGGGGCACTGATTTCTAGACCTTGAAATGGGGATTCTTCGTGTCCGGGAAGCGGAGGACGCCAATGTCGACGAGAGTCTTGTCGTGGCTCTCCTTTTTGTAGAAAACTGTCTCGAGAGAGTCGATAGTTGCTCCAGTCTGGGCAACGATCTCGGCGAGGACTGCGATGTCAATCTGGGTCGACTCGAGGACATCCGTATCATTGATGAGGTTTACGAACCATGATCCAACCTGGCAGACGAGGCAATTAGTAAGCAGTCCAGTCGCTAAGGCTTGGCACAAAGAAGAGAAGCAGTGGCTAGGAAAGGGTAGTTGGGGAACTAGAGACCTCTTTGACGATAGCAGCATCGGGAGATCCGTCAAATTTGAACACGTTAACTCCAGACTTAACGACCTTATCTGTTCGTTTAACGGCTTCTCCGTCGGGTTCCATGAGAGGACACTGCATCATGGCAGCGACAACTCTGTCCCAAGTGCGATCGGCTGGTGCGATTTGGGCGATCGTCTTGACTGCGCCGGCAACCATGACCTTGAGGTGTGAGTCGATAGTCTTGATCGACTCGCTGGTAAGGGTGCCATATGCCGGCGCCAGCTTGACAGTCAGATAGTCCTGTCGGGAGCTGTCCTTAACATCGATCTAACCGGAAGAGACTCGAAGGAGGTACTATTAAATACTACCGTCTTAAGAAACAACACTACTAGAACTAGGTAAGAAAAAGAAGGCGGGGAGGGCCGTTGACTTAGAATCATGCGGCTCTCCAAGGCTATGTTAAGAAATACACCGAAGCCTTTACTTACGTACCTAGGCATCCATGTATGTATGCCTGACTTTGAAGCAGGCTGCGCGCGCTTGTACCACGCAACACTTTGGTTTAAAGTTACGGTAGATTTATAAAAAAAACATTATAATTCATATTATATATAAAGTATTTTTTTTTATTAACCTAACTGGCCTCGAAATATCTCTTGACATGTTAGTTGCCTTGGGAAGAACGCAGTATATCGATGTATTCAAAGAGAGAATCTTCATTAAGGGGTATTCCACCATGTTAATCCCGGTAGAGCAACCGGGCGACTTACTCATCTGGCACTTACTCTACAACGAAAACTCCAACGAGCGAATATCATATATTGACTGTAGTATTGGGCACGCAGGTATTAAACTGACAAGCCTTGGATAATTCCGTCATATATTGGGGTGGTGTTCTCATGCAGTCTCTGTTGTCGGTAAGTTCGTTTATACCCTAATACAGACGAGATCGGACAACTACTGGTCATACTAGGAACAACCCTACATACGGTGTGAGTAAATCCAGGCTGCCCAATGTACACTTTACTTGTACCCTAGAAAAAGCCGAAATCTCAGGAGGGCAATTCGTTACTAGCACGGCAGTATTCGCTTTCAGTAATACCCAGAAGCCAGTTCGTATTTCCAGGCACAGCTATCTTACTAAACTGCAATGGATATCGTCCAAATATTTCGTATTTTAGGATGAGGAAGGAAAAGGGGGCTGGCTAGTGAACGGAGCCAGTGCCCTACTCCATATACTTAGGGCTTCCTTAGAGTACAGCAAGCGCAGGTTTCCTTCAGCCTGGCTCTTAGATCAGACTATCCTAGGTGATGCTACTGATCCATCGCGGTATGATTCTGCCCTCAAAGTCTTGATAAGGGAGGAGAATTGCGATCTCAAACTCTACGTCGACAAGACGGAGCTCTATGAGGAGCAAACCGACGGGGGGCAGATGAGCAGCAGACTATTAAGAAGACAGACACGTTACTATCGACTAGAAGATCGAATCGAGCACATATACAACGTATTGGAAAATCTGATCGATTACAAACCGACTCGGAGCGACAAGCGGGATTGCAAGTAAAAGTTCTACCGCGTCGGCGGCTAGAGGGTTGGGACTTTAAAGACTTAATCGCGGACGGAGATCCGTTCTTTGCCCGCGTTGCTATCCTACAGACCATCGGTAAGGGGTGGATTGATTTCACCAGAGCCATACATGCAGTGATCCTGTTCAGGCGTGGCTTTGGTGATCTTATCCAACCACAATCTACAACGGCTATTTCATGCCCCCGCTAGTCTTTACTGCCTACCAGAAAGTATTACCTCGCCGCTTCTATGTCAGATCTTCAAGACATCATTGGTAACGACGGTGATATAAAATCCAATCCAAGACGACTATGCCATAATATCATCTGGCACATGAAGCAAACAACTTTTGAACCCTGTCCTTGCACAAGGGGCTCGGTACACAAGCATCACGACCCAGTCCAAGCTTTATTCCCTCTAACATTTACAAAGAATCTCAAACAAAAGCCTCAAGTCGAGTTGCAAAGTCAAGGGGCAGTCATTTTTGGCCATAATATGAACATCCATTGGCATTGGCAAGACGACGGCGAACCCGTGAAAGGTGATCCGCAGCCCAACCCAGAACTCGAGGAGATAGCATACGATAGTGGGCTTGGATCGAGTCTTAGTCCTTCTAGCAACCGCTCTGCTTCTAACCCGAGTAGCAATACTCCCTCCGCAAGAAATACTACATCCCCTAGTACACCACCATCACCTCTTAAAGACTCTCCGGAAGCAATGCTAAAGACCCCGAAACGTCCTTTTGGAAGTATGGTTCCTTCAACTATTAAGAGAGCGAGGTTCTAGCGGTCTGTTATTAGTATTCAGTTACAAGATAGTTCTAGCTTCTAGTGTTCCCTCAGTAGATATTCTTGTAATAAGAAATATTCGGTTGAACATAAACATAGTGAGCGACCCCAAACCTACAAATAGGCGATCATCAAGTAATATAAGCGATATGACAGACAACTTCGGGCGCTAATTATGAATTGCAATAACGCCCACGGATAAGCTGCAAGATCACTTTTATTAACTCGCAGGTACTGGTTAGAACTTATAATTTAACACATAGACGTCTACCCTACCTATGTAGGTACCTACCTAAGCTATTCAACTACTCGTAACTTCATAACCCTTATCAAATCACACGAGAAATAGTGCTATCCTCGATATCCCATCAGGACCTCTATAATAGGTATATAGCCCCCTTTACTCCGATATATCTCGTATCACGACCGAGGCTCGCCAATCCGAATCTGCCTCTTCATCTCCTCCCTCCTCTTCTCCTTCCTCGCCTCCTCCGAACCAACCCCCAGCCCCAGCCCCAGCCCCCGACCTATCCTCAACGACTTCGCCCTCGACAAGAAACTCTTCACCGTCGGGCCCGACGAAGTCTTCTCCTTCTCCTTCTCCCGCGTCTCGCCACCGTTTTGCCTCAACGACTTCGCGAACACGAACGCGGGAAGAGTAGATACCCGGTTCCGTTTCCGAGCGATGCTGTTTTGCTCTTCCTTGGCTTTCTGCTCCACTAGGTTCTGCTTCTGGCGCGTAGAGCCCGAGCTGTCTTGTCGCTGCACGGGCTCTACGCCTGGGAATGGCGTCTTGACGTAGCCATCCGCTAGCGGGCGCTCGCTTAGTTTCAGGGGCGGCGGTGCGTGGGCCGTCCTCTTGCTATTAGCCCGTGACCGTGTCGAGAATCCGCTTATGGCGCCGGCGAAAGCGACTTTGGGGCTAACTATTGTCCCGGTGGGAGTTTGTGACTGGTTGCTAAGGTCATTCTCCAAGTCGGCCGGCGATAGAGGCTTAGTATTGATGGTCGGTGAGTACCCCTGATTTTCATCATCGAGGTGACGTGAGAGCCTGAGGTTGGGATCAGAAGGGAATGAGGTTGGAGGATGTATCACAGTGCCACTTATAGGGCTCCCCGGGTCACTGTATCGAAGGTTGATCTGCTGGTATTGGAGCTGGTGCTGTTGGTTCATAGTATCTATCTCTGGCGTAGGAAGTAGATCCGCCGATGGATATACAATAGGGTGCTTCTCATATAAGAATGGCTGTCGACTAAGATATATCTCCTCTGCCGACGAGGAGTTATTACTCGCACTTGAAGAAACTCCTGAGTGTAGGCTGCGTGTAGACTCGTTAGCTGAGATCGGCGAGACCTCGTACTGCTGGAGGTTCTTATTCCCAGCCAAAGACCCTGAAACGGGGCTGATGACGATATCATCGGCCTCGCTCGTCTCCAGAATCATACGGGCTGGATATCTTGGTTGTGGCGCTACTATTTCGGGTTCTTTTTCCGAACATGGTGAGGAGGACGCCATCAGCTGGAGCGGCTGCACCACGGTCAGCTCGGCTCCATCGAGGATACCTGGATTGACATTGGGACGATCTCGTTGAGCACTCTCGACTGGGAAACAATAAATAGACGAAAGACCAGGATCCGGCCGCGGAGGAAGAGCCTTTTTCACATATTCCGGTATGCCTGCCGGCGGCGGATACTGCCGGTATTTTCCAATATTCCAGTCCATCTCCCCTTGGTCATTATCATTGTCTTGATTGTTTGTGTTATCGCCTGAGGCCATCTCACAACATATGTAACTATACTTTTTTCGAGCAACCCGAAAGCAGCAGAGGAACCTACATTATGCTTCTTAACAGCCAGACATCCTATATTTTGCTGCTATAGCTGAACAAAGGATCCCGAGTTGGAGTATCGAGGCATGTGTCCGGATCAGTTCAGTGACGCGAATACCGGCTGCTTTGTCCGTTGGGGCAGAACAAAGACAGATAACTCGAGGGCCACGTTCAATGCCTATAAAACGTGGCAATGTTACTCAGAATGTTATATTTTCCATGCCCCGATGATGTAATGGCAATAGGATAGAAATGAGCAGACATATCCTAACAGGTAACTAGACCATATGCACTTTAGTGGTGGACGTACCTTGCTGCCAGATATGAAGACTAGCTTCCAAGAATAATCTCGATCAATTGTCATAGCGCTCAGGCCGAGCAGCATGTATTATTATATATCCGATACCCATGCGGTAGAGCTAATGTGATGCAAACTGCAAGAAATCCCCTCGCCCATTTTCATGAATGAAGCATCGTCCATAGACTCCAGATCCATATACCTTCAAAACATGAACACCCCCTTAAGTGACATATAGAGAACTAGCCTTCGGACTAGCTATGCATATAGAAATCAACAAGGCCGAGACTATAGACGCTCCTGTAATGTATCGCCCTCAGACTAAACGTCTAATAGATCCGCTAGGCAAATTCAGTAATACTTCGCCCAGGGTCGCATTACCCCAAATTCCATCATATACAATTATTTCCCATTACCCTTTGCTTTACCCTTCCCTTTTGCCTTGTTGCTCTTCGCGGCGGCAGCTTCAGGTTTGGAATAAAAACTCGTCGCGTCGTTACCGAATAATTCCTGATCGCCTTTGCCACCCATTTCCATAAATTCCTTCGTGCCTCGCTGGTCTGCGGGTCTGGGTTCTTTCGGAGGCGCATCGTTCTGCTCAGCAGCAGGGTTCTTCGCAAAGACCTTCACAGGACCCTTCTTAGCATCAGGGCTTAGAGGGACCTTGTTAGTGACTTGTACCGAGTTGATAGAACTAAGTAACGTCCGCTCTCGGACCGCGCCTCTTCGTTGCATTTCAAGGCCCCCAATCCCGGCCACGAGCCCATCGGTACTATCGTTAACACCTAACGTCTTCTGCGTTATCCATGGGTGCGTAAGGCACTGGTCAACTGTAAAGCGCTTCTCAGGTTCAACAACTAGCATGTGATCAATGAGGTCCACTAACATTCACAATTAGTTACAAGACACAACCAGCAAGCTACCATAAGCTCGAAAAAAGAAAAAAAAGAAGGACTTACATGCCGGGTCTCCCACTGAATCCCAGTATGGAGAGGGGTAGTCAAATCGCCCGCTCTTAATCTGCTGTGAAAGCGTATACGGAAAATCGCGGCTGTATAGTTCGTCTGAGAAGGGGGGGAAACCGCATAGGCATATATACAGCACGACTCCAAGTGACCAAATGTCGACGGCTTTGGTGTATTTCCTATGCCTTCCTTCTGCCAATATTTCTGGCGCAACGTAACTCGGTGTACCACATAGAGTGGTCGTAAAGGATTCCTCGCCGATGATCTTGGCCAGACCAAAATCGGCAAGTTTAACGTGGAGATCCTTATCAACTAGTAAGATATTCTCCGGTTTCACATCTCGATGAACAATATTCCTATCATGCTATTTCAGTTATTAGCCATGCTAAAAGGAAAGAGGAAACGGGAGCTATACCAAGTACTTGATACCCTGGAACAACTGAACGAACAGTTTCCTTGTTTCGGTCTCGCTCAACTTCTGCTTCATTACGATATAGTTGAACAGTTCCCCTTCGGGCGCAAGCTCGAGCACCAGATATACAGCGTTCTTCTCGTTAAAAGTATCTTTCAGACATAGGACGTTAGGATGGCTAACTCCCATCAATACTGCAATTTCCTGCTGCAGACCATCTGTCTTCGACCTCTCATCCATACCAGGGTTTTTAGTGAAAACCTTTACAGCGTATCTTTGGCCAGTAGATTTCTCTACGCATAGATATACTTCGGCGAAATGGCCCTTGCCCAAGCGGTCGAGGAGCGTGTACTGCTGTAAAAAGGCACTGGAAGCCCGAGTTCGTGGATAGCGAAAGATGAATCGGGCCTTGTCTATCACCGCAATCTCGTCCTGCTCCTGCAGCTCACGGCGCTGGTTTCTTCCGACGATGGCCTCGTTCACAAAAGTTCCATTACCAGACATGTCCTCGAGAATAGCAACAGTGTCATCACCCTTGTTCTCGGTGAATATTAAACAGTGACGGTTAGAAACAACTGGATCATCCACAATGATATCTAGCGGAAGTCAGCACATATTCAGGTCATAGTAGAACCTAGGACAACAAAAAGGGGAGGATAAGACTCACCACACTCGGGATGTCGCCCAATCAAATATCCACCAGACGGTACACCCTTGACCTTGGACTTCTCGAAACTTTCTTCCTGTTTTAGGGCGCTAGTGTCGGTTGCATCAGACTGTTCCTTTGCCAGTACACCCGAAACATCATTAGGCAGTTGACAGGTAGAACGTTTTTTCAAGACGACACATCTACCCCCGTGTTTAGGGTCTAGCGGGAAGAGGTATCCCCATACGCCTTCTTTCTCCTCATCCTCGACCTCGTCAGAGAGAGCGGCGTTTCCATCAACATATTGGGAAGTCGGAAAAGCTTGTGTGTCTTGGGGAGGAGACGATAGTCTTTGAATTTGGGAGAAGGTCTCTTCGGGAGTACGGTGGGTGACCTGACTAGGCCGTCCATCCGGGGGCTCAGCTGTTGATTCCTTATACAAATCTTCGCTATCGCCTTGACGAGTGACGGGTGAGGGTAGATTCTGCTTGTTGGTGATGACAGGCGTTTTTAGCTGCTCGGCATTTTCTGTCTTCTGCGACAGCCGGCCGGATCGACGAGGCTTCTTTGAAATATCATTGTCGGTCTTAGAAGGAGGAGACTCCTATGAAATATTATTAGCCGAAAAGAAACGCGAGCAAATCAAAGGGTAGATTGAAAGTACCCTTCCCCGTTTCAACTGACTCTTCTCGCGTGGAGCCATGGTTGGCTGCCTTGAGCGAGGATGTACTAAAGTTCGTTTGCGACAAATCAACAAAAGAGAATGAAAAAGGACGGGAACAAATTACATCTAGCTCTATAATATAACAGGGTGTTGTAGGGTGCTGCCTTGGAATCCTAGCGAAATAAACGAGCCTAGATGAGTTGATGTAAAAATTTGTTATGACGGGTTGGTGAAGATGAAAAAGCTTATTGGTATTGAAAGAGCCCCCAATTCGCAAGAACTCCGAGTAGATAAGATTGACATTACAATGGATATAATGGGTACGATGGGTACCTCATAATTGGAAGGAACGGTCTAACACGAACACGGGACTACTATGTACATACCTACCTACACAAGGTAGCGGCTGAGCACCAACAGAACAACCAGGGAAAGTCCAGGGGAGAACTTGCGACGCTATCACCCTTGTAGTGTATGTATGTATGTATAATTGTATACCCTTGCATTTCACCGAATACATCATACTATTTATTATGTTGAGTCATAACGAGTAGTTGTCCAGCTGCGCTTCTGCTAAAATAAAAAAGTATAAAAACTCAGAAAGAGTAGGTTAGTCATATGCCATTACTTATCCGTGGTTTCCACTATATTTTGAAAAGGAATCATAAAAGACTAAAACCATGAGATTACATACACTAGACAGCTGATAGTAGGCGAGGTCATCCCCAGGTTCCTTACCTAAACCCAATGGGTGCCTGCTGCCGATGCTGCTATTATCGGTAAAGTGGGGAATCTCCCCCGTTCTACCCAAGCTTGCTATAGTGTAGGGCTGTGCAACATGTCCCTACCCTTTCGATGCACTTTGTGCCGGCCCCACCTCTTCCACCTCTTCCACCTCTTCAGTCTTGCCCTCTTAAATTTCGTCATTCAAGATTTCCGCCCTTTCCTGTACGACTCTGCATAAGGTAGGTATGTAGGTATGTACCTAACCTACCTACGTTCCGAACCTTATTATCGGATGCCTTACCTAATTGACTACCTTAATACAAGCACGAGATCTGACGTCTAGGTATAGTCTCACAAAGTACTTGGGTATACCTAAAGTTCCGAATAGCTGCATGTGAGATAATCATTTAACATTATGACAGTTTGTACGTCTTCTAGAAAGAAAGTAGCAACTTTGCTTCATATGAGGCTTAGGATTGGTCACGCGTCGTCTTGCTCTAAACATTTCGACACGCCTTAGTTTCAGGTGATTATTTCTAAAAGCCACCTGCAGCGCCTCACATGTCTTACGCTATCCACGGGATTCCTCAACCCTATAAACCTAGAGTAGTCACCCCTTTTCTAAAGATTTCCAAGTTTCAGCACTAGGTGCTAAAAGTAAAAGTAACGTATTCTACTATAACATAGCTCAAATACGTAGGTACATAGGTACAGATTAGTGGACTGGTTATACCTTGTAGTCATTACAAGTCATAATTAGCTCCTAGCAGCAGCGTTTGGATATTATACAGGAGGCATAAAGATAGAAGACGAAGTCATCTACTTTCATAGTCTTTCCACTAGCTTAAAAATCATATCTAGGAGGTAATTGCTACCTTCGTTGTATACGATTAAGATTACGGGTGCACTAGTACACATCTCCATCCTCATGAATGGGTTCCCTCTTCATCCAATGGTTCAAAGCCATGTCCTGGTATCATGACTGGGAGTGCCGACCCGATATCCTTAACTACTGCTATGGAAATAATGTCAGCAGTCCGCCAAGAGCCTTTGAACTGATTTGGTATTCTCCCCAGAATTCTCCATAACGCCGTGAACAAAGAGATCCGCACTCTTTCGGATCTGAAATTTCATATATCTTTACCAATGCCAATTCATTTAATGCAACCCCAGCCATCGTCATATAGGGTCATTTTCGTCAGTTCGTGAAGCAACCGTCGTCATCAAGTCAATCGCATGACGAGGCGGGGGAGGCGTCACAATCCTCAAAGGAGGACACAAGATCAGCGGGCAGAAAGGTGTGAGGGTCTTTGAGAGGTCCAAACGAGGTTTCTGGAAGAAGGAGCGATTCCATCGCCGTTTCTACCGTTCGGAAGTAGATGAGGAAGAATTTGAACCTATGACATTCGACTTCCGTCGACTGAGCCGATTCTTCTGTGAATCCGGCAAGGGAGATGAAGACGAGAGTGACGTGTTCGACTTCCGTCGTTTCTACCGCTCGGGAATCGGCGACTTAGCTAGCCGCCCGCCCGCGCTGATGCGCTTCTGTAGACGTGCGTCCTTATCGCGCTGGATTCGCTCGCTCGGGCTGGGACTTAAGCTGCCTGACAACGATGAGCCCGAGGCCTCGATAGCAGCACTCCGACCCCTTTTTTGCTCTATGTACATCTGTGCGCTTCGACTCAGCGGGAAGGCAGGCATCGTAGCAGGTATCTCGGCCCCATTTTGTATTAACATTTCAGCAACCGGGAAAGGAACAGCCCTGGTTTCGGGCTCTGCTCGTCCAGATGTAGGAGTAGTAGGTGATGGTGACGCCGGATCAGCCGCTGCGAGAGCCAGGAAGACCGGATGAGTCCCGCGGACTTTATCTAAGACATTGGGGTTGGCCTTTAGCGCTAGTGCATATATAACCTGTTGGATCTCGTTGCGCTTTATAGCCGCAAGGAGCGTTTCGTCGGCTGTTGGATATCTTGAGAGTGTGGCCGAAATTGGCTCGACGTAAGCCTTGTCCACATACTTTGCAGTTATGAACTTTAGGCGTTGCTCTCGTGTAGCTTGCGGACTTGGTTTGAGAGATGGGTCAAGTTTAGCTTCCCAAACCATGTTAGAGACTCTATTTCCGACAAGAAGCAATAGCTCGATGATATCGGGCGTAAATGAGGTGATGTCGAGCGTGAGTGATCGCACTTTGCTGATATGCGTTCCGAGAGATCGATGAATACCACTACATTCGATGCAGAGTATGATGGCCAAGTTGATCGATACCCACTCAACCTTAGACCCACTTCCGCAGTCAGCACACCAGCAATTGCCCTGGTCATTATCACGGAGCATCTGGAGGAGCTTGTCCGGATTTTCGTCGTAGCTACTACTGGGTGTCCTCGCGTTTGTAGGCCGCGCTCCAACTGTAGTCCGGCGAGAGGGAATAGAGCTAGTATTGGTATGCGAGCCATGATGAGAACCATGATTTAAAGATATGCTCTTCCCGGTTAGAATCGACCCGATATCACGCTTAAGGCTGGTCGGCTCCCCGGGAGACATCGGTTTCTCCTTAAGGCCGCGACCTTCGACCGCGCTCTGGAGAGCGTTATTGATAGAGAGGATCCAGCTGTTCATGTCATCGCCCGAGGTTGCCTGGTATACCCTCTTGTAATGGGGCGTAATTACTTCAAAACAAAATCGTCGCTCCGCATTTCTTGCTTCGCGGACGGATGCCATACGAAGATCAATAGGGTCCATGTGGAGATCGAGCTTCTGTTTCCAGTTGCTATATTCCGACAACTTTCCCTGGTCTAACACGACCCAGAATCTATATTTGTTAGCACGCAACCACAACTTCTAGCATGTATCAGTCTTGTACGTACTTGTGCCAACCCTGCTTATTTAGTGAGAGGGGATCTACATGGGTACCCGGCCGATTTAGAGCCCAGAGTAGACCTTCTTTCCGATGCGTCGAGTTCTTCTCAGCATTGGTTAACTGGCTGAAGTCCTTCTCTTCTAGATCACGTATACCCTTGAACTTTAAGGTTTGCGCAGGGCTATGTAAGGAGCCGTGTCCGATGCTCCCTGGAGACCTCGAGAGATCCGTGCCTACTGCGGCCATGGGCCCTGAATTCCCTGTTGGGATGGCTTTCAGCTGGGAACTAGTACTATCCGCCCGGCCAAGCTCGGAGTCGGACGTGTGCAGGTTGCCATTGGCGTTCTGGGTTGGGGGCGTATGAGTTGTCGAAGTCACAGTCTCTGGCTCATTATATTGTAGATTACTCTTCTCCAACACGCGTCTTTTCTCCTCCCGCTCACGTCTTTGGTATTGGAACTCCTTGTCAGCATCATGTACCTCGTTCGCCAGAGCCTCTAGTTGCGGTAGAAACTCCTCAACTTTATGGGCGGTATTTAAAAAGCTCCTTGCCTGTGTGTCTGCATACTTGGTTAGATGTGACAAGACTTCCTGTTCCTTGCGGCCGCCATGTAGATCTTGCATAAACGAGGAATAGTCGAAGCGCTTGAGCTCAAAATTCCTCCTCTTCGTCTGATATTTAGTGTCGCTCTCGGCAAGCTTCTTAGTCTTCACCGAGTCTTGTCGTTGGCCAAGGTATCGAGATACGTAAGAATAGTAATCCTTGCTTTCCTCTTCAAAGTCTCGTCTCTTTGACTCTGCCTGTTTGATATCAACGGTATACAATTTTCCTATGGGGTCTATAATAATCTTTTGTAAATTAGTCGCATTCTGCCTCTCGTAGGTAAGGATTTCTTTGGCAATCTTGTCAAAATAGTGATCTATAGCAGGCTGGACAGCATTGGCGTTCGTCGCAGATGCTTCCCGGAGGGCGTCCATAAACCCTACGAAAGCATCGTTCGCCTCGATCTGGGCGGAATATGCGTGCTCAGCTTTCTTTAATACTTTCTTCATCTGAGTTCTCATATTGCCAGTCTTTTGTTCAAGCGCCTTGATAGTAGCTCTGAAAACCGGGCCATCATCGCTCACGGTCATGTCTTCACCTGGCCGGGGGCACGATATATCGAGTTTGACAGATTCCCGGGAGCTTGCCGCGATAGTGGGCGCGATGGACAATGTGTCAATCTGAGGATACTGAGGGTTAAGAGGAGACACTGGCTCCTCTTGCTCACTAATGCGAGACTCGACTGATTGAGATGATGGAGCCCGGATTCTCGGAGGCACTGCTAACTGGAAGGCGGGAGATGGGGAATTAGGATGACTTGAGAGAGGCGAGGTATCTGAGAACTTCGTTAGATTCGATTCAATAGTTCAATAAGCAAACCCAATAACTCACTGGCGACCCAAAAAGAAAACCTGGCTAGAGTATCCAGGCGATGTGCTCTTTGGTCGTATTCGACGAACTATAATCATACTACTCAGCAAAGTCCAACGTGGTTGCTCAAGTTCACCTACGCTGCAAACATTCCTCCACCCGCCTCCTCCATCTTCTGTCGCCTTTGGTGGCTTCCATTTCCACGACCACTCGAAGGTTACCGAAGGGCTTCCGCCTGTAGTGTAATCGCCGACTAATTCAACATTTGCATTTTTGTGTAGATTCGGGTCTGCGTGAAACTCGCGGGTGACAAGGTTCTCGAGCTCTCTATTGGTTGAAGCATAGACGTATGTTAGACCATTAATATGTGTATCTATTCCAGGGCTGGTTTCTTCTTGGCGAACGACAAAGGTAAAGTTGAATACGAGTTCGTCGTCATTATTAAGTTTAAGAAGGAAGTTCGGGGCAATTGAAGGTTCAATATCCTAGATAAACATTATTAGAGACATGAAATAACTCCAGGCCGAAGCCATTCCTGCCTCTTGCCTCAGCACTAACCTGAATAAATTCAGCGGGACCAGAATCGCCCGATGATCGCGTTGCTGTAGCCCGAGTAGCGGGAAAAGCATTGGGGACTATAGTAGTTGAGATGCGCTTCCGAGGGCAGGAAATAACGAGGGAGGCAATTGATACTATATATTGTCAGCTTCAGTCGCGCGCATCTTGAGATAAGTTGACAAACATCGATTCTGATCCCTCAAATAGATGGCAGCGCCATCATCAAGTCTGCTACTCACGACGCCCATGGTGAGGGAAGCTGGCCAGATGAAGGCCGCGCGAAAGTAATGTAGAAGTAACAATCCAGTATAAAGTATACGACGAGAAGCAGACGAAGTATGGGATTCACGGTTAATATATCAATTAGTGACGTTGTAGGAGAGATATGTATCAAATTGGAGAAAAGGTGGTGTCGCAACGGTCGCAGCGACCGCAATGGTGAGTGGTTGCGGGCAACCAATCCGGGTTAGAACCAGAGGTGCACAGTGGAATTTGGCGGGGTCAAGTTACCAAAAGGCACCGAAGGGGGTGTCGTTGCAGCTGGCGTCGTGTTGCCCTGAGAAGTGCGCCGAATATAGCCTTGCATATAATAGTAAAAAGCCCCCAAAAGTCCCAAGTGACTCGAATGTCACCGAAGAGGCAAAATATAGCACAATATAATTAATTGCGACGTCAGACCTAAATGGCGCAGAAGTAAGTACGCGGCATTCATCACACGAACAAAGTCGAGAACGGATCAGACAGAAACACGAGCGCGGCAGGGCAAAAAGTGCAAAGGGGACAGGGACAGGCAGACAGGACAGGACAGGATAGGATAAGACAGGGACGGGACAGGGGGGTTCGCCAAAAGACAATGGACAACGAGGATCCTCTTCTTCTAGCTGAAACAATTTGGTTGGCTGGCTGAGATGACCCGTACCTTGCTACCAGGCACATCCAAAGCCCAGCTTGTATAAAATCTTTGGTAAGCAACTCGTGGACAACAAGGCTGAGCAAAAAACCTGTTCAACGCCGCATGTGATGTCAAAAGACCAGCCTATATCCAATGCGTATTTGCGTATTTGCGTATTCCTTATTTCTTATTTCTTATTTCTGTCGTGTGCTACTCGAAAGTATGATCTTGTTTAAGGGATTTCTAAATGAACACGTGTAAAATGCGTCTAAAGAAAGCTTTATGTTGCTGTATAACAGGTGGTGTAAAGAAGAGAGAAGAAAGTAGCAAATAAAAAAGATGATAGGTTTGAAAAGCGATCAGTGTAAGAGCAAGATATACATGTTAGGTATGATGATACATGTAGAGGTCTAAGCAAGTAGCACCTGCATTCGTAAAGCCCAATCTAGCCCCAAGGTTTGTTATTTTAGTCCAGATATATTACATGCAGGTAATTCCTTCCATCCCAACCTTAGAACTTAACGGGTTACCTAAGGTACATGATAGACAAAGCCGGGGGCGCTTACATAAGGTATAACATAATAAAGAAAGGATTATATTCAAGCCGACATTGAACTTAATGATTGACGTCTTCTAAATGTACCTATGCACATTGTTGTAAGATGATTAGTTCATGTTAGTACATGCGTGTGTCAATGATGTCTTTAAAGAGTCTGAAGCAAAGCAAACGACGTAATATGGTCAGATTACTATTGTTATATACCTCTACAAATGTCTTCGCCTCTGTATGTAAACACTTAATACTTATTCAATTAGCATAGCTTGAGTCTATACGTAGGCGAAGGATTGAAGGTAGTATAACACTTACGTAGGTTTGATGACGAACCTTAAGGCAGCATTGTCCGGCTTGGCACGTAGCTGACTGACCAGTGACCGTATCTCACTAAAATAGAGTCTCTTTACGATATTATGCCATAGTGAAGACATCAATCTTACTCAGAACAATTGTGCATTTTAAATTTCAAATGTTGCAACATTTTTATTGATGAAGGGTTAAAGAGACATTTGAACCGTTAAACTTTGATTCTTTATATAACTACTTAGGTAGTTAATTAATTAAACAACTAAAATAGCTTGGAAACCTTAAATAAGCGCCTCTACAGATATTTTATATATTAATTATATATATGCTTACAGGATCTATGAGAAGTACGTGTTGCGAGATAAGTAAAAATGGGAATTTTATACTCGTTAGAGATCCACGATATTGGCTACTAGACACAATTTCTAAGCTAGATGCAATTCTATAATTAAAACGCTATATAAAGATTATTTTCTCGTTTTCTCGAAAAGAAAGTATACCTCGTTACACTAAACCCCATGTGACTTGCGAAAAGGTATTGACGGTATTGACCGAAGGAGATCAAAAAAAGGGAAACTAAAAGGTCTCACAATGCGACAATGAGCCGTATCCAGTGACTTCTATTGGATGCGAATTCTATAAGTGTCCCTTCAACTCCCCTGAATGTTTAAACTTAATACATGTACAACAATAAGGTAACTCCCCTATTTGAAGTACCTAACCTACACCTAAGGTTCCAATACACACTGCATGTAAGGTATTGACCTATCGAGTTCGTTGTGGGGAAATATAAAAAAAGGTACATGACCCTAATGACCCTAATGACGTTGGTGGAACCTCCTGCACCTCGTAAAAGGAAAAGCCCAACCCCTAGGAGCCGCCCAATTGTGTTCTATTTCTAGACGTAAAACTTAGTTCGAATTGCCGACGGCGTCACCTGCAACCCACATACCACATATGTACCTAATCACCTACCTGTATTGACCTAATCACATACCTAACCTTATCATCGCCTGACCGACACCATTCTTGTCATTCTCGTCATTTCCCACACAATCTTTCTAACTAGTCTCCCACTTACCATAATTCCACGGGTCGCTTTGCAATGCTAAAAACATGTGGCGCAGATAATTCGCGGAGCAATTGTTCATAAGACCTAGTTAGCTTCGCTTTGTATTATGTCGTCTGCTTCGAGGACATCGTTCCAACGGCTCGACCGCCGCATAAACAGCCTGCAGAATAGCGAAAGACGGAGTCGTGCTGATTCTCTAGCTAGGCAATTAGCTGCTGTAAGCCATGACGATGCCTACACTTACGCTCTTCGGGTCGCCTACCTTCATTATCTCCTCCAACCCAAAGCCAAACGAAAGCAATGGGTTCCCGCACCGAAGCCACCCCCACGGACTCATACGTCCAACATTGCCGATTTAGTTAAGGAGTTTGTTCCGGGGAATTCTAGTGGCGTTAAACTCCCCCATGGATTTCGAAGTCCGCTAGAAAAGAGGTTAGAACGTGTTATCATGGGTGCTGAAAGAATACCTGGCTATAACGATGCTGCTGTCAAAAAGACATTTGCGCAGGCGTACACGGCTTTTACCGAGCAGGCCTTTCGAAAGAATATCGACAAGGAGCGCAAGGTCGAGCCGTTAGTACTAATTTTCTATTCAGCTGCTACCAAGGCGTGTAGTCTTGGCCACGAGCCGGGCGATGATTCCTGGAAACTTCTGGTCGACAGGCACCTCGCGCTTTTCATAAGGCTACTATCTAGCATCTTACGTGATCAGGGGCACGAGCGCGATAAATCGGAACTCATGGACAGGTTAAATACCCTTGAAAAGAAGCTCTTGACCAACGATCAGAACCTCTTCATTGACACAGGCCAGAATTCCGGAAATACGATTGAAGTGGTAGTGCCACTTAGCTACGATATTAAGGATATGCCCATGGTCCAATCCGTTGCTAAGATTTTTGGCCTCTCCCATTCCGACGTCCAGGGCCACATTGATGCCCAGCGGCAAACCTGGACTGAAGAAGCCGCCCTTAGAGATCTCAAGGCATACCAGCATCGGCTGAACTCTAACATGAGTGGTGCCCTGGGAAGTCAAGATTTCAACGCCGCTGAAGCGTACCAAGAATGGAAGAAGGCAGAGGCGCCCTTCCTCTCACAAATGATGCTAGAAATATTCACAGCTCGCCCAGAGCTAGCTCGAAGATCCACTGCTATTAGTCCGATTGATAAGCCATTACCTGGAAGCCCCCCAGCATATCCAGAAGATAGGTCATATCCAGAACAAGGAATAGCGAATAGGATGTCCATGTACGGCATGGACAACATACTCAACCTTGGATCTATGTCGCTTGACGACACAGGCAGTATCAGAGCTGTTGACGACGCAAATTACACTTTCATCCCTCCTGAGCCTCGCGAATTCTTCAAGATCATTGCAAAATATGCTCTTGAGTTTGATGCTGTGCACGATGGGGAGACCGAAGAATCTAGTTTGTTCTCAAAGCAGTCAATAGATCTCCTTACAGAGCTGTGTGTCCGCTGGCGAATTCCTCAGGTCACCCGTCTAGTTGTCTTCCTAGAAGTAGCAGCCCGCAGGTTCACCGATACTATGTTCACCGTAATTGATCTGGATAATGCCTTTGATTTGGTGAAAACTCCGCCGCCAGAAGTCAAGAAGCCTCCCCATATCTATCTCTATAATGAGACCCTGGCGACTATAGAGCGGAGCAGGTGGACTGTTGCGGATTATACTGTGTATCAGCAGACACTGCAAACAGTGAATGATGCTCTCCTTCGCGATCTCTACGATACTTTAATGCATTGCTACGAACCAAAGCCCCCGTCGGTTGGACCGGCGTTACACGTGCTACAAAATCATATTTTTAACGACCCTGACTTCTCGCGGAAAGAAGAAGATGCACAAGAGTTCGCTCGCCTACTGGAGTCTGGCCTGCAAGAACAGGCCGCAGTTGTCTATCGTGGCTTTCTCGATGCTGAGGTTCCCCGTAGTCAACAGGACTGGAACTTTAGCCATGTAGTCGAACTCGGCAAATCGGTCGTGAAGCTTTGCGAAAGGATTCAAAAGCGTTATAAGAAGAACCCGGAGATTCTAGGTGTGAACCCGTTAACCGTACTTGTGGAGACGATGTTTCCCAATTTCGAAGATGATGCCCATGATTTGATAAGGAGAATCGTGCAGGTCGCGCAAGACCGAGGGGAAGAGTTGCCTCTCGAAGATGGTTTCGATTTGTACAAGGAACTTGTAGAGATTCGGCGCATTCACAGATCCTCTCTTCCTAGTCGAGCTTTTACTTTCGACGTTGAAGAGTTATTGGTTGATTTCGTCTGGCGTTGGATTCACAATGCGGAAGCCCGAGCGGAGCAGTTCGTCGAGGAAGCCATTAAGCAAGATCCATTCCAAGTACGAGGCCACGGACCCGATCATATATCATTAGACTCCGAACGCCACAGCCATTCAATAATCGATATGTTTCAGTTATTTCACCAGACTGCTGATCAGGTTTTTAAATTGGAGTGGGATAACGACGTCCACCATGCTCGGTTCATGACTGCGCTATCCAAGATTTTTGCCAACAGCATTGCTCGGTACTGTGAGATCGTAGACCAGAGATTTATAAAGGAGATGGACACACCGAGACCAAACGAGAAAGAAGCGGCGGCGGCATCCCAAACGACGCAAGGAAGGTTCATGCAATACGCTAAAGATGCCTGGAATACTAAGGAGAGGGTCGAGCCGTTTCAATTTTATCCAGAGGTATGATTAATACTAACTGTATTATTTTTAACTTGATACTAACGTACCTTCTAGTCCTTAGTAAAACTTAACAACGTCGAATGGGCCATGCAAGAGCTAGATAAGCTTGAAAAGTCCATGAATGTGGATGCTTGTGCCGACATACTTGCAAAGGTTGATGGGCCTAGGAAACAAGTCAGGAGGCCAGCTAAATACGTCTTTACTATTAAGATTGTTGAAGCAGAAGAAATCAAAGCTTGTGATCCGAACGGGACAAGCGATCCTTATGTCGTACTTGTGGACGAGTACCAGAAGCGTTTACACAAAACGCGAATTGTTATGAGGTCTCTCAATCCCCGTTGGGATGAGTCGGTCGACGTAACAGTCTCCGGCCCTCTTAACATCGTGGCTACGATCTGGGATTACGATACCTTCGGCGACCACGATTTTGTAGGAAGAACCTCGCTGAAACTTGATCCGATACATTTCAGCGATTACCTTCCAAGAGAATTCTGGCTTGACCTTGACACCCAAGGAAGGATACTTTTAAGAGTAAGCATGGAGGGAGAACGAGACGACATACAGTTCTACTTTGGCAAAGCATTCCGACACCTGAAGAGGACGGAGCGTGATATGGTCCGTAAAATTACAGACAAGGTAGATTCTTCTCCAATTCCGAAATCACTTGGACAAGCAGCTAACTGAATTCAAAGCTCACACGGCATATTAACGCATCACTCTCTTACGAAGCCCTGCGAAACCTCCTCGGGCGGAACCTCGCCTCACAAGTCAATTCATTCTTTAAGCGATCGTCTACAATCCCGCAAATCACAAATACCGAAATCGAAAACGCGTTGCAGTCTCTTTTTGCGTACTTTAATGAAAACTTTGCCACTATGAAGGAAACATTGACGGAGGCAACCATGGTTGCGGTTATGACCCGTCTGTGGAAAGAAGTGCTCATGGCCATCGAAGCCCTCCTCGTCCCACCACTTTCAGATAAACCGTCTAACCAACGGCCGCTTACTCAACGCGAGCTCGATGTCGTCTACAAGTGGCTTGAACTCCTGTTTGATTTCTTTAACGCGCGAGACGAAGACGGCGAAGTCCTTGGTGTTCCCGCTGAAGTCCTTAGATCGCCTAAGTATCACGAGCTCGCCTCGCTCAATTTCTTCTATTTCGATTCTACTGACAATCTAATTCGCACGTCAGAACGTATGGCCGCAGCTAACGCCCAACGTCAGCAGCAGCAGCTTCAGGGGCAGATGAACCCCAATCGTCTCTCTGCACCGGCGTCGTTAGGCGTATCGCTTAGCCCTTCCCAAAGCGGCCCGGCTTTCGCGAGCATGGGAACTATCCGCAGGGGTAAAAGTATCATGATGAGCCGCAACCTTGGTACCATGCGCCGGGCTAAAGAAGAAAAACGGAAGGAAGCTCAGGCTGACCCATCCGACGACATGATTCTTCGCATCTTGCGCATGCGACCCGAGGCGGCTGGATACCTCAAGGAGAGGCACCGTCAAAAAGAGCGAATGGCTGCCGCCGCAGCCGCAGCCATGATAGTGAAGCAGAGCGTTACCCAAGGCTGGAACTCGGCTGGTGGCGGTTTCGGTCGGGGTGGTGTTCCGCGACGTTAGTCTTACGTTCTACAGGATCAGGTCAAATCAGACGTCGAGCAGAGAAAGAAGTCGTGTGGGGTTGAAGAGCTTGGTTTCTAAAGACGTCAGCGGTAGGACAAGGAGGGACGGTGTGATGGATTAGACTGACGTATTTGGGGTCCGGAGAGCTTAATATTCAAATGCTCCCCTCGTCACCTTAAATTTACCGCCCTAAATACGTCTTCGTAGCATTTTTGTCTTTATCTACGGATGAGTGGAAGTGAAAGGCGTTATTAGGCAATAAGTTCAGCGGCATTGGCATTCGACTAGATACCCTCACGAAGCAAGCTTTGGAGGTTTCACGGGCGCTTGAATTGTCTTTTATTTCGCTTTTTGTACCAGGAGCGGTATCCTCAGCGATGTCTTCGATTTGTCTATTTTATTTTATTTATTCTTCTTTTTTAATCACACGGCAACCGCCAAGAAATCTAATGTAACTAGCACATACCAGAATGAAGCTGTCCAAGTAACACGAAATGACGATTAATGATAACTACCATATCGCCTCGTCCGTCCAACGAAACGTGTTGTTGTTGTCATACTCACGTAGGTTTTTACCCACGAGACTCGGATCAAATGCAAGTATATATTAATGTACGTGGTCCGAGGCGGCTCACATTGGCTCTTGGGATAGTTATGATATTGGGGAAACACAAAAGACTTTGCTGTTCCTGCGCCCAACTACGACCGATCCCTATCGACCGTCGCTACTGTTTTAAGGCGGACTGGCCGTGAAGATCGTTCCTTATATGACATGTAATTAAGGCAGTCGACTACTCGCGCAGATCGCTGCGATCGGCTAGAGCACCATGTGTGTGGTATTAGACGACACCATTACCCTATCAAACAGTCAGCTAGGCGAACAGAGCACTGCGAATGGCTTCTTTTTCGCCTTCTTGGCGCCCATTATGTTATTTTTGTTATTTTTCACGTACGATGTCGTCGACAACGTACGATGCACGTATAACACCAACACCTAACTGAATTAGATTTCCTACTTCCTACTTCCTACCAACTAGTAATAGTAGTGGGTAGGTAGTTACTTTATAAGTTTCATCCGTAGAGATTTTACTATCAGATCGCGGAAATACGAAACGAATTAACCCAACGTTCCGCGCAGAGCCCTCAACTCTCCAAGGGTATTTCGTCCCGCGCCGTCGCGGTGTAGCTAGCCTGGCTGCCTGCCTGTCTTATTGTGCGATGGTTGGGCAAACCAAGGTCCATCACATGAGCAATTTTGAAACTTCTGGGTGGATGGGTTGGGAGGGAGCCCGTTGGCGATCTTCACCCCCCTCGGTGGTTCTGCGCTGGACCGTGTTTGGGAAAACAAAATAATCGGGAAAAAGGGTGTATTAAAACAATGAAAAATAAAATAAAATAACTACCTAAGTAAGGTACTTGGGCAGTAATAGTGGTAGGTAGTAATAATTGTCCAACCCCGGAATTTCCCAAATTTTCGCACCCACCTCTCCGCGCCCTTGCTATCCCCCCAGGCCCTAAGATTCGCTCGTGCGTCCTCATGAGCGTCGGGTTGGGTACCTAGTATTCCCACGCAAGGCATTTGCAGATTAACAGATTGGGGGGGAAGGGAAGGGGGTCCGTGGCCGATCTTCTCAAGCTGAAACACAGATTTTGACAGTTCAGATGAGGATGTGACGGTACCCCGTGGGCATATCTTATTCCCGGACAGTACTTGATTCCCAGAGAACAGTCATTTTTGTTCCTTGTTGGTGTTGGGCCAGACTACGAACAAGCCGCAACACCTAGTTAGTTACAAAGTATTTAATAGTTAATCAGTTAGTTAGTTAGTTACAATATTAATCAACATCGACATTATCTTGATTTTGATAATACGCGGGAATGAGTTTGATACCCCTGCTGGTTGTGTTAGGAATAGGTAATGAAGTTATTATGTTTGACTTAGATCCGTGCCGCGCGCGCCTCATTTATCCTATCAAGTGCTTACTCGGCTTTCCGTAACAACCCTAGCTTCCGTGACTTAGTTACTTGAGGTATTCGTCACGCCCAGGCTCCGAGAGGAATGTGATAAGTATATTCGAGATTCCGCCGCGCCCGGTAAAGCTCCCGGCTTCGTAGGATTCATAAGGAATCGAGAGGTTAGGATACGGGCATTTTCAGTTACACTACCGGCCGTGTCGGAACTGTCAAAATGTTGTACGCTTATACATAAATGGCAAGCAATTTAGAAGTCTCGCGTGGTGTAGTGTAGTCTTTAGATCTAGCGGTGTCGGATTGCCTAATAACCTCGCTTGGATTGATAGGTAGGCTAGGCTATACAAGTGCAATATGTGAAAAGCTAACAGTTGAACGGTGTGATTAATAGATCTTGAGATCCTCGGTACTGGTTTGATGGTCAGCATGTAGATCTATCGAGAAATAGACGAAACCTGGATCTCAAAGTGCAAATCTTGATCCTTCATTTCTATGATAAGACGGTATGGTATGGTACGGTATTGTAGGTATGTATGTACAAATACCAACTAGGTATCTGACCATGATCTTAGTGCTGAGTGGTTCTCAAAAGATTTCCGTTTCGAGCATTGGAGGATTAACGAACGAGATCCACGATTCAGAAACGCTAGTGTGTGTAATTTCACCTCGACTTTGTTCGCGTGCTCGGGGCGTAGCCAGCCAGCCAGCCAGCCAGCCAGCTAACCTAGGCCTTACAGAGGAGCTGAGGGAAACTGAGGTTATGAGGGTCCGCGGGAATCAAACCTCTTTAGCTCACCTTAGTTCCATCCCGTGGACAATACATACCTACCTCTCTCTAGCCGGGCGCTATTCCATGCTCAGCGAGAGATAATCGGAACGACTAAACATAGAAAGGTGACCAATGTAAAATGAAGAGAAATATCTGTAGCCTAAGTGGAAACCTTCGGCCACTCCTTTCAGCAGCTAAGCGCTTGACGGTCCCTTTGTGGGGTTTTGACATACGGACGACAAAAAGGGTCTTTTTTGTTGTCCCTATGAATTAAGAATCGTGGCGACCAAACGACCCATCGCCTATCAGGGCTCCATTTTCCGCATACATTAGGTACACTACATGTACAGTAGTAAAAGGAAAGAAAAAAAAGAGAAAAAAAAACACAGCTACCTAGAAGAAACCAAAAAAGGAGAAAATACGGATGACAGTCCGCAGTGATCCCTGGATTATCGCGTGTCCCGTTTTCTCGAATCCGGCGCTACGCTCCAATAGCCCTACGAATCCGGGCCATTTGTCATCTCATCAAGAGCCGATGATCCGGGTTTCCTATATGATTCGTTTCGAAGTCAAGGAAATCGGGGCAGTTTCGCGCATGGAACAGCATTTGATTGCCTCGTGTCTTTCGAAAGCCAAGACCTGGCCATAGAGCGGGCAAGACCCTGGGATGATTCCCTGTTGGGTCGGGCTGGGTGCACATGCAGATGTGCAGATGCTGTGACGTCACTCGACATATTATCTGGATGGTATGGGGGGGTCCTGGGGGGGTCAGGGAGGAGGAGGGGTGGAAGCGATAGCAACCCTCGATAGGGAGATTTCCCTCAAATTTCTTAACCGATTGCTCACCTGCTTACCTTCTTACCTGCTTAATAAAAAAATGCGACTCAAGGTAATTTTAAATGAAGCATTTCGCAACATACCGGTGACGATAAGTTGCCAATAGATGGTGGTGAAGTGCCCACCATCCGTCCAACCCCCCCCTTGTTGATCATCGCTGGGGCGAAAAGGGTAAAAGAAGGCTAGTTTGATAGAAAAGAGTCGGGGGTCTGGTTTGCCACATCTACATAGTAAATGAGTGACATTTAAGTGTAAGCTTTTGTGCTTGTAAAACCGTAGGCAGCGCCA
Organism: Daldinia concentrica; assembly: GCA_902805455.1. Lineage (NCBI taxonomy): Eukaryota > Fungi > Ascomycota > Sordariomycetes > Xylariales > Hypoxylaceae > Daldinia > Daldinia concentrica. The sequence goes on from CADCSW010000006.1 coordinate 471,858, forward strand.
GGGCCACAAGACTACAGGGTCTCGTATGGTAAACAACCAAACAGCATGTCTAGCGAAATAGGAAAGTATGTGCTGCTCATCAGATTTGTAACGAATTTTGTTTGTATGCCGTACAGCAGAGCGACGCCGATGGGAGAAACGCACAAATGAAAATGGCTTTCTAGGGTCCAGCCACTCCCGACAGATGGAGAGGGGAGATGGGCCGCGATCTCTAGACCCGTTTTGCTCATCTGCTACGCACGAAGTCCACGTACCAATCCAGTGGAGACTCGGCTCGTTGTGCGGCAAGGGTTTAGAGCCAATCCACGAAGCCGTACACAATATCCAATACATCGTTACTTAGGTAGCGGATATCGAATACGGTGTGGTAAGACAGACGGGGACGACAATTCTTCGACTACCCAGGTGGAATTCCAGTCGGAGTAGCCAACGGACAAGCAGCTACTATGTAAGGTATGGAGCATCCAACCCTACATACTGCGTGTGTGTATGTGTGTGTGTGTGTGTGTGTGTGTGTGTGTAGGCAGTGTATGTAGAAATGCAAGCGGCAAGCAACATGCAACATGCAGGCAAGCCAAGTAGCCACCTTGGGTATAGAATATGGGTATAGAATATGCGAATATTAACTTTTTTTTGTAGTCTAGACCAATGGGGGAATACCTATGCTGCTAATATAGGTATCAAAACCTGCAAAGCCCGGGTGACAATGGCTGCCACGCCGGAGCCGAGCGCGAGGCTCGAAGGAGTTGAAGCCATGGAAACTTTCGTGAGGATTTTATGAGAAATGATTGATCGATCGATACACCTACAAGAATCTCTAAGATTCCAAAATAGGTCGAATTTCCAGTAACACATGACGTCAGTATCGCTACTCAGCTTTGAGGAACTTATAGCCGAGTTGATAGGTAACTTTAGTGACTACCTTACATACCTAATAATACATTAGCATCACTTCAAGTTGAACAGGCTGAAGGAACCTTAACTAGGATACCTACATACACTACATAGGAATACGGCACACAAGATGGGGCGCGTCAGCTCATTGCCGTATTGAGCTTCACTAGATTTCCATTTCCACCCCCGAGCGACGGACTGTCTCGCATCTAGGTACATAAGTTAAGTACCTAATGTACATAAGTTAGGTAAACCCATCTGAGTGGAACGTTTACTACCGCCCGCGGACTTTGCAAGCTTAGACCCTGTTAAGTCGACTTGAGTCTCGTGGATGTGGAATACACGTTGTGGAATAGGTACATGTAGTTAAATGGTAAATGTTATTTAAGCTGTTTTAGCTATTTTAGTTACTATTCCGTGGACGATTATACTTAAACTAACCATGTTAGTTGCATGGCAATGGCGTTACCCCCCACAAACGTTCTGCATCTACCTTCGAAATGCGAGATAGATTCTTATTACACGGAGGTATTTATCGGATTTGGTTGTTTGATTCGTCTTGATTTACCTGTACACTACACTACACTACACTACACTACACTATGTATATCATGGATTTAGTCTAGGGTGTTTAAGGTACATCATATGTGTATCTATTTGTGTATCACAAGAAGACATGTCCTTGATGTCTCTGTGCCTTCGGCGCTGTAGGCGTAGAAGTACTTAGATACTACGTACATGTAGATAAGTACCCACATGGCGACATGGGCGGCCAACCCAACAGTTCGTATTGAACTTGTCCATGCGGAGGCGATAAATCTGGTCTATTATCTGGTCGACTTGGAGGGTCAAGAGGTCAGCCTGCTTCTCCCCCTACCCTGGATCTGATAACGCATCTATGTAATGTCGAGAATATTTAAAAATGTTCCTTAGAAAATATAGATACCCAGATACCGTACATACATTTATAGATCGCGCTTATACAGTTAAGTTCCCATGTCCATGTAGAGGCTATTTGGTGTTAGTGCCACAAATTATGTACCTCCGTATGTTAGGTACTTACATATATGGCTTAAAATACTTATTCGGCACTTACATAAGTACCTAACAGTGTGGATATCGGGGACCCTTCTTTCTCCCAACGTCTAAATTTGGACAATGGAAAGAACATATCTTTCACAAAGATTAAAAAAAAAGATTATATTTACGAAGACAAAAATTATAATCCAAAAATCCAAAAACAGTGATAGAAGAAAAAAAGGAAAACATACGCCTTATTATGGGCTATTACTGCCCGAATTTACGTAGGAATACATAGTTACAACTTAAACCCAACTCCCACATCAAGTTCTTCTTTCCCAGGTCTCTTTCTGCGTGGCTGGTTCGACCCGGCTATTTCCTTCCCCCAAGCCGTACTTCCCTCAGGTGGTAGCGACCGTTAGCGACCAGTAACAACCAGTCAAAAAAGGGCAAGACTAAGGGCAAGGACTGGCTAGCACATATGTAGTGTGGCCCATAAGCCAGCCGGCCAGCCCATAGTCTAGCCCATAGGCACCTTTCTCGCCCTCCCCTTGCCCTTCTTTACCCTTTTTTACCCTCTCATCCTTCAGCACCCCGACCCATCGTCCCCGCCTAAATCTTCACTTTCCCTACTTTCCCTACTTTCCCTTATTGCATCTTCTTTTTTACCAGGGTTCTAATTGGAAAAGCTAAAGACGGCCCACCTGTCCAGTTAGGTTAACGTAGCGGCCCTTTACATCCTTTACACTACATACCTACCTTGACATACATTTTGCAGTACATACCACCTCCTCTCCCAGCCTGAGCCCTCGTCTCTCCACCCACTCGCTTTCAAGCAGGGTCTCTCCTTATTCCGACAGAAGAGGCCTTCCCTTTCAGATTTATCCATCTCATCAAAGTCACACAATTATCCTATACGACGACACGACCACCTATTATCCATCTTTTACATTCGAGTATTACTATCGTTGTAATTGTATTAACTAGTCCTTAAAAACGGTTTACTGTTTAACAATCTAAATTTAACACGGTTGTCCAAATCGCTCCCTTCCGACCGCCGTCAAGGCGGGAACGCCGCGACAAATTGCGATAGATATAGATCCCTTTTCTAAACCCGCTGGTCCGCTTCTGTATTTTATTTTTTGCTGTATCATCGACATCGACATCGGCATCGTCCTGCTCCATGCGTTCGTCATAAGCTCATCCAGCGCCTATCGAACGCTGGCTCGCCCGTTTTCCTCTTACCATTTACGATTGACAACCTGCATTTCAAGACGATTTAAGCGTCTTAAATCCATAATCATGAGGGTGATGGCCGACGAGGAAACCCTGGTGGCTACTGCTGCCATTGTTAAATCATTAGCCGTTTACCCCCAAGATGCCAACTCCGTTCCTGTTCCTATCGGCACCAATTCCCAAATCAGGTTACCCGGTCACGAAAGCCATGCTAAAGAAACTCTTGAGCGTGAGCTTTCTGCCCTTGTAGTCAGGATCCAACAGCTCGAGGCCAAGGCCAGTGTTGGGAATGGTGCAGTTTTTCCTGATACGCCTAACGAGACGGCCGAATCTCTTTTTGGCGATGAGTCTCCTAGTCCCTTAGGTGGTAAATCGTCAGGAGGTCGCTCTCGATTTGCAGTCCTGCCGCCCGCCCGAAACGGCGCCAGTGAGGAACGAGCCGTAAAGGTTCTTCCCCTCACCAATGAAGATCTTGAGGGACTTCATGAGCATGTCATAGACCAATCCAAGATACTCGACAACCAACGCCAAGAGTTGACGAATGTCAATGCTCAGCTTATAGAGCAGAAACAACTGCAAGAGAAGGCCCTTGAACTCATTGAAAAAGAACGGGTCGCTGCCTTGGAACGAGAATTATGGAAACATCAAAAAGCTAACGAGGCCTTCCAAAAAGCGCTCCGTGAAATTGGTGCTATTGTTAGCGCTGTCGCGCGAGGTGATCTCACCATGAAGGTTCGAATGAATACTGTAGAAATGGACCCGGAAATCACGACTTTCAAGAGGACTATCAATACCATGATGGATCAGCTCCAGGTCTTCGCTAGTGAAGTGTCCCGTGTCGCACGTGAAGTCGGTACAGACGGAATACTTGGCGGCCAGGCCATGATCGAAGGCGTAGACGGAACTTGGAAAGAACTGACAGACAATGGTAAAGTACCTCGCGAAATATTCATTAGCATTTACTGACATATGTGTAGTGAACGTTATGGCTCAAAATCTCACCGATCAAGGTTCGTTTAAAATCTGATGTATCTTGTTGAATAATAATAATAATAGCTAATCATTATTGGCAGTACGGGAAATCGCTTCAGTGACAACCGCTGTCGCCCATGGCGACCTGACTAAGAAGATCGAAAGACCGGCCAATGGTGAAATCCTGCAGCTTCAGCAAACTATCAATACTATGGTTGAGCAACTGCGTACATTTGCATCCGAAGTCAGTCGCGTCGCTAGAGATGTGGGCACCGAGGGTATCTTAGGAGGCCAAGCCGATGTAATGGGTGTCCAAGGTATATGGAATGAGTTAACGGTAAACGTGAACGCTATGGCAAATAATCTCACGACCCAAGTACGCGACATCGCTAAGGTCACTACTGCTGTTGCTAAAGGAGATCTCACTCAAAAAATTCAAGCTGAATGCAGGGGCGAGATCTTCGAACTCAAGTCGACTATCAACTCTATGGTTGAACAACTATCCCAGTTTGCCCGGGAAGTCAGCAAGATTGCCCGAGAGGTCGGAACTGAAGGTCGCCTCGGTGGTCAAGCGACGGTAAATGACGTTGAAGGCACCTGGCGTGATCTCACCGACAATGTCAACGGTATGGCTATGAATCTGACAACGCAGGTGCGCGAGATTTCCAAGGTTACCACGGCTGTAGCAGCAGGAGACCTATCCCAAAAGATTACCGTCGAGGTCAAAGGTGAAATGCTCAGACTAAAATTGACGATAAACTCCATGGTGGACCGCTTGGGCAAGTTTGCCTTCGAAGTCAGCAAGGTCGCCAGAGAAGTCGGAACCGATGGGACCTTAGGTGGCCAGGCTCGAGTCGACGATGTAGAAGGAAAATGGAAAGACCTCACCGAAAATGTCAACACCATGGCTCTAAACTTGACATCTCAGGTACGAGGTATATCTACGGTTACTCAGGCTATTGCCGATGGCGACATGAGCCAGAAGATCGATGTACAAGCGAAGGGCGAGATACTCGTATTGAAGGAAACCATTAATAACATGGTTGACCGTCTGTCGGTCTTCTGTAATGAAGTACAACGCGTAGCGAAAGACGTCGGCGTAGACGGTAAAATGGGAGGCCAAGCAGATGTTGGAGGTCTAAAGGGACGATGGAAAGAGATCACTGCCGATGTCAACACAATGGCGACGAACTTGGTAAGTCCTACTTCTACGCCATATTACATATTATGTCCAGTAAACTAATGATATTGCTTAGACCACCCAGGTGCGAGCTTTCGGCGATATAACTAACGCTGCTACCGATGGGAACTTCACCAAGCTAGTCGACGTGGAAGCTTCCGGCGAAATGGACGAGCTTAAACGAAAGATCAACCAGATGGTGTACAATCTTCGAGACAGTATCCAAAGAAATACGCAGGCAAGAGAGGCGGCTGAACAAGCCAATAAGACCAAGTCAGAGTTCCTCGCGAATATGTCGCACGAGATACGAACCCCCATGAACGGTATTATTGGAATGACTCAATTAACTCTCGATACCGATCTCACGCAATATCAGAGAGAAATGCTGAATATTGTGAACAACCTTGCCAACAGTTTGTTGACTATCATTGACGACATATTGGATCTATCGAAGATTGAAGCTCGAAGAATGGTAATAGAGGAAATCCCGTATACTCTACGGGGCACCGTTTTCAATGCCTTGAAGACGTTGGCTGTCAAGGCGAACGAGAAGTTCTTAGACCTTACATATCGGGTTGACAGTTCTGTTCCTGATTATGTGGTCGGTGATTCCTTCCGTCTGCGACAGATCATTCTTAACCTTGTGGGCAACGCCATCAAGTTCACAGAGCATGGCGAAGTGAGCTTAACAATTCGAAAAGCCGAAGGTGCCCCTCCAAAGGATCCCCGCGAGTATGCAATCGAGTTTGTCGTCTCGGACACGGGTATAGGAATCCCGCCTGATAAGCTCGACTTGATTTTCGATACCTTCCAACAGGCGGATGGATCCATGACTCGCAAGTTTGGTGGTACCGGCTTGGGTCTATCAATCTCGAAAAGATTGGTTAATTTGATGGGCGGTGACGTCTGGGTTAAGAGTGAGTTCGGGAAAGGCAGCTCGTTTTACTTCACCTGCGTGGTCAAGTTGGCAGACGGCGAGGTTGCATCCATCGAGAAGCAACTAAAACCTTACAAAGGACACCAAGTGCTGTTTATCGACAAGGGACGCACCCAATATGGGAGAGAAATCGTCACTATGCTACAGAGGCTTGGCCTTGTACCGGTGGTTGTAAACACCGAAGGAAATCCTCATGTGCCTGGATCGGATGATCCGCCATACGACGTGATCATTGTTGAGTCTATTGACACCGCCCGTAAGCTAAGGGCTGTTGAAGACTTCAAATACCTCCCGATTGTCCTTTTAGCACCAGTTGTTCACGTCAACCTAAAATCATGCTTGGATCTGGGCATTACATCTTACATGACCACTCCTTGTAAACCAATCGACCTAGGGAATGGAATGGTTCCTGCTTTGGAGAACCGTGCTACACCATCCCTGGCTGACAATACGAAATCGTTCGAAATCCTACTTGCTGAGGATAATAGGGTTAACCAGCGACTTGCTGTAAAGATTCTCGAGAAGTATCATCACGCCGTCACCGTGGTTGGGAATGGCCTAGAAGCAGTGGAAGCAGTGAAGAAGAAGAAATTTGATGTCATCCTGATGGATGTTCAAATGCCAATAATGGTTTGACGCCCGCCGCAGTGCTCCGGAACCAATTCAAATTGCTAATCGTATGTAGGGAGGCTTTGAAGCTACTAATAAGATCCGCGAGTACGAACGCAGCCTTGGCTCTCACCGAACACCTATTATCGCATTAACGGCACACGCTATGATGGGAGATCGAGAGAGGTGTATACAGGCCCAGATGGATGAATACTTATCCAAACCTCTACAGCAAAACCATTTGATACAGACCATCTTAAAGTGCGCAACGCTCGGCGGTGCTCTTCTCGAGAAGAACCGGGAACGGGAACTGGCGCGCCAAGCCGAACAAAAGAACGGCGGCAAACCAAATGGCTCAGCACACTTGAGACCCGGTCTCGAGGGCCGTTCGATAACATCGAACGAGCCTTTGATGGGAACCATGGAGAGCCCATCTCTCGTTTCGGCGAATCAAGACGATCCGCTGCATAGGGCACGTTCAACCCTCTCTGAACCTTGCGTTCAAAATGACTAACATGCGGTCGTCCCGTTCAGCTCCTAATAAGAGCTCATAGTAGCTGATCAGCCTCCATTGCCGGTCAGGCGTGAAAAAAACATCACTCGCTCCGAGTGGTGTGTCTATTCATACATCCGGAGTCCGTGTTCCAATCAAGATTTGATCTTGATCATTCTCACGATACCCATGGCCTATGAGAATGCCATCAGTTCCAGGCATCACCACCTAAGTTTCTTGTACTCTCGTTACCACAAGCTTGATTACGAGTGGTGTAAAACCCGGCTGCTGTTGTTGTCCGTTCTCGGGTCTATGCTTTTTTTTATAACGACGCACGGGGGGGTGAACAGGATGTGCCGCTTTTGGGGAGGAACTATTGCAATTGTCGGTGTTTCATTGGGCGTTATTTTGGCTTCATGTTTGAACATCAATCATGCGTCGTTTGCGAATATATTAGTCATGGGAAGGTCCTTGATAAAGTCATTTGGCTGTATCGGACTGCCGAAGAGAGGGTTTCGCCTCCTTGGGGAATATGAAGCTTATGGGACAAGTAGCGGCATGCTAGATTCCTATTGTCGAAGTCTTGGCAGATGGCTTATATCATATTCGGAAGTAAATAGTGTCGGGTCCCTGTATCATGGAATTCAGTTGGCGCTTCCTATGTTCGTTGATTGCTTGTCCGTGTCGAAAAGAGGGAGGATTAGCCTCTTGGTCCGCAAATGGTATGGGTCATCCATTAATGGATAAGAAATGACGAGCCAGGATTCTTCATCTCCTCCAAATACGTGTAAAGTTGCGTAAACTGGCTGTGTGATTTTGCCTAACATTTCTCTCGTTGGCGTGGATGTATAATCACTCACAAATCCTTATAGCTACCTACGTTGAATCCAAATAGGTAGATATGCGTAGCAATTAAGTTGTCGTCAGTAAGTATACTTGCTAAACGAACTTAAAGTGCGTGGTCACCTACCTAAGATACTCGCTGCTGAAAAAATATATCCATTGTGTTTATATTCCATAGGCAGATAGATTTGTCGATCTTGAAACCCCAGTAACTCGTCTATATATGTAGTTGACTACACCAAACGTGTTGCAAAGTTTAACGTTTATCTTGTCTCGGGATTTAAATGTATGGTTACCTATATACGGGGAAAGGGGTACAAGACTCGTATCCTAGTAATAAGGAGAGGTGAGCCTAACTAAATGCACGTGTGCCTAAAGCAACAGGAATAATGGTCGTTAACAATCTACTCCAAGTTATTATAGATGTCTATGTGTAGTGGCTTGGGAGATCGTGTTTCGAGGTGCCTTACGTGCAGACGATTACTACTAGGGTTACAATGTCGTGGCTCTTAGGCCCCTTTTCAGTCTAGAGGGTTCCCGTCACCTTGCAGCATATTATCCCCAGCGGTAGGTACGGTTAGTAATTGTATAATAATTTTACTGTGTGGTTTGAATTTGCGAATATGAGAGTATTTTATTACTTGGAAACCTATTTCTGTCTGCTTGGGGTGGTGACGGTTGTGATGGTAACGTCAACGGGTTTAAAAAACTGGCAACTAAACTGGTATCATAATAGGGTTAGGATTTGTAAGTCGAGGCGGTCTATTCTTTGTCATTCATATGGTAAATATAAAACAGGCGATTAAAGATATAGCCTTGCTACCTTAACAGTGTTTATTTAAACTTGTCTATACCGGGGTTCGTAGTTTTGAGACCTTGGAATGCACTCATTTCCCTATTCCTCTGTACGGTATTTTTTTAATACTTTTTAATAATTATTCCAAGTACTACTTATTCCTCTATAAGGCGTGCTTTGCGAACAAACTTCCTTATAAAATTGTTCCCTGGTCTTCAAAATTGGTTGGGGATTTTGTTAAGTGAGTACCTAGGTAGGTAGTTTGTAACGTACAAACTCAACTCTCAGAATAGGGACATGTTATATCCCTCTCCAAATGCTTCTTTTATAAACCGAATAGCTCTCGCTTCACGGCAATAATTCCTTCTCTTTACACCGGAGCTCTTAGTCCCTAAACAGTCTAACTAATGTTGTTACTATCTATATCCCGAGCTGACAAGAAGGCATAGTGAGCGCTGCGCATGTTTTAGGCGCGCCATAGGTCTTGGAGGCCAAACCGGCCAATTATGGTAGTTTTTCGTGACGTGCACTACTCATTGTCTCTCCCCGTGACGTCAATAACCGACGCCGGGATCTATACATATGTAGCCCATCACGGGTCTGAGTCGTATGTCCCCACGCGGGTCAAGTGGGCAGACATGACTCCTTCTGCCCAGAGCACCGCTTCCTACGGACGCGTCTAGAATAAAACGAGCCAGAAGAGAACAGCTTGGCTCGTTGGAGGAGGTAACAAATTTCCCATCGTAGCCGGGTATGTAGAGAGCCGTGGGGGAGGCTCCGTTGGTTGACTCCTCCTATTTGATTCTGGTGCATATTTTACGATATGGCTAGTCGTGTGATTGTGGGACCACCTCCGTGGGCTTTTTTCTCTCTCTTCGATCCCGAGCACGAATCCTAGGTGTGGGTTCTTTACCAATCATGGACAAATCAGCCCAACGGCATCTCGGTCAGCCGAAAAAGCATCGCCTGTCTATGATGCCCCGATATGGGCTTGGACCTGTCGATCGAGTCTCGCATCGGCTGGGTAGTCGATGGCTTGCGATTTAGACGCGATCCGCGTGTGTAGATGTATCGTTAAATGTTGATAGGTAGAAAAGGCCTGGTCGAAGCACCCCTGAACGGCATCACTCCTCCATACCAAGCAACGTTAGACGTTCAAATTTCGTTTAAAATTGCTCCCTAGGCATTTCCAAATCCAGACTGCTGATGTTGCTTATTGTATACATAGCGAGATAACGCTTTGTTATACTTTACGTTACTTGGTATCTTGAGCCTCAAAAATCATTCCTATTTTATCCACGAAATGAAGTACAAGCTTGGCTACCACTCCTATTAGACTACTCTCGCGGCCCACAGTATTCCGCCTTTCAAATGATGACATAGTGCTCGTCACAGTAGGATTAATGATCTATGTATATGCTTTCACTAATGCAATAGATGCTCTAATCTATTTCATTCTATGTACACTAGATTGGTCTGGATCTGTACCACCAGCGCCTCTGCGGGGAAAGCTTCCACGAGAGCTTCCCCTGATCTCTTGGAATAATCTATTTGGAACTGCATGCGGGGATTATACATACATATGTACGTGTCCATATGTAGGTATGGGTACGGTGGCGAATTTAGACGATCGAGTGACCGAATATAACCTCGCTCGATATGTACTTCTCCAACCCGTTATACACAATACATGGACATCTGTACCACAGCGGAAGCCCCCGCTAAATTAAACACGACGTGGCTCGATAGACGATGAAGAAAGCAACATATTATTTTTCTGCATTAGGTCCTTGCTCTTTAGAGCTCTTTTTCATCTGACTTGCATCGAACGAGGCAGGTCCGTCTTCAACAGATGCTAACAAGGCATCGAGCTTGCTCTCTAAGCTTGTCAGACTTGCTTCTAGAGCTGCGGCTTGTTGTTCGCCCCTGTTTGAGCATACGTTAGCACTGTGTCCTCAGCAGAGAAACTGAGAAGTGTCGTGCGAACTCCCGACGTGCTCTCAACGCATAACTAAAAGCAGTATAGTCTTTCAATAGGCTTGTTTTTTGAGGTAGGCTGTCCCGTTTAGCAAGCTAGAGTCTTGCAAGAGCTAGTCATGAGATGTTGACACGCTATGGGCAAAGACATGCCACGCAGAAACTGAAGAGTCTGTGCGACTTTTGGGATAGATCGGCATAGATGTTGTGACGAGAAAGGACCGGCAACCTAAACAACTTTGCTAGGCATCCGACGTGGAGCCAGTCGCTAAGCTAGCCGCGCCTAGATACGAGCCAGAGAAAATACAAAGTAAGGCAGCTAGCCACTTGTTCAATCAACCGGGAACTTCCACGGTGAAAGCGGTGTTGACGAGCAGTAGGCAGAGCAGACAGAGCAGACAGAGCAGACAGAGCAGACAGAGCAGGGTAATCATGAATAAATTTGGTTTCCCGTGTAAGGATTACACCTGGGTGGGATTTCAGATGTGTAAAGTGGGTGAGTGGCTCTGGTCTGGATTCGTTGTAGCTGCCAGGCGCCAGGCGGGGATCTAGAACATCGGGGGAGAAAGACAAGGGGCCCGCGCGATGGGGAATAGTCGTTGTGTATCATACCAACGCGTATGCATGAAGGGAATTTGGCATGACGAAAAGATGGGCAAACCAGGGGTCTAGAAGCGATTGGCATGGCAAATGATGGGATATTTGAGGCGAATTTGGGCATTTCCATGTGACTATCCTTCCGAACCTGAAGTTCGGGAACATACACATACGACTAGCTGACTTGGATGAGATCGACTGTCAATCTCTCCAAGAAGCCGTCTTGAATTACCAATAAGCTGTGATAGTAAGCGTTACGTACCTAGCGAGGTCCTGGAATGCCTAAATTCAACACATTTTTGTTAGATCAGGAATTGCCTGATGCTTATCGATGTTCTTGATGAGTGCCGCCAACTTACCTTAACCATCTCGGCTTGCGTCGAAGCAGCTGAGGCGGATACATTTGCCGAGCTTCCATTAGACTCTTGGGCTTTGGATGTGGAAGTATCCTTGTTGTCCGATGGTGATTTGGACATGATGAAGCTATTCTACCAGCTTTATCTCGTAAGTAATATAGTAGGCAACTGTTAAAGTGGTGAAGATCGGATGTGGTCCCCGGTACCAAGATTCAAGGGTGGATTTTGGAGAAAGAACCGGTGATTGGCTACTCCTTAGGGGAAAACGGTTGAAAGCTTTTTCGGTTTGCCACCCGAGAATTATCTAGTTCGGGATAGTAAACACACTGAACAATGTGACAGAAGAGGTGGAGATGTTGAGTGAATAATTGAATGAGGATTGGATAGACGACGGATCGATCCGAATAGTTTCTTGATAGGGTGGACGAACTGTCAGCCTCCCCACGTGAGAACAATCCAGGGTTTATGATGTCTGATGCTTGAAATGTCAGGATGTATACCTATTAGTATATCTGTACACTATGTATGTATATGTAGGTAGTATACGTATGAAAAGAAGATGCATGCGACTTCGGGTACAATAAATACACTATGCAAACATGGTCTTATTTCACAAAAGATCGACGGTTAAACGTTGGCCTCAAATGCAGATCTTCTCTCCAGCTGGAAAATAACCCCAACGTCAGAAACGAATATCGTCAAGATTGTCTTTCGTTTTCCGTGGTCTAGATCTCTGGATCTCGGCATTTTAAATCTCTGCTTAACGTTCTAGCGTACGGGCCGTTATTGGCCCTGATGATCTTTTGGTTTGCATTTTGTATGCAGCAAGAAAAAAAAAAAAAAAAAAAAAAAAGTAGGGTATTCAGGGATTGACGATGCCAAAGAAACGAGGGTCTCATGTCCACGTAGCTAGCCTTGCAGGCCCACGTGTTTATGTACCTAACATACCGTAACTGTATTACTATTTTTGATTGATGTTTTAGCTGCCTTTGGGTCCGTTAGATGCAGATGGCCGGTCGGAGGATTCAAGCTTGAGGTACGTCAGTCAGCTGGGAATCGGGATGAAGAAGTTAGAAAAGTTAAAAGAATTCCATCCACTTCGATGGGAAAATATGGGAAATGGTGACACTGCCGAATACGCGAATACGTTAGCCCCACGCAGTTGCCCACGGAGTCGGAGTTGCCCACAGGCATTTATGCGGCAAAAAGGAAGACTAGTACCTGTTGTAAGTGCTGTAGCTAGTATTATATACCCTTGAACGTACCCATACACTAACCTTATTGCATAAGACCAAAGTGTGCTAATAATCAGGTGATTCCCCATATTTGCTTTAGGTAGGATCAATCAATAGCGGTAATTTATTGGTGGAGGGGTTTCCTACAAACTTATGCAACTCGCATTGTTCGCCAACCCATCACAAACCACCAAAACCACCATAAAACAGAAACAGTAGGCAAAATACTGTCTTAACTGTGGAAGCCTCTTCATCTCGATCTTGTCCCACAATGACGACCGCCATGATATCTTATCATGGATATTCTCCCTTAATGCGAAGTTCTTTATGCTTGGAATCGAATCTCGAACCTGGCTTTTGGCAGCTGATGTTACCTTACGATTTTTAATATACCCCAGCATCTGACCGTCCCTTTGAATACCACGATGCCGGGACCAAGATGACATTTTTCCTACGTATTCAGGTATTCAGGTATTCAACTCCTCCAGTGGGGTGCGAGGAGGGGCAATGCAATCGCCGATACATAGCATTGAAAGCGATTGATTGCAGTAATAGGAAAATAAAATAAAATAAAACGACTGATGAGCTCCATGAGTCTGGGGTTCGTTAGCTCAAGAGGTGCCAAGACTCTCGATCCCGGGCTGAAAAATCGATTGCGGTACCCTGCGCCCTTCCCATATACTCTCATCTCATTGGTCGGCTGTCGGCAGCCCTCTTGGCTCCCGTTTCTTTCTCAACATTGGCTAGTGGTCCGACACCCCGATACCTACTTCGGTTCAAGCCTAGACGAGAGTACCTGATAAGAGTGTCTTCGCTGCTTCGTCAGCTCTATCACCATTAAACCGTTGGTCGATTTGTAACAGAGACCAGTCCCGTTTGGGAACTTTGGCGCCTTCCTTAATGGCAGTATATGACAAGATATATGAGCAGACAGACATCAGACTGTGACTCGTCAAAGGAGAGATCAAGCGGCTCTCATGGCGCTACATCGACACGACGTCAAAAGATACATCGCGAGGGAGTATGGCGGCGACTCGGGAACAGACACACGCATCCAGAACATCCTGGCAGAGAGACACGAGGTGAAGCAACCCACTGATTCGTCCAAAGTTCTGGCCAGCGATCTCGATCTCCTCTTAGCTTTGTAACCTGTCGTCTTTTATTCCCTCGGCCCTCTTGTCGTGACATTCGTTGCTCCATTCCCCATGACCATCTACGGACTTTGGGGGGGTGGTAAAGCCACCGGGCTTCGTTTTCTGTTTTTCGCACACAAAGCTCTTGTTCGCGAAGTTCGAAAAGTTCGCGGCTCCCGAAGAGACGGATATCCCTTTTTGAGTTGGCAAACGCACCCACCGAGCTACTAAGCTTTTAACCCTGTTAGCCCTGACTAGGCTGCATGAGCTCGATTCTAAACATTGCATTTCATTTATGGGTCCTTAGGACAAGACAGGCTGTGATCTTCTAGGAAATAGTCACGTTCCTGAACGAGCCTGAACAGTCTAACTCTCTCGCCCAGGTCCGGGGGGCTGTAGAGCGTGACTTCATGCCTCAATAGATACCTCGATAGGTACATAGCCAGGTACCGTGTGTGTCCGGCCGGTCGACTTATTATTTTATTGTCCCATCAGGCCATTTTTCGAGCTCGCACGTTTCCAGGACTCTCCCGCCAGCCCGCTGGCCATCAGAAAGAAACGGATGGGAAGCTAGTCCTGTAGGTGAGTTTCTATTTTTCCCCTTCAGCGATGCACTAGCTTTTCTGGGTCCTTGGGTCTTTTTGGTTCCTTTGGCTGTTTGGGTCTTTGCCGCAGCCGTTTATTTTCTGACTCTCCCTTTTGCTGTCACACGTCAAAGTTGTTCGATTCCCATCGATTCCCGTCGATTGCGCTACTCATCGAGATCTGGAAAATGCAGAGGGATCGTATATCACCACAACAGCCCGGGATCCAGAATGCTAATCTTCCACATTTCCCTTAAACATTGCCATTGACCATTACGGGGCAAACAGGCAAATCCGATCATCGATCCTTTAATGCCACACAGCATAAACATCATCACCGATTATTCGCAAACCGCTACCCGCTACCCGCACCATACACAGCACATGTGCATTCTAGCCCGTATCCATATCCTCTTGTCTCACTCTCTTTCTCATTCTCACACACATACCCTCTCTCTAGCAGAGCTTCTCATTAACTAGGTATCTCGGCATTTCACTCTCCTGTAATTCTAGACCCCACGCCCCACACACCTGGACTTTCGCATCGAACCCACGACGCGTCCCCATCTTTACGTAGCTTCGACAGCCTTTAACTGCTTGCTGCTTGTTTATTGCGGCCTACCCCTAGAAGAATAAGCAACCTCGATACTGTCCTAGCAAGGGTAGTTATTAGACCAGTTATCTCGGTGAGGAAGTGCAACTCACTTTGTGAAATATTGAGGTGTCGTGGAAGAGGTTGAATCGTTTTCAAATACTTCCAACTATTAGCAACAACAAAAAATTCCCCCAAGCGCCGAATTCTTTCGAAGCCTGCTCGACGAACTATAATAGGTCCTGCAAGTTGCACCGTCGTAATCGTCACGCACCGGGTAATCGGGAAGCCCGATGTTGAATTGAAGCTTTAAGCGATTGATCCGCAGAGACGCGGCCGAAATCAGCTATATGAATTCCCTCGAAGTGATTTTCGGCGAGCTAGGCATTACTCAGTATCTCGATGCCTTCATCGACCAAGGCTTCGATTCTTGGGATACCATTCTCGATATCACCGAGTCTGACCTGTAAGTCCCGTGCCCTGACCTGTTTCGGTCAACCGCTGACGATAGTTGCATTTAGAGACGCACTTGGTGTTAAGCTCGGCCATCGAAGAGTAAGGCGCCTACTCAGATAAATACCACCTAGTTGCCGTGTACTGACTACTCTAAAGAAACTTCAGCGTCGTATAGCGAATTATCGTGGTGTTGCGCCAGAAACATCTTTAGTATCGCCTACATGCACTAGTATTGAAGATGCCAGGGTCGACTCGAATCGGACGGAATCTATCAAGCCCGAAAAATCAGACGGGTCGGCCGTCGCGAAGCGCAAGTACAGACGACACCCCAAGGTTCGTGTTATTCTTTATCATCCGATATTTTTTTTTCGCGGTTGGGCGACTGTAATATTCCGTCCTGTATTGATATGCGACGTGGGTCTGACATTGTCATAGCCGGATGAAAATGCACCGGAGCGCCCCCCATCGGCGTATGTATTATTTTCGAATAGTAAGTTTATCTTCTGAATGGTGCCGGTCCTATTGTTGCGCGGAAGTTTTATTTTTATTGGTGCCCGCCATTAGAACCATCTGCTGACAAACTACAGAAATGCGAGAAGATCTGAAGGGTCAAAACTTGACCTTCACGGAAATTGCCAAATTAGTCGGTGAGAATTGGCAAAATCTGAACCGCGACGAAAAAGAGCCGTTTGAGAGACAGGCACATGAGGCCAAGGAGAGATACAACCGTGAACTAGCAGAGTATAAAAAAACGACCGAGTATAGAAAATACTACGACTACTTGCACGAATTCCGTAAAAGACAAGCCACCCAATTACAAGGTAATATTAATACATTCAATGGTGTTATATGAAAACATTGTGCTAATAAATTGAAAAGAAAAAGATGTTTCCAAACGTTTGAAGTTGGATTCTGATAGTATTCGTGGTAGTAGTACCAGTGGTGGTTCGGCCGGAGCAAGTGGCACGACCAGTGGAACAGTCAGCGGCTCCGACAGCCAACCCGGCAGCGAACCTCCTCCTACACGCCAACAAAGGCTAGGTTCGTCAACATCAACTATCGATAGTAGTTTCTCTCCTGGCCTGAACAGCATACATCATGGGGACGAGTTGTTACATTCTCCTAGAACACTTTCGTTTGATGAACAAGGTAGCGGGCGGTCGCGTGGATTATCAAGCCCCACTTCCCGTGACCACTCTTCTCATCATTCAAGTCGTCGATCTGGATGGGCTGACGGCCACCGAATGTATGGAGAATCATCCGGTGCGGCGGTTTCCTGGTTCGACCCGAGAGGCATTCAAGGAGCCTTGGTCCACTCCCCCGATAATGTTTTACCTGGCTCCGCCTCAAGCCACGGCCTAAACAATATATCCGGTCGTGTTTCGAGATCCTCCGGGTCCGGATCGAGTTCGATGTCGCGGCCGCCATCTTTAAAAACCGAACAGTCCTCGACAGGTAGTATAAGCTCGCTTAGTTCCTACAATATCCCGAGAACTCCTAGCGATGCGTCACTGCCGATACATGCTCTACTATCATCTAAGCCAGAGCCGGCTTATCCTTCATGTCCACCTCCACCAGCCCCACAATCGCAGTTACCAATAATTCAACCACAATCTGGTCGTCCGTCAGGCGACCAATCAAGCAGTAATGGTACCGAGGCTCGTGATAAAGGTACGTCAGTGTATTTTGGAAGGTTGAACTTGACAATTGACACCATCTAGGATTTCTTCCGGGACATAGTATTCCAAAGTATTCAACGCTAGGCTTTCAGAAGGATGCCGTTTTTGGTATGCCGGTCGAACCAAAGTTAGGTTCTACTTCGAAGTTGGGTAGCCTAAGTGAGGCTAGTCTTGACGGTATTAGTGCTTTGCTCAAGGCGCGGGAGATCGTCGATCGACGGTAAAAGGGGGGAAATAGGCGCAATACGTTGCCCTATCTTATTTTCCCCTGTGTGCATCTGCACCAATCATATTTGCATACTAAGGATTGACGGAGTATGGTATTTACGATATTGGGATATTTATGATTGACATTACTTGGATGGAAACGAGCGTTCGGAAGTTGCAATACGACATGATACCTAATGGCGATCATCAACAGTCGCTACTCGGATTCCCCAGGGTTTGCTATTTTCCCTCTTTATATCCTTAGAGGTTTTGACGAGCGGCAACTGCGAGACTGAAGTTAAAATTAGCTGAATACCCCTTTTCTACCCCTGTGAAAATCTTGAGGCAGCCGATTTCGAAAGGAGGATTTTCACGTTGCATATGGGGGGTTACATGATGAGATGTGACTACTAGTACTTACTACCGTCGCTATAAGACTTTACATATAGGAGTTTCTTTTCCTTTTTCTTTGAGGGAACTGCTATCAGGTGGCACTCTACGAAAGATAAATGACAAAAATTCGGGCGTTGAGGTGTCTCGGGCTTGTTTCATCATATACCTTAGTATATTTGTCTTTCCCGCCATGAGCGAGACGTTCAACGGCCGATGGGTAAACTGCGATCTAGGAAGTTGGTGTCGGTTGCTTTGTGTACTTTCTACGTTATCTTCGTATAACTAACTACTTCGCTTAGTCGATTAGAGCTGGAGGATAGCTGTAATCCTTTCGTTGTGGGATACACAGCAAGGGAATAGGAGCAAGATATAATGTTGCTTATCAAACGGTCTAATATGATTAGTGATGGTGATATAATAGTAATGTAAAGTATTCGACGTATGATATGGTGACTATACTAAACCATATAGTTTAACTAGGTAGTAAAAATACCTAACTAGATTAAATATTACAAGGCAGAGAGAGTATTTACTAAATCTATAACTTATGGAAGTATACCTACTATACTGGTTCGTACCATTGAACGTTGCAATATTATACGAAACATTTGCACACTTCAATACCTAGGTAAGTATGAATAACTTAAAAGGCACATAGAAGCTGTTTAGAATTTGACGACGAATGTACTTGTATACTTAGATACGTGGTTAGGTACGCTCCATGCAGATCAGATGTACGGAATACCTAATGTATACTACTCATTCATCATCATCGCACGTAACTCAATAATAAAGTAAGTGGTGCGCCGACCACGAGCCGCATTGCCATCATGACCACCGTGCCAATTCCATCACAAAACGATCGCTTGCCTGTTTTACTTATTGACATGTTCGTTCCACCCTACAACCTGTCTGAATCATCACATCGTGTGCATACATTAGGTTAGGTAGGTGCCTAGGTAAAAATTTCTTTTCTTTTTTTTTTTTTCCCTTCCTTTCCCCCCATTCCAAAAGTTCGAGTAGCGACGAACAAATTTCACTTATCAGGCCTCGCCAGTCACTTCTGCGGACCAATCCCTCTTGATCTCGAGCTCTAGAAGCTCGGGCGTGTTTTCGATTACGAGGCCCTTTTCGTTGGCTAGATGCAGAAGGCAGATAAAGCAGAAACTGGTTGAGATATCGTCCATGACCGACCTGGGATACACGGACTGTAGGTCGTTCATGACTTCTGTGAACTTGAGTGTCTCACCCTCTCCCTTTTTGATCTTCTCGGGGTCCTTTGCTGGGGTAGGGAGTCCGGTGTTGTTACCCTCCTGTAGTGATGGGTTAGATTAGTCTGATATCAATTTACGGAAGCTTGAGTGAAGGGAACAAATTTCATTCTGATGGCTTACCTCCTCTATATCTGGTAGTCCCAGGCCCTTCCAGAGTTCCTCCTTCAACCGGCGCACGTCTACCTTCTTTGCTACGCGGGCGTATTGCACATACTCCGGCCTTAACCGACGCGTGGATGTGACTAATTGCGTTCCGAACCCACCGGTCGTCATGCCGTTATCGAGCATACCGGTAATACCGATATCCTGTGTGGCGGGGACGTCGGCGCCCGGCGAGAAGTGATCCCTAGCATCGGCAAACTCGTCGTCATCATCGTCTAGCATGCCACCACCGGGCAGCGGCATCTCGTCATCGAAGAAGTTGGCGTCATAGTCACCCGTAGGAAGCACCGTATCCTGGTCAGCATTCTGCATCGGTTCCCTTTGCGCCCAGAAGGCTTCATCCATATCACCTGGGATGACGTTCTTATCTTGCTGGTTGGTATTTCCGAACAAAGCCGTCTTGTTGCCAAAGCGGCTACGACGACCCAGGCGAGCTTTGGGTTTGAGGAATAGATTAAGAAGCTGCGTTGAGTTAAAGTGCTTATCGTCGGGGAGTAAATTCCGAGTCTTCGACTTCCAATCCTTCTTGGGTAAGGAGATGGCAGAGTTACTTGCCGCCTGGGTAAATATGGTCTCGGCCAGTTTCTGATCTAAGGGGGACGCAAAGTCTATCTCGAAAGGTTCTTTCTCCTTTCGCTGGCGGGTGCTCGTCTCGGGCTTGTTCGCGTCCTTGATCTTTCGTATCCTCCAGTGCTCCGGGCCGGCCCAATTCTTCTGGAGAGCTTGGTCGAAGTAGCCTAGGATATCTTCGTGCATCTTATCGGCGCTCTTAGCAAGATTCATGGACACAACGTAGTCGCCATTCTCCTCGTCGATACCGTATACACCATCCCCACCGTCACCCTCAACTATTCCGTCGTCGGTACCAACTTTGTAAGGCCGCATCTGGGGTTCCAGCGCAGCTTCTCGTGCCCAGGCTTCGCCACCTTCGCCGAATGCGACATCAAAACCACCCATGGCTGTCATATCGTCAAAACCGGCGGGATTGTCATCGTCAATAAACATCCCAGACTTGTTGCCGACACCGCCACTTCCGCTGTCATCCTCATCCTCATCTTCTTCTAGGGCACGTAGGAATGGGATGTCCAAAGAACCTGATGGGTTACCAAGCTCAAAAGTTTTTAGTGACGGGCATATGTCTTGCTCATCTAATCTGGTGAGGTCGGGAAAGAACTTAGCGGCGAGGGCGCCAATATCGATTTCTACATCTTCCTCTTCTTGAGCCGGTTGCTGTTCTGTGATAGTAGCTTCCTGCTCTTCTTCTGCTTCTTCGTCCTCGTCCTCGGGGCTGACATCTTCTCTCCTTCGAGGTTTAATACCATCTACAGAAGCGTCGTTGGCATCGTCGCTACTGTCGAATACAATACGACCCTGGCCGTCGATCATAAGATGGTTCAATAGAAGACCTTTAGCACCACCTTCGTCAAAATCCGCCGAGGCCTTCTTGAATAATGGATCTACCGCGAATTCTAGTTCGAATTTCTTCAGCTGCAATGAAGCGAAGGACGGTGCGAGAGTCGCTTCCGAAGACCGTTGCTGCGAAATGATTAGAATATTTTTGTGTTGCATACTGGGGTCTGAAGCTCACCCGCTTCTTTGACTTCTTCTTGACCACATTGCCGTCCTCGTCTACTTCTTCTTCGCTATCCTCGCCCTCACCATCACCTTCCCTATCCTTTTTCTTGGAATTACTGTCGGCCAAACCACTTAGTAGCTTGCCTGTCTCCGTAGCTACACTGTCGACTCTGCTGGTATAAATTTTGACGCAACCATCTAAGGTGCAACTTGCTCTCTGAAAGTTAACGCCGTCTCCGTCTTTTAGTAGGGACATATCATGGAAGTAATCGATGAGGGCGAAATTCCAAGAGTTCGTGGCGTTAATTTTGTTATCGGTGGCCATCTTCATCCATTCTTCAAAGTTGGCTAGAATAGGCACACGCTTCATGGGCGTCACGCCAGTATTTGTACCGGCTACATAGACATCATCGTCGTCATCCATAACGCGTCGTGGCGTATGGGGAGAACCATTTTCGCCCTCGGCCAGCCTGTGACCGACTTTCTTCGCAGGCGTAGCCGCAGCCGCCTGCAGTTCGTTAATCTGTTTTTCGTGGAGGGCTCTTCGCGAGTGTAATCGTCCCCTCTTCTCTTGGACGTCGTCGTTAAGAGGGATTCTAAAATTCGGCCGTAAGGTTTTGGTTGCTAGGGGGGTCATGACAACTGAGCGACCAGCGTAAACAATTAAGTTGACTTACTTTAGGGGGGATTTGAATGGCGAGCCGGAAGAACCAGTTGTCATTCTACTGCCTGCGCTGGCGCGAGGGACATGAGCTACTCGAGGCATCTTTGGTTGTTGTTTTTGTATTACATGTAAAGTTGGGGGACTACATGCGAATTGTTTGGTCGGGGTTGAGATGCAGGTCGCACACAAGAGTAGCTATCTTTTCGTGTTTTCCGAGTTGACTGGTTACTTTGATTTCAACTTTGCGCAACATTCAAGTAAACAAATCGGAAATGCGCTAACCTCTTTGGCTGTGATTGGGCTGGATTAGCTTAGGTAAGGTTGGGCTATGTACCTAGGTACTGATATGGATAATGGACTGGACCTTTCCTTCCAACCTTCCACCTTCCACTCTCCACCCATCCCGCATTGTAAATATGCGCCACATTACTGGTGGTTAGGGTAACACGCGGCATGTGGCTAATTCATCCATTAAGCAAGTAAAAAAGGTACCTAGAAAAGAACCAAAAA
Source organism: Daldinia concentrica (assembly GCA_902805455.1). Classification (NCBI taxonomy): domain Eukaryota; kingdom Fungi; phylum Ascomycota; class Sordariomycetes; order Xylariales; family Hypoxylaceae; genus Daldinia; species Daldinia concentrica. The sequence goes on from CADCSW010000006.1 coordinate 494,232, forward strand.
AAGAAAAGAACCTTAAGCTCCCTCGCTCCGACTGCCTGTCTTGGCAACTACGTAGACTCTACCTAACTGGGACTTTTCCCTAATGCAATAGTTAGAACCAATTCAAATAAGATTATACATATTCGAACCATTTAATCCTTCCAAATTGCCCTTTTCCTTAGGATATCTACCGACTTACCCCATGTTCACTTACCATTCAACTTACCATACTTGACGTCAGTGTAACGCAGTCCGTTTGAGGCAACCAAGGACACTTCCCTCGAACCCGGTGGTTTGGGAACGGTAATGATGCATTAGCCAAGTTACAAGTCATCGTCAGGCGTAGCTTCAACGTCCACGTCAATTAAGAATATACCCGACGTACCACTGGAGTATCTACCGCGTATCTACCGCGTATCTACCGCGTAATTCATTGGCCTTCTGCTTTAAGTAAAAAGAAATATTCACCACATTTAATCGTCACCTCCATACCATTCGATACCTGAATACCGCTCCTACAATAATTCCTATACTTCCCTTTTTTTATTCATTCTTAAGTCTCCCTTCTCTCACATCAAAATAGACTTACAACAAACCATTATCCTATCAAATCCGCCAATTACCAATTACCAATTACCAATTTGTTTCTGATAAACATACCTATATGCGCCCTTCCAGCGATGGCAGTTCGACACAGCCAACAGGGGTAACTTAAACATGTACACCACTGTGCGTGGGAAGAGGGGATTCACTTCCCGCCCATTTTATACCACTCTGTTTATCCTCACTCTCATCGCCACATGTAGCCTGTTTATCCGGGGACCAGCAGTATCGTCAGAACAGCGACCAAGTTTATCCCCGCGATCTGGCGAAGATTGTCGTCTAGTCCACCAGGCCGAAGATAAGTGTGCCTTTGTAAGGCGCAATTGTCACGATGACGAAGCGGGTCTCATAGAGTATTTAACCTTCTATTATTGCGATCTTGAACGTGCACAGCCTCTTGCCTTTATCGTATTGGCCCTCTGGCTGGGCCTGTTATTCACCACCATCGGGATAGCTGCGAGCGACTTTTTCAGCGTTAATCTGAGCACCATTGCCACCATCCTTGGCTTAAGTGAAAGTCTTGCTGGCGTCACTTTCTTGGCCTTTGGAAATGGCTCTCCAGATGTGTTTAGCACCTTCGCCGCCATGAGCTCCAACAGTGGTAGCATGGCTGTCGGAGAGCTAATCGGTGCCGCAGGCTTTATTACCTCCGTCGTGGCCGGCTCTATGGCCTTGGTGCGCGAGTTCAAAGTCAGCAGAAAAACATTCGTGCGAGATATATGTTTTTTTATAGCAGCTGTCGGTTTTGCCATGGGATTCTTAGCTGATGGGAACATCCATCTATGGGAATGCAGTGCCATGATTGCTTTCTATATTTTCTACGTCATCGTTGTCGTTGGCTGGCACGCAGTCTCTAAAAGGAGACGAGCACGACGAGTTAAGGAGGCTCTATCTCGCAGCCACTACTACGCACCGACAGGTGAACGTAGCAATGACGAGCTAGAACCTTATAGAGACGACCCGGACGATGAAGATGCACGGCCCATGGAACGTCGTTCTTCGGGAAGGAGTGGGTCCAGCACTACCGATGTTGGTATACTGGAACGAGGGCCCAGGATCGAGATTGGTGTACCCGATGACGATGACGATGCTGATCGCAGCCAGCATGTCGCCGCGGAGATGGCAAGCAGCATGCGTGTGAACCGCCCGCGCGGAAGGAGAAGCAATACCACGACCATAACTCCCATTCGGCCTAGTTTGGTTGGTGCGCTAGAGTTCAGATCAGTATTGTCATCGCTACAGGAGGAAGGAAACGTTCACATGCGGCCAATATACCACGCTCGAAGTTCTTCTGCCGATCTTCTACAGGCAGGACGTGTGATTGTTCGAGGGGCCAAGAGCACGCAGACGATTCAAAACATCGATGATGCTTTTGTTGCGGCTAGGAACCGAGCGCAGTCGTCCGGCGCCCTACCAACTACTCTTGATGCTGACCTTGCACCTCGAAAATCGTCCGAGGATAGAGGTAGAACCCCTAGCCCACATACCATAGGGGGGAAGTTGGCCCCTCCACCCAGTGATGATTTCGGTGGGCTCCACGCAGATAATTCTGCCCCAGAGGATCTGTCACCGAATCTCCGCCCACAGTTGCATCGCCTCCGCATCCCAAGCCCGCATGGCAGCGAAAGGTCCTCATCATCATTATCACCGTTTCCAGCATTTACAGAATCACCACTCATTCTTTCGGAGTCTTCTCAACAGCCTCCGCATCTAATACTTCCACCTGCTGCCGAAGAACGAAGCCCTTCTTTCCTTAACTTTGTTGAACACGCAAACTCGAAGCCTATCAGGTGGTGGCCTTACCGGATATTACCTCCACCACACGTCATATTTAGTACTCTGTTCCCAACCCTTCAAGACTGGAGTGGCAAAAGTATTTGGGATAAATTTGTCAGTATCATATCTGTACCAAGCATATTCTTACTGGTTATCACGTTGCCTGTGGTGGAGACTGAGGCAACAGATAATGACTCAGAAGAAAGCATTATAGAACAGCCAACGTCAGGTCAGCTAGAAAGTACAGCAGTACCAGTTTCCACAGAGCCAGGCGGCTCTATTGAGCCCGAGACGGAATGGCAACGATACAGACGGCGCGCGAGGTCTAGAGCTTCTAGTCGCAGTCACTCACCTAGTCTCATCTCCGTGTCCGCTCCGGATAATATTCAGGGGCCAGACCAAATTCAGGTGGCACCAAACCCTCCTCCGGCACATGTGCAAATCCCAAAACCTGCTCCTGAACTCTTACAAGATAGCTCAACTCTAGGTGACGACGAACAAGGATGGAATCGTTGGCTATTAATTCTCCAAGTTTTTACCGGCCCATTATTCGGCGTGTTCATTGTCTGGGCGAATATGATCGAGGATCTTGACCAACCCGTCTCAATTTTCATAAAAGCCCTAATGATTTCACTTGCTTGTTCCCTAGTTCTACTTGGGATTATACTTATATCTACGTCACCGGACCGCCGGCCTAAATACCACTTTTTATTCTGCTTCTTAGGTTTCTGCATATCAATAGCCTGGATATCCACGATAGCTGGAGAGGTAGTTGGAGTACTGAAAGCATTCGGTGTCATCTTGGATATATCAGAAGCAATATTAGGTCTTACCATATTTGCGGTTGGTAACTCAGTGGGGGATCTTGTCGCGGACGTGACTGTCGCACGGCTTGGATACCCAGTCATGGCTTTGTATGTCGATACCTAAACTAAGAACAGGATTTATTTGACTAACATTCGATAGGTCGGCCTGTTTTGGCGGCCCGCTTTTGAATATCCTACTCGGCATTGGACTTGGAGGCGCGTACCAGACAATACATGCGGCAAATAAGAAGAAAGCGAAGCACCCCGACAGGCCGATACACTATAAACCGTACCATATCCAGGTCAGCGGGACGTTGATGATCTCTACCATAACGTTACTTTTCACCCTGTTCGCATTGTTAATTATAGTACCGATGAACAAATGGATTATGAGTAGAAAGATTGGCTGGGCTCTAATCGGACTTTGGTCGATTAGCACGGTGGTGAACTTGGTTATCGAAGTGACAGGAGTCTGGCAGGATATAGCATAAGGGTTTTAGGTTCGGACATGGAGGTTCGGACATGGAGGTTTCGGATTAGTTTTATTAATAAATACGGCGGAACGGGATTGTTACGTTTTTATGCTATAGTATAGTATATACAATTAGCAAAACTATTAATCTTATTTGAAAGTAATGTCAAGTCGCTTATATTCCCCTTAGACTGTGGTTCTGTCCGATACCTACTAGTTCACTATCTTTATTCGACGGAGGTAGATGTGCTCAAATAATCTTACCTAAATGCTTCGTTGTAACGCTACTCAGTAAGCACCGGATTCTCAGTTCTTAAATTTAGGCAAGTATGTATGTTCTCTCCGGCGTTGCACTAGTGATTAACGCACCATTATACGTTATAACTATATTCATGATGATAAGGAGATCGGCACGTACTTAGGTTAACTAGGTAGTATATACTGTTGGTTTCCATCTTAGGCGATGGTGTTTGATTCGAATGTAACCCAACAAGAAATTAACCAAAAAAAGGTAACCTAGAATACATGTATAATCAAAGCTACTCGATTACACTGTAGTCGATTTAGTTCGGCAATGCTAATTCAGCACTTCCAGTGTATCTCACGCCGTATTTCATACGGATTTAGCAAATATATGTGCAACATAGCCAGCCCCCTTTAAACATGCTCGATCAGAAGTGACCCCGCAGGACTATTAAAAAGACTACTCGAAAGCCAGTCCCATGAAGTCGTTTGGTAGCGCAAGGGCTAATAGTTAGAACTCTATTTGAGTCAGAAGCTATAGAGAGAGTTATGAAAATTGACGGTAGAGATAAGTTAGTGGACCACCTTGTGAAGGGGGATCCTTTGGTTCCGCTAACACATCTGCTGAGGGAACCCGGGAATTCTGACTTAAGCAGGTCTACTTGTCTATTTGACAAAGTAGTTGTAGCGTAAATCGAGACCTCTGCTAATATTGTACCAGACTATACCAAGTCTGTAAGAGAGGTCTATCTCGATGCCTTCTTAGGCTTCTCTTCTAAACTTATGATGGTATATTAGGGACTGGGCCTAGTGGCCTAAAACCTGGAGATACTGTTTGCGTCGCTGATCAATCTCCATTTCCAATTCTCCCGAGGAAGGATGATTTATCAGAGAATGGAAGTTCACATTTAGTACATATTGGAACATGTTTTGTCGTAGGCTTATTAGACGAAAGGCCTGCTGAGATGGTTAAGAGGGGTGAGCTGGAAATTGAGACATTCAAAATACACTGAGGGGTTGTATTCATTCCGAAAATTGTCAATAGTTGATACTGAATAGTTACAATATGAAGATATCATATATGTGTGTAGCCCCTATTCCGGTACGTCCTTGATGTACTTGTTGTCTCCGGGGGAGGTACATGTTACATGTACTAAAGTACCGAGTAGTCGAGCTAGTGTGGAGCATGTGGGACATGTTGAATTTCAATTGGCCCTGACCTTGACCGCCTTCATTTCAACACGAGTTTACCTTAGGTACCTATGTAATGTACCTAACGCACACTAGTGTAAGTGCACCAAGTACACTCAGTACACAAAGTACCTCTCAACCCCTCCCCCTCTATTTTCCCAATTTCAGGGGTCCAAGTATTTAATTACTTACCATTGAGAGGCGCAGCTATTAACACAGACGAAGACGCTACCTAGATACTTTTTACAAGATTAAAGACACGCGTCCCGAACTCAAAATTTGACCTTGTCTCCCTCACTTAGTTAACTCTTTAACTGTGTCTAAGGAAAGAACAAAATATCAACTAAAATTACAGTGTACAATATGGACGCCGGTGCCCCCCCTTATCCTCCCCTAGAGGACCGCCCGATCAAGAACACAATCGCCCTCTTCGATGTAGACGAGACTTTAACGCCGGCGCGTCGCGCTGCTTCGCCCGAGGTTCTTCGCACGCTCGAGCTACTACGACAGAAGGTTGCCATTGGATTCGTGGGAGGATCGAACTTGCCCAAGCAGCAAGAGCAATTAGGCGCTGCTGACCGCCCTGTCACCACCATGTTCGATTTCTGCTTCAGCGAGAACGGCCTGACAGCCTACAAGATGGGTGCTGAGTTGCCCTCAAATAGCTTCATCAAGTGGCTAGGCGAGGACAACTACAAGGAGCTTGCCAACTGGACCCTACACTATATTGCCGACCTTGATATCCCCATCAAGCGTGGTACTTTTATCGAGTTCCGCAACGGCATGATCAACATCTCCCCCATTGGCCGTAACGCTAGCACTCAGGAACGTAATGACTACCAGGCTTACGACGAGGAGCACAAGATCCGAGAGACTATGGTTAGCAAGATGAGGGAGAAGTTTGGGCACTTGGGTCTGACGTGAGTTAACCTCCCCCTTGTCTTAATCCCAATATCGAACAGAGTGGAGGAAGGGAAGAGAATAGCCCAAGCTAACTTGCCAAACTACTCTAGCTTCTCGATCGGTGGCCAGATCTCCTTCGACGTCTTCCCTACGGGTTGGGACAAGACGTACTGCTTGAAACACCTCGAGGACGAGGCCAAGAAGCACGGCGGCATCCAATACACCAACATCCACTTCTTCGGCGACAAGACCAAGAAGGGCGGTAACGACTACGAGATCTACGTCGACTCCCGCACCATTGGCCACTCCGTCGAGGGCCCCGAGGACTGCATGAGGCAGATAAAGGAAACCTTCGATATCTAAAGTTCGAGCTTGGAAAGAGGGAATCCTACGACGATGATGAGTGAAGACGATGACTAAGAACCGCCTGATAGATCTGGCTAGACCATGTTGCATTTGCACATGAATGAAATAAAACAAAAAGAGAAGTTAAAGAGGTAGAGAGTGCTTAGGCAACTCATGGACATATAATCCTCAATCCCTATACACCTCCTTTAAGACTTGCCCCTAAAATACGTCCAATAAAAATAAAATAGATGCCTCCAATTGTAAAGGGGACCAAGACTTATTATTCTGGTATTTAGTTGGCCAATTCATCAAAATGAAATACAACCTAGAATCACGCCTATGCAAAGACCTAAAGTGCCAACAGCTCGCCGTTTTCTTAACTTTGATTTCATTCAGGCATGACTACCTCCATAGCCTACTTAACCAGGTATATATATTCAAAAAGTCAACACCAGACCGCAAATTCCCGGCCTGCAGAGCCTCCCCAGTACAGTGACATTATTCATGCTTGCTTGCTCGCTCTCGCTTTCTTGACTTCTAGCACGCTCAAATATCTCTTCACTCATGCCATCGTAATCCAACTCAATGCATACCAGATCCCAAACTTTCACACCCACCTACTTACACCACTCATGATGATTCCCCCTTTATCTCATCTCATCTCATCTCACCTCATCTCATCACATCTTACCTCCCAAACTCCAAATGCGGCACAATAACCGGCCCATACTTCGTCGGCGTCGTAAACGCACCATCACCCTGCACCACGAAATCCACCGCGAGACTCAACCGACTAACGCCCCCATTCGCCAGCTGCGTCTGGTTCGGGCCATACGGGGTAGCCGGGACGGCGTCGGGGTCATACGCGACGACGGCGACGTAATTGCGGCGTCCCATGAGTTTCTTGAGCTCGCGCGGCGCGCCGCTGGCGTCCGTGTGGAAGATCTCCATCATGTCCTCCTTGGTGTCGCTGACCTCGTTGGGCGACGACCGCTGCCCGTTGACGGGCACGTAGTGCGTCCGGTTGCTGTGCAGCATCTTGAGGATGTATTGCGCGGCGGGCGCGGCGACGATGGGCGAGGTTATGATTTGGTACATGGTTTTGTGGTCGCTGGGGTGGGTTGGGTCGTGGACTAGGCCGGCGCCGGCGGCGTTGACGTCTGGGGGGTGAGTGGGTTAGTGAGGGTGTGGTTTAGTTGGGGGGGGTGATAAGTGTATTAGGTAGGTATATAAAGGAAAAGGAAAAGGAAAAGAAAAAGGAAAAGGAAAAGAAAAAGGAAAAGGAAAAGAAAATAATAAAAACGGGTAGAAGAAAAGGGGTTAGCAGAAACATACCTCCAGACAAGAACGTCATACGCAAGCCCTTCTGATGCGATATCCCCTGCAACGTACGAATCAAATACGTTCGCTCGAGGTCCTTGCTCTCGTGAGTCCACATATCCTTCAATATCTCGCCGATATCCAAGTCGCCGAACTGGTTTACGACATTGCCCATAAGACCAGACTTGCCGACGGCCTTCTTGACCTGGCTGAAGCCCTGCGCAACCATCTCCTTGCCGCCGACAATACCCGCCACCGAGCTCGTCACTTTACCCAACACGTTATACGTCGTGTTAACCGCCTTCTTGCCCGTCGCAAATGTATTCGCCAGACTCTCGACCGTGTCTAGGCGCGGGTAGACGATCGGTACCGACAGCATCCACAGGCAGTGCTGCACGCTAGGCGGAAGCATGGCGATCTTGGGGAATATGCCTTGGTACGTCGGGCCCGCGAGCACGCGGGTTTGCGTCCGCTCCGATCGCAAGTCTACGCCGGCGACGACTACGGCTGGCCCGAGGTACTTGATGAAATGCCAGCCTTGGCCCGTGACCGTGAACAGATCCATATCGTGGCTTACATTCCGCAGGACTTCTAGCGTGGTGTGGTGCTGGAAGAGTAGGTACATGTCCACGGCTATCCGGCCGATGTTCTTGAACATCTGCGAGTTCTGCATGTAATCGGGGTACGAGCCGTAGCCGTCGAATCTAGGGCGAGGTTAGCATAGGGTCCTAAACATATATGCATACACACCACCTCATATGTATTTCACTCCTTGTGCTGTGTATCATCCAAGACTTACATATCATGATCGTCAATCTGGCAAATATGCGGGATCTGCGCAAACGCCTCCCTCAAGAACGGCTGGTCGAAATGGCTCGTGTAGAAGTGGAAATACGCATGCGAAACATCCTCTTCGTGGCGCGCCGTCCACGCCGCGTTCTTCCTGTTATCCCGCCCGGGCAACGCCAGCCACTGCTTCAGGAGCGGGACTTCCTTCCACAGCCTGTCGCCGTAGATCTGATCGCCGAGCCCGAGCTGGACGTGGAAGCCGCCGCAGTCGACGTTCTTCTGCAGCACGTCCTTCCACATGAAGCCTAGGCCGCCGAGTTTGCTGCGCTCGCCCTGCGATGTGGATGCTGCGAAGTCGTTGCCCGAGTGCGCTATGAATCGCCAGTTTGTCTCGCTGCGGCCGGCTACGACGAATTCGTACCGCGTGCAGCCTAGGTGCGATGTCACGGCGTATGTCCATCTTTCCGTTGCGCCGTCGCCCATCTGTAGGTCGACGTCGTATTTGAAGAACTGCCACCTTTGATGCGTGAATATCGTATGGGGCACTAGTTGTCGCGGGTTCGGGGATAGGTCGACGCTGCGGTGGATGTGGATGGTAGGGGGCTGGGGAGCATCCGTGACGATGAGAACACTTCCGTGCCAGATTCCCTTCTCGACCTCCATATTTGTATACCTAAGATACGGGCCGAAGTAGACGCCGTTCGTCGGCTGAACTTTGTACATGTCTACTCCAGCACCGGGAGGCGGTCCCGTGAAACCAGCCGCTGTCGGTGTGGCTGTTGCGACGCTCATGATACTCTCGGCATAACCGGGGGTCTGCGGCGGGAACATAGGTGATGCCATTGCGCTCTGCTTGCCGAACATGGGCGAGCCGAGAGGATTACCGTATGTGGATGCGGTAGGAGATAGAGGTGGTGCCTCATGATGGATGGGGTTAGGACCCTTGGGGAATTCCCATTGAGTAGCTTGCGAAGCTAGATGGATGTAATAATACTGGCCCGAGTTCTGGTCGAGATGTGCGATCCAACCCTCAGGCAGTGGCGGCGGCGAAGTAGGACCTTGTCCTTGGAACGGAGAGGGAGTATGAGTAACAACTGTCTGCTGCACTGGTTGGCCATTTTGCTGAGGCTCCGGTCTGGGATCGTTCGCAAAAGCAGGGTGTCCGGGATGTTGTAGAGCCGGAGACGCAAGAGCAGCAGCAGCTACTTCTGCTTGCTTCTTGGGCGGTGGTGATGATGTAGCTTGGGTAGATTGGGCTGGTGTCGACGAGCTCGAACTTGGCTGAGCTGGCCGTTGCTTCTCGTTGGGATATGCTGAAGAGCTTCCACCACCTGGATTGATACTGGAGTATGCTGGAGGAGGACTTGGTGACATCTGCATTCTCTGGAAGTCCTGTTCTAGCACACTGATCTGAAGCGCGGGTCCGCCGCTCGTATTCGACCCCGAACCAGAGGCTGAGGCCGTGCTGGAGCCTGTATTAGTGGTGCTCACTGGCGGTCGTGCTGCCTGCGCGCTAAATGTTGAAGCAGTAGGACTAGTGACGGGGTTTGCTCCTTGGTATACGGTAGGAGGTCCATGTGGCTGCTGATCGGGAGCCTCCGTCGGCGTCCAAGGACGAGGTGGCTGCTGCGTAGCTGGATGTTGTCCATATTGCGCCAACCGCTGAGCCGCTGCCGAACTCTGAAGACTATTAAGAGTTGCGGTTCCCGATATTCCAGCAGCCGCATATCTCGCCTCGATACCTCCTCCGGGGATAGTACCTGGTTCTACGATAGGAGTCTCCGGCGGGGGTGGAGATCCTCGGCTTGCTCTTGTAGTTGACGTAGAAGCTGTCGACGCAAAGCGGTTCACGCCGCTGTCTGGCATCTTGAGGTGATTATCTTCACTTACTTGGGGCCGCGCATTGCCGTTTGAGCTTGAGCTCGAAGCTGCGGAGCTCGCCCTAGGCGGAGGGTAGTAGGGTTTTTGATGATAGTTAGGGAAGGATGTGGTGGTAGTAACATTCGCTGGTTTCGCTTGGTTGCCGAGAGGTTTTGCAAAGAGACCGGTATCCTCTCCTGGAGGACTGGCCGGACTAAGCGACGCTGGTAAAGGTCTGGGAGCAGTTCCCCGTCGTTCAGCAAGACCGGGTCTTTTTTCGGTAGGACTTGTTTCTATTCGCGGGGTGGTGTCGTTAAAGGAACCCGAATGTGAAGAGCCCGGAGGACTTGTGTAGATCTTATTGAGAGAGGGCCGGCGGTCGTCGGCAGGATATGGAGGTCGGCTCGACTGAGAAGGTTGACCAAATCGATGGTCGTCGTCATCAGGATATGGTAGAGGCGCAGCAGAGCTCGAGGCGCCCGGCGGCAGGGGAAAGGTTGGCTGGGAAGATGCCGGGGCGGGATATTTGTATCTATCGGAGCTAGGCTTGGGACTCTTGGGGTTGAATATTCTCAAAGGCTCGACGGTAGGGCTGTCGCAATCTTCGGCGGGTTTATTGAGGAACATCTCCTCTTCAGGTCTCCCGTGACGATCCATCCTGTTTCACGTATTCTCCCGTACTCGGAGCGCAAACCAGATAACGAGGCGCAAAAAAAAGTACCGGCAGAATACGCGGGATGACGCACGGAAAAAGACGATAAAAGTTATTTATAGGCGCTTTGCGACAAGCCGGACGTCGTTTTACGTCCAGACGATGGCTTGGGCGAGGTGGGGTAGCGATGATTGGTTTTGGTTCTGTCGTGAAGCTCACTGAAGGCTGACGGCTTTCGACCAAAGGGAATAGAAAGAATACGGTACAATATAGTTACGCGCAGTACAAACATAAACGGGTGAAACGAATTCGCGGAAGGACAAGATGGCTTCGAAGAGGTCTATGATATGCGACCTACTGTCTGGCCGTATGGATATTGAGCGTGCCCCTCTTGGGGGGGGGGGGGAAGCACCTTGTCTGGTCCAGTGGACTCATCCAGCTTGGCAACTGGGAAGACAGGGCAGATGATTGGTTGGTTTACAAGTTGGCGCTTAAGAAATAGGGAATTTGGGTTGAAGCAGAATAGTCAGATAGTACATAATATTTCCAAGCGCCCAATCAGTCAGCCCCATGCAACAATGAGACCTATCGTAGGTCGCAACAATATTATACTGGCTCTCTCATAGAGCAGAAGTAGTTCTGGCTTTGCCGGTTTTCCTTGACATTATTCTATACATACGCTAACTAATCATTGGAGGGGCTAGCTCATATAATTCGCTTAGATATCAGAGCGAGAAATCTATTCTGTAAAGCCATGATAGGATGAGATGTAAATAGAGATGGTGGGTCAGCTGCACACTGCCTCTTGATTCACTTCTACTACAGCGTGCAGACGATGTTCGTCTTAACGTGCTATAGTCAAATTAAGTCCATGGTTGTAAAGTTTATTAGGTTAGAAGCCTTTCAGAATGTGTAACAGGGGTCATCCGATGACACGATGGATATACCCGTTGTCAAAGGTCATAGTATTTTCACTCGACGAGAAAGATCCCGTCATAGCCGTGCTACGGCCCGTAGCTTATAAGATAGAAAAGTCTAGGAATGTACATAGGCGGCTAACGAACCAAATTTTGGAATTATCTAGCTTTATTTGCTGGGTGTGCCCCTGTTATGCTTGTGATATGCAAGCTGTATCGTACATACATAGTACATTGGCGATCCTTCCCGTCAAGTGGGAACCATCAGAAGCATGTTTAAAATAAGAGGGCTCCCGCAGCGCCCCGCCATGAAAAAGCGAACTGCTATCTCATAAAAAGGATAGTCAACAACTTCATGTTGAATTTTGGTATATTATCAGCTAAGCTCTTGCTTCTCGTTGCTAATATTATATTATTAACTATATTTCTATAGTTATACAAACATCTTATTGATACTGCTCCGATAAATAAGTCTACCTGTTTACATATAATCAATAAGAATAGAAACATACTGTCAAGGCTGTTAATATCATCACCCTTTACTATACTAATCCCAAGTGTAAGAGAAGTATGTAGTAGTCAAATTTCAGCCTTACGAACGCCACAATACCTAAGTAGAAACGCTTTGAAATGATACAATGTCTTTCTTTGTTCGGCTCGGCTCGGTCGCGGACCCTTCGAGTCGGTTACGAAAGTAGTTTCTTCGTTCCGCTTGAAGGCAACAATCTGACGCGGCACGTGCCGCGAACAACAAGGAATGCACCATCTGCCTGGTTTAATTCATCGGCGTACGATGACTCCTAAACATATGATTCAATATATCTTATCTCTGGTGTTCGGATATCGAACTTGCCTCTTCGCGCCCGAACTACGTCTTTTGCCTCCCGTCTCCCCATAGGACGCCAATCTGAAAGAGGGATCGGGGTTCGACAATTGAGCCAATCATAACGCTCTATGCTTCCTCGACCGTCTGAATTGATGCGTAGGACGCGTGGCAGCCACCGAAATCATGTTGCGTCTGTCCCTAGATGCCTCAGCTAGGCTACGATTTCTAGCGTGTTCCGACCTGTTCGAAACTGCATTACGTAGGTACACATTCCTGACTGTTTTGTAAGTCGTAAGTCAAGTTCGGCTGCGTTAGCTATTCGCCATGGCAAGTCATATGTTACGCACTCTGTCCTGGAGCCTTGATATGTCTTTTGTATATAAGGGTTAGACTGAGCGTCCTCTGGTTTAACACAACATCTTCAGAAACAACAAGTTCATCATTACAGATCTAAACAACAATCATCCAAAATGGAAAGCAACAACAACAACAACAACAACAACAACAATAACAACCAAGCTCCCTTCTGGGAATTCATGCAATCATTTGGTCCGCACGGGGCTGGGAGAGGCGGCGTCGGCATTGATCATGCCAACTTCGGTCCTCAGTTTCCCCCGGGATTCCCATTTGACACCACCCAGCCCAACCCCTGGGCTGCTCACGGTTGGGGCCGCTGGGGCACCCACGGAGGACATGGCAGGGGCGGCCACCAACAATATCGAGACGTACCTGAGACCAGCAGGGAAGAAGATCACGGTGACACCGAAACGGAGAGTTCTCCCGAAACCTTGAGGCATACGCCGGACGAGTCAGTCACCGGCGATGTCCCACCCCCTCCGCCACCTGGAGCCTTCCCCCATCATCCTCCACCGCCTCCCGGAGCATTCCCGCACCCCCACGGTCCGCCGCCGCCAGGTGCTCCGAACCACCATGGTCATTCGCACCCATTCGGTCCTCGCCGAGGACGTGGAGGTCGATGTGGACGTGGCGGCCGGCGCGGACCACATACACCACCGACCTATAGCGGCCCATGGGACTTCCGTCCCTTGATGCACGCTTTTGCCGCTCATCCATTCGCCGAGGCTTTTAGAGAATATATGGACCAAGCACGGAGTGGTCCCTCTGGCGAATCGAATGAACACCAGGACGATGCGTTCGTCCCACCTGTCGACGTCTTCGACACCGAGAAAGCATACGTACTTCATGTGTCACTACCAGGAGCACTGAAGGAAGACATCGGAGTGAATTGGGACGGCGAAAAAATCAACATCGCTGGGGTTGTATATCGTCCGGGCAATGAAGAGTTCCTCCAAACCTTGTCTTCGAGCGAAAGGAAGGTTGGTATGTTTGAGAGAAGCATCAAGCTACCACCTCCCGGAAGTGATGAGAAGGAGGACATTGACGGTCTCAACATCACCGCTAAAATGGAGAATGGTATTCTCATCGTTACCATCCCCAAGACTGAAAAGGAGTGGACTGAGATCCACAAGGTTGACATCGAGTAAACATGGATGTTGCGGGGTTGAGGGGTTAGGTATATGATGTTTAGTTATGGAATATTGATAGTAATCTCATAAGATGGAATGGTAGGCGTTAGGAGTTGCAGGTAGCACAACCCCCCGTATAGCAATAAGTAATTAGTTGTTTAAAGAACACTTCCATGTTCTCTGAATCATCGTATAAACCCCTGAAAATATCTTAATAATGATACCCTAGATTGCTTCTTGTATTCACTATGATACTCACCTAATAGCTATTGCTTTACATTCCACCAAGGCTTGCGGGATAGTATCCCTTATCTGCTGTGACAAGGGCTATAGTTTCATCAAGTCCATTCATGCTTTGGTATTTTCTGTGGCTAGTACATCCGTGTCAAGCTCTTGCATGACTTCGACCACTAAGCTTAGACTATCCATGAAAGAGTTGACGGCTACGCGAAGCATCCTGTTGGTGGTGGCTTTGTACTCGGTTCGTAAGATATTCCCGCCTGAATTTCCATTGATGGTGTCTTCATCTGACTGGTCAATGGAGAAAGTTCGCTTCACCAAAGGCGACAATTCTTTGTCGACCTGTAGTGCCTTTAGGGCAATAGATGCTAGTCTTGGTGTAGGGAATGGCACCTCAATCGTCCTAAGAAGCAGTCTTAGCCTTAAGTTATTAGTGGATTACAGGTTACGTGTGCTAACATACAGTGCACATGGATATTGTATGTTTGCTGTTGAAGCCATGGTTGTCATATGCTTTTCCCCAGGTGAATAGAGTCTGGGGTGGATTAATGGCTAAGAGGATTGGAATGTAGATTGCGCAATGGGCAAATAGTTAGGTTGCAATTGTGAGCCGCGGCGGGGAACACAGGGAGGGCAGGACTCGCAGGAGAGCAGGAGGGTAAGAGGGTAGGAGGGTAGGAGGGGTAGGCAAACCAGCTTTCCTCTATGTTTGAAATGTTCCGCAAAAGACGATAAGATAAGATTTGGTAGGAGAATAAGAAGCGTTGGAATTCAGCTGCGGCTTATGAGGCCAGCGTTTCAGCCACCTATGTAATCGGTCTAAACGGTTGCTAAGCAACGGCTTGACCGGTAAACACGACAGGGCAGACAGGGGGCTTAGGTTATGGTCTTAACCTAATATGGTAAGAGGTCAGATGAGGACGCTATGCGACGGGCCAGAAGTTTGACCCATGTCACTTTCTTACCCCAACATAACAACAATCAAATAATAATAGAGCGAAACCATACAAAAACATCGTTTTCTTAAAAAACGCCCATTAATAATTTACATCACATACTTCAACCTTTCTTCCTTCTTATCAACTCCCCTAAATCTCATTGCTTGCATTCACTACTACTTGCTACCGATACGCAATATACACATCATTGAACTAGTTACCGGTACATGAACTGTTTGTTTATCGTATCCGAAATTAGAATTATTTCTTCACCGATATCATTAAACGGTCTTTCCGGGCGACTGATATATTTCTAATCGCTACATTTATAATACTGCAGGCCTGCGTTTGTTTATGCAGAGCCATTGAAGCTTCCCGTCTTCCCGTCCGAGTCTATACTTGACGGGGTAAACAAAGCCAGCTCTTGAGCCGGAAACAACAAAGGGAGTGCAGTAGAAAGAGCAGAAGCAACGATAAACCTCAGCATTCAAGATGCCGCCTTCAAGGACCTCCAACTCGGGCCAGGTCATTGAGTATATTCCAGGTATGTTTCCTTTTACTGTTATATTCGCCTAATTAGCTGGTATATCCCATATCAACTTATTCGCTTTCACCTCTTATTCGTATTATCCTACTCGGTTATCGTCCTAGTCACATTTGTTATGTCCTTTGACTCCTTGAGCATCTGCCTAACGCAGATCGAGCTGGGGAATCCCATGTCTCCCAGCATCACGCGAAATACCTTACATCCCTCATTGCTACTCAATTCAGAAGTATTTCCGGTCACATTACTAACATTCGCAGACCGCCTTTACCTAGCATCCTACATTCATCCTCCTACCGCCGACACCGTCTTTCCCTACTCCGAACCCCCAACTCGCTCGCCAAGTAAACGATCACAAAGAGCTGTCGACGGACCTTCGCCTGCCGTGTCTAAGTCGGATCGATATCCCCCATATTACTTTACAGTCGATGACAGCCTCTTATACAACGCTTTCCACCACGATTTTGGCCCACTTCACATCGGTCATTTGTACCGTTTTGCCCTGCATTTTCACGATGTTCTTGGCGCAAAGGAAAACCAGCATAGGCCTATAGTGTTTTGGAGTCGTGCAGACCCGAGGAGTAAGTCTATATGCACATGTATAAAAATCCTTACTGTGGCTGACAATTTCGAATAGGTCGAGCCAATGCCGCTTGTTTACTCGCTTGCTACATGGTTTTGATTCAGTCTTGGCCACCTCACTTGGCCCTGGCGCCGATTGCGCAGGTTGATCCGCCTCTAATGCCTTTTCGCGACGCTGGTTACAGTCAAGCGGATTACGGTATTACTGTGCAAGACATCGTGTATGGTGTCTGGAAAGCCAAGGAGGAAGGTTGCTGTGTCCTAGATAACTTCGATCTTGACGAATACGAAAAGTTTGAACGCGTGGAACACGGCGATTTCAACTGGATCACACCTCATTTCCTGGCATTCGCATCTCCGCAGCATAGCCCGGTGGCACGCATCACGGAGTCGTCAGAATTATATGATTCACTTCCCAAGACACTCTCCGCGGTCGATTCTCACCCAAACCTTCCTCAGTCATTCAAGAATGTACTAAGCCACTTTTCAGAGCGCAGCATCGGCCTAGTTGTCCGACTCAACTCGCCTCTTTACTCCCCATCTTACTTTGAGGCGCTGGGGATCCAACATCTCGATATGATTTTTGAAGATGGTACTTGCCCTCCCTTAAGCACCGTTCGAAAGTTTATCAAGCTTGCGCACGAGACGATCACTATTCGGAAGAAGGGTATCGCGGTCCACTGTAAAGCTGGTCTTGGGAGAACTGGATGCTTGATTGGGGCATACTTAATCTACCGCCATGGATTCACAGCAAATGAGGTCATTTCCTTCATGCGTTTTATGCGCCCTGGTATGGTTGTTGGCCCTCAACAGCATTGGTTACACATCAATCAAGGAGTTTTCCGCGAGTGGTGGATTGAGGAGAGACTGGAGAGAAAGTTAAGAAAGGAGCTCGCGGCGGCGAACCAGGCACCCAGCACGCCCATCCGAGCAATGCAGAAGGCTACTCTAAGCCGAAGCGCTCAAGCGTCTACACCACCCAGCAGGAGCCCATCAAACCGTACTCCTCTGGGCGAAATGGATGGCGAAAGGCGTAATGCGGGTGCGCAAGAGGACTACCTACCGGCCCCGACGCCAGGTCAGCCTCGGAAGACGAGTCGCATAGACCGACACCATCCTTACCAGCGCAACGCTGCTCAGCCTTCCCCGGTCGAGGAGGAACGTGAGGGAGCTGAGAAAGATACGGAGGTTATCTCCGTCCACAGA
The DNA here is from genome assembly GCA_902805455.1 of Daldinia concentrica. Lineage (NCBI taxonomy): Eukaryota > Fungi > Ascomycota > Sordariomycetes > Xylariales > Hypoxylaceae > Daldinia > Daldinia concentrica. The sequence goes on from CADCSW010000006.1 coordinate 511,914, forward strand.
CGGTCTAACGATGCCGAATCCGAAGAGGAATGGCTCTTACGCATGCGAACCCATCGCAAGACATCGCACACGCCGGGTCGTAGTGAAAAGATGAGATCAGTAAGCCAAAGCACGACAACAACAATATATAAGGTCATAGACAACGATGCATCTAAAGACGCTGAGAACATTGGCAGTGCTCGGCCAAAGACCATCGTGGACCAAGTCACCGGCTCGCCAACGCGGTCGGCGAGCGCTTCGGGCATATTGACCAAGGTCAGGAGCAGCAAGCGGACGGCTGAATCCAGCCGCAACAAGGATTCGGCGGGTGTACGCAAGACGAGCGGTCGGGTTGGTAGTATCAATGCCAACTCAAATGCTGGGTCAACGGCACGCAAGGTATCCGCGATATAGGAGACTGAGTCCTTGCTGTTACCGAATTGAGCGTTAACGGCTGTTTGACGATGTTGCGTTTTTAATGGCATATTCAATGATAATTAGACCCATGGACCAGCTATTTTCACGATGACGACTATGACGACCAAGTCACGGTTCCCTGCATATGCGTTTGGCGTTTGGTATCGACGAGATATATGAATTTCCCTCGGCAGAGACGATGGATCCTACTTCTTCTCCCTCCGCACTTCTCGAAGATGAATCTTCGCAAGGCCCCCTTGGCTGTTATGCTGGCATTTCTTCTCACCGGCGGACTCTCCCACATTGAAATGTTTGAATGACAAGGGCGTTACGGACTTTACTAGGTATTGGGTTGGAATGAATGGACATGAGCATTGTTTTTAATCTGGACTGCCTCGCTCGCCATGTTGCCTATCTTGACTTCGTAACCGAAGTTAAGTTGGAAAGCGGATGCGAGCAGAGCATTGGAGTAAAAGGGGAGGATCGAGTTGAAGTAACATTGCTTTCTGCTGTTTAGATAAATAAGTACGTGCATATGATGAATACTTTCTTCGTTCAATTCTGATTCGTTTCTTCAGGCGGTGAACCGTGCATGCGATATGAACGATGCTTGTATCTTGACCGAGGTCGGCATGAGAGACTTGGATGAAAATAGAAAGATGAGCGACAATCCCAGTCTGTTCCCTGTCTAGGAACTCTTTAATGCTGTTTATTAACTACATAGCTCTATTATTGACGTCAAGGAAATCGATTTTAATATTAAAACCCGCTCTATTAGATTCTCTTCGATTTGAGCTACGTAGTGAGTCTTCTGGGAAAGATTCGGACTTAGTATTGTGTCATGATATTCGAGTTGTTGTTCAACTTGTAATTTTTCTAAAAACTGATTAATCACTTTCCCGAATCCTACACTCCCGTTCCGTGAGAGTGGAGATCCCATGACCTGATCCGTCGTCGCCTTGGAGTAGGTATCTTGGGGATTTATCTTGGTTAGCTGCAGACGGACGACTCTAAATTATGTGCGCCGGCGAACAGTAGGACTGCGACGGGAAAACTGACGCTGCGCGACGAGGGACAACGTGCTTGTTGTCCGAAATACATCTCTTACACATACTATATTCCTGATTCATGCTTTGTTTGTGCCTGTCGCGGCGCTTGGCTAGATTAGATCGGATGTGAAGGGAGGGGAAATCGAGTGACTAACTTGGAAAAAAAGGGTGTCATCCGTCCAGTGAATGTTCGGATGGATTTAAGGAGGGGGAATACCTTGATACCAGCTACCTTTACTTACCAACCATACCCGATAGCTTTAGTCCGCCTTTCCCGTATCATATATATGAACATCTGCCAGACCACACGAAGCGTCCCAGGCGCGCCACCATAGCTATGAAAACCCCCGGTGCCCTAAGACGAGCCATCAAGCCATGGCACGTCTTTACGGTGCTGGCGATAATAGTGGTCATCGTCGTTGTGGTCACTCCCACGGCTATATTAGTGCCTAGGCGGAATCGCGAGAAGGCTGTTGAGGAGGACAAGAGGGTATTGTTCCCTCCTATTTATTCGTCTTTCCCTTCGCACTTACACCAGTCAATATTCCCCTTCCCCCCTTTAATTAGAGTTCCGCGATAGACCAAGCGCTAAGACTTAACGAACGTAGACTCCGTCGCAACCGGACATTGCCCGCGTGAACTTGGGTTATGCGCAGTACCAGGGCTCGCTTGTGGGCCGCGATGGAGGCGTCACTCAGTACCTCGGCATGCGGTATGCGGCGCCGCCGACGGGGGAGCGCAGGTGGCGGGCTCCGGTCGAGCCGGAGGTGGATGATTCGGGGGATCAGGTAGCTGATACGGTAGGCACTTATACCCGGACGGTTCCTTATTTCTGTGTCTTTTAGCTACTTGGTAGTTATCATCCCAAGGAGAAGGATATAGGATGAAAGGAAACAGAGTAAAGGAAATGATTCAACAGGTAGCTAACACACGGAGCGGATCTAGTTCGGCCCCATCTGCCTGGGCATCTCGGTACCGTATCCTAACGGCGGAGCCCAAGATGAAGATTGCTTGTACGTTAACGTGTGGGCGCCGGCCAACGCTACGCTCGACTCTAAGCTTCCTGTGTGGCTGTTCATCCAAGGGGGAGGTTCGTCTTTTTTCTTTTCTTTTTCTTTATCCTTTCCGTCCTCTCCTATTTACCTACCAACACCTACCTATAATAATCACAACCCCTTCTCCCCCTTTCACCTAAACCAAAGACCGACTAACCTTCAACACCGCCGCTAAAAATCAACAAAAACAGGCTACACCGCCAACAGCAACGCCAACTGGAACGGCACCGCCGTAGTCGAGCGTTCGGGCCGGAACATAGTCTTGGTCAACTTCAACTACCGCGTCGGGCTCTGGGGTTTCCTGGCCAGCGAGCGCGTGCGCGGCGGCGGGGCGGGAGACTTGAATGTTGGGCTCCGGGACCAGCGCGAGGTTATGCGTTGGGTCCGGCGACATATCGCGCAGTTCGGGGGCGATCCGGACCATGTCGTGATTGATGGGGCTTCGGCTGGGGCTGGCTCTGTTGCGCTGCATTTGCTTATTTCGTATGCGGAGGGTGATCGGACGCAGAATGGGAACAGCACTAGTGGTAGTAATAGTAGTAGTAGTGGTGGTGGTGGTGAAAACCTGTTCGTCGGCGCTGTGGGAGAATCCCCTTTCTTTCCCGCGCAGCCGATCGTTGCGGATCTGGAGTGGCAGTTCGACCTAGTACTCTCGCAGACGGGGTGCAGCGACGAAGAAGATCCAATGTCATGTCTCCGAAGCAAAGACACCGCAACCCTACAACAATCCGCGAACATCCCCTCCGCATTCCCCGGACGCCCAGGACTTCCCGCCCCATTACCCCTATTCTACTGGACCCCCTGCATAGACGGCTCCCTACTCCCAGACTCCCCATCCGTCCTCTTCTCCCAAGGCTCCTTCATCGACACGCCCATCATAATGGGCACCACCACCAACGAAGGCACCGTCTTCGCACCAGCCGACACAGACAGCTCCGACGCCATGACGCTATTCCTCCAAAACAACTACCCGCACCTCACCAGCACGCAAGCCAGCAACTTCTCCTCCAAATACCCGCGGCAAGCCGCCCTCCCCCTCCACGAATCATGGTTCCCCTCCGCGGCAACCGCCTACGGCGAAGCGACATTCATCTGCCCGACGAACACCCTCCTGACATCGTATACCCGGCGCCGGAACAACGCCCGGCGCGCGTGGAGCTACCGGTACGACGTCTACGACGCGGCGAACGCGGCGCTGGGGCTGGGCGTGCCGCATATATGGGAGTCGTGGGCTGTGTTTGGACCGGATAGTCAGCAGGGGACGGGGCGCGGGCCGGCGAGTTATTATGGCGAGGCTGCGGCTGTGGTGCCGTGGGTTATGGACTATTGGATCTCGTTTGTGCGGACTTTGGATCCGTCTACGTTGCGGACGCCCGGGGCTCCGGTGTGGGGGTTGTGGGATGCGGAGGGGGGTGGGAATGGGAATGGGAATGGGAATGGGAATGGGAATGGGAATGGGAATGGGAATGGGAATGGGAATGGGAATGGGAATGGGAATAGTACTGGTGGTGGTGGTGAGAGATTGCTCATGCAGGTGGGCAATTTCTCGATGGAAACGGTGCCGGAGGATCAGCGGGAAAGATGTGGTTTTTGGCAAGGGCTTGCGCCTGCGCTGCAGCAGAGGAGGGGGGTTCGATGAAGTTTTGGGTATTATTGGTTTTTTGAGTATTTATGTGTTTGATATGATAACGATTTACTTGGCTGATGTGGTTGATGGTTATAGTACGGGCATAGGCAGTTGGATGATATTATGGACGGTATTCTGGATAGTATATACCAATAAATATATAATCATCATGTAGATTTCTACAAGAAAATACCTATTAACTACCTATCTATGACACTTATAGACAGGCTATATCCTTTACAATTGTCTTGATGAATCTCAATTTTTTCATCTATTCTATGTCACCTGTATCTAGACCTCTAACGTACTTTAGACCATCTAGTTTCAAATATAGACACCATATTCAGGCGATGACCTTGTGAATCCCATAGAGACCTACAAGGCATTGTCGCGCCCTTACCTAACCAAGCTCCCATATCCTCGGGAAACGTAAAAGCTTTGGGGTCAACATAGGTGAATTTCGGTATTGGTACGACGACAACAGAATCATCGGCTTTTGAGCCTGTCAGTACTTCGAGTAGAGACTTCTTAACAGCTACTGCATAATGGTCCACTATGTTCTCAAAGTCCACCGCATTAGTGAGGGGTAAAGCCGAGATAGTTCCTTCAATTGCCTGGTAAACAGTGGTTGTCTGGACAAACACGTCACCTGAGGGGGACTCGACAACGACGTGGTGCAAGAGGGGATCTTCCGGGGTCCCTCCACCGCCAACGGTATACAACCGGATAGATCCGGCGTCCACATTCGCGAATCCCAGATGAGCATGCCACTCCACACCAACCGAACGCGGCAACTCTTCGACCTCGGCGGAGAAGACGAACGGTAGCGGTCTGTGGGGTATCTTCCCATCTTCAACGCCAACGTCAGCGTCAGCATCTGCATCGAAATCCTTCAAGACCTCCCAATCAGGAAGACTCGGTCTCGAAGCGGTATCGTCGCTACTATTACCATATGTCATATAGGCAGGATTATACTTTCGATCCCACGGGTCCGGCTCCTCTACCGTGTCTGTCGACAGACTAGAGGATGCCACGTGCGCTGCGTTCCACGCCGCAGAAGCGAGCAGGGCACTGTGTCTCGCTTCCGAACGGAGGGCCGAGCGCGGGAAGTATGCCACGGCGCCGCTCCACCATTGGACCTGCATCTCACCGCCAACACGCCAGAGGTGCTGCAGCGCTAGGGTTATTTGCAATGCGAGGCTACTGCTGCTACCGTCTTTCCGTATCGGAGGCAGGGTCATGGAGGCGGGTACCAAGGGTATCTGGCCCGCGATGGATACCGCAAGAGGCAATTCTGAGTTTTGGGCATCGTTATTTTGACCCTCGTCGCTCCTGAGCAGGGGATACGCGACCGCCTGGCTGTATGGGCCGATGTTGGCTGGTGCCCAGTACGACCGCGACTGGACGTGCAAACCACGTCTTTCATTTCGCTGAAAATGAGGCTGAACGGTGAGAAGAACAACTATGTCGGCGCCTCGAGGTAACATCAAATCCCCACATGAGATAGTTACTCGAGCAGGCGGGTTTGGTTCACGAAACAGGGCTCCGTAAAGCTTGTTAACGGTCGGAAAGTCTGCCATCCGCCGTAACGCGATGACGGAACTGACAATTGCTGTTGACGGTAGGGCATGTTCGCCTAGCCGTCGACGAACCTCGTCAACGATCCCAGCTGTCTGATCTTCAATGCCCCCCGAATTTCCAACAAAGTACCAGTCATTGCTACTAGACTCGGTGTGCTTATACCGAGACAAGCTCGATGTAGGTGACAATGTCTGAGATAACCCACTATGGTCATACCCTAGCTTGTCCTCGTCATGTAGTGATTCGAGAACAGTCTTGAATTCCAAATCAAGCAAGTCTGGGATACGAACACCATAACTACCTGTCTGAGATGATGCATCCGAATCCAGCTTCATCTCGACTTTAGCCTTACGAATGCTTAACCAAGCGTTTCCGCCGCCCTCACGTACGATTCTTTTGTCATCTTCATCAACTACTACAGCGCCCTTAAACAGCACCGACGGGCCGTCTACAACAAGTGTCTCAAACTCGCCGCCCTCTCCTAAGACGGCACCCCGTCCCCCGTCGCCCCCAAAGCGGCGGAGCGCACGGCGGATGCGAGACACGGCGGACTCGCTTGCTACGTTTTCCCACAGGAACTCTTCTCCCAAGCCAGCGCTAGCTACCTTCACAATACGGGCCTCCAGCCCTGCATCTCCCATATCGCGGAGCAGCTGCGCATCATCGTTCTTATCGGTACCTACAGCTTGACTATCTGTAGGAGCAAAGGGTAGCGGAAGCTCGGGGAACTGCCACAGATAGGCCAGCGGCACTAGACCAAGCCTCAAAGCAACGGACTCGACGCGGGTTCGCTGGTATGTCGATAGTATAGCGCCTGTACACAGAGCGTTGACATCCGGGTGGGCCTTGATAACAGCACGCAATAGCGGGACAAGGGACTCTGTCTCATCCTCGTCTTCGCGATGGCCATCAGGGTCCTGGTAGCTTATGCCATGGTCCACTGCTGTTCCTAGGATAGGTCGGCGGAATAGAGGTAGTCCCGTGGCCTGTGCATACAATGGGATAACTTGATGACCCACGGTCTGGTACATGAAACTATTCAGGTCGGCCTCGTCTTCTTCCTCCTCGCCACTATGGTCTATTTCCGGTGCCGAGCATGAAGTAGAGCATAAAGGGTGCTGGGGGGGTTGATCCACGCTGGGAGAGATCCGTATGGTAGTAGTAGTAGTAGTAGTAGTGCTACTGGCATCGGCCCCAGTTACCTCTTCAGCTTCAGTTCTGCCTATGCTTCCCGAAGTAGTGGTATCTATGCTATTGCTATTGCTATAGCTATAGCTACTAGCACTGGTAACTCTAGGCGGCGGGTGGAGGTTAGCTAGAGCTATAACGCGGTGCCCATTCGCCAGGCAGTGGAGAATGGAATAGAAGCTATCCTTTCCCCCGGAGACCAGCGCGACAACATGTAGGGGTCCGTCCGCTGCCATGGCAAGCAAGGCATGGGTATTCGGTAATTGCAAAGGCCTGACAGCTATCAATTTCGGAGAAATAGAAAAGAAATCGAATAGTCCACCGGCCTAACAGGGAGTCATTTCTCTCTGTACCAAGTTTTCTGTACCAGGTTTTTCTGTATCTGTACTAGGCGAAGCGGGAACAAATCTCGACTATCGCAACATCAGTGTGACACGATTGCCTCACTTTTCTTCGCTATATCTCAGCTGATCTCGGCGTGTTATGACTTCATATGAGATCTTTAAGATAGCGGTTCTGGACTTTGAGCTATGACTTGATTTCTAGCTTTGACGGGGTTAGGCATAGTCCAGCATAGTTCTAGTATAGTATACATACATACACTAGATATCCGCATTAGAAAGCTAACAAGCTAACAAGCTAATAAGCGAATCTATGCTGATCTATGCGGATAGTTCCTCAGACGGTGTCGGCTTAGCGGGGTTTCGGATTGCTAAAAGTCTCGAAGCTAGAATTTTAGGAACCGATTTTTTATCAGCAGACGTGGGAAGAGAGATAGTTAGAGATAATTAGCCGACTAAAAGCGCCCTACCATAGTAAACTAGAGAAGATACGAGTTTACTATCTCGCTATCTTGAATGGTATCCAGGTAGTAAACAAAAGTCCCTCCGTTACGCGCGTTTTTGTTATTCATATTATTTATTTTCTTGTCTTCGGGGTTTGAAAGATGGATTGTATCCGCTCGTGGATTCGTGGGTTCGTGGGTTAATTGTCGGACTTGAGTTACCAAATACCAAATGATACAACATTGAACATTGAAATGTAGAATGTACCATATGCATGTATCATCGTAGATTAGAATGTACCTTAGATTGTGTACCTACTTCCACTTACACAAAAGAACTTGTCCCGAAAACTTCAATGTTGAATCCATCCACATATGATAGGCACCTATCTACAGATACATTTTATTCTACCTACTAGGCAAACAATAGGAACTAGGATTATCACGATCACACACATTGAATTCAAGATAAAACATTTACTGGCGACAAAATCCATTGCTAGATTTAATTCCCTATCTGTACATAGGTCCCTGCTCAAAGCTATCTTCTTGTGACCAGCACTGCCACGAAAGCTATCGCAACAAACGAAGTCGGGAAAATAAACTGAATAACTAGAAATTAGACACACGAAGAGGGATTCAGTGAAGGGCCTCTTCGAACATCATCCTCTGATTCCTCCTCCCTCTCACTGATCGTGTCCTACCGCGATGGACGGCTGCTCTGCACCGCCCTTGCTGTAGAGATTACAACGAGCGTAGAGAATTATACGCCGCCGAAAATAGTGTATAGCCATTGCTTTCCATGGCAAATTCCGCCTCTGTATGGTTTTTGTCAAAATGCCCGCCCGTTCGCGCCTCATCACCAAAACCCTTGTATCCCTTAAAGGCTGCCGTAGCCGCTCCCTTGAGCTTTTTTAAATAGTCGTCATGATTGGAAGAAAAAATGGGTTTCACAATAATGGTACAAGAAGACAAGTCGATGCTGAAAAATCAAAGTGCAACTTTTGTAGTCCTCTCTACCTAGGCCTTGAGACCAGATCCATGAATGCGCTGGGGGGAATCGGTCGAATGTGTGAAAGTCATTATGTCATTAATGGGGCGTACGCCGAGATCTCCTATCGATCTTCAAAGCGTGTAAAGCTGATCTCAATCCTTCCCGAGGAATTTGGATGATTTTACTCAGATCGCTTGCGCTTCTTCTTGCCCTGGCTCTCACTGGGAGATTCGTCTGATGATAAGTCGCTAGCGCTACCGGGAACCTCGGACGCGACTTGGAAAAGCACCTTTCCGTAATTAGAATAGTCCGACTCTCCAGACGGCATCATTTCGAGTCCCTCCTCGCTACCATCAATGAGATTCATGACGATAGCGCCGCTACCGTGAGTTCGCGCGTGCTGGGATAAGTTGTCACTTCGGGAAAACTTCTTGCCGCACTCGTGGCACTCAAAGGGCTTCTCTTGCGTGTGCAGAGAACGGTAGTGACGCTTGAGGTGTTCTTGTCGGCGAAAGCGGCGGTTGCATAGCTCGCAAACAAATGTCTTGCTCGGGTCCTCAGTTAATGATTGCTTACGGCCTCGGCGGTTTGGTGGGGCTGGAAGAGTAGTAGGTCCGCTTGATCCAGATGATGATCCTGCATTGCTGCTGGCTTGCGTAGTATCATTTTGAGCTGACTGCTGCTGTTGCTGCTGCTCGTCGCTCTGACCGGAGCTGGAATCAGCAGCGACGTTCATGACGGGAACTGCTTTGCGCGATTCCTTCTTTGACTTCTTTAACTTCTTATCCTTGTGCGATTCACACTCGGACGAGCTGGCAGGACTAGAAAGACCAGTAACTGCTGTGTCCTCGGTGTCGAAATCACTCTCTGCGAAAAAGGATTCGTGACCCAGGGATAGGGTAGTAGAGCAAGTACCAGAACGCGGTCTCTTCAAATCGGCGGATTGCTCACTGATGTTAACTAGGCGGCTTACAAAGTCGTCTTCAGATTCTAAATCTGAGATATCCTCGAAAGTTGGAAGTTCGTGTTGAAGCTCAATGTTGAAATTGAAGTTGTCAGGGAGTGATTGTTTTTGGAGAACGTCACCCCTGAATTCTTCTAACGCGACAGGGGCTGTGAACTCGGACGATAGAGTGGGGTTTGACACACCGCCAACAGTTAAATTCCGAGGGTCGCAAAAATCAACGTCTTGTTCTGACGCAACAGACCGTGCATATGGTGACGGAGACGGCGATAACGAAGGGCAAGAAGTAGGCGAAAGATGATCGCTTGAGAAGCTGGAGTTGACTGAAGGTGCCTGTGTGGACTGCGATTGCAAGTAAACTGTAAGGGCAGAAAAAATTAAAGTTAGCAACCAAAAGTTCCCTTAGGCTTAAAAAGATAGGCAAGATAAGCGGTGAATTCCAATCCAAGCCCCGCCAACCCGCCCCGAAACTCAATTACACCTTTCGCAGTTCGTATTTTTAGAAGTCGGGTTTAAACAACTCATTCCCGTTGTCAAATTCAAGAAACTAGATCCCGTCCAAAACTTAAAAATTCAAAAAAGGAACAAGGACCTACCAGGTGTTAATGGAGGTGAGCCACAGCTGGCCCAATCCAAATTCTCCAAGTTCTCCGGCATTGTCTCAACCTCGGGCTTCACCATTTCGCATCCGTCAAGTCCATCTAACCCAGAGAACATGGGGTTCAGCGGTGTGGCCAGCATATCGTTTGTGTTGCATGGGCTACCCATTGAACTGCCTGATGTTGACAGAGGCGGTGTAGCTGGGTAGTAGAAGCCATCATGATCGCAAAGCTCAGTCTCTAGCGCCAGCTTCATGGGTTGGTTCTGTAGCATAATAGCTGGCCGATGTATGGCTTGTGGTGATGCCATAGGAGTCATATTACTGGTAACGGCACCAAATATCTTAGCTGGTAGGGGTTGCTGAGAGCAAGACGAATTCGGCCTCGAGTAGATCGGCGTTGATGGCAACGTAGGTACAATAGGGAATACCTGTTGCTGCTGCATCTGTTGATGCCCTGGCTGTTGACTGAAGTGGCCGTGATGCCGGTTCTCTGGGTTGGGGTCTGGCGTATAGTAGAAGAATGGTGTTGGTCCCATCTGCGAGCCCATCATATTTGAGTCCATTGTCGTGACTGATTACCTCCTGTCAGTCTTTGCGGACGGTGACCTTCTTAATCCTCTTAAGGAACTGACCTGTTACCGAATTTGGTTACGTTTGTTGATAAACTCTCTAGAGCGTTGCCGTGTCTCGTTTCGTTTATATATATTAAGTATACTAGTAGTTGTATTGTACAATAGTACGTTTGATGGGCGGTTGGCCTAAAGATGGTGGTTTCGATTCTTGGATGTTTGAATGAATGAACGGTCCTGATGTATATCAAAGACCATCTAGTTGCTTATGACTCGGTGTATATGCTGCTGTACATGGACCTGTCCTCGATTTGGAAATTCCCGGATATTATCGTCAAGCAGACTGGCTTGGGAGAGGATAGGATATGACTTTGTTGTATACTTAAAGAAGGGCAGGAAGTTCGAGGAGTGATCGAACGATTCCAAAAAGTCGAGTCACGGAAGAAACAAGAGAACCGATAGGATTATGAAGAAATAGAAGACAACCTAAGTCGACTGATATGTCGATCACGGACTAGGTAAGAGAGTAATGAACGTGGTTGAAGCGAACCTTGTAGAGGATAATGTAAAATAGTCGAAGCCCGCCCAGATCATCTACACCAGATAAAAGAGCCCATCGATAGGCACTGGAGGGCCTGCGGGTGGAATGGAAGACCCATAGGGAACCCACTCAACTCAAGGTCACCCATGTATGTCTCACTTGGGGAAGCTGACAAGGGGGGTCTAAAGATGGTCCTGGTCGGCCTGGGTCGTTACCACTGGCCAACCTTGTCTACTGCATGTCTGGGGCAAAAACGGAAACATGAGATGAGTGGGTATGTCGACTGGTACTATGTGGGCGCAGCCACCGAGCGATTCTAAATCTGGACGACACTAGAGGAGGGCGAGGTACCGCGTATTGATGGGTACATTATGTTTATGTCCCATGTATAGGTGTCTTATCCTATCCTATGTATGTTATGCTTTCCATGTTATGTCCTCTTCTCTCTTTTTATCGACGGACAGCACAAACCTTGTCCGACTGGTCGTATACCTGTCTAGTATTGCATAGTGTAGTGTACATAGTGTATACACCTTTAAACTCCGTTGGTTTGTACGCATGCGCAAGCATACGACACCTTGCATATCGCCTAGCACCGTTCAGAGAACGATACGGACTCCCAGACCCGACCTGGTATCAAGCGTACATAGTAGAGCTGCATTCGACAGCTAAACATGGGGTTTGTTGGCTCTTCTCTTTGGAGTATCATCTTTTGAAGCATTAAGTATTATGTAAATTCTAGGATAACCAATATACGGTGAAGTATCGGGTTAGCCATCTTTTCTTTGTTATCTAAGACGTTATTCGTGTACATAATTCATCATAGTCTACACTAAAGCCCTCTAACCCAGTGTAGATAGATATTCGCCAAGAGGTACATACATATAAATATTCAAACGGCTTGTACATATCTACATGTAAGTATACACTATACGGCTGATACCTTACGTAGATAATATACGTAAATCATTACATGATGCATAATTAATACATACACTACACCAAACGAACGAACAAGTGAGACGATGCCCATACAGTAGTATCTCGGCGGTCTTCCCAATGCCTCTAGAGCTCTTTAGGAAATTGATTGTCGTGGATGGTACTCTGCACAAGTTTTTTCACAGGATTTCCTTGGATGGTTGGATCATGCATATCTACGTCGTATGTATTGTATGTATTGTATTGTACAATAGTGAACCGGCACCTGTGATAGGTCGGTTTGACCGCTGGACCACACGAAGAAGCGAGCCACACAATTTGCATAATTCGTCCTTTTTTGCCAAAGCACTAGTCAGTCGGTGGTGGTTGTGTTCGGCTGCAACATTGCACAGCCAGTCGCTGAACGCCGTCCAGCCTGCGCGCGACGCGGAGTCCTCTGCGCCAGCCCATGGTGCCCATCCAGTAGAACGTCGTGATGGAATGCAGGTACGAATGGCCAGGCGTCGCGCTATGGATCACATTCGTCATTCGGCGCCTTCACGAGAAAGACTGCGCTTATCATTAAGCCTCGGACAGCCTCTTCGACTTGTCGATTGGATCACGGACGGCTTGGTATCAGATGCTCCATAGAATCCGGAACGATAGCCGATAGTGGTTGAAAGGCTATGAAAAGGCTATGAAGCCATGTATTTTTCGGGACGGGCAAACAGACTACAGTGTATATAGACAATCACAACTTGCATAGTATGATATCAATGACGTTGACCGCCGGGATAACCTCCCATCAACACCATGATGCTGCTGGGTTTCTGCAGAAACCCAAGATGCAGCCAAACAAGCGTTCCGCAATTGAAAATTCGCAAACTGCCGATGATTGGATTTCACTAATAGGCTGTGAACTGCTCGATGAAGAATTCATCTAGGTGAGGTGAGAGTGGTAAGCATGCAGTAAGAGGCAGCCTGCCATCGCGTGCGTAATACAACAGTATCGGGCATCGTATTGGATATAGACGTCAATCCATATGTTTTGGTGTGAAGTAGTTCCAGTAAATGAAGACCAATGACGGATGTGTTTTGCCTAAGCTGGACTCACATTGGCGGATTGACCCCAGATTAGCTTGTGATGAAGTAGATGTTCACAATTTATCTGCTAAAAGCGGTTGCATCGATTAGAATTGGAAACATAGGATTAGCCCCCGAATGTTTGTGTGTGAGTGGACAAATCCTCCAAAACGCGCGCGTTCCTGATATGCAAGCACTATCCATCGACTCACTATTTAGATGCAACCTATTCATCCAGAGAAAAGAGGCTAGAGACGCCGATGATACGGTATCCGTCAAATCACGTTGAGGCCTTCTGTTTATGGAACGTGCTTTGATTTGAATGAATTTTTCTTGCCTCTCTTCGGTGTATCACAGGAATCACAGGAATCACAGGAATCACAGGAATCACAAGACGGGGTTGGCTGATACCAGCCGTAGGCTTATTCCGAGAGAGAACATTTGTCACAATTGTCAACGGTCAACTCGGCGAACATTCTGTTACATGAGATTACACCCCACATTTCACATCTACATATCGATGTGATGAAGGTTCCGATGGGTCGGTTCTTTGCACCGACGTAGTGGAAGCGTTCTATGTAGCTTCAGCACGACTGGACTCGATAGTTTATAGGGTTATATGTTAGATTAGATGTTGATGAAACCAACGTACGGCATCGTGATGAACCGGAAAGACGGAGGTGACAAGTTGAGGTGACTTAAGACTTAAAGGTGACTTATGGTGACTTAATGTTACTAGTAAGTAAATCAACGAAGCAACGGGCGTCAGGTTGTCAGATGTCAGGCGTCAAACGTCAAGCGTCAAGTCAAGCGGGAATAGGTGGGAAAGAAATAAGCTTCTTTTTCTTACTTTCTTTTTTTAGCTTTGTTAACTTGCAGAAAAGGTCTTGGAAGTAATATGGCCGTTACGAGACTCGTCATCACTATCAAAGGCATGTCCTTCCTGCCTTTTTCGTACTTCGGAATCTTCTAATACAGTCATTGGATACCGATGCCGTTTCTCTACAGCACCTTCCACACACGGTTCGGCCTCGGAACCACTATGTACAGAGAACATTGAAAATAAAAAAAATAAGAAATCGAAAATAAAAATAAAGAAAGAGGAACATCAATTTACTTTTCTTTTTTAGCCCGTCCGCACCGCAACGGCTCAACGTGGTCTCCTCGTGTAAGTCCACAAGCATCATCTCCACCAGTTTGCATCAGAACGCCATTCGTAATCTTTTACGTGAGTCGATACCAACTTTTCGGATCTTCAAACAACGTGCCCACTGCTGTCACGCATGATGCAGTTGCCGTTCGAACGATCATTAAAGCGGCCTCTATGTATCATAGCGTACATTAGAAGCCGCATCGCAATATTGGTGATACGCTCGCCTATTGCACCATTACCTTGCTACCGTTCCTAGCGTACGGAAGTGTACTCTGTATCAGCGTACATAGGTAGTATGAATACGTACATAGGCGTTAAGGATTCTCGATTCTCTGGGGGCTGTGTCAGGCCGTACAACTCTGCATTGGTAAGTATTGTGCATTATAACGTGCTATCGCAGTCCAGAGAGAGCTGTTTGGGTATCATCAGAACATCCATCGCTCGTTTCATTATTTTGCCGTGCATATTAGTGCATTTGCCAATGCATTGGTACTAGCATTGCATTAGAGATTGCGTTCCTGAATAAACCTAGGAATACATACATACACACACATATACATAACATTACGCATGCATATACGTATCTACATACGCTTGTTAGTACATGGGTTATGTATTATGTATATCTGTATGTACTGTACAGGTATGCATTACTATGACCCATACCATATCGTCAGTGCTGTTATTCTACGTATGCTACGTCGTACTAACATAGCGGTGGAGCGGTGTTTTATCGGACTAGAGTCCCAAATCAGGAAGCTTTATCAGGGTCCAGACAATAATTCCACCGCCAGAATGCCTAGACAACTAGACAGCTCGCTGGGACTTCCGACTTTACAAGGTATCCATAACAGTTCCGTGGAAGCCTTCCGGCTCGACAAACCCCAGGCGAGAACCCTCATAGCTAATTTGCCTCCCATTATGCGGCCTGTTACCCGGCTCCCACAGTGCTGGAAACTAGAATACGTCAGGATAATCAGGATAGCTTTGTCCGGTCCGTTGATAGATGATAGAAAACGGATAGAAGTACTGGGTGTTGTGAGGTACATCTATACTTGACTATACTTGACTACAACTTCACTGCACCAATCGCATTTCTCTCGGCCTATTCATCGACCAGTACCTTGCATGCCAAATTTGTGCCTGCAGATTCGTCCTGCAGGAACGATGCACCAGCGGCATATTATTACTTTACTGAGTAAAGCATGGCAAGTCGGTATGCAAGCAGGTAATTGATCCGGAGCTTAAGATAATCTGACAGTTGGAGATGAAAGATACCGGGAAAAAGAGATAACCCCAAATGTGATCTCAACTACATACATTACTACCTACATACACAGGTAGTTATCTACATCACAACTATGTTATTAACTACCTACACTACATACATAGGTAGGTACCTAGATAAAGATGATGGAGGATCGACCTCGACAACCATACATTAGGTAGTTTAGGTCATACATAGTCTAAGTCCGCAGACGAGTAGGCTTTACACAATCCTCAGTATGCTGTAGTCTTCCTAGCAGTTCTCTGAGTTCTTCCACATATCGAAACCCCGAAAGGCCGATCTAAACAGTTCGCGTACTTTCGTGTTACCCAGTGTCCAGCAACGAGAACCATATCGCGGAACCGGTCCAGAACACCAATTCGCCATCAAGAAGCTTACACTAGAGCGTAAAGCTTAGAGCTTCTTGTGGTACCTGATAAATGACAGTAGTATATAGAGGCCCGTGCTATCCCAATATTCTTAACCAGGTAGGAAATCCGTAATGAGGGAATATTTGGAGAACAAGAGTGGCAATCTTCATTCAGCATATCCGCTCAAAACAGGAATCTTCCCTAGCTCAACCATTGCATACATACAAACTACAATGCGAAAAGCGAAAAGTTTGTCCAAGGGCGTCTTGGGACGATGCGTCCCATCAACATGGGCTGATCCATTCTGATCCATTCTCAGTGGTAACATTTCGCTCATACCGGACCCAAAGCCCTGGGAACGTACGATACCAAAACACCAATATGACAGACAATCATCATGCGAAGTCCCAGTCCCAGTCCCAGTCCCAAGCCCTAAAAGGTATCGTCAGTTGTCACCCGGGCAGCAGCGTACTATTTCATCAGCCGAATACAATAAAGCAAAGCATCTAATTACGTTTTCGCCTATAGTCCTCCCTTCAATCAACCTAGTGACTTGCTAATACACGCGATTTCACGTGTCCATATACCTATGTATGAGATTACCGAATTTCTCATGGTTCTCATGGTTCTACATATTATGTATGAAAGTTCCCTGTCAAGAACCCATAGATGAACCGTAGATGGTCCACGGGCCGTTTGGACAAGGAGCCAGCTTCCTGCACCCGTTGGCAGAATTGGCGATTTTTAGGCGGCGACATGGACCAAAAGCGGAACAGTGCCGGTCCCTCCAAACCACTTCCCCCAGATTCGCGAGATAGTATGAAGACCAGGCATCCCTTGATTCTACCCACTCATATGCCAACTCGAAATAAGGCACCCATTTAGTTTAGCCTCGAACAGGGAGCCTTGCAACATGTTGTAGCAGGTGTGATTCTGGAAGATCTTGAGACGGTTTCTCTCATGTTCTTGGCTTCTTCACCGGCATATTTTCGGCCAATGAACATCGATACCGACTCGAATACCTGCGTGGCAAGAAGGCGGGCATATGTTCTCATACCTGGCAACGTGCCAGGCCCCCTAGATGAAAGTTGTTTCTCAATCGGGCCTTCGACATATCACTTACAAGGGAAAAGTGGTAGCAAAAGAGTAGTTGCATTAAAGAAGTGAATCTCCAAACATTTGATCATCACGCTTCGATAAATTTGTGGTAAGCTGAGGGCCCTTGAAATAAGCGTCTGACATGCTGTTTCGCAATACTTAGCCGTGATCTTGATGCGAGATGTCAAACTACATACATACGTTATCTGACACATGGAGACTCCGTGCGCCCACGGTAACTACATACATCTAGTGTATAACTATACATACATAACTACATGATATAGCTACATTGACCACAGCGTCACCGCATCACCGCGTCACCGCGTCACCGCATCACAGCATACATAGTGACCATAGCGTATAATAATAAAAGAGCTAATATACGAAGCAATCATAAACGAGCCTCAAATCTACCACTAACACAGGTAATATTTGCTAGGATGATAGTTTACGGTCAGTGGAAAGAGAGCCAAACCAGCTTCGCCAATGCGCGCCGCGCCGCTACCAACACAGATAACCAACATAGATCTGAAGGTCCCTTGAGGGCCCTTGAAGGGCGACCGTTGGAACTTGGAAGACCCTCATTGACAAACTGTCCGCCGCGGAACATGATCCATTGAAGCTAGGTAATGTACATACTACTTCGTAGCACGTAGTGGATATTGTACAGCGAGACGGTTTAATATTTAGGGCCATGTACTCCGCAGAAACCAGTAAGAAAAGGTCTTGTACTAGTATTATTAGTGTACGACAGCTAAAGAGCTAACGCCGGGGGGGTTCCTATGGAAGATACGTGTACCAGCCATATCTAAGGTGAGTACCACTAATAGCGATAGGTACAACACGTAGGCAATCCGCATAGTGTTAGGTACATGTACCTATTAAGGTACCAACTACATGCATTAGGTAGGTACGCTATAACCTAGAAGGCAAGGCAGCGGTCCCTCGCAAGAGCTCCAACTTTTGACTTCCCCGTCGATATTTAGTCCCGCTAATGCAGGTCCCGGCCCAATTGGCAACGTTCCGCTCTTTCTTTCTCGAATGCTTCTTACGTTTCAGAAGAGCCGACCCCGTTTGCCGTTAAGCGTCCCCCACTTCCTGCCAACCATTATGGGTATATTATAGGCCTAGTACACTGAACTACAAGACCCATAACCCATTATCTGCTAGGCTGCTATGCTGCTATGTTAGGTACCTAATGCTGCTAAACTATTACCAGCTATGCCAACAGGTATAACAGATATACCAGCATTAGGGCATACATACATATACATATGTATGTACAACCACGGTGGCACGCATTTGAAGCTATGTAAAGCTATCGTTATCATTAAGCGAGGCGAGCAAAACGTCTGTGAGCTTAGGTACCTACCTAGCAACTTACACTAGGTACGTAGGTACATAGTAGTATATTATGCCCCCGGTTTTCGGTGCATAGCGGATAACCCGCCTCGAAATTCGAGACTCCATTAATTTTTACCCTTTTTAATAATCGGTACTCTTTTCTAACCGTTTAAG
The DNA here is from genome assembly GCA_902805455.1 of Daldinia concentrica. Classification (NCBI taxonomy): domain Eukaryota; kingdom Fungi; phylum Ascomycota; class Sordariomycetes; order Xylariales; family Hypoxylaceae; genus Daldinia; species Daldinia concentrica. Next base: position 530,674 of record CADCSW010000006.1, read on the forward strand.
TTTGTGTTACGTAGCAAAACTGGGGCCCGCTGTTAGTGGTTAAAATTACCTAACCCGAATATGCAGTTCTATCGTCCCAGAGCCATAGGCACGGATACTTCCAAAACCTACGATGGAATATTCCAATCATGAGCCGACCCAACTTTGCTCACCTTTGACACCTTGGACTAATTGGGATTTGTTTATGGGTCTTCCCAACGGGTCTTCTAGACTCACCGGGGCATCTTTCAAGTCGTATCCGTCGGAGACTATTACCTGTACAGTTCTCCACCTCGAGTTCGCATGAACATGAGTTCGTTCACCGTAAATGTGCGGCCCGAACATTGACTACAACGTATACGGGAGAGCCACAAGCCCAATGCTCAAAGCCCAAAGCCCACAATCCACAGTTCACAGTTTACAGTTTACAGTTTACAGTTCACAGTCCACAGTCCACAGCCATAATACCGTAATTAAGACTCTTACCCAATTGTATCCTGTCAGAATAACGCCTAGCTGGTTATTAGCTGGTTATTAGCTGGTACGAGCGAAATCCCATGACAGCGCCCGGAACTCCATTTAGTCTAAAAGCAAACGCCACGTTTTCCCGCGCCATCTTGCGGATATGTCGATCTTGCTTACGATGATCTTGGCCCAAGTGCCAGCAAGCTTCTTTGTTTAATTCTCTCTTCAAAAGACTATGTAAAAGTCTATGCGACGAAGTCGGCAAGTGCCGCCAGGGTCTAAGGGCAAGAAGAAGGAAGATCTTCATCTCCCGCACAACGGCTTGCGGCGTGTGCAAGGCAGGCTGGCAGGCTGGCAGGCTGGCAGGCTGGCAGGGCAAACAATAAGCTTCTGACATCTCCGTGGGGCCGCGAGTCCGCGACGGATGACGGGCGAACGGGTATACGGAGATCTAATCTCGTGGGGTTTATCATGGTTCATCGTGAGAAGACCCTCCAAATTTTTCACATAACTAGCAAGGGCTAGTCAAATCAAACTTCTTAACGGGCAAGCCGAGTAACAAGGCGAACAGAGCCTCGCAGGCTAGCCCGACCGCCTAGAAACAATGCAAGTTACACATGTAACAACATGGATAACTACACCGCCTGAACACCGAATGGTCTGTTTATTCCCTTTTAGTTTAGCGACCACGACTTTTTTTTGTCGACGTTTCGGTCTTATCGTCACCCCTACATACATACTATGCTCTTCGTCAACTAGTGTGCGTATGTGCTTTCATTCTAGTGTTGAGGCGAGTACCACACTCACAGTATGAGTGAGCTATCCGAACGAATGGTGTTGGTAGACAAACCAGCCACGAGTTTGGTTCGAAGGAAGCATTAACTAAATCTTCTATGCCGATTTCGGCTGTAGATATTTATCACCGAATTTGCTTTTCTATTCCACGTGTACCGTAACTCCTACGCTCGTCGTTAATGCTTGTCATATTTGCCCTTAGCTAAGAGCCGATGGGACTCAGTTATTCCAACTTAACGGCAGCTACACGACCTTCCTAATGTAACACCTCGCCAAGTGTTATCGGCCAGGCGAAGGATAACACTTAACCCGAAGTAAAGTATCGATGATGCGCTCCTATCGCCACGATGATAATGAGCTACCTACTTGTTCAGGGTTGTACGACCTGGGTCACATCCGCATTACCTCCGCAGTAATGCAGGTACACGGGACTGAACGCTGCGCGATAGAAGCTACAGATTCCTCGATTTGAATATTAACGTTTGAGTGCAGAATTTACGGCAGAAGCATACTGCTCACTTAAACGCGCCGAGTAGCATAGTTTAGGATTAAATGTTTGAAACTCACTCTCCGAGTAAGAGCAAACGTGTCTCAGAGGCCAGACATTTGCACGCGTACAACCTCTTTCGACTTAGCAGCATAGCCTATCGCCGATGATATCTTACCTCTACTACTACCCGCCACAAACATGCGGTTCGAGGAGGGCCTTGCAAGTTGTAGATATGAATCATCCCACCCGAGAATCCCATGAGCAGGTAGTTTAGCTGTGCCTCTTCCCCCACGCTATATTGCCGGGGCGGATTCTCAGAACATGCCCGTATCAGTAGGACATCTCAGACTCATTACCCCAATGAGCATATCCTTACCTCAGGTAGCCAGCTCTCGACAAACTTCGAAAGGATCATGAAGCTGCCAAACTGCCAAATCGACATGACCAAAAGAGGGTGGGGTTTACAGAGCTCGGAGAATTGAGGTCGCCATCTATCGTCGAGATGGGATTGCATGAACACAGAGGCGCAGCAAACCCCGGCCATGCCGTCATTAAATTAGGGTTGGGATTAGTTTACGAAGGCGGCGAGATCGCGGGATCCTCCCGGGCGTGGTTGGAGCTGGCGAATCAGTAAACGAGCATATCTACGAAAGTATCGTCTAGTCTAAGCACTACGATCCTCCCGTCTTTGGCGTAAGCAGGCCTTGGTCGATGCTCAAACTCAACACGATTCTACGTCTTCCTACCTTTTTTACCCATAAAGTATGCGACACAATTAAAATATAGCTGCAGTAAAGGCATAGTCTAGCTCGACGGCGCCGCTTTTTGAATACGTTTGGACAGGATTCGGTACTACCCAACATGTTGGGTCGCACAACTAAAGTATTCTCTGCTTTGCCGTAGAATCCGATCTGGCAAATAAATGCGGAGGGAATCTGCATGTGAATTACTCCAACGAAATGAAAGCGCCCATGCGGCACGGCTCGCCAGTAGGGTCGGCAAGGTATTCTCCAAAAGGAGTTGCTGCGTTAGGTATGCTTGCTGACATTATGTACCCCAATCCTTCCTTGGACCCCATCTTGAGACTCAGTTCATATGGGCTACTTTATCTATGCCATACAGCGTAGAGTATGTTGGCACGCTTATGCTCTATTTCAACATACACACGTCTAAATTTGACACTCGTTAATAAATCTTATTGGTTGTCAACCAACTCATTGCTAACCTACACCGCTTTAAGTAATCATCTACTACAACGCTAACGGACGGTTTTGAATGGCTCCGAAAGAGGGTTACGTTGGATCCTGCGTCGTTTTCCTACTGGCTAGCCGCGCCATAGACAGACGTTGAAGGACTTCTATGCGAGTGGTGAATTATGGCAAGGCTGCTTACTCCGTAAGCCGTTGTCGAATGCGACTGTTGGTAGACTAGCAAAATTAGCATGGCTTTTACCAGCCAGAACACCGAAGACACATTCCTTTATCAGCAGTTGGAACTATACAGATAGCTAAGAGTCTAGTATCATATAGGATGGAGCCATGTCAGCTACGAAGGAGCCCGAGCTTCGTAGTTCTAGCCATCACCGTTATGAATTCGCCACTCGCTGTTGGTCTCCTAACTGAGGTTAAGCCAACTCCCGTAGAACACACGTAAGAGCGCCTATGATACCTACCAGTTTAACTTCTGAGGAGAGCATGACCATTTAGAAGATATTAGCTGCCTATCTTACTCGCATTCAATCCTACGAGCCGAATATACTACCACATGGCGCGGTTCCTTAGAAAACCTAGTACGTGACATTGGTTACTATGATTCCTTTTTACGACCAGGCATTCCTGATTGCGGTGGTGCTCTCGATGCGGTGAAACCTGGGAAACAAGTGCCTGCTGACGCCATCCCCTAAATCCGCTGCGCATCATCTACCGCGCCATACATACATTATATGGTGGTTATCGTCGGTTCCTGCGTAGAGTTTAGTTCTACAAGCTTATCGTGAGATGCCCAGAGTAAATCCTAAACGCCTTTGCCGCGCCTCGGGTAATCGGCTTATAGAGAATTCTCAGAAAGGGTGTCACACCAAGAAGTCCTTTCGACACGTTGCTTGTAGCCAGTGGTCATTCTGATCCGTGGCTTATCGTTTTTTCTGCTTCCTTTCCCCGGATTGTCGATGTAGATAGCATCGCAGGTACACAGAGATCGAGTAGAGCCACCATCATGCCAGGTGTTCGTAGGTTTGCTTTTAGGATATCAGGATCAGGATTAGAGATAAACAACAGTTCGTCTAATCCCACAACGCGGTCATCGTCGGAGTTCTGACTGGTCGAGATGGTTGTCTATGACAAAGAGCCCTAGTTCCAATAGTTTATTATTGTCAGGTTACTAATGACGTAGGTTCGTACGGCAGACTATGAACTATAGGAATCAGTGTACGACCCACCATGACCTAAAGGCTCTCTATGTATGATATATGCTATCATTTGGATGACTACAGAGGACAAAGACATGATGCTATGTAGATCACTTCGGGCATCTACTGGTAATATCAGAATCTACGAGCCCGCTAGCAGTAGGAAGGCAAATTCATTGTCTTCGTCTTCGCCTCTTGTTATATGTGATATCAAATAGCACGAACGTAGGTATCACCAGGCCCTGCACCATTATCGTTCTGGCGTAAGGCGCTGGGGGGAATGAAAAGTCCGGCGAGAGCCACCGTTCCGCGCACAGTATCTGTATCTTAATAATAATAAGTAAGTACTTGATTGGATCTAAGCCCAGGTGACGTTAACCATGCTCGAGTGTACCTACAGGAGAAAGGATAGGTAGGAAAAGCCTAATAACGTGATATGACCGATCACCAAATACACCACGGCAACGTCCAATCACAAATCGTAGCAAGCCTTAGCTGGCTGATGAGTTAATTTGTTAGATCACCAAAGGACTCCTTTCACGCCTCTTGGAAGAGGCAAATATCTAGCTTCTAAGATACGCCATAGAGGTAATTACCTTCCTCTGATTATACGCCATGCAGACCGATATCCGACAGAATCACGAAGTAAAGCAGCATGTTATATCTATCTACGCCCAGAAAACTAGCTAAAAGACATCTATCAAGCCAGACGTATCACATTTTGACCAGAATACTATAGGTATCTTATATTGTCCGCCCCGAAAGTGCCGGCGCGTCGCTGTCTCGGTCCAGGGCGCACATGACTCCCCCACAAGACATCGATAGGGTTAGATACCTACCTACCAGGTAGCTTAGTACGTTGGGTAGGTAGGTACCTAAGGCGTGGAAAAGTGGTGATACAGTCCGGTGTTGCGGACCAGACCGACGGCGCATGGGGGCTTGAGACACCCAGCCAATGACTCAAGCTATTTTTGCCCTCGGCACCACGAGGACCCCGCGTCCGAACGATAGTTTGCAAGACAAGCTTTTTTTTCTTCCTATCTCAGTTTGCTTTTTTTTTTTTTTTTTTTTTTTTTCCCTGTCTCTTGGAGCCGCGATACCTTAGGTACCTAGGTACGCTTGTCTGAGACAAGTCTCCGGCTGGTTAGACATTCCGCGTGTTCTTGCTAGGTGCCGCGAGATGGGTAATGCGGAGTCTATAGGATAGGAAAGGAAGGGCCTGGGCGAGACTTTTCAGCTTGGTGTTGTGTTGGTGTCTCTGGTGGGCATGTAGTATTATATCATCGCTTGGGGTGCTGCTTATTGCTTGGTTTGTGAAGAGGATCGTGAACGTAGCTGGGGTCGGTATTGCTATTACGAGTGTGTACCTATATGTGAATGTCTTGAGGATAAGTCGGACTGCGTTGATTATAGGTTAGCCCGTCAGGTAGTCCCTCTCTCAGCCATGTTTTATTCGGACGATCTACTAACTCTTTCTAGTTTTATATTCCCCGGGGTTTAATATATAGCAGTATTGTTAAGGTTTTAATTGTTATGAGACTTTGTCGTTCGTAGGCTTAGATACCTAATGATCAACTCTACGCTAATATGGTGACAGAAGTCTACTGTATAGCATACTAGCAACTTAACGATACTATATACTGAAAAGGAGAATGTAGACGGGCGAGTCAAGTTCCGGGATTCACCCTCATGTTTCACGTATTAAAATAGTTACGTTATTGCTAAGAATAGAAACATTCAAACATTTATCTATTAAGAGTTTAATATTACCTATGATCTATATCCTGTGCTACTATTGATTTTATTACCAGTGGGCTATGACGGTGGTGTATTTCTTCTACGATATCTTGTATATGAATCTACAATAAGCGCCAGTTTATGATTTCCCAGGAGATTTTTTTCGTGTTTGCAATGATTTATCAACATCTTACTTAGTTTGGTATAGAATCTCCCAGCTCTTCTCTAAAGTACTATATTTCCTTAGTATAACTAGCGATACTCATCTAAGTATTATGTTTGAAAATTCAGTACTAGGGAAAGGAGTATAAAAATAATAACTCATAGCAAAAGTACCAGCATTCTAGCTAGACTAGAAGTAGCATCTCCTCTGCTAAGATGGAGGTCTGAGTTTGGCAGACTTGTGATTACCCATAAGGTCTTAGTTGTTTCTGATGTACTTTACAGATCTAAAAGATATTATATTTGATCATCTTGACTAGGTATGCTTCGGGCTTCGTCAACTCGAATACCCCTGAGTATCAGATTAGCCCGTCGTTAGAACCCAAATCAAGTTTATGTAAGTAGGTGACCAGTGTGGTTTATAGGCTATTCGTTATTGCTATGACCTATCTAGGTAATCGTATCGTAACTTAGTCATGTGAGCTTCCTTAACTACCTCCTTAGGTACGACCTAGGCAGGTAGGTAGACGAGAAAGAATTTGACAAAAAAAAAAAGGGAATAATCTTTTACTTTAGGTTTTCTGCCTTTGCGGCAAAGTAAATTTAATATAAATCAGGTACCTACAGTAGAAATTAAAACCGGTTGAGGTTGCCAGGCAACATCTCGCACCCCGCTGTCGCCTTAAATAGCCCCTCAAGCAACCAATCCTCCATCCCTAATCGGCGCTGTGAAACCAATATGGCCGGTGGCGTAGTGGTAATGAAGTAGGGTCAGAAATAATTCCTTGAGGAGTTTTTCGTAAGACTTAGGTTCGAGCCCTATGAGAGGCGGCAGGCAGGCCAACTGTTCAGGTCAATTGATTAGAAGGTCGAATCCTAGGTCTAAGCTTTTTTGCTATTTCCTTTTAGGCTTCATTTGGTTTATCAACTCTCCTATATTTTATTAGTACCGCCACAATTTTTCCAGCCAATCAGATCTTTAGAATCGCCCCGCAGTTGGCGACGTTTTCCTTTACCCTTTTATCGCCTAAGGTATGCAAAAGGTGCAAATAAGATAGAAAGGTCATGCAAAACGAGTTCTATCTAACGATATTAATTATTTAATCTTTTAAAGAATAGTATAGTAGGTTAATTAATTTTACAAAAAATTCATCGGACGTGCGCTGAGGTGTGGCTAGCCAATCAGAGCCTTAAGGCCAAACTTATATGTGGCGTAAAGGGCATTCTTGAAGCTAGGTCCTCCCGTAAGTGCTTGCACGAACGGGTAATGCAGCTAGTATTTTATCATGCATTTTATTTCTTTTCTTTTTCCTTTATGTTTCTCACAGCCCCTTTCCTTTCCCCCTTTCCCATGCTTTGTTGGACTCAACTCACTACTGCTTATTAACACTAGTGAATGTTTTCTATTCTAGTCTGTAGCCCTCAGTCCGTATTCCATCTTTATAATATCGGCTGCTTTCTCCGCAAGTGCATACACCGTGGACTGCAGGTTACCTGGAGGAAGCAGCGGCACAATACTTGAATCGACAACACGGAGGTTTTCTACTCCGTATACCTTAAGATTGCTATCTACAACTCCCCCCTTCTCCTCAGGAAGCATTGCGCATGTTCCCGCGGGATGCCACATCGAACAAGCGCGGGCTCGGAGGTACTCCTTTGCGGCATCTAGATCCGCGAAACGGGCGGCTGAAGGGGATATCCTTAGCGGCTTCTTGAATATACCATTCAAAAACGATGACGCGGCGAGGGTGTGGATATAAAGCATATGTTCTGCAAAGACCTCAACATCTACCTGATTCGTTAAGTACCGTGGGTCAATAGTGGGAGCATCTGACACATCGTTTGATTTGATGTGAACACTTCCACGGGAAAGGGGTTGAGCGAGTATGGCGGCGAAGTTGATATATCCTCCAGGCAGAGGGGATGCGTGTTCACCCGTGGCAGGATCGGGTGACATGCGGTTGTTTGCGAGCACCGTAAGGTAAGCACCTGATGGTGCATTTGGATCAAGTAGAGTATTTTCAACTATATCATAATAAGCCGAAGCTTGAGCTTGAGTTTTGCCCGAGAGGTTTCCGGCCGTTGGCCGGTTCGTATCGAGTAACTGTTTCAGGAAATCCCGTCTATAACATTGAATTAGGCTCAAGGAATATATTATGTGACAGGGGAGTAATATGTCATAGATCAGAGAATAAAAATGGGATATGAACAAGGAGGTTACCTACCCTTTGCCAGATTGATATTTAACCACCGGCATATAGGCATACGTATTAATTCTGTTTGTTGCAAGCATGCCTGTATGATTGGCCATGAACTCCTGCATAGACTGTCCCAACACCTCAGGGTCTCGTAGAGCGTCGAGCGTTTCCAAGCCATCTGCTCCCTCGAAAACAATATCACAAATAAGGTGATCTTGGAAATTCTCTCCAACCCCTTCTAGGTGTTTGACCACCTTGATATTGTGTCGCTTTAGGATGCTGGCATTACCAACGCCGGACAGTTCGAGTAGCTTCGGTGATTGTAAGGCACCGGCAGCAACGATGACCTCTTTGCGTGCGGAAGCGGTTCGAGTTCGAGTTTCATAGCGGTATTGGACCCCAGTGACCTTTGTCGAGTTCTCTTCAAATAGAATCTTTTCAACGATAGCATTAGTGAGGACATGAAGGTTCTTCCGACTCTTCACTGGGTAATAATACGCCCTGGCGGAGTGGCTTCTTTCTCTCTTTACCGGATCGATGCTCGCGATGCTACTAAAAGCTCCGACTCCTACCGATGGATCTACCCAAGGATCGTTGGGCATTAGGTATCCTATATCCTTGAATGTCGCTGCCCAGGCCGATCGAATAGGATGAGATGGGTTACCGGGGAAAGAGACTTGGACTGGGCCTGTACCTAATTCGTCCTTGGCTGTCCAACCATCAACACCTAGGCTCTTTTTGATATTATCTGATACTCTTGGTGGAGACGTATAGGCTTTGGCATAATAGCCACGTAGCCCTTCCCAAGTCCACCCATCGTTACCAAGCAAGGCCCAAGAATCGATCAATTTCTTGGTAGGTGGAGCAAAGACGTGTGCGTTCATAATAGTTGAACCGCCCAAGGCCTTTCCCTATAATATCACATTTAAAATCAGCTCAAAGGTATCGCGAGTTTAGCTTAGCCCGAGCTTTTTCTACATGATGACCCAACAGATCTCCCGGTCCTGAAACCAGACAAGCTAATGTATTGATTTGAAATATTCGGACTTACTTGGTTCAAGTTGATTCGTCTGTTATTGAGTCCTGGCTAGAATCTAGTTTAGCCTCGAATCCTGCGTGTTGAAGAAGATATGCACCTGAGTTTCAGTTTGGAAGTCCCAGTCAGCTTCACTCTTCTGCAGAGTTGTGTAGAGTGCTGGTATTTTAACGCGTGGATCTTCGCTATGGTCAGATCCAGCCTCCAGCACAAGTATGCGCTGGCTGGAATCTTCTGAGAGACGAGTGGCAACCACGAGCGCAGCCGTACCGCCGCCTGCGATGATGAAATCGTAGGTTTCGGAATCCATACTTCAGTAAAATGTATGCAAAAATGGAGGCACGTGGATAATTTCTTAGGAAGCTAGTATTGAAAACTGTGTTTATGTATTGAAGCGTCCGTCGGGGTGGTAGTAATAGATGTATGAATTATTGATTTTAGGAACTCTGTAGTAGTATTGTTATACGGAGAGGAAAAGGTCTAGGATATGGTCCATAGATATACATTACGAACACTTCCTGGATGGATGCAGGTCCGCGCATATAAAACTCCGATAGTAGCTCAAGTTGCATTAATTATTAGAAAGGCGTAATCTAGAGATGTAACACAATTATTATGTCATAATTCTAGATGAAATATCTAGAACAAACATTGTTAATATGTGTAGCCGTAGGTTTATATAGCTAACTTAGAGTTCCTCGCGGAATAACAAAGTTGTTTCTTTGTTTCTTAGTCCACCTCGGGGCATATTGTGTCTGAATTGAATCTGGGTGCATCTTTAAATATGTCTCTTGATAATTATTCATTCTTTAATATCAAGATTATGGTTTCGAGTACGTAAGAGGTTAAGGCTGTTTAAGTCCAACTGTGTATCTCATCGTGCTAGCTTGGTTGTGCATCCCGGGACCGAATGAAGCGGATATTTATCAAGTTGACTGTGACATGTTATAATCATTTATTACAAGACTCATAAGTCCAGCCTTTACGATTGACCAGATCTCGCGGTCCCCTACATGCTACTCTGGTCTTGGAGTAATGTTTCCTCTTTTGCCTTCATAAACAGAAAAAGCCGGTGTTAATTAAAGAGGATGGATTAAATAGACGTTGGCGACCGATCCCAGCCGGCCGTTTAACTTCGGCCTAGGCAACCCGGGTTTTATACTATTTACACCCACTGTCTTATCGTTACCTCGTGGGTCAGCGGACTAATGTCTTACATTATAACAACGTTCTATATTTGATACTACGAGTTCGGTGGTTCCTTTAATGATGTGTCTTGGGGGCGACAAGAATTTTGATAGACAAATATACGGCATACCTTTTCTCCTCGTGACAGCATTGGTGATGTAGCAATTTCATTAATACGTTGGAGATATTTCTTCGAGTCTTAGGCTTACAAAGGTGAGATCAGCACAAGGTCGGATGGTTTTAAACTAGGTGCAGAAGCTAGTGACGTAATGGTTGGTGAAGGGGAAAGAGAAAGACTAAATAAAGATGGTTGCTTAGTGTATGTAGGTCCTCCATCTAAAGTTTTATAAAGATCTTAGCCTAGCCTAATTATGCTATTATAGCGTTATGGTATCATCTAAGCTAACAAAACATCACCGAGCTTTCAACAACCACGCTCGAAATACGAAAAATAACAAATAACCCAGTAAGATCGTGCAGGACGAGGGGGAGATGGCCTCCGCCTCCGGGCGTTCCCCAACGGTGGGACCCTCTCTCAATCTGCGAGGATCCTCGCCTGTGCCAGACCGCTCGCTATCGCTATCGAGGCTGTCATCCCAAGATAGGCTCAATGGTATTCTCGAGGTTCGTGCGTATATACTGGTATATACTGTCATTGCTTTCCGGTCTGTGGCTTTTCTGTTTCCGAGAAGGGAAAACGGGAGAGAAAAGAAATAAATTTAGCCCATCCACGAGCCTCCCTTGCATTTATATATTTACCTTCTCATTGGCCTTCTCTGACGAAAATCAATTTGTTATCAGACTGCTAGAGAGCGTGCCGACACTATTGGTTCGCAGACGTCGGGACGGAGTGCGAGGATGAACTTTCAGCGTGTACCAGAGCGTGACGACGATGGCGCACCTGACGAAACCACGAGTATTGCGACTGCGCGCGGCAATGCGACAAACTACCAGAGCACGCGAATGTCACCCAATCCGAGAAATAGACGTCCCGCACAGCAACCCGAACTCGACTGTCCGGTAACAAATGGTACGAACGGCACAAACGGCACGAACGGCACGAACGGCGCATCTCCCCATACGAATGAGAAGAAGAATTGGTTAAAACATTATCTTAGTGGCGTGTGGTCGGTAGAGTTGGAGAATAAAGGAAGCGTAGCTAGGGATCATTTGGCTTTGGGTACGTCAACTGGCCGTCCTCTATTTTTCTGCTAACAGCTTGCGACTAGAGCGAACATTTCTTGCCTGGCTTCGAACGTCACTTTCATTCGCGTCTATTGGAATAGCCATTACCCAACTATTCCGTCTAAACACATCGATAGAGCCAGATGACCCCCATTTTCAGACAATTCGCCATATAGGAAAGCCCCTCGGTGCGACTTTCATAGGCATATCTATATTAGTCTTATTGCTAGGGTATCGTAGATACTACCAAGGCCAGCAGTGGGTGATTAAAGGGAAATTCCCTGCCTCGAGGGGGACAATAATAATTGTCTCCTTAGTCGCGTGTGCGCTTATAGTCGTTAGCTTGTTTGTGGTTCTATTTACGCAACCTACGGGTGTGTGATTTAGTTAAGCCACCTACCCTCGATATAACGAGTTCGAAATCGGAGTTCAGAATAATGATAACATTGAAGAATGAAAAGAAACTCGGGATTGATGAAACTAGGTCAGATGGATTCATTCATTGACTAGTATATTAGGAAAGCTATAATTCGTAATGGTTTTCATGTAGTGAGTAGTGTTCATAGATTTTGAGCGGTGGTTGTAGCTTGTCTACATGCAGGAAATCTACGGAATAGCTAGAATCTATTATCATCAATCAAAAGCCTTTGCTCCACCAAACATCACCACTCACAACTCACAACTCACAACTTACAACTTACAACTTACACATGACAACCTAACGCCACCTAGTGTATCTGACCTACCTAACTTAGACACGAGATCTAAGTAGATTTTACCTCTTTTTAATTTTGATATTGGCCGAGCTCTTCAGCTTCATCACCAATTTCGACTTCGACAACCCTAGTTGTGTTTGGCCAATTACTTGGAGTGAGATGAATACAACTAGCCAACGATGTCACTCCTAACAAAGTCGGTCGACGTACCGGCTTTCGCCCGGACTCAACTAGCACTCCTAGACATCGAACTGCAAAGCGAAATCAACGAGACCAGCGGCCTGATCTCAGGCACCAGCCCCGCTTCTCTACAGCGCGCCGGGCTCGCCGTCACAAACCTAGTCGTCTCATCGCAACGAACCGGCCTAGGCGGGAGAACGGTGATCGAACTCGCCCCGGATGCCGCCACCTCTGGGACCGGGGAACTGCCCGAGCACGGCGTCCGCACCGGCGATATCGTGCTCGTCTCGGAACAGCCTGCTGGCAGCGCCAAGAAGCGCGAGGTTAAGGACCTGGAACGCAAAGGCGCTAGGGGCGTCGTGATTAGGATTAAAAGGGACGCTATTGCTGTTGCAGTCGATGAGGATAAGGAGGATGCGGCCTCTTTTGGCGGCCGTGTCTGGCTTGTGAAGCTGGCTGATGACGTCACGTATCGTCGTATGAAGCAGACTATGGAGCGGTTGGGGGATATGACAGAGTCTGAGTATTCGACTTTCACGCGCGTGCTTTTTGGTCTTACGAGTCCGTCGCCTGTGCCGGCGGATCTGGCTAGGGATTCGGAGTATGGGGAGGGCAAGATCGAGTGGTTTGATCCTACGTTGAATGACTCCCAGAAGGATGCTATTAGGTTCGCGCTCGCGTCTAGGGAGATAGCGTTGATTCATGGCCCGCCTGGAGTGAGTGTTCTAACTCTGAATTATATTCTCCTGTTACGGGCTGGATGAAGCTGACTGAGCATTGCGCGTTTCTGATAGACAGGCAAGACGCACACGCTGATAGAGCTGATCTTACAAATGGTTAAGCGCGGTCTACGTGTGCTGGTCTGCGGGCCGTCCAACATCTCGGTAGACAACATCGTCGAGAGGCTCTCACCGCACAAAGTGCCTATCGTGCGGCTCGGACATCCGGCACGCTTACTACCCTCTGTACTAAACCACTCGCTAGATGTGCTTACACAAACCTCAGAGGCGGGCCTTATCGTTAAGGATGTGCGGTCTGAGATGGACGCCAAGCAAGCCTCCATTAAGAAGACACGCAATGGCCGTGAGCGTAAGGCCATATATGCGGATCTCAAAGAACTACGGAAAGAATACCGCGAGCGCGAGCGCCGGTGTGTAGGCACGCTAGTGAGCGGAAGTAAAGTCGTCCTTGCAACGCTGCATGGCGCCGGCGGCAACCAGCTCCGCGGCGAAAAATTCGATGTTGTGATCATCGATGAGGCCAGCCAAGCACTCGAAGCACAATGCTGGGTCCCGCTACTGTCAGCCTCTAAGGCTGTGTGCGCCGGCGACCATCTCCAACTACCACCAACAGTGAAATCAACCAACTCGAAGACGAAGCCTAAGGCCGTAAAAGAAGGAGACGAGAAGGAGAAAGATGGCACTATTATCAAAGGCGCAAGCCTCGAGACTACGCTTTTCGATAGGTTACTTAAACTTCACGGATCGTCTATCAAGCGCATGCTTACGACGCAGTACCGCATGCACGAGAAGATTATGCGATTCCCTTCGGATGAGTTATACGAGTCGCGGCTAGTAGCCGCGGACGCGGTGAAAGAACGGTTACTACGGGAGCTACCGTACGAAGTGCAAGATACGGAGGACACGAGCGAGCCGGTAATATTCATAGATACGCAAGGAGGGGATTATCCGGAGAAGAACGAGGAAGAGGAAGACAGGGAGGGTAAAGATGGGAAAGGGGGTGGAAAGAAAGGAAGCATCAGGTCCCTATTTGGTGAGAGCAAGAGTAATGAGATGGAGGCTGCGCTCGTTAAGCAGCATGTCAAGAAGCTAGTCGAGGCAGGCGTTATACCGGAGGACATTGCCGTCGTTACACCGTATAATGCCCAGGTAAGCCTCATTCCCGTCCCCCCTTTTCTAATAATCTTGATCTTAGCCCCAGTTCCAACGTTATATTGCGCGAATTTTAACGTTGCTATTCGTCCGGGCTATTCTAACTAATTCCAGTTGGGCCTACTGGCTCCCCTGAAGGAAGCTTTTCCCGGGATCGAACTCGGCTCCGTAGATGGTTTCCAAGGCCGGGAGAAGGAGGCCGTGATTGTGAGTTTGGTACGGAGCAACGCCGAAGGAGAAGTCGGCTTCCTCAGCGAGAAGCGTCGTTTAAATGGTATGTCGAGCAATACTTTTCTACAACTCGCCTAGAGACTATGATACAGAATATTAACTATGCTCATGCTAGTTGCCATGACGAGGCCTAAACGTTCGCTAGTCGTCGTGGGCGACTCTGAGACCGTCCGAAGGTATGTCCAAGTACCCATCGCAATATCCCGCCCATCCCTGATTTTAATTTCGTCTGATATGGCCCGCGCTCCGATCCTCACCACGTGGGGAACTTCTAGAAGCTCATTTCTGACTCAAAACCACCTACACTAGGGGCAGCAAATTCCTCAACAACTGGATGGACTGGCTCGAGAACAACGCCGATCTCCGTTACGTCGATGCGGCTTCGATAGAGGCATAAGACAGGTATGTGACGAACTCACTTACTCATGCGCGTGGCGTGGTAATGGGAAATTGGGGTCCGGCGAACAGACATTTGCCCGAACACCGAAGTCTTTGGAACTGGTGGATTGGAGGACAGTGTTCATCCGAATTTTTAACACGAGCGAATGCTGGTGGCTGGAACATTGCGGATGCAACTCTATGTACCGATGCTTACCGAGCTTACTTATAAATGTCGAGTCTTCCTAGTTACCGCCGTCTGGTCTTTATTAAGAAGACGTATTACCTCGCACCTCGCACCTCGCACCTCGTATATTATTTATTGTCCTCTCCCTCGATTCCTTCTAGCAAGGCTTATACAATGTATATGTGTATTTGCAATATCCTGACGAGTAGGGTAGGGAGGCGGGTTATTTAGACGGGAATGTTCTGCCTCACTTAAGGAACAAGGAGTGCGATATTTGGACCATGGCGGCGGGTGGGTAGCATCTACGAAGGCCGAGGAAGCCAAGGATCCCCAGAGTTTCCCTTATTAATGAGGGTTATAACGAATTCTCCATATGCGGATAATGTGAGTAAAGTGTTGCGCTGTCGTTAATAACCTTATCGAGTATTTGAAAAGAAGAATATGGGA
The DNA here is from genome assembly GCA_902805455.1 of Daldinia concentrica. Lineage (NCBI taxonomy): Eukaryota > Fungi > Ascomycota > Sordariomycetes > Xylariales > Hypoxylaceae > Daldinia > Daldinia concentrica. Next base: position 546,347 of record CADCSW010000006.1, read on the forward strand.
CGGTGACGCGGTGACGCTGTGATACTGTGATACTGTGACGCTGTGACGATTAGCCTAGGTACGTACAGTAGCTCAAATCCTTGTTGTTTCAGGTGTTCTTTGGAGGTGGGGGCGGACCGTTCAAGATCCACAAGGCTAGACTCGAAACGAGAAAGACGAATTTGAGTATTTTGGTACATGAGTATTCGTATTTGGTGAACATGTACTTCGTATATCTGTATGGAAGTACCTAACATATATGTAGGAAGTATATATTCCTAGCTATAAGTTAGGCGAGAGAGACATATGCCTGATAAATATTGGTCGACTACTATATCGTATTGTTGATACGATATAGTAGCTACCTAATGATCTGAACGACTGGTGAATATCATTGTTTACATTTTTGAGTAGTTAAGATCCTTGGCGAACTCGATAGGAGAGGAGAAAGCCGCAATGCAAGTATTAATCTGTATGTAAACTTAACACAGCCCTCGATCCACTAAATTACCGCATCCACTAAGAAACAATTGAATCTAGGGCACGGACCAGTTGAATTAGCGGTAGATCAGTGGTATGTGCTCAAATAGGTTAATCGTACAACACCCACCTTTTTTCGTGATTTAAGACTGTAAAATACCACCTAAAATAACGGATACAACAAACAAACTTACCTAAATAAATCACCTAACGAATTTAAAACAAGCTATTAGTCATGCCAATCTCGAGTATTAACGTGTTATGTAAGGTCCTTTATTTATTAAAAATTTAAAAATTAATATACTAATTTAATTGAAATTTTTATAGATATCCCAAAACTAATTTTTAAATCTAATCCTTTTTACCTTCACAACACATATACGTTACGATACCGAATAGCCCCCTCCCCATATACAGGCTTAAAAATATCTTTAGACGACTTTCGAGGGATTCATTGTGGTTGGGTTACAGAGGAGACGCGTTGTTATGTTGAGTCTTATTTACAGGCTAAAAAACGCGTCCAAATAAAAATTATACGTGTGCATAATGATTTCGAAAAATTTTTCGAAAATGAAAAAAATTTATATAAATTACACGGGGACTGGGAATCAGGGGTTGGGGAATTTGATATATTAACAGATCCCTTGGAATCTGTTGAATTTAAAGAGACTATCATAGAATATTCCTTTAAATCTAGGATTCCTCCCAATCCTCTGGGAATTCGTAAGCCCGGGGCGAGGAGGGTCTTAATAAATCTAGATCTATCCCCCTATTTTCAGTCGTTGACACGTTTAAATCCTCGTCTGGATTGGCTAGATCTGTTTCTTGATCCATAGATATCTCCAAAGGGGCGCGTTCCTTGTCCCACCCTTCCAACCGCTGAATCAATTCGGGTTTATTCCCACTTATTTTAAGTTGGCGTTGACGGCAAAGTTCTACTAATGTAGCTTTTTTTGACGAATGGTAAAGGTTACGTGGTAGCGCTAAAGCTTCTTCAATAGTAACCAATGCCTCCATGTTATCTAGCCCACTTGGTAGCACGCTATGCTGGGATTCCTCTTCAATTGGGTAAGAAATCGACCAATTGTTCGGGTGTAACAGATGTGAGTCAATTCCTTTGATGCGAATCAGGTCATCCTCATCCCCAGACGGGTGGATAGCTATCCCAGTATGGATAAAAGAGTCCTTGACTAGGGCCTTATTGTGGGGTTGGTTGAAACGTTCCCATGATTTTCCAACAACATGGGTAGCCATAACCCTTCTATCCTTAAGAGTCCACTTTTCAGGAAGCTTATTAATAGCTTCTAACTCTTCTAGGTATATGTCTGTTTCTTCTTGAAGGGCTTTCTTAAAAGGCCCATTAATAGCAACGTCAAGGGGTTGAAGATAAGACGTTAGTCCTGGTGGAATCATCGCTGTAACTATCCCGTTTTTTTTCAACTTTAACTTCAAATCGTCAGTCTTGTGAAATGCAGCCACATCCATAACCAATAGGGCCTCTCTCCCATCAGTATACGGGAGCAGTTCCTCATCAACCCACTGCATAAATAACCCCTCATTATTATAAGCTGTATCGTTGAATTCAACAGTAACGCTTGGATGATAAAATCGTTGTTCTTTATCTTTCACAGTACCCTTCCCGTGAAAAATAACCTTAGGACGTAAAGGCATAGACCCATCTGCAAATATATATAATATTAAGGTAGCTTGTCTTTTATTCCAGCCATTTCTATCTGTCTTTCCAGCTACTGATTTGATTCCTTTTAAATCATATGTATAACCTTCGAGGAATTCGAATGGTAAAGGGGTCTCATCCATATTAAGGATTAATTCGAAGGGAAATCGGCGAAAGGTAAGGTCGACGTTAGGGTCGCTAAGTAAGGCTGTGCTAATAAAGTCCTTTTTACGAGAAACTTTTCGAATATATTGAAGGAAATTATTCGTATATTCTATTATTTCATCTGGGGGTCTAGAGGCTGTGTGGGTTATTCGACGTCTTGTAATTTGGTGTCTTCGAAGGAAGGCTGTGAACCACCCGTTCGAAAAGACAAATATTTGAGGACATCGTGGATACAGGTCTTGAAATAACGCCAGGGATTTCCTGCGAAACCAATGGCGTGTGACTATTTTATGGGCTTTACGGGCAGCTATAAATTGAACCCATAGTTGATCTTCTAATAAAGGCCATCTCGGTGGGTATTTCTTAGTAATAAACTCTTGGCTTTCAAATAACTGATGTCTTTTATTCCACCAATTCGATATTGATTGTAAATTCCCTATTAGGAAATAATCTTGAGCCTCGCTTAGATAAGGTCGTCTATAGCCTTCTTCAACAATAGATGCACTATCTAATAGTCGTTTCGGGTGTATATATTCACTAGCTTCGTTACTTTCTAATGGTATACGGTGGTTTTCGAGAAATAGGATAACTTCGAGTTTTCGTCGATATGAATAGGTACGGTGGATTCGAGAGATTCGTCTCGGCAGTGTATAATTAGCCCGGGCGATAGCCTTTCGCTTTTTACCCTGGCGTACAGCAACAGCAACAACAGGAATAGATTCCATCTTATTTTAATAAATAAATCAATATATTTTACATATAATTTACAATATTTACAATATTTACTACGAGCGGCTGAATCTTTTCGTGATATTTTCGTGATATCTACTAAAAAAGCCACAAGCCTAATACAGTTTAAGTCCTCCTAAATATAGTACGTGGTCCGTGCCCTAGATTCAATTGTTTCTTAGTGGATGCGGTAGAACAAAAAACCTCAGGCCATAAAGTATTGTACCTGCGTCACTAGCGGCTCGGAGAAATTCTGCGACTCTGGTCTTGGTTGGTTTCTCGATAGTAACATGTACCATGCAATGCATGCCTTGTGCGTTTGTAATGCAGTAAGGTAGCTTTCGACAACATCCAATGCAGTAACTAGATGCAAGCTACAGGAGACGCATTGGATGTGAGCTCTTCTTTCGTCCTGCGAGACTAGAGCCGAATCCTAAAGGACCAGCGAATACGTGTCCCGAGTTGCACCTCGTGCCGGCCTTTTTCAAACCTCATGCTGTGGTGCCAACATAACTTAAGATACCTATCGATCGCTGCAATACCTTGCGGCATTGATGTTATTAGTCAGTCGCACAGCATCCGCGGCGCGATGCTGACGTCTTGCTTGCGGACTAAAAACGGGGAGATCTTATTAAGGGAGATCCTGGCCCATAGGATTTCCGTTCCCCAAGATATCCCTCGCAGATCAAACGCGGCAAGCGTCGATGGGTCGCGTGGGTGTGTCGAGGCCTCTCGCATGTGTCGTACGGCAGCTTGGCACCGCTGCTAACAGAGATTGATAAATCTACGGATGAGTCGGAGAGCGAACGTGGTGCAAAATAACAGGGACGAGAATGGAGAATCGGCCCCTCATTTCTAGTGTCGGTCGCTACAGAATTTATTACATGCAGTTTAGTGTCTGCAGCTGAGGATGCTCTTTAATAGTCTGTGCTCGGCTTTAGATCATCTTCGCGGATATGCGGGCCATCTTCCTCACGATGTGAGGTTTTATATGCATAGTAGAATTCGCGAATAGTAAATACAGCGTGCGTGATATGTGGATTTCATGCTCATGCTTTATATATGTACTTGTTGCTTGAAGAGATGCGGCAGAGATGTACTGATCAGAGTGTTGAAGTTAAATAAAGAAACGTCCGAACATGATACTGTTTTGGTTTGGAGCAGTGTGACTAGAAGCTGCGTTTGTGTTTTACTCTTTCAGGTTGTACGGAATATGTGATTTGCGACCGACGAATCTGGGTATATCATTAGCGTTGAAAATATGATACGATAAACATTTCTCATATAGAATATACCTTAGGTACCTACCTAAATTACCCGCCTAAGCGCGTGTAATATATATAATCGAATGTCCTAGTTGGTAATAAGCATATCAGTGTAGACGTCGAAGCGAGATATATGGCGTTTGCGGTTTACCTATATATCTTGAACGACCCGAATCTAATTGCAATTTACATATACATACCTACCTAGGTACCTAGGTAGGTATGTACAAGTAAAGATTAAAACCGAGCTCGAGTCAGCGTAAGAAGCGCATGTTTAGACGAAACGGTTGTGAGCCCCCAATCGGAAAGAGCCTCCGTAGCTTGGTTCTATTGGCAGTTAGTCCAACCTAGGGTTTAATATGTAGGTGCATACCTCCTACTGCGTATTATCCAGATATAGTACCCAAATAGTGTTTAGGCGTTTAAGTACGTTGTGAGTGGCTTCCCATTCCAATGTTTGAGTATGCGTCTATCCGGTCGTACTGCCCAACCCCTGTAGGGGGAAAGCACCTGGGCAGTTCTTTAAATCAAATACTACTGTAGCTAGGAAGCTGCTAGGTACATAGTATGGTACTATGTTAACCCTAAGCTTAGCAGGCCTAGGCAAGTCCATCCATCCAATCTATCAAGTCTACTACTATTATCCCTATCTTAATTTACGAAATATACAATTATCATAATTATCTGCTTACGACACCCTTACATTTACATTTTGACCTATCTGGAATTCGTTGGCTCTCTTTGATACAATAATCTCTGAGACAATGAAGTACCTAGTTGGCGCTCCAATACGATGCCAGGTGACAGCTCAAAACTTTCATGTCACAACCATTCATCGCCTCCTCGTCTTATTCCTACGCGAGATGCAAAGACGCACGCCAATGAACTTATTCAGTCCGTCGAGACAATCTCAACACACGGACGGATGAACACACAGACCTCTTGAATGCACATGCAGGTCCGAACAGGGTTCATCCACTGCAAAACCCCTGGGGCCAATATCAGAACATTCCAACGCCCTGGTCCTTCGTCATCCCGACCTATCCTAGCTATCCTAGTCCTCATTTGAGCTCTCTTGCGGACCTAGCTTCTGTTGTTTCTGCCATTTCTGTTACTTAGAGCCGATCTCTCATTAGACATTGTTGCAGCAGTGCAGTTAAACCCCCTTCGCACCGGCGCCTGTATGCATTGGTAGCTGTTTCATGGGTCGACACTTATCCATCTAGGATTAATAGGTACACTATGTTTACCGCCCGTTCGCTCGAACCCCCCCGGAGCCTTGCCATCCCACTCGCTCATTCACTATATGCATGAGCGTGCGGCCGTCGCAAGGAATACACACACATTCCAACATGTATGCGCTGTAATGGCCCCAAGGCCTCTCGTATCCCACCTCTTAAACTAGCTCGGCTGCTCAGGTCTTCTCGCAACCTATCCTTCTGTTTGTCTTTTGCCACTGTTATCAAGTAAACAATCGACGAGGGTAATATACCCTTCTCGACTTTTGATTCGTATACTCGACGCCCACATCCTGTTGAGCTGCATTGCTGGCGATGTGAGATGCAGGAAGCGCTTCTCTTCCCAAGCAAAGTTGGCTAATCGCGGATTCGGACTTACTATGTTTTGAAAGAAGAAGAATGGATCGCTGGTCGCCCTCACTTTCATATCAATTATCTACCCGTCATCTTCCCCGTCGTTCGTTGCTTCTGTAATCTAACAACTCCGTGAAATTCGCATTTTGCTTTACAAGCAATATGGGTATCTTCAGACCCGCCACCAGCGTCGGGCGACCGAAAACAGCCCAGCCTGACCAAGCCACTATCCGCGGTAGAATTAGCGGTCCTATTCCGATAGACGACGATTTTTCTATTAGAGGCGCCGGTTCAGGCATTACTCATGAAGGCAGACCGGAGCAACTTGAGCCTCATATTGAGGACCGACCTCCTTCGAGACCTGGACATACCCCTCCTGAGGTCGCACGGGTGGACAAGCCTGACTCTGTCACACAATCTGGACCAAGCCAAGCTTCAAACGCATCTACAAGTCCGCAACAACAAAGGACAATCCGTTCTAGCACCTTAAGGTATTCTATGGTCAGCGATAGTGGTGGTGCAGAGATAGATAGGCCACAGCGGAAAAAGTCTACGCTAAAGTCTACACTCGGTAGATTATTTAAGAGAAAGAAGAAGAGTACGAGCGAGGCGTATAACCCAGAGTCACAGTTTAGAGGACTAGTCGACTCTACATTACATGAAGATGTAAGCATAACTAAAACTTGCTGCCAAGCTCTGTTAAGGACCGCCAAGCTCTAACAACTCCATGTGTTCAGGACCAGTCGGCTTCGAATCGAGCCCTAAAAACAAACGAGTCGAAGCGGTCCGTCTCGTTACCAGTTACAGAATTCGACAGAGCGCTAAGATCACACTCTGTCGGACCCGATGATATGCTAGCAATTACCAGCGCCCGCAGTTCAATACAAATAGATCCCATATTGATTCGAAGAAGAGCCGCATCATCGAATAGGATCCTAAGCGGACGGGTAAAAGATTTCGATGGAGAGTTAATAGGTCTATCTCCTAGACCTGCTAGTACTCACGGACGTGGCGAGCATACATCCGCTGAAGATGACCCCGATGGCATTGGCCGTGCCATCACGAGCGATAGCCTTACTCACCGCCGCAGATCGAGAAGTTTATCGCAACTCCAGGATGTTGTGACGGGTCACGTCCAAGTTCGAAAGCGGAGTGACGAAATCCGCTACTGGAGAGAAAGTTATAATGCAGCCATCCGATCGCCTAATGCGTCTACCATCAACAACGATGATACCGGCGTCGTGGAAATAGACGCAGAAACGCCGGTTGGCTCCCCAGAGCAGCCATTCTCGCCACCAAAGACGCCGCTACAACCCTTCCATTTTGGTCCAATGGTGGGTATGAAGATAACTCAAGCGGCTGGTCTTGAAGATCGCATAGCTGCTCTAGAAGTTCGTAACCAGAAATTAGAGAGACTAGTTTCTCAGCTATTCCAAGTTGTTCCGGGTGTAAGCAATTACGTGCCTGCTACTCCCGATCAACCACGGCCTCGAGGTTCTATAGGAACATCCGCAACTTACACGCCGAAACGCCCCATGACAACGGAAACATCGGGATACATGACATCCTTAGGTGATATTGAAGATTCTTCCAGACATACGTTATCCCAGCATTCGAATGACTCGTTTGGCGATGGAAATACATTTATCGGATCATTGCCTCCTTCATCAGCGCCGCCGCGACGGCCGCGCCCCACGTCTAACTCTACCATTCGTGGTGCGACAAGTCTCCCTACGTTATTAGGGGAGAGTGTGGGACCCCTTACTACGGACCATTACGTGACTCTGAAGGCCTTATTAGACACCGAGAGAGACGCGCGGCAAGCATTAGAGGCCCGGGTGACGCAGCTTGGCCATAGGCTTAACCTCGTGGCGCGGACTTCGAACAAACTCGAAACCTCCTCTACTACTTACTCCACCGTATCTGCATTTGATCACGATGATGACGAGGAGCCCCTATCTGCTGGTATCGATACTGAATCAGAAGCATATAAAACACCCCGCGAGGAAGAGCCGACCCACGGCTTTGGTGCTTTTGGCGAAGAGCTTCGTGTGGAGGAGCAAGACGGCTCAAGAAAAAAGGCTGCTAGAACCCTTTCCCTAAGCCAATTAACTCTAAAGAGGCCCCCCCAGTCTCCACAAGGGGCTGGTGTGGACTTATGACTATACGGACTCCAATTTTATACCAGTTAACTTACCCAGACATGGTAGAGCTTTGACTCTAGATGTTTGCTAGAACTTTTCGATTCGACTTGTTGCGCATTTTCTGGGACGCAATTGGATTTTTGGGCATGAGCGGCTTTCTTTTCTTTGTCTCTTGGCGCTGACGCCGGTTGGTTCTAACGACGTTTGAGCACGGCGTGTTGACATGACTGTACGATACGACCCTTTCTTCATCTGTTGCATCTTACCATTCTTCAACGGATTGGACGAACTTGCAAGCTGCCTCTCTATTCGCCATCTTGACTTTAGATGGTAACGAACATTTACTAATCCGGTCCGACTTTTCATTGCGATTTTTCGAACAGTCCTTCTATTTTCAGCCTGCTATTTGATACCACATATTGGGCGGAACGCCTTGCATTGCTCGGGTTTCCATTGTTCTTTTGTTGGGAGGATTTTTGATATTCTACGCAGATGATCGCAAGATCTATCTGAGTAGAGCTTGGGCGCGTATGATACCAAGAGGAAGAGATTAAAGAGGTGAGAGAGCTCATTGGGGAAAGCTGAAAATAACTCTAGTGGTAATCTATTTAATATATGAAGCGCGCATGTTGTGGACGCGTAGTACCGCTGATACCAACGGATTTTTTTTTTTTGGACATGTTGATTTACCTATTGATATTGTGACTACTGAGCCCACAGATCGTATCCCGTATGTATTACACGATCACTAAGGAGGACTGAAGAAACCTGGGCGTGTACCAAGACCACATCTAAATGCAGTAATTCCAGTCTCGTAGCGCAGGAGCTGTGATATCGAGTGTCTGACCTCATGCTATTTGCCCATAACTCTTCATACCAGAGTCTGAACAATTATAAAACGTAGTCAACTACTATACAACTAGAATCCTCCCTATTCAAGGCGCTATTCCAATGCCGACATAACCCCTCCCCTTCCTTTTCTCTTCCCCATAACCACTATTCGAGCTTCCAGATCCAGAATAGCAAAGCTACGAAACGAGCCGCCGCCAAGCCTTGTACCCCGTCTTAACTGAGGAGCTTACTACTACTGTACATTGCATGGTATATACTGTTAAAATTAGACGCAGGTTATGAGGTATATATATGTTATATTGTCATACTATTTATTAGAAAGACTGGATAGGCATATTTATTATATATAAACCACAGATATAAGGCATATTACCAGCTACTTAATTTATCCGCCCCACATATTCTAACACTCCCACTCGAACCATATCCGTAACTTGTTTTTAAGATTCTTCTATAATAATTAAACCTATATAATCTCGTATTTCTTTTAAAGCCTTAATTTTATATATTAGTAAAAACGTAAATTATTAAAGCTTTTATAAGATAAATCCCCAAATAATACTTATTTTTTAATTTTTTCCAATAATAATAAAAAATAACAATTTTTTCCACTATTTAATACGTTAATATTATACCATATTTTAGTCTTACTTATATGCCTTTAATTTTGTAAATATTTTATAAATAAATATTATTTTCTTTATAATATTTGTTTTTAATAAATTTTAATTAATATTGCTTTTATAAGATTATAATTTTATATTAATATATACTTTTTTAATTTTATAATATTATTAATAATAATTATTATAAATATATATTAATATTTATCTTTTTATTTATTACTTATTAATTATTTATTAAATATATTAAATAACTTTATTTAAATCTTTTTTTCAATTTTAAATATTAATTTTATAAAGTTATAAAATAAGTTTTACAATAAAGAATTAAATATATAATTTATTTAATTTATTTAATTTAAGTTATTACGGAAAGATATAATTCATTAATATATATAAAAAATATAACTTTAATATACATTATTTGATAATTGTTATAAATATTTTAAAATTTTAATATTAAATACTTTAAAATAAATTTATTACAAATTTATTATTTACTTTTATATTTATTATTAATTAAATTAATAATATAAAATTTTCGTATTTTTTAAAAAAATAATTTCCTTTTAATAAATTAAATTTAAACTTTTTAAAGTTATAGTAATTAATCCTTATATATTAATATTTTAAAAATATATAATTTTAATTATTATTTTAATAAATTTATTTTAATTATTAAAAAAATTCTTTATAAAATAATTTTATTTTATAATTAATATAATAAAAAATTTAAATATATAATTTCTAATATATTTAATTGTTATTATATATAATTTTTAAAATATATTAATTTTAAAGTTTTTAATAATATATTTAAAAGTATATTTTAGTTTAAATTTAATTGTAATTAATATTTTTTAATTATACCTTATATTTATATATCTTATAATTGTATATTTTATATTAATATAAGTTATTTTATCGATTATAAAACGTTTATTATTATTATTTCCCATTTATTTTATAAATAAAAATTTATTATTTCTTTAAATTTAATAAATATGTTTTTTAATAAAAGTTTAATAAAGTTGTTAATAATTTATTAAATTATAAAAATATATATAAAATCTATTTTATCGTTAATTTATTTTTTATAAATAAAATAAACGTTAATTTTAATATATTTAATTTATATATAAAATTATAAGTTTTTAATAAATATTAATATTTTTTAATTATTATTATATATAATTATAACGATAACTTTATCTTTTTTAACGGTTAGTTTAATTAATAATTAATATAATTAAATTGCTTTTTTTATAATATTTGTTATATTTTTAAATTTAAATTTATAAATAAAAATAACAATTATCGGTTATTTTTTCGATAATTAATTAATAATATTGTTATTTATATTAAAAATATATTTTAAAATTGATTTTTTAAATTATATATATTTTATATAATTAATATTTATTTATCTTATAAAGTCTTTTAAGTTATTTTAATATATAAGTTTATAATTTAAGGTTTTTTTTAAATATTTTAAAATCTTTTTAATTATAAATATATATATTATAATAAGGTTTTTCATATAACGATTTAAATATAATATAACATATATAATATTAAAACGTATATTTATTATTACGTATATAAAATATTTTATAATTTATATATATTATTTAACGTTGATAATAATTGTTGCGTAATTGTTTAAAAATTTAAAAATCTTTAAAATATTTATAAATATATTAATAAAATTAAATTTTTATTAACTTAAATCTTTAATAATCTTTTTTAAATACGCTTTTTAATTAAATTTAATTATTTTATTAAAGTAATCTTTTTTAATAACTATTTTTAAATAATATAAATAAAAACTTAAATTAATTATTTTAAACTTTTCAATTAACTTAACTTTAATTTCGCAAATTTTATCTTTAAAAAGTTTAATAATAAATAAATTATCCACGTAAATCATTATATAAATATAACTTTTAACAAATACCTTTATATTTAAATTAAATATTTTAAATTTTAATATTTATAAATATGTTATTAATGTTTAATATTATATTTATAAGGTTTACTTTAAACTGTATAAGACTTTATTAAATTTGCAATATTTATTTGTATTATTTTCGAATTTAAAGGATTATTTAACATAAATATTTTTATTTATATTTTCGTATAAAAAAGTAATAATAATATTTATTTATTTCAATTTTAAATTTAAAGTTATAATTATAATAAATATGGCTTTATAATTTATAAACTTAATTATTAATATAAAAATATTTGTATAATTTAATTTTTTAATTTATTTAAATCCTTTAACTATCCATTTAACTTTATACCAAATAATTTTGCCGTTTAAATCTTTTTTAATTTTATATAATTATTTATTAAATAATAACTTACGCTTTATAAATAACTTATATAATGTTTATATGTGGTTATTTATTAATAATTAATATTTAATATTTATAATTTTATGTTATTAATATTATTTAAAGTTGTGTTTAATCTTTTTATATGATTTAAGTTTAAATTTAATAGTTATTATTATTATATTAATTAAATATATTATATATTAAAAGACTTTATTTATTTTTAATTAATATTTATTAAATAATATAACGTTTATTTATTATTTAAAATTATATTTAAATAAATTATATAATAAATTATTTTTATATTAATTAAATTATTATTTTTTTTTATTTATAAGGATTTTTAAATATATATTATAGTTTAAAGTATTATAAGATTCTTTTATTATAAATTATACGTTAAAGTTTAAACGGTATAAAATATAATAATTAAATATAATAAAGTTTATTACAAGGAAAAGATAATTACGGGATATTTTTTAAATAGATTTAATTAATTTTAATCAATTTATTAATGAATATAAAAATGATATTAATAATAATTTTAAGTATTTCTTTAACGTTATAAAATTTTTAATAAATATATATAAATATTTTTCTTTAAATATAATGTTATTAATGTTAATTACCTTATTAAAATCTATTAATAATATTTTATAAATATATATATTATTGCTTTTATATTTTAATATTTTATATATTATAATTTTATTTTAAAATATATTTAATTTTTAATTTTTTAAATAATAATTATTAATTTTAATTGTGATTAAATAAGCTAAATCTAAAAAATTGCCGTATTAAATCTTGTAAAAAATTTTATTTAAAATGTTATAAAATAACTTATTTATTAAATATATCGTTATTTATATAATAATAAATCAATATTTATTAAATACACCGTTATTACGTATTTATATTAATATTATTTTAATTTTATTTTTTAATTTACTTATAATACTTTTAATAAAGCCTTTAAATTATAATTGTTTTATAATTATATATTGGATAATTATACCTTTTTATTAATAATATTATTTAAACTTATTGTTTATATATATGTTTAAAATATCTAAAATAACAATATAATAACGGCATTTAAGTTTTTTTTATTATTTTAAAAAATCTTTAAATATTAATAATTAATTTTTAAGACTTTTTAATGATATAATTTATATTATATGGAAATAATTATATATAATAATTAACCAACCTTTATTACCATTAATACTTATAATATTTATAAGTATATTTATTTCGTTTAAATATAATAATTTTAATTTATAAATACCTTGTTTTAATATATTTATATAAGGCTTTTCGTTTATTTTTCTTTTTATACAAATTTTACAAAAATAATATTTTTTTAAAGGTTTAATATCCGTAAATATATTTATTAATTTTTTAAAATTTTAATCATTTAAATAATTTAATTTTTTATATTATATTTTTAAAGTTAAATTAAAAATAAAATAAAAGTGAAAAACCATATTAAAGCTTGTTATATTAAAATTATTATTTTTTTAATTAATTATATATAAACCATTTATTTTAATTGTTATTAAAAATACTTTTTTATTTTTAATGTTATATATTAAATTTTATTAAAATAAAAATTTAATACCTTTTTAAATAAATTATAAAATCGATATAAAATTATATATAAAATTAAAACAATAAATTATATTTATAATTTTAATTTTTTTAAATTATTTATTAATAACGATTTAAAGGATAATAATATCTTATAATTTAAATATAATAATTTTTTTATTAATACCGTAAATATAAAAGTTTTTATATAAATATAAATTTATAAATAAGATTTTATTATAATAATTTATTTAATTATAATTATTGTTAATTATTATAATCTTTTTTAATTTAATAATTAATTTTTTTACTTTAAATTTAATTATTATTATAAATTTTATTATTATTAAAATACTATTAATTAATAAGTTTATAAAAACGAAGTTTAATATTAAAATAATAATAAAGTTTATAAATTTTAATAACTTATTTTATATTTTTATTATAAATGTATTTTACCGTGGTTTTTTAAGTAAATATTTTTGGAAAATCTTTAATAAAATATTTAATTTTAAAAAATTAATTAATAACTTAATTAATAATTCTTTAAACGCCATAAACGTAATAATAATAATAAAGGTTATTAAAATATTATTTTAATAAAATAATGCAATAATTATACCGTTATTTTTATTAATTTTAAACTTTTTAAATTTATTTTTAAGTTTATTACGTTAACTTTTAAAACGTTTTTTAAAGTATTTTTAAAAATATTCCATTAAATTATAATTTATTGTTTAATGTTTTATAATTATATAATAAGTATATGTAAAGCCGTTTTTACATTTATTATTAAGTTTATTAAAATGATTAATAAAAATGTATTTAATATTTTTATTTTTAATTTTTTACGTTTACTTCTTTTATTATATTAATTTAATAATGTTATTTATAATAATTATAGTTTTAATAATATAATTATTATTATTTTAAATTGAAATAATATTATAATTTTAAAAGAAAGTAATAAAAAATATATTATATTTCAAATTTAAAACGTTAAAGAATTTATTAATTAAATATAATTTATTAATAATATAAGTTTTATTTAATTCTTTAAAATTAAATTGAATTTAATATAATTTCGATAATAATATAATTATAAAACCTTTAATATTAAACAAAATAATGTTTTATTTAAATGTTAAATTTTAAAATATAACGTTATTTTATAATTTATATTCCTTTTTTAAGATTTTTTAAATTTTGGCTATTATTATTTTATTTATTACCGTATTTTTAAAGTTTTCCTTTAAGCAATATTTAATATAACTGTAAATTTTATTTTATTTATTTTATTAAGTTTTAATTTTTTTACGCAATTTAACTATTGTAAAAACTTAATTTTTTATTAAAACTATTTTATTTATTCCTTTTAAAAATATTTTTTTATAATTTTAAATTGTTAAATAATTTAATATTTTTCGTTTAAACGTCAATCATTTATTTGTTAAATTTAATTAAACGATATTATTTAAAATTAAATTACCTTTTTTTATTTTTATAACTATTGTTAATAAATTAAAAATTATTTTTTAATAATATAATAAATTTTATAAATTTTATCTTATAAATTTATTTTATTACGAAATAATTTAAAGGTTTTATAAATAAAGTTAAAATTTATTTAAAGTAATTAATTTATTTTTTGTTTAATAATTTAAAGGTAATTATCTTTAATGTAGTCTCGAATTCTTTTAATGTATTAAATAAAGTAATAATTTCGAAATTAAAATAATTAACGTTTAAATTTAATAATATAAATATAAAGAATATTTTACTTAAATTTAATAAATGTAATTTAATGGATACAAAATTAAATATATAATTTATATTTTTAAAATAAATATTTTTTAAAAAGTCTTTTTATTATAATTGTTTAAATTCTTTAATAAAATATAAAAAATTTTGCTTATTTAAATATTTAAAAAATAATAACTTTTATAATAACTTTTTTTTAAAATTATATTATATTATATTATTTATTTATTAATAATGGCAATTAAATTTTTATTATTAAAATAATATTAATTTTATTTTATATTTATAATTTTATATTATTAATTTTAACGTTATATTAAAAACTTTAATATAATTATAATATATGTTTATTAAAATAAAGTAAATTTTAATATTATTATTAATTTGTTAAACGTTTTAATTTAAAGGTATTTTATAAGTAATTTTATTAAAATTAATAATAAAAAAGTTATATAAAAAGATTAAAGATTTTCCGTTATTATAACCTTAACGTTATTATTTTTAATAATTTATTTTTTATATATTAAAAAAGGAAAATTTTAAAGGAATGAAACCGTTTTTTATTTAATTGCGTAATAAAAGTCGTAATAGCTTAAATTAAATGCATTTAAATAATAAAATAATTTATTAAATAATTAAACAATTGTTTATATAATTTTAAATTATAAGTTTTTAAGTTTATAACTTATTAAAATTAAACGTAAGTTATAAAGTATATATATATTATATTATTATATTATTTATTAAAAGGATTGGATAAGTATATTTATTATATATAAGCTATAGGTATAGGGCGTATTACTAGCCACTTAATTTATCCGCCCCACATATTCTAACATATACCGTTTTGCGGAAAGGGGAAGCTCTTGCGTGCTTGCTGGCGATTGGTCAATTTGTGTTATCAAAACGTCGGTTATACATAGTTGGAGTAGAGGGGTAGCTTGGTAGTCAGTTAGCTGCATATACATACATAGGTAGGTAGTTATCTTCAGTGTTTCTAGGCGGCTTGTCGGAGCGGAGGTTAGCGATGGTGATATCGACGGGGACGATGATGTCGGTGGTGAGAGAGGAGTTGGTAACTGCCGGCATCGCTGCGTGGTGTAGATACTAACTAGTTAATCTAGATTGTTCTCAGGTATTTGTTATAAGTCTAATATATATTAACTATGAATAATTGATAGCTTTACGTAAATAGAGTGTTTTATCTACGGTTCTATATACTACCTCTGATATACGATCGCTATTATGAAACTCACCTTCTTCGTGGTGATTGCCGCCGCTACTCTCGGTGCGGCAGCACCTTTCATCTCGAGTAATCCGGCCAATGTACTCCTAAGGCCTAGAGCGCAGGAGCCACCGTCTACGTTGACATGTCTGGCGTCGAGCTGGCCTCCGAATACGATAGGCGGGCCAAACTTACCGCAGTCGCCGTCTGCAGATCTTGAGTCTATACTCGCACAAGTCGATCCGGCAAATATCGAGGCTACAATCCGGAGGTTGGTGTCGTTTGGCACGCGGCATACGTTATCAATCCAAAATTCGACGACGCGAGGGATAGGAGCGGCGCGCGACTGGATACATGCCGAGTTCCAGAAGTACGCTGACGCTAGCGATGGGAAGTTAACTGTCGAGACAATAGGGTACGTACAAGAGACAGATTCTAATCGCATTTTGTTCCCGGTGCTCATCAGCGACGTCGTTGCGACTCTACATGGTACCGAGGATAACCGGCTATACGTTGTTTCCGGACACTACGATTCGAGGGTCTCGGATCCGCTAAATTATGAGAGCGACGCCCCTGGAGCCGACGATGATGCTTCTGGGGTCGCTATCTCGCTTGAGCTCGCGCGGATCATATCGCAGCCCCAGTACCCTCGCCCGAAGGCGAGTATCGCGTTTGTAGCCGTCGCAGGTGAAGAACAGGGGCTTTACGGGGCGGGGTTCTTAGCTCAAACGTATGCTAATGCTACGCCAAGGGTTAATGTAAGTTTGCCATTTTCCTTTGGCTTATGATAGATGAGTCTGACGTAGGAACCGTAAAACTTCAAATGGCTCCTTTCCATTTATGTCCTTGGACGTTCCAATGTGAACCGCGATTTTACATCCCTTTGCATGAGCCTAAGCAAACCATGGTAGACTTGAATTGACACTAATTCCCACTCGCACCCACAAAGGTCGAAGGCATGTTCACGAACGACATCGTGGGGTCGCCGAAGGGCGGGACGAATGGGGAATCCGTAGACCCGTACGTGATACGGCTGTTCGCGCAGGGGCTGCCTGGCCTCGCTATCGAGAACAGCACGACGCGGGAGACGCGCCTCACGATCGGCGGGGAGAACGATTCGCCGGCACGCCAACTAGCGCGCTTCGTTAAAGAGACGGCTGAAAATACGGCCACAGGCATGAACGTCTCCGTTGTCTACCGCCTCGACCGCTACCTACGCGGCGGCGACCATCGGCCCTTCCTCGAGGCCGGGTACCCGGCTGCCCGGTTTACGGAGCCGCATGAGAATTACGCGCATCAGCACCAAGATGTGCGTGTCGACGCTGATGGGAAGCAGTTTGGAGACCTGCCTGAGTTCGTCGACTTCGAGTATGTGGCGCGTGTTGCGCGCGTCAACGGCGCTGCGCTGTGGAGTCTTGCGACGGCTCCGGGGACGCCTCAGAATGTGCGCGTTGATACATCGGCTTTGAGTACTGATACCACACTCTACTGGGATCCGCCTGCTACAGGACACGATGGTAGTTATGAGGTGGTATGGCGTCCTACGAGCGCCCCCTTTTGGACGGGTGTGCTTGATGTTGGCTCTGCTGTTGAAGCTACAGTACCCCTAAGCAAAGATGATGTCGTGTTTGGAATCCGGGCTAAAGGTGCAGACGGTTTCCGAGGTGTTGCTGTGCTGCCCTTCCCTGGAAGCCGGTGAATGAGAGGGCGATGAGTTGTTACACATACTGAGACACGTTTTCTGTCAGTATATTAGTATGGACACATACTTACTCAAGTAGATATGTAGTCCGTCAAAAATAGAAGTGCTGATTGCCAGATTTGTCCCAATGTAGTGTGTTCTACAGCGTAATGACAACTAGTATCGAAAGTCGAGAATAGACGAAATGAGGTGTATCGTATGCTACTGAGAAGAATAGTTGCACGTATTTCATAGGTCGTCAAAAGAGAGTGAGTCTAATAATTTCCTATGTTCTCGGGGAATGACTGAGACGGCGTTGAGTCGCTGCTGTGAAATGAGATCGTCGTCTCACTTAAAGTCTCCGATATGCGAGGTCACTCAACTCCTTAAGCAGTATTACATCGCACATCCCGCCTAATCGAGAATAATCTAATTTGATAGGCGTAGTAAATTCACTTCGAATAGTAAGTAGAGCTTGATATTCCTATTACGATTTGAGTTTCGTATTATTGAATGTGTAAAAGTATGAAAACACGATGAATCATTAGACGCAATTCAATTCGAAGGAAATACGAATAAGACTTGTATTACATAAAACCGGTCACATACTGTATATAGGTAGGTACCTATGTACGTACCTACGTGGGGTGATCACTACCCGAATCTACAGGCAACTTCAGGGGGAAACGAGGCTTAGAGTATAGTGCACCAAGGTACCTAACATAAGGCACGTATATGTACATAGGTACCTTACTTATGTCATTTATCCCTTATGTGAATCTGTTCATCTTCTAACAACAACAAAGTTGCTTCAACAATCGCTATTCCAATGCCTTATATAGCGATCTTATATATTTCTATTCATTTCGGTACCTAAGATAGCTAGCTCTTCGCAAAGATGATATTGAGACGACGCGTCTGGTTCCCCTTCGCCATCGCAGCGCTGATCCTCTTTTTCTACTATTCCTGGATCACTCAGGATGGCTACAGATTAACTAGCTCTAGAAGCGCGTCTCAAAATACTCTGTTCATCGCAAAGGCTATAGAAGATAATGATTATTTCTGGCGGAAAGTTCCCACACATTATCCCGTCCAGGATATAAGACAGCTGCCAACCGGCAAGCCACGTACACTTCCTAAGATTCAAAAAGTCTTTGGGAAAGAATCAAGTAAAGATGCGAATATTCGTCGGGGACGACAAGAAGCCGTCAGGAAGGCGTTCGCCCGTTGCTGGAGGTCTTATAGGTCTAAGGCCTTTAAGAGCGATGAGTTAGGTCCTATCAGTGGCAAATCTAAAGAGTTGTTTGGAGGTTGGGGGGCCACATTGGTCGACAGCTTAGATACCTTATGGATTATGTCGATGCGGTCCGAGTTTGAAGAAGCCGTGACAGCCGCGGTCCAAATCGACTTTACGACTTGTGTGATCGAGACTGTAAATGCTTTCGAGACCGCAATTCGCTATTTAGGAGGTTTCCTTGCAGCTTATGACTTAAGCGGCGACCTACGGCTACTACGCAAGGCCAGGGAAGTCGGAGATATGCTATATAAGGCGTTTGATACGCCCAATCGTATGCCAATATCTCGTTGGGACTTCGGTAATGCCAAGAAAGGAGGGAAACAGGTTGCACCCGAAATGGAATGGCTTGCTGAGCTCGGCTCGTTCAGCATGGAGTTTACGCGCCTATCTGTACTGACCGGGGACCCGAAATGGTATGATGCCGCCGAGAGGATCAGAGAGGCTCTCGAAGAGCAGCAGAGTACTACTCAACTGCCTGGTATGTGGCCGTTTGCGCTTAATCCTCGAGACATGAATTTCAATAGCGATACCACGTTTGGGCTCGGGGCTCTCGCAGACAGCACATATGAGTATCTACCGAAGATGTACGCTATGATGGGTGGGCTTATGCCTTCATACCAGTCTATGTACGAGAACTCGATGAAAACTGCTATTAAGCATCTCCTCTTCCGGCCCATGGTTCCAGACACGGCGGACATCCTGATATCAGGTACCATGCATATAGGGAGTAAGGACGGGAAGAAAGTCCTAAATTTAGAGCGCCAAGGCCAGCATCTAGTTTGTTTCGCTGGTGGAATGCTCGCGGTCGGTGGGAGGCTATTCGAGAAGCCGGAACATCTAGAAGCGGCCACAAAACTAGTAGACGGGTGTATTTGGACGTATAACGCAATGCCGCTTGGAATTATGCCCGAGAACTTCGTCATGGAACCTTGCAAGTCAGACAAGGAATGCGAGTGGGACGAACTGGTGTGGAAGCGCGCCGTCCTGCGGGAGGCGGGCGAGCAAAATCTAGATAACATGGAAAAGGCGGACGAGATAATCGCCCAGTCGAGACTTCCGAAGGGGTTTACGAAGATCCCCGACCCGGGTTACCTCCTACGGCCGGAAGCCATAGAGAGCGTATTTATTCTATATCGAATCACCGGCCGCCCGGACCTACTTGAATCGGCGTGGGTCATGTTTGAGTCTATACAGATGAATACCAAGACATCATTGGCGAATGCGGCTCTAGGCGACGTGTCGGTTCATGGCGATCCCCCGATGGAGGACTCGATGGAGAGTTTTTGGATGGGTGAGACTTTGAAGTAAGTTGATTGATTTCTTCCTATTGACTCCCGCTTCGTCTATGTCAGTCATATCGCAAATGGACCGCTGCTAATTATTGGTAGATATTTCTATTTGATCTTCAGCGAGCCTGATCTCATCAACTTGGACGAATGGGTTTTTAACACCGAGGCCCATCCATTTAAGAGATTGGTCTAATATATTTCTATATATTTCTAGCATTGTACTGATGTATTTTCTACGAATGGGCTTGGGATCTGGGGCGAGGGTAATGACGGGGGTATGAAAGAAGCACGTATACGTAAGCTAGACAATTGGATTATAACTAACTTGCTAGTCGATGGAAGTATCATACGCTAAAATCTTATGCATCCATTTCATGTCTTTTCTCGATCTAGACACGAATTCCTCTTCTACAGTTGAGCTGACTCGGTGTAGTTATGCAACCCCCACTATGATTTTCACACTATGATCTGACATTATTATAGACTCATAATCGACGGTGAGTATCCTATTAATGCACCACCATTCCCATACGTCAAAGCTCCTCATAAGATCTCAAGATAGGAGTTCTATAAGCTCTTACTGTGGGATTTACGCACCGTTCGCGACTACACCTACTCACTTTATAGTTATCAGCACTCTTCGCGTAGTACACCATTCAGGAATTGGGGTTTAAGATGGAAGCGTCGTTTCCTCCTAGCGTAGGCTGCCTCATGATGCCTATTACACCAATTCCGCGAAGAAATAAGGGATCTATTCGTCCATTTTGGGAGACATTATACAAGTGTTAGGTAGACTATAATATTGGTTAATATGCCTTGCCTAGGCAGTTTACAAGAATAGGAATGATTCTCATAGTCTATTAATCCCATTCACCACTAAAAACCGATCAGAGATATTATTAGGCAGTGCCTACCTCGTCCATGCCGCCGCGGAGCGTTCTTCGAAAATAAAAATTACTAGTTTACAAGAGGATAATTTGATAATACTATCTAGTGACTAAGGAATGACTTACCATTCTCAACCATACTTGAGTATCAGGTTTTGTCTACGGCTCTTACAGCTGAGCATTCGCCTACCATACGACGGTACCTAGCGTTCTTACACGATCATGGAAGGTGTCGAAGGAAAGTTATGTGACAAATGCAAGATCTTATTCCGAGTCTGGAGTTTTAACCGGAAAGGTAATTTCGAAATGAAATTATACCAAAGTTATCATGAGTTCATAGCGAGTAAGAAGAGCGGGTGTTCTATCTGTTCTTGGTTGTGGACGGAGCATCAACCCCTGGATCAGATCAAGGAAGATATAGAAGACGTCGATAGAAATTATAAATTTGGGGAGTTTGGTATCTCTGTCTGTGTCATTGGACCTGATATCAAGTTATTATTATCTTTCCGTATTGAAAGTTCTTGGGCTAGCCCGTTATATGTCGTTAGTAAGTCTAAAATATTATTAAAATAGCCTACCACATTAATACACCTGTATACTGATGAGCCGCCTAGTGGATGCAGGACCCCTAGCAAGACTGAAAGACATGAGAATACCGTCTCATGCACTATTAAGCGAACTTGAGGCCCATCCTTGGTCTACCATCGGCTCTTCTATCCGATTGTGGTGAACATAGACGCCCAACTGTGGTGGGTATGGCATGTGCCGAGGTTGAGAGACGAAGTCGAGGGAATGCCTCTCAACAAACGCGGCTAGGTCGTACAAGAACGCTTTCTAACTACGCGTACTGTTCACTTTACTGAAAATCAGATTCTCTGGGAATGCTCGGAGGGCATCAATTACGAATCTGAACCGACGAGTGAAAGCCTAGCAAATCTAATAGCAGGGTTATTACGCGATGATGGTGATACCCGTCTTAAACAAGCAGTGTTTGAGTTGATGGAACTCAAAGTAACTACTACTGCATTGTGTCCCTCCCCTTATAATGAAAAGAGAGCAATAAAGATCTACGAATGCTGGTTTCGTATTGTAGGATATTAAGCATCCTGTAGGCTTACAAAAGAGTCTGATAGGCTAATTGCTGTGTCCGGCATCGCGAAGACTTCCCAGGAAGCCACCGGCGACACGTACATGGCTGGTTTATGGAAAGGCGCACTCTGCTATTGCCTTGCGTGGCATACCCATGTTTCCTTAGATGGGAAGCAAGTCCGACGTAACGAGCATGCTCCGTCGTGGAGTTGGGCTTCGATCACGGGAGGCGATATAAGATTCCCTGGGTTGTATCGACGTAGCCAAGCATTATATTATATCAAACTCATTGGGGAACGGATCGTGCCTGAATCACCTAACGGGGACTCTTTTGGACTGCTTCGCTCTGCGGAGCTCGACGTTGAGTGTATGATTTGCTACCTTCGATTGAAGAGATTACCAGACGAGGTAGAGAAGGCCTGGGTATATTACGACGAAGCTCGAAGCCAGTGCTTTCACGAGGGACCTTCATATGTATACATACCTATCTTATGATACATTAGCCTTGGAGGAGGAGTTTCAACGACTGGACAAGAGGATGATTGATTTCGTATGCACCTTTATTCCAGTATGGAGGTCAAGGGAATGGTTAAAAGTGTGTTGTCTTATATTGGAGCGTGATGCAAACAGCAGGTTTAAACGAGTCGGGTTTATGTACTGGAATTACTTTAACGAAGGAATAAATTTTCTTGACAAATGGGACGGCCCAAAATCTCGTATCACACTTATATAGAATAACTACTTCAATATACACGATTGATATACGCGACTTTATTATCAGACAGAGTTTTACATGTGACGTTCTTAGAGGAATACGCTACCTATGCATACCCCGTTGAATGCATAACTCTATTAGGTTAGGTAGGTGTAGCCTTGCACAGATTAGATTACCTACCTAGGTACCTACCTACACCTCATCTGCACCGCAATCACATTTTCTCAGCTTTTAACCCAGCTTTCTCCCCTCAGCCGCGGCAAACAGCGCAAACACGACATGCCACCACCACCTCCATAATTGATCGACGGTAAACCTCATTAAAAAAAAAACCAAGTTCAATTCGCACTAAAAACGTGAAATCAACCATATTTCGCACGTCCTTTTTTTCTTCTTTTTTCTCTGTTCCGCCGACACAACTACTCGCTATCTCATCCAAACCGCGTCGCAAGCATCGTCATCGCAGGTCGCCATGTCGGATAAGTGGGTAGATTGGAATAAGACCACCCGGTCCAAGAACTATCGCGGGTCTGGGTCGTTTGCGACTTTTATGATTATAGGACGTATGTATATTCTGCTTCTCTGCTGTTGTTGGTGCGCTGCGCTGTTTTGACCCCGCGGCGCAAAATGATTTTATACGTACACCAATCTGTATACACCTAGACACATAGACCTACAATACAACATCACTAACACGTCTCCTCCCCTCTAGCAACATGCTTCTTCCTCGGCATCCTCTTCGCCATGTTCCCGTACGACTTCCCGCTCCTATGGACCAAGGACCCCATCTCGGCCACGTACCTAGACCAGCTCGAAATCCACCTGAAGTTCATGCACCAGTCGCCCCCGCTAATCGCGCGCATCCTAAGCATCATGGTCGGCGTCGGCTTCCTCGGCTTCTTCATCAAGCTGTTCCGCGCCTCCGAGTCCAACATGCTATTCGACGGCGCCTCCCTCGTCCTGTACCTCATCGGCGTCGGCGTCTACGTCGCTAACATCGTCAAGGGCCTACGCCTCGTCAGCGCCAACGCCTGGGAGTCCGACGACTTCGACCCCAGCACCGTTGGCGTCGGGCGTCCTGGTGTGGGTGGCGGCGACCCGTTGACCGGCGGTGAGATCATTCTCGGACGGGAGGATAGCCTGAAGGTCCTGGCTGCTAGCAACACGATTCTGGCGCTGGTACTTGTTGGCGTGCTGGTCCTCCAGGCGGGCCAATGGTACGCCGAGCGCAAGGACGACGAGGAATACGAGAAGTACGAGAATATGGAGAAGACTGGCAACGGCGGTCGTCCGTCGAGTCCGACGACTGAGAAGAACAGCAAGAAGAAGCAATAAAGAGAGAGCTCTTGTTCGTTTCCCTAAAAGTTTTCATATTCTTACCATGTACGAGCCTAAGCTCTGGAGAGTTGGGCGAGGGGGATTAGTAGGTATTGGTACCGTTTAGTAAACTAGAAAATATGTCGAGAGTTGGCCTTTTGGATTTGGATCGTGGGCGGTTAGCTGTCATGAGGTTGTATGAGCTGTTGATGGACGATTAATGGGAACATATGAAGAAAGAGTCATATGTTGAGATAGGCTCTGAGATACTTGTACGAAAAGTTGCCATGCCGCATCAACTGGGCTGGGTTTTAAATGTGTGCATATTAAGACGAACCGCGATTGGGTTCTTGTTTTTGAGATTTTAATCTATGTGCTTTATTTACGTGGATAGTATTTGAGGTATTTGGTTGGACCTTTGTTCTACCCTCTAACCTCTATATAACTTGAGAGTAAACACCTTTTCCAGTCCCTTTCCCCGTATGGATCTAATATCACTCACCATATCTTACGAAATCAAAATCAAAAGACAATATCTTTACCAACAAAGACCCAAAAACATGTAGAAGCGAAAGTAATATTAACCTATGCATAGGGCGCACCCAGCCAGGCACATAGTTAAAAAAAAACCTAATAACAGCCGATCAAAGCACCGTCCACCCCCCGTAATATACCACGAATATAGGTACCTAACCTATATAATATACACCCAATGCTCTGATCTCTGCAAAGAAGGGCGCGTATCGTATCATATCGCACGTCCACGGAGGCATAGTATCAAACTCACACCTCCCTCCTTTTCAAACTATAGGTAGGTTGTAAAGTCGATAGTTCAAATAAATAAAAAGCAAAAGAACCTCTCCCTCCCAACGCCGTACAATGCAATCCCCGCCTGGCTTATTCTGCCTGCCTGTCCGCCCAGTGGTATCATGATAAAAGTGTCCCCTCCCGAATCCTAGATTTTTGCTGGATTAAGACAAAGGAAAATAAAGATAAGCGATCGGCTTAGCTTCGGTGACAGAAAAGAGAAGATATATGCCCGCCTTGCTATGCGTATCGCGAGGTAATGCTAGATAGAGTTTTATCACCTCCATCTCGGAAGCTGATCTCCTAATCTTGCTTGACCCCTAATTGGCGTTGCATTGGTATTATTATCAGCCCGCTGCTGGATGTTCGACCACGTCGTCACGGAGCTATCTGGCCTGCCGTCTGCCACCGTGCGTGAGTCCGCAAAGATATTAATGCTCATGCCTTCATCCTCATTACCTCGAGCTCTTTCTTTGCCCTTCCCTTTCTTTCCCCTTATAGTACCATCCCGCGCAGGTGTCAGGGTTACCAGGGGCGCCGGGGCGGGAGAAAAGTTGCTAATATTCCTGCTGCTGTTGGTGCTGCCCTGGCCGCCATCCTGCTGATGCGTCTTCCAGCCTGTTAAGCTCCGGAGCCCGCCTATCTCGGCCGAGGCGTGGTAGCTACGTGGTGCGTCCGACATCTCGCTATCCGGGCGGCGGGAGTACGGCGAGTAAGGCGAGTTCGGCGGCATAAACCCCAACCCACCATATCCCTCATCGGGCTTTTGGTGGCTGCCTGGTGACGCCACAGCCGTCGGAGACGATGGCGCAAAGCTCCGAGGCGAACCGGACTGGGGTCGCTTTGCTAGGAAATCTATGCGCTCGTTCGGATACTTAGCATGAGGCACAGGAGCACTGATAATGTTGCCGAAGGATGACGTCGACTCATGCCGCTGCAATTGCTCCTGCCTCTGGAGCTGCTTCTTGCGCTTGTACCGCACAAAAATCACAGCTAGAATTATGAGGACGAAGCCGACAACACCTCCTATGACTCCCCCGACAATTTTCACGGTTTCAGCCGTGCCAGTTGTCGACGGTGCCGGTGCCTCGGTAACCGGCTCGCTGGTTGGTTCGTCGGTTGGTTCCGTGTCTGGAGCGGTAGGTGGCGTGGGGGATGTGGGAGGTGATGTAGCGGACGTTATTTCACTTACAGCCACCGTCGTTGTCTTAGATGCTGAGGCAGCTGTGGAAGTAGGAGCTGGTGCGGACGTGCTTATGGAACTTGGTTTTGTTTCTGGCTTCTGGCTTTGGTCGGTGTTCTTCACACATATTGTGCCATCACAATGGTAACCAAATGGACAGCAAGTTCCCGTTCCGCACGTCTCAAGAATTCCATCGAGTGCCGTCGTCTTGATCTCAGCTTCGGGATTGGTGACAGGATCTTGTAACGCGAGATCGCATGTTATAGGATTTATCTTGTTACAGGTCTTGCCTTTTGGGCAGCATAATACCGTCGTGTTGCCAGCCAGGGCTATACACGTCGTATCCGGTTCGCAACAGAAGTTGTCCGGCAGCCCGGATAATGCGCATTTTGTGAAGTCTGCGGCGCAAGTGCTATCGGCTCTCTCGAGCAGGATATTTGGTCTGATATACGCGGCTGAAGCAGTCGTCGCAAGCACCGCCGCGAGACATAAAGCCCTTCGAGGGCCCCAGAGATACGCCATGGGGTGATCAACTATGATAGAATACGACGTTTTCCGATTTTTTATGGATGCTGTTACAATGCTGAGGTATAACTTAAGGAAATAAAAGGCCAAGAGATAATTATGTAGGCAGAATAAGAAATTGAAAGTATGTACTAGGATGTGGCAGAAGGCAATATCTATGGTAGTAAAAGAATAAATTCAATCACAGAAAGTCAGTCAGAGACTGAGATAGGCAGGGGGGTTAGTTAGAAATAGTAATAAGAATAACCAAACGGAAACAATGAACACGTTCGAGTATTCGGTCGAATGACTATGAATAGTGTGGGTGAATAGACGTGGGACAAAAGAGCGAACAACGCGACGGCCCAGCAATGACAAGTGAATTTTGATGCCCGGCCTATGAATCACGTTTCGTTCCTTGACATCTTTGTTTCCACTTTGTTCGACCATTGTTCGTTCCCTTGGCCCCCATGGCCTGAACGGCATAGATGGCATAGTTGGCAATCATTCTCGATCGCGTGAATTAAGCGACGACGATTTCTCTAGCCCAACAGATGCGACCTGATGGGGTGCTCGACATGACGCCCGATATAATGCGGCAGGGAAGCGGATGATCGACCGGACATCTTCACCCAAAGATGACGAGATGGTAGACTTAGATGCAGAATAGATCTAACTTAGCCGCTACATAAATTACGTAGCACTGCTCGTTCGAGTATACTGAGTGGACGCAACCGCTTCTGGGCGAACCGATATGTGTTCGCGATGAGGCAATGCGGGTATTAAGCGACGAAGCAATGGCCAAAACGAGAGGCTCTCATGAGGCGAATCGCCCATAGTAATCGTTCTTGAACGTCGTACTCATTGGGCGGCTACAGGGGCGCCAGTTACGGCGGTTGAGAAGGAGAAGAAGTTTGAAGTGTCTTATTGGTTTTAAAGTCTTAGTACGACTTTCAAATTAGGCGCGACAAAGTGGGAAACACGTGTCTGATTGGCTAGCGTAGTTAGACTAAAAACTAAGGTTTTCCTAATTTGGTTCTGAATCTAGCAAATCTAGACGCTGATTGCGCGAATACTAACCCCTGTAAGACCCTGATGAAGACCCGCTATAGTTTAAATCCTAGTACATAATATTAGGTAGCCCGGGGGGCCGTCTACTGTTAGGTACTCGTGTACTTCACTCCGAGAGTTTATGTACCTTATGTATGTACCTACATACGTTACCGGTCGGCATTTTATAGAATCCGGGAGGCGCAGACCACCACCACCACAACATTTTTCCCATCTACACATATTAGAACAAACACCGAACCAAGCCTTCGGGCCGTGATGTACCTAATTATGACGATTGTGTGCGCCTCATTTCTTCAAATGCAACGCATACGAGCCGCTTCATCCTCAAGAATCCGTCGGCGGGAGGCCTCATGCACAACATTCTCGATTACCAAAGCTCACAGCCCACGGATCCTCTGAACCGAGAGACCTGGTTCGCGACCTACCGCAGGGCTGTTGGTAAGAATGTACATATGATGCGAGGAACTGCATTAGGTAGTTAGCAATTTTGCTTAGAGACCTAATTCAAGGCCTCGATAGCGGAATACAACCCTTCCATTCCGTTCTCACTCTCACCGAGGAACACATCATTCTCTCTTCTAACAACGTCCATATCCTCGCTGCCATCATCCGTCCAACGATAAACATACACCGTATTCATACCAAGCGCCTTCGCCGCCCTTAGATCGTATGCGTGGGCTGCGACCATAACGGCCTCATCCGGCCGGACCTTCACCAGCCTTAATGCTTTTTCGTAGGCCTCCGGCGCCGGTTTATAGACGCCTAGAAGCTCGCTGGAGAACAACAAGTTGAAGATGCCCTCTAAGCCGGAAGATCTGACCAGGTCGAGCTGGAGCCTCGTAGTCCCGTTGGCGAGTACAAATAGCTCCAGCCCTAGCTCGCTCTTCAGCGCGGTTAGCGCAGGGCGAACATCCGACCATGGAACCATATTGTGCCACGAACGCACAGCGCGCTCGATAGCAGCCGTGCCGCCGTCCAGGGCAACATCAACAACGCCTGTAGACCCGC
The DNA here is from genome assembly GCA_902805455.1 of Daldinia concentrica. Taxonomy (NCBI): domain Eukaryota; kingdom Fungi; phylum Ascomycota; class Sordariomycetes; order Xylariales; family Hypoxylaceae; genus Daldinia; species Daldinia concentrica. The sequence continues at coordinate 575,623 of CADCSW010000006.1, forward strand.
CGTCGTTGTTGTCGAGCCCAACAAAGTGGCGGCGATCTTCTTCGTAGACATCCCAACCGAGGATTCTAAGTAAAGTTTTTCTATGTGTGATGTCAATATCCTCAGGCGGTAGGCCCTGTTGGGACCGAGCGTGCAGCTCCTTAAAGAACTCCTCGCGCCAATCAAGCGCCAATCTGGAGCGGGTTGCCTCCGCTATAGATGCCGGCAAGGCGTTGGCGACTCCGCTATGCCAATCTAGACACGTTCCCATAAAGTCGAAGAAGACGGCTTTGATTCGTCTCCCCTGCGTAACCGACGGGGGCGTTGGTAATTCTTGCGCATGCGACATTGTACCTGCACAAGCTCGTGTTGCCCGGTTTTTGTTACAGAAGATTCCACCGCCGTTCCATGTGACGATGATCCTCACCGCAGTAGTTACGCCACTGGGTGTCTTGCGGGTAAAACAATATACGGGGCTTTATTTTTTTGTCGGGTCGAGATGACCGGTGCGAAGCGGCCGACGGAGTTGCTAGCGTAGTGTAGATGTGACTTAGACGAGATCCATCAGTTGCAGACCGCCTATGCATGCATCAGCTCTTTCGCTTGCCGGCGGAGAAGCAATCATCCATAGTGGTCTCATTCTCGGCCGAGATGACAAAATCCTGGTTTACCTACCAGCCTACCCTACTTACATGCCGAAGAGTCCCCTGTCTAGTCCACAACACCAATAGGTGCATTTTAGTATAGGTGAGGGTATTTTGCGTGGCTTCGCAAGTTTCAAAACTTCGAAAGATCGGATGAAAAACAACTATCTCAGCTCGTCAAGGGTTGAAAAAACGAGTTGGCAATACGTCATGGATGCCCGAGGAGCAATGAAGCCCTGTCTAGACGCATTGATTGCCCGCACAGCCCACTATATGATACCCAAGCAATAGATGTCTAGATCTCTGAATTCGCGTGGTTTTGCGATCTACATGTGATGATGCAAATAGTAGTATACAGTGTTTTGACTTATGACAAGGTATGTAGATATGTAGAAAGTTATGTATGTCTTGAATTTGCCCACATTCACGCGACACCAACGCCACCGTCTATCTGCCTTGCACTCGGTCTCAAGAGCATGCAAGCATCAAGCATCAAGCATCAAGCATGTTATGTACATACATATGTTAATTATCAAATAACAAATGCAGCTGAAAGTGAAACCCCACCGCAGCTCTCGCATTCTCTCTCTCACGACAAGGCAAACTGCAAGAAAACGAAAAGGCCTTCCTTCGACCGGGTTGCTACATACGGTAAATTGACAAGAGAGCGGGCCGCCGCGCGTGGATGGATGGAAGAATGATCTACTGCATATGTGTGCCTATGGAGAAGAATAAGAAGAATAAGCTACCTAACCTGCTAACATACATACACTACATACATAGTAGTAGATTTCTAAGTGAAACCGATGTGGGATCGCCGGTCGTTGGGGCGTTGAGCACCTGACTCATTGATCACGAGATCCATTCCCGTTCACCGCTCTGCATCTATCTAGGTAGGTTGTATGTAGAAAAGATGCCCAAGTTTTCTGGTGGAGTATAAGCCCGGTAAGGATAGCAAAAATTTTGCTCCGGGGTCGTGACGGTGTCCGGTTTTTTTTTTTTTTTTTAATGTTTGGTTTTGCAGGTTTTCTTTAGACGCCTGGTAAAGAAAGCTAATTAAGCCGATTCTCTTTGTTTTAGTTGCGACTAATTAGTCTAATGCAAGTATGACTCAAAGAATACGGGTTAATGTTAGCAAATAACATGTAAATCACCAAAGAGATTCCAAGACCGAAATAATTATTTTGAATTTTGCATTTTTATTCGTTAATTGTGTTATTATGCTACGAACATTGAGTACTTCTCCTATTGCCCTTAGGGTTTTTAGTCCCTAAGAAACGCTGAGAGGCGAGGACAATCATAACGGTGTCCTCTATGAACCTGGTTTGTCCCTTTCCTTCCAGGGACAAGTGATGCTAGGCCTTTATCCAGAACCAAATGCTGAATCCATACCCCCCAAATGGCTCAAATTGCCCAAAACTCCTATGCCCCTCTGCCAATGCATGCAATGGTATATATAGAGCCATCCGACAAATGCCATAAACACGTAGTAAAGGGAATCAAGAATAAGAAATCGTCATCTACTCGTAAGCCATAGCAAGGTTCATTACCTCCCAGATGTGACGGCCCGTCTCCGCCGTCCACCATGTTGATATATCCAAGCTCCTTAATCTCTTCCTATTCCAAGTGTCGTTCCGGTTGCCTTGCGGCATCCTCTCTCTATTGGGTATTATGATAGTAATAATGTTATAAAAAAAAATGTTGTAGTCGACCGTAGTCGCAGTGCGAAGGGGGTGGCAATTTCCTGCATCGCCCCCAGAAGGCCACCCGCAGATGAGGAGAGGGACTACTCTCCTCGAGACCAGCTTTGAGGGACATGATCAATCTAGATCAGCAGGTAGTCCCATCCCCTCATCTGCATAACGTCTCTCCAGGAGATGTAGGGCGCTTCTGCAGACCCGTTCGCACTGGGACTCGGCTGGCTGTTGTCGGCCTGTTGCCAGACCTCGTGTAGTAGCGAGACAACGCCACCAAAACTGCCGTAATTAGAAGCATCGCCTAGCTGAGCGATGCGATCGTTGAAGAATTGTCTGAAGCTAGAGTTCATTCCGCTGACGGATCCGCCAATTAGGTAGACCCAGGAGAGGCTTCGGTCGAAGCCACTGGCACCGGACGGAATAAGTTGTAGCACAGTGGTGAGCTTCTCAACTAGGCCAACACAGCTAGCCTGGCTGGGGGAGAAGCCGGGAACTAGGCTGCACAGGTAGATGCGAGCCGCCAATCGGAATGCGCTGGTGATGTTCTTGCTGAGTTGTTTCGGGCTAAGAGAGCCATTGGCGTTGAAAGGCATCTTGGGTGCGCTGTCATGGGTTTCAGTCAACCCAATCTGGTCGCCAAGAGCGTGTACATGCTGGCAAAGCGTAATGTCATCCATTCCTTCCTTCTTGAGGGCCTCGAGGCAAGCGATTTCGGAGATGAGATACATGATGTGGTCATCGCAGCCCATGAGTTCGCGAAGCCCAAGGAATGGGTTAGTAGTAGACAGGTGTTTTTCACGGTAGGTGTGTGCAAAAACTGGGGCTCTCCCTTGCATAGTTGCTCCTAGGATATCGATCCACGCGGTCAACGTCATGTTAAATGGCGTCTGAGGGAGCTGCTCGCACGATTCAGAAACCAATCGGGGCAGATCCAACTTCGTGACAAGAGAGTTCACGGCCTGAAAGTGCTGGTGCCAGGGAATGTCGGGGAGCGAGTCGTCATATCGGCCAACGCAGGACTGGAAGAAGATGAGACCTAGAGTTGCCTCGAGAATCTGGTGGTGGTTCTCATCATTGTTTAGAGCTTCGCAAAGAGCGACGATGGTAGCGTGTCGGTGTCGCATGATGTCGTTGTCAATTTCCTCTCCCTGGACGTTCATTGTTGCCTTGTAGTGTTGAGCTGCAATCATGAGACAGCAGTGAAGGTAAGGCTTGTTGTTCTGTAAGTTAGGCAGGATGAGGTCGGAGCCGACGGAGCCGTGTTGGTTAGTTTCTAATATCGGAAAGATAGTTGGCAACACGAATTGAATGAAATGCTCTAGTAGTCGCTGGTCGTTCTCATCTAGCTCGATATCGACCTGTCTGGTGCTGGTAGGTAGTCCGTGAGAGAAATCAAAAAAGTTGTAGTTCAATGTCTCTTCAGTTAGCGACTCGCGACGTTCCTGGAAAACTTGCTCGGCCCATTCTCCTTCCATGGGGTAAGACGGAAGAACGGTTCCTGGCGGTGGTGGCGTGTGGAAAGTACTGAAGGTTGAAACTGTTGATTCCCTTAGGGTAGGGACGTCATTTACAAACATTTGTCGCTCGGTCTTGACGTCAATCTCGTAGGGAGACATGTTAAACATGAAGTCGGAATGCGACGGGAGTATGTGTGGGTTGTAAGCCCCATAGTCCTGTACATTGGGCGGGCTGTTGAAGTTGAAGGCAAATTGCGAGTCGATTGACGCCGACCTCGTTCGATCTAGAGGATCCGAGAAGGTCGCAGAGGTAGGAAGGGAGTGCGACAAGCCAGGCGGCGAACTAACTGAGGTCTGGATGGTGTGCGAGGCCTTCTCGGTGAGCTTCTTTCGCTTGATGACCACCTTGATGTCCTCCTTGTGTTGTCGCCTCATATCGTTGTTGCTCCACCACATCGGCCGCTTATATTCACAATCAAGACCGAGGTGCTTGCATGCCGTGCACATGGGAGTGCCCTCATCGCACTTCTTCCGTCGTAGTCTGCAGGTGTAGCAACCTATAAAAAGGGGGGTCTTGTTAGTGTTGCGGTTCCAAAGTCAACTTACACGGACCAAGGCCAAGCCGGTGTAAGTGGTCGTGTAAGTCAGTTATATATGGGAGTACCAACCTGTTCTTGAACGACGGTGCATCTGTGACTTTGCTTTAGGGTTGGCATTGTTGTTTTGCTTCGAAGCAGCCTTCGACTTAGTCGGTTGTGCGACGGCCATGTTGACGGTTGCTGCTCTCATGAGGTCTCCTTGGGGGTTGGGGGGTAGAGATGCCATTTGTATCTTATGTCGAGTTGAGGTACCTGCGTCGAGATGGTAGTGGTGGGGGGGTTATGCTGGTCAAGCCGAGCGAAAGCGGGAGGGGACCAGGGGAGCCAGGGACCCTAGTTCTAGGTCCAAGTCGAGATTGCTAGGATCTGACTAGAGAGTGCGCCTCGAAGCCAGTAATTGCCCAAAAACGCTCAACGCTCAAGTTCTCGTGCCCGGTGAATAATAATCCGCAAAGTGGAGTTAAGGCCGGCGCGGAGTAAATATCGGAAATCGTCAAAATTAATATTATTTTCTCGTCGAATGAATGATAGGATCCAAGCAAGTACCAGCTTGCCTTTCACGTTAGTCGAGTTTAGCGGGAATAAGAGGTTATAGGGAGGATGAGGGTTAAGGGAAAAGAGAAGGGGGAAGAGAGAGGAAACTAATTAGGAGAAATTGGAACGACACTTTGGATCTTTAACCCTTCACAACTCTATCTCGAAAAAAAGAACACTCTTGTGGATTGGAGGTGAGAAGACTTATATCGTGGCCTCGTCCTCTTTGGCCACCACCTTAGCTGCGTCGTGAATTGGTGTAGCGTCGACGGCTATGTTCAAAAATAGCAACAAACGCAATTTTGGGGTAATTCCTTTTTTAACCCATGACTTTTCTGGCCTAATTACTGGTCGATGCAGGCTACTACATATGCAAATTAGCCCACTTTGGGGTAGGACGTGGTGACTTGAGCCGGATATGCGCTTGCGGATGCCAATGAGCTTGGCCGGTTCTATGGACCGCGGTCGAGTCACCCGGATGAAGGTGGGTATCCTCGACCACCTGGACCAACCACCCTCCTGGAAAAAATAAAAAATAAAAATAATAAAAAATAGCGGTACAAGGGCATTGTACCACTCGGTGACACTGGCGGAAGACGGTGGGCTGCAAGCAGAAGGCAAGGATTATTTGGTAGGGTATTAGGCAACGTCCAGCGACTAAAAGAGGCAGTTCCCATACGTGGCTTGCCGGTCATTGGCACAACCGCTCGAAAGTCCGATCCACAATAGTGCATCCCCCCATGTATAAGGGAAGACATGGGGTCTTGACAACCACCGCCAGCACTTGCAGATTTTCTAATTGTGCGCGAGTGTGTGACTTTGCCAGCCCTGTATCCATCCTTGCCGTCAGCAAGCCCTGCAAGCCAGGGTCTTCGAGTTTATTGAAAGCCGCAGGGGTTTATTAGCGTCGATCGGGTCGAGAAGAGGCACGGAAAAGAGAGGGGGTGCGGAATGTGGTATGTGGTATGTGGTATGTGGTACTTTTACGACTTTTACGACTTTTACGAGAGGAGGCTACTTCTCTCCCTCGAGGGAACTTCGTCATGCCACTTCCCATCTTCGAGCGGAGACGGTTGGGCCGTGTCTTGGGCTTGTCACGCATTCCTCGCTAAGTTTGCACGTTGATGATAGACATGTTGTGCTAGAAGAACCACGAGAGAGGAACCCCACGTGTGGACTTTCGATGTTGAGCCAAGTGCCAAGTGTCGACTCGCTCAAGACAATAAATAATAATATGTATGCAAGGAGCCATGGCAGCTTGCCGATTGCCCTCGCATTGACCATTGGAGCACGGATGGTGTGGTTGCTCTGCATGGGCTGACCGATAATCATAGATTGCTTTGCTATCGGGTTGCATATCAGTACTGGTTGCATATGCAGCATCGAGAACCCAAATCCGTACGCATGTATACCACGCAGGTATACTACTACGTAGTACGTAGGTATGTATGTAGGTAGTTCAAGTAAAATTGTATGAAGTACTCCGTACATACATACGCCAACCCTAGCTCATTACCACATCTGGATAACATATCGCCGGGTGGAGAGCTGCTGGACTGGAGTAATAAGCTGCCCATCAGTAAACTAGGTCGAATTTTGCGAACTCGGAGCCAGGCCCTCGATCGCGAGTTTCTACTCTCGTTTGCTCTTCAAGGAAGGAGGAACCAGATTCTGTAGTATCCGTATAGCATAATTTCTTTATACCTCAAGCGTCCATTAGACGTCGTTCTCGCCCGCCAATGAATGACGAGTCTCTGAATACAAGTGTGGGATTGGCTATTAGTATAAACCAGTGGCCGTCCGGGCAGCAGGGCCACGGGGGTCCGGCCTCGCGAACACCCTGCGCACGACGGGACGACGAGGTCGGGACTAATAAGAGTTGCGCCGACTCTAAAATGCTCCCAGCCGAAGAGCGAAGAACATGTACTTTCCCAATGCTCAGGGCCAATTTCGATAGCAATCCACTTGGGCATGGAAAACACATGTTCAGGCTGGTCATTTTCCTAGCTACACTAGCCCGGACGTTGCTGTGGCACCGGTGAATATTTCGAATTATGAGATGGGCTTGAGGAAGAACCAATCAGATGGACATGTTAGGTAAATCATTGTGCGGTCCTTGGAAAAAGTTGGGAAGCAAAGGGTAATGGAGCTCACTGATTCGAGGTTCATAGAAAGTTGGCGCCAGTAGCGGGCTTAGCCGGAATCTTAGTTGATGTGACAAAGTAAGGGTTCAGACTTGGGATTGGCTCGAGCTCGGAAGCTAGTCCCTGTCTGGCCGGAATTAATTCATGATGGAGGGCAAGATTTTAGCCAATCTCTGGTCGAAGGCGGCAAGCTCCCATTAGCGTCGATAGTGGATCTGGTGGGGTCTGTATGCTAGCGTATGCAAAATCTCAAGGATCCCCGGGCTGCCAAGACACGGCATCAAGGGGCCCTTTCCCTTTTGTCCATCTTCCAGATGAGGTCAGCAACCTAGCCTTAGCTAAAAGTGGAGGTAGCTTCCCCATGATTCCCTTTATCAGCGTTATCAGGAAATCAAGCGGTGGTCCATGCACCCCGTAAGCTGTGGGAAGCTGTGGGAAGTTGTGGGAAGCTATGGGGGAGGCTGGGGGTGTGGCTTACCGGATTTGTTCACGAGCCGGCTGTTGGACGAAGATCACCCGACATAAATTCGTGATGGGCTAATTTGGCCAACTTTCTATAATTATCCCGCTTCGCTTCCTCACAACTGGGAACTAACATACCGGGCGCTAAGGGAAATGTCGTACTCGTTTGCGAATTTAACCTACATATTTGACCTACACACCAGTACCGACCTAATTATTCTATTTTTGACTTAGCCCGTTATTCTTGTCTGTGCAATGTGGGCTAATTTGGGTTCTTACATGTTGTGATAATCCAATATTTACTCACTCATAATTATTATTACTAACTATTGATATTAAGCTACGTACCTTTCTTTTTTGACTCTTTTAATCCTCATCCATGACAGCGATCGCGAGATTAGCCCCATGCAACATCATCACTTGTCAAAGCCTTATCCAGCCATGCGCCCCTGCTCACAAACATCCTCCCGACAGTCCCGGCAGCATGGCGATGACAGAGTTAAGACATGGAAGTGGCTCTGCTAATGCGTTCTCTTACCAAGATATGTTGTATTATAATTTATGCGTTATGCTGTCCTTCAGATCGCAAAGTCTGGCTAGTTGTCAATTTAATATATGTTATGCTACTATACGTGCTGTAAAGAAAAGGGTTCTTGTTCTAACGGTAGGTAGTGTAAAATGGGGACTGTTCCTTTTGTATGCATGTATGCATGTATGCATGTCTGTGATGTCTGTGATGTCTGTGATGTCTGTGATGTCTGTGATGTCTGTGATGTCTGTGATGTCTGTGATGTCTGTGATGGTGGAGATACGTACGTATGCCCTCATTACATACCTTACCTACCTACCTTAGGTATCTATGTATGCTGTATGCGTGAGTGACGAATGTATGTAGTATATTTCCAGCTTACCCTGCTCAGTGCTCACCCTGTAAAGCCGTAAATACTACAGCAAGAAATTGATGTCCGTGCTGTTGCCGTCATTGGTAACCCTGTCCAGGGAGCTGATGCAAATCATCATAAAAAACAAACTCGCACCCGGCAGCCAAGCTGTTGCGTCCCGGTCCATCTTCCGTCGGCTTACAATAAGAAGACTAATGTGTGCCAGTGTGCACAAACCTGTGATACATTCCTTAGCGGACATGGACTTAAGAAACTAAGTCCAAATCGAGCTTTCTATTAAACCATTCACGATCTACTAATCATCCTATGAGCCGGGATGGATTCTGCGTAAGTCTGTGCTTTAGCTATGTACGTTCAAGGGTCCTTGACCCTAGTTCTAGTGTAGTGAGATTACCTGCATTTGCGAAGTCTTTCCTTGTCTAACCCTATTCGCCTACTTCATCGACGGGGATCTCTCTACGGCAAAAATGAAGACATCAACAAAAACAAATTAGAGCCTCTAGATGGCATCTGACGATAGCACAGATCTTCATTATGCTACGAAGACTAATCTCTGTCGGGATAAAGGAGAATCAACCATCCACCAAGGAGCTGGGACTCGCATTGAGGAATACTCATGTGATGAGTCCCGAAAACTCATTCTCGGCATGCGATTGGGTCCGAGTCTCTCAAGTCAACTTCGCTTAAATGGGAGCGTGCTCTGTCACAGGGGAGTCAGCCCCATCCCACAGCTGTGCCCAAGTTAAAAACGTGATGCTCGTAATCGTGAACCTCCGAAGCTGTCCAGAAACTGCTAGTGTTTAATGTTAGTGTTAATGTTAGTGTTAGGGTAGAGACAGGTCAACGTAAGACAATTCCTTCGGGATTAAAGAAACTATGACTCGCCGTTCATTGATTCACTACCGCCTAGATTCAATACTTCATGATGGAGCAAGCAGAAGTCATTCAGATCGGATATAATCGGGAGGAAACCATGTTCATAAAAGCCTTCTTGTGAATCAACGCAGCCCGAATGTGGATCACGAATTATAGTACCTACATCTATGATGGTAGCAGGGAAGTGAGCGTAGCAGCTGCCACGTCTTAATGGTAGAGTGACGACGATGGAGATAGGCACATAGTAAATCACTACCTACACATGTGAATCTACATACAGTCTTATCGGTCACCGACTCATAAATATTTTGTATTTGATGCCTTAAGACGAGGATCAGATTGTCTTAGATCTCGGTTTGCTCCATTGATAACCTAGCTAGTCTGTTGACGATCTTGCATTGGCTTCATCATTACTATGTAAGCATTAGGTTAGGTTAGGTTAGGTATGGAAGTGTATATCAAACTATCGGTGTATTCCGTTAGATTGTGCTTTGTGGTCAACGGCGCTAAGGTAGTATGTAATATGTAGTATGTAGTATGTAGTATGTACGAACTTCGCTTCGCTTCGCGGGGAGCAGACGGACGCGACTCTAAGCTGCATACCGTATGCGGGAACTTACTGCTTCTATGCAGCACTGCAGAACGAGTGTGACCCCCGCCACATGCTGTTCGTGGAGGTTGAAATTATCCAGCCAACTGCCCTATTCGTTCTTGATCGCTGAACCGGTAGCTCCATTCGATTTGGAGAGATAGTGAGCTCTTTTCTTAACGACCTACCCAATCTTACGTGGCTTTCTTTTCGTCACAGTCGGTACCGAGTAATGGAGAAGAACATTAATCCGCCAAAGCACCGAATGGAGAATATAGTTTCTCCATTCGCTCACCTTTGTCCTGGGATTCGGTTATTCACGTACCTATAATTATTGGGATTCGGTTGTCATGTGTTCGGAACCAGGTCACGCTGACCTTCACGATATGTCAATCATTGGGTACCAAGCCGAGGTGGGCCAGTTGCAAGGGACCGTGGAACGTTCGAAAACTTGTTCCTTCGACACCGGTCACGGATGCATCGAATTCGAAGATTGGATAGATCCGTAAAAGCTAAAGCAATCCGGTCCGGTCCAGAAGTCCAGATCTTGCTATAATCCGTAAGGGGGCGTTATGGCGTTTATGGCATCATGGCATTATCCGTCCCTCTTCGAAGTGCCTCAGAGTCGGGTTCGCTATTGGCCTCTTAATATCCCGCTATTGGTGAAGGGAGAGGGGGAGGTCCTAGCTTTTCCGAATTGACTTGACTTGTAGAGATTAATAAGACGTCGTGAGTTGGAGACACCAATCCCATCGTCTTGCAACGTGCCACGAGAGAGGGGTTTCGAGTAAAAGATAGAGTGATGTATGGCTTGTATGGCTTGTATGGCTGTATGGTTACCGCATGTTAGCAGCCACGAAGACCCTGGTTCTATAGTGTAGAGCACAATACAATAGCTAGGTACGATAGCAATAAAATGGCTTGCTTCTTCGTTCTGCTTGTGCATACCCAGTGGAGAAACTACGGCAGAGAACCCCTGGCTTAGAGTAGGATTATTCTCTCCGTCCGTCTATCCGACCTTGGCCGGGTAGTGGACAGTGGATAGTGGACCATCATCTCTCGCTACCTCTTGACTAGGTCTCTGAACTAGGCCTCTTACTAGCATGGCATGAGCATGAGCATGAGCATGTGCAGAGCGCAAGAGCACAAAATGCAGAGCGCAAACCGCAGGCTTGCAGATTTTACAGGCTTTGCAGACCGACTTGGGGCGAATCCGCTAACGCTTACTGCCAATTTTGCCAATGCTAAATGCCCAATGCTGTCGGTGATCATTCGAGCGGGTTTATCGTATCCCGGCTCCTAGCTTAGAGGATCAATTGACTTGATCCGCCCCGTCTCTCACGATAGGCCGAGCCTGTGGGCTTTCTCAAGGATCACAAACAAGAGAAAGTCACTCACTCGCTCACTCACCTCTGACCGCTTCCGCATGTAGATCAAGAAACATCTGGATTGATGGGATAGACGTAGTTAGGTATGCAGTAGCGCGGGCTTCACCCGTAGCACGGGGAGTTGCGGTGGTACCTGGGACTATTGCTACATTGCACAGCTTATTTGCGGAGAAAGATCGAGATGTGAATTGGAATTTCGCATGGTCCCAACCGTCAACCGTCAAACCGTCAGCCGTAAGGGATACCCAACATCCATATGTATTATTATGTATGTCTTGAGGCGCCGTTCGAGTTCCCCTTGTGGTCCCCTTGTAGGCCATGGAGATATGGAAATATGGATATGTTGGTCCCTCCGTGCAGTCGTTCACTCTTAGAGTGCGCCACTTTTGCTAACGGTTACTGTAGGGCGATACCTAATCGGGTTCTAAGTGAAGCGGACTTGGACAACTTCATCCCTGTTCATCCGTGCTTAGGCTGTCCGGCGCTTAGAGGAAGGAAATGTGCCGGGGTCGTGGCAAATCACGGCCAATAGCAACTCTGGAAAGTCCCAATTATTTCCTAGCACACCTCATCTGTCTTGTCCAACCAGCCCTCTACTTTCGGGTTGCTTAACGCTGGGCATTCGGTGGGGGACCATTCTGGGCTTCGTGGGATTTGGGACTTTCACACAAGCACACCACAGACACAGACACAGACGCGGAGCTATTATTAGTGATAGACGAGGGCATTGTAATAGGTGGCTCTAGGTCGGTGACTCTCCGCACCGAACAAATAGATAGTGTGTTACTGGTTCCTACTGCTGTGTGAAGTCCCGAGAAACAAATCACATCGTGGCATTGCTCTCCATTATCACAGCGTATCACTGTTTCTCCTGCATAACTCTGTTGCGACTCGGGGGCTATACTACACCATATACTATACCGTATACCCCGTACATATACGTTCCGCTGGCGCCCGCGCTATACTTTCGTCCATTTCCTCTCTCCTTTGCGACGTCAAACCTGTCCCTCGACTGCTCACAGCGAGGTTATTTCCTTTTAGTATTCGCATATCTCGTATACCCCCTTTGGTTTAGACGGAGAGGAAGAGAATCGTAAGGCCGGCAACGGCAACAGATACCAAAAAATCGCATATTTTTGCATTTTCCCCTTTTCTATTTCTTCAAAATGGTAAGCTTATTATATTAGTTCCCGGGCTGTAGTCATCATCATCTCAACCCCGGATTTATCCACAATCCCAAGCAGCAGTGGCTGACTCTCGTTGCTGTAGAATACGCTGTCGCTCAGAACAAGCGAGCGATCGCATAGAGAAATGCGCCAGAAAAATCAATTACATGACCCCTTCTTCGGTCTAAAAGGATACGATCCGCGCCCGACCTCAGTAGCGACTGAGTTTGTAGATACCGATTGGGATGAAGAGGAAGATATTGTTAGCGAGATAGAAGATGACGATCCAGACTCTCCACGAATAAGTTTAAATTCGGTAAGCCCACGAAAACCCCATCCCGATATATCGCTTGGTGGCGTTCGAGACTAACCCAATTACTAGTCGGGCCAACCTAGTTTTACGACAGTATCGTCATACGATGAAGTACAAACGCCCAGATCGAGCAGAGCTCGCAATGCGTTCCCGTTTAACTTCGACTCGTCGAAGCCGGTGGAGGGACCAAGAGGGCCGCATCTATTCCGAGCTTCGATGACAACGTCATTGAACTCATTCGAATACCAAGAAGCCCTCAGCTTATCGCCGATCACACCCAAGACAGCTAAACCATTGGAAGCAGACCATCGGTTTGCTCTTACTTACGAGCCGCCACCACCTCGATCTCGGAACAGCCCGTTCCAGTTCACGCACGAGAAATTAGACCCAGGTAACCTAGCAATGTGGACGCCGGAGAAGGTGGCGCAATGGATGCTCAATGCTGGCATTGAAGTCTCAATTGCCGAGAAATTCGTCGAAAACGACATCAACGGGGCTATCTTAATTACGTTGAAGTTCGAGGATCTACGAGAATTGAATATCCAATCTTTCGGAGTTCGGACTAAAGTATGGGAAGAGATCCACGTCTTACGAGATAGCGAAGCAGCAGCAGCAGCTGCTGCTGCATCTTCGCCTAGACTCGACACCCCGATAGAAGAGGAGGAGAGTAAGGAGGTGAGGAGGGAACGGAGAAGAGAACAGAGACCGGAAGATGGGAGCGGGGAGCATCGTAGCCGAAGTGTCAAGCGTTCCAAGAGCCTCAAGCGAAGCCACAGCAAGAAAAAGCCTTCTCACGAAGATATCATCTCACCCTTAGAATCGGTATCTATCGTCGGGATCGAGCAGATGATGCCGAAGCCACATCACTGCTCGAAAGGCGAAAACTGCGCCAAGTACAGGAGACAGCAACGGATGATCGAAGCCTTCAAGAAAGATCACCCGTTCGTAGATGTCGACCAGGGCGGTATCATCATGGTCGCCGGGGACCCAGGAAACCCAGAGACCGCACCGGCTATCAACCGTCCCTCATCCACTGAGGCGCTACGGCCTATGTCTGATGCCGTGCCCTCAGTAGTCGCGTCGTCGGACGTTCTCGGCCCCGGCATGCCCCCTTTCCAGTACCTGCAGGAAGCCGCCCTTCGCAATCTTCAGACACGAGATCCTCTGGACAACGTGCGTCAGTTCCTCGACTTCCAACACCAGGACGACGGTGTATGCTCTAGCGAGGTTCCGCCTACGCCTCCCTTCGAGATATTGCCGCGGGGGCCTCACGAGGGCTTGCGTGCTCTGCCTAAGCTTTCTATCCCGGGACAACAACAGCAGCAACAACAGCCTCAGCGCCAATCACAACAGTTACGTGTTGACGCCAATCGGACACCGCAGCCTTCCCAGTACCATTACCCGCAACGGATGGAGAGGGCCGAGGCTCTATCCCCCGATCTACACAACGCCCCTTACCGATTCGGCACGCCTTTCTCAGACATGGACGTTCCGTTGACGGCAGTACAACTAGGTCCCGTCGCCCGAGACGCTTCTCAATCCGTCCCACCTGACATGAACTACCGCGCGGGCCCCATAGCCCAAGGGCCGCGATCGCAATCCCGAGCTTCGCGGCGCCCATCCCTAGCGCCCGTAGAGGAGGATTCAATAACCACTCCCATCGGCCGCATCACCCCCCGATTCCCTCACCACTCCATCTCCCCAAATCCTCCTCTCCCCCAAAGTCCCCGCGCGCCCTCAACAGCCTCTCCAAGCCCCTCCGCGCGCAATACCCCTGGTCACCCACCTCATCGCGCGGCGCCTTCGAGCGCGCCCTCCCCCCTCTCCACACCTCCTCCGTCAACGGTATCGCCGGCCCAAGATCCCCGCCCGTCGTCAAGGACGCCGAGGGCATCACGTACCAAGGCCCGGTGAAGAAGCGCAAGACGCGAATGCTGCGACACGAATGGCACGACCAATACGCCACTCTAAAAGGCACGCGTCTCGCCCTGCACCGGGACGCCGCAACACGGTCCCGCGCGCTCGAATACATCGACATAGACGACTACGCAATAGCCTGCTCCTCGCTCTCCACGGGCTCCAAGCTCAACGCCGCCTTCAAAGCCATGAGCATAAGCCGATCGAAGCACGGGCGCAGCCCCTCGGCCGCGGACTCGGATTCCGTAGCCGCGTTTAGCTTCCAGCTGATACCGCAGGACAACAACAGCAACATGTCGAAGGGGAGCGGGATGGGGCGGCTGCGCAAGCGCGAGAGCCAGAGCATTGGCTCGGGCCCGTTGATGCCTGTTGCTGGGCCCGGGTTCGAGGGCGCGGCTAATGGGACCGGGAAGACGCATCATTTCGCGGTGCGCAGCCGGGACGAGAGGATTGATTGGATGCGGGAGCTTATGCTTGCTAAGGCGCTGAGGCAGAAGGGAGAGGGGTTTGAGGTTAGCGTTAATGGGAACATGATCTAGGTTAGACGGTCATGTTTACATGCCTGCCTGTCCCTCCCTCCCTCTACTCACACACCGACCATCTTTTTATATATTTTCTTTCTCTTTTTTATTTCTCTATTACGTTTCAACCACCTCCCACCTCCTATATACGCACCTCCCTCCCACCGAGGCCGAGGTCTTATGGTGGTAGCTGGCTAGGTGTCGCAGAAGCTACCTACGTTTACTTTGCATTGCATTGCATTGCTCCCCTCACTCCTTGTCTTACCTATATAGGGGCACACAGCCCAACCCGGATCTAGCGAATAGTTGGATTTTGACGATATGATGACGAATGGCAAATGGCAAATGGCAAATGTTGGTACGGTAATTGGTGACGAAAAGACGACGAAAGATGAAAGACGAGGGCTGCGATAGCAATGGCAGGGTTGATGGTTGATGATATCCAGGCGTTAGCCGTTTGCGAGCGAGCACGCACTTACTTACTTTTTTGTTGATTTTCTTCTTGTCCGCTTCAACATATGATACCTGATTCCAGGCGTACGAACGTGGGGTTTTGAACGGGATATTTTGCCATTTTTGTTTTACTTTTTTCTTGCTTATAGTCGGTGAATGACGGCGGCTATAGGCTCTTGAGATACCAACAACACGCTCCCTATCTGTTATGTATGTTAGGTTATCACTAAAGTAGGGTAGTTTTGAAAAATCGCGGGAAAAGGAAGATTGATAAATAAAATAAATACGTTAGTTAACGATTCACATTGTTCTTATAGACTTGGTGATTGTTGAATAATCTGCCAGGGGGATATTATCCAAGCGCCCAGTTCCGATCTTAGACAATAAAAGGATATCCCCCGAGTCCTTGGCAGTATCAGATATTTATTCATATCCCATTGCACTTTACAAAGAGGAGGATGTGCTGAAACTCGTCGTCTAAACGCTGGTCATCCACCGCCTTTTGAAGACGTACTACCTTTTGGTAATATCATGTACATTTTGAGTGTATAGCACATAGTCCTCCCTTAATTTTGAAAGGCGTTTTGAGTATCATACAAGTCGAACTGCCTGGGAGCGAAAGCCCCCACCTCGTTCATACCGAATCATTTTCTCATTATATCTTGAGTTCGGGCCTAGTAATGTTTGCTGCGCTCTCAACGTTGGTCCAGTTAATGATCTTCCACCAGTTCTCAACGAACAGCTTCTTTCCTCCTACGCCACCGGCACCGATACCGTAATCTCGTAGCCACACATGTTCCCACGTATTCAGACACAGGAGGGGAATAACGTCGGTGCCACCCGGCGCGGTCAGACCTTGAGGTACGAATTTGGCGCCAATATCTGCACCGGCCGCTGTTTGGGTGCGCTCTAGAAAGCTCTTGGCCGGACTATTTGCGCTGATGCTCTGGGTGTTCATGTCGAGACCCTGGCGGCGCCAATGCGCTGCCGTATACGGGCTCCCCGCTAAGTAAGTCGTTAGAATACGTAATTCGGTGGACTGCGCATTCTTGACCAGCCACACGAATCCGGGTCCGAACATGGCTATTGCCGTGACGAGAAATTCGCGACGGAGCGTTTCGATCGAACTGAATTGCCTTGACAGCTCGAACTTCAGTAAGGGGGGGATTTTTTCTTCATCAGGAAGCTCTTTAGGCAAATTGTCAGTATTGTTCTCTGTTCCTCTACTCTTGTACTGTCTTCTTAACTTACCCAGTGATTCTGAATCGACGGCAAGGCTGAGATTCTTGAAGAAGAAATGGTTGTTATGTGCCATAGATGCATAGTTAAAGATAGGTGCTTGTGAAGGCTCTCGCGCAGCTGACTTAAGGATAGTTAGGACATCCTGTTGTTCATAATCGGTGCCTAACCTTAGTGTTAGCTCTCAATGCTTTAATCGGTTTAAATAAACGTAATGGCGAATGCTGAGTATTTTGTTTCCCGCAATACCGAAACGGCGACTGAAAATGAACTGTTCTAGCCGCCCAGTGTTTGTAATTTTATTGACATACCAGCCGTTAAAGCATTGAGCCTCTCTACAACAAACTGCTGGTATTGGGTCCATGCGAAATCGAAGCCTCCTTGAGATAGTAACCCGGGTACTCCCTCTTTTGGGTTGATATCTAGATGGGGAATTTTGTGTATTGAACGGGATGATAGTACTGGACGCCATAACCGGCTCACCCTCGGTATCCGTAATCTAGGTCGTAGCATGGTGGCCGTGGAATGGGATGCCTCGATATCGGAATGGGTATAAGAGACTATTTCATAGCTCCCGTCACTTTTTTTCTGGCGTAGCATGCGCGAACAGCAAAGTGCGCTGGATGTTGATTGGTTGAAATAAATTCGGCAGGGGAATATTGAATTCCCCGTGCGGACCCCTAGTGAATCCTAGGTTAGGTACTTGGATACCCTATTTTATCACTATAAGAGACTTCATATTGAACTTGACCAACTTCTTTTGTTAATAATCACAATACAAAGGCTAGATTAAACCACACTTCCAAAATTCAGAATAAACAGAAATCTTGTAATAACCATGGTATTCATCTATCGGCTCCAAGGGCTCCAAGAAAATGCAAGACACCATTTTATGTGTTAGCATCATATATGTATCTACCAATACTGCTACGAGGTATTATAGGTTTTATTTCGATTCTTCGCTTCCACCCTCCTTCAATTTCAACTGTTCTGCCTTCGCCGCAAGCGCAGCCGCACGCTTGGCCGGGTCGCCTTTATCCTTTTGCTTCTTCACTTTTTGCTGCTTTTCTTCTGACGGGTAAGCTAGCTCTGCAATCTTCTGCCATTCCTCTGATGCCTCGAACTCGCTCCTGATAGGGTCCAAGAGCTCGTTCAGCGCTTTTGTCAAAGCAGCCTTTAGAAGCTGGGGAGTGAGCTATATGGCGGTTAGTATTATGCAGAGATACCATACCAATTGGAAGTCACTTACTATGTCTGCTTCGTAATCTGCCTTTAATTTTTCAATGTCGTCGTAGATAATGGGTTCCCCTTCTCGTCTCTCGACTGTGAAGTGAGGCTTTCCTCCAGTCTTTATAGCTACCACCCGGAAAATAACATGCTCTACGAAGGCCACAACACCGTTGCCTTCAACCTTCTTAGGTACACACACGGCCTTCTTCAATTTTTTAGACACCGCGTCGGGGGAATCTAGCAGATCGATCTTGGAATCCGGTTCGCTGGAGCTCATCTTTTGTGCCTCTCCTAAACCAGGCACCATTGAGTGCATCAGGTGCGCCCTGACCCTGTAACCGATCTTTGGTAGGTTCTCCAGGGCAAACGTAAAGATTTTGCGTTGATCCAGTCCACCGAGTTGTGCGTCGACGTCGAGGTACTCTTCGTCTAGCGCTTGCATCAGGGGGTATGTCAGACCACCTAGGAACGGATCGCTAGTCTGCTTGACGACTTCGGCACCAGCCTTCTGCGCAACCGATATCCTAGTCATACCCTCCAACTTGAATCGATCCATTGTGTAATTCTCGCTCTTTTGGTACGAACTTCCCTTGACAAACTCCAGCTTTGTGATGTCTACGCCTACGGCTTTTAGTAAGCTCTTTACGATATATTCGTAGTACTTGAGTCTTTGCTCGATTAGTTCGAGGGGGGCCTTCATGTTGTCGAGATAGGCGTGTAAGTCGGCGAGGAGGATCTTGACATGGCATCCGGCATGGAGGAGTTCTGCAATTTTCACCATTGGCACGAAGTAGCCGCAATGCGGTCGCCCTGTCGTGGCCGTTCCCCAGTAGACTTTGAGGTCTCGTTTCTGATTAAGGATAACATCTTCGATGATTTCGGGGTTGAGAACTTCGGTCAGGCCGACCTTGATCAAGGCAATTGACTCCTCGGGAGTCATGTTTGAGAAGGAGAGTTGTGCGAAGTCGATATGATTTGCGAAATAACGTAAGGGACGCTTTCTCCCGTCTTCACACTTTTTTTTGTCTATCAAATGTAGGTACCTAACATATTTCAGTAAACGTGTATTTATTTTTGAGTCAGAGGGGTAGGAGGGGCACCGATTCAGGGACGGTGTGGGGCCAGTCCCGCCGGAGATATCGGTTTCTAAATTTGGCTGAGCTTAATCGCATCTTTAATCGCATCTTGTACCGACATATGTATCTGTATTATCTAAAGGTACCTAGGTACATCAATCATGTTAATTGAGCAACCTCCAATACAGGCAAAACTGGACGATCCTGTTGAATGCTACTCCTATCATATAAACTTCATTGTTTGATTTAACGAGGTATATTTTAATAAATTCCAATAGATTTCGTACATTTTCAATTTATTTTGGTATCCTCTGGCGTACAATACACTCGAATACCTAGATCAACTCGCAATTCAGGCCGAATCTCGATAACGCCGTAAGATGCATCACCCCTTTATGCAAGGTATACCTCAAATAGTCACGCAGTCCGCAGCTAAACTACCGGGCAACCCCAACAAAAAATGATATACCCGCCAATTTGACCGTCCGAACGCCTGTAAATACAACCAGATTCCCCAACCTTTAAATACCTCCATAACTTAAAACATATCTCAAATTAGATTCATTCTTCCAATAGTCCTAACGTGTCAAGTTCCGTCTTCACTAGTCGTTCAAATTCCTCACGGTCAATTCCTGACGCACGGGACAACATGAACAAGCTCTTAATGCTTCTCGATACATGCTGCTTAACGCCGAAATCGTTCTGCTCTTGCTTCGCTGCCGCCGCCTCGAGTTTCTCAACCGAAGCGTTTGATCCGGTGCTCGAAGCAGGTCTCGGATAAGGATGGACTATGCCTGGATCATCACCGCTTCTCGAGTGTACAGAAGGTGACTTCGGCCTAGGGGCAAGTGTCCATGCGCCTTGAGTTTCGTTGATTTCTACTTCTTCCTCGTCGCTGCCATTGTTTGGTCTAGCGCCTAGACCTAGAGGCGGTGCTATCTCATAATTTGCTTCCTCGTCCGGGTCATGATTGTCCATAGCTGGTTGGACATCGTCGTACTGAGCGTAGTAATCTTCCTCGGCTGTTGTGCCAACGCCACGAATAGATTGTGGAGCAGGTGACCTTTTAATAGCAGGAGTTCTCGCAGGTGTCGCGTCATATCTTGCCCAGTAATCATCGTCATCGTCGTCGTCGTCCACAACGGGAACACTTTGGCTATTTGTAAAGCCGTTGGTCTGAGCTGGTTTCGTCTTGGACTCATTAAACTGCCTATCGGCTTCGCTAATGTCCGAAACGCCACCAAACGATAAAAACGGAGACGACTTCTCGGCTACGTTTACTTCGCCAACTTTCCAACCATCGCCTGCAGGATCTCCAACGCAATAAACCAGGCGGAAAGTTAACCCGATATCTTTAAGTAACACGAGCGCTTGGAGAGTCTCCTCGTCCACCCGTCGGTAGCGGATTTCGGTCTCATACTCCCAATCGATCTCGACTTCGCCAGATACAGGATGGGGTTCCAGCCGATCGCCTTGTGCGATCTCTGTCAATTTAGGAACATTTCCTGGCTCATAACACAACAGTCGAATCCACGGTTCTGAACTAGCTGATGCTAAAAGCTGGACTCGTTGTCTAAGAATCGGAGAGAGAAGTGGAAGAGCGTTTTCTGCGGGTTGGGCTGACAAGGCGGCGGCTGGTAACGAGGGTAACAGAGGTCCTAAGACTTGCTGAACGTCTGGTTGCTTGACTGTTGAAGTTGCCATAATTTTGCCAGGGGTTGAGGTATCGTTCCGTGTGCTGCGGTGAGAGTTCACGAGTCGAAAGGTAGGCGTTGCTGGAGCTTCTTATTTGAGGTCCTCGAATAAGTGGAAAGTGGACAGTGGAGCTTATCACATGCAACGAGGGCCTGTCAGACGTTCCTTCAGAGGCTGACGTCCTATTTTGGTTACGCGAGCTACGCTAGTCAACGTTATATTTGTTTCAGGGTTAAGGGACAGAAAAGGTAAGCCGTATAAAATCGTAGAAGAGAATTCGTAATATAAAAGAAAGAAGGATAGATGACGAAACAGAATCGAAGGGAGAAAGAAGCAATCGTAAGGAGTCTGTTATATTATATACCTAACCTAGGTAGTGTATGGAACGTTATGTATGTTGCAGAACTCTAAAGGGAACCAATGGTTTTAGCGAGTTAGAGAGTCCCACTCTAAATCTGGGGAGAGGACGAATGGGAGGCATAAGCTCGGGCGGGCGGAAGCTTATCTAACTTAGCGAATTAGGCCTGTTAATAAGTAACCTTAACTTACCTTATGTTAGGTCGAATTTTAGTGGTCGAATACTCCTAGTTGACGGAAGTACATGCCTAGTGGGGCTTGGCCCTGAATTAAAATGAAGAGTGAACAGTTTAGATACAGTCGTAAATATCACGGGTCATAGGTATTAGCCCCCGCGATGAACGTAATTATGCATTTGGACACATTTTCAATGATACGTTGAATTGGAACTGGGGGGACATTAAAATGCTCAAACTAGGCTCCGAACCGATGCTGTTTGATTCACATTTACATACACGTAGTATAGCCCTGTCATACCACCTAGAATGTTTGTCGATCCTACCATTGCAAACCATTGTAGGTTATTGCAGAACATTGCAGGACACTGCAGTACATTGCAGGTAAGCTATAGCATATTGGCATTGTAACACGTGATAACTCGCAGTCGTAAAAAGTTGTAAAAGTCTTACTGATTTACGTCACTTCTTTGGAGTTAAGTGCAGATTGGCCCTTTAAATTTTTAGATCGGCTTTAGAACTCTCCAAATTTCCGATGAAAGGCGTCATCTTGCGGCTTGACGCAGTAGTTAAGTATTTCAAGTGTAACCTAAGGGTTTTCATTTTCATTTTAAGCCCGCGGAATAGTCGACGATGCATATACATGTAGCTATTTGCTGAGGGTCGTATGTTCGTTCGTGCATCTGTACCTAAGATAGTGTTCACAAGATCGCCCGTAATTAATCGGCCGAGTCAGTCGAGATTCCTCTTAGCTTTTTATCGGCATCATCACGCGTCTCAAATAACCCCGTAGCCCTTGTTCGCCAGACGGCAAGTGGCTACGGCACGTGCAGTAACTTTTGGGGAGGTTTTCTTTTTTTTCTTTTCTTTTTTTCTTAACTTAGGTACACTACATCATCGCACAGTACAGTACAACAAATCTCCGTACTTCTATAATACAATACAATACAATACAATACATACCATCCATAGCTCTGCGCGGGGGTCTCCTAAGCCGCACCCGGGAATTTCTAACGCACGTTAATCTCGCGGGTTAGAAAACATCCTAGCATCATATCCCGAGTTTACACCCTAGTCCCGGGTAGGGCCGTTGCGGATGTATGTCGAAATCTGGCCCACGCCTCAAGGATGAGGTACGTAGCTTAGCTTTGGCCCTGGAGGCGTAATATACATTAGGTACATATGAGACAAAGGAGTAAAAACTGACACTTGTCTCGCCATTACTAAAGGACTCACGACTCCAAGTCGTAGCCGCCGGGGCTACGGCCGGTCTAATATCCCGGTTCGTGGTCGCGCCCCTCGACGTTGTCAAGATCCGCCTGCAACTGCAGTCACATTCACTCTCGGACCCGCGAACTCACCTTGACCTTCGCGGCTCTCCTATCTACAAGGGTACTATCGGCACGTTCCGTCACATCGTCGCTAATGAAGGCGTCACCGCCCTGTGGAAGGGCAATGTGCCTGCCGAGTTGATGTACGTCGCGTACGCCTCTATCCAGTTCACTACCTACCGGTCGGTAACGCAACTACTACGCGCTTTTACCGGAGATGCTCGCCGGCTCCCACAGTCTGTCGAGTCGTTTGTCAGCGGTGCTGCGGCCGGCGCAGCAGCCACCGCGACTACGTACCCGTTGGATTTGCTACGCACGCGGTTCGCGGCTCAGGGCAATGACCGCGTGTACGTGTCGCTACGGCGGGCGGTAGCTGACATAGCACGAGACGAGGGCATCCCTGGCTTTTTCCGTGGACTGGCACCTGCGTTAGGGCAGATTGTGCCGTTCATGGGGCTCTTCTTCGCCGTGTACGAGGGCGCGCGGCTGCCGCTAGGACGAGTCGATGCGCTGCCTTGGGGTACAGGAGACGCCACGGCTGGAGTCATCGCTAGTGTTGTGGCGAAGACAGGCGTATTCCCTCTCGACCTCGTGCGCAAACGTATCCAAGTGCAGGGCCCCACGCGGAGCCGCTACGTCCACAAGAATATCCCCGAGTATGCCGGTACGGTGAGCACCATACGCCGGATCCTGGAGATGGAAGGGGTTAGGGGCCTGTATAGAGGGTTACCGGTTGGTTTGCTCAAGGCGGCTCCTGCGAGCGCGGTTACGATGTGGACGTATGAACGAACCTTGAATTTCTTGGTTAAGAAGGCGGAACGTAATAATGAGTTGTAAAGATAGGACAGACACGGGTAGGTGGCCGTGTATGGCATGTAAATTAGCGGATTCTATGACGGCGTTGAATAAAATCAGGATAGATGTTGCGGAGAGCAACTTGTAGAATACATCATGCGTTGGTTTACCAAGCAAAACTATTTATACATATATTGCTTCAGTTTATGATCAAAGTTATTGTTTGAAGAACAGCCTTTTAGACTTAGGTGTACCTGTGGTGAACTCACGCGAAATAGAGAAATGGGAGGTATATATAACAACAACTTATGTACTTTCAATTACACGTCCAATAGTAGTTGGTATCCTTCCCAGCATCGAACAAAGCAAATTTTGTGTCTATTCGTCTAAAGTACAAGGCAATGCTCTCTTCGAAAAGACATCTCCTCTATCTATTTACCCTTCTTTACCCAGCTCTCGACGATATCGCGGGTGTTGCTGACCTTCTCATCGACATAGTTCTTCCCGACATCGACGTGGACCCTGGCGAAGCGCCAAGCGTCTTGGATGCCTTGTCTCGTCTTCAGATGGGCATCAGCTACGGCGGGGAATCGGCGCTCGTAGCGCCATAGCAGGTCTGACACGTTGGTCATGGTGACGGGGAGAAGCAGCCAGCCGGCGCCGACGCCGAAGGCTAAGGGTAGCGAGGCCCGTAGGATGATATTGCGGTTCCTCGTGATGATGCTACCCGTCATGGATGCTACAAGCACGTAGACTAGTCCCGGCATCAATTTCTCGCCGCTCTCCCGCGCCGGCGCCAGCGATGCGATGGTCTCGGTGAAGGACTGTTCCAGGTGGAATGCCGAGTCGATAGCGCCGTTCACGGCATCCTCCGTAGCTGTAGCATATCGGTATAGAAATAGACGAGCTTTACCGACCTCTGCGGCTAACCGATCGGTCGGCGTCGGACTGTGGTGTTTTTGCTCTGGAGGTTCAACTAACGTTGTTGACGATGAGAAGGACGCTTCTGATATAGTATCTGAGGCCGGTGAAGGGACTGGCGTGTTGGTGGCTTTCGGGGAGAGGAAGGTCTCGTAATCGTCGTAGATAGGTTTCTTAGAAGGCTGTCGAGGTATGAATTAATAAAGCGGCTCATTCATATTAGTATATATGGGAGAGTAGCCGTACGTGGTCGTGTGAGGGTGCTTCAGCCAGCGCAACCGAGGGAAATAAAGCTCCTCCGGCGAGAGTCGCAGCCATGAAAGGCGCAGCGACACGCTATAGTTTTATATTCATCAGTACTTCAATAGCTAGATTAAATGTTATAGAGAGAATCTTACCCGTCGCAGCAGCACTCTCGCAGCCATGTTGCGCTCAATTGGGTTTGGCGGTGCTTCGAGTTATTAAAACTTGGAAGCTTTTTTGAGAATATTGGACTGCAATGATGATGTACGTACAAATCGGTATGTACCTTTTTTTACGCGGCGGGTTCCGGGTCGGGCCCTCGGCGAAATTTTGGTTTGTACGCAGTACGCAGGTACGTAATTGCGAACCGTCAATTTCCGTGCGGCAGCTTCATTCCACTAAGGCGTACGGAATACAGGCGAAAGCAATTGCACCTAAACAATAAAATATTATTTGTACATTTCATATTTCTTTCACACTCTTTTTGTAAATAGGTAATTTACTTGGGGCTTTGCTTTGGGTTCGGATTTTTCTAATAATGTTCTATACGTCATGATAAAGACTATTCGCTCAGGTCTGTGGACCTGCTCAAGATGTCTCCGACAAGCTTCTCGAACTTCTCGAGTTCGAGACCAAAGACGGTGGCTCTCTTCTGCGCCCGGCGCTGCTCAGATCGATACCTCACAAATACCGGTCGACCATTCTCCTACCGACCTAAAACATGACGATGCACTGTTGCGCCAGATCTTCGACTCTCCACCGACCTTCAAAGACTTTGCTAAACCCTTCTTCAAGATCGCGAGTCGTGAGAACGTTGGCTTGTTCAGAAACAAATACCTAACGTCACCACAAGGCTTCCTTACATTTGCAGATGTCACGATTAAGAGGGCTCAGAAGCTCGTTCACAGAGTGCTGAACGCGTCGACATTGGAGGAATATAAGGCGGTTGTGAGAGACCTAGATAGACTGAGCGATCTACTATGTCGAGTCCTGGATGTTTCGGATTTCGTGCGGGTAACTCACCCCGACGAGAAAATTCAAGCAGCTGCGTCGCAAGCATGGTCGTTAGTTTACCAGTATATGAACCAGTTGAACACTGCGACGGGTTTAAGTGATCAGCTAGGGAAAGCTCTCGCCAATCCAGAGGTCATGGGCAGCTGGAACGAGGAGGAGCAAACGGTTGCGAAATTACTACAACAAGATTTCATGAAGTCGGCAATACACCTCCCACAAGGGTCGCGGGATCAATTTGTCGATCTGTCACAGCAGATTAGCGAACTAGGATCGTATTTCGTCCAAGACATGCAACCCGAACAGAGATTCCTCGAATTCCCTAGTAGCAAATTATATGGAATGAACCCGCAGATGGCTCGGAGGTATACCAGTGGAGGCGTTATCCGGCTGCCGACGTTGTCGCCTGAAGCAACAGTGGCACTAAGAAGCGTGCATGACGAGGATACGAGAAAGGCAATCTACTATGCGACTCGAACAGCCTCCGGTAGGTCGATCCAAATCCTGGAGGCCTTGCTACGATCGCGAGCCGAACTTGCAAAGCTATCAGGGTTTGAAAGTTATAGCCAGATGGCTTTGCACGATAAGATGATGGCTAAAACACCTGAGTCGGTCCATCAGTTCCTTCTAGCCCTATCTAATCGCAATGCACCGCTTGTTGAAGAAGAGATTGCAGTCCTCCTTAGAGAGAAGAGCAAAACGCAGAACTCCACAGCAACTGATCTCCAACCATGGGATAGAGACTATTATATGGAGAGTGTTCGTTCATCTATGAGGTCGAAACGACGCAGTGATGATTTCCTATCGTCTTATTTCTCACTTGGGACTGTCATGCAGGGCTTATCAAGACTATTTACCCGTTTATACGGAATCAGACTTGTCCCTCAAGACACACTTCCAGGAGAAACCTGGCATCCGGACGTGAGGCGGTTGGATGTCGTGTCTGATACTGATGGACATGTCGCGGTCCTATATTGCGATCTTTTCTTCAGGGACGATAAGTCTCCTAACCCAGCACATTTCACAGTACGTTGCTCTAGAGAGATTTCAGAAGCTGAGATCCAAGAAGTAGCAGAACGAGATGCAGCTGGTGTCGAAGGATTCCCCAAATTTGAGTCTCCCATTGACGCCGCAAATGATGGGATGCATGTGTCTCACCAATCCGGCTCTGTCAAGCAACTGCCAACAATTGCACTAGTATGCGATTTTGAAGAGAACAGAGGGCGTGGACCTGCCCTCTTAGATTACTATCAGATGGAAACGCTCTTCCATGAGATGGGACACGCCATCCACTCAATTCTAGCCCGGACTTCTTTACAAAATGTAGCTGGAACTCGATGCGCGACTGATCTAGCAGAGCTGCCGTCTACTCTAATGGAACATTTCTGTGCAGACCCCTCTGTCCTCGGGCTGTTCGCGCGACATCACATTACAGACGAACCATTACCCTTTGATATGGTCGTGGATAAATTAAACATATCTAGGAGATTTGAGGCATCAGATAGAGAGAACCAGATTATACTCGCCATGTTGGACCAGCAGTATCACTCATCCCTACCGAATGATACCACATTTGATTCTACGGAGGTTTATTTAGACCTCCAGAGGAAATTCGGGAAGCTCCCGTCGGATCCACCAGGGACCAGATGGCAAGGCTTTTTTGGCCATCTATTCGGCTACGGTAGCACCTACTATAGCTATCTCTTCGATCAAGTCCTCTCCAAACGCGTATGGCAGGTCGTTTTTTCGGCCGGTCATAACGGGGCCGCGCTCGATAGAGCGAATGGCGAGAGACTTAAGGAGAATCTGCTCAAGTGGGGAGGAAGCCGGGATCCCTGGCGATGCCTCTCGGATACTCTACAAGATGAGCGCCTGATAGACGGGGATGAGAAAGCTATGAGGCTCGTAGGTACGTGGGTAAATAAGGACGATGTTCATGGTTAGTGTGGGAGCACGCCGTATATATCCTTGCTATGGCCAATGGCACGTATATACTAAAGCCAGTACCCCTTTACAGCCAATATTCAACAAGACTCTGAGGAAAGACCCTTCTTTCGTATAGAACTATCTACGAACTATAAATTATAGTAAAGCTACATACTTGGCCGTATAGAATCAGATTACATAGAGTCGAATAAAAATAGTTAAACGATTAACCACACATATGAGCCGTTTCAAGCCTTCCTGTAGAGTATTTTATTGACAATGCCTTGTAAACTCCCGTGTTACTCTTCTTAGCAGCATAGATGAAATGGTGTATTTTACCCCTATTATTTTTTAGGGTATCTCAATCTTAGATTACGATGTGGATGTAAGGTACCTACCCACACATACATGTTCATATTACTCCCCAGAGAATCCCTTTAACGTACATACATGTAAATTGTTAAACTAATCTTGTAAATTAGTGCTTTCACACTGAGTCTACTGAAGAATAAATGAGGTCATGGAAAGAGGGTTTCTAACCGATGATGTTCCTTTCGGAAGCTTGGGGGGGATAGGAGAAAATAAGGAAGGAGGTGTCTAACTGTAGACAGTATAAAGTAGTGACAGGTTTAACATAGAGAGAGTGACTTAAATTTAAGTTCAATGTTTTACATAGTAAAGGTACCTCGTTGTTTCTCTCAAGAATGCGATGGTAGGTATAAGGGGTTGGCCTTGACTGCCTTATACACGTACTTATCCACACCTCCTGCCATCTACCTTGGCTGCTCTTACTCCCAAGTCAGGAGGTAAGCAAGTATGTAGAGCTTTGAAATCCTTTTCCCATCTCTTGGGGCGGATTTCTATTACATCTTCACACCAACAACAAACATTAGTTTTGCAAATGACCATTGTGTTACTATTATCATCGCTGCTAATACTACCAACCATTTTTGCTTAAGAGCTTCATTTTACTGTGAACATTCATACGAGGACTCCAGATTTATATCTGTCAAGGTGGTTATCGAAAGAAGACGCCAATTCAATCCGCAGACAGCTAACCCACAGAGATAGATCGTCAACGCCAATCCTCTACTATTATTCTAGAGCCCTTGCTATCTCCATGTAAGTAAACTAATATGCAGATAACTTTCATGTCGGGCTTACACCACGTAGATACTAATACCACACTATACCCTACACCAAAGAATAGAGCAATGGCATCTCACACATACTCAGGTGTCCTTGGCTTCGCCATGCTGCTGGCCACAGCCCCCCTTGCGGTGGCATACCAATCGCAGCCGACATGCTTGTCCATGCCCATGGCTACCGGAAACACCACCTTTTCAACCCATACTACCAATAACACATTGGTCGTCGAGGCCGATGCACCCAACCCTAGCCCCAGCCCCAGCCCCAGTGTCATTCCTCGCCCGGAGCTGAGGATCATCGACGAGGATCCTGTGTACAAATACGTGGGATGCTGGTCTGAGGTCACTCTTTTGAACCCTGACGTACATGCTCTCGATGGACCCTTCTTGACGGCACCTGGCCTCATGAATGTCCACGTGTGCGTGGATTTCTGCCGCCGCGCCTCTAACAAGAATAAACAGAACCAGACTGGCTACCACTACGCCGGCCTTGAGTTTGCTTATCAGTGCTGGTGTGGTGACAATCTCTCGAAGCACAGCTACCACTTGATTGACGATGTCTGTGATCTTCCTGTACGTATAATTTGAAATTATCGTCCTTCATTTCTTACCCTTATACCACCTTTCCCCTGAACGGTAATAGAGTCGAGGGTTTGTCTATATTATTCGAGCTAGTTGAAACCCTCCCGTCTTTGGGAATATACCTAAGTCCACTACGCTGGTTACTTGACCCCTCGCTTTGCGGAGTACTTACTAATATTCATCGTTGTAGTGTGATGGTGCCAACACGACTGCGTGTGGTGGACATCTCGCTATGACACTATACAACGTTACGGAAAAGAAGACTCCTGGAGATAACAATGGATTCGGCGGAAACGGAAGTAATGCCGGAGCTGGCGATCAGCCAGAAGCACCCCATGATCAAGCGGCACTACAAGCCGTGGGAGTGGGTATTCTCGTACTAGCTGTGACCTTTGCCTTGGGATGGGGTTGTTTGTAAGGGACGAGATGAAATTGAAAATTGACGAGTGAGGATATATATATGTGGATGAATGACTAAGTTTGAGATCGGGTGCTACTATTTGATTTCTTTACACTCTTTAGATCAGAGCCAGCGTTTGTCATAGCGTCATCTCGCAAGGAGGCGTTACGCATTGTTGTCTGCTGAGTTAATTGCTGCGGGGGAAGTTCGCAGCTCATACCTCTAGATATAGGTATAGTTGGGCGCGAGAGCTGTTTGATTAGCTGAAGTACATGAAAATCGGAGATGAAACTGAATAGTAGATAGGTGGCATTCGTTGTTTGAAAAGCGTTATAAAGTCTAAATACACCGTTCCAATGATACAGCACTCATTTTTAACAATGCTATGCGCTCTAAGTCTTCTATCATGTCGCTCGTAGTAATGGATATAAACAGGGTCATATTCGGCGTCATTTAATAATTCATATATCCAACGGTCCTAACCCCCTCTCCCGCACCGCATTTTGTACTTCCATCTTAACCCGTCCTACGACCTCACGCCACGCCTCCTTCCCACGATACTCCATCTCCTCGCCCCCATCTCCATCGCTATCTTCTACCAGATAATCCAACCACCGGACTAGCTTTGCCGCCTTGTCCATGTCCTTCTCCTCTAGCACGACGCGGACCAAGTACTTCTCCAATATCTCGGCGTCCCGCTTATGAGGACCTTCGTCCCGCGTCTCCCGGTGCCACACATTAAGCATATCGCGGATCTCGGGTAATGTGGTCAATCCGTTGGATGTGAAGCCGACTTTAGGCGGACGCGGGTTAAAGCGTAAGCGTGTCTGGCCGTTTGGTAGGGCTGTGGCCTCCTGGTCTCCATTACCACCACCACCGCTGCCGCTGCCGATATCTGAGGTCCTCTTGTTTTGGTTGAGTTTAGATAGGTCTAAGCCGGCGCGCTGGGCACGCCGGCGGCGTTGGTGGTCCGCGATGACTTCTTGGCGTACTTCCTCCGGCAACTCGGCGAGGAATTCCGGGTCTAGGTCTTCGACGTCGTTGGGGTCGGGCGGGGGTTGCTTGGCGATGGTGGTTTGGACGATTTTGGCGCTGGCGTCGGCTTGTCGCTCGCGGGCGCGGGCGAAGAGGTTGGGTACGCGGCGTTTGGTGGGGGTTCTTTGTCTAGGGGGTTGGATGATGCGGTCTCGGCGGGGGGATTGGGGGAGCGAGGTTTGTTGTCTGCTTCGGGGTCGGTATTGTTCTAGGATTTCGGCTTTCATGTCGTCTGGTAGGGCGTTGAATACTTCGGGGTCGATCTCGGGAGGGATGGTGTCTACGGGTGCTGGGCTTTGAGTTCTTGATTTGGAGGCTGGTGTCCCGTCGCGAGATTCCGGGATAGCTCGACGGCCTTGCTCCATAAGCCGGCTTCGAATATCCGGGGGCAACTCGGCGATTACTGCGGGATCCGGGTTGGATGGCATGATGAATTGGGTTCCGCTGATGTTTAAGGGGGTATTTGCTTTAGCATCCACCTTGCTTGCTTGAGATAGCGCAAATGCCGGATGGCGTTCTGGCTTCGGTTTTCGTGGAGTCAAGGGGCTCTCTGTAATCGGGTCTTGCGGCTCGGCTCGACCTTGCCTTGAACCAGCCTCTTCTGCACCATTGCCATCTTGGATTGGCTCAAGGGCCGGCTTTTTGCTTAAGCTAGGAGTCCGAAAGGCACCGAAAGTTAGCTTCTTTTGGCTTCCGTCGGCTCCTGACAATGAAGTCTTGATTGGCTCGAGTTTAGTCAACTGTACGCCCAAACCGCGAAGGTCACCTGGGCTGAATTTGTAGGAACGGAGGATCGAAACCGCCTCTTTACCTAATACTTGGTAGTCGTGGGTGGCAACACCAAACATGACGCTTTTGTTGAACGTATCACATTTCCCATGCCCTAAGTGTTTCGGTGGATCGAGAGGCGCATCAAATGAACGTCTCATGATCTTCATTGTGAGCTGTTTACCCTTGACCTGCTCGTTAAGAAGGCGCTTCTCTAACTCTTTACATAAATTAAAGACGAACTCCTCGGCCTCTTCCTGGCTGATGAATCGGATTCCCCAATTAACTTCAGCCGAGACTGACTTGCGAATTGGCTGTTCACCGACCTCGGTTCGGTCGATGCCCCGAGCATATTCCCATAATTTTTCACCCGTCTTCGGACCAAGAGTATTGATTAGGCGTTCTTTGGATGTTTGCCGGACATCGTTCACTAATTTCACGCCGATCTCTTCTAGTTTCCCAGCGATGCTATACGCGACTCCAGGTAGGTCATCAACTTTCAAATCGCCGAGGAAGTCTAATACCTCTTCTGGCTTGATCTGGTATTGGCCTGCGGGCTTGGCTTTCCGAAGGGCAACTTTTGCTAATAGAATATTACCTCCGATTCCAACTGAAACCGCACACCCGGTCTTTGCCTTGATTTGTTCTCTTAAGGCTGATGCTATCTGGTCCGCCTTTTCCTGTTCCCTCCATATACTGCCCTCGTCGACTCCGGAACCGTCTGAGCCAACTGCAGATAGGAGAACGGAGGTGATATCCACAAGAGCCTCGTCGATACTGACACTCTGTACGATGCCGCCAACTTCTAGAATGCATTCGTAGAACGATTTGCTAGCTTCTTCGTACGCTGGAAAGTCATATGGCAGTACTTTGAGTTCAGGACATAATTCCTTAGCTCGTTTCATCCACATGCCGTTTTTCACACCGTATTTCCTTGCTGGATAGTTGCAGCTGGCAATTTCCGAGCCAGATCCCGTTCCATGTGCAACAACAGCAGGTTTATCGATGAATTCGGGTGCGCTTTTCAGCGAGACTGCGCAGAAAAAGCTGTCAAAGTCAACGTGCATTATGTAGCGCCTCGCGCCGGCCTTCCTTTTTGTCGGCTTTTTCTGGGGACCTTTCTCGGCGGCGAGCCTCTGCATCCTAGACTTTAACTCGGCTTTCCAGGTAGATAGATGATGAAGCCTACTTTCAGAGTAATACTGCTGGATGAAATCTGGATTTGCGGTGGAAGATTTTTTCATCCGCGGATCTTGCAAAAGTAATGCATTATGCTCTTCGGAGGTCATCGCTTTTCGTTCTTCGACTGATGGACCGGGTTGGGTGTCATCTTCGACGCTGTCCTTGACTTGTTCGTCAGGCTCCTTAGTTGCTTGTGGTGCTGTAGATTCCGGGTATTCGACTAGCATCACCGACTCTTCGTCCAACTCATCAGAAATGTCTGGTGAGTATTGTGGTCCCCGCAGTACACCTGAAGGCGTCGTAGGTTCAGCAGACTCATTATTATGCGTATATTTGAGAGCTGACCCTTGCCGACTAGGCGAGATGCCTCCGAGGTGTTTTCCGTCAATAGACTGTGCAATACCTTTAAGCTGACTATTATAGAAACTGCTCTCAGTTTGCTCCCGATATCCTGCCAGGGGTGACTGTGGACTGGACTGTGTGGATATCCCAGTCCCACTTAGTTTCAATGTCTTCTGCCTAGGGCTCTCATCTATCACTCGGTAATCTGACCACGGTAGAAGCCTTCCAGCTTTGATAGAATCTGTAACCCACGCAGGCTTCACCATCCTATACTTGCTAAAGTCAACCATCTTTTTTGGTGGTAGACTGGATGCGATGATGTGAGTTGCCATGGTTTTGGAGTCCAAATACTGGAGAAAGCCGGCGCCATGTTGGACCAGATCGCGATGAAGGACTTGGAGTGGTGGCTGCGTGTAGCCTATAACGTGCGCGACGACCCCCTTGAAGATTTGAGGCTTGTCTGTCGATGAAGCTCTCAATTCGGAATCAAGATTCTGTAACTTGATTTTCTTGCGGCGAAAGTAATCCCCAAAACCGCCAAAGGCGCTAGGCTCATATTCCTCGCCCGCTTCGTCCGAAAAGGTATGGTCTTCTATGCGCTTTCGCACAGCATTTGAGTTGGCATCTAAACGACTTCCCATATTGACGGAATTTCGAAGTTAATTTCAAATAATGAGATGCCTGGTTTTCATAAAAGAATCTACTCGATGGCCTGTGGCGATCTTTCGATGGGAGGTCATCTTGTAATTGACGAAGTCTTAGCTGTATTAAGCATAAGACAAGATGAGTTGACTTAATTCAGATTTCTGACAACACCGAAAATTACTAAGAGAAATTGAAAAGTTTATGAATATCGGCTTGTTTGATCTCTTTCTTCACCGACAAACGTGTAATTGATAAACGCGTGGCAGAGCGACGCTGATTAATTAGACGCGGGTAGCGTCACGTCATCCCGTGACTTAATGTAGGCAATTAAGTGATTGCATTAAGTGAATGACGTGTAAATAAGCCGATATGTACTTATTGAAGCGTATAGGTACCTTACATGCAGATGCAGACATGTACGCCCCTCCTCTTCTCAAGCACGGTGAACTTATTATCTCTCAAACTAGCAATATCCTTCTGTATCTTGGTCCTAAGCTCGGACTTTCGGGATCACGAGAGAATGATATATATCGAGTGAATGCGCTTGCTCTTACTACACTTGACGATTTGAGTAACGAAGTTCACGATTGCCACCATCCGATTGCCTCTAAGCTATATTACAAAGACTAGAAGGAGGAAAGTTTGAGACGGAGTAAAGAATGGATCAAGAACCGCCTCCCTAAGCATCTTGAATACTGGGGCATCTACCGGTACTACCCGGATAATGATGTACTTGCCGAGTAGTTTTGGAGCCTAAAGAAAGAATAATACGCAATGCGGGATATTAAAATGGTAAAAGGGGAGGGCTATAAAAATATGAACAGTAAAAATAAAATGAGCTCTAACTACAACAGATTAATTCATAAGAAGCTGGCTACCCGCACTAAAGTTGTTAAGTACTCTGTGGTTAAATGCATCTTCAACATGTTTTTAAGGGAGCTTTTTAATAAGGAAGGCATGTGATTGGGTCAGCCACACCTATAGGTTAGGTACCCGATTATTTCATTTCTTCGTCTTCTCTACATAACTTCACATGTGCATATGCGAATTCTTATTACGTACCTGGTCCTTGTCGACATTTCCCGACTCTTGTAGCTTGAAGGCAGAATTGAAGAGCGAAACTACCTAAGTTGATTTCGCGTCGGCAATCTACCTCCAGTATAGATCATATTAGATCATCGCCACGATGAACAACGAACAATTCCGTCGCCTTGTTTCTACAAGCACCCCCAAGCCCTCATCGGATAGCAATGGCGCATCACCAGGCGCAGCAACTCCTCGAGGAGCATCGCTTGGATCTAGACAGAGATCAAGTATTCCTATGACGCCGTGAGTCCACCGTCCCTCCACCTTCGTTGCATACGTTATTAACTAATCCAGTCGCTCAGTTGGTCTTCATCATAAATCCGATTTCGCGCGACAATTAGCAGAGCGTAACCATGGCGGCGACAAAGAACCAAAGAAATTCAAGTCATATAATCCCAAGGGTAGCAAATTGGCAGAGGGGTATGTAGACCGCGCTCAGAATAGAACTTCGGAAGAGGAGGATGAACGAGCAGCGCGAATAAAGGCACTAGAAGAATCCCTCAAGAAGGAAGAGATCGACCAAGAGACTTTCGACAGACTTAGGAGTCAAATTGCCGGTGGAGATTTATCTAGCACCCACTTAGTAAAAGGCCTCGACTTCAAACTCCTCGAACGAGTACGAAAGGGCGAAAATGTTTACGGCGATAGCGGCGAAAAGGAAGAGGATTCCGAGCCGGAAGACGAAATCGATGAGGAGTTAGACCAACTGGAAGAAAAAGAAGTTGCAGCTCTCGCAAGAGAGAAGGCAGCAAAGAAAGGACAACTATCAATCGCGCCATTAAATCCGTCGAAGAAACGAACGAGAGACCAGATTCTAGCCGAGATGAAGGCAGCAAGAGAAGCAGCAAAGGCCAAAGAGGATACGGGTTTGGGGTCGAAGTTCAAAAAGATTGGTGCGAAGACTCCCGGAACGAGAATAGAACGAGACAGCAAAGGCAGAGAAGTATTGATAGTGGTGGACGAAGATGGCCACGAGAAGCGAAAAGTTCGCAAGATTCAGCCAACGGCCGAAGCGTCATCGAAAGATACAGATATGATGATGCCTGATAAGAATGCCAAACCTCTTGGCATGGAAGTTCCAGAGCAGTACAGGAAGCAGGCCGAAGAACCAGACGATGAAGACATCAACATCTTTGACGACGTTGGTGACGACTACGATCCTCTTGCTGGGCTAGGAGATGAAGACTCCGAAGACGAGGAGTCGGCCGCGAAGGAGCCACAACCATCCGACACAAGCAAGGAAGATAAAGTTGCTATGCCTCCTCCACCACGACCAACCACTACAACAGAGTCACGGAACTACTTTAAGGATTCTAAGACTAAATTGGTGTCATCCGAGTCACTCAAGGCGCCCTCTATGTCTGATCCAGCAATACAAGCAGCTCTCAAGAAGGCGGCCTCTCTAAATCCTATATCCAGGTCAACAGAAGAGGATGACGAGAAAGCACGTGCTAAAGCGGAACGTCTAAAGAAGATGCTGCAGAATAACGATCGCGATGCCGAAGATATGGATATGGGCTTTGGTACTAGTAGGTTTGAGGACGAAGAAGACTTTGAAGAGCAAAAGGTCAAATTCGCAGAATGGGGACGCGAAGGCGACGATGAGGGTCATGGTGGAGGTGGTTCTAAACGTAAGAGAGGACCCAAGAAGCGGAAGGGTGATGCCAATAGTGCAGCGGATGTCTTACGAGTCATCGAGAAACGACGAGCCGCTGAATGATTAGCGAAGGATAATGCTATAGCACCTAGTTGACACTTGGATTAGTTAGTTATTAAAGTAAAGCTACGAATAGTTAGTAATAATCAATACTAAGAGAATAAGCATTCAGACTATTGTGATAGAGTTGAGTGCATTGACATTCTCATATTCCTACATATATGAGGATGATAAAAGAGGTATGGATATGGTGCGAGCAACAATTCCCACGGCCGCCTATCTATCACCTATCCATCCAACTCGAGTCCCACAGACCAAAAAATGCGTATTTCCGTCCGACTTGTTCCCTTTCCCACTTTTCCGTGACCGACATTCATCTTTATTTACCTAACTAGCATGAACATAAAACCAGATCTTTGTCAACCGGCCAAAATACCTATAAGTTAGCTCCTTAATAGTACCTAGAGTATCGTCTAACCTACCTACCTACCTGTATCCTATCTTCCGACAAGTATATTACCAAATTACAAGATTAAATATGCCGGAGCCCGTCCCACTTTGGCTGGATTGCGATCCGGGCCACGATGTGAGTCCATTTCATCCACCCTTCCGCCTTTATCCATCCAACCAATCAATCGCCGGACTATTTCTCAAGCGAGACTTTGCTCCCCGGGTCCTCCGCCCCGCTGCATCCCTGGCCACCGCCGGTTCGGCGTTGGAGTAGTCCTACGTCGGGCGGGCGTCGGCTCCGCGCGATATTTTCGCCCGACGCTGCAATGTCGGTGCTTCATCGTACTTCGCTATCTTATGCATAGTATAAATACCTATATATTTCTATACATAGAAGCCAGTACATAATCTAACCACACCCCGCCACCACCACAGGACGTCTTCGCCATCCTCCTAGCTGCCTACCACCCCGGCATCCGGCTCCTAGGCCTCAGCACCGTCCACGGCAACGCGCCCCTGGACAAAACCACCAACAACGCGCGCTCCGTGCTCGCCGCCATCGGCAAGCACGACGACATCCGGGTATACCCCGGCGCCGCGCACGCCCTGCAACGCCCTCCAGTGCACGCCGTCGATATCCACGGCGAGTCCGGGCTCGACGGCACGGATCTCCTGCCGCAGCCGCCTCCGGTGTCTGTCCAGCAGCAAGGGGATGGAGAACCCATGTCTGCTGTCGAGGCCATGGCCAAGGCGTTGAGGGAGTGTGCTCCGGGCACGGCGTGGATCGCGGCGACTGGCGCGCTGACGAATCTCGCGGAGCTGTTTGCGGCGTATCCGGATCTAGCCGCGCGGGTCAAGGGGGTGACGATTATGGGGGGCAGTATTGGGGGCGGGTTTACGCCGGCGGTGATGGGTGTTGTGGATGGGGTGCCGCGCGTGGGGAATTACACGCAGTGGGCTGAGTTCAACGTGTTGATTGACCCCGAGGCTGCGGCGGCGTTGTTCAAGAACCCCGTGTTGGCGACGAAGATTACGCTTGTTCCGCTGGATCTTACGCACCTCGTGCTGGCGACGAAGGATGTTCAGGATATGTTGCTGTATGGACCGCCTCCTAAGGATGGGGAAGAAGGGGGTGCGCGGGAGGGGAGGGGGAAGACGGATTTGAGGGTTATGTTGGTGGAGTTGTTGAATTTCTTTGCTGGTACTTATCGGTGAGTTTTCTCTTCTATGTCTTCTTCCTTTATTATTTATCCCTAGTACGGTGTACTAACTACGGCATGCCCGTTCTATAGCGATGTATTCGGCATCATAGAAGGCCCACCTCTACACGACCCGCTGGCGGTGGCAGCCGTGCTAGAAGGCACCGAGTACGAGATCCCATTTTACGACTATGATCCCAAGAGTCCTGGGGGACCAAGCCGACGGGAGCGCTTCGCGGTCGAGGTCGTGACCGAAGGTACGCTTGAGGATGCCAGAGAGCGTGGCATGCAGACTGGCCGCACCATAGCTACACTCCTACCGCCAGGCAGTGAGGGCGTTCGGATACCACGGGGCCTGGACATCCCGCTGTTCTGGAAGACCATTGAAGAGTGCTGCGAGAGGGCTGACGAGGCGAACAAGAAGATTCTGGCTACTAAGCCGGCAAATTG
Organism: Daldinia concentrica; assembly: GCA_902805455.1. Classification (NCBI taxonomy): domain Eukaryota; kingdom Fungi; phylum Ascomycota; class Sordariomycetes; order Xylariales; family Hypoxylaceae; genus Daldinia; species Daldinia concentrica. The sequence continues at coordinate 614,208 of CADCSW010000006.1, forward strand.
ATTGGAGACTAAATAGATCGAATTATAAGACTTCGGGAAAGAGTCGCTGCAGGACTGGTTGATAGACTGGCAATGAGTTCATGAAATGAATAGACATTCATAGCATTTATATACATTGGACGCATAAGATAGTAAGCTATCTACTTTAGAACACTCGTGGAATGAATAAATCAACTATCCTGTGGCCATTATTCTATGAAGGGGCTCTTCGGGGTTCCCCGTTTTGTCACAATCAGCCTAGAATACACACTATTGCTAGCTAAATTACAGTTCTAGTCAAACTCCCGGGATCCCCCTAATGTACATTATCCATACCTTATCCTACCAACGCCTTGTTCAGTCATCGCCCGTGAGATCAATAACATCAATATACTTGCGCTTTGCCCCAGCGATGGGGTTAGGAATCGCCTGTGTCGGTCTCGACCGTGTGCTACTGCTACTGCTACTGCTACCGCCACCCACCGGACTCGAGGCACCAGCATTGCGCCGCGTCGATGGTGACGATCCATTCTGTGCTGCTCGCTTGCGTGCACTTTCACTGATGCTCCGACTAACGTCGAGCATGGATCGTTTCGGCGTTGACCGCGAGGTGGGTCTGGCCGGTTCTGAGGAAACGACGGCGGTGGGTGATGTGACTGGTGGCTTCGGGAAAGTAGAATGGTTCGGAGCGATCGAAGATGAGCTTGCCTTGCGGGCGATTTCGGCATTGATCATAGCGAGTTGATCCTCGTAGCTACCTGTTGCGAGAGGTTGCTGGTGTTGAGATGGAACCGACGTTGCATATGTATTAGATGTAACAGGTTGTGAGCGTTCGATTAGCTTCATGCTTATGATATCGTCGTATTGATCTTGCAGTACGGCCCGTAGCATATCCGGATCGAAGGTCTCAAACTGGGATTCGGCATGCAACCGTCGTGTCCACCAGCTGTTTGCGTCCGCATCGTACTGTGGCGGCGTTGTCTTCGACAGGATTAGTATAGACTTGTTGCCTATACATTCTGTACTCGATGCGTAATTAAAATGGGCCTTGGAGAGTCGGTAAAGGATGTGTTGTTGTTGATTCTTAGCTATTTCGAAACGGTCGAAGCGCTTGGTCGGGTCGGTGAGGAACTCGCTGACCCGTTTGCAATCTCCACAGCAGGGGTTCAAGGCTCGACGAGAAAGATTAAGCTCCACTGGCTGTTCCCGAACATGATTCAACAGGTAGGCTTTGAAGAAATTCTGGTAGATTTGCGTCCAGCAAGGTGCTGGAAGAGGAACTCTGCTTTTCTCAATGACTAAGAGCAGCCCATGGAGAAGTGGTATCCAAAGCGTGTCGAATTCTTGTGCCTTAACTCTATTTGCCTGGGAGACTACCTGCTTGGCAAACATGTCTAAGTGGCTTTGAAGCTTGAGTTCCATGAGGGTAGAAATGAACTTTAACATTGACTCGTAGGTCACGTATTCAGATCCTTGGACGTCTTTGGGGTCTCCATTAGTTGCACCTGTTCCGGCTTGGGGAATTTCTGCAGCAGTGAGCGAAGCTAAATCAAGTTTCTTCAACGCAGCCAGTGCTACACGCTCATAGATAGCTTGTGTGTCCTTTTTAAGACCTTGCAAACGGAACGAATGGAGAAAGCCGAGAACGAAAGCTGTCGACCGACCGAGATCTTCCACTACAGGTAGAACGCTAATTACTAGATAAGCATTAATCTCGAGAGGGGCATTATTAATGGCGCTTACGCTGTCTCTAAGGAGTCAGGGCCCCGGTGATAATAAAAGATACGGAAAAGGGACCTGCCGTCTTCCTCATGGAGTCGTTTCTGTCGGCAAGCCTCCAAGCACTCATTAACAGCTTGGGACACAATGTTTCGTAACTTCCCCTCGCCCTCTTCCAAATCTTCATTGACTGCACATAAAGCTTCCCATCGTTTGTAGATTGTAGGCTGAAGGCTGAAGGCGTATCGAAACCTAGAAATGATCAGTCTATAAATCAACGAATAACATTGTGCGAGAACTCACAACTTCTCAAAATGACTAATAGAAATAGTTGATCTGTCAAATTCTCCCCTAATCCAAGCGAAGAATTCGATCGGAGGAGCCTGGGTATTCTTCCTCAGAAATATATCAAGCAGGCCAGATTCGCTGCCATGAATAGATACTTGAAGGACTTCGAGAAGCTGATCTTCGGTAAGCGGCTCAGGACAACTTGACTCAAAGTTAGTAATTAAAAACTCGTATAATTGGTTCAACCTTAGAGCCTTCCTCCTCAAACTTTCGCATCGGACAATAAAGAAATCAAATAGATCTGAAAAATTGGCCTGCTCTATGGCGCTAAGAAATGGGACTGTCCCTTCACAGGGAACAATAACCAATGCCTGGGAATGTGATTAGTGGCTAAGGTAGTCTTCAGCACGTAATACTAGTGTAATGGCGACCTACTGATGCTGTATACCAATGTGTCGCTTTTGGTCTCTACCACTTAATTAGTCCCGCTATCAATCACTAAGGTTTTATGAAACATACGGAATTTCCCGTACTTCTTTCGTAATCTTCGTCGTCGGGCTCGTCTGGAAAAGGAGTATGGTCCAGCTGCAAAGGGTACCCCCCATCAAGTGATACATCCGAGGCCAGGTGGTGTCCCTCTAGAGTAAATAGGTATGGTAGCCGATAAGACTCATCGCTAACCTCATCAAGTGTGTGAAATTCAACATCATCTTCGTCTTCCTCCTCTTCACTGCCGTAATAATCCTTATTCTCTGTAGTGCCGCTCTCTTGCTTCTCTATAGTAGCCAAAAAGAAATCAAAGTTTAATTCTGCGCATACTTTCAGAAGGCACCTGGCCCGAATACTGTCCACATCTTTGAGTCGTAGTAACGATAGATCTGCCTCGTTATACTTGCGATCAAGCACATAGCAAAGAGGCGAAGGTTCCCTCGAGCCATTACTAACTTCTTGCAACCACGACTCGAGGGCCATACGAAGAAGTGCCTTGTTATCAAAGCGACTAGCAGCTGTTGGCACTGCAGCCGTTGGAGCTATCACAAGCTTATAAACCAGAACCCAGTTATATCCGCTCTTGACGGGTAAGACCTCATAAGAGGCGTCGGAAAACCTTGGCGAGAAAGTTATTAAGACCATGCTCCAGTGATATATTACGGTACAACATACCAGAAGGTGCAAGCCATATTATAATGTGAATTAGGAAATATCTTTGAAGCGTTGCGGTACTTTACAACCACTTCTCCACCTTCGTGACGTGAAGGAAGATTGATGACGAGCGTCCCAAACATTCCAGGGACCTTCTCAATACTATTTGCCGGTGAGTTCTTATGGCCAGACAATTCCTAAAGGGCGGTACTCACTCTATAGGGTTCTTAGACATAGCACCCTGTTCATATAAAAGCATCTTATGCAACTCGGCAGAAACAGGGGAAGTAATGGCCAACTCCCTAGCGATGTAAACCAGAGTCTTATTCAAGTAAGTCTGCCATGCTGGCTCTCTTATCTCGAATTGGTCTGGATTGAGTTCCCAGATGCTCGGTACCGACGTATCGATAATTGTCTCATTACTTGTCCCATGAGGCGCCTGATGCGACTTAGCAGCAATCTGTTTCGCCTGAGCCTCTGAAAGGGGATTATCAATCATGCCAACATCCTGCACGAAGATATCTGGATTGTCAATTTTGATTCGAGTCGTGGATGCGAATCTGGCTCTTGTACGGATTGAATCGAGCGCGTTCAACAAGTCTAGCTCCTCGAACGGCTTGTCCGGAAGACCAGTCGGATCTTCTATATTTGGCTCCATGTTGTATAAGTGAGGCATTTTAGGATATCATGTACCACCAAAAGACTTTCCGTAATATGAGATGTCAACGTCGACGATCCCGAAGATTCATAACTAAGACGCGTTAAGATATTAATTCTACACCGTTAAAACCGCGACTTTGTGGTGGTTTACACAGACCGTGCTTAAAGTGGGGGACCTCATTAATATGATAGGTACCTGGTAGGTAGCTAGGTACCTACATCGTGTAACTACCTCCTTAGGAGGTACCCATCCCGGCTCGCAAAGCCCCTTTTCCGTAACTCTCGTCGTACAGGATATCCAAATACATAATATAACCTAGTAATATTTAAAAACCAATACCTTTTAACCCAAAAGTCAAGTAACTTCACTTTAAATTCAAGATATCAATTTTATCTCTTTGCTAATCGCTCGTCAGCAAATTCGTCATTCCTGGATTGTTTGCGCTTTAGTCCAGCAAACATCAGTGATCCATTCGTTTGGCTACAGTCCATCCTGGCTGGATGATCTACCTGGTAACTTCGTGGTGGGTGAGAGGAGTCTGCAGCATAGGGTTGTGGGACAGCATATGGCTCAATCACTATCAACTCTGCTTGTGCGTACTCGGAGTAAGGTGGTTCATTTCCGGTGATGTTATAATAATCCCTCCCCAACACTAGCAGCAGACTCCTCTGGTTGAGAGTTGCGAGTCGCCATCTAGCATCTTCTACTCGTTTTACCCAGTTAGACTTAATCAGTCTCTGGTTGGAAGTTTGTCTTCGTTCAGCCTGAGTAGGGATTGGCTCCTCCATGACGATGTACCGGGTCCAGAACGACTGGATGATAGTTCGTACTAGCATCGAGAATATAGGATCTTCAACCGAGCTTGATCGACTCCCTAGAAGATCCATGAAACCGCCCACGAAAGGGACGTAAAGATCAGCGAGTTCGAGTAAGTCGATTCTTTCGCTTTGCTCCACTAATCTCTTTGCTAGGTCGCGCAAGTCATTTTCCATGCCAAGGTCAAATAGAAGCCTGCACAGATTGAGTAATGTGTCACTAGTGACCGGTGTAGGAGGCGGTGGGATTGTGTCCTGTTCGAGCCGCGTGTGATTTACTCTCTGAGATGCTCTTTGTTGTTGCCAGCGTTGGAATCCTTGTTCGCTAATAAGGCTAACGACGTCGAGTTGCGCGATTAGAGACTTGATAATATCTTTTAGAAACTCAAAGGAGTCAGAGACTTCCAACCTACCCTGGCGAACACTAACATATAGTTGCCAGCCAAAACCCAGCACGAAGGCGATGTTATCGCGCCTGTTAGAAACCAGAGGGCCTAGTCTACTTCATGTTAGATATATACGAGTGACAATTTATGGAATGAGGTCAGCCTACTTATTTAACAGCCAGTCATAATCCCGGTGGTTACAGGCAATAAGAACAAGAGTTTCGCCATCCTGTTCATAGAGTGTAGAAGTATAGCAAAGTTGGACCATTTTATCCAATATAATTAGAACAAATTCCCGTAGCTCTTTTGGTGTCTCATTACAGGTGGTGTTTAAGGTCAAAATATACCTATACTGATCACCAAGGGTTTGCTGTCCTAAGACAGAGCGGTCGAAGCTGCAGCTGTCAGCAATGGTTCGGACGACGGGGATGAAAGAACTAACGCTGGCCTCAGTGTAGTGAGTGACAGCTCTAACCCTTGAAGCTTCGCTGCGATCCACGAGAAAAATTGAGGCGAAAGGCTGACTTCGACATTATTACAAACTAGCTCAAAAAGGCTGCGATCCCGGAAGAGAATTGCTGCTTGGAGGACTTTGGCGATAGTAGGTTCAGAGAGCTCCATCCTAAAGTACGGCTTCGCTTTCCGCTGGGAGAAGAAATACCCGCATAGATCAGCTAGCGTCTCAAAATACATGCCGTCACTTGCTGGAACGTTGCATCTCGATGAAAAATATTCCAGGAGATCAGCTACGGGGCTCATATCGCCAGCCTCTAAAAAGTTACTCAGAACATATGTTAACATCGTGGCTTGAGGGACTATAAGTAGAGCCTTGCAAATAGGTTAGTTGAAATCTCTTGTACCACGCCGTTACTGGGAGGGACTAACCAATGATCGATAATATTGACAGAATCCACGTAACTGTAAAGGTTAGCTATATGATTACATAGGACTAGGAAGGGTTAGGACCAACAGCAGGGTGGACGGGTTCATCATAGCCATGGGAGAGACCGCCTTCCTCGTCAGGCTCACAGTCAATAAAAACATCACCTTGAAGAATTAAATCGGATTTTATGTCTAAGCTATGCGGTTTTCGATTGCCATTGACATCAAAGGCTAATCGTACCGACCATTCTATAACATCAATAGTTTGGGCTCCATGTTCTAGAGCGTCCTCTTCGCTTTCTTCAAGCTCACAACCCATGGTATCAACTTCGGTACCTATCTCTCTCTTCTCTATTTGGGCGATGAAGGTATGGAAGCGATACTGAGATTCGAGACTTTGCAGGCAGCAAAAACGGGTCAGATCGGAGGGTGTTAGGCTATTAACGGAGATATCCGTACTTGATGAGCCTTGAATTGCATAGAGTAAGGGGGTGGTGAATCGATTAGACGTCCACTTCTCAATCGCGTTGTCAAGCTCATTAGGATTATTGGATGAGTCGCCATTGTTCAACGGAAGGGCTTCGAGGGCGTTAAATATCTCTACCTTAATCCCGGTAGAACGGACGTCGTCATGAGATGTCGCCATAACGCCAAAATATTTAAGTCGCCGTAGTACTTGAATGTTTAGTCGTAGTGGTAATATGATGGACCTTTGGAGTCAAGAGGCTGGAGAGTTGACTCAATATTTCCTATATAATCTACATAGTAAAGATATTGGTAATTGACTCAGCCCTGTGACTTTTCTAGTTGGTTTATATCATCTAGGAAAGGAACAGCAGGGTTCAACGGCGTCAAGATATATTTGAGGCCAGTTGAAGTAGTACCGCGACACGCGTGTGTATCGGATTTAGGCAAGGGTCTAAGAGAATTATAGTTCTTAGATAAATAAGGTAACTTAGGTACCTACTTACGTATCCGCTAAGATGAATATTCACATTCCGCGGTCAATAATCTAATGAGGTCATACAGTGTAACTGTATTTTCAGCCTTACCAGATCCAACACACCAATTTAGGTGCATTTTTTCATCCAGTTATTTTTTCTCGCTATTTTCCCCTTAGCTTCCACGTCTCTGTTTTTCTTACGCAAGTAGTAGCACAAGCGTCAAGTATATAATAAAAAATAACGTCAAAAAAAACTCATCGGCAACTAGCCAATGAAAGGTGGTATAGTATAATGGCCAGTACAACACGTTGTGGATATGTTTCTACAAGTGTTCCGTGTAGATCTGGGTTCGATTCCCAGTACCGCCACATCATTTTTGACTTTTTCTACCTTTATTGAAAGGTCACATGTATGTAAAATTTATTTTTATTAGGTTGTTCAGGTTTACAGTTATTGACATATTAGTACCTAGGTACATCAACAACAAACGAGTCTCGTTACACACACGATAGGTACGCAATATCAACCAACAATCTAGCACTCATTCACTCCAAACCTAAACGTCAGTCTCCCTACAGTATTCTTCCCTAGACCTTAAGACTACTATCCCTCCAGAGTTTCCAGCGGATACAGGAAGCATAGTCGTCGGATGAGGACGGTAGATGATCCCCCTTCCGAGGCCTTGCTTGGCTGGTGTCATATTGCCTATTAAGTAAGGCCTGTTTCTTTTTCTCAATGAATTGCCTACACTTGCACTTGGCGAGGTCGATGTGAAGCCACTTACGAAAAGTACGAGAATAATAGCTACATGCCGTAGGGCGATACGCTCTCTTTCCTACAGTGCCGCAGGCCTCAGTCATTAACTAAGCATGAACATTGCTACCGGCTCTTAATCTTATGCTTCCTTCATAGCCTACCAGCGTGGGCCTGGTATACGGCGATGACAATGGTCTATAACTATGGCTACTACTACTATTAAGCACTATCTATACTCTTAGATACGTCTGCATAAATTTTCGTAAAGCGCCTCTTACTCCAAAACAATGATATCAACCAACATCCATTTTCGGAACTGTATTACCTAGTTCATGTAACTGTTAGCCAATCGGGCTGTGAAGCACTGCAGTTTCCAGCTTTCTAGAACGCAGATTTTCGCTCCACGGCAGCAGGCAATAAACGATACGATAATTCTTAATATATAGGTGCATACGGTGCGGGCGGACCTGAAAACACAGATGGGAACTCGAGGGCTAGTTAGTAGTGGAAAACTGCATAGTCTTAATAGCTATAAAGTCTCTCACGGTTTCCACTTCATATATGGATAAGACTCAAGGGAATGTGAAGTAAAACTTAAGACGAGTCACCCACCTTCTTGAATAGCCAAAAGCGTCTTATTATATCTATCCCCTCTAAATCACCCAATAGCCATGCATGTCTACGTTGGAAAACTCAACTGGTACCAATACGCAGCAGACGAATGCATAACAATTGTCTTCCCCGCTGGCTTCGCTCTTAAGGACCCTATTTGCGCATATTGGCAATGGTCAACTAGCGCTGCTGGAGTTTCAAAGGAAAACTACATACAGCATGGTTCTATCACCGGCGTGGCTAGCACAACTAAAGAGTACAGCGTGCGATCCGAATCCGGTTACTATTCTTTCCAGGGAACTGTTCCAGTCGATTTCAAATCTTTGTCACTCACTGTGATAGATCCAAATGGCAAAGAAGCCTCAGTCGAGTTATCATTACAGTACGGTGATACTATGAGAATCCCATCTGCCTCAGTCTTCACTGGGAAACTCGATTGGCTCACATACAGCATAAACGAGATGGCAACATTGATAATCCCTGGAGACGTTGCTAATGACCAGCCTGTGATTCTCAGCCGCCAATGGACCGTAGACGATGAGGGTACATCCAAGAAGAATGATGTCGTTAGTGCCGCCATGAGGGCTGTTACGGTGGATGACAACGACAATGTAACGGCAGAATTTGATGATGGCTTCTATAAGTATAATTTTACAGTCCTTAAGTCCGATGGCAGCGTTTTACTAGGAATGACCAACCCATCTGGTTATGTCGACCCTAATGCTCCGTACAACTTGGCGCAGACAGATTTCAGAGACCTCCGCGTGAAGAAGGTAAGTATTCTCTCCCCCCTCCCAACAACAGACCAAGACTGATAGTTCACGCAGGCTGTGATTGTGCGCTATGGGACAGGTATCGACGATGGGATCTTTAAGGTGCAGGAAATGCTTATAAAGTATCTCGGATTCTCTAGCAATGATGTGGAGCTCTCATACTTCGACATAGATCCGCCTAGTGGGCCAAAGGAGTGCACTCTTGGACAAGACCCGCCGACCATAGCTAACTTCAAGTCGAAATTCACGAAGCTATGTGCAAGCGCCGTAGTCGGTGACGTGAGTTTCTTATATGTCGATGCACGTAGCACGGCATACCCCGACGAAGATGGGTCCGGTGCGCAAGATGATAGTGATGAAGGTTGGTTTCTAGCTGGGAATGACGATGGGACTTCCAAAGAAATCCTGACGGACGTCTGGTTGGCCGATGCTATTAACAAGGTGAGCTTTCCTCGGCCTTGGTTTTAGTTCACAGCTCATCATTTGGGACACTCAGAATCTTAAAAAGGGCGTCAACCTCACCATCGCAACCTCGTCATGCATAGGTAGTAGTCTGTTGGATACACACAAGGCGGTACCAGGGATTCTCCTTGCCGGCTGTCACGAAACTCAATTCAACATCAAGGCACTCAAAGGTAGAGATCCATGGATAGTCGCTATAACCTCGGTTATAAAGAATAACGCTCGCCGTCAGCGCGGTGTGCCAACGTATTCGACACTCTTCAACGAGGCCAAAAATTTCATCCGCGCCCAACTTGCCAATAACCAGCTGGCTAAGAACTACAAAGGTCCAAGTCCATCAGAATGGGACCCAATTCCAGGACGCCAAGCAGACAATACGAGCAATCAAGATCCACAGTTGACATTCTATCAGGACTTTTTTGATCCGAGTGAGGAGAGGTTTCTGATCCCTTTTCAAGCGCCAAGCACTGGGGAAGCAGATGGACAGGTGGTTAGGTTTCCAAGAGATGAATACCCGCGGGATGAGCTGTGAAGAAAGTACTGAACGATATGTGACAACCCTCAAAGGCTGAATCCTTCGTACACTCCCTTATCCTGATGGCATAACTAGCAGGACGAAGATTACATTGTGAAATGTGGGACTGTAGCGATTTGATGTTTTGATATAAGGCAGCCGGGATTTAACTACTCTCAAGACGCTCGTTATCAAGGACACAGAGTCTGGTATATTTGATTTTAGGTATAAAATTAAACTATCTTAGGTACCTAACTCAACGTGTACACTATAAACCTGTTATCTATCGTTGATAGGTGACAGGATTGCTTGAGGGGATATACCTATCACCTAGACACGAGTAATAGTTATAAGTAGTAGGAACCCAGCCCCTATTGCGGACTCAAATAGATGGGATACTTCTAACCTCCCAATCTTAAACATGCCACTTATGCAGCAATGAAAGATATGTTGTCACATCTTGCTTGCAGCCTCTCAAGCATCTCTCACCTACAATACATACCTCACCACCTCCATTCGGGAGCTCGTCTCTTCTCCAGTCTCCGAATACCCCAAAGCCCAAAGTTACGGTAAGACACTAAGTACCGTGAGGAATCCGACACGTCAGTTTAGTTATTGAGTTGATGCCAACCATGATCCTTTAATCCTCTTTCCCGGTACCACATTCTATACATGAAGACCCCCTCGCGGGCCTCTTTCCCATTCGTATAAATAAATTGTGGCGTTTGGAGTTGGTCGACCGGGCCCTTGAGTAATTCCGTGAAATCATCTTTATTCGTAGGTATATTTCAAACATCAAGATGCTTTTTATAAAAGTAGCAGGGGGAACCAATAGGATGAATATATTAGCATCATGATTTACAGCTTGTCATTACATAAGGGGTTAACGGAAGTACTTCTAATCATGGAATGTCTTGTATTAGGAAATTGTTGTTAAATACTTTATACTAATATACAATAAATACTTCGTGTTCTCCAAACATACACTATTTTCCTGTTGGTTCGGACACTGCCCCGATCACGATCTGCGTCTTCGATCAAAGCGCAGCTCCCGACCACAAGTAAAATAACTATATGAAGGCATATATATACGAGAGAATCACTGTATTCGCTTTCTTGATTGTAATAAATTTAAAACGATGACATTCATTTGAATTGCTATTAGTTAATATTGAAACGGGTTTAATTTACCTACCTAAGTACCATGTTAATACTTGTTAAAGGGTAACTACCTAGTTAACCTAGTTATTATAAGCTTGCTATACTTTAGTCATAACTTATGGTCAAGACATGCGTCTAGATTCAAGTGCGTGATTTAACACATCGAGACTAGCTTATAATGCTATATTCGAAAACGACAAGCTCGATTTCATTTTTTGTGAATTGTACTACTAGCATAATTCTACAGATCTGCAAAGTAAGCGCCTATTATCGGACTTCGGTATCTATCTGACACGCGTCAAACACTTGCATAAAGAGGACGCCTTAGCCTCAACTCAGACGGTTCCCTCGATAGGACTATTCGAGTTAGAATGAGATATGACTATTCCTAACTTAGATGCAACGTCGTAGTAGGACTATGGAGGGAAATGGGAAAAGCCCTTTTGCTATACTAGCGTGATGGTATTATACTATATACCTAGGTAGCTATAGATGTAACGCGTAGGGCGAAACATAAGGCGACCATCGCCAACAGATCTGAATCAACACGATCTAGGCTCCAAGATCTAGACTTTAGAGGTAATTGTATGTTAAATCGCATGATTAACGTTCTATCCAACCGTTTTATAAAGGGGAAATTTTAGAATGGATTCAATCCAAGTAAGCGGGTGTTGTGTTGCGACGGGGAACCACTCCGTTCCTACATGAGACTAAGTCCCATACGAAGAAATACTCTTACGCTATTGGCTCCATCTTGTCTGATCTTCTCTTGAAAACAATGCGTGGGATCTCACTACTACAGAAACATAGATATCCACTCATATGATGAAGGCGCTCTGCGGCGGGATCCTGTTAACTCGGAGTATTGGTGGGTGAACCGGCTTATAGATATTGTATAGTGGCAGCAGAAAACCCTGCATATATATACGCCGCGCTCGCACTTGATTATGCGTGGACCTGCATCTTCACATGTAATCCCTTTATCCCTCTAAAGATATCACCATGTCTTCTATAGCACAGTCAGCCATTTCTAAGTTGAAGGATGCCGGCTTGGGCGATGTCTTATACGTCCCTGGCGAGCAGGCCTACCAGGCAAAAGAGGGATCCTTGGCGCCGTTCTCGCAGCGATTAGGGCCCTGGGCTATCGTACAGCCTCGAAATACAGAAGAGGTCTCTAAGGCGTTGAAGGCTTTGGTTAGCACTGAGGGCCTTAAATTCGCTGTCCGTAGGTGAGTATCGAGTAGGCAACTATGAATCCAGTCGTCTTGTTGCCCGTGTATCATCGAAAAGAAAACGCTAATGTAAGATCATCTGGACAGCGGAGGCCACATGTGGGTGGATAATAGCAACAACATCAAAGATGGCGTCACTATCGATCTTACTCTCTTGACGAAGCGAACCTACAATCCCGAAACAAAACTTGTATCGCTTGAGCCTGGCAGCAGGTGGAAGGATGTCTACAGAGACTTGGTTGCGCGTAAGTGGTGTTGAACAACTCCCGAACGCATAAGAACGATCTGACAGTATAATAGAGGGATTGTTGGTTGTCGGAGGTCGCGAGGCCGAGGTAGGTGTCGGTGGATTTTTGATCGGTGGTGGTATATCATTCTTCATCGCGAGCAAGGGATGGAGTTGTGGTAAGTGATCCCTCAATAATTCGCATCTGTGTGGAAGCTTGATATAAGGGTTCGTATGAGCGCTAACGCAGGTATCAATGCTTAGACACAATCGTCAATTATGAGGTTGTTCTAGCCGACGGCAGCATAGTCCAGGCGAACAAAACAACGAACCCGGACCTATACCTCGCACTAAAGGGTGGCTCCTTCAACTTTGGTATTGTGACACGATTTGACATGGAGTCCATGGAAGCAAAGAAAATATGGTGTGGCATGGCCGTATACCCCAAGACCGCCAGTGACCAAGTCGTCGACGCTTATATCGACTTCGTAAACAACCTAGCTGCCAACCCAGATGACTACGCCTTCCTATATTCATACCACGCACCCCTGGTGAAAGACTACACGATAAGCATAAACGTGTCTGACGTCAACGGTGTCGCGAACCCGAAGCCCCTCCAGAAGTTCCTAGCTATCCCGAACCCTATCTCGAAACCTGAAGACTTCCAAGTCAAGACGTTGTATGAGAAGCTGGCGGACTACGTAGTCCCCTCGGCGAACTAGTAAGTCAAATATTCTTTAATTCCATCACTATTCATCCTTTGGCTAACCGACATCTCTAGCACAAACTGGGAGGCCATCACCGTCCAAGTCGACGCCAGCGTAATGCGCAAAGCAGCCACCGAATACGAAGCTCTAATTGAAAAGTTCCGCAAGGCGATCCCCGACGACAACTTCAAAGCCCAAATGGTCACCCAGCCGGTCCTCAAGTCGTGGGCCGATATTTCCGCCGCCAAAGGTGGAAACGTGCTTGGAATCGAGAACCTGCCGGGAGACTGTATCAACATCCTTATCGGAATAGAAGTCCAATCCCTTGAGCTGCGCGATCAAGTCGGCCGACCCGCAGTAAAAGCGCTGCTTGGCGCCGTCAAGTCTTTTGCTAAGTCGATCAACAAGGACGCCGACTGGCTCTACCTGAACTACTGCACGGACGATCAAGAACCCTTCTCAACGTACGGCGCGGAGAACGTTAAGATAATAAAGGCCGCGGCGGCAAAGTATGATCCCAACAGGGTATTCCAAGAGCGGGTACCTGGTGGATTCAAGATCTCCAAGGCGTGATGGAATAATACTAAGTTTCTCGCACCGGGAGACATAAGTGAGTTCGTAAGCTCAGGTCTTGTAAACGCCTAGTCTTTTTGTTTAGCTATTGTGTATGTTGAACGGGGTACTGCCCATTGAAACAAGATGGGAGACAAGATCGCTAGGAAGTTAGTGTCTTAAAGATAGAGGCATATATGATAAGACAGTCAGCTAGTATAATGCTATTACGACCAATGTTTATGATTTCTTTCAAAGTATCTGGGTTATGTCGTGAACTAGTTGTTAGGGAGACGTGATTATAATTCCATCTGATCTCCCATACCTTCTTCCCGAAGTTTTCGCCCAATTTCATCCTTCTCCTCAACTTCTTCCTTGATTCGCTGTTCTACCTCATCCCTGATTGGACCAAGGTCGGGCGGGATGGTAGAAAACTGCACACTGGGTGCGGTTTCGACGAACCGCAGTTGCTCAGTGACATGTTCTATGATGTCGTCTAATTTCTTTTTGGGGTTCTTATTCTGGCGAGGCTCACCCAATATCTGTTCTAGAGTGGGAAGGAGTGTATCATTCTTAAAGCGTTCGCGCCAAGGGGTGTGAAGGGGAAGTTCTGTCGGGATAATCTTATTGTGACCGATAGCGACGGCCGTCTCATATGCCCAAGCACGAGCGACATTTCGGGGTGTATAGCCTCCTCCTCCAAACATAAGCAGAGGAATATTTAAGCTTTTGCAGTACTCGACACACGATGCGTGACCCTGAACAAGCAAGTTGAATTTACCTAGTCTGTCTCCAGCTAGAGAGTCCGCACCGCATTGTAGAGCAATTGCACCGGGCCTGAATTTTTCTATACATCTAGATATGATGCTCTTGAAAAGCCACTCGTACTGCTCATCCGTAATACCGTCATTCAAGGGTACGTTAATAGCGTGGTGCGCACCTGGGTTGTGCTCGCTCCTCGGGCCATTGTCTTCTAAAGCACCGGTGCCAGGAAAGAAAACTTGAGGGTCATACTTGTGGAAAGAGACCGTCATGACACGGTCCGTAGAGAAGAAGGCTTCTTCTACACCGTCACCATGATGCACGTCGATGTCGATATAGAGAACCCGGGGATGGATGCGCAATAATTGTAGAATACCAAGGACAATATCGTTGATATAACAGAATCCTGACGCTTCTGATTTCTTAGCGTGGTGCAGGCCTCCACCCCAGGAGATGGCAATGTCGGACTGCCCCGTGCACAGTTTTCTCGCGGCATCTAGGGAACCACCCGCAGACATGGAACAATAATCGTATAATCCCTCGAAAAGTGGGCAATCACTCCCGCCTAAATTAAACTTGAGATCCGGACTAGAATTGTCAACGTCTAACGGTAGCGGCTGGGGAGCAACCGAGGCAAGGAACTCGACGTAATCGTTCGTGTGGAATGCCGTAAGCTCCTCGTATGTAGCCGCGCGGGCGGTATAATTCTCCATGGCGAAATTCATACCATAAGATGAGACCAAGCTCTTGGTGAGAGTCAGTCGCCAAGGCTTCATTGGATGTGTTTGACCGAAGTGATGCTTCTCCATTTCGGGATTATAGTGGAAGGACACTGTGTAGCCTTTTGGTTTTGTGATGCCATATTCGTGAGCGAAGCGTTTAATCTTGTTGAGATAGGCTGCATTTTCAAGGTCGCTTGGTCGATCTAAAGGTTTATTGAATTTCTTTACCACTGGCCCGTCAACATCGACCTTGTGAGGGAGGTAGTTAGGTTTCGGTAACCGTAATGAATAATGATTCGCCGGGTCAACCTCCATCTTTAAGGCTGACGGATGAGATGCGGTCGATAAATAAGAATATTTTATTATGCGAAGTAAAGGATAGAAATTGCTGTATTTTTTGCTCCCTCAAATAGCCCTTGTAGAAATTTTGATATTACGGCGCCTGGAATTATGTGATAGTTGTCTGTTGCTTGACTCCGAAAATGAGACTCAAACTGGTAAGGTGAATCTACCTGTTAAGATGAATTAGGATGGGACTAAAAGTTATCGGCGGCGAGCTTCATATAACGTGTTATAGGATGCTTATGAATCGTAGAAGGGTAGCGATGAGATGGCTTGTCCTATAATATAATATCTAAGTTTTGGTAAGTTTGGGGGGGTTTTTTTTAATGGTGAAGTTATTTATCTTCAATTTGTCAAGATGAAGATGGATGAAGGCAACTTTCATGACTGCCACCAAGGATGCGGTAGCTGCCGATTTGCCCCACTCTAAATGCACGGGCTAACTAACATGCAAAATAAGAAGCGCTAAGCTAGATCTGTAATAGATTGGATCGGTACCTGGATTGAAGTGACTTTCTTTAACGTTTCCCGATTTGCTTAGAGAACAAGGGATCGTCTAACACAATAGGTAACCTTAGGAGGTACTTATCCTTCAAGGTTGGCTGATGTAAATCACACCGTTTCGCAACGTTACGACTTGCTAAATCTATGCATCCAATAATACATCTTATTATGGATTACATCAAATAGTTACATTGTACATTCTAGGTATTACGTAATAGGACAATTAGTTTAACATCTGTTGTCTTTTACCGTGTTTGTTAATGTTCACTTTTAAGACTTAAATTTTATCGATTGTACCAATTTACTCCCCACTCTGGGACTTAGCAACCGTCTCTCGCGTTTGCGCTGCCGCTGCCGGTGTACCGGTGCAAGCAATTCTTGTATCCAACTAATGAAGCAATCGAATAATTCCTTCCCATTTTTATCTTAGGTATTCCTACCTAGCGACTTCCCAAATATTGCACCACTCCTGCTATTAGAAGCGACCCTTCTAAATAATAATTTCCAGGACTGGTCAGGAAGGTGAGCCAGAGCTCAAATTCACACAGATATCACAATTATGCGCATGTGATCCCAACTTGCCTCAGCCATTCGTGTCTCTCTGCATTACGTTGCACTATCCTTCCCGGAACGCCGCCGCAGCAAAAACATAAAACAGGGAGCAAGAAGAAAGCTCAGATATTTGAGTACAAGAAAAGAAGAACGGAAGAAAAATAATAATAACAAAAATAATAGGCGACGTTGCAATCATTCCCGGAATAAATCTACCTTACCACTCCTTCACCAGTTTCCAATTTCCAGTTTCCTTTACACTCGCGCGTATTGCTTGCTCTCTGAACACTCTCTCACAATCACCTACCCAAAGAGCGTGCCCCCGCTTAGAGGGCCAGGTTAACAACGATGCCTAGAGACGATCTCTCCATAGACTTCGTAAAGAAGATGGCGCCCTCGACCGAGGCGCAAGACCCTGCCGCCATCCTCGAAGACTTCATCCATCGAACCGCTAATCTACCCGAAGAGATTCGATTCATTCAGGACGAGATCGCCGACAAAGATCGCACATATCAGGAGTGTGTTAAGACCATCGAAGAGAGCGACGCTAAGATCCAGCGCTGGATTCGTATGAACGGTAGCCACACGCCTTTCCCCCGCGAGCAGATGTTACGCGAGACCATCCGCGAGAACTACACCAGAGCCGATAAACTTGCCGAAGAGAAGATTCACCTAGCTCAAAAGGCGCAAACGCTCTTTGATAAGCACATTCGTCATCTCGACCTACAGATCAAACAGCTTAGTGACCGAAACGAACCTGGTTTTACCGACCCTGATGAGATACCCTCCGTTGTACGACCAAGCGCTGCCAACAATAGCAATACCAGCCTTCGGGTGCTGGCGGTCTCGACGGCCAGTAACACGCCTCTTAACCCTATCACCAACAATGCGACCCCGAACGGATCGAGAGCTACCAACCCCCAAATTCGGACCACCCAGTCGCAAGCCCACATCTCCAGCTCGGCGCCCACTTCTCCCGCCGCAAGCATGATCATGAACAGCCGCAACCAGCGCGAGTCCTCTGCCGGACCGTGAGTAACCATTCAGAGTTCTTTGCTCCCTTTACAACATATTTATTACCAGGACTCCTTTCCCCTCCAACTACAGCTCTTCTTCCTCTTTAGAATATGGCACCCAAAAATCTTAATCAACCACCGTATTACATTATAAACAAGAAACAATCAATACTAACTAGACACAGTGGAGGCGGTGCTCCCAAAAGAGGTCCACGAGTAACTTCCGGCCTAGGCAGCCTGCCAACAGCATCGAGTGCTTTAGCTCGTCATTCTTCTCTCGGACCAGGGACGCCTAAGGCAGGGACACCAGGGGCATCAAGAGCAGGCAGTGCTGGTCCCCGAGCCAGTTCAAAGGCTGGGAGTGTAGGTATTGGACGGAAAGGTACGCCATCTGCGGGAGTTAGTCGAAAGAAGCCTCCGAATTCGAAGTCGACGTTATCGCGTGTTAAACGAGCGGGTATGTCCAAGGGGTCACCAGTATCAACAGCAGACAGCGAGCTATCAGACGCGGAGTCAGTACGGTCGTCGCGTGCTGGGTCTCGGGCCGGCAGCGGTACACCGGTGCCTCGTCCGCATCACCATCACCACCGTAAACACTCGCACCTCGACAGAGACGATGATATGCCAGATAGAGGATCGGTATCGGCAGGGTCAGGAGGATCAGATGACGAGGAGGATGAGGAAGGGAAGAAGTACTGTTTGTGCCAGCACGTATCGTACGGCGATATGGTTGCTTGTGACAATCCAGCATGTCCTTACGAGTGGTTCCACTGGACCTGCGTTGGTCTCAAGTCTGAGCCCGAAGGTCGTTGGTACTGTCCGTCGTGCACCGAGAACATGAAAAAGAAGGGGAAATAGAATATGATCCGAGTCTATACGCTTGGACTGTATATATTACTCCTAATGTGTATACGTATCTCGGTACCGTTAGACTCAACGCGACGCAAATCGAACCTAGCAAATATTGGATGGAATATGATAGATTTCGTCTAACGCAATAGACCGTTTACATCCCACCTGACTTGCCAAATAAATAACTAAACTTGACGTATCCCTCAGACCAAAAGCATTAACAACTTATGATTAGAGCTATAGCGGACTATCACGGTATGATCATGGCGGCTATGTAGTAAATTCCGTCAGAACAGGAGGAACATGTAGAATAACTGAGCGAGCATTGATGCCAAGACAAACACCATACCCTTCAGTTAGTCTTCGGAATAGTCACATATCAAAAATTCAAGTTGTTATTAAAGCCATACGCCAGCAAGCATGTAATTCAGCTCGACCCTAGTAATTATCTCGTCGACTGATATTATGAAAGCATACAATCAAGTCACAGCGTATCACTAACATCAAATACACAACAGCATTATCACCTGCAAATATTAGGTACTGTACTGCATGTATGCATATCCTTTATTTCATTATGTTCCCGGCGTTTACATAACACGCCCATGAGTCCCGCCATGAATCATTCATTTTCCACGTCCCTGCTGCCATACCGCCGCTGCAACACTGTTATCTCTATATGTCATACGACTTCCTATAATTCCTGACACGACTGGTGAGGGGGAACTAAATCACCACAACCGCATCTCTAGGCGAAACGCGCATTATAATACGTAGAAACGTACATACAGAAGGGTGACGAAACGCTTATCAACACAGAAAGCAGAAGAGTCCCCAAAGTACGTGAATAAAAGGGGTCCTTCCACCATTTAGTGCTCCAATAGGCGTAAGCTACCCTCGACGACAACGTTCTCCAAGATCGATCCCGGAGGAATATCAATCGTAGAGCCTTCCGTTGCGACAATGATAACGGTTCCCTTCAGCTCCACGCCACGGTGTAAGTTGACGTTACCCGTAATTGTAAGATGGTCGAGTTCGATGATCTTGGGAATTGACGGGATGCGCTTCTGGAAGTCCGAGACCTTCTTGAAGTCGCTACCGAGCTTGATGAGCGGCGCGCCACCGAAGCGGCTGGGGCTCATTTGCAGTTGGCCATGCTTAACAGTGTACAGATCCGACTTGACGAGCATAAGATCTGAGCAGGTCTTGACAGGCAAGAATCGGCGACGGGGTACGTTGACACCGTGAGCATTGTTGAAGTGTCGGATGGCAGCTCCGACAGCGGTCTCCAGCTGAAGGATGGAAATATCAGATTCGCCCTTCTTATCACCAGGAATGGTCTTGCCATTGGGAATGATCTCCATCTCAAGTTCGTTATTCTCTACAACGCGCTTGATGGCCTTGGTGTTCATCCAGATGTTATTGGTGTTGAAGTACTTGAACTTCTTAATCGACTTGAACTCGTTGGTGTGCTCCTTCGGGACCTGGGCAATTTCCAGCAGGCGCACAGATCCATCGTAGTCGATGATGGTACCGCCCTTGACATCGGCTTTGGTCTTGTTAGTCAACTCCATGATGTATTCAGCGTTCGTCTCGACCATATGTTGTAGGATACGTAGATCCACGACGGCACCTAGGTTGTCGACGTTCGATAGGAAGATAATCTCGATACCGCGCTCGATGAGCTTATCAAGGAGGCCGGAGTTGTAGAGAGACTCGAATACGTCACCGTGTCCGGGAGGGTACCACTCGTTGATGGACGAGTCGAAGTTCTTGGGAACAGGTAGAAGCGAGTCCTTGTAGATTCTTGGGTATCGCGACTGGTTGAAGGTAAGGATGTCAACGTTGTGACCTTCGTATTTCTTGATGATGGCAGCGGTGTCGTCGTGGGTGTTGAACGAGTTCATCAGGATGAAGGGGACGTTGGTGCTGTATGTTCGGTTCAAGAACTCGACTTGTCGTACGGACATGTCGAGGAAAGACATGCCATCTCGGACTTCGATGACGGACTTGGGACCGACACAACCCATAGAGGTACCCAAGCCACCATTCAGCTTCAGAACAGCTAGCTTGTTGAGGAATTTGACAGACTCCGAGTTGGCTAGGTCTTCATAGTCGACAACCTGTCCCTGCGCAGGAGGGTTGATGCGATCCCAGTCACTAACCGGCCTATTGTTAGCTTCTACCTTCTTGATTTAGGGACCACGACGGAATTTATACATACACAGCGTTGCCCTTGGCCTTGTCATTCAGGTATCGACGGAAGAGAGCGAAGAAGTTGTCCATTTCAGTCTCGAACAACTAAATTGATTGATTAGTTTTAATATGTTTTAAGATATTTGTCGTTGTAGATACATACCTTCTTCTGTTCCGGGTCCTTGACTGTCTCGGCAAGCTCAGTCAGGGAATTGCGCATTTGCGCTGCGGCGACATTGGTCGAGGCATTCTCGAAGGCCTTATCAATTGTTAGTAAGGTAGACATGATTGAGATGATCATTAAAGAGAATTCCAATATAATCAAGTGAAAAGGGATGGAGGGATGAAAACACGACAAACGCTCTAATGTTTAAATAAGATTCCCAAATTCAGTGAAAACGACATATGTAAAAGACGATGTAATGACTGGAAATAAGGATGGCTGTGACTTGTGTCTGGTGTTTGAGGCACCGAACTTTCCAAGTTGCCAATGTAGAAAAAACTTTATCTTGCCATGGAATCTGAAGTCCTGATGGATACACGCGTGGATTCTTCGGGCTTCTTGGGCTCCTCGTCATGGTGAATGGGAAACAAAGGGAGCGATGCAGGTTCAGGTTGAGATTGAACTTGAGGTTTGGATTCAAGTTTAGGCTCAGGTTCAGGTTCAGGTTCAGGGGGTAACTCCCGTCTTCTCATAGATTTAAGGATCCGCGAACTCAGTGTACTATGAATTAATTCCAAAACAGATGAAGTTGCACTCACCATGTGCGATCGAGTCTTTCCGTGGTGTCGACCAGCGAACTCGCTGTCCGCATCGTTCCCGCCGGGCTTTAGATGGGAAGGCAGCGCACTCTTAATTGCCTGAGCAGCCATTGTGAAGTTGGATAGATTGAAGCAACTTTATGCTTAGGTATCTTTTTCAACGGATAGGTGCTGAATCAACAGTGAATAAGTTCCCAGTCCGTGATGGGCGTGGCGTGGCGTTGAGTGTATATTAGGAGGACGTTTTCAAGGAGGAAAAGGAGGTCAAGATTTATTTTAGTGACGGTTTGGGATGACGATTGTCTAGACTTTTGGGGGGGCAATGGCGGGGTAAATTTTGGTTGGCAGCGGAGCTTGGATAGCTACGGTAATTTTTGATACCTAAGAAAAAAGGGGGGGTTAGCTCACTTCTGCAGTTGTAAATGCACCATTGACGTAATGCAGACTAAATTAGAGCAAGTCACTTTCTGTCTTTCCCTGATTGCTCGCTTTAGCTGTTGCTTGGTGTATTTTTGTTTTCGGTTGGGCTGTTCTTTCCTGTCCAATCCAACCATCTTGTTCATCTTGTTCATCTCCATTTTACCTCATCACTTTGTCTTATCCGACTCCTATGCGGCAACACTAATGACAAAGCCAAATACACTTGTTGAAAGGGCTCCCGAAGATCAAAACATCGATGTCGCAATGACTTGCTGGAGGATGATTTATTTCTCCCCATAACAAGGACGTGGCGTCTTTCCAAGCCTCGTCATTCTGTGACCTGCGTCCTCTGTTCTGTGTCTCAGAGCTGAGGCGTTCAATCACATGCTAGACCTGAGTGGGGGAGACCGGGAAAAAACATGCGATAACGTCGCAGCTATTAGATTGAAAAAGAGAAGATCATAAACATACCTTGCGAATGTCCTGCACCTAACTATCTGCAGTCTTGCCTGATCAGAAGTGTGCGAAGAGAAAAGGAGGACCGGTCAAGTAACTGACGGGAGCATCCCATCCCCTTTTATTTGGCCTGGTTTCCTTTCTAGCCGTCCTCACCCCTTGATGGTTGCTCCAGGAAATTATCGGTTGCCCCATGGCCACGATGAAGCGGAGGTAAATTCGATATGCGGTGTACATTTCCCTTGTACAGTACAGTACTTGGCCGCGAATATTCGATTCGCAAATGGATCACCTCTTCGAAAATGCCCCTTCAAACAGGCCGGGCTAGTCCTCTTACGGCACTTGTGGACATGGGCTAGACCCTACTAAGCTAGACGGCTAAAGATCCACCACCACGATATTCACGTCGAACTTGGTGTCGTATCCCAGCCACGATACATACTTGGATGTCCTCGCTGGACGGAGTATTGCAGTTTCTCTCTCCAATGTCGAGAGAAGGCCCGTCTCCCACCGTGACATACTAACACCATTCCATATTAGTCAAATATATGTAAGGTATCAATACATTTCCAGGGCGTGCAGGGTTAGAGCGCTTCAAGGCTGAAAAAAGGTTATCCAAGAGATCTATCACATTTTACCGACATTCGTTTGACAACTATGGAGAGTGGGTCAAAAGTTCAAAGTTGGCTTGGGCTTGCATCCGCAGTAAAGTCTAGCCTGACCGGACTCCAATATGGGTGGGTAGTATTTTTACCTATGTACTTCAGTGTCGTGGTTGGCGTTCAAGCCACCGATACATAAAAAGCCTCTCCTTAACCTAGTCGGTTTCTACATGATCTAGGGGGGTTTATGACGGATAGGCGGCTTAATCGAGAATGCTTCTTTAGGTACCTAACGTATCCCACTTTCAGACAACCTAAACAGCCCCAAGGTTTTAGTGACAAATTGACGATATTATATCTCGCAATACATAACAAATATAACTTCCTCTCCACTATAGAGCA
The DNA here is from genome assembly GCA_902805455.1 of Daldinia concentrica. NCBI lineage: Eukaryota > Fungi > Ascomycota > Sordariomycetes > Xylariales > Hypoxylaceae > Daldinia > Daldinia concentrica. The sequence goes on from CADCSW010000006.1 coordinate 637,608, forward strand.
ATTAGCTCAACCAATACATGGTTTCCTTTCAGACCAGCGGGAACTAATTGTGTACTAAGTTCTAGAGCAATCCACTTGATATTCGTTTAATAAAATTCTCATATCAGTTAGTTTAGGACAGCTTCAGCTATTAAAAGCCAGTGAAACTGTTCGCCGAAGGCCTCGATCAAATCAGGTCTCGGAAAAGGGTGGGTTTTGTTGTCGAAGTCGATTCCAGAATGATAGTTCATATTGATCGCTTTCGTGAGGTTATGATGACGAGACTGACTAACAACGGCTGCCACGTCAATTTTGTAGCAAATAGATAACCGGGAGATTTCCACGTGGGGCCCACGGTACAAGGGAAACCGATTAATCAATGCAAGTAGGCCTTAATGTCTGACTTTATTGTGTATTGTATATTATGTATATATCCCTTAGGCTGGGCAGGATCGACATCTTCACGACTTAGATAAGAGCCGCATCTATGTAGCTAACTTTAATGGCTGTGTCAAAGCCTCAAAGCTTGAGTTGAGATGTTTAAAGTATCGGTGCGGCAAAACTGCAGGTATGAAATAGGGATTACATAGCATCTAACATACCGTATTTAGAATATTAGAGTGCTACGAAAACTAATGGTATAATGATAAGGCATAGATAGATATTTCTAATTTAATAATACGTTTAAGTTTCTCATGTGAAACTGATGAATCGCCTGTCTTTTTTTTATGAAGTAAATAATACCGTGATACATAGGTAGGTACCTAGCGTTTACGCACATGACACAGCGCCCCCGGGACAGAGTCAAGAAGATCCATTCAACTCCACCCTTAACACATGTCATAGCTGATTGGCCAATGGTTTGCGGTCAGCAACCCCTGAGATTCTTGAAATCTAAACTGAATCGATATCAGCTCTTCAAGATTTCGTTGCACAGCGCTTGCCATGAATAACAACTATTGACAATATTTCCCTAAACTAGAATTTCTTGGTTGTGCCTCCCAGCCATTTTTCTCCGAGATTATCATCTATCATTTATCAGCTAGCCAGAGCTATCGTAATCGGCTATACCTACTCGCTTTCCGCCTATTCTTTCCGCCTATTCTTTCCGGGGGTAGAAACCTACACAGGTACTATCAAACGGTGGTGTACTTCTCTGTACATACTCATTGAAGCACAATATGGGAAGCATCGATAGCCTGCCCTATTGGCAGGTTAACGTCCCCGAAAATGAACGGACGGAAGAGTGTCCGGAATTCCTCCGCAGTCTAAGCGTCAAGGATATCAGCATTATCGGCACGCCCGACTCGGAGTACACAGTGTCGACGTGGCCCGAGGTGCAGAACATAGTAGCCGAGAACCGGTTAGGCTCATTCAGACGTATCCCCTCTGACCTACGGCGGTACCTTGAGTATACGTGGAAGTTGAAGAGAGACTACGGTAGCATTATGAATTTCGTCTTAACACAGCGGCTACACTGGGAAGCACCTGTGAAGCCGAGAGGCAAGCCCTTTGAGTTTGAAGATGACGTCAAGATCCTATGGAACGACTGGCCGTATGGAATTGACGATCGAATCGTCCACCTTGTCGTCTGGACCAAGTTTGAATTACCTGAGGATCCCGTCACGACGGATCTGACCGACGAGGCTCGGGCCGAGATCGATGGCTACGTGCAGAAGACGTTTGGATCTAGGGTCCCGAAAGATCGCGTAAGTGGGAATCTATACATCCATCTTGTTATTCCAGGTACCTAAGTCAATCACGCTAATATATTTGGGCAGTACATCTGGTTCAAGAATTGGAGGTCGTTGAAATCTGTCCAGGCCGTAGAGCATTTCCACGTCATGCTCTTCGATCCAGATCCAAAGTTTGTCGATGAGATTACGCATGGCGATATCCCGTCTTGCCGCAAGGTCTGACGTAGTTCCGTCTGTTAGACTGGCTCTTTATGATTGATGATATATGATAGAAATGGTGCATATTTGGCTTTCTATAGATTACCCAAAAACCGAAGAATCAACTAGTACAGGTGCTATATACCGGGACGCATCCTTGTATGCATTGGGGATCCTGCATCACCCGCATGAGTAGGAATCCATTTTCCGGAATACTTAGGCCACTTAAGGTTTCTAGAAACCTGAGATTATGAATTGTACCCATTGTAGTTATAAATGAGGCTGTCTACGCCCTTGGAAGCCTTCACTTATGTAGTTTTCCGTCTCATTCCGCCTCACTTAACACGCTCCCGCCTCGAGTTTGATATAGTATTCACGATGTTGGGCCTCGTACTGGAAACATCATACGTAGGTAGGTATCTTAGTAATGTAAGGCCACGTCACATAATATTGGTGTAGCTTCACTACTGCCAGGGGCCGTGTATAAGAGATCTAGATCTGGGACTAAGATAGCTCTATCTGATCAATCATATGGCAATAACTCGACGGATTTCCTTCGTTCTACGCGTGTAGTAGTAGATTCTACCATATTCCGTCACGTACGTAAAAGCTTCTATACCGACTTCCCAGAAACCCTATGCTCCTCTAGCATTTGATACTCGCTTCGGATCATGGGACGGCACGATTCAAACGACTGGGGGGTCTACTATCTTATGCGGCTTCTCGTTAAATGTACTTAATCTAGAACAGTTATGTGTTGCTTTAGTACATGTATAATAGCAGGAATATCATAAATTGAACTCCAAATTCGATGTACTCGAAGCCCCGAATCTTTTCTTGGTACGGACAGTTGAGGTCCTACCAATGAGGCGACAGTATTCTAACGTAGGACTACGTTTATAAATCTAAACAGACATATGTATCCTATAATGTTAGTATAGAACTAGTCCTATACGTGATATCACAGAACTTACCATTCAAAACACTCGTTATTTAGCAATATGTCCATGTGCTACATCTGCCAACATTTAATCTCAATAGCATATATCTTTCTCCTAGACAATAGAATCACGAGCCCATAGTCACCTCCACAGCAGGGAATTCCGCCGTAGGTATCGCAATCGGCTTCTCCAAGCAGACCTTAACCCTCCACCCTCGCTCCTTCATAGGCTTCGGGTCGTCGTTGATCCTGAAGTCGGATAATATCTTATTGGCGATGTGGGAAGCAAGTGCCTCTAGCGTCTCGAAAGATGACGATTCCATTGTCTAATCGCGGACATGTAAGCGGTGTTTGGGCATTTTCATGTAGTTGGCATAATCCACTCAGTGTACTCACCTCTACAATAATACTCTCTAGTTCAGTATGTATGTCCTCTGCGACATCGAACCTGTCGATCTCGACGTCTGCGACGAGCATCTGCTTGGCCTTACGCTCGTTCGGATTGACGCCAATTAGTGTTGGGATGTGCAACCCCTGGATCCGTAGACTGCGCGAGTAGGACCGTAGAGGGTTCTTATTTGTATCGCTTTTCTCTTTCTCCTCTTCTTCTGGCATGTCTTCTCTGAAGCATGCTGTTGTTGTTAGGCTGACGCCGGCGCCGAGAAGAGACGCCTTTGGCAGCTCTACGGTAAGTGAGAGCGAGCGCAGGCGTGCTGCGTGCAGGAACGGTAGCTGGTCTAGCGGCAGAGCTACACGGCTCCCATCTACCACACGTCCTGTCATGCGCACCCACAGCAACTCCAAGACATCAGCGGTTCGAGGGGTAGTGACCTCAGCTTCATAGCCCGTAGCGGCTATAGCAGCCGCGGCTGTTCCCGCAGCGTCGGGTTTAGCCCCCAAAAGCTCGAGACTACCGAGCAGCGCTTTGCTCAAGTTGCCATAATGCACAGTACCGGAGTCGAGCTTATCAGTGTTCGCCGACGAAGACTCATTCACGGAGAATGGATCCGCGAACGACACCTCGGAGGAGAGAAGCACCGGTTGTAATTTACCGGAGCGGCCCCAGGCATCTCGGCCGATGGGGATAGAGCTTCGCAGGTTCCGTACACGGACCACCGCTACCGACTCACCAGCGTCGGCACGGGCGCGCCATGAACTCACAAGAGGAGCTGGAGGGTCGGCTTTGTCATTAGTCGGGGGGCCTGGAGCCATCTTGGAGTTAGCTGTTGGTGATGTCTTCCAGAAGGAAGACAGCATTGCTAGTTGGGGCTTTACGATGACGCAGTGCGCGGGATGGTGGGGCTGTTCAGCTGAAAGGTGAGAATAGTTAGAACCAGGTGAATAATTATAATGTCCTAGGTAGATGTATGATACTATGCTTGGGTTTAATGAAAGCAAATAAGTTCCTCGTAAGACCCTTTCGTATACAGATTGTTTGGAGAAGAGTTTGAACGGATGAAATCGTGTTATACAGGCAAACCTGAGTAAGATGATGTATGTATTTTAGCTGTACATATGGGCCCCACTAACACAGTATATTTCATTTATAGAGGTTAGATAAATCTCCATTCATTTACAACTAAGGCATGTAAGTTGGCAACCCACATGATTTGAATAGATATCAAGCCTCCAGGAAGATTGCTGATTATGCAGGTAACCTTTATTTGTGAGACCCTATAAAGTCAACCCATTTATTACCATAATCCGACGCCATGCGAACTTGAAAGGTATCAACGTTTCCTACTTTCTCATCACATATACCTACCACTATAATAGACAGGAATACTTTTCAACTAGCAATCTCAGACGGATCGTACTTCATCGACCATGTCTTATGCTCCTCCGTCGCACCCCACCTACTAAGGTCCGCTGTTAGGACCTCAACATCACGGAACCCGTGTTTCTCATATAGCGAGTGAGCTGCTGGGGAAGACTCCAGGTATACAACAAACCCGAGCCTCTTAGCTTCCTCGAGACCCCATTTAGTTAACATGCTTCCCGCACCCCGGCCCTGATGTTTGGGATCGGTGTGGAGGAGCGAGAGGTCTTATAAGTAGTGTGGTTAGTGAATTATCGTACTAGAAAACATTATCTCGTAAACTACGACCCCTCATCCCTTTTTTCACATTGCGCATGAAGAAAAAGACACGCCTCTTCTCCCCTGAGGTCAAGTACTCACAGATACAATTCTTATCGCCCCAGATGCGCGACCTCAGCTTCGCAAGGTCTCCAAACACAAGCTCGCACGCTTCAACATTACAGCCAGGACCAAACGACCGAGGCGCTGGCTGTGGCGGCTTCTCGGTATAGATGTGCCACTTGGCGAAAGCAATCATCTGTTCGCCTTCGGGCAAATCCGTATCGACTACCTTGAGCCAGCGCGCCGTAGAATCCTTCTTGAGCTCGGCGGCTAGTTGGGCACCACGCCCGTCTACTGCCTCCGGAGGGAACGGCCCCGGGAATAGGATCTGGCTGAACGGGTTCGGCCCATACGCTACAGACTCGATCTCGGCTGCGCGGCGCGCGTCGGCTTCGGTGGCGGGTTGAAGTTCGAGAGGCATGATTTACCAATCGATTAATTAACGATTGGTGAAGTCCGAGAACTACTGATCCCAGTCTGAGCTTGAGAAATGTGATGTGTTTCTACTTTATTAAATAAACTTAATCTAAGTAAAATGTAAGTCAAGCCATCTCCGACTAACGTTGAGTGCAACTTTTCAACGCTTATATTTATTGGAGTAACAAGCATGCCTTATCTTCGAGAGATACCTGTCCTAGGAGTTTCATGGTTAGAAATTCATGGCCTAGTCTCGCGGCTGAAATAGGAAGAGAAGGATCGTATCTCGTATGGTGACTCACTCGGAGCGCGGGGGTGAATATGTATGCATCGTATGCTATGAAGCAGTGTATGAAGTAGTGTGCCGGCGGAAAGCGGCGGAACTTGTTAGTCGATATTACCTAGGTATCTATGTATAGAGCCATGCTAGATTCCCCTAACCTATAGAGAGTGATATGAATATAGACATCTCATCCATATAGTAGATAATATCGTATTTGGTTTTACGGATGAGCTTACTATATAACGTAAAGGAGCTGATGGAAAGTTGATAGTTGAGTGTTAAGTGATATCCTTCAATAGTCACTATATACAGACCTATAATAGAAAATCTCCCTGTTAATAATAATATAATGTCCATATAGAAAATTGCTAGTCTCAATTATACATTTTCTCTAAATCACCTTTGGCTTACAAGTCCTACTACACAAAATACGATTGAAGAGTGCGACGAACACTGTACAACACCAAGCTTTTAAGATCTACATCTTTGAAGTCTAGACCCACCATTAGGTACTTCCCATCTAGCACATCGCAAGCAGGAAAACAAACAAGGAGGAATATAACCTCCCAGTACCAAGTTATCCAAGATGGTCGCCCTCCCGCCCGGCATAACCCTAAGCCCACCGTCCCCAACCCGGGGCCGCTCTATTCTCGCATCGCAAATCTATAGCCCGGGAGCCGTCATCGCCGTATTTGCCCACGGCGAAGGGGCACCTAGCATAGCTATCCCAGACAACCCCCACCTAGCGCGGACCTGCCACTACTGCCTAGCCATAGCATCGGAGCAAGATCCCACCGTTACCCCCCCGGTCCGCGTGCGCGCGTGCACCGGCTGTCGCACAGTCTACTACTGCACCCCGGCATGCCAGAAAGCCGACTGGGCGCTCGCCCACGGCCGCGGCGAGTGCAAGGCCTTCCGGCGCGTTCGGGCTCCTGACCCTGCTTCGTCGAAAGACGGGGCTGACCAGAGGCATATGGTCTTGCCGACGCCTGTGCGGACTCTGGTCCAGGTGCTTGTGCGTCCGGAGATGCAGGATGCGGTTGCGGAGATGGAGGGCCATGTCGAGACCGTGCGTACTACGGACCCGGATGTGACGTGGGCTGGCATGGAGCTTCAGGCGCGCGCTGCGCTGCATTATTTGAGTCGGGAGATGAGTGAGAGTAATCTGGCCGAGGCTATGGAGATTTTGTGTAAGGTGAGTGAAGTCGGGTTTTATTATGACCGTTATAGACAGTTCGGGCTGCAACTCTTCACCCTTTTTACTTCTACTCACTACGCCCGCCTATCTCACCCCTAAACTTATAACCCTAACTACGACCAGCTACAAGTCAACTCCTTCAACCGACTCGATGCAGACATTGGCCAAAGCGGGACATATGTCAACCCTGCGCTGGCCATGGTGAATCATTCCTGCATTCCGAATGCTTTCGTGCAGTTCATAGGACGCAAGGCAATCCTACATGCGTATCGGGAGATAAAAGAGGGCGAAGAGATCGAAATATCATATATCGGTAAGCTTAGCATCAACAGACACTCTACTCATATTGCTAACACCCATCTCACATCAGAATCCACACTCCATCGCTCGCACCGCCAACAAGCGCTGCAGACGCGGTATCACTTCGAATGCATCTGTCCCCGATGCAAAGACGACCTAGACGTCTACCAGGTCTGCCAGCAGTATCCGCATCTCGAGCTGAACTCATTCAGTCTCGTCCCCAATCTAAACAAACTACAGCATCCACCCGTCAAGCAACACTTACAGTCGAACAGTTCTCTACAGCAACACATCGAGGAGATATATCCTAATTGTACGGAATCACTGCAAGGCTTGACTTTGCCAGAGAAATCCAAACAGCTCCAGCAGCGATGGGAAATGTGCGCGCGGCTTCGGCAAGCCGGATTGTACGCCATCGAGCCGTTGACGCAAGTATTCGTCGAAGCTAGCATTTATTTCTGCGAACAGAGCAATTTCCAATACGCCTTAGCTCTGTCGTGTTTCCTTGCTTTGAACAGCGATCCGTATAGAGGGCCCATGCCATTCTCTGGGCCCAGAGTGAAGGGCATGCTCATGGTTGCGAAGCTCTTAGCCAACACAGCTTCAATGCCACCTTCTGCATCAAGCGGAACCACTAGGTTTCCATTGGCGAAGGTATCACAGGCTTTGGGTAAGATGGATCAGGCTACTATGTGCCAGTCAATTCTAGCCATGGTTGTCCATTATTGCCCGGCGGCTCATTCGAAAGAATGGCAAATATATTATCAAGCAAAGGATCTACTGAACGATCTCGAGAGCCTCCCGGGTCGAGAGACTGAAAATGCATTGGTAAACGCTTTTGCTAGAAACCCAACTGGTTCGGAGGAAACGCGTTTTTTCACCATGGCAGTCCTAGAACCAATCCAAACGCTAGCCGGCTTTGCCCTGGAGATTATGGATAGTGAATTTGGCTCATAAAAACAAAAGGAGTGTTATTATTATTATTATAGAATGCAAACTAAGCTGTTGGGGCCTTTGTTCTGTACGGCAATACTTAATAGCCTACTTTTCCCCGGTGTTTATACAAAGCACCATTCCTCCTTTGCTATCGCTTACCCCGAACCTTTTCCCGATGACGCTCAACCTGCGAAGCCGTGAAGAGTCAAGTCCCATCCTAGTAATTGAAGAAGTGCTTGAAGACATATCAGCAGTGGCACCGCCTCAACCTAAGAACCATACCCCTAGCCCGCTCTTTGACCGATCTCAGGAATATTAATTCGGAGTATTTCCACTGGTGGAATCTTCCGAGGAGCCCGCGTCTTCAGGTAGAGACGGCTGCGACCGCTTTCTGGTCAGTTCCCTCTTCAGGCCTTCCAGCTCCGCTCGTAGCAAGGATACTTCCTCCGCACAAGCCTTTGCCGTCGAGACACATTCTCTTACAACCTCCTTAGTTCCACCTACCTCTTCTCGCGCGCGCGCTTGGTCTTGTTGCGCGGAACTAGTATCTGAAGTGGCTGCTTCGTGCTGTGGTGGTTGCTCCGTGGTTGACGTTGACCCATGGCGGCTGCTGCGTAAAGCTAAGCGTAGATCGGCGATGATTTGCCTCGCGGAAGTAAGCCCTCGCTCGATAGGGTTGGATGTCAGGTTCATTTCACCGAACCCGTTTCTCAGCGAGGTAATGCTATCCTGCGTGTCGGCATATTTGGAATACTTTCCCACCAATTCTTTTAGCTCGCGAACCTCGTCTATTAGCTCCATGACCTTATCTTGGGTACGCGGCGTTGTGTTATCAATGGAGCTGGAGCTAGAGCTGGCCTTTCGATGACCTGAGCGGTTAAGCCTCTGGATTTCTTCTCTTGAAGCATCTATCTGAGCTTGTAGATGGTTAAGAACTTGGCTTTGTATTGTCGAACGGTCCCTTTTGCTCATGCCAGCGTGCGTACTTCTCTCGGGGGACGAAGGTGTAATTGAAGTACCGAAACTATTATATGGAGGTTCTTCTAGCCCGAGCGTCTTTTTGACGATGGCTCCAACAATTGTACCTCTCTCCGGATCTGTATCCGCATCGCCATTCGCAATAATGAGTACAATTGAGGAATGCCGAAAGAACAATTGACCCCTATGGCAATCAGCAAGTGATGTTCAGGTAGGGATTACACCAAAACTTACTCGCGTAGAACGTGATTGCTCGGTGCCAGTAGACACTTGAACCCGATTACCGTCTGGCAAGAGATGCATGATATATCCTGTAAATGGCTATTTGATAATGGGTGTTAGAAATAGTATTATAAGAGGTATTATTCAAAGATAAACTATACCAATCCTCCAGCAAGGTCTGTCCCTTTCCAATCCTCACGGGGCCTGTATATATGATAGTCGGGAAACCCGCATGAGCGATACAGGTGTTCGAGGCGGTTTTAGGACAAGCAACGGGGCTGATATAAGTTTCACCAACCCTGATCCATAGATTGGTGAAGACATACAGAACTGCTCGGCATCGACCACAATAGCAAGCGACTCGATCCAAAGGATCTGTCAAGTCCATGATATCCATAATGATGGAATGTATTTTGACGGCCCCCAAAATTTAGTGCTCGAGTGATATTCTGATCAGTGGTTTATATACCCGTCTCTAGGGAGGAGGTCCTAGCAACATTTTGGAGGCCTACCATTTTAAATAGCGCATTGTATTAACACATACACCGCGCTTGCTAGGCGTTTGGACTAAAGCATGCTTTCTTTGGGAAGTAACAGTCTTATGGTAATGTGAGGATGAAATAGCGTTACGGTAGGGTTAAAAAGGGAGTGTATCATTCTACCGAAGGAGGTCATGCCAGTTCCTGATAAACTGAAATAAAGGAAAGATTTCCCTAACTAAAACTTCACAATAGACATTACAGCTACAAATGTGAGAACACTTATATCATAGGTACCTATTAGTTAAATAGTAGTAACTATATAAACAAGGTAGGTACCTATCCCTGACAGAGAATATAGAAATGGGTATCTTAGAATACCAATGCCAAACACGATCGTAGCTCGTATCTCATATGCCGCCTCCCTACATCTATCGTACATGCCCAAGAAGGATCCCGAAAATACATCATCTTTAGTAGAAGAAGAAGAAATGAGTACAAGGGAGTTAGTTAATTCATTTGACACCGATGAAACCGATACCATTGCGCGCCACGCTGACTGCCTTCTTTAGCGCCTGGTCCTCCCTGTCCGTCCACTTTACGCTTAGATCGTCCCAGTTGCTGCCGGGCGTATTGTACTCTTTTTTGAACTGGGCTTGCATGGCCTGTAGGCGTGCCATCTCGCGTGGGTCGCCAGAACCGCTGAACACGATGAATCCGGTACATGGTGGTAACGAGTCGTAGATGCGCTTGATTCGCTGGGTGAGGTTCTGAACACACGCTTCGAGGGACATGTTGGATAGGTCGGGAGGTGGAAAGTCGCTTTTCCCATTCCACCACCCTTGGTATGCCTCTAGCTCGCGAAATCGTGCGAAAACAAAGTCAACGCCGCCAAAAGATATCTCTTCTCCGACAGGATCGCCTCTCACAGCGCGCATAATAGCTTCCGTCACCTCCTCGTCCGACTTGCACCCGATCGGAAATGTTGAGGCTGCTCCGGCACCCTTCATGGGGTCACCCCAATCAATCATAGCGCTCGTCTTTCCCACTTGGACACCTCCTTTGGCCTCAACTCCACCGTTCGCGCGATAGGCCTTTCCTGTTCTGGTCAACCGTCGGAATAGATTTTCACCCGACTCTTGGTTCCCCCAGGATTTTCCCTTTTCGCACTTCTGTTTCACAAGGTCTAAACATGCCTTTGCGTCTTCTATCGAGTCGTGCCCCGCCATACCCTTCTGGATCTCGCGCTTAAGAAACCGCTGCGATAAAAACTTGAGACTATTTTTTAACGGAGGTCCTCGGTTGTGCGGGAACAGAATAGCAGTGTCAACAACAAATGGGTGAGTTAGTTGCAATGCTTTCATATCTGATTCTAGGGAATGTCCTATGAGAATTGTGCGAGGATGGAGAATTTGCAGAAGTTTCGCCTGGATATCCCTAAGTGTGGTGGTCACAGGGGCCAACATTTGTTCCGTAATGCCCGAGAAACGAGTGACATAGTCGAGGATTGGCTTGTCAGGTTTGACCAGTTCGTCAAGAACGATAGTTCCATCCCAACCTACAAGACTGATTCTCGTAAGAGAGAACTCTTCGGGTCCCGTTACACACATCTCACAGTCAAGAGCAAGAACTTCTCGGCCCGCCGTGACACTCCCTTGTTGGATTTCCTCTTCAGGAATATCGCCATCTTCAAGATTCTCCACATTAGTATGAACCCATCCCTCTAGATCTTGAAAATTTTTGCGCCGCTCTGTCGGTATACAGGCAGGATGTAATATATACCCATTGGCTAGGAAGTCTTCCGGCATCGTTAGAAACTCGGTGATTCTTGTGCGGTCATCTTTCCAACCCTTTGGCTCCTTCGCAGGCTGAACGCCCCGTTGACTCTTTTCCTCTTTAGTCTTTTCAGTGGGCGCCGTGAGTATGGTGCCGAGCGGCGAGCGGATAGTGCCATATTTCTCGTTACCTGGCGTTCTGACGGGCCACAGATGACTGAACATATCTGCGAAGTCCTTCAAGATTTCGGGAAGCTCATCCTTTTTAAGAAGTCGCGGATAATAGTCGTCCGGAGATGTTAACACTCGGGGCCTTTGATCCGAATTAAAGGGTTCGTCATTATACGTCGTAAAGTTGGCATCCTGCTTGAACATAGCCTCTTCTAGTCCCGGTACCATGATCGCGACAATCTTCCGAAATTGTGGCCGTTGGGAGATTGCGACCCATTGAGGAGCTGCACCTTCGGCGAAAATGTAAAGGATGAGGTTTCGTAGCGAGTCGAGTGCGATCTTAGATTGGAGTTTGGCATTGTGGTTAAACGTGATGGAAGGGTAATTGGTCGATTGAGGCGCCGGAACTTTCTTTTCCTTGTTGTCTTTTTTCGACTTTTTAGACGAGCGCTTACTTACGGTCTGCCATCCTTCGTCTGCCTCATCATGGGGTCTAGAGCGCTTCAAGCTACTGGATTCACTCTGGGTAGTGCCAGTCGAAGTGTCCTCGGGGAGGTCGGTGGGAATTTGCGGCGATGGAACTTCGATACCGAAAACTTCAGCTGGATCAGAGATTGACAAGGGTCCATCAATAGGTACTTCAAGCGAGTCAGGTAGAAGTCCTTCCACTGAATGCGCGACAGTATCGTCCATGGTCGCGCGTTGTTAACTTTCGGACCAATTATAGCAAATTGAAATGGCTATAGAATTGGATACATTGAGGAATAGGAATGTTGTATGTAGAAGTTTTGCACTTTGCAAGCCAAGAATTAAGATAGCGGAATTGCTTGGGTGGGTTGCCGGTACGCCCCACCTAGAGCTTCCGTATGTGCATATGTACATAGACGTACTATGTGGGGGAGGCTGGGATTTGACAATTAGATTAACAACAACTCCCCACAATAGTTTTATTGGTCAAACTTCCCTTGAGATATATTCACATGTAATAGGTAACTATATTACAGTAGTAGCGAATTACATATTAAAGACTCCTGACCTATATTTACCTATGTTTGAAGTATGTAACTAGTGTACTTCCTAGGTATGTGTATGCATGTCGACATCGTTACGTATACATAAACACGGATGTATTCGTATTTCGTTAACTAGTACTTCGTGTCACTTATATTTATGCCTCAAAGCACCTGTCAAAGAAAAGCGGTCAAGGATGACCACATAAAACAATACATATCACAGCAGAAGACCTCAGCCCCTTTGAGCTGTTGAGATGTTAGTATAATGATACCTACTATCAAACATGCGGGTTGAAATGGAGTTATAAATATATATTTAGCATCGAATATCATACAAGTACGATCCGTCTTCCCCTAGCCGTCCGCCTACTTTTATATACAGAATGCTTGTAGAATGCTCGTAAAATATTGATTCCTCCCTTCTTTTGAACGCCTAACGATGCATAATTCTATATTCTTTCAACTTGGGTACAATGCTAGTCATTGTAGTTTCATAGCTTGCTCTTGATTGCTTCTGATTTCCCATCCTCAGACACCACTACGACGATGACGCAGATGTCATCGACTTTGCCGCCGTGCCAGTTCTCTTGGGGATAGTATTTTTGAACCTCTTTAGCAAATGGCCCATCAACCCGCTGGTTCGTGCTCGCCAGTTTTGCGGCCCCTGCGATTTCTACTGCCAGTGCGCTCTGAAGCGTCAACGGCCGCTGCGTCGAGTCTTCTGCCTGGGTGTAGGGAAGCAAGTTGTCAGCGACGAGTATACCACCGTCACTTGCTTGCCAGGCTCCTAGTTCGACCATCAACCGGCTAGCTATGCGAAGTATGTCTTGGTTGAATATGTTATCCCAGACTCCATCGCTCGCGAAGACGAGTATATCGCCATGTTTTAGCGTGTGCTGTGTGACGTCCGCATCTCTGGGATAGTCGCACAATTGTGCCCCGCCGAATGCGGCGGCGCGTGCCAACATGCTTGCCGGCACGATGGATAACTGATATGGTGTGTTAAAGGCATGCGTCTGTGGTTCCGAATAGCTATGTACAGCATTCAGACGCAAATGCACAAATCCCGAGTCACCTAGGTTAGCAACTTCTAGCTTGCCATCTTCGCTCGCGATGCCAATCGAGGCTGTGCTACCCCCAGCATGAATGGATCCATCTTGACATACGTCATCGTATCCTTTCTGCATTAGAGATCTGGCCGTCAAGGACGAACCAGCTGCATCTAACCTATGTTCATACGCGGCCGAGGCCATATAGTCGCAGAAGCTGTGTGAAAAGTCGGCTGGATCAACACCACTATCTTCCCAGCCTCCAACGCCGTCTGCAATGCCAAAGGCAACGGCGTTTGTATCGCCCACACGACTTATAAAGAAAGCATCTTGTCCACTCGCAGGACGCTTCGATTTCGGACGCTTCTTCTGCGTCTGGATGCGATTATAGGGATTGAAATGGAAGACGTCATTTGTTGGGTTGAACCTCTTATATTTGGCAGAAAACGAAGCGGCCGCATGGTATATGAATTTGCGCGTAGAGTCTGCTTTCGATTGTGTGTCTTGGGATCGAAGAATCGTTTGTACGGAGAATGTTCGAGTGCGATAGGCTTGCTGTCGCAAGAGAGTCGAGGACGGGACCGGCGGCCTCAGTTGATGCTGAATATTTGTAATTAAAGGTCTAGATAATATGCCATTATGTATCTTCGAGAGCATTGTGATTTAAGCTGAAAAGGCGGCTTTCCATGAGTGGCCACAACCTGCGATGCTATGTAAACTACCTCACATCCTTCACCCAGATTTTATCTCTCTGCGATTCAATCCGCAACGTTCAATTTCCTACTTTGAACTGTGCTATGAGGTAGAGAGGCAAAGTTGTGGCAGGTGGCAGCAGCTGCTATGTTATACCTTATTTCCTTAAGTGCATGTACTATGTAGCTATGTACTTCGTACCTAGGGCGTCGCGGGCCATAGGTACCTCATGTAACCTTCCATAATACATAATTAACCACAGCTTAGGTGATGTACGTCATGTACCTACCTCCTACAACCTTCCATATATCTATGGTTACAAACAGTCTCTACCCAAGTCTCGTGTTTTGTGATGACGGCTATTTTAACGGCTTCCTGCCTGTCTCCCTATTATTGTGTAACTATGCCCATAGATAGATATGAAGTCTAAAATGCAAACGCTAGATCATTCACATATCAATATTGATTTCCCTCTAAACTTCAACATTGTCAAGTATCGTCACATACTGCTTATACTGCTTATTCTCAAAGTTGATATACACTAACACCCATCCATATTTATACGGTCTTTAACAATGCCTTCGCCAAATCTCACTACAATCCCCTTGGAGATACTAATCCAGGTCGCTTCACACCTCGACAGACAAGACTATACAGCCGTTCGTTTGGCCTGCAAACAACTTGATGTCTTGCTCTTCCAGACATTCGCTCAAAAATACTTCACCATGCTTCAGTTCATGCGTACCGAATACAGTCTACAGACTCTCGTAAATATATCAGAGTCCCGCCTCTCATCCTACCTAAAACACGTAGTCATCGAGACAGACATCCTCTCTCGCAAAAGTCCACCACGCCCCAATATAATCGAAGTCGATAGAACACCCAATAGAAGCCTTGTCGAGGAGCAAGTCAGATACAATAAGTTTATCCAACTGGCTGCCGATCAATCAGTATTTATAAATATCGGACGCGATCAGGAATTTCTCATCAAGGCCTTTCGTAATCTCGGACTTGAAAGAGTCGGGATTTGTGGATCAGCTAGAGACATCCCCTACGATTACCCTAGCACTATTAGTGTAGGAACTTCCGAAATCTACAGAGAGACCGGTATTTGCTTGTTTGACGTAGCCCCTTTATATATGAACCGCGATTTCATCGGGTCTATGTCTACGAAGTGTGTGCAGTCTGTACTGTTTGCTCTAGGAGAATCTAGAGCAAGGCCGAGACGATTTGATATTTGTACAACCTTTCCCATACATGGGCTAGCATTCAACATCCCTGGTTTCACGAAAGATGTTGTCTTGCCCATGATCTCTAACCTAGAAGTTATAGATATTAAGATCGATCCGGTTACCCAATTCCACGAAGAATCTCATTTACATACACTACTTTCACATGCAACTCATCTCAAGGTGTTGCATATAAGAAAACTAACCGACCGTGCTTTCTTCGACTGGTTAGGGGCTCCGATTTCAAGTAATGATCATGACGGACCAACTGAGCTCAAGCTACCGAATACTCCCACACTCACGAAACTCCATGAGTGTAAGCTTGAAGGCTGCGAGCTAGCTCTGCAGAGCCTCCTTCATATTATTCAAAAGTGCTCGAGCCTCCGAAAATTGAGCATTATTGATATGCACCTAGAACTTTCTAATATGGCCCACCATCCTGACACCCACGCCGATTCCAATATCGATACGTTCATTCGACTATTTAAGAAGATATTGCAATCAAGCACACATCTCGAGTCTATCCACTTAGACGGTTGTTGTATCCGAGGCACCCTGATTTATATGACTTTTGTAAAGAACAATGGTGCCTCAAGCTCTTCATTCTCTTACGAAGGGCCGAACATGAAAGAGGAACTTGAAGCACTAGATTTAGGGGTAACCGATACGGACGCGGAAGAAGACATGGATACGGAGGAAGATGATGTACATGGATGGTATGAGTGGCAATAAGAATCGAATTCCTTAACTACATAATTGGTGGAATGGAGTACTGAGTTGATTTATGTAGAGAGCACTAGGTAATAAGTGAGATTCTCCAGTCTCTTCGGTTTGACTTTAACCCAGGGGACTAGCTTACATGCAAGAATATCAAATACGTCTTTGATCATTGGCTTACTTAGGCTAATGCACGTAGAGGTATGCCACAATGCATGATGCGATTGGCCCTTCTAAGAATTTGTCGGACAAGTGGCTCAATGAACGGCGCTAGATCTAAGAACGGTAAGTGTCCGCATGTGAAAGTCGGGTCGGAATTAGTAACGGCCCGTATGAGTTGATTAATTGAAAGCATGTGATTGGCCGGAACCTTTCATGCCAATAGCCGAGGGCAAACCGGGTCGGGTGGAAAGTTCGATGATGGAAGACTTTCAATTCCTCTTTTTGCCACTATTCCTGTTACAACTTCTGTTTGAATAATTGCTCGGCCGGTTGATTCTCTTTTAGTTTCAATATATTGTCCTAGATTTTGGTTCTCCTATACCTTTCCTCACCTAATTGCCAATAGCGACGGCAAGGAAAAAGGGAATCAACCAGCCAAACCACCAAAAAACCGCTCTCCCGAATTTGCCCGCAATGGCAGCTCTCCGCTCTACCTCATCACGGCTATTCGCCGCTGCCGCCTCGTCGCGGTCCGCCGTGTTCCCGTCCGTGTTCGTGCGATCGATGGCTTCAGTAGGTAGCGCCACCGTCGAGGCGAATCCGAAAGGCAGCACCGACTCCCGCATGAAGTCGTTCCAAATCTACCGATGGAACCCTGACACCCCGACCGAGAAGCCGAAGATGCAGACGTACACGCTGGACCTAAATAAGACGGGACCCATGGTGCTCGATGCCTTAGTCAGGATCAAGAACGAGCTAGACCCCACGTTGACCTTCCGCAGAAGTTGCCGAGAAGGTATCTGCGGTAGCTGTGCGATGAACATCAACGGGACGAATACCTTGGCTTGTTTGTGTAAGTTGTCTTGGCGACGCAGAAAAGCAAGGCAACATTGCGGCTAACATGGTGCTCATAGGCCGCATCCCCACGGACACCAGCGCTGAGATGAAGATCTACCCGCTACCCCACACATACGTCGTCAAGGACCTCGTCCCAGACTTGACGCACTTCTATAAGCAGTACAAATCGATCAAGCCTTACTTACAGCGGGATACCCCCGCCCCAGATGTACGATACCAATCCACCGAGATAATCTCATTTATCGCTTATACTGACTGTATTGATTACGTAGGGCAAGGAATACCGACAGAGCAAGGCTGAGCGCCGAAAGCTAGACGGTTTATACGAATGCATTCTGTGCGCATGCTGCTCGACATCGTGCCCCTCATATTGGTGGAACGCCGAGGAATACCTAGGACCCGCCATCCTCCTACAATCGTACCGCTGGCTAGCCGACTCTCGCGACGAGCGCAAGGCAGAGCGCAAGGCCGCGCTCGACAACTCGATGAGCCTGTACCGATGCCACACCATCCTCAACTGCACGCGGACCTGCCCCAAGGGCTTAAACCCAGGTCTAGCAATCGCCGAGATCAAGAAGGAGATGAGCTTTTAAACTAAGCTGAGCGAGGTAGAGAGAAGTACGAAACGGTACGAGTCCTAATAGACGACGAGATGAACTGCGGACTAGGACTGGGGTAGGGCTGGGGATGAGGTGGGAAAAACGAGGAGAGAGGCAACTGTATAAAGCTAGGCGACGGGATATGTATGCTAAGGGGCCTCTTCCGTCGGGCGCCGGTGGCGGCGGTTTTATAACGTCTTTAGCCGTGTTCCTTTTGTCTGCGAGCATGGTTGGAGTTGTGAGTCTCGTTTCATTGGCCTAGCAGCAATTAACCCAACTGTGATATCAAATACACTATTTGCTTATGTTACCCATGCGGGTCACCATGGATTAGGGATGTCTGTCTGTTCGATATATGTGTAGGTAATTCGTCTTATTTATTATAAGCGGTATTTACGGCGTCGACTCCACAATATGGGATAATCCCAACAGCTTTTTATTGACTCTTTTAGATCTCAACTAATTTCTCAACCACATCACTAGCAGCACCGGCTTTCTCCTCCGCGGCGTCTTCCTTCAGCTGCTCAACCTCCGCTGACGCCCCATCACCACCACCACCACCTTTCCCCTTTCCTACCCCCGCTCCCTCTCCCGCACCTACGCTCTTCTTCTCCTTAACCTTCTCTCTCTTCTCCACCCTCCCCTTCTCCTTCTCCCTATACCGCAACATACCAGCAGCAACAGACTGCGGCGGACACCACCCCAATACACCACCATTCCCATTCCCAGCAAACCCCCCCGGCCCAAAAGCCATATTCACAGCGGTCGTATACCACGCCGGATGGTGCGCGAGCCCGACGTCGCGCAGCCCCGCCGCCGTCGTCGGCATCTCGTGCGCGTACCGGCATTGCGCGCCCCAGCGGCAGGTGCCCCGGTGGCACCAGTGTTTGCAGTATGTACTTGACGGGCTGCCGTTGGTGTGGCTGGTTCCGGGCGGGTGTCGGTGGTGGGGTTTGTTGCGGGTGGTGGATGTGGGTGGGGAGGCAGCCAGGATGGGAGGTAGTGCGCGGGGAGGGATGAAGGGGTATGGGTTTGTGGGGTGTGCTGCCTGATACGGTGGGGATGGGAATCTTGGGTGGTGGGTTGGTGTATTGATGGTGCTGCTGTTGGGTCTGGGTTTGTCTGGTTTGGTGTGGGGATTGCTGTTGCTGTTGCTGTTGCTGGTGGCTTGGGTACTAGGACCGCTAGTAATAATAGTAGAGGGTTCCGAGGCTGGGTTTACCCGCGAACTCGCCGTCGAACCCTCCTCCGCCGACGTCAACGATGTAGACGATGAGGCGGAGGGGGAAGCCGATATTGTAGGAATATCGACAGGGACCAGCCTGCTGCCATTCATACCCTGCACTCGGCCTCGCCGGGCCTTCTCTATCCGTGCGTGATAGTCCTCCTGGTAAACAGCTGGAGTTGCTTGGAGGTCATTATGCATATACACCTGGTAGAACTCGGGATTTCTGACCGCGGTTCCTAGGTTGCGGAGACCGACGGTCTGCTCGACGCTTAGCTCGCGCGGTATCCCGAATAAGTCCAGCCATTGGGGTAGTTGGTCTACGGCGATGAGGGGTACGATGGGTCCGGGTGTTGTTACCGTGCCTGATGCCGTGTACTTTGTCGTTCCTGGGCGGACGATGAAGTAATGAGGCAGTGATATCTGATTGTGAATTGGCGAGGGAAGAGAGTTGGAGCTGTTGGCCCGCTGCTGGCTACTCGCTCCTGTTCCTCCAATGTATTGATGGTTATCCGTGTTGGCCATTATTCTGTCGGGTTACCGATATAAGTCATGCTCTAGAAGTCTAACTTGAACGATGGGAGTAGACTGGGCTAGTGTAAGTTAGTCTAAGTTATGTATATGTGTATAGATTTAGTTCTATAATAGCCACGTAGCAACCCCAGGGACAAACCTCTGGTGAGTCGTTTGGGCAGATATCCGTTTCGTTTGCTTGTCAGTCCTGCAAGGACTGCCCGTTTGTACAATTCATGCAGTTAAGCCAATGAAGATGAAAACCTGTCAGATATCATGAACGAGATGCTGCAATCTATTGTAACTTGTCTCAGTGTCTTCACCCACTCGCCGGGAGACTTGCTGGGGGTTGGGTTATACGATTAAGCTAACCCTCCAAGTTGATTTGAATAACCTCTTTAGCTTAATTATATCAATGGACTATGGTCTACCTAAATTACCCTTTATCATCGGGCCTCAACCCTGATTTTAACATCTAAGCCGTCGACACAAAACCCAAGCTGTCGGGGCCCGTCCTGCAGCTCTGCCTCTCGCTTGACCCACTTACCGGTCTTTGTGTCTGTTTGGGATCCCTCCCCCGTATCTACAGCTTCTCCCCTTTCTCCTTTCTCCTGTCCCTCCTCTTCATCACTGCTGTCTTCAACTTCGTCATCGAATCCTGCAACCGGATCCCATTCCCCAGTCTCCCAAATCAAGCGTACGCCAAGCGGATTCAACCCAAACAGTTTGCCAGCAATCCCCTTCACGGCGTATATATCGAAGCTCTTTGGGATCCTGGTTGTTCGCTCTACGATCTCGCCCCCTTTAGCTTTGGAGTGGAAGGTGAAGTGTACTGTAACCAGTCTGGCTTCTAGAAAAGCGGGATTGATCTCTTTTTGCCTGTTAACGACTGGTGGACCATATAGCTCGCATAGTTCGGCATAGCGTCTGTGCTGCTTGATGATTTCAGCTTCCTTGTTCTCCGGGACAGTGGCTAGATGCTTGCCGATGCGGCCCAAGTAGAACATCTCCGCGTCCTGGCGGTCGATGTTCGATATCGTACCGAAGTTTAGTATCTTGAGATTCGCTAGACGGCCAACTGTGAACATGTATGCTTCTTCCGTGATTGCCTTGGATTGGGTAGAGAACTCGGGATCTGGGTTGTCGTATATAGGATTATGCGAGAAGCGGAGAGATATCAAGCCCGGGAAACATGTTGGTAACGCATCGACAAACGCCCATGATGATACTTGGTTATATGAGACATCTAGGTATTTCAGGCTTTCCGAAAATACTGGTAGATTATCGGACGAATCCTGGGTGATGCTAGTGATGAAATTTCCTTTGAGGTGAAGATTACGAAGTGACTTCAATCCGGCCAGACTGGCGACATCGGTGATGGTGGTGAAGTTATTGAACTCCAAATCCAGTGAAGTTAAAGTAGAAGATAATGTCGATAACTGAGTCTCCGGTAGAGAGAATAGTTGGTTCGCACTGGACGAGAGAGATGAGAGTATCTTAAACTTAGTTGCGATATAGCATATCTCTTCCCAGCTCATGAGAGTCTCATCCAAAGCTAAGTCCTTGATGTTTCGCAAGGAACCCTCTGAATTGTCAAGACCTTTATCATTAAATATGTCTTGAAATCGATTTCCACTATCTTACAATTAGCGACCTAATACTCCATACAGTCTCGTCCGTGATCTATAGACTTACTTCAAACGTAAACTTCGTAGAGCAGGCAACTCAGAACAGATAGCCACGACGGTTCCCACATTCTGAAATAGGTTCCGGCTGAGATCCAACTCGGTTATCTTAGGAAACGTCTCATTAATGGGACTGTCACCCTCTAAATAAGCCGTTGCGATACGTGCGCCATCGACGATGACAGCCTTTAGTTCGGATAACTGCGCCTGCTTGCGTTGGATCTTTTCGAACCCAACTTCCTCTGCTATCTTGTTCGAAAACATGATCACAGTCGTCTTCTCTAGCTCGGAGGCGTACTTCTCAGTTACTGCCCTCACGAAGCTCTGCGGCTTCTCTATGGGCCGTGTCGGTCGTACGAAAGACGCGGCCGTCGCTGATTTAGACTGGCCTTCCCATAATTAGATTTTTATTATCCATTTTATATGATTGACATGGATACTTACAAGTGAAATATCTCACTCCCTTATGAGAACCGTCATGTTTCCCTCGAGTTGGATCGTCCCATTCGACGCCAAGCCAACTACCGGATGTACCACTGACTTCGCCGATATATCGAACTGTACAAACAGCGCCGTCATAAGACAATCGGCCGCCGACCTTTGGAGTTGTAGCCATCGTAACAGTATTTCGCTATAATAACATTGAAAAAAAATGTGTCTGCAAGAAGTAGACTATCCAGTCTGGCTGGAAATGTAGAATATATGGAGAGTCGGATCAGGCAACAATTTTTATTTGTTACCGAGAAATGTTACGGCGTCACAGGGGATATTGTTACTTATACACTACCAAGCTCTACCCTGGAATGCCTTTTAAGTCCAAAAAATAATATTTTAATATAGCTAATCACTATATACTCATTTTACGTATCCATAATCAACATCTTTTATAGCTTACAGTCATTGCTAACACAAAATTCCGCTCATAGCTTGCTCTTAGATTCTCCCACCACCTTCATCAACGCTCTCCCGTTACTCAAGCAGACCTTTCCACCCGCAACCTTAACCACAAATCTAACCTCTTCCCACTCCCCCTTCATCTGGCCAGTCCTCCATACGGATGTAACTATCTTATCTCCAGGGCGCACGGGGCTCGCGAATCGGGCCTGGAACTCCTTGATGTTGGCAGGGTCGCTACCACCCAATTTTTGCAGTAGGCCGTGACAAACTGAGTTAAACGAGTATAAACCATGGATGATGACACCACCAAATCCCATCTTCTTACCCGGCTCCGGGTGCGCATGGAGCGGGTTATAGTCTCCGTTCAACCGATATAGTAGGGGTGTCTGCGCATTGGTCTGGTTCTCGAATTCGGCATCCGGCTTCTTGTCCTTTGGCGGAGGGAAGTTCTCGGTCGCGGGACCCTTGGGGCCACCCCAGTTGCCCTGGGCCACGTAGAACGAGCTGCCGATGGCGCGCGTGTAGACTTCACCTGTCGCAACATCTACCAGGTCCTGCTGAATCTCGACGACTGAGCCTGGTCGACCCTTGTCGTATACACCAAGGACTTTGGTCCGGAGCTCGAACTTTCTGCCAGCCGATGTAGTAGGGAGGGGCTTGAGGAATTGGACAAGTCGCTGGCCGTCGACGACTCGTCGCGCATCGAAGTCGGGCACGCCCGGGATCTTGACTGCCTTCTCCGCGGCATAAAAGTCGATGACTTCCTGCTGGTTCTTCTTGAAAGCTATATATTGTTAGGCGGGTATATTTCAATCGGTTCACAGGACAATTCTTACGGAGGATGACCGGGTAGGTCGGGAATACCGAGAAATTAGGATCGAGCTCCTATTAGACTGTTAGAAATATACGATAGATGGTTATAACATGTATAAGCAGGGGATGACCAACGTAGAGAAAGTGAAGCTCGTCGGAAGTACAGCCTATGGTATTGGCAAACAGCAAGACATCGCGCTTTGTCCACGATACCTCGGTGGGAGGATATTCGAATCCGGCTCCTGGACTGCTCATTTTCGATTTCACTGAAGCTGAAGTTCGTCTAGTTAGAATTGGGGACGTAAATGGCTGTAGTATAGATTTACGAGTAAAGATTTCTACGTAGGAGTGTATAGTATAACGAGCTACTAAATATGTGTATATTTAAAGAGCGGCTACCGGGTTCTTGAAGCTCGAACGCGACAAAGACGGGCAATCCTCCGGTATTAGGAATACTAGACCCATATGATCTAACGATTCGAGCCGAGGTTCAATGGTCTAGCATTGCTACATAGGGATAGGGTAGGTACACTTGCAAGTGAGTTTGGCTGATTTAGGTCTAGAGCTGATTGATTAGATATCGGTACTTTACTCCCGATAGTTTTAATAAGTAGGATCCAGTCTGTGCGCTACTGTATGACATCAAGTATACATACCTCATAGTAGTAGGCAGGTACTTTATACTTCTATCTCAGGAATGAGGTATTGAGAGCTTCAAGCTAAACACAGCAACAGCAGCAGCAGCAACAACAACAACAGCAGCAACAAACCTCACCTAAGTACAAATCAATATGTAACCCGTGGCTAGCAGTCAACAGTCTAGCAGGTAGGCACCAAACGTTTCTAGGGTTGTTTCGAAAGTAAACAGGTAAGCAGACTATTTCATTCTTCTCGCGGAACATGGTACTACATTCTATGCCTCCCCGGTTCATTCACATAATCTCTTCTAAGGGATCATATGTCCCATTCATAAGTTCGTCAAGGATGGTGGATTCTACTTTGAACCGAGATTTAACATCTCGGTTGCCAAAAGTTGACCCTCATATCTACACTAAGAAGAGTCAAGGTTCACTAACAATATCCGGCTCCGGCAGTGGTTCGGAGCTTAAGACCGTGCCGTCTTTAACCTCCGGAGAACTCCGCATTTTATCAACTAAGACCGAAAAGCTCATCTCAAAGCACAATAAGCTTAACAAGGGACTCTTACGTGAGAACGAGAAAACGCAGCTCGGCCCGGAAGACCGACTGTCAAAAGAAAAGTTATTACGGGGACAGAAGCATTTGAGAAAAAAGGCACGCCAGCACGTTAAGAAACTTTCTTATCTCAAAGAATTGTGTAGAAAGGATCCCTCTTCTAAGCAAGAACAAGAACAATTATACCATACAATTCAACAACTAAGCTCTAGGTTCAAGAAGCACCTTGGACCACTACTAGTATCCCACGAAGATCTTAGGTTGAATACCATTGATGAGAGAAACACAAGCAGGATGAATTTCGACGAAGAATTCACCATGCCATTGCTGCGCTCGGAGGCTGCCGGTCAGTCTGACGATGTCCCCCAATACCCGATATTAAGCGGATATCCCACCGAGCATGCTCCCGCAAGTGAGGAAGTATGTGGTGAAAAGAGAAAGTCGGAAGACAACGATGGCGCATCAGGTAAGAAGCGCAAGCAGGAGACTTCGGACGAAGTTGATTTCTCGGCAGGCCTTCTGGCGAATCAGGCATGGGAGGAGAATATTGATTGGTTTGACGAAAGCACTTAGGAGATGCCGTTAGTCCCGACCATGTCTGGCGAAAAGAAGGATGACCCCCAGGAAGCTGGCAATGCACTATCGTCGAACCCTCCCGGCCAATTCAGTGGTCACAAGTCATCTGGCGAACACAAGGTGAAAGTTGAGCATCAAGAGCAACAGTCAGGCGCGAGTGGTGGATACCAGCAATCATACCTGGCAGTGAATGACACTACAGCCAACCCGTCGGCTTCTACTCAGGCTGCTCAGGCTGCCCAGGCCGCTGACCTAGAGAA
Source organism: Daldinia concentrica (assembly GCA_902805455.1). Classification (NCBI taxonomy): domain Eukaryota; kingdom Fungi; phylum Ascomycota; class Sordariomycetes; order Xylariales; family Hypoxylaceae; genus Daldinia; species Daldinia concentrica. The sequence continues at coordinate 662,804 of CADCSW010000006.1, forward strand.
ACTCGAACAAAGACGTCGACTAGATGAGATCGTCAAAGATCACATTGATGACTTTGGCATTGTTTCGGACCGACCCGGCGCTGAGATTCCTGGAGATTCTCACGATGGCTCGTGGATGATGGCTGGCGGGCTCGTAACTGACCCCCTTCAGGTTCAGGTTAGTTCTTCACCCCTCTGATATTTTTGTATTAGTTCTAATGTTGCCGCCCGGCAGGGATTGTGGGATCCTACGATGTCCACCTCGCCCCTTTCGTCGTTAAAAGAAGATTTTAACGGCATTGATGAACTTGCATTCATACGTCAAGAAGCCTCCAACCCAACGGAAGCTTCAACTTTCCAGGGCGAAGATCGCGCCGCGCTACCTGATGGCATACACAAGGCTATAGAGGCTTCGTCCCCCGACCAGTCCACCGCTGCTTCCTCGCCAACGCTTCATACTATGCAAGCCCAGCGACGCCAGTCCGGCACTTCGGCTCATCCTACTCAGATCAGAGGCCCTTTGCCCCCTCAGTACTCTGATCGACTCATGCCCACCGCCACTCCTGCATTTGCGGTCACGACATTCCGCGGCAATACTCAAGCGGACGCTCCAATCCAAGGAGAGGCCGACGATGATGAAGACGACTATTACGTGCGTCCCGGAGCAGTCAGCTTGAAGCGACCCCGATCAGCAGCATCCATCTCTGCGCCGCAGCCTTAGGCAGGCCCTGCTAACGGAAATCCTTCTGGACTGCCGGCATCACTCTCGGCGGCCCAGCTGCAATCGCAGACTGAATCGAGAATTAGACTGTACCTCCACAGATCCTCGCTATTCTCCCGGCCCGGCCCCCGATCGACCTCGTCTTCCATTCCGCGGCCTATCGACGACCTCGTTACTCTTGTCGGTATCCCGGGCGTCCGCGTACCCGGCACTGGAGGTGGTACCGGTACGTCGTCTTCCCGCCGCTGCCAGGGTCGATGTATCAACCGACAGCTTGGCCTCGCCCAGGCCCTTGCGAGGGACCGCTTGGTCTTGCAGAAGGAGAAGGAACTGTGGACTATGATGATGGGGTTTTGAGACTTTTTGTTTATGCGTTCAGGGATTGTTTGTTCGTTGGTCACGGTATTCGGTTCTTTTTTTTTGCAGGGAGTTGGGCTTGCTGAATGTGGATTCTCGTTATTTTTGAGCGGCGGTTTTGTATACCACTTCTTTTAATAACCTAAGTTTCTATACGCGTAGTAGTCATCTCCGCACTCGTCGGTGACGTTAGTGCAGTGTAGTACGATGTAGATAGTCTTTGGTTACTTGCTAGCTTTTCTAAAGTCTAGGTCCAGGTAATCCACGTTGATTTCTATTTCTCATGTTAGTCAGGGCATAGGCCTTGATGAGTCAATTAAGTACATCCTGCCCATTAACCTATCTAGTATGGAGTTGACTGCTTGTTTTGCTAGTTTAGCTCATGTGAACTTCATGTAAGACCACGTTTCCTAGAAGGATGATATTCTAGTTCGCATTAAACCAACGAGGTTTAAATTAAACTCACAATTACTCTTCTTCTCTTAGGATCCCCTACTATTTGCCAGTATGGTAGGTAGCTTACGTGTCCTAGTCAGCTTAGGCCCTAGGTTATATTCTCTGCTTATAATAAAATGTTTTATGCTCAATGAACCGCGTGTGAAGCGAAACAGAATTCCCGCTAACCCGGTCAGAAGAAATAATATGAAAGACGGCCGAGGCCAAATCCAGGGTATCCAAGTCATTATTCTAGCCAAGCCTAAGACTTTAGCAATTTGCCAAACCGAACCGCTTCCATCCCAACTCAAAACGGTAATACCTAACCACAACCCAAGGCTCCATGCGCCAAGCCCGATTCCCCCAAGAAGCTCACACTAGATTCCCAAGGCGAAGATCAACCCGTCTTGTCTCTCGGCTCAAATATTATCTCCACCGGCCCAGGCTGCGCCGTGATCTGGTCTTTCATCTCGCGCCACATAGTCATCGGATCGTAGCCAGGCGCAAATCTAAGATGGAAATCACGTACCAGGCCCGCGGCGAAGAGCCGGAGTTCCGCGTAGGCGATGGGCTTGCCGACGCACTGCCGGCCGCCGGTTGAGAAGGGCCCGAAGGCGCGCTTGTCGAGGATGAGCTCGGGGCGCGAGTACCACCGCTCGGGGATGAAGTCGTCGGGATTGGCGAAGGCAGATTCCACTTGTTGGGGATATTAGCTGATATTCTGGAGGGATATGTTAGAAGTATATATTAGGAATTTAGTACTTACTTCGCATGATGACATATTTCGGCGCCGTGACCTTGGTATAAGGGGGGATCAGGACATCGTCGACCATCAAACCATCAGGGCCGGTTATTCTTGCAGCACCAGTCATGGCCGGTGGTACGAGCCGCAAGGTCTCTTGGATGAACCCCTCGAGGTGAGGCAGGGCAGCAAGAGCGTTAGGGTCCCTCGTGTCTATACCTTGAGTCTCGTCGTATATTTTCTTGGCGTGCTCGGGATGCCGCGCAAGGAACCAACACGAAGCAATCAGAGCAGCTCGGGTAGTGTCGCTGTGATAGCCAAGGGCGTGTTAGTGTGTGCTAGTAACGATGATAAAGCGTCAGGTGGGATAATAGAGGCTATGGTTGACTCACCTGCCTGCGACTACTGCTGTAACTGCTGTTCCGTGCAGATAAAGATCGCGTTCCTCTATAGTATGGAATCTATGGAGTTTTTGATATTCATCGATGAAGTGAGTTGCCATATCCGCCTGGTCTAGATTATCACCCTCCTATATTATACTACCGTTAGTACGATATTATTCCTCAATAAGAGGAAACCTACATTTATACGTTGCTTCATTCGACTTTCGCAGAATGCAACCATCTTGAACCAATCCTGAGCCCGATGCCAAAAAGGGGCTAAGGAAAAGATCATGTGTGCCAGCCAAGTTACATCATTGATAGGCCCGACCAGCTCGAATGCGCGGTCTCGGTGGTCGAAAAATGGATGCCAGGCCTGGGTCTTAACGAGTTTCCAGTCCTGGTTAAACAATATATCTCCAATTACATCGAAAGTGAACCGAGACACTTGTTCATCTATGTGGACTGGTTGAGTACCGCCAAATCCACGGAAACAATCACATAGCTCCTGCACGTGTTGAGAAATGCGTGGGTTAAACGAATTCATAGCTGAACAGCGTGTTAGTTAATAAACTCCTTAACAAAGTTAAACATTGTCAGGTGAGAGTCCCTTTACTTTTCCCGGAGATCGCTTGCATCCATGCCCTACGACCATCTTTATGCTCCTGTTCGCTCCGAGTGAAGACAGCAGAGCTCCTTGGCTTCAAGATATCATACCATATATCTTTAGTAGTAGACGTCCCCCATCCATCAAGGAGCCTAAACGCGGCTGGATGGACAATAGTAACTTCATTAGGACCTACTCGAAATAGTTAGCATATATAAAACATTGAGATCAATGACGTTGGTGCGGAATAGGGGTATAGACCTACCTGTTCGTATGACACTTCCATACTTCTCATGTAGCTCTTTCAACCACAAGTGGTTTGTCGAGTGTCGAATCTTGAATACGTGCCATAGCTTAGTAACAGCAGCAAGCTTTGGTCCTGGGAACTTAGACAGACGGTGGAAGAACAAGCGGTAAATTGTCATGCTAGTAAACATAGCAGTAAAATATGACGCCGCTATAATGGAAGCCTGCCGAAAAGCTTCTCCAACGGAAACGAAGCCCCAGGCTTGGTACACGAGACCTGCCGTACCCAACCATAGCAGAAAGTGAACAGCTACGATCTGTGGAATATGAAGATGCCATTCGCCGTGGATGAAGACGCCATTGTGAGCAAAGAGCCCAGCAATGGCGGCGAGAAGTATTGGATAAAGCATTAGAACAGATCGTTCGACAACAACAACATAGAATAATCAAACAATAGCTGTGAGCTTCTCATACAGCTAGCTACCTAGACAAAGCTACTCTATTGAGCTCCTCAGTATCATGTATCATGTACCGGGTATGGCACATATGAGGTAACGATTACGGTAAAGGAACGAGACACTACGAGCATGCATGGGCACAATTAATACCATGACTTCTACTGGCTGTAGTCCTAGAGCGGTGATGAAGCGGTGTTGTGGTCAGGCCTAAACCCTGTTTTCCTCTACGACTGTTATAAGAAAATACCTAGGCTACCTAGATAAATATTACATTTTAATAACAAAGCTTCCCTGCAGTTTACGGTTAATGTAAATATTTCACGACTATGTATTACAGTGCTGCTTATTTTGCCCATGAAGACATACCCACCAGTATATGCGGGACTTACACGCCCACCAGGCCCTACGTACCTATGTAAGACCTAAGCCTTAAGGTATGATTTCGGACTACGACGACGGCCCGATTGGTCGCAGTATCTCTTCTAATGGGGATATAGCTTCTCCATTTAGGACATACGATACATATAAGAAGAGACGTATCATATCGAGAAAGTAATCCCCGTAGCGAGGCGTTACCGTGGTCTAGTGGTGTAGGTATACACTATTGGACGGGGAAAATGTGATGGTGGAGGATGTGACAACTTTGCTAAACTCACCCCCATGTCTTTTATGGTACATAACAGCGAGATGCTATCTCCGACGTCACATCCGGATAGCTCACTACCACTTATTTAGAATGGTGGGTTGCCCACATATAATGAGAGGCACGTGTACGGAAGCGTCGTAGGCAAGAAACGCTAGAACATAGGGAATCTTTGTCGATGTAACCCCAAGGTGAACATGTAATCTGCAGCGTATGTAGCTATTGGAGGGTTACGCTGCCCCTGGTTCCGATGATTTGGAACCAACATGCGCACCCTAGCCGTCGAAGATAATATGTATGTGCCTACGTGTATGTAAGTATGTAAATCGTCTCGAAGGATTCAGGTTTCAAGCTAAGATGCTCTTGATCCAGTTATACTGTATTCTCAACATAGTGTACACCAAAAGATGAAAGATATGCAAGGGGACCATCGAAACGAGTATAGCCTGGTGACGAAATAGGGCTATAATCGCCGCTAACATCGCGTCCCGCTCCCAATACCGACAGGAATCGGCAGGTCTAGCGAAACTCCACGAAATTTGAAAGTGCTTGGATCAAAACGGCTCCTATACCGAGGATTCAAGCTATTTGTCAAAATCCTTGGCGACTATTAGCTCGGTTCTGCGGCAATGGTGTTCATTAACTTCTTGAAGCATCCAAAATGCATCATACGTATGAGTTGACGTCTTCCTAATATATACAAGAATGAAACTACATGTTGGTGTGGGATCCCTTTTTGTCCAATGTTCTTCTCGATGAACACCACTTCTAACAGGTACACTGGGTAGTGTAACCCAGTATGGAGTGCCTCTTACCGTCGCCTCTATGTATGCATATGGTAAATTCCCCGCAATAAAATATAATGATACATCAAAGATAGCAAATGAAGATGTTAGTTGAATAGTAGCATGATTCATCACTACCTTAGGTAACCTTGCATAACCGGCCATCCTGTCGTATCTCCCAATACTCACTTCCTACGGCTGTTTGACCGTAGAACGTGTCATTCGGATCATATTTCCTCTTGATAGATAGGAGCTTACCATAATTGCTACCATAGAACACCTGCTGGAAATTAGACTGACCAAAGTCAGCCTCATTTAGGTACGCAGCGCCATTAGGGGTTATGGCAGACAGCTTCGGCACCATTGAGTTCCTGATGAGTTCCTGATCTGCTATGTTGGCACTGTTATCGAGATGATTGTAATAGCTGTTGGCGCTGGGGGTTAGTAATATGTACATGGATCAGGGCCGGGAACCGGGGTGAGACTTACGTGCCGAAGACAGAACTAAAAGCCGCAGAACGCCAAGCAGGATTCACGGAGTTCGGAACACTTGGTGTACGGTTGACATCGACTGAAAGTCCCGACAGGATTGCGCCTTCATCAACTACAAACCTCAACGCGTCTGTGAGCGTCGCTACAGAGTCATTCGATAATAGCGAGCGTGGGATAAGACGACCACCAATATTAGCTTGGGTCACATTGGGTTCTGCGCTCATGGAATGGAAGCTATCAAGAAAGTTGGGGAAGTCCTTAACAGCGTACTCTGTCGATAATGTTAGTCCAATTAAGAAATTCTGTAAGCATAAATAGATTAAAAGGGGAACTCACGATAAGGTAATTTCACTCTCTCTAGCTGGTCGATAGTAGGTTGCAGTAAGGCCGTCAATTGCTTAGAATTCAAGTTCGGGGCCGTTACGGACTGGATTGTGAAGCTCGTGTTCGAGAGCAACCAGATACACACAGCACCAGCATCGGTGATCTTAGTCAAGCTTCCGAGGAAGACTGTAAAGCTATCCCAGAACACCTCCGACGTAGTTTCGAGATTGAATGTAAGGTTTCCGACGGAAACAATGTCAAAATCCGGATGAGCCTTAACAGTTAAAGACAGCACGGCTGCATAAGTGCCACCGCCACCTCCTGAAAGAGCCCAGTATAGATCTGAATTTTCATAAGGGGTAGCGATCAGGTGTTTCCCGGTAGAGGTTACAACCTCCCACTCGAGCGTCTGGTCAGTGGCAAGTCCCAATGTAGATACAAGGGGCCCATGGCCACCACCCTGTGAATATCCGCCAGCTAACCCGACAGTTGAGGAGTCGCCGCCGACAACTACGAGGCCGTTCACATGTGCTAGACGCAGAGCCTCGCCGTTCTGCACTCCGGCGCCAACCTTGATCGCCTTGCCTATAGTTACTATTAGGTATCCGTCCTTGCTTAGAAATTATGATGGATGAGCCCTTACCAGTGTAATGCTGCGAGGAATAGTCGCTAACGGTAATATCTTTTAAGTGGTGTGTCCAAAGGGCTAAGCCACCGGCACCAGTCGACTTGCCGAAGTAATCATGACCAGTATTACGGATGACGAGACGGATATTGTGCTGCTGCGCAAAATTAATTGTCGATTGGTAGTCTTGAGCCGAAGAGGCGTTTACGGCATACTGAATTAGAGAGCCAACTACACATTGAGCGTCAGGTGGTGTAAAGGGATCGCAGCTCATATTGGCAAAAAAGGGCGCCATAGGGGATGACGAGCTCTCATAGTGAGTAACAGGATAGTCCCATACCGATATGAGCTTTGCGCACGCATCAGCATCGTACCGACCAAACCCGCTATTATGGCAAACGCTGGCCAGAGGAATTGTTGCAACTAGTTTGCCGTTGATCGTCTTGTTGAACTGGCTCCATTCTGACCTAGCTGGCCAACAAGCATCGCCTGGGAAGCATCGACATTTCGAGTTGTTTACAGAAGCCTCAACATCGCGGAGGACTAATGCCGTCGTATAGGCGGAATACAGCAGAACTAACACTGAGCGAAAGATCATCGCTCTCAAGTGTGTCTAGTGTGTCTAGTGCTACCGTACTCTATCTTGCCAAGTCGAACCTAATGCCCGCAGAGTGCGGAAGCACATGTGCATGTAGGTGAGATAGGTGATGTGAGCTTAAGAGTAATTCATAGGGAAAACCTGGACTCTTCGCGGCTCACCCGGATCCAATCTCTATGTAAGATGCATGAGCTGACTGGCAACACAACCCGGTGAGGTAATTTAATACCGGATTCTAGAGATCTTCATTGGTGACAACTTAAGTACCTGGGCTGAGCGGCACAATAGAGCCGTGTCTCTCTCTCTCTCTCGGGCATGATACCTAGCATCTATTCCCGCACTAATCAAGATACGATGTCCAGAAGCTGAGTGTTCAAGGTACTTTCAATCTTGGTAGAGATATGGGCGGGGGGGACGGAGTTGAAGAAACTTCCTGGATAATTGATTATTGAGGTACCCTTGCTGTGCTCCCACAGTGCTATATAGGTACCTAACCACGTGCACTGTAAATGTATGTACCCCCCTGGTTCATGGCCCTATATATGGCCCCCACCCCGATTCTGAGACCCAACATAAGGTTTCCAAGGTTCCCAATCTGACAGCGCTAGAATACCAACCAACCGGATACTGATTTGGCACACTAAATCATGCAGTGTAACTCTCTTATACTATGTACCTACCTAGGTACCTATGTAAGCTACCATCAGCACTCTGCAGTTGGCAGCTACACTACATACGGATGGAGGAAGCTGAACAAGAACCTTGCTTGACATTTAAGGTAACTACCAAAATACCAAAACCATCTACATACCGTACACCATCCGATCAACTACATAGGTACCTAGGTATGTAAAAGTCCAACCATGAGGTATGTTGGTATGTAGGGACCACAGTATTCGTGTTCCGCCCTACTACCTACAGTGTATATACGGTACGTGACCTTCCTAACCTTTACATCAACTATGTACCGGCCATCGCAATAACCGGTAAGGAAAACAGAGTTATCGTCCATAAGCACCACCACTTCCACGTTTGAGAATCATCCGCCGGTGTTCGCTTAAGCAGAACCCTAGTGATAACCACAATCCCAATTATGCCTGGTAAAGCGAACGCCAGTAGACCGAGGTGCCAGAACATGGTGCAAACGAGGGACCAAAGTGCCACAAAGAAGGCGATGGACGTCCTCGAAAACCACTCTCCTATGAACAAGACCACCGTTCGGCGCCCTCGCGTCCTATCCCCCGCTTGATCCTTCAGGTCTTGAACTTGCATCGTGGTCAGAATGACACCGCTAATTATGGCAACCCATATAAACGCTTCCCGACTGATGTCATTGCCAATGGCAATCTTTAGCGAAGCGCTATGGGCAACTCCATACGCAATAGCGATAATCAGGTCCCGGACGATCTCGTCACCGCCTCTCAAGTCGTTGTAAAGGTAACTCAAAATAGGCACCATAACACCTTGCTCCCAGACCCCCAAGCTGTAGTTAAGCCATAGTGAGATGGGGATGAAAAGAAGCAAGGCCCTCCGGGTCTGTTCCGGGGTAACTTTCCCGGTCGGTATGGGCCGCCACGGCTTATTTAGAAGATCCTCCTGGATCGATTCCGCTGAGCGCTGGTTGCCGAGGTCGAAAACTAATACATTATACCAGTTAAATGCGATGACGATGGGAAATCGTTGGAGGACTTCAAGAGCTGTAGGTGGCCTGTTTGATCCTACATTAGCAAATGCAGGTACGAGAGCCCCCAGAATTCCAAAAGTCGAATTCGGGATGACGAAGGTAGCAAAATTGCTCCGTGTGAACTCCCATACAAGGTAGGGCATAACATAAAGCCACCCAAAATCATCGTGTACAACGGTCAAAGTTGGCTTCAGTTCAGCCTCTGAAACCAGCGTTGTATCAATTTCCAAGGCGTCTTCCATAACTCCTCACTCAAGCGCTTAAGTCAATATCAAAAGCACTAGAGAAACTGAAATAGAAGAGTGTGATCGGCCTGTTTTAACGGGTTTACTAGACGAATTCTTTTAATTTAACATGCGTTGGGAATCCCTTCCCCGAATAACCTTTTTGAGACGGTACATACTATGTGCTCGAGTAGTTGCATTGTTGCCCCTATAAGAATACCACATCGTCTTAATTCACTCGTTCAAAAGTAGAAGACTGACGAAAGAATTCTACCCAGTGATTGGCGGACGGCATCACGATCCTATTTGGTATTGTGGACGTTGCATCACATAAGAATTATTCCTTGACCTTGACCGAACAGTTCCGCCGCTTAGATACCTGACATATACATACATCGGCAAACTCCACCATGAGATATGCCAGCTATGTGACCACTAATCTATATACATAGCAGTACGTCGGTCTTAATCTTGATATACTTACCCCCCCATAAGACCGGAACTGGTCTACCAGTGCTGACCTGAAGATGAATGAATCAGCGCTAAAACAGCAATTGTGTATGTAAGGTTGTATGTGGCGATCTTTATGTTCCTTTCTTTGAAAATAAGCGCTCTGCCTACTTTTTTCCAACTCGGGCTCGTTGGGTGTCGTCGAATCTGTATCATACTAAGCCACTTAATTGCACACACACCTTGTGCCACGACGCCGTGGCGTTTGAATATTACCGAACATCACCAAATATCACCGCTATTTGGTCTTCACTAAATAATATTCAAAATGCCAGACCGGGACCCACGAGGTGAGACGCTTCTAAGATGGATGATAGCGTTTACTGTTATTGTCGGTGTAATTCTACTGCTGCGTTTCTGGGCAGCCAGGTTGATGAGGCGGTCGTTCTACCTCGACGACTTGTTTGTTCTTATAGCATTTGTAAGTCATCTACCTTGAGTCCGTCTCGTCACCATCGTGCGCCGAATTCTAAACGATATGGCGAATAGGCAAGCACAATTACATTCGAAGGTGTCGCCGTCTGGGCTATTGACAACGGCGCCGGTAAACCTCAAGACGATCTCACTCCCGAGGAACTTGCCATACAGGCCAAAGTATGACCCAATTACAATATACTCTCTAATATCTCCACTTGCTAACAAGACAAATTAGATCCTCGTTCTTCCCTCTTCCATTGCGTGGCTTGTGGGGACTGTCGCTATCAAATTATCTGTGCTATGGCTTTACACGAGAATCTTCTCGACACGGTCGTTTAAGAATTGGTCATACTCTCTCATGGGGGTGGTCGCGTGCTACTTTGTCGCTTTCCTCGCTGTCTTCATGACCATCTGCAAGCCCATCGATCAGCTGTGGAATCCGGTACCGTGGGGCTCATGTCGAGACACATCAGACCAAGAGTTCACCTCGATCAGCTTCAACTTGGTAGTGGATCTGGCGATCTTCGTATTGCCTATGCCTTGGCTTTGGGGGCTGAAAATGCCTCTACGCAACAAGGTTGCTATCAGCGTTATGTTCAGCATTGGTCTTGTGTAAGTTCCTACCTGAAGCATTTCCTAACGAGTCCACTGTCACTAACATGCAATAGCACCATTAGTGTCATGTGCTGGCGACTAGCCGCAACGAAGGACTCGATCGCGCACCCCGATGCATCGTACCATACCACAGAAATTGCGCTCATCAGCTTGCTCGAGCTGTGGCTGGGCATGATTGTTGCCAGCATACCGACTCTAGCGCCGCTACTTCAGACATACGTAAAGCCGATTATCACCAAGGTTACGATGCACTCGTCGGGTTCACGGTACCCGCAAAACCAGTACAAGTTAAGCAATTACAAAGAGAGCCATAGTAGTCGAAGATACCAGAACATCGACACCAGCAACAGTCAGTATGATGTCAAGATATACGCCAATGACTTGCAAGGGTCAACTCAGGGTCTAGCGATCACGACGGAGTGTACTCACGACCCTGTGATAGAACCACCGAGGGATATTCCTACTCCTGGCCAGATACATGTTCGGAGGGATATTGAATCACAAAATTGGTAAAGGGGGTTATGTTTTTATTATTAAAAGGCGTTGGTGTATCTTATGGCTATTACGAAATAAATATTATGATCATGTCTGTCTATGTGCGATATACTTGTCTATATGAAAGTTTTACTCAACTTGAAGTCACCTCTATCAGAGCTAGGCTAGACGAAGGATTCTTAGCGTCGGTATAGTGATATTATAGAATTACAAATCACTAACAACTAGTTACTTTATAACCCGTGATCGACTAGTTATTTATAATTACGTTTATTTGCCTTCTTTATTTATTAATTATGATATATGGATAGCGTAGTATTTATCCCGGGCAGGATAGCTCCTCAGTGGTCAGATTTGTCATTATCGACCGGAGTTAATGCAAACCAGCAGGCTACGCAAGGATATACTACTGATATCCAATCACGGTGCATAGGAGGCGCCCTTTGTTCTATGTATGGCGCTACTACGTCAGCGGCATCCCACTTATACTTATACTTACAACTTACATACAGCTAACACGGCGCGCCCCGCACCCACCGACTTTGAAGTTGTGATTATGAAGCCAGAGTCCTGCTGGTTGGTTCTATGTCTCTGAGAAATGTATAATAGGACATGTACCTCCTATATATGTACCTATGTAGGACTTACATACCTACCTATGTATCCATTACATCTACCTACCTACATAAGGTAGCTTACGTAGATATAATATATCGTATAATACGATACCCCCCTTGGGCCGTTAGATATCAGGCTCGTTCTAGATCCCCATAACTTACCGCTCTATCCTCCTTCAACACCAACACAAAGGTTCGTTAAAATGGCAGCTCCCTTACCGTGCCCGACGCCAACTTGGCACAACGATACCTACGCAGCTATCTCCCCTAAGCGGCCCGAGCTTAGTGCCGCGGGGAAGACTGTCGTGATTACCGGCGCTGTGAGCTTAGCCTAACCACCTGCCTTTTATTCCACCATCTAATACCTAGGTACTTATAGGGGGGTGGCGTCGGCCGCGAAACCGCGCTCGCATTTGCTGAAGCTGGAGCTTCTCGCATCGTACTCCTAGGCCGCACCGAGGAGACCATCAAGACGGCAGCTTCTGCACTTCCTAGTTCCGTCGTAGCTCAGACCTTGGCGGTGGATATTACTCAAGAGGATCAGCTTCGACGAGTCGCGGCCGAAGTAGGAACGTGGGATATTCTCATCCATACCGCCGGTTATATCTCTACTCCTGGACCTATCGCGTCCTCGGATACTAACGAGTGGTGGCAAAGCTTCGAGGTAAGAATAACTGACTAAACTAACTAGATACATATCTTTATATGTTTATGTCTCGGTGACAGACTTACTAATACTCGCTAGACAAATGCCAAAGGCACATTCCTCAGTATCAAGACATTCCTGCCTACCGCAAATAAGACACATGCCACCATCCTAGCTCTCAACACCGGCACTATCGCGCTCCCCAGCGCGGTCCTTCCCGGATTGTCTGCATACATGGCGTCGAAGCTCGCCGAGACCAAGATCATCGAGTTCCTCGCCGCGGAGCAGCCGAATGTGTTTTCAGCGACGGTGCACCCTGGTCTGGTTGAGTCGGATATCTTCCGGAAGAGTGGCGCGAAGGCTGAGGCTGTGCCTTTGGATAGACGTAAGCTGAATTCATCTACCTTCGTCTTGTTATAGATTTATGTTACTGACGAATGACCTATTCGGCTTAGCCCAACTCCCAGCCCATTTTCTAGTATGGCTGTCTAGCCCCGAAGCTAGCTTCCTGAAGGGCCGCGCCGTCTGGGCTAATTGGGATGTGGACGAGCTGAAGGGACAAGCTGAGGCTATAGAGTCGGGGATACAGTTTACGAGTGGTATTAATGGCTGGCCGTTCTCTGCTGCATAAATTGGTAGGCCGGCTATATACTACCTCTAACCTAGTAGTTATCTGCTTGACTGAGGGCTGCTTGCCCCAGGAATTGACAAGAGCAACAGCTTTTGCTTGAGCATTACAGAGACACTTCAGGATAGAATATGATCTCGTAGACCTATTAAATTAACAGGTAATAAATTATAAAACTTAATTCCTAGTATTCTTTAGAAAGTCCAACTTAAGAATAGCAGAACAATAATAGCATACAAAAGCGACCCATTGACCTGCGACTTACAAGTTAAACGGGTGTAAGCGGGATAATGCAGCTATTACAAACGACATGTTAACACCAACTTTGAATGCTTAAATCCGAAGATAAAAAATGAATCCTTAAATAATACCAACTAATACGACTAAGAATTAGGTGCTTGCCTATCATATTGGCACTTATGATAGTGTGATAATATTCGGAAAATAATGTTTGGTGGTAGTAATGCATGTTCCTAGAATATCACAGCGGATTACGACCCCATCCCTTAGCTGCAGCTGCATGTTTCCCCTCTTTCATAGTGGGAAGCACAAGACCCCTGCTCTCTTTAGTTACCCTAGGTACCTACATATAGTTACATGTAATAAAGCATTGAATTACCGTACCTAGGTCATAGACATGTATACCGGAGGGTGAACGTATACTGCGTTATCCCCGGCACAGGTACCCAATAAATGTACCCCAGGGAGCAAGTATGTAAGACCGTGTAAGACATGTGCACAGTGACCATATTATTTTGCTTGTTCCCCTAGTCTTGGTCAGTTCACTCAGATTTACTCTATGTTTTCTTGTAACACGACTTAAACTTCGCCATATCGTGTAGACATCATGGCGTCCGAAAGCTTCGACTTCGTTATTGTTGGCGGAGGGCTAGCGGGTCTCGTATTGGCGTCTCGGTTGTCAGAGGATCCCGCCGTCCAGGTCCTTGTTATCGAGGCGGGTGAGGATCAGACGGCTGACCCCCGAGTCAACCTCCCTGCTATGTGGCCTACTTTACTTAATACTCCTTCTGCATATAGTTTTAGGACTGTGCCTCAGGTATGTATTCCATCGTCATCCGTACCATGTATTCTAATATGTCAATAGAAAGGACTTGAAAATCGAGAGATTTGGTTCCCCTTAGGCCGCTTGCTTGGAGGATCAAGCGCACTAAACGGCCTGGCCTTTAGTATAACTTCGAAAGCTAACATCAATGCTTGGGAAGCTCTAGGAAACCCGGGGTGGGGCTGGTCGAGCTTCTCCGAGTCCTTCAAAAAGGCCTATAGCTTGCCTTCGGAGGGGACAGACGCTAAGGGCCCAGTCCAACTTGCTATCCCTGATGAAGATACCGAGTGGCCGCGGGTTTGGAGAGAAACACTCACTACGCTCGGGTTCCCAGTAACTGATGATCCGTTTTCTGGGCAGCTTACCGGTGGCCTGATCGTCACGGATTCTTTACATCTTGTCACAAAACAGAGGAGCTACGTCGGAAATGCGTACCTCGAGGCTGCACGACCTCGGAGCAATCTCACTATCTGGACTAAGGCTCTGACGGAGAAGATCATATTCGACAAGTCAGATATTCCCGTAGCTACCGGTGTCCAAGTTAATAAAGATGGAGAAACGAAAATCGTGGGAGCTCGCAAAGAAGTTATAATCTCAGCGGGCGCGATCAACTCGCCCAAGGTATTGGAGCTTTCGGGTATCGGCGATGCGAAACTTCTACAATCACTTGGCATCGACGTTGTAGTTGACAACCCAAACGTTGGAGAGAACCTTCAAAACCACCCCTTAATCACCTTGAGCTTCGAGACCCGAGGACAAGCCGGCTTTGAGACCTTAGACAAGCTTGCTAGGCAAGATCAGGCAGCCCTTGGTGCCGCTATGGAAGCTTACTCAAAACAGAAGGGTCCCTTTGCCAAGAGCAATTCGAATATAGCTGCACATCTCCCATTTCCAGGGGTAGAGAGTGAGCAAGGGAAGCAAGAACTAGAGAAAGTCTTGCAAAGTGCGAGCTCTACAGTTCCTGGCAAACCTACGTCGCTTGCAGAAGCCCACGAATCGTTTGTTCGATCCATCCTTACATCGCCTACCGAGGCGTCCGGGTGCTATCTCGCGATACCCGGGTACGCAGGATCCAACAACGATGGGACGATGGCTGGCCCGCCTCCTGGAGAAGAGAGTTGGTTGAGCTTCGTACTGCTCCTAGCACATCCTCTTTCTCGCGGTTCCGTACACATCACCAAAGCCTCCACAGACACGGCAGCCCTAGCCATCGACCCCAAATACTTCAGCCATCCCCTCGACCTCGAGGTTTTCGCGCGCCATCTTCAATTTGTGGAGAAGTTTGCCCAGACCGAACCGCTAGCCAGCGCGCTGAAGCTAGACGGTAGACGCACGCCGACGGCGCCACCGCTGGGCAGCTTTGCGGACTTGGACAAGGTCAAGGAGTATATACACAAGACGGCAGTTGGCGCGCATCATTTTACAGGCACGTGTGCTATGGCCCCGCGAGAGCTGGGGGGTGTTGTTGATGCGCAGTTACGCGTGTATGGGACTCGGAACTTACGTGTCTGCGATGCGAGCATCATCCCCATTACGCCTCGCACGAATCCGCAGGCTACGGTTTATGGCGTCGCGGAGCATGGGGTTCAGATTATAAAGGCGACCTCGTGAGAGTCATGGATTCGGTGGATTAAGCAACTTACAAGAGGCCGGTGTTTTGGTTTAAAGACTGCTAGAGTCTCATCATGGAAAGCTTGTCTGGACGAAGGCATCAGAGATACAATATGCATAATGTAAAGCTACAATAAATCAACATTGAGGTTCGATCTCATATAGATTAGGTATGTAATTAAGTGTTTAGAACCAGAACTGACTTTTGTCGTAGATATCTGATGCATTAGTCTTGGCTCTAGATAGACTAATAGTATAATAGGAATAGGTCTGCCCCTGAATATAGCTCTGTTTCTTTTTCAACGGAGCGAATTAGCGGTGCTTCCGAGCACTTGGGTCCCCGAGTAGTCTACCCTTTAGCAGCTTAGGGACTCCAGTCTTTAGTCGTTTACCTAAACAATAGCCAATAGGAGCTATGGAATAGTAATAGCCCCATGGGCCATCCCCATTAAGTCCACCAAATCCACTATTTGGAGTCGCGGGGTCGCTAACATAACTTATACCTGCTTGGGGGATGCCGATTGAGCTCCGGGTTGCCGCGGGTTAAATACAACCGAGAGCTGTCAAAGCTGAAGCGGACTTTCTCAATTCTAATATTTTCAACTAAACAAAGAAAAAAACGAATTGGGGTGAGTATTTTGGATATTATCGTTTGCTATGTTATGAAGATGGCAGAAAAGCTCATTAGCGCCGAGGAAGGTAAGATAAAACTCTTAATAGCTCTATTATTAACACTTATACCCTTCTTTTGTTCCCTCGGTTATCGTAGTTGGCTAACCATTGTACGTGTGACTTCTCAGTCGTGAAGCATACCACGCCCGAGAGTTGTTGGGTGGTGTTGTACGGGAACGTCTATGATGTAACCGAGTTCCTACCATCACATCCCGGCGGTTCCAAGATCATCTTACAACTCGCTGGCCGAGATGCGACAGACGAGTACGATCCCATACATCCTCCGGGTATACTGGAAGAAACCCTCAAGCCTGAGGCCAAATTGGGTCGAATTGACCCTCAGACCATAGTCCAGGCTAGCAAGCCGGCTGCCAAGGAGGAAAAGAAGGATGTAGAAGGTCCACCACCAATGGAGAGTCTACTGAATCTCAATGAAATCGAAGAGGTCGCTACGAAACGTATGCCTGAAAAGGCATGGGCCTACTACTACTCTTCTAGCGATGACACAATTTCTAAGTCTTTCAACAATGCCGTTTACAAGGATATCCTACTGCGGCCGCGAGTTTTCATCGACTGCACCAAATGCGATTCTTCCACGACTTTGCTAGGACACAAGGTCGACATACCGATATTCGTCGCACCAGCCGCAATGGCCCGATTAGGCCATCCCGACGGCGAAGCCGGCATTGCTCGGGCCTGTAGCCGGTTCAACGCACTACAGGTGATCTCAAACAACGCCTCCATGACGCCGGAGCAAATCGTCGCAGACGCAATACCAGGGCAAATTTTCGGCTGGCAGCTGTACGTGCAGAATGACCGGGCCAAGAGCGAAGCCATGTTGGCCCGCATCAACCGCATGTCCGATAAGTTCAAGTTCATATGCTTGACGCTAGATGCGCCGGTCCCCGGCAAGCGCGAGCTCGACGAGAAGCAGAGCTTCAAGAACGCCGTCAAGGTCGCCTCCGGGGTCAAGACCTCAGACGAGCCCAACCGGCCTGGCGGTGGCGGCGTGGGGCAACAGCTCTTCTTCGGCACGGCGTCGGATCTCACGTGGAAGATTACGCTGCCGTGGTTAGCGAAGCACACGGATTTGCCGATTGTGCTGAAGGGCATACAGACACACGAGGACGCGTTCCTTGCGGCGAAGTATGCGCCGCAGGTTAAGGCTGTTATATTATCGAATCACGGTGGGCGCGCACTAGATACGGCACCGCCCGCTGTGCACACACTGCTGGAGATCCGCAAGCACTGTCCGCAGGTGTTTGATCAGATTGAGGTTTGGGTTGATGGTGGTATTAAACGCGGGACCGATGTGGTTAAGGCGCTATGCCTGGGTGCCAAGGCCGTGGGAATTGGCCGACCTGCTCTATTCGGGCTCGGGGCCGGTGGACAGAAGGGTGTTGAGAGGACATTTGAGAGTAAGTTCTTTTCTTTCTATTTTATGAGCTTTCTGGCTTGTTATCCAGTCTGAACTAGGCTAATAACGCGATGCAAATAGTCCTCAAGGCGGAGACAGAGACGTGTATGAGGTTGCTCGGAGTAGAGAAAGTGAGCGACCTGAGTCCGAGACATGTAAGTACTTCCAATTCCCATAGAGGAAAGAAAGCTAGCTAACACATTCCGTGTAGATCAACTCTAGGAAAGTCGAGGGGGATATCTTCGATGGGGACGCGGGGTTAGAGACGTTCGGTCTGTGGGATAAGGTCAAGTCTAAGCTATGAGTTACTGCCGATCTTGGTATATATGGCGTAGAGTAGAGAAGGATATATACCGTGTAAGCTTGGTAATGGTAGAACCATTGGATAAACTTAGCATAGCGATAGCGATAGGTTTTTATGGAATGCAATACTACACACTAGATTGGTATTGTCAAGATTGGTGTTAAACGCTTTCTAACTTGCCATTATATTAAGAGATGCATGATCCAACCATGCAAGACACACAAGAGAGCTAACTCACCGCAGGTATGGACTAATAACTAAACACGAAGCATGGTAAATAAGAAGATAGGGTACATATTCATGAGCAATAGGTCTTAAGGCGAGGAAGCGTAACTATTAGAAGAAATGGCTTAGGGAGAAACTACGTTTAGATATATCGGACATAGTGTGTCAATAAAAGTAATATAAGTAATAGTGGCCAGCAAACTTATTTAATACAGTCAAAAGATATAAATGCATATAGCCTTCTCCTAACAACCAAGAATCCGCGGTGTAACTGGTTTGCACCTCCACTTCAGTCACGGTCCGTGGTTGTGTTCGATTTATATAGAGCGCCGGTGATTAAAAACTGATCACGATCCTCCGGGCCTTGGGCGTAGTCCTCGGGCAATGGGGTATCAGCAAACAGAGCAAGACTATGCTCCGGCGGATAACGGGCGCCAGGGCACGAGGCAGTTTCGACGAGGGTCCGGATCCGCGCAACCTCGTCCGTCGAGAGCGAGATCGACGCAGCCGCGCAGTTCTCCTCCAACGCCGCAACTTTCGTAGTCCTAGAAGCCACACGGTCCCATTAGAAAAATGCTCCCGTAGTAATAATAATAAATCTTAACAAGATATTCCAGACGAGCAAGCCTCACTTACCCCGGAATCGGGAAAATATCATCTCCCTGGCTAAGCAGCCACACGAGCGCTAGCTGGGCGGCGGTATACCCCTTTGCAGCCGCGATCGTCTTCAGCTCCTGGACCACAGCCATGTTCTTGGGGAAATTGTCCGCCGAGAAGCGTGGGTAGTGGCGTCTGACGTCGTCGACTGCGAAGTCGGCTGGGCTCTTGATTCGGTCGCTGAGGAGGCCGCGCGAGAGCGGCGAGTAAGCTACGACGGCGACGCCGAGCTCGCGGCATGTGGCTAGGAGGTTGGTTTGGGGGATTTCGATGTCGGTTGTGAATGGACTGTATTCGACCTGGGATATAAGTTAGATGGTTCCTGTGGTCGGATGATGTTAAATGGGGAAATAGGGGTATAGATTCATACTTGCACGGCACTGATCGGATGTATGGCATGGGCGCGCCGTAGTGTCGCTGCTGATACTTCGCATAGACCTAGATATCGGATTTTCCCTTGCCTTTTCGATTGGGTTAGCTACACTGGACTTTCCGCTTCATTCAGGTCTCGCACAAAAATGTAAGAGTGGAACGGAGTGAGGATATGATGAATATAGGTGTGATCAAATAGACATACTCCTTCATCTTGACCATCTCAGCTACGATATGCTCAACCGGTGTACTGCCATCCAGCCGGTGCGGATACCACAGGTCGATGTAGTCGACGCCTAGACGCTTCAAGCTCTTGTCGCACGCCTCGTGGACATATGCCGCGTCACCACGGAAAGCGAAGCCAGCTTCTCCTAGTAGTATACCGCCGAATTTTGTAGCGAGGAAGATATCAGAGCGCTTGCCAGTCTTGGCGAACCATTTCCCTATCAGATCTTCTGAATCTCCCTAGTATAGTTTTACGTTAGTCCTGTAGACAAGCATGCGCGGGCATCTCTGCCCGATGGTAGTTAATATAAGGATAAGGACTTACGTAGAAGTCGCTAGTATCCCAGAAAGTTTCCCCGATGGAGTGGGCGTGATCGAGTAGTTCAAGTCTCTGCTCGTCGGCCAGGGGCTTGCCGTAGCTCATAGAGAGGCCCATAGTGCCGAAGCCTATGCGAGGGACTAGAGGACCGCCCTTCCCGAGCTGGCGAGAGGGCATATGTGGCATGATTATTTACTTGGAAATTAATACTTGATTGTATCTTGAGTAAGGTTGTTGATAAACTTGTGGGCAAGATAGTTCGACGATATGAAAGAGTAGATGTGATATTTACAACTAGATACAGTTCATACTTATAGGAATACGAGCCCAACCTTAGATATAGAATAGGTCATAGGAACCCTTTGCTATACCTCCGCCTTCTGCATATGTCGTGCATAATCCGCTCCGCATACACGGACGGGGGGCGGAATTTGCGGACTGCGGAGTTGTAGCAAACCCATGCCTTCGACTATTCCAGGAGCCGCCCGCTTGTCTCATAGCAAAACATTTTCATCTCGTTAACACCGAAGGATCTAGGGATATAGAAGTTAGTCGCTAACAATGGAGGTGGAATAGCTCGATAGACTCACAACGTGAGGAAAGCAAGCGCAAAGTCATCCACATCATCTCCTTTTCCAGTCCGCAAAAACTCATCGAAGTGAAAGGCCGATATTATCCACATAGGCTTCTCTTTCCATGCCCTATGAAATTCTAAGGGGTGTGTAGCAGTCCATAGATGTCTCGATAGGCTCCAACGGTTGACGTATTGCCAATCCCCAAGAACTGCTACATTTATATGTCAGAGCTTAGTGGCCAAATTTAGCATGTTGGTTTTCTTACCAGGTATCCTACGTCCTTTCAATAAATTCCAGAAATGAACAAGAGCAGCACATATCATATAAGTCCTCCTAACACTTTCTGCAAATAACCAACGCTAGGAAATGTGTTAGCGGTTACGAGGCTTTCTGAGTAGTAGCTTGTTCACACCTACTTCCCAAGACTCAGGTGGCTTATTACGAATCTCAGCAACATCGAGTTCAGCGAAGTCTTCGAGATTATC
The DNA here is from genome assembly GCA_902805455.1 of Daldinia concentrica. NCBI lineage: Eukaryota > Fungi > Ascomycota > Sordariomycetes > Xylariales > Hypoxylaceae > Daldinia > Daldinia concentrica. Next base: position 683,957 of record CADCSW010000006.1, read on the forward strand.
TCTTATCTTGCACAGCTCTCCATTCCAGGCTTCTAATAATGGTACATCATCATCGGCTTGTTGCCCTAGAGTGGCGTTTCCATCAAGCATACGAATTGTTTGATAAACAAGTAGGGCGTGAACTCTCGCAAGCTTCTCCAGCGGAGTTAATGATATACCACTAGCTATTGTTTTGACATTATGGACATTCTCATGAAGAACTTTCAGGACAAAGCCACGGGTTGCTTCTGTCTGGTTCGTGTAGAGAACATACACTGAGAACGCCTGTAGGATACAGGGCGGCGTGTCAGTCACATATAGGTGACGATGCATATATATAGTGGAGTTATCTTGGGCAATCGTTTTATGAAAGCTTCTGAATGTTTTTATCGCGTAAGCAATTCTAGTTGAAGGATCCTCAAGTTGCCACGGAGCATAATCGTCCTACTAATGTAAGTACTAAGAGAGTGAAAAAAATGCTTCTTACTAAAACTTACGCATACAGCTGCTACCCTAGAATAGTCTTCAGGAGATAGGATTTTACTCTTTGGAATTGATGCTATCTGTGTATCTTGCCTTAAGAAATCGGGCAGCCCGGGTAGATCGCCAAATCCGGGCCCATTCATCGAACCTAGTAGAGACTCAAACGTACTATGGAAGTGAATAGTCTCATCAGGGGAAATATCCACGTCAATCCCCATAGTATTAGGGACATTGCCGTCATCTAGTACAAAACTGTCACCGTAGGACGTAGACGGGGGACCGTCGAAAGAGTCTAGACTTGTCGGAACACCCGCAGAGTTACCGTACGACTGCGTGTCCGACTGTCGCCCATAGATACAGAGACGCTTCTTCTTGGTGCAATTAGCACAAGCTGGGGTCCGCTGGTCACAGCGTCGCTTGCTCCTCACACAGGCGTTGCAGCTTTTCTGCCTAGATGAACCTCCACGCGGAGCCATGAATTCCGCTCTGAGAGGAAGACGCGCTAATTAGGGAAATATTGGCAATCTGTCATAAAGACGACTTTCTCAGCCACAAGTAGGCGGTGTTTACAATAGAGAAGCTTAGTGCGAACATAAGTGTCCTGATAGAAACCAAAAGCAAATCGGTCTGCGGAGGATGACATGTGAAGTCCGCAAGTCCGCCGCCGAGTTCTTTCAACTCCGCAATTTCATATTATCGGGGATCCACCATTTTATTGTCCCCGGGCCCAACAACGGGGCAAGGTTGATTTCAAAATGCTTTTGAACCTCACTATCATGTCTGATGTAGGCACGTCCCCCAAATCTCAAATCCATTTGAACGCCATCCTCGGCCTAATCTTACTAGGCAAACCCATGATTCGATTATTGCCAAGGAATATAAAGCCTATATAATTGTGGATAGTATCGTGATCACTAATCATGTATCATCAGTAAGGGCGCATTTTCATCCTTTGGACTTGGTTATTGATATCACAGATTGGCGTTACTCCTCACGTGTACTATTACGAAGACGGCTTTAAGAAGTACCTATGAGCGTCTAAGCCGTAGTTCTGAGTGACCTGACCGCTGTGGCGGACACGAGGCTAGCTGCAGATGTGCACTTATCCCCCAATCACACAGTTGGTAACACTTTGTGGGTTTCTCGGACGTGTTGCAAAAGCGCCATCGACCCCTGAAACCGTTACACCAGATTCGTCCCGAGAGCCACGGCACTGGTATCACGAAAGGTGTTGTGATGCCAGTAAGGCACATGTGTTTCAGCAACTGAAGAGGAACTCTTCTAGGAGATTGGCTCTCTGAAGGAAGTGTGCTAATATGAGACATGAACTATGCTACGCGAGGGATGACAAAATGTGATATTTCACCAACTGGCAGGTGTGGTATACTAGTAACTAGGTAAAAAGGAAAACCTTTCTCGTGCTAGATTTGGCCCCAAGCATTCAGCGCCGAGCAACTTCGGAGATGTCTATGTCTACTCGGTCGCGAAATCCTGCCTATTCAAGATCTAGATTCGGCCGTCAAGCGGTAACGGGAGGGCGCCGCAGACGGGAGGCGGCAGTGCTCAAGCAAACCGACAAGCTTTTACTTCCAGAGCGTGACATCCGCGTCCGAGACAGACGGGTCTCAACGTGTGATACCTCGGGTTATCGCATCAGATCGCGCTACCTCTCTCGGAATCTAGAAACGTGGTATACTACGTACAGAATATGCCGTGTCCCCAAGTTTGATGTCTTACGTGTTACCCCGATCGTCGGAAAGGGGAATATGTCCTATTAGAGAGACAGATTGGGGAGAGCGCATGCGATGGATGGTCTCGCCAGCATCTTCCCCATGAGGCGGACTCGTGTTACGCACTGCACCGCCTCTCAGTACTACGGGAGGACTGAGACGCCAGGATTGGGGTTCGATAACGATAGTTATTGCTCAATAAACTCATACGTACTTAACCTAACCTAATCTAACCTAGAATTCTCATAGACATAGGTAGAGATATAAGCAACAAAATTATCTTAACGTGTCCTAAAGGTCCTTGCCCTTCTAGGGCCATAAATTTAGCGATACGGGACAGTGCTACTGCACGCTGACATCGAGACTATTGGCCTAGCCGTGTAATGAAAGCCTGCGATTCACACTAATCGGTAGCCCCTGGCGCTGACTATTGACGGGTAACACTTACTATGTGATCGATCCTAGAATGGATATGCCGTGTAGCCGAATAATTATTCTCTAGGAGAAACTTTAGAGGCCTCTCAAGCCATGTTTCTCTGATACTAGTTTTGAGCCCCTAAACCCTTAGAGAAAGTTTAATAGATCCCAGTGACACGTGCAAACGGACCTTTGGAAAGCCTTACTACAGTATGTAGGTAGTGATCGCTGAACTTATTTGGCTACCGGTGAACCCGCGTGCTGGGTAGGTGAACAGGGACGAAGCTGACGCCAGGACGGGTTCGGCCGAGTTGGGATTTAAACCATTAAGCTCTAGAATTCCCATAAGCCCCCATTTACGTGTATAGTTTATTCAAAGGATCAAGCTCACCCGCAGACATGGTATTACTAACCATGGTCCCGGGCGCATAGACTGACCACTCAGAGGCTAGTTTTCTTCCCATACGCACGTACGTCAAGCCTCCAGGCTGGCGTCACGGGTGGGATAGCCCCCGACGGGAGTGGCGTGCCGATCTGTAGGCATTCCTTCGGCGATATCTCACAGACCGAGATCATACTATTTGAAGCATATCGCCGAAGAGCTGAACACCTACAAATTTGGATCCCTTGATGTTTGATGGTATTTCACGTGAAACACAAAGACCAAATAACTGAGAGCTGGATTGAGGCAAGAAAAGGTAGCTTGTTAGTTACGATCCGCCGTGATGCAATGGTGACACCGAAAGGAATCGGTTCGGATTAGGCGAGGGTGGAGGCTCCTTCAGGGGACCTTCCGCGGGCGGCGTCTAACTGCTAATGGTCAGAGAAGCGTGGCTATTTTTGAAGCCTATTCGTGGAGGACCAATTGAGTTTAGGGATCCGTTAAGCTATTAACATATATGATACTGTTGGTATTGGGAGGGAAATAGGGTGTGCGGTGAAGCCCATGTGATAGCGATGGATAGCGAGGCTATTGAAGAGCCAAAGCGTTAGTACCGTATCATGTAACTAGTAATAATCAAAGATGTGGCTGACTTCACGGACGCCCGACTATGTTATATTATTTTCCTGCTCTCTTATTTCCTGTAGCACGGTTTAATTCCGTCGACGTATTTCCGAACACTGTGTGTATCTTCATCTGTAAGGCTGGATCTCTCCAAACCCCACAAGGTCGGCGTATGCATAATGACTAGCTATTATATACCAGTCTCGTGCGAAGAATGAATCACGTAAAGAGGGAATTAAGTAGAGGTTACATCTGCTCATCTAGATCTACACCGTTTGCTGATCAAACCGTCAAAACTAGAATCCGCAATTAAAGAGGCGGGGGAGCTTAATAGACAGCGAATACTTTTCTTTTTTCCGTGTTCGATAGTTTGATGCTTCGGCGAACGGTTCGTAGCTTTTGCGCGAACGGTTAGATATGCCGAAGAAAAAATAAGATATTACTGAAATAGTATGTTAGATAGTTGGATTTAGCGCAGCTGTCTCATTCTAACGCTACAGAAACCCGTCACATCAACAACGAAATCTTGTTGGTTGGATGTGGTATTTATCCTTTGCCTACTAGGCCTGGTTGATATGGAGCCGCTGGATGTCACCATCTTAAAAAGGTGAATTTGCTTGATGATATATTATGTAACTACTACTTACTTAGGTAGTTGATACTGCGTAGTACTAACGGAACCCTCCTCATTTACGTGCGTTGCATACTTACTCGACACACGTGCATTGCAGATAGTCGATTTAAAAGTCTCGGTAGTTATGGTATATCACGTTCGTGAATGCTGACTCTTGAGTAATTGATAGCATACTGTATAATATTCTTGGCAGACTTATACATACTATAAGTATAGTAAGCAGAAAGGGGTTAATAGCCTACCTATAGGTGTAGCGCGTGGAGTGCATATGGCTTTGTACGTACGTAGGTATCGTATGTAGTAGCAAGTACACGTGTAGCACGAGGCAGATTCTGTAAGCAGTAGATGCTGGTGCACTACATACGCTCTTAGGTATGTGATTGACCGAGAGGAATCGCTCGGGTACCTACTTACCCACATAGGTTCAGTATGTATAGGAGTAAGGAGGCACAGCAGTAATTCAGCAAACCAGCCTAGCCTAGCCTAGCCCAACAGCTTCTTACTACGTAGGTACCTTACGTATGAATTCAGCGGGATTGAGGGACTCAAAAGGACTTTGGTAAGGGACTCGGACCACGGGCCAGCATGAGGCTTGTCTTTTAATATCAGATCTGGGTGCTAATCGAATAATGGCTCGGTCAAAAAAAGGACGGGGAACGGCCGAGCCAGGACTTGGATCTCACTCCCGAAATGATGAGAACCACCGAAGAACCCTGCTTCTTCCTAGCCTTACTACTAGCGGACGGTACCTGGCAAACTTGGCACTAGGCAGGGAATCGAGGATGGCGGAGACGCTAACTAAAGGAAAATTCCTTTTAAGTGTGTGAGGAACGTGGCATGCCGCATGCCGCGCCCACACTCGCACGAAGTTTGGGGGGCAAGGGATGGGGAAGCCTGCCAGTTTCCTGCGAGTCTGCGAGTCTGAAGGGGTCATCATGAGAGAAAATTTAGGAGGGGTGGTAGGGTCGTAACCACGATCACCGTTATCCGCCTTGCAGGCACACAAGAACCTTGACCTACTTATAATTGGTACCGAATCTTCATACCTACATGAAAAATTCTGACTGGTCCAACGTTGACGGCATGTCCTGTACACTAGGCTATCACATAGGCCAGTTTATGTTTGAAGTGCCGTCCGCCCCCAGATTATGTTCCCCGTCTCTATTTTAAACATTGAAACGTAACTTTATATCGTGATCGAAGACCATCTTTGCCGTATTTTTATCGTGGAGGGCTCAACCTTACGGCTAGAGGGATCGAAGAGCGAGGAGATGATAGGATACGTGTGCTGTAAATGACTTGGGCGATGTGGAACGCCATCAACCACGTGGGCATTTGCCTACGTACATTAGGCATTAGGTACATAGTAAGGACCTTGGTTCGAATCTACACCTAGTTATGTGTAACTAGTGTAGACGATACTTAATGTATACACTGCATTAAACATGCATTATACTGTATAAAGCGGAGAAAAATGTCTTAGTAAAGGCCTCCGCCTCCCCTATGTATACATCACACGTACGAAGCTGTCTCGAGTCGTACGAGCTTCTAAAGATCCAATTCGTCAACTGTAAAAAGCTTAGGGTAAGGTTGGTAACATCTCACCCAACCTTTTTGTATGCGGCGCGGATATTCTACGAGACAGGCATACATACCTCATGCCCTTCCTAGTGGTGACCCGGATACTGTGTCTGTTTACTAAAACTCTACATACTCCCCCCCCTAAAATAAGCACACCGGAAAATGAGTTATGATAAATATCATCACACCGGCCTAATGACAGGCGGCAAGCCAAATTGCGTGTGTCCTCTCCGTATGTTTGAGTGCGACGCGTGTTGCGCATCCTTGGCAAAGCCCGGCGATAGGTCTCTTAGTCCCAAAGATGCAAGACGTCCACGAAAGGTAAAAATGGCCATTACCGTTATCTCCTCAACTTCGGTAGACGATGATAACTATAGTATTGTATTCCGGATATGAGGAGACGGGGTGTAACGCATACATACCATGTATACGACCCCTATGATTTGTCAAATGTGTGCGAGAATTACATTTATCGACGGAGACCTCCCATCATGTTGATCTGACTAAGATCTAAGATTGAATTGAGCTTTTCCGTCTATACGCAAGATGGATGACGCGGTTCGATGAAAAGGCCCTCAAGGCTATAGGTCATACACTATAGCCGAACATGATAACTAAACGCCTACCTACCTACCTAGGTACCTACCTAAGTTATACGTCGGGCCGGCTCGTTAGATTGGATGAGAAGGAAGCGCTGGCATACCCGAGACATCAGATTCAAGATTTAAGCCTTTTGCACATATGAGTTGAAGCATCTAACGTCTTTGCGCTTTGGTATCTCCTTTTGAGACGAAGTGCAACTAGCAAGCAAGTTACATATCGTTAAAGTTATGTAGGGTGCCGCCGCCAATCTTTGGAATTATGCTGTTAGGCGTTTCTGTCGTCTTATGTTGGCGGCAACTAGTCCATCTATTCTACGCGATGCTAATATCCCCACAACCTACGAAGTACACAAGGACAGTCAATAGTCAAAGCGGCGGAAAAGCTGGTTTCGTACATAACCAGATACCTACGTAGTTAGTGCAGGTCAGATCTTAAGTATAGTACGGCGCGAGAACAGCGGGATGAAGATCTCTATGTACTACTGCTACTATACGTATGAATGCTATGCATGTATGTATAGAGCGGCCCCCGCGACTTAGACGATCAACCATAAGTCTTGACAGGTCCGTCGGAAAGCTATCCGCTGGGAACGCACCCCGCATAATCGATAGGATCCGTTGCATAACACTCGCAGTATTGGGCTTAGCCTCTGACCAAGCCAAGCTGCTGATTTGGGCATTTCTCGATACACCTCACGTGGCGGCGGGAGGATCGTGGCCAGCCAAACAGGTAAAGTAGGTATCGTAAGAAACATCCAGTTATAAATCATACATGTCATGTAAACTTACTGCGGCGGATCCTACCGAGTTCAACAGCGCATACATAGTTAGCAGCTAGTATGTGTATGTGGTATATAAATCTTTTAGGCGTACATAGGTGTTAGCTGCATTTCGGGACTTACTCCTTTTCAGGGACACCGACGGTAACGTACCCATCCATGGTGCTTCGCATCCTAGGCTAATCTATGATCTCAATTCTATATTACTACTCTACATACTTACATACTTCGTATAGTTAGAGGTTCCTAGTTTCTATAGTCGCGGTAGCAGCAAATAGTATAGGATCCTACCGGTCTTTGAGATATTTGCCACGTACGAAATAGTTCGCTCTACTTTACATATTTCAAATATCATCGACTTGGATATAGACTGTTGGGAAATAATCGAATAAAGGTTATTGTGTACTTTGACTCATAAATGCCTACTTTAGTACGATATGGCGAGTAAGTAAGTATAAAAATTATTATACTTAATCCTTACTACTTGACGTTTTTGGACTGTGATACCCATGTCTTTCTTTGGAAGCCCTTTGTATGCTTTGTATGCTTTGTATGTGAGCCCTAACAAAAGGTTTCCCCCGTACGATATCGCACATCCATGTTATGTTATTTACCAACAAAGCTGCTATCCGGTATTTGACTACACTCGGCTCTAGCACGAGCCATTTAACTATCCGTGCTTTAAACAGGGAGTTGACCTGGAGCTCCTCTATTAATGACTTTCAGGGTCGCTCCGATTGCCCGAGCTCGACCGCACAGGCCAGAAACAGACCACCAGTTCCCTGGACTCGGGCGACAGACCCAGGCTTTGTCAAAACGCCTCGATTTGTTGAAACCATGTCGCTTCGTATCTTATGACGGGGGCGGCATATAATATATAGGTACATACCTGGAAACGAGTCTTCAAACTCCCTTGCGTGTCAAAAAGGAATTGAACTTTCTGACCCGACTCAAAAAAAAAAAAAAAAAAAAAAAAAAAAGGAAAGAAAAAGAGATAGCGTCATGGAATAATATGATTCTCTCTCTATTTGCGGTTCGCGCACAGAACTGGACTTTTGCACTTCTGCTGCCGCTGGATCCTATCCAAAGTTGATCGTAACAATACAAGGCCTACCTAATCCGGAACCTTTCTTCGTCGATTTTAGTTGGGGTTGGGAGGTAGTATACGCTTACACGTTTGAGTATGTTAGGTACCTACCTACATACATTCAATACTCTGCTCCTCTGTGTGTTGATTAAAGTACATCCATTATATGCTGCATAGTAGGTATATCTTGTGTATGGAAGCCGCAAGCGTACATACCTGTTGGTACCTCTATAAACGTGCTGCATTATGTACCTAACCTGTACGTGTAAGGTATTCCGCTACGTCTGCATTGGCGTGGATGCCATATGGGATGGCGTACATAGTACATATAATAGTTAACTTCAGTCACTTTCAACTGCGGCCACGGGGCGCTCCCATGTCGTACTCCACCCCATCCATGCACATGTGCATATGCAATCCCTGCTTAACTTCTCTCACGTGTGCCCGGTACATGGCTAGCCACGAGGAAAAAGAAACGACGGGCGGCGCATTAGTGACACACTAGCGTAGAATCTATAACACAGCATGTACCCTATACTCTCGGTTGGGGTATCCTTCGCTAGCAATATTCCTGGAAATAGCCATGCGACAAATCCTTAGCCAGAGGCCCAGCTGCATCGTCTCATCGTCTAAACGCCATGGACAAACCTTCTTACACACTACATACTACATACTACATACATATTTACCACGCTACACTAATAAGCGTACGTCCGTCTGGTACATGCAGTCCATACATCTGTCAGATATTTGGATACGTCTAGGTATATAACGTACGTGTGGCTTTGCTTGTGCTGCTGTCAATGTCTCTTGTATAAATGCAAGTTGGCCTTACATCTCAAGATGTATCTACGTAAGGTAATTATCTACATATAGTACTTACATGGAGGTAGCGTGCTAAGTATGCATTAGGAAATACATAGGAATGGCCATCCTCTCGGCTCTTTTTTTTGACCTGCCATTTCTCTTGCAGTTCCTCCACAGCAACACGCGCAGGGCCTCCCTCCTTCGATCCCAGCAAGGGGGGGATCCTCTTTTTTTTCTCTTTCCCATCCTCCATTTTCATTTGGGCTTTCAATTCTCTGAGAAAGCGCTTCCCCCGTCCCCGTCCCTCCTCCTTCAAGAGGGAATTACCCCCCGTTACACGGCACTACCTAGGTACATACCTACATAGGTTTATAGGTTAGGTACATTTGGAAGATACGTACATTACCTACCTACCTACACTATCATCCTTTGTATGTACCTCACTTTGTATGTACATACATACCTACCTACATACAAGAGCCCTTGTGCTGACGGGAACTACTCTACTCGAACTGGGGGGTTCTTTATCCTCTCTTTACTCTTGGGACATATTCATCCATAACTTGTCAAAATCTCCTCTTTACCTCTTTTTTTACTATACTCTTCCCAACGTTTAAGTTCAAACGCCCCAATAGTCGTTTCTGATGCGCATCGTCATTTTGTGGTAGTGCTGTATTCGCGTGCCGGGACCAACGACACGTTCCTGACGCTTCCTGACCTGTCGTTCTACATAGTTCCCTGTCGGCTTTTACTACCTAACCTACTACCACTACTTGTTACTACTACTCGCTACTATATTTTACTTCTTCTACCATTAACTACTACTACTTCTACTAGCTAGTTTCTTTCCCACTTTCCGACTTCCGACTTCCGCTCTCTGCTTTTTCTTCTCTTCTCTTTCTCATCAAATAACCTAAACATCAAGTCCCAAGCTCGAACTCGAGCTTTTATCGGACCAGTTGCGCTTAATTACGATTGGGTATTTAGCGTCAGTGCTGGTCAGACCCCGTTCACCAATGTAAACCGATGTCGAGTGCTGCCGCGTCCCAAGTCTATCCGTCCGTCTGTTAATTTAGTTCGGGCGACTTTAGTCTAAAGTACCAACTTATACCGCGACGCCGCACCCGCACGTCTTTGCGTCCTCGTTAGGCGGCCCTAATGATCACCACTTACTAGGCATCTAGTTAAAGCTGCTACTTAGCCCCTCGATAGTTGTTTTACCTTCTTCCCCTCCCTTTATAGATATCCAATTCAGACTTCGCGAGCATGGCGGCAGACCAGTCTCGACCTGTGTCGCAGAAAATCCCGGTCACGCTGGCTACGGTATTGAATGCCCCCGAGGATAATCGCGACTCAGCCTATTATTCAAGCACAGATGCATCTAGCAAGCGTATGTAATTACTATATTATACCTCGAGCTGAAAGTTGAGGATCAGCATTGCTAACTACGGGAGCCCCTATAGGTGCTTCAGCAGCCTCGGGCGTGGGTATCAACGTATACCACTCCGTCCATGACAAGACTCCTTCTCCGACCACCACGAACTTAGTCCCCCAGCCAATAATAACTCCCGCGAGTAACATGAGCGTGGCGTCGATGGTGTCGCCGACGACACCAGGTAGTGGACGTTTCGATCGGCCACAGTCTTTCGATTCTATACCCGGCGGCATGTCTTTAGGTGCAGCAAGTGTCGGGCCGGATTCGCGACGGGAGAGTGTTGATAGCAGAATTAACCAGGGATTTGGCGATTTGAGATTGAGTGGTTCCCCTTACGCGAGTCAGAATCACTCTACGACTTCGTTTCATGGAAGTTTGGTGCAACAACGTAACTCCCGCGCGGGAATGGAGCACCTCGCGGTACACAGGATATCTAATGGATACCAGCCGAATGTTGAACGCACACCTAACGACCAACATCCAAAAGCAACTAAAACCGCACCGGCTATCACTGGTCCTGCCACAAGCACAATTGCAAGGGCGGCGGAACCAACTAAAGGTCAAGCTTGGGCATTTCCAGAGGAGGAGATTCAGCGCATGCCATCCACGGTTGGTAATCATACATTTTTTGATTCTAGGAGAAGTAGTATCTCGGAATCGATTGCGAGTAGTCAATTTACGACCGAGTCTCGGTTACCACCTGGGCAGCGCCGTCTAGATGATGGTATAGCCCCGGATTTCCAAACTATTCACCACCACACGCTTCAGCATAAGCAACTCTCGGATCTTCATAGTGAAGAGTCTAGCCCGCATAGTGGCAATCAACCGTATAGTCGGACACCTGAGCTTCGGCAAAGTCACAAGTTAGCGGAACGGAAGCGGAGAACAGAGATGAAGGAATTGTTTGATCAGCTTCGCGATTTGATGCCACAGGAACGAGGGTCGAAAGCATCCAAGTGGGAGATTCTAACGAAAGGTATGCCGCTGTACAATTAAGCGTTGGCGCACATACTGACTGCTATTTAGCCATTGCCGAGCATCAGAAACAGGGTGAGGCTCTTAAGAGTATTACGAATCATTGCCAAACCGCCATGCAAGAAGCGGAAATGTTGCGCCGCGAAATCGATAGGCTGCGCATGGAGAACGCGCAGCTTCGAGGAAGTATTCCGATACCACCAGGCCAAGGCCCGCCGAATACTGCAATGCCGTCACAACCGTCCGCAGATCCCTACGGCCAGGATCTGTACGGCAGAGCCCCCCGTCCGGAGCTCCCACCCTTACGAGCCTTGAGTAACAACATTCCTAGCAATCCAGATTCCATGACAGGTGTCCAATATGATTCTCAAAGGCCACCTAATGGATATCGCCAAGATCACCAAGATCCTCGCCAAAGTCGGTTCCAATAGCCGTAACCACTATCATTCATATTTCCTTTCGTTGTTGTAAACATATCACATTGGGAAGCGGCAGCTATCAAAACTAGACTTGCAGCGCTTTTTCATCGATACCCCGTATAAGCAAACGGCTATTCTCCGTCGATGAGCACCTCGGAACTTAAGGCGCGGATGAACTTGATACAGAGGATATCATGTCGGAATAAGGATACTGTCTATTTTTGCTATTTTGGCGTTGGTGGAACTGAGGCGGGTGGTTATTGGATCCCTTCAGACTCGCCGACGATGTCAAGGTGTGGATTGATGCTAGTCATTCCTTATCTAATCACCTTGACCCCTAAATTGCTCGCCTAGAGGGATGCTCTGCTTTCCACCTATAGAAAAGGAGGAAAAGTGCGGAATTTTATTTTCAAGCAGCGGATGGACGACCCGGCTGCAGATATCGTATCGACGCTTAGCTGGTGCTTGCTTGAGTGCCAGCCTTCGAGATATCGTTCACAGTTTCACCGCTGCTCACGTTGAGCCTATTGGAGTGTATATACACATATACCCGCCGTTCTGTTGCTCGGCTAATTTTATGTCACGGGTTTGGGGTGTTTAAATTCACGATTGGTGAATAACTACGAGGATATATTTGGGATGGGAATGGAGGGAAATAGTAGGAGAGGCTTAAAAAAAAACAAGGCTTTGGGGTTGTGGTGGGAGTTAGAATGGCGTGTAACGATCCTTTGAAACTGGGATCACCTACCCAAGCAACACGGGTCAAATAGACCGTAGTTCAGACGGCGAAGATATGATACAGCCTCATGTCTAAGATTTTATATCGGTCTTGAAACGAGTTTGATGGTATACTGGTAGCTTATAACCCGTGTTTCTATAACAACAGGCTTGCCTTTGTTATAGCATAAGGCGATCTACGCTTAAGGTTAACTTGTAATAGAACAAATACTACAAGTAGGTAGGTTCGATCCTACATGCAAGTTTGAATTGGATTATTTACATTATTCAGCTTCAAGTTAAAATATTTGGATAGTTACCTAGGTATCTAGGTACTCGATTAAAGAAAATTATTTGGAAGAATACATACCTATGTATGTAGGTGGGCACATAGCACATGCACCTATGTACCTAACGTGTATGCAATTTAGTACCAGGGTACCTGACTAAGCCTAACTAGATTCAATTGTAGTGGCGTGCTCTGTAAAAGTTGTGTGGATTTGGATAAGCAGATAAGGTACACACACTATGTGGGTTTTCCTAGTGGAGCGAAATTTTTTCTTCAACAATTCAAAAGTTATTTTACTAGAGGGCAACTTCCAAGTTGAAATATTCCCTTACATCTTGTAACTTCACATCCAAATTGTTCAGAGGGACATTTCTTTCTTTCAAAGAATTCTATAACTAAAATGTATGCACCTGGACCTTTTCTTATTGAAAACAAGAGATCAATTAGAGCTAATTGTTTGATTTAATAGGCATTCCCTTCGACGCGCAGCTGCTAGAGCAGCATGCTCTTCAACTTTTGCCGTCGCTGCCCCGCGCCAGCAGATTGCTTCTTTTGCCATGCAGATCTGCAAGGCGAATGCGCGACCGGCTACTATCATGTCTCTAGCTCGTCATTTCTCTCAGACGTCGCGGGTAGCCCAAGATGAGAGTGAGCGGGCTGTTGTAGAAGAGGCTATCGAATCTACTGAACAGACCAGCCGTCGTCCGGCTCAAGATGACCTTTCCAATAAGATCTTCGTCAGAAACCTTCCCTACGAGGCCACAGATGATCTTATTAAGGAGGTGTTTGACAAGTATGGAGAAATCACAGATATCCGCATAGGTCGTGACCCCTCAGGCGCCAGTAAAGGGTACGTAGATACATTGATTTATACAGTTCTTACTCTCCGGTTATCGATTGCGCGTATTAATAGGGTTTTAGCTACGGTTTCGTTACCTTCTCGACCGCAGAGTCGGCACAGCGCGCCATTGAGGAAGCAGACAACTCGTTTTGGCAGGGTCGTCGCATCTATGTTCAGCCCAGGACATCGCCTTCTGCCCCGCGATCCGTACCAAGGGCTCCGGACCAGCCGACGACCTCGCTATACATTGGTAACATTCCGTACGAGACGCCCGATTCCGATCTGAACAACATCTTCCGGGATCTGGAAGACGTTCTTAATGTGCGCGTGGCTGTGGACCGCAACACTGGCTGGCCCCGCGGCTTCGCCCATGCTGATTTCAAGACCCTTGAGAGCGCGCAGAAGGCATTCGACAAGCTCCAGAATTATCAGCTAGGAGATCGTACTCTACGCATTGACTTCGCGAGCAGTCCGAGAACCGACCGACCTCGCAGTACCCGCAACCGAGACCCGCGCTCTTAGGCGGGTTTCGATGGTACGGTGCTTTTGCCTCAGGATTGATAGCTATGATCTCATATTCCGGAAGGTACTCGGTTGGACGATGGGTTATGTGACATGTGACTAGGAAGGCGTCATGACAGATGAGAGGTTTGAGGCGACATGGATCAGACCTTACCAGCAGCTATTCATCTATTGAATGGAAAGCTATTGCATGTAACAATACAAGTTCAAGTTCTTTTAAGGACTGCCTCTATCAAATATCGGTAGTTAGCACGAAACTGGGGTTCATAGGAAACTAAATGTAAAACTTCTCTCTCTAATACTTGTTTGTTTTATGTGACATGGTAAATATAACTTGTAGACATTTCGTAACTTGAGGCTTTTTCATGAAGCCAGTAGTATGTGGTAACTATGCGGTATGCGGTATACTGTTTTTGCACGGGCCACTCACTTATTACGCTAGGTATAGTCAAATGGAAGGTTACCACGAAGTTTTTGGTGGGGCAAATCATTGACCTCGGCGGATGCCGTAAGTACTGTAGGTGCAGGTGGCTGGCCTCTGGCTTCCCTCGGCATCTTTGGGCTATTTAGGTACCATAATAGGTACACTACATATAGTTAGTGAGGTCACCTTGTTGTCAAAACGGCTTTGTAATAAAGTTTTACGGTAAACCATTTTGCCCAAATTCACCCATCTTTTCATCTACATAGTATATGTGAATATTCCTTCCTTTTTAAACTTTGTTTTACCTAACTAAACCTTTAAAACGTCTAGGTTAGGTGATCATCTGTGCTTTTTCCCTACTTCATACGATAAATCCCTAGCCTAGTTCCCTAACCTAGTGCATTAAGTTCCGCCACCACCTTCCGACATCGACTTGATTGTAGTAATCAACATTGTTTACATCTTCTAAACCTCCCATCGATATCACCTATTACTAAGGAGCTATAGCATAGTTCGGCGCATAGTCTATCTACAAATTTAATCCGTCAGATTGTACATAAATCCCCTCCCGACTTCCGATTTCCGACATGTCTTTCCTCGGTGGCGGGCCTGAGTGCTCCACGGCGGGCAACCCTCTCAGCCAGTTTGCAAAACATACCCAGGAAGACAACAGTCTACAAAGAGATCGTATTAGAAATGGAACTCCTCAGGGTGGAATGGGCGGCTTTCGTAGTGCCGCACAGCATGGTCCGCAAGATGAGGTACGAGTGCTAATCAATAGCTACCTACCACGAATGCATAAGCTAATAGTACATATCCATAGATGATGAACGGCTTTCTGCAGCAGAATGGCCGACTACCCGACATGCCGCTAGAGGGTATGAATCAAATACGATTAGATCACCCCTCGCACGGTGTTCACCTACGAGCGAACTCAACTTCACCAGCATGGGCGAACGAGTTCCAGCAGAATCCACAGGCAGCAATGGAATCCGCGTTCAAGGTTCCCCAGGGCACGCAATTCAGCCCCGAAGATTATGCCAAGTTTCAGCAGATGACAAGTCAAGCGAACTCATCCCGAGCGAGTCCCATGCCTTCAGCCATGCAGTATCAAAACCCAATGATGGGAATGGGAACGATGAACGGCATGGGTATGGGCTACGGTATGAGTAACATGCCCATGTACCGTCCTATGCCACAGCAGCAATTCTCGCCAGAAGCGGTTCAAGATAAAGGGAAAGGAAAGGAAAAGGTAGTGGAACTAGACGATCAACAATGGGAGGAGCAATTCAAGCAACTCGAGCTACAGGAGAAGGATGTTAAGGAAAATGATGAGGCCGCTGCCCTTGAGCCCGAGCTCAATAAACTAGACGAGCAGGTCCTAGAGTCGGAAACGAACGAGTTTGGAGACTTCGAGTCTATCTGGAGAGGCATCCGAGCAGAGGAGGCAGCCGCTAAGGAAGCTATCAATGAGGAAGAATGGGTTGAGCAGTTAGGAGACCCCGACTGGGCCGATCGCTTTGGGGACTGGGGTATGCCTGGCGCCAATAGTAGATTAATGGGCGACCCTGAAATAGAGAACTATCTCTTTGAAGAGGAGAACCTGTTTAAGGACACCGCAAACCCATTTGAGGAGGGTATGCGGATCGTTGACGAGGGTGGTAATCTTTCGTTAGCCTCTCTGGCTTTTGAGGCCGCTGTTCAAAAAGATCCGAAACACGTGGACGCATGGGTCCAACTTGGTATGGCTCAGGCGCAAAACGAGAAGGAGACGGCAGCTATCCGGGCATTAGAGCAAGCTAAGAACCTTGACCCGAATAACGCACCCGCACTCATGACCCTAGCGGTTTCCTATACGAACGAAGGCTATGATAGCATAGCTTACCGAACCCTAGAGCGATGGCTATCCACCAGATACCCTTCCGTCATTTCACCCGGAGATCTCTCCTCTGCAGCCGATATAGGCTTCACAGAACGCCAGCAGCTTCACGACCGGGTTACGCAACTCTTCATCAAGGCCGCACGGCTCAGCCCAGATGGCGAGCACATGGATCCGGACGTGCAAGTAGGTCTAGGCGTGCTATTCTACGGTGCTGAAGAATACGACAAAGCCGTGGACTGCTTTTCGGCAGCGTTGGCGTCATCCGAGCTTGGGGCGTCTAACCGGCAAAACCAGGTGCACTTGCTGTGGAACCGTCTGGGGGCAACGCTGGCGAATAGCGGCAAGAGCGAGGACGCGATCGCGGCGTACGAGAAAGCCCTAACGCTGAAACCTAACTTCGTGCGCGCGCGGTACAACCTCGGGGTCAGCTGCATTAACATGGGGTGCCATGCGGAGGCGGCGGGCCACTTGCTGGCGGCGCTCAGCATGCACAAGACGGTGGAGAAAGAGGGCCGAGAAAAGGCCCGCGAGCTCTTAGGCGGCGGCGTCAGCGACGCTCAGCTCGACGCAATGACTACCCAAAACCGGAGTACGAACTTGTACGACACTCTGCGCCGCGTTTTCACGCAGATGGGCCGCAGGGATCTTGCCGAGAAGGTTCTACCTGGTGTCGACCCCGAGTCGTTCCGTGGCGAAATCGACTTTTAAGGAGGCCACTTACGGTAGAAAGGGTTATAGGCTGATAGATTTTGAGAATGAGGGGGCAAAACATGATATAATGAACAAATGGAGGAAAGGAGGGTTAGTGGTAGGGATAACGAAGTTGCATGACCTCGCGCGCTCTGGATGCTAAGAAACGCTGGAGTATTTTATACCGACACCAAAGGCAGAATATTTGACTGAAAAGGCTGCTTGAGGTTTAGATGACCAGCCAGCCACCTACCAGACTACAGGATCTAATATGCACCGAGTGTGGATTTACATTAGAAGACATTCGCTCTTAACGGGGTGTCCATTACAAGCGTGTTGAAAATAGGATACGATAGGATGGGTAGGTAGTTAGTATTAGTATATATGTTAAGCTCGTGAATTTTATGGGAATGACTACCTACCTAACCTTAGGTAGTTATGATTATTATCCATTGTTTCCTCCCGGTCATCCGGAATACCAGCTACGAAATTAGATGAGAATATTGACTACTTGTTGTATGTACGCTAAAACGCCCATCCCGGATATCAACAATACACTCATTCCTACTAGATTAATTTTCCTTAAGTGACTATGAAGAGGTAATAAGAGGGTTATTATCGAAGACGGCGAGCAAAGTTGGGATTTATTCTGGAATATGAAGCTAATTGGTATGATTATCTTCACGTGGGGATTCAAAGACAATTTCACAGGAATGTTTCACCCATTAGCTCTCCGCCTATCCCAGAAGTCTGTTTATACATGCGAACTAGACATTGTGATGATCGCTCCATAGCATAGCACATGTAAGATTGTTATTTTGCTGGAATGTGCATATGTCGTCCTCTTGAGCTAGCTTATGGTGGTACGATCTACGTTACGCAGCAGATGTTAGTAAAAGAAGAGCAGAGAATACTAATTGATATCTCCATCTACTCGCAAATAATGTATGTTTTAGTACACATAAGAATAAACCCAGGTACTACTACTATATACATACATAGATCACGACCTAGCAGCTAACTACGACCTTCATCGGGCCAGAAATTTACGAGGGAACAAGAACACGTCCCTATTGTCCCAAGATCTTAAGAACATAAGTATACTCACGTCGTTGGAAGTATGCAGGAATTTGAAACATAAACCCTAAGACATCATAATTATCTCGCATGCTCATTCTCCTATCGGACCATGCGAGTTCCCGCAAAGAAGTCTTAGATCGGATATGTAAGTGGAGAAGGGCAGCCTTGGCAGACGTGCCCTCAACGACGGAGTGTCCGAGTATCGAGACCTTAGTTTAACTGAATGATCTGATTCTCATTAATTACTAGCAGATGGATATTATCACGACTATGCGACGGAAACTACCTGTCGCTGAGAAGATTATACATTGATCTGGGATACTATACGTATACAACGAAGTAGTCCCAAAACGCTTCATTCGTCGAAATCCCTTTAATAGCAACAGCTCTTAAATCATATGTTCCCTTCCATTAAGCCTCAACTATCAGTGCATGACATTGTACGGGAGGCAAAAAGCGTATTTGTACAACGAAAACCTCCAGACCGGGAAAATCATGCTACTCTTGTCGAGTAACACAAGTCATATCATGCGCTTACACGAAAAGCGCACCAACTGCGAGAAGCATCGGAGCCACAAACGGAGCCACCGTCTGAGCGGCATTCGTGTTGGGCACGGCTGTCTCGGAAGTAGCAGACGAGGTCTTGGCTGCGGAAGAAGCTACAACTTGTCAGCTCACCAAATTCAATAGGCACATATATATATATGTTTGACTTACTGGAACTAGCATGTGTGCTAGACGAGGTGATAGAACCACTGCTAGTGCTGGTAGTGAAGCTAGAAGACCCAGACGACGTGCTAGAACTAGTAGGAGTCGAAGAAGTCTCACTGCTAGTGACGGTGGCGCTGCTAGAGGCAACAGTCGACGAGACAGCCGAAGACGTGCTAGTCTGCGAGGCCGTAGTACTGACTGAACTGCTGCTAGCAGAGCCGCCTGAAATCTCGAACTGCTGGCTGTAGTTCACCTCAGTGCCGTCGGTGATCTCGAGGGCGTAGGTGCCAGAAGGCAGCGAGGAAGAAGGGACCCAAGTGTAACTCGTGCCAGTCTCGCCAGCTGTGTATCGTTAGCAATGAGTCCAGTGAGTAGGCCATCAAGTTTTTATAAGACTTACAGGTAATCTCAGAGACGGTCTTGAGGTTGTCAGAGGGACCATCCTTCAAGGTGAGAGAAACAGGGCCAACAGCATCGGACCAGGTGACCTCGAAAGGCTTGCCAGCCTCGATGCCGTTATAGTTGCTGTTGGTGATGATGACCGCGCTGACCCAGGCCGGGAGAGCGGCAAGGACGGTAGTGACGAAAGAGGCCTTCATTTTGACTTGTGGTCGAAAGTATTAAAGTATTTAAAGAGTGACGAGATGATCTATGGAGGGACGAGAACAAGATTAGTAGAGCTCACACAGTAATAACTATGTTGCCTGCCGACAACGGTAACTGACGTTATCCGTAGAGACGTTAGATGATTTTAAGTGGTTCAGTCCCATAAACCGTAACCTTCCACTTGTGGATTGGGATCTTAAAGGCTGTTGCGACGTAGCGGGTCAACAGGTAGAGTAGAAGTGGGTTATGTGAGATTTCTCTCGCGGTTTATGTAGTATAAAATGAATCGCAAACTTACCGATGTTGTTGGAATTAGAAGATTGTACGGGAAAAGGCGACAAGAGAACCGAATCCAGATAATGAGCGTGTAAAGGTTGAAAAAGGAATGGAAGCTCAGGTGAGCAGCTGGCGCGAAAGAAAAAAGAGAAGGTTCTTGTCCAACTTGTGTGCGCCAACAGGCCAGGAAAGTGCAAGGCCGCGTCCCCGGGGAAATTGGCAGTCGCAAATACGGGATTGACTCGCGATAGCACACCAACTTTGGAAGCCAGGAACGGCTAAAATCCCATTAGACTAATCCCAATTTGGGTTAATTATGACAAACTTGCCTAGGAATATGCTATTAGGCAACCTTTTCAATCTTCACTGGGCTATGTGCCTTTCCTGTTCGAGGAAGGGGCTAATCTTGGTCGGGCGTTGCGTAGTATTATAGATCAATTCTAGCCAATTATCTCCGTCTATTAAGCCTAGGACCTTACGTAGACCTAGTCCAGGCCATCATTACATCTGCCCCAATGTTTGCCCTATTGCATCCTAGTAACCTGATCAGGTCTAGTAGGAGACTTCCTTTCTTTTCAAGATTCTCTCCTCCAACTTGAGGCATGACGAATATAATTACCTGTGCCGATTACATACCTAAGTCGACTCGAATTATATAAACACATGCAGTAAAAATGCTGCGTACGCCAAGATTAGAGCATGATGTGCAGCCTCGGCCACACAACCAGGGGCTTGTGCGCTAAACACTGCTTATTATGCGCCTATGGAAAATGTCATATGATTTCATTCGGCAGTGCCAACTTGCACTACATGTACCTAGTATATACATATGTATGTACTACCAGTCCTCTGGGATAAGGTATTTGGAGCCTCATTGAGGTAGTTATCTCTACATATGTACCAAGGGTATCAAACATTTACAATATCCTTTATTAACTCATTCACATTTAAGTTTCAAGCAGGAATCTGCAAACATGGTCTATCCGACAAGGTCTGCTGATAAAGGGAACCTGCAGGTATTGACAATGAAAGTGTAAGTCCGGTTCGCGGCAGGATCTCGACCCGTGCAGCCGTGTAACCTAAAGCAGACATGTGGGGCCGCGCAATCTCGCCAAATCCACGCTACATATGTCTAGGCTGTCAGTCTTAGGTGATTAGTTCCTGCATTAAAGACCCAATTGGATCTAAGTAACAGGGGTAGTCCCAGTCAGAACCCTCCTTGCAGCTTCCCCAGGTACCCCATATGCAATTTAGGGGGTTCTCCATAACCATGACCTACCACTACCGAGTCTGTAAATAACCCGGAAGGCTCCCCTTATTACATACTCGTCTACACTACACACCTCAACGTACGTAGCATGATTCTCTACGAGTCTAATAATTAAGACAAGGCTTAACTAAAACCTAGTCAATAATACGCCGGGATATTTTCTACACAAGACGAATCATTTTCGTTGTATCGCCTTTCAGGAGACAACATGTTTCTGGCTAGCCTACCCTCCTTGATCTTACAGATATAACAAGAACAGGATAGTGCCTTGCTAGTACCGGCATTTGCATTGAAGATCAGCTCAGTTCTAGGTTAGCTACCCACACGTTGTGATTCCGGCAGGCAAAATCAGAAAGTTAGGGAGTTGAAACATGATGCCAGCCCTTATCCATTGACTCAACTATTAGGTTGCGGCTATGGAAGTCGGTCTATGCATTAACATCGATGGTTAATTTCTCATGAGGAAACAGCAGTTTCGTGACCACAAGATACACTCTAGGTAGTCAAGCTAGGCGACTCAGATTAGGACTCAGGTCTGAGGCTTCTTAAAGCTACAGTCCGTTGCTATCACAGATTTACCTAGGGTCTTGAATAGCCGTGATCAATGCTTTAAGGAAGGCTACAACGAACAACACCGCGACGGACACCTTCCGTCTCTTCTCGGAGTTCTTCAACATTGGCACCCATCTCCCGAGTCTTGGTGACGAAGTCGTCTAATGAGCCGCCCACACCGAAGTAGAGCTTTTTGGCACCAACTAGTGCTTCAGCGGCGTTACCCTGCGCCTTCTCCTCTTTGAGCAAAGAGAATATGATCTGAGTAAATGCGTTGAGAGCAAAAGGGGAATAAATGGTCTCTGCACCAAGTATAATTGTTCGTTGACTAGATTCATTCCCTATTTTGGAAGTTTTATCAGAGTTCAAGAGATCGATAAACTCTGTAGACCAGGCGCCGGAAAAGAAAGAAAGAGAGATCTTGCGAGCCGTAAGGAATTCATCGAAGGCTTTAAGAACTTCTGGTGTCAGATCTAGTTCCCCCTCTAATGAGAAGGCACTTTCTAGCAGGGGCGAATCTGCTCGTTGATGAAGAGCCCAGCTCAAGACAAAGTTGGGCAGCGTCACGAGTTGTAGGACAGTTGGATTATAGTCGGCCAAGACTATAGAAAGAGCAGAGCTCTTCTCGGGCGTCCGAAGACTGAGGCTCCACTGGAAGAGCGCCAATGAGGGGAGAGCCGTGCCGCAACCGAGCTAGAAATGTCTAGTTGGTTATTTCTACAGTACTTGTCGATTATGACCAAGAAGACTTACCTCGATCAGCCTCGGGGCCGTGTCCGTGTCAGAAAGGAACGATTTCGACAGCGAGAGGACCTTGACGAGATCCACACTGCTCTCCCAGGATTTAAATCCGCCTTCGTAGACTCCGGTCTTCACATCATGATTGCCCAGTCCGGGTTCGGTATCACCTCCATCATCTTCGGCCATGAGCTGAACCCGGACATCCCATAGCTCTCGGCGGGGGAGCTGAATCTTCCCAACGCCGTCTAGATCAACATCTAAGATGCCATAAGCAATTTTTGACGGTAGCTGAGAAAGCATATGATGTAAGTCATGACTGGTGGCAGGGAGTAAAGGTTTTCCTGGCACGGGAAATGCACTAGCCGACGCCTGCGGCTGCGCAGATGCGATGACCTGTGGGCCTGCAGAATTTGACTCCCCGTCATCCTCTATATCATCACCGGAAAATCCAAAAGAAAATTGACCAGACATATCGAGAAGGTACACACGAGTTAGTAAGGTCTCAGCCTCTTTATCATATATCTGACGCTGTAGGGTGAGGCGAGTGGACACTATCTAAGGTTTGAATATGTACAATTAAAAATGCGTTTTCAGACCCTTGAAAACGAGATACAGGCAGGTGGATATGTACATGTACAATGAGTGCGATAAGTTAGGGTACGGTACTTGAGGATGCTTGGTTAGATTTAGTGTACCTGTAGGTACCCAAAGCCGGATACCTGTGCGGGGATTTAATTGACAAATAATCGACCATCACTAACATTTTTACACATACATAAGGTATTGAGCTCATCATGATCATTGGCCAAACAACACAAACGACCGACATCTTACACTAGATCACACATCTTCTGCATTGCACATGTATCTCATATGCAGCAGGTCTTCCAAGGACTTTGCTCCTTCAAACTTCCCATTGTGCTCGGCTGCTTCGGGGTATAGTTTGGTAGATGCACGCCTCAGTGGGACAAATGTCTATCATTCCAAGTACGTACAGTGCAGTACAGTTACAGGACACAGTTCACAATTATACTATGTAGGAACGTGGAAGCCCCTCCACGACAATGGGCGATTGGCTGAAATACGATACCAACGTCCAGCCCCATTCATGATAACCATGATAACCAAGCAAGACAACCTATCAGGCAACTCTTCATTGGCTTCCTAGTTAAAGAACTTGTCATGTCAATGCTAGGGTTGCTCTCAATCCGTCTTATTATTTCGTCTCAACCATCGTGGCGAACTAGTTCCGTTACAATGGACTGCTTTATCATCCGTGTCCCGGCAGGGGGGATGGCTGTAAATAAATATATGACACCCCGAGTTAGAGACGCAAACATGAGCCATATAAGCAATGTGATGAGTCGAGGGGGGCAACAAATAGATTGCATTTTAAGCGGATAACGGGCATGTTGCTTCTCTGACATAGCAAACCACTAAAACACTAAAAGAAAGCATCCTTCTCTAATGGTAGGCCGAGATACGGTAGCTCCCTGTTACTCAACTTATTTGCCTTTTCTGGAATTACAAGGTCTATGTATAGGCCTTGGTTGGTCTTCCTACTTGTATCCGCTTTCAGCTAAGCCTTCCATCACGCCAAGGATACAGGATACAGGATACTAGATAATACGAATTTCCGTCTATTAGTTGGTTTTGATCGAGGCTCAAGTTCAAGTATAAAGCTTGTGTCCTTTGACACGAGAATATGGGAGATACTACGAAATTACAGCGTCGGATCTCTCGTCTTCTCTCTATCCCAAGCAGCATGACACGCCATAAAACCAACCGCAAAGATCCCCACGTGCCAGACTATGGTGAAAAGAGTATAAGCAACACCAAGACTCCCGAGATCGTATCAAAGCTACCTTACACAATCCGGGAGGCGCCCCTCGGAACTACCAAACATGTCAGGATCGTAGGTATCGGTGCGGGGGCTAGTGGCATAAATATGACACGGACCCTCAGGAGAAACATAGCCAACTACGAATTCGTCATCTACGAAAAGAACGAGAAAGTCGGGGGGACTTGGTTCGAGAATCGTTACCCGGGATGTAGATGTGACGTACCAAGTCATAACTATCAGTTCTCATGGCGCCCAAATCCCGAATGGTCTAATTTCTTCGCGCCTGCTGGAGAGATCGAGCAATACCTAGATCGGATATGCGAAGAAGAGGGTATGTCGGACGTGATCAAGACTCGACACAAGGTCGTGGGTGCTTGGTGGGACGAGGATCGCGGGCTTTGGGACCTAAGTGTCGTAGACCTTGAGACCGGCCAAGAGTTTAGAGATCATGCCAACTTCCTTATTAACGCATCAGGCATACTAAAGTAAGATAGACCATCGACCACAATGCACGCCGCTTGCGTAGAACGCACTACTAATCAAGATACTCCAGTAACTGGAGATGGCCAGACATCTCGGGGATAAATAACTTCAAAGGAAACTTAATACATACTGCTAGCTGGCCTAAAGATTTCGACTATACCAACAAGACTGTTGCTTTGATTGGAAATGGCTCGTCGGGTATTCAGTTGCTACCTACAATCCAGCCAGGTCAGTCGGCCCCTATTCTACTCGCTACAATATAAACTAATCTCTAACAGGTGTCCAAAAACTATACCACTTCGTCCGTACTCCGACATGGATCATCCCCCCACGAATAATGTCGATGAAGGTGATGGGAGGGCCTGCTAAGGATATCCTTAGTGAGATAGAGCTCGACGAGAAGGAGAACTTTACGCAACGGCAAATTGAGAGGTTTAAGTCGGATCCTGCCTTTTACCGTAAATTCATCAAAACAATCGAGAAAGATAGCAACGGCGCGTTCGCACTCGTAAGGACATGTCTACTTCCGGCTCCTCGATAACATTATCATTAACATTTTCATATGCAGATCGTAAACGGCAGCCCGGCACAGAAGTTCGCAACAAGTAAGGTTGCCGAGTATATGAAGGCAGCGCTAGGGGGTGACGAGAGGCTCTGCAAGGCCCTAATCCCCCAGTTTCCTCTAGGATGCCGCAGAATCACGCCAGCGCCGGGATATTTGGAAGCCCTTAGGGCCCCGAATGTAGAAGTCATTACGGAAGGCATCGCCGCGGTTGTACCGGAGGGTATTCAACTCGAGTCGGGCGAGGTGATCAAGTTAGACGCCATAATTTGCGCCACAGGCTTCGATACTTCCTTCGTCCCGCGGTTCCCCATCGTTGGCAGACATGGTAACGTCCAGGACGCGATGAAGACAGAGACGCCGAAAGGCTACATGTCGTGCGCGCTTGCTGGCGTGCCCAACTACTTCAGTAAGAACCTAGTCTATAATGGCCCTAACTTTAAGACTGCGTACTTTATCCTAACATGTTCTCGAAGCTTTCCTTGGACCCAATGCGCCTATAGGCCATGGCAGCGTCTTCACCTTAAGCGAGCACATCGCTCGATACATCACTCGCGTAATAGCCAAGTGCCAAAAAGAAGGCATCAAGGCGGTCGTGCCATCTGATGCAGCGGTAGACGACTATAGCCAACATGTAACGACTTTTATGCCGCGTACAGTATGGGCATCACCAGGTAAATCATGGTTTAAGGGCGGCACCGAAGACGGGCCCGTCACGGCTCTACACCCAGGCAGCCGTGTGCACTTCTTCCAAATGCTCGAACACTTCCGCGGCGAGGACTTCGACTACGTCTACGATAGCCCCGCGCATAACAGGTTTCACTACTTGGGCAACGGCTTCTCGGCTAGGGAGCTCGATCCTAATGTCGACTCGACGTGGTATTTGGAGGAGGATGTTGATGGACCTGTATATACGTAAATACCTAGGTACCTAACTTAAGGCACGAGATGATGTGGTAAAGATAAGAGGTATGTATTGTGAGTATATAGATGCATGTGCCTTTGGGCCTGGCAAATAACGTGGATGCATGTTACGAATTTTCTTGTCTGTTAGAATGAAGTCAATATATACGATTTACGAATATTTCACTGCCGATACTTGTGTAAATATATGGATTCTCAACTTAATTCGTTGCCATCCTGTATGATTTTCAATGCTTTCTCTTCAATACGAACCCCATACACGGCTCGTAGTCACGTATCAGTCTTATTCCGGTCTTCTACCTCGTGCTATTTTAAGCACATAGCTTTCCTAGATCTTGATCCATTCCCGAGGGTTTATCAATAATGTTTCGTATTTTCCCGGGGGTTTGGGCTACGGTTGAGCGTCGAGGCCGATTCGTTGTTCTTTGGTCTCGGACCGACAGGTGTTTAGCGTTCGGATGCTCTGTTGACGCTGGCACTAAACTAGGGGCGCTTAAGTTCTTCTCTTCTACAATGTGTGCGAGATGTTAAGGTAGGGATAGTTTTACATCTCGCAGACGGATGATTAAGTAAGGAATACAATTGTTTGGTTGTAAGTTAATACCTCATGTTTTTCCCTTCCTTATTGTCTTACAAGGGAGCTGGCTGAATTGCACTGCCTTCGTGGGTGTAAGTAAGTCCGTAGGTGGGGGTTGCGTACGGTCCGTTCCGAGCCATTAAAATAACCTAAGTTCACGATGTTTATAAATATGGCACTTTTAAACATCATAATATGTAAATTACGTGGCGATTCATCTAGATCTTATTCCTTTCTCTATTTTTCTATTATTATATGGCGAAGTTATAACTTATATGGAAATTGGTTGATGAGTGGTATCTTACCCCAGCTCTATTATGGTATACATATGTATGTACTATCGAGGGGTACACATCGTTATAATAATAAGTGGAAGTAAAGGCGCTTCGGTAAAAGCAATGAGGCTCTTCTCAACATCAACACCTTATGTAGAATTCACTTAAAGCCCAATATGGACTAATACAGTGTCGCCTACGACCCCCTATTCTCCTATACGTATAAGTGTCCCAAGTATGCATGCATTTACCAAAGACAGAAGCTGAAAGAAGCCGGAATATTTCGTCCTCGGGAACCCAAGGGGGTCGCAATGCGGGCCGAGGAAGGCTTCGAGCCCCTGCCCACATCCCTTTCTACCCGACCATTCATACCCCTCTACGTACCGCTTGTTCAACAGCTTCCACGCAAGGCGTTTTCCCAAGCGGCCGTCAAACTGGACCGCTCAATACCCAATCGACCCTTGAATGTCGCGTAGATTTACTCGTTATGCACCAACGCTCGTGGGATCCCTGTGGGCGCTTAGCTGCCTATTGGTCCGTTTGGGTCGCCCGCAGCTCGCTGGGCTGCTGTGTGTCTCTAGCACCGCCCTCTGTCCACATGATCTTGCCGTATGTATGTATGTATGTATGTATGTATGTATGTGTGTGTATTCATGCTGCAGCAGTCGGGCTGTGATGTGATGTGTCGTTTTATCTCGGCCGTAGTACATGTTATATATCAACCGCATGCTAGTTGGCCTCACTTACTATCGTTTTTGTTACTGTTCTTTTTGGAATCAATTATACCCTTTTCTTTTCGTTCTTTTGCTCTAGCCACCACAGCGGCGATAATTAATTAGACTTACTTGCATTCTACGTTAATATTATAGATCTCTTTTCTCCCTCCTTGGATAATAGACACTTGCTCGCAGTATCGCGAGGCCCTAGCGAATTAGATCCGTGTAGAACAATCTGGGGGAAAAGAAATAGGAAAATAAAGGGAATACGCCATGTCTAAGAATGATGGTACACCGGTAAATCTACTTGCATTAGGTATATCCACTCATCTATACTCATGTGACTAGTCATGCGAGTGTTGTCTGAGTGTAGGTAGCTAACATTTATCTCAATGATAGATGGGGGAGGGATCCGCGGAATATGCGAACTCAGGGTCTTAGACGAGATCATGAAGCGAGTCCAAAAGGCGCAAAACTTAGCGTCCATACCGAGACCATGCGACTATTTTGACCTCATGGCGGGCACAAGCACTGGCGGGTAAGGAACCTAATGGTTGCTATTCCTAAGGGGGAGAGGGGCGTTGGGGAGAATGAAAGACGTTGAACTAGTGGTATATATGATCGATCATTCCACTAACAAAAATGATGTGAGGATACAGGCTTGTCGCTATCCTGCTCTCGAGATTCAAGATGACAACGACGGATGCGATCGCGGCCTACTACGACTTCTCGGGGAGGATATTCTCGAAGAAGAATAGGAAGGGGATTATGGGCAGATTGGTCGGCCATCCATTCCACGAGAAGCCTCTTGTAGACATTATTAAGGGTATGGTCACTACCCATCAAATTGGAGAACTCATGATCGATCCGAAACCCGAAGCTCGGTCTAAAGCTTTCGTCTGCTCGCAGCCCGCGCATAGACAAGGGAAGGCCACTCGCTTTCGAACCTACCAACCACCACCCCCGCTGAAGAGAGATCCTTCTCTGGAAGTTCCTTCTCCGTCAGGCTCTTCATCGTCCTCTTCCCTCCATTCATCATCTTCGAAATCCTCTTCTCAGTCTTCAGCTCCTTCGGCAGACGATTCGCTCGCGCTTGGAGTACCCGAGCTTAAAAAGGTGACATCCACAATGAAGGACCCGTGGAATGACTATAGGGACGTCCAGATTTGGGAGGCCGCTCGTGCTACGACAGCCGCGCCGTCATACTTCGACCCTATGGTTCTCACTCGCGGGAACAACAGTAGAACCTTCATCGACGGAGCAATGGGTTGCAACAACCCAGCAAAAGAGGTAGTCGATGAGGCGGCAGCCCTGTTCGGAACAGACTGCGTCCTGGGCTGTCTTGTCAGCTTGGGAACCGGGTTCTCTGGCGAGGTAACGATTGGGGAGGCCGAGAGTGGAATAAAGAAAACCGTCGGTTTGATTAACAACCTCAAAAAGATAGCTACAAATACGGAAGAAGTACATGAGGATCTACGGCGTCTAATACGAGCCGACCTAGATACTTACTTTCGGTTTCAACTCCCTAAGGGAGCCGAAGATATCCGCTTACACGAGTATAAGAAACTCGATGAGCTATCCCAGCTCATGCAAGTGTATATCGAAAAAGAGTCATCCGAGATCGATAAGGTTGTGCAGATCCTGATAAACAAGGCAAAGCCACGAGGGATCACCCTTAGCCAGATCGGTAAGCGCTCAGCTACTAATTGTTCATGCCTCCACGGAACTAAGCTGACTGCAAGTAATCAAAAGCTCAATCCGACCACGGTCAGATTGATCCGCCTAAGAAAGATATTCGTAGCCGACCACCTGTCAGCGAATTCTTCACCGGTAGACACACTATTGTTCGTACGCTTGCCAACGACCTTTGCCCCGATGAACTGCGTCCGAATCGCAAACGGCATCATCTCATATATGGTCAACCTGGTGTCGGCAAGTCACAGATCGCCTCTAAATTTCTAGACGTCTATGGATACAAGTAAGAATCGATACCGCACTCCTTAAGCAGAGTTTTCTAATGTCTTTTATAAGTTTTGACATGATATTATGGGTTGATGCGATGAGCAAAGAAACGATCGAGGCTGGTTTCAGGGAACTCACGAATTGTTCGGAATATGGTTACGCTGGCGATGGGTCACCAAGGTCACTGCTTTCATGGTTGGAGAAGACAGAGCATTCGTGGATCCTGGTCCTCGACGATGTGCGCGGAGACGTGAGCGATTACGTACCCAGTGGAAACAACGGCGCCGTGCTCTTCACCAGCCAGAACAAACTCATCAAGCCCGCTCAAAAGTGGTCAACCTTTGTAGACGTAATAGGAGAAAAGGACGCACTCGAGCTACTCTTATCTAGCGCACAACTCTCCGATGTGGATGGAAGGGTGCGCGGAGAGGGAGTAAAACTTGTACGATCCTTAGGCTATCTCCCCCTAGCCATTGAGCAGGCGGCCGCCACGCTTCGAATGAAGCAATGGGAAGTCACAGAGTACGCGACCGAGCTCGACACCCAACATGATAACTTACTGAATAAACCAGGTTCTAATCGCGGCTCGGCCGTCCTCCGAGCTGTACATGCTTCCTTCGACGTCACGTATAAGATTCTCAACAAGCAAGCCCACGAAGCTTCAGACGGTTCAAAGGCGCAGGCCGCAAAATATGCGCTTCAGCTCCTAAACCTTTTCTCTTTCTACCACAATGAAGGCCTAATGGGAAACATCCTCAAGAGGGCAATCACTTATCGCCCAGAGGATAGACATCAAGATGACTATGGAGTTGGTACTGAGTCCTTTGCCGATCTGCTGGCTCTGGACGAATCGGGGAAATGGATTGAGAATCGATGGCAATTAGGCATGGATTTGTTGATTGCCTATTCACTGGTCAAAGTGATCAAAGACGACCAGGCTCGGAGGCTGTACTCCATTCACGGTCTCGTACATAACTGGGCAAGAGAAAGAATGCCCGAGTATATCCGCCATGCACGGGGGAAGGCTGCTAGACTGATCCTTTTTGACTCCTTCACCGAATCTCAATCCACTCTTAATGACTTCCAGTACGGCTTCAAAATCCTCCCACACGTGCAGGCTGTTATGAATAGTACCGAAGACATCGACTTAGGTGCTGATCCTATGCTGATGGTGCCTTTTCGGTATAAATATGGCTTACTACAGGAAGCATTGGGGGTTGGTGGTATACTTTTCGATGAGCTATTTAAGGCCGGCCAGATCATCCTAGATAATAAAATGGTACTGACTGAAAATCTGCTCACAGTTTCAGAGAGTATTGTCGAAGCAGCAAGACGTCGAGGAATCCTTGATCCAGCCCTTATTATTGCATCGAATTGCCTCACAGGGCGGAAAATCCTTCACGGCGAGGGCCATTTATATGCAGACCGTGCTCTAACGGCTTATGCAGCAGTCCATATAGAGATGGGGGAGTATGAACGTGCTGCAGAAACGTTACGGATTAACCTCCGTATTTTCGACGCCTTTCATCCCGGAGAAGATAAACTAGCGACACAGACTGCCTTGGCCATAGCTTTATTTTACATGATGCAAACAAAAGAAGCTAGGGACATCCTAATTGATGCAGCACAAGAGGTTGAAAAGCGGTATGGTGCTTCCCACCCGAAGACTCTTGAAACGCTTTCAAACCTGGCTATCCTCCAAATTACAGAGATGGAATACGAGGAAGCGGAGAAAAAGCTTAAATACGTCTTGGAGATGGAGAAGAAGATCTTTGGACCCGGATATATGGGACGGGCCTACTCTTTCCATAATCTTGCGATGGTGTACTTTTACCAAGACAAGTTCAAGATAGCATTGGAATATTTTCTCGCAGCGAGGACCATAAGCCGATGCTATACTAGGTCGTGCGATGTCAGACATTACTATTACAACCACGGCATAGCGATGACAATATATCATTTGGGAGACCGAAAATGTGCTATTAAATATATCAGCCGATCTTGCGATGCATTTAGGAAGGCATTTAGCAGCAAACATATTTACATAGAGCAAATTGAATGGCAAAGGGATAAGTGGATATATGAAGAGGAGAACGACCTGGATACTGAACGGGCCACGACTTACATATTCCCAATATTTCGGTATTAACAATGAAGCCGATTGCCTTGTCCAAATTATCCGGCGTTGATTAGTTCTAAAAGACCTGTAAGGTGAGAATGCATCGCCTGTACGGTTCAGATGATAAATAATAGGTATTGCGCTACTGTGCGATTCTAATAGAGTTGAGGAATAATATTGTATTCCGCCCTGAATGCCGCCCTGAATGGGTTGAAACTTAACGTCGTTCCATAGCTTCGACGATCCAGTCTGCTTGAACAACGCTGACTTTTTTAACGTAACTTCTCTGCGTAAATACGTGCTCTAAGAACATTATAGCTTCCCGTTTATGACCATGTAAGACGCTGGATGGGTGAACAGCCACGACGTGTTTCCCTTGTATTGTGACATAGCTAGAGTCTGGCGCCAGAAGGGCACATTTCGTGCCAAAACCTTTCATGAAACATTTCAACAGCAATGTTGCCCTTTCAGGAGACATGGGTACGAACGGTTGAGGATCCGGGGGCGGCGACTCCGTAAGTAGCTTTTCCTTTGAACATATACCTCGAAGTTGCTTTCGGATGTTGAGGGCTTGCTTCATGTTCCGAATATTAACCTTCCGTTTCTTACACCACTCAATCCGGTCAGCGTTCTCCGCTGCATACCGTTGCATGGTAGTTAAGTATGTGAGGATATCACCTTCCCGACGGTACAATTCTTTACGATATTCTTCGACTTCTTCCCTTACTTCCTCCGACTGTAGTTGATGGAAAATATTCTCTCCTGATGTAATGCAAGCAATAATGTCAATGACTTCGAGGAGACAGTCGTATTGAGGCTCGCTTGCTGCAAGAAGCACTCTCCCATATGGCGCAGAAATTGGAAAAAGAGCTAACTTCCTCCCAATTTCCGTGATGGTGCCATCATCTGCAAGTGCGCCCAAGAAGTGAAGATGTATCAAGGCCTTTTCTACCGACTCAATATCGGGAAAGTCCATTAAAGGAAACGAAAGTATGTCATTGATACCTCGTGCCTTCATTGTCAAAATGGCACTCAGAACGTCATTGCGGAGAATTTCTGGCAAATCAGCCTCTTTGAGTGAGTCGTACGTTGCTGATGTATAGAGCCTGTAGCATTTGCCGGGCCCTTCACGCCCAGCTCGACCAGTCCGTTGTATTGCTGACGACTTTGAAATTGCCTTTGCCAACAATGATTCCATGCCTAACTGCGAACGAAATTGCTTTACTTTGGCTTTTCCGCAGTCGATTACATAACGAACACCCGGGACGGTAACCGATGTTTCTGCTATATTGGTTGCTAAAACTACTTTCCGTGTAAAGCCTTTCTTAGCGGGTAAGAATGCGTTTTGCTGCGCTTGGATTGAAAGCTGGCCATATAAAGGACAGACTAATAGCTTTGGTACATCTGAAGCCAGTGTTTCATTGTACTCCTCGATGAGACGCTGGGCAGCTTCGATTTCTTCTTGGCCAGTAAGAAAGGCTAAGATGTCACCGGGCAATGGCTCATGCAAATGAATATCGAATATCTGTTTCAGAAGGGTCTCTTGAATATCCATGACAGGCTTGTTCGTATGTTTGATCTCCACAGGATATTGCCTTCCTTTGATCTGGAGCAATTGAATGACAGAGCTCGAATTCTGGGATTCAAAAAAAGTTTGAATCTTCTCTATATCCGCCGTAGCACTCATGATCACCACCTTCAAGGGTATACCTCCACGTCCGGCATCATCACTCGATAGAATCTGCTTTAAAAATCCAGCGATTAAATCGACGTCAACGCTCCTTTCGTGAATCTCGTCAACAATTACGGCGCTATATTGACGTAAATTCGGATCGCGTAAGAGCTCCTGTAAAAGCATGCCTTCGGTGAGAAATTTGATCTTAGTACCTTTTGGAATATTGTGGTCAAATCGAACTGAATACCCGACTGAGCCCTCGCGTGATGATCCTAGAGGCGTTCCCATCTCACGAGATACCCTACTAGCTAAAGTGGTTGCTGCAACCCGTCGCGGCTGGGTAATGGCAATCATCCCGCCCACGTTTACCGTGTCAGATTGTACTCGAACTTTTTTCTTTAGACACCAGGGCTCGTCATACAGAAATTGGGGAACCTGAGTACTCTTGCCCGAACCAGTCTCGCCAACGATAAGTAGCATATTGTTCTGACCGCGTAGACTAGCCCTGATCTCGTTCTGATGAGTCCATATCGGTAGAGCCTTGCGAGATTTTAATAATGACGAGTCCTCACTACCTGAGAGCTTCTTAGGCTGGAATGCCTTCTGAGTTTGCGGGTCGTTTTCTTTGATAAGATCATGCTGAGGTTCCTTAGTTGTAGTTGGTTCCTGTACCGATGGTAGCTTCTCTGACGGTTTCTTGTCAGGAGCAAGATATGCACTTAGAGAAATTGTCTTATTCCCAATTTTTACAACCGATGTATCATTTGTGGCCTTCGTTTTGCGCCTCTTTGGTTTATGTTCGTCGTCGGCCATTCTGATTTGCGCTGGTGAATTTGAAAATGATAAATACTTACTTACTGAGAAGTTTAAAATAAATGTCTATGTTAGCACTGTGCTATGTACTAAGTAAGATATATTTTCTAGTCACGTGCTGCAGAGTGCACATGTGTACCTACCTCTCAGATACATGTTTAGGTACCTACCTAATAACTACGTACCTAGGTAGACACCTAACCCAAACAATTCATCGGAAAAGCTAAAGAAGAAATTCCAACTTTTTGTTCGGATTGTTACGATCTGTACGACTAGTTAAAATGTCAAAGGTAGCTAATATAATAAGCCCGACACAGCTAGTCGTGGCAGGATTTAAAGATGTTTCCATCCAAAAATTAAACCGCTTTATGATACGTTTCCAAATGCTACCTTATGTACATCAGTATTAAATGAGTACCTAAATACCTAATGGCGGACGTCATTCTTCGTTGCCATCCTTTTGCCTCTTCTGAATCGCTTTCATGAGTTCATATAGCTGTCCCATCTGTTGATCTAATGGATTCTGTTAATGGCTTAATCATTTACTAAAACTCAGGATAAACAGACCACTCATCTTCTCGACTTTCTCAGGATCCAACTTATCGCCAACCCATGAATCGCCTTCGATTTTCTGAGCGTAGAGTTGCCATTCCGTGAGGAATCCAATCTGAGCAGTGGCTGTCAGTTTTCGAATGAATTTATTAGGTATGAGGCTCATACGAGATGCACTGGGTTATCAACATTCCTATGGGCGCGAAACTCGGCTTTGATGTATTCATCGCCAAGTAAACGCATCTCATGTGGTAGGTGTTTCCGATGAGCTCTGAATAGACGTCGGTAGAGAGGAATCGGTGGCAATAATGCCATTGGTGCTGGCTTCAGACCATTTCTTGTTGCTGCGGTAGCCCATAATCTCCACGATGGTTTCATGGTGGATGTGGTTCGATATTAAACTAGAATAGTGACATCGAAATGCTGTAAGGAACGATACATCTCTTTAGTTGTTAGAATTTAGATCGTACAGTAAACTAAAATTCGACACGGAAAAGTACACTGTGCTAAGTAGCGCATCGCATCGCACAACTCATACATGCTCACACTCATTAGGAATACTTTGGAACTTCTAAAGCGTTGATATCCCACTCAAATTAAGGACTACACAACAACTATGAACAGACATCATACATTTAGGGGAAACTCCTAATAGTAGCTCTCACAGTGAGTAGATGTCCATTTACCATGATGTATTATGCTCTTCTGTAGTACCCGGTCCATATCACAACTTCGACTGCATGCATTTCCCTAGGCGAGGGACCACACAGATAACCTATATTTGTCCTCATCATAAACTGTTGGAATGTTGTAAATACAACTCATCTAGAATATCCAACATGACCATGTTCACTATTACAAGTGGCGCATGCCTCTAATCAAAATTATCTAATGGTTTGAAGCCTGCGGGTATGCACCACCGTTTGGTCGCTTAGCTGGTCGCTCTGTACGGTTGTCAGTCTTGTAAATATATAAATAGTCTAATGTAATAACTTACCTTAGAGCCGATCCTATCGATCATCTTGTTCTGGATGTCAACTTCATCGCCTATGACGTGCGCAACCTTATTTAGTATAGCGGCATTTCGAGACATGCTACTTATTGCATTATTAGTAGTATCTTCGGCTTCGTTGGTTTCTTCATCGTCTTCATCTTCGAATGCGTATTTAGACTTCTCAGCAGCACTTGGTTTCTGATAACCATTAGTCCCTGTGCTGGATTCTATCTGTCTAAAAGCGGTTTCCATGCGCTGATTTCCCATGTAGCCGTCTTTACGTGTGGCCTCGCGCAATTCTCGGTCTGCACGATGCTGCTCTACGACTTTTTGCTCCATCTCTGCTGTCCGTTTCGAGGTCGTGAAAGGATTCCCCACGTGAACGGCAAACATGCTGCGGTTTAGACTCTTGAGCTTCTTGGTTGACTGTTCAGCTTCTCTGCTTGCCATGCTTCCCCTGTCAACTAGGCTCTCGGTGTAATTGAGGCTATCACTTTGCGCACCAAGACGAGCCACTGTCTGCATTGCAACACCTACTGCCTGCTCAGCAATACGCGCACCATTCTCAGCTGTTCGTGCTGTGGCCAACTTTTCTGCCTTGATCTGTCGTTTAATGTCGTCGACTTCGGCTTCTTCTTGTTCTTCTGCTGTAAGTTCGCGCTGCTCTCCATAGCCACCATACTTGCTTTCACCAGAGTCGGCCCCAGATACTCCGTAAGTCCCGTTTGGCTGGCCAGTCGGCTGGTGATCAAGACGCTCACGAGCCCCAGAGAACAGCGCATCCCTGTTGGCATCCGTATCATTACTATCGGTTCGACCCAACCCACCATAACCACCAGTGCGTGCGGCACCCGAAGACTGCGCACCAGCGTAACCGTTCGAGTTGCTGTATTTACCACCATAGCCAGAGGATGCACCATATCTATCATTGGCATAACCACCAGCGGAATATGGAGGTGCTGCACTTGTTGAAGAGTAATCGCTATTAGTACGGGTTGGTGGGACACCGTACCCGTTCTGAGGAGATGGCTTGCTGGGTAGACCATTAGCTGGCGGATCAGGGAGTTGCGCGCGAGCTTTTTGATAGTTTGTCATATGGGCATATTTATTATCA
Source organism: Daldinia concentrica (assembly GCA_902805455.1). Taxonomy (NCBI): domain Eukaryota; kingdom Fungi; phylum Ascomycota; class Sordariomycetes; order Xylariales; family Hypoxylaceae; genus Daldinia; species Daldinia concentrica. The sequence continues at coordinate 721,101 of CADCSW010000006.1, forward strand.
TCGGTCATATAAGGATCATTCGCGGGTTGGGATTGAGCATAGGGATTGTCGGTCGGGGGTGCTGGAGAGCCCTTTTTCCCAAACAGAGCCGAACGGTTCGCATCGCCATCGCCATCTGCATGCTTTCTTCCGAAGCCGAATTTCCTCATTTTGGCTGGAGATATATCGTGTTGTTCAAGGCTTAATTAATTGGTGTGATGGATTGATGAGATGGTTAGAAAGAGGGAGATCTGACTGTTATAGAGGAGGCGAATTATGGGACTGAAGGCGGAAGATGTCTTAGGTTACGTTTCGAAAAGGAGGGTACTAAAAGGGAGTAAGGAAGCAGATCAGCTGTATCCAAAACAATTCGTCAGTTCCATGCCGCAGCAGTTATCTAGTGGATGAAGTCTCCATATTTTTAAATACTTGGTAGGCGGTCAGGGGCGGTAAAGCTGTCAGCAATTGGGGTGGCAACTGCTATTTAGCTGAAGAAATGCGTATTCTAAGTTTGGCTTCCGCTTGTTCGCTTGTTCGTATTTGCATGTATCGATGTACATGTACGAGATACACCCATTATGTACATGATATGTACTTTCCATTGATGTTTGTAGATTACATGGTAAATATACCTTCATTACGCTCTCATTACGAAAGTAGGGATAGCTATCTTCTTGGGTAAGAATGAATTAATGATCGTCTCTCGTTTAGCATGTGCGACCGATACCATGGGTATCTGATGATTTGTATGGTATATTCTACTGTCCTTCTACTCCAGGTTTAGGTGGATTTCATTAAGGGGCTAAATATTGTGCCAACAATGCGGCTGCGCGCAACACTAGACGTTTCCATTGGAGCGTTTGAGTGCTTGGAGTGCTTGAGTGCTTACCTCCTGCCACATGGTCTGGCACTGAAGAATTCCAGTTGGAAGGCATATGACCATTCTTTATATAAATACATGCTTTTACATACATATTTAAGTACCGATGCATGGGAAAACTGTATAAAGTATCTAGTTATTGATTTATGGAGACATATACCTATGATGTCTATGAAAACTGTGCTTTCTATATGTATCCCGGATGAGTCAGATACTCAATACGAACTTGTTTGCCATTGCTAAAGGGCACTATATTACTTAGGCAGTTGCACCTTACATATTCCTACTTCGCCGGTCGAATTTATACCGATGAGTCTATCACCACTTCACATAAGATATTTACCTTACAACATACCACCAACAGCTTGAAAGTTACGATGGCTGGTCTGAAGTTGCATTAAGACTACCTATTCTCCTACTAGAGAATATACCAATAATTTATCGTACACATATTTGCGAGCTTTTTAGCTCCAACCTATCGAAGATGATACAGCAAATACATCCTCTTTATACACAGCGAATAGCGCAAGACCATGCAATAGAATCAATATAAAAACTCCCTCATAACGGCAAGCAGACTGTAAATCAAGGATCAAAGGGCTGTGCCTTTAAAAAGCGGTCATAGCTCCTAAAGACGAGGTCTATATAACGCTGCAGTATAAACGGGGTTCGACCTGGCTGCTTATTCAATTCACCGACTTACCAGTGTACATAATTCATCAGGTGACTGAAGTTGGCAATGGCTTCTATATTCACCTTCGATCACGATCCTCCACGGGTGCACTCGCCGTGGCAGTCCGGACAGGACTCCGGAAAGAGGCCTCAAACTGAGCGTTCCGTAACGACCGGCGCTATCGTCGGGGCGGAACAGCTATCGGACCCTCACTTAGAGAGACTCGAAGCAGAGCCGCAAGACGGCCCCATTGAATACAAATTACACCTCTTGCTACGCCCCCGAAGGATCTATAATAAAATGAGCACCACACTTAGAGTCTCGGGGTCTCAGCAGTCCAGACCGCTACGAGAATCAAAGCACCCAAGGCAAGGTGGTCTTCCCCTCGCCGCTTCAAATCAAACTAGGCAGAATCGCCTCCATCACTTAACCACTCAGCTACTTTGGAGACTGCAGCAGTCATCGCCCTATCATTCCAATGCGAGACGTGAACTTATACTACCGAGGCTACCTGAAGATATTGCCGATCTCGCGGCTCTAGAGAAGCCCCAACAGCTTCTCCCAGGTCTGGAGGAGTCCAACGGAGCATTATATGAAATAGGCGTAGCTGACGATGGGACATTCGTGGGGTTGACTAAAGATGAGATGGATGAGAGTATGACGACTCTAAAAGTCATGGCTGCTAGTCTAGGTTGCAGGGTCGAGGTTCAGCGCATGAAAGCTGTCGGGAACTGTGAGTGGTCAGATAACACCTCGGGGTTGAGTGACAAGGTTCATATCGCGGATCTCTGGGTGGCAGAAGCACTCGTTATGCCAGTAATGAATACCCAGAGCAATAGTGACGGTCAACAGAAAAGTCAACTGGACGTTACGGCTAGAGGTGTCTCGGTCACCGAACAACTCCGGATTTCGCTCATTGGCCCGACAACTTCGGGTAAAACAACACTTCTAGGGACGCTCTCTAATGGTACATTAGATAATGGTCGAGGAAGTAGTCGGATTAACCTGTTAAGACACCGTCATGAAGTCGTATCTGGACGGACTAGCTCTATTGCCCAGGAACTTATCGGTTACGATGATCGGAAGATATTTAATTATAACGTTGACAATATCAACGAGTGGCCCGATATCCATGATCGTGCAGAGAATGGTCGGTTGGTCTTTTTACTGGACTCTGCCGGACATCCTCGATACCAACGGACCACCCTCCGAGCTCTAGTTGGATGGGCTCCTCACTGGACCCTGCTGTGTATCCCTGCGAACGAAGATGGGAACCCCACCTCTGGTGTTCACTCACTGTCGGGTGCAGACGGTGCTATAGGAGTCGGGATAGCATCAATGGATCTAGCCATGGCACATCTTGATTTATGCCTTAAACTAGCCATACCTCTTGCCATTCTCATAACTAAATCCGAGTTAGGGCAACGTGCGCTACTAAAAGACAAACTGAATATAGTATTCACCAAAGTTAAGGCTATGGGTAGGATACCGAAGCTGCTTACTTCCACAGCACGCGACGAAGATAGCCTTACAGAGGTGTCTGAAAACGATATACAGAAGGTCAAGGGCGAAATAATCGATCCTATTGCCAAGTCTACCGACCCATTATCCATTGTTCCGATCGTACTCACAAGCGCCGTCAAGGGTATAGGTATCGGATTGACCCATGCTTTATTAAGAAGCTTACCAGTTCCGCCCTTACCTACGGCTCGAGACTTTGTCCCCCTTGCTTTGAATCCGGAGCAACCAGCTGCTCTATTCCATATTGACGAAGTTTTCGAAATGTCGTTGAGCCGTGCCCAAAGCACCGCATCTTCTACGTCGGGTGAGAGTGCTCCAGTAGTGACGGGATATCTACGATTTGGAAGATTATCCATTGGCGATAGGGTTGTATTAGGTCCTTTCCCAGGGGAGGATGAAGATGCCGGTGCTCTAGTTCCAAAGGACTACCCTTCGCCTGGGTACGGCCTGTCGATTCCACATCCATCATCTGCAGAATTTGCCCGGCTTAGTTCTCGTCTCACGCTGTCGGCCTCTAAAATCGAGGGCGAATGGCGCCAAGCGACGATTGTAAATATCCGCGACCTGAGACTTCCGGTGCAAACAATCGAAGCAGGACAAGCAGGCTCTATTCAAGTAGTGTTTAACGACCTTCCCGAGGAATCATCCGATATTAATACCACCCTTGAAACTCCAAGGATATCCAGTGCTCGACTCCGCAAGGGACAGGTCTTAGCGGTGCCTAGTCAACACATGGTTGACACGGGTCTCTCACTCCAAGCCGCCTCTAGTTTGATAGCTTCTTTTAAAACATCGGATGTCAAGCTACTAACAGTCAATAGTCTAGTGAACGCCTACGTGGGGATGGTACGTGCTGCTGTTCGGATACTAGGGGTAAAGCGCCAAAAGTCCGATTTTAGTGCACAGAGAGTCGCGACGGAAGACAATGACGATGTGTTCAATATGAATGACCATATCGAACTTGAGCGTACCAAGTCGGAAGCAGACCTAGACGAGTACCAAGCGGAGTACCATGTCTCGCTAGAGCTCCTAAACAACAGAGAATGGATTGAACTAGGGTCTCAGATCATTCTTGTAGAAGGGGGATCTAAAGATAAGTCGGGGCTCGAGGGTTACGTCGGTCGGGTGATTGAAATTGGAGAATGAATAATAGATCTTATAGTAGTTATAGAGGCCAACCCCGGGATATCAAAACGGGGACGAGTAGCGATATAACGATAGTGACTTATTTAGTATTATTTGAGATTGTATCATCTAGTGCCTTAGGCTAATACACCACGAATGTTCATACATAGCTGTATCGTACTACCAAACGCCAACCAATGCTCGCAGAAACATAACCGAACCATCTTAGTGCTGCTATGCTCTCACCAGACCGTAAAACAGCGTCCACGTCAATATGTATCCCGCAAGCCCGCTAAAGAGACCGCCCGTCCAGAATTCAAACTGAGTACGGAAGTATCTGCTCGTGTCGAAGAGGCCATGGCCTGCCTTCAGCGACGTAGGTGCGACACGGATCGTGTAGAAGAGGACCGTGGTGAGGATCGTGAAGATGAAGTAGAATAGGAAGCCGTTGTAGGATTCGAGGCCGAGGATGCCGGCTGCGGCGCCGAATATGGATGCAGTAAGGGTCTGGAGGTTGGATAGAGTCTAGTTGGGGAGATATTTTTAGTATTTTGTTTAGCTGGGAGGTTATTGGGCTACTGCGTTGAGGTACGAGCTAGGTATTGTGTGAACGGTAAACTGACCCTGGAGTTGTTTATGATGGACTCGGGCACGAGAGGTGCGATTTGGAATTCTCGTTCTGTCGGCATGGCTGCGCTAGTTCTTGGCCTATCCTTTCCTGTCTACACTTTCTTTTCTTTTTCTTCCTGCTGTTCCTTCTCGTCGCTCAGGTCCTGTCAAAATTGGGCGTTTGTGGTTTTGGCGTCGCAGTACGAAATACGTAATGTTGAAGTCGAAGGTTTAGTGGAGACGCTGCTGGCGAATAGCGTGAGGCTGCTAGCCCTGTAGCCCCCGGGAAGGCGGTTCGAATTCTACTACCTTAGGTACCTAGGTACCTAACATAGTGTAGCGCCTTGCGGAATCTCACAGGAGCTTTATGTAAGCCGACTTACATGGTGCTAATCTAAGCCATCTTTAACCTACATGTACCTTACTATTATAACATTGGTAGGGAATTTCCAAATACTTTTTCTAGTTGCACTGGTTTAGATTTTGTCAAGTCTATAGTAAGTAAATACTGCCTATCAAACTTGGTTAAAGGTCAAGTAACCTAAGATACTTCCATAAAGGAGAATATAAATAAAGAACCCTATTTCTAGAAGACTCTAAGTAATGTGTCTTACTAACTATATGGTAAACTCGGTTTCATAAACAAATTCGAAACTCAATACAGGGTTTACACGGGCGTCTAGTAAGTATACTCTACAGATAGGCGTTCGAGGCTAGGGCGGTAATTGGGATCCGCTTAATAAGATTTTGGGGATTTTCATCCATTGAGATGGGACGAATGTCTATGTAGTGTAAAGATGCTCCATGCGCAGGGTTACGTAAAAAGGATGTGAATTATCGTGGCCATACATGCTAACTAGGCAGAAAAATAGGAGGCTATATTTACAACAACACTACCTTCTAACACTGTCACACATAATTCCCATTCTTATCGGAGGAATGGAAAGAACGGGGAAGCCTGGGGAAAGTCTACGTACGATATTGGCTGAATTAACAGGAGTGTGGCGCTGGGCTTCGTTAACTTACCAGGCGGAGCATAAGCAATCCTGCGGCGGGAAACAAGCGCCAAGTAAGCAAGCAAAGATGTTTCTGTAAGGGATCTCTTTGAGGCTCTTTAGAGGAGCAAGTACATATTCTAATAACTATTTTCGAGGAGAGCAGTTTGTAGATTGTGGAGCACTACTGGGTTATAAAAAGACAAACATATTGCTGAACTAATTCAAGTACTAACTATTAGTTGAGTTACGTTAACTACCTAGTTATCTATTAGAAAAGAAAGTTTATAGGAGATGGTAACTCTTTGATCTGAAGAGCAGCATTTATAGATATATACTGGCATACAGCTCCTAAGCATCTCCAAATAATAACAAAAAATTAAAGTAAATTGCAAAAATATGATCAATGACCCCAACCCGATTTGAACGGATAACCTTTCGATCTGGAGTCGAACGCGCTACCGTTGCGCCATGAGGCCAGATGAAAAATTTTGCCAAAATATGATCTATATTCCTGACGTTGGAGAGCTTAGCGGGACTATCCGAAAAATCACGCTGGGGGTCCATAGGTAGCTCGTAATTGGCTGCCTCTGAAGGGAATGGAATGATGTTCCTAAATTTACGTTTCCGTCGGATCATTGGTTCATACCGGACCGCAAACGTTTGGCTAAAGTTGACTGCAGGCGCTAGTGTAGGCATGTGTATGTATGTACGTACATACAATTCCGCTAATTCTGCAGTTCTATGTAGACATTCCTTCCATGACGAAACTACACTGCACTGCACTGCACTGAACTGGATACTGCGGATGCTGCTGGATACGGGGCTTCTATGGGGAAAGCTTAACCCCTGGGCGGGTTCTCGGACATTACTCACTGCGTATCAGTTTGGTATCCGCCTAGTATCCGCGTACTGCTAGGTATACATCTTAGCTACTTGCCTAATTAGATCATTATGCTACCTTTTAGGGATGTTAATCTAGTATGTTAATCTCATGTGTACATGCGAGTCAAATGAACAAAGCACTTGACAACCTCTTTTTTCCATTAACCACTCCGTTCCTTTTTACCGTTCCTTTCACTGTTATTGTTCCTTTGCAAAAAACCCCCCATCTCTTACGTATTCCCTTAGCTAGATTAATTATACTGTCACTCTTTTTTAATAATTGAATCAAGCCTTGCCATTTACAGTACGACTGGTTGCACATTGAGCAAATCTCAGTCGTCTCGCGCCAGATGGACGCGATCCGTCGTGCGACACTTACAATTACATGGAGACTCACGTAGATGAGGGCACGCCTTTGAGCAACTACCTCGAGGGTATGTATGCCAGTTCAGTGCTATATCTTGGCCCCTCAATTTATTCGCTAGAGCATCCTTCCCTTGGCGGCCGAAATGCCCGGAGCTCCCACAGTCCTAATTATGGTTACAGGCACGGGGGAAAGAGAAGAACCTCAGTGGCAGGAACCCGACGACGGTAGGAATTACGATACCTCGCCATCGTCAAGTCCACCGCGAGAGTTCGCCCCGAGAGGGTTTGCTAAAGTTCGGAAGAGGTTTCGGGAGCATCTCCCTAGACCCCTACATATCGATTCCAACAATATCCCATCCCGTCTCAACTTAGACGAGTTCCATAACCATGCCTCCCCTATTCTCGATGTCCTACGGCTGTTAGTCGAGGCAGTAACTTCATCTATCGATCATGCTCGATCGATCGGTTTCCTTGAGCGGCTGCGCCTTGCAATCATACAGTCTCAACTTTTAGACAACCCCTTAGTATTAGGTTATCAAGCCTCGGAAGACCCTGCGCTATCGCAACCGACTGGCGAACCAAACTTTCATGGTATTACAGTCCCCGGCGCCGTCGCTGCTATTGTGTTCGGCTTCGGTACGGCCTTGCTTGTCCGTTGGTTTTCGCTAGGGGGGTTTATACCAACATGGAGGGGGTCAATAGCTTTCGTTGTTGTGGTGTCTATAACATCTCTAGTCGTGAGAGCATACGTACGAAGGCAGATTTTAAGAAATATCCAGAAGCAAGGACTATTAGAAGCCTCGACATTCTTCTCGCTCTCCCGAGAGTATGACTGCGCAAACAGTGCAGCACTAAACTTCGTAATGGAGGTGGAACTAGTTGCCCGTGGATATCGACTGTAAGTCTATTTTGCTCCTAAATGCTTAGCTTAACTGGCTAATCTATAAATAGGAGCACACCCATCCCCCCTATTAGTCGACTAGAGAATAATGGGCAAAACGTCAAGTGTCTTCAGCTTAGGAAGGCCCTCCACAACAGCCTGGCGGAAGTCATTGCTAAATATTACCAAGTGGCTTTTACGATTTGGGCATTCGCGGAACAGACCGAACTGCTGCAACTACAATCCCAATATCAATTCACAGTCGCCGATGTGGTGGAAAGATTTCAGGTGTTTTCAAAAACTGATGCCCAGGATGCCGAGAAGTTACAACCTTTAAAAGATGCCGCTTTCCTGTTCCACGATATTCGGAAGATGTTTCTAAGCGGTCTACTTGCTCTTCACACCGTCGGCAACGATTCTGATCGACTCCGTTTTACGACTATATTAGAAGCATTCGAGGAATTAAATACGGTCACGAAGCAAGCTTATACGCGAGTGAGGAATATCCTGGCTGATAATGACTGTAAGTGGGCCCTATAATTTCTGTAACTGCCGTTTCCTAATAGTGGAATTATAGTCCAAATTCCCAAAACCCCTCGGAGTCCCGAGACGCCTAGTCATGATCGATGGCGTCACCAAGTCCGCAGATTGAATTCGATGACTATGAATATCCGTAGTGTACAGGCTAAATTACATCTCCTGCGCGAGGAGTCATCCAAGGCTTTGAACGAAGCTGATGATATTACCGATTTGGGGCCATTGTTTATGGCCCAGTACGAGTCGATTGGACAAGATCTACGGGATCTAATGGAAGCATGGCAGACAGGAAAGGCTTCGCTAGCGTCTGGAATCGACAGAAATGAGAAACGCCTATCATCTATGGGTTCTACGCTCATGTCTCCCTTAAGTACGATGAGTGGACGGACCATAGCGGAAGAGGATGAGAACAGCCAGGACGAAGGCGTTGCTGACGCATACAAAAAGCTTACTGGGGGATCTTCGCCGCCATCAGAGCCGGAGCCAGAAGTATTTGAGGCTATCTCGATTCCTCGCCCAAAGAGTTTATTTACGCGGGAAGAAAGGATAATTAAGATGAGAGAGGACCGCAAATCTAAAGAAATTGCTAAGGCAAAGGCCGAAGCCCAAAGGGGTATGATGCGAGAGCTGCAAGGAGTATTAGAAAGGAAGCCCGGACGTGGTCGAGTCTCTCTTTGAAAATTTTCGTTAACACTGTATCATTTCGACAAACAGCACCAGCTGGGCCCAAGGCGCGGGTAACGATTAGATTATGAACTGGGTCATCGGTTGTAATATGGCGCATTTGGGATGGAGAGCGATCCGATTCGAAGTTGACTTCGTCATGGCGTTTGCTTTAGTTGGTTTTGGGGGGGGGGGGATTTACTGCATAAGAGAGCTGGTCATCCATACGATCTTTGCCTATAATGTCTTTTCTATGTTGCGAGTACATACACATAAATCAGTCGCCTAATTAGGCGTATACATAAGGGACATACATAATAAAACCTCACTTGAGAAGACACGATGAAGACTGCTTCGTACGACGTAAGTGCGAATTAGGGGTACATATAAAACAGCTACATGTACCTATGCCTCCTTAAAATGTACGGTGTACATCACAATGAGAGCTACGGCTGGCCCCGTAAGTTAGGTACATAGTGTAAGTACCAGGCATACCGCTGTTACCTATACTATGGTAGTTAAGGTGGGGCATTCGCGCGTCTGCCTTCAATTAAAGACGCGTCCAACCACTCAACGCGTCTCCGTTCCCCAGCTTATCCCACTAATTTCTAGAATTGTATTTCTTGCCAAATATTCTTCAGCATAACCAATTTTAGGGTACCTTCCCGACAACAACCTCAGTTACGAACAATTCTTACGACAGTAATCACATCTCGAGTCTTCCTTTTACCGATCTATATTAGTCGTTTGCAGACACCCAACTTTATTAACGCCCTATTTTATTATCTTCTGTCTAAAAATTAATCACCATGTTAGAGGCACGACTCGAGCAGGCCCAGATCCTGAAGAAGGTCTGTCTACCCAATTGTGTAGTTTCCGCTATCAATAAAGCTGACAGATTATAGGTGGTCGATTCCATCAAGGATCTGGTGCAGGATTGCAACTTCGACTGCAATGACTCGGGCATTGCGTTGCAGGCCATGGACAACTCCCACGTCGCCCTTGTGTCGATGATGCTGAAGGCTGAAGGCTTCTCTCCTTACCGCTGCGACCGCAATATTGCCCTCGGTGTAAACCTCGTCTCCCTCACGAAAGTTCTACGTGCAGCACAGAACGAAGATATTCTCACATTAAAGGCTGAAGATGCGCCCGACTCCCTCAATCTCGTCTTCGAGAGCAGCGAGAACGACCGTATCAGCGAATACGACTTGAAGCTCATGGATATCGACCAGGAGCACTTGGGTATCCCTGAGACGGAGTATGCTGCGACTATCTCTATGCCCTCGTCCGAGTTCAGACGTATCTGTACGGATTTGATGGCAATGTCCGAATCTGGTAAGTGGCAGCTATGCTCTTCTCTCGATTAGAGTTAGGTATTATGAAGAGAATATGGCTAACGCGTACAAGTGACGATTGATGCTACCAAGGATGGAGTCAAATTCTCCTGCAACGGTGATATCGGCAACGGTGCTGTTACCCTTCGAAGCCACCAAAACGTCGACAAGCCTGAGCTCAACATCGACATCGAGCTCACCGAGCCGGTCGGCCTTACCTTCTCCCTCAAGTACCTAGTCAACTTCTGCAAAGCCCAGGCTTTATCCAGCACCGTCAAGATCTGCTTATCCAACGAGGTGCCCCTTCTAGTAGAGTATGGACTGGCCGGTAGTAGTTATTTGAGGTTCTACCTCGCTCCCAAGGTATGTGATACCACGACCCCTGATGCTATATCTGACACATTACTAACACTGAACCTATAGATTGGTGACGAAGAGTAAAAAATCAAGCAAGACATAAGCTAATGAGAACTACGAAGATACCACGTCGATATTTGGTGATGGTAGACTACCACGGGACTTGCCATGGAATTTTTCGTGCTCTACGAAATGGATACGAATGAATACCGTATGCAAAATGTTAATTGCATTATTAGTATAGGGCTTCTTGGACGGCATTGACTTTAGATGCAGTATCAATCCATAGCTTGCGAGGCGATTAAGGACGAGATAGGCAGATTAATGGGCTTTAGAGCCCTAATATAAATTTATTTTCTTACCGAAGATGGAGGTAACAGTTAGCTCGCGTTGGTGTTGAAGTTACCTACGATACTGAAATAAACTGGATGTACCTCACGTATACCATGTGCGGTGACAGGGACAGTAGGGAGCAGCTCAAAGAAGCTTAGTGCGGGGCTATCCGTCATGGCGGGGCACTTCGAATAAGCTTAGACTCAGCTTTTCAACGGTCACTTATCGGAAGAGAGTCATGCGCCTTATTGTCCTCGGCACTCGGCGGAGGTTATATTATTATCACGGCTTCCGTCTGAACCCTCCGCTCTTTCTCTGATGCTTTAGATACTCTTTCGAACGGATTTGTAGAACATCCCTAACCAAATAACTTTACTTCCTCTAATAGGTACACTTGCACAATTCACATTATCATCTTCCTACCAACCGTCCGCATGAGTGCCGAACCACCATTCGTCCCGGAGACGAGCGTCTTAGCCGTCGCCAGCCATGTAGGGAAAAGCCAATGCTTCTTCTAGCAGTCAGTTTCCTATTTTCTAGTAGCTAATATCCCTCTTTGAAGGTTGTCTCAGGGTGAGAGTTTTAGATTTACACTACCAAGATCGTCGACGACATTTCCGTTAACACCAGATTTCCCGTGGATAGGAACGTAGGCAATAAGATCGCCGTCTTTGCACTACAGTCTATGGGCTGCGATGTCTCTGCTATGAATACCGTGCAGTTTAGTACGTACATATTTGTTAATCGGTATCCCATAGTCGAGTATCCTATGTTCTAACATGAGTGTCAAACGCAAAGGCAATCACACGGGTTATAAGCAATGGAAAGGCACGCGCGTGTCAGCACAGGAGATCACGGATCTGTGGGAAGGTCTCAAGCAGTCATACCTCGATGACTTCGACATGATGCTCTCGGGGTACGTTCCTGGGGCAGCTGCCGTCGAGGCAGTCGGAAACATCGGAAAGGAGCTCAAGCACAAGTCGAAGGCTCAGAAACCAGGAAGCTTCTTCTGGGTGCTAGATCCGGTCATGGGCGATAATGGACGGCTTTATGTCGCAGAGGATGTCGTGCCTGCGTATAAGAACCTGATACAATATGCCGACCTTATCTTACCCAATCAGTTCGAAGCTGAGTAAGTCCATTGCTTTCATGTATACCTTTCCTTCCTAGATAGACGAATGAGGACCTCGGTGAATTCCGGCCAAGGAAACGGTAGTTGATGAAGGAGTGGGAGTACGTTAGCTAACAAGCCCCTTTTTCGGTAGACTCCTTTCCGGCGTGAAGATTACCGATTTTGCCTCTCTTGAGAATGCGATTCGAGTTCTACACCAAGACTTCGGCGTCCCTCATATCGTTATCACATCCGTGTCCTTACCGTCCATCAACTCATCTTCTTCTACGGAGACAACCCGTACCATGTCAGTCGTGGGTTCAACCATGACTTCGGACCGACAGCCCCGACTCTTCAGAATCACGTTCCCGGTGTTTGAGTGCTACTTCAGCGGAACAGGGGACATGTTCGCGGCGCTGATGGTAGCCCGCATGCGTGAGGCGGTAACCAACTACGACAAGCAGAGCAGCGGGAATGGAAACGGGCCGCTAGTGGAAAAGCTCTCATGGCTTAGTCCCGACGACGCTGATGCTCTAGACCTGCCGCTCGCGAGGGCAGCAGAGAAGGTCTTGGCTAGCATGCACGAGGTTTTAGATCGTACATGTGCGAGCTTAACGGCTGTGATGGTAGAGAAGCAGAAAGACAAAAATCTAGACGAGAAGGCACTACATCTCATAAAATCGAGGGCTTCAGAGTTGAAACTCGCGAGAAATCTAGGGAGTCTACGCAATCCCAAGGTGGAATACCGCGCGGAAAAGGTGTAAATGAACTTGGGTATTGTACTGAGAAAAGGGACCAGGCTAGATTTGTGACATATGGGCATTAGGCTACCTACCTATACCACATCATAGAATAGAAATGTGACTAGATATCTATCACTGAACACAGGATTGAATGGGGTGATGCTGTAGAAGATGCCTTGGCTAGTTTGAAGATGTGGTTTTTAGAATGCTTATTGCAGGATTTATGTTCGTTTCCTTCATATCTCATCCTCTATACATGGATGAGCTAGACTCTTCTTCCTCTATGAAAGAACCCATATACTCGTCTATGTCCCATCTAGTTGATCAGCTAGTCAGTCAGTTGGCTAACAAACTTGACCAAATAGCCGGTGGCCGTCTCCCAGTAACATCTAAGCCTTCATATACTCATCGTATATCATACCAGTCACACCATACCCTCCATATTCCCAACCCAAGACAGCACCCTTAATTCGTGCCCGTACTCCCAAACCCCCCCGCCCCCCGCACGCTCTCCTCCAGCTCCTGCACCTCCAACACCTCGGGCGTATAAATCCTCTCCACCACGAGCTGCGCCACGCGGTCCCCCTCCGCGACGGCGAAGTCCGCGTCCGAGTGGTTGAACAGCAGCACCTTGACGGGACCCCGGTAGTCCGCGTCGATGACCCCCGCGCCCGTGTCGATGAAGTGCTTGGCTGCTAGCCCCGACCGCGGCGCTATGCGCCCGTATGTGCCGCCCGGCACGGCGATCGCTATGTCCGTCTCGACTAGGGCTTTGCCGCGCGAGGGGATCGTCGTGGGGTGGGCTGCGTATAGGTCGTAGCCCGCGGAGAAGGGACTGCCGCGCGTGGGCAGTTTGGCGGCTGGGGAGAGTTTTTTTATTAGGAGGGGGGGGGTTTGGTTGAGGTTCGGGACGGGGGTGGTGGTGGTGTCGTTGGAGGGAGACATTGTTTCGGTGGTGGTGTTGGTGTTGGTGGTGGTTGTAGCTGCGGTTGTGGTTGTGGGAGTGGGAGTAGGAGTGGTCTTGACTCTTTTCGCGGGCGGTGAGGTTGGCGGCGATGTTACGGATGCAGTAGTGGTCATAGTCTTAGGACTTAGTATAGAGTAATTAGATGATTTAGTTATGTAGAAGGAGAAGTTTACTATGTTTGTTTGAACTGTGTTTTGTGGGAATCGGGTTGTAGCAGTTGCGGTGAAGAAAGATTTACACTGCAGCGGAAAGTGGGATATACATACCGTAAATAGGTACGTAGCGGTGGGACGCGGGTGCGGCGACGCGTTGAGGGGCGTTTAGGGAAGAGCGTTTGATTCTAATTGGCCAATGGCTAGACACCGTACTGTATTGGATGCCAAGAATTACCTAATGTACCCCTAAGCACTTAGGTCTCAGGTACGTAGGTGTTGTCAACCGTGATACATCATTCTTCGTTTCCGCCATCTTGGAATCATAGATACATCACAAATGGGAAACCCCCGAGATGCGTTATTCTAAAATTGTCTTTGGTGTTCGCGTAGGATAATGGTAGTCATTAAAACGCCACCTAAGTTGATCTTTAGGCCTCTCCTTTTTAAACAGAATAATTGAACTCAAAAGCCCCTGATCTTTAGATATTGAGCCTGATTAACTAGTTATAGAGAATACACCTCCTAGTTTGATTTGATACATAGCTACATGTATAGTCTGTGCAGTGTTTTGCATTTGTATGTACATGTGCAAATCGTGAAACCGGAAGCGAAAGCTTGGGCATATCATTCATCCAAGTCTTTACCAAAGTCGATTAGCCGGAGCTTCGTAGAGTCTCTAGGGTGAAACTGTGCAACTTTAGATCTGACCAGAAACCTTGCAGCTGCCGTCTCCTTAGGAAGCTGGACGTAGACGGCTGAACTATCACCGTCGGATTGTGCTAAGGCGTTGAGTAATTCTTCTGTTAAGGTGCGCATCTCCTTACCCGCGGCTGTGGCTTCATCCCGGCTACCCGCCTTAGCTCTCTCTGTTGGCTCGCCATCCTCTCGTATACCCCATATCTCATCAATGCGTCGCTGTCGTTTATCTTCATCGGGATTCTCCTTTGCCTTTTTTAGTTTGCCCTGAGAGCTAAATCCTGCGGCGAGATCACTCCCATCGATATCCATGATATCGCCAACAACAGGGCCTCCGAGCTCTTCGGCGGCAAGCATTCCTGCAAGGTGCTCGTCGATAAACTTCTTCAGCGCTTTAAGAAGCTTAGAAGTTTCCTTGTCGTAGTGCTTTTTCTTTTGCTTTAGCTCGTTTATTCGTTCTGCGGCTATATCCTCCGGTCCCATCTCCATTCGGCTTTCCAATCCATCTCGCAATGATTGTATGCGATTGCGCAAACTCTGCGAAAGGGCTTTCTGATCTTCAAGGTTGGACTTCTCCACCTCGAGTCGTCGCTTGGTCTTCTCAACCGAGTCTTTATGAGAAGCTAAATATGCCTTTGTCTCTTCCACAGTCTGGTGGGTTTTGCGGAGTGCTAGAAGAGCAGGCAATAGAGATTCCGGAAACGGAAGGAATGGTGTTTGCGATGCCAACTCATCGTAAGCTATCTTCATGATATCCCAAGGCGCTGTTGGGGGGTAAGACTGGCTTGTGGGATGCGCACTTGGAGTAGCGCGCAGCTCGTTTAGCGCGGCCTCATGCTCCCTGACTCTCTCCTGAAGCTCCCGCACCGTAGCTTGGAGATGGGATGCATGAAACAGATCCGAGTCGTCGCTAAGACGCGCTCCGCTATCCATTTCTTCGTCGTAGTATTTAATGATTCAGGCTGCCAAGACAAAGCCTCTAATACGTCGGAAAACGATATTTGCAGTAGGGTAAAATGCGGTTGATGTCTTGCAGCTTGCAGTTCGTAATGAATGTGTATCAAATATTTCCATATTGCAGAAAATATGCAGCTAGCAGTGTTCAGCTAAAAGCCATGGGTTCAAGGGGATGCCAAGAAATGCAACGCAGGCCAAGTGCCGATGGATCTGCGGTACAAACAATCCTGAAGTAACTCTTATTGATTAATCCTAATCCTAACGAATATACACGCAGTATATTGGTATAATATTTTGGGAAAAGTCTTTTAAACTTAACAATATACAATTAACATTAACTAATGAATTCTTTGATAGCAAAAACTCAAATTAGAATTGTCAAGTTTAAACTCCGGGAATAATAACTAGTAACTAAGAATAGTAAAACTACACACTAAAAGAAATTGACACTTTTTGGTGTACACGGTGTGTTGTACGACATAACATACGTACATATGTACCTATGTAGGTATGTACAGTAGCAGAGCGAGATAATTGGAATGAAAAGAACTTACCCTGTTGACGTACAGGAAATTTTGGTGAGCAAACACTATAATAAGAAGTAACTACCTCACTACATAGTATACATAGAGGTATAGACGAGGCTAGCAAATACCATATTATTAAGGTAAACAGGCTCACCGTAATAGCAGAGTGCACTGAGAGCGCAAAGTGCAGAGTGCAGAACAGGAGCTGAACTCAAAAACGCACGGTGGCACTAGAGCCAATTAGGTGGGAATCCATGACGCTTGGACATTACCTCCCTAAGATTTTGTGTGGAGGAGCCCCATTAGTTACTTAGGTACCTAAGGTAAGTACCTTTTTGCAAAAGCAGCAAAAACAGCAAAAGCAACCGTGCCCACTGTAAGTTAGATCTTTCTTGCATTCGAGTGAGACAACCTTTATGTAGACAACCTCCAACCTACAACACGCATCTCGCCTCCTTCAATTCAATCTTTATCCTCCCCCCCCCCTTTCCGTCCTTCTTCGCAAGCCGTATCACCCCCTATCGCCTACGTTGCGAACTTAGCACTGCACCTCTTTTTTTCTGCCCCTTCCCCCCCTTCTATTACTATATTTTACGTTTAATTCCCCCATCGTCCCGCCTTCTTCCCCTTGTTGAGGCTTGTTGAGGTAGTTTCGCAATCAAGCTTCTCTTAAAAGTGACTACGAGATTCTGTCGCTTATAAAATCCTCCTTTACTGCACCTATCCGCAGCAGGAGGTAATTTTTATAATCGCTTTGGCGCATCTCAGTTCGCCTCGAGACGCCAAACGCGACGCGGGTCGACCCTGTCCTCCACCGCCCTATCAAAAAGGTATTACCTACTGGAGAGGCAGCTTCTTCTTAGAAAAGGTTCAGGCTTAAGAAGGCTTAAGAAAAGGAAATCGGCATCGAGATATCTGCCTAAGGTGTTTCCTATTTGACGGAGTAAAAGGTTTGAGAACTGACTACGTCTCTCTGATCCTGCCACTTATTTCCAATCCACCACTCCTACTTCGTCTACTTCGTCCGTCCTTCCATACTCTACCGCCGACTTGATCACCACATATCCGTCTTGGTCAAGCTAGCAATCCTCTACCTCCATCAAATCGCCCTCAGCTACCGTCAGGTCATCACTATTCTCGTCCTACCAATATTCCGCCTTTGCAACACGAGCGTCCAGGTCCCAGCCGGATCTCTCATATCACTCTTCTCGTTGTCCCTGTCGTCACCTAACCTGACGACCCCGATCTCGTTCCATCATCGACCCTACCTTTCAAGTCCGACCTGACCTCTAGATCCCGCATACAAGCACTCATCAACTTGAGGGTACTTGAGCCATATCACGTTCCGAACCACTACACCTGCACGTTTTCCTTCGAAAACCCTCAAGGTGTAGATAAAAAAAAAAGTCGATAATTCAAACTCAATTCGACCGTCTAAACGGCCTACCGTAGCGTCCGCTCAAGAGTGAACAAGTTCATAGAACAATATGTCTGCCTCGCCTTCTCACCCTACTAATCCGGCTAAACGCCCTCTGGAGGATGCCTCCTCTCCTTCCCGGGGCATTGATCAGCCCGAAGCCAAACGGCCTGCCCTTGACAAAGTCATTAACAACGGAGATAATGACAAGGATATTGAGCTCCCTGAGAGCAATGGTGATGGCGTATCGGTACCGATTGGAACTAATGGCACAGCCAAGCCCGAGGATACCAATCAGGACAAGGCTGAAATCAAAGATGACCAGGGCGATACTGTCGTACCTGATGTTGAGGAAGCCAAGTCCGCCGTAGACGCCGCAGTTTCCGGACCTACAGGCGTGTCCGGTGCCGCCGCGACCAACACTCACGATGAGACTACATGGATTCATATCCGTGCTGTCATCTCCAGCCCTGAGGCTGCTACCATCATTGGTAAAGGTGGCGAAAACGTTTCTAATATCCGGAAGCTATCTAGTGCCAAGTGTACCGTTAGTGATTACCAGAAGGGCGCTGTAGAACGAATACTTACTGTTAGCGGAGCTGTTGAGGCTGTGGCCAAGGTATTTAACCAACCACTGATCTTGTAACATTTCTAAACCCCAGCTAACATTGCCTTTAGGCGTTCGGTTTGATTATTCGAACCTTGAATAACGAACCCCTGACGGAGAAATCCAACGCTCAGTCCAAGACATATCCTCTTCGACTACTCATACCTCATGTGCTTATCGGGTCCATTATCGGGAAGGGCGGTGCCCGCATTCGTGAGATTCAAGATGCTTCAGGAGCGCGGCTCAATGCCTCTGACTCGTGCCTACCGTTATCCAGCGAGCGTTCCCTCGTAGTCATGGGCGTAGCTGACGCTGTTCATATTGCTACTTATTATGTAGGAAGCACGCTCCTCCAGCAACTTAACGAACGCTTCGGCGGCCCCGCCGCGTCGGCCTATGCCACTCGGAGTGGTGGTCCCACTGGCGTCGTGCCCGGAGGAATGCAAGTGGTCCCGTACTGTCCTCAGCCTGCTGGCGGCAACTTTGGTCATCGCGAAAACTACGGTCGACGACCCGATCCCCGAGCCCATCACATGCCGCCGGCGCCATATACGCAACCCTACCACCCGCATGCGGCCACCCCGCAACCTAACCCGAGTGTCCCGATGCACTACGCACCCCAGGCAGCTGGATATGGTGCCGCACCGCACATGCCGCCTCACCACGCTCCTCATGTGGGTGGCCCCCATCCTCACGGCGGTCCTCCAACTCAGCCAATGCACGGCGCTGCTATCGCAGGAGCGCCAATGACTCAACAGATCTACATTCCCAACGATATGGTTGGTGCCATCATTGGTAAGGGTGGTCAAAAAATCAATGAGATTCGGACAATTAGCGGTAGCGTGATTAAGATCAACGAGCCGCAAGATAATAGTAATGAGCGGCTAGTAACAATCACGGGAACCGAAGAATGTAACAGGATGGCACTGTACATGCTCTATTCTCGACTGGGTGAGACACCTAAAGCACCACGCGGCCGCGCGTAACAACCGTCAACAGCACTAATCATAACCATGGCGAGCAGAGAGCGAAAAGCACCGTATTTAACGACTAAAAAAGAAAAAATATCCCGCCGGCTCTCAGCGGTCGTTTTCGAGTTTTGTCGCGTGGGGGCATTTTGTGTTTCAGCACATCGCGTTCATTGTTATCTGGTTCAGAACCTCTTTGATGCATCGCCCCGGGGAGGAGGAAGGTCACAGGAGAAGGTGGCGTACATGGCTGGGTCGCTGGTAGCTTCATGTGGTTTTTCAGGTAGTTGGGCAATCAGATTTTGGCCTTAAAAGCGGTAGTTCCGCTTGATAGCGGCAGGCAAACGGACGTTAGCGAAATGATAAGCTATTTCATCTCATACGATCTCTGCGTCTTTACTGGCAGGTAACAAATACATGTTCTTCGAATGGTTATACAGTCGTCCTATACCTCACGTGTCTTGTTACCCCTTAATACCGTTGTCATCATGAGTCCATGAGTTTTATGTTCATGGTGTAATGGCAGTACATGTTAACCTAGTCACGTTCGGTAGGAGAAAATGTACCAGTTCCAGAGCAGTCTTTTCAAATGATTACTACCAGATTACTACCAGTCCTATCATTATTGTATGAAGATTCCATATCGTTTAGTGTGTCTTATAGTCTATATTCATCTCAGCTTGCCCTTGATATAAAATTTGTCGAATATATCACATCAAATATTCATGGCCTAGTTTGGAGTTCGGAAAAATTCGACGATAATCGGAACTTGTTATCTGCTAATCATGGCACTTAAAAGACTCCTTAGATCGGATACCATAGCCAGGCCGGCAGTAAGAAAGCATCACAAAGGCTTTCGAGTAGAAGTAAACCTACGAGTTGGTCTGTCTAGACTAATGGGTAAGTTGCTTGGCTACTTAGAATTGACTCACTCATACGAATCAATGGACAGTAAGTACTGTGTATCCCCTTCCTTAGAATATCTCCCAAATAACAAGTCCTACTAGATCAAACCTAGACTTAAGCATCTCTTGACGTATGTCCTTATGACTTACTATCTAGTCTTAGAATAAGTCGTAGCTATAGACCACGTCGTTGGAACTATCCCCCCAATCCCGTTTAGATATCTTTGCGCATTCCCAAATAGCATAAAGAAGTGCGAGAAACATATAAATATAGCTATTTCGTTCTTCCGGTTCATGGGGGAAACGAGCTCTATAAGCCTGGTTAGGTTAACTCTTAAGCGTGGGCACGTCAGGAGTAGCTTCTAAGTACTAGAATAATCCATTGGGGGATTAACACACGTAAGGCAGATATTGCTATAAGGGACGGGCACCTGGCGATTCCTAAAGAATCGTCAACTACCATTGTGGAGAGATGAGGACTTTCAGGCCATTATTAGACCCTCACGTGCGCGAATGGAACATCTACTTTTCTTTTATTGACTTGAATGAATTTACAAATCTAGTCATTAGTAAACCGCCGTTCCCTAAAAGGTCGGCGTTAGATACTCGTAAACCAACCGCTACGAGTAATGGGATCCTAAGATATACCAATCCAGGTCCCGGTATTTACGCCTTATACGCTACTTAGCTCCAGAAGGTCTAACAGAATGTCCAATGTAAGTGAATACCTACCTATCTACCTATCTTAGGTACCTTAGGTAGTTGAGATAAACTCCATATAGAGCTGGGGCCGAGGACAGGTCTACAAGGACCGGATGCTATATGTTTACTGGGCTACCCGAGGAACTTACATATGTAATCAATGCTTGATAAAGTAATGTGTTCATACGTAAGTCTAGGTATATAATGCGAATTGTGTCACATGTTATGTTAACTGCCAATGGGTATAGATGGACCGGTGTCGAGTTGGTTGGTTTCGAATAGAGATAATATCTTGCTCCAAATAAAGGAGAGGTAATAATGTATGAATGGGGTATATGTTATTTCTAGGGGAGCTTCATCATGGAGGTACGGTTTCTACGGCGTCCTGCTGGGTTGTGACTTAGAAGGTATGCCGTTATTACTGTCTGCATCTTGTAGCACCCAACTAGCCTGAGAAAATGGGCGAAGGGGTTTTATATCACAGGTAAACATGTAGTTGGCGTGGAAAGGATATCGCGGGACTAAATGTAATATAACTAGTTGAAATAGTCATATAAATATGCCACTCCCCCTTTCTGGAAATATTCCACGAGATATAGGAGGGGGTAGTCGGGGATAAACTCTGTGATACGTGACATATCTCTTGCCTTGCATTCGTTGCTGCAACCTCAAATTACCTAACAATATAAGACACGATGTACTCTTTAACCCCAATAGAGCATTCTCCATGTAAGTAAGACGAGCTCACATCCCGTATAGTAAACCAACGCACTCTAAGTAGTTATACTAATTAGGTAACACATTACACGTTAGTGTAAATAGCATTCCTATATTACCCATTTCGCAAAAAGCTTCGCATATTAACTTATACATTTCTTCCCAGGACGCACGAACCTTCATCGTCGGACATTATATATACTTATATATACAAAAAAAATTTAAATCTCCCTCCCTTACATCTCGGTTCTCCTCAGCCCTACGCCGCGACACATGGAAAATGTACCCTGACGTTCTAGACTTCCCACGCATCTCGCTAACCGCCCCGTCCCCCCTAAACGGCGGAAGGCGGTCAGCGCTAGAAGACATTTGCAATTGTGCGGGTGGCAGGGGGCGCGCAGCGAAGGATTCCTCTGGGCCTGCTTTGGTGAAATTGAATGAATTGAATGGAGGACTCATTGAATGTAGGACCATGCGATCAATCAAATATTGTTCGCTTATACACCTGGTCCGGCTTAGCGAAAAGCGTCTTAAGCGGTGTCGCACATGGACAGGCAAACCTACCTACCTAGGTACCTACTATTATTTCTTCGTCTCGTGTTGTAGGTACTTTTACAGGTTTGCTTTACTACTGTGTGAATCTATATATAGGGGATATGATAGGTGGCGCTGAGCATTGGTCTAGAGCATACGCATATTATACGCTACAATAGTACATAGCGGCTGAACGGGACGTGTGGCAAGCAACAAGCAAGACCCGAATTGAGATATCATTCCCGACATCTCTGTTAATTATAGCGGAGTGGAGTTGGGTTCGATGACGTGAAGGGCGATGTCACGCAGGTATTACCCAATTTACACAATTTGCAGTGCGCATGTCCCTAATAGTGTATACACTAATACCTATATACTACCAAGCAATGGGTCCTAATGCAAAGTCATCAACCAACCTAGTATTCTGGGTCGAGCCAAGAAAGCCTCACGCAGCCTTACGATGGGATGATCCGTCGAGTCGTGTAGAGAAATTAAATCGAAAAGAGGCTGCCGAGCTATCAAGGGCCTGGATGTAACGAGCAAGAACACGCGTGTAACGTAGGTAGGTAGGTAGGTAGACTGTTAAAAGCCGAAGTTGCTTTCGGCCCCTTTTCCCTTCTACACAGTAACAAGTTGGGCGATCTCCCGTCAGAGCAAAAGGCATAGCACCCGTAGTTCTGCCATGTCTGAATGCATTAATGAGTCGGATGATTCGCCGAAAGTCCTAGACTGGCAGACTGGGTAGTTAATTAATTATAACTTTGGTATGCGGTATGGGTTAACTACTTGTACATAGTAGGTAGAATTATTATTATTATTTTATTATTATTATTATTTTATTATTATTTTATTATTATTGTTATTATGGTACAATGCGTACAAGGTATTACCTAATAGCCGCTATACCAGCCTAAGGCTTAAAAGCCGTGCTGCATACATAGTGCCCTACCTAAGCTACTGCAGGAAGTCGCCTTCCTAGATGAGCCCGCGGGCGCCAGGAACAATTGCCTACGCTCCGCGCAATCCTTTTTGTTATGTAATTTGTTAAATAAGTTCGTTTCAAGCGGCAACTTTATGTATTAGTGAAATTGAGTCTTTAAAATGCCTACGTACGTAGTGTAGGCACACACTAATCTATAATTGCCTACTTAGGAAATATACATGTAAGTACCTAACTATTTAAATCTCAACTCATTCAGCCTTGGGCTTCGAGGTAATATGGCAGTATCGAATGCATGCACATAGCAAATGGTCGTTACGGTCCTAACTCGCGCATAACCAGCGCTGCATCGTGACCGCGCCCTGCTCCAATTACTCGATCCAAGTTATTTACGGGTTATTAAATGAGCGATGTCACAACCAACAGTCCAGGTCCCAGGGGTTCAAAAAGCAGGCTTTTTGCATGCCCCTTTCGCTAATTCGTTAGGTCTTCCTTCGCGAGGGTCTTGTAATTTACCCTTTCTAGAACCCATGTAACACATTGGCCAGTCAAATCGATGTGAGATGGACTTTAGGGGCAGGTGGGCTGCCTTAAAGTGGAGATGGAGTTCAGGTGAAATCCAGTGAAGAAATCTTGGCAGGCGGATGTCCATGTAGTTTTAGGCAGCTGGAATGTATCTTTGCTTGTTTATTTGGCTTGCAAGATACCTGTCGCGTCATGAGTGAGACACGAAAGAGATCTAGCCCACGAACATGGCACGCCCCCGTCCACTAGGGGATCGCCTAGGGAACATACCATGCATGACTGGACTAACTGCCAGGTCCGTCAGGCACATTTTGCTGATTTGCTGTGGTATGGGGTTGGAAGACCTCATTTTTACTGGTTCTAAGTGGTTCGGTGGAGAGGATTTAGCCAAGTTGAAAGCAGGGTATCGCGCTGCGAGCTGTGCCTCTCTTACTTGTCCCCAGTTGTACCTGGTCGATCCCTGGTCAGTTCCTGGTCGTCTTTCTTAGTCAACTGAATATCGTCCACCATTTTATCTCACGCCCTCCTGCCCTTTTTCTTCTTTTCTTCTTCCTACATCCAGCCGTAAACCTTCCAAGTCGTCTTCAGACTCCCACACTCCTTTTTAATAAGCCCAGCTCTTGTCAGCCCAACGGCAACTTCCACTCTTTAATCAACCCGCTCCCTTCTCGGTACCTGTGGTCTTCAGTAATTCCAATTCTCCTCACCAACATAATCAAGATGCGTTCTACTACCGCTTTTGCCTCTGCCTTGGCCTTTGCTGCCTCGGCCTTCGCCCAGACTCCCGGTTACGCCGTCCTAACCTCTCCCGCCGAGGGTGAGAAGGTCGCCTCTGGCAAGACCTTCACCATCAAGTGGGAGGCCGGCAAGTACACTGGCCCTGCTACCATCACCCTTCTCGGTGGTGAGACTCCTACCACTCTCACTCCTGGCCCCGTCCTCGCAAGTAAGTGAACAACGCCGGTAATGAAATTATTAATGAACTGGTATTGACAAGCATTTTAGCCGTTGATGTTTCTGAGGGTGCCTTCTCTTGGACTGTTGACTGTGCGCTCGGCACCGAGAAGACCTACGGTATCAAGGTCGCTTCCGTTGCCGACTCTGCGACTTTCCAGTACAGCTTCCCGTTCGCCATCGCTGGCCCCTCGTGCAGCACTGGTGCTGGAGAGTACCCCCAGAGCAGCAGCTCGGTCGCCTCTAGCAGCTCTGCTGGTGGCTACCCCACCGAGGGCTACCCTACTGAGGCTTACCCTACCTTGACCAGCAGCTCCGTCAGCAGCTCTGCCAGCAGCTCTGCTCCTCCTTCTTACCCTACTGCTACCGTCTCTAGCAGCAGCAGCAGCAGCGCCGTCGTTAGCAACACCACCAGCGCTAGCAGCACCAAGGTCCCGACCTACCCTACCGTGACCCCCTCCGGCAATCTGTCCACCACTGCTCAGGTTCCCACTTACGTCCCTACGACCATCATCACCAGCTCCAGCTACGCCGTCGTGACTCCTACCCCCAGCGCCACCACCTCGGCCCCTGCTACCATCCCTACTGCTGGTGCTAGCAACGTTGCTGCTGGCTCCCTGGCTTTGGTCGGTGGTCTTGCCTTCGCCCTCTTCGGCATGTAAGGCGGAATCGCATCTGTTTTCCGTTCGCGATGACGTTTTTAATATATTTGGTTGTTTTACCGGCGAGAGCAAGGGATTGGAACTAATGAACTAATTGACCACATACCGAGATACCTTTCTGAGTGGCACCGGCTGTAGATGTGGACATGAGGTTGGATGCGATGGATATCGTACTACCACTAAATATGTCGATATAGACAGCCTGTTGTACCTGAATATACCCCATGAAAACTCATTGCTTTTGTTATTGCGCACGTGATATCGATTTGTCCAATACGTATTGATTCGAATATTCCCTAGTAAACCGCCGCGCTTTTATTCGACGGTAGTATAGTATCTATGTACTAGCGACAAATGTTATAATCGATATAATTGAATTATCAAAGTTGAGATAAACAGCACCGACGTTGCCAAAAGTTCAAATTCAAGTTTAAGTTTCAACCAAGTCCATCAGAGTTTTTACCTAATCCTGCTCGTCGATGTCATATCCACGTGGTGCGGCGCCTGTGTGACAAGATACAACCGATTAAGGTTATCGCACTGCATCTGCAACCCGGAGCGCGCCCGCGCCCAATCGCCGTCCCTACAGCGCATCTCCCGAATCAGGAAGCCATCGACGACGATCGCGAATGCTACTTTCACATCCGAGTTGAGATGTGGTATCTCCTCGGATCTCTCCATTATCTATCTCGTTTGCTAATTACTATTTTGCTACATACGAGATGATGGTTGAGACGGGGGAGCGCTGCTTGTTTCTGCTTTATTGGCGCGGGTACGGGGGATGCGTAATCCCACGGTCGTCGGTCTAATAGCCTACTTCTGGGTCCTTACTCACTGCCGTACCGGTATTTCGAAACGGGTGTTTGGAATGGAGCTCGCAATAGCCTAACCTACTTCTTTATATCTTGAAACTCTGACTTCTGACTTCTGACAATTAGGATGAATATGTGTCCGTATGGATTTTATAAGCCCATTTTATACTACGCAGCACATGAAGGAATCCCAAGCCATGAGCATATTCATATTGCGAATTCCAAGAAAAAAAGAAAAAAGAAAAACAGACAAGGAATAATCCTAATAGATTTCCCTGATATTACTATACGAAGACCGTGAGATAAGTCCACCCAACAAATTGGTTCATGATCGGCATCACCTCGTATACGATAATAACCACCACATACACCGCAGTTTAAACAGAAGAATTTATTGATTCGTAAATTTCATATTATTTTAGGATCTACATTTTATACCCTACCCTATACTATCGAAGCTATTTTCATTGCCATTTTCATTTCCAATAGTCCTAGCATCCATCTATCCCATCCCATCCCATCCCATCCCAATTTATCCAACTGACAAACTAGGTAACTTATACGGGTATATACCGAAACACACGCGCCCCCTAACGCCAGCCCAACTTCCCCGTGCGTTGGATCGTTTCAAATCCGCAAATCAACTCTAACGCCAAGATTTCGTTTTAAAAAGAGATACTTTTAGTCGTGTACCTAGTGCGTGCCAAGTAATCAGCGCCCGCCAACCTGCCCCTTCGGTACGGGGTGGACCCAGCATAGCCCGAGATTGAGTATGATGGTAACCACGCCGATGACCCAGAAGGCGGTAGCGTAGTCGGTCCCCCCGCCCGTGAACCGGAATATGATAGCAAAAATGACACCTCCGAAGTTACCTCCCGCACCCGTGGTCCCGGAGACGACGCCGTTAGCATGCGGATGTACATGCGGTACGAGGGCAAAGTTGGCCCCGTTGCCCGCTTCCAAGAATAGCGCTGCCAGCGCTACAAGCCCAACCATAGTAGATAGATTATGCGGGTTAACCTGCCCGATCACAACGAGTGCGACGCCGGATATGCATCCGCACACCACGATCCAGATTTTCTTGGCCCAGGCGCTGCGACCCGAGGCCAGGTATAAAACGTCTGCGATGACACCGCCGAGGGGCCGGGTAACCACGTTTAAGAAACCGAACATAGCGGACCAGTTCGCGGCGTTGGTCTGGCCTAGATGTGGGAAGTTCTTCACGTAGTATGACCCAAGTACGGCGTTGATGGCGAGCTCCCCGCCGAATGAGCACATGTACGTCAGGATGTGGAAGGCGGTCTGTGGGGAGAACATCACATCTGAGATCACGCCCCATGTCGGCTTCTGCACAACTTCGTCTTTAGCTACTCCTAGCATTTCGCCTCGCGACATACCGGCTTCATGATCCCAGCCGGCGTGTTTTTGAGACTTCTTGGCGTCCCTCTCGACCTCATGGATACTGTTCCCCCCGCTAGAGCTGGCCTTGTCCGTGATGTTACCAGGGACGTCGATTATGCTATCCGCCGGGCCGGAAGTTGCGTCGCCGCCGTGAGAGGCCAGGTTCTGCTCAGCGTGGAGATGTCGCTCAGACCATTTGCCGGTTGGCGTATCGGGGCATAAGAGCAACATGGATATACCGGTGGCAATCGTTATTACGAGGGGAACGATGAAGGTAAGACGCCATGCCACGCCATCCGAGTAACCTCGGGCCACGAAGGAGTCAAAGACGGCCGGCATGATGAAGTAAGTGATTCCACCACCGGCGTTACCCCAACCTCCGGTTAGGGCGTTAGCGGTACCGACAACATTCTTGTCGAAGAATCCTGTCGACCAGACCTGACAAGGCACAAAAGACCCACCAAGGATACCTATGAAGAATCGGCTCACATAGAGGCCTTGAGCATCGTGAACGAGAGGAGCTAATCCGAGAGGGATCGATCCGACTAGGAGTGTACCAGCGAATACCCAACGAGGCCCAAACCGATCGCAAGCAGGACCGGCCGCAAATCGAATCAACAATCTCCAATACGTCAGCTCGGGAAGGGAACCATGAAACCAAAGTAATTATAAAGCACATACGTTGCACACAACGAGACGATGTTGGAGTTAGCAATCTCGGCCGAGGTAAGATGAAGGTTGGCTTTAATGGTATGCGTCAACTACGAAATTCGTAGTGTTAGTTACTCGCCTCTCTTTACGTGGAATTTCCTAAAAGATCGAGGTACTAACTAGTGGTGGAAATGTATACCACGCCCAAAAGGCAACCATGAATCCCCACCAGGAGAAGAAGAATACACGACCGTAGACATTAAAGACATTTAAAACGGGGACGGAGCGGGCCTTGCGGTTAATCGGGTCGACTTCTGGGGCGGTCCAGAGATAAGACGGCTTCATCTTGAGCGTTCTAAGCCTAAGCCTTAAGAAATCTCACGCTTAGAAATTCGTAGATCCTCACAAAGAAGCTAGCCGTTTAGGTTTTAACACAAAGTTTATAGCGATGGTGACTGCTGACTGGTATAAACTGCAATTCGGTAGGTTGAAACGGGCACCGTATATACTCCTCTGATCGAATAGCATATACTCCTAGACTAGTGAATAGACTTCCTCTGTGAATGAGCATCTCCGGACGAGTCGTCCCTGAAGCGGGTCTAGAGTAACGGTCCCCACCCTAAGATTACACGAGTGTTTTCCGCGGAATATTCTCCTGGCAGATAAACCTCTGACGTGCCGAGCGGAAACGCTTGATCCAGGTACTAGGGAGATAGCGTACCAGAATCGCCCAATGACCGTTGAGATGATTATAACTATAGCGTCAAGGAGGCTCCTTTCTATCGATGGCGTAAGAGAAAGGATAGCTATAGCTAAAGGCTGATCTTGACGGGTCTGATAAGATGTAAGCTCCCAAAGATTGATGATATTTTTACTAAAAGCCATTAGCGTATTCCTGATGACCAGCACGGCTTCCTCTGCCTAGCCGCACTATTCTCGACGTACATCGATAGTGCAAGTGGCTTGCTGACGGAGATATGAAGCAGGTAGCCGGAGATATTACACGAAGTCGTGATACTCTTGAATGGCCTGGCAAATATACACACTGCCGACTCGAGTTGATAAACTCTATTCTGACCTCATCAAGCAAACCTCGTTAACTAATGGTAAACTCGACAACCAGATATCAAAAAAGAGTGACCCTCGAAGGCTAACTTTGCCTTCCCGGTATTATAAATTGGCCCGGGCACGCACCTGGAAGAGAGCCTCTGGCAGCGAATCAGACATGACATAAAAGCGATAAGTTCCCGTCGTAAAAGCAAATAAAACACGCGATATTCGCACACGCCCAGATGACTAGTCAGGGATACGACAGCCAACGCCAATATCAATGCCCTCTTATCTTATCTG
The DNA here is from genome assembly GCA_902805455.1 of Daldinia concentrica. NCBI lineage: Eukaryota > Fungi > Ascomycota > Sordariomycetes > Xylariales > Hypoxylaceae > Daldinia > Daldinia concentrica. Next base: position 750,539 of record CADCSW010000006.1, read on the forward strand.
AAGGCGTCCGGGATCGACGATAGTAGGGCTAAGCCTTATTAGACGACGATTCTGCCTAGCCCAGAGATAAGGATGAGAGCCGTCAGTGGCCTAGGAGTTCAGGATAGAACCACCGTCAGCGATCTCCGCGGGAACGTGGCTTGTGTTAGTTCCGGGTTGCAGAATTCTCGAAAGATCAATCCGGGGTAGGAATGTATCTTCGCGCGCAATGCATATGGGTGCAGCCAGTCCTTTCGTCGCTCGGAATCCGAGGCGTTGGACAAGCCGAAACGACTGGCGCGTTGAGATGCAACTATCCTTGCAAAATGTCAGCTTGTCAGCATTGAGGTTAGACAAGGAGGATGTAATTACCACCCTACGAGCGTGGTATGGTACTTACTTGGTCGAATAACTACCTAAGGTAGATAGATAAATGGAGATGAAACCCCAGATATTGATCAGAATGACTCGATGCTAAGATGTTAGTAATTATGAAGTGTAGGTAGTTTTTCGATTAGCGACATTTATCACTCAAAGGAACCTAAGATTGTTAAGAGACAGCTCCACCAAATTTGATAGCCATACTCTTTTACCCCCTGTCTCCTTTGTCCCCCCACGTACCTGGCTTGGTACATACAGCTTTCATGTGCATATAACGAAATCCAAGGTTTGCTTTATCCAGCCTTACCATCTGGAGTGACAAATCACATTTCAGCCTTACGAATGTTTACTTGGGTAACTAGTCCACGTCCACGGCTTTTGTGTACCTGCGTTCCCGATGTACGACGTAACGATATTTTCAACCGTGTGGACGAATACTGGTGGTCGACGACTAGATGCATTCATTATATGTAGCATACCTACCTATATAGACAATTCCTTACTTTCGGGGTTTCCAATACTAAATATGTTCTCACCTTGAGCCTATTATTTGGAATAAGAGAACTCATAGGTCAATATTGAATATACCAGAAAGAAAGAAAACAAACAAATAAACAGATAAAGACATTGATGCAATGTGCCGTCATATTGGTGTTTAAATTAGGCTAGGGCTTGAAAACAATGATACTTACGAGAAGGCCACGCATTGTGTTTTAGTATTTGCGTCTTAGTATAGGTTTCGGTGTGTCCCGCGACAAAATCAGAGAGAGAGAGAGAGAGAGAGAGCGGTTTAAACACCCTACACCTAAACTTTAGGTTTTTGAGTCTGTGCCGGTATTATGCTTTAATATCGCTGGGCGTTAAATATGGAGTATCCCTTCAAACTGGGCGCTATGTTTCTTATTTCTTTCTCACCGCTCAGTCTAGGCGATTACGGATGTCGTTGTGTTCCTACTAGAATAATAAATTGATCGATTCTCCCACGGCAATCCCACAGTGCTTCCGCGGGCTGAGACCGAGTTGCGTCTCGGCCATCGTAGCCGCTGGGAAATATTCTCGGGAGTGGTACGGAATGGTTGCGGCAACTCGATGTTAATAACGGATCGGTTACTGGCTACGGATCTCGGAGTATCCACTCGGTAGTCGGCCTTTTGAATGTATGAATGAGAATGAGATTAGGTAAGTAGTGTAGAGCCTCGTTGATTGAAGTCGAGAAAAGGCTGGGACTAGTATTGAAGAAGCTAGTGTCATATTGCCTAGTTCTATGTCTGTAGGGCATTCCGGACTTGCTACATGGATGTTTAATATGTTTAAAGTGTCTCTTACCTCTACGATATGCACTGCGAAGCCTGCGAAGCCTGCGAAGCTCCTTCACACGGCAGCAGCCCCAACATCACCTAAACTATTTATTGAGACCCTCCTTATCTTACCAACATATCCTGCGGCCGTTATTGATGAGCTGTTCGTGAATCTTGGTGATTCTGGCTGCAAGCAACAAGCCTGGTAGGATCTCGGGCCGGCTCGGTGGGCCGTGTTCCGGTAGTTTAAAAGTTGGGTGGTATAAACTTGCTGAGGTTAGAATAGAGAAGCGGTGCCGTTGCCAAGCTCGATCAGGATGCTAGGTAGTTAACGTTTCGGTTTATCTCCTTTTGCATCGGTTGTCGGTTAACAACCTGGAACAAGATTCTTTCACAACTAAATCTGAATGATGTCTAACACGCTGGGACTGTTGAATTTTTTATGGAAGCCGCACCGACTAAGGCATTTGAACGGCACCGGTTCCCAATATGTGAGTTGTATACCTGTGGCGAGTCAATAAAGTCGGTGTGATTCCCCTTGTTTACCAAATCTTGCCTATGTGTGACTTGCAACTTTCCCTCTTCGTGATAACCTTTCCTCGAAAATTTTGTTACTTGAGATTTTCTTGTTGCTTGTTGTTTATAAATATCCCCCTATTAGAAAACATGGCAGATCTTAAAGTCGACAACCCTCAAAATCCCGAACAGGGGAGATCAGATAGTGTACAGACTACCAGGTCCAGCTCTGATTCGACTTTGTCGTCTAATATGGACTCTATATTTTCGAGAGCGTGGTGCCATATGCTGGAGCCTGTTCGTCCGTCAGGTTTTGCTGAGTTCGAACTACTTATTCTAACCTTGTAAGCAATTCCCCGTGTAAACCAGGGTCGAAAGACTGAGGAGACGTCAGGAAGCTAGTAGATATCTATGTCCACCGGTTGGATGGTCTCGCGAAACATGTTTAGGTACCTGATGTTAGCTAACACATGCTTGCTATTAGTTGTACGGGCATGCAAGATGCCATCTCTTTTCCCGACTACCACTGCTTCGCGTCAAACCAGACAGGAAACACGGTTTTTCTCATGCTGGCTATCATACTACCTCATCTTAACGGCGAAATGTTCATCACGGCAAACATTGGGTCAGCTCTGGGTTTCTTCCTCTTGGGTGGATGGTTGACGGGTCAGATTAGCCACCTCGTTGGCCCACGGCTAAGAATCTGGCTCGTCTGCTGCAACTTCATCCAGTCGTGCTTAGTATTCGGCGCGGCGGCTATGCAGTACCAACACGGAGCAGGATTAAAGGGTGGCGACGCCGTGATAGTTATAGGACTTCTGGCATTTGCTTCTGGGAGTCAGGTTGTGCAGTCGCGATCCCTCCAGATGACGGAGATAAGCACGGCGATGGCCACCGCCGCGTGGATCGACCTACTAATTGATCCTAAACTCTTCAAGCTAAATAATAGGCCACGTACAAGACGTGCCATGTTTCTCGTGACGCTTGTCCTCGGGTCACTCGCAGGTGCGGGCATTTACCGATCTGCTGGGTCTTGGGTGGCCATTTTGGTATCGGCTGCTGGGAAGATGCTTGTGACGGGCATGTATTTATTCAACGGTGCTGATAAACCCAAGACGACGTCTGGCCAAGATTCTTGCTAGGTGGATTATACTGGTATTACATTGGATATTGAAGAGCGAAAATATATATAGTGTTTAATAGACTTAATTGATGCCATACGAGCGAGGTGAACTTCGAAAAGAGGGTGACGTTCGGAAACTATAGGGATTACACCGAGGAGGGGATAACTTATATGTAGGTAGTAATGTGATGATTTACATGATCTTATAACCTAAAATACATACCTCATATCAGTTAATTATTAGTTGAATCTTATCGTGGCTCTAGTCGAAACTCTATTGAAACTCTATTGAAACTCTAAACTTGATGATTTATTAGTCGAATGCTTATCTAATAGTGCTACATATGCATCCTCTATGGGCGGCCCCATAATTTTAACTTACTACTGCAAAACGCGGCATTGCTAAATTGAATCACCTGCACGCGCGACTTGGTGTCACATGGCCCGAGCTTTTAGAGAGGGTCTGTCATGAATTCGGACTTTTCAAAGTAACACTCAACACTGTCACTGTTACTTAGATTACGAAGAGAGGGGACGACATACTATGTCCTATTAGCGTTTCCTTTTTCGCGGCAATTGATTTTTAGAAATCTCATGGAGCTTCCGTGGAACATAGGTTCCAAGGCGCCTTCATGACTCGAAACAATCTTCGTGATCACTTAAGTTGGTTACTCGCGAATGTTGCTCTAACCGCGCCAAACGCGCCTATTTTACCACCTGCTCGAGACCAACCATCCTCCGATATACCCTCCTCTCTCCCCCATTCGACTGTCCGGCGTTCCGAAACGCGTCCCAAGGACGTTACCGAACCGCCTTTATATCCTATTCTTCCGGGTATCCAGTCTTTGCACACGGAGCCGCCCGATGGGTTGACGAAGCCGGTGGCGACACCGCTCGAAATATCCGGGGGGGGTGCGGTAGGAGAAAGGATGGGTCGATTAACCTCGAAATCTGGCTCGAAACGGCCTGCTCTTATTCTACGCCAGGAGCAATTGCTTACCCCGACATCTACAAGAGGAGGCGCGGGGTCAGGATTGGGGTCAGGATCAGGGTCTCTTGCTAAAGAATATGCCGCGTTGTTGAAAAACTCAGGTCGGATTCTCCGTTTGCTCTGGATTATGAAAGTGTGGCTAAGAGAATATTATAGGTGTTGCGAATTCTGCTAAGAAAAGGACTTCGCCCCGGCAGCAGTTTCCGACTCCAGGGCCCACATTCGGAAGCGATTGTACCTTCGACACAGTCGATCTAACCAACGAAGACGAACTTACTTCAACGAATTCTGTTGCGTTCGGAAGCAACACCGGGCTATGGCAGGAAGACTTTGCTACTCGACCCGGTCCGGCCTCCGTTACCACTGCGCCCTCGGTTGCGTTCGGAACTGACATTATGGTATGGGAAGAGGAACATGCTATGCGAGCAGAGCCAACCCATACGACTGAAAACTCTGTAGCATTTGGGAGCGATATTATGGTATGGGAGGAGGAACGTGCTATGCGGCCTGCGCCGCTGACCCCCAAACGAGGTAAAAAGAGAAAAAGTGACCAAATCAGTCAACCGCCTACTACCACTATCCCTGAAACAGATGATTTCCCCGATATCTACGAAGTTTTGTCCGAGGAAGAATCCATGCACTCTCATCTCAAGAAGTCCCCATCCAAATCGCCAGCCAAGACGAAGCTGAAGACGACAGCTAGTCAATCACCATCGAAAGCTGTAACTTCGTCTAGGAAAGACACGATCCGGCGAACTAGAAAAGAAGAAAAGGTCACGGATGACTCTTCGCCCGCTGCTGAGCGTACCATAAAGCGATCTCCCGCCAAGCTATCACTAAAAAATATTGTTCCCTATGATACGACGGATGCCGAGCATAGGCGTGCAACCTCTCCCGAGCATGATTCATTTTCGGAAGATACCCCGGAGACTCCCAAAGCGCGGACGGCACAAAGATCCCGAACCTCAAAGCCCGATAACCGAGTTATTAAGGACTCAGACGATGAACTTATGACGCCCCCTACTTATGACGCACCAGATAGCACGGCTCACTCAAGTAGCCGCCCTAAGACTTCTGCTCGGATATCTCGGGATGTTGATGATGATGTTGTTGCATACGATACACCATCGAAACCGAGACAGGTAACCCAAAGTGAGAGGCGCACACCGTCCCGCTCATCTCGGAAACCTGAGCAGCATATATCCTCCCAAATTAGTATGGCTAGGGGCTACGACCAGGACCTGGAAGCTGGCCCCTCGCAGAGATCTCAGTTGATGAGTGAATCAAGTATCGTGATTGATGAGGACGAACAAGATACTATTCTGGAATTATTCCTCGCCCAACCTTTAGTCACCATCGAAAGAGCGAGAGAATTGCTAGAAAATAAACTACAAAGCAATAAAGACGCATATAAGGAGTCCTTGAAAAGTGGTAACCTCGGACCCAGAAGTCGTCTTAAGCAGGAGAAAGAGCGACTAGCACGACAACAGGCAGCTTTGGGCGACCTCTCAAGAGACTTTCGTTCTTACGAGGAAGTTCAACTCAAGAAGGAAGCCTTAATTTCGCGGATCTCAGACGCCTACGACCAAGATTTAGATACACAGGACGATGAGGCCCGACTTGAAGAATTGGAGGATTTGCTCAAAGAACGCCGATCAATTCTAAAGCCCAGCCTTTTGAAAGCCGGTATCGACAGTCCAGGGTTTTTTGAGACTAGCGAGACCCGTAGCACCGAAGCCGAGCACCCCAATCCTATTGTACGTGCAACTCAACCAGCCAGACCTGCGCCGCCGACGAGCTTCTCGCGGGAGTCGACACTTATCCCACGCGGCAGCACTCAAGTAATTCTTCAAACCCAGCTTTCTCATCAAGCAGACGATTCTTTCCCAATTCCAGGGCAAGATTACGACGAATTACCGTTGCCACCGCAGACTACTGCAGGAAGATCCCGTCGCCAGGTCGCTTCTCCTATACCCGAAAGTGGTGAACTAGTCGACGAGCAACCGCCGTTTACTATAACTAGTAACAGCAGGCCAGCTAAACCCCCCACTCGTCAAAAACCGCCTATAACCATAAGTCAGGATCCGTATGATTTTGATGACGACGACGACCCATTCAACGATCCGTTGCCCCCAGTCAGTCGACACGTACCAACGAGGACGACAAATTCTCAACTAGGAAGCCTTAAGGGCCGTAAAAGCCCAATTAAAGCAAAGTCTAGTCAGCAGCAAGGCTACCAGAGCGACTACAGTGATGATGTTGACATGGTTCAAGTTGCAGAGGAGCTTGATCTCCGACAATCATCGTCGGAGAATAGACTGTCTAGGACTCATCGTCCCGTCCTTTCGGAAACGTCTGGAAATGCGGGGGTACGACCCCAGAAAGTGGCCATCGCGAAGATTATAGACCCATCGATGTCAGCACACATTCCACGTGAACTTAAAGCCCGCCCGTGGTTTAAAGATGTGAAAAAGGCGTTGAAAGATAGATTCAGAATGACTGGATTTAGGCATAACCAACTCGAGGCAATCGATGCCACTCTAGCGGGTAAAGACGCATTCATTCTAATGCCCACGGGAGGCGGCAAATCTCTCTGCTACCAACTCCCGGCTGTGATCACGAGCGGAAAGACGCATGGTGTTACAGTTGTCGTGTCCCCTCTTATCAGCTTGATGCAGGACCAGGTGCAGCACCTCAAAGCGTTGAATATCAGGGCTTCTGCCTTCAGCGGCGAGCTAGCTCAGTCAACCCGTAATGAGATCATGGATAACCTGAAGAAAAGCCATCCTGAACATCATGTGCAACTTCTCTACGTCACCCCCGAGATGATCAATAAGAGTAGGGCTTTCCTAGACGGTCTGGCCACCCTTTATGAAAACAAGAAGCTTGCGCGTCTCGTAATCGATGAAGCCCACTGCGTGAGTCAATGGGGTCATGATTTTCGTCCTGATTACAAGGAACTCGGCAGCTTCAGGGAAACGTTCCCCGGTGTACCTCTGATGGCTCTCACGGCCACTGCAACGAAGAATGTTATTCTAGATGTAAAACATAATCTAGGGATCGAGACATGCCAGGAATTTTCGCAGAGCTTCAATCGTCCTAATCTCTACTACGAGGTTTTGAAAAAGGAAAAGGATAGCGTTGGAAGCATTGCCGAATTAATTAATACAAAGTACAGTGGGAAGACGGGCATCGTATATACTCTTTCCCGTAAATCAGCGGAGAAGATTGCTGAGAAGCTGCGAGGCCACGGAATTGCCGCCCAGCATTACCACGCAAGCATCAAAGCCCACGAGAAGGTAAGCGTCCAGACAAGTTGGCAAGCCGGCGAAACCAAGGTCGTTGTAGCAACTATAGCCTTTGGAATGGGAATTGATAAGCCCGATGTTCGCTTCGTCATTCATCACTCGATTCCCAAGAGCCTCGAAGGATATTACCAGGAGACTGGCCGTGCCGGTCGAGATGGGTTACCTTCTGAGTGCTATCTATACTTCAACTATGGCGATGTGTCCTCCTTGAGGCGGATGATTACCGACGGCGACGGCAACGAAGAACAGAAGGAGAGGCAGAGGAATATGCTAAACACTGTGGCTGCCTTCTGCGATAACCAAAGTGATTGCCGACGGGTGGAGATTCTCCGTTATTTTGGAGAAGCATTTGACAAAGAGCAGTGCGGCAAGACCTGTGATAATTGCCTGAACGAGGAGGTGTTCGTGCAAAAGGACTTTAGCGAGTATGCGGTTGCAGTTTTATCGATTATGAAGTCCCAGGGAAAGCTTACGCTCATTCAATGTACGGATTTCTTGATGGGGAAGAAAAAGTTATCGGACTACAAACCGGGAACGGAACATTATCGTGGGATCGCAAAGCAGATGCAAAAGCACGACATACATCGAATTGTCGACCGACTCGTTGCGGAGGATGCACTGAGGGAAGAGAACATTTTCAACAACAAGTCTAGGATGGCTATTCAATATTTTAAGGTAAAGAATCCTTGATATTTAGCTACTTTTCCGCTAATTATTTCCCTATAGGTTGGGCCTAGGGCGCGTGTCTTCTTAAACAGTCAACGCCAGCTTTTCCTAACTACCCGAGTTAAGGACAAGGATAGTCAGGGCGCTACATCTAAAAGGCAGACACGAATCAGCCAGCCGGCTGCTGCTGCGACGAAGCGGGCCGCCACTAGCCATGTCCCATCTACAAACGTGTCATCGCCTATTCTGGGTAGGGACCGTAAGAAGAAAGGGAAGGCCCTAATGATATCGGAAAACGAAGATAGCGACGAGGATTGTTCTAGATTTAGTAATGGGTATGCTAAAGATGGGTTTGTAGTCGCTGATGATTCCAATGATGACTTCGAAACGATGCCTCCTCCACGATCTAGAGCCCGATCCCAGCGAACTACGCTCGGGCCGCCAATATCCCATGATGCGCGTATGGACAGTGTTGAGTTATCCGGCTTATATGACGATATCCTCCACAGCTTCCTCAAGGAGGCTAAAGATCTAGAAGAGAATCTCCGAAATTCAAAAAATTTGCGCTCGCCTATTTTTACCGAGCAGCAACTCCGAGAAATGGCTATAAGGTGGACTATTTCTCTGGATAAGATGCACTTGATCCCTGGTATCAATAATGATAAGGTGGATAGGTACGGTACGAGAATGCTACCCCTAATACGACAATACCATCAGCGATATCGAGAGATCATGGGTCAGGCGAGCCCTCAGGCTGCCGCTACCGCGTCTAGCTCTCGCGATGTCGTTGATCTCGTATCAAGTGACGACGGTATGGATGACATCGAGGATGATGGGGAAGAGGACTTCGACGACCCAGGTGCAGTATCGTCCTACTTCGGACCTTCAGCCGGGCATGCAGGCCAAGGGGCCACGTCATCCCGTGCGCGCTCCACGCCGTCCGCGGCTCGGCCGTCAAAGGGAACCACATGGCGCGGTGGTAAGAAGCCGTTCCAGCGTCGATCCTCCGGGGGCTCGACTAGGGGAAGCAAGCCATACGGTGGTGTTAAGAAGAAAGCCACTACTGGTAGTCGAAAGACTACATCCTCGACCGCTTTCGGTGGATCAAAACGAACGGGAAAATCAGCAGGCGCAGGAACTAGCGGTGGCAGTAGGGCGAGATCACAGGGTGTAAGCCACAGCGGCATCGGACTAATGGAGCATTAAGGAGTTGAGCTTTTATTGATTCATTGAATGGAGCGTGTTATATAAAACTACTACGTTGCGCGTTTTATGCTTGCTGCATGGCATGGACGACCGCATGAACAGGACAGGGGACCGGACCGGCGTACGTGAAGGCGTTTTGATATTCTCTAATGGTATTTTTGCCCGGCCGAGGCACGTCTGTATGCGTTCATTTTGCTATTTTCAAACCTACAGTTCCACCCCGACGTTAACTACGAACCAAATGATGCCTTTTGTTTCCCGGCACGGCAGTAGATAAATAGATACCCAGACGTCGTTGGGTGGTGTTTATGACTTTACTACGGGGAGTAGTTTACTTGGTGTACGAGTCGTGTCTTTGGAATTGAGTGTTGAGGAGGGAGGAGAAGTCGGAGGAGAAGGAGAAAAAAATACAATATGATTACTATCCAACGTATATGTCCTAACGGCTGTAAAACTGGCCACAAACAAGTATCGACGATAGATTGATTATGCTGCTCCCATAGTAAAAACTAGTGCATGTCTGCTATTATTTATTACATCCATAAAATCGATGATAAGTACCTCGCCCATTCGATGCCTATCCAACAAGCCGTCAAATACGTATACGTAAAGGTAATTATATTCGCCAAGGAACTTCGTAACCAATAAGGTAGGATATATCTCCCCAAGACAGTTTGACTACTAGTTCCCCATAACTTCTCAAGGGGTTTTGGGTTCATGTTTACGATTCTATATCCACGAAATTTGTCAATACGAGCACGATAGAAACGTCTCGTACCAACGTAGTCCTCTTCGTCGATGTGGTATTGACCTCTGGTTAGGTAATGATTCATGATGGAGAAGCGATTGTGTCGACCAAGCAGATACGATGGGAAATATACCTCATTCGGGTCATATTGTGCGGACTCGTGCCGTAGCCCGATGATATGCCCGAGTTCGTGGCAAAAGATATTGGTCATATACTCTAAGTGCATGTTTTCAAAACATGATTGATACACATATAGGCGTTGGTCTCCTAGATAGCCCGGTAAGAAAGCCTTAGCTAAAGATTCGGGCATTATACTATCCCTGCTCATGTATGTAAGGCGGAACAAGGCTGGTTGGTCGTCTGGAACGTCCTGGAATCGTATGCCAATGTTGCTCTTGTTCCATTCTATAGCCGCCCCTTTGAGACTGTAACGAGCGTATTCTAGAGTGAAGTCGTCAGGAAAGCTACCTTGGTCGACATTATATGTGAGTATGGACCCCGGTGTCCACCGATATATTTGGTTATCCATTCCTACATCGATAATTATATGAGCAGGAGGGCTTGGCTGATACCGAGGGAAGTTTAGCCATTTGGGCGTAAGACTTCCCAGTCGAGCATATGCCCGAACAATGGAATTGAAAACAATAGGTTTCAACGGCAGAGCGCCCCAAACTCGAACGTCATTAGATGCGGTCTGCGGTTTTGGCCGGTTATCGGTAGCAATGTGGTTTGAGTTGTCGTCTTCCACAACGTCTCGACTCGGACGAGTGTCCGAAGATGTAAACTGTTGAGTAAGATAGATAGTTAGGTATACGAAACTAAGGGACAAGATTTTAGTAGCTTACTACCTAGAGCACCAACCTGATCCATTCGCTTAATCCTTTCGCGTAGATTCACTCCTAAGAGCTAGACTTTTAAACTACTATTAGAGGCTTTAGAAGTCTTGTAGCTACAACTAATAAGAAGTTTCGTTTTCTGCTAGTTAAGCCAACGTTGCTTAATCGTTTAATTCGAACTATAACTTTAAAATTATAGTAGGAAAGTTAGCGAAAGCAGAGGGTAATATATAAAGTCTGGCAAGATGTTCAACATCGCAAGATATAGTTTTGGACAATTCTCGGGCACCCCGGTAGACCCTTGTCGTTAAAGGAATACTTGTTTGAATGAGGATCAAGCTAGAATATTCAAGAGCTTCGAATCTTGCGATACCAATCATAGGAAGATTTTTATATTACGCTCTAGATTCTTAAGAGTACTCCTCGTGGGCCTAACAGGAGCTAAAAAGGCACTTTCGTTCACCACTAGCGTTTTTATCATATTTATTCATTCAAACTGCATAATTCTAAAGTTAACGTTTAAATAAGCTACTTATAGAACTCGATCACTTATATTTGGATAAAAAGGACTAATGGCGAACGAAGCCAATTTTTGGCCTCTATTTAAGTCCTTAAGTAAGACGAGTAAAATAGAAGAGGGATGGAAATGACACATCCGGTTAGAATTTCATTAGAAGCCGGCGTGACTATCCCCTAAAACTCAACGCTATGGCTTAATACCAACTCTCAAATTTATGGACTACGCCTGCCTGCTTATCCCGACTAGCCTCTCCCATCTCTACCGTACGCCGCTGGACGTTGAAAAAACGACCGATGAATGAATGGGCTACGTAGGTACAGTAGATAGTAGATATATATCGTACAACACTATGCTTGCTTCTGGTCCCGGGGCTCATCGTCCATCTGGGTAAGAGGGACAGTGAAATACCCCTCTGCCTCACCTCGTCTTCTCGCTGAGACTCCCACAAGTCTTTCTCTTTCTCTCTCTCGCACACATCTCCCTCTCGGCATGCTCAATCTGTTCAACCTCTAGAACCGTAAAAGCGCCCATTCGCCGCTTAGTTATATGCCAAAGACTAAAGACTGCCCCCCTCTCCAAAGAATGCTTATAGTAGGGATGGGGTTTGGATATAATAAAAAGACATAAATAATAGGTATCACTATGATGGGACCATTTCCATGATGACCCCTGTTGAAACCTAGAAATACCCTAAGAACGCCTTGGCCCACCTCCGGCATTTACCATGCTGCGTCTACCCTCGTTTCCGCGTCAAATATGGCGGGATGAATATGGATATGTAATGAATAATCCAAACTCCAAGGGAAACGTAGCGGCTTAGCTCGGTTGCCTCATGCCAACGAGATTCGTGTTGGCTGCTAATCTATTAACGATTGTATAACTTGTATGCCAGTAAGATTGAAAGAAAAACAAGTCCTTCGTGGTGTCATTGAAGTAGAATCGAATACAAGGAGATTAGCCCGTCTTGCGGGACTCCGACAAATGGGATAGTACAGGGGAGTGACCTGGTCCTCTTCGTCGTTACGCTCGCTGTGACCCGCGAGGCTATTTAGCAAGATAACATGTTCGTTACTTAAAAGTGCCAACGGGGTTTGTTATCTTTTGGCTTCGATTCTATGAAGGTGCTACCCCTATGCATAGCAGCACGTGCCGCAGCAGTAGCCTGTGGGCTGTGACGGCCGGTTGAATCGTCCATCTTCGACTTAGGTTGAGGGAGTAAACTAGTGCGACGGTTGGTCATCGACAAGGAACTAGTCGATCGCCTAGCATCGCTCAGACCAAAATCTAGCCTTGGTGGCTGGAGTGAGGCTCTTCGACTATCAAAAGTAGAAGACCCTTGTGCTACGAACCGAGGCTTGGCTGCCGACGGTGGAACGGATTGTCCCGCAGAAGCAGCAGCATTAATCCGGTCACGGAAGGAGAGCCGAGACGTGCTCTTCCTAGGAGGTGTATCTTCGAGAGCTGGTGAGGACGAGGTTGCCATTGCTAATGGACTACGGAGAGGAAGCCTCGAGCCCCCAGACTGCCCAAGCGAGGATGTTGAGCGTACGGAAGACGTTTCTTTAGCATACGGACTAGGGGTGGTAAGGGTGAGTGGCTTGAAGTTATGCCCTACATCAGAATCCTTGGTATTTGTGGAAGCATTCCATCGCGGGCGGCTATCAGCGGCGTTGGAACTGGATCTTGGGAGACGGGTGAGAGGTGTGACACTACCACTTCGAGGCGGCGTGGTCAGGCTAGTAGTACTCGGTTGGAATGTTGAGAGTCGAGATCCAGGGGGTCGCCGTGAAGGGGGGGCTAAACTCGAACTACTCCTGCGAGCCGTAGCAGGCTGAGGTAGATGACTTCCACCGCTTGTAGTAGTACGCCTCTTATGCTGTGTTAGGGAACTGTTTGACTCTAGACCTATGCTAGACATGACGACTGATGATGGCGGCGAACTTCCCGGCGTCTCATTGCCGCTAGCAATAGTTGATCTATCATTCGAGAGCATACTGGAGATCGAGTCTCGTAGCTGTTGACTATGTCTGTTAGACTGAATCTCCTCTATGATGCCGCTTAGCCTTCTCATCGATTCTCTTGCTTCCTCCCACTTGGATTCTAGCTCGTTATGTAGCCGAAGAATTTCGCCGTTCACAGTAAGTCTATCCTTCACACCCTTGTCGATGATAGATAGCACACGCTCGATTGCCGGTCCGTAATGTACCCTCTTTGCCTCGTAGCTCTCGATCTTCTTGCTCATCGCCGCGGGACTGGAGTGCTGTAAACCTTGGTCTACCGCCTCGTACACTTTTGTCATGCTCCGGTCTACGGACTCGATCATCTTCTGAGCCTGCCTACCAGCACCGCGAAAAACGAGAACCCACTTGTCCTCGCCAAGCTCCTTTCTAAGGGATTCGGCGTCTTTCTCAAGTTTCTTGTAGCTAGCTTCCAAGCCTGTCCTCCTCATTTCCAATTCTTCGCAGGCTGTCGGGAAGGCCCCAGAAGCTCTCGCTTCAAATACCGAGAGTCGCATGGGTAGAAAGTCCAACGATGCTCTCAGGGGCTGCATCCGCGCGAATAGTGCAAGCAAGCTCGAGTCATCTTGGGTGAGTGCGGGAGTTCCTGGAGAGCTTGGACTAAGCGGAAACGATGGTACACTAAATCGATTATTGCGCATGACAGCTGGTGGCGTCTCTTCGACAATGGTCTCCAGGTCGCCTATATCCAATCCATCCCCACTTGAAACGGCCATCATGGATTTATGGCGCCGTTCCTCCATTTCGAATATTAATCGGCTTAGCTCGTCCATTTCGTTCTGGATGTCGCCTAGAACCATATTCCATAGCTCCTCCCACTCCATAGCCGTCTCGACCTGGCCTTTGATATTATTCAGGGTGTGCCGAATCTTAGCCCATGCATTCATAATAGCTTCCATCTGTGTGACCGCTTTTTGGAGGTCCTCGCTGGATACGCTAGCAATATCTGGCCTGTTTTGGAGCTCTTCAATAGCGCCCACATAGACATTGATAAGCCCTTCGAATCTTGTGATTGCGTTTTCTACTTCTTCATACCCTTCTCTACCCCCAGCCGCGGCCCATTCGACATCATCATCGCTGTCTAGGCCTCCGATAACTTCAGAAGCTTTCGAAATCCAACTTCGTATCTGTTCGGCAGCACCCAGTAAGGCCTTCGCCGCCGCTTGGGCCGTGGGAATAGCGGCGACCTTACTCGACAATAACTCGGCATCGGGCAGCTGGAGCGCAGTAAGCTGGGCAAGCTGATTAGCAAACGACGCGCGGGATATCGTATATATGGACCCTGCACGGTGAAGACCGAGGGGGTTAAAGTAGTTTGGTAAGTCGGAAGTAAAATCAGCAGGAGTTGCACTCCCAGGAGGCGTATCTTTAGGAGGTAACGGAGGTGGCGTTTCGGAGTCGTCGACGATTTCTAATTTCGGAACGCGCGAGTCTCGTTCGATGTGCTCCCTCCGGGTATTAAGCTGTGCTTTAGTGCCATTTCCATTCGTGTGGTCGGGCAATCGATATTTGTTGGTGTCCATTTCCAATGGCGGCGCCTCTATTATCTCTGGTAGTAGTTCAGGCTTGGAAGAGGATTCGGCCTGAACGAATGAGATAGGTCTTTCTTCCTCGTAGGCACTCTTCCTCCGAAATGAGTCGCGGCTAGATCTGGACCTTAGCAATTGGAGAGGTGCACCAGCACCTTTCCAAGGACGACCTCGTCGCTCGACGACAAGCTCGGTAGAATTGCTTTGATGCTTTTGGTCGAGTAGCCGCAGCTGGTCTTCTGGTAAGCGGCCGACGTTTTCATGGGATGGCGATGAAGGCAAAGACGAAGCCTGTCTTTGGCCACCGAAACCTAGAGCCTTGAGACGAGCCGCCAAGCCAGGAGAAGGTCTACGTGCTTGATGATGCTTAGTCTTAATTGTGGGAGAATTATTATTATTATTGATGTTATGGATATCGGTAGGGAGAGGTCCTAGCTGTGCCAAATTGGTCGGGACGTCAGAAAATGTCAAAAGATCGAGAGGCGGGTCGGCGGCATTTTGTTGTTGCTGTTCAGGATCAGGAAATCCTGGGTCCGAAAAAGCGGAGGCCGTCGGGGTGGTGGGAGATTGGCGAGAGGAAGAAAGCGGCCGGGTGATATAGTATTGGTCGTGGAGATAGTTTTGTGATGGTGAAGAAGTTGGCGCTGCTGCTGCTGCATCTGGTGCTGGTGCTTCTGCAGCTAGACCGGCTCCAAATGGGCCTGTCATTTACCGATATAAGTGATAAATGCTTTAGAATATATCACTTTATTTTTTTATTATCCTTCTTTTTTTTCTTTCCTGATCGGGATTCTTAACCCTTCTTCTCTAGCGTCTAGATGAGGCAGCAGTCTGTGTTGTTGCCCACTTCCTACTGCAGCTGCACAGACATAGGTGATGGGCTCCTTGTTTTTTTTCTTGCAGCCACGGGATGATCTCCTATTTTTCTGGGATAGAATTACACGTAACGTGGTCGAGACGAGGAGGAATTGGCGTGTCGGCGGAGTCGTACAGGCTTGATTGGTGTGGGGAGGAGCGCAGATTCGATGTACCTGTCACAAATTAAGTACAGAAACACTTTATGCCGTTCATTACTTCTTCAGCGTATCTCCTGCCCCAAAACCTTTTACGGACCTTGTACAAGTAAGAGGTATGGTACTTACACGTGCGATAAGTTGCTACAACCAATAATGCTTAGTTCGCAATGAAATTTCAGGCAGGTACCTCCAAAGGTAAAGTACCTCCCCCTTTCAGAATGCAGTACCGTACTTGCGTATGTAGCACGTAGCATGTAGCACCTAGCATAGGCAAGGACGTGCGAAAAGCTTCCACTCAAGCCTGTCAGGCCGCCGTCTAATGACTTCCAATTCTAAGGGTCCGGTGGGTCGAACCAATTCCGCCGTATATTGGTAGTGCAATTCAGCACTATCGGTAATTGGTCCGTATTCTTTAAAACGGCCGTCCTTAAACCTATCCGAAGCGATCGAAAAGTCCTCGATGATTCTATCCGGGTCGAGAAAGGCCAATCACCTTGGTTACCTACTTTAGTAGAAGATATGACGCTAGTTTGGCGTTGTTGGTTTTATTTTATTTTATGGTGTTCGTATCGGAGCTGCAGGTCGGAAACCATAGAACGAATGGCTACGCGTATGTTTGATTATAAGTCAACGTAAGGGCCATAGGTCGCGTGGTAATCTTGAAAACGATGGAAGGTAAAGATAACAAAGTTTTCGTCTGTGTTAAGTTAAGAGGTGTCAATGCCCAACCGGTTCAACTCCCAAGCCACCTTAGTTGTCTCGGACCGTTGCACTCGGTCAGAATGAATAAAAAAGCAATGATTCATGCATCTACCATAAACCAGTCAATTGGATATTGGCTTGCATATGATGCATAGGTATGATACTAATACAATATAAATATAATACATAGGGAATCACCAAAAGAGGGAGACGAAGATGGTAGAAGGTAGGTTAGAAATAAAGCAGTAAAATAACTTCGTCTTCTACATAAGGCTTCGTTTTGGTTTATTAATAAATAATCAGTCAGTAAGGCAACTTGAAACTTTTCCTTCTCTCTTACCCCCCTGGCGACAGCCATTTGTTCATCAGGCCCAGTTTGTGGTAGCCCATCAGCCCGTCAGCCCAGCTAACAGAAAACAGTACCTCTGTATGTATATGTAGTGAGGCGGTAATAACGAGAAATCAGTGTGGAGATAATAGCGACAAGGTTCTCTTTGCGAATCGTGACACTAACCGTCTAAACTATCCAGACTATCAATAATAGGTAATCACTCTCCCGCTTTACAGTGACGAACTCGTTCAGCATATCATCGCAACGCTTTCCTCATTTAGGGTTGAACCCATCCTTTATGTCACCTTGCCATTTGGTTAAAGATCTCACTGCCCATCCCTTGTAACCATTATGACAGCAAATATTAAAGAATACATAATTACAGAATACCTGGAAGTGTCTCGTGCACGCAAACCCCCAAGCATGCCACATGGTTTATGTTAAGACTCATGGAACCGTTGTTCGGGATAACCAGGACCGCAAGGACCAGGCCGCCCAGCATATCTTATTCCGGGCCAGCTTTACTAGGATCGGGGAAGACGCAAAATGAACATTACGACGCTGCAGAATTCCATTGAAATGAGAATATGAATTGAACATATCTACCTATTCATAAATCTTCGAGCAAGTTTATTTCAATGATACACAGGCATAATCTAATTGTCTAAGATATGTAGCTTTAATTCTTCATTATGTGGTTTTCATATGGATTATATGGTACTGAGTAGCTATCCTAGGCCTTACGTCATCATGCTGATTCTGAAGTAGATATAATTAACTTGCCTAGGGGGTAAAGTCTGGTCGTTACATAGAAGATAGAGTATCCCCGGCTTCTAGAAGCGCTATCACACGCATCATGCATTACCTTGCTGCAGGACTGACAGTTGTCTATACGCTATTCGTGCTATTCGCGGGGTAATTGAGCAATAGAATGATCAATGGAATGATGCTACTTAGATATAATAGGTACGGTCTGCATCTGATGTAGAAAGAAAGCATCAGGCACAGTTACACAACTTGTCAGACATCTCGATGAAAAAAACAAACCACCGTAATTAAAGGAGAAAGGGGGGATCCGTAATGTCAGACAGGCTTTCATACTCAACAGTTGTAATAACTAATGTAATTAAATCTTATTACTCAGCCAGTCCAGCTAGACAAACGCACCGACTTTCGATTACACAGTTAGGTAGCTTAGTTTTCTAGACAATACTAATGTATAACTATGCTGTAACTATACAATACCTAAGTAGCTACAAAGTCATTATTATGTTGAATTGAAGGCACATAAAGAATCCGAATATGAAAGGATTCGCATTCATGGAGTTGTGATGTTGGTTAATAAGAGATTAAGAGATAATAAGGCACTAATAAGAGCATAAAAAAGGGGCAAAGGCGGCTATCCCATTTCGTTTTACGCGTCTCCACTAACCGAGGACCGGCTCGACGCGAATAGAATAACCACCTTTACGGTTGACCAGGTAGAGTACTGTGCCAAAATGAAAAAAATCTGTAAACTTAGCTTAAAAGGGTAGTCAGCCACAGGTTAGCGTATTTAGCTCAATTTATTGCAGTACTTCGCACTTTTATATAGGAAAAAGGAATTATCCTTTATAAATACATACGTTATAACGTTATATATAATATGTATTTAAAA
Organism: Daldinia concentrica; assembly: GCA_902805455.1. Taxonomy (NCBI): domain Eukaryota; kingdom Fungi; phylum Ascomycota; class Sordariomycetes; order Xylariales; family Hypoxylaceae; genus Daldinia; species Daldinia concentrica. The sequence continues at coordinate 769,364 of CADCSW010000006.1, forward strand.
ATGAGCAATATTAATCAAATAGCTTGTTGGAATGTAATTACGTAAGGATAGTCACGTGATAACATATGACTATTCTCCATACACAAAACACCAATCTTTACAGGTAGCATACATAATAGTCAATCAATAATAGCATCCTTAACGATAGCCTCATTTTAATATCTCCCTGTTTTACACCTATTTCCTTAATCTTAACTTTCCCATATAGCCTCCTTTAATACGGCTATCTAATTGGCCAGCTAGCAAGTCAATTAGCTAGCCTCGTATTTTGGTGATATTTAAAAAAACCAAAAAAAAAAAACCTCGTTTTTAGCCTTTTTACCTCGCAACAATTACGTGCAACCGTATAATCTTTAATTAATGCATGCGACCGAGTAAAAGTAATATAAAAAAAATACAGGCTTTACATCGTCATTTAAATTGATTTAATTGAATAAGAGATTGTAAGAAACTGAATACTGGATATTGCTAGGTAAGCGGTGATCTTGAAAAAGGGTAGGAGGTTGAGATAAGCCGTAAGGTACAAGTGTACAGTAACGAATTTGTATGCGGGGTCAAGTACTTAATGGTATAAAGCAGCCGCATACTACCCGTTTACATAGTGTTGCTCTTGTTTATTATGTAAACAGGTACTATATTGTTTAATTGAATATCTTTATTACAATAAACCGTAATGAGGCTTGAAAGTATACATTTAATATTTTCTAAATCGTGGCAAGTGACCTATTACCAACTTTAGTTTAGTGTGTGATAATATTTTTCATTTTGGCACAGTACTTTACCTGGTCAACCGTAACCTTACTAAAAAAAAAAAAAAAAAAAAAAAAAAAAACCATTGTACATACATTAGGTAGGTAATCTTCTAGTATATATGGCCCCTGGTTCCTTCCCCGAAGTCCCACTTCCTTACGGATGTGCTGAATAACTGGGCAGCGCTAGGCACGAAGTAGATAAGGTAAGATATTCCTTAATTGCCTTAATTGATTCTCATGGGGGGTAAAACGGGAAACGGCCACATGTGTGATTGTTTATTCTTTACCTAACATAAGGTATTCTGGTATTCTCCAAATACATGACCCGACATCGACCCTCGTTTCCATATTATTTACATTCTTCATATCTCTCGTAGATGCACAAGCTCATTCGAATATTAGGCAAACGCTCTTTTCACAACTATAACTACCTAGGAGTATCTAACCCGAGAAGCTGTTGAACAGCCTTGACCCACGCTCATTTGGCCCTGCGCTCTCCGCGTTTCGTTTTTTCGCCTTTCCATTCTGATATCGAAAACTTCTCCGCGATTCGATCAACACCGCAGCTACTATATTTAAACCGCTGTCTTCCCCAGCCAGATTATCAAAACCCCATATTTCAAGGGCATCAATCATGGCAACTAACCAAAATGAGCGACCAACCTTTCGCCGCGACTCTCCCTCACCCGAGAGAGCCCCTCGTCCAGCCATAGGTTCTAACAGGGCAGACTCGGCTCGGTGTCTTTCAACCACATCATCCGCCTCTCGTGCCTCGAGTGCTGACGGTTCTTATCGAGATTCACTGGTTAGTGATACATCTAGGTTGTCTTCTTCAAGCTACGCTTCATCGCGTTTGTCGACAATAAGCCTAGATAGACCTCTGAAAAGACGTGGTTATACGAAACCGCAAAGGACAGACTTTGCTACCAGTGCAAGGCATCGAGAGAGTGTTCTGAGCCTGGGAAGTATATCTCATCTTCAGTACTACTTTGCAAGGACAGGTCTGTTAGATGGAAAAGGAGGACAACTAGCAAGAAAAAGACACCCGAGAGCCACCTTGGACTTATCACTGTTAGATCCTTCTGCCGTGCTAAACCAGAAAGCCTCCGGCTCAGATGTAGACTCTTCTTACGCCTCGATGGGTAGTAGCCCAGATCTTGGCGCTCAGAGTTTTGGCAATGGTCTCATGGTTGAGTCACCTAGTGAGGATCCAGAGGGATTCTATTGGGATGATTTCGAAGATCCAGATATGGATGTCTTACCACCGACTACGAGCACCTATAATCATCGGGAGAAACATATTCCTAAACCTCCCACGATTGAGGAGATGAAAGCAGACCTAACCAAGGCGCTAGATGCTGCCTCGAAAACACTTGTAGAAGCGGCGCCGATAAGTTCGTCAACTCGATCTCCAGGACATGCTAAGCCAACGCAAACGATGTACGAAGTCCAAGGAGTGCAATTACTCGACGTGATGACACTAGCTATCCGCGCTGCAAAGATCTACTACACGGCGCACGAGCATCCAGACCGTTTGGACTCTATCAAGTCCGAAAAGGAGATACGCTCAGAGCTGCTTTCCGTCATGGAGGTATTAAAACATATGGCAACTAGGTGTTTTGCCGGCGGTCCTCGTGGCGAAGAGCATAAGACGATGACTTCATGGATCGAAAGTATACGCACTATGCTTCGCAAAGAGGAAGAGATAGAGAAGGCCGAACGTGCCGAGAGAGCTAGCTGGACGTGGATAAAAGGTGACTGGTCGGGAAGAGAAATCGAGCGCGAGATTGCGTTTTTAAGCTCGATCGACAGCGAAGCTGAACCATTGCCTCCGTGGACGCCAGTTGGCGAGGCAACACAGTTGCCAACTCCATTCCTAGACAGCCTGCAGAACGGCCTACGGCTTGTTAAGCTTCATAACACAGCAGTCAAGAAGTCACGGCGACGCTTTGGCGCCATTGGAACTTTCCATACGGACACACAAAAACCGTACCGGTGCGCAGAGAACTTGCGATACTGGATTAAAGCGGCCGAGCTGCGATACGAAGTAATGCTGAAGGTAGACGTTATGGGAGTAGTCTACAACAGCGAACCCCAAGTATGGGTAGACTTCGAAGCGGCAATCTGGAAATGGTGCCGGACGGTGCGAGAGGAGATCACAACCGAGTGGGAGAAAGCAGAAGCAGAAGCAGAAGCAGAAGCGGAAGCGGAATCGGAATCACAATGACGGATGTGTGTTTCTTTTCTTTTCTTTTACGAGTTCACGCTTATGACGTTCCACACAGAAAGTTCCGGAGACGGGACTTTGCAGAGTCATTGTATCAGCTCAGTTGCTGGTAACCATGCTACATATATAGGTAACAAGGACGCTGCTGCATCACGATTTACACCATATACCCCAGGAGCATAGTATTGGCTGCACTGTATTATTCTGATCCTCGTCGAGAGGTTCAAATTGCAGGATAAGTTAATGAACGATCAATTTTTATATTTCTAATCAACTTCGACTATAGCAGATAATTAGCTTGTTTAGCTAAGTTTTGAGATATACAATACTTTAGCCTTTGAAGCAATGGAATAAATTATTCCCAAGTTTTTCATCATTAGTATATACATGTATTATAGACACTTTTTATACCTTGTTAATATTAGGAGGAGGTGTTACATAGCATGTATTAATTATCATTATTCTCTTCTATAAATGAAATTGCATCGTCAGTGCTAGTCAACATTTAAATACATTTACAGGCAGACAAGGTACAGTAGGAGGTACACTAGACATGTGAGTGTATATTACGTAATGCATCCACTCAGGTACAGATATCGCGTGTACGTAGTGCGGCAGAAGTTCGGCCTACAGTGGGTCCAAAGTTTGGCAGGCCCGACCAGGCAAACGGAAGCTTCATCAGCTACCAGCAACGGCTAACGGCCTCGTCCTTGAGCTCCATCTAATTAACTTTCCATCCACAAACCCATCCCGATTCCCTGTACGACGCCATTCATTCTCAACAAGTCGGCGACCTACATTTCTTCTAAACAAATACTTGGTGTCCATTATTTGTTACTAGCATTTAATCCTCTTCCGAGCCCGTATTATCATCAACCACAGACCATGGCCTCGGATCAAGAACGGGACCATGCGCTCCAAGCGCTCCGAGCCAAGCTCATCGAGTCGCGAGAATGGGAGTCGAAGCTCAAGGCCTTGCGCGTGGAGATAAAAGGATTAGAGAAGGAATTCAATCAGACCGAAGAGAACATCAAGGCCTTGCAAAGTGTCGGGCAGATTATCGGTGAAGTCCTAAAGCAGCTGGATGAGGAAAGATGTACGTCGCTACCGCCACCAACCTAAACTACATGGAACTTCCGTTAGAAATACATACTGACTTTAGCTTGTTCCTATAGTTATCGTCAAGGCCTCTTCAGGTCCCCGATATGTCGTCGGATGCAGATCGAAAGTTGACAAGGCCAAGCTGAAGCAGGGAACCCGTGTAGCGCTCGATATGACGACGCTAACAATCATGCGAATGCTACCTCGAGAAGTTGACCCCCTCGTCTACAACATGTCACTGGAGGACCCCGGCCAAGTCTCTTTCGCGGGTATCGGTGGTCTTAACGACCAGATCCGCGAGTTACGTGAGGTCATCGAGTTACCGTTGAAGAACCCAGAGTTATTCTTAAGAGTGGGTATCAAGCCGCCTAAGGGTGTGCTACTATATGGACCTCCGGGTACAGGAAAGACGCTGTTGGCAAGAGCCGTAGCTAGCAGTTTAGAAACGAATTTCTTAAAAGGTATGTGCAGAATTTCCATTCTACACTACACAACTATACTAGTTATTCAGTTTGGCTAACACTTGGATTCTATACGGATAGTCGTTTCGTCAGCCATCGTCGACAAGTACATCGGTGAATCGGCACGACTTATACGAGAAATGTTTGGGTATGCCAAGGAGCACGAGCCGTGCATCATATTCATGGACGAGATCGACGCCATCGGCGGTCGACGATTCTCAGAAGGTACTAGTGCGGACCGAGAGATTCAGCGCACGCTGATGGAGCTCCTCAATCAGCTGGACGGTTTTGACTACTTGGGCAAGACCAAGATTATCATGGCCACGAACCGACCCGACACCCTAGATCCTGCATTACTGCGTGCCGGTCGTCTTGACCGGAAGATCGAGATCCCGCTACCAAACGAAGTCGGCCGTCTTGAGATTCTCAAGATCCATGCCCAAAGCGTCGTCACTGAAGGCGAGATCGACTTTGAGAGCGTAGTCAAGATGAGCGATGGCCTGAACGGAGCCGATCTGCGAAACGTGGTCACGGAGGCGTAAGTCTGCCTAGCGTTTTATACCATACAAAAAAGATATGCTAACCCTTTAATTTTACAGCGGTCTATTCGCGATCAAGGCCTACCGAGATGCCGTCAACCAGGACGACTTCAACAAGGCGGTCCGAAAGCTAGCGGAGGCGAAGAAGCTGGAAGGCAAGCTAGAGTACCAGAAACTATGAGACAAGAGCGACATACATAGCTAGTATTTGGAGGGGAAGGATCTACTTAGCGGGACGTATCTCTCTAACCCGTTTCTAGCAAGGGGTTAGGGAGTTAGGCCGAACAACGCATCACGAGGCATTATCAGTAGTTGGTAGCTATTCCCGCCTATTTTCCCGCATAGGTGGGTTTCTGAAGCCCCAGCCAACTGCATAAGCAGACTAAGTCCTCAGTGTACGATTATCAACTATGTAGAAAGCAGGCGAGGTCTCCCAGCGGCCTCGCTAATAATATGATCAAGGATACGATCTTATGAGCTTATTGTGTTTCCCTTGCCTTCCCCTTTTTTCTTATTTGCCTTGGCTTGCTAGTCTAGGTACCTAACCTATTGCTTTTCCTTAGGGATTCTTAGGAAATTGTCAACGGCTTATTGCAATGCCTAAGGACTCTATCTTATTTGGTTCCTTTATCTGGTCAGTGGCGCCGACGGTAGTAACAATGTTACGATACGGAAGCCCTCGTAGTAGATGTTAGGATCACGTCGAACTTCTATTATGGCTTACAGGTAACTAGGGTCGGTTTATTTAGCCATAACTGCTCTCGTGTAGAGCGTTATTATTGAAGAATGTTGTAGGATTTTACACTTTGCTATTGGCAGTCGTGTATTGTAACCCGGCAAATACCCCTGGGTCTTTTTCCCGCAGCACCTGTGGTATGGGATACGTTATAGTATAGGCAAGATCACAATTATCTACATACGGTTATCTACAAATATGTCCGTAGAGTTCTATTTATTTTGATCAGATAACGAGAGTAGGTAATCTCTACGCCCTGGTTATCTTTTAGTGCTACTATATTCATTCCACTTGAACAGGGGGTGTGTGACCCTGCTCGGAACGGAGAGCACTGAATACTATTTCGTAGCTCATCCTAGCGATTTTATGACCCGGGAAGTTTAGTGGTTGGGCTTAGTATATATATGAGCGTAAGATTATTTTCTAGGAAATACTGCGTAAAGACCTTCTGAAGATATTATGCTGTTCTTTTAGGTTAAGTATATGTCCTAAGTGTTTGTTATCTTTGACCGCCAATCTTAGTGCTATATGCTGACGCGATATTTCTCTAAACGTAGAGTTAAGCTATAGTTGTGGTACCTTCTATCGCCTATAGAGGTCTTTAAGAGTTAGCCTTCGCTGCATGATACCGTATCCGGGTCTCGGTACTGGATGCCATCTTCCCCGGGAAATACCTACCCCGGACGATCTCTTCTATGAAATAAGCACTATATTTTAGGTAGGTAGTTCTATAACGCCTTATCTAAAGCTTTAACCGTTCAATATTCGATCTACGAATGGCGTGGATGAGCAAAGGGTTGGGGTAAAAAGGGGGTTATCTTCTAGACGGTGGGTTCTAGTTCTTTTCTTGCTCCTTCGCCATCGATATACGCACTAGTATTATTACGATAGAAAGAGGAGTACCGTGGACATTATTGTTGGGAAAGGGTTAAGTATAAAGGCACAAGTAAGGATATAATATAGTTAGCTCTACTAGAATTTAAACAGCTTCATGGCTTTCCAGTCATATTTCGAGCTAGACATATGCCAAGAAGCACAAGCACAGCATACTATAAGAACAAACTGAGTAATAGGCTATAAGTGTATAGAGCTCTTATAGAAGCTCGGGTTAAAACTGAGATAAGCTGGATGTTTAACCTACACGGTGCTCCTTGAAGTAACCTCAACAAAAGCGGTGAGTAGAGTTACATGGTAGTCCGCATGAATCAACCAGCAAGTGGAGTCTCTGTATGTTTAATAAGCCTTGTATGATGGTCCATCGTTAGAAATTTCTAGTAATAGGGTCTACTCGTCCCGGAATCATACCTAGGTGTCTGTATACGGCCAGGGTCTAACCTGAAGTGATATAGCACCACATATGCCGCCCCAAGTTTATGTTTACGACCGAAGACTACCTCGGAAGAAGCTTGGCATATGACTCTCATACCAACTTCTTGTCTATATACCGTGAGCGGGATGATAGGGGGAAGAGTCCTAAAATTGCCTACAGGACTCTTACAAGGCCCCCAGTCGAAACCAGCCGCAAATGCCTATGTTCCAAGGAGCTGATAAAGTTAAGCTGCCCATTGGTTAGAATATACGTGCCCAGACAGATAGGATCATAGGGCTGAGAAGGTACATGGATGAGAATGTGTAAATGTAGGGCCAAATGTTCCGCGGATTGGCCAGCTCAGCCTCAGACCCATATGTTAAGGATGCATGCACGCCTATAATATGAGCCTCTTACCAACTTGGTATTGGGGGTTCGGGGAGTCACTTAGTAGAGACTTTTCTAGTTTTAATGGCCGTAACCACGTAGCATTGAAACTAAACACTTTGGATTGATGTTGATAATACGTATTGTTGATTAAAAGCTTCAATTCTTGGCTTCTTGCGGGGTCACGAAGTGTACTGAGACATAGAGACGGGTTCTCCCTAGCGCAGAGAGCTATCTGGCTACCTGTTATGATCATATAAAGAATATGCTAGTCATGTTTGCGAACTGCATACGTAGGTTTACGCTGGGCAGACTCCAAACTAGCTAGAAGAGAGCGTGAGAGGCGTGAGGGTCCATGATATGAATATGGATGACTTTAGTATCTTATTCAGGCTACTGTCGGGGTAATCAACCCTAAGGTCTCTAATCTAGATTAGCCAATTGCTTCTAGTAGTCTGAAGGGTAAATGTAGATATTAAATCTGTTTTCTATCTGTCATGTATTCATCTTATTGGAGCAATGATTACATGAATCGTATAGAGCACGCAAATAGTTTTGCGAATTGTAAAGTCACATTTATGACTAAATTAACCTGATCACAAATATGCTGTATCACTTCGTGATAAATACTACTTATTAGATGGCGTCGCGCATAGCGAGATCTCCAACCAACTAGATTAAATAAGATGCAATACTACCACGTGTCGTGTTGAGATGTGTCGTTCGGACTTCCACGAACTGTAAGCCTCCGGAATAAATACATCAAGCCCTGCTACCCTGTTAATCTGACATCAGAATGGTGGGTTGCCGGCAATGCTACATGACTGGTAACCGGCGGCCAGGTATGAACCTTGCAGGGATTCCTATTGGGTAGATCGCGTTTATGCGTTGATGCTATTCTTAGCTAAACTTACCAGGCGCGAGTCACTAACTAGGCGACGGCGCGAGTTATGGTGTGTATTGGTAACAGGCCGAGCTGACTTGAATTACCTGCTTAGCTTCATCACGAACAAAAAGCTGGGCAATTCGGTCATATGACGGGGGAAAACAAAGGAAAGGTCGGCGTAATTGTATTAACATTACTACCGAAAATCTGTTGCCGGGAATCTTCACCGATAACTTTCGATTGGAATTGAGATGAGAAGAGATGAACCAAATACGATATCTTATAACAAGATATCTTTGTATGAGAGTTAATGACAAAGGAATGCTAACACTGACTTGTCAGATACGTAATAAATGCCTTATCTTTAAAAGGATCAATAACCAAACCGAAGATCTGGATGACTGGCGTTGGGCGATTTCGTTCCACTAAATAAAAAATAGAGCCCAGCTGCTCAGATGGGGTTAGATAGGTATTTATTATCAAGGATGATGGCGACATGCTTTACAGAATTGACCGGGCTTCGAGACAACTTTAACTCGAATTATACAGGACTCATTCCGAACGCTGGAAAATGCTAATAATGGTATATTTATTTGCTGTGATAACCGCATTGCAGGTAAGGCAAAAGTGTGTACGAAATTGCAATTGAGCGCCGTCGACCCCTTTTCAACATGTCGTCAGAGGAGGTCGTGTTCGGACACTGGATTGTTTCTGATATCGGGACTTCCAACAAACTAGCAGGGAGCTTGGGGTGGAGGGTAACATTCTGGCTGGTCTGGGCCAAGCCTCACCTGTATGGCCCCAAGTGCAGAGAGCTCAGGTACAGCCCCAAAATAAGGGGCAGCGGCCAGGATGATGATCCGGCAAACGGCGAACCCTGCACCTTGGAAATCGATCTTCACTGAACACGAAGACACCAATGAATAGCGTTGACGCTCCATTGGGTGGTGGCGCAGGCATTGATAGCACCTGCTCGGTATTTAGTAATATTTTCATAAGACAGCTGGTCGAATTATTATTTTACGAAAAAAAAAAAAAAAAAAAAAGTTGGAAGAGACAGTCATTGGCGACGTTGAGAATAGGTGCAACATGATTCTTTTTCGTTCTCCGAGCCATGAACCGAGCGTGGAGGCGAAGTTCAGATTGGCGGGGTGTAATTCTTTGTAACACAACAAAGTTATTTATTATCGTCGTATTAGCAAGCTGGCCGTTGCCCAGATGATGAAAGACTCGGCACGCTGCATAGGTTTGTGATAATGATTGGCTGCGTCAAAAAGAGAGGTGGTTAGCAGCACAAAGACAAGAACATATGGAAAGGCGGTAGATTCTAAAACAAGGGCTTGATAGCTGGATTCCGCCCTTTGCAACAAATAGAATGGCGGAGACTAGGAATGAGGGACATACATAGGGTTATGAGCCCACTGACCGTTAAGTAACTTAGGTAACTTAGGTAGCTTAAAGATAAGTAAAGACAGATCGAGTAAGTCGATGGGTTTGGATTCGATGATGGGATTGGTCCAAAATTGAAAGACAAAGACACGATAATCCAATAGACACTGAAGGATGAGAAAGAAGAGGTTTAACTTTTACAATTGCAGCGCCTATGAGGTTAGGTTAGGTATGTGCGTGGCATACATGTACAAACACTTACACGTACCTAGGTAGAGACGGTAGACGGTAGGCGGTAGGCACATACGATTGATGCGGTATCATTGAATGTACTTACCTGATGTACATACGTTGCAGCTGCATGATGTTGTGGATGTTGTGGTGGGATGTAGGGATTATAAATGTACCTTACAAGTCACGCTAATTCGTGATAGCAGGCGCAAAGATACTTAGCTTGTACTTCGCACGAGTAAGGCATGGATTCGATCGTAGCAAGGTACATCACTTCCCCCCCTCCACCTTACCCCCTGGTAGCCCCTCTTACCTTCTCTAAGGTCCATCGCCGCCCACTAGTAGCGGTACTATGGTAGCTACGTCCTCGTACATGCTGCCTCACTTGGTAACAACCAAGTCTAAAAGCCTATGCCAGCACCAGTGTTCTTTCGTAGAAAAAGCCATACCGTAACAACCCTTTTACCTTTAAAAGTCCCAGCTTGGCCCTCCCAAACCTCCCCCCAAACAAGTTCTGGAAACTCTATCCTTTCTTCTTCCTAATTCTGTCCCGCACCAAAAGCTTTCACCAAGCTCACCGCCATTGACTTTCGTTTTATCGTTGATACCCTGGGAAGACCCTTTGGAACTACATAGGTAGGGAGAAGAGTGAATCCCGTAGTTCAGGCCAGATAACCCACCCATATTCTTGCTTTACTGCAACAACAAGCTAAAGGCAAACATGTGGTATGTGAACTCGATCGAAAAATCCTTTATTTTGCTACGCTCTGCGGCCCCAAGAAACGGAACGGGGCTTTGTCCTATCCACGATTCTGGCGGTCAACGCAATCCATGGTTCCAACTATGCCGTCACGGTTACTCGGACTTTGGGATGAAGTTGCTGGGATAAGAACAGTTTTGGAGGGTCAGTCTGTTAGAATCAATTCGGGGTGCTAATTCGAGCTTTTATAACAGTGGAATTTTCGGCTACATTAACTACCTGGTCGAGAAGGACCGGAAGTTTATCCTCGACACATTGGTGAACGGTGAGACACGATAACCTGCCGCATCCCGCTCTCCTCGACCCGCTGTACATGATGCCTGTATTTTGCAGCATAGACTTGATCAAACCAAGCAATAATTAATAGAAACTCGAAAGCTGACAAGTGGCTTTTTATTAAATAGGTCTCTCTCGTCTAGAGTATCGTGGATATGACTCGGCTGGTATAGCTGTCGACGGCGACAAGAAGAATGAGGTGCTTGCTTTCAAGGAGGTCGGCAAGGTTGCCAAGCTCAAGCAGCTCATCGAGGAGTCCAAACCAGACCTTACCAAGGTTTTCGACTCCCATGCCGGTATCGCCCATACTCGATGGGCTACTCACGGCCCTCCCTCTCGGCTGAACTGCCATCCCCACCGGTAAATACCTTTACATAGTAGAGCTTACGAGTCCCCTTGCTAATCTGATTATCGCACTTCTAGATCCGACCCCACATGGGAATTTTCAGTCGTCCACAATGGCATCATCACTAATTACAAGGAATTGAAGACCCTCCTTTCCGCAAAGGGCTTTAAGTTCGAGACCGAGACCGACACAGAGTGTATTGCGAAGCTCACAAAGTACCTATACGACCAACATCCCCACATTGACTTTGTCGACCTTGCTAAGGCCGTCATCACTGAGCTCGAGGGTGCCTACGGTTTACTGATCAAGTCGGTTCACTACCCCCATGAGGTTATTGCTGCCCGCAAGGGCTCGCCCCTTGTCATTGGTGTGAAGACCCAGAAGCGCATGAAGGTCGACTTCGTCGATGTAGAATACTCAGAGGAAAATGGCGCCTTACCCGCTGAGGCTGCCTCGCAGAACGTTGCCTTGAAGAAGCAGAGTGATAACTTCCTGGCTCCGAGCTCCCTGCTTGGCGCCCCCGACAAATCTCTACTCCACCGTTCGCAGTCTCGAGCTTTCATGACTGACGATGGCTTGCCCATGCCCGCTGAGTTCTTCCTCTCATCCGACCCTTCAGCTATTGTTGAGCACACCAAGAAGGTCATGTACCTGGAGGATGACGACATTGCCCACATTCACGAGGGCTCGCTGAATATCCACCGCCTCAAGAAGGCTGATGGCAGCTCGAATGTTCGTAGCATCCAGACTCTGGAGCTCGAGCTCCAGGAGATCATGAAGGGCAAGTTCGACCATTTCATGCAAAAGGAAATCTTCGAACAGCCCGAGTCTGTCGTCAACACTATGAGAGGTCGTCTTGACATCGAACACAAGAGCGTTACCCTTGGTGGTCTAAGATCATACATCGCGACTATCCGCCGATGCCGACGTATCATCTTTATTGCTTGCGGGACAAGTTATCACTCTTGCATGGCCGTCCGAGGTATCTTTGAAGAGCTTGCCGAGATCCCGATTGCCGTCGAACTAGCTTCCGACTTCCTCGATAGAGAGGCGCCCGTTTTCCGTGATGACACATGTGTGTTCGTGTCGCAATCCGGTGAGACAGCCGATTCTTTGATGGCCCTCCGATACTGTCTAGAGCGTGGCGCTCTCACTGTTGGTATTGTCAACGTAGTTGGCTCTTCTATTTCCCTCCTGACACACTGCGGTGTTCACGTCAACGCTGGTCCTGAAATCGGTGTAGCCTCCACCAAGGCCTACACATCGCAATTCGTTGCCATGGTTATGTTTGCCCTATCTCTGAGCGAAGACCGAGCATCCAAGCAGAAGAGACGTGAGGAGATCATCGAGGGTCTCTCTAATATCTCCACACAGATCAAGGAGATTTTGAAGTTAGACCAGTCTATTAAGGAGCTCTGCTCCAAGACCTTCAAGAATCAGAAATCTCTACTTCTGCTGGGACGAGGCAGCCAGTACTCAACCGCTCTCGAGGGTGCTCTGAAGATCAAGGAAATTTCTTATCTTCACTGTGAAGCTGTCATGTCTGGTGAGCTGAAGCACGGTGTGCTGGCTCTGGTTGACGAGAACCTCCCCATCATCATGATTTTGACCCGTGATGACTTATTTAAGAAGTCGTTAAATGCTTACCAACAAGGTACGTGGAGTTTCCATCTTTATAATCTAATTTGAGCCAATCCTAACGAGTGTATAGTTATCGCCCGTGGCGGAAAGCCTATCGTTATCTGCAACCCCGGCGACGAGGAATTCCAAGCGAGTCTCGCGCAGAAGATTGAGGTTCCCAAGACTGTCGATTGCTTACAGGGTATCCTCAACGTCATCCCGCTCCAGCTTATCGCTTACTGGCTGGCCGTTATGGAAGGCCTCAACGTCGATTTCCCACGAAATCTGGCTAAGTCAGTGACCGTTGAATAATCTTGAGGGTCTGTCTGTACGATTAGACTGATTGTCGGCGGTTTACGGGGTAATGCGGGAGTTTACTACAAAACGATATCATGGTGAGCAGTTGGATTCGGGGCCTTTGAGAGCGCCCTTCGTCTTATATACATGGTAGCGGGATTGCGATTTTGTAAGGGGGGCTCGGAAGACAGGATAGTTGCTATCTTCCGTATTCCCCGATGATGCATATTGCCCCCCACGCCCACTCCTGATATGGGACAATGTACTGCAGAGGAAGTAGATAGACGATTAGCCATGTATACCGTCTAGGTTAACCTAGACGAAGATACAGAGGAATGAAGAAAAATCGATAATGAAACGGCGGTGCTACTGGCTTAATTCTTGGAAATGCAATCTGGCTATCCCTTTAATATTAATCCCCGCATCGTGATAAAACCTATGAGGTACGATGTAGCTACGATGTACCAACTAATAGTCGGCATGATGCACTTACGGTTTCCAATTCACGTAATTAGTAATGCAGATGCTACCAAGTATAAACCCCGGGCGCACCATGACTTCTGGATTTGTGGTAAAATAGCAAGGAATTACTCGTCAACGCAATACTGAGGTTCATGTGTCTTGGTTCTAATGATACAGAATCTTCTTGTTACCCTGTTATTCCCTTTCTTCTCTGGTCGATCGGGAGGCATTGCAACCCTGGAGCAACCAAGTGTATCTCCTTCATTGTTCTCATTTAGATAGATATAGATGATATCGTGTCTTGCCTGTCCTCTAATGCTGACGAGAATGATGACCTTCTGCTCTTATAACCCCTTGGCCTTCCGCCTGCGTTACGACAATTCTATGTAGACGTAGACTTAGACTTCAAGGAGTAGGCGGCGAGTAGGCAGGTAAGATCCGGGGTTATACGGTCTGGGTGCCGTAGCCCTTGATGCGGTCGGCGAAGGCCCAGCTCTGCTTCTCGAGCTTCTCGCCCTCGGTGAGCTCGATGCCGTCTTTGGTTACGATGGCGAGGGAGTACGTGTCGTGGGAGCGGGCGTCACGGTAGAATAGCACTTTCATGCACTCCCGGATGACCTCGACGGCCTGCTCCCGCGTCACGTTGGCGACGGATTCCTCGTCCGGCACGTACCGCCGCATGATGGGCTGGGCGAGCATGCTGCCGAAGCCGGTGGCTAGCGAGGGCGACGAGAAGGTGGTGCCGAGGAGGTCGGCGGCGGCGAGGAAGGGCTTGCCTTCCTCGTCGAGACCGGCGACGAGGAGGTGGTTCCATAGCGGGTCGAATTTGGTGCGTCGGTGGTAGAGAAGCTTCGATAGGTACTTGTGCAGGCTGCGGGCGTTCAGCGTGTGTGCGGTCTGCTGGTACGCCTCGTCGATGCCGAGTTCCGTTAGGTGTCGGTCTAGGTACTGCATGTCGGAGACGTCGCCGCCGAAGCCGATGATGGAGGTGTCGGCGAAGGTGCGGATGCGCTTTACGTCGGTGAAGCGGGCTAGGGAGCCGTAGGAGGCTGGGGGTGTGTTAGTGCTGGGTGTTTGGGTTGGTGTTGGTGGGGGATGGGTGGGAGGATATGTGCGTACCCAAGTTATCTGCTGCCATGACTACACCGTCCTTGAACTTGATCGCCACTACCGATGTTCCCGTTACGACGGGCGACTGGGTGTGCTGGTTGGGACCGTTGGTCTGCATGTATGAGGCATCGTAGGCGCCGTAGACGTCGTCTCTGGGCTATGTAGAGTCGGGTTGTTAGTTAACTCTGGTTCTCGACTCTGGATACACTAGTTACTTACACGGCCCCAAGCTTGCGGTAGATGATCCATATTGAATTGAGTTGGATAATGGATAAGGTTCGGGTATCGAGACTGAAATGGCCTCAAAGTTACGTTGGTAGTGTGGCGGCAAAAAGGGAGCTGTCGCTTGTGAAATATGAAGTTGTAAGGCTGATATTGATAGATGCAGCGAAGCTCTAGTGTATCTTTTGGACGTTGAACCTTTGGAGCTTGGAGCTGCGCGTCAGTTCTGCCTTCCGGACCAGGCTGTTGAGGTACGTACCTACTTAACTCCAGGTTAGATGCCCGCTAAGGCTATCAGCTGTTCGACAGCTGTGTTATCTTATGCGTACTGTACCTATCGAGACCCACTTCGAATTTAAGATACGTACCAACGTTTAACTTGCGATGAGAAACTCGCTGCATTTATGACATTCTTCCAGTTCGTTCTTATATGATTGTCTAGTAATTCCCCTAAATTTCATATCAAAGTAGTATCCCCGACTTAAAATTTCAATCAAGTCACTAGTCAGATTAGGCCTTTAGCTCTAAAATGGCAGGCCTTGTGAGCTACGAAAGTAGCGACGATGAAGAAGTCATCGTGCAGCAGCAGCAGCCAGATCTAAAGGTATGAATGAAAACATGAGATGATATATACAATTGCACCGGTAGGCATTGGACAGAACTGATTATGCCGAGGCCAGCCGCTGAAACAAACTCAAGATACTACTATTAGTCTGGATAAGAAGCTAGGTAAGTGTCTATCTTATATTGAGTATCTCATCCCTTCTCTAACAAGTGAACAGATGTCCCAGCAGAACCCAGTGCTACCTTACAAAAACCAGATGATCAAGCAGCAGAAGCCATCATCGGGCCACAGATCGGCCCAGCAGCCGCAGGTCCCAGCTTCCCTCCACTGGAAGAAGCACCACTAGAAGACGACGAAGACAGCGGCCCCGGCCTCCCCCCAGGCTCGCCATACACAGCAACCCGCGCACTCCTGCGGGACCTAACACTGCCCCCCATCCCCAACACAGACATCCCGCCCTCGCCCCCAGGCTCACCGCCCCCCAGCACCAACGCCAAATTCGAGCGGTTCCTCGAGCTCAAGCGGCAGGGCGTGCACTTCAACTCGCGGGTCGCGCAGAACCCGTCCCTGCGCAACCCCGCGCTCACCGACAAACTACTGGCGTTTGTCGACCTCGGCGCCCCCGCCGACCAGTACCGGACTGCCCTGCCCGCGGACATCTGGGACCCGGCTGCGTTCCCGCGCTGGGCGTACCGCGAGCAGCTTAAGCAGAGCCAGAGTGAGGTCGAGAAGGCTCGGGCTAGGGGTAAGGGCGCACCGGTGGATTTTGTCGTGGCGACGACGACGACGGGGGATGGGTTGGGAGCAGGTGCGCTGCAGAGTACTTCACAGGGAGGGGGTGTGGCGAAGGCGGGTACGGGGAAGAGGAAGACGAGGTTTGATGCGTAGGATGGATGTTTTAGGCTAAATTTCCACGCTGGTGTATTTTTCTATCTTGAAGGGAACATAGTTGATATGTGAGTCTTGAAGGTAGTTCATATTATCCATCTATAAGCTTCACGCTCTAACTATTCTTAGGTAGTTGGTTAATTTCAGATACCCATTTCCTCATTCATTTATGTGGTTCGTATTTATAATTCATGTTTATTTAAGTATAACTAGTTATTTGGTATAGTAGCGACATAAGAAAAATTCTCATATGGGATCGTTAGTCCCAAAGACTGGACTACCTAGGATATCGTTCCGCGATATGTATACAATGAGTGTGGTTCCTAGGTACGTCGAAAAGCATCCTTATTCCATTTACTTCAATTTAATCCTTCCATAGCAAAACGTGCGCCCTTCGTAATTCATCATGTATGACTTATCATGTATGTATCGGCAACGCGCTCAAAATCTTCCATGAGCACGGTCGCACTCCTCCAAGAATCGGTAGATACCTTCGAGGCCATCGAAGTCCTCCGAACAGTGCTCACCCGAGCTGATCGGCGGTGACATACTCTCGTAGCCTTCTAGGTCGTCGGGTAGGGACATCCATGGGTTGTCTTCTATCTCGCTGAAGCCCTCTTCGAAGAGCTCCTCTTCTGCGGCGAAGAAGCTACCTTGAGACCTTAACGAGCGGCCGGGCGAAGTGAGTGTTCGTGTGCCGTTGGTATTGACACCGGGGGCGAAAGGGAACTTCAGTGCCATCGAGACACCTGTTTCAGCCGCAAAGTCTGGGTCTTCTCGTACGACGCCCCTTGTCAGCCCAAGGTCATCACACAAGGACTCTACGGTCTCAGCGTCGACGCCGGGGAAGCGGACCCGCAATGTATGGCCTTTCTCGAGCTGTATTGGAAGGTCACCTAGCGAGGAGAGTTTCTTAATATCCGCTAAGGTCGAGGTAAGGTCCTTTAGAGCACGGGCGAAGTCGACTGACAAAACGTCAAGGAAGCCGTCGGTGTTGAGGGTCGTGGCGTCGAGGGCGGGGAACTTGAAGCCGGCGGAGGGGTAGGGGAACGCAGCAGCGAGGGGGCTGAGAGCAGTAACAGTAGGGCTCAGGTGGAAGTCGATGAAAGAGCCTGGAACGTTGCGTTTCGCAGTCGCCATCTTGCGGGTGGTCTCGTCTTGAAGAGTTGAGACCGTGCGGTACTTCCTCTCGCCACGGGCGGTAAGTCCATCAAACTGTGCCTTCTGGCCGGAGATCCAGAATGCTCTGACTGCAGCTGAAACGTTCTGGACGACCTGGGCCTGAGCCGCGGGTGCGTGGGAGAAGTAGCGAGCTCCGCCCACACGTCCGGACCCGAGACCGTATCCACCAGCGGTACGAGGGAGGGCGCCTCCGGTGAGGTTCGGTCGCAGGGTGCTAGCAAAGGGGGCACGGCCCGTGATCTGAGCAACAGCGCGGCCGGTCTGCGTGTTGAGGAACTTGGACCGGTCGACCCGGGACGCGGCGTCAAGCCGGCCAGTGCTCATGAAGCGACGGATCGCAGCGTTGATGTTCTTGTACGTAGTCGTGGTGGTCGAGTGCCATCGTCGAGATTTCTGCTGGCGTAGAAACGCGGAGGGATGAATGGGATGGCGCGGGTTAGGTGCGTTGCGTACGAGGACGGGTTCGAGGGCAGCGTTGTTCGCCGGGCGAGCCGCGGCTGCGATCTTGGCCCGAATCATCTTGCTCGCGTTGAGGGCGGCAGTCCGGACGACCCGCAGCGCGGTGGGCGCCCATATGCCGCCTCCACCGAGAGGGGCGAGCATCTTACTTTTCACTTGGAGTTCGTCGCTATGCGGCGAACTGACGAAGTGAGAAATGAGGTTGGTCTGGGGAGGGAAGGGGAAGAAGGTAGAGGGAGGGCGGGCGGTGACGATGCTATTTACGCCCGATAAGGACCCTTAGATAAGCAGATGTGGCACAGCCCCATATTTTGCCACAAACTAGTCAGGTACCTAAGTCTCAATTTGGAAGTCTCCGAGGCGGGTCCAGAGTTCCCCACCCAAGCAATTTTTATTTTTATTTTCTTCTTTGCGTCCTCAACTAATCTTTTCCTTCCTTCCAAACAACTTTCCTTCTTCGCACATTTGCTCAAGCTTTTGAGCTTCTGTGACCTAGATGGAACGCGAGTCATGGATCTCGACTCCCTATTCTTAGCAGCTGTTTAGTTATGCTGTGTTATTATCAGGTTAGTTCCGCTTTACTACGTCTTCCCGATGCTCTTTGCTATGACGAAGGAAAAATTTGAACAATCCAAATCTTACAACACAATGGGGATTAAGTCTCTAGAATTACACTGAGCAAATACCATTGGGGATACCTTTCAGTACGATCATGGCGATCAATTGAATGCTAATTCGACTCAGATAGGTTCTTGTTGATCAACCGGGTGGCTCCCTCTATGATTTTCCAATTCATAAATAAAAGGTATGTTCTTTTTCTTACGAAGTCAAAATTTTTCATACTGTTTCCACCGAGGGGTGATGAAGAAATCAACAAACCTAGGGAATTCCTCATTCCGAATACATCATGTAGATTTTGTTTAGTTTCAGCCTTGTCTGACCTCATAACCTATTCCGCTCGTTATTAGATGGCATGTTTGCGTACAATGCTAACTCGTCTACTCAAATAGGTACGGCTTGTTCTACTACAAACCCTTTCCATTCACATGAGGATATCTTGAACGAACGGGCGGACATAAATGAACCCTCGTCCCTTCTCTCGTTCAAAGCGAGGACGTACAATCCTTGTGAGAGGAGGATCGCGGGGGATTCTTGTTGAGAATTCGTCAGCTGATTGTGTCTTGTCGACTCGAGCGTATCATCGTTAGAGGTTTTGGGATATAGCTAACGTGCTCGACAGGTATGATCATCTTTGTCTTTCAGTTATTATCCTCGTAAAATGATGATCATTATTCACACTGTTTGATCCGCTTGGAAATGAACATTACAAAAAATTCTGATTTAATGAGGTATGTACCCATCTCGATATTGACAACTATAAACAAAGCTAACATGAATAGACTGATAGCTTTTATTTATTTCAACTTCGCTCATGGTACGCTTTGGTTGATGTCGCTAACTCTATGATCGCGATAGGTAACTTAAGCTTTACGTATTTTTGAAGACGTATTATCCCCTGAAGGTTAGTGTTTTTCTCTATATTCGGATTTAAGCCTCGCGGATGACAACCTTCTGCATAATGTCGGAGTTCTTCATGACGAAACTTTTCCGTTCTATCACCTTGGAGAACTGAAGAGGCTACAAGCATGCTCTTAGTTGCATATATTATATGTTAACATAGCTAACCTTTCTTAGAGACTTCGTAATTAGTCTAGGACAGAATTGTGTGAGCTTCTACATGGGAGCATTAAGCTATTGGATCGAGTAGCTTATGTACGTGTGCAGTGTTTCTGCTGACGCGTTTGAGTCTGGGACGGGAGAGGTAGTCTACAGTCCTTGTAGGCTATGCATATTTAATAATAATATGGCACTAAACAAGTGTTATGAACCGCCTCATGTTACGTCTACAATAACTGTGTCTTATGTGTGCGTACTATCCGTATGTTAGTCACTTCTAACGAGTCGGTGCCTTCTATAAGTGCGAATGCCGTCCGCATGGATTTTCTGGGGAAAGTGGGTCGTATTACCAATTGCCGCGTCGACTGGGGGTCTAGACCCTGTTGCATCATTGATCTACACTACCTCATTACCTCTTCGGACCTCCTACAGTTATGTAGCCGTACGTTCTTTCTCTTGTAATACACATGTATCAACGTATGTGTTGTTACTACCTACCTAGGTACATATTGTTTTAGATGGACTAAAATGCTTAGTCTGGATCTGGCTTTATTAATGTCTTCATATCATTTCCCGTACGATATCTCCGTAGACTTCAGATTTGGTCATATTCTTCGATTCGACGAGTCAACTCCACTAGCTCATGTAGCTCTTGCATCGCCAACGGGACTTACATATCTGCATAGCGTATGTCTAGTTTCCTCAGAACAATAAAGTAAGTGGTGTCATCCTCAAGCCACCGATTAAGGTAGCGGGGAGTGACAATCGAAATGCTCTGATTCGATCTTACTGGTATGAGCTTCCGAGATCTCCTTGTCTTATTACTTTGCGGGGTAAAAGACTGGCCGTCTTTTTGTACATCGCTCCCCTATCAGGCAGGGATGGAGCTATACCTCGTCTATGACGTTGGTCTGTTGGGATGAGCTTGTACAAGTACATGTTAACTCGTAATCTGAATACTGCTGATTCTTTGTTACTCGTCATGTTGATGTACTGTACCTACTTCTTCGGATAACGCAGAAGAACTACTAGGTCCACTAACTTAAGGTCGTACGATCTGGGCAGCGAGGATTTGGACTAACAGCAGAATGGTCAACCCGATGCCCTAGTTTATTGGTGAAGTCATCACCGGGACTCTATCCCCGAGCGCTGGGTGGCTCCCCCCGCCGATCAATCAGCCCGCCCTAGACAATGGAATGGGTGCGGTAGCTTAGTGTATGTACTTGCATCTATGTATGTATTATCTTGCGTAGTAGTTTCGATAGGTAGGTAGGGTAGCTATCACTCATCCCCGTTGGTGTCTGTCGTTGTTTGATTATAAAGGTCGCGTGGTCTGTTCGGTACACTGTGAGCATACATACATACATAAAAGGGATCAGTCCCTCCCTTTCCCACCTTTATCTCGTTTCCCTATTACATTCATCACTCAGACATCCCACACTTCCCCTACGTGGATATTACTTTGTGAAACCATATCATATCAAATATCAAGTTGATCGACATTAGCAACTACAATTCGTCTTTATCCCTAAAATCATCAACATGGACAGCGACAAGGCAAACAACCCTACACCAACAGGTCCCTCTCGACGACGAGTATGTTCTCTCTTTTCTTCATACTATATTTCCTTGAACAACCACTCTTCCTAATTGTATTTCGTTGCTAACACGCACCACCTCTAGGGCTCTGGACCAACCTTCGAAGGCCTCATGAGCCAGAAGCGAGCCAGCGATCCCAGCTCTCTCGCTCGACGTGCTAGTCTACATGACCAGAAGCCCCAAGCAGGCTTCTTCGGACAGATGTGGCACAAGTGAGTTCTTTCATATCCGTTATCATGTAAGAGAGGCTAACCATTACCGAACCATAGCTTCACACGCGGCCCGCATAGCCCTACAAAATAAATTCGCCTGCCATGAATACCTAATTCTAGAAGTACACGGATTGAATAGCTGCCAGAGTCTATTGATAGGCATATAAATCCCGACGGAACTGTACCACACACACGCACGTACACTTGGCGAAATATGGGAGAACTGGGGTATCAGATACCAATTACTGGTAGAGTGCTCATTAGCCAAACTGTAGGATATGAAGATAGCCGCCTGCAATGTCGAGATGGATGGGAAATAAGATAGCCGGCGTCCGTTTGGCGATATATTATTGTTAGGAATACGCACTTAGCAATATCACAAACAGAAGTATACAAGTATTTGATTTGGCCTGGTCTTCAATATTGTTTAACGCTGGCGAAATGATAATACTGACTAATGTGCCGATTATGTCGGTTGGTCATTTTTTGAATTTATACGCTCACTCGGCTATGTACGTTCGTCGTGAAGCACCTCACTGTCGTGTGGTCTTAGTAAACCCACGTCGCGCTACATAACCCCAACCAATTCGTCGTGCTTGATAAGGAGTTAATAGTAGTCATGTCATGCTAGATCAGACTGATATTCTCCAAACAATGATATATAAATCAATCAAATACCTAGAATTGCAATCAAAATAGTAAGCCAACTACATCACCAATTCGAACGCATCGCAATAAGAAAACTCGCAAACAGATGGAAGCAATGTCTGGCTTGAATTCAAGCTACCCAGCACTATCCTATGCAAGAGAATCCAACGGTATCCCACTCAGACAGAAACCCCCCACCAGTTGCTCCCTATTGTCGATTTTCTTAGTTTTTTTTTATATGTCTTTCCTTCTTTTTCTTTATAAATAAGAGAAATATGTATCCTAAATGTAAAATATAAATTTTCTAAGGAACCTGCCACGTTCCCAACCGCGAGATAATCAAGCCGGTTGCTTTGTATCGCCCGGATCTGACGCGTTTCCAATCGAGCCGGGGGCCTTTGAGACAGTGCGGGCGAACCCGCGAAACCTGTCCGCAGAGAGACGCGACCAGCCCAGCCCCAAGTCAGACAACCCCTACAGAATTTCTGCAGTGTTGTGGACCTTTTGCCTTCCTACCAAAACTAGCTCCCACGCCTCCGGGGTGGCTTCGCACCGGTTCCGGGGACGACCCGGAGTTGGTGCGAATGAGGCAGCATTAACGACGTGGGAAGGGTTCTCCTCGGCCTAGTCCGAGACGCTGGCTCCGGAGCAAAGTAGCTTCTGCCGAGGTTCACTAGAGAGATTGATGACTGTATAGTCTTGACGGATCATCTCTTGTGTTCCGGCATATTGCTCTTACTATCGCGCTTATCTCCTTCAGAAAGAACCCAAGTATATGGAGGTACAGACAGCCGTTACCTCGGGCTCAGGGCGACGCAGAATTATATTTCTCGTCTTAACACCATCATGAGCCGCAAGGGGCCGTCCCGTGATGCCGGCGTAGAATGCCAAGACACCTCGGTTGTATAGATCAGCTCGATTGCTAAAAACTTCGAACAAAAAAAGGGTATTTAGGCTTCCCCTACGGAAGATCCCCAATAAAGAGAAAACCCCAATCCCAGAGCCAGCATTTAGCTGGCTACCTGGGTCGTGAAATAGACCGGTACAGGCATACTCGATCGTATTCATAACCGCCATGTTGCTTGCGCAAAATCTTTGGAGCGCTTGGCGTGTAAGACCAACATCTCATGATCATGATACTGTAATTTAATGCAGCAAATGATGTCGTTTATAGTAGCAATAGCTACTACATCGATGCTTTACGAACAATTTTTGTCCGCGTCTTTATTTTCGGTGTATCGGTAGCCCTGGAATATGTATATGAAACAGCAAGCAATAGCCTCGGTGTTTTGCATTACAGGTTCAGGATCAGCTATGATTCCACCCAATAATTCATGGAGCAAGGAGTAATCCCTTGAACGCACGAAAAATAAACTCTGGAGAAATGAAATCCAGAGGAAGTCGGTCCGGGTATCATTACCCGGAGCGAAGAAGGCCGTTTATCGTCGTGCCCAGGACGATGACTGTGGAGATTATCACGTAGCTCTGCCGCGCATTAGTATGCATTAATGCTATTTGGCATCCTTGGAAAACTTACATAACATTGGCGCTTGAATTGTACCCGGATCCTTGCGAACGCCTGAAATGCTAAGTCGTACAAGTAACAAATTTGCCGTACCGTGTCTATCCACATGAAGAGTCGTTGATTTTACCAGATATTACCTTATCACTATCATCGTACGTGCCGAATTGTAACTTGGTCGAACATATAACTCTAGATCGTACATCTACCTGATCTCACATGTTAGCCACTACCTCGCCGAACAGGATACAGGGGGACGGTACTTACCCTATATGACGAATAACGCCATATGACCTCTAAAATGCCGACAAACTAATAATCACATGAAAACTCATTATATTCGTGCATCCCGTGGTAGCCGTACATGCGCGATGTCGTTGCCTGAGGCAAACGCATTACCACGCCAAAGAAGGCCTTTTCAATGTCTTGCCAAGGACTTGGCATTAAACCCGGATCAAATAGATCTGCATGGCTGCTCGTAGGCCTTTTTCATCATTCCGTCATGCCTAGGACCGTCGACGTCGGGAGTCCATATGTGCTCCGCGACTACTTAGGCCTTTTATCGTCCTGCCCAGGACGATGCGACGTGGCGCGGGGCCGACTTATCGAGGAGCGATCACGAGGGTTACATCATTTGGAGAGTTCCCCGAAGGAAATCGCAGGATGGGTGGGGTTATATACCCGAGACTCTGAAAAACCATATCTAAATAAAATTCATGTTAGTTTATATGATTATATGACGATAATCAAGAAGAGAAAATAAGCTTACCATGTCCTGACTATGGTGTATAGGTTAGAAGGTATGATACCATGATATCGTCTTCGAAGGCGCTATGCTCGCCCTAATGTGGGGAGTGAGTAAAGACGCGCGCCATCGGTTAGGCAATGCCCCGCCGGACTTATATAGTAATCGGCTCGTAGATTTGGGTTGGGGTATTTGCCAATGACTCTACATATTGGAAACTGTTGAGTTACGACAAAACAAGTAGCCGTGATATGAATTTGATGGATGTTAAGCTCGGAAGCGCATCCATTGTGAAAGTTGGGATTTGGAATGTGAAAGTAGAAGATAAGGCTTTTAAGTTTTGCAACCCGAGCATCTGCCTTATTGGGTTTCATCCATTACGTAATTAGGATTTGTCATACTGGCGGGGAGTATGTTTTTTTTTTCCGAGTGCCGGGTGGATTCGGATTGATGCGGCTCAAGTTAGTGTAATCCAGTCTTGACGACACTTGTGTGATGTCTAATAGAGTAGAGTAAATAGGTAAGTAGGACAGGTTATATCTATATTGTTTCTTGTTAGGGAATGTCGGTTTTATAAGTTTTTCTCTGGATAGATGATAAATAAACTATCCGCATTGGCCCTTTTCTTACACTGGCTTGGTGGCTTAACGCTCTTACACTAGTAGGTAAAAGGGCCATAGTGCATTTTGTCTCAAAGTGCGAGCTTGATATAATTCCTAGGTAGTTTGCAATTAAATTAGGGTACATAAAAGGGAAAGTATTTCCTTGCAAACAGACTGTCCACTTCTTGATTTAGCGGGGTTTTTTTGGGGGTTTTCTTTTTCACTTAAAAAACCCCCCCCTTTCTGTTTGCTTTGGTTTGCTTGGCTTTGACCTAAGCTCGCACTTTGGAAAATAGTGCATATGGCAAAACAGAAAAACTCTGTCATGACCTGCTGTTTCGGTACATGCCTCAACGTGTATACTTAATTTGACTTTCTATTCAAATTGCTACTTGTATACTACTTAATGGACTAGTTATACCGGTTTTCAATTAGTAGGGAGGTTAAGAGGCCTCCAGATTGCCACGGGTAACTGTGACTAGCTACCTAAATATTATATACCACAAAATCAGCTCAACCCCTCACCAGAATCTTGGGATGCCAAGGCTCCGTAGCTCAAAGTACCGTCATGAGCACGGTCCTGAGTGCCTCTAGGCGCACCTTCCTTGCTTAGGTCTTTCTGTCAGTCCTTAGTGTAAGATGTTCAATGATAAAAGTCATCCCGAAAACACGAGACATATTTACGACTATATCTTGCCATAGTATTTCGAATGCTCTGATACCTCGCTCTTCCGAGTAACATCTCTACCAAATAGTATTGAACATCTTAGGGACCTGTACGGAACCATTACTGGTATGCACTATGAGGTAGGTAAGGTTTTAGGATTGTACACCTTTCCCCCCGAAAGATAGGATGCGTAGTTTTTCCTGAGTTTCTTTTTTATATTTCATTTCGTTTCCAGTTATTCATTTATAATGTTCTTGTCAGGGCTTTTGGCTTTTCTTTTGTCAATACTCTTTTAAAGCTGTCTATAACTATCTGCTTATATGATACATAGATGGTAAGTGTCGCGAGGTGGAACTAAATAGTATGAAAATAACGAAGTTGTTCCGCGAGGAACTCTGACCTAACTACAGTAACTAAAGCTATACATACTGAATGTATCCTTTGTTCTAGATGTCGCATATAAAATCTTGACAGTAACTGGCTACATCAAAGTGCCCAGTTACGATCTACCTAGTTAATACTAAACAGGGTAAATTTTAGATGACCAGGTTGTATTTACGGTGCGATAGGAAGAAAGGACGGGAAAATAAGAGATACATACTATCTTTGCCTAAGTCATACCTAGGTTGGCAACTAGCTATCAGGCTTGTAGTTTTTAATCGCTACAATAACCGGTAACTGACTATCTGTCAGGTATAGATATCCTTAATGAATACCATACATAGAGTGAATCTCAGGATAGATAGTAGATAGTATTGAATTATTAACGGCTGTCTTACTATCCTCTTTTGAGGGTGCTGTTTGCTTCTTATATATCCAATTTAGTAGATCTACCCTTGACTCTACCCATAACCCACTTGTACCTTGACTGAGCTCCTCACAGGATTTACCGATGATGTTAAAATGTACTACTTACTTACTACGAAAAATCTAAAAAGAATACTGATATTGAAATTCCATTTGACTTATAATCGTGCAAAACCATGACATAACTACCTTACGTGCTTTCTGACACACTTCAGAGACAGTCAGCTTCTTAGTCACTTCTTTCTGTAGAGCCACCTTGCTGATTGCTTTGAAATACTTTAACCAGAGATCTGTAAAGTCGCGCGGCTTATTCATGATAAGCCAACATAGTCCAGTCTGTTCGAGAAAGTGTTCGAGCAAGTATTCGATTTCCCGTGGTAAGGTACCGAAACCCCACTTTCGGCTGTCTCCGTATATTCGGAGCGCCTCCAGTTCGCATTCCGTTGGAAGACTGAAGGCTGAAGTCTGGTGAAGGTCCGAATTGATAATTATTTCGGGTTCGATAGTCGGCTATCTTAGAGAGGATGATTTTGACATCGCCATATAGCTTCGTCTCGGATGGTCAGGTACTTATATATCTTACACCCGCTTATTGAGTTGTAGAAACAGACAGCAAATAGCTACAATAAAGATGTTACTTCCATTTGGCGTAAGAAGCACTAGTGTCTCGGGACATTAGCTGCTATATCGTTCTTCCAATTTGCTCAAGGCCAAGATTCAGCGCCAGAAGTTGCGAAAATACTCCAGAATTAGTTGTATGAGGGGTATTTGACTACCCTGAAGATGAACTTCGGAGCTATTCCGTCTCAGGGTCTCGGTGTCAAGTGGCGGATACGGAGAATCCAATGCTTCAGCGCTATATTCCTGGAGACCTCTAGGGTTGGTGTAGCGATTGATGGTTAAGTGGTTTATGTGTAGCCAGCCTATGTGCTAATTGCTTAGATTATATCCTATTACGTGGACATGCTTAAAATTGATATTCTTACTGCCAATACGATTGTTATTACCTGCGACGGAGATGTTATTGAACTCCCCCTGTTGTATAAACTCGGACTGGGGTAACTGCATTGGAGGAGATCTCCAATTTGCTTGATTGATTTCTTCGGCTTGGGCACGATGCTCCCAATCGGCACGGAAGCCACAGGAATAGTAACTGCATATTGCTCGTCTAATCCCTAGAATACTGTACATTAGATATCGTAAGGATCTATGTAGCGGAAAGCCTACCAGTGCCAAGCTTGGGTTCCCCTGTTTCGTCTAGCAGTGCTAAGAACAAATACGGAGCTCGTGTCCCACAGTGACATATTAAATCTTCGCTGAATGGGTTGATTTCAGGAGCCATTGGCATGTTGATATAGTAGGAAGATAGTTTTGGTAAACGTCTCGTACTAGTACTAAGGAGAAACCTATTATTATGAATAACCTTGTGCAAGTCTCGAATAAAAAAAGGTTCGGAAGAGAATTGCGAAGGATCACGCTTTAATACTTACCTTGTGTCGAGGAATGACTGATAGAAAAACATAATGTAAGTGTATATTCTGAACAGCCTCAATGCTGCGAAGCTGACGTATATTGATGGTAAGTCGGTGGTGTGTACCGACCGAACTGGGAATGTGCATCTTAACTTGTTGAACGTATGAAATAGATAATAGATGAACTTATGGGAAGTCTTAGTCTATATGTTAGAAAGAAAAGAAGGGGAGAGGTGGCGTAAACTGGAAGATATGGTCAGATACAGTACCCTTGATGAATACTATATATAGAGCGGATGCTAGGATAGTTGAATTGAACTATTAACGCCCGCATTTCTATCCTCTTTCGAGGGGCGCTGCGCGCCTCCTATATAGGTACTCAATCATAATAGATCTACCCCAGAATATATCTCTAACTTAATATTCCCTGATGGATATCCACTCGGATAATATCAGGCTAGACTCTAATTACTGGGTACCACTGGCTCGGAAGTTCGTATGTAACTCATCTATTCACCAGTTCATAGTAAATCGAACTCCGAATAGGTAGCATCAATATGGTTATGTTTCTGGTTTTCTGACTTTATCATATCTGATTCCCTATATTGTATCTGACCCATCGTATCATATCTGATTCACCATATCATTCACGAAATATACCTCTCTATACGCGGAACCCCCCTAAATGTTTCTTGAAAACCCCCGAACCTTTGTGTTTGGTTCAGCTCTCGTCTTGTTTCGGTCTATATACATAGTCGAATCTTGCCCAGAAATATAGCCGGGGTCTGGGTCGAAATGATCGTTGCCATTAACGTTCCCCGGAGGCTGAGTTGTGTTAACCGGGGACATCACCGGGGATACCACCGAGGGCATTGCTGGGGTTACTACCGGTGGTATCACCGTGGGCATCGAGTTCGTATTGTGCGCACCGTTCTGGGTCATATGGCCATTCCTCAATCCGGCGTTGATCAATGCTATCATCACTTCAGGAGTGTAAGCCCCAGCGATGGAGCCATGGCCATTGTTATTGACATTCTTCATCACCATGTCATCGTCTTTAACATTAGCGTGAAAACAACTGTTTCCGATACTGTTGAGATTCTCGATATGAGTTCCATGCCTAGGAGACATGATGTTAGGGGATTGCTGTAATTACATATTAATAAGCACGCTTTCTTAACCCGTAATCTCGAAACTACATACCGAGGTTTGATCTGCCTCAGCAACGTGATTGTTCTGCTCCTGGCTAGGTTGTCCTTGATTCATTCTGATATCATCTGCAATGAGACGGAAACTATGTTAATATAATGTTTTAAGACTTGCAGTAGTTGAAGATAGGGGGGAGGTCTTAGGCGGGGTTGGGCTCTACTTACGGGACGGGCCATTCGGACTAGACATATTTCGGGTCGTAGTGTGTGTATCTTCCTTTACGGCTTTTTTATCTTTGTCTTGTTCTACCTTGGTGTAGGAGTTTCTTGCAATCGATCTGTTAAGAGTGGTAATTGTCAGGATAAGTGTGGTTTTATCATGTTCCAGAGATTGGAAAAGTTGAATAATGCGAGCTTCGACTGTTCTAGCTGACAGCGCACCCCTCATTCTTGTGGCAAATCGGACCTTAGGTCCTGGGCTGGTGCCTGGACTATAGCGGGGAAGGAGAATGCCTAGCTGTTCAAGCTTTGGGTACATTGCCTCTATGATATGCAATATATTGCTCGTATGTAACGTCGGGTTTAGACGGATATCAGTGATTGCGTTGTCAAGGGCTGTTAACTGGGTAAGCCACCCTTGGCATTTGCCATGCGCATTCTTTAGGAACTCCTTAAGCTCTGCAATCAACTCAAGGATTTTGACAGCTGTTCCGACCAGCTGACCTGCTGCTGCGACGGCACCGAGAACCTCCATATCCTTTTAGGAGCTTAATAAAAATTCGATTCCAATTCCTTTCCTGGCGTCAAAATTAAGATAGGAAGCCTCTTGGTCAGCCTGCTTGAAAGCCTACTTGAAAGTCGAAAATTGGTGGTGGTCAGCCTAGAGCCTTATTAAAAAAAGCAAAAAGGGGTGGAATGGTAAGGTATATTATATCCCCTAACGTGAAAGGATGTCGTGTCACATCCCGTATCGAATAAATCCGATAAACAACTCAAAACCCAAAGCATTTACGGGTTCTAAATTACTCAGCCTCATTTTGCAAATAATAGAATGCTTCCCATCATATCATTTACTGTTTGCCGCGCGAACTTCATGCCTCACTACCTAGGTAGCTACCTAATATTAGGTAGCAATGGTGCGGGGACCCATTGGTGTGGCATGACCGTATCTTTACTTCTAATAGAGTAGAGCATATCATTTGTTGTACTCTAAATAATAATCCGTACAACGTGAATATTTAAGGACACTTAAACCTTTTCTCTCATGCTAATCTTCAGGTGGGAAATATCATAGATCCTTGTGGAACTTGATATGATATCTGTAAAAAATAGACGAGCCTTAATGATACGGCTATGTACTTGCTTCTTTTGTTTGAAATGCATTTATCGAGGTGTTTGCTATTGATTCGTGGCACTCGGCTAGACGTTACAGCGTGTGGCAAGGCATTATTCGTTTAGCCAATGAAAAGTACCTAGGTATAGGTATCCTTTTGGAGCCTGCCTATATAGGTCCTGTTGTATTTCCTACTTTAGTAAACAGGGCGTTATCGAAAACTAGATCCAAGATCGTCTCTATTCCACATCTTCTATGGATTCAAGGCGTGGTATCTCCCACTCGTACTCCCCGATTAGATTAACCATTGATTCTAGGCCCCCCTGTTTCGCTATACGTAGTCCTTCGCTTTCAGTCGACTCATCAAGTGGTGCCACAAGTTCCACCAATAGCCGGAAAGCTGACTTATTCTCGCTTTTTATTGCTTGTAGTAAGGCACCGCCCCAATCAACAGTGCCGTGAATACTGTTTTCTAACAGGAGACGCACTATACGAAGATTTCCATACAGAATAGCCTCCAGGATCGAATTCTGGTCGGCTTTGAACCCCTTTTCTAGCAGGTAAACAACTGTGCTGAGATGACCGTGTCTTGCTGGCCCACCGAGAGGACTGCGAAGCTTGTACTTCCTGCTTTTGTTCAGACTTTTAACTGATAGACCGAGCTGCTTACAGAGCTGGATAACATGCTCTATTAAGGGTATGTTTCCGGCTGCAGCAAAACGACATATAAACTTCAAAAGAATACTGAGCTTAGTCAAACAGTTGGCGTAATCGGGCCTCCTTTCCTCTTTGAGGAGACATTCGTCGTCTAGCAGGAATTCCTCATCTTCAACTTTATCATCGTTAATGAGACGTTCCTTGCGCGTCACGAAATAGTCCCTATAAAGTCCATGAAGACGCTTGAAGGTATCGACGTATGTGGTTAATGAGAAGATGTATAAAAGGTACGGCTCGTTGTCCTCGTCCTGATAATCTGGGGCGAGACATAGCTCGATCATGTCAATGTTATTCGTTTTACTTCCGTGCAGGAGGATGGTGTTGCGCGCTGTTTCTTCTTGCCGACCGTCTTCTTTGTTTGCTTCGATGATGAAGTCCAAAAGTATGTGTACTATTTCAGCATTTCCCTTGAAAGCAGCCCCTTCTAATGGATAACCAAGTAATGGATAGTCAAGATCGCGGCTGGTAGGATATATTGTTAACGATGTATACTGCTTTAAGTTCGTTGGGATTGTAGGCTAATGGTAGACGACTTACAAGCTTCCGCATTGACGTGGGGAAATTAGGTATGGTGATTGTCGGAAACGTGGAAGCAGCTCCTTCACTAAATTTACTTCGTTGGTAAAAGCTGCAGCCGTTAATAGAGCCTTTATGAAGTCTTCATCGTGGTCCATGATCTCGGTCGACATATTAGTTTCTCTTGCTGGAGGTCTCATCCAGGTTGCAAAATTTCCGTAATACTCGTCCGTATTCATAGAAACTTTGGATATCTCGAAAACACACACTTCCAATTTCTCACCCCAACTATCTTCACTGCGGAAAGCTAAAATACGCTTTGCGACCTGGTGGATAATAAGGAGTGGCCGAGTTGGCGGTTTGGTCGTACACCTTACCTAACTCGTTTATAAGGTACCAAGGCCAGAATTGACGACAAATATAAGGGTACGGCAACAGCTTAGAGTCATTGAGGATTCCCGATCGAAATATCGCGTACATCGTTACGGTGTCCCATGATCGGCTAACAAGCCGTAACCGGAGAGCTCGTTCGATACTATGTTCTAAATTGGAAAAGGAGTTATGAATTTTTGTGGCTTGAAAAGGAGAAAATACCTATACCCATACGTTCCCACATACCACCTATTGGAAGCATAAATCAAATTCACAATACTATCTAAACTCTATCTGGAGTAGACTTGCGTGGTATCACCTCTGCTCTTTTAACCCCAATACATGGTTCCTTCCTTGTTATTTTCTACAAGTCGGAATATCCTTCCATAGCCTCAAAGC
The DNA here is from genome assembly GCA_902805455.1 of Daldinia concentrica. NCBI lineage: Eukaryota > Fungi > Ascomycota > Sordariomycetes > Xylariales > Hypoxylaceae > Daldinia > Daldinia concentrica. Next base: position 802,005 of record CADCSW010000006.1, read on the forward strand.
CCATTTTCACATGCTGTGTGGGCGTTATAGGAAGTAAGCTCTGGGCCTCCATGATTTCCGTGATAAATTCATTGGATAACTCAACCGAGTCGGCTGAGACTTTACGGGAAGACGGAGGACCTACATGGTGTGGAGATTTACCCCCAGTCCACGCCCTCGTCACATGGAAGTATTCATTAACCTTGCTTAGGAGCTCCTTGATCCATATATCCTGTTTTTCTTCCCGCCCCGGTCGCTCGGCTGCTGCCCAGTAGTGAGGGAGGCCTGGCTTAAACAGAGCCAACTGATACCGCCACTTAAACCCTTTGCGTTCGAACTTGCTTAGACAAAGCACTATTCCAGCCCTGAAGCATGTCTTCTCCCACACAATTGGAATAGCTTCGTCTCTCTTTGCTGCCTCCGACGTAACTTCTTCCACTTCAAAGAACCATGGGGTAAGAAGACCGATCACATTGTGTTTTGCTCCCCTTTCTGTCTTCTCAAACTCCACCTTGGCGTAGTCGAGAAATTCGTTCACTGTGGCGTAGAAACGAGACTTATGTCCGGTAGGCTTGTACCACTCTTGACGCTGCTGGTCAGAGATGAATGCAATAGGAGCGAGAAAGAGCGCAACCTTCGAGTCAGGCGTCGTTTCAGTCAAGGATAGCCAGCAGAGGTACTTGCGGACATCTAAGGGAAGATTTTGGTCATGTGGATACAGAGGCGCGTCTTCCTGGTCCCATTTATTATCGTGATAGATGCCGAAGAGCGCCTTCCGAGTTGTAGTCTCCCCTAGTATTGCGATATCGAGCTTGCTGAAGTAGTCGGGAGGCCATGGACGAATGATGTTAAAGTTTTTTGGGGGAGTTAGGCTAGGAACACGTCTTGTTTCAATGCTGGTATCGACATGATCGATTATTGTGATGAATCGATCAATGGCTGTTGTCAGGTCCGTAGTTTCTTTCGTAGAATGTTCGTCTGATAGATAACGGCGACGTGCACCAACAAACAAAGAGACGAGCTCCCTAAGCACTGCAGGTGCGAAAGGAGAGTTCCACTCGGATAGGATAAGGTAATAGAAAGATTCGTCGCCTCGGACACGAACGTATACGTCTTTATTCTTGACACAGACAAGGAAAAGCATTCGTATTGGATTCACGATTGCTTCACAAACTTCATCTGGGGTGGAGTTGCTGAGCCCTGCATTTACAAGGGGAGAGAGAATGACGTTGGAATCTATGGATAACCGGCGGATTGAATCGAAAGTTAGGCCATCGATAAGTCCGAGGCCTTTTCGAAGGACTTTGTAATTCATTGCGACAACGGAAGACTAAGGATATCAACTATTTGACTCCAGTATAGATAAGACGTAATCCATAAAAAGAAAGCCCTGTATAGGATGCTGCCGACAATGATACGTGGGCGATTGTCGCGTAGTAGTTCAATTCTGGATAGAAATAGTCACTGAGTTGATAGAGCATGTGATAACTCTACTTGGACGTAGTAAACTAGGATGATGATTGTGTAAGGTACGTTCCAAAATTGGTAACTATGGTGAATGATTCCAAGGCGACGATAAAAATCGGGTTGTTAATGATATGAGGAAAGGGGAGAGACAAAAGAATGATGCCTGAAATTATTTGTTGTTAAAATCGGCAACCGGATTCTGAGGAAGGAGGGAACAACCAGGGAACTTACTTCCCTAAGGATGAATCTGTAAAATCTTAGAGTACGATAGGTGTAGTGCGGTCGCCATGCGAACCAGGGGGGTGTTGCCTAGGTACCTACTTAATGCAGTGGAATATTTAAGACGGACCGCGTAGGGAAAATCGGGACGCAGACAGAAGTTCACCTGTGTGTAAATATACCATGTGATAAGAGTCCAAAGTCACACTTCGGGGTGTCTAGAGGTGGAGCTTTTACCGTCAAATAATAGTGATAGCAACGCTGCTCAATATTTTTAACTTCCATCGACAATCTTGATTACAACATCGGTTCTGGGCAAATCGAAGCCTATGGACTATGAGAGCAAGTAGTGATAGAGCGTTTGGGGAAAAGGTTTAGAATTGATAGTAATAGGAAACGCCTAGAAAAGATGATCTTCTTACACAATGATTCATTCAACTATCTAAAATCAAATAGTGAAGTGACTTATTAACACATAACTCTGACATACAGAAAAAACCTTGAGGATATCGCCTACCTAGTATAACTCTAGAAGCCACGCAAAAGCTATGTAAATATGCACGGTTTATAATACTCAACTAGCCTATCGAATTAATAAATCTGAGCTTGTTACTGATTAAGGTGTGGTTCCCCTATGTGAATAGCTATAAATGCGGATAATAATGAATGATTTGTAACTTCACTTCTAAAGTTAAATACCTAAATCGACTGAGTGATGGACTTAGATAGAATTAGGGGTAAATTTTAATAAGTCAAACTCAACTAACTAATAGTAACTAGTTATACTAATATTCTACAAGGTATCGTTAATCAACACCAATACTACCATATAATAGACATACGCGTACGGAAAATAAACTAAAATAGGGATCTGTGGTAGTATATAGGTTAGGTGTTTGTGTAGTTGTATGACTCAGGGGCTATATATAATAATTTTTAAATCTTATCAAATCACTATCGACCGCTATACTACTAAGCTATAAATCATGCACTCATGAGCGAGCGTGCCACCTACTATACATAACCTAATAATACTAATCATACACAGGGAAATATTCTATTTATACTAAAAGGGAGTAGGACCTAGTACTGACTCCGATTATATTTTATCATACTCATAAGATATGTGGAAGCTAAGTAGTATCAGTAAAGGACACTTCTCTACGTATAATATTCGAGTGGCACTGCACTATGAAGCAAGCCATCCCGCTCTATAAGGGAATCTGAATTACTTGCCCCCCTTCCCGTGGGTTAGCACGAGGATTTCCACCTGTAACCACACGGATAGATTTGCCATCGTTTGCTAATTCGACGGACGTTGGTTTATTCAATGCGAAATACCCCGACTCACTACTAACAATATTTTCCTGCACGCCATCCGGCGAGATCTTGACTACTGATGATGAATGTGTAGCGATGTACGCATTGCTCTCATGATCAAAAGTCAAGTCGTCATAGATCTGGTTCACATCAGGACATCGCGCTAAAGCCTCAAAGTCGCCGGTCCTCTTGCCGTTCTTATCAACGAGAAACCGCGAAAAGGTCACCTGGGCTGAGTTTGTGAAGTAGATGTAGTCGCCATCGACTACTCTGTCTAATCGGAGCGACACTATGAAGAGTTTCATACTACCCCCCTGGAAGGAAAAGGACGTGTGGTTTCTATATTTAGCAATTTGTAACGGCACTTATGTAAGAAGAATATTATATAATTATGAGAAATAGGTTTATGGCGTTAACCAATTTGTCGTATCGGCGCGGGAACCCACATATTTTCCGGCTTCTGCCCGAACCCCTATCCGTCTATAGTGGGGCCGCACGGCCGGTTTGTTTTAGCCGTTTAGGCCCGGATTATCGGTTCGCATAGTTTTCAATAATAGGTAGGTACCTAGGTACATAATGAAAACTTCGTTCACTTTAATCTGATAGAGTTTGCTCTACGCCGTCCGAAAAATAAATAAGATTTGCTACATTATCATCTATCTTCAGGGGCAAAAAAAAAAAACCAAAAAACCAAACCGTTACCTATCATGAAGCTAACTAGAATGACCGTACTTGAGATTCACAACCTTCACTTTCGTATCTGGATTCGTGATCGTAAGGATATTTTTAGGGTCCAACCCTTGGTTAGGGCTCCTCTTATAGTTGGCCCATGTCTGAACTTGGAACTCACTGTTCAACGTCGTCGGCGCATTAATCTTAGCCAACCCGAGTAAGAAGGTCAGCTCGCTGACTTGCGTAGCATAGACCCAGCCTTTAGCTGAGCGCGGCAACAACCGTAGACGTAGCTGATTAGTATCCTTTTCTTTGTCGTAAATCACGGTGGGCAGCACGTTGAAGCGCATATTGGTCAGCATGTGTGCGCCGGGGCCCGTGTAAGTGTCCATGAGGAAGGAGGTGGATGCTCCGACGTTGATCTGTATGTCGACCTCAACAAGTTGATACTGACTCACTTCGTCTTGGTCTATGATGACCGAGAAGATGAGATCTTGCGCAAGGTTGTTATTGTCGAGTTGGACCTCTTCCCAGTGCCCAATGATGTTGCTTGAGACAGTTATCTGAAATCTGGGCGATCCAGCTACGTCACGAACGACAGACTGGCCACTGGATACAGATCTAGACTCAACATTTGGGGTTTCCCGGATCTGGGAAAAAATATCAGGTTCGGGAAGAGAAGCCGCGGAAGTGATTGGGAGCGCGCGGACGTGAGGGGCGAGGAAGCTAGAAAGTGCCGTGGGTGCAGCAACGTAGTCCTGCGGACGCTTGAAAGTGGCCCCGTAGTCGTCGTCGTCATCTTGTTTCTTCGAAGGCGTGATTCCAGATCTGTTATCCGAGGTAAGCTTCTTGACCCGCGCCGTGCCCATAAGCCTTAGTGTTCGGATTTCGGGGCTGCTTGAGCCCCCAGGTGGCCCTACTTGGGCTATAGCTTCTAGATTTTTATGGCTTTGGAGATCAATAGTCAGGTTATAGATGGGATCGTTAAGCTGCATAGCAAACAGTGCCGATGTTGGCTCATTGTCATTGAAATAAGGCTTCTGTGTCCCGCCCTCATTATAAGTACCCATATCGTTCTGAAGCTTCTCTAGCTGCTTGGCAGCAAAGCGCGGTGGCCAAATGACGCGCAAATCATTAAGTTGCGAACCGGATTTGGCATCCCAGAGGAAGATATTGTTGGCATCGTTGCGTTTGTATATAAGAGACGGTTGGAGTGCATAATGTCGCTGATCGTCTTTTTCGCGAATGCTCTGATCGACTGTGTACTGCCGCCGTATGTCTACCTTGACCTGTGTTGGGTCAACACCTCGGGCAACGGCGAAGCGTTGTTGGTGTGCGGGCTGCGTGAAGACGAGACTGGCAAATTGGTCGGAGCCAGGTACACGGTCCATAAAGGCCATCATGACGCCGTCTGTGACAATTTCGTGGCGTAGAAGTGGTGTTCCAGACGAGGCAGTTTGTCCATTAGCGTCTAGAACCTCGACACGTAGGTCGGGGAACATAGTGACGAGGTCTGACCGTAGGTAGAAACCGTAGGCCGGGATCTGCATCGGCTGGTCCTGTCCCTCCGATGTGTGCTTAATATAATCGTTGAAGGCTTCTTTGATAGCCGTACGGTCTTCGTCGTCGCCGTAGTGGTTACCGAGTGAAAGAGCACCATCTATCAAGGCATCAACCCAATTATTGTCGATGCGGAAGAAGCGTAGGCGTTCGGGCTCGAGGTACGTTGGGTCAGGTATGAGGCAGTGAGCAGGTACACCCGCGAGGAACATGCGGTCAAGTAGCCATGAAAGAACGATCATCCAGTCTGTCGATACTGGGTCATTAGTCTCATCGTACGTGCCCCCTGATGTGCTCTGGGCGAGGTATCGTGCCGCTTTGACAGCTTCATTCGGGAAATATTTATGAATTAAGGGTGAGCCAAAGGACATATCTGGTAGCTCGGAACGTGCGAGACGGGAACGTTTCCATCGTCGCTTAGCACCGCCAGGAAGGTACCGCGGCGCACGAATGGGTTTTCCCGGGTTTATATCATCGTTACCGCTGAGATGGATAGAGGCTAAACTGCGGATAGCCGAATCAATGCCGCCCAGTACGTCGCAGCGGGTCCGGAAAGCCGTGTCATCGATGTCTTTCACCGTATTTAGTTTAGAGGCGGCCTCGGCCGTACTATGAATCGAAGTACGCAGCCGGTTAAGTGCAGCTGTATAGGCCTCATCGCCTAGGGCCATGGTGCGACCGACTTGCCAAGCAACCGAATACGTAATATCCATGATACCAAGTTGCTTATCAAGGACTTGTAAGTCAACGCCCGAGTTAGAGCTTGTCGTCAAATTTTCTAGGGGAGGAACAAATGAAGGCGTAAATGGTCCGCGGTAGAGGGCAACTGTAGATTCTCCCGTCTGAGTACGATATCGTACGAGTGTGTATCCATCATCGAGCCGCTTCGAAACAAGCTGTTGCATCTTGTCGCTTGAAGCCCGTAGCGGCGAGATGATTTCCTCTGGAGCACGGAGGACGTTGAGGGTCCTGCCAAGGTCTTCAAAGGCATCTGGTACGTTGAGCGTATTTGCCGGCAGCACAGTGTAATTCCAACTATGTAGTGAGCACAGGGCCACATAGCGGTGGTTTGATCCGGGCCAAGACATCTCCTCGACGCCTTCGATAGAAACGAGGTGTGCAGTCATGGTTACTGGTGTTTCGTTGTCAAGCGGGCCGGACCGGTTGCCGACAACAATACTGAAGACAGCTGTATCTTCAACACCAGCGAGGGCCATACCCTGACCATTTATCTTGCGCACATGTGCCTGGTACTGGTATTGCAGTGCGTTGGGCTTGGAACCTTTGACAGGGTTGTTATTAGAGTCGCGTGTGGGAAAGAGATTCGTGAAGAGGTCTGGCTTGACAAAGATAAAGTCGCCCCGACTATTTTTCATACTATCCGGCCCAAGGTCTTTGGTCACAGGCGTCGTTACGTCTGTCACATTCCATAGGTCTTCAATGCTCATATTGACCGTCATAGTTCCTGACTGTTTGACAGGCTTGGTGACGCCAGAACTTGTCTTACGAAAGATGCTAGTCGACCCGTCCAAATCCTGAGGGGGTAGCCGTAACTCATCTTGAGAAAAGGAGAACATGACAAGCCAAGGCACGCGGTTGCGTATAGTCTCGCCACTGGCACTTTCTGCTAGTGCCCTCATCTTCATCTGAAGCTCCTTGTTCGTTCCCTGACTCTGGCTTCCGAGTCTTTCCCATGGAAGATGCGGATCCGTTAGGACCACGTGAGGAAGGATCCTATTCGAGTCGGGATATCCTGGAGGAGGGTACGTCGAGTGCACACTACCTTCTGGTAGCGAGAACTGTGGCGCGTCTACGAAAAAAGACTTCTCTGCGCTGAGATCCAATTCTTCGCCTGTTGGTGCCTTTATCTTCTGATTCACGGTGATATTATGTTTCGGACCAGCTGCGAGCCCTGGGGCCCAGTATGAGTTGAGCTTTTGCTCACCCGGTGCCAGAGGGTCAACTTCATCGTCACTCTCAACGGCGGCTATGCCGGCTAGCTGTCGGGCTTTGCGCTGATATACAGCAGCGACTCGCCGAGAGTTTCGAAGTGTTAGATGACGAGGAGAGTTGATGCGAGTGCTTTTGCCTCCTGGAAATATGCCCATTGTGAATATCTTTAGCGAGAAGGGGATGCCAGGGACTGGAGCTTGGATTCTAAGATGGATATCAAAAGGTTTTGGGCCGAGCCCTATATGACACAGTCAAGTTTTCTCAAGTTGCTCCTAGTAGACAATGGAACATAAAAACACTCTTCCGTTGCTAATAAGTCACTTGATACAGCCCGTAGATTAATACCTAAGCATGGTTGGGAATACTGAACACTGCGACTTGCTCGAATTTCGACTTGGAAACCCTATAACAAGAACATCCCCCATTCATGAATAATACTCATTCATTACTCGGTGCGGCACATGCTTGGGCGGTGGTTTTCTCCGGTTATAGTTCGTGGTGGTGTTGAAACATATGCTCTAGAAGTTGATATAGATACCCCAGGGAGTGAAAACATAGAACTGCATTACGACGCCAAGTCCTGCAGATGCATCCGGGTTACCACGAGACAGAAAAAGCAATATGTAACATACCTAACGTGCATATACTGTCTTGTGCGTTTCGGAAACTATGCAATTAACTAGGTTTTGGCTTTCAGCTACCTCCTGGAATGCAATGTAAGGTCTTATTGCATTGCTTAGCAGCATGTTATTCGCCACTGAGAATAGTAGCACTTACAACATGGTAATAACTAAGGAGATAATCGGAAGGTAATAGGGAATGTGGATCCCTTAAGCCATTAGATAGATCTCACTGTTTATTTTCACGTCATCCATGGAACTCAGAAGTTGAGGTATCTACCAAGTCCTTTATTACTCGTCACAAAACTTATTCAATTTTTTCACCTCTTATTTTCTCCTTGTAGAATCAGGCTTAATGGTATAATTGGAAATACTGAAGCTTCGTCAGTACTGCGAACAGACTATTAAGAAAATCATGGCAGCCTTGGCAGCGATTGTCGACAAGGACGTACCAGATGACAAAAGCATCTGTCTTTTCTACAACACGAGTAAGGCACGGCTTGCTCTCTCCCTACAGTCTGGTACCAATACCGACATCGACCAGACTGACGATACTTATGTGACGCCCGATGATTATGACAGGTATATACTAAATCCGTCTTCCATTGCGGCAGCCTACTATCAGGGGGTTAAATATGTGGTCGCCATGACGATGCTCAAGGAGGCACAGGCAGATACGGATGTCCAGATATCTCTTGTTTCTCCTACGTGCCAGAACCTTGTGCCGGGAACGTTCGAGAATAATCACGTTGCCTTGGGTACAACTCCGGACGGAAACCAATGCTGGCTGTATTTTCTTGTGTAAGTCATATAATTTCTCTGTCTTAACTACGGGCTTATTTCTTTGTGCGTCTCCTGGTTTATGCGAGTAGAGGCTTAACTATCTTTACAGTGATGTGTCTGCGAATGTCAAGGCCATGAGAGAATTCGACCTTAGCACCCACGAAACGCAGCCTTTAAATGCTATTACCCAGGTGATAAATAACAGCTCTCTGGCAGCCTGGTACGACCCGGAGCAGGAGCAACGGCATGTTATATACGAGGCCGGGGCTATTTTGGACTATACCGTAGGAGCACAAAACCGTAAGTACCTGGCCATCACTATTAATATACGCCCCTAAAATATATATGTGAGAGGTGTACACAAGTAATAACGACGAACAGCTGTTACTCTACCTATAAGTGACTTCGCCCGCAATAGTTCTATTGCGGTCGCTTACTCTAGCTCGACTAAGAAGGCATACTTTTACTACTACGATGTATACCAGAATTTGAAGCGATCCGTTTACAGTGGGGGTAACTGGGGACTTCCTGAGGCGGTCTCTGACGCTCGCATGGTTGCTGAGAATAGCCAGATCACCATTGCACAGGCAAATGGGTTTAATCATGTATTCTACATTGCTAAGGACATGGGCACGGGAGGAGCTGAGGACCAGAGCCCTTTCACTCACATTCGTGATCCGATTAATTAGGTAGCTTTTACAATGAATAATAACGTTTTGCGGCTATATTGCTTAAAGTTGAAAATGTTTGGAAGTTACCTATGCTACGTTAGGATGTTAGTGCTAACTAGGTATATTGTAAATTAGTTATAGTGATAGAGTATTTTATTATCTACAAACATAATACTGATTCGAAGTAATTCAAGACTGTTAAGACTTGGTAATGTTAAGAGGTACTAAGTACGTATTGGGCTGCGGGTTGTGCTGCTATGTACTATGGGACCATTGACCTTACCTCGTGTAAGAAAAGGGAAAAAGGGGGCGCCTCTTTACATGCATACACATGATAGTTACTTATAAAAATATACCCGTTAAGCCTCTATGCTTGTATGTTCATGCACAGTATCGACGATATACTCGGCCCGGATTCTATCAAGAATATTACTTCTCTAACCTAGCAGTGCATGAGACACACGGCACAACACGGCGTAAATCCTGTTCCAGACTCTCGCAATTGCATCCGGCATCCGGCATCACGTCGTCACATAACACAGCAGACCGATGAGACACTGAGACTGCAAGTTTCAGCTGGCCCGAGACAACTGATCTTACCTGCTTCTATCGCAATGCTCCCGACTTTATGCGAATATGCGTAGACGACGTGTCAAAAATATACAAAAGCAATATGAGAGATACTACTCCACGATGCGGGGTTCAGCTTCCATCAGACCGTTGTATGTGGCCTACGTCAGCTTGAGAAGATAATGACACGAAGAACCGTCGCCTCAGCAGCTACCGTACGCCCATAACGGAAAGCTAATGCCGCGGAAATGCGAGTTTCATGGAGTAAAGAAAATTCTATGCAGTATAGCAAAATATATCCCGTATCAATCATCACGCATAAGGAAACGTGAGGAAAGATAGACTCTATCGTGAAATATCTTGGCTGGGGGAGTTAACTACTTTCGTAGAGAAACAGCTAAGGTGACGGAATTAACAAGTATACATGGGTTTTTGCCATAGACACAACTTATTGTAACTAAGTTAACAAAATCGTTGAAGCATCGAAATCATGGCAGCGAAGGAAATTAAGCTTCATGCGGCCTTTGGCGAGGATAACTTCTTTCGCACCGCCTTCAACTACAATTTGACTCAGGGAAGTATTATCAGCTTTCTGTACTAGCCTGGTATTATAATACCGAATTCGACTTGGCCTTTTAAACTACATGTGGATCTAGCATAAGATTTTGGAAGCTAACATTCTAACAGATAAAAAAATGGCTGGATGATTGTGTTGAGGGTAAGAAAGGAGGCCCCCAGACCCAGAAGGCAGAGGTCAAAGCGCAGCTTTTGGGAATTAAGGGGAAGCTCTATGCTCTTATGTGCGTATGAATCGCGTACTCTGTGTTGAGATAGGCAGACTAGCTAATTATAAGAGAATATAGCCTCCCAGATGGTATCGAATTTAATAAGTCAAGTGCCAAACCAAATAGTCACTTCCCACGCGTAATAAAGGAAGACTGGGAAAAGGTTGTGAATAAGGATGATGATCCGGTCAAATTCAGCCTCTTGAGTTGGCTGATCAAACATCAGGGGGCCCAAGACGATCCTCTTGAGTCTAGGTGGGCGAATCCTTATGACCTCCTTGGCCTTTTCATTAGTATTCTAGGCCCCGCTCCAACAACGGCGGATAAGAATAACTATTTCTTACCCCTAACCGCAGTTTACGGGCGGTGGTGCTCACGCATTGCGGGTCACGCATGTTCGGGTTGGGAGTGGGCGGCCAGTGGGAACGGGGCGGGGGATTGGCCCTATATGTTCCAAGTCACATGGAAACTGGTGAAGGCCCCAGTCGAGAAGAAACCCCCAGGTGGTGGAAAACCTCCGGCCGAGAAGAAGCCTCCAGCCGATTATATAGTTTTCTTCCTTGGGAGTACGGTAGCCGGTGATGACTGGGTAGAGAACCCTAAGAATAAGGATAATTATACCGGGAAATGGAGGAGGGCAGTGCAACGCAGCCGATTTAACTGGCTCTATAGTGGCTTACGGATGACGCTTTTTAAGCAGGAAGATTTCGACAGCTCACCGGTACAAAATAATAAAAACACCACCTCGAATCAACCGTTCGGTAACTGTGCAGAGACATATCCATTTATCTTCAGCATCCGCAGGTATAAACTCTTTTTCTTGCCACCCTCCCCCTCCCCCCTCCTAGTTTCCCCTCATCTCCAATAACTAATCATTTTCCAGCTCCGGCAATGGAGATTTAACAGGCCTTGCTCTCCAGAGAGATTATATGATGGACTCAAAGCTGAGCACCTACAACCACGACGACGTGTCAGATAAACTTTGTGGCCCTTGTGCAAATTGCCGTCAACTTATTCGTAACGCGGGGGCCAGGATAGTGAACTTCCAGGTGGCCACAGCAACAAGCACGGCTCCGGCGAAGCCAAAACCAACCACTGCAACAAAACTAAAGACGGCAACAGAAAAGATGTCCGCAGTCAATGATACAGCACCAGAGGGATGGAATAACTCCGACGCTGATTTGAACACCGAGTACTACTGGGGCCCTAATGGGGATGGCACGATGGCCGCCCAACAAGTAGGCCTAACCAGTCCAAAGGGGCTGATGATTGTCGACCGCGACCACGGCCGTGACGCATACATGTTCACTGCTTCCACAGGGAAAATTTACCTGTGGAACATGGTCACAAATGAGATCTACGAGTACACGAACCCCACAGACCTGGCTGGCATTCTGGCTCAGATGAAGATGGCACCGGGGAAAGGAAAGTTGGAGAGGAAGTTGCTCTTTGGTGGTGACTAGACTGCTGGGTTTCCGTAGATATGGTCTATCAATCTTTGAGAGAATGTATAGGCAATATACGAGGAAGGGGATTGATACTCATGTTTTTGAGGAGGGAGGGTATGGTGGGTGAGAAGAGGGGTCTCTTTTTTCGAGTCATTATATTTCGTCTTAGGTTGGATGAAGCTATCAAAATACCACTATGTTCAGATATGAAGGACTTAGTAAACATGACTTCTGCTCTTATTTTCATTTAATATACATCTCTTATTAGTATCGCTACAAGTAATTGTTGAGTGAAATACCTGAGCCAGTGTACATTATTCTAAAGACATGTATATTAGGTACCTAAGGCAAGACTCCGTCACACACTAGTACGAATTATTGTAAGATAAGTTACTTTTAATATACAATAGGTCACTAAATAAAGCAATATTTGATGTTTTCTTTCACATTTTATAGTAGCGACCGTAATGAACGTGTTGTACTAAATATCTATTTATAGGAGAACCTCAATAATGCAGGCCTTCATCAAACTCGATACTTTGGACTACCTCCCCGTGCGTTCTACTCCTTAGGCATCATGATAGGATTTCTCAACTGCAAGAACCCCTCGACGGCGGTATAAGGGCCGTCCTGGAACCCGGGTTTCGTCAGATCACCCCTCCTTTCAATGCCAAAGGGGTTGAATGTAGGTTCACCGTCCCCTTCTCCATTGTCAGAATATGGCTCGAACCAGCTCCAGTCGCCAGCGCCAAGTGACGGCAGTGGTAGATCACGCTTGGGTATATCTCTCGCATTCTGTGATGTAAGCACTTGCGAGGGATCATAGGGCGGTACGTCGCTGAGCGGTAATGTCAGGGGCCCCGCATGGAAGAATGCAGTCATAGTGTTCATAGCCCTCTGCCACGTCCATGACGGCAGTAGCAGTTCTGACGATGGTAAGAAGGATGAGTACGCGTGTACAGGTGTAAAGGGGTCTATGATGGCGCCGAAAACTGACATCCGTGCGTTGCGACGGTTGTCGAAGTCTGCTGGCTCAACTGGGTTACTGTAGGAAGGCTCAGTTGGGAAAGGAGGCTCCCAGAAGGGTGTGAAGAGTGGGTATTCGTCAGTATTGAGAGGCTTCAATGGGACAACTTCTTTATCATCTGGAGCAAAGAACGTCCTAATATAGTCAAGATTAAGCTCGTCAGTACCCGGGGCTGTCGTATCGAAATATCCCACCAGCCCGTCGTAGGTAGCGTCTCGGTCCCCTAGCCGTACTTGGAACTGATAATAATCCTTATCGTCAGTTGGCTCCGTTAGGTCACGCTCTGGATCTTTAACCTTGCTCCTGGTGCTCTGATTTTTGAGTGGAGGCGAGTCGAGCTCGAGAGACCAGCCCGTATTGACTAGGGCTAGCGGCTTGCCCACAATGGAGTTGAGGAACTGAGCATAGTCGTTGGGTGCGGCCGACAGCGTCTCTTGGGCCCTCGTTATCATGGTCCAGAAGCCCTGGAGATAGTCACGATCAGTGAGTTTGTTGACGAGGGCATCGAGCTGGCGTGTCTCGGGAGTCGGCTGGGTATCCTTATCGGGGCTAAAGGGCAACCACTTCGGCGCGTTTAATGTCCCAAGGGGTCCACCGAAACGAACCTCACGGTAAAAGGTCCCGTCTGCTAAGAACAATTGGATACCGTAGTCGGCATAATTCGTGATAACCCAACCCCAGATGGGATTTTCCCACTCAGATGCTGGGCGCCAGGTAGCCGATCCAGGGGAGTCGCTAGAAAGTGTCTTTAAAGCCCCGAAAACCTCTTTTTCATCGTCGGGATCGTCAGCAATACGCTTTACAAAGCTGGCGTTAAGGCGTGCGTTCTGATTAATTTGTGGTGGAAGCTGGAGGAACTCGCATTGGGCAGCGCTATCCTTAATTACTGTATTGGCGTAGTCCTTGCCCTCGAGCTTGATGGTTTGCGGCTCGTAGAAGTCACTGATACAAGGATATAAAGGTGGAGGACCACTGACTTGCGGGTTTTGATCGATGGGAACTAAGGCCTGGCCAAACTTGTCGATGATGTTGAGCTTGCGGAACCTATAGAGAATAAGCAAAAGGGACGTAGACGAGAATAAATATTAGAGAAGTTAACGACGTACCTAAACTGCCCGTGGGTCACAGGTTTAAAGGGGCACCATGCACTGTCGAGGAAGTTGGCTAAAGCTACGTACGGTGTTGAGGCCGACTCTCCCTGGATCAGTTCAATGTGTTCTCTGCTTAAGCCTGCATCATTGTTAATTGCCGCAGCAATAGCTGAGCTTGACTCGACGCCCGAGTCAATAGTCTTGTTTTCAGGCTTGATGTGGCTTCCCTCTGCTAGTGTTACTATACCATTAGTAAATCCAGAGAGTGGCATCGACAGGTAAGACAGCTTTGACACGTTCGCACGTAAGTTGTCACGCTCCTCCTTCGACAGATAATTGTCTAAAATATCTGGCGGCGTGTTGTCAAAGAGTTGAGCTATCTTAGCCCCAAGCGAGAAGCTAGGCTGTGGTAAGATGAGTACTCGGCCAGATAGCACACGCGTATCCGGACCATTGCCTTTCTGCTCATCAAGTAGCGCCTGCCATAGTGGCGGCGGCTCTTGGCCGTCTGTGGAGGGAACGGTGACACCGTAACGTACCATTTCGTTGACTGAAAGGCGGGCCGTGTGTTCGTCAAGTTTCCAGTAGTTGAAAGGTACATGTGTGTACTCAGTCTCCCACTCGACGTAAAGAGGGAACCATGGCTGCCGGTTTCCCCATTGGTCGCGTAAACTCCCATCTGAGACGGCGGTATTGGGATCGTGAAACTGGGGGTAAAATGTACCCGCAGGTGGCTCGTTAGAGCTATCACCATCTTGCTGGATGACGTAGAACTCAGTCACTAAATCACTAGCAGGTACCCTAAGGACATCAGGGAGCTGCTTTTTTAGAAGATCAGACAGGTCCTTCAAGGCAGCTGGTAGATTGGAAGCGTCGTTGGCGGGAATAGTCTGAGTCGGTGCGCGGACAGCGACTTTATCCAAGTAATCAATAGGCCAACCAGATGGGATACCGCCAATGAGGACCGTCGGGTCGTTTGCACGGTAGAAGACAGGCTTACTTGCCGCTTTAGCTGTTGCTAGCAGGTTCTGTGAACTATCCTGTGGGTCTAGTAAATCTTGGATCTTTTTTTGCAACTGGTCTATGCGGTCTTGCAGGCTGCCTATATGTCCTGCTAGGGCATTTACTCTCCTTTTGTATTCCTCAATCTCGGTTTGATTACTGCTGCCCTCGCCATTGCCCACGTCGCTCATAAACCCCCACCACAACGAAAACATGTCCCAGCGGTATTGCTTCATGGTGGTATTGCAGCTGTCTAATAGACTCTGTGTTTGATTTAATTCGGACAGCTTCAGAACGGCGGGTCGTTCAGGTTCCACCGGCTGTTTACCAGTTTCATCCTCGCCTGAGAAGTGGAAGTGTGATCCTCCAGGTGAGCGATTGAAGGACCAATTGTAGATTGTATTCTTAGCCTCGCGTTGCGCTTCAACACCGTCATCGCGTGAAAGCAGCAATGACTCGAGTGCAAGGATATCCTCTTCTAACTTGTCAATATCGCCTTCACCCTTGCGAGCATGACAGTAGGATATTAGCGCATCCATGGGAGTAGTTCCAACTGACACAGCCGCCTGCGTCGGGTCGTTGATGCGGGCATTATACTCGTCTGCTGGCGTCGTAGTAGGCTTCTTATCCTGATCCCAAATTACGTCGTACATGGCGCCGTGGCATAATGCGTGCAGCTGACTCGTGTCGTCCAGCCAGTCGCTCCAGTCATCTGGGTTCTCGTCGGTACCCTTCATTTTCATGAAAAGGGATTCCAAACTTGCCCCATGTGCAGTAGATTTGGTAGAATTCCACAGCGGGTCGGTGTCGTCCTTCCAATGCCAACCCAGGAGATAGTAGCTAGCCTTTGCGTGTGTTAAGTACTGAGGCTCGCCACTTTCATCGGCATACTCAAAGTTATCAAGAATACTGAAGACGTTAGAGTTGTGCATCTGAAAGTCGGCAAAGAGCTGGTTGCCGCTGCGTAGAAGGCTGATATTGGGTGGCTGGACATCTGAATTGGGGTCGTCAGGAGTCCAATCAGCTAGTGGCGTCTTGCGTCCGATGAAAACCTCAGCCTGCTCCTCAATATTGACATCTGAGCCCGATTTACCTGTGACGAAAGGTGCTACATCTGTCTGCAAATCTACGTCGAGCGGGATATCGTCTAGTGACCACAAATGGTCACTTTCTACCACCCATGCCTCATATTCGTGACCCGTAAACGCCGATTTTGCTGATTCTGGTTGAATACTGTCGATATCGATCCTACGGACTACAACCCAACGCGTAGGTGGTTGAACAAAATCAGGCGTAGTAAGAGCAGGTTGTTCAGTCCCTGGAGGCGTCGCTTTTAATCCACGGCGAAGTCGTTCTTGCCTACGCGAGACCTCAGGCACCGTCTCGCTAGATGCCACTCCCGACCTGTAGAAGCGTGGTAGCGTCCAGTGGACATAAACACCGTAGCGATGACGCAACGGCTGGGGAGTAGGACGTGCGCCCAGGTCCGTCATACGCGAGTTTACCTCAGCCGGAGCCGTGTTGTGTAAGTCGGCGTGGTTTTGGATATCACTTTGGATCAGGAAGTTTTCCAGACGCAGAAAAGTATAGTTAGGCTGCGTGATGGGACAGATATGCGCACTCGCGTCCCCTTCCTCTCCAGTGCCGCATACAGCTTTATTGAGGACAAAGGCATCCAGCTGCATGGGCACGAGGAGTGCCTCGAAGTCGTGGGTTGTTGACATTGTCGCTGAGCTTGTAATGCGTTTGAGATTCACAGATCAACCCAGCTCTAGTAATCTCAAATAATTAGAAATGATGGGCAAGAAGGATAAACCTACAATAGAAGCCGTTTAGCTTTACTGAAGGTTGGTTTTGGTAACCCAAAGAATATAGTCTTTAGGTACCCCAAAGCCTTCGTAGTCTCCGCTCTATGCCAGCAATCAAGCACACATTGTGCGACAAATGCATGAAGTTCACATGAACATCATTACGTGAGCTAAGTGGTATCGTACAAGTTGCATTACCGGAGAGTGTCTAGTTGCCAGCTGAATATCTCCAACTAGGACGCCGGCATATCGCAGTCATCCTCGGAGAAGGATGCTTCGTATACCTAATTCTCGGCGATGGCGTGCATAAACAGCTTAACCTAGCCATTGTAGATCTAACGTATCGATTCTTACATGTGCCGTATGGTAGCATGCCCGTCTGGTTAGATTCTCCGATCCGCAAATTGCGGTGAATCTGCGGGGGGTTATCTAGCCGGATGCACTCTGCACTCTCCCACTGAATCAACAAAAACTTGAAATGGATAGTCTTAGTCGTCATCCGTTCGTCGAATATGCGTAGTTAATAAAAAAGTAAGAAGCGATGGTGGGATGACTCGCGAGACGAGAGGTTATAGAAGATCGGTTGCATATTGCATTAAGCGAGCTCCCCGATACGTACGATATGTGTAGATTGATTGATGTTGGAGAACGTTAGAAAGAACGTTGATTGTTTCAGCCCCGTTGACGTTTACAATGTGGCAGGGGGGAGATCATGGGAATTGCCGCCTTGGCATGCATCCCGTCCTGGCGTGTGTCCCCGCTCAGCTAATTTAGTTCAGCTCGACCGGGGTATCCTGCGCATTACCCCTAATGGAAAAAAGGGGAGAGAACTACACATATGATTGGCTGTCGGGTAGGTAAGGTTTCAATAGTCTGGAACCCCACATTGACGTACATTGGGTAGGTAGTATACATCACATATGCCTGATGTAAGATGTAAGCTGTAAGACATAGAATATGCACATACACACCATTATCATGAACTACATGCAGTTCTAGATTCACACCTGTCCAATACGCCTTAGATAGATGTTCTTAGCGACCTACGCAATGGAAACCGGCGTGCAAATTTATGACAGATTTCCGTCACGAGGAAAACGAGGTAGAATTTTGACTTCACATTCCTTGACCGAATTGTCTCCATTCGGGATTTGGCCTTGACGTGCGTTTCAATGCATTGCTTGTGATATCGCTCTCGCGGGGCTTCATACGCGGCAAGACTTCCACCGATTTTGTCTAAGACTAGAGCTCTACTCATAGACTTCCAAGAGGGGAACACGGACAGCTACGTAGCGATACTGAAAAGGAGGCTGGCGCGAACTATGCACATTAACTAAGGTAGCTGGTTAAGCATCTTAAACTCATTGTTAGAGTAACACCTAAAATGTCCGCCGGCAACATTCCGGACGAGCCTTCATCTGAGGCCGTACGGAGTAATGGGCTCTATTACATCTATGCCAGCTCGGCGGAACAGGATCCAGACGAAAACATCAACGTACTCGAAGAAGGTAGCCCCGTAGATACGTTTGTGACTACCCTCAACGACGACAAAGTCATTATTCTGTCCGAGAAGCCGAGCCCAACAGCTAGCTTTGACGACAGTGACGAGACAAAGAAATGGCTTCGGGAACTCGACCCTGCAGCTACCGGCTCGGTCACACTTGATTCTAGTTTGAAAGATATCGAGAGTTTCGAATTACAGTTCACACAGCCATGGCCGCTTGTATTCAGCTCAGCGAGCGATGTGCTTCTATTTACATTTGGCCGGTCACCGGACGGATCTTCGGCCCCTAGGATTCCTCCACCCGGAGTCGACGAAGGAGGGGGCATGCTAACTCTCGGTCTCGATTTTAGTAAAATATCCGATACTGAGACTCCTACCAGCAAGCTCAGCGACCTATTTTCGTACGCTGGGAGTGAGGGCATGGTTGATTACGTGCCAAGTGAGCTACTAGAACTGAGTGCAACGCTTACGACTCCTGGACAAGGGGATCCAAAGCGCAATGCCCTCTGGTATTCGCCTTCCTCGTACAAGAGAGTCGTGATGCGCCTACAGTTCGAAGTGCCTGATTTCAAACCACTACAAGGCGTTCTAGAGGGAATTCTTAGAGGATTCACCATTGACAACGCTGATGTTATTTTCTACAAAGACATGCTTCTAGCGGAAACCGAAACGGGACCAGAGCCTATTTTCAGGGGGTCTCTCGCCTTTAGTATTGGATGCTCTGTTCAGGGCAGCAGTTCCGATGACCCGAAGGTTCCTATGACTGGAGGCATCGAAATTAGCGAATATAACATGTTTCTCACATTCCAATTTGAGTCTAATGATCCCTTGGTGGGGATTCTTAAGTGGCTTGGATCTCTCATTGACGACTCATTAGACTGGATTATTGATGGCATTCTGAATAAGAAGGAAAATAATGTCAGTGTCTTTTCCAACTTCATCCTGCGCAGGATGGCGATCAATCTAGACACGAAAGATCCATATAGCCGGAAGCTGTCGTCTTTTTCTTTTGATATCGAGGTCTCGGCCAACTTTGGTGCAAGTGAATCCGGCTCAAAGCCAGTATTCCTCATTTCGTACAATTGGAACAACATTACCGGCGGATTCGGTCAACTAGCGGGCAAGCTGTGGAACGGTAAGTAGACCGACGTATTACGCAGTAAACAAACGGATAGCTAATTGGGAATTAAAAGATTTCGACTTGTCTATGGACGAAGACCTATTGCCACATGTGGAGAAATGGTCTAATCTACGGCCATTGACGTCGTCTCCAGCAGATTCAATCGACATTGTATCTCTGATTCCCGGCCAGACAGTGGAGAGCATCCCAGACACTCTGCCTTCGAAGATATCACTCGCTTATATCTCGCTGACGCAAAATTCCTTCGATATTCGGTGTTCTGTCATAAGTAGCGATACCCCTCCAGATTCGGCACCTCAGCCGCGCCTGGGCGAGGTCACGCTCGAAGGCTCGTTTACCTGGGGGAAAAGCAGCTCCTTTTTCCTCAGCGTTTTCGTCAATGCTGTCATCAAACCAAGCCAAGACGCATCAGAAGACTCTTTGCCTGCAATCATTGAGGGGTCTTTGAGTTACGACTCAGCTGCTAAAGAATGGGGCCTTAAGGCATCGCTAACAGGGCTATATGCCTCGACTCTGGTCGAATTCTTTGATGATGATTCTAAAGCTCACGTTGGACCCCTGATAAATTCAATCGCCATCGACACGCTAGCTGTTGAATACAAGTACACTAAAATAGCCGGTGGAAAGTCGACAGGAAGTGAGTTTGCTATTACAGGTGACCTGCTTATTGCCGGGCTGAGCTTAGGCCTCGATTTTGCATACAAAGATGGCGATTTCACCTTCTCGGCTGCCCTCAACCCAGGAGATGAATCCGCGAAAATTGGAGACGTGCTAGCAGCTATCTTAGGGCCTGACATCGAGCTTCCTGATTTTGTCTACAATACGCTGCTTGTGGGCGATAATGAGGATGTCTTCAGGATTGATGTGGTTAAGAACAAAACCCCAGCTGCGGAAAATGTGTCCGGGATTGATCAAGAGTCATTCTTCTTCCTTTCGCATCTCAATGTCGCAAATGTGCATATTGACTTTGCTCAAATGCATAATACAACTTGGGGCCCCAAAACACCATCTAAACGCCTATTCAAGGTTTCTATTAACGGCTTCGCCAAGGTAGAGCTTGAATTACCTCTCATCGGAACGTTGACACAACCTCTGGACGAGTTGTACTTCCTCTGGGTACAGGACAAGCAAGGCACGGCGCCTGGCAAGGGAACGGGTCTGACACGTTTAGACTGGAACGAGCTCAACCACAGCCTGCAGGTCACCGGGCAGGATCTAATTCTTGTCAACGATAAAATCAAACCGGAACTACGGGCTCAAGCGGATCTTTTGCTAGCATCCGGATGCCACTTCGGTGTCATTATACGTAGTAGCACAGGCGTACGCACGTGTCTGCTCGACTACGAGTTTATGAAACCGTCGGCATCCAGCAGTACGGCGCTCAAGGCAGGCGAAGGCGAGGTCGATGACGGCTCTCCAAGCGCTCAGGCGCCGTACAAAAAGATTGCTGGCCCATTATCAATCAGCAACGTCGGCTTGAAGTATAAGGACAAGATGCTCGCCGTAATGTTTGATGCCACTTTCCAGCTCGGTCCGCTGGGATTCTCCCTGGTCGGCTTCTCCCTCGGCTTCGCCTTTACAACGCTTAGTGGAACCCCTCAAATCACACCTGTCATTATGGGTTTGGCAACATCGTTTGAACAGCAACCCCTATCAATCGCCGGCGTTATTCGACATGGCAACGAAGGAGGCATCGATTACTATGCCGGAGGCCTTACTGTCGGCTGGAAGTTGTACCAGTTTGAGGCTGCTGGCTTCTACGGCATAGTAACGCCAAAGGGTACTTCCGGTAGCTTTAAGACCGTCTTCGTTTTCGCCAAGCTGAATGGCCCACTTGTGACACTCGAGTTTGCCGAAATTAATTCAATCTGTGGCGGTTTTGGCTACAATAGCAGCGTTCGCTTACCGACTATTGATGAGGTATACGACTTCCCCTTTATCGCTAGTTCTCAGCTTAGCGGCAGCGGAAATGCCATGGATGCCTTAGAGAAGCTTGTCGACCCGGGCGCAGGCGGTTGGTTCAAACCACTAGACAAGACGTACTGGTTGGCTGTTGGCATGGGTGTCGGCGCTTTCCAGATGCTAGCTATCGATGCCGTCGTGGTTGTACAGTTTGGAAACTCTGTGAAGCTTGGTATCTTTGCCGTAGCCACGGCCGATGTCCCCACGCCCGCTTCGTCCTTCAAGATAGCCCACGTCGAGCTGGGCATATCGGCTGTAGCCGATTTTGACTACGGGACCCTCAAGATTGACGCCCAGCTGTCTCCGCGCTCCTATATACTAGATCCTAACTGCCACCTCACTGGTGGCTTTGGTCTATATTATTGGTTCGACGCCCCGCACGCTGACCAGTCGATCGTCGGCCAATATGTCTTCACCCTCGGCGGTTACCATCAAGCTTTCAACTTGCCTGTTGGCTTTCCAAATCCGCCACGCCTGGGAATCAGCTGGAACCTCGGTGGTGGCCTCACTGTATCGGGTCAGGCTTACTTTGCTATCACACCTAAGGCCTGTATGGCTGGAGGGCGTCTACACGCTGCCTTTTCTGCTGGGCCACTGTCAGCCTGGTTCGATGCTTTCGCCGACTTCCTCATTAACTATAAGCCCTTCTACTTCAATATGCAGGCCGGTGTCTCCGTTGGAGTCAAATTCAGCATCGACATTTGGTTTATCCACATCAGGATCTCGGTCGAGATTGGCGCCCAGCTTTACCTGTGGGGCCCACCGGTCGCAGGTCGTGTCCACGTCGACTTCTGGATCGTCGGGTTCGACATCAACTTTGGCAACAACAAAGGTCGCAACGAAGCTGTCAGCCTCCACGACTTCTATCTTCTGGTACTACAGACAGGAACAAGCCCGGCGAGGTCCGCGGCTACTAGTGGCAAGCTCGCTATAGGGGCCGGAGACGATGTGAGGGTCCAAGAAGAAAAAGAGAACGAAGGTCACAACTTCCTGGCCCAATCCGGGCTCTTGAACCCAGAGGATAATCCAGAGCGCGACCAGACGACACCGTGGGTTGTACGCGCCGGCTCCTTTTCCTTCGTTGTAGAATGCAAAATGCCAGTCAAGGCCGTCAACGATCTCAACGGGAATGCTATCCTTACGCACGACGATATCTATGGTAAGCCCATGAAGCTAACTAAAGCCCTAGCATCGACTGTTACGGTAGTAGTTCAACAGGAAGGAGAGGATGAGCCAGATGATGGATGGCAGTACGATAAGTACCTCAACCGCCTACCACATGGTCTATGGGCAATGTGTAAGTCGCTCACCTACATACTAACTAATGGCCGCCATGTAAAGCTAACATATGACAGACGACCGATCTACCGATCCTAGCACCAGTGGTAACAACATTCGTGACCTCCTTAATAATGACAAAGGGGCTATTACCCTTATGTCCGGAGTCTTGATTACCGCTCCTAGGCCCACCATGGCCCCCGACCCTTTCCCCGCTTACCAAGTCGCCGATGCAGATCTACAGAGTCTCCTATCAGAGAAGCCATTCCCTACTATCATCAACGCTGATGAAGCTTGGGCACCTGATAAGCCGTCCACAGGTAATCGAGGGGCAGATCAGTACACAGCAGTGCACGAGGCATGGTCTAATCCAGCACTCGGCTCGGGCGATGACGGACAAAGGGGGTTCGTAGGGGCCTTGGCGGAGAGTTTGAAGTGGAACATTGCCGGCGAGATGAAGAGTATTGCGGGAATTCCGGAGAGATTGAAAAAGGGATTTATGGACTTGTATGTAGCGGCGCCATTGTTGACGAAGTGAAGCAAGACTGCGATGGGGAACTATGATGACCTTTCATTTACATTTGTAAGCTTTCGCAGATATGCATTCTACCCAATGATCACAGTCTCTTGATGCTATCACCGAATAACGTTCAGCTTTGCTACCCCGGTACCAAATGGAGAATAAAATCAGCGCATCGACTCGATTGATTATCTGCGTGCTCGGCTAGGTAGTCTAATCCACTGGAGCTAACTAATGGCGGTTAGGCATGGACGGTTTTAGAACTCGCTAGCAGTCTGACAGCCCTGACAGCTCAGCTGGACCGCCTTGCCTGGATTTGCTTGCTTGAAAAATGAAGCCAATTAAGAAGTGATCCGATCTTCTACGGACGTTTTTAAAAACGGGACTGCGCTTCGCCACCTCACCTCAGCAGCCATGTGGCGCTCTCGTGTAGCAATACAGACCCGTACCATAGGGGATAATAGTAGGGAATTATGTCAGCGCCGTCACGAGATTTCTCGTATTTGAATACGCTTTTTTCTTTCTTTCGGAGGTTCCCTTTCAAGGCGCAGTCAGCTAACACGGGCTCGCGTATGGATACCAATGGAAGAGAGAATCCAGAGAGGCCATAATGAGATCATGAGCTGACATGTTGAGTTATCGTCACCGTTTTCGTAGGACTTTGGATCTTATTCTCGACTATAAGTAGAATGCATCATCGTAGTAATAAGTCATATCCCCATTCTATCTATTCCATTGAAAATCAGTTCAAGGTTCACAAGACTCAAGATATTACTTCACTTACACCAACCAACCATTCTACTTTATAGATCATTTATATACCTTTACTCCATAATGTATAAGCAAACCCTCTTAACCTCCGTCCTCTCCCTTCTCTCATCCGCTCTTGCTCTCCCCCTTGAGCCCCGAGACACCCCTGAATTCACAATTACCAGCCTTGGCGCTACCTTTCCGTATCCCGGAGTCTACGGGGTCGACTCCGTTAACTCCTTCGTCAATGTCGCCGTAACTTACCCGGACGCCTCATCAACCAGCGGCGCCACCCTCAACACCACCTGCAGAGTCGACTGGCCTGCCGGCACCAACCCAGGCCCAACAGAATGGACTGCGTGCGCCAATCCGGCGATGCAATTCCGTCTGCCAGCCGATGGGTGGACCGGAAACACAAACTTCCGCGTCGAGTTATTCGAGGAGCTCTCTTCTAACGGGTGAGTAAAACTTGATTCTCTAAATATGCCCAGTTTTACTAATAGCGAATCTATAGCGCGGGTCTGGATGCCACACACATTATCACGTCCAACCCAGGGAACTCAAGCGACCCAAATGCATACATGTTCTGTCTCCAGATGGGCAAGTTCAACCCCTTAACTTGCACATTAACTGGTCCATGGGGCCAGTCGCCGAGAACCGTAGTCATGCCTACCACTGAGGAGAGCACAAGGCCGAACTAGAGCATTAGATATAGAGCTTACTCCTAGACAGCCAAGATACGGCTAGAAAAGGATAGACTGGGGCATCTTTTTAGAACGGGATAGAGTCACACGACTTGGTTGGGATATGCACGAATAATAACGACTTTAAAGATAGCGTGCCAGTACATACTCATAATGCTTTAATAGAATTATTTTCAGCTTTTATAATACGAACATAATATCTCGTGACATTAGACGAAGGTGCCTAGGGGAAGTTGGCCCAGTCAGCAGACATGATCCTACTATGTGTTGGTTTGAATAAACATTTACTATGTTCAGCTTGGCTCGTTTTTTGATAACTATCCGGGTTAGGTGCCTCTTAGGTAAGAACCCTCTCAGCAACCACTGCCATCATTTGCCAAGTAACTGTTCTCTATGATGATATTTTAGATTACCTTCTATAGCCTGTATTTATCATCTACGCTATAAGTAGTTCGCTCTAGCTCGAAATAGCTCAAAATATAAGGCATGCCGATCCATAGACGACGATGATTTGCCGAAAAGGGGGCTATATATCCGATTGTACTAAACTGACAACCAACTATTGAGCTTAAGAGCTAGATTTTCTTACATTATACGACATTCTGTAGCATAAATGAAAAGATTAATAAACAGTCTTTTGTTGCTCTCAAAGGGTTTTCAGTAGCCGAGGCCGGTAATGATGTCTGTGGCTACTTCGTCTTAAATAGGGATAAACGCTAGTTATCAATAAACTACATACGTTAATATAACCGTTGATCTCCATAAGAAAGTCTCGATGCTTCTTTGCGAACTAAGTCCAAGTCATAATATATGATCATCTAGCTAAGGATTACCTTCACTACTGCAGCGACGTAAGATCTTCCATAGCCTATAAGCTTCCCCCACTTAGACTACAGGGTTATGAATTTCTCCTCTTCACATAGCTATTAGTGACTCCGCGACGTAGAAGTTGAGGATATTTGGGATAAGTAGAAATCGTGCATGGCGAAAATAACAGTATGCATATAACCGCACACCTAGATGAGTTGTATGCATCTTGCATTTTGGTTGTTTCTCAAGTGTCCAATCGGGCTGCGAACACTGGCTGCAACCAAGTGGCTTGGCTCATTTCGTACCAGACTCAGAAAGATCTTCTCATTTTCTTTTCTTCTTTCTATACTTTTCTTTAAATAATGAGGTTATTAAGATTCCTTCTTCATAATGTGCTCGAACCAATAATTGGGTTAATTTATATGTAAAGTATTCTACTGAGAACCTAAGGCCCTAAGTACAACAGCTAGGTACCTCCTAAGGCCAGGCCACCCCCGCCTACGATCTCCGGCTTTCAGAAGCGTCACAACTCGGTTACATGATGGAGGATCCTCAAGTTGGCGATAATATCGCAGAAGAGCGCTGCTTCGTGCATACCCCTATGACTGATGCACGAAACCAGATTCGCCTCTTGCAAATACACCATGCCAAACGTGACGAACTCGTTCATTATAGTCTGTCAACTTGGCCACTCAGCAAATTACCTCCATACCACGCCATCTCGTACACATGGGGAGACCCCTCGCAAACCACATACATTTCTATCAACAATCAACCGCTTAAAGTTAGAAAAAATTGCGAGTATGTTTTACGCCAGGCCCAATGGCACGAGGAGCACTTGCGCAACCTGAGTTTGCCATGGCGTCACCGCTATTACTGGATAGATGCCATCTGTATCAATCAAGTAGATAACGAGGAGAAGAGCCACCAAGTACAAATGATGGGAAAGATCTATCGCTTGGCTTCTTGTGTGTTATCCTGCATCGGACCACATGCAGACGATAGCAAATTCCTCCTATATTTCGTGCGAAGAAACTATTATTATTTAAAATCCGTCTCTACCGCTACCGGAAACTGGAAACCTTCTAAACTGGGACAACTATGGTTGGCGGGGTTGGGCAATGCTAAGTCTACTTTTTCAGTGTCAATGCATGTTCTCGAACGGGCAGAGAGGGCCAAAGACGCCCTTATACGCCGACCATACTTCACCCGCCTTTGGATTCTACAGGAGATGTTCGCAGCTCGTAAAGTCTATATTTGCTGCGGTGAAGACTCCGTCCCTATGAACTATATCCGTGCGCTTCCCCCTAATATAATGCGTCAATCTCCCAGAGATAGAAATAGCACCGTATCAAGCAGGTTAGCCTCCTCAACTGTCGAGGAAAGGATTTGCTGGGTTCACTTCACGAATTATGGGAGCACAGAAAATGTAGCACCTCTAGGCCTTTACACCGCACTTGGACAGTCTATGTTTCTGTGCTGCTACGATCCAAGGGATAAAATCTATGGAATTCTCACAGTGATAGGTTGGAATGAAGCCAGTCCCTTGAGTGTCGATTATAAAAAGTCGCTTTTTGAAACGGCCGTAGATACACTGAGGGCCATAGCCCAGGACGCCAGGGAAGGTTTCCATTGGGACACTACTATCTGGCCATTAGCTGACCGGATTTTTCAGTGTTTGAATATTGAAGCTTGTCCATACATGAAGAAGGTATTAGACTCACGAAGAGCTATGCCTCAATTAAACATCACGGATGACTGCTTTCCAGTGACATCTTTGCATGAAACCGCAGAAGAAAAGCAGGTGTTAAGCTCTGAGGCATCTGGCACCGTGCGGAAGCCATTATATACTTTTAAACACTGGCTAGGGCTACAAATAGCATCGATAGGGGGCATACTCGGGTTCCTATTTCCGTTTGAGAATGGTCAACAGCAGTTCATTAAGGGAGACGGTTCGTTAGTAGAGATGCCATTGTTCGTGAGGGATCCATCCGGAGAGCTTCGAAAGTCAACCACTATTGAAACTGCAAGCTTTCTATTGCCACCAGGAGCTCGAGATGGCGACTGGATAATATTTAGGCATTGTAGGTCTCGGCGTACAGACAACCAAGAACCAGGCTGTATCTTGGTTGTACGACAGCAAGGCGGTGTTAGTCCACATCGCTATGATATCTGTGGACAGGCAGTGCCCTTGGAAAGGGGAAGATTGATCCATCGTGAAGAATGTGAAGACTTTGGCTTCTTCCATTGGCTTGGAACTGGCTGGGGAAGCTTCCAAGATGGTTTTGATGTCCATTTTGGTTTGGAGGATCTTCTTGTACTTGTAGCTCAACGGAATGGGCCAAGACATTGCAAAACAGATCAGGAGCACAGTGATGAACAAATGAAGAGAGTAAGAACCAGCGTCTGCCGTTTTGATGGCTCGTCTTACGTGACATTACGAGTCTAGTTCACAGTAACTAGGCAAAGAACATAGGTATTGATTTAAAAATCATCGAAGAGGATACTTTGATAGTGTATAATCAAAAATAGTCCAAGTCCTCGCTCTACAATCTTGTCGACTATAGTGTATAGCCTAACCATCTATAGTCTAACTAGACTCGGTGAAAGAAATGAGGCTGCGTGTGATTTTAGTGGGAGTTACTAAGTTTAATAGGTTCTTCAGACTTAGGATTAGCAGCACTATACCTTAGGTTAGGTAAGTAAGTGGTTATTTCAGTTGCATTTGAAGACTATTCCTTGCTGAAATACGAAACTATCTTAACTCTGGTAACTCCGAATTTTACCTATTTTTATCATCCTTGATGGGCGTTCAACCAATTAGGTGAAATCCATCTACGTGGACGGCGGGGCTTGAAAGAAGGAATTACATAGATCACCACAATTTGTAGTCGAATGACAATATCCATTTGAAGGAAATAAGTCATTTAGCACCCAACATGTCGCCTACACCAGAAGCCATTCTCGCTCAACTTCAGGCAACGGGCTCCGCGTACTCCGAGAAGAAGCCGGGAGCCCGGGAACAACTCCTAAACCTCGCTCACTCCTTGATTTCAAGCCTGGAGCTTCCAAGTGAATCCATCCAGCGAATAGGCTGGGCTGAGGTACTTATTCGAAAAAAAAAACACGCACTTCCAGGTCCTAAATTGACTAGTATGAACATCATAGCCCGCTAGAGCCGCACACTGTCGCATCGCGGTCGATTTGGGGTTGTTTGTGTCCTTAAAAGACAGCGGCGAGTTAGGGATCAGTGGAAAAGACTTAGCCGCGAAGAATGGTGCCGATGAGACTCTGATTAGTACGTTACCTAGAACAATTACCAGGGTATTTGTGTCGCGTTGCGTAGATTATTGATGCTCGTGAAAGCACGAACCCTAAAGCATCTTGCTGCTATGAATGTCGTTGCCGAGACGGGTGCGGATAAGTATGTCGGGACGCCCCTGAGCAACGCTCTGACGGAGCCGAAGTACCGAGACGGCATCATTTACACGTACGTAGCAAAAGCTTATCTGCTCAAAATCTGGTTCTCCCCCCTATTGTATGTTTCCGGGTACTTATAATATTTACAGATACAATGTGGCCGGTCCATCATTCCGTGGTCTCCCCGAATACTTGAAAAGCATCAAGTATGCACTTCCAACGAAGCTAACAGATGGGCCTTTCCAGGCCGCTCATAAGACGGAGCTCCCATTTTTCGCATGGCTAGACCAGAACCCGCCCTACCTTGAGAAATTTAATAACTACATGTCGGCATACCGCGCCGGGAAGCCTTCATGGGTTGATCAAGGCTTTTACTCGATCGAGGAACGTCTTGTTGAAGGTTTCGATGCTAATACTGGGGAGAACGACGTACTCCTCGTTGACGTTAGCGGTGGCCTAGGACACGACCTACGAGAGCTGAAAGAGAAGCACCCCTCACTCCCCGGTAAGCTTATCCTACAGGACCGTCCCGAGGTCATCTCAGCTGTTTCTAGCAGAGGGGAGTTTGAAGCCACCGCTCATGACTTCTTCACTCCCCAGCCCGTAAAAGGAGCCCGAGCGTACTACCTACACTCTGTGCTCCACGATTGGGGCGACGACGACTGCGTTCGTATCCTCGAACAGCTACGGCCTGCGGTGAAATTAGGATACTCGAAATTGC
This sequence comes from Daldinia concentrica, assembly GCA_902805455.1. Classification (NCBI taxonomy): domain Eukaryota; kingdom Fungi; phylum Ascomycota; class Sordariomycetes; order Xylariales; family Hypoxylaceae; genus Daldinia; species Daldinia concentrica. The sequence continues at coordinate 831,790 of CADCSW010000006.1, forward strand.
TCGTGAACGAGATTATTGTTCCTGATCGCAACCCGACATGGCCCGTCACCTCCATGGATCAGCTAGTATCTGTGCTTAGCGCCATAGGGGAACGTACGCAGGCGCGTTGGGAGGATATTATAAAGCGGGCTGGTTTTAAAGTTGTGCATATATATAGCTACGAGATGGGATCTGAAAGCCTTATCGAAGCGGAATTAGCATAGTGGAAGTCAAAGGGTCCCCATTTGTGTATGAGACATCCTAATAGGTAGCTTAGGTTAAAGTAGGAGAATAGCGAAAGCGAAAATACGAGCACCTGTTATTTTCATATTTATTTACGTTTCTGCCTTTAGTGATGGTTATGGGATTGTTTATATCCGGAGGGTGTAAAAGAATAGAGTCGATAGCGGAAGAGTGACAGGTGAATATTAACCCCTTTTCAACAATGGTGCATTCCCACTTAATCGATCAACCAAGACCATTACTAGAACAGTACCATTCAACTCTCGCCCTCGAAACCAACTACACTTCCATCCCTAATTACTCGGAGGCCGCGAACCCCCCACCGGATCCGGCGCAAACAAATAATGCCCATCGAACACATCCCGCCACGCCTCATCCACCCCCGGATTCCCCTCCGCCGTCGCGCCCACGTCTCTCGCGCCGTAATCAAGCATCGGATAGCACCACACAAGCCTAGCGCCCTCGGGCTCGCCCGTAAACAGCACCGCCACCCCGGCAAACATCCCGTGCTCGTCGAACACGACGCGCTGGTCCCCTGGGGGTCCGGAGACGGGGGCGCCGGCGATGCCGGGCCACTCGCCGAGCGGAGTCGGGTTTACGGGGAACACGAAGAGTTCGCCTTCTGCGCGGCCTAGGTCTACGCGCTGGGCGCGGTAGTCGGGTAGCCACTGTGAGAATTGGTTAGTAATTGCTTTAGTTATTTAGTAAGAACCCTAGAAGTCTAGGCTATAGTAACTCTGTAAGGAAAACCCGTTTCTAGAGATAGACTAAAAAGGGGGGCGTAGCTACGTGCCATCGAGTGCGGGTGCTCAAGGCCGCTCCAGCGCGGGCGAAGCTCGCCTGAATGTGCGATGTACCAGGCGCCGCGCTGGAAGGCCTGATATACGGCCCTCGCGTTGAATACTGTGAAGAGAACGCGTGGGTGCGGACATACGTAGTACTGCCGGTATTCTAGTTAGCAATTGTTATTTAATTTGAGGAATCTAAAGAAACCCCCGAGTCGAGTAAAATCTCCACTCGTCTTGGAGATGGAAAAAGGGGGAGAAGGGATGGATATGTTTTCGACGGCACTTACAGCAGCGATGCGGTTATCAGGATTATTGCGGTTCCAGTCATCGATATCATCTCGCTTCTCGAGAAGCGGAAGAGTGACAGTGCTAGTTCGGTTCAGTGCTTCAGCGACGGCGGCCGCTTTGACATCGTCACGATAGCTCTTCTCGTGCGGCTCAGTGTAAGGCGCAGCAAAAGCCACGAAAGAAACTAGGAGGAAAAAGAAAGCGTGAAGCTTCATTTTGGCGCTTGTATTTCCAAGTTCAGACTGTTATAGCTTAAAGTTGAAGAGGTAAGTCCTTTGAAAGTTGATAGATATGGGCAAGCTGGAGGTTAATAATTTCTAAAGGAATACCGAAATGAGAGTTGGGACGTTGGGAAGCATGCCCTCTAATAAAATCAGGTGGTGTACCTGTGATAGGATATTTGCTGTAGAACGTGTATCAAATAGGTGGGTTTGATTCCTGGTGCCTAAGGATTCCATGTGCGGACACTTTGTGGATGTGGCACCTATTTACGCACGAGACTACATGAAGAGTGCAAGTAGAAACGGTTATTTTAGTTACAGCTGTACGAATATCTTCCTGTCGTAGTTCATTGTATTCCACCTTGGTTTCTTCTTTCTGGCTATTAGATAGTGTTAAGTACCTAAGTTTTTATACGGTATGGTGAAAGACGATAAGAACTCATAATATCATCAATGGTCACTATATTTCTTTAGCGATACACTATTCTCCTCAAACTAATCAACAACAACAACATCCTGATCATCCTCCTCTATCTTAACTTCCTCATAATCAAACCTTCGACCCCTCGACGGCACCGGCTTAGCCAAGACCACCGTCTCAATACCAACCGGGCTCATATCCTCCGGCCCCATAGGCAGGGCCTCGACGTCAATTTCCATATTTAACAACGCCTTGATTATAACCGCGCTACCAGCCTTGCTCATAACCTCATTAGCCTCCTTGCAGAACTCCGAGCACACGCACTCCGGACACCCGGTCTGACAATGGCAGTGCTGAACCCGTTCTAGCGCCTGTACGAGCAGCATGTCGATGAACTCAAACGCCTTAGTGCTAATGCCGGTTCCGTTGGCGCCACCCTTCGCGTCGTAGAATGTCAGCCGAGCAGGCCTCTTCCGTGAAGTTTCCTTCCGCGCAAACTCCTTCAGCCCGGATTTACATTCCGTCCGGACGTCGTCTGGCATGCTTATGACGAAGTTAGGCATCAGGCTCATGATAGCATGCTCGGCGGCGTGAATAGCGCCCGCCACGTGGAGACGCCGGTCGACGAGGATCTCGAGGGCGCGCTTCGGAACGTCGAGCCACATGCCCTTGCTATGCCGGATGATGGGAGGGTTATCGACTTGTACGGCGTCGAGAATGCGGCGCTTCCTATCTACTTTAAAGTAGCCAAAGACGTTCTGTGTAATGCGTATTGAGCCGTGAAAAGCGCGCGAGAGCGAACCCGGGATTTTACGCATCGCTTCTGTTTCCACGGGGTCCACGTCGGTGAAGTCTCGCTGTTCTGTAGTCCATTCCACTTTGACCTTTTCTACCTTTGCAATCTTCCTGTCTGGTTGGAAGTCGCGTACTAGGTACGAGTTACCCTGGTGTAAAAATATCGCGCCATCGTATATAGTAAAGAAGGCCCTTGATGCTTCTAATTCCTCTAGTACCACGTTTCTCCCGTGTGATATATCAACTATTGCGAAGTGATCGTCCTCGGTATCTCTAATTGCAACAAATCTTGATGGCATTGGTCTAAACCTATCATGACAATGGTAGTACCCAAGCTCATCTCTGATGAGACGCTCTTCCGCGATCTTCGCTAGGTCTTTCGTAAAATAGACAGCATCGTCGACGGGTTTGATCGGCATCTCATATGCTGCGCACTGTAAATGACCCTCCAAGACAAGCATGTTGCTCAAGTCAACCTGAAGTTCGCAGTTGGGCTTCGTGAAAAGTTCATCGGGGTTCTGCATGTAATGCTGGTCGGTTGGGAAGCAATCCCCCACCAGTACGGACAGAGAATCTTTGTTTCTCCTACCAGCTCTCCCACTCTGCTGCCTCAGATTCGAAATGGTGTATGGGAATCCCAGTGTAATGACACAGTCCAAGGTACCAATATCAACACCCAGTTCCAAAGCAGTCGTTGCAATGATACCCATGAGCTTGCCCTCGAACATTTCGCTCTCAATCTGTCGACGATCTTGTGCTGTATATCCACCTCGGTAACCCATAACACGCGCCATGCATTCCGGACGACCTAGTGATTCTAATTCGTATCTGGCGGCATTCACTAGCTCTTCGCACTGCTTTCTCACGCGACAGAACGCTATCACACGAACACCACGTAGGATAAGCTGGCAGAATAAGCGAGCGCATTCCGCTATGGAATTTCCGCGCCCGCTAGTTGGGTCACTAGGATCCTTATAGGGCGTATTCCAGCAGAGAAACTCTTTCCGTCCAGATGGCGACCCGTCAAAATCAACTAAATGTACATCATCAATTCCAAAGATAGTTTTAAAATGCTCTCGTGGATTTGCCACGGTAGCAGAACACGATATGAACTTAACCTTTCGGTTGCCGACGGCGGCACATATGCGTCGAAGTCGTCTCATAATGAATGCAACATGCGAGCCCATTAAGCCATTATAGTAGTGTAATTCGTCAACTATCCAAGAATTAGTCGTGCAATACGTTTTTCCGTTCAGGGGTTTACGTGCCGACAACATAGCGCAAGTACTTCAGAAAGGTTCGCCATCTATCTTCTTGCGGGAGAATTGTAAGGTGAAGCATATCTGGGTTAGTAAAGATGATCCGGGCCTCATCGCGAATCTGATTTCTATCGTGCATTGGAGTATCTCCGTCAAACGTCTCAACAAGGACATTTCCCAGCCCCGTAAAGTACGCGAGCATTTCCTTTAAGCTTTTTTTCTGATCCTGAGCTAATGCCTTCGTTGGGAAGATGTATATAGCTCGAGTATTGGGATCCTGTTCCAGTGCGTGTAAGACAGGAAGCTGGTAAATGAGAGACTTCCCTGAGCTCGTCGAGGTTGAGACGACAACATGGTGACCTGCGTGAAGATTATTGATCGCTTCGGTCTGATGAGCATAAAACTGAGTGATCCCTCTCGCATTATATAGGGCATTCACCATATCCTGACTTAGCAGAAAGTCAAGTTCTCCGAAAACGGGATCCTGGGCGTCAAACACTCGGTGTCCATCCGGCACAATTTGACCGGTATACCATGGACTGTCTTTAATTTCTTGTATGATCTCAGGGATACTCTTCCTCTCCTTGGGTATCGATGCGGGTATAGTGCTAGGCTCTGGCTGAGGAGTAGTGATTCCCGGCAGACTAGGAATTGGGACATATGCTTCCGCTTCTTGGCGTATCATTACCTCTGGGTCCAGATTTTGTTCTACGCAGCGGTTTATAAAGGAACTCACGGCATTTGTAAATTTTTGGTTACGCTTCTCAATCAGGGTTGTCAGTTGTTTTTGGCTGTAAACTGGCATTTTCAAATCTTCGTCCCGAAGCTTCCTATTCGGATTTATGGGCTCTCCTGTCTTTTTGCTCTGGACTTGTCTTTTAAGGTCTCCGTCAACAAATTCAAAGTAAAGAACCTCTTGGCCACCCGATGGCAAATCGTCGGGATGCCGACTACCAAGTTCGTCTAAACCAGTAAATCCACCAACGGAAGCATCTGGGGCGGGTCCTTGAACTGTAATGTCCCTTGATTTACCAGTCTTGAACGTAGAGTCTCTTTCAGCTCCCTTGATGTCGGTATGCAGCATTATCTCATCCACGTAGGCGAAGTTGATGCCTTCCGGCCGCAGTGCCACGATAGCTGCGACATCCTCGACTGTCAGCTCTTTTTTCGTATTAGACTCCACCAAGGACCGAATGGTATCAAAAGTTGTCGCAATATGTTTGCGTGTAGAACAGAAAGTGAAGACCAGGTTCAAAGCCCTATGAGTCTTATCCAAATCCTTAAATGCCTGCGGCCATTCAATTTGGCACTCAATATCCGCATTTGCCTTCTTCTTGCGTTGAGATGCTGCATTCTTTCTCGATTTCTCAGCGTTTAGTTCCTCAAGGGTCTCCTCCGAATCCTCTAAGAAAATGCCTCCTTTGTCTTCTTCGGAAGATGGTCTCTTCCTCTTTCGTTTAATGATTCTATTCGAAACCGTAGCTGCCTTAAGAGCAGACATCTCATCCGTAATCAAGATGCATGAGGACAAATATGCTTAGTCAGAAAACCATTAGTCCGAAAATGCAATACGTGCTTCGCGTTGACGTAGTAGACAGCCCGCGAGTCGATCCAGTCGCGCTTCTTGTGGCGCGAAATGCGGGCGCAAGCATGTGACTACGTGGCTCCATCAAAGTGTCTTAGGTAACATTTGGAATGATGTAAATCTTACCTAATATAATATACCAGGTACCTTAGGAGGTATTGAGGTACCTATACCTACATAAGAAAGGAGTCTTAAGGGGTTCGGTATATACAAATAATGAAGAGTGAAGTTTGGGGTCCTATCCAGAACGTTCTTACGTATAAAAGAGCTATGAAAGAGAAGTATGATTAGGTAGCTAGTTCAGGGGGTACTATATCATCACCCCGTAGTCCAACCCTACGTCTATAAGAACAGGAATCACTCGATGAAAAGCTTCTATTCATGAAAATCAACTAGAAATTAATCCAATGCAATAGCATAAGCAATTATTCCACAAAGCATTTCGCGTAACGGAATAGCGCCCGACAGTTATGGGTATGAGCTCTATTATCACAAAATTGCCGCCGACAGATATCCATGTCATCGTCGTTCATCTATGCCTCATAAGCGTGCAATTCTTCCAGAGTACCAGTACCCATGCCTCTCCTGAAAATGCTTAATGCAAAACTCCCTCGCCATCTCTAAACGCTTCGTGGTATGTATCACACATCTAGGACCGCTTCTCGAAAAACGAGGACGCATCGAGTCTCCTCTTCCTGGCTCGCGTCACAGGGCCATCCAACTCTGCGACCTTACGCTTAATTGACTCCCCGGATGAGGACCGGCTCTTTAAGCTCAAGCTGCTGGAGGCTTCCTTATTGGATCCTTCACCGCTCGATTCCTTTAGGGCTGGCTGCGGTAAATGATCATTAGAATCATCATCAGATTCAACATATGGTGGTAGCTCCTGCTCTGGTACGAGAGCCACATCATCGATTCCTTCATTATTATTCTTTCCGTCACTCAGGTGTTCCTCTGCATCAGCATCGAGACCCTCTACTTCATCGTTCTTAGAACTAGATGTGTCGGTAGCTGAAGTCGGAGCAGCATTGATTTCATCAGCTGCCTAGACTGATTGAAGTTCACGCTGTATCTTTCCAACCTCATTTAGGAAGCTCTTAGCATTCGCCGTGTTCATCTATAAGACGGTTAGCTACTTGATACATATTATATGCCTTAGGATATGTACCTTTACTTGAACGCTAACAGCGCCTTCGTCTTCTATGGCCGTGAAGAGTACATGAGTTGCCTTGGCTGTAGACTTCTCCTGAAAATGCATGGCTGGAATTATGGCAGTGTTAAGAATCACGCGGTGGGTAGAATCTTGTCGCATGACCAAACGAACGACCTTAGCATCGGCACCGTCCAGTGCAGATGCATCAAAGGATCCGGGAATAGCTGCGCCCGTATCTTCGTCGATATCAACGCAAGCTAGAGGCACGTTGATCTTCAAGTTTCCAGCACCCCTTTCTTTCCAGGAGGAACTAGCTTTATCGAGATGGAAGATCTTGGCACGAACTTGCAGGATGGTAGCTTCGCCAGCCTCACCATCGTCGATGACCACTATAAGGTTCGTCAGAGCTGTGTTAAATTAGATGGCAAAGCCTGATAACTTACCTCGCTGAAGCTTTGGCTTCTTCTTGTCATCTGTTGCAATCTTCTCTTCCTGAGCTTCTTTATCCTCGTTATCAGCTCTGCTTTCATCTTCAGATTTGCCATCGTCTTCTCCATTATTGTCTTCCTCCTCGCTCACGGGTGCTCCGAACGGCTTAGCCGGTTTACTGCTCTTAAATAATTCACCGGGCTTGCCGAAACTAGTGAGCTTAGATTCGCCAAATTTGCCGCCAAATGTTCCGCCGAAGACGGTACTGCCGAAAGGCTTCGCAGCTCCTCCTACTTGACCGAAAGGAGAGGTGCCATTAGACAAGCTGGAACTGCCGAATATAGATGTTGTAGATGTTGTGGTAGCGGCGCCAAATGGTGACTGTGAGTCAGATGGGCTGGCGAAAGAAGATAAGGGCTTCGAGCCGGGTTGTAAAAATGGCGATGCTTGAGAAGCAAATCCTGCGATTCCAGAGCTGCTAAAAGCCGAGCTAGATGTTGTGCTCGTACTTTTTCCCTTCTCAGTATCGATATCTTCCTTTGCCGCTGCTTGCTTCTCAGTACTTAGTGTATCGTTCTTAGCATCTGTCTTAGTTTCGGAGGTGTCTTTGGAATCGGATGGAGCCTATTGGTGATCAGTAAGAGAGTTGAATACTAAATCAAGCCAGATACTCTTACAGTGAGCGCATCCGCTTTCACCTTATATTCACTTGAGACGTCGCGAGGACGTTTCTTCTCGGGCTCAGAAATGGCGGAATCTGCGCCGATAGGAGATACATCGCCATCCGAAGAGGTGTCGTTTGGGTCGTCTACTTCATCACGCGCCCGCTTCTTCTTTGGAGATGACACTTGGTTCCTTAGGCTATTGTTGCGAACCTCAAGAGACTCGCGATCGGATGTGGAATCTTTGCCCGATGGCTTATCACCGCTCGTGGCGGCGTTGGGCGCGGGGTCAACTTTCGCGGCGGACATGATAGATAAGTCGGGTTTGTCAGAGATTACTGTTTGTCTCAATTCCTTTCGTGCGGCAGCTGTGTCCGGATCTTCAAGAGAAGGATGATCTGGTGTCGGACTGCGTTTGTTGGTAGCCATTAAATGGAATTATACCCAATGTACCTATGTAAGGTCGTGACAAAGGGTTTTACAGTTGTTGCGTGGGAAGAAAAAAGTTTGCGTTAAAACACTTAGTTGTAAGTCGTCTTTGTTGAATCTGGTAGAAAATATAGAAGTGGTTCCACAATGTCAAAATGCCGGGGGATAAGATAACTGAGTAGATTGAGCAGAGACTCGATCAAGTGGTAAAAGTTGTAGTTGGGTTAATTCGAGGAAAGCTGAGGCTGCGCGTACTTTGTAGTGACGATTTCGATGTGGATTGTGCCCATTGTAATTGTAATATGAGCTGCCTGTACCATTGAAAAGGTACATGACTTTAGGTTAGGTACGCAGGCGGGTCTAAGGTACTGAACGTTAAATTATGGGGTCGGATAAACCTGGGTTAAACGTGGCTACGTGCTGTAGGTACATATTTAGGTACATATTTAGGTACCTATTGAAGGTACCTAACCTAACCTACCTCATAACTACATGTATTTAGAGGTACATTTTAGTGTTTTAATGTTTTAATGTCATGTAACTACGCTTTAATGTACGTGGGTTGTCTCATATCCAAAAGAGCAACCCGTTTTGAAGTTGTGCAGTAAGAAATACCCCCATTGGATCCCTACTATCTGGATCCATTTGATGCAATGCAAGATGGTGGTTATCTCTTTTACAGGATGAGTAGTGACATCCAACCAAGCAATATCGGTCAACATGAAGCTGGGCTAAGGTAGCTAATATTAGAACGACCCAGCAGCGTCGTAAATGTGGTGCAGCCATGCAATGCACTTAGTTGTCGACGATTATTATAAGAATGTCAACCCTGTGAGGAAAATAGTCGGTGTCACCACACCAGCAGTATCTCCAAGTCATATCTACCCTCACCGATTCCCACTTCTGGAGTAGCATGCGCATATAACGCACGGCAAATATAAGATACGACCGTTCTTAAGCATGTCTTCATATAAGGTGCGCATGAAAGAGGTAAATACCGTACATAGACTCTAAGCTTATACGCGTCAAGGACCCACGCTTCATCATATATATAAAGATGTCAATTTTCGTTACGCTTAAACGTCGACCATACTCCATAATACCCTTCGGTTCTTGCGTGTATTAGCATACGTCATCGTCCAAAATTTACACCAAAAACTATTCAGTAGGCACTAGAATATGTCTATATATATAGGAAGTATGCTTATATACACGTTAGAAGGCTTTTAGAAGAACAGCATATCCTCGTCCTTCCAGCCCAGATCCTTCAAAATAGAGTGAACACTCTTCTCAAGTGGTTCGGGTCCGCAAACAAGTACTAAATCCTTGCTGTTAGTGCTCTTACAAGAGCCTATTTCCCTCTCGAGGAACTCCTTATTTATCCGGCCCCTGAGACCAGTCCACGACGATCCAGGTTGACTAAGTGTATATAACAAGCGGCACTTAGAGTCGTTGCCGATGACCATATTGTCGATATCAGCTTTGCAAAGGATATCCTGTTCGGTACGGTTGCCATCAATAACCAAGCACATAGTAGGGTCCTCCCGATCTGTTAATACGGCGCGGAGAACTTGGAATATCGGTGTGACTCCAGACCCGCCGCAGATCATGATGAACCGGTTCACTTTCCGTTGTTGCCCCTGAATCGAGCATAGGCCTCGGCCGATATATTCGAATTTTCCCACTGGGCCTTTAAAGTCGACAAAGTGGCCGATGGGGATTGCATCTAGTGCCTGCGTCATTTTGCCACCTTTTCTTCCGGGTATGTCATAATAAATCTTAATGAGAACGTGTAGCTTTCCTTTCTCCGTGGTCTCTGAAATAGGCGTGTATGATCGTATGATAGCCTCACGTGTAACTGGGTCGCGCAACCGCATCATCAAATGCTGACCTATAGGAAGGCCGGAAGTCTGGTTGACGTGCTCAAGATCAAAGATAAAGATCTTGGTATCGTCTGATATCTTCATTTTGGCACGTAGTATAGCTTTCGTCCATGCCTTAGATTGTAAGAAAGTTGGTCGTATTGCCGATGTTGTCTCAGTGGTTGCATCTCCATCTACTAGAACAGCTCGTGAAGTCTCATCGAGTGAGCCAATATGATGGTCCACAAGCATCGCCTTAGCATTCTCGCTGTCTGTTAATATGTAAGCTTCAATCCTTAATTGTAATAAGAACTTTTGGACTCACGAATGGCAAGAAACTCTTCGCTAGCATCCTGTCCGGCGGCGCCGATGATCGAAGCCGCTCCTCCGGGATGCCCTTCCAGGAATTTCGTCCCATCGTAAACCTGGCCGTTAACCACAAACCATGGCTCGATTTCGCTATCATGTTTCTTTAGCTCATTGATGTTAATTATTCGAGTTATATCCTTATTAATAATGCATATTTCTTTAGCATGCTCTTCTTCGGCGACACTCTCTTCTTCGCCAGATATCATTTCTCCCCAGTACCCATTAGAAAGATTTCCTCCGTTCTTCTTAACTCGTTCCATCCAGCCACCCGGAATTAACGCCGGCTGGGTTGGATGCTCAAACCGTAGCGAATGGCCTTCCTTATGTATAACGACTCGGAACCATGGGTTGTTCATCATGCCCAAAACACTCCAGTACATATCCCGCGGTTGTACCATCATAGATTCATCCATGGCCCGTACCAGAATATCATCCGCTGTCTGCAGTTGCGATACTGGAATATCCAAGTACCAAAAACACCAACAGAAACAGGCTTCCCTCCAGGACATGTCTAGCCGCCCACCAAACAGCTCTTCCCCCTCAGGCGCAAGTCGATACTCATCTTCAGGGTACGAAGTATTAGCAAGCATCCAAGATTTTCCCTTGTCGAGGGTTATTTCGACCCTGGTAACTCTCTTGCCCCCTCCGGCGTAAGCATAGCCGCGAACTCGGTAACTTTGAACGTCCCCTGTTAACGACAGCTTTTCTTCATGCTCTGGATAGCAAGCGGCACTATTTGTGTTTAGATCGTAGATAGCATAACGCTCGTCTCTCCAAGCGTCCGGCATGTCGGCACTCATCTCAGGGGTGATCATTGTGGGTAACACTCTATTGTCATAGATATGATACCAATTATCACTAGGCGCTGCTGTAACGATGATCTTCTTTAACCACTTCACACTCCGGCCTCCGATCTGTCCTGGGACAATGACCCGAAGAGGTTTCCCGTGGTCAGGAGGAAGCAGTTCGCCGTTCATCCTATGAGCAACCATAATTCCACGATTAGGATCCATAGCCCAATTCATTTTGACACATGTCCCATAGTATCCATTGGGCAACTTATCAGCTCCTTCGAAGCATACGTACTTCGCTCCGCGCTTTGGTCTTGCCGCTTTTAGTAGATCACCAATCACAACTCCAGTCCATAGCGCCGTTGATAAACCCGCCGCTCCCCAAGAGAACCCCTTTGTTTTCCTTACGATGTTCTGCTCCTTTCTCCTGTTGCCTGCGCATACAAGAGTAACCGGGTAGGTTACTTGCTCGTATTCCCGGATAAGCTGTGTAAGGCTTATTTTAATAGGAGTTTCCACCATACCCTCTATCGTGAACTCCCAGTCCATAACCTCCGAGTCTTCTACTCGAGGCACTGCTCCGTGGTTTCGAACGTAATGGAGATCTTTCGTTGTTATGAAACCCTCGTTGAAGAGTTCACTTAATGGCGCCTCGACATTGAAGGGGTGGACGCCTGTAAGGCGGATTAACCGAGGATCTCTAACAACATGGTGATCTGGAGTCTTGAGATCCTCCGCCAACACGTTATTATCAGATCTACTTTGCGGTGGGAGGGGGTATATTCGAGAAATTTCAGGTTTCGATTCGTCGATATTGTGTGGCAGCGTCTGGATCTCAAAATCACTACTGGTACTTGACTCTCTTCTCGAGCTACTTTGCGTCGCCGGCGGAGACGGGGGGTATCGAAGTAGATGCGCTGTAGATGGTCGCTGGCTCTTGACAGGTAGATTTAAAATTTCCATTGTATGTGGTAAATGTGAGTTGGGGTTAATATAGAGATATTAGAACGCTGATGTTGGTTATAGGATATATGTCATCATGCATGCAAAGCTCCTACGTAAGACAAGATATTCCTACACTGGGCTTCAAAATTTCCGAGAAAGGGGTAATATAACCCGACACTTAAAACTAAAGATAAATATATACGATGGAGAAAGATAGAAATTTAGTAAAATGAGGAGCAATACGAAAATAAGTAAAGAGCGATAATGCTCGATTAAAATATGCATCTCCATTTTGAGGCATCGTGTCCATAATGACGGACGAGAGTCACTGACCACCGGTCCACCAGATCGACTACTTGATCAAGGATTTCTGTCCCCGGTTCGCGATTAGGGGCGCAAGAGAGCAACTCCGACTTTTTACCATCCATTGATATGCAGACAACCGCCTCGGAGACAGGCCGGCTAGAAACTGTGACAATAACGGTATAGTAATAATATATCGTCAGAACCTAGAAGTGGCTTACACATTATGCGGCACTGTAGATAGGAGTGCTTCGAGCACCCTAAGTTAGTTATCGGATCCGGGGTATTTGAAGCGAGGAGATGCATAAGTCAGTCGAGGAGATCCCCGCGGATGTGTCTAACAGAGATATTTAACGCGGCCTGGGCCTTATCAGAAGCAATTGGGTTTCTTTAGCAAGATTGACGATGACAGCGAATCATGACCAATGATAAGGGTGACAACTTTAGCAGTCAGCGGAGATATGAAAATCGCCTAGACTGGACGGGTAGACTGGGTTACCTAGGCATCACCTCGTGCCCCATCAAAACTATCCGCTAGTTTATGTTTATGTGGAATAGGAAGCCTTTAAAACGAAGGGGATAAGACCCTTCGTGCTTTACCCACATAAGATTCCTAGCGCAGGATTCTGCTCCAACACCAAAGAGTTATCTATTAGATGGTGACGTGATATCAATAGCGACACCTCGTAAATAGGAACGAATAAGCCGATGAACCGATCAACCGACACATTAATAATAAGGGCGAGGAAGTGCGAAGATCAAGAGCCGAAAGCCCCAGTTTATCGGTACTCGCCCCGAATAGAAATATTCGGATAGTTGGTCTGGAGTTTTATAGATTAACTAAGTTAAGTAGTTTGTTTCATGGACGTCTATTTCCGCCTGTATACAGAAAACATGGAAGACGGGTGTTTTGTTCCTTGCTCCAGAAGAATCCATCGTAAACAGGCTCAGTCTTATCCACTTCCGAGATATCATGGTAGTTAACTGTCCTTATAGAAATTAGCAATCCCTTAAACATAGTATTAATCTATGTAACTATTGTTAGTAAAGCCGAATTCTTTGAATACGTGATTAAGCTGTAGAGTATTACGTATTAAACCCTAGAACATCGCGTTGTACTACCATCTCGGAGTAGCAAAGGTCAAGAAAGACTATAAAGTAGTTAAACCGAGTAGATTAATGCGAATTCCATTCGAACTAATAAATCAAATAATGAAAATGAAAAGACTTGACTTATTTAAGATGTAAGATGTAAGATGTAAGATGTAAGATGTAAGATGTAAGATGTAGATGATAGGGTCAAGTTGAAAGAGTCAACGTTAGAATTGAAGATTAGGGATGCGCGAACTTCAAATGAGATGTATGTCCCGTGCATGAACTCTAGGTACCTATATACCTAGGTAGTCTTACCTTACATATATGCACATAATTGACGTATTATCAACGTCAAGTAAGGTACCTACTGTAGGTATGTATGTAGGTAGATGCAGTTTGCCTTAGGCATGATTTGCATGCATGGATATGTGATGTATGTAGATACTTACTGCGTTTGATTGAAGTTGAAGGTTTCGGCTCTCTTGATTGAAGTCAGGTAATGAGCATGCATTTAGGTACTTATCCTAGGCCTATTAGGGAATATTCACAGATGCTCTCTAAGCTGTCCAGGGCATTAGACAGCCCTAATTGTGCAACAGCGTTCCTGCATCTTTGCGTCCTTGCGTCTTCATGTCCAGTATCCCTCCCTGTTTGTCTTACTTTTTTAAGTGTACCTTGGTATAGAAGGTTAAGCCTTGGCAGGAGCTTACTGTGTGGATACTGGCTGACTGGGCAATCTTTTGTACCACGAGGCTGAACTCTCAAGCGTCTACTGCGCGATCTGCCCCGCCAAAGTTACCCTCTTCTGCCTCTAAAGCAACCAAAACGGCCTGTGATTCCCCGAGATTTTCGCGGAATCCAAAGAAAGTCCAGTGCGCCGTCCTTTCATTGGATGATTTAGAACGACATCATTCACAGATACGCCTCTATTCATCACTAAGTCTTAGTCCTTTGACTTTCACCGTCGCAACACTACCAACTTTTCAACAAACTACATTAACTACCTGGATACCTATATAATCTTCTCGTCTACATTTCTCGCTGTCTTTTTCAAGACCAATCTACTCGATAAAGAGCAACTACTCCACAAAGCGCAATATACAATTTATCCCGGCAATTGCTTTGCTTCCTTTGCGCAGGGCAGACTTGTGCTGACTTGTCTACCGATGCCCACCAAGCCTAATTCCCCGCGTCGCTTCCTCTTCCGGGGGCGATATATCCCTTAGCAGGATTATCACCGTGGCGAATGTAGCAATTGGGTCATCAGGCAATCCAAATACTACGAAAGGCTGTCCGACATGGACCGCCTGCGAAAACGTTAGTCTTCATATCATCCTATCCCACTGACCATTATATGCCTCTACTAACACTTGATTTCTAGGCGAGTTGCTCTCGCTCAACCAGCGTGCATGGGATGGTGAACTGGGTATTATTTGCTTCCGAATTCACTAATTGTAAAAACTACTAACGCCAGGTAGATGTCCTCCCTGTTAGCCCGCCTCTCGACCCTTCTCTAAGGAAGAATACTGCCTTTATCAAGCGATTGCGAACTGCTATCACTCCTGCGACTTTGAATACCTTCCTGCAAGATATACGAACCCTGAGTCTCACCAAATATTTATCCGAGATTATTTCAGCGTGCTACGAAGGACTAAGCAAGCTTAAGACCCCTGGGGAAATCGATGCTGCTGTCGAGATTGTTAGCGCCCTCCATCAACGATTTGGCCCTTCCGAGTTCACCGAGTATTTAGGATGGCTGCTTGGCAAGGGAATGGCTACGCCAGATAAGAGCCTATTAAAGTCACTGGCCCCTGAGGTTCGCGAAAAGGAAGAGAAGGAACGTCTTGTCCGACAACGAGCTCTTCTAAGAGTGATTACCGAACTATGGCTTGTGGGTGTCCTACGAACCCTTGATGATGTTAAACCAGATGACGCTACACGTAGTGCCAACGGAAAGAATGCCGAGTTGAAGATTAAATCAACCAGTTCTACTAAAGGTGGTGGGGCTGAGCCATTTCCTCTTGAAGTACTTAAGGATCTTCTAGGCTATGATCGAGAGCATGTGAATTTGCCCCTTTTAGTTATTTTCGTAAAATCATTTGGTTGGGATATCCTAGGAGTTAAATCCGCCGGATCAGAAGGCCGCAAGACTGTGGAAGAAGATGGTGCCACCAAATCTACAGAAAATAACCCTGAACGAACCGAAAGTCAAGAAGGAGCTGGCGAAGCCGATTCCGATGACCCTCCGTTTGCGAGCTCTGAGCTACGTGAGCGATTTAGAAATATCCTAAAACGCTATTTTGATGATGTCAAGGCCCATCTCGTGCGGGACCAAAAAAACATCGTTACGCAGCGCGGCAGGAACTCGGAGGCATACGTCAAGTCTGGGGAAGTGTTTGAGGATCGCCAAGCCAATTTTGAGCGACAGCTAAAAGCTCAAGAACGCCTAGTCAGCAATGCTCAGGTTATAGCCGATGCAATTGGTGCCGAGATGCCAGATCTAAAGGAAACTGGCGATGGCTTCTCGGCCACCAATGGCGCTATTGGCTTAGTCAAGACCGGTGAGTATCTTCGCGGGCAGAGTGAAGGTGCAGGTATCTGGGAAGACGAGGATGAGCGCCGCTTCTACGAAAACTTGGTGGATTTGAAAGGCAAGGTACCCGGTATACTGCTTGAGGATGGCAAGAAAAAGAAATCCGATACGGACGAGCAGGTTGGCAAGAGAGCTGAATCTGCTGAAGCTACAGAGCCATCTAAGTCTTCGGAAGTAAACGACGATCAGTCAACCGCCATCGCCAATAAGACCATTGGCGCGCAGGTAGACGTACTACTAACTCGACTACCAGAGCTTACGCATAAAGATGTGGTCGATCAAGTGGCTATTGACTTCTGCTTTCTGAACTCCAAGGCATCCAGAAACCGCCTTATCAAGGGACTTACCGAGGTGCCTAAGGGCCGGACGGATCTCTTACCATTTTGGTCCCGTCTTATAGCTACGCTTGGCCGATATATGCTTGACGTCCCTAAAGGCGTAGTAGAATATCTTGATGCGGAGTTTCGCAGCCTCCAGCGGCGAAAGGAGAAGGATTTTCTCGGGCAAGTGCGATTGAGCAATATTCGATACTTGGCTGAGCTCACGAAGTTCGGTATCGTGCCCGAGCATGTCGTTTTCCATTGCTTGAAAGTTAGCCTTGACGATTTCTCCAGGATGAATATCGAGATTATCTGCAATCTCCTGGAGAACTGTGGTAGGTATCTACTCCGCAACGCCGATACCTCACCTCGTATGGCAACCTTCCTAGAGACTCTCCAGCGCAAGAAGTCCGTGCAACATATCGGCCAGCCAGAACGTATGCTTATTGAAAATGCAATATATTACGTCGATCCACCAGAGAGAGCTTCGATTCAGCAAAAGGAGCGAACCCCTACCGAGCTGTTCATCCGCAAACTCATTTATGTTGACTTAACGAAGCGTAATTATACCAAGGTCCTTAAACAGATCCGTCGACTCCATTGGGAAGAGTCCGAGGTACGAAGGAAGATCTATATTCCTGTGAAGAACGTTTGTTAATCTATAGAATAGGTGGTAGCTATCCTCACGAAGGTGTTTTCAAGGCCTGCCAAGGTCAAGTACGGCAGCATCCATATCCTTGCAATACTTCTTAGCGCCATCTACCGCTATCACCCAGATTTTACGGTTACGGTGATCGATAATGTCATTGAATCCGTGATATTCGGGCTAGAACAGAACGACTTCAAGTTCAACCAGAGGCGCATTGCAGAAGTGAAGTACTTGGGTGAGCTCTATAACTACCGGATGTTAGAGCACCCAGTAATCTTCGACACTATGTACAAGATTATGACATTTGGTTATAGTAAGTAGCACTTATGAGTGCAAATAATACGGAACGAACTAACCTCGTTTAGACGGTGTACCTGTCCCAGGCCGGTTTAACCCTTTCGATTTACCTGATGACTACTTCAGAATTCGCCTGGTAGCTACGATGCTTGAGACTTGTGGCATGTTCTTCAACCGAGGCGCTGCAGGGAAGAAGCTCGACTACTTCTTATCATTTTTACAGGTTCGTCTATCTCAGCATCGTTAGGGGTAGGCCTAGGTTAACAATCCCACAGTACTACATATACACAAAGCAGCCTCTCCCTATGGACATTGAGTTCATTGTCCAGGACACTTTTTCTCTCACTAGACCGCAGTGGAAGCTGGCAACCACTCTAGAGGAAGCCACTAAAGCGTTCCAACTGGCAGTAGCACAGGACCAGAAGAATGCTGGCCTGGACAAGAGCGTCGATCAAGATGAGGCTTCTAGTGATGCTTCTTCTGAAGATGAGGGCGATGGTGGCGAAGGTGATGGTGATGGTGACATCGTGCTTCCGGAGGCTGACGGGGATGACTCGGAACTCGAAGAAGACGATGATGTTTTTGAAGTATATCTTTCCAATTATAATCTTTATAGCAATTGGGGGGTTTTGCTAACCATTCCTGGTTTGGTCAGGACGCGGAGACCCATCTGCACTCTCCCCAGGACGAGTCAGAAGAGGAGGCCATAGTAGTAACGAGGAAAGCTGAAGAGGTTGATCCTGAAGACGAAGCGGATTTTGAACGTGAGTACGCAAAGGTGATGGCTGAGAGTTTAGAATCCCGTAAATTTGATCGCAAACCGTTATTCGATGTTCCGCTACCAGTCCGACCCAAAACTCGCGATATTTCCTCGACCACAGACACAGATGGTGCAAATGGAGAGAGTGCAGCAAGCACAATGGCCTTCTCTCTGTTAACAAAGAAAGGCAATCGTCAACAGGTATATATTATTCTATGATCAACTCGCTTCTAAACGCTCTAGATACTAAATGCTCACAGACACGAACCGTCGCGCTTCCTTCAGACTCGACTTTTGCGGTTGCCATGAAGACGCAACAGCAAGCGGAACGGGAGGAGCAACAACGCATCAAAAACCTGGTGCTAAACTATGACCTTCGCGAGAGTGAAGATCCTGATGGTGATACTCTTTTGACCCCACTCAATCCCAACAGAAATATTCACACTTCTATTCATCCAGGTCACGACAAGCCGTCTTCGTACTACCCCGGCCGCTCAGATAAGTCCGGAAAAGAGCGTGGCGGACAACGCGTCCGCAGGTTACAACTCAGTGATGTTGACTGGTATGGAAACTCCAAAGACCAGAAGGTCGAACAAAATGATCCAAACCACAAGGGTTCACTTGCCGGCACTACCCCTGGAAGGGAATCAGCTCCAGACCGAGTGGATGGAAGCAGTATGAGCAAGCGTCATAATTCCCCTACAGATTCCCGATCCCGCCGACCAAATCGGCGAGGTCGTGGAAAGCGCTGAAGACTTACAAGATATCCAAGATGCCTATGAATGAACGCTGATCAATACGGCTATTTCACGAATTTAGGACTTGATTTTCGCCATTGATCGATCCGAACGAATCATACACTACTCATTTGAGCATTGCGGTAGGGAGATTTGATATCTCCTGGTTATGCACATGTCTCATGCGGAAGTTATAATCTCCGGTGGGAGCATAATATATTCCTCGACGCAAGACTTGAGGCGGAAGTCTCATAATCTCAGGCCATGTTAGTCTCATAATAGAGGCGCCCGTCACGACAAACCTGTCAATGTTAATGAAGTTAACATGTCCAAGTCGCCGGCAACAGAAGGCCGACAAAGGGGGGAGACAGCCCGAGGACTTGAGGATGCAGGCCAACAAAGGGGTCGGGGAAGTAGTTGTTGCTTTGCTGGCCATCCGGTCGTTCCCGGGTGGTCCGTTTTTTTGGCACGAACCAATTAGGTTCTAATGCCCAACTTCGTCCCGCAAGCCATCTTACGATGGACAACAAACCTGCGGATAGACTGGCGAACTTGCAGATTGCTTCTATGGCGCTAGCCATTGCGCTGCCTTTTGTTCTATGTATGCTGATTTATAGCTAAAGTCACTCGTTTTACGCTGACTTGAAATGTGCAACATGACGCAGGTGATTTATGTATATTCTTCACTCGCGATTGTAACTTAGTGGGTAAGATTGCCGTTGCGGCTCGTTGTAAATGACATGATAAGCCTTATACAAATCGATGCTTTCCGTACTATTTTTACTACTCCACGATCTTAAGTGAAATTAGGTAGTAACCAATTTCGAAGTGCCTCTTTAAACTCCGACAGCATATTGACAAGGGCTAATCTAAACTGCCTGGTAAGTATACCGTCTTTCTCATTAGACCACTCGTAACTAACTTCGTTTCATTCAGGCTAGCCTAGCAAGTGAATCCTATCATAGTCAAGTACGAAATACGCAGAATACCTACAGTGTTGTCTAGGAACTATGAATACAATTCTTCAATTGTTTACTAGGACTTACACTTATTGTAAAAAAACAAGGTCGCATTGAATTGATTGACAGGATCATTCTTCATTTACTGAATGCTGGGGCTAGATCCCCCTAGAACAGACATATGATCAAATTGCTTTCAGCTTCTATTACCTATTTACGAAAACTGCAGAGATATGGCCCAATTTGTACGTTTTTCTCAGCTTCTCAACGTACCTATCTGCTCGAAGCTGTTAGCTGGAGATACGTAGGTATGTATAGGGTTGCACGACATAGGGGGCTTTCCTGACTGGTCACGACGGCGGCTCGTATTTAAGGCTTGGCGACGCAGCTCTTGCAGCTGGAATCGATAGGTTGGAGAAGCAGATAGTGACGGCCGGAAATCGTGCAGATTGTTATTGGAACTAGAATAAGCCCATTGAACCACAAGCCTGCGCCAAAGCACGTCATGCAAGTAACATTTCAGGATCGCGTTCCCTTCCAGCTTTACCCGAGAGTCTTAGAACTCGGATGGGGGCCACATGGTCAGCCAGAATCATTCATTACCTATGTAGTTTCTGAGTAGGTAGGTTAGGCACTTTTGACTGTTGACTGTTGACTGCAGCAAAATGCGTCGTCGTATTTGCTTTTGCTTGGCAACATCCATCACGTCAAGTCTCAACCAACCTATTCCTCTTTCCCCTTTCTTTTCCTGACTGTTTTTTTTCTTCACGCTTCTAGTTTCGAGTCGCTCGGCTGACGGGCAAAGCGGCAAGCCTGGTCGTTTAATTCCCACCAATTGCGCGCTTTTGGCTATTTTGCAGATCGGGCACCAGATCCTAGACAGGAAGATGGAAAATAGCAAAGCCGGCAGCTGTTTCTAGCTAGGGCCCGTGGCGAACTTTTCAGATACCCAAGCTTTTTTTTTTTTTTTTTTTTTGCTTTTTTTTTCTTCCCGGCTAGAAGGGGCCCACGCACTCGGGACAACGCGATCACGAACTTGGCTACATGGAATTGCAAATAGCTGCATATGCTCTATTTAATAGTCTCGCTTACACCTAGACACCACGGATCCATATTGTCTTACGACTAGTAGGTAGTTTCCGTTAGTCACTTCTACTCAACACTTGACGGGCCCGACGGGTTATAGACCATCGAGCGGGATGTCGGATAAACCGGTTGATGTCGGTTGGTTGGAAAGCCGTGCTGGGGCTGGGATCTCGCAGCTATGGGACGGCAAGTAAATTAACCATTAAGATGCCGCCGCATGCTCCCCAGAAATTTTTATATTGGCGAGACCATTTTTATTTTGGTTTGGTTTAGTTTGGTTTGGTGGTTTTCTCCTTGCTCCTTCGCGACTGCTACCCTCTGCAATATTAATTTATTGCTCTCGTGGAACTAATATTGCAGCTTACGTGTGTGCGCATGGATCTTGGATGGAACCCTACGAGAGATCTAGGCAATGAGATGCGAAGGGGAGAGTGAATGTTGTATTGAGATGGTGTAGGTATTATAGCTCTATAGGGTAAGGTACCTACGTATAGGTGCATCTTCTAAGCTAGAAATATAGAGTTGATATAGGAAGGTTCATCGCACATCGGAGATCTCGGCTCTACCCCGCAGCCCCGAGCGCGGCTTTGACATGTCTCATTGAAGTTATGACAGCGACAGTGCTCCCTTAGTCCCCCCTTCAGCGCTTAATAAAGTTTCGTTTTGCACTTTCCGCTTGTACCTGGCGGGGTCTGGGCACGGCACACAGTAACGTGGCAGGTCAAATTTCACCCTTGCAAGGAAACATTCAAGGATAGTTCGCTTAGATCGACCATTAGCGCGGCCCCCCCCTTTTCGCCTAGACTAAGGTAAAGTCCACTACGCGGCACTATGTACGCTGTGTCCTTTTTAAGCCGCGTGTGACGTTTTAACCATCTCCCTTTAGCGCCGGGATTTAACGTTTCTTTCGATTCTATCGTATAGTTATTCCTCATGTATGTAAGTCGTTGGTTGATCTCTCACCTGCCTATTACTTGTCTTAAAAGTTTAAGCTACTTACCTGCCTGCCTTTCTCCATGATGCAATCGTGCAACAACTTCAAACAGAATTATACAGTCCGTGATATCCGTGCTTCCGTACGACACTCGTATTGAGGCTACCCAACCTAACATATCCCAATTCTTCCAACTCCAGTCTTCATCACGTCACTTGACTTGCAACTTAGGTGCCTTAATGATGGATGATGGATCCACCCTAACCCATCGATCGGATAATTTAAATGCAACATATGTAATAAGTTAGGTTCGCCTCGCAATACAGACAGCACAGCACGCCTTGTGTTCTATAAACAGCATTGTGGGGAGAAGAAAAAAAGAAACAAGCAAGCAACCTGAAATATTAATTGCTTGCTAAACGGCCCGGTACGCAGCCACCATATTGACGGGCCAGCACCAGCATTACTGGCTAAAGTGATCGAGTGTATCTTTAATCCACTTATTTACAGAAAGACCACGCAGCCTAACTTACTCAACTGATTGGATATTCTAGATAGTTTACGCCTTATGGTGTTTTTTATTTTCCCGTCGTTTTTTACCCTCCTCTCAACATGGTCGTGGTTGTTGTGAGTACATCTCATATACCTGCGATTCGAAAGAGAACTTTAGGTCCACACATGTTATTGTGTAAGTGTAGATACAATATTCACATGTATTAGCTTTACCTTCGATATTTCAACGTTTAGAGGCAGGTACAAGTGTATCATATGATCTAATACAAGTAATCACATAAGATGTAGGTAGGTACGTCCGAGTATACACAGAGTTTTAAGTTTACTACCTCAGTTTTACTCTCCTTCTTTCTCTAACTGAATTAACTTCATCTCAATGTCTATAACGTTGGTAAGACTTCTTTCTCTTCTTATTCTTATGTTTACGTAAATATCCATAGCCGCCAAATACGCAAATGCTCCGAGGCGATTTCATCTGCCGTGCATGGGTTCAATGGTATCAACGGTAAGCTTGCTATGTATATCCCTGTAACTCATTCGGCTTTCTAGACGTTTTCCATCTCCGTTTTCTATCTTCCTCAGTTGCGGTCGACGCGGCCTACAATGGAAACGTCCGAACTAGCCAGGCTTAGAGTCCAGAGGCCAGACATCGAATGCTTATCGTCACACTCTCTTACATTGACCACGTCTATGCTTGCCTGCTGTCGTATGCAACCGCCTTCTAACCAACTTCACCATCTTCCGTATTATACCCTGCGAGTCGAGGAATATCTAGACCAGGCAAAACGCTGGGGGTAGTGTCCCCATACCTGCAGTTCGCCTGCAGGTCCCGCTGACCACCAGCCATCGTACCCTTCCCAGTCCAGATCGGAGCTATCGCCCAACTAATATACATAAGAGCTTACTGACCTTATAGCCCAGCTATTCGTATTTCCTGCCTGGTGAGCGCTCATTATCCTTTTAAACCGCTTCGACGCCTAGTACCTAAGCTACTCTACTTGGTATCGTCGAAGAGGACAGCGACTATATTCGTTCATTCTCACTTACCATAAGTCCTTCCTTCGTCCACCTATATGTAACCCCTATTCTATACACCAGCGACAATTCAAAACAATCCCGAAAACCTCTTCTGTATACAATGATGGGAACTTTCTTGATATCTTGATATATTAATCATCGTGCTACACCGGACTTTTGAAAGTGCCACTCAGATTTTGGATAGTAAAATTTCCGATCTGAGAAGGCACCGGAGGTAGCGAGTGGACAGGACAGGACAGCTCAGCCGGCTGTTACCTATTTTCAAGCCCATCTCCATCGTCTACGGATTATCGTGGCACTCGCCTTGCCCGTTGGGACCAATTACCTGGCCAGACCATCCCTCAGCCAACAATAGGGAGCGGCGCCACCTCATCTCGAGGCCTGGGATACACCATATCTCATAACCAGATCATTACAACACACCCCCCGTTATACGGGATATAGAAACGCAGCTGACCTCGTGTCTTTTTTAAACTCCCTCAGAATAAGGCGAGGGAACCCCTTGCATCCTGCTGCGGGTAGCCGCAAATAAACACATTGGTGTAACCGCAACCCGTCACCACTGAGCTTTTTTTCGAAAGTGATAACGATGCTTGCATGAGAAGCGAGCCACACCCCAAGCCCTTATCCGAACTTGAAAACCGGACGTGAGGGAATTGGTTTATCTTATAACATCCCCCCTGCCATTTCTCATTCCTCGGCCTAGAACCGATCGACAACCTACACGATCAGTTCTATGATGGCGCGAGATATCACGGAAACATGGCCGGTCCACGAGGTAAGGAGCTCCGTACCCAGTGCAAAATTATTAGCTTTCGGGTAGTGTGCTAACAGCTATTTTCAGATAATTTACACCGCGATCGTGGGCGTTCTCATGTTAGCGGCCCTTCTCGAGTGGTTTCTATGGTTATCTGCATTTCTGTATTGCTTGGTCAAGGTTTTTCAGAAGGCGGAGCACTGGACAATTAGGGTGCTAGCGATTGCCGTCGGTTTCTTGTTCACCGGGCTTCGGTATGTGTAATAGAGCCCCCAACTTCTACCGTTGCTAACGAAACAACAGTTTCATCTTCTTGCCTATTATGGTCGTTACTCTACCTCTCCCTAGCCAGATAACCAAGTACTGGCCACCCAATATGGTCGATATTCTTCAGTGGTTCGCGTTCTGGAGTTTTGCGGGATTACTAACCGTTCCGTGGCTTTTCTGCGTTTACCAGCTTGTCACCCATCAACTCGGGAGGAGGAAACGTGTTAAAGAAGTATTGGATGAGGTATCTGCACCCAAAGTCGTCATTGTTATGCCTTGCTACAAGGAGGAACCGGAAGTCCTCGTTACAGCTATCAACTCCGTTGTGGACTGCGATTACCCCCCTTCATGCATTCACGTATTTCTCTCGTTCGATGGAGACCAGGAGGACGAATTGTATCTCAACACGATCGAGAAACTTGGTGTTCCCCTTACGTTAGAATCGTACCCTAAGAGTATTGATGTTTCATACCGATCAGCTCGAATTACGGTTTCACGATTTCCTCACGGTGGAAAGCGCCATTGTCAAAAATCGACCTTTAAACTCATCGACAAAGTTTATAAAGAATACCTCAAGCGGAACGATAACCTATTCATTCTCTTCATCGACTCGGATTGCATACTGGATAGGGTCTGTCTGCAAAACTTCGTATACGACATGGAACTTAGCCCGGGGAACAGCAGGGACATGTTAGCCATGACGGGTGTTATTACCTCGACGACGAGGAAACATAGTATCATCACCTTGCTCCAAGATATGGAATACATCCACGGCCAGCTATTTGAAAGGACTGTAGAGTCAGGATGCGGTGCGGTCACTTGCTTACCAGGAGCCCTGACCATGTTGCGATTCTCTGCATTTCGAAGAATGGCCAAATACTACTTTGCCGACAAAGCTGAACAGTGCGAGGACTTATTTGACTTCGCGAAAAGCCATTTGGGCGAAGATCGATGGCTTACCCATCTTTTCATGATTGGGGCCAAGAAGCGGTACCAGATTCAGATGTGTACTTCGGCGTTTTGTAAAACGGAAGCAGTGCAGACCGTTAAGTCGCTGATTAAGCAACGGCGAAGATGGTTCCTTGGGTTCATCACGAATGAAGTCTGCATGTTGACCGACTGGCGTCTTTGGAAGCGGTACCCAATCTTACTCGTAGTGCGATTCATGCAGAATACGATACGAACGACGGCTTTGCTTTTCTTCATCATGATGCTTTCGATAATGACGACAACTATGAGGATTGATCAGCTTCCCGTCGGATTCATTGCTATTTCCCTCGGCCTAAATTGGCTGATGATGATTTACTTTGGCTTAAAGCTAAAGCGATTCAAGATTTGGCTCTACCCGATAATGTTCATCCTTAACCCCTTTTTCAATTGGTACTATATGGTCTACGGCATATTCACTGCTGGCCAGAGAACTTGGGGCGGACCCCGTGCGGACGCTGCTACCGCAGATGCGAATACGACGGTGCAGCAAGCCGTCGAGCAGGCTGAGCAGACAGGAGACGATCTTAACGTCGTTCCGGAGACCTTCATCCGAGCAGCCGAGGTGCAAAGACAGAGGAGCAAGGGTAAAGAGACTAGTACTGTTCAAAGATCCAAAAGCAACGTGTTACCTCCGGAGAAGATCGCGGGTAAATTTGCGGCCCCCGAGAAAAAGGCAAACGGATTCTACGCATACCCAGAAGAGTCGACGTTCAGCTTCAATACCCCAGAGGGCTCCGGTTCACGTTACGTTCTTCGCGATCGTGATTCGGTAGAGAGTTTCTTAACTACTGGAAACAACTCGATCTATTTACCTCGGCGGGTAGAAAGTATTATGGGAGACGAGGACCGGAAGAAATACCAAATGGCACAAGCCAGTCAGTATAACCAGTTTGTCGAGAAGTCAAAGAAGTTCGCTATACCCCCACCAGGTCAAGTATACGAATTCTCCGATATTGAACTTGAAAAAAGGGGCTGGGATGTTAAAGTGCCGGAAGGGGGCCAACCCGACCGCTACAAAGACGACAGCAACGACAGCAGCCCCGAATCGTCTTCATCTCGCGCACCTTCTCCCGGTCCCTTGTCGTCTCTACTAGCTGGCCAAGATCCGTCACAAACCCCATCTCGGGGTCTCGGCGTACCTGGGGGTCATCAACGGCGTAATAGGAATGGGGGGAGTCCTCTCCGGCGAGATATCTCAACACAGGCCAATGACGATGAGGGTGAGGAAGAAAGGCCTAGTTCGGGGCGCAAGAAGTCACGTAGACCGAATGGACTTGAATAGGAGATAATCTCAATATTATAAATTATCACATTTAGAAATAGGCCTCGGTGGGCGGGTTGCATAATGGTGGCAGTTTTGGAACTTACATGATAGAAGGCGTTTAACCGGAAGACAGAGCAAGTAATTTACAGCGCTGTACAAGAAGGTAGGTTATATGCGCGTTTTTGGGAGCATATTCCTTAATTATCTGCCACATTTTATCGTTCATAAACACTTGTAGTAGTATTGCTCTCGTCTGTTACTATAAGGTGAGATGATATGTTACGCTAGGTACTTAGAATTATCAAAGTAAATGAAGTTAACTATACTAAACTTAGACTTTAGTATTTTGGTCATTAACTATATGATATTGTCTTGGTATGAGAATTTTGTGTTTACATATCCCATGTGACTATTGATTATATAGGTACCTCCTATGTAGGTAGGAAGGAGGAGTAAGGAACGAATGACAGAAATATAGAAACTAACTCATAAACTCTATATGTAAGCTCAATATACATCACAAGTCTATAAGTGAGTGCATGGCAGTTGCGTCACGGCCGATTCCTTGAATTAGCACATGTTTCGCATGTAGGGGTGGACGTAAAAAACTCACGTGTCAGGGAACACCTAGTACGGTAGTTAGCGTGACTGCCGCCAGCTGACAAGCGGTACTATGCCCCTGACAAAGCCAGCAAAGGGTAAACTGATTAGGCAGTTGATTACGCCAAACTCGAATGTGCCTTCGTAAGTCAAATGTCGAATCTGCAACACTTTGAAACATCTCTCAATTCTATTGATTTTCTACATAGTAGCACCTGAACCTCGAGCGAATAACCTAACCTCCACATTTTGTTATACAATTTTTGCGTCCTTCAACCGCCAACATGGACAACTTTAAGGCTTTTGGTAACAGCTTGAGGTATGCTACGCAGCTACACAGCTACACATTCAATACCATATATGATACCGTCATGAAGGTATCTGCATTATGCGGACTATAGGTAGATGCTGATATTATGCTAGCTCTATTGGCTCTCAGATTACCCCCTTCGCTACCCGTACTTTTCAGTACACCAAGGAGCAGCTTGGCCAGGCCGAGGATAGGGTAGGTTTTTTAATGTTCAGGTGGGGGTGTTGACGATTGTGGCTAACAACAAACTTCCCTATAGACCCAACTCCCTCCCGATTATATCGACCTTGAAAAGAGAGTGGATGCCCTAAAGCAAGTCCATCAGAAGATGCTTGCAGTGACGTACGTACACATCTTGTAATGCGCTAAATACTTGCAGCTAACATACTTGGATTTACTATAGCTCGCAATACTCACACGAACCTTACGACTACCCTAACAACCTCAAGGAGAGCTTTTCGGATCTTGGCCGTACCGTCAGCGAGAAGGTTCAGCTCCTCTCTGCTGCTACCACCCCCGCCGAAGCTCAGGCCGCCTTGACCGCACCCCCCACCGCAAAGCCCCAGCCCAAGACCTTCTCCCACGCCATCGCCCGAGCCAGCTTAGCAAGTTCCCAGATCCTACACCAGCAGCACACCGGCGCTGGCGAGGACCCTCTCGCGACTGCGCTCGAGAAGTATGCGCTGGTTAGCGAGCGACTGGGCGAGGCCCGCCTTGCTCAGGACGCCCAGATTCAGAGCCATTACCTGGCCGGCTGGAACACCACTCTGAACACTAACTTAATGTTCGCAACGCGTGCGCGCAAGAACGTCGAGAAGGCGCGCTTGACTCTCGACTCGGTCAAGGCTCGTGTTAAGGGCAATACCTGGAAGATTGGACAGCAGCCGCGCGAAGATCACCACGCTGAGGAGCTAAGCGCCGAGGCCCAGGAGGAGATTGAGAAGGCCGAGGACGAATTCGTCACTCAGACCGAAGAGGCTGTGAGCGTCATGAAGAACGTAAGTTATATTTGGGTTGCTGGTTTTATATTTTCCTAGCTAATTTGAATTCGTAGGTCCTGGATACTCCTGAGCCTCTTCGCAACCTTGCTGAGCTCGTTGCTGCCCAGCTCGAGTACCACAAGAAGGCCGCCGAGATCTTGAGCGAGCTTTCTCCCGTCATTGAGGGTCTACAGGTTGAGCAGGAGGTCAGTTAATGGCGCCATTTTTGAGCCATTATCTACGTTAGAGCTAACATGCCATCGTAGGCCAACTACCGCAAGAGCCGCGAAAGTGCTTCGTAGATGATTGATTGATACCCGCAAACCTCGTAAATATGACGGAACATGTCCGTCCTAGAGGTTTGCAAAACCGGACGGGACCGGGCTACTCTAAAAGCCTACAAGGACGGTGGCAGATCTGTCAGGATTCTATTTCTTTTTCCTTTTTTTGCTGCTTAATCTGTCATGTTGCGTGTTTGAGCAAGTGTGATATAGACGAGAGTGAAACAGTCAAAGAAATTCCCTAACTAGCGGAATTCCCTTATGCTTTGTTTTCTGCTTCCGTTTGGGCGACGTTTAATTGAGACGATTTTGCAAATATGAAGGTCATACATATGATACTCGTGGACTAGTAATGTGACGATGTGAGACTGCACTGGAGACTACATGTTTTATTGTCTGATGGGATCGCGGTGGACAGATTACTATTCTCGTAATGGCAAACTAGCAGTTCAGACTGACATAATGTTCGATAAGGTAGAATTCTCTACGAGGTATCAACGAACTTGGTGTTGCTAGTATAATGATTAGAGGTTATCATGAGTGGTCCATTCCACCCAGGTATATACATACGTAATACTACAAAGACTGCATGATAGGCGGAATAGAATCGATGGCACGATGACATACAGGACTTAAATCGTAACTATTCGACTTTGATAAGTCTGGGATAACAGCTAAGGTCTAACCACGATATGCGGGTGTGGTTCTCATAGTAGGGTTTGCTGTCAATAGTACGCGTAAACGACACACGAAAAGCAGTGCTCCAAAACATCGAAAAACAGCGTTCTAGCTATCTAGATCACAACAGATTTAGATGTAAGAGCATTCATACCTGTTACACTACAGACCTTATTGATTATATGCTACGCAGTCTCTAATATCTACTACCAATCATCATCTTCCTCATGGCGATGCACAAGGCACCGTTCACAATGAAAACGTATTTTTCTTTTCGCAAAGAGAAGAGAACAAAAATTGCGCCCGCTACGATCCACGAGGGATAATAGAAGAGGGTCGACTCCGCGCTGTGCAATGCAGGTCTTCCCCCTTAAGGGCCCTCATGCTTGAGCGAGGGTCCTTCGAACAAGGTAAGTATGAAGAAGAAAAAAGGGAAAAGAAAATCCTAAGAGCGGGAGGGGAGACGTTTCTTTTGTATTGGAAATTTGGGCGGTGAGAGGGGTCGGGTGGCAGAATATTAGTGGGGGTCTGGTCTGGGTGGGATGGGAAAGAGGTTGGTACGTGCACGTTGCTGCAAGAACGATAGGAAAGTCCTGGCAGAACAGCCCAAAGTGCAGCGGAAGTTGAGCCCAAACGCTAACCGGATTTGGTAGGAGGGATGTTGGTCCCAAACTATTGTGCTTTGGGCTCAACTTCTACTTTATCACTTCTATATTCACTAATGTAGATGAAGATTTCTACATAATAGCCTACAACTGGATTAAAAGAATAATTAAACATCATTGGGTACTGATTGATTGATTGATTGCGAAGTAAAATAAAAAAGTAAAGAGAGGAAAGAAAAGGCACGTTAACAGTCATTGTTCAAGAATTTCGTACGATGAGGTGCGTTGCGAGCGAGATAAAGGATTTAAAGGCTGTGGTGCGCTATAATACAGGGGACTTAATGGCTGCGATACGCTGTAATTACAGGCTATTTAACCTTGTGTTTTAGCGACTTAAAGCGATAAAGCTCACCCCAAAGCGGGGCATCGTTTTGATTGTGATCAATTACAGTAGGACCTTGGCTAAACCGGGTTAGACTTTGGGCTGATGGTCAAGGATAACTTTGGGATGAGGTGTAGACCGGCCAAAGTGAGTTCATCCCAAAGTTGTCCCAGACCATCAGCCCAAAGTCTAACCCAATCGGGTATACGTGGACCGAGAAATTGCTTTGGGCCAACTGAATGATCATCCACATATTGCTAAATCTGGTTAGCTTTTGGGTTCAACTTCAGAGATGGTTTGGTCCCAAAGCAATCACTGGCTTTGGGGTCAAGTAACGGGCCCGTATATTACCTGTTCAGGCTAGCGTTTGGGCTCAACTTTCAATGTGCTTTGGGGCCAAAGTAAGAGCGCAGGAGGTTGGATAAGGGCATATCGCTGGCATTTAATAATTCGATAAATCTCATTGGACAATATCATGTGACCCCGAGCTCTGACGTTTTCGAGCTGTAAACCTCTCACAAGAAATACCGAGGTGCTTTTACACCAGAAATCCATTTTCACTAATTGGACTGACCTCCCTTCCAATTCGCACCATATCCCATTGGAGCAGCAGCCTAGGCAACAGCAACAGAACTGCGCACGATGCGGCGGACACTCCGACTCTTCGCGGCCGTCAAGCCCGCGCGATACCTCGAGGCCGGCACCCCGACGGGCCTCACGGGCCTCTTCACCCACGGCTCGCCCAGATCAACCCTGCTATACCTATACACGCGCACGCTCGAGAAGCTGCAAGACGTCCCGGAGTCCTCGCTCTACCGCCAGTCCGTCGAAGCCCTAACCAAGCACCGGCTCGCCATCGTCGAAGCCGCCGAGCCCCCGGGCTACGCCGAGTGGGCGGCGCGCGCGCGCAAGATCGCCGAGGCGAACCCGTCCCGCTTCGGCGTGTCGACGGCCGGTGCCAATCAATCTGCCGAGGGGTCCCTTGCGCTGCAGGTTAAATCGGGCGGTAAGCTGTTTGTGCACCGCTCGGAGCCGGCGCCGAGGGATGATCGGTATGAGGAGTGGAATGGGGAGAGGGATGAGGGGCCTGGGTCCGAGGGGCTGAAGGGAGAGGAGGAGCGTGGGGAGCATGAGGCTCTGTTTACGCGCAAGCCGACTGATGGCCCGGATGTTAAGGTTCAGTGGGAGCCGGAGCCGCAGTTAACTGCTGATCAGTGAGTTGCCATGTCTACATATTCCCATGTCTTAGTCCGAGTTGATTTTATATACAGGTGACGTGAGGCATTGCTGACGATAGGGAAATAGGATCGAGGAGATCGAGAGCAAGATCGGAGGTGGCCTAATTGAGGAGGTGGTGCGTGTGGCCGAGAACGAGTTAAGACTTGTGGATATCATGCAAGAAAATAAGGTGTAAGTTACTCTTCTCTCTTTTATCTGATCTTATTTATGGAGGCACAACGTAGCTAACTAGAACCGCAGATGGGAAGAACTCGAGGAGAAGCCTGCTGAGGGCCAGTGGACCTACTTCGAGCGCGGCTCGCAATAGATGAATTTGCATTGCCGAGTCCATAGTCCGGCTTAGAAGTTCCGTAAATGGCTTCCGTGCGGTATGTCACGGAGCGGGTGTACAGTAGATAAAAGTATGTACATACGGAAGACGGTTCACGTTATCGGACGCTTTTAATGCTACCACCGCATGAATTAAAGACCAAATATCGTGTCTATCGTCTAAACGTGGAAGAAGACGGTGATTTTCCAGTCTTGGAAGACTGTCTTGCTGCGTCTACTTCTAGTTGAATATTCTCTTATCGAGCCCGGCTTAACGAAGAACCCCCGTACGTCATAATTCGTTCAGTATAGTTAGACTTTGAATCATTCGAGCTTCATATGATGAATATGAATACCTCGTGGATTTGAGTCCGTAGTCATTGACATGTCTCTAGAAGGGAAGAGGGAAGAGTGGCCACCACCTAAGCCAGGATATCCTTGAGACCCACAGCACAACATGTAAATAGCAAATTAAAAAATTTATTATTATTATTTAAAAAGGAGATAGTAAATGGCGATGGCGACAGCGATGGTGATGATTGAGAATGACAGGCGCTAATGCAAGGACGGCTCGGCCCGTGAACGTTTTGATAGCGCAGAAGCTCAAAAATATTGGAGCTGACTTCGAGGAACACAACGTTAACAATCTTTTCCAGGACAACCAAAAGTTTATTAATTACTATTAAATTAAGTGTTATAAATCGAGGGACTTCGAATGCACATGTTTATATACTAGTAAAGTAAAGAAAACATCATGGGACCTTTCGCTCTCCCAGTGCCGGGCTATCGCCTCAGTGCACATCACCGTACAAACAAACGAAAGAAAACAGAGGATGGACAAGAAAATGAGGAGGAAGTTTGGGTTGAATCCGAATGGAACACGCCCTCCTCGCGTCTGCCCTCGGACTCTATCAACCCTCTCAGCCACACGCCAGATACCCTTCGGCAATTCGCCGTTGCTGGACTGTCGCCTGCAGACGAGATACCGTCGAAGGCAAACCCCTTGTTCCCGCACAAGCCAATCCGGCCAGAAGGCAAGGGACGCAGGAAGCGCGATGCCAGCAAAGACGATGAGAATGTTAGAGAGAAGCCGGATAAGGGCTCTACATCAAAGCAGTACTCGGAGCGCTTAAAGCATCTGAGCACGTTAACAGCGATCCTGCACCGCTGTCTCGGCGAGGGCGACATCGCGCGTGCGAAACGTGCCTTCGGGTTATTAGTACAGACCAAGGACGTAGATATCCGCCAGGCCGGGCTATGGGCCATAGGCTCCGAGATCCTCATGCGGGACGGCGAGTCAGAAGAAGACCAACTCAGACATAAACAGGGACGAGACAACGAACTACATCGCTGGGGCTCCGCCGCCAACGTCGACAAAGTAAAATCATACTTCGAAACCCTGATCCAGCAACATCCGCACGACCCGCACCGGCCACAACTCACCAGCGCGCTGGACTTCTGGCCCGCGCTCTTCGGCATCGAGGTGTATAACGTCGATGCGGAAATGCGGGCTGCGATGTATAATCTGCAACGGCAACAAGATCAAGATCAAGAGGAAGATGGGGGGTTTGGGTTTGATGTGGACATGGCGTATTCAGACGAAACGTTTGAATCGCACAGGGAACTCCAAAACGAAAGACGACGCGAAGCTACCTACGCAGCCCGCGATGAAATCCGCACACGCGCGTTAATAGCCGCAGAGGCAATCGCCAAGCAGATGGACCAAGTAATGGAAAATGCGCCGTACGGCGCGCACCGCGGATTATTGCGGCTGCGGGCGCATCTAGCGCTGTTCGTGGGGGACTTGTGTCTGCCGGCGCGACTTATCGACGACGACGACGACGACGACGGCAGCGATGGCCACAGCAACATGGTTAACGAAGGAAAGAGGAAGGGGAAGGAGAAGAAGCAAAAGAAGAAAAGCAAGGGTAAGGATAAGGAGGATAGCCTACGAGCGCGTGCCGAGACGGCGGAGGATCATGCTGCGCTGGCTAGGAGGAGGGACGAGTATGATAGGGCGAGGATGTTGTTTCGGAAGGTGGTGGATGGTGGTGGAGGGGGGGGAGAGCCGGAGGGGGGGGGAGCGGATGCTTGGGTGCGGAAGTTTGTGGATGAGGGTGAGGATGGGGATGAGGATGATGATGATGATATGGATGGGAGGGGTGGTGGTGAGTGGTAGTTGTGTGGTTGTTGTTGTTTCTCTGAATAGTAGATAGATACCCTGAGCAATATAAACCATAGACGCTAGAGGCTTTACAACACGTCTACCTTCGCCGTGTTCAAAATTTAGTGCCGAGTAGACAAGTCATAAGACTAGACTAGATCATCAATGGTCATCAAATCTACGAAGGAAGGGGGTTTACCTAGGAACATTCCCAGATAAAAATAGGCGTATATCACTTAACTATACTTACTTACCTAACTCTAGAGGTTCTTCGGACAAAGATAGATCATAGGACAGGGCATACGGACAGAAGACATGCAACGCTAAGGGTATGAACTGCCAAGTTGAAGGGAACCCAAGAAGCCGGAGTATCAGATACGCAGCTATAAACGAGAAGCATCAGATACTTAGATCATTATTCCTATATCACCCTACCTTAATTCATCCCGCCAAACTCCCTCTAAGATCTCAACGTAAACATTCCAAAAAGCCAGTACACATAGCTTATCATAGCATAGCTCGTAATAAATGGCAATAACTACGCCACGATTCATTTCGATCATACAACGAGACGAGACCTAGAGTACAAGGAAGCAGGCGCGGTATTCGAAGAGAAAGAAGAAGAAATAGATACAGAATCGTTGTAAAATACCGCGCGCCAACCCATGCAAATCCACATCACAGTCGACTCCCTGACTACCTAACTAACCGACCTATCCCATCTCTACCACACGCACCGCGTCTAGCTGATGAAACAAAGGCATCCCAGCCCGACGTAGAAGACGAATAGGGGGTAAACGGCGATTCCAACGCGGTTCTTGACGACGCCGCTCCCGCCCAGGATACTAATGCCCGCGGCCATCGACCAGGCCACCAAGACGAGGTAGACGGGGATTCGAGGGATCATGGGCAGACCGAGGGCCGACATGAGGGAGGCGAGGACGAGCGGGAACAGGGTGTATCCGATGATGCACACGCTCTGCGCGAAGGAGCTGTCATATCTGTCAGTATGATTATCCATCCACGCTGTATAGTTTGCTCGGTCTTCCTAGACCGATTTCAAACCCAACAGTTATAGGAGAAGACGAAACTCACATATTCCCCCCCAACAACTTAATCTGCAACGTAACCACCGCCTCGCCAATCCACACAATAGCAAAAACCCCACTAAACACAACATCCTTCTGGCCCTCAGCCGAGCAATAACTCAGCAGCGCAGCCAAGACCAGGCAAAAAACCAGCGGGCCCCAGAGATCCCAATCCCTCAACCCGGGGCTCATATTATTCTGATTGAGCAGACTCTCGGGATCCATAACCCTGCCCGCCAGGCTCGTCAACTCCTCGCGGGCCCCGGCCAGCCCGGCCCCGCGCAGATTCGCGTACGCACCCCTTAGCCCGTCCGCGCTCTCGAACATGGTGCCCCCGAACAGGTACCGCGGGTACAGGACCTCGCGCATCTTGGACCAGACGGCGAGCAGGTCGCGGCGCAGGGTGTCCCAGACGGACTCGTCGATGGTGTTTTGCGGCGCGCGCCGGTCCTCGCCGGGGATGCGCGACGTGAGGAAGTTTTCGTTGAGGGGGCGGGAGGAGGATGAGGAGGAGGCGATGTTGCCCGTGAGAGGCTCGCGCTGGGATTGTGCGTTGGAGAGGGGGTCGTCGAAGTCGTTGA
Source organism: Daldinia concentrica (assembly GCA_902805455.1). Lineage (NCBI taxonomy): Eukaryota > Fungi > Ascomycota > Sordariomycetes > Xylariales > Hypoxylaceae > Daldinia > Daldinia concentrica. Next base: position 867,788 of record CADCSW010000006.1, read on the forward strand.
GGTCCGCTGGGTTTGTGTTAGTATGGAAGGGACTATGAGACTTGGCCGAGCATGACCTTGCTGTTGGTTTGGGTGTGGTGTGGTGTGGTGTGGTGTGGCTTGACTTACCGTCATCGGGATCGATCAGGTCGTCGTCTTCGATCTGGGGACTGTCATAGTGATGGCTAGACGTTGCCATTTTTAGGTGGTAAGTGCTGAATAGCTAGCGCAGTAGGCTATTTCCTCAATACTACATACAATATCCTCTCCTATAAATCCTCTATTATTTTCTATCGAAATCGAAAGGTAGAACCCTTAGCTCGTTTTGTCCAAAGTCGTCGATTACATGTAGTTGGTTGATTGATTGGTCGTGGAACTTTAGGATTATCGTACAGCTTCAGGTCTTCAGGTACGGATTACCACCGTGTCAATTCTAAGTCTAGAGCTATATAAAAGTGGTCCAAGCTCCAACGTGGGTCTCTAATTCATGGATGTACATAATACTTCGTAACTACCATACAAACATCGAAAGCATTAATATGCATGTACGTAATGCAGATAGACACTTTATCAACTACAAAGTTCCTGGGTTCAAGTTTGTTTCAACTCAATATACTTATGCCCCTGCTTGCATTCTGCCCGTCCATTTACCGCGAAGAACGAAACAACCCAAAAAAACAAAAACAAAACCAAAAAAGCAGGAAAGAGGATTCAAGCAAGACAGGTATACCGCTCAACGGATAATCGAGCCGCTCGACCGATTCCATCCCTCAACAGCACTCTGCCTGTATGACAACACCATTGTGCCCATTGCTGCTGGATGAGGAAAGTCACATATGGAAATCCAACCCGGGAAGCTAGTTTCAACAAATATTGCATTATTCTTTGCCAATTATATGCGACAACATATCCATCCAGCGCGGGTATCTCGATATTTTTCAGCGCCTGTTGTTCGCTCCTCAGAGCCTGGATCTCTGTACTATAGATGTTCTCCCGTCTTTCAACATCTACCGTAACAATCGTGAAAGCCCCCCTTTGTAATATCTCCCTCGAATTTGCCCCGTATGCAGATACCGTCTCTCATGTGAACCAGGTGTCGCATAATATGATAGCCCATTAAGCATGCGCCACCCTAGCTCATGCCTCTTGATTATTCCAGAACGCCTTAGCCGGGCCAAAGAACCAGGTCTCTGCAAGTGGTAACCGCTTCATTAATACACAAAATTCAAAATAAATACTCGGGGTCCTTGACCCTATGACCACATGTTTCTGTAATCTCTTGAGTCGTCTCTAAATCCGTGTGCCTGCATTGTGTGTATTGCCTGATTATTCGCGTGCTGCCTAGCATACGAAGCCGAAGCTTCCGCCCACGGTTCTGCCGAGTGCTGATTGAACCCGGACGGCGGGGGTTGAGATGGCTGTTGTGTTTGGGGATATGGGTTCCAGGATTCAATTCCAGGCGGGTGCGGTCTTGAGCGCGGCCACGCCGGCAGACTTGAGTAACCAGGACTCCTATTGTTATACTCTGTTGAGGTAGGACCGTAACCTCCCTGTGATACCTCGGCATTAAAGCCAGGCGCATAACTTCCGTCCGAGGGCATATTTGATTCGATCAGACGACCTTCAGGCGGAGAACGACCTCCCCAATGTTGGGATGGCTGCGATTCAAAACTATTATGCGGCGGCATTGGTGCTTTGGAATCCGACATTGGTAATTCGTCATGGGGTTGCGAGCTCTCCCTTGGTACTCCGCGGCCGTACGCTGCGTAATTCCCGTTGATGCCTACAAGCGCCCATGCAAATACGGCCACGTCTCGTATCGACTTCATAAGCTGCTCAACTGGCGGCCCTCCCGCTGCCTTGACATGTTCCCGTAGAGGCATGTATTGCGGCAGAAGAGGCGGCCGGAACGTATAGAAATGTTCTGGGGGGTAATAAGGCCGAATGGGTTGCTCGCTCCAAGGCGCAGCAAAAAGGCCATTCTCAAAATCGACAGGAAGCAAAGGCGGATGGAGAGAAGGGATTGGTGGTCGAGCTTTTCTCAGCACAACCACGAGACCGTCCGAAGTGCATGACACAACGGCTTCGAGCTCAAACGTGGGAATTGGGTTTCGGTTCCTCCTCCGTCGCCCATTTGCCCGCATCGCTGAATTTGGAATCTGGTGGCAAGCCACTTCTGACGTTTCATATGACCGAGTAAAAGCCCGAGGTCCTCCGTTAGTGAGAACAGCAGCTTTAGAGAGCTCTGGGCTGACGCTGGCCTCAGTCTTTATCTTAATGCCGCAACTTTCGTCGAGGTCAACATCCATAGCGTTTTCAGCATGAACGTGACCATCTAGCTTCTCATCGTCACCCTTAGATAGTTCATCATCTTGCTCATCCTCTATCTCTTCGTCGTCGTCTTCTTCATCTTCATCTTCATCGTCCTCATCTTCAAAATCTTCCTCCCTTCGAGGATCACGATACCAAAAGCGAAGGTAAGCAATAGAGTCGTTGGCCTTGGCGCTTTCTAAGCATTTAATGGCGTCTGCTAGGCAATTCTCTGCAATGCATTCGTAGAAGCTTTTGTCCTTAATTTGGTCCGGTCTCACGCCAAGAATCGAAGAAACGGCGTTGGTTGCGAACATCACCGACAAAGTCCTGGTGAACCTGTTGAGTATGAGAGCGGCGCGTGGTTCCCTCTCCATGGGCTGCATCTTGAATTTAGGTGATAGGTGCTCAAGCATGTGATACCGGGGATCTCTCGGCGAAGAAGAGAATATTCGCCGGATATGGGGTGCTTCTATCGCTCGTCCTGGATGACCGTCAGTAGCTGGCACGACCTAATCTACGACGTGATAATGCATTTGGAACATACTCTTACTTCTTTCACCACGTCTATAGATACTTGTGCAAGCCACCAAAACATCGTGAACTATCGTAAAGCAACACTCGCAGCTTACCCATTGCCCATTACTCGACATAATCCGGGCGTAGTGTAAAACTGCAGCTTTGTCGAGAAGGACGCCCCTGCTATGTACGGAGCGTGCGAATGGGACCTCGTCCGGGTGGAAGTAATCGAAGCATGATTTGCCTTGTACATCTTGCGGTTGGTACCCTAGAATATCGACGACGGACTCAGAAACAAAGAGGATGTTGGCGTCGGGCGACAGGTCTGCAGAGTATTAATTATTAGTCGCGGCTTAACTAGTTGAGTATGAACGGCGCAAGGTGGAGCGTGTTGCCTTGGAAGATCGTGTCTCCGTCATGCCTGAGCATCAGGGGTACTAACTGTGGATAGTCATAAAAGTCTGCTCCATTTGATTCGATGTCCACTACTGGAGGATGCTACTGCTGTTCAACGAAAAGATCCAACTTCGACCCATAAGCCAAGACTTTTTAAGAGTCAAACAGCACCAGCTAAATGCTTGTTTCGGAGGGCGCCAACAAAAACCCGGGGACGAGCAGGACGTCGTGTTCCAACAGAGCTCCAGAAGCAAATCTAATGGGATGGCAAGTTCCGAAATTCGTGCTTCGCGACTGAATTAGTAGTCGGCTGTTTAGGACGGTTGCGGAAAGGCTCAAGTGGACGAGCCAACGAGGTGTCTCTGGATAGCCGAGTATTGTATGACCAAGATCCCGCTGTCACCGTCGGATAGGTGTATAAGTCATACAAGCTGGCCCTAGAACAGGTTTCGTGTAATTTTTAGGGAGAGAATGGCGAGATTGAGGCGGTCGTCTCGCGCGGAAAGACGGTGGTAAGAACCCGTCAAATGTCTTCTACGTACGTCGCAGAAACTAGCCAGCTAAGAGGGACGTTGCTTGTGGTGTCACAACGGCCTTTAGTCTCTCGGCTCGGTGCAGAGGTGAACAAGGACCGGCATACGCAATGCAAGGAAGCAATGGTAGCCACTGAGTAAGTGTACCGATTATGGGGAACGGGGCGGACAGCAGTAACCAGACGGGACATCCAGAACGACCAGCTTTGTCATATAGCGTAGGGCTGGAGCTAATAAGAGGCCTATTATCACTCGGGTACCTAAAGGTAACAAGAAGTCTAAAAGTTGTTTGACGTGTTTGACGGAGTTCGGGTGACGAGTGACGGGTGACGGGTGACGGGTGACGGGTAGCGGGGATAATAAGTCCAGGTCTAAGGTCTAATATAATGATCGGACCCGTTCTTCTCGGGCTTGAGTTTGCGAAGTGGAGGGTAAAAAACGAACAAACGAAGGATCGGTTCGTAGTTGGTCTAAGGGATTAGGTACCGAGAAATATACTATACGTTTGATCAGCCGTTAATGGGTGTAGCTGCGAGAGAATAGCGTAGACAAAAGTTAGAAGTCCGGCGTCAAAGCACATCGGGTTGAATTCGAAGAAGGTTGCTGTGTTGTCTTTAAGGCTCTTACGCCAGATTTGCAGGACGCAATCCCATTTGCCAATGCTACCGGCAAAGCAGGCAAGCCAGTCTAAGGCAAGGTCTAAGGTAGCTACGACTTGACAAAATATAGTTTCGCTAATGTACAGTTTAGTACTTATATGTAAGTTAAGTGCTCGGCAATGCAGGTAGCGTAACGGCATTCTCTAGCTGCGTTCAAGTCCAAGCTTAAAAAAGTGTACTATGTATGTAGGTGCTGCTGCTTCCACCATGGATGATACCATAGTATTATGGTACCATTGTGTACTTACACTACCTTACATTAGGTACACTACATTCTGGGATATACTTTAGGTACATATGTACCTTCCTTTTACCAGGCTTTTTTACCAGGCATTTACTACATTTACTGCAGCTACTGGCATTCATTACCACCATACATCCAATTCCCATAGTTAATCCCATGTATTCCATATGTATGTTGCAGATGCCCAACTTTCCGCTTGTTTCGCACCCGTGCGTTCCGCCCAAACTTCAACTCGGTGCCCAGTTTATTCGCAGGGGTCCCTCATGAGGTGAACCCCTGGGAGGGAACAACCTATGTTAGGTACCGTTGCCTTTACAAAGTCTAGGCTCTGACAAATGGAAGAGTCCACGACTTTTCCATCATGTACCGCAGGTAGCTTATATTCGGGCCATATTCCTGTGCAGCATGTGCTGCGGGGGCAAAGATAGAATAATACTAACCAGCTCGAGCAGGCCGGACGGTGTTCTACTAGTGTATACCTACATTCTTGGTGCTTATCGTTTTTAACCTTATTTTCCCCATTAGCAGTCCAAATGCACGTACGTAAACCGAACTTTTCTGTTAGGATTTGTTTGCGTAGTGATCGACAATTGCCCACGAAAAGCAAAGGCACTAAATATCTCAGTAATTGTTGCGGATCATGTACATACGAATATCCCTGTTTGACCCCATATAATACATGTACATAGTGTAGTGTAACTACGTGTACCTAGGGAGATACCGAGAGTTCCAGTATCTTTAAGGTACATTTTACATGTGCATAGCATTAAATTTCAGGCCTATGTAGTCTGGGCCTACCTAGTCGGCATTCATTCCGCACAACGGAACTTGCAGCTAAATCTCACTCCCACGTCATAAATTTAGTTCATGATAAACATCTGATTAATAGGAGATTGTTAACTATGTTTATTCCTATTATAGGTGTAAATATAGTGTAATAGGCATATGAACAAGTTTTCCTCTTAGTATTTTGCACTAGACCTTTCTCCTATTCTGTTTTAAGTATAAGCTATTCGTTCAAATAAATAAATATCAGTAACGTTAAAGTGCCAGGTAAAATTTGATAAAGTGCCAACCCATCCACTTTCCACGTGAGATAACAACCCAACCCACACCCACCTAATTTATATTGGGATTAGCTCAAAACCCTAACAATTTCAGAATACTTACCGGTCGCATCCCTAAAGCCACATATTGTAACATAATAATCAATTGAATAAAATAATAAAAATAATAAAAACGGCCAATAACCAATAATTGATTATTGGCTAATTTTTAATTGAATTGAATACGTAATTACAGGCTTTTAAATCAATATATTTACTTGTCTAACCTCGTGCAGCTATTTGTAATATCAGCCTCCCAATTACCTACTATTATTACAGCCTCAATAAGCCCTGTATATTCAATTAGGGTGGTTATACGGTGGCCAGGGCTGTTGATCTGATTGGCTATATTGACTTGGCCACTCATTTTGCTGCCCTGCAGGTCGTTGAGACGGCACAACAGGTGCCTGTTGCCGTTGAATTACAGGCTGTTGAGGCTGTTGGGAAGGCCTTGAGGACCACTGTTGATAGCCCTGTAAGCCCTGATAGCCCTGATAGCCCTGATAGCCCTGTAATTGACCTTGTAACCCGTGGAGGCTAGATGCGATAACAGGCCTCGCTGGCGCTAGCGCTGGGGATGAGGGTATCGTATACTGTTGTGTATACTGCTGTTGAGGCGGCTGTGCTGGCACTGTTACCAAGGCTGTTATTTGCTGACTCATCGTATTTAATTGATTTTGTTGATTTTGAATCAACGTAGTCAAATTAGTAATAACAGCCTCTTGATTTTCAGCCTTGGTTTTGCGGCCTCGTCGGCGCTGGGTAGGCCTTATACTCGGGGCTGGAGCCTCATCGTGTGACGGGATTCGACGGCTATCGTAATCAACTTGCCTCGAAGGCTGATTACGAGGCCCTGGGGCTGTATTAGACTCATATCTCTCGGGGTCAATAAAGGCGATTTCATTTAAATTTTGCTGTAGCGCCTCGAGAGGCAGGCCATCAGGGTGTGCCTCTCGTCGCTTGCGGCCTTGGAGGGCTTAGGGTCTTGAATCTCTAAATCTCTTGCCTCCTTGTCGTTTAGATTCAAAGCCCCGTCAAAATAAAGCCACCAGTGACTACCAATATCAGTCATTTCAAGGGCCCAAGGCCTAGCCGGATTCAGTCGATCCCTCTCAGCACGCAACAGGGTAAAAAAGACGTGTTTACAGGGCAAATCCCACTGTTTCGTAAATAAACCCTTACAGGCTGATTGGGTGATATCGCTATTGCGCCAGGCTATATAGTCTTTATGCGCTAGCCTATATTGCCGCCACATTTGCCTCAAAGCCTCGGGGGATATACGATGTAATACGTTGCGAAATAGCCCTACTTGACGATATTTAGGGAGGCTTTGAGACTTGGCCTGCTGGAGCCTTAATTCGTACACAGCCTTGTGATCTGCACAGGCCTTATATATTGAAGTATGCAATATATCAAGGCTACAGTGACGGTGTCTAATATATCGTTTTAGGTGCCTGTGTGCTGCCTCGAGTCGACTAGTAGCGATTATGCCGTAATTACGTATCTGGGATACAGCAAACTGACAGTACTGGCTGCGCCAGGGTAGATAATATCGAATCAAATAATTAATAAGCGCTATACGAAAAATTGATCAGTAAAAAAGACCCTAAAAACACGAGTATTTTAAGGGAAAAGATATGAGATTTGTAAAAATAATTGAAAATGTGGGTCTGTGCGCCCCACCGCCTTCCCGATTGGGGAATTTGTGGGTCGGCAAAAAACCTTATTTTGACGTGTAAGCCCTGTGATTGGCTAGCCCCACCTAAAATATCGTGAGATTTTTTGGTGTTGAAAGTCAAAAATGCTATGGTCATGTATACCCCCACCCAAAATAGCCGTGTTGTGGTATTTTGTTGCATTTAAGCCAAAATAGCGATTGGGATAGTAAAAATAGACACTGGCAAACCGTGTCTGACAGTCTTCAGGCCTCAGATCGACCTGATTTGCCTTGAAAAAAGGAGTGTCACTCACGTATTTGACGATGAAATCTCTTTTCAATAAGGCCCACGTGGCCCAAAATATCTCCTCCGTATCTGCGTAAACGACGGCCTTCCAAGCCTTCATGAATCCTTCTTGGGTATCAGGCCACTCTTTATATTAAAAGCCTCTTTTGGGGGCTGTAAAGGAGGTTTCAGCCCCAATATTGACGGTATTTTCGTCAGCTTTCAGGCTGTCTTTAGCCTCCTCAGGGTCCTCGTCGCCCTCATCACCCTCGTCGCCCTCGTCGCTGGTAGGCCCCTTATATGAGGGAGGATCTGGGCCAGGCTGGTCGTCGCTTAAGGCCGTCTTATCGTCAATAGTGCGTTTTCGTCAGCCTCAAGCAACAAATCACTTGCTACTGCCGTTGATTTGATCCACTTTTGGTGATATGGTGGGCGACGTTTTTCATAATATGCCACACACACAGTTGCTGTGGCGACGATGTAAACGCCAGGCTTACAGCCCTTTTAAATGCCCTTGAAAAATCACTCAATATTACAGTAGGCTCTCGAATCTCGTGCCGTATCCGTAGCCTATTTAGGCACCCTAACTGCCACGCAAAATCAGCCTCAGCCTCGCCCGAGGCAAGGCTAAAAGCGACGTGAAAGTTGGTGTGCAACGAGTAATACCCGTGATATTTAATAGTGGCATATTGAATCGATTGACCTGTGTTGTATATAAATTAGTATAAGGTGTAAAATAAGGCTATTGGGGTAGGCTATCAACGATACCTTATATGTATTATCGAATAATAAGACCTCGGGATTGTGTTGCCACATATTAAGACACCATTTAAAGGTCCAAAATATACGCGTCACCCTATTAGTTACTGGATTTTTATCGACCTCGTAATCAATATCGTGAGCCTCTTTATATCGCTGTAGCTTTTTATCAATAGCTGGGTGTCTGTAAGCTCCCTCGTACTTGAATACGAAGCTCATGTTTAATATTCAAGACATCCCGTGCCGTGACTGTAATATTTCCTCTCGAATCCTCGTATACAATTCATCGCTATTTTGATTCGAATCGAGAGGGTCGTCGGGTCAGCCTCAAGCCCGAATCTTATATGAGGCTCTAGGTCGTCGAATTTAAGGTCACTCCCCGATAAATAGTGTGCGATTTGGTGGCTAGTCAACGACCCAGTCCTCAATAATCGTAATACAGCCGTATTGAGATCGAGGCTATTTCGTTCATATCGTCGGTGTCCAGCGCTAGCCGGGTTGAGGTGTAAATCGTGGTTGTGGGAGGCCTCTTGTATCTTAATATACCACCTATCTGGCTTCTTGAGATACGATATCGTGGCCTTATATTCGCACCCACACATACGGGAGGCTCGCTGCCTCTCCCCAGTGCCTCTTTTCTCTTGTATCCCCGAGCGATCGCATACGAATTGATAATAGATAAATTTACCATTCTTATTGAATCCCCCACTGGGTCCCTTAGCCCGTACGCTTTTTTTAATACGTACATTAAATCCCTCTCTTTTAACAAAGGCACGATAGGCCTTGTGGGCCTTCTCATACGTCTCGAAAGGTGTCTGTAAGTCGTATTGACGTAACGGGGATCGTTCACGGAGGGACTGTCTATTGTTGACTGGGGATTTGATCGGTGAATTCGTACGATTCGAGGCTGGGGAGGCAAAATCATCAAGGTCAATAATAGATTGTATGCGTTGAGATGGTGTTCGAATTGGTAAAGTAGCCGTACGAGGCCTTGGGGGGGTTACAGGCTTAGATTGAATAGACGACATATTGAAATATTTACTAATTAGTAAATCTAATCGTGGGAATAGCTTCAATATTATTTAATTGATTATTATGTTACAATATGTGGCTTTAGGGATGCGACCGGTAAGTATTCTGAAATTGTTAGGGTTTTGAGCTAATCCCAATATAAATTAGGTGGGTGTGGGTTGGGTTGTTATCTCACGTGGAAAGTGGATGGGTTGGCACTTTATCAAATTTTACCTGGCACTTTAACGTTACTGAATAAATATCCTTCGATTTCGCGCGAGACTCAAAATGATATCAGAATAAGCAAGGATCTTCATTACAATTTAGGAATTACTTGCGAGATATACTAGAGGCTCGCCGCAAGGATCCAGCGGAATTGATAACCATTTCTAGCTCTTGGGGTACGTACACTTAGCAAGGGGTTAACTAGCGTTGCGGGTGTGGTCTTGTTTGGTTATCAAGTCTAGTGTATGAAGGGACTCTAGTACATAGTAGTGTACGGCGTAGCTAAACTTAGATAGAAGATAACCCAAGTTTAGTGCGTTCGAAGCCTACAAAATCTAAACGATCCCGAATGGGCAGACCAGGTCCTTGGGATCTGCTGCCAGGATTTATTTTAACCTGGGACTGAAGATAGCTTCGAGGTTTTCCCGCTCGGCAACTAATCGGCATTGCACGTGGTAATGTTGCTGAGAGTTGTCCAAGACTCTTAAAGTCTTACTGTGGTACAGTATCACTACACATATTATAGAAGGTGACCTTATCATGATCCTATTTACATAATAGCGACTTGGGTTTTTGTGGCTCGCGAATAGACAGGATTGCTTACTATGGAAGCGCGGAGAAAATATCTAATTGACGAATTCATAGTATACAAGGGATTACGGGCAACTATAGCACCGTCTTAACTAAGAGATTTTGAATATCAAAAAGATACGACCCAGGGGTAATGGTCGAGAACACGCCCAGGTTACCGAATTCCTCTTGTGGTAGTAAAAAGCTGAAGTCTCTTAGCAGATCGAATCTAGTAGACAGGGGTAATATATATTAACAGTTCCTATCAGAGTTTGTGATCATGAGTTGCCCTGAACAGTCTTGCTCATCGGCGAGCACTGATTGGGCAACTTGGTCATAAGTTCATCCCTTGATGGCGTTATTGGCGTTATACATGCTATATGTAGAACTATCATGTACCTGCATCAGGCCTGATGATTTGCTGTATCCGCAAGTAGAATCAGTCTAAAACATATCTGCTTTCCACGCTTGCCGGGATATAAGTTTAGTATGGGGATATTCTAGTGTATAAGGGCGCTGCCAAGACGGAAAAATTCAGTAACGGTATACCTAGGTTATCATCAGCATTAAATGAATGTAAAATCCAAGAGGAAGCTATACCGTGGCAACTGTTACGTCTCTTGTGACCATGCTTTTAGCATGCATACTATTTGCACGGCACGACGTCGTCATCTCTCCCAACGAAACAACGAAATAGAATAACTTGCATTGAAGTGAAGCGATTTTTATGCACTACATACATCATCTAAAGATTCATAGGTTGCGCAATTACAACATTATCAGTCAGCATGACTGAACGTTGAACACTGAACGCTGAGTCGCGCATATGTATGTACACTCTTCGCTTTTCGTTCATGGGTGTGTCAATGAACGAATTCGCCTTGCTAGGGTCCCCTTCAATACTATAGGCCACTAAGTTGGGCGGAGTCTAGGATTCCTTTTCCAGTTTCTTGGGCGTCATTGCAAAGCTAGCGGCTGAAGAGCTTAGGGCGAACTACAATTGGACTAGAATTGGGTACTCCAGGTTGGAGACGAATAAACCTTGGAGGTACCCCAGCATACAAGCCTGACAAGCAGTCAAACGGCCGTATCAATGGAGCTTGTTCGAAACGACATCCAGAAAGAATTTCAAAAGTTCCAGTAATCATAGAGGTCTGTGCAAGGTTTACATGTAGGTAGTGTATGTACATTAGGTATGCTGCACCTAACCAAGTGTACATACCTACGTAGAGAGGCAGGTACCCTTTCATTAAACCATACCTACATGTAAGTAGTAGGTATTCGCCATCCCCGTTCCAGTTGAGAACTTGAAAGAAGAAGCATAGGGCAATTGAGAGTCAAGCCGGACCCCGTATTACGGGGAACTATATCCTTTAGCTTCGCTGTTTTCCCGGTAAGTGATCACATTGGTCCAATATGAGGTACTTATCTTATGTAAGAAACCTAGGTACCTACACTATGTACCTACATAACGTACAAGGGAGCAAGTTTACACTAGGTACAGGCTTCCTTAATTTGAAGCTAGTGTACATACATACCTTTTTATAACAAGGGTAGGCCAAAACGACATGGCAAGCTCCAGCCACAACCTTGTCTAGCGTTGACTTAGTTTGCGGCTTGGTTACGGCGCAAGGACCCCCAAATGCAGCCTCTTCGTTGTGGAATAATTGATTACTGAACAAAAACACCCTGAATATCTAATGTACCATACCTTAAATCCACAATAGCTCGAGAAGCTATTCGGGTTTTGATTATTGGTAATCCGATCCCCCCGAAGATGTCAAGGTAGTAGAGCATCGAGGTTTCACGATCCACGATCAAACGATCAAACGATCAACAATCACGAATTCTAGCCACCGTCATAATCCAAACTAACACGTTCAGCTCTCACGAAATTCGCGTATCCACACACACACTCAGCCAACATCTAGCCGCATCTTAGGAACGACCCCTGAATGGTTCCGTTCCAGCTTCACTTTCAATCATTCGGTCCTGACTTCTCATCACTCTCATAACAAGTTGCCCCGCTCCTAAGACCGAGCCTATCAATTTGAAAGATAATTATGCAAGATACTCTTTCGAGATGCCATCCGCGACCAGCAGTGACGAGTGGGACCTCCCACGCGTGAAGGCCTCCATTGGTTTCGAGGTGAGGCTTCTCCATGCCGAAATGTCTCGGACTCGGCTTTGGTGGGTATAAACTAATTCTTACCTCATAGGATGATTCCCAGAGCTTGGCATCAGATGACCAAGATACAGGTAGGATATCTCTTCAACGCTACGGAGGATGCTCTAACCCCTACCAGAATTCTTCGACGTGAAATTCTATCCATACGGGGATGTCACACACGATCCGGTATTTGCCGCAGTTAGCAAGAAACACGTCGTAATATATCGGCTCTCTAGCAAGATTACACCTCCTTACGAGCTTGTTCAGCTCTTCAGGGACGACGATGTGAGTTCCGCTGCAACTTATGTTGCCGTTATTGTAGCTTATAGAAATGTAGAAAGATGCATTAAATTGTAGCTGCACTTGGACCAAAGACCCTGAAACCGAAGTACCATATCTATGCGTAGCTGGTAGAGACGCCAAAATCAAGGTCTACGACGTTGTTCAGGGTAAGCTAGTAAAGGTCAGATAGACATTTATTCACGACCGTAACTTTCCCTGGCTAATATCTTATAGGTCCTCGTAGGCCATGGAGGAGTGAGTTTGAAAGCAAGTTGGCTAGGATACCAGACTGACAAGACGTGGAGGAAATCAATGACCTTGCTACATGCCCAACAAATTTCCTCTTAATTGCATCCGCGTCGGAAGACACTACCGTCCGAATATGGAGTCTCGACCCTGCGCACTATAAGCAACCATGTGTTTGCCTTCTTGCTGGTGAAGGTCACTCATCAGGACTGTTAACGGTGGTATGTCTCCAAACACCGTAGTGGTCCCCCCGAATATTAACCCCTCTCAGGCATTTCATAATAGCGGCCGTTATGTTCTCTCCGCTGGGCATGACAATGTTATCTGTCTGGTAAGAAATTTCATATCAGATCTTGGTAACGCACGTGTACCTAGGTAGTTTTATTAACATACTATAGTGGACGCTTCCTAACTTGCCTCCTGAACCTAGTGGCAAAACCCTTCGAAACCAATAGTAATACATTACCCTCATTTCTTCACTTCAGAAGTGCACAGCGGTATTGTAGACTGGTAAGTCATATTATAGAACTATCAGGAAAACTCTAATAAGATTAAGTGTGGCTTTCTTTGGTGATCTCATTCTCTCACGGGCCTGTCACGAGGATATTATTGTACTATGGCGAATCGAGGGATTCTCATCTCGCGATCCTCCCCCTGAGATTTCCGATGCGCCTACTACGAGCGACACAGAACGCCTAACCCGTTCTGCCTTTTCCCCTGCGACAGCATCGGCATGTCCACCTCAGTATACTCGCCTATTAGAGTTTTGGACACCGCATTGTGGTCACCAATTCTACCTTCGCTTCAAGCTCTTTCACGACAAAGACAAGCATCCAGTCCTAGCATTTGGTAATGCGAAGGCCATGATTTTCTTCTGGGACCTGGCACGCCTGGGAAGCTATCATGACTTCATTAGTGAAGTTCGAGATCCCGCTCGTGATAAGACTCAGCCAATCCAGCGTCCGGGGTGGTTAGCGCCTATTCAGCATAGACACAAGGGCGATGCCGTTAGCAAGCTTAGGGATGCCGCTAGCGACAGAGAGTCGGTCGCGTCAGGACGCACAGGTAGCGTAGACGTTGAAACGCACCTTGATGTCAATACAAATTATTCACAAGAGACGTTGGAGCAGTGGGAATTAAAGTACGACATGACACGTGTCGAGGAACCCATCAGAGCACACTCGCAGAGCAATGTTACGGTTAAGGACTTCGTTGGACGCCAGGTTGCTTGGAGTACCAGCGGCGAGTGGTGTGTTGTTGTTGGTAGCAAGAATCTGGCCATCATCCTAGAGCGATGGCATAAGAAAGATAGAGCAGAAGATAAAGAAAAGAAGCCAAGCCAAGAACGACCGAATTAAATTTGTATATTATTCTAATTAATTAAAATACCTCTGATATATCGTACTAAGGATATATTAAGTTAAACAACCATTCAATTTGATTCTACGGGGTTATGCGTGGTCAAGTTTGTATAGCATTCAAGGAGCGTATAAATTACAACTTGCTAGTCTCGACTAGCCTGAAGGAGTGACAGTATTGATAACTCATTAGTATGCTCCCCCTGAGCTTTCCCCCCAACCTTTTCGACCATGTATTGTGCTAGTCTAGACCATATAAATAACCCCAATCATCCATCTATAATATAACCATATTTGCCTGATAGCCCCCAGAGCCTCCAGCCTCATGCTGCTGCACCCCCGATATTAAATGCAGTACGGCAGATCGTTGATGTACTGGCATACAGTGTCCGGCGGGCAGTCTCCACCATCCTTCGCGGAATTGTCAGCCAAGAAAAGAAGAGAAGGGAAAGGAGAAGAGTTTGTGGTATTGCTTACGAGGAAAGTGCCGTCGACGTTGCAGACGAGCCAGCCCGAGAATTCCGGCTTGCAGATGTATTCTGGAGGCGTGCAGAGCTCGGTGTCTTCGGGGTCGATCCCGTAGGCAAGGGCCGCCGTGGTGAAGGCTAGGACTGCGAGGAACTTCATTTTGGAGTTTAGAGGTGAGATTTTTGTGTAAGTGTTAGATGTCTAGATGTTGAGCGTGGGATGGTATTATTGACAGGAGAGTGAGAACTTCTTCTTCCTTAACCCCTTCTTATACGCCATCAGAGCGGTACGAACGGACTCTTCCAGTATACATCGTGAAGCAGCTACCTCAACGCAGTTTATTGCTCGTTGTTTTCAGAGTTCGCCATGGTGGACAACGTCGTCATCTGGCGTATTGAGCGAAATAGAAAGTGCCTAGCTAATACTTCGAGATATGTTTTGACGATTGAACCACCAATGTAGGTGACCAGTTCTGCATAACTCTATCTCAGATGATCCCATGTGAAGTTGTCCTACTCAGAGCTTCGGGTTTAAATCATATGATTAGAATAGACACGGGTGAGGACCATTGGGTCACGATCGGCCTTACAGCATCATAATACAAGGTGAGTAGATAGTAGCCAGACTAAGCGGTGAAACACCAAAACTACGCAAACTGGTGATTAACAACAGGGTAAAAGTGAAGTTTTGTTCTACTGTATCAGTCACCGACGCGCTTCAAGGATACCCAGTCCGGACACTTGAACCCAATAACATATGTAGAACCTCTATTTCATGTGATCAATGTTATGAGGCTCACTCTAGCCTTCAGCCCTATTGACATAAGTAGCTAATATAGGAGTATAACTTTTCTTAGCCTATTACAATTCAACCGGAATGCCGGGAATGGGTCTAAGCGTTTTTGGGTTGAGGACCGCTTGCGGCGCTTTGACTAGATCATAAACATCGCCGGCTTTAGCCATGTAGACACGAACCGTTCATGGTGGAAGTTTATACTTAGCCCCGGACTTTCGGGTCGTTGACGTGCGGTCAGACTCCCGTCAAATTACTAGCGGAACCTACGTTCGCTTTAGTATCATACATAACTTGACTAATGTGGCATTTGACGTGGAAACTAGCTGCTACCGAACCACTCTTTTGCTTCTCATCTTGATCGAAGAGTAAATAGTTTCTTGATTCTTTATGCCACGTTACATTTAATAGTTAAATGCGTTAAGTTATGAAAAAAGTCTTATAGCTTGTTCTTACTATCTTTTCAACTTCGAAAATTAAAATGTTTAAGAAATGAGAGTTGATGACTGAGCAAAGTTTAACCTCAATGCCGACCAAACATGTCCGGTCTCACTTATTTTGATGACACGATATATGAGCCATGCCGGATCCCCAAATTCCATCGCACCCTAGCCATATGTTAACGTAACTGATGAGTCCATGTGTGCCCTCTCGACTAGAATCCTTTACGTCGAATTGGTAAACGTCGGTATTCAGACTGCTGTGACTTTAAAGAGCTACGGCGATATCACTAAGACTACCGGGATCTTAATCGCAAATAGAGGTTTCGTAGCCTGAATACATACACCAATCTCAAACTTAGTACCCGTAACTTGGAAGTGCATGTGAGTGTGAGTTTTGCCTAGAACTTATTCGTACACTTTTTCTTGATGGCAATATCATGGACGTAACTTTTTAAAATTACTTTTGAAGATAGTCACAAAAACTCCTATAGAAGCATCAGCATTCATCGTGAGGGGGGCTTGACTGATGAGTTCTGGCCGTGCCTGATCAATAAGGATCAAGTAAGGACCAAATCTGTTGGGATATAGAACAAGTAAGGACGGGCAAAAAAATAAATAAATAAGTTTCATTGGCTCACAGGAGTAGGTATAGTTTTTTCTTCGCCCAGTATGCCGTCGGTTTTATGACTTCCTGGGAGTGTGATATCCTCTCGCAATGGTTCTGGTACCCCTATAAGTGTTCCTTTAAGAGGTAATGTATCGTAAATCACGTTTTTTTTTAACAATATATACGCTCAAATATAAAGCTTTCCCCCGTATTCATGGATGGTAGGATTATGTCTAGTTTCTAGCTATCGAGTTGATCAATTTAACTGTTCGGCAGTCACTACTAAGTATACAAAATTACCTTATGTATAAGTGTAGTATATAAAAGCGATAAGAAGCTTCAGAATGCTCTATGGCTTGACTAATATTTGTGCAATACTCAAAAGTTCCCTGTTTATATCGCCTTGCAATGATAATATAGCATTCCATCGCGGGCGTCATTTAAAATATACCTAAGACTGTACGCATACGCTCAAACGTTCTGGTAGAATAACTCATCATATTCCTAGGAAGCCATATATGATCCTAAGTTACATAGATAGACATGTCACAAGAAATATATTCATCCCCTTGACATGTACAACTGTAGCATAACAGTTCGTGGAAAGGGGTTCGTGGAAAGGGGTTCGAATTGGTCTCTAACTTTTTGTTTATCGCTAAGTTCATAGCCACTACATTGCATATATGCAGGTACGGAATACATTGGGTTAAAAGAACGTGGGGTTGTTAGAGCGCAACCCCACCACACCCCACCAAAGCGCACAGGTTTTATAAATTCAAAATTCAAAGCACTTATCACAGCACCACGGGCTTGTGGTTTAGTGGTATAATACTCCCTTAGCATGGGAGTGGTCCGGGGTTCGATTCCCCGCGAGTCCAACATTGAGGGTTAAATTCCTTCTGTGCCATCTTTTTGTCGATTTGTTCTCTTTTTTTTGTTAGTCCTGATCAACCCTTGAAGTATTTTCTAGTTCTACCCGAGAGGTGTACATGAGCATCTAAATTCATAATCTTTTTTCTCGTCTCTGAAGAATGAAGTGGGGCTTGATCCTCATCTTCTCCCACGTATGCGGAGATGTCATACGTAATCTCTTATATAATTTGGGACACGATGGTTATGGGACACGATAATTATTGCTGTGTCTGATCTGCACAACTATCCTACGTAAGACTTATATTCTGTTCGAGTCGAAATAGCATTCCGCTGTGGTACACACATGAGATTATACTTAGTTATTGACAACAATGACTATCGTATGACAACGTGCGCTGGACTCGCCAGTTTTGATATTTGTTACTATCTGTATATGTAGTATAGAGCGTGTTGTCTGCCGCATTACTATCCGAACACTGTTACCTTCTCTTACCACGATAGGAAATGGCAGGAACGTGGCAGAGACGGGTGATGACAGCCTTGTTTACGTATTGATATAACTAGGGGGTTTCTACTTATGATTGCTTTTGACAAAGCGGGCAAACACCTCTTATAGGGCTGACAGCACGCAATCATTGCAATCGAATATAGCAGTGCTTAGACCAAACCCGGGTGTATGAAATATTAAGCGCACACACAAGTGTAGGGTATTGAAGAGTGATATGAAATGCTTATTCATCTGAAATCTCGTGGTACGATGAAGGGGTAAAGGAAGGTTGGCTAATTGAACATTTCATTAGAGGGATACATGTGTTACATACTAAGTAGTTCGCTACGTGTTGACGATGAGTTGCGCTACGATAAGATTATTAGCTTCACAAGGACGTACATAGTAAAGCTACAATTATTAACTATTATCATATTAACTTATCAAGTAGACTCGTTCTGCCAGTGAGTCTGTATTTTGATGAGGGATAGTCCCCTTTTATTTCAACTTTAAACCACACATCGGATTGTCTAAATAATGAATAACAATAGCAACTTTACTACTTAGGTACACATATTATGACGGAGGATAAAAATAGTGTCACTAAAAGCTAGCATCACTATTAGCAAGTACCTGCTGAGATTGGGCAAATAAGCGATATTCGCTGTAATCGCGCGGTAGAAATGGTAGAGACACGTCGGGCGTCTAAAGACAGAAATAGGAAGTCCAGAGGCTTTCGTTTCATGTTTCAGGTGTTCCAGTGGCCCTGACAAGAAGCTTGAATTGGATTAATAGCCAATCAAATCTTGTCTTTGTCTTGTTACGTAGCATTTTTAGATCACCGACATGGGGGCCCCTGTTACCCCTCGATACCCCTGAAAATCCATTCGGCGACTGACAAAGATTTGTTAGGCTGTCTTGAACTTCCGCTTTCTCAACTACATGTTGTCAGTGGCCATCGAAATTCTTCCACAGTATGGTTTAAAGTTGTTATGTCGATCGATAGCCTTACTTTTTCTGAATGATTGATATAGAGTATTATGGTATATAGTGCTAATATATATGCATTAGTTACACAATCAATCTAACAAAATACATGGCTCCAATCCTCCCGAACGAACATGTCAACCAACCAATCCTTGCAGCCATGTCGGCGTAGGGTGCCGCTGTCTGCTGATGAATACCAGGGCATGCCTACTTCCTATTGCGAGTGCCAATAAACGCGATACGCTACGTACATGGTAATACAGCTACCCTTTGTGTGGCTGTGGATCGCCTCTTGGCTACGATTCCTATGAGATCTGAATAAAAGCTTATTGTCTCCCCACTTACACATTGTGATGGTCTGTCACGGACAAGTTCCTTATTCCAAGTCACTGTTCATCCTTTCTTTGGTGTCTCTTGTCCAGTCAGCGTTGATTGTTCTTTCTTTCTATTTTCCTTCCTCATCGTTCCTTTCTTGACTTGTTGTAGGTTTAGACAATCACTTAGACGGCCTATTATTCTATCTCGTTCGCATACTTGCAGAAGTTTTGCTATTTTATTGCTTTCAACCTACAAGACGACTTCGTCATCGCTCCCTTCATTCACTTCTTTTACCTCTTAAAATTACTTCGCTTCCTTATACCTAGTGTTCCCCTTCACCATCAAGAATTGGAAGTACAAGGGATTACAAGACGACACCTGCAATTTCCCAATATTTATACAAATTGAATTCGCTGCGCGATACACTTCTTTTCAGCAACCTAAACAAACATGTTCATGAAATCGGTCAACACCGTCGCTGCGCTGGCAGCGGCATTTGTAGCACCGAAAGACCTCGATGTCAAAGACCCAAGTAAGTAATTCCAATACCTTGATATAACACTAGACGGTACATACTAATTATTTTTCTAGCATCTATACGTGGTGTGGCTAGTACACTTGCGCATGGGCTCATGTCATATTACTCCGGAAATGTGACGAACACCCTAGAGGTATGGGATACTACGATCCCCAATCCTGTATTCTTTGAGTTGGAGCTAACGTGTTGCCCTTTAGAGCATTGCAGTTTTCCCTGAACCATATTGTAAGACTTGCTGACATACCTCCTGGTTTCTTGCTCCCCGAATTGCTGCTAACTGAAGTAAATAGACTGGTGGGAAGCGGGTGCGGCCTGGGGAGCTATGCTGGATTATTCCCACTACACGGGTGATTCTAGCTACGATGAAGTAATTACCCAGGCGCTACTATCCCAAGTCGGACCTAAGTTTGATCTCATGGCGCCATTGCACTTTGGCTCCGAAGGGAACGATGACCAGGCTTTCTGGTCTTTCTCTATTCTTAACGCCGCTGAGCGGAATTTTCCCCAGCCTGACGACAGCATCCCCCCTTGGCTCGATATCGCCGAAAACATCTGGAACACGATGGTGGCGAGGTGGAATACGACTAACTGCGGAGGTGGACTTCTTTGGCAAATCTTCGAGGATAATCCGAACGGTATGAAGTACAAGAATAGCGTTTCCAACGGCGGTTTTTTCCAATTGTCGGCACGCCTTGCACGAGCAACAGGCAATGACACGTATTTCGAGTGGGCGAAGAAAGTGTGGGATTGGTCCGAGAAGATTGGTTTCATAGACCAGGATTACAACGTTTACGACGGTGCCGGCATCGAGGACAATTGCGCTGAGATCAACAAACTGTCATTCTCATATTCGCAAGGAATTTACATGTATGGGGCCTCTGTCCTTTACAACTACACGAAGGGCGACAAGACGTGGGGAGCTCGCACAACCGGCCTCCTGAAAGCGGCAGACTCTTACTTCAGCCCCTTCCCGAATGCGACTAACATCATGTTCGAGCACGCCTGCGAACCGTACGAGCTCTGCAACAACGACATGAAATCATTCAAGGGCTACCTTTCGCGCTTCATGTGGGCGACGTCACGAATGATGCCTTCTACATTAAACCAAGTTCAGTCTTTGCTGAATACCTCCGCCATTGCAGCTGGTAAAGCTTGCTCTGGAGGAGACAATGGTACTGTATGTGGGCAGAAATGGTATACTGGTGGTTTCGACGGTGTGACAGGACTGGGCCAGCAGTTGACGGCGTTAGAGACCGTTCAGGGACTTCTCTCCCAGCAGGCGCATCCTCCGTTCAAGGCCGGTGAGATCAAGCACGTCAAGGGCACAGGCAAGGTGCCACCGAAGCCGGCTGGCAAGTAATTGACCCTTGCGGATTTGCTGAGCTACCCTGTCAAATCTTGACCGGAACCGTATTTCTAGGCCTTGCATGATGGGATAATTTTGTATATACTAGATGGGACATAAGCATAGTAGTTGGCGTTTGGGTTTCCCTACTTTCGGCTACTTGATTGGGAGGTGGTTTGATATTAATTTAGAGATACACAAACACTTGGAGAAAAGCTTTGCTTTGTTCTGCAAGTAATTCTAGATTCAAGACTAGATGTATTGTTATTGGATAATTCGAACATGGAGCCTCGTGGATTAATCTCTTCAATATTGAATAAATAGGTAGGTACCTATTAATTTTATGAACTCTTGTAGATTTAGATTTGTTATGAATGAAATACGCCTATCGTTGACTTCAGTACATGACTAACAAAGCTAAGATACATAAACTAGTATAATATGCGTTCAAGGGTAAAAAAGGGGGGTACACAAGACCCATTGAAATGTGGAGACCGTAGCCCTCCGATCGGAAGCCCGATTTAATGTTGCAATATGACGGACAATACTAAATATGCTAAAGATGCTAATAAAATCAAATCAAATCAAATTCTTAAGACGAGATTGGACCCGTGTTGATGACTCAACTACCATCTATAAAATAAGCTAAGAAATAAGAAACTAATAGGTCGGTCTGTTTATACAAGTGACTTCTTGTATCTATCAAAAAAAGCCAAGTGTTTTTATAGTCTAGACTATCATGTCTCCTTTCAATCTTGAGACCTGTGCAAGGTCTAATATTCTAGCGCTGGAACCGTATCGCTGTGCGCGAGAGTAAGACTTAACCAAAACTTACCTTCCATTGATAAACAAATACTCACACGTATTATAGTGACTATAAGGACGATGGTACAAACATTCTTCTTGATGCCAACGAGAACGCCATTGGACCGTCCTTGACAGCAGATGCTGTATCGGCTGTGTCGAAGGGCTCTGGGGTCGAGATAGACTTCCTGGGACTGCACAGGTATCCAGACCCGCACCAACGGGATCTAAAGCAGCTGCTCTGCAACCTGCGAAATACTCACCACCACACAGATAAAAACATAACACCGGACAACCTGTTTGTCGGTGTTGGCAGCGATGAGGCTATCGATGCGCTGTTGAGATGCTTTTGTGTTCCCGGTCGGGATCGCATCTTAGTATGCCCCCCGACGTACGGCATGTACTCCGTATCAGCACAAGTCAACGATGTTGGACTGGTCAAAGTTCCTCTTTTGCCGGCGCCGACGTTTGGAGTTGACGTGGCCAAAGTACTAGAGGCACTCTCGACGGAGCAGAATATCAAGCTTATCTACTTGTGCTCACCGGGAAACCCGACCGGCTCGCTACTAGCTAAGGAAGACATAAAGCAGATTTTGGAGCACCCAACGTGGAACGGCATAGTGGTCGTTGATGAGGCATACGTTGACTTTGCACCCGAAGGTACTTCGTTGGCGGAATGGGTCGCCGAATGGCCTAATTTAGTCGTCATGCAGACGCTCTCGAAGGCGTTTGGTATGGCGGGCATCCGGCTCGGAGCAGCGTTCGCAGCGCCGCCGGTTGCGCAACTCCTCAACAACATTAAAGCACCGTACAATATCTCCAGCCCGACTAGCGCGCTGGCATCATACGTCGCTTCGGGCAAAGGCCTAGCAACGATGCGCGCAAACAGGGAGAAGATTGTGCAACAAAGGGAGAGGCTACTCAAGGAACTACCTAAAGTTAAGGGTATAGGACGGCTACGCGGCGGAACGAGTAGTAACTTCCTGCTTTTCGAGATGCTAAACGCGGAGGGCAAGCCGGATAACGTGACGGCGCTGGCGGTGTATGAGACGCTGGCGGAGAATAAAGGCGTCGTGGTGCGGTTTAGGGGTAAGGAGCACGGGTGTTTGGGATGCTTACGGATCACGGTCGGGACGGAAGACGAGGTCACTAGATTCCTAAAAGCTATAGAACAGGCGCTTGCTGAGACCAACGGACACAAGACGGAGGTACCAGCAGACGAGGCGAAAAGAGAGGCTGAGGCGAATGGTGTTGTGGGATAGACGGTTGGATGGCTAAGACAAAAAGGTCTAGATAACTAACTACCTAGATGAAAAGGGGGCTTATACATTTAGAAGAGGGAGTCTATTGCATGGCTTAGTTGTGCGTACTTCAGGAAACTAAACAAAATTCTGTAGCTATGATAAAATAGAGAGAAACCATATATCCTTAACATTTCTATTTACTACGTCTTATATTGAAAAGGTATGCTGAACGAAGTAACTGAAGTTATTTGCTTAATTGCATATATCCCCGTCGGGTTGTGGTCAGGACCCAATCAAACGGGCACTAACTTTTGTAAATTGCATATATCGACGTAATTCTTGCTTGTGAATTCCACGAGCTTCCTCTCACTCGAAAGCGAAAATCTATGAAGCCTGTGAAAATTACAGCCTTATTGCGCTATCATTCTATCTGGAAATATTTCTTAGGTGGAAATAAACCGAGTTTCTCATAAGAGATTGGAAGCAAGGAGGTAGTGACTCAAAATGCACATTGAAGAAATCTCAGATGAGGTTGCGGAGCGCCTCAAGCTCTCTCAGGTTGAGGCCGAAAAATCCCAGTCGCAGGAGCAAGAAACTGCGCAATCACCATCGCAAGATGCCTCAAAACCCATATCAGCCGCCGTATTTCCAGAGCCGGAGCCCGTCAACAAGAAGTCCATAGACGAGATTGTCGCGGACCTGAAGAAGACACCTTTTTTCATGACGGAGCTAGAAGAGAACGACCAAACCGAGGCATTCAAGGCGCTTGCATATGAGGGTACTCCCTTAGAGAATGGTTCTGAGTTCAAGGAGCGCGGCAACGAGTGCTTCCGCGAGAAGCGCTGGGCCGACGCCAAAGAATTCTACACAAAAGGCGTGCTAATACTCGCGGCCGAGGAGCGCAAGCGTGCCAGGGGCGAGCACGATCCTGAGGTAAAGGAAGAGGAAGTCGAGGAGCAAAAACGAGTACTAGAGTCCTTATACATCAATCGCGCGGCTTGCCATCTAGAGCTGAAGAACTACCGCAGCTGCTGGCTAGATTGCGCCGCGGCCCTGCGCCTCAACGACAAGAACCTCAAGGCGTACTACCGGTCGGCCAGGGCATTCCTAGCCGTCGGCCGCATCGCCGAAGCAGACGACGCATGTGCGCGCGGTCTAGCCCTCGACGAGAACAACGGCCCCCTGAAAGCAGTTGCGCGCGACATCGTCAAGAAGCACGAGGAAGTAACCGCGAAGCAGAAAAAGGAAAACGAGAGACTAGCAACAGAGAAGCGTAGAGAAATGCTCGTCAAAGCAGCGCTCAAGAGCCGCGAGATCAAAACCCGGACTACGGCGCAACCGCCCGAGATGGAGGACGCGGGGATTCGACTGGTCCCGGACCCGGACGATCCGCGTAGTTCCCTCAGCTTCCCGACCGTGCTGCTGTACCCCGCACACCTCGAGTCCGACTTCATCAAGGCGTTCGAGGAGACGGCGGCGCTGGCGGATCATCTGAGCTATGTGTTTCCGCTGCCGTGGGACGTGGCGCGCGAGTATACGCTGGATGGCGTGGAGTGCTATATGGAGACGGTGGCGGGGGGGCTGGTTAAGGTCGGGAAGAAAGTCCCGCTGCTGAAGATGCTGATGGGAGGAAAGTTGAGGTTGTGGATGAGGTCGTGAGGATCTTTGTGCTGCCGAAGGCTAGGGCGGCGGGCTGGGTGGCGGAGTTTAAGGAGAAGAGGAGGGCGGAGAGGGGTGGGGGGTAGGGGGTTTAGTGTTAGGTATTTGTTGCGGTGGGTAGATAGAGGAAGAAGAAGAAGAATATAATAAAAGGGGATTGCTGTTTCGGTGTCTACCTTACCTAGTCCAAGTGTTGTTCGAGATTATCTGTATGTGTGTACTTACATCCCCGTATAGGAGTAGCACCGTCAGAACTCATTCAAAGTATTGCCTTGTCTTTTACTATTTCGCATTTAACTAAACGCACAACAGGATAATTCATAGATACCTAGGTAAAACGATCGCTTGTCTAGATACATTGCAGAACGCCGCCGCCGCCCCCGTACCCCATTTTGACTGCAGATACTCCAGGTCCTTTTCCCATTTTAGCCCATCCGGTTTGATGTGTCTATCCCAGAAAATGAAGTTGTCCGGCCGCCTTTCCCCTACCTATCTACGCCAACCTTCCTCTCTCCCCGCCTAGGTCCGTCTTTAAAGTAACTACCTATTGTCTTGCTTTCCTAGGTAACTACATGGAATTCGACCTAATCCTCTTAACCCGCGGAAACGACCCGTCGCGCGGCGAACTCGTGCCTGATGTCGTCGTGCTGCTACCGCCACCACCCTTAATGCCTCGTGAGTCCCCAACGCTAAGGTTCATCAAGAGCAACGCTGCGTTCTTATCCGCGCCTCCTACCGCCGGGGAGTTACTTGGCGATGCTTGTTTTATCCTGCTGCCGTTGTTGCGGGGCTTTTCCGCTGCAGCGTTGTTCGCCATAGGTATCTTCGTCAGGACATTGCTGCGTGTCTCGTACTCGGCGTCCACATGATCGGCTGATCGTTTGTTGCCGCCCCGCCATGGCTGCGGATGGGGATGCGAGGTTCGAGGCGATAGAGGGTACGGTTGTGTATGCGTTTCTGTGGTGAAGCGCGGGACGGCGCTGAGCCAGGGGCTTGGGCCAGATGGGGCGTAGGGGCGTGGTGATGCTACGTTGGCGGGTGTCCATCCGCCGCTCGTGGGTCGGAGAGATGGGGCTGCTACTACTGAAGGCCGCGGCGGTGGTGGCTGGATGGGGGAGTATGGGTAGCGGTTGCGGTGGCCGTGCTCCGAGGCTATAGGAGATGTGTCACTATCCGGATCCGTAGTATACGGGCTGCTTGGAGTTGCGAGAGCCTTCTGGATTGGACGGCGGCGATAGTATGAGTGGTTATGACTGTGTCTAGGTTCGTCGTAAGGATTCCGGAATAAGGGCCGTCGATCCTGGGCCGGCCCGGCTAGGCTGTTATT
This sequence comes from Daldinia concentrica, assembly GCA_902805455.1. NCBI lineage: Eukaryota > Fungi > Ascomycota > Sordariomycetes > Xylariales > Hypoxylaceae > Daldinia > Daldinia concentrica. The sequence goes on from CADCSW010000006.1 coordinate 893,990, forward strand.
GCTAACAGAGGCGGCCAAGTTGCTGCATAATCTGCGGAAATGCTCTGCTTCTCTGGTAGATTGGACGACGATAGCTGGGTCGATTATCATGCGGCTGTACTCTGGCGCTTCCGAAGGCGTGCAGTGGGAGGGGAAGTCGGGGCCGAAAATGGGTATTAGGGCCCCCGCGATATTGTGGCAGAAGGTCGCGCATACGGCTTTGGCGCAGTGGTATGGCATCCAATAACCTGTTTGGTGGAAGAAATGTAAGTTTATTGCTTAGAAAAGGGGCTTTGTGTATAACACGGACCTTGGGCCATGATAGAGCCACCCGTTATGCTGTGTGTTATGTCCTTGAGCCCAGGATTTAAGTTCAGCATCTTAGCCGGCGTCGTCTACGATTTTAGTTAGTTCTTAGTTTGCAACGAGTTTTTTATCCGGGACGAGCTAACCTTGGGGTATTTACAGCACTTAAAGAAAGGAGTCATGCGCACGAGGCCAACATTGTAATCCCACATGACCGTATATTCGGTCTCGTCCCCGGGTACTTTGAAACTATACTGGAAAACTACGTTCGGGTCAACAAATCTATTGCTGCATATTGAGGGATTATGCTTTTTTGTTTTATTCTGGTTCTTTACCTTCGAAGCTTTCTCGGCCTGTCTTCTGGAAGAAATCCTTCTTCCCGCTGTTGTAGGGGATGTGCCGGGAATGGTCCTGTATGTTCCCGAAGAAACGGACGCGAAATTGCCGGACTTGACGGAGCGAAGCCTCGTCTAGATTCTCGAATGGGGGAAAATTGACAGCTCCTTTGGGTCTACTCGTAGGCAAAAGAGCCGCAGTTTTTGGTATCTTCTGCTTGGCCATTCTGCGTTCATCTAAAAGACCCGGCTCGTCTAGGAGAGAAGCCGTTGGGGACGACGACGAGGCTGGGCTTGGAGGAAACCTGTTGATTGGTGGCCCTGGAGGGGCGGGATTAAGAAGAGATGCTAGTGACAGCATGGCGGTGAGAAGCAGTGGGGACAAGATGTCTCGAATACGGATAGAGTACTGATGCAAGCAAAGTTGTGGATGGCTATCTACGAAAAGGTCCGTGGGAAGAACTAGGTAAGGAGACTCAAGACAGACAGTGCTTGCAGCGGCAAGTCAGAAAGGAGAGAGGAAACCAAGTCCTTTTGAACTTGGCAAACAGACGAACTATTGAAGCACGCCCTCGCGAGACGGCGAGCCCATGCTGGTACAAGGGGACCGAGATTGCTTCCTTTCTTGACTGTACCCAGTCATGCAGCTCTCTGCAGAGCACTTGAGCGGTGTCCGGTGCTGCCTTGGCGATCGTGGTATTCGGTGCAGTGTTCTTTGTTGAAGATGTCTTGGAATCGACCTGTGAGAGTAGAGGAGCTCGTTTGTGTATACCCACCGCTCCTTAGAAGATCGAGGTTAAAGCCACCAAAGTGAGAGATGACGAAAGAGATAGGCCACGCGAGGGAGGGGACGAGCGAAGCAGTTCTAAGTTACCTTGTACGCATCAACGAGGGCGGATCGGGGATGATTAAAATGGGGACGACAGGAAACCGTCAACCGGCAGGGCAGCGTCGTAGGTGATTAGTTTCGGAGGCAGAGAGCTCAGATTACTAGGTAAAGATGCGTTCGATTCCGGAGCCTTGCCGACGAGATAGCCCCAGGCGGTACCAGATGTATCACATCGATCCGTGGATTATAGGACAGCATCGAGGTAAGGTAGGTTTCAATACATCTCACCAGTTCTGACTCCGGCCCAAAAGGGGCGACCACAGGCGACCGCATGACGCATCGGACCTGTAGCTAGAGACAGCAAATGAGTTTGACACAGCAAATACTTCAGCACAGAGACCCCAAACAAGGACCAGGCTTGTTTGGGAATCCATATGAGAGTTTTGACAGAAAGCAACTTCACGGGAAGCTGCAGATAGTGCCGTCCAAGTTACTAGGGCTAGGCGGTTTCTCAAGAGGGTAGAACAAAGAAAGGCAAGTGATAAGCATATTGAGCCCTAGACAACGATTGCTAGACTCGACACACGTGTACCCAGTGCCTCCCATCCTGTAGGAGGGTAGCCCTAGGATGTCACGGCGGAACATGTCACCCACGCCATTCTTTGCTGTTCTTCTATTTAAGACAGAGAGCGAGAAGAAGTCTTGGGCTTGACCGCCGCAAAGGCGACTCACTTGGTGGAGAGCTCTGTGCCTATCCGGGGACCACGTAAGGACTCTTTCTCTCGGTTGAAAGAATTCCCTGAGTATTTCGAGAAGCAACTGAAGCACCACAAGGGGCTTCCCGTCGGCAATGGGTGTCGTGAATGCGGAGATTGCAGCTGTCACCACATATAGCTTATGCTTTCTACGAAAGTCAGGCCGTCTACGGGTAATAATACTTCCCAGGGCAACACAGAGGCGGAGCCCGTATAAATATTGCCCCATCGAGGTATATATGGACCGTGTCATCAATAGTCTATTGAATAAAGATCAACACATTGGCTGTAAGGAGTTCTTGCGTAACTTGAATACATGTGACAAGCTTCACAGAAGGAACTCCTAGTTGGATGAATGGACTTGAAAGATGATTACGACGTACCTGGACGACTTGACGAGAAGATTAGTTACCCCTCTTCATTTGATTCCGCGATCATGGACCGGACCGGCTAGAGGTAATTGTCTGTTCACCTTACAAGCACGTCCGGAAGCCCAGTAGTAGTAGCTGAGCTATCGGTAGGCTACCTTCGTGGGACACCTAAGGCTCGAGTCATAGTCCCCCCTGGACCTGTCTCTCAACAAGTTGTGGTTCTAACTACACTAGAACCTGCGGCCTTCCGATATGCTACCAGACTCTACATTACCAAGCAGATTGCATGATCGCAAATGCGATTCTAACAAACAGGTATAGTAAGAAGATAGTGTGCCGTATTAGATACCTAGGAGTAAGGATAAGGACAAGCGATGATATATGTAACTACCTACCCAGCGAAGAGAAAACTCCATGTCTGCTATATTCACTCTTGTTATGTTCTTGTACTGTTGAAAGAGCCATGTCAGGGCTGGAGTGCCCCACCGGTTCCGGTAGACGGGAACGTAGAAAGGGTATCCTGGCTACCATTATAGGACACATTGAATAGACGCGGAAGATGGAACCGGCGGCAGAGAAGGCAGATGGCATGGACTAAACGATCCTGCCTCGTCGGATTTCTCGCCTCCTGTACTTCCCAAAGGGGGTAAGCTTGAGGCTCACCAAGGCTGATTCGGGTAAGATAGTGGAAGGATTCAGGGCGATGATTGCCATGCTGCTGCTGTCTGCTGTCTGCTGTGGTACGGCGTAGCAGGATGGCAGGAGAAGTGGCTCCGCGCGATTCTCATCATGCGTGCGGTGCGACTTTGCAACAAAAAAGCTACGGGGACGTACAGTTCGACTTCGGGAAATTTACGTCTCGTTACATTCTGGGAAACATTGCTAAGTGGAATCACACGACGCATGCACGGCGGAGAATTACGCACCAATTGCTTGCCGCGTTTCTTCCCTTCATAAGACCCTCTTGGATGACAGGCCATGTGCTCTGGTAGGACGAAAGAGGTAGCCGGGTAGGGAAGAGATCACCCGGTCTTAACGTGGACATTGACACCTCTAGCTTGTATGGTATGTAAATGAGGTTGTAAATGTAGGTACCTAACCTATCATCGTCAAAGTCTCATGGCTTTCTTGGTGATTGGGTTTTGCTTTGACGAAACTAATGCATAGTAAACGGGCAATAGGCATCCGATTGAGATTTTATAAATGGCAAGTTAGATATCTTCTAACAATAAGCTGTAGTAGTAATAATTCATTGTGAGGTACTCTGGTATCTAAAGTAGATCACTTTGACCGGGGGAAGTACTATCATATGAATACTTCACGAAGCTGGCAAGCTGGTACGGAAATGTGATTGATACATGTATGAAAGGTCAACTCATTTATACCTGTGTACCTACGTACCTAAAGATTAGGTACATGTAGGTACCTGACTATCATCTGTGGCTAGTTTGATGTGGCTCGTGAATACAAATGTTTGCTACCTCTTGAGGTCCTGCCGATGTTTACCCATACCGGACGCGTTTGGGCAACTACCTCCATTTTTTCAAGAGTCTATACCTTATCCCAAAGTTATCCTTAACTATCATCCCAAAGTCTAATCCAATTTGGAAAAGGTTAGGGCCTAAAACCCAGCGCCCTAATTGGTTAAAATTAAGAAGACGCCCCGCTTTGGGGTGAGCTTTTAGTACTTTTAATCGCTAAAATATAAGGTTAAATAACTTATAATTATAGCGCATTATAACTATTAAGTCACTTATATTATAGCGTTTTTACACTTAAGTCTTGCGCGCATTATTTAATTAATTTTTAATTGATTATTTAAATTTTATCTTTTATATTATTTATATATAAAATTTTTATATTAATTTCTAATTAATTATAAATTAATTATTAATTAATTATAAATTGATTAAAAATTAATTAAATAAAGTTATTTATATTTTATTAAGTCTTATAATATTGTATAAAAGTATGTATTTGTATGAGTATAATATTAGTGAAATGGTAGTTAAGCTTTGGGTGCGCTAGTATTATTATAGTGGTGTGAAGGTCGACTTATACCCGATTGGGTTAGAGTTTGGGATGATGGTTTGGGATAGTTTTGGGATGAGTTGCGCCCTCTTTTTTCAACTGTGCTCCGGTATTACTATAACACTAAGTATCGCTAGCCTGTAACCGAAGCCCCACTTCTTCGAGGGACGCGACTCCTAGTTATCAAATGAAAATAAATTGTTTACATGCAATAACACGACAACTAGCTAGGACGAAGCTGCTTTCCCTGTAACAACCCCCCCTCTCTCATCACAAAAGGAGAAATTTCAAAACAACTAGGTTTTTCGTGATATTGGCCTCTAACTTTCCTTTTTTTTTTTTTTTCTTCATGAAATCCTTGTGCAGTTCTGGTCAATTGCGGCGCTCTTTTTATAATTCAACGACGTTGAGTAAATCTCCATCGTCCTTCACGTCATTTGCGTCGCGTGTGAACGTATCACACCAAACATATCCATCATGGACTCCGACATTATGGAGGACTCGGCCTTTGACGACTTCGATAACGAGTCAGATGGCTTCTCCCCAGAGCCGGTATGAGGAACAATATTCTTGTTTTTTTTTTGTTTTTATAATCTAAACAACACACTCACCTTTTATCTCTACCTATGTAGTACTGACCTCGCGCCCCTACAGAAACCTAAGGCCAAGGCCCCTGTAAAGAAGGCAGCGGCAAAGCCTACAACCAAGGCTGCATCAAAAAAAATGGTTCAGACAACCCTAAAGACGACTAAGACTGCTCCTAAGAAACGCTCAAAGCCTGATAGCGACGACGACGATGGCGGCGATGACGATGTCTCGGGTTTCTCCAACACACCCCCGAGCGCGAAGAAGCAGAAAAAAGCACCTGCCACCAAGAAGTCGAGTGGCCCACCCTTAGGCGAGATCGAGAACGATAGCATGGCTCTCGATGACTCAAAGCCGTCCAAGAAGAAGACAGCCACGGAGACGTACCAAAAGTTGACGCAACTCGAGCACATTATCAAGCGACCTGACACATACATTGGCTCCGTTGAGCGTACTGAGCAGCAGATGTGGGTGTTCAATAAGGAGACTAACCAGATGGAACTACGATCCAAGGTTGGCTTCGTGCCCGGTCTTTACAAAATCTTCGACGAAATTCTCGTCAACGCTGCAGACAACAAACAGCGAGACCCAAGTATGACATCCATGAAGGTGACGATTAATCGCGAAGAAGGTCAGATCATAGTCGAGAATAACGGAAAAGGTATTCCAGTAGAGATTCACGATAAGGAGAAGGTTTATATTCCGGAGCTGGTTTTTGGACATCTCCTTGCCGGTTCCAACTTTGATGACGACGAGAAAAAGACTGTAGGTGGTCGAAACGGTTACGGTGCCAAGCTTTGCAATGTCTTCAGTACAGAGTTCACCCTGGAGTGTCAAGACTCTAAGAACGGAAAACGATACAAGCAGACGTGGAGGGACAACATGGGCAAGATGGACAAGGCCAAGATAACAAGCAGCAAATCTAGCGACTTTGTTCGTGTCAGCTTCAAACCGGATTGGAATAGGTTTGGTATGCCTGAAGGCATCGACGATGATCTTGAGTCATTGCTTTACCGTCGAGTTTATGATATGGCTGGCACGGTGCGCGGCGTCAAAGTCTACCTCAACGACACCCACATCAAGCTAGACTTCAAGAAGTACTGCGAAATGTATGCAAAATCCATTGCTCTTGAACGAGGTGCCGAAGAGGGTGCCGAGCCTACCGCTACGGTCATCCTTGAGGACAACAAGGCCCATGCTCGGTGGGAGATCGCCTTTGCGGTTTCAGACGGTTCTTTCCAGCAGGTCTCGTTTGTAAACTCTATTGCTACTACCTCCGGTGGTACTCATGTCAATTACATTGCTGACCAAATCTGCGACTCACTTCTGAAGACGTTGAACAAGAAAAAGAAGGGACATGCGTTGAAGGCCAATCATATCCGTAACCACATCTTCATCTTCGTCAACTGTCTGATTACCAATCCTGCCTTCACTTCGCAGACTAAAGAGCAGATGACGACCAAACTTAGTCAGTTTGGAAGCAAATGCCCTCTGACTGAAGGGTTCCTCAAGAAGATTAGCCAGACGGATGCAATTAACAACATTATCCAATTTGCGGAAGCCAAAGCTGATAAACTACTTGCCAAGAGTGACGGCAGCAAACGATCAAGAATCAGTAATGCCAAACTAGTCGACGCCAACTTAGCAGGCACCAAGAATGGTTGGCAATGTACTCTGATCTTGACTGAAGGTGATTCCGCCAAAAGTTTAGCTGTGGCTGGTCGTGCCATTCTGGATCCCGATAAGATTGGTGTTTTCCCCCTTCGAGGCAAGATGCTGAACGTTCGTGACGCTTCAATCGACCAGATCATGAAGAACCAAGAAATTCAGAACATCAAACAGTTCCTCGGGCTGAAGCACAAAACGGTCTATACCGATACCAAATCTCTTCGATATGGGCATCTTATGATCATGGCAGATCAGGATCACGATGGTAGCCATATCAAAGGTCTTCTTATCAATTTCCTCCAAGTTCAATATCCCTCCCTTCTCAAGATCCCCGGTTTCTTCCAAGAATTCATCACGCCCATCGTGAAGGTCTGGCAAGGATCAAATCCCAAGAAGCCCTTGAGGTTGAAATCATTCTTCAACCAACCTCAGTACGAGGAATGGAAGGATCAGCACAAGAGTGAGTTGAAGCGATGGGAGTCGAAGTACTACAAGGGTTTGGGTACCAGTGACAACAATGATGCCCAGGTCTATTTCCAAGATCTTGATACCCATTTGAAGACGTTCGATGTGATGCGCCCTCAAGAAGCCGACTTGATCGAGCTCGCTTTCTCCAAGAAGAAGGCGGATGCCCGTAAAGAATGGCTCGGTAACTTCGTACCGGGTACCTACCTCGACCACGCTATCAAGCAGGTCACATACGACGATTTTGTTAACAAGGAGTTAATATTATTCAGTATGGCTGACAACATGCGATCTATCCCCTCGGTTATCGATGGCCTAAAACCTGGCCAGCGAAAGGTCATATACGCTTGTCTGAAACGAAATCTTACCAAAGACAAGAAGGTCGTCGAATTGGCTGGTTATGTGTCCGAACAAACATCATACCATCACGGTGAAATATCCTTGCACCAGACTATCATTGGCCTTGCACAAAATTTTGTCGGCTCCAACAACGTTAACTACCTCGAGCCCAGTGGTAACTTTGGTTCGCGACTTCAAGGTGGTTCCGATGCTGCCAGCCCTCGTTATATTCACACTCGTCTCTCCCCATTTGCCCGTCGCATATTCTCACCTCTGGATGAGCCTAAACTAGAGTATCAAGTCGAAGACGGAAAGAGAATCGAACCGAAGGTCTATGCGCCTGTTATCCCTATGATCTTAGTAAATGGCGCGGATGGTATCGGTACTGGTTGGAGTACATCAATCCCGAATTATCACCCAGTGGACATCATTAGAAATTTAAAGCGACGTATGGGGCGTATGGACGGCGAAGACGAGAAGCCTTTCGAGACAATGATGCCCTGGTTCAGAGGTTGGAAAGGTACCGTACAACCCGCTGAGACCCATCGTTATCAGTTCAACGGTATTGCGAGCGTAGACGAGAGAAGACCCAATGAAGTCATGGTCACCGAACTACCTATCCGCATGTGGACGGATGATTTCAAGGCGAAGCTAGAGGAAATAATCCGAGGTGAAAAGGTTCCTTCATTCATCAAGGACTACAAGGAATTCAACGACCACAACACTGTCCATTTTGAGATTCAGTTGGATGAGAAGCATATGAACCAAGCCTTACAGGAGGGTCTCCTCGAAAAGTTCAAGTTGGTTAAGCAGGTTGCTACATCTAATTTGGTCGCATTCGACACTCGTGGCATGATCCGCAAGTACGACAAAGTGGAAGATATTCTCGAGGAGTTCTACCACTTCCGATTGAATATGTACACTCTGCGAAAGGCAAGTTGATGACATGAACGCTTTTCGAGTATTATACTAACTTTATTTAGATGCATTGGCTCGGCGTTTACGATGCAGACTTCCGCAAGTCGAAAAACCAGGCCAGATTCATACAAGAGATAATGGATGGCAAGCTCGTAGTATCCCGTAAAAAGAAGCAGGTCATCGTTGAGGAGCTTCGTGAGCGAAAGTATGAGGCTTTCCCTAAAGGACAGGATGCCAAGAAGACCAAGTCGGAGGAGGAGGAAGAAGAAGAGGAGAACAACGACGAGGAAGCGGTTGACGGTAACACGGATAACTCAGCAACTGACTATGACTATCTCCTTTCAGTAAGTTTATATACTTATCCTAAGTAAACGTACTTTCTAACAGTCTATAGATGCCCATCTGGTCATTTACCCAAGAGCGGCTCGACCGTCTCAAAGAGCAGATTGCCAAGAAGAAAGCTGAGCGAGATGCACTTGATGCCCTCAGCGAGAAGGATCTCTGGTGTAAAGATTTGGAAGACTTTGAAGAAGTGTGGGAGACTCAAATACGCCTCGAACAAGAGATTGCTACTGGTATCCGCAGAAAGGGCCGCCGCACTTCAAAGAAGATTGGTGCTGGTGCTGGTGCTGGACGGGGTCGCAAGGTAAAGAACGAGGAAGACGACTGGGCTCCAGCAGCCAAGTCGAGGCCAGGTCCTAAAGCTGCAGCCAAACCAAAGGAACCACCCAAAGAAAAGTCTGTTCAACGTTTTGCGGCCATGTTCAATGGTGGTACCAAGAAGGACGCCACAAGCGGTGGCGGAGCAGAGTCGGACTCGGATCCGTTCTCGGACGATGACTTTGCTAAGCTAAAGAATCCAGTGAAGAAGGAGAAAGCAACTACTCAAGACTCGGATGTAGAGATCCAAGAGGTCCAAGAGGTCCAGCCGGCACCTCGAACCAAACGTGCCGCAGCTTCGAAAGCCAAGAGGTTTATCGTAGATGATGACGATGAATCAGAAAGCGACGACGATAAGATGCTTGGTGATGTCGGTGATTTGGTTAGGGGTATTACTAACGGCAATACCGGTGCATCCGAGAACAAGACTGGCCGACTTAGTTTGTTTTCCATGTCGCGCCCGGATAGCAGCAGCGGCAACAGCACTGGGTTAAAGGTTAAGAGCAAGCCTTCGAAGGTCTTAGACCTAGACGATCATGATGACACCAACTATGAGATGCTAGCTAAGCCATCGCCTCACAAGAGTAGCCGTGGGAATGAGTTAGACAGTTTCCTCTCCGACGACGATTTACCCCCTGTCTCTAAGGCTTCGAGCAAGGCAAAGGCTTCAAAAGAGGAGCCTAAGCTCAAGCCTCGGATCAAACCAGCAACTGCCGCTGCAAGCACCAGCGAGCCGGCAGTTAAGGCACGTGGCCGACCTGCTGGAACGAAGACTAAGTCTAAAGAAGCTGCGCCTGTGAAGAAAGCGCCAGTGTCCAAGGCTGCGCACTTGTCACCAGCAGCAAAGGCCTATGCCGCCAAGAAAGAGAAGGCGAAGCCGAAGAAGGATGTTTTCGACATGGACGATGAAGACGACGATGTCGAAATGGCTGATCCTGATTCTCCCCCGCCGAAACCAGCGGCTCGTGGTAGACCTGGTCGAGCTGCTGCAGCCAAGTCAAAGCCAGTCTATATCATCGACGATGACGATGATGAAGACGAAGACAGCTTACAGCTGGCTAATGACGATGATGACGACGACGATGAACCGAGTGATGAATTCGCCATGGACGACAGCGAGTGATTCTCATAATAACTAACTTCACGCACGCTTGTGAATCATAGCTACCACGCAACAGAAATCAGTTGCAGAATACGGTTGCCTTTTCATAAATGACAACCCTGATCATCTTCATCTTGGTGTCGATGAGGAACGAAGCCGGCGTGGCATGATATCATCAACTTTTTGTGGCCAACTAGGCGGAAAGGATTTCTAGGGGAGAGGGGCGAGGCTAAGGGTGACGATTGATCACGAGGCGTTGGTGGTTTATCTGACTTGGTCGCTAATTGCTTGTTTTGTTGTTTCGCCTTTCCTGATTTATAGTACCTCATTTATGTATATGTACCCTAATAAGTAGGAAACGGCATCTTAACAGAATTATTCACGAATATGAGTTCTGAATAGTGATATGTGTGCGTAGTTAAGGTCTCTTTATAAGAAGTAAGGTAATGACATTCTTATTTCCTACGAATATTTTTACCCATCCTCCTCTTCTATATAAGATCATAATTAAAAGAGTATACATCATAGATGCATGCCTAAGTAAGTGAGTTTAGGTTGCGGCTCTTCTAACAATGTTGAACCTTGCGCTTAAAACTCGCATATAACAAACCCTCAACTTGATTCTCACGCATACCTACCTTATATATCAAGATGTTACATCCATATATGCCAAAAGGGCTCATCATTTCAATATCATAAGTTAACCAACCGCCAAAAATACGATCCTAAAGAACTAAGCATCAACCAAGCGTTTATACATATTATATAGGTACCTATACGCTTACCCAGCCCATAACACATAAATATATATCACAACGAAAACGAACAAGTCCCATCGGGAATAGAAAGGGAAATAGTCGAAATTACTATCTTACTAAGCTCAGGTTCACCGCATTGCATCGCACCGCACCTCTCCTCTGCACTGGAGGACTGTTCATTCATACCATCGCGATCCCCGTCACACGCATAACTAACACAAACATTCATCGATGGTACTACTGCTACTGCAAAAGCCATTCTCGTTTCGTTTCATCCATCCGTCCATCCATCCATCCATCCACCCACGCACTCACTCACTCACCCTACCGACCACTGAAAATACCTATCGTCCGCCCTAACTAAACCACGTATTCCTTCTCTCGACCATTTCGTTCTCGTTTCTCTCATTCTTACACCGCCATCCACCGTCCACCACCTATCACAGTTCAAAGTTTTCGTTCTGTCTGTATGTCTGGTTGAATAGCGGCATCGACTTATCAGGTGGACCGGAATACTAATCATCGCAAGAGAAGATTGCCAAAGTCGAAAAGAGAAACACGATGTGTTTAGGTAAATTAAACCGTTAGCCCCGCGTCAGAACCAAATCCCGCCTAGAGCGGCCCATTGCCATTGTCAAGGAAAGTCATAGGCGAAAAAAAAACTATTTGGCCCCCATCCAGGAAGCTTTGGAAAATTCCTCAATGTCTCGTATCTTTCTATGCCATGAGTCATATCAAGTCGCCGTGCCGTGCCAGTCGGATCTTAGAAATAGAGGTAGGTAACAAAATTATGTATCTAGGAGGGGGTCCGTCGCTGATCACGCTACTTAGAGCTTGTCTAAGCAGAGATCAGAGGCTCCTCCTCATCCTCAGATTCCTCCTCGGAAGATTCCTCCTGCTTGTTCTGGAAGGTCTCCTTAGGAGCCTTGGGGAAGTCGGAGTCCTTTAGGTTGGTCTGAGGAGCAGGCTTTGATGCAGCCTTAGTTTGGCCATGGAGCATTTGCTGAGCCTTGGCAGTGTAGTCACCCACGTATTGCTTAGTGAGCTCAGTCGCCTGGGACGTGTGCTTGCTGGCAACTTCACGTAGCTGCTCGGTCTGGCTGTTAATCACATCAGAGGCCTGCTTAAGGTAGTGATCAATGAGTTCTTGGTTGGTCGCATAGACTAGAGGCACGAAGAATAGGAGCGTAGTGGAGATCAAGGCAAGGCCCCAGTAAGGGACAATCTTAACCAAGTAGTAGGAAAGGAATGCTCCAACAGCAGCCTGTCACCGTACTGTTAGTCAGATGTACTAGAGTATAGCAAATACTACCTTATATGGGGATACATACAACAGCTGAAGCGGTGACATTCTCGGCGAATAGGATTCTCTGAGACTCAATAACGAAGAAGTTAAGGAGTTCATGGGCGTCGCCGATCAAGGCGTCAAGTGTCTCTCGGGGAATGGTGTAGTACTTGCGGGGTCGGAACTGGGTGGTAAGACCGTTGCCAAGGACGGCTTTTCCGGCGACTTCAGCAAGGATGGTAACGGCCAAGGCCATGTATGAGAGCTTGAAGGTGTATCGGATGACGTCGAGGTATCTAGCCACGAAGATGGCCGAGACGACAGAAGCGTAGGCAATGGCGGAAGCTCCTATGACGATTTATCAGTATGATGGTCCGATAAGAAGGGAGCGGTCTAGAACTTACGAGGGTTGTTCCATGACAAGAGCTCGGAGAAGAACGAATGATAATGGGTCAAAGGTTGACCGGTGGCAGTGGACTGCGAAGGTGTTTGCCGGGCATTGGCTAGGTTGGAAAACTCAGCAGATGTCTTTGCAGTCTGGTCCTTGACGTTCTGGGCCACGGGGCCTGAGATATCGGTATCAGCCATGATAATTCTCCAAGTAAAAATGCATAGAAATTAGGGATAACAATTCACATACCGTTTGCGATCTGGTTGTAGGCAGCTGTGGCATCTACGTCAATAGGCGTTAGTTGCTATGTTATAAACGGACCGACGGGGCCGACGGAGCCGAGGAAGGAAGATAGCTGTTGTGAGATACTATACAAGGTAAAGCCAGTTAGCTAGGTGTTCTCCGGAGTGTGGGGGGAAAGAATAAAGAATAATCTTTGGATTAACTAGATAGACATACCTTACTGCCTTTCAAAGAGTCAATAGAGCTGCCATTGGCAGTGGGATCATTGGAGGCCATGGTGAATGATCTTGATGATACAAGTTGTTATGTTGTTATCGTAGCTAAAGAAGATCAGATGTGTGTTCTATTCGGAATGCCGGATGCCTTTCTGTTCCAAGAATTGTGGGTGAGCTCCAATGTTACTTGGGTCCGAGTGTTTAATGGGATGGGATGGGAAGGGAAGGGAAGGGAAGCAAATCACGTACCTGTTCTTAAAGTCTGTCGGCGATGTTTTGTATGTTTGTGCTGTGGTTGTTGTTGTTTGGTAAGTTACCTAAGGAGAGAAAGAAGAAAAAAGGTGAGGTTGAAAGCAACAGAGAGATAAGAAAGTCTTTGGGACTTTTTTTCTGCTGCTTGTTTGGTGCGGGAGGAATTTCAGGTTTATTGGTAGGGGAGGTTAAGTGGGATTGAGCGATCTGGTTGAAGCAAAGGCCAGGCAAATAAAAGGAGTGATTTCATCAAGACTAGCCCAGCGGAGCTGCTTTACTGCAAATGTGGCTAGTGCGTTGGTCGTTATGACGCCACGCCAGGGCCAACATGATGCATCTGCCTGACCGACCAGGACCGACCAACCAAACCATCACCTAAAACCACCCGACGAACCACTCTACGAGCAGGTGCTACAGTGACAGCCACACCCAAGGGGAACTCACGGGCTTCTTGAAGGTTCCTCCCCTACATACATACATACATACATACATACATACATACATACATACACTAGATACAACGTTTATACATGTGCGCTACCCGTTAGTTGCAGCAGGAAGACGTACCCCGAAGTCGCTAGTTGTGTCCTTTGCAAATTGACCCTGTCAAACGTCATGCTTCCGTCCCGTCAAGTCACGAATTTAGAATTGCCAAACACGAGTACTATGCATACCTAGGTACCTATGCATACCTATATATCACAAGAGCTTTATTAAAATAGACATGTCTTATCTCAAATACAACATTAATTAACAAACCCAACTGCAGCTCTATCAGACATTATAACACAAGCGACAACTAGTTAGTTATAAAGAAAAAGAAACAATAACAATATCGCTGCATTGTTCTATCGTATCTCGTGCGATTCATTTCTAATCCGAAACATCCTTCGGGAAACTAGAGGCCAAAGCCACCCATGTCGTCACTCCACGATACCTAGTTAAAACCTTGCATGTGATTATCCGCTAAAGAGCACACGACCACCTCCGTTCCATGCTACGGCCTAGATCTTCTGGATACTAAATAGAACAATAACCCGCCCGATACATCCCACCTCAATTGTGATGGAACCCGAATGACGCATTCTACCATGAGCAGTCATCATCATGGGCTTGAGATCATGCTTACCTCGACCTCGTCATCACTATGATAAAACACGGTGCCTAGCGCGACCCGCCTATGTATCTAGGGCCTAGGCTGTCTTTACTTAGTGGATATCATCGTGCCGTAGTCAAGGAGCTAGCAAGATCTAGATACATAGTACACAGGTATATTCAAATGCAGCATCTATGTAATGATCTGAGTACTACATTAGAAGCTCACGCAAAAACTCAAAGTCCCAAGATCGACAGGTAAGCAATGCTATATTTGGATATCATGATACTATTCTTGCTGCTAGCCATGAAGCAAAAGCAATCCCGCAACATGCCTTTCCAAGCTGCCGCTCTTCGGCTCTGCGCGGTGTAGGTATTGTATTCTAAGCTCGCGTATACCTTCTCAAGCTAGGCAAATGTCGAATAGCAAAAGAAAAAAGCCGCCCGCCCAGCCAACCCCCCCCCCCGTCTATATACACCGGGCCGGGATAAGTACTTAAGGTAATTATGATAACTGAGATAAACATAATGTTCCGCCGCCCTACAGATGTTGTCTGTCCTGATGAGTCGACATAGAAATGCATATTCTTCTTCCACCCTTCCCTAAGATACTCGCTTCTAATATTAGAGGAGCTAAGCCCAAGACATCCACCATCCACCGCGCAGTGCCATGCGCTGTTTGTTCCACCCCCAGTCTCCCACTATCAAATCCTCGACGACCATTATCGTCGCCAACCCCAGAAACTACCACTGTTAGTGGCAGGCGTCGGTGTCGGTGTAGTGACAGGAGTACTCTTAGTACCATTGCCTGCTTCCGACACCGTAGCCGTGAACCGCCCAATCACCCCCATTGCAGTCGAGGTCACTGTTGGTGCGGAGGAATCGGCCGGACCAAGCCCGTAAGCCTTCCGTAGGCTTTCGAACTTCTGCTTGTACTCGTCGGCCTCTTGACGAGCCACTGCTTCGGCAGTTTTAGCCTGTACCAGCTCTAGAAGGATTGCATCATGTTCATTTGATGCGAGTGGCTCCGTTTGCGTCCTTACTAATGATCCTGAACGCTGGCCAAAGGCCAACTGTGTATTGGGTGTTGACTTGCTACGTCCGAGCTTAAACTCCCGGAGACCACGGCCGGCCCCGCTACCGGTGGCGCTGTTAGCAGTCAGGTTATTTCCCGACGAGAACCACCCTCCAGACTCTGGCCCGACCGTCTCGGATGAAGCTCGCACACGCATAGTATGGACCTGTCTCTCAAGACGTTGCTTGTCCTGGTGGAGGTTTCGAACATGAGCGTGACTTTCTCGAAGTTGTTCTCGTAGCGTATTCGCCTCCTGCCCAAGTTCTTCAATGCGCCGATTGAAGTCCAAAGATTTACACATCTCGATTTTGAGATTATCTTTGGCTCTGGCTAGTTCGTCGCGTAGTTGTGTCTTAGTTAGTACTGACGACTCAGAGCGCTCGCGTCCTTCATTGCAAAAGCGATCCTCGACTGCTTCTAGCAATAGAGACAGCTGATTCTGGGTAGGTGTATCTCCCCCATCATCACTTTCATCTTCTGTTTTGTTATCAACATCCTTATTATCCTCTGTAGTTTCAGTCGTCTCGGTCGTCTCGTTGTTGGCCTTGTCTTTCTTCAATCCATCCAATAACGACTTTACAGCCTTCTTGTCCTCATCCCTTTCTTCCCTTTCTTGCTGAAGCTGCGTTGCTAATAGCGCGTGGTTTCGTTGCAATTCGCTCAGGGCGGTAAGAAGATCTTCGATCTGAGTGTGTAGATTCCTGTCGGCGGCATTGCGACTGGATTGTTGTTTTGCGACGACTGGTGTTGATTCGCGAATTGACGAGTCGTCAGCATTAGAGGTGGAATCTCGAGAGATGGTAGTAGCGTCAGTAGAAGTCGAACTAAGGACGCTAGAAGAACTGGCTTCCATTGAATTCAATGTTGAAGCTAAGCTTTGCTTCGATGCACTTCGGCGCAACATACTTAACGGTCTCAAAGGTGCGGCAAAACCTGGAGAAAGAGTTCCAGATTTCGGGGAGGAAATGCTCGTAGCCCATAAACGACCCAAAAAGCGGGAGGCAGCTGTGGTAACATCGGCCGTTCGCGCGGCATTGGCACTGGCGATCTTTTCCTCACGATACCCCTGTTCTAGTTGGGCTAATTTCTCTCTCGATACGACCCCAGATAAGCTAACGAAATCATCGACAAATTCATCGGCATTGTAATGATAGCAGTCCCACAAACCACGAGATAAAAGGAGCTGCATGACATCCTCCATCTCAGTACAGGCCAAGATGCGGCTCTTGTTCTTTCGCATAAGTGACAGGGCTACCCGCATGATTGTTTCCGATGCGCCTTCGGCAAATATAACATCGTAGATCCGAAACAACATTGGCAAGGGGCATGTTACTGCAAAAAATGAGAGGAACCACTGTGAAACATAGGCCGGATCAACTTGGAGGTCCTCTAGATGAGTCGATAATGTGGGTAGATGCTGTTTGAGTAGCTCTCGGAACTGATAGATGCGGACGTGTAAACCTGACAAGTCGGGTAAGAAACACGATCGTAGGTCATAATATTCCATCAGGCTATTTTCAAATATATTAATTAGCCAAGTCATTTCTCAAATTCAGAATCGGGGGAATATGCAGGTCGTGTACTTACCGGACTAAGACGCAAAAAGCTTGACTATCCGGCATATGCATCAGCAGAGGGCCTACTAGGAAAGCAAGTCCTTGACAGTATCCAATCTTCGTATCGTAGAGACTAAAGCATTTGAGAACTCTTCCGAGCATTCGCTGACCGTCGCCGTCTGGGTCTCGGAACATATCCACGCCAGGAAAGCTTCTACCCAGGTCCTTGCCGATGATGCCTTCATAAGGACTCGACTCGCCGCTGAGCCTGTCAAATTCCTCTAAGAGATAACTATCGCGGGCGCTCGCCATACTCTGCCACACAACTCCTCGAAGCGGAGGTGGTACTCCCTTTCGAATCTTCTTAGATAGCAAAGTAGGAAGACGGGCAGCGGTTTGCTGATAGTCTTTGACGAGGGCCATGTAGAACTCGAGATCGGTCATCGGTGGGGGAGGAAGAACAGAATATCGTAGAGCTGTAGACGGAGGTGCATTCACCATGTCCCGCATCTGTGCCATCGATGGTGGTCTCGGCCGGCGGATTGGGGGTTGTTCGACGACCTTAACTTTGACACTTTTTGGATTCGTGGCGATTTTATTATTCTCTTGTTCGAGTCGTGCTAATAGCAATGCTGTAGACTAAAATATGAAGAATTATGTTAACATCATCATCGTCATCGTAGATATCGTGGTAGTAGATCTAGCCTTTCTCAGGCCAGTCAACCAGTTGCAACATACATTATCGTCTTGATCTTTGACTTCTTCATCTTCAGTCTTTTGCAATTGATCCCAATTGACTTCTTCTGTATCGGAGTCTTCCATTAGGTCGTCGTCAATTTCCTTCTCTTCTTGTATAGTTGTCGTAGATTGGGTATCCTTTGACAAAGATTTAGGACTAGTGGGTGATTTCAAATCATTTACTTGAGCATCTTCCACATCTTCCATATCTCCTTCCTCTACTTCCATTACGGGCGGTACACTTGGCGCGGTTGCACTTGTAGGAGTACATTCGTGTCCCCAGATGCTCTTTCTAAAAGGCAAAGGGTTTAACGGAAGGTCCGTATTCACCGATAGAGAAGGCGGCTCCGATAATCGAACCGTCACCATCGAATCGTGTTCCGGCATCCTGCGTTCTTCTTTCTCCACCGGCGATTCGGGCGATTCGGGTGATTTGGGTGATTTGGGTGATTTGGGTGATTTCAGTGCGCTCGAGTCTGCCGAACTTGGCGCCATATCGACCGGAGAACTTTCATTTTTCTGCTGGTTCTCAGAATTCCCCTCCATCATGTTAGATTCTCGGATCGAAACGAAGGTGGTTAGTGGTCGGTGGTCGGTATTGACTGGAATGGCCGATCTACACTCCAGTGTCTAGTGTCTCTTGTCTCTTGTCTCGAGGGCTTAAGCTGTGATCCCCCCTTGACCTCAGAATTTCTTTAGTCTCGTACGACGGTGCATCGACAACGGACAGCACAAAAGTAAATCGAACGGCTTCGAAAAACGGTGAGAGCGTCTAGCGCGAATCGAGGTAACGGCGGTGTATTTTACACGCATTAAGACTCAAAATGGGATCGTTCAAGCAGCTACAGCATCTACCAGCCTTCGGGTGCTGCCCGCCAAGGAAACAGGGGGAGTCGGGGACAGAGTGGGCTCGCTTCAGGGATTCGGGGATACAATCAGCTTAGACGTTTCCCTCTTGGGTTTGTCTAGGGTCGAAATCGTTACTTAATACGATGGGTTTGGTCTAGAAGGGGATATTTCAAGTTTATGCAATGGTAATTGCTAGTCTGGCTGTCTAGGTAGGGGCCTGTCAGTTTGCCTGTGGATATAACTAAAGAAAACATCTGATGGTAGTAAGGAGTGGATAGCCTAGGTAGGTAGTTAAACGATTTAAACGAGACTGGAGAATTATGTTATTATGTTATTATAATTATTATTATTATTAGTTTAGGTAGGGGAGTTAGTTAGGGATATTAATGAACGAGTGAGCGAGTGAGCGAGTGAACGAATAAGAAACAATTCAAGACGAAACACGATGATATCAATTAAAAGTCTAACAGTAGAAGGAGGGCATTCACAGGCGGAAGGAGGGTAAAGAGGGGGAGGCCCCTAGCTAAGGTCTAACTAAACCAATTCCCCTATCACGTTAGGTTGCATCCATCCCGTATCATCGATTTAAATGAGTTACACCAACCTTCGACGCGTTTCTCCAATTAGATCCATGAATTGGCCACTAATATGGCCCCGTCCCTGCATTAGCCGCTATTTAAACAATCTATTTGACCCTGAATCCCAAAGATCCCCCTGGGTATAAATAAAATATGTATTCAACTTGCCACTATGAATAAGCCCTATCATATAAATTATGTGAATTACATTCCTACAGTTAAACATTTTAACTATCTTTATTGCTTACACGTAGATATTTTAGGTACATAACCTACCTACTAACTCACGAGATTTACCTTCCAACTAACAACATG
Source organism: Daldinia concentrica (assembly GCA_902805455.1). Lineage (NCBI taxonomy): Eukaryota > Fungi > Ascomycota > Sordariomycetes > Xylariales > Hypoxylaceae > Daldinia > Daldinia concentrica. Next base: position 913,683 of record CADCSW010000006.1, read on the forward strand.
ATATCGGTGGCTGGTTATGGAGATAAAATATGCATGCGCTTGCTTCAATGTGAGAAGGCGGTCTAGCATATAATGTATCTTATATATATGTGTGTGTACATACCACATACACTACCTTAGGTACATACATGAACCAACCTAAGTCTGCTCGTCTGCGGTCCTACCCCTGTTTTATACATAGAGTTCCAGAAGCGACTTGTTCTGCATGATTGGGTTATCTTAGAGCCGCTTTCTCGCATAATCTCGCAACATTAGCGCATAAACCTCTCCACTCCAACCTTCAGTCGTGCAGCTCGAGCTTCTATCATGTGCCCGCCTTACCTTACTACCACTGTCCACGGAAGCCTGAGCTCAGAACCTAGCAACACGGAGATCTAATATTTAATAGCTTTAGTATGTATATATTTAAACCATCGATACGTACATAGACAAGACTCAATCTTAGTGAGATAGAATTGTTAAACTGTAAAGCAGCAGTTGGGGTGATAGCATGGAAAATCACCAATTTGACAGCGGCACTCCCATAGGACCGCCTATCATTCATATAATATGTATTTATCAAATATAAATAATCGATAGGATATATCATAACCTTTCTACTTAGGTACCTAGGCAGCCATGATAGTGTATATCAAGCCTGCCATCCATTCTCCACCACTCGGTTCAAGTTCGTCCCAAGTCTTGCCTATAACATTGCATCTTATGCATAAATCTAGCTTTATATGGAGTGGATATGATATACAAATATAAGAGCATAAACCCGAAGGATACCTATCTATTCGGCACGAACTTTTAAAAGCTTTTGACCGTATGCGGATTATACAGTGTTTTGGCTCTGGTATATACCTTATCTAACGAAAGTAAAGCATCCCATCCTAAAGACTAACGCCGACGCCCATAAATGTCTCTTCAACGTCCCAATATCCACCACGTAGCGTCGATCTTAGCGGGGTATTTTTCTATACAAAGATACAACGTAACGTAAAATGCCTTCGTAAAAAGAAGCCAGTTCATTCAAGTCTGAAACTTTCAAGGTCCGTATATTATATGCCTTCAAAGGTCGACCTATACTCAACCCTTTTTTGAAATCAAATGCTTTTAATCAGGTTAAATCGTTCTATGACCCGCCTGCTATATTCATGACAGAAGATGGCGGTGCCGAAGTGGCCATCTTTGGAGTCTGTTGCCCCCCCGGACTAGGCTGACCAGGCGTTCGAGAGCCAGGCTTCATTGCATTCGCTTGTTGAGCGTTCTGTCGTCCAGATGAGGCTGTGATTGTTGGTTCCTTATTTGGATCAATGCCCGGGTAAAGAGCCTGAAGCTTTTTGTACAATTCTTGGATGTATTTGGCTGTCTCCTTCCGGTCCGGAGCTTCTTGATTCTCCGATCCATCCGGACCTAGCATCATCCTTAACTTGATACCAGTATTGAGTGGTGGTGGTTTTAAGTAACTAGGACACGGCCCGGCCGTAACATTGCCTTTCTTGTCGGCTAATGCCGCCAAATATGTCAAGTTTGTCTGGAGTCTCCGCATACAACTACAATCATAGGTCAGCTTCCGTATTCTATCTAATACCGTATTCGAACTTACTGGAGGTAGTCTTGTGCCAACATGTCTTCCTCGGTGGGCTTCTTCTCCAGTTCGTTCGCAGTACCGTCGGTACCATTAGCGGACGCCCTCTCCTTTTTCAATATCTGTTGCGTATTTTGTATCTGCATGGCCTCTAACAATAACTCGTTGTTAATCTCCAAAATCACACCAACCCGTTCCTTGTCTCTAGAATCTGCCCCGGGGCTTAATGGTGTCGACCCAGATGACGCGTTATTAGGTCCGTTATTCTGAGCCGATGCTGGGAACGTTGGGGTTTGTGGTGTTGGAATATTATTAGGCGGGGGTTGGTGTTGGTGTTGGTGTTGGTGTTGATGCTGATGTTGATGCTGATGTTGATGTTGATGTTGTGGCTGCTGCTGCTGCTGCTGCTGCTGCGGTTGCGCATTGTTCGGCGTCTGGTTTTGAGGTGTGCTATGCACGTTTTGCGGGGTTGACATCGGATGTTGTTGTGCATTCGGCGCGTTATTCGGAGTTGGAGTGTTCTGACGAGGCTGGTTTTGGAAAGATCGTTGGGGAGTAGGAGTTGACATTCCCGGAGTATTTGCTGGAGGCGGGTGCATACGCTGCATCATCTGCTGCTGTGGATTCATCCCAGGATGCATAGGAAACCCAGACATAGGCATGCCGCTCCCCATCGCGTAGTTGGGAGGGATGTTCATCTGGGGCGCGACGGAGCTAGGGACACCAGCACCGTAAGGTGAGTTCGTGTATGGCGGTTGATAGTTAGGCACTGTATAAGTTAGCGAATCAGCCCATCGGTATAAGAAACATTATCGAGTAAGGCGAATAAGCAGTAGCAGCTGTCCCCATGTCTATTGGACCAGCAAGGGAGCCACAGAGGCACAGAGGCCACACGACCACGGGTGTCTTCCGCGCCGGGAGATAATGTGTGAATCTGCTATCAGCCGCGCTAGACGGCAGCATGGAAGATTACGAGGAATAAGATGTAGCTAGGGAGACAAAGAAACCCGACAGTAAGGAAAGGTGCTTACTCGGACCACTAGCCGCGGCCATGTGCGGCATACCGGTATTTTGCATCATTCCTGCAGGACCAGGACCTGACATCATGTTAGGAGCACCGGGGAAAGCAACACCAGCCTGCGTACCCATGGGAAACTGCTGATTGTACATCGAGACCTGGTTGGGAGGACCTTGACCGGGCTGCAAATGATGGTTGTGAGAAGCTGAGTGTGGGGCGCCGCCATTGTATTGCGATCCCGCAGGAGGAATGGCATTGGGAAGGCCATAGTTGCCTGCGTACATGGCTCACGATAGGCTAGCACCACGGCTGGCACAGCTGGCAGGGCTGGGCGGCGCGGGCGTGACGTGGGCGAGGGCAGATCTGGGACGGGACTCGTTGGGGCTCAGATTCGTTCACCACAACAAGCGAATATGGTGTGTCGCGCGTTTGTGTGGGGTGCGTCCGAAAATAGCAAGGGTGTATGACGATGAAGTGCCAGCTATGCACCCCGAAACCCTCACCCGAGCCAAACAACGAGACCTTTGTGTCACTTTACTAAATGTTAAACCTTGAGCCAAACTGCTTCAGGCCTATAGCGGTAATCCTTTCTTTCTTAATCGATTGGTTTGGGATGAACGGCGTCGACTTGGGACCGAATTGATTACCCAATTCGCAAACCGCAAAGGGGGTGTACAGCGCGATTCCAACGTATGTATCAGCCTATGTATTGTACCTTAATCGGCGAGAGACAGACACAACGCATCAGTTAGGTACCTTGAAAGATACCTAGAGATACCTATTGTATAGATGTAGTAGACGAAGTAGATGTAGGCCCGAATAGTTCTGATGTACCTATATTGTACCAAACCAAACTATACCGTGCGTATAGGGTAAAAAGGCTAACGCCAACTAAGTTCAGGTTTCTCCTTTCCAGAACAGACGTTATCCGACGCTCGCTTCTCTCGTGTGTAGTATTGTCTAAGAAGAGAGCCAAGGATTCGTTATGAGGATGAGCCAAAAAGCTAAGACAGGTAATAAGAGCGGGACCACAGTTCTGCGTAATAGGCGTGGGATGGTGCTAATTCGCTAATCTGCGAATATCAACAGTTCCCGCGTGGGCCAGCTAGGCTGCCAGGACCAGTAGCTAGGACCCTAGATAGATTGTGAAAAGATTGTATCGTATGTAGGTACTTTCAGGTCAGGTATGTACGTAGGTACTGCCGTACACCAGACACCAGACACCAGACGTATCGAAGGCCCTAACGCCTGATCTTGGAGGAGCCAAGAGGGCGCGACTAAAGAAACTACTAATAAAGGTTTGGTAGGGGTGAAAAGGCTGTGACAGGACGGCCCTATGCAGTTGTAACAAGGATTTGGCTGTGGGACGTATGTATGGCACTGCGGGATGGAAGATGCGTCAGAGTGATGGATGCTTGTGTTCCCATCAGGCTATCAGAAAAATAAAACCGAGGGTTCGTTCGGGGTATTGTGATTTGTACCTGTTCGTAGGTAGCAATCAATAAATTTGGTCAAGATTTGGGGCACACAGGGCCGGTGGGTGCGTCCGAAAGGTTTGTGACTGGAAGATATGCGAGAAATAAGCGGGAAATCAGGGAAGATAGAAAGCAAATGGAAAACGCCTTCTAGAAAGGTGCAGGTGCTCCTCCCTGCGGCAATTACCTTCTGTGCAATTAACTTTGTGCAATTGCCTGTCACAGGCCAGCTAGGCATATGGAAGTGGGGGCCACTAATTGTGCTTATCTGTGCGTACCCCGGTATAATCCACTTTTATATATGCACCTTATCCTAATTCAACCATCGACTTGCTCGCATACTCTTACCTAACTAGATGCTAACTTCGTCTTTTTACGACGGTCACTATCCGATACAAATTATTAACAACGGTTTTCGTCCTAGTAGGCCTTTTTCTCGGGTCCAATTCGATATCCTAAGTTATCTCAAGCCGGTTCAGCGAGCAATGTTCCAGAGACCAAAGATAAAATAAGTTATATCAAATTGTGACGAGTCATGATCAGCTCTATATACTATGGAGTCGTGGATTATTTCTCTAGGATGAACCATAAGAAACGTTTCTGGATAGATACTACCCAAAGATAAATTCCTTCCAGTTCCTACCCAGTTTTTCAAGCCCCTCGCGTAGTTCCCATCCCTTGACCTTACATATCTTCCTGCATACTTGTTCTAGATACTGGTCCATCTGTTCACCTGCTGTGTGTAGATCGCTTTCAACCAATATACGATCATCAGGGATGGCGCGAATTGCCTCCTCGGCCTTATCTCCACCTCCCGTGCTCCAATTTATCACGATTGAGAACGAGAAGAAAATCTTTGCTGGTACCGAGGGATGAAGATATTGCCTAACAACATCAACAGGACCACTGAAAGAATGCATACAAATCCGCGGAGGATAAGGCTTCGGTCCCTGCTTAATGGGACCTCGTTTCGCTATCCTTTCTTTTCTTCTGTTGATAAACGTGGCATAGTCTTCATCTTCGTCTGAAGATGAACTAGAGAAATCTTCCGCCCCTTCAGCAACCTGTTTCCTCTCTCTTCTCGATGTTACTGGCCTTTCGTGTCCTTTCCAGAGTTTTGCTACGGTATCATAAACCACACCATGTGCCTGGACTCCGTGGACGCTTACAGCGCGGCCCATCTCACCTGCAAGCCGCAGTTGGGCTTCGAGAATGGCAGCCTGGTGGGTTATCTGCACTCGGTAAGGGCTAAGTGTTCTGCCTTCGCGGCCGCCGGGCGTAAGACCCGCATCGCGTTGAACTTCGTGGGTCGAAGTCCAGCTTTGAGGAAGTCGGAATGCTTTATCTAAGCCGATTTCACCAACAAGGGCAAGAGGATATTGTTCCAGGCGGGACTTGGTCTCCCGCAGAAACTCGGAAAGGGGCCGCGGCTCCGGAAGACCCTCGCTAAAGGATACATCTTTTGACGAAGGCGACGGGTTTAACACCTTATCGTAGTGTGAGATTTTGCCAGATGGTGTTCCATCATAGGTTAGGCTACCAGAGAGGTCGTCGTAGAATTGGTAAGAAAACCACGGGTGCCAACCAAAACAAGGAATTAAACGATCTTCAGCGGAAGATGACGAGGCAAACGAGTCCGAGTCTTTAACGCCAAGCTTAGAGGCCACATTGGCCACAAGGTCTTGGTCTTGGGATCGTGTGGACATGACGGTTAGAGCACGTGCTTTCATGTCCGGTATACTTGCTATCGACGTCATCGTGTCGGTTGGATGACAGTGGGCGTCAAAGACCCCAACGTCCCAGGGGAAAGGTTCGGAGACATCTAATCCATCGTGCACTGATGGTTCCGAAGCAACGGATGGCCCTTCCTCGCCTAAATGTTGACACATCGCTCAGCCAATCTTGATGAGCTATTCAACGTCTTTCGGTTCCTAGGTTAAAGTAGACCTCTAATATGCAATTGCGTTTCAGTGATCCTTCACAGTGAAGGCGCTAAAGTACCTAAGCAAACGAGCCAAGATAATGAGGTAACCCCCGGAACTGAAGACGTGGAATATCGTAATCTAAGCCAGAATAATGTCCGGATTTTGCCGTGCCAGCAATCTTTGTGTCCCCGGACGGTCAGATCTGAGATTTGACGTCCGCGTATCGAGAAGCCCGCAGATTTAAACTTCAAACCAGCCGTTAGTAATCCCGTTATTTTTCGTTAGACCTAGATCTAGAGCCTCAGGGGCATCATCTTCCTGATAAGAAGTAATGAACAGCAAGTAGCATAGCTTGTAGTTGTGACTCACATGCAAAGAATTCAGATAGTAAGCAGGGTACTATCTAGAAACGTAGCACAAAAATAAAAGGACTGATTCGAGATACGGTTTTCGTACGGGTCTGGCCTGATCTAGTACGATTCCTCTGATAACTTCTGATAACTGGTTGTACCTTCAATGCCCCCGAGAATATTGGCATTCGCCAATGACTACACTCAATTGATGGATTATTTGAGGGGGTCTTTTAGGTATTTGGGGTCTCGTGACGTCAGGTAAGATGGCTGCCTTATCCTATCTCTGATAGGTTACATGTAATAATAAGTATAGCACGCATATGTTATGTGCGTATAACATGCATACACTAGTCCTATCCACAGCTCCGTAAAGTCGGGGCGGAATGGCGAACAGACATCGCGGGTTAGTGCCGATCGATTGCCTACCTAGGCAATGTAAGTTATTGGAGGAATTCCATCCTTTTGCCTTATCAAAATAGACCGGTATGCACCATAGACGTATTTATAGAGTCATGAGCATACACTTACTTCGCTGATAGTATTTGTTATTATGCTTAGTTAATACTTTTAGTGTTATTAGTTATCAGTTATCAGATGTTCGAGTCGCTCCCGAAGTAATTAAAGGTTTGCTGACCGGTGACGGAAGTATTCAAGTACCTTAGTAAAACACAGCTTAACTGGACACTCGGCATGTGAAAGTTACCTACTCGCCGTCATAACTTACGGTAGGCAGTTTACAATCGAAAGTTTCCAATGCTACACCACACCCTCTCATCATCTAGACTACATCTGAATAGAGTGTATTAGTCTCGAGTTTCTTCATGTCTTATTACATATTCTCTACTAGTCCCCCATTCTCCTCATCTGTGTTACCCTCCGCCGGCACTCATCCTGATCTTTTTCTTTTCTTTCCCTATCAAGTTTCCTAGCTCGCCCCCAACGCTGACATATGCGCCAACGCAACCAAGACATTTAGATTGCCCCAAATCGCAATAACAATGTGATCCCATAAATTCTCCAGCTCGTTAATCATCGCTCAAGTGACGCGAGCAATTCCGCCAGATACAGTTCTCAAGACGTTTCCAATGGCGGTCTTCAGTCCACTACAATTCTTCATTTTCCCATTCCTCTTCTTCGTCGCCCTTCCGCTTGCCCTCTGCGCCGGCTTCACGACTATATTAGCATTTATGGTCCTGTTCTTACGCCTATTCCTCGTATATTTTGACGTCGGACTCGAGACCTTGCGCTATGTGTTGGTAGGCCATGCCGCACATTCTCGATCTATGGCACATCGGCGAACTCCTTCCGGTACTCCGTTACACTCGCCAGAATCCTCCCCACCATCTTCACCCGAAGCGCGGCATAGGCGCCGACGCAGCAAGGCACAAGGTAGCTTTAGTAGCGGCTCTGCCACGCCTATTGGTGGTTTCGATGGTCTTACCTTGACACCCACCACTGGGCTTGAAAGGGACTTCGAGGGTGTGGGAGGATGGAGATTAGATAGCGTGGATGTCAATGCGGATGCTGCGAACCAACAGTGGTATAGTCTCAACTCGCGGCTCGAACTTCCAGACCGGCGCCATCATTCTAGATCACATAGCGGAGGTGCTATGTTGCCAGGAAATAGCGGATTAGGCCTTTATATGAAGGGCGCGAATGCGTCGACGGCCTATAGTTCAGAAGGACTAAGAATATATGCATCGCCCAACAGCTCAAGATCAAGAACACCAACAAGTAGCAGGCCACGTAGCTTCACCAAGGTCGACGATAACGAATATTTCCCCATAGTAGAAAGGAAGCACGCCAAAAATGGTCGGTGTTAAGAATGAAGGGAAGGATACGACACGTTTGAGAGTTATGAACACAAATTTTTGCTAGAGATAATCGGTTCATGTGAAAATTGTCTTGCTGGTTGGCGTTTAGTAAAAACTTTTACGTATGGGTTCGTGGGGGGAGTCAGGAGTGCAGTCTCAAGATCAGAAGTTATAGACAACAGGTTTGATCTTGATTATCCGGCAAAATTGGGATTCGGCGTTGGTTTGTATCACAACTCAAATATGTTTTATAGTGAATTTGTATGTGTATAAGATTCGACATAAGCTGTGGTATTCTAGCAACCAAAAACGCCCAACACCATGCAGAAACTTTCATAATGCTCATCCCACATAAGCGCCTCCTGAGTTGAAGACCTAGCTAAAAAACTAACTAACTCTAGAGCGTTTGCCAAAAATAATTGGCGTAGAAGAAGCGCGAGAACTTCTTGTCCATATTTATAACATGAACATCGCCCTTGCGATCGTTACGCACAATGGCTCTGGAGAACTCGCCGTCCTTTTCATCTCGCTCTAGATCGATTCCTAGGCTTCGATACACCTTTAAGCGTAGTAATACCTCGTCATCGACTGGATCCCTTCTCTTTGCTGCTTCTTCGGGTGATCCTTCCAGTCCCTGTAATTCTAGTTCCTGCAAACGCGCTGCTAGATCGGCTTGTTGGGAAGATAGACGCTCTGCTTCCATCTCTAAGTCGGAGACTGCTTTCGCGATGCGAAATTTCTGGGTATCGAGGCGCGATATCTCGGATGCATGCGCGGATGACGAGTGCGCTGATGTGAGCTCTTCATGTTGTGCCTGAAGTGTGTTGAGGGAACGGCCAAGTTCTAATTTGTTTACCTATGTTAATATGAATTCAATGATTAATTAGATGATAGATAGAAGTATCATACTCTTCAGCGAGGTTTCAGCTTCTTTGATTCGAAGTTCTCGAGCTTGATTTAATGTGGATAGAGAGTCGCTAATGCGTGAAACCGCAAGTTTATCGGGGCCAATATTGAAATTGTTGATTGTATGGTGGATGAGCTAGATGATGTTAGTAATTTGAATTTGTGATATAGCAATAATGGAGTTTCATTACAGTAGCTGGGTCCTCGTCTAGAAGCATCGTGACTGTGTATAATGAATTTATTCCTCTTGTTATAATCGTCAATAAGTCAGGTTATTCCATGTGGTTCTATATGAAGCTAAAAAGTTGAAATGTCGAGAAATGGACAAAACAAACCGCGGTATCACCAGGACGACCTAGCGTAAAATACCTAGGTACAAGTATGTACACACCATGTAACCCCACCTGTTGTTTTGCGTCATTAGCGCCACACATATAGCCCACCTTCCGACAGGTGATGACTTGAGAGCTCCCGCCACATTTGGAGGCTGCCATACTTATTAACTTTGCCGTCGCTAGGACATATTCCCGTCTCAACAATACTCTCATATGTTACCTACGAATACATATCCACTATACAACAAGATACATATACAACTCGAGCGCAAGTCACATACCATATAGTGTGTGCTATTACTACGACTCTCCCTACTTGAGGAAAACCGCATAGTCCGAGCTATACGCTAAAAATCGACCAATACTAACAAGATGACGGCTCTACCTTGTGAGTCTACCTGCCTGTTGCGCTCACCATAACTCGCTCAGGGAATATGAAAATGCTAAACTATATTGTTTTTCTGAATTATAGATGCCGTAGATGCGGAAAGGTACAATTCCCTATTATTATTCCCCCGCTTTGACTCGTCAGCTAATTTTTATTCGGATAGCCCGCTGAAGGATGCCGAACTCCAAACATTGCGCGCACAATATGAGAAAGAGGGCGAGATGGCCGGGATCCAAACAAAATTCAACTATGCATGGGTGCGTCTATCTACAACTTTTCGCAAGAGCTACTTCGCAGTATACTTATTATCTTCCGTAGGGCCTAATCAAGTCGAATACTCGAAGCGATCAGCAGCTAGGTGTACGTCTCCTCTCGGACATATTTCGAGTGTCGCCCGACCGCCGACGTGAATGTCTCTACTACTTAGCACTAGCCAACTTCAAGCTTGGAAACTATGGGGAGGCAAGACGCTATAATGATTTGTTGCTGGATAAGGAACCTGCCAATCATCAAGCGGCAGACCTGCGCAGATTGATCGACGACAAGGTAACAAAAGAGGGCCTAATGGGTGTTGCGATTATAAGCGGTGTCGCTATTGCGGCTGGCGTGGTTGGTGGAATCTTGTTCCGTGGCAAGAGGCGGTAGAAGCTTAGCGAAAGCCTCCGTAGGGAAAGCTCGGTAAAACGATAGATCACCGTAAGAGGTTGCTAATACGGTTGTATTAAACTGATGGCATTTTAACGGCTGGTATCGGGGAGCCGTATCCCTATCAATATATATTATGGTAGTCTGCCTAAGGCGTAGGTGTAATCCTAGGCCGTCGAGGCAAGGGCACGGTTTTACTGAAGCACTGGTGTTTGGGATCTAGCGTCGTGGCATTATGCTACAGTACGAGTATGTCGATTTATATATAAATCACTCAGCTCTACTTTTGATCGGTGCCAAATTCGTCGCCCTTACAAAGAGGAATTGGTAGTTTGCGTAGTGTTGATGTTGGTGATATGTAAGACGACCTCGCGCGACCCTTTCTTCAACGAAATGTAACCAACTCTAAGGGGTTAGAATTAGAAATTATCTACATAGGTAGATTTACACCTGACTCACTGACAACCAAGTATTACAAGTAAGGGGTCTAGATAAATCAGTACAATATTTAAAGCAAACGGCCTTGACTTCTGATGATGCTGGAAGAGTCTGGGTATGTATCTACGTACCTACGTATGTACTAAGGGCATTATGGTTACGTAATCAAACTCCCATGAAATGTGGCTGTTAAGTACCGCGGTACCCGGTGTGAGGACTTGCCCCGCGGTACGTGTTTAGTACTTAGGTACATGTATGTGTAGGTGAAGATTAAACTTTAGGTAAAATACCTATCCACCTGTAAATGACGAAAGGAACCCGAGCAGCTGGCCGTTACTAACCAGTCAGTCACTTTAACATTAATCTTAAGCTTCTTGCAGGCGCATTATTTAACACCAAGCGCCATTAAAGCACAAAGACCTTTTCGACTAGTAATATAAATAATAATCACTTCCCATCATTGGATGATTGCCACGGAAGCTAGAGCAAGGAAACGCTTGGGGATTCTAGCAGGATAACCTTTGGTACACATGAGCTTCAAATCTCAAACCTTCTAAACTTTCTCGTGGGAGGTCAAACATTTAAGCTTCCTTTTTCCAATACCTCTTGGAAGTTCCCTTTGCCGTCAAACTGCCAACATACACAGGTTCGACACTACTTGTGTGATCTTCCGTGACATCCGCTGACGTATTCACAGTTCGTGCTTGACTACGAGGTGCGCCACGCCACAGTTAATACCTTACAATACGACTCATCCAAATTGTTCAGCTGCTAACTAACGTATAACAGCTGCCGCGAGCCTACCTTTGATATATTTCTTACTGTTGCATTTCGTACACAAACTCTGGGTCCAAAATCTGCCTTGCCGGGTATATGATCAACCTAACATTGCGGCTTGCATAACAATCTACCATATCGGAACTTCAAACACCCCACGTCAGCCTCATCCAACCTCGTCAATTCAACCGACTTCATTACTTTAGTCGCCACTCTCCTAATCAACCTAAGCTCGTTTCGCCTGGATACGATAACCTCGAAGGATTCAGAATCGCCAAGCTATCGATACGTCTATCCTACCCTTTTGATTTGTCATTCTGGCGTTCCGAGCCCTTCGAGCAGCCGGCCTAGCTATTGGCCTCGGAGTCACTGCCCTCGTCGCCTATCAACAGTCTAGACAGGGCCAGATGGCGTCTAGAAACCACCATTTAGACGCGACGGGCGATCGCGAGGTAGTCTTCTGCCATAGCTGCAGTAACGAGTGGTACCGAGATCAACGCCCGAATACTTTGGAATGCCCCCGGTGCCACAGCGATATCACAGAGATAGTATGTTGGTTTGAAACATTATGTCCGAGCATCCCTACTAATTACCGAGTAGGTTTTGCCTGAGAGCGATCCTCGTAATCTGGACGATAACGACTCGCTACCTGATTTCGGGCTGCATCGCCGCCTTCATCATCCTCACTTCGATTCTGATGAAGATCCTGACGAGGATGACATTGAGGAACACCTACTTCGCGGTCCTGGGGGCTTTTATGGCCACCGATCTATATTCCGGTCCCCAGATAGCCAAGGCCTTAGGACCGCCCCCCGAACGGCTCCCGGGAATACCGACCAGATCATGCGCAGATTCACCGAAATGATATCAGATATAGGAGGAAATCCCTCGATTGGTCGGTCCGGTCCAGCCACACTATTCGGAGATAGTCAAGCCCCGCGAGTTACGCTTCAGAGATTTTCTGGTCCCGGCTTCACCGGCGGTGTTAGTAGTGTTACCTTTACGTCCAGTTCCTCACGGGCTCGCCCCGATCCTAGCCACGGACCTGGATTAGGTCCTGAAGACCCGTTTCAAAGGTAAGGCTTCCTTTCCTAACTCAGCCCGGAGTATTCCAGGGTTTATATTACATTTATATAACACATTATATATATTGGGATTAGCTAATATATATATGACAGGGTCTTTGGGAATATAATGGGAGACCTAGGTCCTCCTCCTATGGGTCGTGACTCTCCAAATGGACCAAACCAAGCTGGTAGAGAGGGAAATCCCCGCCAGCCAGCAGATTTTTCGTTAGCTCTAAGTCAACTAATCGCGAGTCTCATAAATCCTCACACGGTTCATGGCGACGCGGTTTATTCTCAGGAGGCACTAGACCGCATCATCACGAGTCTCATGGAGGCAAACCCGCAGTCAAATGCGCCAGCACCTGCTTCGGAGGAGGCCATTGCAAATCTACCAAAGAAGAAGTTAGACGAGGCGATGCTAGGGCCTGAATTGAAAGGCGAATGCACTATATGTATCGACGAGGTGAAAGTGGGGGATGAAGCTGTTGTGCTACCGTGTAAGCACTGGTTTCACGAACAGTGCGTCGTCTTATGGTTGAAACAACACAACACATGTCCTATCTGCCGCGCGTCTATCGATGGCGAGGCTGCTGGTCGTCCCGTTAATGCGGCCTCAGATGCACAGCCTGGTCCGTCTGGTACTTCGTCTCAAAGACGGGATAATGCTCCGCCAATCAGTCGCCTGAGATCTGATCAGACTAATTCTTCAAGCCGGACGTCAACATTTAGACGAGACTCGAACTCGCCCCCGACGCACTCTGGAACGGCCTCAGCTAGGGTTAGAAGCCCTTCCCCTTCTAGCCGTCGTTCGGCGCAAAGCGATAGGACACGTGATGGGAGAGGTTCTATTGGAGGCCCATTTCATTGGATCAGGGACCAATTCAGAGGAGACAGACGCCAGTAAATATATACTTGCTCGATCCTTTCAGCCTTTCGGAGTCTTTTACTGCGTTCGGAATGAAGCATTTTGACATTGTTTGGTGGTAAGCCAAAACACAACAGCGCAGGTTTAGCGAGGATCATAGTATCCTAAATTTTATGAAGCTCCACGAAAAGGCTACGATCTTATGAATCATGTGGCCGGACTCTTTTACCATAGGAATGGCATGTCTATTGGGTTAGATCTGGGTTCAGGGGTCGCTCAGATGACATCCCAGTATCTTTGTGCGGTTCCTCTCCGATGGATCCTTTCTTTTAGGGGCTTTTCAATTACCCAGGCCAATAGATAATGAAGGTTACTTGAGAATTGTGAAGTATACAGGCCTGGTAAGGAGGTTTGGGAACGAGACTATTGTCCACACGGCCTTCGGGGTAGCAAAAGTGGATCAGGGGCCTTCACTGAGTTAATAGATCTCCACGTTCATGAGCAATTCTGCGATGAATTACCACAACACAAGTCTGCATTAAGAAGTCTTTGTCCACCTTAGTAATATGACATGATTATTTTCGTGACTTTGTATTCTATACTATCTATAGAGTTAGTTTGTCTACATTTTCCTTTAACAAATTATTAATTAATTAGGTAATTCCTTCACAATACTATAATGTGGAATATCCGAAACACTAGGGGGCCAGATCATCTAAGAAAATGTTCAACGACATAATGGGATTGATTCTTCGTATAATGGAGTTGTCGAGTCTTTACGTCTCATGTACAATAGATGAAAATGTTATTCATAGTGTACGAATGGCATTATTCCATAATGTCGGAATCAATCGAGGCTTAGCGTGTTTCAGCGCTACGGGTGTCTTTCATTCATTGTCTTCGATACCTTTATAACTGGTCTGCATTTCGCCCTGAAAGACGCGAAATGTTTTCTTGATTTAGGCAGGCGATGAGTAGTAAGCGGTCATCATGCTGTGAGCTATTCATTGTCTGCCTTCTTGTATATATTATCAACTACCTTATATATATGGGACGGGTTTCGTTGATTTTTTATTTTTACTGGACGAAGGATATAGTAGGTATGGCGCAAGCGGAGTCCTAATAATACCTACGTCGAACGTATACGATTAATAACGAAGAACGAAGGGTGAATGAAGGGGTACTCTAGACATCCACACGTTATAGATGTGTATAAGGTGTTTAAGTGTGTAGATATCTCGGAGAGTATAAACAGGCTCACTGGACATTACGAATTCATCATCACGGCCAACTAAGAATGAAGAAAGCCTTACAAGTATATAAGTAACAAAAGGACAAGAGAGTTTGGGAAACAGATTTTTTTTTATTAGTTTTCTATGGATTTTCTTAAACTTGGCTTGGTAAGTTAACACAGTTCCAGCTGATTATACTCACCAGAAAGCCAGAACAATAACAGAAGAGAACAATAAAGAACAAGGAACAATGCCTTGAAGATTTATGGGAATAGGTTTGCATAAGAGTCCAGCTCTCGGACCTTAACTTATCTCTCAGTACTCACTTAATGACTTCTAATAGCAACGTATTAAGGTCTGTTGGTGGCTAATATTATAGAGTCGTACGTCATGTCTTCGAGTATCTTACCAACGAGCGTAGAGATACAATAGCGCGCCAGGCCAGGATTACAGGTCGGTTTACTAAGTTAAGGGATTGCCTCTCAGGACTGCCCTGGCACGATAACGTACGATATTACCTTGTCATAGTCGAGGATGAGTAGAAAGAGTAGGTCCAGGTACGTGCTCACCTTTCCACCGAGACAAAGTTGTCTCGACCTTACGGCCGGCACAGCTGCCGGTACGGATACGCGATCTGCCGAACGATAATCGGCGTAAAGGTATCGAGGGAAATGTCAAAGTCAGGAGCGTTAGCAGTCGGATTGCTACTATAGTAAAAGCGCCCATCATGTCCCAGGAAGTAGTACCGATCGCGTATGTAGATAATGCGAGCCAGAATCCCCGGACGGAGATCCCACTGCCCGCGGGTGATATACACGCCGTCGCGCTCGGCCAGCTCGTGCAGGATCCGGGAGGATACCCTCTCGCCGTTCTGCTGCGCCAGCGTCACTCGCTGGCGGATCTCCTCGACGGGGAGGCTGTGGCCTTGACTGTGCGTGAATCGGTCTCGCTGCAGCCGCAATTCCTGTCGTCGCCGGTAGCGCGCGGCTTCTCGGCGCTCCCACTCTCTCCGAGTTATGCCTGTGCGCAGGCCTATCATTCTGGCGATGAAGGCGAAGGTTGCATGTGCGACGCCGTTTTCGAACGGGCGGCGGCGGCGGGTCGAGCCAGATCGAGATTGAGATCGAGGCATGATTACGGATAGGAGGTAAAGGGTTGTAGTAAGTCCTTCGTGAAGTTTTTTATTTTCTTTCGTACAAGTGTGCTTTTCTGGTTTGGTGTTGGGGATAGGGGTATGGTTGATGATGTTATCGTGTTATGATGATGGAAATAAAACTCTATGGAGAGGAATATGCCCACGTATATATAGACGAGGAAACGTAACAGGCACATCATCGTTATTCTGGAAACTGGAGATTGTTTTTGGAGGAGAGGGTTTGTTGCTAACATGGTGGGTGTTTCTTGGCTTCAGCTGTGGTAGCGGACAATGGCGTTGTGGGGGGGTTGATACCTATACGGTGAAAGGGGACAAAGGATTGTTTAGGAACAATCTTCTATACGCTGTGTGTATATTGTGTGGACACCCCCCTAATTTTCGAAGCGTACCTTTCTTGGGCAACTTTGAACTGGTATCTGGTTCTTTACGACGGGGGTTGCTATTTCATTCGTAGGGTATATATTTACCTATGCGAGGCCGAGGGTATCTTATTGACTAAGGAATAAGTCATAAGGGGAGTTTGGGCTATAGATAATTTCCTACTTACTCTAAGGAATGTGTACACTCCTACAAAGGGTGGTAATAGAGAACTATAACCATAAGGGGGTATTATGTCCTATCACTATACCGAGGAGGTATATTTAAAAGCTACGGTCTATTTACAATCCCTATTGGCACAGCAAATTTACGGCGACGGTTAACCTTCTTGTATTATGAAGTCAAGAAGAGAGAGGTAATACTCTGTAACCTCAAGAGCAAGAGCCCATCTAACTACTACCTATTCGAATCCCAGCGACGCAATCAACGTTATTGAGTGCCTCAGCCGTTACTACCCTCCCTCTAAAAAGGAAACCTTTTTCCTACCTCGAGGTTTTACTTGGCTTCGAATACAAGGCTCGATGGAGTGGATTGTGATTTCTTCCTAGTGGGAAGAAGGATGACAAAGAAAAACATTTCTCTTAGACACTCCTTTACTTCATATGGTCTCCGGTAAGGCGAAGGTGCGAAGGTTTGGCCTTTCAATTTTACATCTTACCACTTACATGATAAATCTCGTTCGTTTACGGCCGATATCTAGTAGGCCTAATTTCTGCTACTTTTAAGTTTTTTGGGTCTTCTAGTGAACACCACATCTCTAAGGCTACTTATCCTCTCCAATTATTTCATGAAATTTATAGATGTTAATATGAGTATTAAACTCTTGAAGATCAATATAAAATCCTACGGCAAGCACATTGTTCACTTGTGAAAGGATCTTAAATGTTTAGGGAAAAAATATTAATTCATATGAAAAAGATAATAATTAAGTACCTATAGGTTAGATATCTAACCTAACGTCTTCCTCCAAAAATTGCCATCAAGGCATTACACCAAACTGGTTCATCCCTAGTGAGGTTTCCAGCTCTTAGCAAGCAAGCAAGCAGCTAGTATCGTAGGGTTGTTGTGGAAATACTAACTCCCTCACTTCTTAGTGGCGGTACTTTCTGCGGGACTGGTGCTTTCACCTTTCCCCCGCAGTATCTTTGGACCAGTGGAAGTAGCCGTAGTGGCAGCTGCTGTGCTGGGTACTGGCTTCCATCCGCCATTTTCTAACTTCCATCCTTTGGACGAATCTTCGCCTGCCATTTTTTTTGGTGGGGAGGGTATGCTAAAGGGGAAGGTGATCCGATGTGGTATGTGATGTTTGTTGGGGGGTGGTTTGTGAGGTTGTGGTGGTGGTGTTATTCCAGAGGTTAGAGGCTAGGTTAGAGGTCTACCTAAAAGTTTATATAGAACTCTGCGCGAAGCAATATTTTTGATTTCTCTATCTAGGAAGCTTTAGTGAGATGATTTATATTACAACAAACGTTATTTCTAAATCAATTGAATGGAGTGGGTAGAGAGTAGCTGCAAAGTCACAGATATATCTATAGACTATGTCGTAACTTTTCATGAGGCGAACCTAACAAGTACGGAAGCAACTTCGTTGTTCTCAAAGTAACTAGTTAACCCTATACTATGGAAGCCAGTGACTATACATGCTAGGAGCATCGTTTCTTGCAGATGTTGCATCGAGAATACTGATAAGACCTGGGAGAGTGCGAGTTCAAATTCAAATCGAAATATCAAGTAGTATTGAATTTTAGTTCAGTTCATTTGGTGAATAGGGCCTAAGTCAACAAGAGAGAGCGATCTCTTGGAAATATCTCTGTATATTGTCTTTGTAACTGACATAGGAATTATGGGGTGATTTTCATACAATAATTATACAATAATCATACTATAGACATTGGTGACATATACAATCAAGACACTGAAGTATGCACATTATCATAGCCTTTTAGTATAACTATGTCTACAATAAAGAAAAGGGGTAAGTATAAGCCACAACGTGGCTATGTAAATATGTGATGACTAATTAAAGAATCACCCCCTATTCAACCCAACCTTTGGGGTCTTCCATATTGGGTCATGCTTCCAGCTTGCAGGGACTGCATATAATTACAATCAATATGGTAGTATTGCATATTACCCTGGACGGTCCGTATCCCTTATTTCTTGATTCTCGACTATATGATCCCAACGATAAATTGATTAGGCAATATATCCCCGTATGATTAAGAATAATTATTCATCTTCTATAAATACTTCTATAAATACGCGTATCGTACTGACTTACACGTGTAGTCAAAAAAAGCCTCTCGGAAGATCGGCAGAGATGTAGATGATAAACTCATATATGTAGAAGTACCTGGCTGTTAAGAAATATTGATTGTGTAAGCTGGTGCTAGTGACGATATGTCCCATGCAACAACAGCCCACTCACTGCCTCCTCCAATCAGTCTCGAACATTTCCTGTCAGATATCATGAATAAGTGCGTCGCCTCGACCTTCTTTTCGAATTCACCAAGCCACTATGCTGCACTCCAGCTTTATATTACTGCTTGATGATACCCCCGTAAGCAGCCGCCTCGGGATCAGCCAATGCGCGCGTTTTTTCGGTCGAATTCGAGCGTCTAGAAAGATGCAGGAAGCACCACACAATGCAGGCTTGTCTTACTCTTGCTTGAGCAAGCACGATTTAATATTAAAGTTGGTATTGCTGGCGTAATCTGAGGGTGGAGGTTGAGATAGTCTCCAACGCCGCCACTCGGAAGCCCAACCAGAATGCACGTACGGTCAGCAGGGGAGGGCGGGATGCATCAGCATTGACGTCTATACCTTGGCCCTGCCCCCCGGAGTCGATCGATCGCGGAAGCCTAGCCTTGTCGGATACCAGCGATAGTAGTGCTCACGGTTAATCTGAGCGGACTACCCCGGACTAGGGGTTGAAACAGTTCGTCGCGGCCCAACGAGGGATTTCACATCCCTCCCAACTTGCTACCAACACCTTGGACCGGCCTCGGCTGCTAATATGTTACTGGTTCATTCGTAGGCTATCTTACTTGCATTCTCTTGGGCAGGGATCGCTGTTAAGCTTCCGATGGATCGCTCTATTATCCGATGTGCTGGGAGTTGATATCTCTACCCCGATGCATCATCCTGTAGCCGCGCACCAATGATCGCCGCGGGTCGAGAAGAACCGTTCGCCCACACTAACGGCATACCATAACCATAATCTTCATTAAAGTAGATATTGGTATACGAAGTGAGCTGTCACTCTTAACGTGATTGGATGTTATTTGTCTATGAATCATCCTTGAGCTATTCGCAAGTGTCGCAAGTGTTACAAGTAGAGGTCCTGAATTGTATTAGAAGATATTGCTATAGTTACCTGCTTCTAAATCACGGTCCCGAGATGGATATGTTGGAAACCCTGTACCGAACTTTAAGCTGGATCTTGCATAACGTAGTTGGATCCTCTTAGACATGGATTCTATGAAGTTTCCCTCTAGTTGTCTGCTTAGACTTTTATGAGAATTCAATTGGTGGATAGTCTATCTGTTGGCCAACTTGGATTAAATCATCTAGTTAAGACAAGTGAAATACTCCAAGTCGAGTTAAGTAGGTCGAGATCGAGCTCGAGCACTGATGAGTAATGAGGTACTCTCTTCTGGCTCTGACTATTAGGTTGATATGCTACCCCTGAACCCTCTGTGACTTTAATACGCTTATGCAAAGGTATCTGACTGTCTAACGATCAATAGAATTGTCCTAGTTGGCATATTCCAACTAGAGCACCAGTCATCCTATGCTCCATAGCCGTGCACTAGGTTGTCTCAGGGTAAATATTAGACTCGTTAGGTAGATAGTTCCTTCGCGCTTCCGAATGTTAATGGTTTCATGATAATGGTCATCGTAACCATCGCATTAGAATGTTAAGGCGCAGGGGATCATAATGAAACCACCTGGTAAGAGTTGTCTTGCCCCCAGAATCCATGGAACCCGCAAACTATTCCAGATCTTGCTAACGTCTTACCTTCACACATTATTCATCGGACCCCGAACGGCCGAGCATACCAGATAGACGCATTCACCGCCGTCGTGGCAAAAGGGCATAGATGGAACCATCGCTGTCTCACACCCTCTTCATGACCAATTCCTTCCAAACTAGGAAGACTCCTGGCAGTTCGAAATATTCGGTATTTATTAGAGGCGTTATCGTATGGTCTTGAATCATGACTGCATCAATACCGGAAGCACAATATGGTTACACAGTGGTGAAATTTGGCGTTGAGGGTCGTCTATAGGACGTAGAGATTTCAAGTTGTACATAATAGGGCGCCATAACGGCGAAATATCGGAGCTGAAGTTCTATTGAGGACTCTCTGGAAGGCGGCAATCTCCATTCATTGAATTGAGTTATGGCGATCAGACAGACGATGGTCTTCTTGCGAGGTTGGGCTTGGCCAGTAGTTGTATGCAGCTCATCCACTTCTCCATTTCGAATATAGAGGCCCCCAACTCCGCACTTAATTGAAGGCGACGTTGTAACTTGACTGGGGTAGCATAATGCGATCGGTCAAAAGCTGCGAAGCTGTTTAGAATTGACGAACAAGCTTTGACTTGGAAGAAAATCTCTTATTCGGCATATAATATCGGTGGTTTGTTTTTAGAACGCTGAGTAATGTCTATCTCTTTTATTATTCGTCGATGGCACCATGTTTAGTCAACCCGACAAATGCAAAAGAGATGCAAGCGGCCTGACGCAACTCCAAAATAGGTAGCCCGAGTTTACCATGAGGTCGGCTCACTACCAGACCCTCGGGGACGAATCCATTGGTTCCTTAGTGCTTAGTACCTGCGAGGCTAATACGATCCCTATAGCAATATAGCCAGACAAAGTGACGGGATTTGACCAGGCTGACGAGCAAAGCCCGTTAACAAAGAGTCGAAAGGCTCGAGAATAACTCTAGAAAACTGTGCCTGTCAGATTCAGTCGTTCCACATAGTCGCCTGCATACGATTTGTACTTCTTCATCCATGACATGCATGACTAAGGTAGCAACCAAGTCTCTACATATGTAGTATCTTAGCTTATGGAATTAAGTCGCATGGAATCGGGATGCAGGTTGGGGGCGGCATCTAATGGAAATCTTACTAATTATCTTAATAGAAAAGGTCAGAACTTAAGCCGTGGATCTGTAGGACAAGGCTTGCGCCCTATCACATTACGACGCCCTCCAATAAGTATTGACGTAATCTCGTTCTAGACTAGGTTAGCACGAGGGTAACTTGATTCAACCCCCAAGATTGGATGTTGGACTCCTGGGGGGGAGGGGGCCGTTTCCGCCTAGAGTTACCTAACTAGAATATGTTGTAAATGAACGACATCGGTGTTTCGTTTGTCGTTGAATATTCTGCCAAGTTCTACTAATCTTTACTTTGACGACAAGATGAACACCTATATCTCCGATCACCGAGTAACAATAACCCGAGTAACGATAACTCGGCCGGTGATAACCAAACGGGTAACATGTAACATTCATCCTATGTAGTCGTTCCGGCTTAGCCGAGGGATACCATAAATTACCACATATTACCAAAAGCCATAATGTTGAGTTGTTTGCTCACGATACTAATAAAACGCCAAATATTTGGAATGGCGACTGATAAACAGGCCCATGCTGTCATCCAGTTAGTAGTTAGTCAGTCGATCAGTTAGTCAGTTAGTCAGTCAGCGCGAGTTCTCGGCATTTCTAATCGAAGCGGCGTGCCTACATACAGGTTCATATCGCCCTCCGAATTTGCGACTTGTCATCCATGATCCATTAAAGATCCCTACCCATTTCCACCGTTTCCTACTCCGCGGGCTGACCCCTGTCAACGCGGCACCCCCTCGGCACCTAAAGAGCTTAGCTAGACCGCCTGCGGGGGGGGGGGAATCCATTAGGTATCCAATTAATGGGCTGTAGTTGTACAGTACCTTGAAGTTACATTCATTAACTAGTGTAATACACCGACATGCGTAACTCAACTTACCTACTTGCGCTATGTATCGTGGTCAGAAGTATCTTATTACTCGATGCAGACATACAAGTACGAACAGGCCAAGGCTTATTATTTCATGTATGCATACACCGGTCGTGACGTGACGTCCCAAGAACTGCAGCAAGTGAGCCAAGGAACTGGGCGAAGCAAGCTATGCGTTATTCTACCTAATGTATGAGTTTTGTATCGGTTGTATTATACAGTACGGTATAATGATACAAAGCCCGTAACTATTGTGTATATAATAACATGTATTTAGGTAGCTCACCACAAATACATAAATTTGGTAAGGAGGCGAGGTTAAATACATAATATACTTGGGGTGTGTATGTGTGTGTCAACTGACATATCTAATATGATAACTACATTAAGTATGATACTCTTTTTAACCTTGTTATTCATCTCTATTCCTTATTATTCCTTATTCCTACAATAGCTTTAAACTACAACCTAACTTTAAACTTTTACCGTTAAATCGTGCCGAACTCTTCCCAGTCTTTTCCCAAATCGAATTCCCCCAGTCGATCCTCTTCGATCCCCAATTTAATTTTTTAAATTCCTCGAAGAACGGGAACAAAAATAAAAAGTCTTGGCTTCTTTCCTCAATTGTTACTTTGTGTGTTTCTTTATATCCATCCATTCCCAATTTCCGCCAACACCCCAACCTTGTCTAATCGATCAAGCCTCATTAGACGATCGGCTCTTATTCCCGGATGCGCCACCTGCAGTTCTGTGTTCAGCCTCAATTGAATCCTCCCGGGCAGATTGCAGCCATTGCAGCATAGCAATACCACGCGCCCAAGACCAAAGAGACAAGAGGCAACGCGCATGTCGTCATCTCAAGTTCCGACGGATTTGTTGTACGGCAGTGGAGGATACTCTGGAAACTCTGCCAATTCCGCTGTTTCCGCAACCTCTGCTTTATCGCCAATTACAATACTTACACCGACCTCAGCGAGTACACTCTACACTTCGCCCGATTCGACAACTCAGTCTTTTTTCGGCCCTAAGTCTGAACCTGAAGATGGCGACGGCACGAGCAGCGGAGGTAGCGTCACCGCCGTCCCCCCGTTCTCCGAACCCCTAAAGAAGAAACAGAAGCGCAACAAACCAACGCTATCGTGTTATGAATGTGTTGAACGAAAGACAAAGGCAAGTAAATACTGCAATTCTCACAATTAAATAAAACAATCCTCCGAAGCCACGTTCTGCATCTAGCCGGTGTTAGACAAAATTGATTTCCTTTTTCCGACGGTTGCGTTAGTATCACGTAGCACTACGGAGAAATAATATGCATCAAATTACTTAAAATTTTATGCTTTTTTTCTTCTTCTTTTCTTTTATCCCCCATTGACTAGGTCATATCTCGGGAGAGAAAATGATAACAACGGGAAACTAACGACTAGATTATAAGCCGTTGTTGAAATGAGTTTCTATAAAAGAGGAGGAATAGCAGTATAACGGTCAAGGCAATACCTCAGGTTATAGAGGAACTTCGACAGAGCATCAGCATGCGTTGTGTTGGAACCGAAACTAGCGTGACTTAGAAGAATTACTTTTCTGCCTTTAGTCGACTGCTATGGTTCTACGTCCGCAGCTACTAACATGTCCGGCTTCGACTTTAGTGCGATCGAGGTAGACCTCACTGTTTAGCTTGTAAGCATACTTACAATATTCGATCCTCTTACACGATCTTATGTTTACGAGACCCCGTCAGGTATAAAACGACAAACGGAATGCAAATATGCGCACGTGGCAAACCTTCTCGAGTAAGCCGTTACTGTTTAGAAATAGTTTAACTAGTTCAAAGGAGATAACGCGACTAACAAGTCCCAGAGAGACATCACGGTCAGCTACCAACGGCCGTAGGATGACGAAACCACCGAAGAAGAAGGTGACGATAAGTGGGATGAGACCGTCGATTCCAAATATAGCAGATAGAGGTATTCCCATCAGTCGGATGACATCTCGTGGGTCCGTCGCACTGTCAACGGGGCTCCTCTCTAACGTTTCTCTATCCCACCCAACAGCATCCAATGTCTTTGGGGTAGGCTCAGAACACCCTTTTGCCAACTACTGGACTTGCGAGGGCGGACTCCCCGAGGTTATCGGGGTTCTACCCGACAAGTTGCAGACCGATATCCTCATTAGCCAGTACTACGACTGCGTGGACCCGGTCTATCCTATGATCGACCGCCATACGTTCTATCTCGAGTACGAGCACTTCTGGTCTTTACGAGATTCCGAGAAGACCGATGCCGCTTTCGTAGGCTTGCTATTTACTATGATGGCTCTGGGAACGCAATTCGTGATGACGACGAATCCTAAAGACCGCAAGCAAACTGCCGAGTTCTACTCCTCGGCAGGAAATCAGGCGTTGCGTATGTCCTCTTATTTAAATACGGCTTCATTACGATCTGTTCAAGCTATGGTTTTGGTTGGCTATTTCTTGATAAATGACAATCATGCGTCAGATGGTTGGGCTTTTTCGGGTTTATTATGTACGTGTACCCCTTAATTGCCCCCCCTGACATTCCCCCCCTTGCGCTCTCAAATAGGGGTTGCGATCCTCTATTAAGAATGATTAGGAAAACCTCAAGCTTGTTCAGCAGCGCCTATACCTCAAAAAGGGGTTACGCCGGGGTATTACACAGAAAAACACAAACGGAGAATTTACTAACTCTAAGCGTTACAGTGAGACAAGCTTATGCAATGGGTCTGCATAGGGATCCAAATATAGGTAGGCCGAGGTAGCTATTAATAACGGTGCACTCCGAGAAGCTGATGCAAAACTCCTACCAGTGGTCCCCGGCGCAAGCGAATTCGAAAAGCAGCAACGGCGCAAGTTGTGGCAAGCCGTCCTCGTCCAGGACACCTTTCTAACGGTACTACTCTCGCTACCCCCCAACGCCACGCACACGGACGTCAAAGTCGAGGACTTCGTCGACGACATATCCGGGTTCGGCGAGTCGAACCCGATCGACACGGCATACATCCGCGGGTCCTGGATGCTGGCAAACCTAGTCCAGGAAACCATCTCCAGCCCGCGCTCCCTCGACGTGCCCATCTGCTCCACGCAGCGGCAGAAGTCGAAACTAGTGGCGGACTTCCGCGCCGTCTACCGCTCGTTCCCCGACGTGTTCCGGTCGTGGGACCAGGAGAGCATCGCGCAGCTCGCGTGCACGAACAAGCGCGTCGTGCGGCAGACGCTGTTTCTCGGCAGCAATTACTACCACAATCTCATGCTCGTGCACGCCTCCGAGAGCCCCGACGTCCCTGTTAACATCCGCGCGACGCTCGAGGCCGCGCACGAGGCTATCACGTGTTTTTTCGTGCTGTGCACGCTGTTCGACCCCGAGGCCAGGGTGTGGTGGGTTTTTCACCATAGGGCGTTTTTGGAGGCCCTGTGTATAGGGAGTGTGCTGCGCGAGGCGGGGAGGGATCCGGCGACTGCGGATCAGTTCTTGAGGGATCCGCTGTTTGCGAGGGCGAGGGCTGATATAAGTATGTTTTCTCTCCCTGGATATAATCTCAGCTGCTCTTTTTTTTTATACACTTGAATGCTAACTAACGGCTTCCTAGCGCGTATGGTCCAGATCATGAGGATGATGGCGGATGGCGAGTGGGGCTCTGATGACGCGAGGACGAGGGTGGCGGTTTTGAGCGAGTTCTTGTAGATATTAAGGAGGTAGGATGTAGGAGGTAGTTGTGAAGATTGGTGGTGGTGGTGGGAGTGAAACTTGTATATAGACTCTAATGCACATTATGATCACTGTACCTGGTATATAATCGTCGTTTTGCAATAAATCCGACGTGTTGGTATTATAGTATATGTTGTTTTCTAGGCGGGCATTTAATGATCTCTTTTGACGTGGCGTATTGTGAATTATTATCAGTCGTAAGGGACATATCTTGGTAACCCCTTGATGAGTACAATGGCTTACCTTTTAAGAAATGAGATCCAACTATAGTTTTTGACTAACATGTCTATATGGTTAAGTTGATAGGAGTTAGGCCTGGTCTTAACATGATGCCCGTATAGTATTTAATTCATCTTGAAGATACTTAAAGGAGGTGGGGGTTCGTGAGTAAAGTAGTAGGTGTATCGTTTTACAACGAGGGAGTATAGCTAATTCGTCTTATCTGTAGAATGAGGTACATATAATAATACATAGCTGCTAGACAGCAATATCTAGACCTGCTACCATTACTAAGTAGAAGTTTTAGAAACTGTTGTTACTGATATTGATTAGTTATTTACGAATTATATTAATTTCGAAGTCGAGACGTGAATGTAGATCCTAGAGCTACGGTAACTAAGTCCTGACTTAGGCACTTATCGCCTCCGTACGCACGTGTAAACAATAACTAGATCCTATCCCAACCCTAATTAATCAACGATGTCACCACTATTCTAGGGGTCACATGAACATCCATCTCATGTATGTACCTTATTAGGTACTAGTGATGTAATAGACAAGAGACAGCACTAAGGGTTTATTAGACATCATCTACCCAATTTAATCAGCATAAGCCCTCAAGCCCGTAAAGGGGTGTCCGATAGGTATCTCGGATTTACTACTCGCCTCAAGCATAGCGGCATCACTGCTCCTAGAGAAACGAGTCAAGTGATACAGAGAAAGACTAGTCGAATAGATGGACCCTGTAGAGCTTGATTAACTCAAGTGTCGGTTGGTGCTGACAGCGGGAGTTAGTTTGAATCTATCCAACTGCCATATCATATCTAGTGCATATAATCTGACTACATCTACACTCCTTAGACTTCATCCGACAGTTTAGCGCACGATCCTAGCTTACGTGGATTAATACTGTATTACTACCTAAGACCATTTCCTACCCACGATAATAAGATGGGACACCACCAAGGACGGGTTTGTTTCCAATAAGGAATACATGGTGATCTTGTTGGTAGCTTCTCTTCGTACATGGTTGGATAATTATTCGCTGGGTAACATTTATCATACCAAGAACCACTTAGCGGCCCTTGACAATCTTTTTCCATGCGAGCTAGCTGACTCTTGCTCTCTAGCGGTATAGAATGGGTGGCATTTTAAGTTCCTAGCATACTGTTATACTAAGCATACGATCATTCTATATTAGGCCGGGAAAGATATCTCATCTAAGTAAGGTACATATGTGATCAGTCTTAACGTAGAAGGTTATGGGGAATTTAAAGGGAAATGGTTCGAGAAATGAGATATATTGAAAGAGTAATCTAAGTCAACTATGAACCCATTTCAAAAGCATATAACATAATGTTTCTAATTATCTGTCTATATGTCGAGTGTCTTGTTTAAATAATTGGAACATCACTGTGGATTTTCAACTGTAATAGATATCTCTAGGGAAAAGGGGTTTTGACAACTAATACAACAGACTTAAGTAAAGGAGGCCCGGAGAGTAATCAAAGAGGTTAATCCATAGGCTAGGCAATGATGATAACACAGAACTACACGGACATCGTGAGTGTTTCAACAATAACCCCTCTCCCTGATCTACTCGGTTATGTAGAGATCGTTAGAATCCCACCCCTTCTACGTGCCCGTGTATTCATAAAGCCTACCTAGTCGACACCAACAAGCGTGATATACAGCGTGACGAAGGCGACAGAAACGCCTACTTAATCACGTAGCAGCCCGTCTAACCCCTAACCATCCAACAATAAACCGGACCACGGCACCGAGTCACGCGTCGAACACTTGCTAAGGAGGAAATTGCCCGAACCTCCTTACCAACCGCATCACCAAGCTGCCGGTAGAGATTAAAATCCAAACCAACAGCATGACATCGCGTACTCCCCCCGCGTAAGAATCTCACGTTCGCCATCAATCACATCGACGGGACAGATTTTTATCAATGTACCTGGGGACGACAGCGCATTTAATCAATCAAGCAGCCGATTAATCCTCACCACGCCGCACGGACCGATCTCTGTCATCGGCGCATGCTGATCGCGAACTCACCCACCCACTAACTCACACAAACCTCTCATCTCAGATCTCGGGACGGCCAACCCAGCCGCCTCGGTATTCGCAAAGGCAAGTCCACCGACGTCGACTCTACACCTTCGGTTCGGCCAAGCGGATACCAACCTCCAGGAAGAGCGGAAGCCATCGCTCACCGAACCGAGCCAGACCGAACCAAAACAGCAATTTATTATTATGCTCCGGCCTTCCCTTTAAATCACAGCTGGCTCGAGCGCCGCCTCCCTAATATATACGTGCAATACAAGACCTATAATACGACGTACGGGCCATATAATATACGGTACGCACATACATACATACATACATACATACATACATACATACATACATACATACATACATACATACATAATGAGGCGAAAAAAAGAAAAAAAGGAAAGATGCCCGTGAGCAGATGTGGGTTCACGCAGCATCCATCCATCCATCCATCCAACCTCCTGAACGCTAAACTCCGCGTACTCCGAACATGTACTCCGAACATGTGCGTAGTCCCCCCCTTCCACAACCGAATCTCGGTCAACATCCAGACGGGCCGAATCGGCATCGCGAATCGAATCGAATCGATATTTGCACATTAGATACCTGATATGTGACACGGAGATTTCCTTTTCTGCATGAGCTGAGCAAAGTTCCTCCCTTTACATTTCCATTCCATGTTAGGTTTACTTACTTATTTACTTATCCTCGTATTAACATTATGCAAAATTTCATCTCATCTCATCTCATCTCATCTCATCCATTCATCCAATTAATACGGTGCCCGCATAATGCGGCCGCACTTTGGCTCGCCACCAACGGCCCTTCCCGTCGTTCCCCTTACTTTATTCTGACGGCTCGTGGACAAAGCTTCGATAATTGTGGTTTGTCCGCAGATCACCGACGAAACGTGAAACGTCGATGGGAATCTAGACAACTCAATTCCGAATACAGGAACTTATTCATCAGACATCATAACCATGTATGCAGTACAGTTTAACTAGTTAGATATATTATTAGGCTTCTCGTATGTAGTAGTATCTACCAAGGATTTCCAGCCCCTCCATAACAGCATTAACTGCCGTGTCACCTTTATTCTCCGAAAACCCCCAGCTGCCCATTATGAAAGAGTGGCCGTATATCCGGCATTATTTGGCCCGCCCCCTCCAGATGAAGCTAAAGAAGGGCGCATTGATATAGCCTTGTGTACACACATTTTGTTCGCGGCCGTGAGTCCCGTAAAGTCGTGATAGGCGCAAGTAGGCACCATAGTAGAGTGATCCCAAATGTATTCAAACCCCGTCTGGGCTGCCGATGTTAACGATGTTAAATATCAAAAACTTTCCCCTATATCCAACTCCAAGCACATTTTAAGATTCAAAATATGTGCATGCTTTTATCTGTCCACACCCCGCATGAGTAAATAGAAAACTATATATAATTTTCAAGATAACATCTCATAATTTAGGGCGAAGTATATAGTCCTGTCGCAATAGCATCCAATAAAGCCGTCATTCTCTGTAAGCCAACTCCGTCGCGATGCTGCATGCGAGCAAACAATTTTGAATGGTTGAGATGTGGTTTGTATATACGTAAACGACGGTGGTAGGTAATAGTAGGAGGGAGACTGTTTAATGCGCATGACGCATAACAAAGCAAAGGGACCTCGTCATTCTAAGACGTGGGTCCGTCTATTTGCCCCGTTGGTTTGGAGATCGGCTGGTAGTCATCCATATCCTGTACCCCTTCGTCCTCCACTTCAATAACATTTTGCTTGACAACTTCCTGCTTAGGAGATGTCTTTAATGCCGGCGACCCCATACTCTTCCGCATCGTCGTGGGGCGATAACTCCGGGACTGGATGGGCCAGGGCGAGGCTAGCTCGGGAGTGTTTTCCGTTTCAGAACGTGCTAGTTCCTTGTCGGCAGCCTCCTTCGTCAACGCAAGGCGCGCTTTAATCTTCTCGATCTCTTCGGCGCAATCACCGTCTCGAAGAAATTGATGTGCTCCTTGTTCACACATACCCTGGACGAACTCGAGACCTTTGTCTAGTTCCTCCCAGATATCGCCCCTGTCCTGGAATGCGCCTAGTCCACCATTGAGACCTGATCGAGTCACCCGCGCACTCACCCTACCGGCAACCACGTTTCGTGGTCCCATCTGTCGAGTACTTTTGAAGCGTAGCTTAATATCTTCCGCCGACTCTTCTTTAGCTTGTGTGGCTGTGACGTCGGCGGCGACGGCGATGAGATTATCCCTGGGCTTTAGCTCGCCATTCCCACTACCCGGTCTGTCTTCCTCGTCGTCATCATCAGGCATCTCAATCTCGGCTAAACGCCTGATGCGGGCCACCTTGGCAGCCATCTTGGCTTTACGCATGGCATTGCGCTGCATCGACACGAACTTGACTAACTCCTCAAAGAATGACTGTACGTAGCTGTCGTAGTATACGATGATCATATTTCGTGACCTGTAATTTTGGACGGTGTTCTCGTTGCTCATCATGGATTCGGTCTTCGGCTTCTTCCGAACAACGGCGCGCGCTCGTCGCTGTGCCGTTGCCATGACTTCGTTGGTCTGACGTTGAAGAGAGGTGTTCGATCGTGGCTCACTCACGGGACTCGACGGTACCTCAGCACCGCCATTTAGCTGTCGAGTTTCATTCGGGGCTAGGGGAGGTGGCGTCGAGACGCGTATCGTGTCTAGTATTTGGCCGGTTGCGCCTTCATCCCTCGGTCTTAGAGATTCTGTTGATCCCTTATTCCTAACAGATCGGGCTGAGGACTTGGATTGGTTCTCAGGTAGCATAGCCAGATCCTGCTGGCGCTGATCGATCTGTCCATTGAGCTCCTCGAGACGTTTAAGCCAGTCGGGAATGTTAGTAATTAGGGCTTTCAAGGAATCTGTTGCCATTCTGGATAGATATGAATGTAAATATGTTGTATTTGGTTGTCGATTGAAGCTAAGAAGCAGATATGTGACCGTACCCCGACATTAGACTCCTACTTGGGAGGCAGATGAGTCGGTGAAGAGGTGAACAGGGTAGGCAAAAGGGAGGCTAGGTAGTTGTTAAGTTGATATGCCGCTGGTCATGACATCTAGCCAAGCCCATGCACGATGGGCACCTGAGCTACCTAACACCTAACGAACTCGACGCTGCAATGCTACAATTTAGACCTAACCAGGCCAATTCGACGTCTCGTCTCTCGAATATTAACCAATTAGAATATTGTTTAGTCGGTGCAATATAAACGTCACAAAAACTTGATCAATTGCTCTTCGAATCAAGAGATGGGATGGTTTAATTCAGGCGGATATGGCGGGGAGGAAAAGGAAGGAATCGGATCGAGTGGAAGTAGAGTTGACATCGAAGGAAGATTATGAGAATTGGCAGTTCTGTGGGGTATGGAAATACATATGCTGGTTGGTTTAAAAGCAGCTACGGTACGATTATTTCTGGGCTTGCTTTCCTAGGACCCATCATGTAAGGTAAGGTATCTGGGCATGTACGTTTACTTTTGGTACGTACACTAGATGCCCTTGTACTATATTATTGTACATCTTAGCCGCGGCATGTTAAGTGCCCAAGGAAGCAGGGGACGAATTGTTAGGCTAGTGTAGAGTCTAAGTACGTTAGGTACGTACATACTCGTACATGCTGGTACGAATATACTTGATCGGGACTCCACGGCGAACTGATAATGTACATTATATCTCGTAGGAATATTGTGGAAGTTACCAGGAAGTTAGGTAAGAGGTACCTTACAAGGTACATCTTAAACAAGAATTACACTAGCAGATGCACGACCAGGGCAACCTAGCGGTAAAGAACCCCTGTTCACTGGCGCCCGCCTGCAAGTTCTTCTCTTTTAACGGGTTGATCGGCGACTAATTAACGGGCTGCCGTTCTAGTTTATTAAAAAGCGACTTTGGCCCTCTCTCGAATATGGTCGCTCTCTTATTTTGGACATTCTCTCCTGCCCGTGGTAGTAATTCCTATGGGAGCGGCTGGGAAGAAGCTCACATTTCGAGTTACACGAAATCCGTGAAGGAAGCAAAGCTGTATTGCATTTTGCCACTGTTTCGGCCATCGGTCAGAAAAGGGAACGCTCACATGGCCCGGTGTGGTTTTACGCTTCACAGTAGCCAAGTTGAAGGAGGGTATCAACGTGGCCTTAGTGATTGACCTATCTGAGTAATGTGAACAACTTATTTCTCAAGATGTGTCTCCATTCTAAGAAGTAGATCGGAAGAAGCATTTCTAACTTGAGCTAGCTAGCTAACCTTTACATTTTCATCTAACGTTATTACTTGATATACACTAAAGCTCGTAAGATCGTTGGCAGCTTTGGAGACATACCATTACAATAATGAGTACGTGCCACATGCAGCACGGTCTTCTTTGCAGATTAGAGGCGGGAGACACGCATCCGTTACGGGATTTCATGTAAATAATGAGACCATAGTGGAGAAGACAAGAGAACTCCCATACAAAGTCTTACGACAAGACTTAGATAGACAGAGACCTTTCGGACCCCATCGGAATACGCCACTGCCAAAGGGGGGGATTCTCAGCCTAAGAATAAGCCGGCCGCATCTGCCTTGGATCAACAAGTTGCAGTTGACATCTGGCGATTGGCAGCAACTCGGCACCGGTCACCATCGAGTTCTTTCGTATGGGGTCCATGACAGGTCGCAAAGTTTTGCGCTAGCTAACACGATGCATGTCACTGCACACGCGGGACCGTCTTTAGCGGTTGGACACTACTGTAGTAGACGCTGGGGGCGTAATGTGGTATGAGCGCGAGAGAAGACGGGAATAGCCTTGTGTCGTAGTAGTACTGCACATGTAGCTGCGGCGTAAGATGGAGGGTGACCGGAGATACAGTGCCTAAACAGGATATAACAATGAGTTGGCTTGCATCGCATCGAGAAAGCTTTTCAGAGATCAACGAGACATATCACCTACATTTTACCTTATATGATAGGTTGTTGGCCTTTTGGCCTTGGTATCTTTGGTAGGATATAATTGATAAGAGCTAATAATGCGATGATGATGTTTCGGTCATACGGAGATATATATCTTCTTTGCTATGGTATATCATTCGTACACTAATACATGTGAAACTGAATATCATCTATTAGACTGATTCATACCTATCTATCATACTATAATACTGTACATGTAAATAGGTATCTAGCCCTATGTACTTACGATATTTGCATATGTACATACAGCCTCTTACATCACCTGAGTATTCGTCGTCGTATGTATAAATTATAAAACCGACGCAATTGCCCAATGTGGTTGGGAGCCATGTATAGTTGTCCTTGCATATACATGAATTAAGCGGTGAATATGCATAGTCCATCCTACCGATCGAATTCGTGCCATACATATTCACATTCATATCGGATTGGCTTATGCCTGAAACATGACCTAGCAATACATAAAGTGCATACGCATGGATTACTTCGTTAACTTTTCGCTTCTTCGCGTCAAACCCCGCTCGAAAATCTGAAGCTTCACGTATGTAAGCACATACATATACATATTCGTGTCATATGGCAGTACGATACGCCTTATAAGGGTTTATAAGAGATACCTTTAGTGTATAGAGTGTATAACCATCGAAAAGCTATGCTCATTAATCTTACGCATGTAAGGTAAACATTGATAATTTAACAAAACGCAACATAAAAACTCCATAAGACTCAAAAGCAAAGCCCGTTTTATGAGGAAGAAAAAGAAGGAAACAAAAGCATTCCCCGAATCCAGATCACGATGCTTTTTGCCTGCCGGCTTCGCGGTGGGGGGCAACCAGTTATTCGCAAACTACCAGATAAGGTATAGTTATAGCTAAGAAAAGGGGTTGCAGTCGGCTATGCACATTCCGTATCCGGAAATAAAACAAGGCGACAAAAAGCACAAGCAACAAAGATGTTCGGATAATTACTTGAAGATGTACCTAACCTATAGATATTGGTACATGCTATTCTAGGCCCCAGCCTCATAATAAAACATGTACATACTTAATGTAGTATGTATCGCCAAGAACTCAAAAAGACTCGATTTGTAGCGGTCAAAATACTGGAATTAAACCCAGCCCCTTCTTCTTCTTCTTCTTCTTCTTCCCGCCCCGCCCCCTCGGGACGGACCCCGGCTTCGAACACGTGGGAAAGTCGCGATGGTGCCCCCATGCTTGAGACAGAACACCCAAAAGCTTCCAAATGGAAGCATTTTTATTCTTCTTTCCCCCACTTTTGACCTTCTACGCTAAAACATCCATCCGTAGTGTACATAGGTAAACGATATGTTAGATCCGAAGCCTAGCATCCAAGGGTTAAACCTTCCGTGCCGAGACATCACATCCCTTAACACTTGTAGTGTATATAATAGTACATAGAAGAATTGAAACAAATATACCTAACTACCTAGTTATCTACAATTATGTTTCTCCGATACCGTTCGGTAATAATTCGTATCCAGGCCAAATCAATATATACCTATGTTAAGACCTGCGAAAAGAAGCATCGGTTTTTCGAACCATAAGCACTAGACGATCCTTCCCCCAGATTCTCAACTTGGTGTCAGAGTTTATCCTGCAAAGCAACAGTACACTGGCATTCTTACATACCTATGCCCACCGGGCATGGTGTGATTTAATTTCACTTACTACTTACCTACCCAAATCTCTATGTATCCAACATGCACCGTATATCTCGACCTACCTAGTAATACTAATACATAGCAGGGGATGGGGGGGAAATAATGTGACAGCTCGGCCAGAGCAATTTAAAAAATCGCCGTTTTACCCCTGCCCAGCCTCGCACCACGAGGTCACAAAACCGCAAGGCTAAATATGGGATGGTTTACGTATGTGGTATGTCCCTCATATTCCGCACCTACATTATTACGTAGTATGCCGGAGTGCAAGGTCTAGTTTAGCACACGGCATCCCGTCCGCGGATATATAGAGCGAGATTGATCGATTGCCATGTGCTCGGCCCGGGAGGGAAAATCTCCTTCTATGTACAGGATAGGTATCACATCACATGTTCGAAACTTGCAGGGCTATGATAGATCTAACCGTGCCAAGATTCCTACACACACGTATGTACGTATGTACGTATGTATGTAGGTGTATAGGTGTGTATGCGCATACGATAATGCCCGCAGGTAAAGGGGTAGTAGTAGCACTTCGGAGCTATGCATATACACCACTATGCTGTATGTACGTAGGGTCCACGACCCTTCCTCATCAGTCAAGGTGACCAGCAAGGTACGTAGGTAATTAAATATATACCTAGGTATTTCATAATAGGGGTTTCCGTACCACCGAACACCTCTTCTACATAGCCGTCGTGGACTTCCTATTGTAGTTTCTCCCTCCCACGCCAGCTAAGGCCACACCTCAACCTTCTCCCACCCATCTTCCACCAGCTCGCCCGGCGCCGTAGGTTCCGACTTACTCCCAACGAATGTATACAACCACCTACGGCCGCGCTCCGGATCGCTCAGATCCGCGCGATCGACACCTTCCGGCATGATAACCACGACCCTGAAATTCGCTCTCGCGACCTCGTCATTAACATCCGTTACCTTCTGTCCCAACTTCAGCCTATCATCTTCCACTGGCAGCGCCACCGGCGCCCCGGAAGGCGGGTTCCGGAACGACCCTCTCATCAGGGGACTCAGATTGCCGAAGTGCGCCGTGACTTCCCGGCTGAAACTCCATTCCTGGCCAGCGTCCTTACGCCGCATCCGCGTTGTCAGTGTAGATATAACATGCTTCCCCTCAGACGAGTCCTCAACGTCCGGGGCAAGGACATACGCCTTCCCGCGGACGCGCCACTGCGTACCCATCTCCCTAACCCAAAAGACAGCCTCAACAGGCGCACCGCCCCCCGAGCCCCGGAGTTTCCCGTCAGCCTCCTCAACACCAAAGAGCTCCGCCATCTTGTCCATGCGGCAGTCCGTCGTGAACGTCGGGAAGTCAGTCTCGTAAACGTCCGGGTTCAACTCAGCATCGTTCTTAGGATTCACCGGGAGCCCTGCGAACAAGCCGCGGAAGATGCACGTGCGAGCACGCGGTGAGTAGTAGATTGTGCCAGACGGAGAAGAAGTTTTCCGGATTGTGCTTAGTGTGAATTCTGGTGATGCCATCGTCTGGACATGTTCCAGGAAGAGCTGTCTCCAGGGCGCTGGGCCTAGAGGGGATGCCGATGTTGCCATTGCGCGGTAAGTGAGAAATTCGCGAGCAAGCCGGTCTGTAAGTCGTACGAGCTGCGGTGATGAGATGATTGGGCGGTAGGCGAATCGGTTCATCAGCCGGATGAACTAAGCGTAGTGATCACATTCAATACCTAACTTTCCCTTCGAGGTAAATTATAGTATAGGACTCGTCAACCGCTAGAGATAGATTAATATTGATTGAGCATTCCTATTGGCTCGTTTGTGTCTACTGGAGGGGTTGATTCAATCTTGGAGAATATATGGAATTCCATGATGATGTAATTATTCGCTACTAAAAGAAGCTCCAGCGTGTTACTAAACCGTAATTGGATTTGGCCATTCTATCAAAAAAGTTTAAACATTATTGTGGATATGAGAAGACGAGCTAGACTTGAAGAGTTAGACACACCAAAACGAGACGAACACACGCATGACGAAAATTAGAATTAACTATATACACAACGTACTTTATACGTACGCACATACATGCAATATATACAAAATATAGTACAAAATATACATAAATACATATATATCCAAAACAAGCTTCGTAGACATATACGAAGCATACACATACGCCATACCAATGCCTTTATACATCAATCATGCACTCATGAACGGCGTGAGCCTAAATAGTGTCTAATGCAGAGTTCCTCTCTATATGTCGAGTAACTTATTAAAACCTTACGAATGATGGTTACGAAGTAGCTATCTAATTTTTGAGCTCCTAGATGTATACCTTACGTTTCGTCGGTGTATATAAACCATGGACTACGGATGCGAAGGCGGAAATATACTGTTCTCAACCCGACATGACCAAAGCTAGCAGGGCCATTCGGCAGTAGAGACCGTACCTCATCTAGAGACATATTAGTAAATATTTCTAAAGCGTAAAAACTCCTTCAAACACTTACCTGTCTGAAATAAGCCGCGCGGTGATCGTAGTCAACTTCCTCCGCAACTTCTTCGTTCCTCGGCAGGGGATGCAGCACTCGGGTAGTCTGCTTCGCATGCTTAAGGGTCGCGTTATCGATGCGGTACGAATTCTTGACCTTCTCGTACTCTTCAATGCTTGGGAAGCGCTCCTTTTGCACCCTGGTGCAGTACAATACGTCACTCCTCGACAGAATCTCTGGGGTGAGCTCCTCAGATTCGCAAAGTAGCTGTCCAGATTCTTTTAGGAGGCTGCGAACTTCCGCTGGCAGTGCTAGCGACTTCGGTGAAACCAACTGAACTTGGACCTGGTAGTGCCGTAGTAGGTATACTAACGAGTGCACCGGTCGTCCGTAGAGGAGATCACCCACAAAGGTAATAATCAACCCTTGTACAGTACCAAGCTCTTCGCGGATTGTGAAGAGGTCAAGGAAAGCTTGTGTGGGGTGTTCTTTGCTTCCATTTCCACCATTGATGATAGGGACCTTGCTGTACTTCTTCGCAACATCTACCGACGTTTCTTCCGGATGGCGTAGAACGATAGCATCGCCGTAGCATTCAAGTGTCCTGAGGGTATCTTGAAGCGTCTCTCCTTTCTGAACCGACGAATGTGTTGTGGTGATAGGGATCGTCCTACCACCCAGTCGTTGCATAGCTGCATCGAAAGATGCCGAGGTACGTGTCGATGGTTCATAGAACATAGTGCATAGAACCCGACCGCGTAGGATATTAAGGACACCTTCTCGGTCAACACCGAGGCGCATCTCCTGAGCCACAGTAAAAAGCAGATGAAGATCGGATCGGGTGTATTGCTTCACGGAGAGCACATGCGAACTTTTGAAGGCGGAGGGTTGCATAAGGAGGTCATGCAGGGAATCAACGAACGGTGCTCGTGCAGGTCCCGGCAAACTAAAATCTTCTGCAGCTGGCACATTCCTTGAAGCAGGCCGTTGGTCGTCTGCCTCGCCGTCAGTCAACCGCGACATACCCACTGGTTTTCCAATGTTAGAGAAGCGTCGAATCCGGAGAGCATCGAAGGGATGTGCTTGTTGAGGCATAGGCGGCGACATAGGTACAGGCATACTGCCATGAGTGGACATATCCTTCCCGAGAGGTGCCAGAGGAAGAAGTTCTCCATCAAGACAGACCGTCTTGTTGTTGAAAGTAACCCTTTGCACCGCACCACGCATGGTCTTACCAGCGAATGGCGACCACGACGCTGTCTTGGGTATAGTGTACGGGCGGTCAATCTCAATTTCAACGGAAGTTCCGACCTGCTCATGAAGCTCAAATATCTCCTTTGGATTATCATATAGCCGCGTCTTGACGTCATCCAACGTTAACTTGCCTTCCGTAACAGACGTCAGCAGAAGAGGCAAGGCATCAGCAATACCAACCGTAGGGTCTGCATTGGATTGCATAGCATGCGCAAGCTGATACGGGAGACTGCCGATAGAGAAGACATCAATCGTGCTAAGATGATCCCAGAGCGCCTGCTGGTCGGTGGGTTTGGGAAGGTACTGGCATTCTGGGAAATCATTCCGCGATAGGTACAACGAATAAATAGATACGTCGCAAGTGACACTCAAGCCTTTCTCCTTGCTAAGAGCGATGAGCCGGATGTCTTCCTTAGTCGTGACACTAGTGACGTGGATGCGCCTATTGTGAAGGCTCGCAAGTAATAGAATAGAAGCGAGGTCCGTAGTCTTAGCATCAGTTAGAATAGGCTTATGGGTAGGCCAAGAGTCGAAATGTGCAGTAACCGCGGCGACCTTGCTAATATTATCTGACAAATGGTTGAACGGGATGAAGAGTGACCCAACCTCGCTGGTTACTTGACTAATCTGGTCGGCGTTACTAGATGTGGCCGACACGGAGAAGTTGTAATCACAATAACCTCCTTCTTTGTTACTCTGTTGAGCAATCTTCAGTGTCCTTGCGTCAGTAATGGAGCCTTCAATTCCCATAGGTATAACCCGTATCATGCTGAAGCCTGAGGCGATTGAAGCTTTTGTAACAGCCTGAAGGTCATGGCTGCCCTGAGCCCCAATTCCAGGTACGAAAGCTGCGATGTTGATCAGCCCTGGAAGAACTATCGTGCGATGGCTTGTCTGGTAATCACGGTTGCTAATTTCTAATTCGAAATGCCTTGCAATGGCCTCGATTAGGATCTTAGCATTCTTCACGTTCGTTACCAGCGGGATCTGGTAATCCACAGCCATCCGTCGGGTCTGGTATCCTTTGCTCATATAATTAGCAGGACGGCGGTACTTGTTGTTTGACGGAAGATTTATGTAGAGGTTAATCATGTTCTTTGCCAGATGTTGTGTGAGCGAGAACTCGGATCTCTGGTCATCTTCCTCATTGCTAAGGACCTCCAAGAATTGGACAGGAATACCGTGTTCCTGAAGGAAGTCTGCAGTACCTGCAGTGGCAAACAACTTATATCCCATCTTCTGCAATTTCTGGACCGATGGAAGCATCTCCTTTTTATCCTTGTAAGAGCCAATTGACAAAAGGATATTGCTCTTCGGAATCCTAAATCCGGTTGACATCAACGCCTTAAGATACGCTTCGTATTTATCCATGCCGAAGCAAGCAACCTCTCCGGTGGAAGCCATCTCTACGCCCAAGACTGGATCGGCACCAGATAGTCTTGAGAAACTGAATTGCGGAACCTTCACACCGACGCAATCCGGCTGAAGAGTCGTCGGCGGATATTCAGTGAACGGAACTCCCATGATTGCTTTAGTTGCCATCTCAATCAGGTCAACTCCCATAACCTTCGACACGAAAGGGAATGAACGCGAGGCTCGGACGTTACACTCAATAACCTTGATATCATTGTCCTTTGCAATGAATTGGATATTGAATGGGCCAGTAACGTTAAGTTTAGCACCGATCTTCCGGGTAGCCTCTACGATACGTTGGATTGTAGTCGGCTCAAGGTCCTGCGGCGGTAGGATAAGGGTCGCATCACCAGAATGGACACCGGCGTTTTCGACGTGTTCAGATATAAAGTGACCCACAACAGTTCCATCCTTCGCAACTGCATCCATCTCGATCTCCTTGGCGTTCTCAATGTACTTGGTAATTACCACAGGATGCTCACGCGAAACCTCTGCGGCCTGTTGTAGGTACAATGCGAGATCTGCCTCGGAGTACACAGTGTTCATCGCAGCACCTGACAAGACGTACGAAGGTCGAACTAGCACCGGGTACTCGACCTTTCGGCAGAAACTTCTAGCGTCCTCGAAGCTTGTAAGCTC
Organism: Daldinia concentrica; assembly: GCA_902805455.1. NCBI lineage: Eukaryota > Fungi > Ascomycota > Sordariomycetes > Xylariales > Hypoxylaceae > Daldinia > Daldinia concentrica. Next base: position 954,483 of record CADCSW010000006.1, read on the forward strand.
TTTCCAGGTTGGCTGGTCGACAGCGATTTCGTCCAGCATACGTGAGAACTTGTAACGGTTCTCGGCCCTGTCGATCATCTCCGGCGACGTTCCCAAGACTTTAACACCTGAACGTAGCAGGGGTAATGCGATGTTGTTGGGGGTTTGACCGCCCATAGCACCGAGAACTCCGCTGGCGGATTCCATTTGATAGATATCAAGAACGGTTTCCAAGTTGATGTTCTCGAAGTACAAGCGATCTGCCTCGTCATAATCGGTACTGACGGTCTCGGGATTATAGTTAACCATGATGGTCTTGAAACCAGACTCCCGAAGTGTGCGGATCGCTCTGACTGAACACCAATCGAACTCGACGGAGGAACCAATGCGGTAGACGCCTGATCCAAGTACCATTACACCATGATCATTGAAATCAATATCATGCGTTGAAGCATTATATGTGAGATAGAGGTAATTAGTATAGGCGGGAAACTCGGCAGCAACAGTGTCGATCTGCTTGACAAAAGGAGTTATGCCGACTTCTAACCTCATACGTCTCACTGCCAGCTCATTGGAGTCCCAGAACTTCGCTAATTGACGATCGCTAAATCCAAGTCGTTTGCCTTGAAGAAGTAAATCCGGGCGCTGGGATATTTGGCCGGTGGTATATGTGGCCATTTCCTTGCTGAATTGGCTCAGGCCCATCAGCTTGTGCAAGAACCACTTGTCAATCTTGGTGAGCTCCCATATTCTATCTACCGAGTATCCAGCGTGCATAGCATTTGCAATGGCGAAGAGACGCTGGTCAGATGGGGTTTGTAGTTCGTCGTCAATTGACATGAGTGCCTTGGTTTCGCCAAAGCCAAGATTGTGGAAGTCAATAGCTCGAATTGCCTTCTGGATAGCTTCCTCAAAGGTTCTTCCGATACTCATAACCTCGCCGACACTCTTCATCGACGAACCGAGTTGCGTGGACACCCTAGTGAACTTCTTCAAGTCCCATCGGGGCATCTTGACAACGACATAATCCAGAGAAGGCTCAAAGCAGGCACAGGTTACCTTTGTGACTGTGTTCTTGATTTCTTTTAGTGGAATACCAAGCCCTAGTTTGGCAGCGATAAACGCGAGCGGATAGCCCGTTGCTTTGGATGCCAATGCAGATGATCTTGACAATCTCGCATTGACTTCGATGATGCAGTACTCCTTTGAAAACGGATTCAAAGCGTACTGGATGTTGCACTCGCCGACAACGCCTAGATGGCGGATAACATTGACTGCCGTTGTTCGCAGCATGTTGTAATCCTCATCTGATAGTGTCTGTGATGGGGCTACAACGATTGAGTCGCCCGTATGGATACCGAGAGGATCGAAATTTTCCATGTTGCAAACAGTGATGCAGTTATCTTGAGCATCTCGTACAACTTCGTATTCAATTTCCTTCCAGCCTTTCATACTTCGCTCGATCAGCACCTGTGGGCTTGCTGCCAGAGCCTTGTTACAGAGGTCTAAGAGCTCGGCTTCGTTATTAGCAAACCCACTACCCAGACCACCCAGAGCATAAGCAGCTCTAACGATGACAGGGAAGCCAATGTCCTGAACGACACGCATGGCCTCATCTACGCTGCTCGCAGAGGCAGATTTGGCACACTTTTCGCCAATCGAGTCCATACTGCGAGCGAAAAGCTCTCGATCTTCTGTCGTGATGATAGTGTCAATGGGTGTGCCCAGGACCTTCACACCGAGCTCTTCGAACTCATCCTTGAGTTGAATACCAACTTGGAGAGCGGTTTGACCTCCAAAGGTAACGTATATCGCGTCCGGTCGTTCGTAAATGATAACTTTACGAACAAACTCGGCAGTGACGGGAAGGAAATAAACCTTGTCAGCCAATCCTTTAGAGGTTTGGATTGTCGCGATATTCGGATTAATGAGGACGGTATAAATACCCTCTTCTTTCAGAGCCTTTATAGCTTGGCTTCCCGAGTAATCAAATTCACCCGCTTGCCCAATGCTGAGACCACCACTTCCGAGAACGAGGATCTTCTTAACATTGACACGTGGATGCAACAGCTCGTTTTCTTCGGTGGTACCACCAGGGAAGTTGACTGGGGAATTTAGAAGCGTCTGATCTTTGGCGCAATTGACAATAGTATTTATAAAAACGTCAAAGAGGAATTCGGTGTCGCGAGGGCCAGGTGTACTCTCTGGATGGAACTGTACGCTGAAGTACGGCTTGTTGACATGCATAATTCCCTCATTGCTACCATCGTTGGCGTTTACGAATAATTCTTTCCATTCCTCTGTAAGTGTCTTTGCGTCAACCGCGAAACCGTGGTTCTGCGAAGTGATATGACACTTCCCAGTAACCATGCTCGTGCAAGGAATATTGTGTCCTCTGTTACCAAACTTCATTTTTGCGGTTTTGGCACCAGCCGCTTGAGCAAGTAGCTGATGACCAAGGCAAATACCAAACACGGGTGTTCGGTTGGCCTCCATCGCCTTGGCAATCTGTTCTACGGGTTCACGCATAACAGCAGGGTCGCCAGGCCCGTTTGAGATGAAAAGACCATCGTACTCGGACCCGGCGCCACTAGCAAAGTCATGATTCCATGGGCATACAAGTACTTCGACACCTCTGTTCAAGAAGCATCTAAGTTGGTTATTTTTCATGCCAACATCCAGACAGAGCACACGAAGAGGGCGTCCAGAGGGGTGTTTTAAGGCTGTGGCGGGATCCGGCTTATATAGCTGGGGTTGTTTGATAGAAACTGCAAGCCAATAAGTATAATGACATTGACAGCCCGTCTATAGGGGGCACCTACCCTCTGCTACGAGATTTTTTGTGTTAGGGTTAACCCAATCGATTGAATCAAAGTAGGGCTTCCAATCCATCTTAATTTGATGGCTTATAGCATCGTTGGTGGTTCCATTTGTTAAATTCTGTTTTTGTAGTAGCATTCGGCCTAACATACTACCCTCTTGTCGAATACGTTCCGTTAGGGCCCTCGTATCGACACCATACATAGCAGGAACTCCTTGCTCCTTAAGCCATGTTCCTAAGGATGAGGTCGCAAGATGGTGCGAGAACTCCTCGCCGGCGTAAGAAGATACGACGAGACCGGCGATATGAATCTGGGAGGACTCGAAATGTGCGGGACGGTCACGAAGTAGTTCGTCCATTGTTTCTCTAGAAGGCACACCATAGTTCCCCACGAGAGGGAATGTGATTACAAGAATCTGGCCACGATACGAAGGGTCTGTTACCGACTCTGGGTATCCCACCATACCAGTTTGGAAGACTAGTTCTCCAGCGATGCTCTTCTTGGCACCGAAGCTGTAGCCTTGGTAGGAAGAATGATCTTGTAGGTCGAGACACATGAGACCTTCATCCTCCGAGTCGACTATCCGCGCAGAGGCGGGCTGATAATGGATTGGTGCCGCCATGTCGACTCGTGCTGGAAGAGAGCTCGAGAGGGGTGTCTGAGTCTAGGCTTGACGATAATGACAAGAAATATGATGGAGGGGGAGGGGGAGGGGCTGTCTAAAAGCAGCAATTAGGAAGCTCAGGGGTAGAGCTTTCTAAGGCCGCAAAACAGTAGTCTAATCAATATTTCATGTCGCCGTAGAGTACAATTGACAATCGTATGATAATTGAGAATTGTGTAGTGTGAGAAAAAAAAAATTAAGTTTGACCGAAGAAATTTCATCGAAAATTTCATGTACACCAACCAAAATTAAATTTTTTTCGTCCCTTCTTGTTTGTACCTACGTACAAGCTCCCGCTCTAAGTGCTGCCAATTGCAATGCGGTGCTACGTAAGAGTCCCGCCTCGAACACTGTGGGGTCCAATCAGCGACGAGTTTCACACATCAAGCACTAGCGGGACTAGGATCTGGACCATAAGTGCAGAAATCTTGCCTTCTAAGTGGCTCGTGCATCTTAGACTCGATCTGCATTTTCAAGTATTTGGGTACCTACATGTATATGCACATGGGGGTCGCCATACATAAAAAACTCACCTACTTTTCTTTCTATTATATGAAGCTTTATTGTAAGATGAGACTTCCTGAACTTGATGACTGTAAGAATATGAGTTCCCAACGAATCAGATACCTTAACTAATAACGCAATGTCTAAAACATCCCTGCTCCTACGTACCTAGGTAAGTACCTATGTAAGTGACTTAAATAAAGCACCGACTTCTCAGTGGCGATATTGCCAACATCATCAACTTGTTATTTGTTTCAGGACATGTCTAGCTACTAACATATTTCTAAATTATGGATTTAATTCCTCCAATGCATTTGATAGCTTGAGGAATTGTGATGAAAGAATGCAAATCATATTTCATCGACGAATCAGTAGGCCGCATTTAAGACAATTAGGGAAAGAGGACAAAAGCTGTAAGATGTATTGATTAAGAAGTCTTGTCTACGTTTGCGAAGGCACTTAAGTAAGGCTACATATTAGGAATACCTCTAATGGCAATAAGCAATGTAGATTAATTTTTTTACCGATATGAATTAAATAGAATCCTGTTGTTAGCATTTTTGGTGATAAATTAAGCCTTTAAGGTCACCCACAGGTTAAGATAGACGAGAGTACCTCGTTATTATGTCATCGAAAGGGAAGTTCAAATGCTTCCCTGGAAGAACATCCGCTATATAGGTACTTATATACTAATGATTAAAATAAGACAGAAATACACATCTAACTATCCAACCTAGATGGTTAAGGTTATCGAACCTGAATTAGAGGGTTAAATAAGTCAGCCACAAAACAATTATTGATAACTTACGACAGCTCGTTATTATTAAAATCGGTCATACTTAGTGTTGGTAACTATCTAGCACCAGAAAAGAAATTATATATACATACCTTTAAAATTCAAAGAACCGTACCTAGGTACATAAGTAATGTATAAGAAAGTTACTGAAGGCAAGTATATGGAGCAAACTTACATTTTCTATTTCAAGCTTAAATCTCGGGACTTAAATTATTGGTGCTCCTTATAAACAGCCGAGCCCTAGGAGGTACATGATATGCACTTAAGAATTTGACAGGAATTTTCAAGTGCAGATGCTACCATTGACACACTGTAAATATTTATATTCGAGCAACATGCTTCCCGTTGTGCCACTTATCAGGCATCATATCCACCTCCTGTTTGATCAATCCTGGGGGTCAATCTTAATCCTTCTTGAAAACGATATCCTCCGAACAGAAGTTCCAAGACCATCAGATTTCTTTAATTCAATATGCTTACCAAACCATCCCTGTCCGTGCTCAGTTGCTACGATGGTGGTATCAAAATACTCTAAACCTTGAATTCAATTGAAACTTGAAACAGAGATACTAAAACGGCTAACCATCACCTAGCTGATAAGATGCCTTATTACAGAAGATACATACCACTAAGGCATATCTTGAGGTAAACTCTAAAGAAATACGTGAACGCTTGTTAGTATTGTAAACACGACCCTCCCTCCCCTATTTGTTGTCATCGGATCTTCTTATGCTCTATCCGAATGTCCTTTGATAGGCAGAGTGTTAATCGGTATTTAACGTATTTAAATGGTATAGTTAATAGAACTTCTGGGCTTCGAGTTTGAGGGATTGACTACTTTCTTAAAATGAAGACTCGGCTTTTAACTATGCTCAACCTTAGGCTTTTCCCAAGGACTAGCTACATATGTCTTATCTCGTTGATCGATGCATTACGCGGCAATCTCCCATATCGCAAACGTCAAATCCCATCTTAGGGACGGTTTACTCTGTAATGCTTGGTCTCATACATACCACATGCATGCACTTTTGCGTGATCCGGAATCCCTAGGTCTAAGAAACGTGGGGTAAAGGTATATCGTAGGGGTTGCGATGCAAGGTAACATGCTCGTCATGTGCCACTACCGGCTATTTCAGGCTAGATGAGTGTAACCCCTAGAATTGTGCCAATCAGAGAGGGTAGACTCGAAGATGTTTAAAGGAGCGGTGAATATTCTCGTGGGAAGAGAGGAAAAAGTTCGTCTTTGTGGTATATTCTACATGGCGAAGTTCGGTGGTACGATAGACTAAGTGCGCATGTCTTAGTATGCACTACTCGGAGATGAGGCACTACAATTATTTTGACCAATGAGGAAGCTAAGCAGAACTAGAAGCTCATAGCCTCGATCATCCGTAAGAGTAGCGTAGTATGTGTAGACGGAAGGCCCCTTTATTATATAAGTGGCAAGTGGCAAGTGACTTGATAGGTATATAAAAATAAGCGCGCTTAGATTCGCCACGGAATATGTCCTCATTTTCCCTATTATCGTGCTGATATAATACTCGGAGAAATAAATTTGAGAGATGCATTCTTACAGCGCCGAGATGGTGGGTGGCGGTAATATCGTTGCCGATCAACATGGTGAAGAAGTCCCCTCACCTGGATGCTCAGGTTGTTCCGAGATAGCAAAGCCAATGGGCGGGTCTTGCTAACCATGCGGGATACCTCATCGGTTTTACGTACATACATAAATGCATGTGAGGTAGGGTCAGTCTGCAGATCGATCATCCGTACAAGTCGCAGTACATAAGCCGGGTAGCTCTAGAAAACACAGCCGAAGGAGGTGAGCTTCTAATACTCACACAGGGGGGACATGTGGGATGAAATACATCATTGCCAATGGTTTAGAGGTGAGCGGTGTGAAGAACTGCTGTGTATATTGCGCGCGGGGCGCTTGGATCGACTACGTTAAGTAGCAGATATACATGTTGGTAGTTGGGATGGATGAAACCTTTTGCGATAGCAGTACCGAATGACCAATTGACTGCCACTTTGGTGGTATAGAATGGCCCAAAGCGGTAACTTCTTATAGGCGAGGTTCAAGGTTCACTAGTGTATGCGAAGTACATCATCCCATGATGCAACCTGCATCTGCAGCTTCCTGCAAGCGAGAAGCTGAGAAAGGAGGGAAGGCATATCTTAGGTAACCATGTAATTAGACTTATGTAGCTATTGCATTTGGATCCCGTCTTTTCTCATCTCACCAATTTTGATAAACTTACCTATCTGGATTCCTTTTCATCCCCCCCAAAACTGCCTACTTACTCATTCCTCTCGAAAGAATCATATAACTATATGTACTAACGTAGCTCTATTGTCGTTATGGAATTCCTGTTGCATTACCTACAATTCAAATTCCGCGTCTTCCCCGCTTGAATACCCACGTATTGGCTGCTAGTTACGCCTGACCTAAGAGACGCTGGGGTGAGTGTGTCATTTGTGATTCACGAATGGTGTGCACTAGTTACCAGCGCCTCTTGCACGCAGTAGTGGACGGTTCCACTCAAGCTGCAAAGTTACCTCTTACTATGTGTACATGTGTACTTCTTAAAGTTAGTCTAGGGTGGATATGCTGATTTCCTTGTCGGTGTCAATATCAATGCTAGCAACGCTAGTCGTGATCTTCGCAACGCCCTTATCTTTTTCTCCCTTTCCTCTCTTTGTCCCACTATCTTGTCTTTCCGCGCAACGCGGTCAAGTCTTGGTGCTGTATTACCTGCACATACGAACAAGCAAGCTAGGTTGGTCGGCGAACCTATTGTACTTGGCCTGCTTCTGTCCTCCCAATGCCTTTATATCTTTCTTAGCCGTCGGCGCGGAGGTAAGGGGGAACTGGGAACAACGATGGCCGCTCCCGCGAAGGAGATGCTTTCCTCGCTGCTACTGCGGCCGGGACAGGCCGCTCAGCGCGTCAACTCAGCGCGTTTTGATTCGAACGATCACACCCCGCCCCCTGATCCTATGAGCCGCGATTATGGTCAACAGCGACGTGCCACTGCCGATTTCACCGAAGCCGACGAGGACGAGGACGAGGAAGAGGAAGAAAATGCAGACGATTTCGACCTTAATGATAGGCCATCTGTGCGTCGATTAAGTCGACCCTTCCGAGAAATGAATGCGCGCAGGAGTTCGGCTTCGATTATACCACTGTTTTCCGCTACTTACCTTGGTATGTTTGCTGTTACCTTCTGATGGGTGTATACTACGTATTGAGCTCTAGACTTACAATTTGAATTAGATTCTATCCCCATTTATAATGTCGTTCATGCAATTAGAATAATTGTCCAAGCAAGAACCGAGACTACATTGACATGGGACCAAATTCGATCACCCCAAGTTTCTCAATTCTTAGTCAAACCTATGCAACAACAGATCCGGACCCAACATTTTAGCCGTGTAACGCTGTACGCTTTAATGGCGAACTGCCTCCAATTTGCGAAGGAGGGACAGCTATACCCGGGTAACGCAGGTACCAGTATGACACGAGCGAGGGTCTGTGAAATTCTCGCCTTGAAATTATTGAAGGAATACAGTACGAGGGAGCTTATTGATGCTTTGTCCTATGACTTCTATCCGCTCCAAGGTGCCCCCGAGACACTGACGACGCATACAAAGTCCTCCGACAGCAAGAACCGCCCGTCTGTAGCCCGATCCTCGACGGTCGAGGTGGCTATCCGTGCTTCTGCCAAGCACTTTCTAGCGCACCCGCTCGTGGTTCAACAACTCGAGGCTATTTGGAACGGTGCTATTAGTTTCTATTCGTCCCAAGACAACCTTCATCGGATTATGTCTAAGCCTCCAACTCCAAGTGAAAACGCCCGAAACGGCCCGACGGGAGTTCGGACACCGCTTCTCGCCCACCAAGCTGCTAAAGAACAGCTGTCTCAATTACCCCTACATCAGATACCTGTACGACGAACGGTAAATCTGTATGACCCACGCCAAGCTTCTCCTTTGAAGTTATCTCGCCTCCGCGTTCCTCGCTATAGACAGTTTTTATCAACGTGCTCCTTATTTGCCCTGATATGTCTATTCTTAGCAGTTTTGATAGAACGCTCTAGTCGCATTACTGAACTAGAATTGGTTTTCTGGTTTTGGAGTGCGGGTTTCATGCTTGATGAAGTTGTTGGTTTCAACGAGCAAGGGTTTTCCTTGTATATCATGAGCTTCTGGAATATTTTCGATCTCGGCATTCTACTGCTGCTCATCGTATATTACTGTTTGAGAGTATATGCTGTGTTTGTCATTGACCCCCATCGTTGGAATGAGATGGCATATGATGTTTTGGCGGCGAATGCCATACTCTTATTGCCACGTATCTTTAGTGTGTTAGATCACTATCGATACTTTTCTCAGCTTCTGATCGCCTTTCGGCTCATGGCGGTCGATCTTGCGGCTGTCTTCATTCTCGTCCTAATTAGTTGTTCTGGGTTCTTCGTGTTCTTTACACTCTCCAGCAATCAAAACGCCGCACCAGAGGTTGCTTACAAGATCTTCCAAATCCTCATGGGGTTCACGCCAGCTGCGTGGGATGTGTACGTCCAGAAACACCCTGAGGACTTCGAGACAATATCAACTAACTAATTTTTTTCAGATGGCCGGAGTATACTTTCTTAGGAAAGACGTTGCTAGCGGCTTTTCTCATTATATGCCATTTCCTCGTCGTGTAAGTCTGTCGTTAGCACAAAGGCTTTACGATTCTAACATAAGATAGTACAATACTAATTACCGTACTTACGAACTCCTTCACGGCAATCGTATCGAATGCGAATGAGGAGCACCAGTATGTAATCGTTTCTGGCCTAAATTTTTATTTTACTTATACTGGCCTAGGTTCTTGTTCGCGATCAATACTATATCTATGGTCAAGAACGATGCAATGTTCTCTTACGTTGCACCAGGCAATATCCTCGCTTGGATCTTGACCCCATTACGATACGTAATGTCTATAAAGCAGTTTGTGATTTTGAACCGGACGGTCATTAAATTGACCCATTTTCCTCTTCTATTTTGCATATTCATTTATGAAAAATACTTTCTCGCCCCGTCTATTTACGAGCCAACGGATCTGGTCGAGCATCAAGGGCGCCGTAAGACAAGAGGAATATCATTCACCGACCTCGCCAGTAGGGGAACAGCCCTTTTCAGCCCAAGCATGAAGACACGTGAGGAATCGATTGCTGGGTTTCAAAAAGACCGCGCTCTGGAAGAGGTCTTTCGTCGACTTCCTGATGTTGGCACAATACGGAGTCAGAGAAGACAAGAAAGGAGGAAGACACAGACAGCTATTCGCAATTGGATGGAACAAAATGACGATATTGGTGAGCGTCTCTCTCATTGGCCTACGATTGATAGTCGTCGGAGCCTTTCTCAGCGACGAATGAGCATGAGCCGTGATTTTCCTAAGAGGTCTAGGCATGTCTCTGACATTCGATCGGCTGCAAGTGACCCTGCCGACCTTGTGTCGAATAGCGGCTTTCCTGTCTCTAATGTCAGGGAACTCAACGGTCAAATTGATGAACAACAGGCACGATATAGGGACCAGACGGAAGCAGATGGTGACGACGAATTCGTAACAAACGATGAGGAAGAAGATGAAATGGTAAACGCAAGCCGCCGTGACAGCAATGCCAGCCCACGAGAACGTGAAGACTATTTTATGTCCTCTTTAGACTTGAGGCGTGAGGTATTGGTTCCATCGTCTTTGGATTCTTCCTCACATCAGCAGAGCATGGCCGTCACATCACCTAGAACTAGCAATACGCCTCGTCGCCAAGGTCTTCACAGCCGCACACTTTCCACAAATACAATCCTTTACGCTCCACAGGGACCTAGTCACTTCGAAGCAAGTCCATCCTTGATCTCGGAAGAGCCATTGGGTGCGAGCTCCCACCCGCGAACCAGCCGACTGGCCACAGCGGCAGAGTCATCCGTACCAAGCGGCACACGTTCACCACGGAGGACACAAAATAGACCGCCCCTGGTAACTCGTCCGAGACCGATCCCCGCAAGATCGGCACCTAATCGCTCTATCCTTCAAAACGCCGTCCCGAGAATCCGACGCCTTTCGTCTCTTGATGGGGGCATTAGCTCTGATATAGGGTTAGATGCGACTAATGAATTCGGTGCCGTGCCATCATCATTTGCAACACAAATGGCCATGGCCACCGGCCAGCTGAAGGCGCCGAACCAAAGCAGCCAAGATCGCGAGGATTCGGATAGGATCAGCCGGTTAATTCTGGCTAGGATGAAGAACCTTGAGGAGAACTTTGCGGATGCTATGAAGGAGATTCGAGCACGAAGTGCAGCGCCCACGGCACAGAATTCAGACGACGAGGGCGGTTGGAGAACTGGTACAAGTGGCGAAAGGCCATCGAGCAGCAAGAAAACATCAGGGGTAAAGAGCAAGAGTGAGGGAAGTCGGCCAGGGAGTAACAGGGAACAAAATGATGGTTTGGAGACGGTTATTCCAAGGAGTCATCGGTTCAAGGGGAAAGGGAAGGAAGTCGCGGGGACAACAAGCGCTGGCGAGCTGGAGGGTGAGCTGGTGACGGAATGGCCTAATAGAGGAAATTCCGTATAAGCGGAGTTTCAAGTAGATTCTGCTAAGGCTCTTCTGTTCTGCGAGTTGGTCTCACAAATTATGCATTTTGGCGTTTTGGTTTGCCTTGGGGCTCAGAAGGCAACGGTAAGCAAAAGGCCTGAGTTTTGTTACGGTACCAGGGGGAAAGAGGGGGGGGGATGGTGGTTGAGAGCATATACCTATTAGCTATGTCTGATCTGGCATGCGATGTGACATGCCGTATGACAAACATACATGTATTATTACGCAGAAGTGGATTGTGCATAAGACAGCTTATCAGAGCTGGCCATTATTCATAAAGCTTTCTCGGATTTGTTTAACATACTTTTTTTGATTGCATGTTTTATGTCTAATGGTAGTAAGAAACAGAAAACGCCAGCCGTTACGTTACCCAATCATAGCGAACGCAAATACGTCTAATGATGAGGCATGTCTAGCCCTTTGTCGTGATAAATCCCAATTGTATCGTGAAATTACCAATTAACCCAGCCAGCATTCTCGTGTCGTTGGAGATACGAGCAATTGCTCCAAATATTCATGGTTCTCATTGATGTTGCTTTCTCCCCTCCCCGAACATATCCTAGGTCTAGGTTTCCCAATATTGCACTTCTTATCCTCCGAAGCTCTAGATGCCGCCGCCGCTCCGGTCGACACTGACGTAGAAGTTGGGGTTCTCGGGCGAGTTCTTCTGGGCCTTCTCGTTGCGTGTCAGAACCGATCGTCGATACTGGACTGCGACTGCGATGCCGGCTGTTGCGACGGCGGCGAGGGCTAGGCCGGGGTGTCGGGACCTAGTTGGCTGGGGGTTAGTCTGATGGACTCTGGCGTGTACTACATAATTAAATGATTGGTATACTTACAGAGGTCCTCCGGTGGTCATTCTAGCTGCTCGGGTGCGATCCATATTTTTTTTGATAATTTCAGATTTGTTCTAGAACGTTTCAAGTTTGTAGCTCTTAGATAATGGAGATAAAGCCTTAGTTTATTCTATTGGTAGCAAGACAGCTTTATATATAGGTAGGCAGTACAAGAAATGAAAAGCAATGAAGCCACTTAGAAGGAGATCGCCGGGGCGGACAGGCAGATTTATGTATGCAGATTAGAGCAGCATCTTCTACTGACCGCTACATACCGACGGAGCGTAATTGATAAGATATTCTCCAATTTTATGTCATACAAGGATTTGCTAGCGGGCAACGCGGGTCTAGATTCCCCAGATTTTCGGGTAGAGTGGGCAGACTCTGATGAGGTCAGTGGTGCGATCTCGTGCGGAACGAAAAAATTAAGGGAAGCTGGCGAAAGCTGCAGAGCTGGAAACGGCGCCTTTTGCCCTAAGCTTGACCGGTTCGGGATAAGGGGCACGCGAGCGAATTGGGTAATAGCTTATCGGGGGAATTTCCGGAAACCTAAGATACGCTTAATGAATGTCTTTACTAAACAAACAAGGTTTGTAGACTTGCATTAGGGCATTAGGGGAGACGGCATATTGAAATTGTTGGGCAGGAGGGGTAATGTACATATGTAGAAAGGCGGAAAGGGTGAACCATAATGCGGGGAACGGGGGTTATCATTAATAAGAGGCGATCATCTTTCAAGATCTATCAACTTCGTAAGCTATTCATACATAAGATAAAACAGTTCACTCATCCATTCATTTGTTTCCGATCCGCGGCATAGCGCTCGATATGTATATCGTTAGCTCACCGGTTAGTTCGCTATGCAAGCTATGTTGATGACTTGTCAAGTCTTACAATTATAAGCCACCGGCTAGGCAGAAACCTATATAAGCCAACTTGAATGAAAATACGTGTATAATCAATATTGTAATGTAGAACAATATATATACAAACGAACCAGCCAGTTGGCAATGGAAACACATGGCAGTCTTGATTGATATTATTTTCAATAATACTTAAGACTTCAAATGGTATTTCGGGCATGTCGCATTATGTGTACATAAATACTTTGAGGCTTACAGTATAGACTTGGCTTCACTTACACTGTACCGTAAGGCTTATCGGTTGATCTTCGTCGCCTGCCTTGCCTGCACAATACCGGCCAATGGGAAATGGCTATAGGATAGGGGGAAGGTATGTAGCTTCTACATACATATGTATAGCCGCGCAATTGGAGATGTAAGCAGTACCTGCACATCTACGGTTTGCTACTTGTAATTATACTTATATGTATGCAGCTAACATGTACCTATACATCCCATACCAGCGTGCGGCATGGAAGCTTGCATATAAGCAGGCAGTCGTCAGTCGGAATATCAAAGGAGGCAACCGCAGCCTTATATTTAATCTTTTTTCTACATGTATTTATCAAAGACTCTTCCACGTATTTTAGGCTGTCAACTAATTAAACCTTCCTTCCTTACCTCTTATCATTATAATAAGTCTTACGCCCAACTCATTTTATCCACATACACCACAATAGATAACTAGCTTAGAGCCTTGCTCTTCGAATAGTCATGCTCTCACAGCAACTAGTTCAGAAGATAATAGGGTCTCAGGGGTCCTCTTCTTCTTCTTCTTCTCCTCCGTCAAACCCTACTCCTACTCCTCGTGGCTCTTTAATTGATGCGGCCATTGATCAGCTATTAAGGGACCAGCCTAGCGAAGGTGACGCCGACTATAATTCCAAGCTTCGAGAGAAGTCAGATCTCACTAGACTTCTACACATTCACGTTGAATGTAACGATGGAGATACTCTAGTCATCGTTAATTTCCCTTCAGGCTATTTGAGTTGTAGGAGGGAAGAGGTAGGTCAATTTCTAGCGCTATCTAACAGCCTGTAGTCCATGTCCTCTTCATAAGCGTGGCAAATAATACTTAAGCTGTCATCAAAAACATTTCGTCTTATGTCTACCTATATATCAGATCGAGGGTCTATGAAATAATTGGTCTCTTCTTAGAATAACTAATTAACTTATGTCATTGCAGTGGACCCAAAAACGCTTCTGCGTACATTCAGAGAAACTCCTTGCTACTGGTTCTAAAGTCTTCGCAAATCTATTATCGCCCAAGGAACAAGCCCGCTTCCAAAAGAGTTTGGAACTTGCCGGTGAAACTGTTTCACAGAGATTCATTATTGATCTCACTCCTTCGGTTGAGGGAGATGACCTAGCTGCCCAGCTCATGGAGTTGTCTTTACCCCCTGGCGTTACCGACTGGTGGACGTCAAAGGAGAGACTTAGTATATCGCCATATCTAGTTTCGGGGCACGACGATCACTGCCCCCATCACGACGAGGTTCCTATGGACTGTGTGAAGAAGACCTCATACATAGAACAGAAATTGGGACTTAGAGAGCGTCTTCCAACAATCGATCTAGTTGACATCGAAACGATAAGATCCAGAGCTATTGACGATTATTGCCCTATCCGTCACCGCGTCAATATAGTTCGTCTCCTTTTAGCTATAGAGGGCTATGATCTGGTTTTGAACTCGGCACCCCGGGTCTACACGCTCACAAGTATTGCCGGCATACTAGACTGTACGCGTGTTATAGTGAGTTGGAATATGACATTAGAGTAAAAATTTACTAACGTTGTTAATTATAGCGAGACTCTGTGTATACCTGGCTTTTAGCAGAACCCAATACGGAATTTATTGATATCAATGCCGAAGTTGCGTTTAAAATCGCGTGGACGTTGGAAATAGATAGTATCACCCGAGCCGCGTTTCGCATCCTCGTTGTTGAGAAGGCCCTGGATACTCTCGCTGCTCAACCCCCTGCACAAAAAGATCGGTATACAGTTTTCGGCCGCCCTCGTGTAGATCTACCTGACGATCTACAGACTGTTGTTCAATATGCAGCGCAAAAACTTGCCGATCGTGTTAACCAGACACTCGCAAAGTTTAGATCAGACCAGTTCTATAATGTGCTCGGAGTATCGGAATACCGAACGTTCGCAGAAGCCGGCGACATCATCCGTACAGCTATTTCTACCAGCTCAACCCTTAGCAGCAGCAAGTCAACCTCGAAGAAAGATTCCACACGCGATAGACTACTAGGTAGACTACTTGATTCTTACTCTACCCTTTACACAAGGCTACAAGAATATAAGGATTATATCATACAGATGGCAACGAATGCCGTAGCCGGGTATGACCGACAAAGCGCCCACGACCGTGATCGCCGATGTTATGTAGAACATCCAAGACGAACTCCTACTTCCCTTATCGTCATCGATTTCACCGATGCCCAACATCTTCTAACCCCGTGGTTCTGGGACCATCTGGCTTCGTATCCTACTGACTACGAGGGGCCGTGCTATCCCGTCGAGTTTCTGGCTTCATATGTGGACGATTTTAACAACAGACTAACCGAAGCGACACCCTACCTCCACAGAGGAAGCAGCTATGATAAATTCCCGAATCTCTCCCATTTCCACCTGGAGAACTTTCGTATCGAGCTTCACGCTGCCGTGACAAGCTTATGGGCCACCTGGACAAAACCCGATTTGGAAGTGCCGCTCACTAGAACAGAGCACATCGTCCTAGCACTGTCGGAAGACGAGTTCCAGTATCTCCCCCTTTGGGCCGGCGGACTTAACGATGGCAGCGGCGGCGTTTTTCAATCCACCGTCCCAGACGCAGATTTGGGCCCAATTGGCCCCGGACCAGCCTACCGCACGGGTAATACGGTGGCGACGGATACCTCGAGCATCTGCCAATCCGACAAGACACCCAGCCAGGTTAGTACCGCTACCTTGACCGCTGGACGGTCCGTAAATGCCGTGCCGTCGAATGTAGGTCCCAGCACCGTCCACGACGGTACGTCCGTATCGGTATCAGATAGTCGCGTTTCATTCACACCCGCTGCAAGTACGACAGGGTCAACGGCTACCATGGATAGAGACGATAGCGACGGATACGAATCCGATGAAAGCGATGAGACTGATGAGGAGGCCTGGTCTCAGGTTGAAGAGCCCTTGACGTAGTGATGGGTGTGCGTATTTGGGGTATGGGGTATGGGATGTGTTGGCTAGATATCAATAGCAATAGAACAAACAAATAGGGGCGCGAGGCCCCGGTAAGACGCAGGAATGACATGATATTAGGTTGGGTTCGCCTATGACGGTTAATTAAGTTCACGTTAGTTGGGAAGAATGAGATGCGATGGGATGAAACGGAATAGAGGATACGTCTCCGTCGAGATTGCCTAGGTACCACCTAGGATAGGAGTATATCATATGCGGCGTCAACGTGAATGGATATAGAGATGTTGTAGCGATATCTAGGGCAGAACCAAACCTACCTATGTAATAGAGACAAAAATTTACCCCCTATTTGTTCACCATGTCTAGATCATGTCAAGTAAACAAAAAAAAAAAGGCAAACTTATATGTTCAGAGATGGGCAAACCCTCTATTCACCCAGGGCTTTCTTTCTGCGTCCAAGATATCTGAAGCGGGTATATAGCTGGCTAGCACACTAAATAGCCTCCAAGCAGGCAGAGGTCCACCACACATTCTGGTACGGGAAGCAGATCAAAGGTATCATTGTCAAAAGAAAAGAAAGCAGATCTGAACAGCCCGCCCTCGTTAATTGCACCCCCCCTTCATTTGCTTGGCAACAGTACGTTTGAAAAAAAAAAAAAAAAAAAAAAGAATCCTCAGAAATACCGGATATCCCCTTTTCTCGCTCTCTAAACGCCGGTTTTCATGCTCATAAATGTAACCTTCATGCTGTGTGGTAATGTAGCACTTCCCACCCTCTATCCCTTTGTGTATACGGGAATCGTTGTCCGTGAATATGTATAGTTACGAGGGTATGATGGAGAATTGAAAATTATGTTTATACCATGGGAAACTCCGGGGTCGATGATCTTCATGAAACCCATTCCATCTCGGCACCCAAGCCTGCCTCCACTGCCTCCATGCTTTGCTTTCTGGGCCGGCCTCGGGGTCTAGGCTTTGAGTTGGACCGCACTCGCTTCTTTCGCCCCCCGGGGGCGGCTCCTGCCTTTCTCTTTCGACCGCGGGGGTCAACATCGACCGCATCTTCATCACCTTCGGCATCCGTAAGTATTGACTCGCCCTCAAGGTCAAATTCTTCTTCATCCGGGACTTTGACTTCGCTGTCGACGTTTAGAAGTTCCACAAACGCCCTGCACTGCTCCTTCATGTGTTCCGGTGTATCCAGTGCAGACATGATTCTGGAGAGGTCTTCCCAGACTTTGTCTCCGGTAATCCCTTGGGCTTTGATTGGGGTCTTGGTAGGATCTTTTGGGGCGCTCTTCCCTTTATTATTCTCGCGTCGATTAGAGCTTAGCCCGTATAACCGGCGTAGATAAGTACGCACCTCCCAAAGAATAAGGAGGATAGTCGAGCCGGCTGCTAACTGGCAAAGCCGTTGTTGATCAACAGGAGGTGGCGCGGGGGCAGCTGGTTGTTCCCCAGCACCAACGGGTTCCTGGGAGATAGAAGCTTGGTCCATGCGTACCTGGAAGATTTCGGACTCGATAGCTTGGGCAATACCAGATCCTATTGCAGTTACCATCTTCTCCATGGCAGTAATTGTAGCTTGTAGTTCGCCGACGGTGACGAACTCGAAGAAAGCAATGTTCTCAACTATAAAGCGAGAGAACTCGACGTGCGGTGACAATGCCTGATTTATGGGAAGCTTTGATGGATCAAAATCGACTTGCCCAACAAGCTTCTCAAGGAATTTAACGCGATTCTTGGATTTACTGATCTTCAGCACTTCGGTAAGAAGATGGAGTTTCGACGTAAACGGTTTCTCGGTCGCACCTCGCGGGTCCCTGACAACATCACGTTGGTACTGGAAGGCTGAGTGTATGGCTTTTGCATACTCCCTTTCAAGTACGCTCTCGTATTTCTCGTGAAGCGCTCTGTGCTCGTGGTATGCGAGCTCTGAAATTTTAAGCACTGGGCAAGTCTCAAGTGTAATGAGGGTGACACCAGTCTCCTTCGGGTGCACTAAACCTTGCCGATTGATACTTGCCAACACCTCTGTAGCTAGGAAAGCGTGGTCATCGTAGGTTGATAGAGTAATGCGAGTAATGTCCTTGAGGAACCGCTGTGTGGTCGCGCTTGCCACATCATCAAAGCTAGTGCTACCCATAACCTTCAAGTCTTTCTTAACGGACTCCTTGCCGGTAGCTGCCGATGAGGCCGCTTGCTCAGACCGCTGTTCCTCTATTAGGAGAAATTCTTTGAAAGATCGGAGAACCATTGACTCTAAAACAGGGATATGCTCGTCGAAGGCCTGCTGGAATGTTGTATAGACATTAGCGGCAACATAATTCCTAGGGTTGGTCTGGCAGATTAGCCCAATAGCATCTAGTGCTGCTCGTCTCACATTTTCCGGCTGAGAGGGATTTGCAAAAGGGACGAGAGCGTCTACCATGAGTTTCGACACGGAACCCTTCCACTTTGGTAGATTAGAATCGGACTTGAAACGGTCCTCGTGGCTATCTAGGTTGCAATGTTTACCGATCATTCCAACGATGAGAGAATATCGGTCAAACTGTCTAATCTTCGTTTGGTCAAGTGGTCCCTTTTTATTTATTAGTTGGATACCTTTAAGGCATGACAGTACTAGACGCGCAAGGTTTTCGGACGACTGAAGAAGTTCACTAATGATCCATATACAAGCCACAACATCGTCAAGGAGAGCTCTGGTGACTTTAGAGGTAGCAGGCATAAGAACCTTGCGAACATCGGAAAGGAATTTCGAATGTACGCTGGATACCTGTGGTAGTACACGGCGATACAGGACAACAGCGGCTCTCGAAACTACTAGGTCTTCACTAGTACTAACACTAGCGATATGAGGCTCTAACTGTCGGATCTGCTCAAAGGTAAACAGCTTTGGGTCCGCTTTTGCGAATATTATGAGAACCTGGAAGGCGTCTCTACTAGATGGAATTGATGGATCATCCGATTCGGGATTGTTGATAAGGTCAACTAAGTTTGCAACAAGTCTTGTACAAACTCTGACATTAGCTTCGACAAGTTTGGCGTCGGGTGATAGTATTGTCTGGAGGAGCTTATCGAGAACGACTGCGGTATTTCCATGTTTAACAGTCTGGACCATGAGGGCGACATGATCGGTGAGAGATTGCTTGTAAGCTACCGAGTCGTCCTCCTTATAGAAAGGCGAAATCCAAACTTCTTCTATCATCTGTCTGGCGAGCTCTCGTACACCCTCGTCTGGGTCTTGCGTACGATGTAACAATCCATTCGCAATAACGCTCCGAACTGCCCTGCTGTCATTCCCTAGGTAGATGTCCTTAGCTAGCTTCATTGCTCGCTTCCGCACGCCAATTCCAGAATCCATGAATCGTTGTATTACCGTTGGCGTCATTCTCTCTTCTAACTTAGGGCGTATGCTCATGCACTTTCCTATAAGTCCAAGGGCTGAGTCGCGCACTTGAGGTGAAGAATCGCTAGAGCATTGGAGAATTAGCTCGATGAAAGCGCTATCGCCATCAAGGATGGTAGGATCGGTTTCGAGTACGTGATTAATACTTTTGAGACTACGGCTGCGCACGGTTGCCTGGTCTGTAGTCATGGATCCCATGAGTATGTTCAGGATATTTTTGAATGACGCACAGAAACTCGATCTGAGTAAGATGATCGAGTGGGAGAGCTTTGCGTGATTTGATACCACAGACTTGAAGCTATACTCCCGAGAAAGCCATTTCGGATCTTCAATCATATTACGGAGGCGAAATGCGATCCTCCCAAACTCGCGGTCTTGTTCCTCTGAGTCTTCACCTTCAGCAGAATCGTACCCAAGGCTAACTTGTGATCCCCAATCTGTTATCAAATATGATATAGCTCCTTTAAGGTAGGGATCGTCGCCCAGACGATCTTGCAGATACTCTAGGACGACGCGATACGGCCCTAGCCAGCTGAATGCCTTTTCCATCGACTTGTTACCCTCCAGGATATTTAGAGCCAGATCAGCAAGCCATCGTCCGAGTTCGTCCGAGTCACTACCTTCGAAATTTGTGGCAATCTTCCTGACGTGGGATCGCAATTTTGATATGGCCGCAGTCATAACGCCAAGGAGTTCTAATGCCATGTTCCTTGCCGGCGCCGCATTTTTATCGCCATCCATCTGCTGGAACATAATGTACATCGTAAGCCGAAGTAACAGCTCTGCTGCGGGCCAATCCGGGGAATCTAGACATGTAGTGAAGTCTTCTATAAACAGATCTAGTAAATTTCGATACGGAGTATCTCCAGACTTGGTCGATTTTAGTGCCCGTTTCACAATGAAGTTGACGACATACGTAGCGTTGCGGTAAGCGCCATCGGTGAGAGGTTTTGCAAGTGCCTGAAGCTCCTGGATAGCCGTTGAGTGCTGAACCGCTGCAGATGCTTCCGTCTTGATCGTATATGTAGTATCAGCCTTCCCATTGATACCTTCAGCGGAAGAGGTCGGGTCGATATTCCCATCATCTTCTGCTATAGTCTGCATCATCCGGCCGCGAAGCTTCTCTTTGCGATCATCCACCTTCCCGGCACTTGCTTGGATTAGTCGCATGATCAGGGCCGAGACAGGCTGGATACTTTTCCCTTCTGAAAGTTTGAATTGCCTTGCACTTTGCTTGCCGATAGGTAGCTTCTCAAGGGACGTCAAAATTTCATTGAAGATGCCTTCCCTCTGTGGGGGATTCATGAGGAATATCTGCGATAGAACATTCATAGCTACCAAGCGAAGCGTGTCAAACTTTTGGACACCGACGACCGAATCTTTCTCCGTATGCGCGTTCTCGACGAAAATGAGACGCGATGCTACGAATTCTAGAGTATGCACGACGGTTTCGGAGAGGTCAATGCTCGCTATTAGGTCTGACATTAGGGAAAAGACCTTTTGGCAGGTCGTGAATAGAGTACTAATGGCCTTCTTATGTATCGTAAGGAGGCGAAATAAGTTACCAGTCGGCCCGGTGCTCCGTAGCTCAGCCGTGGGGATGATTATGTCCTCTATGACATTTCTGAATAGATTCAGGCCTTGTTGAATCAAGTCTTCGGAGTAGAGTTGCTTTTCCTCTCGACCACCACACATGATGCGGAACGATGTACGAGCAGCTTTAAGGCCCATTTCGATATCGTGAAGCTGCTGAACCCAAAAGCCAACATCGGTTTCGCCCCATGTCTCATCTAATTTGAACTCAAGCGTATCGGCATACTTCAAAGAACCCTCGCTTAAACTTTGGATTCGGAGAAGGTCGTCTAGGGGCGCCTGGCGGAAACATCCCAGGTCAATGGCTCTATTTATCTGCCTTTGAGCTTTATCATGTGCAGCTATCGTCATAGTAGGTTCCTGATCATTTGTCAATATTACTAGATGCGATGCGTACTGATTTGACAGGTGATCCTCAGCAGTAAATATTTCTTGGAAGCATCTACGCAAATCCGCAAACGCAGCATTAGCGAGTTCACGCTGGTTGAGCTCACCCCCGAGGGGGTCTTCAAGTTCTTCATGAGAAGTGTGCTTCCTTTTCGCTGACAAGTAGGCAGGGATATCAGGTGAATCAGGGACCACAGCAAATTCGTTTTTATTAAAGCTCGCCGCGGGTATTTCAATACTAATTTTACCCTGTTTAGAGGAGCTTGATGAGGAGCTGGGTAGGTTTTGGCCCGTTACATCAGATGAATGCCCAGAAATTCCCGGCGGTTCGAATGTTTCTAGGGCGGCATGCGTCGGCTGGGGTGTTTCGGATTTCACTTTAGCTACCAATGGAGGCGCCACCTGTGGGATTTGCGAAACCGAGAGAGCTGGTGTCTTTGGCGTCACTACCAAATCCGCAAGTGAAACTGTCTGGGACTGAGCTTGCATTGCTGGGGAGGGAGACGGAACAGGCGGTCTTGTGGGTGTATACATGGACGCGGCTGCGTCTAGTTCCTTTCGTGTAGGAAGATGGACCTCGATCCGGGATTTATTGTGAGCAACCGCCTGCGCATTTAAAGTAGCAGGATTGTGCTTAACAACCTTAGGTGGTTCTTGTCTACGCGCCTTGGGCGATTTCTTCATGATCCGGGGCGACATGCTGTGGCCATTGGGTGTTGAGATGTTGGGGCTTTCGGTAGCAGAACAGTGGAAGGATATAGACGTATTATCATAAACCATCTTCGCAAAGGGGGACATGCCATCGGCAAGACTTTGGGACGGTCGCTTGACTGGAGAGGTAGCTTTCGGCGCAGACTTGAATTGACTGTAGTGATGTTAGTTAACACGACCAGCTACGCGTAGCATGGAGACCATCATTGCGAATAGTAGGTAGGTAGTTATGGAAATACTTACAATTTTGTGATCTTCTCAGCTTTGAGAAGGTTCTGCACAAACTCAAGGCTTCCCTCGACACGTTTAGAATGGCTAGGATTCTCGGCTTCTTGATTTAAGGCATCGTAATCTTCTCTCGAGACTAGGCGGGCAAGCGACGGTGCGAAAGGACCGGATCCGATAGTAGGATTGCTGATAATATCTTTTTGACATTTTAAGTTCTCGTTAGGTTCAGGTCACGCGGAGAAAACTTTCAAATTTGTGCGCGCAAAATACTACAACGATAGAGAAGGAAGGAGCGACTTCAGAGACTAACTCACCTGGTTCAAAAGGAAAGACCGAGGTGAATGGAGTATAAGGAAGGGCCTCATTCAACGTGAAGGGTCTGGAGCCATTTTGTCGTTGGAGGACATCGGGATTGGCTTGCGGATAAGCTTGTTGGTCGAAATGAGGCACCATGCCATTCTGATCTCCATGATACGGGTTCGCCATGGTAACTGAACCGACACCTTACTCGTATTACCCGCGACAGCCAAGCTACTCGGTTTCCCGCTGCGTCGAAGCCGTTATGCTATCAACTCATTGCAGTTGTCTTTACCGTGAAGAACAGGGTAAAAGCGTAGGTCGTTCCATGCGTAGTACCATGAAACGAGTTGAATTACGGTCTCGAAAGTCGACGCGATAACGATGAGGGTTGTTGGTTAGGAAGTAAATATGAGAAGAAACGGCGAGGATTGAATGTTGAAAATGTTAGCTGGACGCGAACGAACAGCCTGATAACTCAGCCTTGCGTAACTCGGGGAAGCTTTAGGTAATTTGATTGATCGGTATGAAGAGCGGATTCAAGGCTGTAACGGGACATTACCTGCCTAAGGTACCCAAAACCGGGGAACCTGCCACGCCTTACCACGCTCGCGCATTCCATGTGAGGTACCTAATCAGGTACTAATGCATGTCCCATTGAGCATAGGAGA
Organism: Daldinia concentrica; assembly: GCA_902805455.1. Classification (NCBI taxonomy): domain Eukaryota; kingdom Fungi; phylum Ascomycota; class Sordariomycetes; order Xylariales; family Hypoxylaceae; genus Daldinia; species Daldinia concentrica. Next base: position 978,114 of record CADCSW010000006.1, read on the forward strand.
GGTACGTACCGAATCATAGTTTATTAGATATCTTATCGATAGTAAAAACAATCTTGGATTTCTCGGCATGGAGCTGCAGTGAATTATTAGGTGCAGTCTAGGTAATACAATTTTTCTTACAAGCATACCTATCTTGACAATCCAATCCAGTTTTTTACTTGCAACACCACCACAACCTCATTGGAAATAGTTGACGACTCGTCTAATTTTACAATGGCTGCTATTGGCTCTCTAGTTTTCTGTACCGACTGCGGGAACTTACTTCCCGTGTCTAAAGGCAACGTCAAGAATATCTTGCATTGCGAATGCTGCGGCGCCGAAAACAGAGGTTCGTCATAGCTGCGAAATGACCAGCGCATACCTACTTGATTTTTTCCATACCAGTTAATTGATGTGGTTTTCTAATACGATAGCTAATAGACACGGCATCGAAGACGACCGTCACCCAAAGCAAACCCTCAGATTTCCCTTCCGTGCTTCGACAAAAACTCTCCATCGTACAATCGGTCGAGCGACACAAAATTCAAACGGAAGCCGTCGTCAACGAAACGTGCGAAAAATGCGGACGTACCGAAGTCAAATATTCAGCAGTACAGCTACGTAGTGCTGATGAAGGTAGCACTATCTTCTACACCTGCGACTGTGGTCATAAGTATGTTGTTCCTCTATATGGTAATAAATTGGATACCGCTAATCGGCTTCCCGGAATAGATGGAACACCAACAATTGAGATTCTCTTAGTAGAGACTATCTAGTAGATTTCTCAAGTCGAAGCGATGAACTCGAGAACAAGTCTTATAAAATCAAATCATGCGTATCCTTTTTGGTATCCTGCAGCCAACCCAGACGTAACGCCATTTTCCAAACCACCATCTATGTTACTACCTTTGGAGCCTCCGGAATGAGCGCATACTCTGCTTGATTTGATTGCTCGTAGTCAGCCATGTCCAAAGCAACGATGATGCTCTCGCGCACGACTTTCTCCTCGTCGTGAAGGAATCGCTTCAAGGTTTCTTCGACGCCTTCTTCCTCGCCAAGGCTTCCAAGCGCCTCCGCCGCCTCATGCCTCACCATGCTAGCTTCCTCGAGGTTGCTCAATGCTGCAGTAAGGGCTGGGATCGAAGCCGGGTGGGAGAGCTGGCCAAAGACGAACGCAATCTCGTGGCGAAATAGGGTCGACGGGTCTGCGAATCCCTTGGCCAAGGCATGGACGGCGGGAACAGCTGTTGGAAGGTCCGGCGGAGATGCAAGATCGCGGAGTGCAAACATGGCGCGATATCTGAGGAAGAGGGGCTGGGTCGTATCCATCAAGCTCTTCTCTAGTTCTTGGACAGTCTGCGTAGAGTCGGGCATCGGAGGAGCTGGATCTACAGAAGCGAAGTCGCTATTTTCTGGTAGTTAGGATGTATATCCCTCGTACAGATAGTCAATTATCCTGCTAATAGATATGCATACCTCTGATGAAGCTTCTCCGCCTTTCGTTGTTCCGAATTCTCCCATTCGATTCGGTCGATAGCAATCTCGCAGGTCTCCTTAACTGCAACGTCTTCTCCCTCACGATCGCGATACTTGCGCAGAATCTCCAAGTTCCCAGCATCGCCAAGAGCACCCAAAGCCTCCGCTGCTTCGTGGCGGCACATGGGGTCCTCTTGCAGATCTGCTAGGACTTTCTGGAGGTGAGGGACAGCTGCTAGGTTGGCGGACTGACCTAAACAGTAAGCCAGCTCATGTTTGAGTAACGCCGATGGAGATATGAAAGCCGCCGCAATAGCATCAATAGCTCCGAGGGCTCGGTCATCAGTCTCGTGTCGTGCGAGGTGCTTAAGTGAGAAGAGGGCGCGGAATCGGACGGGTAGTGGGGTAGCTTCGGAGCAAAGAGATTCGCGAAGGCTCGCGATAGTTGCTAGGGTATCTGTATCGGACGCCATTGTAAATTAAAATTCACGAACTTCCGAAGTGTAAGAACCCGTATGATCCAACTTAAAATGCGAGGAAGATGTAACGAAAATAAAGTTAGATTGAAAGACCGAAAGCTGCGGAGGGAAATTTCGGGCAGTGACTTCGCACCAAAAGTTTTGTTATCAAGTAGCGCTGTACGATGTACGATAATGCAGGCAACCCCTCTATCAAGATCTCTAGAAAAATTCTCCGCACTACATCCTCTTAAGTACATAAGTACATGCATGTACATAGCGGATCTAACATTCAAGTCACCAATAATTGAAGCGCTTTTTTTCACGCACTAGTACCTTGGTATATAAAACCTGGCTGACGACCATTCAACATCCAGGTTTCCTGGTGTAATGGCTAGCACTGCGGATTCTGATTCCGCCAATCTGGGTTCGATTCCCAGGGAGACCTTTCTTTTTCCTAGTCGTCATAATATAATACGCCATACAGTTTCTTTTTATTGATTCGTCCCCCTAAATTATGACACGGGAAGGTATAGTCTACAAAGGTAAATAGCTCGTGATTGCTCGCACTTTCCACTTGCATTAGTAAGTCATAAGATATGGTACAGGATTACTTAATAGAAGTAAATACCTACGTAAAAAGGTAGTTGCCCGGATTGGAATTGTCGTTTAAGTGTAAGTGTACCTAACCTACATGTACCTAGCGTACGTTACGTCTACACTTTGAAAAGAGGGTACCTCTAGGAGCAAAAAGTCAAACCAGAGCTGCGCTAAAATTAAATGTCAGGCGAGCTCCGCAGCTTGTCGTAAGGCAAGTCTTCTCATATGAGGTAGGTACCTAATGTATACACAACGTGATTCCCTTGCTATAATTAAACACATTTCACGTCCGCATCAGCGTTAAAAGACTACCTAATTCTTACATCTCCATGCTCTTAATTTTCTCACGATTTTTGACAACTACGTGCAGGATGGCTTTACATTCATCAAGTGTGGATAGTAAACTAATTTGTGTGTAGCGCCACTTCACCCGAAATAATACTTAGACAAGTTTGCGTGCTTACACTGTTATTAGTCGCTCCTGCGGGTAAAGAGGCTCATGGGCAAGCAGAACAATTTACAAGGGGTGTATTAACTCGCTCGGACCTTGACGCAACCTCACCTATTCGCCAGTTTCACAAGTGGTTTGCCGCAGCCCAACGGTCCGGTCGTGTTGCTCATCCAGAGACATGTTGTCTGTCTACTGCATCGCTACCGTCCGGTCGTGTATCTTCCCGTGTGGTTTATCTAAAGGAACTGGACGCCGAAGGATTTGTCATCTATAGTAACTTTGGTACGAGCAAAAAGGCTCAGGATCTTGCTACAAATCCATGGGCAAGTCTCACCTTCTGGTGGGAAGACCTTGAGCGGCAGGTGAGAGTGGAGGGGAAGGCAAACAGGCTCACCCGCGAGGAGAGCCAGAAATATTTCGATACGAGGGTACGTGGCAGCCGTATCGGTGCTTGGTCAAGTCGCCAGAGTCAGGTCCTAAAACCGACTAGGGGTGAGGAGGGTGAGGAGGAAGATGATGGGCGAAAGATACTCGACGAGTGGGTTAAGGAGACTGAAAAGCGGTTTGAAGGAAAGGAAAGCATCCCGGTTCCAGACTTCTGGGGTGGCTTGAGAATAATCCCCGAATACGTGGAGTTTTGGCAAGGTCGACAGAATCGCCTGCATGATCGGTTTGTCTACGAAAAGAAGATATCTATGGAAGGTGTTGAGGAATGGTCTCTTGAGAGACTTAGTCCATAAATATCATTGGACCATATCAAGCCTACTTGACGGTCTGAACTGTCATTCCTATTGCCACTTTCCGATTCCCCTCACGTACAGATCATCTTCCTTTTACTCCATCTCCATTGTCAGCCGGTCTCTCGGCCCATCGCTAACCAAAAGCGTAGTTGCATCACTTTTGAGGTATACTATGTATACGACTATTATATGCACCAACCTCTTAAATGGGTTAAAGACGAGGGGAATTATTCAGCGTAGCTCTCTACGAGTTTAAATCGGGTTAAAAATACTTAAAACTTTACCAATCGATCTTACGCCTCAAACATAATAACCCAATTAGATACGACCATTAGGACGGAGCAATTTCCGCTTAGAATGTGGTTCCGGGTGTCAATTTATTCTGGACCTGTAGATATGCCGAGTAGAGCCGCATTTAGCCCTTAAAAACAAAAGCGATGATCACAGTTACACCGAGACGTCAACATCCAAATCCAAGCATGCATGATCATCAACTATGCGACGATCGCTATCGTAGTGCTAGATCGATATTCTTATGCGGAGATGCAAAACTTAGACATACGTAAATATCCGAAGAAAAGTATAAGGATTCTACGCCAAAACGCAGCCACAAGCCTTCTACTTATACCCAGCCGTCCCAGTACCCCCAAAAGGAGCAAGATACTTACGTATGTGGCTAAGGTATGTAACTGGACTCTTTGGTAAATACTTTTTTATTTTATTTTTATTTTACCGTGTAATATTCATGTACCTACCACCCAACGGGTTGCTACATGACGAGAATACCTAATGCCTAATATAATAATCATTACCCTTGGAAATCTGTCTCGGGTAAGAACAGTCCATATCTTCAATGAGTTTTTTTTTTTTTTCTTTTTTCTCACAGGCTTGATGAGATAAGAGCAATGCATGTAATGGTGTTTTCTTGAATGGGTATAGCCTAGCTAATCTTGTTGATAGATGCAATGCTATACTCTGCTCATATTTTACCTCTATTTACTAAGGCATATCTGATAAGGTCCACTACCCAGTAGACATCCCGCATATGCAGGAAATTAAATCGCTGCAGATATTTCGTCTGCTTGCATATACTTCACATGCATGAGAGTTCGGATCCTTTGCCCCAGCACTTCGCAATATATCAAGTAGCGACAAAATACCTACCAGAGTAGTGTCTGTCACGAGGTGGAACCAAACAGTATGGAAACAACGAAGTTGTTTCGCGAGGAACTCTATCCTAACTAGAGGAACTAAAGCTATACATATTGAACATACTAATGCTTTGTTCTAGATGTCTCGTCTAGATTCCTGAGCGTCCTCGTGATCTCAATGTACCTAGCTACTTAGGTTTCAATAAACGACCGGTAAGACTTTGCAGAACTCTAAAAAGGAAGTTTTAACGCCTCTATCGTCTTCGATACCTAGGTATAGACCGAACCTCCGCTTCAGCGCTCCTGCGGAATTCCAATGCATCTCGTCGAAAGCATACACAGAGACGTCTTCCCCAGACGTGATCCTAGCCAACCAAGCGGCTATTTGTTGATAACATAGCATAGGTAATGCAGGATTCAGCGGGCTAGAAGTACGGACGGGATGGGCGGATTGCCTTCAGATTTCTCAGGGCGCGCCCCTAGAGGTTAACTCATGGCCATGTCGAACCCAGTGGCAGCCGTTACAAATCTAGCAGCAATGGAATAGGTGCCCGTGGGATTCAAGGAGCTTGAGGATATACTGTATGTTTTTAGAAGAGCACTGTATCAAATCGTAGTCAATCTACGGGCTGGTGTCAATTCAAGATATATAGCGTCATGTCTCAATTAATTAGTTAAGTAACTTTATAATCCTACCTTTCACTTTTAGAAGCTAATTAATTACACTCTACGCACGTCGACGAACTCAACAGCTCCCAAGTCACTGCCTATCAAACCGATGGCTGCTGGTCACACGTAAGCTGAAGGAGGCTTTGTCGCTAATACCTACCTCACACGGGATAAGAGTTGCTTTGACAGGCGCCCGTATCCATTCAACTGGATCTCCAAAACTGCAGTTCATTGCACCTGGTCAGTGGCTGCTCTTTAGCCTGGATTCTTGAATAGGTATATACGTTGTCTTTCTAGTTTAATTCCGTTTCCTTACGCGCTGATCATCTGATAGTCTCTTATAGGCGCAACTCGGCGAGGAAATAACCTCTCACGGTTCCAGTAAGGCTATCCATTCACTTCTTACATGGTTGCTCCAATTCAATTTATTGTCCTGCTCTCAAGTTTTGACCAATACAGGCAGAAAACCTTGCATAAAGCCCATTCCTCCAAGGCCTTGATTATTCTGATAGTAATGCCAAATTAGCCTCCGTTTATAAGAGTTGGGTATACCTTTAGATAAACGATATGTCATCACAAAGCCAAGCGGAACTTACTAGGGTTCGGGACAATCAAAGGAGGTCTCGTGCTCGGCGTAAGCAGTACGTGAAGAGCCTTGAGGAGCGCCTAGGGCTTTACAAGCGTCAAGGAGCTGAGGTTACGTCACATATCCAACGAGCCGCGCAAAGAGTAGCGGAACACAATCAGAAAATGAGAATCCTTCTCAATACTCTTGGGTTTACCGACGAGAAGATAGACGGTTTTCTCCAAAATGGCAACATCAATCCTGGTGAAGCTATAACGTCCGATTTCTCACTACTAAGCAGACCTATATATGGCGATATTAATGCTAATATTGCCGGCTCATCGGCATACGACCAAGCGAAATCAGAAGCCCTTGCTGCTAGCTTCAATGAGCATCTTCAAATACGCGATGCGGCTATGTTGGATCAAAATTCCATTAGCCTTGCAAGCACAGGATATTTATCATCACAAATACCCCCACGCCAGGCTCAGGATGAACTATCGCAATATCCACAAACTTTGACCCAACCGCTAAACAAACCCCTTATTCACGCCAGCCAATATAACGCAAGCCCCAGTCATCAAGATACCATCATTTACGAGCAGTCTTTTGAGGCAGGCCACATGGCAGATCCGTATTCAACTATATCTGCTACTCTCCAGAAATCCATTGGCTCTAGTGTAGCCGACGCCCTACTTCCTACCGCTTTACAACACAACCAGACACACTCAGACTATATCTCCCCTGTACACTATGGCGTGAGCAATAGTAATGACGAAAACTGTTTACCATTGGCTTCAAATATATCCTCCAACCCGCATGGCAGAAGTTTGTCTTTTTGAGCCAACTGTAACTATTTATTGGGTGGATTGCGTAAGTACGTCTTTATAGAATCTGACTTGATGGGCTAAATTCCTGACAGGGACTGCTCTATTTGCGGGCTACTCTTATATCCCTGGAACATTCCAGAGCTGCTACCCACCGCTACCAGCCGCATTTGGTAGTCTACATCTTTACAAAGCCATGCGCCTTTGTCCCACAATCACTGAGATAGTCATCTGCAAGCGACAGTAGTGTGAAAGCAAACGCCGGTGCTGGTCTAGTCGCTGTTTTCAGCGTATGAGCTAGCAGGATCTATATTATACAAAGCTGAACATGAACTCTTTGTCAAGGTTCTTATTATTTACATGATAAAATAATAGACAACGTAAATTCCCTTCTACTGATTATCCAAGCTGAATCAAGCATCAATAGTCTCTTCGTTGTGAAATAATACCACATTTTGAGCCATATTTCTTAACCAGCTTACAAAAACACAAATAACTTGACTTATACAGCACTGGGGTTATACATCTATGATCGACGGATAAGCCAACATAAATTTGAAAATACGAGTAGAGCTTGGATTGGATAGGAAGTCAATCGTGTACTAGAGCGGCTCCCGCCGTTGCATATTTCTCACCACCTTGTCGCAACGGACTGCAACATACAATATGGACGTACTTGGGGTAAGCATTCTCCACGTAAACGTGGACTAGGGTAATAATTGCATTGGAAACTGTCTGACACTGTGAAAATAGGAGTACGATGGACTGGGCCCATCCTTCGAGACAAATGAATTCTTTCCTGGGTTCACTACGCCATACCAGTCGACCCATATCGACAACCCTTTTAGGGGAGACTTGAGCGTCGATGATGAGGATATGGAGGACATAGAGGACATTCCAATGTCTGGCCGGGAGTTTCCCCTAGCTAACGTGGCAGAGGCTATTAAAGAGCCTGGGGTGTACCCAACTCCGGGCCGAGCGGGTGTTTGGTATGGTGAAAATAATTCGAGGTTGTCTATTAATCAACAATTCCTAAATGTCATCAGGGAGTGTGAAGATTTATACGCATCCAAACCGGGATTCGACGGATCTCAACAGCAGGTTCGGCGTCTCCTCACCTTCATACGACGAGCCCTCACGGCAATCGGCCTAGAGAATCATTTCCATGTTTTTCAGGCTCCCGAGAATATTTACGTTGAAAATAACCCTTTTTATTCGCCTCGCTATGTGTCTGCCACATACGAAGATATTCCCAGTCAACAGGAAGCTATAAATGGCCAACCCTGCTACGAAGAAGTCAGAAGGAGCCTAGGAGGAGGTATTCCACTCCCGCCGGCTGCTCCTCCGTCTCCACATAGACCTACGCCTTCACATAGGCGTGTACGGTCTTTAGGAGTACTTCGAGGCGGAGGTACTCCGAGCTCTTCTGAGGCAGGCACTCCTTCATATACGCCACTCAGGAGGGAAACCCGTAATTTAAAGAGGCGGATTGGCGTTAAGTGGACGAGGCCAAGACAATGGTGGGGAGAGGCCCGACTGGATGCAAGACTAGATACACAGAAAATTCCCGAAAGGCTTGAAGAATTAAAGACCAGGGGGCCTATAATGATACCGGCTGCGAGCATAAGTGAAGAGTTACGCTCCAACCTCTCGGCTGGACTGACCGCTCGGATCAATGAACTGACTCCGCAGTACGAATCCGCCAAAGTCACCGATAAGATCCCGGCTATTAGAGCCCAGTTAAAAAAAGTCGACGATGATATCGATTCAGGGAGGGTAGATTGTCTTCTATTCTTGCACAAGGTTGTTACAACTGTAGGAGCGGGTAAAGGCCGGTGGACTTTCCAGACCGCGGTGGAGGGCTACGATCGATTGTATGCAGAGATAATGAAAGCTTTCAAGGGGATAATTTGCAGCATCATTCGGATCCTTCTACTTAACAAGCTCCTCGACCTCGAAGAAATAGAAATCAACGAGTTGATTTCTGCGGAGATTGAATTTGTAGACACCCTGAAGAGGCATGAGATGGTCTGGAAGGAGTTCGATATATTCCTAGTTACCTGGTTTCGCGCCACTTGGGCCCAAAAGGATAGTACCTCAAGCCGTATTCGTTTACGAAGTGCGCTAGATGGCTACTGGTCTAATCTTCGCCAGGAATATCAAGACGCACTTTTAAAGCTCGAGGAGAATGGTCTAGAAGCTTTCCCCGAGATACGTCTGCCGATTAAAAATCAACCCGAAAAGGAGGAAGAAGGGGAGCAGCTTAAGATCCAGCAGACGCACACGCCCAAAGAGAGTTCGCCCCTCAGTCAGGAATTCGTCCTGCCGACGGGGGATGACTCGAATGTGGACATGACCGAGGATGATTACTTGCCCGAGGATGATCACTTGCCCGAGTTCCCATCAGAAGATGATAGCATGACCGCCGCACCCATGGATCTAGGTGAAGATGAAGATTCTGCTAACCAAGCGACGAAAACTGACGATCCTGCTCCCTCGACTGGTGCAAAAACGACTTCGGGCTTCCGCGAAAGTCTCAGCGCGCTCAACAAACTACGCATGACGTACGCAGGGGCTCTCCAAACCTACATCGACGCCAACGATTTGCTCGACGCGGCCGATCCAGGAAACGTATCGAGGATAAAAGCGAACAACGCCAACATCACGGTGTACAACCAGTTGATTTGGTCTCTGGACACGGAGATCGACAACATGAGAAGCCGGAATCCTGAGAAGAATATCGGTAGGAGTACGGAAGACGGTATCCCCGTGCCGCCGCCGGCCCACGAGCTTTACAAGCATACCAAGAGGCTCGAAGGCCACAAGGACCTCCCTACCGATGTCACAACCCTGGCCCCTGGTAACCTGCCTGGCGACCACCCGACACCGGCGATCCCTAGGGTCCTTGTTGGCGGTCCGGCTGACCTTGGCGTTGACATTAGCACTCTGGGTATTACCGATGAGGCGACTGAAGCTGTGACGACTGAAGTTGTGAAGACCGGACCTGTGAAGACTGAGCCGAAGGTTGAGCCGGCCCCTCCTTTGATTCCGTCTGAGCACTTATTTTCTCCTGATACTCCACCCAAGGTTGAGCCCAAAGTTGAGCCCAAGGTTAAGCCCCAGCCTCAGCCTCCGGTCCAACCCCCGGTCCAACCTCAACCGAAACCCCGACCTCACGTCCATCCTCGACCTCATCCTCGACCTCAGCCTCGACCCCGACCTAACGTCAATCCTCGACCCCAGCCCCGACCTCGGCCACAACTTAACCCGGTCTCTCCGACTCCTGTTCGGGATACTCCCACTAAAGGTCAGTCTGAGCCTCTTCAACAGTACCGTGCTGGTTACCCCGTCGTCAACTTGTTGGAAGAAGAATCCGGGGCTGAGAGCCCCGACCCTCCCCATGCGCCTCGGCCTCGTGACTCTCGTCCCAACCCGGTCGTCCGCCGCTTGTTCCAGGGCCAGCCGGGTCGTTCGGTTGTTGACATAGCCGTGGAGGAGTATACACCGCCGCTAGGACGAACTTACCCTAGAGATTCCCGTCTAATTCACTCTCGCCGAAACCCTCTGCGGGGCCCGAGGACTAACGTGAGAACAGTTCCAACTGTTATCCCACCGAAATATGTCCCGCCGGTAGCGCCGCCTGCGAAGCCGGTGCAACCGGCACCACGAGTGCTACCACCACCACCAGTGCACCCAGTGCAGCCAATATATAAGGTAGAGCCAGTGAAGCGAGTGCCACCAGCGCCGCCAGTACGGCCGGTACAACCGGTACAGCCAGTAACGCCGGTGCATCCGGTAAAAACAGTACCATCGGCATCGCCGGTATCACCAATATCACCGTTACAATCACGGACGCCAGGTCCTGTTCGCGCTTGGGCTTGGAAAGAGCTGCCAACGATGACCTTCGAGGATTATCTCGCATCGCTGCCGACGCGCCTCCAACGCGACCGGGTTACTGCGAAGGCAAACTACGACCTTATCACGAGTACCGTAACGAATATCAATAACAGACATAATAAGCCTGTCGAGCATCCCCCTCGCGTTGAGCCCCAGCCCCAGCCCCAGCCCCAACCCCCTCAGGTCCAACCCCAGGTGCCGTCTCCGTTGTATTCAAATACTCAAAGGCCAGGCTGGACCGAGAGCAGGGCCACCCATCAATGGACTATGGACGATGTTGCGAATATGACGTTCGAAGATTATTACGACTCGCTCCCGGAAGCAAGGAGAGGGGACCAGAACACTGCTCGTAAGGACTTCGATGTCATTCAAAAGAGCATAAACGGTATCATGGATGGCCTGTATCCTCAGGAAGCAACTTCAGCGCCTGTACCGCCCCCTGTTGAACCATTGGTAGCGGTTGATACCAGACTTGCGCACCAGGGTCCAGGGAAACAGTCTCCCAACACGGTCTTTCCTTGGTCCCCTTATAGAACCGAGAAGGTCACCCCTAGTCACAAATGGGGAACTGGGTCCGGGGTGAAAAAGGTGACCAACCCAAAGAAGCCTCAAAAACATCCCAGATATTGGGACTGGAGCGACTGGGGCAATGTCGTGGATCATCGGTACGAGGCATATTTGGAAAGCCTCACTAAGGAGGAAAGGTCGCAGTGGGACAAGTCGGAGCAAGACTTCTACGACTTCAGACGAAGCGCGTTTAACAAGGCGACGCAGCTGCAAAACGCTGCCGCCGCCAGAAAAAGAGGTAATACCTACTTTCGTTCCTATTATTGATTCTTGCGATAGCCAACTGATTCTAGCTGCCACCAACCAGGTAATTAAAGACGTCACTCAGGTCCCCATCGTCGACGCCGACTCATCTACGTATACCGGCCCAACAGCCTACGCAGTTCTCTTCGGTCCCCCTGTTAAAACCAAGGTTAAGACCGAGGGCCACGCCAGCGTCATACCTACCGGCGGTGTTGTCGGGCCTAAGAACCCTCCTGTCAAGGGCAAGGGCCAGACTAAGGTTCGACCTTCTCATAAGGGTTCGCGGGGTACAAAGAGGGTAATACATGGTAGGGTAACTAGGAACATAACAACTCCCTACGTGCGTCCGGGTCCAAAATCAGGTACCGACACGGGTCTGTTCGGAAGAAAGCCGTCCGACAACCCGGTCAAGCCTACCCCTGTGCCGCAACCATTGCTGAACCCAAGCCAGAACTACCAGAACATCATCCCCCCCAACAAGTACATGCCGCCGCTCCCGCATCCTAAGAACATAACGGACGACCAACCTCCCTTGAAGGAGCCCGTCAAAAACGACCCGGCACCCGCACCGGCGCCCGCGCCTGTTCCCGTACCAGCTCCCGTACCCACACCAGCGCCTGTACCTGTGCCTAGGCCCACGCCTGCGCCTAGGCCTAAGCCTGCGCCCGCACCCAGACCCAGACCCAGACCTGCACCTAGACCTAGACCTAGACCCAAAGATATACCGGCACCATTGCCTCAACCCATTCCCGTACCGGCACCGGCACCGGCACCTGCACCTGCACCTGCTCCCGTGCCCACGCCTGTGCCTGCTCCTGTCCCGGTTCCTACTCCTGTACCCGCGCCTGCGCCTAGGCCTAGGCCTAGGCCAAGACCTAGACCGAAGGAGACACCAGTACCAGTGCCTAAACCCATCCCCATCCCCGCACCGGCACCGGCACCGGCACCCGCGCCTAGACCTAGACCTAGACCCAGACCCAAAGAGACGCCAGTACCAGTACCAGTACCAGCACCAGCACCAGCACCAGCACCACAACCCAGACCCAAAGAGACGCCGGTCCCAGTACCACAGCCCGTCCCGGCGCCTCGACCCGCCCCCCCAGCCTACACCCAAAGCCCACTCAAGCTGCCCACCCCCTGGCCCGACCCCTACTTCGCGCCCAGGCCCATAACGCCCGAGGAGCGGCCGGTGGGGATCCCGCCGGAGACGATAATCCCCAACGGGGACGGCTGGCCGGCCCTCAAGTACCTGATGAAGGCGCACCGGATAGCCGTGGTCGCGAACCAGGCGCTGCGGCGCCCCGGCGACAGGGCCGTGGGCAAGGCCGACAGCATCCCGGGTATTCCCAGACCCGTAATTGGTAGGGATGGGAGGGTTCATATATGATCGTGGGATATGGATGGGGTATGGATTAGGGGGGAAGGGAACGGGGGGTTCGACAATGTTTAGAGGGCTTGGTTTTTAGGGGGATGGATGGTGGATGGATAGTAGGGACTTGTGTAGGAAGACTGAAGGCAGATAGGGGCTTACCGGAAGACAACAAGATGGATAGATGGAAAGGCGGAATTTTGATGGGGACCTGAAAGACGTATAACTAAATGAACAAAACGAAACAAAATAAGAAGAGGAGGAATTATGGAATAGAGTTAGGAAATAGATTGTACGATGGAGAAATTGGTTACCTAGTTAGTTAGTTTAGACCTTGTGCAAGGGGGCACTTACACATCTACACAGTAGAGCTTTCTTATTTCCTTTGTAGAATAAATCATCTCTAGTATTCCTATTCATCATCAACATCACCGAATCGTTGTCTTGTACCATCTCATTCATTCACTGCAGTGAAAGTGAAAACACGCGTGCCAGTAGGCTGAACGGGGATATATCCTAGTATGATTATATGGATATCTTCTCTGCATCTATTCTCATGGGAAGGACCAGAATACGCCGCCTAGTTAATCATTAATCCGAAATCTGCTTCTTTCTGTGCGATGTGTCTCCGGAACTCCGCCAGGTATCATACCAAAGGGAGCAAAACACTGCTGATGGTCCGTCTTAAGCGGAATGCTACGTCCGTTGCTGCCAACCATTTCGTATTATACAATCCAGTCCTTACACTAAGAGGTCCTATAGGAAGTAATCTGCCACTGGCTTCTTGGCAGGCATACCCCTCGAGTCTTGCGGCGCGGCCTGGAATACGCGATATCGCCTTGCTGGACCATTCTTGAGCCTCTTGTCGCTCTCCATCATAACACCCTCTACTCCGCCATCGCTCCGGCCCACATCGCCGTTGCTGCGCGCGAAAAAGCTCTCTCCGGTCGGGTCCTCGGATAACTCTAGGACGGCGGCCACGTTACCGCATCGGTAACAGTAGTTGGGTGCTGACCAAACCGTAACAATACTCGCATCGAACATTTCCTTGAAACCTTCCATGACGAGTTGGTGGGCGCGCGCAATGAGCGAAAGGTCATTCTTATGGTTGAAAACCTTGACAATATCCGCGCCAAAGAGGAAGCCCGCGCCGCGTGGCGACAAACCCCAACCGTCGATCTCGTCTGGATCAGACCATAAGAGGTCGCACATGGCACCCTCATGAGGTACCTCTTGTTTGCGATCTAATAGGCGGATCTTATCCACCGTATCGATCAGGGGTGATAAACCGCCGTGTACACATAAAACTGCTCCTGTCGGATTGCCGATAGTGCCCCCACTGGAACCCGACGCGCCTGACCCTGGAGGACCAGTCTTAGGTTGAGTTCCGTTAGGACTTTTCCGCTCGCGGTCTATAGATTGGTCACTGTTTCGTCTCATGAATCGACTCATTATATCGCCATCCGCATTGCACACTTCAATCTCAATATCTTGCTGGGTATATTCCTCGCTAGGCGTCATCTCATTGGGAGGCGAGAGGGTATTCGACGCGTTGAGCACTATAGCTCCGAGGGCGAGATAGTCGAAAACATCGCAGCAATACCTCCACACGTTAGCACTGCCATATTTTCGAAGGCACTCGTCGTAGAATCCATAAACTGTCGTTATTTGACGAGACTCGTGGTTGCCTCTAATCAGTGTCATACGATCGGGATAGCGGACTTTTAGGCAGAGGAGTAGCAGGAAGGATTCTAGTGAGTAGAAGCCACGGTCGACGAAGTCGCCTATATGAGTATATTTGATTAGAGATGCTATCTGGTAAGAGATGGGTATTGCGCTTGGAATATGTACCCATGAAAAGGTAGTTTGTATCTGGAGGATCGCCTCCGACCCTAAACAGTTCCATCAGATCGTGGAACTGTCCGTGGATATCACCACATATCTGCGCGCATTATGTCAGAGAAATATTCCGAGCTTATACCATCGCGTTGGACTAATGCGTACCGTTACGGGAGCTGTGACTGTAACGACGTTTCCTTCCTCGATCAAGAGCTCTCGGGCTTTATGACAAAGTTCCCTAACTTGCGCCTCGGGGATCGGACGACATGCTCGGAGTTGAGCGATGGCTCTGTACAGGTGTATATGATTAGCAAATGCCTCGCGCTACGTCTATACCCATAGAGGGCGCCGTACTTATCAAGGTCACTCATGTCTACTGTTGAGAGAATAGGCTAAGGGGATAGGACCGAGGCTGCAATCGAAGCTAACGCCGAGCCAAGGGGGTGAAATTTGAAATATTCGTATGATTGTTTTCATAACATTATCGAAGTAATTAGGCCTAAGAAGTGTACATAGACTATTACTTAGGTTGTGATTTGTGATATGGTTCTTTTTTCTATGCTATGCAAATTGGGGATATGGAGATGTGGTTCGCGACAGATTCGGTTCGTCGCGTGCGGCATCTCACAGTTGACAATCCAAAATTAGAAAATACTTTAGGTGAACTATGCACTGAGCGCGAAATGGCACCGGCACTCAATTGCTGAAGTCATTTTAGCGGGTCCCTCAATTGCCTGCAGCTTCCCCCTTGCTAGCCGTTCCTAACCTTGCAGCCCTTGTAAGCCGCTAGTCTTACACTCTTGGGGATTATGTAAATTTGCTAAGCCGTCTAAATCGTCCCACCATGCCCACCTTATCTGGCAATTCCTCGGGTGAGACCGCGAATCGGGTTCATGGGATTTGGCATTGAAGCTTGAATTCAGATAACTAATTCTTGGATGCACTACCTTAGACATCACCAACGAGTACCGTAACCCTCACCCGTTCTCCAGTCTCTAGTTTCCAATCGTCATGCCGCGGGACCATACAGGCATAATTTAGGTACGTCTCTAGCTTAATTAGATCAATTGGCAATTTTCAAGCTCGCACCTACAAAAGATCACCAGCCACTAACAAGTTTCCCAACTTACAGCTTCTTTACTCCCCCTAAAACCCGCTCACACCATGCCGCCACACCTACACCCGCGGTCGCGAATGACCTCCTCGCTCTTCGCCACGACCGTAGCAGCAAGTTTCTTCGTCGTGACACTCCCGCACATCCTACCCTGTCCCGCGCCACGGGTGACCTACGCCGACTCAGAAATAGCCGCAGACGGCACAAGACGGCGACGGCGAAGGAGACCCGAGCCAGCGGTTGTGAAGGATGGCATCGTCCAGTTCGAAAGTCCTACCGAGGACTTGGAGAGGGTTGCTACCGAGACCGGCGGCATTGCTACGAGGGCAAGGAAGGAAAGAGAATGCCCCGTGCCCAAACCAGGCGGTGTCATTGGTGAGCTGATGGGGTTTAAGGGCAAGTCAAAAGCAGAAGAAGGAAAAGGGCCGAGTGATAATACATAGGAAACAGCAAGCATAGGTTGGAAAGCCACTGGAAACTTCACACTGGCGATGTATATAATATTACTGTGCGAAGAATACGTCACAGCTACCCATTACTCCACACTAAGATTATTGCCAAAAGACAAACTACTCTGTATCACTGCGGAAAATTGATAAACGGCCACTTGCTTTTGGAAGCTTTTGGGGAGATAAAAGGCAAGTAGCGCAAGCTATTACATTATTCGAGACCATAATCCATTATTTGAAACTACATCTTCAGGATAACACAGGTTTCAAGTTCAAGCGTACAGCGTGTTTATCTCATCTCTCCTGGTAGCTTAGAAGCAAAAATAATTATAGACTAAGGACAGTTTCTAGCATCATTGTCAGAAATGCAAATGAACTTTTATTGACCATTAGCCGGTGGGTTAGCATCCGGCAACTTTGGTGACTCCTTAGAACTCCTTTCGTATTCCCCGTCCTCCTAATAACTACCATGGGGTTGATAGCCATAAAGACCAAGCCGTCCCATCATCATGATGAAGTTTATCCACCTCGCAATACTGCTCAATATTTTGACCGTGCCGAATGCGAAAGGCGACCGCCGCGAGTTTCTCGTTCCACATCAACTAATTAATGAAGCCGTAGACCTGCCTGAGTCCGAAATGCCTCTGCATCCTCCTATGTCTGTATCTGCGGAACAAAGAAAACTAAAAAATTAACGCAAGGAAAGTCGTGAGAGGATAATATTACAGATAGGAAACAAATAGTAAAAAGGTATCACTGAACGTAAGCGAGAAGGATCCAAAAGCTGCTCCCTAGGATGCAGATTGCGGTGTCGGCACTTCTGTCTCTTCAACTTTCGCCTCGTCTAGGTCCAGCTTAGGCTTCTTCGCAGCGCGCTCAGACTCGGATTCCTCTACCTTCATCTTCAGTTCCTGATTCTCTTGCTCCATCTCATCGAGTCGCCTCTTAAGAATGTTCTCTCGCCTATGGCTATCCTCCAGCTGACGCTGGATCTCTTCACGTTGCATGCGTTCTGTGGCAGCTTCCTTCGCAGAGTTCTCGGCAGAGTGGCGGTAGTTGTCAGCGGTCTGCATATCTTGTTCCAACTGTTGCAATCGGCCTCTGTACAACTCATTGACAAGTTCGAGTTCGCTAACGCGCGTCTTTAGGCTGGAATTGGCGGCAATCAACTGCTCGTGAGTCTGCGGGACATCGGTGATCTGCTGGTCGCCGTTCATGGGGGACTGGTGGCTAGGAGAGCCATCGGGAATGGGGTACTGAGTTAGACCGTCCGACTGGAAATGATCCATAGCTTGGAAAGCAGTCAGATGGGGATCATATATAGACGGGGTCGCTGTGCGCGACACGGGCGAGTCTGTACCGTGGCCATGTCCGTTTGTGGCATTATGTTGGTTCGCGCGAACGGCGGCAAGGGCGGCGGTTGCATTGTCATGGTTGAAGTTGTTACCGTTGGTACTAGCAGGGAGGCTTTGCTGCAGGGAGTTGTGAGCATTATGAACATCATTACACGGGCGGGGTTTAAAGGGGGCGTGTTCCATACCTTTTTCTTTACCTGCATGTCAGGGCGCATTGTCTTGACGCGATTTCGGCTCTTGATAACATCGGTCTTCAAGGAAATCGGGCGCGGGCGGCCGTGCAGCTTCAAGAACAAGCCGCAGGCATTGCATAGGACAGATCCCGTCTCGTCGCGACGCCATAAGGGAGTAGTTGAAGTACCGCAATTCTGGCAAGTTGGCTGCGTAGATGGAGTATCACCGTTAGCGCCTGCAGCGGTTGTGGGGTGTGAGGCCATCATTTTGAAATTGAGTAATGAAGCTTTCAGTTGAAAGAGGATTATATCGGCGGATAGAGTATCGCGATGGGAGACTGGGGAGAGATATCGATAGGGAAGGATAGGTTGATTGATAGAATTGATAGAACTGATAGAACTGATAGACGGGAAAGATTGAAGAATTTCTAGAAAGTGGGTGCTGATAAGGTTGTAACCAATCATATCGAGGTACGAACCTTGTCTATACAAGGATACAATGGTACAAGGGTACCTGCGATTTCCCAAAGTTTCCACATCCGAATTGAAGGGGGGGATTTCCACCTTTCACGTCAACAGCATACAGATGTAGGCAAGAAAGCCTCCTTACCTGTATACCTATTGGTACATAACATGACTTATCCCGCGTCGAAACCTTGGTAAATCAACAGGTGCAGAATGTAACAAAATGTAACAAAATGCAACAAAATGCAACAAAATGCAACAAAATGCAACATTCCACTTGCCCATCCACTGCATATAGCCCGATTTCCAAAATATCGAACTAATATGCACGTCATGCTCAAAAGGGAAAATGAAAGGAGAGGTGCTAAGATAAAAAGATAAAAAGATAAAAGAATAAAGCTCGATAACTCACCAAATTACCCGACGCTGTCGGAGCGTGCGCTGCAGGAGAAGAATTCATTTGGGGAACTGGCGTATGCGTTGCTCTGTACATGATGGTCATAAGTTAGAATGATCGATATCGCCAATGTTTGTAATGTTCGAAAAGGTATGTGTTTTTTAAAGGTCGAGGTCGCGATTAAGTTGCCATAAACAGTTCAGGGTTCGGGTCTCAAGATGGAGGAGTCCAAGGATTAACAAGTACGTGGAAACAAGTCAACAAGACCTGCACCATTAGCAGGCATACTGACGCTTCCTAGTGACTAAGGTTACGGTGATAATGCCGCTGTCAGGTGTACACTTAAGTGTTGAATCCTTGAGATATCTATTTCGTCGGCTCCCTAGTAACGTAGGTACGCAAGCGAGTTGTAACCCCCTTCTGAGATATAAAACTATCTCCATAACAATTTCCCCCTTTCACCCCCAAAAGGACTTTGATATAAGAAAATCATGTAATTATTTAGGTGTAAACTCACCTCAATTGCGGCGAACTTGTTGCTGATCCCGCGGCTGCCAACGCGGAAACACCTGGAAGCTGTGCTACCGAGGCTGTCGTCGAAGAAGTCGAACTCGGACGCGATATTGGATCAAGGGTTGCCGGTAACGGCACCGTGCCCTCCTCCATGACTGATCTGATAGGTGGTAATGCTGGTGATGCCGTACGTGTCGGGATAGGTGAGGTGATTGGTGGCAGATTGCTATCTGCCTGTAATGATGCCAGTGTGGAGGACGCCGTGGTGGGTAAAATTTCAAGGCCCCGAGTCTCCTCGGGACGAACGATCGTGGGTAAAGATAGGAATCGAGGGTGGGTATTAATCGGCGCGAGTAACGGAAACGTCACACCTTGACCGCCAATAATCTAGCGGTATGAAAGCGACTTTTGGTGTAGGTGGTTGCAAAGCTAGAAGCAACACGCATAGGTGAGCACTGTAAGAAATGTACTAAAAACCCACTGTATATTGGACCGTAAAAATCGTAAATCAGAACGAACCGATTGGAAGGTTCACAGCTCAGGAGTGGAGCAACAAAGAGATGACTGAAAAAGAATTGCAACTCATAAGATTCGACCAAATAGATATGTACGAGTAAGTAACGTCAGTCAGTCAGTCAATCAATTACTATGAAGTAAGAAATTATACGGAAGAAAAGGAAAGGTATGTAAGTAAGATGGCACGCGCCAGAAGAGAATGAAAAAATCCCCTGAGCCTCGATGTAGGATAGACACGTAGAAATTTGATTAAAAAAAAACTATTATTGTCGTTATCTTAGATACGATGTATATCCTGGTAGATATTATTAAGGGAAGTACATTCTCCCCTTACTTGCTTTTTCCGTTACGTTTATGTACGTAGATTAGATTCTATTTTCTTGGCGACGGAAAAACTGTTTCTAATCTAGACGCTAAGGATTTTTAAGATGATCTAGATTACAATTGGCTACTTTAATTCCCTTGTCAACCTACCTCCTAGAATATTTTCCTACTCCTGATCAGGTAAAGCACCGTAACTGCATGTATGCAGTCCTGCATTTGTATAATAATTACACCGACTGATACCTCCTATTATCTCGCCTGCTTGTCTTCGCTAGTTATGTACTATTATATACCTTTCTATTCTATATTAACTATAACTACACTATATACATTTCTCCCGTTTCTCCGATTCAGAGACGGTTCAACGTTCTGTGGGGCAGCATTCATCTTCTCGTAGATAAGCCAGTGTAAACCGACTCGAAGAGCTATATACATAGACAGCCCCAGGATCAAGTCCTTATACTATAAATGTAGCTTTTGTCAAGGTAAGGTTCGAGAAATTAGATGGTAGGTTGTTCTAATTTACCATATTTTATTTCATTTACTATCTATCATCTTTCAAAGTCTACCAGTATGAAAAGATAGTACCAACCCATAACATGACCGCCTTAGAGCTACATATAAGCAGTAATCGGCAGTATTGCTACCAGCAGCGTAATAAATATATACCCATTATAGAAACGCTCCAAGTACTTGACTTTCACACACAAACAAACATATCATAAGAGTAGTGTTTCATATAGACTAACTGCTCAACCCTACAATCACCCCCTATTCAGGTGGGGAATTCCAACTATACATTACAGAAGGAGTATACAAATAGAAGCACATACCTATACGCAGAGTAGAGCTTATCAAAGCACAACCATAGAAATATTATATCAAGTCACCCTCTATATCATTGTGTTCACCCGTCCGAAGTAAAACTTATATATCTAAATGACATAGTTATGGGGTTTTTAATAAATGATCAAAAGGTCGGCCAAGCGAAACATCCGCCAAACCTAAGAACTCCCTTATTCCACAACCTATACACCAAACACACTTATGAAATATCCTTAGGTCCTGCGGTTCGATTCCTTAGCCAATCATACCAACTTTTCTTTTTCTTTCTTCTACTCTATCCTTGTCTCACAGTACCGTACTCCTCAAATAGCATCTATGATATCGAAGGATACTAGGAGAATTGTTAAACGCATAGCTCTTGAATGAATCGGAGGATTTTTGTTTTCAGGAATTTACTGATATCAACGAAGCCGTCATATCAAAAGGATTAAGCAATCATGACCGCAGAATATAAATTGTATGTTTTGCCAAGGATATTCTTCCATCGGCGATATTTTATATCGTAGAGCCTCAGCGTATCTAGGCAGCTAGGTACCCAAATCAGGATCCACTCTAGCTCGACCACTGGAGGGGCCAAGAGTCTCCATTAAAAAACTTCCGACTACCGATATCTAAAGAAAAAAAAAAAGTCCTAATCATTTACCATTGCCAATCATTTATCTTTATTTGCATCGCAAACCCAAGATCTATACGACTTCACCACCATCACGATGCCGTCTACACATAAAAAAGAGAAGCCATGGGATACCGACGATATAGGTAAACACTCATAAAGTCAAAAACTTATTCTTTAAAGTATCTAACATGACTATTAGACAAGTGGAAAGTCGAACCCTTCAAACCCTCAGATAACGCTGGTGGAACCTTTGCGGAAGAATCCTCATTTGCAGTGTAAGTACCTCTAGCTGAAATCCAAGGTGTAACTACCGGATGCTAACCTATCGTCAGCCTATTCCCTCGATATCGTGAAGTTTATCTTAAGGAGGCATGGCCTGGCGTGACGCAGGCGCTCCAACAACAAGGCATCGCGTGCACACTAGATCTTGTCGAAGGTAAGGAATAACATCTTCCCTACTAGATTAGAGCTGACCAAGCGATGGTAGGATGCATGACGGTCAAGACGACGAGAAAGACATACGACCCCGCTGCCATCCTAAAGGCTCGCGACCTCATCAAACTACTAGCCCGTAGCGTACCCGCGCCGCAAGCATTAAAAATACTCCAGGACGATATGGCGTGCGATATCATCAAGATAAGAAACCTAGTGCGCAACAAGGACAAGTTCATAAAGCGACGGCAAAGAATCCTCGGACCAAATGGCCAAACCCTAAAGGCACTCGAGCTCCTCACACAGACTTATATCCTCGTCCAAGGAAACACCGTCAGCGCCCTTGGCCCTTACAAGGGGCTCAAGGAAGTGCGCCGGGTAGTAGAAGACTGCATGGCGAACATCCACCCGATCTACCAGATCAAGGAGCTCATGATCAAGCGGGAGCTAGCCAAGGACCCGGAGCTAGCGCACGAGAACTGGGAGCGGTTCCTGCCCAACTACAAGAAGCGCAGTCTGAGCAAGCGCATAGTGCCGTACAAGGTCACGGACAAGACCAAGAAGGTGTACACGCCCTTCCCGCCGGCCCAGGAGAAGAGCAAGGTCGACATGCAGATCGAGGCCGGCGAGTACCACCTCGCCAAGGAGGCCAAGAAGCGCATCGCCCACGAGGAGCGCATGGAGAAGCAAAAAGCCAAGCAGGAGGAGAAGAAGCGCCAGCGGGAACAAGACTTCATCGCGCCGGAAGAAGAAAACGGGTCGTCGGAACGGAAGAAAAGGAAGCGGAAGAGCAAAGACGACGAGTAGGCGTAGTAGTAGTAGTAGTAGTAGTAGTAGTAGTGGTGGTGGTGGCGTTGTCGCCTGTATATGGGGCTCATGTATTACTACTTCTAGCCGTGATCCTTTTCTTCGAGAATATTTACGATACCCACGACATTCCGAATGTACATCCATCACACCAAGACTTTTGGAGGAGTTGCCTTTTCGAATGTAACTGGCTTCGTGATGCGTAGATAATGATTTAACCTAGGTATCTACGTACGTAGCTTCACGGCTCTGAAGCAACCCTGGGTAAGAAAGTTGAAAATATCTATTAACAGTCCCTCCGTCACGTCTGACTATTCAGATATACTTACTACCTACGCGAAGAGGCCGTGTCCTGGTGGTCTTCATGGCTTCACAGTAGATAAGGTCCGCTTGCCAGGTTTTTCAAAGGCGTTTCCGGGTTCAAGTCGAGCACCAAGACAGACAGGCCATCCTGCTATACTCAAATATGCGCGACTCGAGTCTAGGGCCTGCTTTTCATGTTTCTATCTGTCTCTTTTATTATTTTGTACCATATCGGAACCCCCCTATAAAAATTCGGAGGAGCCTGTCTACGCTTTTGTAGGTGCCTACCTAGGTAAGTACCTATGTTTGAGCTCAAGTTCAATCTCCAGGCTGTAGGTATTTAGCTTTCGGTAATTCGTGTTTCGTCGTGCTAGGTAGGAGGTCACTTCAGTACATACACATTGGTCATTCGTAGTCATATGCAAGGCAGCTTAAAAATAAAAAGAAGAAGAAAAGCAGTGAAGACTTAAAACCGCAAGTGTATTCATTCCTTGGACAGGCATATGAGCCTGGAAGAGAACGCCTAAAACACCAATATGCCTATCCGTATCTTCTTTGTTGGTATCACGTCTAGCACGGCTAATTACCCCCAAGATCACCCACGCCTATCCATCGACTACCATGGTGTCGTCTCCATCGAACGCCGATGCCGGCTGCTCGACCACGACTCCCCGGCCACGACCAGCTAGTAATTCCCTTTGGATCTCTGGTCCGATCTTGTGGTGTCCGTGCGTCAATAGGAGGTCTAGGAGGGCCTCTCGTTGGTCCTCGGTGATCTCGTTGCGGTACCGCTGCGCAAAGGCTAGCAGACACTGGTGCCAGATCACCGGTAGCTTCACTTGCATAGCCGCTCGTTCACTGCCTATGTCCATCGAAGCGCCTTCCCTGACGGACGCGGGATCTACGCTTCGGAAGCGTAGGAAGTGAAATACGAGGGAGTCGATGACTTGGTAGGGGAGAGCGTATTTCTTCTCTAGGAGGGTCTTGATGAAGACGTTTGTAGCGCCTCCGCCCTCTGTTCCAGCGGAGGCTTCTCGTGCCGCGATGTCGCACAGCCCCTTGATAGCTGCTCCGGAATGCAGGACCGGTATGGAAACTCTGGCCAGAACGGCAGATATGATTGTTGCTTCTCTCAGGGTGCACGTGCCGCTCTCCACGAGAGGGAAGAGGAAGCCCTTGAACCACGCCGCGGGCTTATAAAGCGCTTTCTTCAGGGCATTAAACAAATGTACGTTTAGCTTCTTCGTCTCATGGATGTCTTCCCTCACGCGCTCGAGGAGGATCATCTCCATGAATCTTCGGACGACGATCGGTTTACTAGACACAAAGATCCTCGTAGCCTGGTAGCATGCGTTCGGGGTCCACTGGTCAGGCTTCGTGCATTCGATGATATCTTCCCAATGAGGTACCGTCGGCAGAATCTTGAACGGTTTGGGGAGCTGGCCGGACTTATATCTCGATAATATCAACCCGATCCTATGCAGTGTCAGTAAGGCTAAACAGACTCGTCGTAGAATCCAGTCAACCTACTTAGTATATACTTCTACAATCTTCGGCGATAGCTCATAGTCGTCATCTACAGGCCCCAGTTCCTGCTCTCTATCGTTCCCAGCTTCGTGTTCCGCTATCCTCGCCAGAATCAAATCGGCAAGGTTGGTTCCCGAACCTTGCTGCTGCTGCGCAGATGCTTGACCCCCCCAACCGTGTGTCAATAACGGGTCGTCGTCCGTAGGTAAAAACTTGTTGAATGTGTCTAAGTCTTCGGGTTCAATTTCGATCTCCTCTACTATCTCCTCCTCGTCGCCCCATACTTCTTCGTCCTCGAACGCCTCGTTATCTTCACCATCTTCGTCAAACCGAGAATCGAAACCAAATGCATTGCTCTCCTTCGGCGGTCGCGGAGGTGCTACATCAATTTCTTCTGCTAATTCCCGGCCGATCTTCAAGATTTTCCTCGATGCCTTAGAGTCTATGTAATTTTCTTGTTCTTCGTCGTCGTCGCCGCTTTTAGACTTCCTCTTGGGAGCCTTTGCGCGTAGGGGTCCCGTAGCTACGAGGTCGTCCTCGAGGGGATTATGCCGTCGCCCTTGGCGGACAACAGTTGGTGTGGTCGCCTTTGGCATGTTTTCCTTGAACTGGTAAGATTGTCGGCTCGGAATGGTGAATTCAAGTATCACGACGTGGGGCGCAAATTAATTGTGTGAATAAATTTCCAAAAGAAAATCAAAAATTTTGAGGGGTGAGCGGAAACAATTCCGCCAAGCCAATTAGCGGATTAGTTGATTGGGTCCCTCGAAGCTCCAGCTGAGGTCAGCTACGGTACGTACCTTTAGCCAAATGCCTTCCAGCAAAAATTCCATGTGGGGGTAAAAAGACACAGAACCGAGCCTATGATATATAGCCTTATAATATATCGAACCAGTTAGATTCCACTTGAAAATTTACTTGTAATTCGCAAAGCATTGGCGTGTAGACAATGATTGTTATTGGTATTCCTCTGGAACAAAACGGGAGTTGTCAACTGCATTAAGCAATCATGTAGCACGGCTAGAAAGTGCAAAAATATGTCCTGGGTGAGGCTCGAACTCACGACCTTTGGATAGCCCAACCTAAGGTTGAATCATATTTCTATGAGACCAACGCTCTGACCAACTGAGCCACCAAGACATGAAAATCGAAAAGTTTCAAATAATTATAACTTGTGCGGAGTGAGCAGAATTTGCATGCCGTGATTCCACCGAGGGACCAAGTGGGATAATTTCTAGGTTAGGTTAGTTGTTAGATCTGGGATCCACTTCAAGATATGCCTGGGTGTGCGGTCCACTATGTATACATTGATTAAAGTCTGCTGTGAAGGTGTGCTGTGAACGGATCCATGGATTGATGTCAAAAGGTTCCAAGGCTAGCCTTGTGCAAGATATATTCGAGCCAGATATACCATGGTCTTGGGACTACCCTATCTATCATAATGAATTAGTAATTAGGAATCTAAGACATACAGATGACGGCCCGGAATTAAACGTTAAAGGGAGAATTCATAACCCTGGTTTATTTCGTATTATTGCATAAACTTGATTCAATACATTTGATAATACGGGTATACGCATTACACCAAAGAAACCCACGTCATTTTTGCTAAGCCCCTCCATAGAGCTACTCAACCCCTCCAACCTTATCCCGTCGCAAAATTCTTATTAGTTGATAGGAACCTACCTCGCAACCCGTACCTAGTGAAGAGGCACTTATATTTGAGATTTGATCTATATATTTTAAATATTCAAAATCTTCCAAGATGCCTACGGAATTAGAAGAGGTACGGTTAAGAAAAATTATATTGTCTTATTCTTGCTAATAAGTTTATTAACCTAGTTGGTTGGCTTCATCGCCGATCCTAAACCTGAGATTCGTGCTCTTGCGACGGAACATCTAGTCCCTTATTCGACGTCTCAGCCCAGCATCTTCAAGGTGGATAATTCTAAGCCTATTAAAAACTTGAAGCTCTTGGTGAAAGATCATCCGGTATAAATCCTTTTCCCAAAATTAGAAGCAACTAAGAATCACAGGTAACTAATATTACCATAGAAAATTGCCGAGCATGTTATAACTATTCTCATCAACCTTGCAGCTGATCGAGAAATTTTGGAAAGCTTAGCTACGGACGACAAATTCTTAGATGAGATTCTAAGACAGATAATTGTCAGTAGAGAAATGCATGACTAGTGGCTCGATTCAGATCCTAGTCGATCTGCTGAACATCCAACTGATGCATGCATTAGATCGCAACCGAACCTAACGCAAATCTCCTTTCCATGTTACTAGCAAACCTTTCGAAATGGGACTCCCTAAAGAGGGTTTTGAACAAGAAACAGCCGTCGCCGGTCGAGCTTGGATCAAATGAGTTGGTTTTAAACCAGCTAGTCGATTTGTTCGTCAAAGGCGCGGACGGATCGTATAACAAGAATGCAGATTTCGACCATTTAGCTTACCTCTTTGCCGATCTAACAAAACATGCCGATGTTCGGCACTATTTTGTACGGAAGCAAGAATATGACGGGGTAATACCTATCACAAAACTGAAGGTCTTCACCGAGTATAAGTCGAACGTTAGGCGGAAAGGAGTCGCTTCCACTCTAAAGAACGTCGCCTTTGATGTACCTTCGCACCCGTTGTTCCTATCGGAGGATGACATCGACATCTTGCCATATGTGTTGCTGCCGATAATGGGCAACGAGGAATACGACGAAGAAGAGATGATGTCAATGCTTCCCGATCTTCAACTTCTTCCTCCTGATAAACAGCGCGATGACGATCCGAATATCATTCAGACGCATGTCGAGACACTATTACTTTTGTCGAGCACTAGGGAGGGTAGGGAACAGATGCGCAATGTCAAGGTGTACCCAATCATTCGGGAAACCCACTTGCGTGTTAACAATGAAGGCGTTCGAGATGCCTGCGAGCGGTTAGTTCAGGTTCTGATGCGTGATGAGGAGGATCCAGATAAGGCAGATCGTGTCAAGGAAATTGAACAGGGTGACCAAGACGGCAACGAAGAGGATGATGACCAAATCGTCGAGGTGTAGATCGCACAGCATGTGTGAACTTATTGACGTCCGATTGGTAAAATTATCCTATGCCTGCTGAGAATTATTAGGGCTTATGGGGTTATTCGAGCCGTTTGGTTACCTCTATCAAAATAGACACCAGTGGCCGTCTGAAAGCAAGTCGCACAGCCCGGATTCTCTAGTGGGTACACCGCGTCAAGATTATATTAGGTAGCCATGTCCCTCTGGGCTTCTTGGCTAATGCTATTCCCTGAAACGGGGAGATGTGGCTGACAGGTGGGAGGGCAGCATAAGTCACGCCCGCTCTAGATGAGTTCCGTTGCATCAGCCAAGGCGAATCACGCGGTGTTAGTCCGCCGTCTCCGAGTCCTTGGTAATTATAACCCTCTGGAGCAGAGGACGTATCCGAGTAGGTGCAGCAGCTAGCGTCAGGCTTTCAATACGAATATAATACCAAAATCGATACCGAGGACGTTCTCACGAAGGCGACCTACACGTGAAATTTTGTTAAAGGTTCTAGCCACTCGCTCAACGAAAATAGTAACTCGATTAATCTACACTTAAGACGGCTTCCAGAACCCAGCATCCAGCATGTCTGAACGCTGGGTCTTCGTAATTCCGACGATTAAGTAAAGAGGACCTATGTTAAAGCTTCACAAGGAGCAAGTTAACTAGTCTTCGGGATCGAGGGCTTAAAGCTAATAAAACTTTACTGAATTGTGTCTATGATTGGTTAACGCGATTGGATTCGGCTGGAGGTAGGCCTTAATGTTATGAATCCTGAAACCTTCTTGTTCTCCCTGCCCGAGAGGGAGCCGTCAAATTATTATCGTAAAGACTCGGAACGTTCAAAGGTCGAGAGCGTGGACGAATTCTCGCACCTGATTGGTTCAACCGCAACTAGCCACTAAGTATACAGAAACAGCTCTTACTCATTAGATGTTGTTAAAGGGCTATTTTAGTTGACATCTATACGATCCACCTGCGATTTGGAGCAAGGCCGGTCAGTCGGCTGGCCCTGGTGTTTGCTCACTTGCGGGATCTGGTCTGATGGAAATTGAGAATATCGAAAAAGAACGTGGTATAAATAATAGAGCCGAGCCAAAACGAGACTACCCTAACCGAGGTCCCCATCGTATACGTACATGTAAGTTCCAGGGGGGTGTTATGGATGTTATAGATGTGATGGGGAAACATAAAAGCTTATAAACTATAACGATATGTTGACGCAATTACGGGAATGGATAACAAGCATTTCTTGCCGTCTTGTCGTTAAGTCTTGGTCTCTTGGTGAAGTCTTGTTTCGACTTCCTGATAGCTTGGCGATATTTAGATCGGTGTTGCCATAGGACTAAAAATGGTTCATTTCAAGGGGATGGCGGTTGCAACATCAATCTACGGTACTACATAGTATGTACTACACTACCTACCTATGATGTACAGGTCTCTAGGATGTTGAATGTTATTTGGTGGAGATGTTACTTAAAAGAGCGAAGTATCGGAACACTGGAAATATTATGGCAAAATACACATCTCGTGTTTTCGGGGAGACATTTATCATTCAAAATTACTTGTTCAGGTAAAGGTTAAGCTAGAATCTTCGAACGGTTTTGTATCTTGCCATACAAATGAAGCAATACGTTACTTATTAACTGCTTCAAGTAACATCTCCACCAAATAACATTCAACATCCTAGGGACCTGTACAATCCCAATCCCTCAAATACCCTTGATGGGGCGTGGTGCATGCGAGGCACCATATGCGAGAAGCCCCATAATTACAGGGATTATAGGGAATACAGGGATCTTACAGGGGACATTCGGAGCCCTTTACTTTTTTACTTCCCTGGCCGCCATGCCGTGGCCGACCCGAAGGAACCCCATTTATTTTACCCACTGGTATGTACATAGTGTATGTAGTGTACCTATGTATATCCACTGATTTACAAATTGAGGCGTTCTCCAGGGTTCTTACATTCCTTGACGAATCAGATCGTCGGAGCCTCAGCATGTGCTCTAAGCTACAACTCTAATTCGTCTTCAACCACCAACGACGTCTACTCTGATTGGATAGAGTTACTACCAATTCAACCTTTTCAACCTGCCAGCTACGACTGCTAAGCCGCTAATATCGAATATCTGAAGCTTTTTCATCAGCCTAGCCTCGTTCCCGCGTGCCTCAATCATGAAAGCGTGGTCAAAAAAAATCGTCAGCTTCGGTTCCCCTTCGATTTAGCTTCCATGCATTGGGGATCCCTCGACGTCAAACATGATTCATTTCTCGTCGGTGCTTTTGGACGCTAAACAGCATGCCCTTTGAAAAACATGCGCCCTTAAGGGATTTACCATCTCGATCCAGACGTTTGCCCGTTGAGGGCCACATAGTCCCATGTACGGAATACAGTCAAGTGCCTCCGTAGCTAAGCAATAGTCAGGACCAAAATCTTGCCAGTCTCGTCTGATACCTCGAGATACTCCCACGCAACGGATCGACATCTTACATAAAGATAATTGACATATTCCCCATGTCTCTAGCCGCATTAGCAGTCCGAAAACTAAAAGCAAACCAAGTAATGTACAAGCAGAATCAAGGAAAGTAAAGTCTACGTATTCGCAGGCGCACTCGAGTCTGCCCAATGCATCAAGCATGATGCAAAAGACCTGTAGCCCTTCTTATATGCATTACTATGTGTAATAGGTAGGAGTTGGAGCTGCTTGTGGACACCGACGTAATGGGAGAATTACTCAAGCCTGGTCCGGTCTACAATATTGCACCCACATTGCAGAGTTACTGATCCATGCAGCCTGCGTTTTTATCTCATGTTAAACAGACTACCAATAAGCGTAGAAGTCCCGGAGGGGCCGCCCGGACTGGTGGGATTGTAATGCCTAGGTAGGTTCCCGTCCTACTGCGTCAAGCATGAAGCATTACATACCTCTTACGGCCCACCCTCCCACTTTGTATGCGTTCCTGTATGTACATCTCGCATGTTGTTGGTTAGCTGACTCGGCGTCCCCTGTCACAAAGGACTTTGCCTTATGTAAATCGCGGCCTGTCTAAAAGCTAGGATCATCGATTGGTAAGAAAAGATACAAAAGCATAGCACGTCCCTTCAGCTACAGACAAATTTGCTTTTTTGGTTTCTGCTGTCAGCATCAAGTCCCTATCGGGTGACAGGCCCTCCCTTGCTTCTATCTATCTATCTATCTATCTATCTATTGCCTGCATTTTATCTCGCGCGTGGATTTATAGAATCTTAACCCTTGATCACTTAGATCGATTACCACGGAGCACGGACGACGCTCTACTCGTACCACAACTATGGCTGACGCCGCGCCCGATATGGCGAATCCAGCATTCATCTCGAAGACTTCAGGCGGTAATAATGCTTATCACAACTTTCACAATGACTTCCTGCACATCCAAGATCCTAACGAGCGCCGTCGTCTCGCGCTCGCTGAGATCGACAAGGCTCCCTTCGGGTGGTACCATGTCAGGTAGGGACCCGTTCCCCGCGTTGCAGTGGTTAGTACTGCGAGAAAGCTAACTAGTTGCGATGCAGGGCTTGCATCGTCGCCGGTATTGGTTTCTTCACGGATTCTTACGATATCTTCGCCGTTAGCTTGTTGAACACTATGTTGGGAATTGTCTACTACCCGGAGCTGGGTAAGCTGCCTAACTCCTCTGACAATGCTATCAAGCTGTCGACATCCGCCGGTACTGTTGTTGGTCAATTGGTTTTCGGTTGGCTTGCGGATCACGTTGGACGAAAGCGTATGTACGGTCTTGAGTTGATTATCATCATCTTCGCAACTCTCGGCCAAGCTCTTAGCTCCGGTTCTCCTTCCGTTAACATCGTCGGTCTTATCATCTTCTGGCGTGTTATACTCGGAGTCGGTATTGGTGGAGATTATCCGCTATCCAGTATCATTACCTCCGAATTCGCTACTACGAAATGGCGAGGAGCTATGATGGGTGCTGTCTTTGCCATGCAAGGTATCGGTCAGCTTGTCTGCGCATTTGTCATGTTATTCGTTACTCTAGGATTCAGAGAAGCACTGTCCGTTGCACCGACTACCACCCAATGCGACGGCTACTGTGCCATTGCCGTCGACAAGATGTGGAGGACTCTGATCGGTTTCGGCGCCGTCCCGGCCTGCATTGCTCTCTACTACCGATTGACGATTCCCGAGACTCCTGTAAGTCATCTATACCGAGACGTGACGAACAGAATTTGCTGACATTGGTGTTAGCGTTACACCTTCGATATTAGCCGCGATGTTGAGAAGGCTGCCGACGATGTCAAGGCGTATATATCCGGCAAACGAGAAGGTCACCCTGACGACGTCGCCCGTATCCAAGCTCGTGAGGCCGCCCAGACCCAGATGACCGTCCCGAAGGCCAGCTGGAACGACTTTGTTCGTCATTATTCCATCCCCAAGAACGGTCTGCTCTTGTTCGGTACCGCCGGCTCGTGGTTCATGCTTGATGTAGCCTGTAAGTTGCCTCGAGGTTCGATTAAATTTCGAAGAGATAAGCTAACAATAGAACGTAGTCTACGGCTTATCTTTGAACAATGCTGTTATTTTAGAAGTGATCGGCTATTCTACTGCTCACGCTGAGAATGTCTACGAAATCTTGTATAATACAGCTATCGGTAACCTTATCATCGTCCTCGCCGGTGCCGTCCCGGGATACTGGGTTTCGGTTGCCACGCTCGACACGCTCGGCCGAAAGACCATCCAGATGGGCGGCTTCATCATCTTAACCATTCTCTTTGTTATCATGGGTTTTGCCTACAACCACATATCCAGCAACGGACTACTCGCCATCTACGTCCTTGCGCAGTTCTTCTTCAACTTCGGTCCCAACATGACCACTTTCATCGTTCCCGGCGAAGTATTCCCCACTCGTTACCGATCGACCTCGCACGGTATCTCGGCCGCCTCCGGCAAGATCGGCTCTATCATCGGCCAGGGCGCCATCTCCATCCTCCGGACGCACGGAGGCACCGAGAAGAACCCTAACCCTTGGATGGACCACGTGCTCGAGATCTACGCCCTGTTCATGCTCCTCGGCATCTTCACCACGGTCTTCATCCCCGAGACCAAGCGCAAGACCCTCGAAGAGCTCTCGGGCGAGGATCAGCCCGCGCCCCGGCCGGCTGCCGAGGCTAGCAGCCATACCAAGACCGCGGAGTCTCTATAATCTCTTTTCTTTACGAAAATCTTTGTGTTTATACGTGAATGCGAACGCGAACGCGAAGGACGTTGTGGCGAACTCGTGGACTGGCCGTGCTGCGGCGAAGCTCTATGGAGATGAGTATGTCTGTCATGCGAACGGGGGCGGTCTAATCGGCATACGATAACACTGATACGAACAATATCTGTTCCCTTGTGTTTTTTGTATTAATATAGATTAATATACCCAGTTCAATCATTACCTTTTTTTTTCCATTTGTCCAGCTGCCCGAGGCATTTGTCCTGTTTGATTCTTGTAGCTAGTTCTGGCATAGCTAGCATTTTTATACACAATTTTACTAACGAGTGATTGTGATTTTGAAGAATGTAATTTATTAATTTTAAGGGAGAATTCTGTAAGAATGGAAACCCAATTTTTAGGCTGGTACCTAGGTGAGTGATAGATTGTGTGTAGTTGAGTTAATGTCGATATGATTATACGTAGAGTTACTATTAGTAAAGCCGCTCTCCTATCACTGACACTTTCATTTCGCC
This sequence comes from Daldinia concentrica, assembly GCA_902805455.1. Lineage (NCBI taxonomy): Eukaryota > Fungi > Ascomycota > Sordariomycetes > Xylariales > Hypoxylaceae > Daldinia > Daldinia concentrica. The sequence goes on from CADCSW010000006.1 coordinate 1,011,555, forward strand.
TCTCGTAACTAGATTTTAAGATGTTATAAAAACTACCAAGATTTATTTATACTGCTGTTACATCTACTTTAGTTTTATCTACCGACGAATTAGACCTAGTTATACTATTTAAAAGTCTTGGTCCAAACACCACGACGTGTAACATGAGATAACGGTAACACTCACAGAAAGCGACATAGTCTTTAATATTCTTGGCCTTGTCAAACGGCGTGGGATAGTACCACGCAGCATTCGCAAGCTCCGTATCTATATAGGCGCGATGCCGTTAGCTTGTCTTGTCATACCTGACCGCTCATATTTTACGTTAGTCAATTATGTAAACGTACCCCCAACTTTAATCGTGTAGTAGTCCGCGTCGCCCTTCCACCCGCAGTGCGTGTGCAGGTCTGTCTTGCTGAAGAACTCGGGCTTGAGGGACGACGGCGGGAAATACACGTTGCCCTCGACTAGCTCGTAGGTCTCGGACTCGGCGACTACGGTGCCGCCGACGGTGGCTTGGACGTGGCCGGAGGGCATGATTGATTGTTTGGCTGCGTTTGGTTTTAGGTTCTTATGGAAGTTGGTGGGTAAGGGTTAGAGTGTAAATAAGTAAGAAGTAAGATTGGGCTGGGAAGAAGCGTTTATGGTAGTGGTACGATAACGGTGCTGCATGGCGCTATATTATTATATCTACATGTAGGTAGGTACCTAGGCATTGGGGATTATGCGTTTGCTTATTGTATTGCGGGGTAGTCAGCTTCTAGAAGGATTCCCTTAGTTTTGTAATAGTAGGTAGAGCTGAGTGGTGAAGATGGGTGGTGGTATGTACATGATGCATCGTTTCTGTATTATAGAAGTACCTAGGTACATTTTCAGGTAGGTATCCTGCTGTATGCATCAATTGAGTATTTCACTAAGCGAGATTGTGGGGTATGCACGTACAGTGTGAACATTATAGCCAACTGTCTATATTTACTGTGCAGTATAAAAGAGCAAAAAGAGTAAAGAGTCCGGCTAGCTAGCTGGTTCCACTAGCGAATGACGGTCAACATATTTCCAAGAGCGGACACCTAAAACCCCGCTAGATTTTCTCCCGACGCCCGAGACGGATCCACGCTGCTCCACCGTCTCCAGGCTTTCTCCAACCTCTCGGCCTTCGTTGCGACGCTAGAGGCTAGTCGCTTGTTCCGCTAACGAACCGAATGTCGGCAATATTTAATCCTGTAAGAGTCTCAGTGGCTATTTTTTCCCTATCTTGAATGTAAACTTTCGATGTGTCACGTTGGCTGATTTTGAATTTCTTACGTCTCTATAATCACTTATATATTGTACCATCGCTGTAAACTACCTATCATTCCCTATCGGATTACGGTGTCACGAGACGCAACTAAAATACGTCATTAAAGGAGTTGCTTAGAGCGAGCGTGTTCGCGATGGCGCTTTCAGGAGTTGAAGTTGCCAAGCACGATAGCAAGGAGTCTTGCTGGGTGGTAATTCATGTAAGTTGGTTGAACACAGAGTAACTATCTTATGTGAGGAATCAATATCTCACCGACTTAATATCTTAGGGGAAAGCCTATGATGTCACAGAATTCTTACCTGGTTTGTAACACGCAGCTTTCCGTATATTAAACCCGCGAAACTGATTCATTTATAGAACATCCTGGTGGAATGGGAATTATCTTGAAGTATGCGGGCAAAGATGCAACTGAAGAATTCGAGCCTATACATCCTCCGGATACCTTGGACAAGTATCTGGACAAATCGAAGCATTTAGGACTGGTTGATCTGAAAACTGTTGCCAAGATCAAGGAAGAAGAGGATCCTGAGGAAGCTGAGCGGCAACAGCGTATTTCGGATAAGCCGTTATTATCACAATGCTACAATCTAATGGACTTCGAATCAGTTGCTAAGAGGGTTATGAAGAGAGGTGCTTGGGGATACTATTCTAGTGCTGCCGATGACGAGATAGTAAGTTCTTACTCATACCTAAACTACATGAATATACCCTAACAGAATCGACAAGACACTCCGAGAAAACCACGAGGCCTTCCACAGAATATGGTTCAGGCCCAGGATTCTAGTTGACGTCAAGAAAGTAGATTTCTCAACCACCATGCTCGGTGCCAAAGTCGACATTCCCTTTTACGTCACGGCAACAGCGCTAGGCAAGCTGGGACACCCAGAGGGCGAAGTGATATTAACCCGAGCTGCCAAGAAGCACAACGTCGTGCAGATGATCCCCACACTAGCCTCGTGCTCATTCGACGAGATCGTAGATGCGGCGGAAGGAGACCAGGTGCAGTGGCTGCAGCTATACGTCAACTCGGACCGGGCCATCACCGAGCGCATCGTCCGACACGCCGAGAAGCGCGGGTGCAAGGGGCTGTTCATCACGGTCGATGCGCCGCAGCTGGGCAGGAGGGAAAAGGATATGCGGACCAAATTCACGGATAAAGGGTCGAACGTCCAGTCCGGCCAGGAGACGGACAATTCGCAGGGTGCGGCGCGCGCTATTTCGTCGTTTATCGACCCTGGGCTCTCGTGGAAGGATATCCCGTGGTTCCAGTCTATCACCAAGATGCCCATCGTGCTGAAAGGTGTGCAGCGCGTCGAAGACGTCGTCAAGGCTATCGAGTACGGCGTCCAAGGAGTCGTGCTGTCGAACCACGGTGGCCGACAGCTGGATTTCGCGCGGTCTGGTGTCGAGGTCCTGGCGGAGACGGTGCCGGTGCTGCGGGAACTAGGGCTAGAGGGTCGTATCGAGATTTTCGTAGACGGAGGTGTTCGCCGCGCCACCGACATTATCAAGGCGCTGTGTCTAGGCGCCAAGGGCGTGGGTATCGGTCGCCCGTTCCTCTACGCCATGTCGGCCTACGGCATCGACGGCGTTGACCGAGCGATGCAGCTCCTCCGCGACGAGATGGAGATGGCGATGCGGCTGATCGGGTGTACCAGCGTCGACCAGCTTAACACGTCGCTTGTCGATACGCGGAATCTCGGTAGCCATGTCACGGGCGTGCCGCGAGACCACCTCGGTCATAAGGTGTACGACCCGCTTGTTACACCGGCGTTTAAGCCGCCTAAGTCGTCTAAGCTGTGAAGCTGTGCGACTGTGCGACTGTGCGACTTGGGGGTGGGTTTTGCTTTCTTGAAACGCTGACGATGTTGGTATTTATCTGGGTCGGTCGTGCTTACGTAGCATTTGTTTCCTGTCGTGTGGATTTTGGATATACCTACCAGTTTGGCTTGTATACGGGTTCAGATTGTACATAGGAGGTATACTTGTGGCAAGACCGCCGTGAATTAAATTTGTTACTCAGCCCCTTTTCTAGTCATAGCCAACGGGTCTGAATTTGTCAACCTATATTATATTACTAGCTAACCTCGCCGTTTTCATCTTGGATGTTTCAACCTTGAATTGTGGCTGTCACGATTTGCCTTGGAGATACTAATTTTGTTACTCGTGAGTGACGGGTTACACGGATTCATACTAAGTATTATTACTTATCCTCACTTCTGCGTATGCTGACTGTCTATTTCTTATGTTCATTTCGAGGAGAAAGAAAGTTTATAGTTATCCGTACAGATCCGAATAACAGAGCTCTTATCTTATCTCACACCAGAACTAATTGTCATGGACTATCTTCGACAACAGGCTCGCAGCCTATTCCTCCACCGCGTCAAGAGTCGTAGCGACAAATGCCAAACGTTCGAGATTTGGGATCCAGACAGCACGGTAATCCATTCTGAAAAAGTAATCCCTACGGATGAGGTGCCGTCGTATCTTAAACACTACCCGGGGGTACCAGTTTTCAAGCTCGTCCAGTTTCCAGTTAGGATATTTTATAAATCTCACCGGCTACCATACCAGCAGCTAGCTTGGGTTCCAGATATACTTACCGACCTGGGCATCGAACCATATATGATCGGATTGTTGACGCGAGGCCTGACAATGTTTATTAGCATCTTATAACTTCGCCACGAAATCTACAATCTGTCTCCTGTTTACACTAGACGAAAAGAGTTCGAATACGCAATATCGGTGCATGGCGAAATTCCTGAGGCAGAGCGGTAGTCTTTATCAGAGTAGCTGCTTCTTACCGTTACTCATCTTGATGGACCATTTAAGCCTCGTCCTAGATGGATTTGGTACTTTCTTCAGCTACGATCTGCAGCGCAAACGGATGAGAGGGTTGTTCCGCGTAGGAAAATATTAGTGGCCACGGTAGAAAGGCGGTTAAGAGGAAGTTGACAGTAGGTGAAGAGAGCTAAAGATGTGTAAATTATAACTACTTAAGGCAAAGATAGAAGATAATGTTGGTGTAATACGGCGATTACCTAATGAAACATCAAATAGAAAAGTACATATCAGCTGTTGAATTTGAATGACGCAACCTGTGTACTTCGTACAGTACACTACGTGTATTAAGTACATAACTACCTAGGTAAACTATCAAGTAGTACCACGTGACTCTAGTCGAACACACGGGCTGAGGGGGGCTACGAGGTCACGTACCTAATCTACCTATGTACATAGGTATTTGCGAAACTTTGTTCATCTAACTTAGGTACTTAACCTTTTACAATACATCTACAACATTTCCGCAGGACAAGGCGCCAAAGTCGTAAAAGGATAAAAGAAGGGGCATCGCCATCTCATATTTGTATCATTTTCTTGTATCATATCTTAGTAACTACCTAGTTACCTACATATTTAACCTAAATTTCCATCTTTCTAAATTCACATTGTGTTAAGCTACCATGTTAGCACTTTTACTACCTAGCACTTTTCTTTTCCTAGGTGAGATTGGCAGTGAAATTGGCACCTGACAGAAGCCAATCCTGGCTTATCAAAGCTTACCCCAGACCGTCGGATTCATTTCATCACGTTGGACAGGGTCTGACCTTACTGCGTGACGAGTCGGCACCGTCTTATTCGGCGGAACCAAAAGCCAGTCGAATCAGCTTCGAGGTCTAAAAAGAAACGCTTCAACGAGCCTCAGAAGACCCTTGCTGTGTAAACAATACCTACAATTCTACCTACAATTCTCACCCATAGCAGTTATCAACAACAGCGTTTCATTACCTATCTACCTGTCTAACACAATATCGATCACATCGAAATCATTCGTTTTATTACGTCTTTCGCTTCCGACCGTGATAAGAAATCCCGATATAGACGTAGCACGGCTTAATATAATACAGGGTGTCTCAGTACAACATCATCAATAACGAAGCTTGACACCTTGCTTTGGGTCAATCCATCCGTCCACAACCGCTTTCGAGAAGGAGCATGACGATCCAGACCCGCAACCCAAACTTCCAGAGGCGAAGTCATTCATCCTAGCATCCCCCCCAGGCTACCCTAGGCTCCCCCAGCTACCCCAGCACCTGCCATCGAAGTGCCCAGCCATTACTCGCATAATCCTCCACTGAATGAAACCTTCTCTAGTGGTTCTATCCTAACATATATTTCCCGACTTGACTCAACTTTAACCTAGGTCGACCCTCCACCACCGTAGCTTGACTACACAACATGTCCTCCCTCGAGGCCAAGATCGTCGTCCTCGGCTCCCAAGGCGTGGGCAAGACATCGCTAGTGACGCGGTATTGTAAAGGCGCCTTCAATCCCGTCCAGAATATTTCTACCGTTGGCGCTAGTTTTATGACCAAGAGAGTCTTAGACGGTGACACCGACACTGTCGTTCGATTACAGATATGGGATACAGGTACTACCTAATTCTCCACTTGTTACTTGGATCTTAAAACCATAATATAAAAGCTAACCTACGTAACTATAAAGCTGGACAGGAACGATTCCGCTCCATATCGCGGCTCTACTACCGTGGAGCTAACGCCTGCATCCTCTGCTACAGCATCACCGACGCCCAATCCTTCGCCGAGATGGGCGTCTGGCTAACGGAATTACGCCGTAATCTGCCACCCGATATCGTTCTCCACGTAGTAGGAACCAAGGCCGACATCGTCGCCCGCGACCCCACGCGTCGCGAAGTACCTTTCGAACGGTGCATAGCATACGTCGCCGAGAACCTCGCTCCAGGCCTCGGATCGACACCACCACCAACCGCAACACCATCAGGTCTGACTACCCTACCAATAGGACCAGGAGTAAGCCAGTCGAGCGTAGTAGTCACGCCCGCCGCGTCAAGCGCCCAGGAACCGCGTAGCCCGAGTAGTAAGCGAAGCAGCGGGTTCTGGGGCCAAGAAGTTGGCTGGGACGCGTGCCACGAGATCAGCGCCGAGAGCGGCGAGGGTGTGGAAGAGGTATTCCGAGTCGTGACGCGCAAGCTCGTTGAGCAGAACCGTAAGATCCAGCAGGCTGTCCTAGCCGCTACCGCGGCGCCCGGTACTCCCGGGTACGAGAGCGGCATGGATGGGGGGTACTTCGACGGTGCGAATCCCCGCGGTAGCTTCCGCGTCGGCAGAGATCGTCGGAGTTGGCTGTTTTCCTCCCCGAACTTCTCGCCGGCTGTTACGGTGGAAAATCCGAATGCGGGCGGTGCGGAGCAGCAGAGGCAGGGAGAGGAACAGGGACGCAGGGGGAGACGGTGTTGCTGATGGCCCGGACATCTTAATGGAACTACGAGGAACTACGAAAGTATGGCCAATTCCTATTCAATAACCATCGTATTAAAGCTGCGGACCTAGGGGCGGTAGTATTTTTCAGATCACCGGCTCGGTCTAGGCAAAAGAGGGTTTCCATGGCATTATATGTGTAGCCAAGGAAAGGGTGTGATGAAATATCGTCTATCGACATCAAGTACGGCGTTTGGAAATGCATATTTAGGAGCGGCATCCGGTCAGGGTTAGGTTAGGTTAGGTTCGGCTGGGTTGGTCTCGGATCCTGGAGTTTGCGTATTCATTGCCGTTGTTCCCTGGTCACGAGGAGTATATCGATTGGTTCCTTACGAGATACGAATGGATTATGAATCGTTATCAGTTTTTTTGGTCACTTGGTTTTTTACTACCGTTGTTTGTTTGTTTGTTTGTTTGTTTGTTCGTTCGTTCGTTCGTTCGTTCGTTGGGCTGTTGCTTGTGGTGCATTTGGCTGGTGATTTGCATATGGTATCTCTGGAAAGGGCGTATTGCATATGTAGCTCGAGGAATAATTTTAGCGGTATGGAGTTACGTGTTTGCATGCTTAGTATGGGTTACAATGAATTATATTCAAGGCTCATGGAGGAACCGTATACAACTAGCCCCCTTTCAAATACCGGTGATTGATGCTAGGATTCAAATTTTGAGATAAGTAATCTAGATATGTATATTTCGAGTTAAGCAACCCATATCGACGTTAACTCATCTATGTCCACCGTCTACTCAATAGTATATATCACTCATTTATACAACGAACCTCTCTCTCATGCCGAACCCCCCTGTCCCTGATCCGGCTCTTGCCTCCCCTTCTTCGACTTATCAACATCATCATCCACCTTCGGCAGCGCCGGTATCTCCACGCCCATAATCCTATACTCAAGACCTACATACGCATCGCTCAGGACCAAAATATCGACTTTCCTCGCTTTCCCGTCCTTATCGGGGCTAGGGAGGCGTAGCGTAGTTTTGGCCGTGGGCTTTGAGCCGATTTGCACGGCGTTAGATTTAGCGTTGGTGGTGGTGTTGGACTTAGATTTGCCTTTGGAACTAGGGCCCTGACTCCAGGACACCCGCTTTACACCTAGGACCTCGTCGCGCGCGGCGTCGCAGACGATGGCGAACCAGCCCTCCGTCTGGGGCTTGGGATACCGCGGGGCGTAGACACGGGCCTCGCGCTCGACGACGGGGTTGAGACGTTTGAGCGAGACGTTGAGGGACTGGGCTGTCACGTCCTCGACTTTGACGCTGACGTTGGGTAAGATGGAGGCCGCGTGGACGAAGTGGCTTTGTTGGGAGCTTGGGATATTGAGTTTCCTAGCGAGATCCTCGACTTGTGGTCGAGGGAAGCTACTTAACTTTTGGAGGGCAGTCTTATTATCTTTCAAATTATCGTGGCTAGTTCCCGGGAGGATAGATAGGGGCGGGTCTTGCGGCCAGCAAGCCGACTTGACGCATTGGAGTAGCTTGATCATTTCGAGACAACTAGACAAATATCCTAACTCTGTCAAAACGTCGATTGACGCTTGGATGATACGAATGGCTTGGTCCAAAACACTGGTCTGATCACCGACATAATCCGTAATAGGAAGATCAATACGAGCCATGTGCGCTTGTAGAAGCAAGAAGGCTTTGACGTGAGGATCCCACATCGGTAGGTCAAAACTGTTACCTTCAAATGGTAAATTCTTCGATAATTCCGCATTAATAAGATCTTCGTTATGTCGGACAGGGAGCTCGTCATATTCTGTCGCGCGAGACATCCAGGATAAGACATCCAAGAAGCTTGCTTTTGGCTTTGCACTCTTAACAAGATGACGGATCGTCTTATGCGATAAGTAGTAATAACTCATGATCTTACCCAGGGGCGTCGGATCCACATCACCATTAGGGTATATTTCAACACACTTCGAAGCAGCAAGTTCATCTAACGATTTGCTGACCATATCAATCATAAAATCGTTCGCGAGTTGTTGGGCAGCAATAGTGTTATGCTCCTCGGAGGATATCTCAAGCCCATAGTATGAAGGATTCTTGTGTAGTCGGCGGAAGAAGAAAGTCCAAGTTAGATAGTCGAGTGCGTCTTGCTTAGTTGTAATCGTTTCGGCTGATACTTCAGCACACAAATGGTTGTCGAGAACGGTATGTAACGACGATTCGACTGGGAAACCAGTGTGTAAAAAGTGCTTATAGAAATCCTTCTTTGAGTCTTGAGTGAAGATGCGCGCGACACCAGAGTTGTCGAATTGCGGACGACCAGCTCGACCCAACATTTGCAATACATCCGTTAGATCCATATCTTTGTAACCTTCAATCTTTGCGTCGTAGAACTGTGTGCCTTTGACGACGACCAGGTGGGCAGGAAGGTTAACACCCCAGGCCAGCGTACTCGTTGCGACTAGGATCTGAATCTTGTTGTTCAGGAAAAGCTCCTCAGCCAGTTGCCGATCAGATTCGACGAGACCAGCATGATGAAGCCCAATACCAAAGTTTATCGCTTCCTTGAGTGCATCATCCTTAACCCTACTAAGATTGAGTTGGAGGTCCTCTTCCGACATATTGACGAATCGCCTGGGATTGTCTTCCATGCCACAATAGTTGATCAGGTCTTTCGCAGTCAGTCTAGTCTGCCGTCGTGAAGGCACGAAGACAATGACAGGTTTATCAGGACTATGGGTTTTGATAGCTAGGAAAGTTGGCCGGTTCATGGATTGCATCAGGGGACAGAATCCTCTTACTTCCGGAAACCCGTCGATGTATAGCTCCAGTGGTACCGGTCGTACAGAGTGACGGAAGTTGAATAGACCTTCTTTCACTCCAAGCCAGTTGGCCAAGTCTGTCGCATTCGCACAGGCAGTAGACATTCCAAGAAGTCTCACGGCATTATTGGTAGATTGGGCGATGTAATTCATACGGGACACGATAATCTCGAGAATCGGGCCTCTGTCTCCGGCGAGCAGGTGGATTTCGTCAATGATTACAAGTGAAACTTGACGAACGTATCCTCTAGTTTGCCAGCTACGAGAGATACCGTCCCATTTCTCAGGCGTGGTGATAATGACATCGGCGTCCTTGATAGTCCTTGTATCTGGCGTGTTATCACCCGTCAACTCAACTAACCTGAGACCAAGAGGACCAGCAAGCCGAGCACCCCAATCCTTTACTCGTTCACGAACTAAAGCTTTCATTGGAGCGATGTACACAACCTTGGAGCCCGGGCGCTCGCGGAATGCCCACCACATAGCCAACTCTGCTGCAACAGTCTTGCCACTACCAGTGGGCGACCCCAATAGGACATTAGCTGGCGTGTGATAGAGCGTGTGAAATATCTGCGATTGCATTGGGTTGAAGTATTGAAACCTCTTCGCATAGATTTCCTCCAACCCTGGGTTCTTAAGGGCGCTAATGGGCAGCGGTTGCAAATTGAGTAGATCCGTATATACGCTCTCCGTGTCTGGGCGAATAAGATGCTGGAAGGAGATTGGGTTTACCGTTTCTGCTCCAAGCCATTTGTCTGACACCGCCCTGACATAGATTTGGTTTGGCAGAGGGTCTGATAGAGGGATTGTGAAATTGAGTTCATGGTCATCATAAAGCTTTCTCCTATTAAGTATGAAGAACTCGTGGTGGTATATTTCGGACGTCTCGGAATTCTCGACCCAGATATAGAAAGATTCGGATGTTCCGTGTATTTGATCGCTCCAAGTGAATTCCGGAGTGATATAGAGCTTAACCCTCAAAACATCTCGATTTAAAGGGGCAATCTCGGCTTCTATTGATACGATTGGGAAATGGTCAAGAATCCTCCCTATTTTCTTACCGGCATTATGGTTATGGACTAGACTACCAATTTCGGCATTCTCCATATCGCGTAAGACTTCGATAGGCGTATCCTTCTCATCGATTTGGTTGAGTACTGACTTAGGTAAGTCAAATTGATGCAACGGATGCTGGAATGGCCAGACACGTTTCTCGATAGACTTTGAAAGGGTTAGCAAAACTAGACATTGATGACCCCATCGTCGATTTAATGCAATCTGGAACAAGGCGCGACAAATTCTCCCAGACTGCTGAGCCACGTAGTTTAGATCGTTTGACAACGCGAAGTCTTCCAGCTGCGCCCGAGAGATATAGGACTGCAACAGGATATTTGTCTTTGCTTGGGGCGTATCAATTCCACGACCGGGATCGCAAAAAACCACATTCTCATTATGTCTTAGCTTAGTCAATTCGTCGGCTTCGCTGTCTCTGGACTGTATGTTATCAAACTCTCCGCTCTCACTGATCATCTTTAAGTTGTCTGCTTCTGTTGCTTGAGGTTTCATTAACGTGTTGAAGATTTGTATACTCGTCTGCTGGATATAGTATTGGCTAGCAATGCGACCAATATCCTTGCTTCTCAGTTCTTCTGTAGTCTCGTTGAAGATAATCATCTGACTTTGCTGCAAGACCTTAGCTGCCTGAATAGCAAGCTGTCGTCGCCTCTGGACGAGGTTTGGGTCATCCCTAATCTCGGCCCATTCGATCCCGTAAGTCATGGGACTTCTCAGCATCCGAACGAAGAGATACGAGTAGCCAATCCATTGCACTGCTTCTGGGATGGAAGTAACGGTACCTAGGGCAATCTCGGCATTTAAATTATCGACTAGTTTCGAAGAGAACTTTGATTCGATAGGTTGTTGTGCGGTGACTGAGCGCCGGTAATGATCCAGCTTGTCCTGTGTTGTACAAATCATACCAATACCAGTGTCCTCGAACTGAGGCCGTCCGGCACGACCGAAGATCTGGAGCACGTCGAGGATGCCCAGATCTATGAATTTTCCATCTTGCGCGCTGTAGACTTGGGTCCCTTTAATAACAACCGCCGCGGCTGGTAAGTTGACACCCCATGCAAGAGTTGCCGTACAGCAGAGCACTTTCATAACACCCTCAGCAAACAGTTTCTCCATGAGGTTTCTATCCGATCGAGTCAGACCGGCGTGATGTATACCGAGCCCCTTGGGAACTAGGTCCCTAAGCTCACGCGCCTTTGAGGACTTCATATCTCGGATGGCTTGCTCATAGTACGGATGTTCCATAGAGTCAAAAAGATCCGTACAATTTTCTTCGGTAGCTTTCTTGTGGAGCATTTTGGCGGTGAGAAGAGTATCTCTCCTAGAATGAACAAATACCATAACTTGATGGCCTTCGATCAGCATATCTTTGACTTTTTCAAAAGCTACAGTATCAAGATTATCTCTGGACTGCCGCGAGCCAGCTTTGCCTTTAACCCCTATAAAGTGTTGTTCGAGGGGGACTGGACGAAAAGAGGCGTCGAAGTAAAAAAGGCCGGCATATCTGTTAACCTTGAGGAAGTCGGCAACGTCGACATAGTTTGGAAGGGTAGCACTAAGTCCGACAATACGGATTAAGGATTGGGTACTCTCAACTTGACGTTCAGTACGCGCTACTAGGGACTCCAAAACAGCACCTCGTTCGTCGTGAAGCATGTGAACTTCGTCGATGATGAGCAACCGAACCTTTTGGACGAGCTCAGTATCTCCAGTACCCTTTCTTGTAACAACATCCCACTTTTCAGGGGTAGTAACAATGATTTGCGTTTGTACAATTTCGGATTTGGTAAGGTGCATATCTCCTGTAAACTCACGGCAGCGTATACCGAGCCATGCGAGACGCTTGCCTAGTTTCTCGGTGATTTCCGCAGCAAGAGCTTTCATCGGGGCGACGTACACAATCTTAAAATCCTGGGTATCAACAGCAAAATCAGTTGCCTCTGTGTTCTCGATGGGATTTGGCGTTACATATTGGCTAATCGTTTGTAATATTGTCAACATAGCTGCATCTGTCTTACCCGCACCGGTAGGAGCGCAGATCAACATGTTTTCGCTGGTCTTGTAGGCTACCGGATGGACTAGACTCTGCATCCTGTTCAGTGTCGTATAGCCCTTGAATGTTCGCCGGCAAAGCCCGTCCATGTCGGATATCTTAATAAGCTTTCGTCCAGGAAGAAGCGTACCGGTTTTCCCAGCAGGAACTATAAATTCCTCGTACTTGTCATGTATTTTCCGCTCAGTACCGTCTGGCATACCATACTTGCTTCCGGTATGGCTTAAGGTATTGCCTGCGTTATATGCTTTGTATATGTGCGGATATTGGGTCTCCTTATGCATGCTAGGGGATAGAGTAGCATTCTTATGCTCAAAGTCCTTCTGTCGAAGAGCTTCATTTCTTTCAGCTTTAGTCAAGAGTCGACCAGTTGGTTTCTGTGTCTCTTGGGCGGCAAAGCTCGAAGTGATTTCATGCCTACGAGATAACACTTCGATGATAAAGTCGAAGTCATCAAACCCAACAAGATCAGTGAGTGAGGATTGTAACTCGTCCTCAGACCGCTGAGATCCTAAGATTTCTAGAATCTGTGTTTCGAAGACATCCGAAGACAAGCCGTTTTTAGTAGCGATATTAAAGCATTGTTCTATGAACCAAGTCAAGCCGGAGTTTCCGCCGTCGACCTGGTCATTGGATTCCTCGGGGAAATCGCTACTGTACAAGTCTTCCTCGCTATCGTCTATGAAGTCCCAGACATCGTCGCCACTGTTGCCAGATGTGAAGTCTTCATCATCCAGATCAAAATCTAAGTCCAATTCTGATTGGACGAGATTATTCTTTTCGGGTAGCTTCAAGTTTTCGAGGGCAGTTTTCATGGCGGCAAACTGCTCGCGCCATCTGGCTTCCGCCTCGCTCATGGAAGACGGCATTTTGAGTGCAACGATCCGTAGGTAGTGAATTGGGTTATAGGTCGATCTATAAGTTGTTAGATGTCTCTTACGCCAACTCTAAAATTTATATTTTCTTAGAGTTGCGATTACATATAAGTGATTACATACAAACGGATTCTTGATGACTGTTACGCCGATGACTAGCTGCGGCTGATATACGTTAGGTTAGGTACTTCCCTAACTTTCTTCTACCTAGGTACCTAATAGCACTGATTCCCCAGAGTTAAAACCCCCGCTACGGACGCCACGGCCCCACCTAAGTTACTCCTACATTGTTTTCCTATGCAGGCAAGAGCGGTATGCATAGTTGCATAGTACATGTGACAAAGGCTGTGACACCGACTTCACTTTCAGATCCATGTCAACTTTCATGTTAATTGTTTCTTGATATCACTTGCATTCCCAACTAAACTTGGCTAACTTCCTTTTGAGTCCGCTCCCCTAAATCTATCCTTCTATCAAGAAGAGAATAGTCCACCACTGGAAAGCGAGCTTTTACATAACCAGAAATCAATTACCTATTCTCCCGAATTCACCGTCTCTTATCTATCTGTCATCATGAAGCTGCATTACATCGGAGTACGTATATATGCGCCTCGATCGTCAACCTTGATTCCCGACTACGAATATACTTAAATATCTATGAATTACATACATGACAACACATACTAACCAGACATTTTTACTATATAGATTATCCAGAACGAGAGCAAGCCTGGCGTTGAGATAGTCGCTGAGAAGGAGCTAAGCGCCTACTCGCGCTTCACCCGTCAAAAGTACGACCCCGATTAGCCCGTCTGCGATCCCCCTCTTCGCTTACCACACGGGTGCAAGGAAAGAGATGGTTAACTAATGCTGATCTAGCTATGGCGAGTTCATGACTATGATCGCGAAGACGGTAGCAGAGCGAACAAGGCCAGGGCAACGACAAGATGTCGAGGAACAAGGTGCGATCACCACCACCACCACCACTACCCCCCTCCGACATAAAGCGGGGAGAATATAAATAAACTGCTTCGAACAAACTTGGCTAAACAAGCAACAGACTACACATTCCACGCGTACGGACGCACCGAAGGCGTCTGCGGCATCATCATCTCCGACCACCAGTACCCAGCCTTAGTAGCGCACCAACTCCTCTCCAAAGTCGTCGACGAGTTCCTCGCCGCGCACCCGCGCTCGACCTGGTCCGCCGGCCAGACGCTCTCCATGCCCGAGCTTAAGGACTACCTAGTCAAGTACCAGGACCCGCACCAGGCCGACAGCATCCTCAAGATCCAGCGCGAGCTCGACGAGACCAAGATCACCCTGCACAAGACCATCGAGAGCGTGCTCCAGCGCGGCGAGAAGATCGATGATCTTGTTGCTAAAAGCGATGGGCTTAGTACCCAGAGCAAGATGTTCTATCGTACGTTGCATTGCATTGCGTTGCTTTCCTGCTCTTTTCTTTTTTGGTAGCCTGTTACTGCCCCGCCCCCTTTTTTGTCTACGTATTGAGTTAGGTGAAACGCTGACCTCCGTAGAACAAGCCAAAAAGCAGAACTCGTGCTGTATTCTCATGTAGACACCCTACCACTATTGTTTGCTAGCTATTATGGCTAGCGCTGGTTGAGCGATCTGGCGTGCCTCCATCCCGGCATAGTGATGGAACTTGTATGTTGCAGGCTATGTATGGGGATGGTTATTTTATTTTCGTCTATCTATATCCGTGGGCATTACTGCCCCGAACACTTACATGAATGAGAAAGTGTGAGCGAGTAGTCATTCGTTGGCAGACCAGGGGAATATCGTCAAGGTAGAGAATAAGCTGAGCAGAGAGGGAACGGAGAATTACGCGGACATGGCTACATAGACATTCCCGACCGACGAAGGCGGGCTGGCATAATACTATATGAATGGACAGACGCGTCGATACGACATGGAGCTTATCATGGAGCGTATTATATAGGGGCATAGGTGTGTTGTTCTAAGCCAACCAACCACCCAAGAACTAGATTCAGATTTTTGACTACCACGAAACTCGATATCGCTCCAAATTGCCCCTAATCTCACCACTCCCAGCCAGTTTTTCTTGTTATCCACAACCAACGGCTCCAGTCCAAAGTAGGGCATCAAACGATTACCATCAAGGCGCATCGTGCGTCCTCTAATCCACCTGATCTCCCCATTTCTTTCTTTCGCCTGCTTTTTCTTCTCACGCCGACATAGTAAAATGGTAGCAAATACCTGATAGCTGCATGACAATAACGAGTCGCAGACTCTTTCCGTAATTATCTTTTTCCTCCAAGGGGTATATTCCGAGCCAAAAAAAAAAAAAAAAAAAAAAAAACCATAAAATAAATCAACAAAATAAATAAGTCCCTTCGCAATACCCTACAACCTATCTATCTATACGAATGCTAAGTGTGGGTAATATATATCCAACGGGGGAGGCGCCGCGAACGCCGGGTCGAAGAGAAGTAGAAATGTAAGTTTGACAAAGTATCTCCCTATAAGTAAGCTGAAGCAGGGAATGCCGGAAGGACAGATGTGAAAAATAAATGCGACCTGGGTCGAACCATGTTACGCCCGGTCTAAAACGACGCGTTCGCTCTTTCGGTGGTACGCTAAGGGGGACTCTGCTGTTGGTTCTTCTTCTTCAGGGACAATCAAGGTCGGCGTTGCGGTCTTAGTCTCAGCGAGCCTTTCGTTCTGGGTGATAGCAATCTTAGGAACCGGTGGCGGTTGTTTCCTAACCGAGACCTTGTTCAGGGGTCTCAGCATCTTCCGCTGCTGTCTGGATATCGATATCTGCCTCGCGATGGATAGCTCGACGGGGTTCATGTTGGAACTGTCTAAGATATCGTCGTCGTCTTGGGACATCTGGCTTAGATGCGAGTGGGTGGATGACGCAGGGGAAGGAGGTGGCTTTTTGTTGCTTGTTGAGGAGGATGATGTAGTCGGGGGCGTGGGGTTTGGCGGCGTCATCATTTGCCACTTGGGTTCTTGCATATACGAAGCTTTTGGCCGTAGAGGTTCCGACTTGACAATCTCAAACTCGGGAGACATTGGGTCGGTCGGGGATTCCAGTATTAGACTTGATGTCTCGGGGCTGAACTGATGTTCCTTCGTGACGGCCTGTTGCTCTCTTGCTCTGGCTAGAGTCGCAATGGTGAGTTTGTCCTGTGGATAACGATGGACGGATGGTCCCTTGCGAATGTGAGAGTTCGGCTCATCGCTAGGCGGCTTCTTTTGGTGAGATGTAGTCTGATCAAAGCTTTCTTTTAAAGGCGACCGAAGTTGTGCTGGAGAGGTGTTGGATCTCAAACGCGATGGTGAGTTATGAGATGTCTGTGTTGGGTTCTTAAGAGGAGCCGGAGGAAACAAAGCAAGTGATGGTGACATCCCCGCGGGGGACGACTCTCTTCTCGAGACATCATGATGATTTCTCCCCTATTCGAAGAATTAGAATGTGAAAGCTGCTAAGGGCTTATTATTTTAACTTACCTTGTCACTTTCTGTAGCGTCGTCGGTGCCTTTTAGTTTCTGAACGGTAACTTGCCGTCGAGCTAATAAGGAAGGCTGTGACTGTAAGACACTTCCAAACATCACGCTGTATCTCTCCATCGTAATCTGGGGGATCTCAACATCTAACAGGGAACCGCTTGGGGCCGGTTTGCTTGGAGCCGATTTGTTGTCTAACGCTATCGGTATTTTCCCGTGTGTTTCCTTACTCCTTTCTCTCAACGTCGACTTTGACTCCTGTGCCGAGATGTCTCCCTGGTAAGGCATTGTTTGAGATCTGGATACAATAGGCTTATGCCTTGGCGCTCTTCGTGTACCGACGGTGTTACTCCTCTCCACTTTCGAGTCATACCGAGCTTGGGATGCTACATCCGCCGGTTGTTCAGGCAAGGGCGTGCCTTTCTGCTCGGTCGCCTTCGAGTGCGAGTGGTCAGATGACTTCTTTCCAAACATACCAAACAACCTCCACTTCCCCGACTGCTTCCTGCGCAGAGATTTTTCTGGAGAATCAGCAGTGCTAACACCAGATGTGTGAGAAACTAAAGACGCAGTTGAGCCTTGCCAGGCCTTGGCTGTAGATTGAGGCGTTCGCAAGTTCCCGTTCGCCGGGTTCATCGTAGGACTCCCGAGTGCCATGCCTATTTCCGTAGGATAAACCTCGTTAATGGATTCGGGAGTAGGCATTCTGATAGTTGGAATATATATATTTTGTGGGGGTGATCTCCGCGGACTGGACTCTGGAGTAGGTAGTTGTCCTCGTGCAAAACCATACGGTCTGAATCCCGTCCCAGCACCTGCTCTGTGATTGATAAAAGAGTCGTCCCTAGAGACTCTCTTGTCGTACTTAAAGCTGTTAGCTGTATTCTTCGAACTCGGGCCCCCAGAGGAGCTCGGTCTTAGTGACATATTGACTTGGGGTAGCGGCGTAGCGAGCAGAGGACGATAACATAAACTCGTGGTAGCAAAAAGGACCGGGTAACGCGTACTGCTATCATTATAAGAGAGTTATGGTAGGGCGGGATCTGATACACAACCCAGTCTTCTTAGGACGGGGTAGTCGGGGACGTGCGTCACGAACGCATCCGGGCTTGCATGACCTCCATCGGCGGTGGTAGTCTGGCAACGGCACTAGCCAGGTTACATAGGCGAGAACTACGATCCCTGAATGATTCAGGCTCCTTAAACTTTAAGGGTAGGCTTTTTATATTGTGAATACTAAGAGGCTAATAAAAAAGTACTGATTTGTGATCATTACATAGACGTAGTTTTCTAAAAACGGACTCAAGGAACTCTTAAAAGAGTCGACGTTTAAGTCGTCCGCCGTTTGAACGAAGTGTATGAGAAAACAAGGTGCGAGTTTCCTAAGTCACTAGCAGCTGATCCTCTCGGACTCTGAGGGGGAATTAATGTTATTTCCCGACATAGTTACCTATTCGCATTATGGGCGGCATACCACACACCACAAAACTATCGGTTGTGGCACCTATGGCGGTCTGGGGAATTCCATCTCTCCTAGATAATACATACTAGAATATCGATGCTATTGGCGGCTGTTTGAAGTTGATGGATCATGGGACGGTTATTTTGAAGAGGGTGATCAACGCCTAGGATTCAGCTCCAGAATGCATTATGGACAGCGTCAAGGGTAACCCTTGTCTCCCTGGGTATTTTGCTGGTGACCGGGGTGTTTTTGGAATGACGCGAATGGATCCTAGGGGGAAGGATAGAATTAGCGATGGTGTCGTGTATCAAACGCCAGCACTAGCATTGACGAGATCTTAAGCCCAGTAAGCCCATTCGTAGCCGAACTGCTTGGCTTAGAAGAGCTGATACAGCGCTGTCATAATAGGCAGTTGTGTTAGACTACCTATTCAACCGCGGCGTCTATCAGAAGGGTTCGAGAAGTTTTTAGATACGGGGTTGTATGTATTGTTGCGGTGCGTACGTATTACCAAGGAATGCTCTGAGGCAACGTTCCCTTGGCAAATTAGCCCCCAATTTCACCCAATGGCTCGATAGACAAGAAGAATCGACAGAGTCTCGAACGAGTTAAAAGCTCGGAGCTCCAAGGTGATTTCACTAAAGGATAAAGTATGCGGTGTAATTCTTGTGGATGAGCAGATACGGCGACGACTAGCCAAGACCAGGAAATGAAAAGGAGGCTCCTTTCATCGTACTTGCAGCGGTACATTGGACCCAAGATTGCATATTCCATATTACTACGTCGTAGTTCTTCGATCTAATAGGACGAGAAGCATGTTCGACAAGCAGGGAATCTTGGTCGAACTTTCAACTTGCCAGATCCCTTTTACTTGCATCTTCCAATGGAACTGTTCATCTGCAATGGAACAACCCCCGGACCTTTTCGCTCATTTAAGAAAGTTCCAATTAGAACATCTCACTTCTAAGAATGTTCGAGCGTGTCGGTTGTTGTAAAAATGAGCGATTACCAGCGAGACCACATTCATATTAGACAGCTTGTGAACATTTAGTTGAACAACGTGTCACAACTTCAAGTCGGTGTTCGATAAATTAACAAATTAACACATGGCGTCGATATTCTTTAGCAAGCTTGGCTAAATAATTACTATGTAAGTACATAGTCCCTGAAGTTTACTCGTTTCCTTTTGAGCAACTTACGTACTATGTATGTACAACTTGTCAGCTTGTCTAGGCTCTAAGCTAAATATCGTTAGGTTAGAAAAGGGGTCTACTGTTCCTTGCTAGTTTCATGAGACCTAAAAAGGTAAACCCCGGTCTTTGAAACATGGAAGCTGCAAACTATCCCAGAACTGCCAGAGTCCGGCTTTAGTCTGTGCTGTTATGTACAATCCATCCCGCCTTACTATGTACAGAACCGAACGGACCCGGGGTAATCCTTTCCATCATGTCGCGTAGCACGGTAACTTCGCCGGAGATTTTATCTTCAGCGTTGCAACTAAGCCTTGTAGTTTATCACCTCGGGCACTTAAGGCTACGCTAAGGCCGGACTCTGGAAAGTCAAGTATAATCTCGAAACGCGCGGTGGTTTCTTCCGAGGGGTAGATCGAAGTCGACTTGAGAGTTACATCGAGCCATCTTTACTTCTATAAGTAGTGTTTGCGATCCTCTCCGTCAGTGCGGCATAGATATATAACCCTGGGCGACCTGGCTTAGATCATTAGCGATCGACATAGTTGATCGACCGAGACGATCTAAGTCGTATCGCAGTCCGTTCGAAATGCTTAAATGGTCGACGTGGCTACACAGGGTTGAACTCGGTATCAAGGTTCCTTCGGGGGCGGAACGGAGGTTGCGGCCATCGGGTCACTTAAGCCCATGAGGAAGGATGGCGAATCCGTCTGTCCTAAGCTGATGAAGAGATAGCCCACAAGTGTTATTAGAAATACCATACGTGGTAGCACATGTGCCGTTGATAGAGGCTCCCTAAGAGTTTATGACTCGCATACGAATACGTGTCAACGGAGCCGAAACGGCTTTAACTCAGCATGAATACTAAATCGGTATTGAGCAGGTTGAATATCTATATGTATGCTTGCTCTACATTCACACCCATTACTGACGGTAAATCCTTATTCAGAGCCTTATTGGATGCGCCTTATAATTATCATATATAAGACATCATGTTACGAGGTATATCTAAGAGGCATTAATGGAGTAGTTACGGTAAATGTTCCGAACCAGATAGAGAAAATATACTTAGTTAGTTGTATAACATTATATGCTACGATTACCTCTAGGCCTTGATTTGACGAGACGTACATATTACACAAAAGAGGGGAGACTTCCTGTGATATAAGATATATAACATAACAATGACGTTATTCCTACTATAACTATTCTATTTAAAAGACACAAAGTTTACGGCCGCGAGTACCAAATGGGTAACGAAGGCGGTGAATATTATGTTGAGGGAATGGGTCTGACAGAGGGTGTCGGATCGTCTTCATGCGCCAAACTAACTGGCAGGGGATACACCGCTGGCGTCTAAACCAATATATATAGGAGGTATAGTGGGTTCGAAGAGGATATTAGAAATTGCGCCTTTCTTGGAATGGAGACAATATTTTCCACTCGGCCGACAAATTTTGTCGAGATGGGATATGTCGGTGTATATTATATTGTATGTAGGTAAAGTCGATTTCACGATTGGGATCCATGGAAAGATGGCAATAGTCAGACTGACGGTGAGACGATGAGTTGTCTCATATAGATGGTTTTACAAGATCTCGATTACATGAACATGCGCTATTTATCTTGCATAAATGTTTTTGTTTCGTGTAATACGCTATCATATGAAAAGAGTTGAGTTTGTAATGTCACGGTAGGAATACATCACTTTTGCTAAGTACATATATCGAAGACCTCGGTTCTCTTTCCAATTGGGGCCGACGTACGATGGCGGGGTGCTGGGTTATCATTATCAGCTGGCAAGCTAGAGAGAGCGTTGAGCTTTACATACCTATGAGCTGTTATCGATGTTGCGTGTGGCTTGACAAATTGCGAATTGTTAGGTGGAATTTTATTACATAGGCCGAAGGGCGGGGAGGAATGGGACCTGAAAAAGACCTGCCACTCAGCCAGTTAGCGCACCGCCCCAGCGCAAATCCAAGCAAGGGTGGGCCAAGTGATAGTGAATATGACCTGACAGCCTGAGTGGGTTGACACCTGGGTAATGGGCTGGCAGTGGGTTGGCGCCGGCGGGCAGTAGCAATCAAATGGTAGGATAATCCAACCCCGAAAAAAACAGCCCCTCATTCATCAGACCGCGCATCCCTATTCTTTTTTCCCCTTTGACATCTGAAGCTTTAGACTGAATCTTCCCTAAACACGCCAACTTCGCCATAATCCATCCTTTCTCTCTTCCTCCTACTCCTTTTGCTTTTTCAGCCCATCTGCATACCCAGACAGACAAATAACAAAGTCTAGCAACTATGTCGTGGCAAGGTAAACAAATCCCCCCTCCTTCTATAACTTATTCAACCCCACCTTTGTTAGGGGACAGGGCTGATTCTTCGTCATAGCCTATGTTGACTCCAGGTAATTATCATCACCCGCGATCCGATAGCGTCGTAGCTACACGCCATCATATACTAACCACTTCTTCCTAACGATAGCCTGGTCGGCAGCGGCCATATCGACAAAGCCGCTATCATTAGTGTTGCGGGTGACAGCGTTTGGGCCACCTCGAGCGGATTTACGGTATTTTTGATTACCCCTGTCTTTTATTCATCCCTCCTCGCCTAGTCGCAAACTAGATACCAACATAGTATCGAGGACGCGGGCGCACGATACTTAACTATTCATCTATAAGAGAGGAGCTTGACTAATATAAGTATTGTAATCATAGATTAAGCCTGAGGAAATGAAGAACATCGCCAACATCGTAACCCAAAGTGCTGGCGCTGTTGAGAAGGCTCAAGCAGATGGTATCCACGTTGCGGGCGAGCGATACGTTGCCTTCCGGATTGAGGATCGGAGTGTCTACGGACGACAGGTGTGTTAACGGAAAATAATTCCTTGCCCGTCTCATGAGCGACCTTGAAGCAGTTGTTGACTAAAATATAAAACCGCATAGGGCCGAACGGGTGTCGTCATTGTCAAGACAAAGCAGGCTATTATAGTTGGTCACTACGACGAGACCCACGTAGCTGGCAACTCGACCCAGACTGTCGAGGCGTTGGCCGACTATCTCATCAAGGCCGGATACTAGAGCGGATGTGGGATCGAGGAGTGGTAGATATCGTGTGAGGGTGGATGCTCCAGACCGACTGGGAGCATGCTTTAGGACTGCAGAGCGAGAGAGAGCTTAGCAAATTTTCTGTTGATGACATACTCGACGAGCGGCTCAGGCTGTTTCGTTGCTTCGAAGCAACCATTCCCCGGGCCGTTCCCCCCTAGATTCTGCATAGGCACAAATGACAATGGCCTTTTTCTTTTCACATGTAGAAAAGTTATACAGCGCTTTCTGCTCGTGGCAAATTATTTTTTCACAACCTTGCAGGCTTATATCTTCTAATTTGCTTCTGGGTATCCCCGAATCTAGTTTGGCTCTCCCCCCAAAATCCTCTATACTGTCATATACACAATATCATACAGAACCTCCCATTTCCGTCTTAACGCCTTTTCATGTGATCCGAAAATGTCATGGCGCTTAAAATCGTAATTAGACCACCCCTGGTGGTGTGAAATGGGGAGGTAAGTGCATAGTCCGGGTCATAATTAGGGGTAAGTAAGCGAGTAAAAAGGGGCTTGCCCCTTTCAAACGGGCAACTCGGAATTCCGTAGGCCTCCAAAGCCCGGGATACGATCAATGACAAGACCAATATAAGGACCAACAAATGGGGCGTTTCGTGCAAAACTCGCGATCGTACCGAGGAAGTCTCCGAACAGCACCACGATGCCGTATAACTCAACGCAGAACCCAATCAGTGCCCATCGCATAAGGATTAACGTTAATCCCAAGAAAAAGGCCGCGGTGCCCTTAGCTTTCTGTTTCCGCGCGAAGAAGAGCAGCGTCTTCTGTGGACCGATGATGATCGTTAGGCCGATTAGGAAGAGGATCTATAATCGTTAGAGGCGAACAGTAGTTGGGTAGTCGAGTACGGGGCTCGGAAGGGGGAGTTAAAGGCTAGGATCAAGGAAATGACTGGCGTACATTGCCCATCGCAAGCCTGTGTGTTCGCGTATTAGTATACTGGATAGATCGTACGAAGGGTAGCTATGCGCAAGGCCGGCACGTGGACACTTACATGGCTCGATCAAAGAACAGCATAACCCCTCCGATCAGGAAGAAGCCTCCTATAGGAACAAATAGACTACATCAGTTGCTGAGGAAAACACAGGTAACCATACACTCGCGCATGTAAACGTAGGTACCTTGGAAGGCATACAGACACGCGGGCGCAAGAGCAAAAGCATGCTAGATTACCACGTACCGCCAGAGCAGAAGGCGACCCCGATTTCTATGCGCAGCCTCAATGGTTAGTCCATACAGTCCCGTATATTTATTATCTTCGACACTTAAGAATTTCTAGGTCCGGCCTTACTTTGGGCGTCTGATAACCACATAGTGGGCATTTTGAAGCCGGTCGTCTAATAAGGCGTGACGTATATGTAGGCAGGCAGGTATAAATGGAGAAAGGGAGCTCCGTAAGCTTCGAGCTCTCTGCCTGGGAGCGGACCTGACGACGGGTATTCGTGTTCGATCGAGGGAGAGTATGCGGAATTGGTATATCGAAGTTTCGGACTCTTCAATGTCGGTAGCGTGCGTTTTCTACTTCGTAAGGGAATTCGTTCGGTTTAGGTAAAGCTACCTACAATGCATCAGGGGACGGCGGACGGGACACGAATCGCGGAATTGAAACACGACTTACTACCTTCAACCCCTGGCATAACAGCCGTAGAGTGCCTTTGGCAGTTGGCTCACAGCTGCCAACAGGAATCTCCTGGGTTAATTTAAAATCGATAAGAGAATTTTGGTTCTCTTCTGTCTTTTACAAAAGTTGCATATTTCTACGAATTCTTCCCGGGTGGCTATGATAATACACCAGCATACCATCAATCCGGAGTGAATCATGAGTAAATTTCCAGCATATTCAATACCACATTGACTTACCGTTCCCTGCTTTATTCCATTAACGGTTCAGAAAGCAGTGCTCAATGAGGGTATTCACGGTAAAAACAAATAGTAAGAAATCAAGCTGATTGCAAATATGCATTTGTCAATTAAGCACTGGCAGATCAGCATCCGAAAAGTCCTTGCTTAGCAGATCACTACGATATCCTAAATATGGTATCCTGCCGCGGCGTCCTTAGCTTACAAGCTATGGTCACTGAGATTGATCCTCCTCCATTCGATCTCGGTACCCGTCAGTCACAGGCGGAGAACAAATTCTCATTTTCCCGATCACGATTAAGCCGGAGCGTAACCTGCCATCCGTCGCCGAGAGGTGACTGATGCATAGGATAGGCTTGACTTTGTTGGCCGGACATTTCCATGTTGTAATTACTTCTCTTACTCGGTGACCTCCGTCGTAAAGTAAATCTCTATGCTTTAGAGGCTCCTCTTCTTAAGCTTCATATAAGAAGCCGGCTATTTTGATGCGTCAATAGTCGGAATAGATATAGAAAATCCAAAGTGACACCATTATTGCACTGCTTAGTAGAATGTCTCGTACACCTCTCGTATTGACTATTCCCTTTCATTTCAGAATTGTATGCGCGCCTCTTGCCTCTAGATACTGCTCCGCTGTGCTCTGAGGCAGAGTGCGAATGAAGCCGAACACCTCCTTGCTGTGATACCGTAATCGGCTCTTCGGGTCGAGGTAAGGGGCAGGAAGACCGGTGATATCGCAGTACCGTTTCGTGTGCGCGAGCGAAGGGGCTGATTCAATGTTTGTGTAAGTCGCACTGGGCGCGGCCGAAACGGGTGCACCACCAGCGCCAGTAGGTTGCAGGCTCTTCTCTAGTACGAGTTTCGATAAACTGCGCGAAGCTTGAGCGAGGTTCGGTTGTAGGTTCGAGTTGTTGCCGCCGACCGTCTGCTGGGCGGGCGTCGAAGAACCGCTGGTAGAAAGGCCGTCACCATCTCCCTGTGCAGGAGTGACAGTGCCGCTGTTGTCTTGGGGCGTGACGATCACAGAGGCTTCCTTGCGCGTGGCATCACCTATTATGGTCTTGATGTTCTTATTGCGTCGCTGATTTGGTCGCCAGTGAGGATTGCGGAAGCTCTTGTGGACGGAATGGATATCAAGCTTGTCGATCAGCTCTTGATGAGCAATCTGGGCTTCTGTGGGAGCGGCCATTGTTGGTTTGATGTTTGTAAGGTGTGAATGATGAATACGATGGGTTGTTTAATAACTCGGGTGATGTTTTTAAGAATTCGATGTTGCTTGCTTTGCTTGCTTTGCTTGCTTTTCTTGCTGAGTCCTGGGTTTTGTGGATTAAGTTCTCAAGAATGATGGTCGTACCTACCGATCTCAAAGGCTGGTCCTTAAACGGATTTTGAGGCGCCTGGGTTACATAGTACATAATTTTAGTACAGTCCCATTGCACTGCCGTCATTTATGTACTTCGTATCCATCCCATTTACACTTCACTACATGTAACAAACAAACAATTCATGCAACACTACATGACTTTCGCTTCGGTGCAAGTCAAGATCTAAGGTTGAATAAAATGGTACTATACCCATTGCCTAGCCAAATCAATCACGAACGGTTCTAATAGACAAATATAGGAAAGCCCTCACGAGCATCAGCAGAATCTTCTGCTATCGCGTATCATCACCAATGTTGTAAGTGGCATGGCTCTTAAGCCCCGCCCCTGATTAACATGTCCAAACGACTTATACAACGTTTATAGGAGAAACTCAACGAGTCTATCGTCGTTATGAACAAGAGCCTTCAAGAGATCAACATCCAGAATATGAACATCGAGCTCGTCGCTCAGATGTTCAAGAACTACCAGTCCAACGTGCTCTTCCATTTAGAAGGTAGGTTATATCCTAACTAATTGCATATTGAAGCTGGTTTTAAATTCTAAACTGTGTTGTAGCTACGGACAACCTGAAAGAACCTTCATGAGATGGCCCCTCTTCGAGTAGCTGTAAGGATAATGAGAGTGAAGCTATCTAGCAGATAGTAGAGGGATGTTTTTGGCAGGCTATATGCAGGTGGATATACTGCTATGAATTCAAGCAAGACATCTGTATTAGGAAGCTTTCTATCTGCTTATAGGGAGACTCAATGTTATACTCATAAACTGACTATGGGGCCTGAAAACGCGAGCATTTGTGAAGACGCGATATTCATACGTAAGAGCTACATGTATGTATGTACATACCTACAACAGCCTTATTAGTGGTCTTATTAGTGAGCCCCACCAATTCTTATCGAGCATCTTATCGAGCATCTTATCGAATGGCCTACCTGCCTACCCAGCAGGAGCTGAGCTTTAGCTGTACATACAGTACCTCAGGTACGAACCTCCGATAGAAACAAGGGCAGCTGCTTAGCGGTATCTTTACTTGTCAGCCTCGTACCTTCGGACAAGAGAATCTAAGTACCTACAACAATTTTACATTTCATTCACCTTTCATACCACGAGATAAATAGAACGCACGCCTCGCAAACTTCGTCAATTGATTAAACTTCACTCATTATTTTAACCCTATAGGCGAAAATCCCCACTCCAAAAGACTACAATACGCGATCATCCACAATAGCTTTTACCATGCAATACGCTAGCTCTCTATAAATACCAAAGCTGCGTATTCCAACAACATGGCGCCATCAGCGACCGACCTTCCAGCGCTTCCCGTGCGACAGGAGAAGACTTATCCCCCAGCTCGAATTTACAATGTAAAAGAAACCAAGTTCGAGAAGCCTACTTCTTCCCAACCAGATGGTCGTGAGGAGGCTCTAGCAAAACCTCCCGGCAGTGTCGCGATCGTCATCGACAATGGTGCGCCATCAAAATACCCCTAATGCTATCAATCTACTAATACGGACTTGTGGTTACAGGCTCATCCGCTGTTAGAGCTGGGTGGTCATTCGAGTCGAAGCCCAGATTCAGTATCCCACCTATCATGGCCAAGTACAGAGACAGAAAACTAGGCAAGACCTATTCGTTCGCTGGCTACGATTGTTACTCCGATACGACAGCCCGAGGACATATCAGAAACGCTTTTGAAGCTGGAACTGGCATCGTCAGCAACTGGGATGTAGAAGAACATGTACTCGACTGGACCTTTCTAAAGCTGGGCATGAACAACGCCGATGGAGCTATCGACCTACCCATCGTCATGACTGAGGCAGTAGCAAACTTACCCTATTCACGAAAATGTGTGTTACCCCCTAACTCGTTACAGTTTATAGCCAGCTAACATAACATAGCTATGAACGAAATCATATTTGAATGTTACCAGGCCCCTTCACTAGCTACGGGTATCGATTCTCTCTTTTCCTATCGTTACAATAAGGGACAGACAGGATTAGTTGTCTCTTCCTCTTATAGTTCTACACATGTCATTCCCGTTTTCGACTCGAAGGCCATGCTAGCTCAGGCTATACGACTCAATTGGGGAGGATGGCACGCCGCGGAATACTTGCTCAAACTCATTCGTCTTAAATACCCGACATTCCCAGGGAAGCTCAACGCATCACAGACTGAGAATATGATAAGAGATCATTGTTATATATCTAAATCATACGACGAAGAACTACGGTCGTACCTGGATTGGACGGGGTTAGAAGACCGGGATATTGTGATACAGTACCCGTTTACAGAAGAAGTGATAATCCAGAAGAGCGAGGAAGAGCTCGCTCGGATAGCTGAGCGGAAGAAAGAGAGCGGGCGACGGCTGCAGGAACAAGCAGCTAAAATGCGCCTGGAGAAACTAATGCGAAAGGAGCAGGAACTAGAATATTACAAGAAGCTGCAGGAAAAGATTAATGATGCAAACAAGAAGGATACAAAACGCCTTCTTGATGCAGAAGATATGAAGGATGAGCAACATCTTGAACGCACTATCAAGGAATTAGACAAGTCGATCAAGCGCGCCCGGACAAAGGATGTGGGTGCCGATCCTGAGGAAGAGCAGGAAGCACCTGACTTTAGCCTTCTCGAAGTACCCGATGACCAGCTTGACGAAGCTGGTCTGAAGGCGAAACGACACCAGCGACTTCTGAAATCCAATCACGAGGCACGAGCGCGTGCTAAAGCCGAGAAGGAAGCCGAAAAGGCGCGCGTTGTAGAGGAAGAACGGGCGGACAGAGAACGCCGCGAGAACGATCTAGAGGGGTGGCTAGAAGAGAAGCGTGTGGCCCGAAATCTTACGTTGCAGAAGATGAAGGAGCGGGATCGCCTAAAGGCTGACCTAGGAAACCGCAAATCTTTAGCTTCTCAAATCCGTATGAAGTCAATTGCAAATCTAGCCTCAGATAATCCTCGAGGGAAGCGCCGGCGTGGTAACGACGACGATAACTTCGGCGCGAACGATGATGACTGGGGCGTGTATAGGCAAATTCAGGTAGGCGAAGGCGGTAGTGATGACGAGGAGGGTGAAGAGGATCTTGAAGGAACGCTTAAAACACTCGAAGAAGACCTGCTTCGCTACGATGAGGGATTCACACACGAACACACGTGGGAAGCGCAGAACGATTGGAACAAAAGTCTTCTGCACGCGTTTTTGCGCGGGCCGCGACCATTCAATCCTTCTTCCCAGGCGGAAATCCACCAGATACATCTCAACGTCGAGCGCATACGAGTGCCGGAAGTTGTCTTCCAACCCTCCATCGCTGGGGTCGACCAGGCGGGGCTTGTCGAGATCGCGGGCGATATACTTACACAGCGACTCGGGGGTATACCGGGCCTAAACCGTAATGACTTCCTAAATGACATCTTCTTAACCGGTGGTAACACGCTCTTCGAGGGTTTCGACGACCGTCTCCGCCAGGGCTTAACCCCGTTACTCCCCATAAACTCGCCGCTTAAGATTCGTCGCGCCGGCGACGCAATACTTGACGCTTGGAAGGGTGCCGCTCAATGGGTCGGAACACCCAGCTGGAAATCATCTTTGGTGACGAAGGCAGAGTATCAGGAGAAGGGACATGATTACATCAAGGTATGTTTTGATTTTCATCGTTTGTTGTCACGACTTCTACTCCTTGTACTATGACTGCTGTCATATGTATACTTTACACAATGCTATATGTTGTAAAGCAATGATCTACGCTATGTCGTCAACCGCCAATGGCTCGCATAGTTGTCAGAAGTGCTTTACCTGTTTTACGTCGATAGCACAAGTCAGAAGTGCGATCAGCAGACAGCTCTCAGCCACGAGTGTGGATCTAAGTAGCCAACACTACATCTCATCCCTTCCCATCAGCGATCATCCTTACAAAAACGTGTATACAATTATCCCGTTCAGCTGATATAATACCATACGCTAACCCGTTTCCGTTTCGTCACAAATATAGGAGCACGATATGGGCAACTCTTACTCCTGAGAGCTTGGCTGTCGTTACACAAGCACGGCGCTCTTTACTGCAATCGACCTAGACGC
Organism: Daldinia concentrica; assembly: GCA_902805455.1. Classification (NCBI taxonomy): domain Eukaryota; kingdom Fungi; phylum Ascomycota; class Sordariomycetes; order Xylariales; family Hypoxylaceae; genus Daldinia; species Daldinia concentrica. The sequence goes on from CADCSW010000006.1 coordinate 1,041,501, forward strand.
GCTCGAGGTAACCCTCCATTCCCCTATTATTTTTCGGAGCGTGTGCAACACACGGCGCGACGAATGGGGTATATCACGGCTGTAACGAAATGCTTACTTATTTTATTTACTTCTGCCTCCTTTCCTGCAATGTCACAGGAGATACGTAAGTACTTGGATGAAGTGAGAGGCATGTATGTATGTACAATATTATCAGACTCAATACCTACCTAGCAGGCGATGATACTAGGTTAGTTAAGTTATTCCTACCTAGTTAGGTGTTACAACTAGGACCGGGAAGACGGAGAGGGTGAGGATTGATGATGGGCAGATCCGTAATCACTTGCGGTCTTGGCATTTCGCAGCGTTAGCTACCTTAGCTACCTACCTACCTATGCCGTATGCCATATGCCCTCTTCCTTCGGGCTTGCACTTACACTACGCTTTGTACCACGCGAACGGACAAGGGTGGGATACCTTAGCTTAGGCACCTAACCTACCTATCTATCTTACCTTACTTCCATATTCTCCCTACCTACCTACCTACCTACCTACCTACCTACCTACCTCTCTACCACTTCCCACCTGTACCCCATACAGAACAAACGGATACAACAGATAGATACTACACTAGCAAGCACGTCTGTGGATGGCGATGATGACGATGGACAGGGCAAGGCAGGGTAAGGCAGGGTACGGTAATAATATGCTAAGCATACCTGCTTAGGTAGCCACATAGGCGCAACGCCAAAGAAAAATATACAAAATAGAATAAAAACATGCAACCAGCGCTCGCGCCCGGAAGTATTATGCGATCGATTATACTATTATAGTTCTCCATCTCGCGTGCCCCTCCATTTCTCCATTATCCATTCCAATCCGTATAGTCAAGGTACCTAACCTAGGTAAGTACATAGGTACCTACTATGTTATAGCTCACTTCGGAACGGAGGTAGTGAGGCTTAATGCGACGCATTAATAACTAGTAGCGTGGTTGTGTTTGCGAAGCGGTCAGGATTAGTTCGATCCGTTTGCGTGCAGAGTTTGGTTCGTGTTACTTAGGTTAGGTAGTAGATAGATAGGCGTTTACGTCTACGTCTGCGTCTGCGTTTGCGTTTGGGCTACACAAGAGGCGCAAAACCAAAAAGAAGAGCTTAATTTGAGGAAGAAGGGGGAGTATATTCCTATCAAAGACATCACGAGATGAGATAAGATATGTCAAAATGACCAGTAGAAGGCAATATTATTATTTCATCGGTAAGTAGCAAGGTTAGCTCGCAGCATAGCTCTTTAAGCGAATACGCCTCATTAATCGGGGCGAAACGAGACTATTCGTCGGATTCGCAGTGATTTGACGTGACTGAGAGGCCTCGCCTGCAACTGCTCTGTAATTAACGCCCATATCTCTTAGGTCTTGACCTTATGCTGTAGCGTTGGTCTTCTGCTCCAACAAGGGGGACCTTTCTCTTGCAGCCAGACATGTTCGATGTTTCGAACTCCACCTTCAGACCAAGACTTCCTATCGTCTCGCCTCTTGTATCCCTGAGCTGAGCCAGGGATTCGATGATAACCATCTATAGCCATCATAAAACATCAATTGCAGACAACCGTCGCAAGTATGGCTATCGCAAACCAAGGTATGATGCTCTCGAACGCCTGATCCGACCAATTCTTCGAAACCATGCGAGTCCATAACGCCACGATATGACAAATAAGAAACGAGGCCGGGGATCGCAACCTCTTGTTTTGCCTCCCTCAGCTCCGTAGTTCCCAATCACTCACCATCCTACCATGGTGACGCGTTTCGATCCCCATAAAATACGTGCTCGTCCCCTTTCCCGTCGGATTCGGAAGTATCGATATTCCCTTGGGAGTTTCTTAGTTCAGGATAAATATACTGGTGATGGAAGTTTCCTATATGTCGGCTTCCTTCGGGATTGGTATCCGGGCCCCTCTCCTGAGATGACTAGGCTCGCAGGGACGAGGGGGCTGGTCCTCCCTCTTGTTGGAGCTGCCTGCGGATTTCCTCCGCTGTTTGCGAATCCTCAGTGGACTCCGCCTTATAAGCGGGTTTCGTATACAGCCCATCCGTCGAAGGCTCTCTAGCTCTTAACCCAGCTACTGCTGCCGCAACGTCCGCCAGAGTTCCAGCATTGGTATTATTAGGACCGGGCTCAGGAGCCGTGGTCGCGTGCGCACCACGACCACTGGTGGAGGCGGTAGCAGGGGGGCCAATATTTACATTGGGTGGTGGCTGGGGTAACTCGACCTGCAAATCTAAGAGGCGAGACTGTAGTTGGATGACATACTCGCGAAGAGCATAATTATCGTTTTGGATCGCTTTGAAGCTATGCTCCATCTCTCCATAATCGCGCACCTGTTGCTCGAGCTTCTTGATGTAATGCTCCTTTCTTTGCCTAAAAGCACGCTAAAGAAACAAGTTAGTTACGTAATGAGACGCACGGATGAGCTCTGATATGGTGGAGCAGCTAAGCTAGTACACACGAGCGATCTACACCGAAGATGCGAGATACTCGGGTCTCTAAACCGTTTTAATTACGGTAGCTCCAGCTCGCAAACCATAGCAAAACAAGGGAAGCGCCCCACTCACCTGAGCAGCTCTGTTCTGGGCGGCTCTTTTCGATTGCGACAATTCCCGCTTCGCTTTTCGCCCGTCCGTCACTGAATCATCAGGGTCATGCCCTAGGAGACCTTGAGCCGCCATGTTGGCCACAGGAGACGCAGAAATGGGTGCGCCTTCGTCGGACGGAGGTGAGACTCCTCTCTGCATCATATCAGATGCCGGAACACCTGCAGAAGAAGTTCTAAGTTGAGGGTGAATATGCGACTGCGTCTCTAAGCTAGAACCGCCGTATCCATGCGCCTGAGGTGAAGGGCGTATAGGCTTAAGAGCAGGGTGAGTTGCAGCAACAGCAGCTAATGGAGACGGGGCCGACGTAGGTGGTGAGTGGTTCAAATAACTCGCTCCCGGATCGATCTTTGCGCGCACTTCAGATTCCTCTATAAAAAAGAAAGTAAAAAGATTATGTCAGTGTGTAAATACCGGTAGAGGTCTGGGGTATATATTCAAAAATGGGGAAAAGAGACATAAAAGGTATCAGAGGTAGAGCCACGGAGCAAGTGAGGCGGACTACAGACCGAATATGTATGTAGGAAAGTTTGTCCAGGATGTAGGCGGGTATTTCGTAATGAAGGGATATGGGGACCGGAAAAGCAAGTGGATGGATCCCAAATTGGCCTTGCAACGCGACCCCGAAGCCGTCAAAAGTAGCAGCAGCAGTAGTAGCAGAAAACTCCTGGCGCCAGCATATGAGGTATGTCTGATTACATGTTCGCAGTAAAAGGTGACCTCAAACGACTTAGACGGTCAGGGCATAGCTGGGGGGGGGAGGCGTGTAACTGCGCAGTAATGCGGCGTCACGGTGGGAGGGGTGAACATAAAAGTATGGGGGGGTGGGGGGGTTTATTTTTTTTATTTTTTTTTCGATGATGGTTGGAAGTTGCTTCTAGTGCAGCACCGGGCAAAAAAAAGAGCCAAGAGCCAAGAACCAAGAGCTAAGAGCTAAAGAACTAAAGAAGGAACGGCTACTTACCGTGATTCTGCATTTTGAGTATCTGAGTCAGCATCAAGATAACGCGATACTTGTGTCGTGACGAACTTGGTGCGACCGTATCCGTAATAATAAAATGCGCGGAAACACAACTGGTCTATACCCAGAGACGGAACCGTTTCCGTTCAAAACGCACTATTAAAGAGAGGAGCGCGCAACGGGCTCCGCTCGGAGTAAGGACGGCGTTTGTCGTTGCAGGGGTGGAAAGTCAATTTGGACACCGGGATAGGTACTATGGTCTTGTTCCTAGGAGATGTTTCTTTTTTATCGTACACCAAGGTTAATAAAGGAACGATATGATGTGGCTGGAGTGTGGAAATAGCGCGCGAAGCTGTCGTTTAGTTGCTTGCTGATCTGGCAAACGACTACCTAATACAGTTGCGGCAGCCGTAGCGTACTAGTGTATAGTATTATTCCTCAACACATACAGGGTGAATACGTAAGGTAGTGCCTTGTTGTCGTTGAGTCGTTGCTTATATCAATACCGCAATACCGCCTGCAGCAGTACTTTGGAACCCTTGTGATCCGCGGTAGGGTCAATGTTTCGTAGATAAATGGATTGGTAGATTGGATGCGCCTGACGGAGTGGCTAACCGTGACTTGATTACTCAAGGTAGCAGTTAATGTCAATCAACAAGAAAACTTTGATAGTTCGAACGAGTATTCCAGGCGAGATTCGGATGAGTAACAGGGACAATAGGCCAATGCGAGAGAGCTCCCGGGTTTCCTAATCGTATAGCCTGTCCAATCTGGCATCGGCAGAATTCAAGGTGACCTCAACGGAGTTAGGGACCCAATGATACCCGCGCTTCCACGTGACTAATTCTGGTTCTATCGTAATGGATTATTCAGCGCCGTTAAAATAGATTAGGTAACAGCGTGGTTGGGTTTTTAGGCATAGGTAAATCTTGTCCCAGATGACGAACGCGTAGTGTACTATGGTAAGAGAAATATGCAAAAACAAAATACCTCGAGGAAATTTTAGAAACAAGGCGTAAAGTAGTTAGCTTTTTGATTCGGGACCGTGGCTTGTGCGAAGATGCTTGGATAACTGAATGAGTGAGTACACGCACAGTGTCCAGAAGTAAAAACTGGATACGCCGCCAACAAAGAAAAATAGAGTAAACAGGCAATATAGGTGGGGTATTAAAATCTATTAAGCTTGCTTGTTGGCGGTTCAATTGCCTACAGTATGTGGACGGCCGAAATGTCCGAGGGGGGATAAGACCTGACGAGGGTTGATCACAGACTTGTTTAAGGTGAGGTTGGTTTGTCAGCACTTTGCAGCTTGTGCAGCTTGTGTTCGCCCTAAATGTGCAACCGGTACGTAACTACTAACACTAGTGTGTAGTGTACTTGCACTAAATATGGTGGCTACCACCGCAGCCAAGCGCAACCCCAAGTGGACGAATGGAAATTAGAATTGTAGGGCTGTGGGGATGGTAGACTTAATAGTTGACCGAGTATATCCGTAGCACGAGAAAGAAGAGCATGAGCATCGAAAAAAAAAGAAAAAGAATTAAAAAAAAAAAAAAAAAAAAAAAAAAAAAAACCTCAATTATCTTAGAATGCTTGCATAACAGATAGACAGGGCATAGCGAACTGCCGGCGGGAGAATTTGATGCGTGTTGGAGGGTACCCACGATGGAATGAAGGCACCTGAATAGTCGATATTCTCTCTTTGTAATCAATGCTAGTTTGTTACTCGTGTAACCTGACTAATAATAATAATAATAATAACAATAACCACGACGAGGAAGTTGCAAATTGATACCCAAAACAGGATAATAGTGATCCCAAGTAGAAAGAATTGCCTACATACGGACACTACGTCAAGTACACATATACGTACCTTAGGTACATATGCAATGCGTCTAACCTCAAGTAGCGGTTACACGTACTTACGTACATGATGTACATGTTATTCTACTTCCTCACATTAGAACTTTAGTTTACCTAATGTAGAGTTCAAAAATCGGAATCCGCATCATCGGCCGAGGTGCTTCCTTTAGCTAAAGCCAATCGTTGCTATAACTGCACTTGTATTGTGTTCGTTAGTCTTGTGTACCCGCTTCCTCTTCCTTTCATCTGCCGTCGTACAGCACTACATTTATGACCTCTACCCCCTTCCCTTCTAGGCAACTGCTCCCAACCCACATTTACGCCCGTATGTACATACTTCTTCTGCTTAGTACGAACGTGTGTACATCCGCAATAGCTTCTATCAACGCGTGTTTGAAAGTACTTGACGAGGTCCTCATGTTGCTCATACGAGATGTAAGCACTTATTAAGTCGTGCGCTGGTGTATAGAGACGGTCTACAACATCTTACGATACTCAGGTATAATAAAATTAAGTAAGGTATTATTATATAGTATGTGGTTGGGTTGGGTGACGAAGAGACTAGTAATAAAGATCGGACTTTTTTTACGCCTTCTCTTTCTTGCCTTTGCATACATGCCTTAGGTACCTACTTTGTAGGTTCAGCATCGGGTTTTAGAACTCCTTCGGCTATATGGTTCTCCAATTATTACACACACGCCCCGGAGCGATAATATGGTACGGTTTTTTAGTGAACCACACCTTATTCTTGCTTGCAGGTCTGATGAAGAAAATACCTAAAGCTTCGCATCTTTAATCCTTTTGTGTGTTGGTACTATTTATTACATTACGTAAGGTGTCATGGTATCACAAAAGAACCTTGGATAAATGAAGGCCGCTAGAACGCATGTCGTAAAAAAGTTTCATCAACTTTTCATTAATAACATTCAACTTCGAATCAATGCGCGGGTTCCAACCGCGGACTTACGTAATACAACAGGCTAAAAGAGGTCGTCCCCCGAGGGCATGGTTTCATTACTAACATACTTCCCTGCCTGGTCTTCGGCAGCCTAGTTATCGACCTACATACATGTAGTATCGAGATGTACGATGTACGATGTACATATGTATGTATGCACATGGTTTTATGCGATACTAAGTTGATTGGATGATGACACGATGGAACCTCGTTGGTCTAAGTACCAAAAGGGACTTTCCGTAACGAGATCTAGTTAACCATACCGTATCGAAACAGCAACATCAAATGGAGTAGGTCCGAAGTCTGGGAGCCGATTAAGTCTCGAAGAATAATTGGAGTTTTACCTCATAGTTGCCTATCAATGCTTACCGTGCGTATTAGTAATACTATCACGTGTCTAATGCTACATTTAGGTAATCGCATAACTAATGGTAGGTACCTAGTTACAATCTTACTGTACTCTCATGTATGTAATTCGAATCTGCCGATAGGTCCGACGTAAAGTTTAGAGCCTCATATTAAGGTATCTGAATATAGATGCAGATGAACTATATGGCTGTCTTATGTACCTTGATATATAAATGGGAAATAAGATCTTTATATTCACTTACCTACTCAACATTTAACTAACGTAAGTATCCTTTTGGTTTCAATATGACATCGTCCAATCCAACGGTCCTGGGAAAATCGAGATTGATACGCCGGCCAATATATTCCACACCTCCCTAGTAGTCTTGGCGTTCCGCGGCGGTCATCGGCAACAAGCCTTCTCCCGTCCGTCCTTTGCGCTGTTAGGTTTACATTTGATTTTAATTACGCGTCGTTTACGGCTTACTCTGTTTGCCGTCAACAGAAACATGAGTTTCAACAATTTAGACGAGCTCCAAGTTACCCCAAGGTAAAGTGAAAAGCCGATTCTACATATTGTATAGTTACTTTAGTAATCCTGGTCGATCCATCCTCCGCTTGGTCCCAAGCGTGCTGTATCAACTTACGGCATACATTTTTGCCTGTTTTACTTATGTTATCAACATAATGCAATGGGCTGATAATCGCCCGGCTTTTGACAATCCGTAGGTCGGTTATTCATGATAACTAAAGGAGAAGGAGAATTAAGAAGGATTTACGAGACTCTCTCGACCCATGAACTGACTATTATCTCTATGCCTTTAGTTGAAGATAATATCTTATGAATCTCTTTCGCGTATTGGTATCTGCAATGCTTCCTTCGCCTATGGCAAAGCCTTCTGATTTGCATCCGCCGTATGATCCTTTTGGAGTATAATCTTAAGTTTACTGCGCCTTTCAACTAGAAGGTTAGCAACGTGTAAGCAGCCTCCAGTATTGATGCCTGAAATCACTTTGTTGAACTACACTCGTACCCTGGCACCGCAACACCGCTCATAGCTTTGAAGTTGGAGATGCAACTTAATGGCTAGGATCCTTATGTTACCTTATTCCTGTTAATATCAGCCAGCGGTATCCTATCATATTATATAGCAGTCCGTCTTCACAATTTGAATGCACGCCTAGTATCAACTATACGTTACAGGCGGCTTATCTCCTAAAGTAAAAAGTACTAAGTAGACACAGGTACATATCCCACCCAGATCTGATTAGCTGAATTTTTTACACCATTCCCAAGAGAGTATGCATTGAGTCTTTTTTAGCGTTTCATTCGTAGATATAAGTGGATTATGTACCTAACCTATGTCTGGTTCACATTTTAGGAGATAAGATAAACTAGAGGCTGTAGGTCGGTTTCAGCACTTGCTATGTACCATTCACGTCATGCCAGCATCATTAAAGCCTACCTGTTGGACAAGATCAAAACCGGCCATTCCGACCAACATAAGATTAGTAATCTTCACGTTTTACACGGATACCTAGCAACAATACGTTGCATTTTAATGTAGAAACGTATGTTCTCGGGCCGGAATACTGGAGATAACCCAATAATAATATTTTGCCGACTACGTCGTTAAGGTCTCATGTCTCATCTCATCAATAAAATTTAGCTCAAAATTTATACTCTATAAAAACAATCGAAGATCTTAGACCCTATTATTCCCGGAAATCCCGATAGAGTTACTCAAACTAATCCTTGTCGTTGAGTAAATGGTACATATTAGTGTAGCTTGCATCTTTCAGCTCGTCCCGCTGTCTTATTACATAGAGATCGTAACCCTATCGGAGATAAAGGTATGAATATAGTTACTCGCTCGTATAGTGCATCCGGGTGCGAATTGCACCGATGACTAATAGACTCTGAACAAGTCATCTTAGACCTAGGCCAGCAGCGCCGATTTGTTGGTCTGCAATAGAACCTAATTAGGAATGCGGAACGAAGGGGTCTCAAAGTGACGTGAACGCGTTGGTGCTGACATTGCATATTATACATAGGTACATATTTATGTGTGATCTACCTACGCCCGTGCTGAGGCTATAGCTCGATGTCGATTGCTATAGAATAATCTACTATGTACACTACTATGTAAGTTTCATTACCACTTATTGTAGTAGGTTGTACGACTCTCCCTCCTCAACACAGCAGTGCCTTTTATAGGACTAGGAGTAATCGTAACTATTAAGTACATAAACCGGCCCTATTATAAGTACACCTGAAAGCTAAACACCAGGATCAGAGAAGCCCGAGGTATTATAGGACCAGTTTCGAGGTTTATACTAAACCAAACCTTTTTTTATATAATATTGCGCGGTAAGATCTCAGGTATTCTCGAGCGAGTGTAACGCTTGCGAAAACAACTCCAACTACCGTCTACTTAGCTAGAAGTTTTCGATTTCATTAACTCCTATGGCCTATGGCGGGATAAGATTAAAAGTATCGTAAGTATTTATTAACGAGATACCTAGGTAAGTTTACGTAACGATATTTGTCTTTATATCCCTTTCTATTAACATATATAGGTAGGTATATTTAGTTAACTGTTTAAACTTCAACTTAGATAACTAGAGTTAATCGACTATTTCTACTTCGTTGGCCAGCAATTACTTAAGATTCTATACCTAATAATTACTTGTATGGAATTCCTCTATGCGCCACTTCCCAAGCAGGCTGAGAATATTGATGGTCAGCAAAAAATAACCTAGAAGGTGCTGACTGCGCTGAAAAAGACTCGTAGGTAACATCATGGAGGAACTTGGGCGATAGTGTGCTCATTAGCGTCTAAGAAAATCGCCAATGAAAGACATTGGGCCTGTGAGTAGACGAGGATTGCTTTAACACAGCTAGCTTAAGTCTATCAAAACCTGTTTAGTAAGACTATATATTAACGACGTGGCTAATAGGCTGGGCAGCTGACCTCAGGCGTAACAGAGCGTCATTGTATGTAGAACTAAATAGAGTTCGGACGATCACGAGGCTTGAGTACAGATGCCTGCGCTGTTCACCCATGGCTTGGGGCTGGGAAGCATAAATGAGTTTCCAATTTGAGACAGTATAGCTCCAAGTGTGAGAAAGACTGCTTATTAGGGAATCGCGTGCCAGGAATACATCCTAGCTATTTAAAACTCCGGATCTCCTGCACTGGGGTGCATAATTCTCGGAGTTGGACAAACGTGGATGCGATTTGGAATCTCAAGACCCGGACTCTACATACATGTCTGGGTTGTAGGAACTTGTCGGTTAAAGATGGTAATCCTCATGCTGAGCCTCAAAGACCTCAGCAATATAGGGGTGAGAAGCGAAACGGGATATCATCGTATCCGATAATGAACACATAGGAAAGTCACCCAACCCATTAATTTAACTTGGACGCTGTTGGTTACAGGGCATTATTACGACCGGGAGTAAGCAGATCTGGCCCCAGCGGCGGTGTAGTTAGCCTCCCATTTTCTCATCGGTAATATCAGGCTTACAGCGGGATGAGAAAGGAGATTTCCACGTGGAAACCCCAGGTTGTCCGGTCCGAGACGCGCCGGAAATTAACAAGTAGACAAACCCTACCTCCGTTAAAAACTGCTGTACGTAATTTGGTAAGATGAAAACTTGTCACCGCCGTCTGCTGACAGCACAGCAATCGACGATACGGGGGTTCGGACACGGACACAGATTCTAGAAAAGGAGAACATTAGCCCTAATGGGGTATGATAAAGCGACCGTGCCCTTGCAATGTACCCGATTTTCGGCAACTTTGTAGTTTTAATCGCCGAATGTCTCGGGACTGAAAAGGGGTTCACGTTGTATACTATTGTAAGTTTGGTGGAAGAGGATAAAATAAATATATTTAAGATTGTATGTAACAATGGAACTCCAGTAACGGCTGTTACTTACTGTTACTTACCTAGGTACCTAACCTAGGTAACATGTAGGTATTAGGTATAGCAGGGAAGGTACATTCAGTAGGTATCGCAAAGCTTAGGCCACCTGAAAATGACTTAGGACGACTTCCAATTATCCGACTTACACCAGACCAGATAAACGTTAGAAAATAAACGTTGGAAATAATTTGTAGCAACTTGCTAAACCATTCATATTCATTTTTTTCAACACTTAGCCAAGAGAATGCTAGGGTAGCTCGCAATCTGCTTCCGTGTGCATCCTAGAGTTCTTATAGGTGGTATATATGACGAGACTCTACACGTTACACCACCATAAACCACCCTCATTATTCTGCCCATCTAATAATAGTCTGTGCCGCGCCTAATGTATAACCGGTACACGCGCCCTTTGCTTTACTACGCGAAGACTGCCGCTAAGGCACCACAAGTTGCAAGCAAACCCGTCGGGGCGACACGCCGAGGCGCACAGGCGGTTGCAACCTCTCTCCGGTGTTCACTCCTGTATCAGGATCAGGGTCAGGGTCAGGATCGCCGAACTTTCACGGCCTCAGCAGTAGTCATGACAAGCCCCGCGAATTCTCAAGTTGCTCCCCAGTTCTCGGCTGGCGTCGACGAGCCGGCTCTAACGCGGACGCTAGAGACTTTGCTGGCATCAGCAGGGCATGGCGGTCGGTGGGTACTGATCGCTAGCGGCGAGGGTCTGGAGAGGAGCTTCAAGTTCAAGACGTTTGCAAAGACGTGGGTGAGTCAGCCATACCATACCCTACCATACCCTACCATACCCTACCATACCATACCATACAATACCCATTTCCCGCGTCTCCTTCGTCGTACCATTGGTTTCCCTTCTCGTCTACCTCTGGTCACGGCATTTGCTTTATTCGGCCGCAATTGTTCCCGAGGGTTCCCCTCATTGGAACAGAGCCGCTCTTGCATCATATCCCTTACCTGCACCTGTATATGGGAGTCTGGGGAACATCGACAATTGCCGGTGGGCTGAGCCTGAATGACTAGCTGGGTACCATGGCTTCCCGAATTATTCCCCAGATAGGTTTACCTTTGGGTGCTGCTAGCATGATCGGTCGACCTCGGGGGGCGTAAACATCGGGATACCGTAACTTCAGGGTTCCCGGCGGGAGTTGCACCTCATCAGTATACAATTTTCAATACTGAACGCGGGAAAAGAAGCGCCGTGGCCAACCACGCAACGTATGGCTGGTCATGAGAGAGCAACAAAGTCTCCTGCTGACTCCACACGGGTCCTTATTCGCTGGTCTCGGCCCTCAACTGGCTTTTATATAGCCGAGTCTTGGATGAAATGGTGCCACCCGGTTCTCGGGGTAGTCGATCCCGGGAAGATCTGACCTAACATTCAAAAGCCTTTATGATCTTCACGACCGCATGGTCAAACCATCTAAACATTCCCTAGCTGCGGATGATAGTGTAGACTCGACTAATCATCTTGGTTCTGTTAGGACTTTATGACTGCAGTATCACTGCAGTGCAAGCTAAAAAACCATCACCCGGAATGGTCCAACGTAAGGTGCCCCCTATTGTACCCCTTTCATTCGTCCCTTCGTTTATCATAAAGAGAATACGCCCTGTACACGTGCCCGCCCGTGTTGGAACCAACATAAACTCTAAACCAAAGCTCGTCAGCTTCGACTGCGAATCGCCGCTGTCGCATTTAGAAAAGGTGGAGAGCTTCACCGTAACAGACTTATATATTATATTTCTTATTACCAGATGGGGCGCATGAGCTGTCTAGCTGCTGACCCGTGGTATACAACGGCTGACTCATGTTATTGTTGTTATTGCACAGGTCTATAATACGACGTATATCCGGTGGACAACGCATAATCCGAAGGGCCTCTCTGCTAAGGACGTCGAGCTAGCTGCGATTTGCGACAGCCTCGCTAGTGACTTTGGTGAGATTATTGAGGAGGCCGATAGCTGCGAGCTAAAGCGGGTGGCTGACCGTGCAGTCACCAACGCGGGCGACTGCTGTACTCCTAAGAAATAAAGAATAAAACAGAGATCACGAAGCTCCAAGGGATCAGGCCATAATGGAAAATAAACAGCCTTGGCCCCTTTTATCTGTACGACCATGACCAACTTTAGGTTGGCCGATAGGGTCAATGAGTTAGATATAGTATAAAATACAACCAGGCCGCTTACTATAAGCAGTCATATGAGGAGCAAGGAAATTTACGAATAGGCACGAGTACAACTTCACCGCTATTGCTCGAAGGCTAGAATGTCTTGATAAGTTCATTGTTTAAAAGTTCCAATGAAGGACGTTCAGGTTATTATTAATCTATGATAGTAGTGTCTCTTCTCTTCGTCACAATTACAAAGTAGTATTAAGTCGGCCAGCCCCATGTCTATAGAATTAACGATCGACGAAAATCGTAGAGTATCGTTCCCTTAGGTGCCGCGTTTTGCGGAATCGGGCAATCTCCCAATAGCCAACAATTAATCTTGATGGCTAGGAGCAAGCATCGGGAATCGGCGGAATGCCACTAGCTGACCTACCCACCGTCCCAGCGCATATCCTAACGTTGCGAGGCTATGGAGCCCCTTTACTCGGCCTTCTTGGCCTTGATAGACTTGAGCTTCCTCTCGCGGCGGCGCCTGGCAGCCTCGGGGCCGGACTCGGTGTCGAGCATCCAGTCCCACCATGTGAAGCTGGAGGAGTAGTTTCCGATAAACTTCTCGTGGTGGACGTCGTGGTGGAAGGCACCGGCCCAGAAGGGCAGGAAGTGCCTCAAGCTCCAGGGGAAGTCGTATCCACTGTGGGAGTCAATGGCCTGGAATAGACGGCCGACAATCCACATGTACATAGTGAACAGGTGAAGTTCTCCGGTTAGAGAAACCCAGACAATGGGACTTCCGACTGTTCCGAGAGCGAGAAGCATGGTCTCGATTGGCGAGGCGTATTCAGCAGCCAGACCGAAGGGGGCGGAGTAAGTGTGGTGAAGCTTGTGAATCATCTTGTATAGGGGGCCGTAGTGCAGCGCTCGGTGGAACCAGTAATGCCATGTGTCTTCAACAACGAAGAAGACGGCGATCTGCAGAGCCATCGTTGAGAGCTTAGGGAAGGGAACACCGTAGTCCATGCCGAAGTAGGTAGCGATAGGGTGGAAAAGCCAGATCTGAGGTAGTTCGACGGTAACATGACTGAGAAGAACCAGCGCGGCGCATTCCCACTGCTCTTTCCACGTCGGAATCTTCTGGTTTTGGATCTTGTAGCGGTTGAAAAAAGGGATACGGTCGAGCAGCATGTAGGGTATACACCGGCCGAAGTAGATGATCTCGTGCATAAGGAAACTCATGATACCCGTCGCTAATGTGTCGTTCTGCATCCATAGGTACCAAGCCTAGGTTACTGAGTCAGTCGCTTTGTTCGTACCTGGACGGTCTGGAATTTAGGGGTAAACTAACCGCCCAAGCGCGTTCCACCACATTAAGGTGGACATTATATTTTGTAACTTCCTCGAATACATTTAGATACGTATCGGGATGGCTGAAGACGCCAGCGACAGTGGCATTTCTGGAGCGCGCGTTAGTTCTACTTTCAATTGCAAAACGCGATCGAAGTTAAGGAGTAGGCGAACTTACATCGTGGCCATGATGGCGAAAGGGAATCTAGATAAACCAACAGCGATGAACAAACCTTCCTATGGGTAAAAGAAAGACTCGAATATTAAGGTAGGAATGTTGAGGAGCTGTGCCGACACTGGAAATGTGAAGAGGAGGAAAAAAGGGCGAGAAGACGGCTGCTATTTGTTATAGCTTTAGAAAATAAAGACGGTAGGAAGGCGATAAGGAGAGATTGGAGATTTCGATTTCGAAATTTAGGGGATCCTAGTTAATTACGCGGACGTACGACCAATCATTCGAATGCTGCCACCATGAGACCACTTGGAATTTGCTCTTCCCGTCCCGGCTAACGCATCGAAATGTGGAGAAGCTGCATCAGGGGAAACACAACTCTAATGCGCATTGAACTACATACGTGAATGTGGCTATCGTATTCGTATTCCGAGCTGTTAGTGGCTTAGTGCCACTGAAAATCTTCACTAATACTCCAAAAACTCAGGGACCCTTTTAGTTTTAGGTACATGTACCTAAGTACTTATGTTAGTTGATCAGATAACTTTATCGGATAATCCACGGCGAGCCTCCGGCAGCCCAGCTAAATCACCTGATCGGAGCCGTCCCTATCCGATCTGCTCACTTTTGCTCTTACCCTAACCCAACTGCTAACTGCCAAAAAGAGAGTTGTTTTTGTTTCGTGCTTACCCATGTACCTTACCCTATTGAGTTTAGAGCGGCCACTGCTGTCAAAGCTTTAGAAGCTTGAATTTTGAATTGTACTTTTTTTCTTTTTCCCTACGCTATCTATTATGACCTCATCAAAGAGGCACAACTCAACAATAAACATCGACTGACCAACGTTCGACTTGTGGGAAACAAATCCGCATCTAGCACACCGCAACCTTAAATCGTTTCATTGTAGCTGTTTCCCAAGATCCATACACTAGGGTTGAAGGAAGGTTGTATTTAGCTTTCCCAATTGGTCCGACAGCCTAACTCACATCCAAGGCCCCGGCAACTTCCCGGTCATCATCGCAGAGAGCTTCCTTTTCGATTGCCTAGATAGACCACAGTTTACAAGGGTTCAACAGACCCCGTTATGATATGAAGAATTAGACAAGTCGATTATGTCCGGCTATACATCCGAGCATCGACCCATATAATCTCTCCTTTTTTACAGAAGATTTGCACGTGTGGTTTAAATTCCAACAGAAAAAAAAAAGGAAAATGTCCCTAGTGGCTGAGTAAGTTTTACAAAGAACATCTTTACCAATGATGATAATGTGGCTCAGACCTTGTTCAGTCAAGTACGGCGGTTGGACGCGCAGCTAGACCGCATCCCTTTTAGCCACTTGACGAGCTATGACGCCACCCAAGCCTCGATAGACTTGGATAGTCCTCGTGCGAAGGAGCTGCTGAGGATCATCAAAGCCCTCTCGGCGGTCTCGGGATCGCAAAGTACCCTCCCCGCACGGTATATCCAGTCTCTCCTATCTCAGTCGGAGTTACTCTCGGATCATACTGAGGAGATATCGGCGAACCAGTACGAGGCTGAGCTCGAGTGGAGATTGGTTAGCAAAGCAACTGTACAAACGTACGGTATTATTCTAGACACTCTGCTGGATCAGATCATTCCCCTGAGCGACCACATATGGTACTGGGATGATGTGTTGTCGTCTCCAACGAATAGCAGTATATACCTGGTGCAAACTTCCCCTATACGAGTCTGGGCTTGGACTAGGGAAATCTACAAGGACAGCAAGACTAGATTTCAACAGTACACTAGCGGTGGTACATCAGTCGCTGGTTTGGTAAGCGAATCTAATGTAGAGTCGATCCAGGCCGGAGCAGCCCAACGATGGAGCCAATTCTACAATATTGTGCGGGAGACCATACACGAAAGGTCACTCGCTAACGTGCAGCGAAAGATAATGTCTCCCGTTGCTCTTTGTCGGTCTGAGGCCCGTAAGAAGCAAGCTAAACTGAAAAGGCTCAGAGAAATGACCTCGAGCGGCCTGGGTGTTCTAATCGACGAGGGTCTCGTCTTCAACGGTAACGGAAGTGATGATGGTAAGAGTGATATGATACTCTCGACCAACCAAGAATGGAAAGGTGTCGTGGAGCGAAGCGTCGCTCTAATGGACATGGTCCTCAAGGACGTCCTAACGTTGGATGTTAGAGTTGCCGATTTCGAAGATAGGGTCTTTGCTGGCGTTGACGAAGATCCTGAGTTGTCAATCCTGGCCGATGAAGACGAAGTACATCGCCCGGCTGTAGTGGCTAAAAGACTTCAGGACTTACTAAAAACTCAATTGCCGCAACACCTTGGAGAAGCAGAAAAACTACTAGCAGAAAATGGACGGCCGTCGAGATTCGTGAGATACTGGCTTCCTGCTACTGCGCTTCTCCTCTCTTCGTCTACAATTCTCCGCATCTTGGTCAATAGAAAGCAGGAGATTCTGCAATGGGTTCGTGACTTTGGCGTGACTGTTCGTGACTTCTGGTTCAACTGGGTTATCGACCCTGTTCGAAAGGTTGTTGGCACCATCCGCCACGACGACAATAGTGAAATTGCTATCATGAGTCGAGATAGCCTGAAGGCGGACAGGGAAAGCTTAGAGCGTATGGTCGTCGACTTCGCTCTCGATAAACCAAATATCGCAACCGGCGCTCCGTCAATATCAGAATCACAGGTTGCCGAAATCAGAGCCAAGGTCCGAGAGGGAGATGTGACACCGATTCTTCGCGCGTATGAAAAAGACCTACGCAGCCCCTTTATGGGCACCGTGCGAGGTGACTTGGTCCGAACGTTGCTCATTCAGGTTCAAAAGACAAAGGTGGACATCGAAGTCGCCATGAGCGGAATTGATGCCCTCCTGAAGAGCCAGGAACTTGTCTTTGGCTTCGTAGGTCTAACACCTGGTATTCTCGTGTCCATCGGAGTGATGCAATACCTCCGCGGTGTATTCGGAGGCAGGAAAGGCTTCCGAGAACACCGGAGAGCCGGCAAATGCGTCCGAGTTCTGCGCAATATTGACCGCATCTTATCCGAAGCCACGCCTTCGCCTAACAACCTCATATCCTATAAAGACCACGGTCTCCTCGTATGCGAGGTCCACGTCCTTCGACGGCTTGCACATAGCCTCCTCCCAGCCGACATTGAGAAAGACTTCTTGGAAGATCTAGATGACCTTGCTAATCTCAAGGGCATCCAATCACAGCTGCGAGCTTTGGATAGAATACGTTGGGCATATTCCAAGTGGTTGAAATAATTGCACCAATCCAAAGTCTCAGTTAGAATATTTTAGCAAACGCATATGGCGGGTCAGGAGCATTATGTCTTATAAACTCCGGATTAGTGTGACAATTGTCTATAGTTGTATCAAATAAACAGCTAAGATGTTCAATACTATTATGGGATTTGTTTGAAAAAGAAGTATCATGTAAATTGTAAATATGAGACAATGTCGATAAGCCCCTTTTATACGGGATAATGCATCTTGACGAAGCAGCTCCATGTTGAATAGATGCATATGTGCATAGTAAATCTGGACCAGTCCCCCTGGTAATTCGTGCCCACCACCATTCTGACATAAGCCAGGTACGCCGGCAAAAGGTAGCCACGTATTTCCTATCGTTGAGCTCCTTATGGAAGTACCTACAGTAAGTAGGTGCATTCAGGGGTTATATTCACACGCTAAAAACCAACCGCTTAGGGCAGTAATAGCTCTGCTTTGGTTAATGCAACCTATTAGCTGCTTAGGTGTCTATATGTAGTAGGTAAATCACCTGCCCGACCTGGGAAGGGTTGAGGCTGCCTCGTTTGAGCCAACGTCTCGATTAAGTTGTTAGGTTGTAAAAATGCACACCGTTGGTCATGTTTGTTGATTACACGTAGTTGCCATCTAAGTAAATGCATACATACCTACATACATAGGTACATGTCATTAGATACCTTAGGTTAGGTACTGGATGTATGTTCTGACGGACCAACCTTTTTCGAACTCAAAGTTGTTTTATCGATCCTATAACCTTCAATATTCAATTGAAAGCTCTATCTTTCCGAAACCATAAGCCTTGTACACAGGTACTCCTATATGCTAGTACAAACCGAGTTAGATATCTTTTTCTACTCCTGTGCCAAGAATACATACATGTGCCACTATCATTATCATTCCCATTAACTCCATTAAACGCTACCAGCCTACTGCTACCGCTACCGCTACCGCTACTGCTACCAAAAGCCACTATTAGCATTAACTGCCAACCTCTGACGACACGTCGTCTCGTTTGATATCTAACGGAATAATATCAAGAAACTCGAGGAATCGCGTTTACGTTAAACTATTCTTCCACAAAGAATACGATCGATCAAATACCTACCGTAGCTTTCTCTGCCGTCCACGACGAGCGACCTCTTCCAAAATGTCGGGCAACCGAAACTACGACTTCTTAGTACGTTCACAGCCTCCCCCTTCGAGCCGCACGCTATGGCTGGAGAGATGACATACCACCTGATAATTTGGTTATCGAAGTCTCTCCAAGCCATGGCTTCTGTCTTACACTGGCTGTCAGCCCATAAGCGTTTCCAAGTATACTAACGACGGTCTCAATATATAGATTAAACTACTCCTAATCGGCGACTCAGGAGTAGGCAAATCATGCTGTCTGCTGCGGTTCAGCGAAGATTCGTTCACACCGTCCTTTATCACGACCATCGGCATCGACTTTAAGATCCGCACGATCGAGCTCGATGGTAAGCGCGTGAAGCTGCAGATCTGGGATACTGCTGGCCAGGAGCGATTCCGAACTATCACGACGGCTTATTATCGCGGCGCGATGGGCATCCTTTTGGTTTACGATGTCACAGACCAACGATCTTTCGAGAGTAAGAACTCCTAATCATTATACTAGCTATATATACCCTATACCCCCATATGAAACGAACAGGGAAGTGTTAAGAGGGGCTCGAGTGAGCCGTGGGAATTATCGATAACCGCTTGCTTATATTACACACCAACATTTTTGAGGCTCTGCTGACTCATGATGTAGACATCCGAACATGGTTCGCAAACGTGGAGCAGCACGCCACGGAAGGCGTTAACAAGATCCTTATCGGCAACAAGTGCGACTGGGAAGAGAAGCGCGTGGTGTCGACGGAACAAGGCGAGGCGCTCGCTAAGGAGCTCGGCATCCCCTTTCTCGAGGTATCCGCCAAGAGCAATATCAACATCGACAAGGCCTTCTACAGCCTCGCCGGCGACATTAAGAAACGTCTCACCGACATTAGCCCCGCACAACAGGCCGCTGCGGCCGGTGGCCAAGGCGTCAACGTGTCCTCGGGACAGAGCAGCGGCCTAGGCAAGTGCTGCTAAAGGCTGGCGAGAAGTCGTTCAAAGCGAGAGATAATATGGCGATGGTAGAGAGTAAGGGGCTAGCCACCGAGCTGGGTAGTCAAGCTGGGAGAGGTGGCCTGGCACAAATTTCATGTTATCAAGCGAAAGTTTACTGTAGACCGAGGCATATGACTTATGGAGACACCCCCGAGGTCCGAAAGAAGCACGACTGTTGTATTACCTGGGGGGGGGGACGGGGTTGGGCGGAGGAGGAGGAGGAGCTAGCCAGAAAGAAGAGAGCAAGGGCAAAGGGCTAGCTTGCTTCACGATAGACGTTCAGAGCCACACATGACACACAACAACACACAACTACATAGGAAGAATGAGGCCTGGGGGGCTTAAGTGAGGGCGATACTATATTGGCGGAGTTTGGTTGATATGGGTCTAATACATTTTCCAGTCATCATCGGTTCTTCTCTCTCTGATCAAGTATATATGCTGCGAAGAGCCTTGATGTCTGTATTAGGTCATACGTTCTTATATCTAATATCGCGTAGAATGACATGTTATTAATGAAGGCCTAAGCACTTTCAAGTACGTAGCATAGGGGCGCGAAACACGGTGACCGGCTAGTTTAAGTGGAATATATATAATTATCACCACAGTACTGAGGTATTGAGTATCCTAGTCTCGTCCCACGTTGCCGGTTTATCCCCCCCGAGGTCCATACGTACCTTGAATTGCCGCCGGTGCCAATACCTCACGAAGCGGTGCGCCTCGGCATTATCCACGAACGGAATGATGAAGCGGGGATACCGACGATACCCCCTATCGTCTGCTATACTCGACTCCTTAGCCTCAATTCCTGCACCGTCCCCTTCCCCTTCCCCATCAACCCCATCTTCATTCCCCGCTACTCGTGCAGCCTGGTCCCGAAGAATTTGCTCGAAGTCGTTAGGGTCCTTATCCTGCTGCTTGAGGATGCTTTTCCCAAAGGGCAGGATACCATTCTCGAGATCCGTCACTCGCCACGGCAGATTCCGATCCTTGCCGTCCTCCTCGATAGCCTGCCGCAGCCAGTCAAGCGATATGCGGCCCCCGTCCACCGAAACAAGAACCATGTGCTTGGACCCGGCCCGGTCGGCTAGCCGGTCGACGAACGCGACGCCGCCTATATCCAGCTCCTCGATCCTCACGCGGCTGAACCCGCTCGACACGTCGAGGTAGTACCGCTGGCTCGGCGGCACCAGGGTAAACGCTCTTAGATCGGCTGCTATGTCACGACTACTGCCATCTGCAGATGGCAAGCCCGGGGGCGGGGGCACAGAGGGGGATGACCCCCTCTTGTGATGCGCTCCTGGCACATGCGCCTTGCCTAGCTGCCACAACCGCTCTACCTCGTCGCAGTACGCGGCCGCGGCCGCCTCCCGGTCGAACAGCACGAAGTAATGCCCGAGCGGCTGCAGGGTGTCCGGGTCCCGGGCCTGGATGACGCGCGAGATGCCGCCGACCCAACCCTCGACGTGGGCACCCTGGGGTCCGAGACGTAGGAAATCGCTTTCGACGAGGTGCTTGCTAGCAGCGGAGAGTATGAGCATGCTTTTCGCACGTAGGGGCACGTCGCTGGACTTCCTCTCGCTGTCGCTGTCGTTGTCGTTGAGCTCGGTGTCGGGGGAGGGTTGCGGGGGGTCGTCTAGTAGATGCGAGGCCCAAGAGGGTTTGGGAGTGGTGTCTTTGCCGAGGGCTTTGGCTTCGTCGGGGAAGAGCTGCTCGAAGAGGGAGGGGCGTCTGGGTTGTGGTGCGTCATCTTGCTTGTTGCTATTGCTGTTGGTCTGGGAGGATGTTGAGGAGGAAGAGGAGAAGGAGGAGGGGTGTGGTCGACTGGTGCTACCGTGCAGCAACGCCGTATGGGATAATCGCCATGCTGCTGCGGCTACCGATCGTGAAGATGGCTGGTGGAGCTGTCGTAGGAGCATGAGGCGGCGAGTTGTGACGCCCAGCGCATTGCAGTGCAGTGCAGATTCGAGTAAGTCGAAGCTGAAGAGAGAAATTGGAAAAAAGTTGGAGCTGAACTAATTGATTGACCTTTTTCATAGGGCTTAGAATTTAGAAAGGAAGTCAAAATTCATACTGTATTAACTCTAATATAGCACTATAAAAATAACCTATAGAGTAGTACAAATAGTTTTGATTGGGTCATTTGTGCTACCGTGATGGCCCACACTGTGCTTTTAACTGGTCTATCCCACAAGAGACGTAACTGCCATATCCTCTCATACATCTGCACCTTACTTCATGATTCTATTTTAACAAACGAATTCCCCTGAAGAAAATAAAGAGAATACACCTGGGGATTTATAACTGACAATGAGCAATACTACTATAATCAGTGCCATCAGCCATACCCATAAACCTACGAAAAACAACCCGCCTAGTTATTAACTAAGATTTTAGAGTCACTTAAAACTTCTTATACATCACTTAAACTTGGCTTTACACATTAACGTCCACCAGCAATGGGCAAAGATGACTTCAAAGTCCGGCTACAGCCGCAAGATGTAGCCAATCAAAAGAACCCCACGTATAAAAACGCAGCTAAAATCTTCATCCATCCCACTACCTTTGCTCAAGGGGGCTTCACTACCGCACATCTCTGCAACATCGAAACGGATGGGCCTACTCGGTGGGAGGCCGTTGCGTGGCCGGCCCCAGATAAGAATGTTGCCAACAACATTATCTCTGTTAGTCGAGTATTCCAGAAACTGGCCAGTCTAGAACTGGGCCAGCTGGCTAAAGTTACTCCTGGCAATGGACCGGTTCCTGACGCTGGGGTGGTGGTTATGAGAGAAATAACCCCGGATCCTGTCCCGTTACCTGCTTCGGAACAGACAAGATGGCAATATCATCTTGAGAGTCGATTAGGTGAGCTATTGAAATATCATTCGTTACATTTGGTAGTACCAAATCATGAGTTGGTTTATTGTTGGTGATAAACACCCCTGAACCACGACGAGGGTAGTGTTTATGGATTCATGTATAAGTGTATACGGCATGATCACAATGTTTTCTGTTGTCAGATCTAACCTCTGTTCTTCTTGATATAACTTGCTTTTCAACCCCTATTCATGTATCATTAGTCTAACAACATCAACAGAGGTAGCTGAATTCATCTTGCCGAACATGTCATTTGATGAAATCGTCCTAAACGGGTCAAGACGTTCGTTTGTGGTAATGTCTGTAAATGGCAGAACCGATGGTGTTGCCAAATACGCTCCCGGATCTACAGTCGTCGAGTTTTCCAATGAAGAGGCAGTCCAGACTAGGGGCAAATTAGAAGTTGGCCCGCTTCCAGGAATGAAGCGCCAGATAGACGAGCTTAACGAATTCTTCAACGACTTCGATGTCGAGTTTGAAGGATATACTACACCAACTTACTCCTGTGGGATCGTTATTTATGGAAGTCATGGGACGGGGAAGTCGATGTTACTTGATCATATCGCTGCGACCAACTGGGGTAGAGTTGTTCGATTAAGTTATAGTGATAAGTCGTCAACTATCCAGACCTGTTTTAAAACTGCCCTGGAGCAGCGCAGTCCTACCATTCTCTTATTAGATGATATAACAAAGCTAATAGGCAAGGAACAGTCGAACCGTCAAGTTATGGTCGAGGCAATCGGCGAGGGACTTGATGCATTATCCAATAGGGCACGCCAACAAAATAGGAGGCCACATGTATTAGTCATTGCTACCTGTCTTGACTTCTTGAACGACATACCTCACGCCCTTCAACGACCTGGCCGGTTCGAGGAACATATTGCTCTCCCTGTCCCGGATGCACAAGGACGCAAAGAGATCATCCGTTATCACAAGCCAACATTTGCCTCGGATGTATTTGACCAGTACGTATCAGACCTTGGTGACCGGACACATGCATATACCGGCGCGGATTTGCGGAAGGTTCTCTACCGTGCTACAAAGGCATGGAGAAAGCGAGTGGGAAGTCCTTCCAAGACGGAACCCCTGATATGGGATGATGTGACGAAAGGACTGCACGAGGTGCGACCTACAGCTATGCACGATATAAATCTTAAGCCACCTACCGTGCGCTGGAGCGATATTGGCGGTTATGAGGAAGTCAAAGTTGCCTTGCAGAGAGTCCTCCGGCGTCCTACGGTACGTCTTAAGCTTCCTATCTAATATAAGTAAAAATAACTAATAACGAAAACCAGGGTCCTCGTGCGAGGATGTCAAAGCCTCCAAAGGGCGTTCTCCTCTACGGCCCACCCGGCTGCTCTAAAACAATGACAGCCCAAGCCATGGCGACAGAATCCGACTTCAACTTTTTCGCCGTAAAGGGAGGCGAACTTCTAAACATGTACGTGGGCGAGACCGAGCGGTCGATCCGCAACCTGTTCAAGCGAGCACGCGAGGCTAGTCCCAGCATTATATTCTTCGACGAGTTCGACTCGATCGCAGGATCGCGGTCGGGCGGTAGTACGGGCGGAGGCGTGCAAGCGCTCACCACGCTACTTACAGAAATGGATGGGTTCGAGCGTATCGGGGAGGTATTCGTGCTGGCAGCAACGAACAAGCCGGAGCTTCTGGACTCGGCATTACGGCGGCCGGGCCGTTTTGACGAGCTGATCTACGTGCCATTACCGGACGCTAAGGCGCGCGAGGCCATCTTCGCCGCCAAGAGTCGGGAACTAGGCTTCCCCGAAGACGGGACTGTTGATCTACCGGAGCTGGCACGCCAGAGTGAGGGGTACTCAGGAGCGGAGGTCGCACGAATCTGCGACAAGGCGTTCTGGGATGCAGATGAGGATGAAGGTATCTCGGCGATGGGGGTGCTGCTAGCGGCGATACAGAAGACGCCGAAGTTGGTTACGAGGGATATGTTGGATCATTACAGGGAGTGGCAGGAGAAGTTTAGGTCGTAGGAGGGTTTGCGTAGCTGGGAAGTATACGTTTATGCATATATGATGTCGTTTTGTGATAGATAGGGGGCTAAGTACGGGAACTTAGCATGACGGCTTAGGAGTTATGCCTTCTAACACTGGACTCATTTACTCATTGATGATATGAGTACCTATTTACTACAGGTCTGCGGAAGAGAGATGTGTTACTTCTAGAGGAAGCATGGGCTAAAATTCTATGGCTTAAATAGGATGGTATGAATTTACACATGCCTCTACGTCGCTAAGTCATCTGGTACTAGCTTCATAATCTGTGCCGCATTTTGTGATATAAGTCTGGCTATGAGAGAGCGAAACCGCTAGCCAAGCAAAATGGGTGAAGGGGTATCATCCTTTCTTCGTTATTTTCCCTTCTCAATCTTCTCTAATACATAGGAAGAATGTAGATATGATTGTACTATTTATGGTAAAGTTGACATTTTATGTCATTGTTGCGCCCTTCGATATCCAGTCGTAACGTAAGACCTATAAAATCGCCCGTTTTTAATCCGGGCCGGGCTGCGTTTTAGGGGGGGAGGTGGAGCAAAGTTGCCAAGCCGATTATGCATAGGAAAGAGGTACCTACCTGATGTACTATATCATTGTAACTTTCTAGTCTTGCCTGTCTATACTATAAAATTGTTGTAATCCTCAAACTCAATTTTATATTTTTATAGATTATTCCATTGAGACTGAAGGTTTATTTCTACTAGTTACATCTCCATTGAATACGGGCACTTCAACGCAAGCAAAATGGACTCTAAGCAATTTCGGGAGGCGGCTATATCGTCTATTGACGACAGTAAGTCTCCTCACCTTCTGAAGTCTCAACTCACGACGACTAAATCATTCTAGTCGTCAAATACTACGATACCATCGAAGAGCGCCGTGTTGTCTCAGACGTTGAGCCTGGTTATCTGAGAAAAATACTACCCGAAGAGGCTCCTCAGAATGGAGAGGCTTGGGCTGATATCCAGAAAGATCTTGAGTCCAAGATCCTCCCCGGCATAACACATTGGTTCGCACCCTTTACTTATCCATTCGTTAGTCGTCGTCTAAAGAGAACTTTAAGATTAACGAGAAAGGGAAAATTGTTAGGCAATCACCCAACTTCCTGGCATGGTTCCCCTCTTCTAGCAGCTTCCCGGCCATGCTTGGTGAGATGTACTCTGCTGCATTCACCGGTGCCGCCTTCAACTGGATCTGCTCGCCCGTAGTCACTGAGCTTGAGACCATCGTGCTCGATTGGCTCGCTAAGGCTTTTGGCTTACCATCTTGCTACCTCTCTACGGGACCCACCAACGGTGGCGGCGTTATCCATGGCACCGCTTCCGAGGCCATCGCCACTGTTTTAGTGGCTGCTCGTGACAAGTACCTGCATGAGGCTACGGCGCACATCACCGATGAGGAAGAACGTGAGGATGCTATTGCTATCCGCCGCAGCAAACTCGTAGCCCTTGGTAGCGCTGCCACCCACAGTGCTACTAAGAAGGGCGCCCAGATCGCTGGTGTCAGGTTCCGCGCCGTCCCTGTACACGCTGCCGATGGTTACCGGATGACAGGCGCTGAGCTGCGCCGGGTCGTTTTAGAACTACGTGCCAAGGGCCTCGAGCCCTTCTACCTGACTGCTACCCTTGGAACTACTGATACGTGTGGCATTGACGACATGGAGGGTATCGCCTCGGTTTTAGAAGAGCTAGCGCCTGCGGGCCCTGGGGAGATTTGGGTGCACGTTGACGCGGCGTACGCAGGAGCCTCGTTGATCTGCCCCGAGTACCAGTATCTTACGAAGTCTTTCGACCGCTTTCACAGCTACAACACAAACTTGCATAAGTGGCTGCTAGTAAACTTTGATTGCAGCACCGTGTGGGTGCGCAACCGCAAGCATCTTACAGACGCCCTGAGCGTTTCACTACCGATCTTACAAAACAAGCACACAGACTCCGGGCTCGTAACTGATTACCGCGACTGGCAGATCCCGTTTGGGCGGCGGTTCCGATCTCTCAAGGTCTGGTTTGTGATACGCACGTATGGCATCGAGGGTCTGCGTGCACACATCCGGAAGCACATCAAGCTTGCCGAGACGTTCGGCGAGCTCATCAAGACGCGGCCGGACCTCTTCGAGATCGTGACGGGTCCGCGATTCGCACTAACGGTTTTTAAGCTGGTGAAGAAAGAGTCGACGCTAGAAGAACAGAACGATCTCACTCAGAAGATGTACAACGCCGTGGTGGAGGACGGCCGGATCTTCCTGTCGAGCACTGTGGTGGGCGGCGTGTTTGCCATCCGGCATAACCCAGCCACGCCTTTGGTAGAGGAGCACCACGTTAGGAAGCATTTCGAGGTCCTAGTTGAGGTGGCTGAGAAGACACTTGCTTAGGGGCAAATAGCGAAAAGAAGCAGAGTTAAGTAGAACTGCGTTTTAGAAATGTGATAGATGGAATACTAAATAAGCTAAGTCTAGATATGCGTATGCTATTCGTTGCCCATGGTCTCGTGAATTCTTATGTACTTGGCTAGCTAAGGTATATGATATAGCTGCGTCCAAGTGTATAAGAAGCGCCAGCAACACCGGTGAATCACGGGACAGCCCTCTGAAGTGCAGTAGGTAAATCTTCGTAACAGACCAACCAGTACAAGCGGCACAGCCTGACGCAAAGAGCCATTTCACTGCCTCAGACACGACTAGGCGCCGATGATTGCTGTGAGGCATAGGCATCTATCTACCCTTCCTTCCTGAAAAGGAGTCGCAAATAAACACCCACTTACTCCATTGCTGGATTAGTATGCAAGTGTATTCTTGTTGCGTTGCGCGATGTTTTTAGGTTTCAAGTCTTGTATTTCTTGACTCCTTTTTTTTTTTTTTTTTTTTTTTTTTCCAATGGTATCGGACCGTACGCCATCCTTTTTGCTCTGATGGACCTCGCAAAACTATGCTGATATAGGAGAGAAGTACAACGTATTTCGTAGAAGCGGCGATGAGGTAGGGTAGGTGTGTCGTGTATGGAGAATAAAAATATTAATGATCACCAGGAATCGCGACGGCTTCTCCTACCGCGGTACTCTCGATCCCATTCTCTCCGGTCGTCGTCGTTGTATCCCCTGTCGTACCGGGATTGCTCGTAATACCGGTCATCGCTGATGTACCTCGGGTCCTCGTGCCGTTTTATATCGACTGATTGCACGCGGTCACGATTGCTTCTTCTGCTGCGCTCGAGGTCTGCCGTGTCCCTGCCTACGCTGTGGTCGCTGCCGCCGCCCCTGTGTTGACTTCTCCGCCTATCCTCGCTGCCTCTGGTACTCTTACTCCTCCTGCTCTCGCCGTCCTGATTCGAGGGATCATATGAACCGTCACGGCCCTCTTGGTCCCTTCTTCTTCGACGACGGTCATTGTTATCTCGGCCTTGTTGCTCCTCGCGCTCCTTCCGCTCTTCGTGTTTCTGGACTTGCTTCTCGATGTTCCAGGCCAGTCCGATGCCGATCATGCCTAGCACTAACGGCTCTTTCCATGTGAACGGGTGCTCTTTTTCGAGCTCCTTGCGCCGTGATCGGTGTTCCGGGTGTGCCCGTGAGGGCATGTAGTTGCGCGGGTTGACTGGGGCGAGTTTTACCATTTTTATACGGTAATAAATGACCAGCAGGATTGTTTGTTCTTAACTTAGGTAAAGAGAAGGGGAGTGACTGAGCACTTCGTCTGATGTGTTTTAAGAGGATAATGTATTCTACTGGATATTCAACTATAACTATGATATAGAGGAAATATCTATGTGGGTTGCCCAGCCCATACCCCTAAATATATATAGGCACACATTAGTCGGCGAAGGGATCGTGATACAGACGAGCAAAACCCAATAGTCGCACGGCAGTAACCGAAAAGAGGCTCCACGGGCACATACATACATACGTGTCCACCAGGGTCGCCCCTATAATGATGTACGTGGATGGCGTCGAATGCCATCATCGAACAAACGGAAATGCGGTTAATTCGATGGGGGTTGCGGTCTCGCGAGGAAGAAGGATCAGGGGTCGAGTTAGGATATGATGTCATACCCTTAAGATCGGGAGGTAAGAGGGTGAATGACAAGGGACTGTGGCTTATCCCGATTTGGTCTGGCGGCAGCTTTTTGGCTTTTTTGGCTTTTCTGCATTCTGCATTCTGCATTCTGCATTCTGAGCCAACGGCCCATCCCCTAGATCAACAGGAGATCCTAGTCCGCGGCTATGACGAAGCCCATCAAACGCCAACGCAAACAATTCCCCTCCCCTCTCGCCCTGTCGTCATGTCATGCTGTTGCAGTCTCACACAGAAAATGCTCCGGTCGGCCACACGAAAACGGCTTGTCATATCCGAGGGAAAGGTTGTGTAAGGCCGTACGGACTGTCATGTCAAATTAAGTCGTGTTCCGAAGCTGCATGTTTAATATATGCAGGTTGATAGATAGACTTAACTGGGCTCCTAGGACCTAAGTACTCGGATTAGCTGAAGAATAGAATATGTCGAATTGGGCCTTTGTAAGCCGGTATTGGATTAAGAATCGTGTCCATCGATCTTAATGTCTCACCCTTTTCCGAATATACGGGAACCCTCCCCTTCCTATATCTCACTGGCAAATAATGACAGTCCGGCTACCCGCTGGCGTAATTTTCGACCGCTGGGCGAGTGAGGTCACCTCAGGCTCGCCCCTAAATGCTGACCAAGTCGGGCGCCTCGACGTGTGGCCTTATGTGGTCTTCCGGCGCATCATATAATCATATTTGGCTCTTTGCGGGACTTCGCTTAACAGTGTCCAATCTTCTGGATAGCACTAAGGAGCAACGATTTTCTGCTCCGTGTGCGGGTCCTTTTCTTATTGCTTATCGTTGTGGCTTCGTGGGTTTTGCTCCGGTAGAGCATCGGTCAAGAAAGCCATAATTTTCTCTTTTCGGTTGAGCAAGACTGCAAATATATATACATAAAGTGAAGGACGGATGAACTTGGAATATTTAAGGGAATTTGTCCAGTTATTATTCTATCGCCAGGTGGTGACTTAAATTACATGTTCATAATTGCATATTGTTTCGTCATTTGAGGATATCTGCCAATCAGATGGCTTGATGAGTAGATAGTCTCACAAAGGGACGTCCCCAAGCAACCAACTTAATTACTAGAAGGATTTATTAGCCCTAAAACATACGCTGGGACAATCCAACGTCTGATATCCAGAAATATATAGTAGTTCTATAAGTTATAGACTGTCCTAAAACCCCAACCCCTTTTTAGACTATCATGGTTGCGAATGTGTAAGGATAGAACTCTCGTTTCAAGCCGTTCTCCTACTATAAAAGGGGATGGGACAAGATGGTTCTTATGAGATGAGTATTTGAAGCTTAAAGGAAGCGTGATAGATGTGACAACCAGCCCAAATTCAGCAGCCATGAAAATTTGCCCCTTTTATAACTAGACGTCTAATATCTCCCAACAAGCCCAACAAGAAGGTTGACTTAGTACAAATATAAACTACAGGTTATATAGGTACGTATAGAAGGCCGTCCTGAGTCTTTTACTATTATATAACGCATTTAAATAGCCTACTACTACGTTCACTATACTACCTATTGGAATCCAGCTAGATAGCCGACTTAAGTCTAAGGGGCTTTAGAATATAGCGTAATTGCGGCCAAAGATTTCGTGCGTCTCAGCACACTTCTATCGTCAAGGCCAAGCCGATATGATTGGGCAAGAGTTACTATTATCTAGTTCATATGTAGGATAGATAGCTACCTAGCTACCCTACCGTGCTATCGAATCCTAAGTAATCCTACAATGTTGATATATTTACTAGACACTGGTAGGTTAAGTTTTGAATAAGAACAATCGTACCTCTAATTCAAATTCTTCGTATTTACTATTGTATCTACTCTAAATTACTTTTCATATATGCATCCTCTCAGGGAACTATTAAGATGAATAGACTATATTTGAGCTTCTTGAAGTAAATCTCGGTCATAGTAGACAGGATATTAGGTACTATCGTCATTTAGGATGAGGATAACCACTAAGCCCTGACTACGGAGGAAATGGAACAAGCATGTACGCAGCAGCCGCAGCTTTAGGTATTGATATGGTTGTACTCGATAGACCTACCCATTGGATGAACGACCTACGCTAGGTATATCCACTGGCGAAAGGCATCTATTCTGTTTGAGACACCACTCCACGTTGACAGCAGATTTGTAACCCGAATTGTAGACGCAGTACGTTCGTATGAAGGGCAAATCTATGGACTGGTAATGTTCCGTGAACATTACAAAGCTTTTGTTGTCAAAGCTGCCTTGTAGTTGTTATTACCTATCTACGTATCTCCTATCAGCATACGATATTGCCACCGATAAATTCAAAACAAGTGTCTCTGAGGGGCATCAAGCATATCAAGACTCCAATTTTGAGCAAGCCACCAGACTTGTACAAGAGTAGAACCTAGAGTTTTTATTAATCATAAAGTCTTACAATAGATTTCTCTCAGAGGGCGTGTTCAGAGCAGAGAGTCTTGCACAGATTGAGGCTGGTATACAAGCCATAAACACAGAAAGGCACAGCGTAGAGTTTGTAATCGAGAAATACTGTGAAGGGCCCGAGGTAGATGCGAACTTTGTACTCTATGGCGGAGAAGTAATCTTCTTCGAGGTTCCCTAAGGGTGCGGATGCTGATGATCAAGGCAGCGTCAAGACCTTTATTGATCTTGCTAATGTCCTCCCATCTAAACTTCCGGAACACGAACTTGTCGTACTTCGAGACTCGCCACAACAGAGCCTACTCAGAGTTCGGTTCCGGGACGGGTTCTATCACCTAGAAGCTCGAGTTGAAAATTCCAGCATGGAGTACGCGACGAAAAATGGTGCCCTGGATTTAACAAAGCACACTGTTCCTGCTAAAGGGCTACCGTGTGCTTGGTTGATCGAGATAAACCCATGACCGCCGGGAATCTAAGCCTCGGAGGCGATCAAGCATACGTACGACATAGAGTACTGGAGTCTTGACTTGCTGTTTCCGCTCAACGGTAAGGGGCGTATTAAACAGCTCTCACACCCATTTGCGTTCCCACCTCCGTATGAGCAGGGTTCGCAGTACTGGTGTGAGATGGCGGGGTGTACGAATCTGGGGGTGTATGCGCGGAGCTCTTTGATAGGCGTCCTGATCTCACGAGTTACATCTCGAAGAGCTTTTACTTCCTGAAAAAGGGAGATCGCGTATTAGGTCCTGCAAAGGGGGTGAATTCTTGGGTAGCGTATTTTAATGTCTATTCCCGAGAAAGTCGGGAGCATCTGTTAAAAATTGCCGATTCTATTAGACGGGAGGTTGCATTTTCCATCGTGTAGGAGTAATCCGGCCTCGTAAGCAGACAACAAGAGCTTCTATACTCTATAACTATGAATAATGAACTATATGTTTTATTAGATATCTGACTATTTTCTAATTGTAATAAAAGTTAAAAAGGTAAAGTAAAGTAAAATCAAGTCAAGTGATAGAAAAATAGTAAGTTTTGATTGAGGCTGAAAGAGATATGAAAGAAGAGACGAAGATGTGACGTCAATCTTTAAGGGTCTTTAAGCTAAGTACCTAAGCTTATTAGCGGTAGATCCCCTGACGGACTGCTAGAGCTGAGCCATTCGAGAGCTCTAATTGGCTAGCCCTAGAGACGTGGCTTCTTCTGCCGCGTCGCCTAGCACCTGCTGCTTGATCCTCCAAAAGTTGTAGGTGTAGTAATTATCGATAACTATGCGACTTCTACTCGTAGTTTATGGATGAGCAACCGAATTTAAAATACAATTAAGTGACGTATTGTTTGCATTGGCCAATCGTCACTTAATTGTTCATCTAATCTTACAATAATCCTTCTCTTGCTGGAAAACTCTAGCAGGAAGAGCACCTCCAATGTGAACACCTTCACGTGCTTAGTTTCCTGTCGCGCCTGGGGATCGCAGCCATGGATCTTCTCAACTCGTTCACCTTCACCTTGAAGGAGACGCCCCCGCATACGTTATTTGCGGCCTTTGCAGCATTGGCCATTGTTGCATTCTACGGCGTATTAATCTCGCCTATTCACCCATAATATGATATCTTACTAGGCTAACTTAGCAATAGCTCTATGCCGTACTCCATCTCGTCGCACCTAAACCCCGAGCTGTTCTCCCTTCCGAGAGGACTTATATCACCACCACACCTACTGGAACCGAAAGACGGCAGCTTCCATGCTGGCATGACCGATGGCTAGCCGACCGGCACGCAAGCGAAGCTAGGGCCAAGAATGACGATCCCACCCTAACCGACATCGCAGACACCGGATCCATCGAACCCGCCGAAGTCCGCATGAGCGTCGTTTTCCCCGCCTACAACGAAGAAGACCGCATCCTACCGACCCTAGAAGAAGCAGTCGAATACCTCGACGCCACATTCGGCCGCAACCCTCGCCCCAAGCCCAACGTCCTCCCCAAACGAGCCCCCGTCCCCACTCACAGACACGTTAAGAACGCGCCGCGCGAGGACTTAGCCGGATACGAGATCATCATCGTGAACGACGGCAGCAAGGACCGCACCGTCGAAGTAGCGCTCGACTTCGCGCGCAAGCACGAACTCCACGACGTCCTGCGCGTGGTGACGCTCGAGCGCAACCGCGGCAAGGGCGGCGGCGTGACACATGGGCTGCGACACGTGAGGGGCGAGTACGCGCTGTTCGCGGACGCGGACGGGGCGTCTAAGTTTAGTGACCTGGGCAAGCTGGTCGAGGGGTGCGAGGAGGTTGTCGACGGCAGCCACCGGGGCGTCGCGATTGGAAGTCGGGGGCACTTAGTCGGCAGCGAAGCAGTCGTCAAGAGATCCGCGCTGCGCAACTTCCTCATGCGCTCGTTCCACCTCATACTGACTATCCTGACACCGCCGGCCACCTCGCGCATCCGCGATACCCAGTGCGGCTTCAAGCTATTCTCGCGCGCCGCTTTACCTCATATCGTGCCGTACATGCACGCCGAGGGCTGGATCTTCGACATCGAGATGCTGATGCTCGCCGAGTCGGCGCCTGCCGTCCCGGTGCTCGGTAGCGACGGCGCTGTTATTGGCAGTAGTCCCGGCATCAAGGTCGCTGAGGTACCGATTGACTGGCACGAGGTCGGCGGGAGCAAGCTTAATGTTATACAGGATAGCATTAAGATGGCTATCGGCCTCGCTGTGTTAAGAGCTAGCTGGATGATGGGCGTGTATAGGCGACGGCTGACGTAGGGCGCTAAGGGGGGAGGAGATGTATAGGAAGGGGGAGGTGTACAAAATGATAGAATAGTGGTAGGCTAGGGGCTGGTTATATAAAATCAGCGCAGTCATATTATACTGCATGGCGTTTGATTTCAGTATTGCATAGATATCCGGTGGAATGAATAGAGAAAAGTTCCGCCTTGACTTGTTCTACTTGCTTTAAGTACGAGCGGCGATGTAAGTTGTGATTCGATGATCACGACCTTTGCCTTTGAATATCCGTTGAAGACTTAAGCAAAAACATAGAAGCCTTTATATACTTATATGCAAACACTTCGTATTAGGATGAGGCAGCAGGTCGTAAGTAGAAGCATACCAACTTAAAACATCCAAATACACCTCACAAGCAAGCCATTGAAAAGTCTTGTCAATCTCATTTGAATCATTAGAATTAAATACTGATATATATCCGTTAAGCCGTAGATCTAATCTTCATTTCCCTCTCATGTCTCTCTCTTCTTCCTCGCTGGGTGACTGATATCAAGCCCAAATATACCAAACCGAGTAGAGATGTATGTATGGTATGTATGGTATGTATGGTATGCATGGTATGTATGTTATCATCCCCCTTTCTCATAACCACCCAATAACGGACCTCAAAGTCTAAGTCTAAGTCCACGTTCCTACTTTCTTCAGGGTATACCGAGACCAGAAGTCCCTCTTCGAACCATCATCACATCGCATCGCATCGCACCTAACTGACTACCTACCTAACCTATGCATTATCAACACCACCCGTCTACACAAACGCCTCCCGATACATCACCGGCAAAAACACCCGACTAGCCGTCCACAGGATCCAAAACGCATTCCAGAGCAGCAGCGGCACTTTCCAGAGCCCGGTAGTTTTCCAATCCAACCAAATCGCCACGAACGCCACGGAGAAGAAGTGGTACGCTAGCACCAACGGATCTGGAATTAAACCACCTAACATGCCCATCGGCTCGCGCGTGACCCCGCGTTCGAAGTACGCAAAGCACCCGCGCTGCAGCTTCGCGAGCTCCTCGTTGCGCGCCGAGAACAAGCTATACAGAGCCATGGCCAGGACGTTGATAATAGCCGTCAGCTTCTTGCGGCGCCAGTGGAAAGTATCCATAGCGCGCGCGACGGCCACGCTATCAGACAGGTCCGGGATGTCGGCGAGGAGGTCGCGCAGCAGGACGACGTCGTTGAGGGCGACGGTCATGCCGCCGCCGGTCAGCGGGTGGCGCATGTTCATCGCGTCGCCGAGGATGACCAGGCCCGGGGTGGAGGATTGCTTGGTAGGCGGCAGCCAGCTGTTGGGCATGCTCTGGGGGATCCTGGCGTCGCGGTCGAGCGCGGCTTTGAAGGAGGGCTGGACGGAGGCGGGGAGCGCGGGCAGGACCACCTTGGACATGTATCCGCGGACGCCGCCGTTGGCCGGGGCTGCCTCGGGGAGCTTCTCGGGGACGTCGACTAGGATGCGGGTCTCGTGCGTGCCGATCTGGTAGATGAGGACTGGGCTAGGGGCGCCGATGATGACGTGCCCGAAGCCCGGGCTGGGCAGTTGGCAGTCGATTAGCTCGAGGGCGTAGAACTTGCTGCGGACTATGGGCGTTTCGTTGATGTACTGCTTGCGGAAGCGGGAGGCGTAGCCGTCGGCGATGATGGTTAATTGGCCGAAGAAGCAGTCGGGCTCTTTCTCGCCGGTGGTGGCATTGACGGTTCGCGTCTCGACGCCCAGTATTTCCGGGTTGTGGTCGCCCTTGACGGTGCCTATAGCTTCCGTCTCGAACACGCTAATGTTGGGATGACTGAGACAGGCCTTGCGTAACTGGGAGATAAAGCGGCCGTGGTGGAAGCTTCGTCCCTGGGGCCGCGGGGGTTCGTCCCCCTTAACCTTTGCGTTCCCGTTCCCATTTGCCTCCTCGTCCCCGCCCATACCAAGCAGGCCATGTATCCGGGGGTAGGGCATGCGGACGTCTTTGCCGTAGAAGAAGACGTTGAAGCCGTGGCATGGCTGGCCGTCGATATCGTCGATGGTGTGACCTAACCCCAGTTTCCGGAGAGAGTTTACACCGCCTGGCTGCATCAATTCGCCGACGATTCGGTTGGGCTCTTTCAGCCATCTTTCGAGGAGGATAACACTCCTGCCCTGCTCGGCCAGAGCATATGCAACGGCGCACCCGAAGACTCCGGCACCGACTATTACGACTTCGGCCTCATGGTGTCTAGCTCGTCGCTCGGCGAGCGTTTCTACGACGACTGTAGTTTCGCTCATGGGGAACGGTGGGGGGGGGGTATGTTTACTCGGGAGGAGGGCTTTGTTATTAAAAGGTGTATGTATAATGGAGGGTTAAAATCGTAAAGGATTATCTTGTCGGTGAGACGGTCTTTGTCTTAATAAATAGGCGGGTATCGCGATAAGTATAAGGTTCCAAGAAACGTTGTGTAATAGAAAGAGAGACAGGATGGGACTTGAATATTTATTTAAATACTAGTCTTCCGTGCAATAAAAAAAGAGCTACACGGCCAGAATAATAATAATAATTAGGGGTCGTTGGAGCTAAAGCGAAAAGGGTCGAGCTGTAGAATTGTAAAATGGTGGTGAATAAAATAAAACCAAAATAAATCGATTCTCTCAGATCATGATGGTTCGACGAATCGTCCCATCTATAATGATATTCGTTTTCTGCCCCTTATCGGTTCACCACGCGATTCCTAGGATTTGAGGAATTCTTTTTTTTTTTTTTCTTCTTCTCTTTTGGTTTTGTTCCTGGCTGGCACATGCTTGCCAAGCCCGAATGCCAAATTATTGGATTACCCTGGCAGAAGGACGTCAAAAAAGGTGGCGTACCTACCAGGATAATTGTTAGTACATAAGAGGTGCGCCAGCTTTTTTTTGACGCCTGTTAAGTCGATGATCCACACTAACCCCACAGTCAATTGTCCAATGGAAAGATATTAGTTTAATGGTGCAAAGGTTGAACTCTTATGTAAGGATTAGGTATGTACATTAGTACTTTCACGTGTAGAGCAACACGGGGATTATCCTTTACTTTATTGTAGCGAGTTGGTCAGACTATATAGCCAAAATACTCCGTTCTCCGTTCTCCATTAACTCGTGGAGAAGCATGGAAGACTAGGACTTGTAACATAGATAACTCCGGTCGGTAGGATTCAGGTTGCTTACACTACACACCTTGACAACATGTATTATGTTTGGTACCTAGTCTTCTAACTTGATGAGCGGTAGGTTACGTGGCCATCAAGTTGAAATTCAACTGAAAGGTAACACGAAAAATAGGCAATGTATGTCTTATACAGGTAGTTATATATGTTTAAAAGGTGCCCTGTAGTTATAACCAATAGTTACCCAGGCCCCAGGGAAATATATCGGGATATATACAAATAATACTCAACACCACGCGGCAGCCACTCTAAAGGGCCAGTAGCTCTTCGTAAGGCTTACTGCCGCTGTTGCTTTCCCACGCTTGCATATCCGCCAATGCTTCGTTCATGATTTTAATAGTCTCCTTGGTGATATGCCGGCCCCCCGCCCTGATCTCTTCCCGCCGTCTGGCCACCTCCCCCTTAGCATGCTCTAGAATATCTACTATAGCATAGAGGGTGCGATTCGGATCCATTTTCTTGACCAGTCTCGTAGTCGCTTTTAGATATAAATATATAGATCTGTCTCCAGCATACTCGCTTTTGAATAAATCCTCAATCAATTGCTCTATCCCTTTCAAATCCAGCAGCTTCGGATAAGACATGAGCAATGCTTTAAAACACTGTCTTGAGAAGCAGCGATTTCCAGTCCCGCTCCTGTCCACTGCCAAGGTACATAGCGAAACCGCCTTTTCGTAGCGTCCTAGCCTGACGCAGAACATGGCCATGTGGGTAAGTACATCTGGACTGATGACGATGTGTAATGCTTCAAACTGAGTAATCATATTCCGCATATGAAGCAGAATATCCGCTGCTCCTGCCTGAATGCTATCGAGCTGGAATTTGATAAATACCGAGACTGCTGGGCCCACATCATCACCGCGTATGTGTGCAGCTTGGATCAATCTCATCGCAGAAGCGGAGGCATTACTGCTATTCTTCAGCGTCGCTAATACAGCTAGGCGAAGGCAATGCGGAGAAGGAAGCATCCCAAAGTGTATGGCACGCTGGTAGATCGAAATCGCCGTCGCCGGCTTGTTATCGTCTATTTTTTGATTCATTGCTTCATAGACGTCCCGCCTATTGGTCGTCCTCCCAACGTACGCCAACCTATCCACAGCAATATTAGATAGGTGCCGTGCTCGGTTGACTCCACCATCCCAGTCGGGTTTGCGGGTTGTTAGAGCTGCTTGACTTAAGATGCGTTGCGTCGTGTCGTCGATGATGGATGGATCGATCTTTTTGAAAACGGAATAGAGGGTTCGTAGTTCGAGGTAGGGCATAGCCCATTTAACCCGGCAGTTGTGAAGGACTGAATTACAGAAACTTGAATCGATGGCAAATCCAGCTTCGCTACAGTACTGTAACCATGCCACGAAGCCTGTCGTGTCATGGCATTGGCCGTATTTGTTTGCTACTATCGTGACAAAATATCGATGCATGCGTACCTCCAGAACGCTGGTATACTTCGATACGAATTCGCGGACCTCGGCAGCTGGATGGCTCTCCGCAAATATTTTTAGGACTGGGATGAAAGCGTTGGTATATCGGTCTTCCTGTCCATATTGTAGGGTTTGCATCTCGACGAAGGCATTAAACACGCCATCCCAATCTCCAACTTTAGCCATTAGCAAAGCTATATGACCTCTCAAGGTGACGTCTGAGGCCATCCAGGGATACTTCCAAAGAAGCTCTTCGTAGTATGACCTTGCCAAATCGTGTTCTTCAGCCTTGATAGACAACTCGACCATTATGCGGTAAACTACCCCTGGATGCATGACTTTGTCTAGCAACTCTAGAGACAACATCCCGTCAAAGAGCGCCTTCAATGTTGGAAAATCTTGGTTCCGATTCCAATGTGCACGTAGCAATTTCAGGATCCAACGAGTTCGTATAGGACCTTCATCTGGGCGATCCATCCGACAGATAGCGTCGATTACGTGCTCAGCTTTCAAGCCCTCTAGATCTTTAACAGAGGAGACGACATAATTGACCGTTGCCTCGTAGGACTCGTTATCAGGGCTCATCTTTGAGTAATTGAGTAAGAAGTATTTGAGTACACTCTTGTGGTCACGGCGTTCGTGGAGTTTTTCTATAGCCCACCCCGTAAATCCGGCTGCATCTTTGATAATACTGATTACTCTCCAGTAAATGCTATGGACAGAGGGAAAATCATTCAGCATGAGATTTTGGGCTATCAGTTGCTTTCCGAAATCCTCCAATTCCTCAAAATGTACTTGGGGCTTTTCTTTGAGTATTGTTAGGAAGATGCGAGTCGCCATGGATATGGCTTCCTTGGGAGGGTGCCCATTCTCATCTACTTGGTTTAAGTAATGATTTATAAGAAGTATGGGCTGATGGGCGTAGTATTGGGACTCCTCGATGGGACCAGCACCGGTTAGTGAAATGAGGAGCTTAGCAGCCTCTTCTAAGCGGCCTTCTGCATGACAATCTTTAGAAAGTCGAATAGAAAGGGCAATCCATTCCTCGTCCAACTGCTG
Organism: Daldinia concentrica; assembly: GCA_902805455.1. Classification (NCBI taxonomy): domain Eukaryota; kingdom Fungi; phylum Ascomycota; class Sordariomycetes; order Xylariales; family Hypoxylaceae; genus Daldinia; species Daldinia concentrica. The sequence continues at coordinate 1,081,022 of CADCSW010000006.1, forward strand.
GGAATAACACGAAAGGCACGCATTGGTGAATTTATTCACAGCTCGATCTAATCTTTCTTCATCATTACTAGCCAGAATACTAGTTATGTTTTTGATTGCTTGGGCGCGCTTATTTATACGAGACTTAAGCATCGGCGTTAGACTCGTAGGTTGATACATTCCCCACGTCTTATGAGCATCGAATCCCATTTCCCGGAATTCTGCTGGCCGTCGAGCGCTATTTAAGGGGTGGGCTGTGCCATATTGTGCGGTTTGTGAGGGCGATTTTTTGGCTTGGGTATTGGTTATCGACGAAGATTCTAAGAGGGCTCCCGATTTCAGAGATGCTGGAGACTTTGCTTCTGGAGAAATATCAGGGGAATTTTGTCGAGGACAGGATTTGGGCCGAGGACCATCGTGTGTCCTAGCTGTATTATCTTCCGCCTGATGCCATTGGAGTTGATCCCCATCTGTAAAAGTTGCTTCGTCGAGACGTACCGGGGATGGAACTGCCACGCCATGATATCTTTTAACCGATTTCAATTTCTCCTTATTTGATAGGGCGGTCTTCAAAGTACTGATTCGCCGTCTTCTGTCTTCGACTATAACGCCGATTGCGCATGAGGTACCCAGGGCAATCCCTCGGAGGGCATGAATAGCAGCCTTCGACGGAATGGGCAACGGGGGTGGCATATTTGCGAAGCGTGTGCTGCCATGTCGAGAAAATGGGTTAGATATTAACCTATAGCATTCTTAAGCTAAAGGTTCATAAGTGTAGAGTGAAAACGCTATATGCGCTTAAGGTTGTAGTCGAAATTGTATGGAAAGAGGCTTCGCGGGCTTGCGGGCTTGCGGGCTTGAGGGCTTGAGGAATCATTTGATGGTGCCATGATTTGATAAGTGCTATGATTTAACGTGGGTCAACTGCAGCAAAGGTTTAGCTGCAAACAAGTGGTCCAATTTTTGCCTTGGAACCCCGCCTAGCAGAATATCCACCTGCGCTCTTCACATGGTGGAAGATTATGAATTATGCACATGTGCATATGTACTTATATGGATTAGGTACATCACAAGCATTCCCACCTCCCACCTCCCACCTCCCACCTCCCACCTCCCACCTCATACGTTCACACACCAATTCAAGATATTTTTAAGGTCAAATAAAATTGAGATTTCTATCCGTCCATCTATTGTTTTCCTCGTGCCTCCGTCTTCCTTTAACGCCGTGAACTTGTTTTGGGTTGTTGTTACAATACCCTTAAACCCTCCACCGACACAGGATCCAACGCCCCCCTTTCATAAAGGTTAAGTTAAGCAGACATGTCTGATCTTTCTATCGGAAGCCATACCTCTAATTTTCGTAATATGGTTTGATACAAGAACAACATGCAACCGCTTTGTACACTGGTCCAGACAAACCGCGGGCCAACTCCTCTAAACCACCCGCCAACACCTTCTGTTTTATAAATTAGCTTGAGCCCCTTCATTATAGAATCTTCGTCTAATGGAATAGCACCAGGCCGCGGTGTATGTGTTGAAGGTGATGAGGTGGATATAGGGCGCTTTTGCTGCTTGGGTTGAGGTGGGGGCTGTGTCTGTTTTGAAGCCGACTCTTTAAGCCCCGACGTGGTCTCTCTAGCCGAGCGATCTTTCGGTTTACTCACGACCGGGACGGGGTCGATCTGGGTTTGTAACCGGGTCTTCACTACATCAAGGGGGCAGGTGAGCACTCCAGCTAATCCACCACCGGCAGCTCCGGTTAGTAATTCCAACCGTATTCCAATCTCTCGACTCTTCTTATATTCACGGGCCCAACTTTGGAATTGCTCGTAGAACATGAATTGCAATGCGGAGAATGGGAGGTCTCGATATAGAGTTGCCTTGTATCCAGAGAACAATTCCGAAAATCCCTCTGTCCTGACAATGGTCCTCGCAGCGTCGAAAGTACCGCGGTAGTTGTATCCGGACTTGAAATAAGGGTTGTTATACCGGCCCTGAAGCTGAAGGCGAGTCTTCAGCACCTCGGAGGGTACGTAGACTATTGATGCGGCGAAGTCGCCGAGAAATCCTGAGAATTTGTTAGTACGAGCTAGGATAAGCTTCACCAATGGTGACCCTAATTGCATACCAGCTACTAAATAGGAGATGTGAGACTGGATTCCATAGTCTAGCATATGCCGCTTGCTCCATTCATAGGTACCAAAGAAGAGAACTGTGCCGGGGAAAGAACCCATCATCGCTGGGAGCCATCCTCCATATAACCCACGTCGAATTCCTTCCTGACGCCATATTGTATAATAAGATGATCCTAAAGAAGTATATTTAGGTGGCATATGCGGATCACCTTGTTGTCGAGTTTTGACGGTATCGAGCGAGTGCATCAGCATATCACCAGTAGTTCCACCAAACCCTCCGGCGAGCATGGACTGCGAACATAAAAGAATTAGTATGAGCAGTCCTACGCTCATGCGATAGAAGTACTCACGTGGATATAGGGTGGGCGCCCTTCCAATTCCCCATTGTCGAAGGTCATCTTATGCCCGCGCGACTGCGTCTTAGAAGTGATAATTTACTCCAAAGATTTGTGCTCCGAAAGTCCATCATTGGTACCGGTAACTATCTAAAAGAAATGGGTCGTTCGGCCAGACCAGCAACGCTACTAAAACACTCGCGACTTATTCGCTCATAGACGTCGACTATCTATACAAATCTTCCGAGACTTGGTGTTGTGTGAGAGGCGATCGCGCTCGAAAGCGACCACCTACTGAATGTTGAATCCGAATAAGAGTAGATGGTAGGAAATTTTCGATGTACCAATAGCACTAAATCGTACCTAATCGGTCATATCGGTTTACGCGCGGTTTATCACGGCCTCTCGCGCCCGAGTTGGTGGGCGCCTGTGGACCTTATCCGGCTTTACCTTATCTCTTATCTGGAATAATTTGTATCTAATGTATCGGTAGACCGGGAGCCCAGGTTATAGCATCTTACGCTTATCCGCATACTAATAATTTAGTTGACATCACACATGATTGGAGGTACCTTTGTTGATAAAAACCTCTTCGTTACGTAGAGATATGTATTCTACGAAAAGGGTCGGAAACCTGTCAATGAATAAATAATAACTAGGTAGTTGTTTCGTTGTTTAATTCCTAATATTTCCTGCATATTCCCACCACTGCACTCTACCGAATCTATGTAGAGGCCACACGACGTGGGTGACCTTGCCAGTTATGAGATTCGTCGAGATTGGTCCATAATCGTTGCTGTCTCTGCTCAAGCGCTCGCCTCCATCACCCTCAACCCAGACATGCCCCATTGGCACGCGGACTGTAGGAGAGGGATACGGACTTCTCGTCCTTATGATATCGCCTTCAAGCCCGACAATTCTCTTAACGGCCTCAACTTCTGGATCATAGGGGTTCCTAGAGCTGGTGTTAGTATCGTAGGGACTTAGACTTGCCATTGTAAAATCATACCAGAAAATGACAATCATGCCTCGACGTAGCCCATACTGCGCATTCAACTTATACTTGATCACCATATCATTCCGAGTCGTCTGGTCCTTTTCCGCATTAAAAAACGGGTACATTGACGGCCCGCTGATCCAAGCCAATTCCCCAATATAGTGATTAAACATAGAAACCACGGGAATCCATGTTGCGAAAGCGAATAGACGATAGCCGAACCTGCCAGCATGTCGATGATCACGTTTGATTCGAGTCCATATCGGCCGGAACGCCATTAGGCGTTAATCAATGTAGACCTCAACCTGAAGTGAGATCTTGATGTCGCGAAGTGAAATGCTAAAGGGCAAGACGTTTTATATAGTTACTTTGTCTTCATTACAACAATAAACTTCGATTTTCCATAATTGAATCTACACCCCACTAACGACTCCATTTAACGGATTCCCCTAAGTAAACCGATATCCTTCTATACGATGTACTATTTCACTAGCACCGTATAAACAAATAAATGTAACAATCACCAAGCTTCTTCGGTCATCATACCTCCCGGCACCAACTTAACGGGCAATTTACCAATAATTAAAATGGGATAAGCAGTATTAGGCAGTTAGAAAGCATAACTCTTACAAAGCAGCTTAAGTCGTTTCAAGGTACGAAGACAGGGGCAGCAACTTGAGTATTTACTTCATTTCGAAAAACAAAATGCTCTATTCGCATGCTAGGTACTTTTATGAACCGTGAACGTCAAAGACCTCTAGGTTGGTACCCTTTACCTAGCCGTACACCCCTTGCGGTGGAACTAATTGAAATGAACCCAAGTCGAACGATAGCTTAGACGGTCACGGGGATGTTGTCATCGCTCTCGCTAACACTCTCGTCTCCGCTGACCTCTGCGTTCTCACGTTCGCGTTTCTCCATCAGCGCCTGCAGCTCGGCATCATCCGAGTCTGTCACCGCCTTAGGCTCCATCTTGACCACGAGTTGACCACCTGCGCTGGTGATACTGTTGCGGATATCCACGATGGCTTCCTCCAGTCGGCTTATACCAACGTTCTTGTCCAAACACGTGCTTGTTAAAACGTAGAGCGGCGGGGAGACTAGTCTCACTTTCACCTGGTTCTCTTCGGTATTTCGCGCCTCCGCTGTTCTTAAGGCAGCCTTAACAGCATCGATTCCGTCATATTCGAAGCAGGTTACCTCGATATCGGCACGAACCTTTGTAGGCTGAGGCGTCAAGCGCTTTCCAATGTACGACTTCAGTTCCTCCGCTACCGGCTCGCTAGGAAATGTGATATCGCTCCATACATCGGGGTTCCTAAAATTCAAGTTAGCCACAAAGAAGTCATAACGTTAGGTGCCGATACACTCACGTTATGGAGAGCTTGAATGCGTCGATAGAGTGGCCGTATCTCTTATTCAATGGCCAAGCTATGCTCTCATATAGGGTTTCGATGGGAGTTTGAGTCTTCTCGGCCACATGGCGCATGATAGAATGGACCATCTTGCTCTTGTTGTATCGTTCCTCGCATTTGACGATATCCTCGGGAGAGACTCGGCGCTTCGAAAGATCGATATATCCTAACACCCATCAGTTAGTTTGTCCGTACGCCATTGTATATATTCTTGCTGCCACACATACCCTTCTCTTTATCGACTCGAAGAACGACCACGACTTCATTGCGACCAACTCGAATGAGTTTTTGAATACTTCGAATACGACGCCTCGAAAGTTCAGATAATAGAATCATGCCGTCGATGTTATCATATTCGAGGAGTTTAACGTAAGCACCCATATCGGCGATCTAAATTGAGTTAGGCAAAATCGGTGTTGTATGATGGTAGTCTACGAACCTGCTTCACATTGACCATGACGAAGCTATCGATCTCCGGATACTTCTCCTCGTAAAAGCGGCAGTTTGTCAACGACATCTTGGGCGAAAATAGTAGTACTTGATCTTAAAAATGTTTGATGGGCCCAAGATCGCACGCGCGCAGGCGGGGTTTAAAATTTCTCTGCGGTTCGTAAATCCAGTATGATGCTCCTTCGCCGATAGTTTCTTGACAATCGGTCTTTCTTGCGTTGTTGTCAGGATTGCGCGCTTCGATGTGGTAAACTTTGCTATTATATCAATTATTATTTTCGTCTTGTGTAGGGAGTCACAAATTTGTCAATGATGGAAATCTTTATGACCTGAGCGTGGGGTGTGGCACCCAAATGCTTTTGGCGGGGTTAACGGTGCGAAGGTTCGTACCCGGTAAAGACAGACAATTGGTTACACCTGCCAACTCTACTGGCCAAAATCAACCTAATTAGTAGGTTAGGTACTTCCATTACTTGCTCGCCACGGAAGGCGGAAGAAACAGTAGGCCGTGTTCACACTAGTGGCAGAAGGACCCACCTAAGCACCTTGGAAATCAACGAGAAGTTCCACCAAATGCACATGTTTTCGGAGCTTTCTTTCCTCTAATATTTCTACTTTTCTACTCTTACTTTTCAACCATTCACTTAGCCCAAATGTCTCTGAAGCCGCAAATTCGCTGGAATCCTTTTCCCAGCTCCGGCCACTCGGCAGACAGAGCTAAACCTTCACTTTTCCACCGCGCAAAAGGATGATACTCTCATCATGATACTCTAGTCGTTGGGTAGAAATATTGAATTTTTTTGTTCGGAGGTCTCACAGGTCCTCGCACATATACGTAACCATGGATCCGTCCAGCGCCACCTCGGTTGAGATGGATCTCTCGCAAGCCGTATCGACTATTGCGAATAGCTCTTCAACCGCTATTGCTTCGGCTATTACGAGAGTAAACGATGTTGCGGATGCCCAGGGCTCTTCTTCGTGGCTTGGGCTCATCGCCAGACTCGTTCTTTACATACTCCACATTCTCTCGACAATTTTATACTGGAGTCTTAAGCTCACAACAATATCTGTGCCGACGTTACTGTTCACCTTGTTCTCCACGAGCTGGACAGTAACAATGAATGCCACAACCCTGTAATGGTTCCACTTGTTCCTCGTAGCTTTGATGTACTAATATTTGGAAATAGGGCATTGATAGTGTTACTCATGTTCTCTGCGGTCACTTGGGTTGTGAGATATAGATACTTGAATATGTATTCTCGTCTTCCTCCGGAACCACAGCGTAAAGAACCCGATCTGGATATTTTCCCAGAGAGCCACGAGGAAGGTGCTAAACCTGGCTTAACCAACTATCTCGACGAGTTTCTCAGCGCCATCAAAATCTTTGGTTATCTCGAGCGCCCTGTGTTTCACGAGTTGACCAGAAGCATGCAGACCAGGAAGCTGATTGCTGGTGAGACGCTGAACCTAGAAGATGAGAAAGGGTTCTGTCTTGTTGTAGACGGGCTGGTTGAGATCTTCGTCAAGTCTTCCAACCCTAATCAGTCATCCTCATCCACTGGACTCGATGAGAGCCCGACGCAGTCTTCTTTCTCGGATGATGAGCAATCCATCCCCGGTCAGCAACGATATCAGTTGCTGACCGAGGTGCGGAATGGCAACCCCATGTCGTCCCTCTTCTCGATAATGTCTTTATTTACAGAAGATGTAAAGCTGAAGTTGCCGTCTGAGGAGAGTCTGGAGCCCAATAGTACCAACAGCCGCTCTCGCCATGAACGTTTAGTCAGCGGTAGTTTTACGCATGGGCATGATATGACGGGGTTTCTAGCTAAAACCTCAGATCTTGACCCAGTTCACGGCGGTCCAATCCCAGTCGACGAGTCTCAAGTCACGACGCCATCTTCTCCTACTCGGCCTAGGCTACCAAACATCCCCCCTATTTCCTTAGATGAACCGCAAGTGAGCCATACCCGTCCTGCTATGAAAAGGACAGCCACCTCTGTCCATCCCGATATCATTGGAAGGGCGACAGTCGACACGACTATCGCGATCATACCTGCGAGTGCATTCCGTCGGCTGATTCGGGTTTATCCCAAAGCGACTGCTCATATCGTTCACGTCATCTTGTCTAGATTCCAGCGCGTCACTCTCGCTACTGCATACAACTATCTCGGATTAACCAACGAGGTTCTTCACACAGAAAAGAATATGATTCGCTACGCCACTTGCCAGCTGCCAAACATCCTTCGGGGTGATGCTTTAGAACGTCTTAAGGAAAAGTTTAAGCAGGAGAGAGAAAGAGCCGGTGAAGAGGAAAGTGGTAAAGGAATTGCTTTGCATAATGGATCTACTACGAGCCGCCGACGTAGGTCTTCGACGGGTTTACGTAAGGAGGCAGCCATGCAAGCAATGAGTCGTGCTAGACCTCGGTCTGTGGTAGCATCTACGATTGCACCGCCCCAAGAACGCCTTTCGATTCATACTCCTAGCCCCGGAGACCTGCTGGCCAACGTCCAGTTAGCCCGCAGTGGGGGAGGAGGGTCAAGTGGTACCTTAGAGATACCCATAGCAGAATCTTTCCAGTCGTCAGATACCTTTCGGGGTGGAGATGCAAGTCCCCTCGCTCGACGTACTTTCAATCCATTCGCTACCCAGAAACGAGCTCGTTTGTCTATTGATCCTCGTGAGTCTGTTGATGAGGACAACCTATTCAGGGTGTCTATACTAGAATGTGTTTTCAAAGCCTTAGGCATGAGCAGCAGTGGTTCCTCATCTAGAGGCCCGGAATCTACGGAAGGGTCTCCGAGGCTTGTCTCGTATGATCAGAGGAGGCAGAAAGCTGTGTTCAGCAGTAATGCGTTTGGGTTCATGGATCCTTTTGATGGCTCGACTGATTGGGATGCTGAATCAATGACTTCTGGCGGTATTTCATCGACTGGCACGCCGAATGCCCAGCTTCTTGCGGCTGATATGAAGCATGAAGTGGAAATTGTCTTCTTTGGACAGGGCTCTGTATTAGTCGAGCAGGGGGAGCGAAGTCCGGGACTTTACTATGTCATTGACGGATTCCTCGATATTTGTGTCCCTGCAGAAGACTCGGGAAGCAATATCCTGAGTTCATCCAGTAGAACATCGACGACGGCGATGCATAGGGCGGAGTCCGAAGAAGCCGCTCGACGCCCGTCATCTTTTGGACCAACCAAGAAATCTGACAATAAAAGTACATCTGATGCAAAACGGGGTGCGAAGCCAGAACGCCGCCGAGTAGGACTCGTGAAACCCGGCGGTCTTGCAGGTTACATTGGTACGGTTTCTTCATTTAGATCCTTCATTGACGTCGTTGCAAAAACGGATGTATATGTTGGCTTCATCCCGCGAGCAACATTGGAGAAGATTGTAGAGAGATATCCAATTGTGCTCCTGACAATGGCAAAGAGGCTCACGAATTTACTCCCGCGACTCATATTACATATTGATTTCGCCCTTGAATGGGTCCAAGTCAATGCCGGGCAAGTCCTATTCCGTAAAGATGAGGAAAGTGAGGCTATTTATATTGTTCTCAACGGAAGGTTGCGATTGGTAGAAGACCGAAAGGATGGCGGGATGAACGTTCGCGCGGAATTCGGTCAAGGTGATAGTGTTGGTGAGCTAGAGGTCATGACTGAATCCACTCGTTCTGGAACTCTGCACGCTATTCGTGCGACGGAACTTGTCAAATTTCCTCGCACCTTGTTCAACAGCCTTGCCCAAGAGCATCCTAATATCACAATCAAAATTTCGAAGATCATCGCCTCTCGGATGCGGTTATTGGTCGATGATCCATCAAATCCCTCAGGAAAGGACGGGACTTCTGGCACGTCCATCAATAAGAGTTCGTCTACATTGAACATAAGGACTGTCGCTATTCTTCCGGTTAGGTCGGGTATTCCAGTTGTTGAATTTGGAAACCGCTTGATGAATGCTCTAGCACAAGTCGGCACACCAAACGGTGCAACTTCACTAAACCAAGCCGCAATTCTCAGCCATCTTGGTAAACATGCATTCAATAAAATGGGAAAGCTGAAGCTGGCCCATTATCTCGCCGATCTTGAGGAGAAGTACGGATTAGTTGTTTACGTTGCCGGTAAGTCTGATTCATTCCTTGTCCACGTCCTTTTTCCTTGGTATGATGAGAAAATCACACCCAGAGCGCCGTCTATGAAGGCTTTAAACTCTAATTTTTTCCTGACCATAATATACAAACTCTCTATCTGATTTGAGCTTCAAGCTATACGCAATTCTAACTAGAACTACTAGATACGAGTGTGACAGCACCTTGGACCCAGACCTGTATCACACAAGCAGACTGCATTCTGCTCGTAGGTCTGGCCGAAGGGTCTCCTGAGATTGGCGAATACGAACGATTTATGCTTGGCATGAAGTCAACCGCCCGTAAAACACTAGTTCTCCTCCATACCGAGCGCTATTCGCCCCCTGGCCTAACAAGGGCCTGGTTAAGAAACCGTGTCTGGATTAATGGAGGACACCACCATCTACAGATGGTCTTCGAGTCAAACGCTGTTGCTGCACATCCGCCTTCCAGGAAGGCTGGGCCGACCTTGAAAGAACGAGTACAAATTCTGCAGGCTGAGATACAGAAGTATACAGTCCAGAAGATACGACAAAGGCCTTATTACTCGCCCGACGCCCCTTATAAAGGTGACTTCCAAAGACTTGCCAGAAGACTCTGCGGCAAGTCTATTGGCCTTGTACTCGGAGGGGGCGGAGCCCGAGGTATTGCTCACGTTGGTATCATCAAGGCAATGGAAGAGGCCGGTATTCCTATTGATATCGTTGGTGGCACGTCGATCGGCTCCTTTATTGGGGCCCTTTACGCACGCCATGCTGACGTAGTGCCTATGTTTGGTCTAGCTAAAAAATTCGCTGGGAGGATGGCAAGCATCTGGCGTTTTGCGTTCGATCTAACATATCCGTCTGTATCGTACACAACCGGACACGAGTTCAATCGCGGCATTTTCAAAACTTTTGGGAAGCACCAGATCGAAGACTTCTGGTTAGAGTATTATTGCAATACTGTAAATATCAGCAAGAGCAGGCAGGAATTCCACACTAGTGGATATGCTTGGCGGTATGTGCGAGCATCTATGTCGTTGGCCGGTCTACTCCCGCCTTTATGTGACGAAGGCAGTATGTTATTGGACGGTGGTTACATAGACAACCTTACGGTGTCCCATATGAAGTCCCTTGGCGCCTCCGTTATTTTTGCCATCGATGTAGGCGCCATAGATGACGATACGCCTCAATGCTACGGAGATTCGCTTTCGGGGTTCTGGGCGTTCTTCAACCGATGGAACCCTTTTTCAAATATCCCAAACCCTCCTACGCTAGCAGAAATTCAAGCTCGATTGGCTTACGTATCGAGTGTAGATGCTCTAGAGCGCGCCAAGATGATACCGGGATGTTTCTATATGCGTCCGCCGATCGATGAATACGGGACCCTAGAGTTTGGGAGATTCGATGAAATTTATAATCTAGGGTACACATTTGGTAGGCAATACCTTGACCGCCTGAAAGATGATGGTGTGCTTCCACTAGTTGAAGAAACTGAGGCAAAGAAGGCATTGCGCAGGACGATGGCGCCTCGGCGTGCAAGTATTTGATGATAGCGATCTTTAGTAGCGTTGTTATATATACTACCTATATATATACCCAGTCACCATCTTAAATTCGCATACCAAGGTTATGAAGTCAATGAGTCTGTAAAGTTCGACACGCCCCAATATTACTCAATGCAATGAAGCTTACCTAAAGTATATCTATAATAATGATGCAGGATACCTGGTCGCCTAACGAAATTGTTGATAAGAAAAGGGGGATACTTGAGGTATGCATTATTGTAGAGAAGCTATATTGTGGCACATCCTAGTGGCCATGCTCTCTCTTTCAGGCTATATATAAAACATTGTCAAAGCGATTACCCCTGAATGTCTTCATCCGAATGCCTACCTACCCCGCACGTAAATCGCCAGTAGCGAAATCTCTATTCCAGGTAATATGATAGTTGAATATCACTACCAGTTTGGATGCTCGGAGACCCACGGAGGTTTGATGTGATGGTGAGACTGGCGGTCTCAGACGTAAATGGCTACTTAGCTATCTCTTGAGCCGAGGATAGAAGTCGACACGAAGATAGATACATAATCAAAGAGCTGACCATCTTATAATTCAGTATTTGGTATATTCATCTCTTTCTATATATCAAACTACCTTTGATAGATGCTTATCTTCAAAGAGACATTGCAGCTATGAAATCCAGGGGGATATTATCAGCATCTTGCCTAATAGGCACGGTATTTTCCCAGTCGAAGCTAAAGATTAGTGAGATCCAACTTGCGATATCCCCTTTTACCAAACATACCTGACTTACAAGCGAAAAGTGCCGTTGGGAGACAGCATAACCGAAATCACTTGTTGGAGGGCGAAGCTGTGGAATGACTTAAAAGCAAATAACTTGACGGACAAGATCGAGTTCGTCGGCTCGATGAATAATACTCAGAGTTGCGATACGGAAGACGAGGAATTTGGTAGGCAGCACCACGAAGGTCACACGGGTTACCTCGCGATCGATGTAGCGTACGACCATATCGACGGGTGGCTGAACGATACCAAGCCTGATGTCGTCACGTTTATGCTTGGTACTGACGACATCGCTCGGGGCCGACGGTTAGAGGATGTCGTAGAGGCATACACAAATATGGTACAATCGATGCGGCAGTACAACGAACACGTACAGGTTATTGTAGGCTTATCCATCTTTCGTCTAAATTAACAGCCAGCTAGCCAGGCAGTTTGAGGCGCGATTCTAAGATAATCTTCAAACAGGTCAACACCGTGGTCCCGCTACCTACGAATATGGACCCTGTGAAAAGACTCAACGAAATGATCCCGGACTGGGCAGTCGAGCAGAACAAAACCGAGTCGCCGATCTACGTTAACGATATATACCCGTTCCCGAATACGTTCCTAAAGGACGGCATACATCCTAACGACGAGGGCGAAGACCGTATTGCCGATGGGTTGAATTCGCTTTTGACGTGGATTATGAATTCGAATTCGACGGATAACACTACTGTGCCTAGTTGAAAAGGGACGGTACTCAGGGGTAATATATAAGGGAGTGTGTCAGAAGTACGGGGGATCGCGAGTTAGAAATAAATACTTCTACGCAGAGAATAGAACTATATACGAGTATCACAGTTGGTATATGCCAACCAAATACCAAGAGTGTCGTCTACTGTAACTACCGAGGAAGTCTCATCTCTATCCTCAGGATAGGGGATAGCAGTATGCAAGCAATATCTCCTAACGTGAGCCTAGGCAGGCGTATGCAATCAACCGCATGCGACCTACCGGTTATTTGATATCTGGGTCAATGTGCAGTAAACCGATGGCTAGCAGCAGCAAACTTATATCACGTTGCCTTAACTAAGGTGCTTAGAAATGGGAATCGTGATCTAAATGGCAAACAGTTTACTGGCATCATAAGCTAGAAAGGGGCTACGGAGAAGACCCCTTACATTATTCTACCTAGTAGTCTGCGTTCCATATCACCAGTATGCTTACACGCATGCATATATTACAGCATTAGCTCATCCTCTGTCAGTTATACCGGACCCCCACGAGGAATACGGTCGACAAGTAAGCCCAGCGCGAAGTAGTCAGTTCCAAGCGCGACATCACGAAATCTCTATATACTACCTAAGTACTGATCGGCCAAACTACTCCTATTCTAGAACACGAGAAGCATCCATCGATCGCCCTTAAGCGAAGGCTTATTTCCCTTCCATCGACGTTAGACACCCAATCTGACAAGCGAACATCCATCCATCCACTAACTCACCCCCCTATTTTCCGGAGCGTGACCTAGTTTCGATTCGCTCGCCATAAGCCACCTCCACGAAATCCCACTTTAGCGCCGATGTGCGGCCTGACGTTGGCGTTCGCTATTGATTGCGATTGGTAGGTGACTGTTGTTGCTGTTGGGGAGAGCGGGCAGGGTCGCGTAGGATTGATTGACGGCTGACTGGCTTACGGTAGCAAACAACCGAATTACTGGCTCGAGGATCTGATATATGATAGGTTTGTAGTTCTCGCAGACGCAACGGCCATCCACGTTACAGGTTACGAAAGGCGACTTGTGTTTATTTTGGTCGCGGCGTTATTGGTTAACGTCGATAAACACCCGAGAGCTATTCTGGAGGTCTTATCTCCCTCTAGTCAACCTATCTTGGTGAATCCTAATAGATACTTCAGCATGATATACCAGGTAGGTAGGTAGTCTGTGTGGTACACAAGCGATACGCCATATCTCGATCTTGTACTCAAGAAGCATCTAGCGACAAACTACGGCATATGATCGTTCATTAATACCCAGGGAATAAGTGACATTCTCGTAAGTCCGAAGACGCACGCACCTATCTATCTCTCTTTGCTTATTCTCTAGCGTCAGCTCATGTCTCAGCTTACATGCGTCGCGATAGCTCTCCGGACGCACAACCTAGGAGAAACCTGCCAAACTAAGATTAGAACGGGGTCAGATTCTAGATCCCGCATGGGCAAGGTTACATTCGGCCTATGGCAGTGCATATCGACCACCCATCATGCATCTTAGCGTGCAGATGCCATGCGGGACACGTTCGGGACGTCCCGACCTCTCCATTTTCGATGGAGGGGCTGTCGTTACGAGTTGCTCTAAGCGGTGGAGAGCTTTTTTTTTTTTTTTTTTTTTTTCATGCCAATACTACGAGATAAGCAGCTAGGAATAGCATCTACGAATATCATGTCTCAGATGAATAGGTGTATAGGTAATTTACAACCTCGAGGCTAGAAGCCGTAATAGCTATTATACAGTTTCTTCTAATAACCCGTGTCGACCCATACTCCAGAAATAATTATCCGCTCTTGATAACCCACATCAAACTCCTCGCAATGCTTCATAATTATTGTAGATCTATAACTGCAGAATGTACAGACACACGCTTTGGGAGACCATCCCATGCCGCTAAAAGTAGATAAATATACCGTGATAAAAACAATTTGCAGATGCATTGCTGCTGTGTGTAAACCCGTCGTGAATACCGGTAGCCTTTGTCTAGTGTACCGCAGCGGTGGGTTGTCTTCGAAAAGACCACCACTTTCTCCGTTGACGCTTTTCTTTCGGTTTCTTGCGTAATTTCCCCGTATTCAGCGTAAGTTCGGACGACCCCTTACTCCCCTTGCAGGTCCCCACGTCAGCCATATGGCTTGCTCGATCGAGTTCAGAAGCAGTGGCACCGGGAGCAGTTGAATTCGACTTGGTATGCTGTGATGAATCGATCGACAACCTGGACTTACCGTTGCCGCTGCTCGATGGCCTAGGTTTGGACAGCCTACGTGCTCTCTTTTGCGGGGACGGAGTCGAAGATACTATTGCATCTTGCTCCTTAACATCATTTACCGTCATATAGACAGGAGCTTTGCCTTTGTTCACTGAAAGGGCCTGTGGCGTTTTCTCACGGGGACCGCTGGTAGTTGTCTTTTTGCTAATATTCCGTTCTAAGCCGGAACCTTCTTCTGTAGAGGATGGCGCAGGTGGAGGGGCCACGATGCAAGGCGGTCGAGGTGGTGCAATAGCGGGACCGATAGATGTGATGGATGGGCCAAAGGAGGGTTCGTTAAAGCTACTCGCCGGAGGAGTGCTCTTATTAGCTCTCTCGGCAACGGTGGAGGCTGACTGGATGGCCACCTCTGTACCAGGTATGTTCTTATTTTCCTGCTTATTTAGTTGACTCTCAATCCGCTGGTTCGATGTATGAGATGCTGAAAAATAGGCACTTTTGGTCGGGGGCGGATAGTACCGATCACTCTTCACAGGTGACCCGACGGTTGTTTGAGAGATGGTGAAAGGCGTTTGATACGATTTCTCGCTAAACGAGAGACTTTTCTGAGAAAGGCTTGGCTGATAGCTAGAAGTGTGCGAAAGGTGGTCGATGACCTTGTTGTTTATCCTCGGTTCATCATTAGGGGTACTTGGTATTGCCGACGTTTCTTCAAGAGGCACAGCTGTTTAACGATTAGAGAGAACGTACGTATACTGTGGCATAGGGTTCCTACCTTTGCCCGATGTAATGCTGGACTGTCCAGAAGGTAATCTTGGAACTGGTGGTAAAGATAAAGGGGATCGTATGTATTCCGGTTCTTTCCCCTTGCCGCTTCTCCCGCTCCTTGCGCTTCTTAAGCTTTCCGGGCGAGTCGAGTTGTCGGGACCTTTTTGAGAGCCAGGTAGCTGCGGGGGGTAATACGTGAGCTTAGGCCTGTCGTCTGCGCTGTAGGGTTTGTAGTTTTTAGGGAGAGGAAAGATAGGGGTCTTATAGATGGATAGCGAGTCTCGAACCCGTGGCATGCCGGCCGCCTTACATTCCATTCTTGCCATAGCGATGTTTCGTTTGTTCAGCTCGATTACCCTGGCTTTGTCTGCTTCTCTCGCGCTTGCGGGGGCTACTAATAACATATCGCTAGCAGCATGCGTAACTACGTGCTTGTAAGGCACCTTGACAGGTTCCTCCTTCGCCTTCTCTATCACTTTCTCTTCATTCTTCGATTTTTTCTCTTTAGCTTGTACGCGACGTCGCTTCAATTTTGAAAATAGCGACATGGCTAATCTGAGTTGTCTCAGGACTGTCGGATTGGAGTAACGTATATGTAGCCCCCAGATTCGCAAACGTAGATCGGGTTATATCAACATTGGCATCGGCTATCGTCTTACTAGCAGGACCTTAGACCACACGATTTGACGACGGCCGTCATCTAGAGTAGTAGTCAGAAAATGCTATAGATAATATGATAATTTCGTAGCGAGTGTTAGGAATCATAGGAAGAATAAGGCCTAAGATTGTTTGGTCACACATAAAATAGGTTTAAGAAGAATAAGTCTAGTAAAGAGAGTCAGAGGGAAAGAGTGTAAATAATAGAGAATAAAACGCCGGAAGCTACGACGGCGATGGGTACAATCCGTATAAACTTCCTATAATATAAAAGATAATATGATAGATAAGAGCTTGCCCTAGAAACCCGAAGAGATCGAAACTACTTTATGTGAGCACACTCAAAGTTAAAGCCGAGGAAAATGCGTTTAAAGAGCAAGATAAATATTTATCGCCACTCCAACGAGACAGCGCCTATTTGCTTATCATGTGAGGTCGCATCGACAAGATTTCCATGTGCGGCGAAAGATACCTTAGGTGCAGTAGGTATGCATAGGCGACCCTAGAATTCGTATTTCGGCCAGCGCCTCGGGGGAATTATACTGCAAGCGTTCAGAAGTAGGCATCTATTGGCTTTATTGGCTTTCTTATACTATATGATTTATAACTCCACTCATCTGAGACCATGCAGTCGCTTTAAGCATGACGATATAAATCCAGACTCGTGGGTTCGCAAAATACCTCCAGTGTTCCATTGGCACATTGGCACATTGGCAAACATATTCGCGTATTCATCAGCTCCCACCCGGTATTACTACTGATCATAGTCAAGTAGCAAGACTATAGCCGATAATGATGGGATTGGAGCTTATAAGGGCCAATTCTCAAAAGCCAAGTGAATCTGAAGTTATCACTTTAAGAGTTGAATATTAAAGAACTAAGGTGTTGAACGGGAGTGGGGTGTAAGTACCTTAGATAAAGCACCACATGCATTAGGTACCTAACCTTATGTACCTGTCTAGCCCATCAGATCAAATAATGTTGGTTAGGCACTCTAACCCCACAGTCACAGATATTACATGTACTATAAAAATACTTATCTCCATGTACCTACCTTGGCTATTATGTAGGTATTGCTATAAGTAAATATCATGTACTTCGGAATAAGTTATTGTGAGTTGAGCTTAAAAGAGTGTTCCGCAAGTTGTATGGATTTAAGTATTAATAATTATAACTACTTTAATATTTATACCTTGATTATAAAGATCTTAAGTAATATAGTTTTTAAGCAAGCAATTTAGGTAAATACTTGGTAAACTAGATGAGTACGTTAAGCAAAGTCGGATGTATCTCATATCTAGGTAAGTAGAGATTGTACATGCTTAAACTACTTATACCCAACTAGACAACGGCTCAAGCCTTAAAGGATCTAGTTCTCGGAGGGTTTAATATTGTGTGACAAGACGTGGCACATATTGAAAGACTCATTCGACCAACGTTCCCTAAAGAACATGAGAATACTTGCAAATTCAGTTTATTATGACATTATGCCAAATTAATGTTTACACCATTAAGAACAAAAAGGACCTGACTCCTTCCAGCCGGGATAGTTGATTCTATACCATTTATAAGTGCAAGTATCGCAACTACTTATACCATTTCCTTCAACTTCCGAAATTCTAGCTTTGGGGAAGATCAGCAGCATTTCTTTATAAAAGAATGTTGTACAACGTCAAATGCGGATGTTTAGATAATAAGACTAACCAAATGCGATGCCTCCCTATCATTGCGGACAATTCGATAGTACCCCTTTGTGCATAAAGAATATTCAAAGCAGCTCCAAACCTCGGGTCACTTCATTTGACAACATGCTTCTGTTGTTGTTAGTATTTGGGAACTTCTCAACATCCTATATTAGCATCTAAGTTCCCCTTGTAGCATTATAAATATCTCTAGGGAACACTAGCAAGATGGAACAGCCACCTCCACTTAGTAAGACAACGTAAGTTAACCTTTTACTATTACAATTGGATATGGGCTAATATAACATTAGACATATAATCAACTATAACCCGCCGGCTAGTTCGAGATTTTTGCTAGCAGACGGTTCACGTTGGAAAGCATCTGCAGGAGTAGGGAGAAGAGGCCCACCGCAAGCTGCGAATCGCTATAACCTGCTCTTGTACCTTAAGAGCATAAGCGAAGATCAGGATGTTTTGCCTCTTATTCGAAATGCCTTTGCAGGTAGACAAAACCTTGGGGTAGACTACGTACTATCAAACGCTGGGTTATCAGAAATCAAGCTACAAGGAAATGACAACGCCGCTGCTCTTATAGCTGAATGGGACGCCATTATTGAGCTGGCGAGGGGGGTCTGGGAAAACCCAAACAATCTCGAAGACTGGGTAACACATATGTTCTACGAGCACTTTCGAGGACGTATTCTAAGAGACGACGCGACTAAAGCACAGACACTGAGCCGCGTTTTGGGGTGGGGTGACAAGTGGGCTGAAGTTCGTTACAGATACTTAAATCATTATCTGCGTGACGACCCAGACCACTGGATGAGAGCAGAGCAGAGGGGATTTAGAGAGGCCGGAGACCATGCTAACGAGATAGTTCACACATCCTCAATGCAGGACGACTGTCTACTAGCTGAATCAAAGTGGTTTGTACCTGCACACAGGGCATTGTTTTTTGATGTTTACCGCCTGGGTGTTAGGGAGGGCCGGCGATTGGGTACGTAAATTCACGACCGTCTTCGTATCCCGACTTAGTTCTAATGTTGATATCTAGTTTATCTTGCAAACTGGGCCAATCTCGCAGGAGCCCTTAGAGAGGTATTCAGATGGGCAATCGACTTTATTAATCGGTATATTCATTGGCGGGAAGCGTTGATGCGGGCGGAAACTAGAGATCACTTAAACGAACTACGCCGCAATAGTCACTTATCAAACCAAGCAAGACAACAACAGAGAGTTGCGTTCGCAAATGCCATGAAAGCAAGCATAAGGGGTCCAGACGAGGCGTATAGCAGATTTTTAGACGTATTACGCGTCTTAATGATGGAGGGAAGGGACAGCATGAAATTCCAACGAACTTCGTGGCATGAGTTTTTAACATTAATTGATATGGTAACACATCAACTTCGCACCTGTCGTCTGAATCGACCAAACAACAACCGGAACTGGGATTTACGACAGAATTGGCCTAAGCATTCATCCTATGATAATTACCCGCTGAGACCCAAAGGTCCAGACAATAGGCTTCTATTCTAATATAGACGGAGAGGTTATAATAGCATTAGTTTCTAGTTTGTTGTAATATAAATTTAGTTGAACTTGACAAGGTGAGGTAATATGGCGCACTACTATATCGAATGAGGACGTCTATATTGAACGTCTTTGAATGGTTCTAAATTTAGAAATTTGAGTATTGCGTATGTCTTAGGCAAAGCGTCACTAAGATAGGATAATTGGGATTATGCGTTGAATAATCGCGTATGAATATTGACGTCGATCAAATTAACCACGCTGGGCGACAAAAAAATATGGAGGGCTTCGGGATTTAAAGAGTTAGTTGAAAGCACCTATGAGGATGTGAAGAGGTAAAGAGTATACACCTGTTTCGATATGTGTGGCGCAATTAAGTCATTATATCTTATCTAATCCGCGCTATATTCTATCAATAGGTAGCTCGCTAAGCGCCCCTCTGCCAAGATATTTAGGTATTTAGGTACCCAATTTCCCAATATACCCCCTGCTATTGCATTACGCACGGACCACAAGCCATGTATTCAAGAAGCAGCAGTCCGAAAGCTCCAAAAAATCCCGACTTTAAAAACAATAGCAGCAGTACCGTTACCGCAGGTCGTATTCCTGATACCTTCATGTAACAAGCATGTATTAGGTACGTTGGGAACTTGGGATTATTGATAATATTCTGCTTTTCTATATTTTTGTCTGGTTATTGTTTTGACTTGACGATGATTATAATCTGATTATAATTTCTATAACTTCCATTGTCGCAATCCTCGTCTTGTTTCTCTCGCGCCTCACCCCAAAAAAAAAATACGTCACAGTCCGATCTAAAGCACGTTCCCCCCCAAAGAAAAAGAGGTCCTCCCCACCCTAGGCGAAACCAATCTAGACCCTGTCGCACGGGGAGGATAATCCTAACCTGGCTGCCTTGTCTACACTAGGTAGCCCGACGCTTTCTCGACATTCACATCTCACGTCGCCTCACATCGTCTCAAACCATATTCATCATCCACCGTCTACCCGTCCACTGTTCACCCATCCACCCATCCAACCCATCCAACCCACCACGAGCCACAAGGCCCCATCTTTACTTGTCCCTAATCAATCACCCGTTACGCCTTGCTTTCATTCTCGGCCCGCGCGTGCCCTTTTTTTATTTTAATTTGATAGTCCTATCTTCACCTTGCCACCTCCGAATATAGATTTGTCGCGTGCGCGCCCGTCAATTAGCGCGCCTATCTTGAGGAAAAAGTGGCAGCGCTCACTCTCCTCAGCCAGACCGATACCGAATTATCCCTTCAACAACATTTAGATCTTGCACCAGATCTTCTGCAGTATAATCGTCTGGCTGTCGACGTCGAACCTGACGTACCGTTGACGATGGCGGCACAGCCTGTGCCTCATCCGTCGACGGATAAGAAACGAGTGAAGGTCTATGAGTTGCGCAATAATGACTGGTTCGATCGGGGTACAGGGTTCTGCACTGCTGCTCTCAACATTGTAAGCGTCTATCGACCCACGACGCGCTTTGCGCGAACCTTACTGTTTTGTCGCATCGGCTCCCTTCCCTGCCTCCTGTATTCTATCATTGCTAACCTAGACATGGTCATTGCCTCTAGTCCGAAGATGGTCAGCAAAGGGATCCACGAGTAATTGTCGAATCTGAAGACCAACCGGATCGCGTATTGCTCGAGACGAGAATTTGTAAGGAAGATGGCTTCCACAAACAACAGGGTACGCCAATGGCTTAATATAAAACTTGCTACAAAGCGCATGATTATTAACAATTGTCTCTTTAGAAACTTTGATTGTTTGGACCGAACCTACCAATGGCGTCGATATGGCTCTCAGCTTTCAGGAAGCTGAAGGTTGTGCCATGATATGGTATGGCTAACTGCATGCACCTGCTTCCGATATATCCATGAAGGAAAATAGTGACTAAACATGTTGTAGGAAGTTCATTAATAGTATCCAGCAGCAATATCAGTCTGTGAATGCGCCAGGTAAATATACATATTGATTCGCCTCTATGCACTGATAGACCGCTAATCTGGTCTCACGTAGACGATAGCCTGTCTGATGATCTCGCTATGGACAGCCTAAACCCGATTTCTCTCCCTCCGGCTTCGATGGCAAACCTCGCCGAAATAGAATCGCAAATGCGTGGACTCAGTGGAACGGTAAATGGCCGCGATGCTCTTACCAAGTATGTCCTGGCGGAAGATTATATCGGCAAGCTGATCCCCCTGGTTTCCGATGCGGAGGACCTCGAAAGCCTCAACGATTTACATCGCCTTTGCAATATTATGAAGATTATCATTCTTCTTAACGATACTAGCATTATAGAGCACGCGGTATCAGACGAAAGTGTAATTGGCGTTGTCGGCGCGTTGGAATATGACCCGGATTTCCCGAGCCACAAGGCCAATCATCGACAATGGCTGGAAGGAGAGGGCCGCTTCAAGGAGGTTGTGCAAATTGAGGACATCCAGATACTAAAGAAGATACACCAAACGTACCGGCTTCAGTATTTAAAGGATGTCGTGCTAGCGCGTATTCTGGATGACAATACCTTCTCAGTATTGAACTCGCTCATCTTCTTCAATCAGGTCGATATCGTACAGCATCTCCAGTCTAATGCGGCCTTCCTCGCCGAGTTATTCAATATATTCAAGTCCCCTCAAACCGACCCCAGACGAAAGAAGGAGGCAGTGCTATTCATACAGCAATGTTGCGCCATTGCTAAAAATTTGCAGCCGCCAGCCCGCCAGACTCTGTATAACAACTTTCTCGCTAATGGCCTTCTTCAAGTCATTAACTTTGGCCTGCGACACGGCGATGTAGCAGTGCGAGTTGGTGCGACTGATATCCTAGTGTCTATGATTGACCACGACCCGCAGATGATAAGAGCTATGATCTATAGGCAGCTTCAAGAGAAACAGCCACCCTTGACGGACTCGCTTATCGACTTGCTCTTGGTCGAAGTTGATTTGGGTGTTAAGTCGCAGATATCCGACGCTTTAAAGGTACTACTTGACCAAGGTCCGCCAGTACAACAGGAGGCATTTACGAAGGCCAATGGCGAGTATGGAGTTCGAGCCGCATCCAGAATACCACCAAGCGCAGATCCGCAGCAGGATAACTTCCTTAACACATTCTACGATAGGTCGGCCTCGAGATTATTCCAACCCCTAATAAACCTAGAGGGTCGAACAAACATGGAGTTTTCAGTTCAGCAGGCCTCTATCTTCACATATCTTATCGAGATTCTCTGTTTCTTCATCCGTCAACATCAACACCGTAGTAAATTCTTTGTCTTGAATAACGACATCGTTTCCCGCATCAGCCAACTTCTCAGTTGCCCGGAGAAATTCCTAAAGCTTGGTAAGTTTCTTAGATATCAGGTATTTGTTTTGGAGATGCTAACTCTCTTTTAGTTGCTATCCGGTTCCTTCGACAGCTAATTGGCCTACAAGACGAATTCTACGTGAAACATGTGTCTGAGAAGAAGGTTATCGGACCAGTTCTCGATGTCCTTATTGAAACGATGCCAAGAGACAATTTGCTTAGTTCCGCATGCTTAGAATTCTTCGAGTTCGTCAGGAAAGAAAATGTCAAGGACTTAGTCAAGCATATTGTTGAGAACTATCGAGACAAGGTTCAGAGGCTTACCTATTTGGATCTCTTTAGGACCTTGATTACGCGATATGACCAGACTGGAGGATTCAGTGCTAATATGGACTACTTCATAGAAGTGGAGGACGAGCCAAGAAGGCGGGCAAACATAATTAATCCTAAGACCGGAGCGTTAATGGAACATATTGCTATGGACCAGGCCGAGGAAGAGTATTGGAACACGTCTGATGATGAAGAGGACTTGCAGGCGAAGCCAGGAAATCGAACGTGTACGAATGGGGAATCAAACGCAAAACCCTTGGTTGATTATGCCTCCGACGAGGAGGGCGATGAGAACTTGGATGCCGGGGCGCTCTCGGCTGACGAGGACAGACAAGATGATGGGCCTAAGAAAACAGATGAAAATTCTGGAGATGTTGCGCCGCCACTAGAACGCTTGTCCGAGAAACGCCGACGCGAAGAAGACGAGGAAGATGACCTGAGTAAGATGGTGCAACACAAACGTCGAAATAGCTCGGCCGCTAGTTCCAGCACGTCGGGCGTATCCGGAGTTCTTCGCAAGAAGAGGAGTATCTCCGGTGCCAGGGATGCGGGAAACGCACCAAGGAAGATCGCTATCAGTCTCTCTCCGAACCTAAAGGGCGGCGGCGGACAGGGCCAAGGTCAATCGGACGACGAGGTATGACAAGGTCAATAATCTACTATTTTCTTCTCAGGACCCTATTTACGTACTAGCATGGTTTGGTTTCGGTACGTCAGTGATGACAGGAAAGGCGGCCGGCGTTTAGCGAGAGGGATCTTTTCGACCCTGTGTCTAATAGGGATAGAGCCTAGATACTAGGAGCAAAGGAGATGAGAGTCTGTCCAAGAACAAGGACAGAACTTGGTGGTTCGAAGGTCCTACAGAAGCCGGGATTGGCTCTGTCTCGAAAGTTCTGTGGCGGAAAGTGTACGTTGTGGTCTCCGATAACTACAGGCCTGGAGAATGTCATGTCACTGTATTACTATTATGAGCCACCCCGGTGAAATAGCCCCGGCGTCTGTTGGTACGCGGAGCGGGCGGAGACTGAAAACAGGGGGTAGCACAAATTAAAACAATGATTACAAAAATAGGCATGTAATTCGCACCTCTAAAACCTAGCTACTATAGTCTGGCTACTCAAATCACTGGATGTGATCCTGTACAATTCTCTTAGGAGAGAATACCGTTAATTATTGCGCCGCGTTTACTTCATAATCCAGGCTTTGTTTGATTTATAGTTTAGAGCCCGCCTCTTCATCGGGCGAGGAGATTTCTATGACGAGTTTACCAAATTGCTTCCCATGTCTTATATCCTCGAATAGGTCATCGAGGGCCTTTAAGTTGTCGAGTCCTTTGACTACACGGCTCACAACAGGTCGTATCTGGTGCTTCCGCACGAATTCCACCATGTCCCGGAACTCGGCGCGCGACCCCATCGTCGTGCCCCGGAGATCGATGTTTTTCATCACGGCCTGCATCAGCCAGTCCATCTTAGGCCCGACCGTCATCCCGTAGATCGATATCACACCCCCCGCTTTTAGCAGTCGCACCGTCTTGGACACGATATCCCCTCCCGCACCGTCGACGACCAAATCCAAGTACGGCCGCGACGCCGGGAGTTGTGCCGCCAGCTGCTTCTCCCAGCCGGCTTCCTTGTACGAAAACCCACCCTTAGCCCCGAGAGCGCGGGCCCGTTCTAGTTTCGTCGCGTCGCCCGACGTCACGTAGACGTTGCAGCCGAGCGCGGTGGCAAACTGCAGCGTGCACAACGCCACGCCGCCGCCGATGCCCGTGACGAGGATGTTCCGGCCCGCGACGTTTCCGACGTCGCCGCCGAACCCCTTCGTCACGAGCGCGCGCCACGCCGTCAGCCCGACGAGCGGGAACGCGGCGGCTTCGGCGGGCGAGAGGTGCGGCGGCGCGAGCTCGACTTCGGCCGCCGGCACGAGCACGTAGTCTTGCCCCGTGCCGGCCGTGTACAGCGTCGTGCCACCTATGACGCTGAATTTACTCGGGTCCTCGGGGCCTGCGGCGGAATCGGCCCACCCGCGGGATGGGGTTAGTACGACCTTTTTCCCGAGGAGGAGCGAGGATTGCGGGCCCGGCCCGGATTCGACTACGGTGCCGAATCCGTCGGCTAGGAGCGGGTTTTTGAAGGAGATGCCCGGGTATAGGTGTTGCCGGATGAAGAAGTCGCGGTGGTTGAGGGCCGCGGTGTGGATCCGGACTAGGACCTCGTTGGGGCCGGGTTTGGGCTTGGGGACTTGGACGATTTGGAGGCTGGGAGGGGTGTTAGTTTGGGGTGAGGGAGAGGGATGGGATGGAAAAGGAGAGGGGGGGCTTACGCGTAGTAGACTTGGCCGGGCTTGCCGTCGACCTTTTTGATGATGAGAGCTTGTGGCATTTTGGGCGGGATTTTGTTAATGGTTGGCTATGCGATTACGATGGTGGTTAGATACTATTATAGGTAATACAAATCAAATAAATCGAGGTATGTATGTTACATCGATGTAAGGGGCGACATTAGAAGTTGCGCCCTCTATAAGTATTTGAGTAAGTATTTGAGGTTAATGATATGTACCTACTAATGCCTACATATATATAATGTGTGTAGGTAAGCTATAACATCAATGTAAGGAGGTCTATAAAGCTATGTTAAGTAACAATGTATCTAAAAGGGTTAAGAGCTGCTGTATTCTACGGCTCTAATTTGTCAGCTCTGGAACGTCATTGGGCTAATCTTTCCCCGCGGGGTGCTATAAAACCTCGGTACTGCTAGCCTACCTAGGTAGGTATAAATGAACACCCGCAATTCTATACATATGCGTGTATAGTCGAAGCTACGTAGGTAAGCTACGTAATTCTCGTGGGGTAAAATAAGGTTATTTTAGATAAGTAGGTAGGTAGGTACATATATACTTAGTAAGTGCTTTCGATATGTAGGAGCTCATGTTGCCTTCCATCTCTACCTTCCTAAGTTAGGTTACTTAGACCAAGGGAGTGCGCCTGCTGGGTATATCGAGATATTCGAAACTGGAAGGAAAGGGCGACTCCGAAGTAGTAAGTAGGTAGAAATTACCTTAGATACTTAGGTTCATATGAAACTTGCCATCTTCTCAATGAGATTCGACTTCGTTCTTGTAAATAAAACAAAGACATCATCGCTAATATCCCAAAATTCGCATTCGGCTCGAGGACCGAAAACGGTCATGGCTCCTTGAACCCTGTGGCTGATATTCATTTCTTCAAGCCTAGCCATGGCAGTGATCGTCAATACCCAATACCGTGGCATTGTTCTATTTCGTTGCCAAGTCTTCTCAACGTTCTATTTCTAGAAATAGGCGAGACGTGGCGTCCGTAACTAGGTACTCTACATAGTCGGGCTTTGCTATCTTAATGCGACCGAGGCGAGCACGTGTATCCTGCAATATCAACCACGGTTCCGAGTCTTTGGGTTCGTTAGTTCGACTCCAAAGGTTGCATAATACCGACGGTCGACAGTCTAAGAGTTAGCAAGCCAAGCTTGGCGAAATCCTACCCAGCTCTCATGCAAAGCTCTCATGCAAAGCTATGAACATATCCGTGGAGACGGTAGACATATGTTATAGATAAGTTAGGCGAGGAGGAGTAATTAACGAACCCACGACCTGGGAACCTGGGATCCGTAATTCGGTCTAAAGTTAAAGGCCCATAATTCAGAGCCGATATCTCCACTCACTTCGGCGAGGCGCACGGACAAGATCCATGCGAGATCCCCGATACCCTTAACTCCTAGTGATCGCCGTCTACTACAATACATACGCAAATACCCTAGAGGTATATACTCATCAGCCTTAAGCTAAATTCCGGGTCCTCGTGCTAAAATCTTAGCGTTTCACAATAACGTTCTCGAAACATGGGTCAAATAATTCGAGGAGGATTTCGAAGTCGTGTAGAAGCTCCCCGCGTGCAACCATCCGTTCGTCCCCTTGCGCATAACGTGCCATCCTCAAGTCCAAAAGGGGGCATAGGACTACCGACTGACGGCATCTAGGAAGGTAATTATCCAGTCAGAACGTGCAGAGGGAAATAGGAGGCCAATATGACACCAATATAGCATAGAGTTATATGTCGATATGGTATAGATGCTGCTACACTAGCGTCGCCGACCGTTGAAGTCGATATGGGACTTGTGCGGCGGGAGGACATGGATAAGGGAAATAAGGGAGAGTTCCCTAGGTCACCATGTGCTTGGGTTAGGTACCCATCTCTACATCCGTTGCGGGTCCTTTCCCAGGATACTGGGATGTCTAGATTAAACGGAGAAGGGTCTTTGATGGAAACAAAGCTTCGAATGGACTAGAGTCGCCGACTCAACTATACAATATGACTCGAATATAATAACACGCTATCGAGCTTTTCAAGTTCGAATTCGCCACTGACGATTCTTCGCCCACCCTTTCCAACTATTCCTACTGTAGCAATTTATTCTGCATCAAAGACGCTATACGCCGACATCTGAGAATATGTCTAAACCTTTCGTATCTGGCATCGCCTTCGGTGCTGCTCTAACGGCAGCAGCGATTCACTCACCGGACACCATCGTCGAGCAAATGACCTTTCAGAACTGGCACATGGTCGTCACATTCCTAACAGCTTCCGGTACCAGCACGTAAGACTATTTCTCCGTGATGAAAAATCGTGGTTACTTTCTCAAGGATGTGGTGCAAGAAATAACTAACCACTAGAATAGTCTCCTTGTTAACGCGCTACAACGGCTAGGTTATCTCCGCTTGAACCCGCGAGACTATTCGACAATCGGCATATTTGGCGCTCTCGATGGAAACATAATAGGGGGGTTGATTCTGGGTGCTGGCTTGGCCATCTCTGGTTCTTGCCCAGGGACCGTCTTTGCGCAAGTAGGGGCCGGTGTCCGCTCTGGTCTCTATACGCTCAGCGGAGGAATACTTGGTGGCATAATCTGGTCGGGTTTTCTGCGGCCGGCTCTTCACAATCGGGCGAAGTCAAGTACAGAGTCATCGGATGATAAAAGCCACCACCATTTAACTCTAGACAAGTGGACAGGTACAAGCCACCTGGGCGCAGTTGCTGCGGTTGAGGCCTTGTTTGTGAGTGCTGTTGCAACGATAATCTATCTTGCTTCCCCCGAATCCGGCGGATTGGTGGATCCAGTCACAGGTGGTATATTGATTGCGGGCGCTCAAACAGTTTCTATCGTGACACGGAAGTCTCTTCTAGGAACTTCAAGCTCCTTCGAGGAAGTCGGCGACTATTTTTGGTGGGCAGTAGGGCAAAGAGACAGGCCGAAGTCGCACAGCACTATTGCACTCACTGCAGGTATGATCACAGGGGCACTAGCTGTTTCTCTGGCATCACCAACAGCGCGTGTGACACCCGACATCACTATCGAGCCCATTAGAGCAATTCTTGGTGGCGTGCTCCTCGCAGTAGGATCGAGGATGGCAGGCGGCTGCACGTCCGGTCATGGGATTTCTGGCATATCGCTTCTCTCGATCTCAAGCTTTGTTACTGTGGCTGCGATGTTTGCCGGAGGAGCAAGCGTCGCCGTGATCATGGGATAATCCAACCATTCAAAAGCCGTGTTCTTCCATAATGGTCATATTCCTTTGCGGACGGATCTTCCCATCTCGGAATAGGCTATCCGATAGGTTAGGAGCCTTCGTTGCACGCATAGATAATAGTGATTGCTTCGCGTTGTAGTTTCGTCTACTACGCTCCTACTTATCGGTAATAACCAGGTAGCCGGTCCAGTTCACGTATCCCCGAAAGGTGAACGAGTTAATCTATCGAGGCTAGTATAGTTCATCCAGAAGGAGGGCAAGGGGATTAGCCCTACTACAACCAGTACCTACTTAATAAAGCCCCGGATCTAGAGAGGAACGGCGTATGCGCGTTGAATATCCGTCTTACTTAGTAAGGAATCATGAAAATACATACCGAAAGAGATCAGCGATACTCACAAAACGGTCGGACCAAAGGCGGGATATCACGAGTGTGGTTGGCATGTGAAGTAAGTAGTCGGGCGATAATATTCAGCCCGGGAAAGCCGGGTCGGCGACCGAATATATTTATAAGCCATAGGCTTCGATTTTGGGTACCCATTTTGTCTCTGTGTCGCCGTGCGACGTCGGACTCCGGCATTACCGCTAATGGAGGAGATGCTGCGAAGTAGTATCGCACGGATGGAGGAGCGGGGGATAGTAAGCGTATATAGTAATGTCTCGGCCATACCCGGCGAACCATCCCCCCTTTTTATTAAGAGAAAGCCTCATTTGGTATAATACCTCCGCACTTTTCTTATATATATTGGATACACATGGGCAGACACTGCCTCCCGCGTGTTACACTACGTTTGGGATATATGCGACGTATCGCGCTCCATCATGGTCTTGATACCTAGGTACCTAAGTAGTTAAAGTACTGCATACTGCATGCTTGGAGTGTTATACATAGTACCTCGGCGATTTGAGATGCATAGGTACACACACAACACATACGTACATAAGGTATTTATATAGCCTATTAACCATATAACTACTATACTATCTATCTATATCGCCGCACGTGTCCGAAACACTAATTCGTTCACCTACTCACTTCACTAGTTCCTCTGCTCGCCGACAACCATCATAACAGAGAATAATAAAGATATATCGCCGGGGGATTTGCCATGCGACATACTTAACGAACATACGTATGTACTTCCTACTCCCGACTGACCGCTACTTCGACGCTCTGCATGTCATACCAATACCAAGGATATAGTTTATTCCTTCAACCATCCATGAGCTCGGCAAACTTGTCAGCTGTCAGTATATGTACCTGACGTAGGCAAGCAGACGAGTAAGTAAATAGGTACCTAGGTAGGTAGTTACTTGCTTGCGCTCCCATCTCTTCCGACCACTACCATGTACATCTACGCCATCGAATTCGTAGAAAATAGGTGCGCCGGCGAAAGGAAGAACCTGTAACTATGTCAAGTAAGTTATCTCGCCGAAAATAGCTCTATCTATACGCCTGCTTCACGTACCTAGGTAGGTTAAGCGTGTGCGGTATATCTACACACTAACTACCTTAGGTAGGTAACTGACCTTTAGGAATCCGATGACCCCCTTTCTTGCTTTATCCCCCCTTGATATAGACCGGAAGAAGGGGGGGGAAAAAAAAGTCGTAGCAGCTTCGATCCTGTGATGTACTCTGTATGCGGGATTACCGATGATCTACATGCTGACAGGAATATATAGCTAAGGTACATACGTAACTGTAGCTTGGCTGCATATGGTCTGTGTAGAAGTGTAGGTTGTAAAGGCATCGCCGTCTGTGAATAAAGCGTCTCTAAAAGGGTCATCGTAATATGGCAGCAGCATGTATGAGTACGAGCCTCACTAAACTCTCCCACCCATCTTCCCCAAGTGTACCTAAGGTATCTACAGGTAGGTTGGTAGTAGCAAGTACTAAGCTCAATTCAAACACGGCACAAATATAAAAAAGTCACAGCCGGAGAATTCAACAAGTTTGCAATAATGCATGCGTACTGTACAATTCAATTACGTGAATAATCTAAAAGCGAATATCTAGCTATCTAGACAGGCTATCGGGTTGTCTCAACAAGAGGATACCGTAATATGCTAGAGTAGGTTTCTTCCTTCCAGGAATGCCATGTGCCCATCGTCGTAGATTGCGTAGATGGCAAGTTGGGAGATCGTCTTTTCATCTTCAGAGAGCGGTATGGCGAACCCTGAACAGACTGGTCGGCATTATAATTCTGAACTGAGTTTGATGAAAAGGGGTTAGACTAGATTGCCTTGTCGATGTAGACAATAGGGTAGTGGGTGTATTGTCAGTTTTTTGTCATAAGAGAAAGGAAAGCGATCCGATGCCCATCGAATGTCATCTGATGGTACAAATAGCAAGTGAGCTTGACCTTTTAAGAGGCAAATATGATTTCCTACGAATTAGTAAAGCGTGGTGGGCGTAAGGTTATTAACATCGTACTCAACACAGGTAATTGTTAGGAAGTTTAGTAGTTTAATTCTCCACCACCTCCACCTGCGACGTGGTCGAGATCTTCGTAGCTCTTGAGGCTACGGCCTTGGACGGCTTCACGAGGACCGACGGCTGCTCCACCTGCGGCACCATCACCCCAGCGGCCGGCGCCACCTCTACCGCGGCCTGCACCCTGCCCATCCTGACCCCAACGTCCCTGTTGTTGACGCCTATCATACGGGCCGGTGCGGTTCTGAAATCGGCCGGAATTGGCACCACCACGACGAATAGGGCCAGCACCACGTTCCTCGCCTCCTGCAGCCCATCCGGGAGCTTGGACATTGTGACCACCTGTGAAGAGCGGAGGCATTCCGGGAATGCTGGTGAAGCCGGGGAACTGCGGAACCATATTGTTCATGGCGAAGTTCTGGAGATTAAATCCGCGGGGAGTACCCTGTTGAGTTTGGCCATTGGAGGGCGGGAAATGGCCATTGCTATTGGCATCAGTTCTCGAAGGCGCAATGTGAGCAGGATCAAGAACATATGCGTTGATAAGGTCAAACTAAATCCATGGTCAGTTGCGGCTCCCTTATCATCGAGCAGTATTGAAATTGAATTACCTCTTGCTTCATAGTCTCTAGCCAATCAGCGTGGCGCTTCTCCACGTGCTTCTTCCAAAAGTGATCCTCCTTGAAGAGCTTCGTGCACTCAGGAACCTTACATCTCCATTTGTGCTCGTCTTCTTGCTTAACGAACTTGGAGAGTTCGTCATTGAGGGCATCCTCGGTAGGTTTACCGCCAAGTTTACGAATGTCTACTGACTCAGGCTCGAGCATTTGCATAATCTTGTCCTCGAACGTCTTAACCCACTTATACGCGCGTTCAAGCTGCTGCTCGGATTTAGAAGATGCGTTACGGAATTTGCGGTCAGGCTCAGGCGCCTCGCCTTCTTCCTCTTCTTCCTTCGATTCCTTAGGTTTCTTAGAAGGAAATGCTTCTCCACTAGCACTAGCCCGTGCAACATTCTTAGCAGCGGATGAGAGTGTGCTTCGAGGTCGACGAAGATGGCCACCGGGACACTTTCGGGTCAGCTCGTGAATAGAGTCGCTCTCAAAAACACAAAAGAAGCAGAAGTTGAAGACTCGACGAAGATACTCGATCATAAGATCGAGCTGCTTCTTCTTTACCAGAATATCTTCGTCGTCAACTTCATCGTCTATGGCACCCTCTTCGTCAGATTCGCCCATTTCACCTTCTTCACCATCATCCATTGCCTCATCGAAGTCAAGATTATGATCCTTCTTAACCCTCTTTGTTGTTGGCGATGATATAGCCGGTTGTAAGCTTCCAGCGCTGCGTAAAGTTTCTACTCTTTCTTCAATCTTAAGTGTGGCATTGAAATCTGAACCGAAATCCTCCTCGAACTTATTGACGAGTCGCTGAGCAAGGCCGAGATCTTTCTCGATTCTTTCAGGAGCAGAGAAGAGATCCCATAACGCCTTCTTGCGAGGATTGCTGGGGGGGTTGTGAACACCAACGTGACACACAAAGTCACCACGAACCTCGTCCTTGACAGTCTTACCGTTAATAGCCTCAAGGGCCTTGTCGGCTGTACTAGTAGCTACGGGTGATTCAACCTTCATCTCGTCTTCCTCTTCGTCTTTCGGATCCGCACGCTCAATAGGTGCTGCCGTCTCGGATGAAGGATGTAGCATTACCCAGCCCATGCGGTGATACCTTTTGCTGGGATTAGGATCGCTGAGCGATAACCATTTGAAACCACCCTCCTCCTCTCCAAGATTCTCCTTGCAGAAAGTTTCTAGATTTTGGCGGCTAACGTGAGGAGCAATCGTCTTGATTAAAAGAGTAGGCTGATACAAGTTTTCGTCCCGGAGATCGCTGCCATTTGCAGGAACTAGATCACCGACTCCTAAAACTTCGTTGGCCGCCGTCGCTTCACCCTCTTCCTTTTCCACAACTCCACCGGCCCCGTTGCTTTCACTCTTGGGTATCCCTTCCAGAGAAAACTCGTCGAACGTGCCGGACTCTAAGTCCTGCTCCCATTGACTGTACGCACCACGACGAAATTCGTTTATCTGCTTGCGTAAGGGATCTCGGACTTCGGGGACGTAACGCTCGCGAAACCACTGCTCCTTCTTGTGTTCAGCGACGAAAGCTCTGGCCATTTTGGCTTGGAGTTCCTCTTTATATGCGTCGTAGGCGGCCTGGATTCTAGCCTTCTCTTTATCACGATCTTCTTGCGTGTCTCTACGAGGTCGTTCAGGGTCGCGTCTCCGACCGGTTCGGGCGCGCTCCTTCTCCTCTTTGATCTTTTCATTGGCTCGCCACCATTCGCCAAAGTAAGAGAATCCAACTTGGAAAGGCAATCTGACAGGGTCTGTCAACGGGTTTACAGTTGGTTGAGGAGGCTGAGGGCCTCCTGGGCCGGGAACATAACGGTCAATATTTGCCGGAGGTGAATTGATGCGTCGTCTGTCATCTCGGTCACGGGGCCCAGGGTGGTCATCTCGACCACGCCCTCTAGGCTCGTAGCGGTCAACTGGCGGGGGGGAGCGTGATCGATTTCGTCGTGGGCGGTCATGGCCTATTATAGTTAGTCCTAAGCTAAAGCTATATAAATTGAATAAAACGCCATTTGAAACAGTATGTAGAACGAAGACATAGTATAATTCAACTAGCATATAATGTAGTACGAATAATAAAAAATTTAGCAAATGATCATAAACGCACCAGGTGAACGACCACGGTAGAAGTTGTCGCGAGCTTCATCTTTGACGCGGTCATCACGGCCACCCCAACCGCGATCAGGGGGAGAGCGACCAGAAGCGTCGCGATACGAGTACGAATCCATCTTGTCTTGTCTGCTCACTATGACACAATTGGCATTGGCACTTCTTGGTTTAGGGATTCTCGGTTTCGCGTTATATTAAAGGGGTTCTTGGTGTCCTTTAACAATGTGACGGCGACGGCGACGATGTAGAAGCTGGTTTTCTATATGCGATGATTGTCGGATGTTATGTGATACCGATTACTTGTATTTGAAATTGGACCTGTTCCCTATTGTTTGACGAGGCGATTGCCGTTAGAGAAACCATCTTGATAATGTTTGGGGTGAGCAATGAGAAGAATAAAAGGTATTGGTCTAGTAAGATCAAGAGAGATAATGTTTATCGGCAAGCCAAATTGAGAAGCTGAGCATGGGCGGGAGCATGAGCTCTGCAATAAGCAAACCGAAAATGGGGAAGCAAGGAAGACATAAAAAGTTTGTTCACGGCTTTTGGAGGGTGGACATGGAAAGCGGAATGATGGTTAGAGGAAGATGAGCTTCGGTCAAGGTGTACAGGCTTCTAAAGGGGGAAGAGATCGTGAGGAAAATGGGGGGGATAACAATGGGAGTGCTATAAAAGGCCATCTGATAAGAAGGAAGTAGTGAGAAAAAAGGATTGACGAACTATAAATGACGATGGCGGAGGATTCCTGAGGGCGCGATGTCCCAAGCTGGATGTCCGCTGATTGTTTGTAGAGGGAAGAGAAGTTGTTGGAGGTTTGGACGATCGACGGGACCAACCAAAACTATCCGGCGGACCAACCAAACTAACAACTGGCGGATGTGGCTAATCCCCGATGGAATGGGTAGAGAATGTCGACAAAGAAAGCGCGTCAGACAGGTATTAGTCAGCATTTGTGGCGCGCTGCACGTGTCGAGTAAAGTTGCAACTAAAGGGTGATAGAAGTGCTGTTGAATGCAATGAATAGTGGGTCGAGTTGTGTGACCGATGATACCTGTAACGGCGAACTAGGAGTATGTGCGATGAACCTAAATTACGGCACCTTCCTGCCATCGTTAGCTCTCCGTACTAGATACTTGTATATAACCTGCATATGTAATCATGTTTACCTCCCAGCTTAGTTTGCGACTTCCGCCAATATATGCATTTGCCGTGGTAACAAATCTGGGGAACAAACAACAACCTGAGAAACTAGCTCGCATACCATGGTTGTTGCCGTATTAGAAACTTTAGCGTCGATACCAATTCACAGATATCAACCAGCATTCAGAAGCTTTGCATTAGCTCTAGGCCTACTTAAGGATGAAGCCACTTTAATCTTGAACAGGTAGGGATGTAGCCGACGTAAAGATATCCTACGTCATTACAACTTTGAGGCTTAAGCCATTTATTAATACGACGAATAAACCTTAGTGCACATATCTTAGAATTTTAATTAGATACACCAAGTTGAAGATAGACACGCAAGGAACGAGTAGTCTCTTAATACCTACAATATTCTAGTATAGTATAGTATACGAACCTGGTACTTTGCTCAAGATGACGACGTACATTCCTCGTCTCAACGCAATACCATATGATATATTCGCGAACCCGGCGGCCTCGATACTACTACCTATTGCGCTAGGCACTACGGTAGGCTTTAGCTCTCGACGTGCGTGCTTTCTACTCCCAAATATCAGGTTACCCGGACATGCGCCGCTAACAGGACCACACATAGCAAAACAAACCCAGGCCACGTATGTTGCCATGAAGCAGCCGCCGTTGCGACCTCCGCCACAGGTGTTTGGTCCTGTCTGGACGGTACTCTACGGGTTGATGGGCTACGCAGCTCACCGCGTCGTGACAAGGTATCCATCTCCTTTCGCCTCGACAGACGAGGTGCGCGTACTATATTCCGCGCAACTCGGCTTGAACTTGTTGTGGATGCCTCTCTTCTTCGGGCTACGAAAACCGGTTCTTGCGTTAGCCGATATTGTATCACTGGTCGGCCTGAACGGCTACCTGACATATCTGTACTTCTCAGTTGACAGCACGGCGGGCTGGTGTCAACTGCCATACATGGCATGGTTAGGCTTTGCGACGTACCTAACAGCGGGCGTTGGATACTTGAACAATTGGGATATCTCGGAGGCCACATTAGCGAAGAGGGTATAAGTGAAGACTAGGCACGCTTTATTTGCTTTAGGCCAATCCTCGTGAGACGTGTTTTGGATCTTGTAACTAGACTCATGCTCACGTAGAAACATCCTTACTCGCTGTCGTATGTGAGATATACGAGGCACCGCTCAATAGATCTATGACAATCAACTATGAAGAATGACGCCTAAACGCCAGTGCCCCTAATGTTCGCCCTCTCTATACCTTCTCTACCATACGTCGGTATATATCGGTATATCGCCAAAATGACATTTGAGGCATCATTCACATCGGTAGATACCGTTTTAGGCCGTCAAAAACGATAAAGATAAATGCTGAGCTGGGTGCTGATCGCAGAACTGTAATACCGCATCCACGATATAGTCCGCGCAGTCCGTGTTGATTCCACAAAGCCTTCCCTTCTTGCCAAAACGTTCTAGGCCGAGTCGAACCGCCAACTGGTGCAGTCTGCATACGAGACTTGACGGTGTCGGCGGGAAAGAACAAGAAATTATAGGACATACCGGCAGAGGCGCCAGCAACAGCTTGTTGCCATAACGGCAATGCCTCTGTAGCCAAGGCATCCTTCTCCGCTTGCGACGTAGCAGATCGCTCATTGAGGAGATAGAACATTTTTGTTGTAGTCTCCTTGGAACCAAACCAGGCTGAGCAGCCACCGGATTCTCGGAGAAATGTACCCATTTGGCCATGCCAGAAGCCCTTTATGCCCTCATGTTTATATACGTCTCGGATGACCGACATGATACGGGGGGGCTTCGGCGCTGCCCCATTTGTACTAGTCGTTGTGGGCACTTGAATCTTGCATTTTACAAGTTCAATGGGTGTGAGGACGAAAGAGGTGAACGCTCCCGAAAAAGCGCCAGTAAACCATAGTGCCGAAAGCGGAAGTACCCGATCGCGCGAAAAGTATCCCGACGCGTACACCGCTTCGCGCCCTATGCGCTCGAAGAAGAAGAGACTACTCGTCTCAGCCGCGGCTCCGAAAAGCGGCGCACTTATTCCACGATATAGCCCTAGAAAGCCATCGGCTTTGATAGACTGCCGAAAGCAATCGAGCGGACCAGTATAACGAAGAGGGAGATGGTCTGGTTGAGACTGCAACCTAACCTTGACTGTGTCGAAAGGATATTCGATGTATTTGCCTACAATGCCAGCGGTCTACTATTGTTAGAGCGCTGTAGAAACTGGATACGTAGGTATTGATTAGGAATTAACTCACAGATCCATAAACAATATCTTGTACGGCTTCTAATACAGCCGACCTTCCTTGGATAGAAGTCTGCGAGGGTTTCGCCGCCATTGTCTCTACTTCTGTGCTTGCCATATTTCCAGCGTGGAGATCCAAAGAGTGGAGAGGCGCGATATTAAACGCTTAGCTGGAAATCCCAGGTCAGCCTTAGAACCACGAAGGGTAGCTGATTGCTAGAAACAGGACAGTCACGAATGATAGAAGCAGATGGGAGCGACGAAACCCAGGCCGAGTTACTGCTAGAACATATCGATACTATCACGAGCGGACGTGGTGAAGTGGAGCTAGTTCTGAGGTCGGCAGCGTTTTTTCTTTTATAGATGCGACGGACAAGAGACACCGCTTGTCACTAAGTGCTAAGTGGGTGCAAATGCCATTATTAAAGTAGCGCCTATCGGGCTATCTCGGCGACTAGGTGAGAGAAATAAAAGACGAGAGGGTTTTTAAAAAGTGGGTGAAAACAAATTCAACTGCCTAATTGAAAGTCATTATGTACAAGAAGTTGGAGGTTCCGAGAAGTCTTCGCTCGGTGAAAGTGCGTTAGAACAAGGTAGTATGCAATAGGTAGCATGCAAGGTAGGCAGTTGTATAAAAGGTTCTACCTCTACATAGTATGTAGGGTTTATCACCTTTTCTTTCTTGAAAAATACGACAAATCGGTTTGGAGGCCCGGCCAGAAGTCTTGCGTATCTGAGCTTGGTACGTAAAGCCACGTGCGAGTAGAAAAAAGGTTGCACGGTCTTACATACTTACCTAAGCTATAGTGGCTAATATTGCTATACATAAATATGGTGGTAAACTA
The DNA here is from genome assembly GCA_902805455.1 of Daldinia concentrica. Taxonomy (NCBI): domain Eukaryota; kingdom Fungi; phylum Ascomycota; class Sordariomycetes; order Xylariales; family Hypoxylaceae; genus Daldinia; species Daldinia concentrica. Next base: position 1,119,021 of record CADCSW010000006.1, read on the forward strand.
ACTAGATTTAGTGGATGGGCTACCTTACTATGCGACCTTTAGCTTGACGTATGCCTTATATAGTGGCCTTTGTATTTACTACTTCTCTTACTCAGATTCGACTCAACCTAACCTCAATTACCTACATAAGTAGATTATATAATTAGGATATAAGGACATACTCAATTATCATGAACTACGTACTCGTTTGCTGAGGGTGTATTTTGACAGGGTGTCCAATAACAGCGATAAGTTGTAGACGTAGTGTCGACAGTGCGCCAGTCAAGAATCAGACCTCCAGCTAACTAGCTATCCCTTATAAGGATGACCAAGTCTGAAATAGCTACCGTACGTACACAATTATACCTCGTCGTAATCGTATTGCATTCAAAATGATAATATATCAGGGAAGAGTGGCCTTTTATACATCGCTATCAACGGCAGTCACAGTCACTCCGTTAAGATGTGTCACGCATGAGACTATGTCAAGCCAGGTTTATCACGTGGTAGAGCAAGAAGCAGAGAAACGACGTCGCTATTCCGCGAGGAACTATAAGCTAGCTACGAGAGCCTACAACTATCATGCTGACAGTGTTCTTTGCTATAGATGCTCCATCTAGAATCCTGACACATCCACCAGCCCCACGCTTCATGTAGTATACGGGAGACGGACGAGGAATGAGCATCGAGGATCGAGATCGGGGAACTGGATGAATGTCAGTAAGGTTTTTCCCATGTCTGTCGTTATGTGTTCGAGGTCAGGGATTGCTTATCTTGAAGGCACTTCAGAAGTCTAGGATTTGGGGTTGTCTTAGTTCACCCGAAGGTGGTAAGCTCCAGCATCGCGTCAAGATGCAATCCCAGCGCTGGAGAGGCACCGGCTGTTTTGTTCAGACCAGATGCCCACCTCGTACCAAGAGGCTATGAGACTTCGTGTCTCAATCACGCCGAGTTCCTACGTCTAGGACGATCTTGGGAATCGGTTTTTTTCACCGCGAGACACTAACAGTGGAAGTATCCTAAGGATTCTGTCCACATTCTCGCGGCCATCAGCAGAGGCATCGTGTATGACAGGCACGATGACGGTAGCAACAGCTGCGGCAACACCACGCTGACGATCGTGGGTCCCCCTGTGATGTTCCTCTGCGAATCTCTTCAACTCACCAAGGAGCTGGATGATCACCTGAGAATCCTCGTGCGCAGTAACACGGGATTTATTCAGGGCGTCCAAGATCTCCTTGTGATCAGAGGGCAGAGGGGACTTTGGAATTTCAAGCCCCAGAGCTTCCGAAGATGGCTTGCTCTTACGAGTAAACCATTTGCCCAACGAAGTAAAGGAAAAAAGAAACGTTAAGAGCCCGGTTATGACAGTCCAGGCAAAAGTGACGATTTCAATATAGCCCGCCATAGCTAGAACGTTGCAGGTAGTCAGAAATTGAGGTTGCTAGTATCTTCGATTTGGTAGGAAAAGAAAGAGAAAAAGGAGAGAGGAGAGAGAAGAGTGGAAGAGGACATAAGAGACGGATGGGCTTCACATTCTAGGCTTCTGGTGTTCCTTCTCCATCATTGAGATATCTAGATGGAAACTGCGACCACTTCGATGTAGCATATCGTAGAGGGTAACGGCCCATGCCATCATATTTTGGAAACTACCCCTCGATGTCAAACAAACTAATGAACTTGGATTCCAATATTTCCTACTCTCACCTTCTCCCAATTTCACGTTCATCCCTTCCCCTAAGCCCGAAAAGCCGGAGATCCCATCCCAATCATATCAACATAGACCACTCAACTAGGCATCAAGTTAGACGAATGTTCGCGCCCCCGGTATATCTTCATGACGGTATGTTATTACATCTCAAAGGAAACTGAATAACTATTCAAGAGTTAAGTATATACCGCCTAGTCATTAGCTACATAGATAATGATGAGCAAGTTTTAACTACATGTATCCATCAATGAAGATCCAAGGCAAGCTGTTTTATAATGTACCTTCCCTATTTTCTAACTAACCTAGGAGTAAGTGTATTAGCAATTTGGAGACCACTTGCCTGGTACTCTGCTTGGGTTTGTTCATTCTGTTACACACTATAACCTTAATAGCATAAATTTACTCTTTCTTTCTTTCCTCAACTTAGATACAGCTAATACTAGATGCAAGTGATGTAAGTCATTTCTGACTAAGGTAATCACTACTAGCATCCATACAGAAAGCAGTAACCAGGGTGAATAAGTTTGTCATTGAAGTACCTATTATTCCAACAATATCGATTCTAGAGTAGGCATCGCTGAGCTATACACGGGTTACAACTCCCATGTTAGACTGCTATCGTGGTAATTTAGGAATAGTGATAGGTGTGGTGTACTAAATTAGTTTATGAGGTAGTATACTGTTTCTAGACTACCTACTAGACATGATCTATTTAATTCGCTAAGTTACAGTGACCTGTACATTAATACCATACATGCTACCTAGTAGTATTTCAATGGCTAAATGTGTGTGCAAATGAGTCTCAAACCGCCTCTATCCACCGACGCTTTACGTCACCACAAAGTCCCTTTCGACCTTTTCGACCTTCTTTTTTGAGTAGATAGAAGTCCGCAACGGTGTTCGCCATCATCTGCCATTTCGGATCAGGAGGGAACGAACAAGTGCCCAGATCATGGTATGTTATAAACGTAATAACCAAGCCGCTCATAGAATCGTTCCACGAAATTAAAATGTCCCAGTCAGTCTCGCAAAATTCGCAAGATCCCGTACTCTGGTAAGCAGAGTTCTCGGATAGTTTTGTATGAATTTGAGGGAAGTCTGCATCTATGACATTGCAGTATAAGAATACGCTGATGCCATCACAGTTGCAATGATGGCACATATTAGTAAATGTATTAGTGATAAAGTCCCGTAAGGCCGCAATATCAACTCGTCCTGTCTCTAGTTTGTTTAAATAAAATGTTTTCATGCATGATAAAAAAAGCTCTTCGCCAACCCACTTGGCTATCCGCGAACGTTTGTTATACGTTTCGCACTGCCGTCGCATGAATCGAACCGGACGTTTACGTGTCTCTACCTCGCAAGATAGAAATGACAGGGGAACGCCATGTCCATGACCAAACAGTCGGTAGTTTCGAACAAGTCGGATTCGTTCGTAAGTTATTATTCTCCAGTTTTCTCCCCAAGTCATTGGTGAGAAATATAAGGATTGACCATCTGCTGGCCTTTCGTGGGTTGGATTAAAGGATATCCAGCCGTTGTGGTCGAAGGGTAATAGTTTGTTTAAAAAGGGGGTATATATTAGCCCTAGAACCTCCTTTTCTAGCCTTATTAGAAGTATCTCTTTCATTTTCGAGTCGAGTTGTATTGGGTTTCTATATAATATAGAAAACATAGCTTTGCAAGTTAAAGCAAAGCATACCACATCGACATTTGGAAGATGTTCGGAGATAAGATAGATTATCTCGATAGGAAGGTTCATTAAGTATGAGATATCTTTTTGAGGTTGAATCGTATCATTTTTTCGGAAAAGGTGAAGAAATAAAAACGAAAAGCAGCAATGCTTTCTTAATAAACTGTGAATCTTGTTGCGCATTATCACGGTTCTTATTGTTGGCATTCTAGGAGAGGACTTTTGCTATTGTGTAAAGAAGGAAAGGGAAAATCACCTAACTACATGCACAAAACTATTTATAAATCGCTGTTCTTTCATTAAGGTTTTGCAATGCCTCAATAATCAACACGGTTCGCGATGCTATGAACTGAATTTCCCCTTCAGCTATAATATTTAAAGTAAAAAAAAAGGGTGAGCTACCCCGAAATATGTGTTGGCATTGTCGCGCAGCAAAAGCTTGTTCGGGTTTGAATTAAATTAAACACCATCTTTTGTTAGTGCGGGGGAGGGGCTGGCAGATGGCAAAAGGCCTCCTTCCCAACAGACTCTATTACTAGCGCAGCTGTCACCAACTGTACATAAGGTTGAAGTGCAAGTTGAAATTGTACCATTTTTGTATTTTTCCCTAGTTCCAAGCCTACCAGGTAAATTAATGAAGCACAAGAAAAATACCTTAGGTTAGGTACTTTTATACCTACATCACGTGTATAAATAAATCTCACCATGGCAAAAGACAAGAAATCCAAGTCGGACTCTAAAAAGGCAAAGCTTGCCGAGAAGAAACAGAAGCAGGAAAAGAAAGCTCAGAAGAAGGAAAAGGTTAAGGCTTCAAAGGTCGAAGGGAGTGATGCCGAAGATGTCGATCTAGATGCGGTCCTTGCCGAATATAAGAAGGCTCAAGAGGAGTTTGTCAAGGTCACAGAGACCGTCTCTGAATCCCCTCCTAAGCCCCGATCGTCCTCAACCTTCCTAGCATCCCCTTCAAATAGCAACCAGCTGTTATTATTTGGCGGAGAAACTTGGAATGGGGCCCTCGCGAGTTTCTTCAATGATCTCAATATCTACTATACAGATAGAGATGAATGGCATTGCGTGACTTCACCAAATGCGCCCCTTCCACGATCTGGACATGCCTGGTGTAGAGGAGGAAACCAAAAAGATTCGGTTTTCTTATTTGGTGGCGAGTTTAGCAGGTCCGTCGTATAATACCTCTGTCGCGTCTTACGCAAGTGTTATTTAACTATTGTTGTTGCTTGTAAGATCCTATACTAACGTTGTACTACATATAGCCCCAAACAAGGTACATTTTATCATTACAATGATTTCTGGCGACTAGAGCCCAGCACTCGGGAATGGACACGTATAGAAACGAAAGGCAAGACGCCTCCAGCAAGGAGCGGGCACCGTATGACTTACTATAAGAATTACATCATCCTCTTCGGTGGTACGTAAGACATGTCGTGGGTTTAATATCGGGTTTGAATAAATGTGCTAACATCAGGTCAGGCTTTCAAGATACTTCTAATCAGACGAAGTATCTAAGTGATCTTTGGCTCTATGACACCCAGGCCAGTAATTTATTTTCGTAGCTCTTGTAGCAAGATTAGTACTAATATTTTGATACAGAACTTCGTCTGGCATAACCCTACGCTTCCATCAGCACAGCTCAAACCAGACGCTAGGTCATCCTTTACTCTTCTCCCTCATGAACAAGGCGCCGTATTGTTTGGAGGTTACTCTAGAGTAAAGACAACTGTATCGGCAAATAAGTCAGCTAAGGGCGCATCGCAGGGGCAAAGAAACATTCTTAAGCCCTTGATACACGAGGATTGCTTCTTCTTGCGAATAACCCAACCTCCTGCAGATTCTCCGCCGAATACGCCGCCGGCTGTAAGGTGGGAGAAGCGGAAGAAGCCTGCAAATACGCCTGCTCCGTCACGGGCCGGAGCAACTATGGCTTACCACAAGGGACGTGGTATTCTTTTTGGTGGTGTTCATGATGTTGAGCAGAGCGAAGAGGGTATGGAAAGCGAGTTCTTTAACCATCTCTACGCATGGAACGTAGAACGAAACAGATTCTTTCCGTTGACACTACGCAAATCAAAGGTTCAGAAGAAAGCTTCTTCATCGGAGCAGAGAGTTGGAAGGCGTGGCAGGGCTCAAGCAAATGAAGAGGAATTATTAAAGCAGCTTGCTGCTTTACAGGCTGGGTCGTCCGTAGAAGATGCAGACGATATTGATATCGATCTAAAAGCTGGACAGGAACCAGAAGAACCGGAAAAGCCAACACGAGAGATGCCGATATCCATGGATCTTCCACACCCACGATTTAATTCTCAATTAGCAGTGCAGGATGATGTACTGTACATCTATGGTGGTACCTATGAGGCGAAAGACCGTGAGTTTACGTTTGACGATTTGTACGCTATCGATCTCGGTAAGATGGATGGCTGCAAGCAGATCTTTAGGAGAGAAGACGATACATGGGTTGTAAGAATTTCCATTTTCTTATTCTTAGTAACTTCAATTTGGTCTCTTTGGTCTAACACGAGTATCGCAGGGCTCCGACGAGGAGGATGAAGACGATGAAGACGAAGAGGATGATGAAGATGAAGATGAAGATGAGGAGGACGATATTGAAATATCTGACGAAGCACCTGAAGCGCTTATGTCGCTAAGTAAACGCAAGAAGAAGCAAATAGACGAGGTGTCGATAGCCGATACAGCATCTACTGCAGGATCTTCAATATGGGACAACGAGTCAGAAGCGGACACGGTTGCAACTACAGTTGACGACGGATTACCACATCCACGGGTATGTTTCTCCATAAAATCCCCTTTCGTAGCAAACAACTAACTTCGTATAGCCCTTCGAGTCTAGAAGGGATTTCTTCGTCCGGACTTCGAACGAGTGGCAAGAAGTGCTTATGACGAGTCTGAGATGGAAGGGCATCCAGCCTGAAACTCTTACAGTCAAGGAGATTAAGACTAAGGCATTTGAGCTCAGCGAAGAAAAGTGGTGGGACTGCCGCGAGGAGATTACTGCCCTCGAAGACGAACAAGAAGCTGCTGGTATTGGTGAGGTTGTGTCACTAGCTGATAAAGGCGATTCAGGGGCTGGCGGTGCTGGTCGAAGAAGATAATGTTCTTTGATTCACCCCGAGGGAAGAGAACGATGTCGTACATATATGTCAGTACATAAAGAACAAACGGGCAAGAAATAGTACATACATGTTTATATAGGTAGTCATCAGCTCATATTTGAGCTATACGCGAGCATCCGATAGCGTCAATAAGAATCGAACCTAAACTCATCTAGTAGTAACTAACTACGTATACGAACTACATGAGACTTTCTAGTAATTCTAAGCATTTTTATTAAGTTAACTCTTCAAGTAACTGACCTGAATAGGTAAAAATTTGAATCGAGGCTCGGGAGGGCTGCAGGTGAAGTGTTAGGATAAGAGCCTCATGGCTTCTAATGCTAGGGGTAAATTATCGGTGATGATAGTGGGGCTTATAGGGTGTTCTGCCTGTAACGCCGATAAGATGTACCCTATAACCGCCAAAACCTAAGAACCGCCACATCGCTTCCCGTCACGAGGCAAGGAAGGAATAACCGATTTACCTGGTTACTTGATTACTTCTATTCTCGTCGTCAGAAGTTCTTCGTCAAACTAGTCTACTTCAATCTATTCATTGCTCTGGAAGAGCCGTAGAAGTAGAACTCTCGTCATTAATGGTAAATAACGTTCCTCTTTTGGGGCACTGTTTTGAGAGATAACGCCACCTTCGTATCGTCTCACTTACAGTACGCGTCAAAGAATCATTAAAGGCTCTACTATCAAATCCCACCTATTATTTGAACCGCTTTCTCGTACATCACGATGCCTCTTGGATTCGAGCGAATCAATGTAAGAAAATCACAGCCAAATGACCATATCGTCTTCATCAAACCCCTAGAAGGCCCCGACAAAGAGATCGCGCAGCAGTTTTTAGAACGGATCGCAGCACAATGTTGTAAGTATTAACTTAAACTAGCCTTGGCTGCACATATCACCTCAAATTGAAATCGATTTCGTTTGCTGATAATTAGTAGTACCAATCATGAAAGAACATCATATCTCAGTTGTGTCTCTGGAAGAGTATGAACCAAACCGAGAGTTTGTTGGCCGTAACTTCAACGCAGGAGAAGTTATACAGCTAGTGTTGAAGTCACTTTCTACCAGACAATGGCTACCCTTCAACTATGTCCAGATGGTGATGATGCACGAGTATGTATTTGTTCAAAAGCTTATCTACGTTTAATGCTAACAATGTCTTCGACAAGGCTAGCTCATTGCAAACAAATGAATCACTCTAAGGCATTTTGGGCCGTCAGAAATAGCTATGCAGATCAAATGAGAGTCTTGTGGTCGCGCAAATACACTGGTGAGGGATTATGGGGAAAAGGTACTCTGCTAGAAACCGGAGAGTTCGAGAAGAATACGGTATTGTCAGACAAAGATCTGCCGGAGCATTTGTGCGGCGGAACCTATCGTTCAAGGAGCAGAAAGCGAAAACAAAAGAAGCAGTTATCTTATCAAGAACGAAAAGAGCGCCGAATTTTGAAAAAGTTTGGTGCGAACGGAGTCGCTCTCGGCGAAGATGAAGTTATTAAATCTGAGCTAGAGAAGGGAAAGAAGACTCAAGGCAAGCCCCGTGTGGCAGGAAGTAAACGAGGTCGGGAACTTAGAGCGGCGGCCGCCCTGGCGCGGTTCGACCAGCAGAAGAAGGTTGAAGAAACGAAAGATGAGCACGATAGTGATGTCAAGAAAGAAGAAGGTAGCGAATCGGAGACGGCTAGCGATAGCGAGGACGAAGCTAGTATGGATATCAACGGTCGACGACTTGTTGATAATAAGGGCCATAATTTGGTCAAAGTATGCGAGGACGAAGACGCCAGAGACGAAGATGTACAGAACGAACTTAAGGAGCTTTTCCAATCCACCATTAAAGTGAAGCCCGAGAAGCACGAAGTGGTAGCACCGATCAGAACTATACCCCAAGCAACGGGATCAACGAAACGACGTGTTAGCGAGAAGAAGTCGAGTAGGAGTATCAAGAGTTCGCCGTCAGAAGAGGCAAGCAGCGCTACTATCTCCATTAGTAGTATCTCTAGTTCGGCTATGGGCACTTGTCCTATGTGCTCGTTCGATAGTGGTTCAGGAGCTACTACATGTGGTGTCTGTTCTCACGTTTTAGATTCTAGCAAGGTACCGAATTCGTGGAAATGCAAGAGTTCGTCTTGTCGGGACAGCTTGTATTTGAATGCCGGGGACTCCGGAATGTGTGGTGTTTGTGGCGGACGAAAAGGAGTGTAACCAACATACACACCGAATTCAATTAGAGGCACTTTTGCCTTTCGTTACAAGTTGAGCGTTTCCTTCAATAGGGAATCTTCGTCATTGGTTGGTTACCATGTATTTAAGTTCTTAATAAGGCGATGTACGTAATTCAGCCTTCGATCTTTTTAATCCTTCCCGGTCTGCCCTCATCTAACGTTGTTTTTAATAGCTACCGTAGGATCTTACGGCACGGAAATGCTTAACTTGAGTCAATCCATGGTAACGTGGTGATGAATGGCTCCCAATCTCTACATAGTACATAGCTGGCAGCATGAGTTCTAGAAGGGGGAAGAGTTGGAAGAGCTATCGGGAATTACAGGTTTCAGAAACATTGAAACAAACTTGGGTTGGTTGGATGGTTGGATGGTTGGATGGTTGGATGGTTGGATGGTGGCCCGACCCGGGTTGGGACGATGTCGCGATTTGCCAGTTACCCCTGTATCATCCCCGACGCCACCGTTTCATGTTGGCTCGATCCCACCGATGTCTTCAACGCTCGCATCTCTTCCGGTTCTCTCGAAGGTATGTGATCTCCAGCTCTTGTCTGTATGTGGCTGGAAGACAGAATCAAGACAGATCTCCCCCGGCCTTCCTAACGAGGTAGATTGATGGTAAATCCTCTTTCTTCGGACGAACTTGAATAAAATGATCGGACGGGATTTCCACATTCCGATATTGAGAGACCTGCCAGTCTGCTCGGGCCACATACAATATACGTGGGTATTAGTTATACGGAGTTAAATACATCTAACTAACCATATAATATCGCTAGTTAGTTATTAAGAGCTAACTAACGTGTAAGATTATGCGCTTTGCTACCTAGGTAGGTACCTAAGGCACATACAACCACTTCTATGTACGTAGGTAATTTGAAAACGGCCAAGCTGTTAGAGTCAGTACATATCGTCTAGTCCGCGGCCGAGCATTCCACCCCTTGCGTGCCGCCGCCTCCACCCCGGACGCCCTCGTCCCAAGGGGAGGCTCGTCACAGATTGATCGACGAGCGCACCACTTGGGAACCAAGCCGCCGGGGGTCAGGGTTCTCCGCCCTGGCCCCGACTAGGATTGCGCCTGGGCTGGGGATCCGGAAATAGTTATGGTGTCCGTGGTTCGTGGTCCCTTGTCTGCCTGTGCTCTCGGCCGTGCCTTGGTTAGGTCGTTCCCGTCTTCTGTCTGTCTCTCTTTTTTAAATTTTGAGCCTGGCCATTTCTCTACACGCTCTTTTCGTTAACTTCATTTCTGGTTTAAGCCTTACCTCAAACCGCCGTCGATCTATCTAAGTTTTCTTCTGCGGCTGGAAAAGTGCAGGTCACCGCCTCGTTTTTTTCATCTTCTCTTTTTCAACATTCCAGGCTTGACGTCTGTTTTCTTCATACGTTCCTTCGACTACTCAATTCACTCTTTTTCTTCTTCATCTTCTTCTTCAATTTCGTTCTTTTCTTTCTGAGCTAGACTCGAATTACCTTCTACCAGCCAAGATGCTTTCCACGACTCTTCTTCAGTCCCTTGTCCTGCTCGTCGCCGGCGCGAGTCTCTCGTCGGCAAGCCCTGTTTGGCCGCACTACTCGATCGACGGCGAGCACCTCGAAGTCCTTCACATGAGAGCCTCAACATCAGTGAATCCAGCGGCCGTATCAGGTGTGGAGTGCACTGACCGAAATAAGTAAGTTTTCATAGACTATAACTATACCCTTCCAGCTACGTGTGTAGCATGTAAGGACTCCGACTAATCGCCAACATAGGAACATCGTGTTCCACGATCAAAACGTAGCAGAACTTGCTATTTGTGGAGGCATCGCAGGATCTATCCAGAAGTGCGGCGGCGCACCTAAGACCACGACTGGCCGATCTGGTAGTGCTGAGTTCAAACTGAGCGCGGCGACATCCGGTGCTACGATCAACATCTCCAAGGGCCGATGGGAGCAATGCATACGCGCAGCCAGGGCCGTCTGCCCAACAGGTAGCATGAAGGGCACGTGTGCGGGCGGTGCATCAAGCGGCAACGTGGACTTCACGCTCGACTCGCCGTTGTAAAGGAGTGGACAGCCAATTAGTCCGCAATGTACAAAAATGCTCTGAATCACTCGCATTATGAAGGACACGGAGGTGGACCAAAAAAGAGCCATGCTTTTCTTTTGTAGAGATCCGGCGGGAGGCGTACGTGTATGGGGTCTCGGATACCCTGGCGGACATCGGGACTCGGGGCGTTTGGCAGGTTCGGCGCGCATATCCCTTTCTATCGTCCAAGCGGCGCCATCGTGGATATCGCTGCCGCGTTGGTTAGGTAGACGTGTACAAAAGATCTATACTCACATAACCTTCACCTCCAGCTGAACTGGGGAGTTGATGGCAACAAATGAATATTGTATATATCCTTCAACCAACGAAACTCGCTTAAATGTTGATGTTGCTTGTATTGTGACTGGGTATCTTTCTAACTGATCGTTCTGCGCCTTGTTCTCAGATATATAACAGAATAATAGAGAACTAACCCCCTTTTATAACCGGACGCCTGGAGTCTTCCGCTAACCCATAAAACACAAATATCACTACCTATCGTAAATTTCCCAACAGCTCAAACTTCTTCCCACTCAAGCCATCGCACCCCAATCTCTGTACCTATAGCTAAAGCTCCCCGCTCGAATCATACTACACTAAATACCTAGGTAGGTAGGTAGGTAAACGTCGTTGTACATATAGGCACCCAAATCACAACCCATACCGCGAAACGCACTCCTCGCGATGCGTCTCCAGACACTCCAGCGCACACACCCGCACTCCGCACCGCATGCACCGCACCCGTCCCCAATACCCACATACCTCGCAGAACACGCGCGCGGGATACTTCCTCCCGTCGTCGTCTGCGGCCCAGCGCCCGCGCGCCTCGGCGTAATTCAGCGGCGGCGCGGAGACCAGGGCCCGCAGCTCGGCTTCGGTGGGCAGCGCGGGCACGCGCGAGGCGAGCAGCGGGTCGCCGTCTTGGGGGTGCGAGGGCGGGTAGCCGGGGCGCGAGTAGGGCGTTAGGAGGGAGGGGGAGGAGGAGGATGGGTCTGTGGGCGCGTCTTGGGGCGCGTCGGACATCGGGATGTCTTCTTCTTGTTTTACGGCGGGTGGGGGCTTGGATATTGATGCTGAGCGGGATATGTTGGGCTTGGAGGACTTTTTGCTGATTTTTTGATGGTGCTTTTCTGCTGCTGCTGCACCACCCTTTTTCGAACTTCCTGCGTTCGAAGAAGACGCAGTGGCGGTAGCAGTGGCGGCAGTAGAAGTAGCGGCGCTTGGATTGGATTTCTCTTGTGCGAGGAGGGCTTCGAAGTCGTCGAGGTGGTTTGCGAATGTCTTCTGGGACTGCAGGATCTTGCGGACGTTGGGGGTGTGTTTCTTGACGGCCGACTTGCTGCTGTTGCTCTTCGCTATGATGGGTATGCTCACATCGCGGTGATAATTATCGCGGTCGAGGGCCTCGATCTCCCTGCGTAGTTTTGCTTCCTGGCGAGCGTCGGCATCGGCGTATAAGGCACTGGTGTTTGTCACTTGGTTGCGAGCAGCTCGTTTTCTATTTCCTGTTTGGAGCGATGCGGCGGCTGCTGTTAAGTGAGGGGCTGTGTCGGGCACGTAGGCCCAACCTGGGGCATTGGTAGTTTTGGTACTCGCAAGCTCTATCACGCCGAAGTTGTTCATCTTGACGATTTTTAGTTGAGGAAATGGGAGCTTTGCAGGTCCCTGCATCCTATGACGATCATCTTTTATCTAATTCTTTATCTATGGTGGGGCGTTTATTTAGTAAGCCATAGTCACGATTATGTAAATCATCAGACTTATTACCCCTGGATTTGACCCCTTTTCCATATTGAGTGCTACTTTCTAATATTGTTAAACAATCTCTTTTTTCTAGATCGAGGCTGACAGGCTTAATTCATTGACTATAAGAAGTGAAAGAAAATTGTTTTATATTAGACAACCTCGAAACTTTTACGTAGTTTCCGAAGATTACAATATCATTGAATCACATCAATTTTAACACTAATGGTGGTATCATTATCGGGACATTTTTCTAGTTTCAATTTGCTATGCTTATGACTACCTATAGACGGTGAGCTACTCATTTAAGCAGCATTTCTCACGTTATAAATACCATAACGCCTTCATTCTTCGTCTAGCTTTTCAGCTGCTGCCTCCCAGTCCTCTTCGACAGATTGCTCCTCGATCTTCTTCCTTGGTTCTTTCCTTAAAGCGATGAACCCACCTCTACGCGGCATGGCGGAAGCTGCCGGAGCGGTAGCTGGCTTTGGGCGGGTAGAGCGGCGCATAACCGAACTCCAACCCTCATTCCCTTTGCCCTGGGTATCTTTTTCGCTCCGTAATACATTCAAATGCTCATCCACATGACAGAGAGAAACGTCGCTGGCAAATCCCGAGCTTGTAACTTTGGCTAATAAACTAGGTTTGAGAGATGAAAGCGAAGATCCTAGAGTTTGTGGACTCGGCGCACCAGAGCCTTTGATCACAACTTCGTTGGAAGGTAGGAAACTTGTCTCGAACTTTACGTTTGGATAAGCAGCATACTCCCGCTGAAGTGCTGAATCAAGCTCCTCGATAGTCAATCCAAATTGCGGTGCCGACAAAAGTAGGGCGTTAAAAGGTTGTCTCGTCGAGATATCCTCACTAGCTAGTGCTGCTACTTTTGTAGGGAGGGCTTGTGCTGGGGACTTATTCTTTATGCATTGTGAAAGCGTTTTCATTGGCGCAGATACGAATCGCGGTGTTTTGAAGAGACAGACATGCCGATGAGGTTCTGGATCGGCACTTTCGCTGTCAAATCCGAAGTCTTCAGCAAGAGAATGAAGAAACGCTCGATGGGGGGACTTCATTGGCTTAAACCGGATGAACTTCTGCGTCGAGTCTACTGCGAAGATGCGAAATTCTCGTTCGTAAGTTTGTGCGAACTGCGGATCGTCCTTATAAAGCCTTATAGTCGTGTTAGAGTATGGTACATGATTATCCGTGTGAGTTAGTGGATCGATATTTAAGGCATTTGCTAAGAGAGCATTTCGCTGTAAGCGAAGACACTCTTCATCGCACTTAATCGTATCCCGCTGGGGCGATGAATTGCGCTTGGTTGCCTGACACCTGACTTCCTGCTTTCTACGTTGGCAATCGCAAGTGATAAATGTTCTCGCTTGACAGGGTTTGTCCTCCTTGCACGGGTATGGAGCATGGCACTGTTCGGCGTCCAAATGCCCACAACCCCGTTTCTTGCCGCAGGGCTGTTTACATCGAGACCCTGCGATATCAGCATCTTCACATTCACCTACGCGATGGCAGGTCTTCTCGCATGCGTGAGCGCCGCACTTGAGCTTCTTCCCGCAGGGCAAGCCGCAAAGTGGTTCTTCAAACCAGCAAGGCTGGTTTTTCAACGCCTTCTTGCCGCAGACGCATCGTTTCTCAACCAAGAACGGGCATTTAGGACACGGTTCTCTGTCGGGGTGGCAATTATGAGATACCTGGGGGTGACCGCACGAACGAGGCCTGGTACAGTCGAAGCGACATTCTGGCGCTTGTGTACCACAAGGTTGTGGTGGCTGGAGAATCGTTCGACCACAATTGCAGCTGATTTCCTCGAAAATAGCTTCGGGACACGAAGGACAAGGCCCCTTGTGGCACATTTGTTGACACTGGTGCTTTCCACATTTTAAGGCTCGTCCACAAGGGCGAGTACAGATGTGTTCTGCTTCCACCTCATTATTTGTCGGACCAGCGTTCCTGTTCTTCCGCCTAGCGGCTGCTCGTTCCATTGCCTTCTTTTCTCCGGAGCAGCAATGCTCGCCATGCTCATGTCTCCCACAATTGAGCTGAACCCGGCAAATCCTCATGCACTCAGGAGTTGCAATTGTTCCTTGGTGGCAGATCGAGGTCGCCTTCGTCCGACCACATCTGCAGCTAATATCCACTGCCTGTATACATGGCGCACAAGACCCAGTGTGGCAAGTATCTTGGCAAGAATGTCCACACGACAATGATTTGTTGCATATTTTTCCGCAATTAGGAATCGGATCTTCGCAACTCTCCCTTGGCTGATCTAGAATATCGACTAGTGGTGTTTTCCCGCACGGACAGTGAGTAATTGAATCAGGAGAGGACGGACAATGCTCGTCCATCTCATCTTGAGGATGACAGCTCCGTTTACAGCGGTGCTTTCGACAGTCAAACAATCTGTCACAGACAGAGTTGCAATCAAAAGTACCCCAGTACCAGTGATCAGGTAAATCTTCGCTCTTCACATCATCCCCGGTCTTGACCTGGCCGCGATTATAAGATTCTCGTCTGTCACCACGCTGGTCGCAAGGGATATTTTTGGATTCTTGGCCACAGTAACAGAGTGAGAATACAGGAATATCACAACTGCCACAGAGGCCGGAATGACATTCCCTTCGGCATTCATGCTCTCCGCAGGGAAGTAGATCCCCGCAGACCCCGTGGCAACCCCATCCATTAACATAATCCGTCTCGCCGCAGCGTTTTGTAGATGTAAGTTTACCGCAGAAACAGGATTGAGTCGGCCCCATGAGCTGGCAAGGCGGACAGGGTCCAGCATGACATTCGAGGGGACATGGGTGAGGACAAGTCGCTCTGGGCTTTGAGCATGTTTGACCGCAACTATGGGGACCAATCCCGGGAACCGATCGAGGATTGATCTCCTTGCCACACCAACAATGATAAGTAGTAGGCTCATCGGTTAAAGGGGAATTGCATCCCGGGCACCTCCAGTTGATCTGGTCCGAATTAATCGTTCGGTTGGAGAACCATTTCTTAACACAGGTCATATGCGTTACGGTCCAACATATAGAGCATGACCAGATCTTCGAGTTCCGCAGAACCTCGTTCGTGCAAATCACACATTCGTATTGTCCGTTATCGATATCCTCAGAAATACGCGTAGTAAGATCAGAGGCATTAGATTTCGAAGCTTTTCTGCCGGCGCTGTTCTTCACTTGAGGTTTTATGGCGGTACTGTTACTTCGGTCAGCTAATGGCTGACCGGGGATAAACTCGGTAACATTAGCATTTAAAGACGTCGAACTCGTAGCATCGGACTCCCCAGTACTGGTTGTCAGGTGACCGCCAAAGTTTCGTGGTCTGCTCACTGTCGCTCTCTGGGCATTTTCGCCACGTCCCCTCCTTGGACCCCTAGAGGCTCTCCGACCTCTATCACCTCGACTAGTAGCATTTGAGGGCACTGTGGCTGGAGAAGCGACGGAAGCTTCGAGATTTGCTAGTGACATCTCGTTCGTCTCAACGACTTGCAAACCACGTTGACCTCGATTGCCGCGACTTCCACGGCTCCCACGGCCCCCACGACTACCGGACGTTCTCCCTCCTCGAGGGCGATAGCCACGATTCCTCGATGTTGAATTTGACGGCAGTTCGGAAGATTGCGAGCTCTCCATGGTTGCTCCGTCCATAGTTGTTAGCTTCAAATGGGTTTATTAAAAGCTTAGGTACCTTAGATAAGTAGTCCAACGACTAAGGGGGTTGTGACTAGACTGCCTCGTAATGCGCTTTTTGAAATACAGCGACTTCGAAAAATGCGAAAATCAACGACTCGTTGATACAAACGTTTGTAAGCAGGGCTTAATGCAGTGCTGCGTGGCAAGATGTGAATTAAAGAGAGACGTTTGCAAAAGGAAAATAGGGAAGGATTTTGTGAGATTCGTGAGTTAATCAGTGATAAAACTCGGATATCAGTTCCAACGCTTCGTAAAGCCGTTTGTGGCGGATAGCTTAGCTTATATCCACCAAAAAACGAAATATGTGAGGCAACAATAGATATGTTAAAACACAATCCTTGTATAGGATTATGAGATCATTATGTGTAGTATGCAAGGCTATGAGTCAAAGTCGAGAAAGGATGGCTAAGTTCGGATTTAGTGGAGAGTTCGTAAGGGTCGAGGCTTTGCTAGACCTTACAACGAAAGATCGTACATAAGGTTGCTACCCGCTATCCATGCGGTGCCCGAGTACCCACTATTTCCGTCTAGCCGAGGTGAGCTTAGTGCTCGCAGTAGTGTACTACCAGGGATTAGGTAATGGCACGCCTCGATTGGAATGCCATTTTCAGTGTTCCAATCCGCTTCAACTTCAAAAACTTCCCTTCTGAATTTAGGTCCGCGGATTCCCATCAGGCATTACGACTTATCGATGTGTCGGAATATTGATTACTTGAACCATTCCTATTCACGTCTCGGGAAAGCGAGAAAATATATATTAATCTCTACGGTAAATCATCATTACAAGATCATCACGCTTACCTAATAAGTAACTGAAGGGCACCTCGCTTTAATTATCACCATTACCCCAAATGCCATCTTATTATGGCTGGTATAATGCGTTGGGCTATGAAAATAGAGTTAGGTTGACCTCTAGGCTTTATTAGATATTAAACTGATGTTAAGTAATTGATATATCCAGATTTTAGAGTCGATAGCCTGCCGAAGAGCTGAGAAGCTTTCGGCCCTATTGAACAAGACCCGAACTTACGTATGGCTGCTAGCTTTCGCTCGCTACTACGCTATCATGACGTCCGTTAGTCATGGGGACTTCCTTACTGGCTTTTATGCTTCTGCGTTTACTCGGTCACTTGGGTTTCAGTTCATTCTCATGCAACAAAGAGCAGCTTGCATACGGCCACGGGCACTAACTATTCATCACGTGTGCTGGGTGGCGTCAGGGAGGTCAATTTGACTACTTCCCCATCACATATCATCTAGGAGTTTTGCATCCTTAAAACTTAGTACAGCGATAAATGAACTTGAGTAAATATTGTAAGTATTAATTGGAAGCCGATAGTAAATGATAGAGAAGTCCGTGTGCTTGATGTAGGTTAATTCGACGTAACCCAGGTAGTTATAAAGGAGTTACCGGTCTCTATCACCGAGGTCTCTAACAACGAGAGCTTTGCAGAAAATTCATCCGGGGATTCCCTAATGTCCTCCAAATCGCAGAAATGCGCCTCTTAAAAGTACACTAGGCGCTGAAAGTTGCGTATCAGTCTTCGGAGGCGATGCATGCATTGGGCAGCTAAAGTCAAATTTAGTAGCAAAAAGCAACCTTATGGAAAATATCATACCGTTACAATTCCCTGCAGCATAAGATCCGCGAGCTGACAGTGTCAACCAAGAACGAGAACCTGTGGGCTTCCGCCATTGGTTTAAACAAGATAAGAAAGCGATTTACAATCAAGATACCTGCAGCCGACCTCGTATGCACCATTGGCACTAGAAGACCTGCATTGAAGAGAGATTACCTGCCGTCCATGTTTGCTCGAAATGCAATACAACCCCGATATCAACTATATTTTAGCATCACCTGGTGAATACCTATACTTAGGTACCTACCTCCCATCAGCCTCCGAGGTGGTGCTTGTTTTCTAGTTATCAGTCCTATTGTCCGAATTTCACAATCATTAATAACTTCCAAGAATTCAATGCATCTGACGGCCTAGCTACCATAGGTTGGCTCACGAAGAATTTCAGAAAGTATTCAGCGAAGGAAAGGAGTCTACGGTTAACTAATACAAGATCATAGCCATTTTTACACGGGGATGTATCGAGTGGCTTAAATAGTTTGGTGAGGCTAATGCAGCCTATAGAAAAGATGCATTGTTCGCAACACCGCCTGGCCAGGTGATGCAACGGTCAAAAGCCACATCATTAAAGTAAGCGCTGTATTGGCAGCTACTTCTCAACTTCTACTCAATACAACGTCTCGAATTCTTTATTTTCATGATACGTCACTGCTCAATCCCCTGCAAGTGCATACAATATGTACATGATATTCCCCAGATGGCAAGTATAAAATAGGCATGTACAACCAAGACAGCGTTGAAACGTCTAATACCTAACATTTTAATGGTAACTAGTTAGTTCGTAACTCTTTACTTTTACCAATAGTCTTTTCATTTCTCTTGAGCGCTTAGGTGCGTCATTAGAAACCGACATATTGACACGCAGCTTTACGTGAGCCTTATGCCGTACTTTTAAGGTCACTATATCTTCTTACCCTTGTTGCCATGCGTTGTCCCACACTCTCCAGTCCTTACCCCTGAAACTCGTATCAATCATCACCCCCTATCAGCTTGTCTCCAAGAGTTCGACAGACTTATGATCTAGCTAAGCATATTCTTAACCGACCTACCGAATTGCCCGATAGTCTAAGCCGATATCACTTTCTAGATCGGGGACTGCCACCATCGGATTTGTTCCAATACAAGAGTGAACAGAAAGGGATAATTAGAACCCCTCCTCCCCCCACGACTGAGTTCATCGTAAGATACTGGCGCATATTCCAGAAAAGGGCAACTACTACGTACCTGTACGAGAATACTTCTACGTTTCTGGTAGAGTCTGGGCTCTCTTTTCCGCAGCCCTTCGGCCGACTTACGCCGGTGTGGAGATTAGACACTGCTATTAAGCGATGGCGTGAATGCTGCTATTGGTCTTACCATCCACCCGATTCGGACCCTAACTATGCTACATTCCGGAGTGGGTTACAATGAGGCCTAGCCGATTCCATTATCATGGGGAAAATATAATAACATCTTATATAACGGTAAGACTAAGACTATATATATCCTTACAGTTTATCTTGAACAATTCCTCGGGTGTCCTATGGAATTCCTATCCCCACAACTTTAGACTTATACTCCCGAAGTTTGCGGATGGGGTTTTGGGCTTCTTAGGAATTTTTCCATCATGCGGGCCATTCAGGCTTTCTCGTCACTTTTCTTTACTATATCCCTAACGTCAACATCTTTTTCTATAGCACAGCAAACGGTCTTAGGAGTTAATCAACTCAACGGAAAATGGCATTACAAAGGTTGTTATGTGTAAGTAACTTGTCCCTAAGACTATGAGCGTCGATGCTAAGTGACTCTTAAGTGACGCTGGTCGGACGATCAATGTAGCTGCAACTACTTCAGATACTATAACCCTAGAGAGCTGTGTCGAGTTCTGCGATAGTAGGGGGTTTGCTTACGCCGGAGCTCAATACCATAACGAGTGCTGTGAGTTCACTCCCTACCTTGGCGTGATCCTATTCGTATTAACTACTGCTAGATTGCGGGAATGAATTAGCCAATGGGGCCGTAGATGTTAAAGATTCAGGGAAATTCTCAACAGGTTGCTCGGGCGATAATGCAGAGGCATGTGGAGGTTCAAACTGGTTGACCTTGTTCTTCAACCCATATAGCGCAGGGCCCAGGCCAAATATCGACATTTCAGACTGGATGCATATTGGCTGCCATTCGTGAGTCTCTATCTTTCGCCACTAGTATAGGCATGGCCCTACTAAGCCCTAGCCTCAATTTGCTCCAAGTCATAGTTAACATGTTCCACAAGCGAGGGAATCGACGGCCGGTGCTTAACGTATAAGGCACCTATCTCTACCACACCGGTCAACGCAGAGAGCTGTACGTCTGCATGTCGTACAGCTGGTTACACTTTTTCCGGTACCAAGAATGGCGATGAATGCTGTAAGTCACTGTTTGACTTCTTTAACTAGGATAGTGTTAACTTACCAGTGACAGATTGCGGCAATACTATTGCAAATGGTGCCGTATTATCCGATGGCTGTAATACGGCTTGTAAGGTATGAACCTTCAGACATATATTTCTATGTCCCTTCTCTTTTACATGATTAGGCTGCATGTTTTTAACCATCCATAAACAATAAGGTTTCAAGAGTGACACTGTAGAGTACAAATCACATTTACCGGGCGTTATTACTAACTTCATGTACTATAGGCAAATAATTCCGAGGCATGCGGTGGACCCGATCGCTTGAATGTATATAAATTCAAAGGGATGTATAGCGGATCTACCAGGACTGGTCCCAGTCCTGTCCCCGAAGCGCTCTCTGGCACCATCTTAAAGGCGACGAGCGTGTCTATCATTGCTCGTTCAATTATCCCAAGAGATGCCACCACCGAACCAATTGCTACTAGCACAAGCAGCGATTCCTCCGCAAGCTCAAGTCCTACGGCGCCTTCGCAACCCCCCGTCATAGGTGATTACATTTGGTATGGCTGCCAGACTGAAGCTACTAACATCCGTGCACTGAGCCTGTATACCTACGCCGATGATGCTATGACATTAAATAGCTGCCAGGCTTTCTGCACCGGCAAGGGAACGACGTACTTTGGTGTTGAGTATGCCCGAGAATGCTACTGTGGCAATAAATTCGAAACAGGTTCCGCTGAAGCTCCTGAAAGTGACTGCAACATGCTTTGCGCTGGGGACCAATGGTCATATTGCGGCAGTGGAAATCGCCTATCTGTGTATATCAAAAATGGAACTTCGGTCTCGACAACTAGTAGTGGTTCGGGTCCGACTAGTAGTGATCCTGGGACACCAGAACCTACGGGGTTTCCTGATGGCTGGACCGACCAGGGCTGTTGGCAAGATGGGCCCAATGGTCGTATCCTGCCAACTTTCCAAGCTCCCGATGACCCTCAGTTAACGCCACAGAAATGTGCACAACTCTGTGCTAATGACAACTATACGGTATCGGGTACCGAGTACTATACGCAGTGCTTCTGTAGCAATGCTATCTACAATGGTGGCGTCCGAGGCGAAGATACTTCGAAATGCTCGACACCTTGTGGAGGTAACAGCCAAGTCATGTGCGGAGGTGCCGGATATTTGTCTATCTACTCGAAGGGCACGCCGCAGACGTTCAAAGAACCCGCTCCGCTAAAAGAAGTAAACGGTACTTGGACGTATCAAGGCTGTTACGAGGATAATGTTAATAATCAGCGGACCCTTTTTTGGTCCATAAGGTTCTCCGACCCCATGACCCCTGAACAATGTCTGGGGAAATGCGCTTCTTTTGGCTATGCCGCTGGAGGTATGGAGTATGGCGAAGAATGTTATTGTGGCGACCCAGTGGATGTTGATGCTTCCGGTGCCACTATAAGACCTGAGAGCGAATGCAATATCGTATGCGCCGGAAATGCTTCTGCGATATGCGGCGGTGGTGCTCGGCTTTCAATATACTATTGGACTGGCAAAACGCCCCTTTACGTGTTTAATTACCCTGAAGGAAATGATGCAGGCTCCTACTCCAACCTAGTCGGCGGTGTCGTTACCCCTTTAATGACCATGCAATCGATCACCGGCAAGGTTACCTTCCTGGAGAAATGGGGAACTGGTGCAGCAAATAGCACCGGGGCCTATGAACTAGACCTTAGTCGACTCGACGATTTCGATGCTGCCTGGAGGACCATGCACGTCAAGACTGATATCTTCTGCTCTGCGGGAGTCATTCTGCCCGATAAAGCAGGACGACAGCTTACCGTCGGTGGCTGGTCCCTCGATTCGACATACGGCATCCGTCTATACGCGCCTGATGGATCGGACGGCGTAAAGGGTACAAACGACTGGGAAGAAAATGTTAATGTCCTAAAACTTCAGAGAGGACGATGGTACCCAAGCGCTATGCTTATGGCGAACGGGTCTATTTTAGTCGTGGGTGGTGAGATTGGTTCAAATGACAAGCCCGAACCTTCTCTTGAGATTCTTCCTAAAGTTGGCCCCTATCTTAACATGGACTGGCTTGAACGTACAGATCCGAATAATCTGTATCCGTTTTTGGCAATCCTTCCCGGTGGTGGCATTTTCGTTGCGTACTGGAACGAAGCCAGAATCCTGGATGAAGTTACCTTTGACACGATACAGACTCTACCAAATATGCCTGGCGCTGTCAATGATGACCTTGGGGGTCGTACATATCCTCTCGAGGGAGCTGCTGTCCTCTTACCCCAATTTGCCCCTTACACGGATCCTCTTGGTATCCTCTTATGCGGCGGTTCGACTGATGCCCATTCTGCTCTCGACAACTGCGTGTCCATGTACCCCGAAGCACCCAACCCTGAGTGGACTCTCGAGCGTATGCCTTCCAAGCGTGTCATGAGTTGTATGGCACCCTTACCGGATGGAACCTATCTCATTGCCAATGGTGCCCACGAAGGCGTTGCTGGTTTCGGTCTTGCGGATGATCCCAACTACAACGCTATCCTCTACGATCCATTTAAGCCTATAGGCTCCCGTATGTCCGTCATGGCCAACACAACTGTCGCACGTCTTTACCACAGCGAAGCTATTACTCTCCTCGACGGCCGCGTCCTGATTACAGGTTCCGACCCCCAGGACGGCAAACATCCTCAGGAGATCCGGGTTGAAGTCTTTACACCTCCATACCTCTACAGCAACAAACCACGCCCGTCATTTACCATCACGAACAAAGATTGGGACTACAACGATGAAGTCAGCTTCGAGCTGGGCGAGGAACCCGAGGGAGAGATCAAAGTCTCGCTGCTCGGCGCGGTATCTAGCACTCATGGCAATTCGATGGGAGCGCGAACTTTGTTCCCGGAGGTCTCGTGCTCTGGCACTAAGTGTACCGTCGTCGCACCCCCGAGGGTTCACATCGCTCCCGCTGGGTGGTACCAGATGTATGTTTTGCAAGATAACATACCGGCTGTCGGTACCTATGTTCGTATTGGAGGCGATCCGGGTAAGCTTGGGAATTGGCCGCAAGGCGATGATTTTACTCGGCCGGGCGTCTGAAAAAGCTGCACGCCTACTGTGTTTGCATGTACTCAAACCCTAGTGCTTAGTGTTTATTTTCATCGGGAATGGCTGGGAAGGGTCTTGTGGCTTTCGACGGAAGAACACAAGTAGGCTTGGTTTGATTCGGGGTAAAGGGGCTGGACTAGGAACCGGAAGGGGAAAGGAAGGGAAAGCGTGGAGTTAGCAGTGCAGGAAAACAACCGTTATATCCTATTAGTATCAGGAATAAATAATATTTATACTTCCCTTGGTATCTCGTTTCCTTCGCGTTGTCCTTGTTGGTATCTAAATAAGGTAAGATTTCTTGTCGTACCTGTTTATCCTAGCCTACCTACCGTTTACCTTTCAGTAGGAGTTTTAGGGACGCCCGCTTTATGGAATTTACTAGACAACAAGTAATACGTCCCGTATCAGACCACCGGTTGCATTTCAAAGTCAACTGCAAGTAAGTCGTTGGACAACCCCGCCACCTGGTTACCAGGCAGCGCCGATAGACATAAGTAACGTATTAGCAATCCACTCTTTCACCCCTGATCCATGATTGTGTGGTCGAATTGGTCGTGGCCAGGCAGCTGTTCGAAGTAGGGTCAGAAATAATTCCTCGGGGAGTTTTTCGTAGGACTTGGGTTCGAGCCACTGTCAGGGCGACAGGCAGACCAACTGTTCAGGTCAATTGACAGTGGTTCGAATTCTGAGTTCAAGCTTTTTTGCGCTTTTTCTCTCTTATATTTATTTATTGACTAATTTCCACTTACTTCTACCAAATTTAAAATATCTGTTCTGTTCTGTTCTGTTCTGCTTTATACTTGCCATGCCAAAATTTTCAAAGTCTTCGTCTTTGGCGTGTACAAATAAGGACGCAAGTAGAAGCAATTTCTGTTGAAGTATCTTGAGGTATAAATCTATCTAATACTATATAGACTACTAATATAACTCTTTGGTCCAGATGTTCTAACAGCTTAGGTATCTGGATGCTACTCATTCTTAAATACAGCTGGACTTCTAGTAGGATGGAAGGGGCTTCAACAACAGAGTTGTGTTCTCACTCATTACCCGCATCCTGAAATAGGCTAATTAACAAAGGTCAAACGATTATGTCTTATTACCATCGTTGAATTGATCTAGAGTTATGCCGGACTCGATCACTTAGCTTACAACGTACGGGCTTTAATCGGGGTTAAGCGGTGTAAGACGATACGGTCTGGGGTTAAGGGGTCTCAAAGCTATTATTCCCGTGAATCAGGGGGTATATAGGCAATACGGTCAAACAGTTATACCGACGAAAACATCATTATAGTAATAGTAGATAGGCTAGAGCACATCGGGATGGCTAATAAATATGTAATGGGTTGATCATCATAGGGGAGGACATCGTATCACTTGGGATTTAAATTAGAATCAAGTTATCAACGTATAAAATCAAGCTCTATTCCCTCCCAAGGTACCATTAGTCAACTCATCGGATTTATCTTTCAAGTTAAACTGAGTATATAAACCATAAACGCAAAGGCATTCCGTAATGACAGTAGCAATAATGGCTGCCCCCTACGATATCCAGACGTATCTTCTTGACCGGGCCAATATCCACGACACAGTGACACGACTCGTAAGTAAACCCAGCATCCAGGTGCTCTGAACAAAATTTAAGCGGCCAAAACAATTAATATATTATTTCTTAACAAGACTTTCAACTGCGACCGGAAGTCGATGGACGGCCTCATCAAAGACGTATACGCTCCCCAAGTCGCCGTCGACTACACTTCCGTGTTTGGCGGTCAACCATTTGAGACGACTAAGGAGGAATGGGCCAAAACTATTACTTCGGTAGCAGCTACCTTCGACAAGTGCCAACATATAGTTACGTAAGTTGCCCTTACAGTCACGTACTTCCTTTCTCTATAAGTTGTCGGGTAGAAGCTCATTCGATTATCACAGGGGTCTCATCATAGAACTCCCACAGCCCTTCAATGGTGCTACTAGGCCTGAGAAGTGCCGGGTTTTCGCCAACGCAACCGCCCATATGGTTCGCCAGGCAGCGAGAGGCGGGCCCATAATGCATGACGGCGTGAGTCTACTTTTCCTATGCAATATCATCAGTATGTCGAATTAGGGTTAGGTAACTAATAGCAATGTCTATAATTAGGCCTGCTTTGATCTCGACGTCATTCGAATTCCAGAGCTGGAGCAAAAAGGAGAGAATCCCTGGCGAGTCAGCAAGCAGGTTGTCGAGCTTTCTTGGGAGCAGGGAAACAGGGAAGTCATTGTAAACGAAGCTGCGGGTATTGGAAATTAAGTCTTCGAGGTATGTAAATAGCTTTGTTGAAACCTAAATAGTAATGAACGTGCTCCGCTCATATTGGCGTGGACGTTTGGACTATGAGCCTCATGCCATTCACGAAAGTTCCAATGGGAATCAAGCTTGATTTTAATAAGAATTTTTGTATGTATAGGTATATAAACGTGTTTTTAAAAATAGGATTTGTTGGTATGAAAGTTTTTTAGTAGCCCGGTTGCTAACTTTTTCCTGACAAGAATTATCTAGCCTATCTTACGGAGAGAAATTGAGGGTGTTGAAAAGATCTACGTGGGTATACTTAGGGTACATATATCTAGAGATGGAAACTTTAATTACAGAAGCGGTACTAAGATAGAAGTATTGAAACGTTGAGTTGCGTTTAACATAGTTAACTGTAACAAAACATGTCCATCTTCGATAGGTGGAGCTTTAATAGGTGAGAAAGGGGAAATATAGAAATCCACTTGGATGCTCAAATATATAGTTCTTTATATCCTCTAGAAGGTAGTGACAGGGCTCTTTGATATGAAGTTTCCCATAGCTCGCTTAGTGTCAAAAATGAGATTCCTTTTCACCTAACCCGTCCTCTGCTGTTAGATCCGAGTCGTGAAGGAACCTCTAAGCGAGAGTGAAATGTTTTCGGATAGAGTAAGTGAAAAGGTCAGTTCGAAGTCCCATTAGACGCCTCTGCGTAGGATGTCAGGTGCAAGCACATTTATTCTCTACGGAATGGCTTAATTGATAAAATTATAACCCACCCTCTGTTCTGTCTGAGGATGAGAAAAGAGGCAACTGGCCTAATAAGGACCTGGGCCGTAGTTGGGCGTCTGATTCATCAGATGAATATATGATCCGAACCATATGCCGCACGAGAATTTTATACTTAACGAATATTAGGTTAAGTACTTTATATATTAGGTAGGTAGCTATAGATGTATTTTCACATCTGTAAAGTTTAGCTGTGCACTCAATGTAGCCATGTAACCATACCCTAGTCATCATAAGCTAAGCATCTCATATATATATTAACTGGACTCTCTGCTGAGAAGCTCTCGGCTTGAGTAAGCGGCCAGACTTACCTCTCTTCCGTCTCTGAGACCTATTTGACGTCTTTTTGCGAAGTGACAATGGCCGACGGTCCAGACCCCTTATCATACCACCACAGCACTTCTAAGCGCGCCCTCCAATCTAGTTAGTATTATTTTCCGCCCCGAGCTCATATTACATCCCACCCACCATTAGCGGCACGATCTTCTCATCAAGCCATATCGTGCATATAGCATGTCCCCAAGCGGCGTCAAGCAATTCCTCGACCCTCCATCTCGCACCCCGCAAGTCTCCGGGGTCGTAGATCGCGATGCATCCTCACGTCAGCATCCTGCCAGGTACCAAGAGGGCCGGATTCCAAATGATGATGTTATACATAGAGGACGACTACGATATTAGCCCCCAGGCAGCATTGCAGTAGGCTCGAGGTATATTGACCGAATAGGAATGGGAGTAGAATAGAAACGTGCTAATGATGCCACTTAGAGCTGCAGTAGGTATTAACGACCTTGGAGGTGGGTGGTTGCGTCTTTAATAAGTGTTACTGAGGCGAAGGAAATCGATTTACTAAGTAATCGAGACTTAGTCTTGGCCATGTGTGTCTCAGGGGCCGGACGCCTCATAGCAGGGGGATTACGTCTGCTCGGAACAAGAGTGGCGCTTGTGCCTAGCAAGTGACGATTCCGGGCTCGTTTAGAGTACCTGATATGTAGGCCGCTTAGGTACATATAGTCGAATTGCCGCGGTTGTATTTACCTATACGAACCTACCGTCCTTGCCGTTAGACGCGTAGGCGACCACGGGAATTTCGACGCGGGCCAAATTACGTCGACCTTATGCATGCTAGGTAGCTTTTGGGATAATTCTCTTTCGCTCTCATGACCACGCCCAGATATGTAATATGTGCTGCGTTCTATAGCTATATGAACACCGCCCCTTTCAGCCCCCGACATCTTGACGCGATAGACGACGAGAAATGAAAAGGTATTGTTAGACGCGAATACATGATACTAAGTTCTGACCTGAGAGGTCTCAGCCTTCGTAGTATACTATCGAGGCGCATATCTGCAGTACTAGTGCTGCGTACCTATCTCGATGATGGTTGCAGAGAGCTGCGTAAGGCCATTTTATTCATTGGCCTTGCCAAGATGATCTCTACGGCGCAGTAGCTTAATTAATAATTATTCCCATTCTGTCGTAGACCGTCCCTTAATTTTAGCTACTTGAGCTTGACGTGTTCGAGCATAAAATTCGTAGCAAAGGAATCAGCATACGACCGTGATAGGCAGTTAGTCTTGTGTAGAAACATGTATGCGATAGATTTGGTGGATCAATTGACAAACATATATAGAACTGGGAGGCTGTACATGAACCCAGATTAACAACTATTGAAATCTTGCAGGTATATGAAGCATAGGAAATTCCCGCATGGTCGTTATTAGTCTTTTGCTCTCGATTAGGAGACGGTAAGCTTAAGAATTAGGTAGACAACGTTGGGGCCGACGCACGTCGTTGAAGATGGCCAATATTAGCCTAGAGTACGAGGTAAAATAGATGGATGTAACCCTAAGCCCAGCTAGGCAGTTATCATTGGTGTCATGTAATTCGGTAGCGACACCGAGTGGCTTGTCAGCCTTAGATCTGTTACGCTCCAGCAACTCCACACACCTAACTTTAGACTTATAATTAGCACTGCCACCCCTTGACCCCTGACACCTCTTCCCCCCATAAGAGCGATCCTCGGCTAGCTCGACCACGCTGCTGGATGCTGGTCAAGACGATGGATGCTGCCGGGTGGTACCGGACTTAGTGGGAAGGTATCAGGTCTGGACGTCGAGACATAGTAGGATCTAACTCTAGCTTTAACGGCCATGTTTCGGGTAGAAAGGTCGCCTTAAAACCCAGCTCCTCGCAGCTAGCTAAGTAATTATATAGATACCTAGAGGTAGTTAGGTAGTCTTTCGAAGAGCTACGCAATATTGAAACCACTCCGACTACGCCGACTTCATTCTATACCCAAGTAGATTATAAGGAGTTTTCTCGACGCAGTCGCGTATTTCTAGCTGCAACTGGGTCATCTTTTACTTACTATTAATTATCCTTTTGCTTCATCGCCCTACCCTCTGTCTTTCTCGTCGAATGCCGTTTCCTCTACCTATAGGTTGAGATGCCGATAGATATTCGAGATCACCTCTCCTCCTCACTATGAAATCTATAGCTTCATGCACTTTTGACACATGTCCAGTCGCCGCGTCCCCGTACGGCTACCCGCCAAGTGCAGCAGCGGGAGTCATCTTCTTCATAATTCACCTTGGATCCTTCGTTGCCTGTCTGGTATACTCATTCTACCTAGCCGAGAGGAATAGATGGTTAGAATTTAGTATTCCAATCTCTTTAGGTTGTCTTCTCGAGAGTATCGGCTATGCTATGCGAATCGGAAGTTCAGCTGATCCATGGAACGTGTCTTTATACGCGGCGTCGACAGCGTTTATGACAATACCGCCGGCCTTCATATCGGCAGCGTCAGTACAATCCTTCTCTTCTTACTAGATATTTTCGGCTGTTGAATAATATGCTGACTTATTTAAAGCATCTATTTTACCGTACCCGAAGCAATTAAAATCTTAGGCGCAGAGCACTCGCTAATCAACGTCTCGCGCTATGCCCTCCTAACCTGGATCGACGCGTTTGGATTTCTTTTCCAATTCATCGGACTCATCGTCTCCTTCTCAGACCTTTCCTCCGACACGGGCCTTGGTCCTAACGCTCGCGTCGGCAGCCCCATTATCGCCACTGGTATGGTGATACAAGCTATTTCCTTAATCATTTATATAGTGCTTTTCGGCATCGTCCTATTTCGAGCCGCCGTAGCAAACAGCCAATTTGGATACACGACGTTCCATCCGGTTCATGGTTTCGTCCCCATGGCACACAGATTCAAATTCTTCCTGGCGATGCTGCTGGTTTCAGCTATGTGCCTATTCGCGAGAGCACTCTACCAGACAATAGTATTAGCCAACGGACTGGAGAGTTGGGCCGCGAAAAATCAGGCCCTATTTGCGGGCTTAGACAGCTTCCTCGTTGCGGAAGCTGTTGTTGGGTTGTGTGTTGCACATCCCGTAACATTCCTGCGGGACGGGATAGAAAAAAGACTAGGTAGCAGAAGTGCAAGCGCGATGGCAGAGGCGCAGATGACAAATCAGTTCATGGGAAGCCAATATATGGAGAGCCAGTACAGACAGAGCCAACTCACGGAGAGTCAAACCGTGGAGAGTCGACCCGTGGAGGACCAACATTTGGATGTTCAAAACAGGGAGAGTCAATATAGACAGAGCCAATTTAGGGCAAGCCAGTATAGTATGAGCCAGTATAGTATGGCTAGTCGCCGCAGCACAATGGAGCCAATAGGGCCAATAGGAGGAGGCCAGACTCCGTGGGGTAGTACAACTCGTATCGTATGAAGTATTAATTAAAAAAAAAAAAAATTTGCGGAACCGACCTCATTACGTACGGGCCTAGTTGCTAACTGAACAGAACAATTCGGCTTTGTGATAAAACCAGTGAGAGGCGTCGTTAGCCAAACTAGAAGGTTATGTTTCCATGTGAGTATCTTCGTCTTTGGCGGCGGGTATGTATGTCACCATTGCCTTGCTTGCACCCTCAACACAATACTGCACAACTTCGATCTTAGTCCCATCGGGGGCCAGCTTGGCGACTTGTCTTAGATCGCTTGTGCGTGGTAGGTAAAGGGCATGGTCCATAGTTCTGTAGGCGCCATGCAATTGGGCCAAGTTGTAGGGCTCCATGGTATTCAGATCGAATATTTCATCGGTCCTGTATCCTGGTCCACCCCAGGGTGGTGATGCGAACACAGCCGTGGATGCCACATCTACTCGTAGGTCATCCTCCAGCTTGTCTGGCGAGTTCACCAAAGCATCTAGATACTTAAAGCTGTCACCTAGGACCCAGATGATATGGTCAGCCACACCATGCAAGGAAGCGTTATGTTGCGCACAGGCAAGAGTAGCTGCATCTAGCTCAATGGCGATCACCTTGTCCCAACGGGGCGTTGAGCCGTCTTCAGCTGTAGCCAAGGCAAGGGCAATAGAATTTGCCCCTACGCCAGCAAATGCATCTATGATTGTGGTCTTTGACTTGCTAATAATAGAACCCATCTCTAGCGCGATCTGGCTAGAATAAGAATAGTGTCAGATCGTATCGAGACTGGGATAATACGGAATAGGATCCGGATGGGAATTGAAACATGAAACTTACTTTGCAACTGGTTCTGGGGTCACGCCAAACCAGGCATCTTGAGTCATGTAGATACCCTCATCGTAGTAAGGAAAAATAGTGTATCTTTGTTGCCAGTACCTATAGTTTTTGACTGCGTAAGTAAACCATCTATATAAGTAGCAAGTACTCTACTTCAGCAACTCACTTTTGTAAGTCCCAAGGCACTTCGCCCAGACGAGTCCAGTGGTGGCAATCGTTAGTCAGGGGGAGTTTGTTCACTCGTTTCATCTTGAAAATGCTGGATCAGCATGCATGAGCTGCCTGATTAGTATCAGCCTTATAAACCTTGAAGATGAGGAATTAAATCTGCAGTTTATGAGTTATTGGCGTATATATGAAAAACACCACTAAGTAAACAAAATTGGTGTATTTATAGACTCTTTAAGTTGATGTTAGCTTGAAGTAAAGACTAACAATAGCAGTTGTACGGATTAGATACCATAGACCCACTTCAGCTGTACATAATAATAAAAGCTTTGACCATCACTAACATTTAGCGCCTAGCCGGCGTAAGGCTAATAGCGAGCTAGGAAATGACAGCTTTCTTGATAGGCTGCGACTTTCATGTAAACCAAGCAGGCGCATAGCAACATCTTAACCTAGTAGGTTAGAATACCGTACAATAGACTTCTTTAACTTAAACTATACTACCACTTTACACATGAGCCCATAGCGACGCACAAGCATACCATGTTCAACGCTTTAAACCGTTACCTCTCGCGCCTCGACGGCGACGCGCGGCCGCAGAGGAAAGACGGCCACGGATACGGCTTCCAAGTGCTGCGCAACACGAACCTCGAGCTAGGCATCGAGCCATGGTTTGACTTTATCGTTGGGATCAACGGCCGCGTAATTGTACGACCCCCCAACCCCTAAAATTCACGAGTCCTCTCTGGTAGCAAGAAGAAGACATAAGAAAGAAAGTAACCAGACAACTAACAACGAGTCGCAAACAGGACAACCCCGACCCCCGACTCTTCGCCCAAGAAATCCGCAACTGCGCCGGCAGCAGCGTCGCCCTCGGGCTCTGGAGCGCCAAGGGCCAGCGCACGCGAGTCCTACACGTCCCCGTCCCAGCCGACACGCGCTCGCTGGGCTTGTCGCTGCAATGGACGCCGCTCGACGTCGCTTCGAACGTCTGGCACGTGCTAGACGTAGCTTCGAACTCGCCCGCCGACCAGGCCGGGTTGCTGCCGTATAGCGATTACATACTAGGTACTCCGGACGGCGTGCTGCACGGCGAGGGCGGGCTGGGCGAGCTGGTCGACGACTATGTGGGCCGCCCGCTGAGGCTGTGGGTGTATAATAACGAGTACAACGTCACGCGCGAGGTCGAGATCGTGCCGAGCCGCGAGTGGGGTGGTGAGGGCGCCCTAGGTTGTGTTTTAGGATACGGTGCGCTGCATCGTCTTCCTGCGCCTTTGAGCGAGCCTGTCAATGCGCCGGGCGAGACCATGTTCGATGGCGATAATAGCGGTGGTGGTGCAAGCGCCAATGTTGGTGCCGGCGCAGACCAATTCACGACATTAGCTCCGCCAAGCGATACGGCAGCTAATGCGTTCGTCCCGGCAGCATCGCCCGATTTCCTTGTCCCCGCGCAGCTAGTTAGCAGTACCCCTCCACCAGCGGGTGGTGCGCCGCCACGCAGTAAGAAGAAAGAAAGGCACACCCATGCTCCGAAGAGGTTGATGGACGACTACTTTGCGGAAGAGGAGAAGAAGAGCAGGGAGCTGGATCGGAACATTTCTACAAGCAGGACACCACCGCCGCCGCCTCCTAAAGCCGGTGGTGGGCCCCCGAGAGCACCGCCAAAGGCCGAGGAGCCGAAAGCTGATGGCGGGGATGATGATGATGTCGACTAGACATAGTGTCACGATTTGAATGGAGATATAATACAAGAAACTCAAAGAAGCATAATTTATTCATTTGCTTGCTATACATGGTCGTGACCGTAATGTTTCTCTTAATACAGAGATTTTCCGCCTTCCATCCGCCTTCCAACTTAAACCCAGCAGCCATTGAAATTCCGTGCTGGCCTCGATATACCTCCTGCAAGCTGCCCTACTTAGTTTATGAAGTTGACGCAGAAAAAATGTAGGATTAGGCTGCCGACGACGTAATCTGCAAATGCCCTATACGGACATGTTAGCCTCATCGATCCAATAATAGAGCTAGGTAGGATCCGTACCTTTCTGGAGATACCGAAGGGAACTCGGACTTGTTCGCTTCTGTAGTCTGTATACGTAGTGATGCTATTCCCATCATTAGCACACCAATCAATCTACCATGCCCTCTCCCGTCCAATTCGTTCTAGAAAACGTACCGGTAAGGACGAATTGGCCAACTGTTGCCGAAAAACCCGAGAGGAAAGCGTTGAATGGCTATATAAGCATCAAGCACCAGTTAGCAAGCGCATTATACCCAGACGGCCCTCCAGGAGCATAGTGAAGTATGTACGTACGTAATTGCCCGCCAAGACACAATACGCAAATTGTAGACCACCGACGACGACCAAAAACGCCATGAAGACGTCAAGCAGCTTGGTGCGTTGAGGCGTCGTCTTCTGGTAGTGCTCGATTATATTCCATCCTATCTGGTCGATCGACTGAGGACCGCTAGCGCTAGTCTTGGCTGTGGTGACGCTAGGAGCTGTAGTAGGTGCTGTTGCTGTGGTTGGCGCGGACGCAGGCACGGGTGCGGGAGTGGTAGCAGCAGCGGACTTTTTGGGCGCCATCGTGGTTATATCGAGTCCGGTACTGCTGTTGGGAGAGGTGTGAATTAGATTTAGAGGTTGCTTGTTGAGTTAACTGTTTAGCCGTCGAAATAATGGGTCCGGGATTGCGTGTAAGGGACACGAAAGCTTCAAAAAGTTCATGGTTCACATCAACGGTAAAGCAACCAATAAAACGGATCTAGTGTGGGTACGTTAAGTCAGGTACCATGGGGTAAATGTGGCTAGTACGATAGAGCTTCCGCCACAGTACCAGATACAATCACCCCGTACCCAATTGAATCTCGAATCTTCGCCAGGTCGCATCCCCTCGGTGCTGCGGCCCCGGGGGTCCGGCCTTCCGAGCTCATCATCTATGAGACCTACAGCCTTAACCTTTGTCTACCTCTACGAACTTGACTTCCAGCAACGCCATTGACATCAAGTAAAGCTATAGAACCTCATATCTTGCGGTTTCAATACTCTGCAATTTCCAGATCATCAAGTTTCGAGAAAGAATGGTGAGTTAGACAAATCCGATGATCCGTCAGAGCTAACGCGGGGTTCCGTGCCAGGCTCTAGAGACTATCGCATTTGTTTTGGGCGCCTTGACCGCAAGCGGCGGTACCATAGGCTACGTCAAGACGGGATCTGTCCCCTCTGTAATAGCTGGCTTGACAGTCGGTATATTGTGTAAGTCAATAGTTATCAAGTCAAGACGAGGCTAGTCTATAATGTGTATTAAACTAACTTGATGTCGGAAAGATGCCTTGGGAGGATATCGCTTGCAATCGCGCCAGTCTTTCGGTATCGAACTCGCTCTCCTTGCCTCCGTTGTCCTTGGTGGCTCCTCTATTCCTCGAGCCCTCCGTAGCGGAAAGCCGGTCCCGACTGTTTTGAGCTTCGTTTCCGTCTTCGGCCTGTTGGCTTTCGGTAATGCTTTCAGAAAGACTTTGTGAGGGAGAGGTTGATTGTGGTATGGGTCGAAATTTCTGTGATAATTTGTGGCGCAACGGATCCAGGTCTACTAGTATGTAGTTGTCAAATTGAAATGATGCTCTGGAAAAAGAAGAGTTTCGGAATCGTGATCAGAGTAGAGTACGAACACCATCCAAGTATCCTCTTGCGAAAATGCCAACCTGCTAGTGTAAACCAAGCCAAAATGCTATAACCCTTTTTAGAACGCCATGCCATGCCAAACTCAAGAATACTCTTGGAATATCCTCGCTATAATACAGACTAGCAGGTTTCGCCATATATTCGTTACGAGTTCTTGTCGATATCGGCCCATGCCGACTTAATCTTGTCGCGCTTCGCTTTTGCAACTTTTCGGTTCTCTGCGGTACGTTTTAGTCGCTCGGCTCGGAGGCATAAGGTAACTTGATGTTTAGCGTCGTTGCACATGCCCATTGACTTCCAGAGAAACCCCCGAGCGTGACATTCCTCAAGGGCGGTCATGACCTCCTCGCAAGCTACGATATGCCCATTAGTTATTTTATTCGTAAGCATCTACAGGCTAAAAGACGTCAATTTATACCAATGTTATCCTTTGTGTGTAGATGCGGATGCATATTTAAATGTCTTAGAAAATAGACTTCGAGATGAGGTTGTAGGAAGATAATCGTGACTGGTCTCAATGGTGCCACTCTCAGTCGCAAACCAACCAAAAATTGGTCGCGACAGGAACAAAATTAGGCAAAGCATGGGCCACTTTATAGGCTCCACAATCACCCCTCCAGCCCTTTTGACCCCTCCAATGAATTAATTTGTAGTTGCTCACTACAACAAACGTCAATTAATTCAAAAGCTGCTAGATAAATGTTAATCTTATCTTAAGATAAAGTAGTGTATTACTCCCCATACACTACTCCCCGTATCGACTCCGTCTCCTCATAGTGCCAACAGCATAAAATCATAATCATGGCGTCTAAGGGTATATCGGCTAAGAAACAGCAAGGTGTGTCGTTGAGAAGAACAACTTACATGAAGACTAAGAGCTTCCGCTGATTTCATCTGACAGAGCTGCAAACAACATATTCAAACTATAAGAACACCCTGCAGCAACTAGCCCAGAAGATTGGTGATGTTGAGCAAGAAGCCGAAGAACACAAGTTCGTGAGACTCTTCCTCTAGTTACCCTCTCATTCTTGACATCACGGAACCACATTCGTGAACTCCCTGGCATGGCACGGCATGGCAATCCGCTCGCGTGGCCTCAGCCCTACCAGGGTTCTTTTTCTCTAGCGTCTTGACTAGATCATCTCGCAAACCTCACCGCTTCACTTGTTGAACTCACCGCTAATCCGTCAACTATTCTGTCTCGCTAGGCTTGTTCTTGATACCTTGGAACCGCTTCCGGGGGATCGCAAGTGCTTCCGCATGATCAACGGCGTGTTGGTGGAGCGGACAGTCCAAGACGTAATCCCTGCTTTGAGGACCAACGCTGAGGGATTGAAGAAAGTGCTCGACGACTTGGTCAAGCAGTACAAAATCAAACAGGACGATCTAGAAAAGTGGAAGGTACGTCTCCTTCTCAAGCTTGGAATTTTCGGCTTATCCAGCTTGATGACCCTACCCCATTTCGACTATCATAGACTTACATAACCGTTTGAACAGAAGAAGAACAATATCCAGGTTGTACAGTCGTGACGCAGCTTCGGCGCTGCAATGCAGAGGAGTGGCTATAGAAACTATGCTAGGGCTACGATACGGATAGACGTGTTTTCGAGGCCGTCGATAGACGTTCTGAAATGAGTAGGCTAATGGATGATTACCAAGTCAGACAGCATCTAATTGCGACTGATTCATAGAGTGCGTTGGTCTTTAGGCGCTATGACTATATTAGAGACTCGATCGAGATCGAGATCGAGCCAGACTGACTTGTTGCACGACGCTGAGGTGGGTGATATGGTGCCATATAGCCCTCTCCTTGAAGTCGTCGGCAAAGGCACGGCGATATCAAAAAGATGGTGTTGATGCGTTGTACAATTGGAGGTGCAGGCGGCGGAGCCTAGCGTCAAGGGCGTCTCAGTGCCCAACGACAGGCTTCTGTCAAGGCTGTCATGATCAACGTTTGCAAGCGGTAGTGATTGGAGGGAAGGCCGCGGAAAGGGTTGGCTGTCTTGACTGGTCGTAAATGATCTGATCAAATAGGGCGGCTTACGCTGACTCTGCATCTACGAGGCACACTGATATAGCCTGCCATCAATACAACACCCCTGCACCGTATTAAAAGTCGAAGAATATGGCCTGAAGAGATCATGGACTAGATATGGGTATTATCTGTCTCGTTTATCGGCAGATGTTCCGAGGGCGGGGTCCCTGGTACGCACTTGGGAACTCCACATGCCACATGACGATTTCCTTGGAGTGCCGGCGATGCTCGGGTGGTTGAGTGACAACGTGTCGCTGATGACAATGATCTGCCTGCCTGAAACAGGAGTGACGGTCCTCCTAGTATGTAGACTGCGCAAACCGCGACTCGCCCACCTAAGGCTTGCATAACATAAGATAACATAAGTTCGTGGAGGGGAGTGACGATAAAGACTACTACGATCCTATGTAATTGAAAAGCTCGGCCCAACACATGGTAGTCTGCAAGTGCTGGGTTGCCTTGGACGTGATACGGAATTCCCGGGCAGCTTTTAGCAGGACGAAAGTTACGGCGCAATACTGCTGTATGTAAGTCGCTCGATCCAAGAGGTATATCTTCAGCTGGCTTGAATAGGGAACTACATACGAGTACCTCTTGAGCTTCGCACGGCTGCACCTCTGCCCAAGTGTCAGCAGGGTGTTGATCCGGAGGGGAAGATGGGGGGAATATCCCACGTCCCTTTCCGAACCGGACGGGAGAGCGTCGGAGCTGTTTGATTTTTGATATAGCAGCGCATTAGATGCACATTATATTGTCGCCAATGAGTTGCTTTCCCAGTACAACGGTAACTCTCATTTTAGTGCATCCTAGAGCGAATCTTAGTTTAGATGGGATATTTAGACACATTACATCTGCTAAGTACCGCATGAGACGGCTACAAGGCTACTTTCTCATCCGACGATTGGGCATCCATGGAATCGTACGTATATATATGTGGGTTCGTAGGACACAGTTAGGCCGCATACAACGTGCATGTCGGTAGGTACCAGGTGCTCAAGCGTACAGATTTGAGGTCGACCAAGTACGCAAGTACGGTGGTATGTAGCACCAAGCTTTGCAGGGCTGGCCGGGCCAAGAAAGGAGGATTCGATTTGATGGGCTACCAGGATTAAGCGATGACGGCGATATCGCCATGGGAGCTTTCAAAGCCTATCATTCTCTTCTCCACATTCCGGGACAGGAAGAAGCTCCTGAATTAGAATTGCCATTTTACTTCCAATCAGAAACCAAAACTCGGTGCTAGGTATTGCAATTGGCCGGTAAAGGGTATTAATGCGAACCCCTAACCTACCTAAGGTCATCTTTACAGCCAGTCGTCATCTTCTTCATCTCGAGATGCTGAAATAGTTATCCAAACAGATGTCGCGGCCCCCAAGATCGAAGAGCCATAAGCCAGGCCGCACTTCCTGTTCCTGTCGGGTAAGCACATACATCGGACAGCTGTTTATTTCGGGGATTGTCGAATCAGCAATGGAATCACCCCTCCACTCCGTCCCGCGTCGAAGGTGAGTGCGTTAGATAGGTATCACAACGACCGCAACGACCGCATGGGGCGAGCGACAACGGACGTTTAGCAGAGGGTTTATGATGCCGATAATATGAAAATAAGGCTGCCTATATCTCAGGGAATCACGCGCTCAGCCAACTTGGGGTAAGTTGACTTCACCGCTTAATGTAAATGTATGAGATGCATCGGCCGGCTTGGTCCGTAGGGGAATGGGCCGGTGTAGCGGATATGATGGCATATTACAGTCCAACAGTGTGTTGCATCTAATGACCCGAAAACTACTTGCGACTTGAGCTGAAGAAATCAAGACAGCTAAGGGCGGGATTTATGCGCAGATTTCAGATTTGAAGTAACCTTGAGGACGGAAATTGTTCCCAAGTATAACGTTAGGTCCACGGGTATTAGAGGTTATGTATGTATCTACGTACATGTATGTATGTAGGTAGGTTAGGTACTTATCTGTTAATTTGAAATTGAAGCAAGCACGATACATACCATACATGTCTATACATAGAGTTACCTTGAGTACTTTCCAAAATATGGGAGTATGGAACTTTAGTATGGGAGTATTGCCATCTAGCATTACTCTTTCCCATTTTCTATAGATGCGCTAACTTGTTGGCCCATTTTCTTCCAATATTATCTCTTCGTTCGTGTACAAGTCAAACAGCTGTCCTTGACTCATTAATTCTTAATTAACTTCTATTATTAACGACCAATCTTTTCTCATACTCTATTAGTTACGTCGCGGTTCTTCCTCAAGTAGTTTCCTGCACGTTCCCCACGTAAATGCGAGCTTCAACGTTTCTATGGGACGTGCATGACCTACTTGCCAAGTATATAGTTAATATACTTAGTTAATTCATTATCCACATCTATGTATACCTAGTTACTCATTATATTTCTTTAACTTATACGTGTAAAATAAATACGAGGTATTATGTTAGTCTGTTTTATTTTTGACTTGCGGCTCGTATCCTAAGTATATCTTATAGTGTCTATGAAATGTAATCAAATGTAATCAATAGTAAGATATCAACATGCCGAGCCAGACGCTGATTTTCTATTTGAATCTATATCTGACCAAGATATCCAGATACTTAACGAATAGCCTACGTAATTATAACAAGGAATAATGGGAACCTACGTCGTTGTACATGCCATGTTGATGATAACGCGTTATGCGGCCAGCCCGTAGAAAAATCCACTTCTGTGCATCCAACCTCGAGCTGGAGTTTTCCAGAAAACCGCCCCCAGTTTTCGTCAAACTGAAGTCTTGCATCTTCGTCGTATGTTCTTTACCTAGAATTCAATAAGTCACCCTCAAAGTTTGCCCATAGAAAGAGATTCTGACCAGTTCAATTTTTGGTGTAACACATACTGTACATATCCACCACACCCTTAGGAAAAATCAGTCTTAGCCGGACTACCTACTATAGTAAAACGTTGCTGAGCTAGTCAGCTACTGTAGCTACTGTAGCTATGACAAACCACGTACTGTTTGGAAGGTTTGTAAGGCAGCCGCATTTGTCCACTGCCGACCCCGAACGTTAATTCCTCATACTTGGGAGAGAATCCATCAACCCCACGTACCGGGCATCATACATACATCAATGTTATGTACCATTCTATATACATCCAATCTACACAATGCAGCAAGACGATCTTGCTTCGAAGAACTACCCAGGTAAGCCGTCCCTGCCACCCCAACGCTAGGAAGTTAGGAGGTTAGGATATTGCGAAGTAACAATTAAGACTGGCCCCTACGGCTGAAAGACAGGGTATTATACGGAGAGATGGGGACCATAGTAGGTATAGGTAGGTAGATTTGTAGGAGGTAGGTACCTAGGTTTGGTATACACTACCTAAATTAGCTGGTTAGTCTGTTCTGTCTGTTAGTTAGTGTAGAAGGAAACAGCGGGTCTCCCAAGTAACGCAACCCTCGGCGTCTTCTCAGGGAGAAAGACCCGCAGCAAATCCCCGCTTCCCTTTTCCAAACCCGGACCGGTTAGGTACTTTTGTACCTCAGATCGCATCCTGTCCCATTCTCCCACATCCACATCCACATCTCCGTCGAGTCTGTCCACACAAAAGTCACGTCGGTCTTTTTTGTGACTTTGTACCGTACACCAAACACCACCCACCACACTACTCACACTACTTACTCACTACACACTACACAATACACACTACACACTACACTATACTACACCACGCTACAGTATACTACCTACACTATACCAAGCCCAGGCTTGCTGCATACACATCCATACACGTCCCGTACATACCCTTTACATATCGCCCGTTGCTGCAGATTCCGTCATAGCCTGAAGTTCGCGACAGGGCGTGCCAGCGGGACAAGTAAATAGCTCTAGGTCATAATTCTGGGACCCGCGCGACAGGGCAGGATTGACGCACTCGTCTGCAGCTAAGCCGCGCTCAGTTGCAAGCCCTACCACTTGCAACGTGTCAGAGGCAGGGACACATCATCTCTACCTTGTAACCAGCTGTGCGAGCTGGCAGTCCAAGAAAATTTTACAAGAAGCTACCACCCGCTGCAGGTAGCCAAATATGTCGGATTCCCCCCAATCTCCTCCAAAGGACGTTGAGCCAGGTGTACAGTCACCCGACGATGAAGCACAAATGAACGACCCTCAGGACCCACACGGCTCTGGCCTTGCCTATGAGTTCGAGGTAAAAGAGCAGGACAGGTGGTTGCCCATAGCCAATGGTGAGTTGAGACCCTCTCCGACTCTTGTCTCTGATTTGGTGCGCCCAAGTCTGCTTTTGGGTTCTGGCCTGCAAGCTTCGAAGAGCATCGCTCCTGCGGAGCTCTGACCGCGGCGCGTCCGTCAATTGGTGCTTTATGGGCCCCCTTAGCTCGAGACAGCCGCGCATCAGCAGAAGGCGTCCATGTCTCACGATTCGTCGTCTAAGTCGCCAGAAGCGCCTCGCGCTTCTAAAGCCGACAGGTATGATGTTTACGATGCTAACATACGAAACTTCGCTCCAGTTGCCCGGATCATGAAAACAGCACTGCCTGAGAATGCCAAGATCGCAAAAGAGGCAAAAGAATGTATGCAGGAGTGCGTGAGCGAGTTCATCTCCTTCATTACCAGCGAAGGTGAGTGCGCAACCTTATTTTTCATCTCGCTAGTGTTTATTCCTCTTGATGTGAACGAGGGCTAACACGCGTACACAGCATCGGAGAAATGCCACCAGGAGAAAAGGAAAACCGTTAACGGCGAAGATATCCTATTCGCTATGACGTCTCTAGGCTTCGAGAATTATGCGGAAGCATTAAAGATCTACCTGTCTAAATATCGAGAGGTACTGTTTCCACCGTCGTCCCTTGCTTCGAGGCGTGCACGCCGCCTGTGCCTGGCCTTGCTTATGAGTAGCGCTAACCAAAGACTAGCAGTCTCAGTCCAACCGGGGTGAAAACCAGCAGAACAGGCCGAACAGCCAGGGTTACGGAACCAGCGCGCCGAGCGGATCTGGTGCTGCTGGAGCCTCGGGATTCCAAGGAGGTGATGGGACGGGAGGTATCGGTGAATCAGGCGAAGGCTACATTTACGCCCAGCCTAGTCACAACGGCGCGGCTGGCGAGACCTATTAAGTTTCGCGCCAAGCGTCCGCAGACGAGATAAACGGGTTATAGAACCTCGACGTGATTTCTAATATCTAGTTTGAGACGGTCTATACTACTTTCAAGTGTGTATAACTACTGGGATTCTGAGGGTTTCGGCGCATTCATCCCCAGATTGGTTCTTCGGATCAGGGATGAGTGTCCATCTTTTACCCCTGTATATGGACTCGCAATGGATGGCGATGGAAGGGGGACTGCGCGTTAAAAAAGGGTCTGGTTTCGCACTTTTCACTTCGATAGATTCCCCGAGGCGTTCTTCCCCCCTATTCGGTTCTCAACGCTTCTCATGATCAGTCTTGAGATTCCGCGTCAGTTTACATTCGGCAGTTATTCTGGCTTCACGAGTATTGGAGAACAGACCAATTCTCGAAGCATTACAAGCTACCTATATAGCATTATTTCATTGTGTTGAGAAACGAATTTACTTGATAATTTTCTCCTCTGGTATATTTAAAAGGTTGTTACTATGTTGAACATGTTGACTTATAGCTATAAGACTTCACAAACCTGATTTTTAACAAGTATTCCTAGGGAAATTTTTATAAGTCAGTTACGATATTAATGATTAAATTCTTTGGATATTAGTAGAATAACTAAATTTTTATATAGGTGCCTAACGTAAATCCTCGATTGATATGTTAGGGTAGCTCATTGATATGCTTTGTGAGGTTTATGGAGGTTTGTGTAAGTCCATTGGTCTAATAAAAGTCTGCTTAGGTTCTAGGTACCTCGGTACCCAGTACGTACCTAAGCAAAATAGTAATTACAGCGCTTACATAATGCGTAACGGGTCGTCGTTGCCCCTCCTACTTGTCATCGAAGACCCCTGTTTTTTTTTAAACTGTGGATGCGGTCGTGCATACCTAATCGCTGAAATTTTGTGATCTTGCTTCTTCTAAACTTTCTCTTCACAGCCTTGCCGACCCGCGTTAACCTCGCGATTTCACCATAAAACAGCACTAGGACCAGTATGCCGGAGTACTGCATAATACAGTCTACGTCGGTTCGGACTTGGCATTCGATAGCAGACTTGAAGAAAAATTAAAAATCTATAAACAAACCTCTATGTCACTCGTTATGACCAGCGCCACCCCGCAGCAGCTTGCTCGGCCGGCGGCGAAGGCCACTCCGCTTAAGCCCATATTGAAGTCGTCTTCATCGTTGCTCAATACCAAAAGAACTAGCGATGACGCTGGCCTCGACAGTGATAGCATGGAAGCCCCTGAGAGTCCCCGAAAACGCCACAAAGTAGAGTTCGATCTAAATAATATCGAGATTCACGAGATTGGAATACGATCAGTAGATGAAGTAAAACAAGAAGTTAGAAAGGCCTTGGATCGTCATGATCAGGGGGACGATGAGGATTACGATATATTGAAAGAGACGCTATCCGGGAAACAGTCGTCATATGAAGACGACGAAGACGAGGATGCGGATCCTACTTTACCAGCAAAGCGACGTCAGGAACTTAAGGTCTACTTGATCTCACTTGCGAGCTTCTCTCCTCGTCTGGGGAGATCATGCGATGGTCTTGTTAAGAGCGTATTACAATGCCAATGGCTTGGGCGGGACGAGCAATTTGCGAAAATATATGTCCAATTCCTCGCGGCTCTCGTTAGCGCGCAAGGCGCCCGTTTAACACAAGTTTTATCATCCATCGTTGACAGATTCACCGACTCTCGACCCTCTGACTGGGCGGTCCCTGCCTACCCCAACGTTAACCGTGAGACCGCACAAGAAAGACTTCACGTTGCGCTACGATACCTAATACAATTATTTCCCGCCGCCAAGCCTGTTCTAGAGCATCTCACAGCTACTAAATACCCTTTCCATGACGAATCAAAGCGGATGCATTTGGTATACGTCGACAATTTATTAAGACTACGGTCATACTGCCCTGACCTGAAGACTGAGATCATGGACTTAATCATCAGCCGCCTAGTCAAAATAGACGTGGAAAT
Source organism: Daldinia concentrica (assembly GCA_902805455.1). Classification (NCBI taxonomy): domain Eukaryota; kingdom Fungi; phylum Ascomycota; class Sordariomycetes; order Xylariales; family Hypoxylaceae; genus Daldinia; species Daldinia concentrica. Next base: position 1,163,020 of record CADCSW010000006.1, read on the forward strand.
GCAAATGGACCTAGACGATATGGACGATAGGCTTACCACAATGGTGGCGATGGCTCTCCGTTCTTCTCGAGAGAACAGAAACCAGGACGAAGAAGATGACGATGAGAGCGATGCTGAGTCGGTAGACAGCGACGAATCCGAAGACGACGAGTATACACGCGTGAAAACAGCAAAGGAGAACATCGAGAAGATGGATTCTGTTCTTGATACGCTCTTTGAGCTTTATACGCCTAGCTTCGCTGACCCGAACTCAGATGAAGCTCTAGAGGCGTTTGAGGACCTACTATCTGAATTCTCGAACATCATCTTACCTACAATCAAGTCAAGACATACTCAGTTCCTAATCTTCCATTTTGGCCAGAAATCCGAGAGGCTCATGGATGCATTCTGCGGCACGTGCATCAATATCGCTTTCGAATCTCAACGTCCAATGATCCTACAGCAGGCGGCGTCCGCCTATTTAGCGAGCTTCGTCGCTCGTGGAGCGCACGTGCCAGGTCATATTGTCGTAAAGATCTTTGAAGTTCTGGGTTTCCATTTAGATCAGATGCGAGCACTCTACGAGATATCATGCCGTGGGCCTGACGTCCGCCGATATGCGCCATTCTACGCGCTAGTACAGGCGTTGATGTATGTTTTCTGCTTCCGATGGCCGGACCTCATCAAGTCAGTACCCGACGAAGTTGATACGGATGACCTTTCATCGTATCTAGGCCAGGAGATCGAATGGGAGCCAGAGATCAAAGATATCATGCGTCGTAATATCCATTCAAAGCTAAATCCACTCAAAGTCTGCTCGCCAGCGATCGTGGAGCAGTTCGCAAAGCTAGCTCACCGGTTTGGATTCATGTATGTGTACCCAACTATCGAGTCAAACAAACGACTTCGTCTATCACAGTTCTCCGCTGGAGCATACTCTAGCGGGGGCGCTCTACGCGATTTGTCTTTCGACATGAATGATGAGAGCTGGCAGCAGCTAGGATCTTTCTTCCCATTCGACCCATATCAACTCCCGGTAAGTAAGCGATGGGTGGAGCAGGATTACCTCCAATGGCGGCCTATACCCGGCCTTGACCGAGATGAGCAGGATGAAGATAGTGACGAGGAGGAGCGTGATGATGAGAACGAAGAGGTGGAAGAAGATACCGCCACAGATGAAGAAGCTGGCGAGGATGAGTAGTTACCTACTTGATGTGGATTCTACGACATGCATTCAATCGGCGTTGGTACGTGGTAAGGAAAGGTCGGACAAAAAGGGAATGATACCTGTATTTAGGGATGGCGCTCTCGGTCAGAACAGACCGTAATGATTTGATATATGTTTCTAGGATGCTGGGCGTTTTACCTTCCCTAGTCGATCATGCTTTTTACATCTGAAGTTAGATATCTTGGTTTCTAACCTGCTTATCTGCTTTATACATGGTAGAGAATGAGACTTGTATACTACATGTACTCGCCGCAAATTTTGTATTCGGCATAGGATTCGGCATGGGATCCATAATAACTCGAGATTCTACTAACACGAAAATAAAATGGAATCAATTAAGTTTGAGGTTAGAAATCACTATTTCCTTTTATGCCTTGCTTGTATGTATCCTTTAGTATTCTAACCCCTGCACGTGCGCCTAAGGTTTTCGCTCGATCCTCAGAAGAGGAGACGGAGATTCCAAATCACTGGCCTCTACAACCCCTGGAATAGCCCCACGTCTGCTTATGCTTACTTGTTCGGTTTGCAGCCGCACCACCACCATAACGATAACGGTGAAATCCCTTCTATCTACTCGTCCCGTGCGTACCACCGTCTCGGGTAACGTAAGTTTAGCGTCGTGGGGTTCCGGACGTCTTTGCTAAGATACTACTGTTGTGTGCGTGTGCGTACGTGTGTACTAGGAAACTAGGAAATATGACCGGCTCGTCGTTGGAAGGGGAGGAGACGGGTAGTATTGCGGCGGAAGATGGTCGCAGTGCTAAAAGTGGCAGATCGAGACCCTCGTTTACCGACTATTGGAAACGCACCAAGCAGGCGGCGAGACATATTACCTTCGTCTCTAGTAACCCGGAACAAAGCACAGGTATGTAATGATATGTCATATATATACCTTACACATACCTACCTACCTACACATGTATGTCCCTTCTAAGCTCAAATGGGCTGGGAGTATTTGTCATAAGGCTGAGGCGCTGCGTGCCAAGCATAGTATTGGTTGGTAACAGAAATCAAATCACGGCGCCGCGTTGGCTGGTTGCTGTATCGCGTCAACGTAAAGTACTGCGGGCCTTAAAGGGCGTATAGGGGTAAGATGGAGCAGCCAAGAAGAGACGTCCCGTTCTTTCTTCTATTCGATCTCCTATACGAACAATAAGTAGCACGCATATCTTGGCCTCATGCTACCTTCGTCTCGCCCTAGTGGTCGTCTAGTGCAGATAGGAGCTTACTAGACTGCGCATCTTTATTTTCATATTTATATATATATATATATATATATATATATGTATACCTTAGACATATGGCCATGTCGTATGTCTTGCTAGTCAAGGCTAACACTTGGCTATTCTACACAGGGCCTAGGAAGACCGATTCGAATCAGGACGACGACGACGACGATCAGCAGGAGGACCACCAGACTGCGAAGGCTAAGGCGCTAGCTCGCCGACAGCAGGTCCGCAAGGCGCAGAAGCAGCATCGCCAGAGAAAAGTCAACTACACCAACCAGCTCGAGATGGACGTCGCTAAGCTACGCGACTTGATAGAGCAGACGGAGCGGGAGGGTCTCGCGATCAGGAATGAGAACGAGATGATCCGCCGCCGCCTCCTGAGAAAGAGAGCTCCGGCTCCTGCTCCGAAGCCTAGTCTGAGGCCGCCGGGGCTGACGTATGGGTCTTCGACGTCTCTGCCGGAGTACACGGTCAGCCTTGTTAACTCGTCCGAGGCCCTCGACAAACCCATGTTCCAAGTCCAGCGGGTGTCGGCGCAGTCATCGTGGTCTTCGCTCGGCGGGTTCGCAAACGAGCAGACGGCTTCTGGTGCGGGTGGTGGGTTTGGGGATGCTGGGGTGAGGGGGAGGAGGTTGTTGACACAGACGGAGACTGACCAGGCCATCAACTTTATCCTAGAGTACGAATTATTCTTTTCTTTTTTTTTTTTTTTTTTTTTGGTGCTTTTATTATATATATAGGGGGGTCTTGGAAGGTAATAAAGAGGAACAAGAGGTAAAGCTAACATCATGGAACATAGACTCGAACGCATCTGCTGGAACCACTTCCACCCCTCGATGTACGACCACAACGACTACGACCCAGAAGCCCGCGAGCACGGGCACTCGCTCATGGTCAGCACCATGGCACTACGCAGCGCACCGCCAGAAGCCTGGGCACAAATCAGCGCGGAAAAGGCTCGACAAGCCTCCCTCCCCACCCAATCGCACTCCGCACCTCCTCCCTCTCTAGCCGCCTTTCCCTCAGACACCCAAACCCAAACCCACTCCTCCTCCTCCCATCCCCATCCCCATCCCCACACCCACACCCACACCAACACAATAACATCCTGGCCCACCCCCAGCACCTCCAGCGCCGACCTAACCCTCGAGAACCTGCGCGGGCTAGCCGCCGCCCTGAACCCCAACCCCGAAGAATCCGCCGAGCTGGCCCCCGTGCAGGCCTGGTTCGAGATAGCGCGTCTGTACGGCGGCGTCGCGGCCATTCTGCGCGACGCCGCGCGCCTGGAGCGTCTGCGTACGGAGATGGCTGCTGTGGTTGATTGTATACACTACGGCGCTGTGATACGGCGCGCGGATTTCGAGAGCACGCTTGAGAGGGTTATGGGGCCCGTTGGGGTTGGGGGTGCGGGTGTTGTGCCGCCTGGGTATTCGGAGGGGGGTTGGGTTTGATGGTGTTGATATGTTGGGCTGGGTTGGGTTGGGTTGGGTGCTTGTCGCCTTGGGGAGGAGAGGATAGGGGGAGGAAGGGGTGCAGAATAAAATTTGGTTATGGTATAGGGAGGGAGCGGGATTTACGTGTATATATACGACTGGAAACAGAGCAAAGCGTACGATGTGAATAGTACTGGAATGGGTTGGTATTCTAGAAACAATACAAAAGTCGTTCATAGAGTTCGCAAAATATAAAAAAGCGGCCCTGAGAATTATTATACATTATGAGAATTAACCAACGTACGGAGCCTGAGTTCTATAAAGGGGTTGAGTCAACTATCTCCCAAGTGCTCTATATGGCACTACATTAGCCAGTACAATCAATACAAGTCATATCGCGGTGTAAATCTATAGCACTAATACGATGTTCAATAAGTTGTCATCTACTTTATTCACCTATCTCACTAACGTTCTAATCCGCCCACGGGCAAAACGCTACACGGCTAGGTCTAATACATATGATAAGCCTTGACCTACCCCTTATACTCCCCTCTCCTCCAGTTGGCTACAATTACAAGGCTTTAACAATCGTCCGCTCATCAAACAAGTCTCTCAACAGACTGTCCACACACGTCTCGACGTCCAACGTGCCCATGGCATACGTGGACTCAAACGCGTAAATACTCAGCTGTGCGAAGAACGGCCGCAATATCTTGGCCACCAGCTCGTCTTTCCTATCCACCGTTAATTCATCGCTGATACCTCCCGGGTGGCCTAGAAGCGGCCTGCGCTGAGGCGGTCCGCTTATAGTTGTTGCGGCTGCTGATTCTGTCTGTAAGGCCGCAGTAGTAACATTAGATGCTACATTGCCTAGTTCTTCGGACAGCTCATCTACGAGTGCTACTGGCTGGTAGCTAGGAGATCGGTAGATAGAGTCGATAGTATCCGTGACGAAAAGCCACTCGTGTAACTGGAAGTCGTCCGGCGCTGCAGCGATGAGTAGGTCTAATAGCTTGCAAGCCTGTAGAATGGACATGTTGCTAAAAGTGTCCGACGAGGCGCTATTATCTGGTGCTGCTACAGAAGATATGGCTGCGTGTAACTCAGCATTGATGGTTGGCCAGATAGGCGCAAGATGGATAACGGACGTCCGAAGTACCAAGGCACGAACCACCATATAAATCTCAGAGCGTGTAGTTGAGGAGGGCGAAGATGTGGATGTCGCCGCTAGGAGCTCGATGAGGCGCTCGAGGATAAGCGGAAGGTCCGTGACGAACGTGTCCGTACTACAGGCAAGAATCAGAGTTGCAACACGGCGCAGATTGAGCTGTGTCTTTCGGTCCGCTTCTAATCTTGCCGAAGTAGCACCCACTCCGAAGACTATACCGGCTGTTGTGGGTGGCGTTATTCGACCTAAAATTTCCGGCATCCGTTCCTTATCTGCGACCGTCCAAAGTTTCAATAGGGGTAACCAGTCGCTTCGTACTAGAATAACAGACGAGTTAAAGAACCTAGAATCGTTAAAAGCGTCACCGATATCCCTTTTCGAAGTTTTCTGATTGTTTGGGAGCCTGGCCAACTCTTGAAGTAGAGTTAATGTGCTCTTGGAAATAGTGTCTGGGAAGGCCTTTGAACGGATAGAGGGGCCAATTACATTTGTAGAAATAGCACCTGCTGCTGTTAAAACGCGATCAGATTCTACGAGGATTTTAGGTAGGTTAGGCACGATGTGAGACAAGATGCCGACCACATCATCTGCCCTCTCAGCTGGTAATATAAGACGGCCCCCGCCGACCTTTGACTTCTCCGACTGTGGGGATAATTGGCCATCTGTAAAGGAAGCTGGTCTCGTGGTGAAAATAGCTGTGAGCAGTCGCAGGAAAAGATCCTAATTTAGTGTTAACAGTAAGTTCAACGTATTTGGAATATATATATATATATATATATATAATACGTACCCCGAGCTCCCTTCGCATCTTTCTCTGCTCCCCGAAGTTTGTGTTGTCGACCTTCTCGCCTAGAATTGCTGCGAATTCCAAGAGACTTGGTAATGTCTGCCTGTGCGGGAAAGGATTGCCTAGCAGATCCCTTAGAAAGATCATACAATCTTGCCAGATTTCGTCCATTGCGTCATCTTCGAGAGACCGAGCATAATCAACTAAGAAGATCACTAGATCTGTATCTTGTAATTCGATAGTTAATGTTGACTTTCTGGATGTCTCCAACGCGCTCGGGTTTGATCGGCTATAGATCGCGTTGAAGATAGCGGGGATAGTATGCCTTGGCCGAGATCCATCCAGAGCAGGAAGTAAATTGAATACTTCCAAGTGTTTTGCTGTGTCAGGATCACTCAAGGAATTCCGCCAGATGTCAACTACCGTCTCTAAGCATTCCAATGCTTCGGCGGCGAATACATGTTCTAGTAGGCGTCTAGCCCGATTTCGCATGCGCAACGATGTGTATTTGAACGAGGAAGCCGAGTCGATATCTAAGCTACCGGCTTCGCTTCCTTGTCCCCAAGACCAGATCCTAAAGCACATCCGGACAGCATCCTGGAAGGCAAGCAGAACGGTCAGCCTGTCATTGGCTGTCGCGCTTCGAGACTGCGGAGCATCTGAGTTGAACACGCCAGATACCATGTTCCCAAAGAATCCTTGAGGCTGATCAGGACTCTTCATGGCCTGAACCCTAGCTTCCGCGGCTAGTAATTGGTCATGTGCCTTAGCGAGGACTTGTTCGAGTGCATTGAGTAATGATATAAGAGTCGATTCCGGAGCGTTGATCCTCTCTGGTGGTTTCCCATTTTGCTTAAAAGTCTCCTGTAGGTTGCCAAATGTACCGGCAACCTGCCCGCAAAGCGTTTCCACCAAAGGAATCAGAACTTGGAAGATAGAGTCTGAATAGAAGGGCAAGCACTCTGTGAGGAAGCCTACCCAACTGTCTAGGACAGGTCGACTACTGGACGACTCAAGACCAGCTTGTATACATTTAAGTAATGAAGGCGGTGGTGGGGTTGCCTCAGGAAAATGCTCGAGGGATGTTGCAGACAGCCGCACGCTACCGGACGCGTAGTTCATAGTTCGCTTCTCTCCCATTGGCGAAGACGGTGGTTCTACGGGTGCTGCATCCCGAAGTTTCAGTACGTCGAAGGTGACGTCGAGTAGAAGTACTTGAATATATGGGTCAGGTCCTCCAAGGGACTGAGTGAGACGATCAATTAAGGTGTCTTCTAATTTTAAACGTGCCAATCCATCTGCGTAAGGATTTAATAGAATCTGGTGGAGGAAATTTAATGCGCAACGATGAAGCTGAGTTATTCGAAGCTGTAGATGATTGTCATTCGGAAGTATATTGCCGGCAATGCATCGCATGCAAACGCGCAGGAATAATTCCAGGAGGGACAAGCTATTTTCCGTACCAGCTAGCTGGCATTAGTGAAGTTTCAAAGACTCTCATACCAAATTATCTCACCTATTTCTATTAGACTCTGGTTAGGTTCTTCAATTATCCTCGTTGCAAGGACCCCCCAGAACGCATCAGGGGCCCACCGGAATATGTTGGATAGGGTACGGAGATAATAGAGTGCTAAGTCAAGGTCATCCTCCGCTGAGAATTCAACAGATTGGCTCGACCCAACGGGATTAGCCGACTGAGGGAAAGTTCGAAGGAACTTAAGTTGCGATATTTTTGTGACGAAAATTGAGAACAGCCTGGGTATTTGTATTAGCTACGTAGTTCTTGTTACTCGGCTTGTAAGGGTTCAACATACTTATCAATACCAACCATGGTGTTTAGCCAATTCTTTACCATCATAAATAATTGGCTTCGTTCATCTAGTAAAGAATCAAGCATTAAAAATAGGGGCCTAGTAAGCATGACATCGTAGTGATCCATCCCAGACAACCGAGTCGCCGGTCTAAATTCACTAATAGGGGTCTTTGGACCTCTTCGGTCGGAATGGGAGGCGTTATCTTGCAACGTATGAGACCATAGGATGGTATAACTCCGACCTGGGTCAGCCGGCCTTATGGCGAATGTGCCTGTCGTATCATCCTTGAGCATTAAATCAGAAATCACCGCTTCAATATCGCGGTTTGAAGTTGTGAGGGCTGTCTGTAATTGCCAGAGACATCTCACAGTTTCGACATGATACTTCGGCTCCGTTAAAGATAAGAAACCCCAAGCATGGCGAACTAACGGCTCAACTAGATCTGATAGGTGAGCTATCGGTATTCGCTCACTAGTATAAAGTTGTGTGGAGAGAAAGAGAATTGATTTGAACGAGATGAAGGGTACGTTAGGTGCTGATAATCGTGCCTGCATAGCAGAGAGTAGCTTTGCGGTATCAATAGTATACTCTTCGGGGATCTTAGATAGAAGAAGCCCCATGAGTCGGCTTCTAATAGATATTGCGGCCTCCTGGTTGGCGGTCGTTAGGCTATCGCAGGTCAGGCTGCACGCCTTTTCGACAAGCAGAGCTCCTACGGTCCGCGGCGCAAAAGGCGCTGGTGTAGCCTCAAGGTTCCCCTGATCGGCGTCATAGAAGTTCTTAACCCTTTTAAGGACCTCGCTATTTGACATAGACGCCACTACCGGCCCCTCTATAGATCCAACCGAGTTTCGCTCTCCTGACCTGTTTGGGAACGCTCGTTGGGGAATAAGCTCGATTAAATTGCGAGCGATATCGAGCGCCTGGGACGGAATAGCTAAGGTGCCGCTACTACTTGGGGTTTTAGATGCGCTTCTGTGATCCTTTAGGTCCTCAAGCATCGCTAAGATAGACAGAACAGTTAGAGGCGCGTGGACGGATATCATTTCCTCATCTCGAATATTAAAATGTGTCATGATAAACCGGACAAGTGCCAATTTCTCATTGCGCTCCGCGTCCGTCGCATTACCCTGGCCAACAGCTTGAGCCATAAGCCCTATCATCTCGCCGAATATGAGACCGCTCTCAACACCGTCAAAGAACACACTCGCACTGCGCAGCACTTCATTGAACTCGGCCTTGCTAGAAGCTCTATTTTCGAAATTCTTAACACTGACCATTACGGGCAGGAATATTTCCGGTACTACCAAACCACCTATCTCCCACCTATCCATGAGCGATAGGCATATTCGGTACGGTTGGGCTCTTTCTGTAGGATTGCTATTATAAGCAGTATTGATCATTGATAATAATGCTTGAGTTAGATGATGTAATCCGTACTCCTCGAAATAACTCGTTTTAGAACTAAGAAACCCATGCTGGTCGGACGGGGAAGTGGGTGACTTCGGGCCACTCTCTTGTTCTTGACCTGAAGGTTCAGGTCCTAAAAACCAAGCCCAAAGTCGCCGGTTGAGACTCATATCCCTTCGAATGACAACACAAGCAGCGGCCCGAAGTAGAAGCTCTAAGTCGTCACTCTTGACTCTCTTCTGTAGCACCTTCGAGTGTAGCGGGAGATGTGTAACTAGAAGGTCCAGAAAGCCTCGTTGTATGAGGAGCTGTTCGTCTCCTAATCCGGCTGCAAAGCATCTAAGGAGTAAACCTGGTTCAGGGGAAGTTACAAGATTTGAAAGCTCAGATGACAGCGCATCTGCCTCGGTCTCTTGAGCTTTATTTGAGTTTACCTCTTGAGTGACCGGGTGCCCTAGTCTTGGCAGTCTGCGAATGAGATACGCAAGAGCACCAGGTCGCCGGCTCTGGCCTGTGATTGTAGCCAGAAAGAAACATTGCCAGAAGAAATCATCTCCAGTCGAATCTGTTGACGTAAGGTCCCTACAATTTGGAGGTCGAATAACCACCTTGAATTTCTCTAATATCTTGAGCGTTCGGTCAAAATCTTCACTCGTTTCATCTTCTAACCCAGGTAGAAGAGCTAGAATAATACTCTTCATTGCCGGCCGTAGCGACCTAGGGTCTACATGAAGAACATGGGCTTCGAGAAGATCGAGGAACGGCGCCCTAACGGTTAAGGACGCAAACGATAAGGTGGGCGCAAGGCCTGGAAGGTAAAGAGGAAGGTCCCTAGACAGGCCATCTTTTCCTATAATTGAGAATACGTAGGTATAGACTTCGAGCGCTTTCTGGTGTACACCGGAAGGGAGCGAAGGGTTTAGACATTGCGAGAGGCGCTTTGCGACTAGAGTTTTCGAGGGGATGGACGTAATGCTAGCTTGACGTGCTTGTAAGGCCTATAATAAACATGTTAGCTTAGCATTGGTTCGCAATAGTTACGGATATATGAGGTGAGATTCTTACTTTAAGCAACCTACTTAAGAAGGAGATATAATCCGCCCATTCTTCCAAAGCCGTATCAAACAGCGACAGGGCTCGCTCGACACCTGACGCGTACTTTCGGTAGTGCTTATCTTTTATGGGTGTATCCTCTATAGTTTAACTATGTTAGCAAGGCATGAGTAGTTGAAGCGGAATATTGGCATTGGTGTAAAGTACCTGCGCCTAGTTGATTCCTCCATTGTCTTACAATAGGTGTATTCTGTCCAGAGCTATCCGGAGAGATGGAACGGCGAGGACCGGGTTCGAGGGCCATAGTTAAGGTAGCTGATACTAAGGAGGCACAAGTCGTAGGACCATGGGGTCGCGTTCAAGACTAGAAGAGTCGGGGCGCATATCTTTGCCGCGGCGCATCTGTCTGTGAGGTTCGTTTGTGGTTTAAGAGAGGCCACAGACGATAGGTACAAAGTAACAAGGCACAAGTCGAAACAATTGAAGCGCATTGGATCTTTTTTTGCGAATTACGTTGCAGGCACCCGCTAAACCGGTACAAGTTACATCCCGTTCAGCCTGTCAAGGTACTTCCCGATTGCATAAAAGCGGTACCTCGAAACAGGGCAGGTTTTAGAGCTATCTCATTGGCTACTTTATTCCCCCAGCTTTACACTATGCTAAAGATATCTCTCTCTTTCTGAAACCACCACTAAAATAGGATAACTAACCAGGGATGACGTTTAATAGATAACGATAAGGTGACCCACCACTTTAACTCCTGTATTGTACATGACTTTTGATTTCCAACTTTAGAGTAAGCTAACCTACTACATACATCTTAGACTTTATAATTATTAATTTCTCTACCTCTCCTCCTAATGAGAACCTTTCACAAAATGGCGAAGGGTAGTTGAGATTGAAGACGACTTACTGTTCGATAAACTGAAAAAAGGATGATACAGCGGCTCGTTACGGAAACGGAGGTACGATGAGCGCGGAGAATGCTGGCTCATCAGGGGACGCTGCCGCCTTAGGCGGAGAACGGCCTCCCCCTTTACCTCCTAGGCCATCTCAAACACAAGGCAATGCCCCAACTACGGCAGTGCCCGAGAGGCCGAACTTATCGTCGAAACCGACTACTGCAATTTCATCTATGAATATCCAGACACTTTCATTTCCAGATGGGTCACGTGGGACATTCTCAACAGCCGGAGAGAACAATTCCCAAGACACGGATCAAACATCTAGTTCGACAAATGCTGGAGTAGCAAGCGTAGGCTTTAGTTCCATGGGCAACGACATAGATGAGTCTATGAGTATCATGAGCCTTGCACCTACTTTACGACCACCGGGAGACTTGGAGAGTCTACTCATCGGAGACATGAGCAAGAAAAGTCCCGCATGGGTGCTCTTACACTCACAGTCCGCAGCCGTGCAGCCCTTTGAAACTATCAGGGCTGATGAGGGTACGATTTTCGCCGATTTCGCCCGCGAATTTGATGATATACCCGAACCCAGTGAAACCTGGAGCGACGAGGCCAGACTGAAGCTTTGGAAGTCTAAGCTCAAACACTTTATGATTTTATCGTCGGCTGGAAAACCGATTTATAGTAGATATGGAGACTTGGAAATGATCAACTCTTCGATGGGCGTTGTACAAACCATCATCTCGTTTTATCAGGGGGCTAAGAACCCTCTTTTAGGCTTTTCTGCTGGAAATACCCGATTCGTTATCGTGACGGAAGGTCCCCTTTACCTCGTCGCTATAAGCAAGCTTGGAGAAAGCGATTCTCAGTTGAGGGCTCAACTTGATGCCCTCTACATGCAAATTTTATCAACTTTGACGCTCCCAACTCTCACTAATATTTTCGCCAACCGACCATCTACGGACCTACGGAAGCCTCTACAGGGAACTGAATCATTACTTTCCTCTTTGGCGGATAGCTTCACCAGAGGATCTCCATCTGCTCTACTAGGAGCGTTGGAATGTTTAAGACTAAGGAAATCGCACCGACACGCCATCAATAATGCTTTTCTTAAGACAAAGACCGAAAAACTCCTCTACGGTCTAATAGTTGCAGGCGGAAGGCTGGTCAGTGTCATTCGGCCACGCCGCCACTCCCTTCATCCAAGCGACCTACAACTTATCTTTAATATGCTATTTGAGTCTGGCGGTGTCAAGGCCGGAGGTGGTGAAAACTGGATCCCACTCTGCTTGCCAGCTTTCAACAACCGCGGTTATCTTTACATGTATGTTAGTTTTCTGGATGTCGATCCGGAGTCTGAGAGAAACCTAAGCGCGGCTGGCGAGGAGATTGCAATCATATTAATAAGCCCGGATAAAGAGAGCTTCTTCGACCTACAACATATGCGAGACGACGTCGTCTCCGAACTAAAGAAAAAGGGACATCTGGACATAATCAAAGCCGCAGCACAGCAGGGACGTCCAAAAATGAACGATATCGCGCCAGGAACCCACGTCAGCCACTTCCTATTCAAGTCACGAGCCAACGTCCAGTTCTGCATGCCCTCTCTGCACCCAACATTTTCCAACCTCATCTCCCACCGGCGACTCATGTCCCTCTACCACAACCTACACTCCACCATCCACGCCAAGCACACACATGTAAAGGTACTGCACTGCGTCGGGGAGGACACCACCTCGCTAGCGTGGATCACCCCGATATTCGAGTTCTACTGCGTAGCCGGGCCCAACGCCTCGCGGACCGTCATGACGCAGGGCGCTAATAAGATCATGCAGTGGGCGAAGCGCGAGGAGGAACGGTTGTTTATTATAGGCGGAGGCGTGTTTTGAAAAAATTTAAATTACCATTATTATTACCATTGCGAACTACGTGTTGCAAACTTTTCCTTATCCTCGCCTGTGTGGGTATTGATGAAATAAATCCATGGCTTTCTAATCGGATGGCTATACTCCTGCTGCCATCGTATATAGTGCCTTGAGCAAGGCTCCCACTCGTATCCTGCGGGTTTATAATAACCTAGAAAACCGCTTGCTCGCGCCGCCAGGAGTAGTCTTGCTAGACCCCTCGCCATTCGCCCTGGCGTTGGATGAAGTTCCTCCGTTCGAGGTAGGACACGGGGTGCTTCTAGGCGCGGACAAGAACCCGTTATCATAAGGATCCTTGGGTGCGGGTCTCTTCTGACGAAATCCAGAGAAAGCCCGCGATCGCTGCGAACAGCCCTGATTCCCATTCCCATTCCCATTCCTGCCGCACCTCGCAGCTGGTTGTCGCGGCGTCGGATTCGCAGAATTAGGTGCTCCCCGCCCAGAACGAGGGGGTTTGCTCGGCAACACATTCAACTCGATTTCCTCTGGCCCAGCATTCCTCCTAGCCATGCCGGGTAGAGGCATCGTGAAGAAGGCTTTTATCTTTTGCCAAGTATCAGCAGCGATCTTGTGGCACGTCCCCTCCTATGCGTTAGGTAGTTTGTTAGGATTCGGACTTGTTTGTCTTGCGGGTTGAAGAACGAGAATATGAAGGAGAACGTACCTTCCAGGGCCAAATCCTATCTCTCTTTCCCTGGGCCCTCTCGTTTTTCTTTTGGCTAGGTGCAGATGTATGTCTATTCTCGTTCATTTGTCCGCTGGTAGCCCCACGTGTAGTACCATTCGTAGGCCTGCTTGCCGGCCTGTTGGATCTCCCATTTGCCGTTCCGCCCGCTATTCCCTTTGCAGGTCCGTTTGACTGATTGCTCGCCAGTTTCGGTTCGCTACCTCCATTAAATCGTAGATTGGACTTTCCTTGGTTATCCTGCTGCCGACTACTGCTTCTTTGACCACGATCGTGGGATGGAAGCGGTTTTCTGTACAAATGATTTTGAACCGTCGCGACAGGTGCAGAGCGCTTTCCTTCGTTAATACGAGATGGCACAGATTTCATATCCTCTACTACCTCTCTGTATTGAGACGGTTGGGTCGGTTGTTCAGCCAACGTCTTTCCCTGCGACGGCTGCTCTAGCGTCACTGGATAAGGTATCGCGTCATTTATCAGTGTATTTAACGTAGAAGAGCTGATCTCGCTGCTAAGTCCCTTCTCACGGTACTTGAAGTCAGGGCTAGGAGGGTGAGATGAGTCCAGCGCAGAAAGATTAGTGTACCGGGCTGAGCTGCGGGCAAGCGATAATTCAACTGGATATTCGGATGCGGGCGTGGAGGAATAAGATCGGCTATGCAAATCAATATCGACATCAAATATAGAAAGACTTTCCTTGCTCGGTATAGTGTTGGCACCGCTGTCGTTAGGCAGATTATCTCCGTAAGGGTCTACCATAGTTGTCTTCTTGCCGTAAGTATGCAAGAACGTAGATCGTTGCTGGCCGAAAGACCCCGTAGGAGATGATGCCATTGCGACCGTACGTATTTATAAACTTGAGATACCCAGATGCGTCAAGATGGGTTAAGCTTTTTCTTCTTCTATACTCGGGCTCGTTATTTAAGTAAAAAGTATTAGGGAGAACTTATCAAGTGATGGAGTTCGTTGCTAAGCAATAGTTCCTTCAAATGGCACTGTCTACCACACTAAAAAGTATGCTTAGCATAGATTCCCGATTACGATGCTGTTATCGGCAAGTTAATTTAGAAACCTAACAGGCACCTAAAGCATATGCTATTAAGTGTTTGGCTGCTAGACCAGTAAAGAAAGGGGTAAAATGGGAGGAACGGATCAAAGGGAAGAAGTGCGAACAAGCCCTTCAATATTAGAGTATGGGCGCACTCTATCCTGGACCCTCTTCAGCCCTGACTAAGACATGACGAAAGTTATAATACTGTTGAGTGCATCATGTCACAGTTTAAATAGTCACAATGCACATACTTCCCCAAACTCCATCCTTGACGGTCGATAGCTAAATGGGATCAGCATGGGATCTATTTGGATGCTGTTAAATCTAACTGGCTTGACTCCTATCTCCAGCCTTCTTTAAGACCTCTTTATAAGATATGGCTCTCATTATTCCTCAACAGGTAATCATGCTGAAAAGTCTATCCCTCCGCTTAGCTCTATTCACCAGAGCTAAATTAGTCATATGACTTCAGCCTCAAGAAAATCAGGAAACTCAAGTTCAGTTAGGGAACCCAGGCCATCAAGTACGTCATGTTGTTCGAGACTATTATAAAGTGAGCACACAAAGATAGCTAGCTACCGCAAATACATTGCATGCTCAAGTCCCACCAAACCTGATCTACCCTACTTAAGGGAACCTTCAACAACGGTTTATACCAAGTTTCCTACCTCATTATTACCGATCCGACTACAGCAAACAAACATGGAAAAGCATCCATCCGGACCTAACCGGCGATGGGTCCAAAATTTGTTCCAAAATTAGCTGGTTAAAACCTATTTGTAGTATAATCCAACGAAGGTCGAATCCGTAGTTCTGGGACCTTCTCTTACGGATAGCCGAGTACCTAGGTAGGAAATATGCCAACCCTGCTTCCCTTTTCAGCCACCGCGATTCCTTTTTGCACATGCTCGTACTGCCGTTTTAGCGTTTTTGACCCATTTGAGAATTTTGGACCGTACCCTTCGACTAAATTTAGACCGATCGTAGTTCCCTCGAATTGAATGCCCATCTCTCGAAGCTGATTGTCGACGGGCGATATTAATATTTGATGGCGTAACACCCCGATCCGCCTCATTTCCCTTCCCGTCTTGCTCAATAGTTGTGTCTGTTATCGTTGAAACTGGCCCTGGAGGTCGTGATAGCAAGCAATGAAGGTCTGATAAACGTCTCCTTAAACCCCGAGGCTGCCTAGCATTAGAGCTTGCACGGGTTTCCATAGATCGTGAGTCATATAGCGGTTTGTTCTGGGCTTCTCTATTCGCTAGCGAATTTCGTTGTTCAAATTGAGGTGCTGCTCCGTTTGGTGGACCAATACCAGATGTGCCCCTAGTAGAGAAGTCCTCGATGCGTTGTAGTTGTGACGACTTTCCGTTTGTTGAAGAGGGGGTGGGACTTAGGTTGGTTGAGAGTGTGAATAAGTCCCTCGACTTCTGTCGCGTAATACCATTTATATGATCCAGCTCCTCTCCATTTACATTCCGACGGACCGTAGCGGATGGAGCGGTACTAGCAACAGTGCTTCTGCATGATCTGAGTCTCAACTTACTCCCGCTTCTCATTCGAATACCGTGACCAGCGCTCTGACCTTCAAGATATGTATTAGGAGTTCCAGAAGGCCAATATTGCTCCATATCCTCATTATAGACCCTTGTTCCAGAGGATATTGTAGCTTCAGAGCTATTAGACGTTTTAATTCTGAGTCTTAACTTCGGAGCACTTTTATATAATCGTATGGCTCGATTATCATTAAGGTTACACTCCGGCATCCCAATTATAGCGTCTTTAAACTGATGGAGTGTAGGAGACCTAGAAAATTTAAACGGGGCGAGAACCTCGATGAAGTCAGTATCACTGCTCGACGTGCTCTGTATACTTGGCGTCGGAGGTGGTATGTAATCGGGATCTCCAGGCAAGGGGGGTAAGGCTTTCATCAGTTGAGGTATGCTGTTTTTCAGCTTTAGTTGACGGGCAGGTGAGATCGGTTTCGGTGAGACGATAGGTGTAGTAGAACAAGACGGTGAGATATAAGGAAAACCTTCGTTGTTATCTCTAGGCAAGCTGCTAGTGCTAATTCTAGGAACTGCCTGGTTCCTCTTATGACGTTGAAACCGTGGCCTCTGTACGACTGTCGTTTGAGTTGCTGAGGACAATACAGCATCGCTGTCTCTAACGCCGCCGTACTTATTTTCCCGGTCTTCCTTACCAACATCAAATGTAGCAGTATCACGAGTCTTATATTGGCGGGTGTCGGTACCACTCATAACTGACATTCTAAGGCCGTTGCTCCGAGTCGTACTACTACAATCTGAATAAGCACGGGCTATCGTGCCAAATACATTTTGAGCCTCGCATTCAGTTTCGTGCCAAATAGACTTCGAGAACTCTCGAGTTGGTTCGGAACATGGACGCTTTATGATGGAACGGCTTCGTAGACTTCGATTGGCTTGCCCTTCAGCTAGGTCCCCTACACCACTTTCGCCCACTTCATATTCGTTTAGAGTCTCGCCCTGGGTATCGTCCCTTAATATTACACCTTGCTCGCTTCGAATTGTGGGAGCTCTACCGCCTAGGACCTGAACCTGCCTCTCTGGAGAATTTGCCTTCGTCTTAGGCGTAGCTGTCAAGCGGTAGTCCGCGTATCTGTATGTTGGGGCCTCTTTTGACTCCAGATCAAGGCTCGGGTTGAATGTATCCATAGAATCTCTACCTACTTGCGACGGCAATAGGTCAATATCGCTTCCCCTTTCTAACTTCCCATCCATCTCTAAGCCATCAAATGCGATAGACCTACCCTCGGAACGGATAGAACCGGTGCGGCAACGGGACGGTACCCGTTCCACAGTAACTTGATAGTTTTCAACGTGACACCGATCCGTATCGTTCAAAGTTTCGAGCCCATCCACCCTGCCAGGGCTGCCACTGCCAGCCTCATAAAACGCCGAATCCCGCTCTCCAAATACAACCGCTAGATTTTCATCGGAATCCTGTAGTACTAGTGGGCGGTGGCAATTTGATACGCGAGTAGGGACCGGGGCGAAAGGCTGAACTGGAGTTATAGCGCGCGGTTGTCTACTCTCGAACCCTTCGGTATAGTCGTAGTAACGTGGTACAGTAGTGGAAAGTCCACTCGGACCAACTCTAGGCGTGTGTGGCGTCCTGTGGTACATATTTACAATTGAGGTAAGACTCGATGTCCTAGACGAGGAACTGTCGAATCTTTCGCGACACGGGGCATTATATGATGCCATAGAGGCCGTGGAATGGGCCCGAATTGAAGAGGGTCTAGGTGGTCTATGACGGCTGAGAGGTGGCAGACCTTGCGAAGGTAGCGAGACAGTAGACAAGTTAGCGTCTGCTCGGAGGCCTAGAGGAGGAGGTCTCCGTGGTGTCGGGGGGTAAGAGGGTTTGTAAGAGCCATGGGCAGTCCTCTGAAACTTCTCAGTAAGAATTTAATAATTCCACATAAAGATTTTGATACTTACGTATGAGGCTCGGTCAATTTCCACCATACGACTATAGTCAACTCGCCCACTTTCTGTAAGGGCCGGAGAAGCTGGGCGAACTCCAGGTCTCTTCAAGCGAGTTGGATATGGGAAGGGTGATCGAGGACGTTGAAGCGGACCCCCGCTAGCCTGACTCTGCAAAGTCGTTGTCGACTTATGATGAGAAAGATGGCGGGATCCACAGGTAGTCATTGAATATGAACGCGGCCCAATGTCTTCCGAACATGTCGGTGTCAACGTGCTTGTAGTAGATTTATGACTCTCTGAGTCGTGCATTGAGATTATTTCGGAGGCAGTGTCTCTATATAGGGAAATTTTGCCATTATTCCGACGTTGTAGCTCTTCAACAGAAGGACGAGACGATGGGCGTTGTTGGCTGATTTCAGAAAACGTACCTCTTCGTTGCGGCAATGGAGGCACAGGTTTGATGCTGAAGATTCCGATATCTCCTGTCTCTGTTGTAGTTTTTAGCATGCTCTCTAATGCCCCCGGAGAAGGTAGCAAAACGGAGTTCTCGTTGACACTTCGGAGAGGTTTGTGCAATGGGCGGACAGGGGAGGGACCGTGAGTAGATCTCCCGTGAGAATAGCTGCTATGAAGAGTGCCATGACTCGAGCTATGACGCGGCAAGCGATGATGCTCCATCAGGAGAAGCGGTTCAGATGGAGATGCCAGCACAGTATCAGGGAAAAGAAGGGAAGAACACTAGATGATGAAATTAAAAAAGTAATTCGGGTTCGACATGGGGTTAAGAAGAGATCCTAGTTGCCTGGACCTAGAGCGACATCGAGCCTAATTTTTCTGGGGATCTAGAGGCTTCGTCGGTTCACAAAGTCACCAGACAAGATAGGATGTTGAAGTCGGACAAAGTGGGAAAATGTCTGGTATTGCGAGGAGTACCTATACACTTTGTGTAGTACTAAAATGTAGACAACCTCAAGCGAGCAAAATATTCAAGGGAAAGTTAAATCAATAAACGCCTTAGATGTGATAGGGGAATCTGAGAAGGTAAGAGCACTTTACATCTACTACCTACTCACCTGACCGAATGCCAATCGTAACTTCTTAATCCACCAACACGTAGATGCCTTCCGCATCATGTATCTAAAGCCGCTACCTAGGTATCTTTTTAATTAAGCCTTATGTAAAAGAGAGAGACTATCATTATTGGCTACCTAGGTAGCTACATATAAGTAGGTAGCTAAAGCTTTCACGGTATACTCGAACATCGAAAGATATACGAGTCTATAAATCAACACGATGTTTTCTCATTCCCTTTAGAATTATATCTTTTCTATACCTAAACTATAACAATAGTCAAAGAAGTCCTTCCTATTAATCCTATGCAATCATGAGTAGTAACATAATTGTTATTAAGTGTTTAGTAGCTATTTGTTAGATGTTCTATATACAATTATTATAGAAGCGTAGCTATTCACCTCTACACTATCCAAGTTATTCGGTCTATTTCTCAATTTCCCGCACGAGAGATCGTATGAGGTATTTAATCTTTGGAGAAATCTCACAAGGAGTTAAATATCTGTATTTTGAGATACCATGTAATTTAATTATCCTATATCGTCCTCTCATATAAGTTATATGATATAATTACCTGCAAAATATATTCTTTCAAACGTAACTAATGAACATGAGATACTTAGGTTACTATACTAACATATTACCTAACTAGCTTAAATCTTGAGAAATCAAATAATGTTAGATCCTTAGGTGAACTCGATGCTTAGCATGACTACTTGCAATTCCTCATTGACGATGCTATGGGAAGTGGTAGCGTCGCAAAAACTAAATTTATTACAACGTTCAGGGTCCTGGGGTTGGGGCTCATATTCAGCCTCGCTGCAGAATGGACTGCAATCTATGTAATAAATCTGGCAGCGTGCATTAATCAACATTCCGTATGCAGGGATGACAGATGTGATCAATTGAGTAAGCTACCGTTGTAGATACCTATGCATATCACAAGGTCTCATACTCGATAATCTCCTTGATTCGTAACGAATCAATACCTACCTCACTAGTGCAACAATTTAGCAACCCACCTATATAACGGTAGCCATTGTTCTAACGTTAGAAAGTTGACAACTGGCCAGTTGGAATAGTGTTTGATACATCAAGTATGGATTATTCATAAGTCAGTCATATAGACGGATTTATGAACCGAGCCTACCGGGTATTGTGACTTCCGTCGTTATATTCGTCTAAATCCTCGAGCCCTTCCTTCCGGACTTACTGATCTGGGTGTTGATCTGAACTTAATTTGTTTGCGATTAAAGCATCTGAGTGGGGTTGGTAGGTAGCAAGGTACGCCGTATGAATTGGGTGGATCCATTGCACACCAACACAGGGGTTCCCCAAAAATCCCATCGGATAGGTGGCGGTGCGCTCTGCGTACATGGTACTTTCCTAGATTTTTAGTGGCAAGAGGAGCAGAAAAGAGAACACTTGTCATTAAGTTTGTCCGTCAATTGGACTCCACACCGCTTGATAAGGTTGTTTAGTTCTATTGAGAAGTGGGGCTTATCCACGTCCCTGCATTTGTAATAATTGTCTAGGCCATCTGCTTAAGCTGCGTAAGCCACAGGTATTTAGTGGGCACAGCTCTGAACTATCTGATGATTAAGCTTGGGGTTGGACAGACTGTGGCCAGATATTCGGAACCATTCAGCCATTTATCCAACTTTGTCAATCTTCTCCAAATTCACATTCCCTGTTCTCAAGGGGACACATATGCCATTGTAGGAGAATACAAAACGTCTTCGTCTACATTCTACATTCACTTCACTTTTTTTCTCCGACAGTTCATTGCTATTCTACGTAGCCAGTGGTAATATTATAGGTGCGTTAAACTAATTTTTTTCCTCCCTGGTATCCCCCACTGCATTTCTACAGGCTTCCCCAGCTCTATTTCTGCAACCTCCACCTAGAAATCGCAATCTGAGATAGCTAACCTAGTCGATTACTATTCAGGTGCTTCACCATGTACACGGCTCGGAACTTTCTTTTTGGCCTGCTTGCAGCCAGCACAGGCGTTCATGCTGCGGACGCTGCATCAGATGTCACACAACTGAACAAGGATACCTTTGAGGAATTCGTCAAGGGCAATGACCTCGTTCTAGCAGAGTGTAAGTTGTGCTTCTAAATACGAGGTATTAGAGCTGTAGCTAATCCCCTACGCAGTCTTCGCTCCCTGGTGTGGTCACTGCAAGGCGCTCGCGCCTGAGTACGAAGAGGCCGCTACTACGTTGAAGGAGAAGTCGATCAAGTTAGCTAAGGTCGACTGCACAGAGGAGAGTGAACTCTGCCAATCATATGGCGTTGAGGGTTACCCAACGCTCAAGATCTTCCGTGGTCTGGAGAGCATCACTCCTTACACGGGCCAAAGGAAAGCTGCTGCGTGAGTAATCCATCTAGATCCAATTACGTCTACTTGCAAATACTGACTTGACTTCTAGAATCACTTCATACATGATCAAGCAGTCCCTCCCCGCCGTTTCGCTTCTGACCACGGAAACCCTCGAGGACTTCAAGACCGCCGACAAGGTTGTCTTGGTTGCCTACATTGACGCCTCTGACAAGGCCTCCAACGAGACTTACACCAAGGTTGCTGAGAAGTATAGGGACTCTTATCTCTTCGGTGCCACTAATGATGCTGCGTTGGCTGAGGCCGAGGGTGTTAAGGCACCGGCCGTTGTTCTGTACAAGCAGTTCGATGAGGGCAAGGCTACCTTCTCGGAGAAGTTCGATGAGGAGGCCATTGAGAAGTTCGCTAAGGTTGCCTCTACCCCCCTGATTGGTGAGGTCGGCCCCGATACTTACTCCGGCTACATGTCTGCCGGCATCCCTCTTGCCTACATCTTCTCTGAGACTGCTGAGGAGCGAAAGGAGCTTAGCGATGCTCTCAAGCCTGTCGCTGAGAAATACCGTGGCAAGATCAATTTTGCTACCATCGACGCCCAGGCTTTCGGTGCTCACGCCAACAACCTTAACCTCAAGGCTGACAAGTTCCCGTCCTTCGCCATCCAAGAGACCGTTAAGAACCAGAAGTTCCCCTTCGACCAGGAGAAGGAGATTACCTACGACACTATTAGCGCTTTCGTTGACGACTTCGCGGCCGGAAAGATTGAGCCTAGCCTTAAGTCTGAGCCGATTCCTGAGAAGCAGGAAGGTGCAGTCACCGTCGTTGTTGGCAAGACGTACGAGGATATTGTCTTGGATGACTCCAAGGATGTTTTGATCGAGTTCTACGCTCCCTGGTGCGGTCACTGCAAGGCTCTTGCCCCTAAGTATGAGGACCTTGCTTCTCTGTACAGCAAGAGCGAGTTCAAGGACAAGGTTGTCATCGCAAAGGTTGACGCCACTGCCAACGATGTGCCGGATGAGATTCAGGGTTTCCCTACCATCAAGCTGTACCCCGCTGGCGCCAAGGACCAGCCGATCAGCTACTCGGGCAGCCGAACTGTCGAGGACCTGATCAAGTTCGTTAAGGAGAACGGCAAGTACAAGGCCGAGGTGTCGGAAGGACAGGAGGAAGAGACCCCCGTTGCTCCCGCTGCAACTGAATCTAAGTCTACTAGCAGTGAGGCTGCGCAGTCGACGCACGACGAGCTGTAAACTAGGGTATTGAGAATGAGTCAAGAAAAAGCAAATGTACACTTTCTAGTTATATGAACCGGACACCTTAATCGGCCGGTACGCTGGGTCACTGGGACTGGGATACGAATGTTGACTTCAGGTAGTTCAGCATAAAGGGTCATGAATTTTCCGTTTAGTTATATGTTTCATGATTGTTTTGTTCTTAATGGACTAATAGTTTTGACGCAATTCGTTGATAATGTGCCGTACGAGGTAGTGAGGTAATATTTCTAGAGACGTGATTTCTGTCCACCGTACCTATCTAGTACCGTGCTACTACATACATGTACGTAACGGCCTTAGGTAGTAGCGCAGTACACACCCCAATGTAGTAACCAACCAAGAGGATTTGTTTAGTGAGCTGTTCCCGAGGTTGACCAACTGTCAAGGTCCTGCCGAGAAATATCCGCCGCCGCCTGAGCAACTTTAGGACATTAGGACCCACCTTGGGAACTCTTAACTCAATTAATTGACGTTCTCTTTGAAGCCCTTTGGCCACCCAACTTTAAACACAACACACTTTAGTGGAATCCATTTAGACATCGCGCACGGGAATATCTAAATTTCGTTGTTCGAAACCATGGCGTCGAGGGTTTTACTCGGCCGACTTCAAAGCGCCTCTGTGGCTGCTCCAATGCACGCTGCACGCAGCTTCCACGCGACAGCACGAACGATGGCCGACGCAACGACTCCCTTACCTGTTCGCAAGCCCGTGGGTGCCTTTCGCGGAGGGTGAGTCAGATGCACGATAATAGAAAGGTTTACTTAGAGACTAATGGCACATGGTTTGCTGCAGACTCTTTGGTTTCCTCCTCGGTTCGACCCTCGCGGGTACTGGCATTTATAGCTATGTCTTGTCAGTATAACCTCACAACTACGCTCCATGGGTCTCTAGAATCCGTGAATACGTTCTATGCGAATACATGACGTTTATATCACAGGGACTTCGACTAAGGCCATCGTCTATAAGAATAGGCGAGAACAAAATACTAACCTGAAGTTTAATAGGCGAGAATATAAGGCCTCCAACGAGTTGTTAACGGAGGACATCTATGTGCGTTACTGCATTTGATTATTCCGAATCTTGCGTTTTGCTTTCCAGCGTTGGAGTTGGGGACCACACTTCAGCGATTTCTTTTCTAGCCATGAATTCCTCCTCACCCTCCTCCCTCTCGACCTCGACCCCTTCGGAAGCAACACCCCGACTGACTTGTGGTGTCCGGAAAACAGGCTCTACAGGCTGCGTGCCAACGATTGAACACGTACGTCCAGCAACTCGAAGAGAAGATGGACGCCGCGGAAAGGAAAAGGAAGTAAACGGACGGATAGGCGGGGTCAGATATAGGGCACGGACGACCGGATAGGTAATGGTGTAGGAATATGGGCATCGTACATACATTTCTCGACACTGAAAGCAACATGCAAAGGGTTCGCACCTCAAAAGAACATTAGTTTTTTGTCAGATAGCGGGGAGTTAAAAGCATTGATGGCTAAACTATACAGTAACAAGAGCACATTTGTAATGGTTCTACAAGACTATGCATTTCATATCTACGCAACGTGTCTGCCTCAGTACGCTTGCGCCATAGCTATCCATGAGTCTTCCTTGAAACCCGTCTTGATACTCAGCTTTTTATCGACTGGTTACGCCACATCTCAACATATCCGACAGCTCCCGGATCGCAGCTTAGGTAGATTCCGGAGAGGTCCCACTTTTAACCGGTCCGGGCCGCATGTACTCATCAGGTGTTGTGGCCAGATGTCTCTAAAGTACAATTCGGGTATCTGACTAATGAAACTCCGCCCGAATAGCCATTTTCAAATGTATATGCTATTGGCATTCGTCTTGCCGGACATCTCGTTGTTAGATATAGCTAACCAGAGCGCGAAAGAGTTTGGGCAACTAGTTTTCTTTATTATGTACCAGTCGGCCAATCACACAATTTCTACTTGCACATCATGTCGAATAAGTTTCTTAAAAATTTAATACAAGTCGCGAAAATTAGTAGGAATGATACTTCAAGCTATATTACTCATATGTCATTATGTAAGAATATGAAAACTGGCTATTCCGGAGTCCAGAACGCCCAAAGCTCAAGTTATTCGAAACAACAAAAGAATAAAATAAAAAATAAAAAAGTGTGCGTGTGCGCTCAACTATGAGTTCTCATTGCCTTGAGGTTCTCCAACCTTCATGAGACATCTCACTAACTTTAGGTAGTTACCTAAATAGAAACATTGTGATGAACTTCAAGCTTTTAATGCGCAGCAGCTCTAGTTAAAGCTTCGAGAAGGACATACACCAAGGACGAATTTATAGGAATGCTGACAATGTGGGAGCTGAAAAAGGTCCCATCTTCAGCCCTATGTAATACCCGCGTAGTGGTTCGCTCATGCTCTTATGAGGATCGGCATGCACGTGTAGGATGGGGTACATCTCAAAGTACCGAGCATAAGATGCTTGGATACCATGCCGCATGGGAACGAGGAAGGATTGCGGAGCTAACTCATATATGGGTCTATCGAGGCTTATACGGATTTGAATGGCTTGAATGGCAAATAATAGCACCAATGCCATCAATGCTAGACCTAATGTTGACTGTTAGTGCTGATAAGTATTATAGGCTGCTATATACCGAGCTCCATACATTGTGGACCACTTATTGCAACACTTGTTACACGTGAAGGCTGACTTTTATCCATATTTTATTGTTTTCGGCCCTTCGAATGCTTCCCTTGTACCAATTAAGAGTAGGCTGGGTTGCCAAGCTGAATCCAAAATCTGACTATACGTCAGAGCGTTTAGGATACGAAATGAAGCCAAGGATGGAACAGAGAAGCACGCTACTGAACGTCGATCGTTTAAATCTCTACGCCCCCTTGGGAGTAAGAGGGGAACTTGCCTACGGCGATGCTGGAAGTCTTGTCTTCATTTATACATCCAGCTACTGTCTGAAGTAGCTATGTCTCGATGGCATCGGTAGATCACCACCATGGCTCCGAACCTTACAGCACGCTCGAAGTGCAAAGCGTAGAGGCCTCAAATCCTCAGGCCTTGGAGGGCTCAAATAAAGAAGTGGTAACTCATCCAGAAAGCGAATATCCGCAGCCCGTCTCCACACTCAACGCGTGGGATGCCCCAAAGCCAGAAGCGGAGGGCGTCGATACGGAGGCAGTAGTCGCCCAGGGACAGAATGACGGCAATTCAACCCGAAGGATATGTGGACTATTACCACGCACTTTTTACATTGTCCTGGCGGTTGTTATACTAATTATAATCGGAGCTATCGCTGGAGGTGTCGCTGGAGGCTTGTCTAGTAGGCACAGTGATTCGAATTCAACATCAGACCCGGAACCAGAACCAGGGACGCCTGAAAATGCCAATATCCTAAGTACATCGAAGCTTGCGGCTTCAAACTGGACAGACTCCCAAGGAAATATGCACAGGCACGTGTTTTTCCAAGATCCTTACAATGCTATCATTACTCGGCAATGGGATTCGGAGAATAAGACGTGGACGACGAAGAACGTCAGCCAGCTACTGTCATCATCGACGACGGGGCCTATTCACCCAATCCCGGGGACATCCTTGGCTTGCGCGTCTTCTGATAATAGATGGGGTTCCCTGTACGAAGTGCACCTATGGTTCTCAGAGGCTTCGACCGACCCAGATCCTACCATCAGTTGGGTGAATTTGAACAATCCGATCGGAAACCCCAATTTCTGGACATATAGCTCGTCAATACTTCGGTCATGGAACAACACTCAGCTAGCGGCGGCTTGGCAGCGCTGTCCGAGGAATAACTGCGTGGGAAACTGGGTTCTCGCATACCAAGGGCGGGAAGGTTTCGTCAGGATCGCAAACGCTAGCAATTGGGACAACAACACAGAGCCGGTAATCAGAGCTAATGCTGTTTCTGCCGATGCTAGCTTGGCTTTGGTGCCGTCGCTCAACGGCACTTATGTTCATGGATTGACGCTTGCTTCCCAAAGGAGGCCGAGCTCAATGGGCAAGACAACGTTCATAGGAGACTGGAACTGGAAGCAAGATGGTAAGGTCGGGTTTACACAACACGCGAAGCCTATGCTAACCGATACTAGATGGAACGATATTAGATGACGTTGACCCTCTAACGACGCGGCAATTCGCTGCCACTACGATGAATAACTGGAACGAAGCGCTCTTCGTCGCCTTATCTACGGACGGGGGCGTAAAAGGAGCTCGATGGGATGGAACAGCTTATAATGCGATTCCACAGATTAACTTTGTTGACGGAGAGTCGACTAACTTCTCCGCTATTGCGATGACGACGGACGCGACGTTCTACGGGATATCTGATGACCAGATATGGGAGTACACCGTCGATACATCGGATCCGTCCACTTTCACGTTTGCTGGAAAGGTATACCCATAGTTGATGAGCAGTAATTAAGATAGACGAAGATAAATGAGTGAGTTCTATCTAGCCATGATATTTGAGTAAATTTACCGTAGAGATTCCTGTTCTAGGTAGTTCATGTCATGTCAATATCGTTGAGATAGGGTTACATCAGTTTATACAAGACGAAGTCATGGATTCGAGAGCATGCACCTAAGGTAAGCTTGCATGGCAAGGGATTTACTTAAATTAATGACTGCACTAGTCCTACCAGTTGAGGATGCTGACCTTGTCGGCCGGTGTTTCCGCCGACAAGGTCAGCATCCTCACCAAATCAAGTAGCTAACTAGTGACGGAATTTCGCATGAGGTTGGACTGAACCGTGGGGCCTTGATCGATGTAATGATGTATTATAGCATTTATAATACATCATTACATCGATCAAGGCCCCACGGTTACCTCGAAGCATTGTGTCCTGTAAAGCGATAACAAAAATGCCCTTGCCATCGTATTTCTTCTCCGGCGTGCCTGCGTGACTGGCCAATTCATCCCCTAAACCACGTTCCTATTTCTATACTTGCAATACTGCGTCATATGCCGTCGCAAGTTATCACCCCGTCGTTTGAACTTCTTCTCACACTGGGGACATTGGTCCCACTCCTGCTGGTGTACCGACTGTACGTGGCGGCGTAGGTCTCGTGCTTCTGAGAAAGACCAGTCGCATTGGGTGCAGCGATGGTTTTTCTCGTGACGTCTATTATGTGTACTGTGAAATGGTGAGCATGAGTTCCTACATCTTATCATGGAAGACTTACTTTAACTTGCCCACAGAGGGGAAGGAGACGTCACATATCTCGCACACGAAATCCGGTCCCGTAAGATGTTCTGCTGAGCCCTTTTCTGAACGCGTGCCCGTAGATAGTCCGCTCTGCTCCTCTTCTAACGAGGAAGGCTGTCCAGCACAGGGATCGATAAAGTTCAGTGACGACAGGTCTAAATCCGAGCCCATACTTGGATCGAAGTCCAATTCGTTTTGGCTGGTATCGGTGAACTGGGCTTCCAAAGGCTGCTCGGGTGAAAGGGTGTTCTCATCGTCACCATGAGTGACGTTGAGTCTCCCTGCCAGCCAGTTCGATATTGGGAACTGGCCAGGCATCGGCACGCCAGACCACTCATCCTCCAACTCCCCACAACTCTCACCTCCACCCCCTCCCAGACATACATCCGGACATACACCCGGGCGTACATCTGGACATATATTTGGACATGAATATGGATATATATCTGGATATACATCCGGACATACATCCGGACGTATATCTGGAACACACTCGTCAAATATCCCCCATGGATCGTCCCCTGTATAGTAATCGAGAACATTAAAGCCTCCAGGAAATCCGAAGAGGTCAGGAGATGCTTCCAGTCCAACAAAAGCACCCTCGAGACCGGCCTCTGACGGAATACCATCGGAGTCTCTACTTGTCTGACTACTGCTGCATCGTGTCGAAATTGAGTACGAGGGAGGACAGACTTCGCCCTCCCTCGGGAGTCACTATGGATAATGTAACAATCGGTGAAGCTTGACTTAGCTGTAGAAAACTCGGTTAGTCATATTGATGCTGGAAATATTATAGTGAAGACTCACTTTTCGAAGGTAGAGGAGTGATCTCTCAACTCCCCCTCCGAAGTGCTTAGCAAGAAGAAAGGAAAATCTGACGTCTGGGGTTTGCGTGGGGTGTTTATATGCGCGATGGTATGAAGACCTCTGGGCCTCAGTTTAGGCCAATGCGGCCGGATAAGGCTCTGAGGCCGCACGATAATTAAGCCGGTTCAATGCAAGTTGTGTTACCCCCCCAGGACGCCATTGCCCGCATATGACGCGAATCCGGGGACGTAGCCCAATCACCGCGTTAATTGTGTGCAGGAAGCGCATGAGGCCGAGCCAATAAGCGAGACGTTGACGGATGTCGACGGCCAATTCTTACACCGAATACACCTGATGCGCCCGGTCGAATAGCTTAGGTTACCATCGACCGTCTACCATCATCTTCCACTTAGGAACTTGTAAATAAATCCGGTCTCATTACTCATTATCACGTGAGTTGGTTCAAATAATATGAGGCTATCCAGACCTATTAATATCCCCCCCTTTACTACCAATTAGCTTCGGGCTGGCCGGCTGAGATTGCTATATATTCTAATATATAGATACTCTATTCGTTTATTTTAGTGGAGAATACGAATGCGGTCAACAGTTATTTTTAAAGGTAGCCGCGTTGTGCACGGTAGTTCAATAGTTGGCCCCTATTATATGGCCGATCATCCAATAATTCATGCTATTAAATCCAGAAATTTGATAAGAAAGGACGAGGCTTTACTCCTTTCTTAAAAATTTTTCGAGATAATGCTCTTCTCCGCCTCTTTAACATACTCTTAGCCTAGGCGGTCTAACGTGATTAATGTGACAGTTCTTGGCGGTCAAGAGCCGGAATCGTCTATTACTAATTTGGGCAACATCCCGAGCATGCTACTCTGCCACGATACTACACCAGAACTACACTCTCCTGTTTTTTATACGCTTCTTACAAGGGAAATCCTTGAAGCGTCTGTTAAGATATTACTATAGTTTCAAGTGGTGGAACAGCATAAGGTACGCCACATTCGGGCCGGACTTTTTATAACTTCAATCTTAGATTAGGTAGAGATCTAGAGTTCGCTTACAAGTCCAACAGTCGGTTGACTTGTCATGTTTGCCATGTAACTAGTTTACTAAAGGATAAAGTCATTCAGTATGACGTCTTGAATTACTCTCATAGCCCGCCTCAAGTAGCCTTATGTATAAGCCGAGTTAATTAGGATCCGCTGAGCCGGATCTGACATACATTACAAGTGGGCTAGTTCCCATAGTTGGCCGATTTTACGATACTTGGCGATCAAAGTGTAGCATTTTAGAATTCGTATCACGATATGTGTGAAGCATTGACGTGTAAAGTTAGATGGGGTTGCCCTATTAAACCGAGTAGGGTTATCCTGGGCAACAGGTAGCGTCATATCAAACCTATAATAAAGGGCCTTGCTGATATACATATAGAAGTGCGTACGTATATGAGACTCGAATTCCCACAATTCGCGTGGCTAAGACAAGGATATAACCTACCTGGTTTATATATACCTACCTCATATATAAATAAACAGCCCTCGAAAAGAGAATACAAAACCTCACACCTCTCGACAATGGAACTACTACAAGTTCGAACGACGTTCGCCGAATTCTTTCGGGCCGGACTGGCACCACTTATCCTAATTGTAATAATAGACCTGCTCTTGAGCTTTGTAGTCATAACTAATATCTACAGATTGCTGGTTTTTGGGCATTTCAGATAATATACAACCTTTATTTCCATCCGCTCTCTAAGATTCCAGGTCCCTGGATCGCCGCTATTAGCGATGTAGGTTAAACACTATGTATTACAGGCTCAATACTTACGGGTATTACAGATTCCGTACTGTTCATGGATGCTTGGAGGTCGCCAACCTTACAAGTTACTTGAACTACATAATAAATATGGTATGTTGGCCGCATATATACCTATGTATGAATGTAATGGAGCTGACGACATAGGCCACGTCGTCCGCGTCGCACCAAACGAGGTGTCCTTCAACACCGCGCAGTCATGGAAAGATATCTATAGCCAGAAGCCCGGCCGCCAAATATTCATAAAGGGAACTTTCTACGACGGCGGTAACTTCGCTGGAGTAGGAACCGGTTCGATTATAAGCGAGAGAAGACCGGAAGCCCACAAGGAGATGCGAAATAGTCTAGCCAGCGCATTTTCCGATCGCGCCATTGTAGAGCAAGAATCGCTTGTTGCTACCTCTGTCGATAAACTTATTCGACTAGTTGGCATCAAAGGCTCCACGGAAAAGGGGGTTGACATATCGACACTGTTCGAATCGATGACCTTTGACATTACGGGTGACCTTGCCTTCGGGGAGACATTTGGTGCGCTAGATAATGGTGAGTTCCTCCAACTTTTGCTTGAAACTCTTCAGCTGGGCTCTAGCTAAAGGATAACGCAGATGAACGACATCCTTGGATATCTAAAACCCTGGATGGTTTGATGCAAGGCGTGTTTATAGACATTTTCAGCCGCTATCCTACCCTCGGAGCAATACTTCGTGTTCTCATGCGTTCTAAGTTCAAGAAAGCGGTGGAGGGTGTGAGAACCAACGAACAATTATGTAATGACCTTGTTAAAAGGTATGTGTAAAATAAACCTAACTCTTAACTTATTGTTACGGTTACTAACTCCAACAAGGCGGATAACAAGAAAAACAGACCGCAAAGACTTTTTAACCCGAATTCTCGAGGACAGAGATCCTAGGATCGTATCAGATAGGCAAATTGCAGCTCACGCCTCTGACTTTGTCGTTGCTGGGAGTGATACAACTGCGTCTAGTCTGGCTGCCATAGTCTACTACCTCCTGCAAAACACTTATACCCTAGCGAAACTAACAGACGAAATCCGAGGAACGTTCAAGAAATACTCAGACATTGGCTATCTTTCCACCGCGTCGATGCCCTACCTTCGTGCAGTCATCCTAGAAGGGTTGCGTTTATATCCCCCAACACCAATGGGCCTCCCTCGCCTTGTACCAGATGGTGGAGATATAGTTGATGGTTGCCCTCTTCCTGGAGGGGTATGTTATACCTACCACACCAGCTTCTATCGAGTACCACAAGGAAATTTGCTGACTTTATCATAGATTACCGTGTATACGAGTCCCCTTTCAGCCTGTCTAGCCCCCGCAAACTTCCAAGACCCGTGGTCATTTAAGCCAGAAAGATGGCTCGAATCCAACGGAAGCGACACACTGGATTGCAGTCAGCCATGGTCATTAGGGCCTAGAGGGTGTATTGGTAGAAATTTGGCGTGGCTAGAGTTACGGACTACGCTTACGAAGTTGCTCTGGGTCTATGACTTAGAACTTGTCGATCCAACTCTTGATTGGCACGGCAAGTCTCGGATGCAGACGTCCTTATGGCAAAAGCCAGCTTTAATGGTTCGTGCCCATAATAGGGGGGTTAATGCTGAATGAGCACATAAGAGGAAGCTATCAATAGAGATAAATAAAGACAAATAAAGAACAAAAAATATTACCAGGTGCTGGAATCGAACCAACCTTTCCCTCATAGTAGTTCGTCATCTGTTTAGTGCTCTTAGATATGACTCAGCCTTCCGCTTGCCTCTGTGTACTAATGTACGTTTCCTTGACTTCGTTTTGACCGCACTTAGCCCACTGAGCTAACTAAGACATCAGACTGCTACTACTCAGGCGACTTCACCAACAGTCCGACCCAGCTTTGAAGGGTGATCTTTATTATGGTATATAACCTTTATCTGACCTAGGTATGTACCATAGTAGCCTACTAGACGCCGACACAATACGCAGCGCCTAGCACCTGACTGTTTGACAACTGCCATGACTGTACTTACCTATATTCTATCCATTGTTTCAGTTTTATACGTGAAATTGTTGTCATATCATTGTCGAACCTCTTCACTTATGCTCTCGCCATAATAGAAGTTTTTGTCCTGGTCTCCAACCAAGTAACGCTTATACTATGCTTCACGTTGGAAGTGATACGATTAGTGCATCAAAAGCATATAACGTTTAAAATGAGTTGAGAATATTTCTATCGTAAGTCATGCTCATTAATATACCCCCCCCCCTATTTTACCAAAATAGGATTCGACTTATCTCCCACTCAACTTTTCACCAAGGACACACCTCTCTTCTAGCAACCCGTTAAACCATCTCGTTGTTTGTTGAATCGGCGCGTGTCCCAGCCCTTCAACGATCAAAGCCTTCCCAGGGTTCAGATACTCGATCAACTTCCTACCATGATCTACCGGAATCATCCTATCCACAGTTCCATGCAAGACCATGATCCTTTCCCTAGATACCCGATCCGCCAGATCTCTCAGCTGCTCAGGGCTTTTTCGGTGGAATCCACCAGCGACCGCTTGCAATAGAAACCCGCTCTTGTTCCGCCGCATATGTATCTCTTGCGCTGCAAAACGTTCATAGTTGCTATTAAATTTCCCGTACCCGCCAGCAGGTACCTCACACTTTAGGGTTTTATCGCTCGGCAGCTTTGTCTCGTCCGGGGCTATGAGCCACTCCTCTGGGAAACAGCCATTTGCCGTTGAACGAATCTCACTCTCGAGACTTCTAGGGAACAAAGCACCAAGGCGGCCCATACTCTCCGTTAATGTGCCATTGTTCTCCAACTTGGCTGCGGTACAGTGCAAGTTCAGACTGGCAATACGCTCTGGCACTAGTACTGCAATTTCCTGTGCGATCATGCCGCCCACTGTAGTCCCTTGAATTAATTACCACTATACATGGATAGGATAGGATATTCATATGAGGGTTGAGTAAAGGGACCAGCCTCGAAGGTCTCTATAATAAAAAGAGGGGCTAAAGAAAGGGGGGATTGGAGGATACATACTACTACCACCTGAGATATGAAGTTGACGATCTGCTGTCCAACCGAGATGATCCAGGACCTCAAGCAAATCACGCGCCATCTCCGACGTACTATACCGCATCACCGGTTTATCTGACTCGCCTGCACCGCGATTATCAAATACGAGCACAGAGTACTTATCTCCACGTTCGTGACCGAAGTACAAGGTTTGCTGCTGCCAATCCTCCTTTGCCAGGCCAATGCCACCTATGAGCTA
Source organism: Daldinia concentrica (assembly GCA_902805455.1). NCBI lineage: Eukaryota > Fungi > Ascomycota > Sordariomycetes > Xylariales > Hypoxylaceae > Daldinia > Daldinia concentrica. The sequence goes on from CADCSW010000006.1 coordinate 1,196,977, forward strand.
ATCTCGTTAGGGCTACTATCACCAGACGAAGAGAATGAACATAATGGATATGGGAATGGGAACAGACACGTTAAGGAAGATGCATACAATAAGCTTGATAGGACCCTCACCGTGGACTTCCCAGCTGATATTCAGGGGCCCTCCTCTCTTAGAGGCGACAGGCAAGAGACCGTACTGATGCGGTTGGAGTTTCCATATTGCCGTAGGGAATGCCGGGCTCTTTGATACTTCTTCTACCGATGGAAAGACCATACTTATCTACTTGATTTATTAACAGTGAACATTAGGTACGTTAAGGATGTGCAAACTATACTTGGCTAATATGAATTGCGTATACTAAGGTGTGGTCAATCAAAGGAATATCTATGCATAAACGGTCTAATAGCTATTTGAGAGAAACGGAAGGGATTGTAACATTAAACTCGAGAGTTAATTTCGGGGTTAGTTAAATCTATAGCTTCAGAATGGATCGTATAATCGGCTCAGCTCCGACTTAGCCTCTAAATCTATTGCTAACCTACCTGTGCTAATGCCAGTAGCTTACACCAGTTTCTTCAGGGCCCGGGATTGTGCGGAGAGGACCGAAGAATAATCGGGGTCTGACCAAATCCGGACCTAGACATTCGCTTTTCACCTAAAAGATACCGCCGTAGGGCTGGACAAGAGGATTGAATTAGGATGTGAAACTACTCTGAAGTGGTATTACTTATTAATTAGTTATCGCCGATATATCGACTTGCTAATAAGCGGTGGATGTATTCGTGCTCACAAGTCAACTAAAATGAATAACAGTTTCAATTCGTTTCGTTGAAATGCATTCCATTGAAAAGTATGTAAACAGGTTAATATCAATCCCTTAAGTCCTGGATTGTCTAATCGTTCTATATATTCAACTACGTTGCCTGTAGTAAGACTCGTATATCGAAGTTATGCTCATTATAAGTTCAAACTGCAGAGCCTCACGATGAGTCGAAGTTGCAATCTATCCGTATTAATCCCATAATTCACCCGCACATACTTTGGAATCTTAATACTTTCTACCTTCTCGCTTGCAGGGAAATATGTTAGAATGACACCCTTAACCGACTTTCAGTCTAAGTAAAACTGACTCAGAGAGCTATTCTTCTGAGGGGTCTAACTGGGCAGACAACATATCACATGGCCTGGGTTGAGCCTAACAATGTCTAAAAAAAATAAAAAATTATGTAGGATGAAAAAGGTTGGGCGGGATTGATTATTGGAATCGATATTGATTCGCTAAGCTGACAAGTACCAGCCTCACGATTTACCTTCGTCGAGCTAATGAATGAGTCACTGGGTTGGGCTATTTCTCTGATTGTAAAAGCGACTGGGCCTGAGTTGTGAAACCATAAGCACAATATAATACGAATTATCGAATCGGGTCTTTACCCTTATCCAAGACCGTAGAACCTAGCTGTTCTATCGCTCAACTTCATCGACTCAATTCGGGGCCGGGTGGTGATGACGATAACAACTGGCTTTTAACGTTCTTAGCCAAGCTAGGCCGCTTAGACGTCGAATAGGCTTTGAAAGTTTCGTAATCTCAATTTTATATGGCTACCTATGTGAAGCTTTTAAGGACGAGACGTAAAAATATAAAGTATGGGACAATCGGCGATAGCAAACGAATACAACTTCTTCAGCTTAAAGAAGCCTTGTTGATAGGTGACACGTATGTGATGTAAGGGACTTGCATAAATCGACTTCAGCTGGATCCGATAAGCGCGCAAAGGGACTGTTAGCATTTAGCCGCAGGATTTGTTGCTGACAGAATCCTACGAATTTGGGTCCCTCTCCTCGGAACGTGAACCGTAAAGATCTAATGAGATATCGTGTCATTAGAGCGTATTGCTGCATTTCATTTAACAATCCGAACGGTTGAAAACACCAATCGTTTGTTATGCATAAGAATATCAATATACTATATTCTATGGGTAAGACCCATCACGTAATCTGACGTGAAGGTAGGGGTATCTTTCAAGGTAAACGATTAAAAAAGGAGGATTGGCCTTGACAAACCCAACGCCTAATCTTGCCCGGTCGTCCGAATTACTGATGCATTTCGCAATTAACATTATGATTTCTCGTCTCCAGCATTGTTGGATACGAAATCCGATATGGCCTCAAAGTATCCCTCCTCCAATACACTAGAATTATGGTCGCCACCCGGTAACGGCTTCCATATCTTAGTAGGTGTAGTAGCTAATTCGTATAGTTTCCTCATGTGGGAGGGTCTAAGACATGTGACGTTAGCCGACAAATCAGCTGAGTTCTTCAACTGAGACATGCCAAGCCTGCCGCGTGGAGGGGCTTTATATCAGGAACAATGCTTTAATCCGCGCTCGAAAGGGAGCTCAGGTTTTGTGGATGGTTGTTTTAAATCATCACATGGTTTTTGTCTTGTAAGAAAGGTTATGGAATGAATGTGGTTAACTTACGGAACGATCTCATCTTGAAGGCCACTCAAGAATAATATGGGAACTTCTGTAATAGACGGCAAAATAGATTCGCTTGGCCAGACTTGGTGACATAACATAGTCAAATACTTCGCCGGGGGGATAACGGATGGAATTAATGATCGCATGGAGAGAAACGTATTCTCCAATACCAAACCAACAATATCTCCCGCATGTTGATTCTTCGATACCAACTTAATGCTGACGGCTCCTCCTAAACTTTGTCCGTAAACAACAAGCTTATGACTGCTTGTTTCGGCTCGACTTCGTAGATAATCTAGGGCGGTCTGGGCATCGATTGCGATCCCTTTCTCGTCCGGCTCTCCGGTTGATAAACCGTAGCCCCGATATTCGAGCATGAAGACATTACAACCGATATAGTTAATGAGCATGCGAGCTATGGGCAGCCGATGCCCAATATTGCCAGCATTGCCGTGGAACATTAAAATAGTACACTTAGAATTACGACCACCTTTCGGGCCGCGTATATAGAACGCCGATAGTTTCTCGCCATCGTTGGTTGGTATAACTAATTCTTCGAAATCTTTGATACCAAATTGCGAAGGTCGGGGTACATTAGTTCGAGCATTCGGGGGCATGTGAGAAGGGTAGATTAGCGCTCTGTAAAAGGGGGGTGAGTAAGGTGGTTAGCTTTCTATAGCGGATGATACACTCGGACTGGAAGGGTGGGTAGTATAACGACAGAACGCCGGGCTGCTCACTTTTGCTTGAAGTATAGTAGGGTGGTTAGAACGGCGGCAACACCCTGAGTGACATTTGTTAGCTCGGTTGCGGCTCGGCATTGTCTGGCAATGGCGATTTGGGTGTTTCGACATGCTCGGAAGAACTTCGAAGTAGACGAGGTGGATGCCGAAGACTGGAAAGAGGATGAGCGTGAAGGCATACCGTGGAGGCCAAAGCTGGCAAACGCATGTAAGCGGCCACGGTACAAAGGAGCGAGGCGGCCTGCTCCAGATAGCTCAGATGTGACGATGATGCTCCTGAAGGAGACATGGCCTAACCAAAGTAGCCCGGACTTTTTGATCTAGGAGAAAGAGAGAACGAAGGGAGATATGAAAGAAATGCTTATACTATTATGTAAAGTACTAGCCAAAATACATGAAACGCACAAAAGGAGTACCTAGGGGAGACTTGCATTCGTTCGTGTGGAGCGGAGGGTCTTGACTCGCGAATTTGGGAATTTGGGAATTTGGGAATTGATGACGGAAATATCGGGCAGGGGTTTGTTGGTCGGTTGGGTCATTGAAAGTCTTGGAAGTGAAAGAACATCCAGTTAGAAAAATCTCAAACACCCGCAAACAACGGGGTGAGCCACGGTCGAGCTTGCCCGGGGATCGATTTTACCAGGTAGTTGTAGGCAAACCTTTTAGTGCTGAGGTTAGTTAAACCTAGCTAAACCTAGCTAAACGCTAGCAAGCTTTCGCTAGCTCTAAAATACATCGTTACATACTAACTACTTCTTACCTAGACCTCAATTACCATTGAGTTTTAGACTTTTGAGGCGGTCCATTATGGCTGGCGGTCTCATCTTCACCTGATCCAACCCTTCAATGTTCTCATCACATTTTCTTCTGGTCTTACGATCACTCTCGTGTAAGGTATCTCACGTAATTACCGATCTCTCTAAGTGAGGTCGATCGTTTCCAAGCTTGGCTACCAATATATAAAATGACCATAGGCAGGGCAACTAAATTTCATTGGAAAAATATGCATCTTATGTTGAATTCATTTCGGAGTCTAGATTATTAAATACTGGTGCATAAAGGTATTTATGATCTATGATCACGAGACCGAATAATTATAGATCACAACTTACAAGCGCCAGGTCCCCCAATCTTAGCGTCCCGCAACGGTTTTGGATTGATATAAACGACATTAATCCGGATTGTCATTGGTTAAAAGTTTCGATGCCGTTCCGTTCCTGGTCTATCTCTACTTTTATAGTACATACCTTAAGTTAGGTAGTATCAATATAGGTAGTATCAATAAGAGAGCCGGCTCTTCTCGAATCTTACCAGTTACCAACTTAGGAACATCTTGTCCGTCAGGATAGTGTTAAAGCATGGGTCGACTTACCGACCTACCTTGTTTGTATCGTTGCATGCATTAACCCTCGTAAATGACGAACGTTATGCGCGTCGGCTCTACTCTGTTAATGTCAAGTATGTACACTAATAGGATGAATATATTATAGAATAAGCACTTAAGACTTACAATTAGGACTATGCCCTTGCCCTTGGGTACATGATATTGGGTACAGATGTATGTATGTACGTAAGGCATCTACCCGGGATGTAGGTACCTTACCTTAGCTACATGTATGCTATATGCTTGGCTATTGAATAAGCGAATCAGCACGCTTGTTACTTCCAATGCTGAAGATCATCCTGGGCATTATCGCAGCTCTAGCGTCTGTTGACAGCTGCCCCTCTTCGGTAACCAACTGACCCCCAATTGAGAAGACCCGCAGCGTATAACGCAACGGCGCCCAACGCGAAAAACTTCAATGCAATTTGCACATTTGCACACCCGAGTGCTTTTAAAAAAAAAAATTTAAAAAAACCTATTATCACAAGAATCTCGGACCCCCCATTGTCGGGTCGCAAGATACCCATTCTTGTTGAGTTTTCTAGCCGAACTTGTTTACTCTTTTAAACTCGGTATACTCCAACTCTGTTCCCGGCCAACTTCGCCTCCAAATTCCTTTAATTCCTTTTCCGCGATCCTGTAATAGATCAGCTTGCAATCGTTACCCCGGACGAGATCGCTCACTGTTCTAATAATAAAGAAAGCTTTGACTTGGGGCGGTAATCGACTGCTCAGCTTACTTCGGCCCCGATTGGACCTTTGGTTTTCAGGACTCTGAATACGTCCGGTTCCGTCTTCGCTGGCATTTATCACCACTGCCTGAGAAGAGTCATACTTGATTGTCCAATCGTATTGTATGACTTGGTGTCTGCGACGACGTACTTGTGAACAGCATTAAGACGAAATACTTGGAAGTCTAGAAGTCTGGAAGTGTATCGTTCCAACAAACTGTGGCACCTTGAGCAGGGAAAAACACCACAATCCATAGTAATCCTGTCATACGGGCTAGGAACGCGCCGTCTATCATCATTACTATATCGTTCCCGAGTTGGAATTCCTAGATCCTGATCACCCGGGTTCCCTTTTCGTCCTATCAGCGCAGGCTTCTTATCCGACTTCGCCCATCCGCACTTATCTGACGCTGCACTGCCATCTCTGCCTCTGCCTCTGCATCTGCACTGCTGCAATCCCAAGGTCCCAAGAAAAAGAGGCAAAACAAAAAAATATCAACAAATTTAACATTCGACCACTCACAGTCAAGCTATACGCACGAAATCGTGCAGCTGCGCGCCAATCAGCATCTTACATATCTTACATATCCGACAGCACATCACTTCTAGACCAGTCAGAAACATGGTTTCCTTTTCGTGTGAGGTAATATTGCCAATTCTATCATTTTAAACTCCCCCCAAGGGCTCCCAGTGTGCCTGACATCACGGCTTTCAGCCCTCCCTTCTGGTGTTTTTTTGGTGTTCCCTTTCGAGCAACACACGACGTTTCGCGTTGCGTTGCCCCCCTTTAGCCCTTCAGATCTCTCGCGCCATCCCTCCGATCACCATACATACACCATACATAGCCAATACATCACCTGGGCATTGACCATCCACCATCCTTCACACCCACTTACCGTTACCCCCTGTTTATATTTACCCCATAATATTGGAACCGCCGCTCTGTCTCGTCTCCTGATCTTGCACACCCCTCTGCCCCTCCAACCAGATAAAACACACGCCCCCTGAAACCAATTGCGTTCTTCGTATCCCTCATCGCATCTTTTAAACCCACTCGCTCTTTGCATTACATTTTTTTTAATCTATCTAACTCAACCTCTTCTCCCCACAGGCTTGTGGTGATGTTTTAACCAAAAAGAAACTCGACCCACACAGAAATCGTTGTTACGGCGCTTCCTTCACCTGCATTGATTGTATGGTACACTTCCCCGGAACAGAGTATCGCGCGCATAGTGTAGGTCGCAAGTCTATCTTCTAAATGAAACAAGCAAATCTAATGTCTATCTCTACCAGAGTTGCATGTCAGAAGAACAAAAATACCAAGGCTCTTTGTACAAACCTAAGAGACAGAAATCGAACGGCGTCGAATCCTACGATAGAACTGAAACTATGGCTCATAACGCGTACGTTGAAGACGTGACGGAGGAGTACGAAGACTACCGGCAATACGAAGTTCACGATGGCGAAGACGGACACATAGGAACAATGCCGCCGCCGGAAGCGCCTACTCCTCCCCCTGCCGCCTCTGACGACCCTAACGTGAACGTCTTTGATTTCCTGGATACACCAACTGTTTCTAATGTCAACCTACAATTTTACAATAACCCTGCACCACCCAGTGGCGGCCGGCAGCTTGTGCGCTTCGAGCAGACCACGGAAGATTACGTAGACTCGACAGGATATATGGTCGACGACGGTGCAATGGTCCATTACGGAGCTGGCCCCACTCCTGCTAACGCGTTTGAGACACCGGCACCTAAGCTTCAGCGAAGGAAGACAAAGGATAGCGATGGAAAGAAGACTAAGAAACGCAAGCAACTACATATCGAGACACCTGGACCTTTGGCGCTAGAGGCGGTGCATGGCGACGAAATAATGACTGATGCGCCACCTGTATTACACTCGGGCTTGACCGGTGGTCTGAACCGTATGATGCGCCCATCCCAATTTCCTCCATCGCCAGACTACTCCGGAGGTGACGGAGCCGAGAAATCACCAACAGCCCCTATTAGGAAGACGAAGCATAAGTCCCACAAGACCAAACCTAGTCGTACAGATTCAATTAGCGGGGGACTCAGGGCTTTCATATCGGGAACTTCAAAGTCGAAGGTATCTAAGAAGCGGAAGCATTCATCAGATAAAGATAAAAATGAGAAGAAATCGAAGCATCACCGGTCGAGTTCCGAAAAGCCCCCGAAGCTAATCGAATATAAAACGAAATCAGCGGATGAGAAGGACGGGGAGTCGGGTCAGATGATTATTTACCGACCGAGATCTGACCTGTTCCTCAGCCTGTGTAACAAGGGTCCAGAAAGCGAACGGGGCTGCAGTGTGAACAAGGCTCTGAAGAGATTCCATCGCGAACGATCGGAGTCTGGTACCAGCTTGGGCAAGTCAATGGAGGAGAAGGAGCTCTGGCGGTCATTACGTATGCGTCGTAATGACCAAGGAGAGATTGTCTTGTTCTCGGTTGAGGCCTGAAAATATGTATCAATTGAGAAAAAGAAAAAAGAAAAAGAAGAAAAGAGCAGTGGCGTTCTAATAGGGTTGTTTTTTGGGAGGGGGATTAATGTGATACCTACCTACGTGCGGAATGATGGTTTAGGGGAAACGGGGAAGGACGGACAATCTGGGGTCTGTTGGTTTTCTGCATGAAAACCTGGCTGCTTCTGAGCTGGTCTTGAAGCCTCATTATAGAGGAGGTCGTGTAAGGAATAGCAGAGCGGATCAGCCCGGATTGGTTATCGGCTTGTCATTACTACCTGTACGTTTCTTGGTTGTCCTTTTCGAATGTTTGAGTATGGGCACGCAGGTAATGTGGAGGATAAGAGGATGGAGAGGCTATTAGAATTTCCGATCACATGTAGAGCATATCTATTGTCTCCAATATATGAACGTCGTTAAGTCTTTTGTTTTTCATTATGATAAATATCGCGATGCTATGGTGTATTATTCCCTCCTGGCTATGACAAAAACTCAACCCCTATTCATATTACATATACAGACGTCATATCAAACAGTCCGCAGTGGTAGAATATGCTGGACTAGAGCTTCGCGACGGCACAGCGGACACTCGGGTTTCTCACGGACCCAATCGCCGATGCAGGCCCAGCAGAAGACGTGGCCGCATGGCGTCGCAGACGGATCTTTGAGCTCCTCGAGACATAACGTGCATTTGCGCTGCTGCGTACCCTTGATCCAGCGCATACCCTTCTCATCAGACAAGTCGTATCGGGGGTTGCCGGTACCTCCCGGCGGTGCTGGCGTGTGCGTCGCAGCCAAGACATCGATACGAGTGGCCCCCTGGGTAGAAGCTGCCGCCGTAGCGAGGAGGAGCTCGTTATTTGAAGCATAGGTATTGCCGTCGAGCGATACGGCGAGGATGCCATCGGGTCTGGCGCGCTCGGAACTGGAAGGCGAAGAGGGCGATGCGGAAGCAAACGCGGTCCGCACGTGCAGATATCCTTGCACGGCCATCTGCACGGCTAGCAGCACGCCTAGAAGCTCGTACCCGCCGCGGTCCGACGACTCGCCTACTTTGCGGGTGAACACGTACCGCAGGCCCGCGACTCGCTTCGCTAGCTCGTAGTACGACCCGCCGAAGTAGAAGAGCGCGAGGCTGAGGGCGTGGACGTGGGTCTCGGAGGTTAGCGAGGGGAGGTGCGTGAGGAGGTACGCTTGCAGCTTGTAAGACCAGGTCGTCTGCCGGGCTCCCCGCTTGGCGCTGTTGATCTCGTCGGCGCTCGCCGTGGCCGTCGACGAGAGCCCTAGGTTCCGCTGCAGACGCGCGCGTATCCGGGCGCGGATCTTGGGGAGCAGCCGGGATAGCCCGTACGGCGCGAGGATGCTGCCGGCGATGTAGACGGCGCGCCGGTTTAGCGCGGGTAAGGCGCCGCTCGAGGATTCGACTTGGACTAGCCCGCAGTACTCCTCGCCTAGCGTGCGGTTGCCGATGAGCGTTGTGAGGGAGAGGTAGAGCAGGTCGGCGAGGGTGCGGGATTCGGGAGCCCAGGCGTGGGCGGAGCGGGCGCCGAGGAGGTGTCGGTGCAGGTCGGCGATTTGGTGCGTGAGGAGGCCTTGGAAGTAGGCGTCTTTTTGGTGGGCACGGATTATGTCGGGGGCGAAGGCGTAGGGGTATGGGGAGGATGAGGTAGAGGGGGAGGACGATGGTGGTGATGATGTCGACGGTTCTGATGAGGAGAGAGAGGAGGATGGAGTATTGGAGGGCGGTGGCGCCGTGTCGGTGGCCATTGTGGGTGCAGCGTTATAAGATGTTTGGTCGTGATAGCATATCAATAGAGATTTAAAGATCCTCTAGCGTATTGAGTTAAAGTAAATTATATAGTCGGTGATAGGGGTAGTATAATACGTCGTCTTGTACGTTTGTAAAAAGTTGTTGAAGCTGAGGAGTTCTAAAAAAAAATAGATGAAGCTGTTAATATGCGATGCACCTGCAAGTTATCTGAACCTCGGCGATTGGATAACCGTTTCTTACCTCTACCACAGGCTAGCCGGCCAGGGGTTTCGGCTGCTTTCAACGCTAGCGCGGCAGGGATCCGCGGTACATGTACTTCGTCATACGTATTTACCGATTAGGTAGCCTAGTATGTAGTACCGCGCCAAGGTGACGTCGCCAATAGGTATGCTAATTTCAATTAAAAAAAAAACCCCCCCCCGGTATGTAATTATCTGGCATGTACGAATATCGATCCTTAGGTATCTATTAACAATTGACAACACTGTCCACCAATTACGCCCCACGAACAAGATTATACATATTCACGACTCGAGATCTCACTAATTCGAATTTTGCGACCCCCAATCTCACTCGTTAGCGTCCGTCTGGACTTTCGTCACGGAGCAGGGTCTCGATGCTAGGTTCTCGGAGTCGGCAGCGCCATGGACGGTGATCCAGCAGTCGAGCCGGAGCTCGACTCCTTCAGCTTGACCTTTCCCCTGCCGTACCGCGTCGCCTTTATAATTGTGCTAGGTGAGCATTCATTCCCTTCTACTATGTATTCCCCGTCGTACTCCCCACCAATTCGACACTAACATCCTTAAACAGCGGTCTGGGCTTGGGGCATCAACCTACACTACCTATACCTATCCGGCATCGACGTGCCCTCGCTAATCCGGTACCCGGGCCGGTCCTCGCCGCACCACCCGACGCACCACCTATCCACCTACCGCCTGGCCACCGTGCTCTCCGCCGTCTTCGCTTTCGCGCTACTCGTCTTCTGGGCCTTTACACACCGCGACCCGGACCTGGTGCTAGCCTGGGACTGGCTCCCATTGCTGTACCTCGCCGTGCTCATCGGCATCCTCGTCTTCGCGCCCTTCTTCAAGTCGTTGTCGCATAGCGGGCGCACGCGCCTACGCTCCACGCTCCGTCGTATTAGTGTCGGTGGGCTCGCCGAGGCCAAGGATGGCAAGTTTGGCGATATTCTGCTGGCTGATGTGCTGACTAGCTACGCCAAAGTCTTTGCGGACCTGTACGTTGCCCTGTGCATGTTTTTCCGGTCCGAGGGTAGCGCGACTGCGCGTCCGGACCGTGGCTGCGGAGGCACTTTTATGGTGCCGCTTGTCATGGCGGTGCCTTCGCTTATCCGTCTGCGCCAGTGCCTCATTGAGTACGGCCGAGTGCGGCGCGGGCGTATCACCGAGTCCACAGGCTGGGGTGGCCAGCATCTAGCCAACGCGCTCAAGTATTCCACCGCGTTCCCCGTGATCATCTTCAGCACGTTACAGCGGAACTCTACAGGTGGACAACCTCCGCCCATTGGTTACTACCGGGCGTGGATTGTAGCCTGTGCCGTCAACTCCCTGTACAGTTTCTACTGGGACGTAGCTAAGGATTGGGACTTAACACTATTCGACGCAAAAGCGAGGAACGCACCGGACCTGACGGCGTTCGGCCTACGGCGGCGCCTGCATGTCGGGCCACCGGCGTTGTACTACGTCGTCATCGGGATGGACTTGCTGCTACGGTGCACGTGGAGTTTAAAGCTAAGCCCGCATCTAGGCCGGATGGCCGACTGGGAGGGATCCATCTTCGTGATAGAGTTGCTCGAAGTTTTCCGCCGATGGGTGTGGATATTCTTCCGTGTCGAGACTGAATGGATCCGTAATCTGAACGTCGGTGGTCCCGGTGCTGACGATATCCTGCTCCCAGACTACCACAATAACAATATTCAGGGCCCCAGGTATCAAGATGACGACTAGGAGTGGAGCATCGGACGAGAGCGGTCACGATAAGGGATCAGAATCTAATAGAAGGTGTATTACGGATGGGATGTCTTCACGTTATAAGGATTATGAGAATAGAATAGGGGGTGTGTATGTCTGTCCTATATATGCTCACGTGTCGGCGTCATAGTTGCATTGCAGGCGTTGTTTATTAGACCGGGTACGGTTAAGCAGGTAAGCTGTTGATTACCAACTAATATATTAGGTAGAGCACTAGGATATGCCAACTGGGTAGATTATCATTGAAGATGTATATAGTGAACCTCACTGAGGTCATTGTCGACGGATATTTCAGACGCAAATAGTTGACTCACTAAATATTTATTTATACTCAAGACTACGTTCATCGGCATAGCACGTAGTAGGTTCTCTAAACGGGGTTATGTTAACCTTCTTTATTAATTATCGTCACTCGGCATCAATGCATTTCTTTAGGTTGACTTCAATTATTCGTTTCGAATTCATCAGATGCGCACATGCGACTACCTACAGTTCGGTAGGTTTATAAAACAGCTGCTCCGTGGTATCCAGTTCTTCCCGTCCCCCTTTCCCATGCGATGGTTTGATATAAGTACACGTACGCCAAAAGCACCGCAAGCGCCAAGGCTATGCTCTTCCCACTTACATATCCAATGCGACTAGTGACCCAGTGGAAATTCGAGAGGAAGTAGTAACAATAGATATAGACAGCTAGAATGCTGATCGCAGCAACCGTCGACGGCCGCCACGGTATTCTATACTATAGAAACGACGCGAACCACGGCCGTTTTATGGTAGTAGGCTGCTTTAGCTTATTCAAGCAGTATGAGCCGTAGTTCCTTGGTGACGGCCCGGGACACTCGCAACGGCACCCGATGCCGTTATCCTCCTCTGCTGCCCACGTTCCGCTCCCGAGTAGCTGTGACTCTGGGAGCTGTCCACCTGGCGCGTTAGCCGGACATTGGTATAGGAGAGCATGTCGATATCCGAAATCCTCAAAATGGTGTACCTTTCGCGGGTCTGCGAGCATCGCTATGGCAAGAGAGTGCACTGCCGCATCACCCCACTATGACACTGTTAGTTTGATTTTCTTCAATTCAGCACTGGAATCGTGGATTCCATTGTACCACTTACCCGCTCAAAGTAAAACCCCCCCTTCTTATCTAAATAGTCGAAGAGGTCCTGGTACGCCCTTGTTCGGAAGAAATCCATATCGGCAATCTCGAAGTTGCTCCAGTAGTGGCACAGACTCCACTCATCACCATACGCATCGCGATTCGGCAGCCAGCTCATAAATCGCCGGAATGGGTACGGCATCCATGAAGCTGATACCGTAGCCTTCCAGAGACTGCTGGTGGGAATACCCATCATCTCCTTCCAGTCGGCGATCGAGCGGTACAAACCCGGGCATGACTTTCCCACTTCCCATAATGCAATCGTAAACCCGTAGACCTTCTTATGTCGTGCCATCTGTACAAAGGGATCGTACGTAATCGCGCAGGTAAAATCGACGTCAGGTTCGAGTCGCCAGTACCATTTGTACTTTTTTAGTATATCGAGCTGATAAAATTTGCTTTAAAGTTCGTCAGTTAGGGTGGTGATTCTAAATGCGCCATACGCTACGTCCGTAACTCTCCTCTCTACATGGGGCAAAACTTACCCCGAATAAAAGCGACACATATGGTGGTACCCTTCTTCCCCAGCATGTGGAATACCCCTTTCTCCTTGCTCCTTAATATTTTGCTTCGCTGCATCTATATCTACACCTTCGGGAAAAGTCCATTGCGCCCGCGGTATAACATCAAAGGTGGCTAGTCCGCGGGCCGTCTTATTTAGAACCTCTATAAAGTTGGGATCCCATTTCTCATCGTTTAGGAATACGTAGGGATAGTCGAACCATCTGTTGAATTGCTGTTCTATCGAGGTAACTGTCCTGTTGGCCTTCTCTAGTTCATTATTCCGCGCAAGCATTACCAAGGCCGCATTTTCTCGTTTCGCGCTGACGTCGGGCTCCTGGCACGAGGTGAAAAACGGTGCATCAAGCTCGCTTGCCGGTCGTGGCACGCTATATTGCCATTGGTGTACGACAACCTCAAAAATAAAAGGCCCAGCGACAGTAAGTATCAGCCAGAGTGGCAGTCGTCGTGCGGGACGGATAATCCGTCGTAACATGGTACGGGTTCTGTCCTCGTGCCCTTCTCAGATCATGGTCCAAGTGTGTTTTCCTGCAAATTCGAGGAAAACTTCGGGGAAATGATATCGATAGCTAGGATGGGATCGATTGGACTAGGTATGACAAATGATAAATCAAAATAATACAGGGGGACAAGAGAAAAGGGAGAAGGGTCCTCAGCATGTAAAAAAAGGGCAACAAAAGACAACAAAATCCACACGCGTGCCTGACAAAGTCTGCAAGTTGTGATTTTCCAACCGATTAGGACTGATTACCTCCAGGCTGCAGGTTACAGGCTCGGGGTTAAGCCTCTGCGGCACAGAAAGCTGAGAGGTGCCAGGAAGATGGACTGGCTGGCTTAGACGCTGGCTGGATGGTAATTGGTAGTGAGGCTGAGCCGCAACAAAATTGGACGGGGATGCAACACAAAGCGTGGAGAGTTAAGTAAAAATAGGAGAGATCTTTCATTTTAATGAACCACGGTCCTTGTATTATGGTCTTATGGCATTAACACCAAAATCCAATTGTCGGTGAGTGATAGTAGATGGGATGCGCGCCCACCGTCAGCGTTAGTACTACATTCTCTTTTTGTTGCGAAATTGAATGTTGTCGAGGTTTAGTTTAGTTTAGTTTTGTTTTGTTTGGTTTGGTTTGGTTTGGTTTCTCTTGCCTGGTGACATCCCAAAGTTGGATGGAAGGCTTTGAATACATATGACATGTACTTTAGCTTGCGTACACGTGTGTACCTACCTCCTAAGGTAATGAGGTATGCGACTTCCTAGGTTGGTATTCAAAGTGCGATGCGATCATGATTGCGAACTAATCAATACGGTACTTAAAACTTTATGTACCTACAACTACCTAATACTCTAAGCACTTGATGGCATTTCGTCGGGGGCAACATTGCCTTTGTGAAACAATGATTCGCAATTAACTAGACTAATTGTGATTCTTTACTTCAGGTAGTACAGCCGCGTCATGATCGTTACACAGAAAGGATTGCTGTTTTCTACGGTATATTGATGGCTTCGTACTTAGCTTGAATATGTCACACTACCTGGGTACATAAGGATATATCTTAAAGTACCTAACCTTGGGTACCTAAATACACTAAAACGAAAGTGCATAGGGCGCTCGAAGGTTATTGCAAACTTGAGTTACATGTACCGGTCAGCCCTACGTCCAACTTGTAGCGATTATGCAAACGCATTGTCACAACGAATCTATCCGATATTCTCGTGAGAAGTGAAGATTTGAATATCTTTAATTACGTGGGTTGTAATATTAAACATATCAAGAATAGAATTAATAAAGTGAAATAGTTTAAATATTGCTAAACTGACGCTACAATCCGAAAGTTTAAACACCTGGCTTCGGATGAAACCTAGGAGCCGAGCTCAAGCCATGTGCGGAATACCCGGACTCCGATTAATATGTAACCCCACCTTTGCCGAACTGCCCGCGATTTTAACTCTTGATTACCTCTAGTTAACTATAGGCCCACCCTTCAACATTCCTCTTATAACTCCGTCAAAGGCCATACATATCCGTACATCATACTTTGAGTACCTAACCTATCTACGATATCGCATTTCCATTGCGTAGCTTGTATTTGCCAATTTCAAAACCAATGGACTTCGTCAACCATCGCGTGGCCCAAGAGGCCGCTAAAGACCCCTCTGAGATCTAGTGCGTTCCTACAACTGTCCTATCACCGGAACCCAAGCTAACAAAGCTATCGCAGCACCGGTCTAGTCACGCCGCTCAATGTCATACTCCTCCTCATCACCTTGTACACGACGTACCTACTCTACAAGCCCTCTCCTCCGGTATCGTTTCCGCGCGAGCCGCCCGCCATCGTCTTCCGGACCTTCACCCCACGCACCCTACTACACTTCAACGGAGAGGACGGCAAGCCGGTTTACCTAGCGGTGCGCGGCCGCGTCTTCGACGTCACAAGCGGTCGTAACTTCTACGGTCCCGGTGGCCCCTACGAGAACTTCGCTGGTCGCGATGCTTCGCGCGGCCTTGCGTACCATAGCTTCGACGAGGAGATGCTGACTAAGGATCTCGATGGACCTCTAGATAAACTCGAGGGTCTTGGTCCTGAGGAGTGGGAGAGCTTGCAGGGCTGGGAGGACAGATTCAACAGCAAGTACATGGTTGTTGGAAAACTGGTTGCTGCGGCTGATGCGTAAAATGGTCTCGACGAACCTGCGGAGGCTACATTAGATAGGATGAATTATGGTAATGCTCTGAGCGCTCGGTCTTTTATGCACGGCTAGTATTTGCTGCTGTTACTATCTACAGATGGAAAATAAAGGATTTTTATCCATGAAGATGCTCAATCGATCTTAAGTCCATGCTGCTATTGGGTTGCCTTCATTGCCTAATGCGTATTATGATATATCATAACATCCGACATCTTGTTATGAAGTAAGTATCTCGTAAGGTAATATTGTCCCTAGCTAGCATTTTCCGACTCGTGCGTAGCAGATTTCCCTCTTTTGTAATTGTATTCCATGATCGAGTTCCGTCAACGTGGTTAGATACATCATGATGCAAATGCCTTAGGTGCATGTGGGATTGTAGGTATACGGCCGTTACACTGTAAAGTTTCTATTGTTATATTTATATGCCTACCTCCCAGGTGTGTTGGTTTGCAATTGCTGTTTGCTTGTTGCCTCGTTCTTCGCAGACAGCAATTTCCATACCTCCACTAGAAATTATCGCGTAGAACAGAACCCAACGAGAATTTATAACCTCTACCTAGATAAGGTACTCTATCCCCCCGTTTCCTATGTAGTTTTACTACCTTAATGTGTTCCCACAGCCCACGATTCTAAGGCAGAAAAGAAGTTGGAAACACACGTACCTAGTTCACTCTAGCTACGTTACTCGAACCTCTTACCAGCTCCCTTTTCTCTCAACCCGAACTGCTGCCTTCACTTAGAGGTATCCTCCACTACTAGTACTCTCTACTAAAAGGTAAAGAAAACTTGAGTCATATTTACCATGATGTCCTTCTTTACCCTTATCATTCTGTCCTTCATTTCGCAGGTAGCTGCCTACCCTGCTGTAGCTACCAATGTTGGCCCTTCAAACTTTACATCTCTTGCCGATGGCGTCTGGCCTACAAATCTTCCGAATGACACTGTCGTATTCAGCAATGTGACAACAGGCGATGAACGTGTAAGTTGGCTGAACAGCTGGCCCCTATTCCGTCCAATTTCGTACTACCCCTTTAACATGTCACTGCTCCCCCCTTTCCTAGATTGCGGCAAATTCTAATAAAGCCTACCAGTTCAACGAACATTGGCAATATGACAATTTCGATGAGTGCAAATGGGTCATGAACTATATCCCCGTCGTCAGTTCCGAATGCACAGAGTATTGCGAGGCCGATACCTACAACTGGGGCAAGAAATACCACCGTCTCCGCTACCATATGTAAGAAGCTACTATAGTCTCATATTTTCCATAAGAGCCTTCGGTACTAACACTCCTTAAATGATTTTAGCAAGCTTTCCGGGAATGGCCAAGACCCCCACATCTGGTGTGACAACTTCAAGGCGAGAATGATGCGCAACTGTGCTGTCCCGGAACCCGACTTCTTCAACTGCAATACCGGCAGAGCTCCAGCGTTGCCTGGGCTTGATAGTTGGGCTGCTACACCTGCTGGGGTGGTGACAATGCCCGGTATCAACCTCAGATTCGACTTCAGCCCAGACTGGAACCCCCGTGACGCACAACACGACTGTGTTGGATCGGCTATCCGTGAAGCAACTTGCGCCGGGACGGTATTCACCAACGGGCTTCGATGCATCCCTGTGTCGTATAAGTCTCCGAACGCTGGAGCTGTAAGTGGGAGATCCTTGTGCATAGACAATGTCTTGAAACTAACCTTGTAATATTATATTTAGGCCGAGTTTGACGAGTCCTACGTACCACCTAATTCACGATGTCTTTATAACTATGAGGTCCCGGAAGAGGCAACATGAACGAGACTAGCAGAGTAAAGTTATCATATCCGAATTGGTACCCATGCTTGCCGTAGCCATAAAAGCCACTCTCAATTGATAGTTCAACACAATTTGCCTTCCAATACATCATGCCAAACAGTGAAATAATAATGAATGATCTAATACGACAGCGATCTAGCGTGGATTAAGCCATTGGTCTTAATCAGATATACTATAAAATAAGATATATCGATTGAGTACCTTAGGTACCTAAGACAATAGAATTCCTTTCTTTTCCCCTTATACGTCGGCCTATCCCTTATGATCAATTTTTAGACACTACGAGACAAATATATGGGCAGAAATACCAATCAAAATCATTCATAGGAATAGCACGTATTAATTGTATATGAGGGTTGTTATCTAGTACTTGAGAAGGAGCAAGCCTTTTATCACCGTCAAGTCGTCACTAGACTCATTATACCCTTTACTCCAATTAGGACGATATAGTTTCTTATAAGAAATGAAGCTCAGTAGATCTCGGAATTTTAACACTGGCTAGTTGAGAAATTTCTCTACTGCAAGGGCCGCAAATGATTTCAATATGAGGTCATGGTTGGTACGCGAGACATTGTTGTGACATATGGTTACAATTTTCAATTTGATGCTCAGGGGTTAATCCCAACGGATGAAGCCAATATATTGAAAGCCTCTTGTATTAACTCCCATACGGGTTATATTCATTTCATAGCGTGCCAAACTCCTAATTTTCATGGCTTCTAGAGGTATGTAATGGAGGCAATCTTTATGTTGCTTAATTCAGCATCTTCTAAATCTATGACCTCTCGTTGGTGATCTAATGTGATATGGAGCTACACTACCTAGGTAGCCTTCGCAAAACTCCACGGTCCAATTAGGAGCCACCCGCCTGTGACTCTCTCAGACTATTTAACCGGCTAACTATAGATATCAAAATGTCATCGATTATCATAGTAAGACGATTCCACGTGATTATATGTAATTAACTACTAACAACATCTCTATGCCAAATTAGGTACGTGTTCGTGTCCTTTATTAGTTATTCACCAAGAGGTTAGTCTGGACTTGGCTAGCGACTAACATTCGATGCCGACTAGTTCCTGATCCATGCCGTTGGTGTCTTGTACAATCCCGAACCCGAATCCTATCTGTAAAATCAACGGCGCTATTTAAACTCTCCACTTCTCCTCATTTTCAGATGCATTCGAGGTTACCAAGATATTTATCTAAGATCTTCGATCACTCTCCTAATATGGCCAATCACGACGAATCCACGCCCGCGCCCGCCACACCTTCTCCCGCTGCTGCTGGTGCTTCCGTATCCCCGAAGCCAGCGGCGAAGACTTCGAATATACCAACTACATCGGCTGGGTCCGCTAGCCCTGCGGAACACCCAGCGCCGCATGCAGTACCAGGTTGGACAGATGAGCCAATTGAGGCTGCTCCACATGTAAGAAGATTTGATATATTCGAACCTATCAGTTTTAAGAAAAGTTGTAACGCATATAATTGACTGACAATTATCTATAAGGAGGAGGGTAATGATTATGATGATGCGGATTCTGCTCTAGGAGAAAGTGATAAGTAAGAAGTGCTATTTCTTAATAGGGGATGCCCTGCCGAAGCTAGTATAGTCGTAAGGAGATAAAAACACAAGTCTAACACGAAGCGATAGTGCGAGTTCGACAGCATCCCTGACTGAAAGTGTTCTGGAATACCGTACACTTAATGGTCGTACGTATAACAGCGGCAGGCATGGAACTGATAAGTACTGGGGGCCCAACGATGAGCAGCAAAATGAAGCTATGGATATGAAGTGAGCCGGAATGACCTGAAATGATTCAAAACTTCTAATGCCTTCTTAGCCATCATTTCTTGACGCTTTGTCTCGGCGGCAATCTTTTCCTGGCGCCTCTAAAGGATGATATAGAAGTGAGCGTATATATCTATCTTAGCAGGAGTTTAGCTAACATTCTACAGAAAGTACTTGATATTGGTACTGGGACAGGTGATTCAACCCTCAAACTTAAATCCTGGCTTATTGCTAACCGATTATTCAGGGTTATGGCCGATGTAATCAAATCGTTCTACGTCATATAGTATTCGGACAACTAACAAGGCTTTAGTGACATGGGGGACGAATACCCGAACTGTGAGGTTATTGGAACGGACCTATCACCGATCCAACCAACCTGGTGCCCGCCTAACGTCAAATTCGAAATCGATGATTTGGAACAAGAATGGACATATGCCCCTAATAGCTTCGACTACATTCATATACGGTACATGGTTGGTAGCGTGTCAGATTGGCCGAAGTTATTCAGACAAGCATTCAAAGCGCTCAAACCCGGTGGATGGATCGAGAGTTTCGAAGTCGAGGCCGACTATCGTAGCGACGATGGCACCCTAAAACCCGACTCGGCTATGATTATGTGGCGCGACTTGTTCACCGAAGGAGGCAAGAAGCTGGGCTATTCATTTACTCTCCTCTCGGATGACGTCCAGAGAAAAGGGATTGAGGACGCTGGTTTCGTAGACTTGACGGTAAAGGATATTAAGGTGCGTCGTTTGACTTTTCTAAGTTTGGGCCATCCAACCTTTCTAATCATATCATAGGTACCTATGGGTCCTTGGCCGGCAGATCCGAAGTTGAAGGAGATTGGGCAATGGGCTCAATATACTCTTGAGCAGGACCTGGAGGGTGAGTGACTTCCTCCTCCTTGGCTATCCGGTTGGTAAATCTATTAGAAACTAACACATTCTCATAGGTTTCGTCATGTTTATGTGGAACACGGTCCTAGGCCGCTCGTTGGAGGAAATGCAAGTATTCCTCGCGACTTTCCGTAAAGAACTACGGTCCAGCAGGACGATTCACGCATACCTGCCACAGCGGGTCGTATATGCGCGAAAGCCAGAGGCTGTGTAGCTAAACTCTTTGGACAATGATTGACGAGGACAGTATGTTGTATAGGTAGGTACTTAACTGATAATAGCGTGGGGTGCTGACAGAAAGGCGGATCATGTTCAGGAATTTCAACTGTTGATAGCTTTAACGATACTTTAGTATATATAAGACCTAGTTAACTAGTTAGTTAACTTACATAGAAACGATTATCTAGCTTGGGATATTATCTGTAGTCATAAATGGCACGTGGTATGTTGCTTTTCTCTCCCAGTTGCTGAAGAGCCTATTTGGGTAGGTTGCGCGACGTATTTAAAGCGTCTATTGGTCGAATCGAACTGCTAAATTTGGTTCTGTTCATGTGATAGTTATATGTATGATATATCTGTCGTATAGCTTGCCTGTAGATATCCCTGTTTCCGCTCGGTCCTCCGAAGTACGACTCGGACTACGGAGTTACTTGGATCACCTAAAATAGCTATCACTTTATAACTATCTTAGTCCTTTCGTAGTTACATATTTTAGAGCTGTTGAGTATATACTCTTTTACCTTTCTATCTATACAGAATGAGTTTAGTACTGAAGTCTTTCCTCTATCTACCCACTTCCTCTCCATCTCCGGAATAGTATGTGCTTCTCGGGGATATCCCAAATGAATATTTCAACTGGTAACCAAAGTGTTCATCACACTTACACCTCCCAATACTATAATTAACCCCCAATGTATACCCCTAATTTCGAATCCCCGCGCACTATCGCTCATTGACGGTCCGGCAGCACCGTTTGCAAACTGTACGAAGAAATCGTTTGTTAAGCCCGCAGGTGTGCATATCGTCCCCGCAGCACAGTCCGTCACGACGCTCCACTGTCCAGCCGCGCAGCGTTGCCACTGATTCGTAAGGCAGTTCCATTGACCCTCGGACCCTTCACATGATGATCCCTCTGACATTTGCCTTTTTTCAACCGTGGCGTTGTCATATCTGCTTCTGAGGTTGCTTATTTCCGACCGGTCTGTGAAATCCGAAGCTGACGAGAGTGGCTGTGCAGGTGATGCTAACGGCGATGCGAGGACTAACGGCGTTAACAAGTGTAGCATGTTTATGAGTATTATGATCATTATCGATCTGTAGTATCTTTCTCGAGAAGGCATCGTGATGTGTAGGAGGTAAGTAAGGGATTTGAAGGCGACGTTTTCGTTTGCAGGCTCTCTGTTCTATGATAGTATATTTAGAACTATGACCATGGATTGAGCATCAGTCAATAACATATATTACGTATGATGGAGTTATAGAGTATCTATAGCTACTGTTCCCATGAAACTATTGCGATTGCTTTTATACGCCTTGCCGTTGTGTT
The DNA here is from genome assembly GCA_902805455.1 of Daldinia concentrica. Lineage (NCBI taxonomy): Eukaryota > Fungi > Ascomycota > Sordariomycetes > Xylariales > Hypoxylaceae > Daldinia > Daldinia concentrica. The sequence continues at coordinate 1,218,951 of CADCSW010000006.1, forward strand.
CGTTCACCGCTGAATTACGTGGCTTCCACTCGGCACTGCTGCCCGATCCGAACGTGGGCATATTCAATTGGCGAAGAAGCTTTTAAGAATCTACTTGTTATAAATCCAGTTTCGGCTCATTTAAGCCTATATAGTTCAATCATAGGTAAAAGGGTTAAATTTGAGTCTTCAGGTGATCCTAGCGTGTACTGTATAAACAGTTTGACACTTGGGCTGAACGCCAGGAACACCGCCACAAATATGTAGGCGTCAGATACAGCCACTTGTATGTGTTAGATGCTATAACAACTATGACGAGGTTAAAATAGAAAGGTAGCTTATACAGAATTGTTAGTTGAGACGGGGACGTGGTAGCCCGGGTTCTAGTTAAGAGAAAGGCACATTCTCTTCATCGAGTTTACTCTATGCAGTACCTAGAAGTTCTAGTATTTGTTTTCCAGCGCTTCTCTTTTTCTCTGCCATTTTGACAAACATCTTACAGCATGTCACGAACCAAATATGGCTCGTTGAGACGAGCTGAGGATATCTGGGCAACTGAAGAGCCGACTTCTAATGCACGTCTTCAAATGATCGCTGACTTACCAGGTGGATGGCTGAAGTTCATTCAGTATACGATTAGGATTCTATTAATGGTAGCAACCGTAATGCAAACTTTGACGCTCAGTTATGAATGAGATCGCTATGCTAGCCAAAAGAAACTCGAGACCTACGCCCGGCCTAACTAATTTCAACTTATACATGAACACTCGCTTCGAAGGCCCCCCATCGCAGTTCAATTGCAGCGTTTTAGACAAGAGACAGTTTGAGGACGCGGACTATTTAGAATATGCAAGCTGTTCCAACGACTTGGAGGTTGTACCGTCAAAGTCGCGAAGTAGTGCATATGGGCTCACCTCGTTCTTAATATGGTTCTATCTCAATCACACCGCGATAAACGTCCTCTGGGATTCACGCAATCCATCACCTCCAACAAAGGGCAAAGGGCTAGGTACTATGGACTGGCCATCGGCCATATATATTCTCGCCATGACGTACTTCTGGATAGTACAATGGTATTTCTTAGCTCGTGATACTAGTGCTTGCGTGGCTCTCTACATGGAAGTTGGCCATCGGAATTAACGTCCACCCCTGGTATTTCTGGGCGTGGTTATAGGTTAGGTAAATAATCAAATGGGGGGCCAACGGCCACACTACCTATTCCAACACTCCACAAAGAACGATTTGTTTCCTTTTTACATGATATTTGATTGTAAATCATATATCCAACAAGGGACTTTCTTAGCCACTAGAAGAGCATAGCTATTATCCCTTACATCCAAGTCTCAATGCCAGGGATAAGAGTACTACGCATTTGAATTGGTCCCGAACTCGCCCAGCTAAGAACTTAATAAGTAACGGCTTTAAATAACCACAAAGTGTTACCCTCTACAACTGAGAGGAAACTGATTAAAGAAGTCTTATTCGTCCTCGGACTTCCGGGGCCTGATACGGTATATCTCATCCGAGAGTCGACAATCTCGTGTTACCAACGTAGGATCTATACTGCCCAATAATGCTGATGGGGACGTAAGCTATGGTTTAATCCTTTTTCAACTTCACAGGACTGTTGGACTTCTTTCTTACATTTAATCGCCTGGAGCCTGGGCGACTACTTCGTTTAACTACCTACCTCTCAAATTCCAATCTGTACCTTGGATACACGTATAGATACAAAACCTTCCTACTATCTATTCATAATGGATGTGACTACCTTGAACCTAGCATTGCTATCCAAGTCAACGACACCACAATGGATTTCACTTACTATAATGATCGTATGTCGACCTACTTGTCAATACATTTTTTGTGGTTTAAATATTGACTGTGGGCTTATAGCTATTCGGGTATGCAGTAGTGCGCTGCGTCTATCTCCTTTACTTTCATCCAGCCTCCAAATTTCCGGGTCCTAAACTAGCGGCTATCTCGAACTTTTATTACGCATATAGCTGGTAGGTAAATACTATTTGAGGTCGATATGGAAAATCTGACGAATTAGGTTGCGGGGAAGATACCCATGGGTGGTAGAGCAACTAGCAAAAGAATATGGTATCTGAGACATGCAAACTCTGCTTGGTTTTACCGGTACATTGCCATATTGCAGGTGATATAGTCCGCATTGCACCCAACGAGATCGTATTTTCAACTCCACAGGCGGCAACCGGTAAGCATCATCCTAATAGGTGGGTTCTAGAAGGGCTGACCTGTATGTCTAGATATCTATAATCCCGTAGTAAAGAGGCATGAGCTTTGGGTAAAGACAGACCTGATGGACTTCGGCACGGGTGATTTAGGATTCACATGGGAAATTGATCCTGTCAAGCGTCGCGAAGTAGCAAAAAAGGTCTTGCCGGCTTTTAGTACCAAAGCCATCAAGGCTAAAGAGCCTACTGTGCAGATGTATATCGACTCGTTCATTGAGAAGATGAAGGAGCTAGGTAGCGCACCAGAGGGGGTCAGCCTCAATGACGTACGATTTCTTTCCCCTTTGTTGTTTATACGTGCCGCATCTAGGAATACTAACACTGGTGTATCGTATAGTGGCTCAACTGGCTTGCTATGGATATGTCGGCAGATCTAGCATATGGTCGCAAGATGCATCATATGAGAGATGGTAAGACTCATTTACTAGGACTCATCTTGAAGCACATACACGTACTAATGGTATATAAATAGCGAAGAACACTGATTTTCTCGAAACACTACTGGGCACCAATTTCTACGGAACAGTCATGCAAGTCTCTAAAAGGTTCCCGCTTCTCAGTCCGCTTTCGTTCCTCTTCGCTCCACCTAGGATCATCCGATTAGTACCGAAGTTTTTCAAATTGAATAACTAGCCAAGAGGTCCAAAGGCGTATAGATAACAGAGAGAAAACCACCCATCCGGACTTCGTCGACTATATGCTCCCAACTGATGCTCCCGCACCTACGAGCAAGAAGGAGAAGGTTCATCTAGAACAAGTTTCAATGCAGTTACTCATCACCGGCTTTGACCCGATCCAGATCACATTCTTCAGTTCTATCTTCTTTCTATTGAAGAACCAAGATGCCTACAAAACACTCGTGGAAGAAATTAGGAACACTTTTCAGAATTACACTGAAATCACTCCCGATAATCTGGCAGGTCTGAAGTATCTGAATGCTGTAATTCATGAAACGCTCCGCACCCATGTCACCGCCGCTACTGGATTGCCGCGGAAGAGTCCAGGCGCTATGGTTGCTGGCACTTATGTCCCTAAAGGGGTAAGTTTGATATACCCATTAATTGGGCTTCGCTTAAGCCACTGTTTCTATGATACTATGATTAACATATTTGAAAGGTGGTATGCCAGACCAGTAACTTCAATATTTGTCGCAATCCTCAATATTTCTATGACCCACTTAACTTCCACCCGGAGCGCTGGCTTCAGTCAGATCATCCGAAGTACGATAAGAGATTTTCCAACGACGACCTCAATTGCTTTTACCCCTTTTCTATAGGTCCTAGAGCTTGCACGGGAAGAGAAATTGCCTGGAGCCAGACCAGATTGTTCCTTGCTAAGGTGCTATGGACTTTCAACTTGGACATGGTCCATGGACGGGATAAAACATTCGATAAGGGCTTTTTAATTCATGTTATGTGGACTAGGCCGGAGGTGCGTGTAAGATTCTTGCAACGATGAACTGCGGGTTGAAGTGAAAATGTGGAATGGATGAAGCCGCGCAGGCTGTAACTAGACGTAGGCCTACAAGCCACACTCATTACATGACAGTTATCTTAAAATACACGTAAAGAAATTTGGTGGGATAAATATGAACCCACAAACTGAACTGTGTGTGCTAAAGGGGTAGATCGGCTCACTCCCGAATAGGGGTCAGGGGTCAGGGGTCAGGAATCTGTTCTGACTCCACTCGGCTGCCCCTGAGCACCAGCTCTCTCTGTCAAAGTCCACGCGATCCCTTAATTCCTTTCACAGCAACATTCTATAAATATTATTGAATCTTAACTATGCAACCAAGCAAGAATACGCCATCGATCACTAGTAATTGTCATATTAGGGCAAATGTGTTGTCCGTGAAAATGGGATGGCTATCGTGAGGGTATTAGGAACCTCTACGTTTTAGGTTAAATAGCTATGACAATGCGGTTAATAGGAAAATAGCCTTTAGCTCTTGCCATCAGTCCTAAACGAGTAGTAGTTAAGAGTCATTCGAATGCGGCCAAATTGTCCGCCCGGCATGCACATGTTATATCTCTCCAAAGTCCGTCGATCGTCGATTTTGATGAGAGCTGACATCTAATTGGGACCTATTGCTATCCTGTCCACCTATATAAGAATATGTCTATATGTTTCACAGCAGCATCTAATCACGATCTTAGAATGATATATAGCGCACATTAGGCCCTAATGTTTATTGAGTATCCCACTTTGGACCTCATCAGCAACGATACGTCGCTCTGTACGCATTTCCGTCACTCGTTAAGTTCAGACATGAAGGTTTAAGGCATGTTTATATTGCCAGACACAGAGCTATTTATAACATCAAGTATTGTATCGGGTTATATGTAGGAGGCATGTCGCCAATGGCATGACAGTGCGATTGATAGTCGTAAAAGAGTGCACGGAAATTACTCAGTGTTGACTTATATTTTTCCTATTCAGTATTGGAAAAAAACCATCTACTAGTTTCGGTTCTTTCGCAATCGAGATATCTGGTCTAGATGCCACATATACAACGCTTTGGAACTACCGAAGAGTGCCTCCTCTCTACCTCCGCATCTCAAAAGCATATGGCATGGAAGCACACCAGCTTTCAGACTATAGGGTGCATTGGGATGAATGTCATGCTGAAATGCCTCATACCCTTAGATCTGACCGAGTTTTGTCGATCCTTGCTGTTTTAGAGCCTATTTATTATTGGATAGAAACTGACGAAGCGGATTTGGATAAGGGAATTGTCGTGATACCTGAGACTAGCGATCAAGGCGAACGTTTCGGCTTGCTGCCCTTGGACCTTTTGGGTTTCTAAGCTTCGGTGTGTAGGTAGACTTATATATTTGTGCCTAGACGCTTATTATGGTATATTGCTTATACGAGACACGCACCATGAAGCTTATACTAGCTTTCAATTTGAATTGTTGAATCTATCAACTTTATCACTAACTATTCTTAATATATTCAATTCTATCAAATCCATCGTTGCTAGGGGTGTTCTTAACAACATGGAGCATTCTTCAAACGCGAGCTACGAGAGAAACGGAAGAATCAAGCCCATCGAACAAGTCACAGATGAACTTTCATTCGAAAGGGGTAATGCGAAGACAGATGATTTTAGTGGCAGTATCGATAGTGATGTAGCAGAAAAGAGGCTTGTCAGGAAGTTAGACCTGTATATTCTGGTAAGGTGGTTTTCGTATAGTCTCGGTCGAGTTGCTGATTGTTAATCTTGCGATAGCCTATTCCTTGGCTCATGTACTTCTTCAACTTTCTAGATCGAAATGCGATAGTTAATGGCAAGCTCGACGGGTTGGCCGAGCAGTTACATATGGAAGGATATCAGTATAACACCTGTGTAGCGATATTCTCCGTGGGTTATCTGGCGGGACAGATCCCGTCAAATATGATTATAAACCGGGTTCGTCCGTCGTATTTCATAGCCGGTATGTTATACTATAAAACATGTAGTTACATGATATAAGCTAATGTGGCTTGTGCAGGATTTATGACGGCATGGTCCATCACGACTATATGCACGTTTTTAGTGTGCGACTATAAGACGATGTTGATCGCACGCTTGGTACTTGGCATCGTGGAATCGCCGGTAGGAGTCCCCAATATTGTTGAGTCCTTAATGACTTACTGGATGTAAAGTTCTACCCCGGGATGCTATATATGCTGAGCATGTTCTACGCGAGGGGAGAGATTGCCACGCGGATATCGATATTTAACACAGGCAACATGGCAGCAAGCGCTTTTTCCGGGCTGATCTCTACCCCGATCTTTACGGAATTAGGGGGCGTCTGTGGCCTTGCTGGATGGCAATGGTAAAGAGTTATAACCCGCTTATAAATTGCATATTGACTAATTTCTATACCTGCCTAGGTTATATATTATTCAGGGGTCACTCTCGGCAGTAGTTGCCATAGCTGGGTTCTTTTTCTTGCCAGACAGCCCACTCAAGCATAGGTGGCTGACTCCAGAAGAGCGACAGTTAGCCCATGACCGTATTATTAATGATACCACTGAGAAGCGTGAAGGTACTACGAGCGTTATGAAGGGTTTCAAAGAAGCTGTGCTTGATTATAGAACCTGGTTATTATGTCTGGCGTTACACCTTCATTATTCTAGTCATGGTTTTCGGAGCTTTCTACCAACTGTCATCAAAAACCTCGGCTTGGATACCACGATGGCCCTCGTTCTTACCTGCCCTCCCTATATACTCGGTGCTCTGGTCTCGGTCGCAGTTTGTTGGTCTAGCGGTCGCTTCGACGAGCGAACATGGCACATCGCACTCTCGAAAGCAGTCGGTATTATCGGATATGCCATTAGCATGGCGACACTTAATACTGCGGCTCGCTATGTGGGGATCAGTACGTAACATTAAGAGCACTTCTTTTATCAGGCCTTTAGAAAGTCCAAAGACAAGTTATGGCTAATTTCTTTGCTTAAAGTGATCTTTGTGGGAGCTACCTACGGTGTAAATAATATCATCTTAGGGTGGACAAGCTCGATCTTAGGTCAGTCAGATGAGAAAAAAGCTGTTGCGATTGCTATGTGCAATATGTTTGGCAATATTGCCTCGGTTTACAGTCCTGTTAGTATTATCCTCCTGCCCCCTTTTAATTCACTGAGAAGAGCATACCTAATGTTCATGCACCTCGCTCTAATGACGCTATATCTTCAAATACAATCCTAATCATTTTCATAGTACCTATGGCCGGATTCGGATGCGCCGCGATTTATCAAAGCTATGTCAGCATCTATTGGTTTCTCAGCAGGAGTCATTATCTGTGCTTGGCTATTGCGAGCTGTGCTCGTGAGGACGAATAAGAGGATGCGACAGGATGACCCATCCGTTTCCAACTACTATGTATATTGAGTAAAGCGTCTTCGTTGTATCCTTTTTAGTGGTGCTACTTGATCATTTTAAATTACATCTAGTCTCTACCGTTAAACGAAGTTACGATGACCCGAACCCCGAGAAAGGCCTTGTTCAAACTCCCATAGTTGCTTTCTGTAGCCAAGCTTATTGCTGCCTGCCGGTTTATAATATTACCTGCAACTAAATCGAGGCATATTGACTGGAATAGCTATATCATTTTTAATCAATTGAATATACTTTAGTATTTAGTTAGCTCTCGCCGTTCTAGATCCCTTGTACCTATTTTCTTTTTAAAAGTTGTATTTCACCCCCTTTTTATACAACCGTAGGCCGAAAACACCAGCCCTGTTTGTTTACCAAGGATTTAATAGTACCATTGAGACATTCATAATTGAGGTAACCAACAGTCACATTAACAATGTCCCTTAGTCTATCCCTTACCACATAAATACCTCGTTAACCGTTCTTGCCGTTTCAGAAAATTTGTTTAGTACCTCTTTAGGCTCGATTAGTGACCTACCCAAGTGGATTCTTCATAACTAGAGCTACGATCGTCAATCAGGCCATATTATGACAAATTAGGAAATGACTCTTATGTGGGCGAGTACATTATTGGACGGCAACCCCACGTACCCCAGGTTGCCCCTCTGAGGAGAATGTCCTTTATACCCCTCACCCGTTATACTAGTAAAGGCGGCTAGAATGTCTTAACCCTATTTTTATAGTTAGAGCTTGGAAACTTATAGACGCGGGATTTCTCGAAGGCATAATGGGAAAGATAAACAAAATCGAGTATTTTCGGCTGCCGCCACGTTGGTTATTCGTCAAAATCGTGGATGACACGGGTTGTTATGGATGGGGTGAAGCTTCCTTAGAAGGACATACGCAGGCCGTGGAAGGTTGTCTCGATGCCTGGGCGGAAAAGTATATAGGATACGACGCCGAGTGAGTCATTAAAACTATCCTGCAAGAATTTCATCTTATCACGATTGCTGACCAGATACCAAGTGATATCGAGCACATATGGCAGATGTCATATCGTGGAGGCTTTTACCGAGGAGGGCCCGTTCTCATGAGTGCCCTGAGCGGGATAGATATTGCGCTATGGGACATGAAAGGTACGAAACACCCTAAGAATAGGTTGAAGACCTAGAGCGCTAAAAGGTCTCTAGCTAGGAAACTGAATGTTCCAATCTATCAACTATTGGGTGGAAAGGTCCGAGATAAGCTACGCGTATACGCATGGATAGGGGGTGACCGCCCAAGTGATGTTGAGACACAAGCGTAAGTATCACTCCGCTCGGATCATAGTTCGATTCTAAATCCAATTAGAAATGTCCGTAAAGCTCAAGGGTTTAATGCGGTCAAGATGAACGGTACCGAAGATCTCGGATGGTTAGACTCTCCTCGTAAACTCGAGGAATGTGTGGAACGCGTTAAAATGGTGAGGGCTTTGGGCCTCGATGTCGGGGTAGATTTCCACGGGCGAGTGCATAAGCCGATGGCGAAGCAGCTAGTTGCCAAACTAGAGCCCTGCGATCCCCTCTTTGTCGAGGAGCCCTTGCTAAGTGAGAATATTGGCGGTATCAAGGACATTGCTGCTCGTACGCATTGTCCAATTGCGCTTGGCGAACGTCTTCACAACAGATGGGATGTGAGACCGTTCTTGGAATCCGGATGTGTTGATATATTGCAGCCAGATATTTGCCACGTTGGTGGAATATCCGAGATGCGCAGAATCGCTTCTGCTTGCGAGACATACGACGTTGCGCTGGCGCCGCACTGCCCATTAGGACCAATCGCGTTAGCGGCAAACGTCCAGGTTGACGCTGCAACCTCGAACTTCGTGATCCAAGAGATGAGCCTTGGCATTCACTACAATGTTGGTGGTCAGGATCTGACAAGCTACACACTAAATCCCGAGGTTTGGAAGGTCACAGATGGGTATATTGACTTGATGAGCGGGCCAGGCCTTGGCATTGACATCGATGAGGTACAGGTACGGGCCTTGTCAAAGGACTCTAAAGCGTGGGTAAGCCCAACATTCTCTGGTCCAGGGAATGAATTGAGAGAGTGGTGATAGAAAATGTACTATAAAGGCCCTTCATAAGTTAGACTTAGAATAACGCCTTATCCGCATAATATACCACACCCAACTACCCAAGAACCTGCCCCCATCCAATAGACGTAGACTGTCGGTTGCGCACTACTTTATACTTATTTTCCCTTAGCTATTAGGACATAATATTACTTCGCGTCTTCTTTATCGCTCCTAAACATCTATTTGCTGATCGAGGACCCTCACCAGTCAAGTATGGTATTGGTATGCCCCCCTAGATTTAACACCCAAAGTATCGCTACGATATTACCCAATCGCCCAATACAAATAAGCACGTAGAGAAGGTTCCATATATGTTCCTTTCAATATGCAATCTAGATCGGATTAAAATTTGTGTATCTAAGGTGATGAAGTATTTAAATACGAACCATATAATTACCTATACTTATAGATGATTTCATCATGGGTTCCAGGGTCTACCGGGCCTATAGTTGCCAGTATTATCTTGGTCAGGATCCGGGCCGTCGGGTTCATCACTCTCAGAACCGTCATCAGAATCGTGATCTGGAGTTGATTCCACGTCCGAGTCTCCGCCTGGTGGCGGAGGTGGAAGCGGGGCGGGAGGTGGTCCGACGGGAAGGTCGTAAGCAGACGGGTCCTTATACCAAAAGGTTGTAAAATGGGGATCTATATGGTTCCATCTCTCGTACACCAGTAAATTCCCCTCGTTAGTTTCGCGGCATATATCATTGTAGTCCTGTGCACTGTTAAGGAATTTTCTAGTTAGTGATTTCAAGTTTCGATAGTTTGGACAATATATAATTTTCGAGCTTACTTACTTTGGTAGAAGTGTATACCTATTCAAAACATATTAGTGTTAGTGATATATTCTCTTCTCAAGTGTACGTTGAGCAATAAATGAATCGGGGTAAACTTACTCAGCAGGCATGAATTTCTTAGGTCTCGTCCACGATACATCTAGGGCATCAAAATATCCTGCAGGTCTGTTGCCAATGCCTCGATATCGCCTGACCTTCCTCCGGGCTAGTGGTAACATCGTGTTAGCAACCCAATGAGCAGTAGGGACGTAATCAGAAAGAGGCACGGTACTGCCGTCCTCGTCTTGGATTGTCTCGGTTATTATGGCGCCGTTGACGGAACCAGGGAATTCAAAATTTGCAAGCAGTTCGAGAAGCTCGTCCGAGTAAGGGGTGTAAGGAGCAACAATGTGATTATTCACCGTATCCATGGGGCGTCCATTCGGCCTGTCAAGATCGCCCTCACCGACATCGTAAGGTATATGCGTTTGAACCATTGCTCGGAGGACCTCTCCCATAAAGTATCTAATATGTTAGCTAGGTAGGTAGTTCGGGGACGTTGAGATTTGCTCAAATAAACACCTATGGAATAATATGACTTACTATCAGGTACAAGTTAGCGATTTCAGCCGAAAGGGTTCGAGGGGTGCTTCAAAGGGTATGGTACAGGGGCTTGAAGCAGTAGGTTTATAAGGTACATACCATGTCTTCCCAATCGTGAACTATTCCGTCAAAAAGGACGCCATTCGATATTAAATCTTCGTCGTCATTCTTCAGATTAGCCTCGCCAAAATCACCTACAACAACTATAATTCTGAGTTAGTATCTCTATCTTTTTCGAATATTACTATAATGTCTAGAGGTTTGGGATATTATCTGGAAATAAGACATTCTTTATGTTAAAAACAGGAACTTACTCTGGGGGAAAGCCTTAGTTTCTTGACCGGCAACTGGTTGCCGGCCTGGACGACGGGGATGGTAGTGAATAAAAATATTGTTAGGGAATAAGTCGCGGTGGGAAATAACTATACACGGACGAATTAGTTAATAGAAATTTAGGGCATATAATCTTGATACTCACATTCCCAATTGTCTGGTTCGTGACGACTACCTGGCGGCGTACCGAACTGCAAGTATCGGATGGCATGGGCGAGCCTCTCAGCTACGAGCTATATGACTGGAAGTTAGTCTTTTCAATACGATTAGGACTATTTCTATACGCTAAACAAATTTTGTAAGGTACCTATTTAGTAGTATTGAATATAGGTAGGAGGTAGGTACTTACCCAAACGAAATGCTCTGGTACTGGTCGGAGCTGTTGGAAATGTTTATCTATCAATTGTGCCATATTTCCGCCATTGCAGTATCTATAGTGAGTGGTTAAATTATATCAGGTCTTAGAGAGGTTAGCCATAGGACTTACCCAAAATACAAAGAATAAACAGCGTTTTGACCGTCTCGTATCCGCTGCCAGGCGACCAGTTCGATAAATATTATTCTCTCGACTCCATCAACTACGATAGGTCTCGGTAAGCGACGGTGTGATATAGATGGCGCAGTTGAAACTCGAAGCTCTAACGGGATGACCCCAGGCCATTGAGTACCCCTATAAACCTTGTTGATGAGCATTTGCCCTGTGCCCTTAGATTGAACACACACTACTTTGTCATTTTTGATAGAACGAATGAATACCATGCCGTCCCTAAAAGTTCGGGGGTCCTTAGTCCATTGGTCCCCTTCTGCAAGTTCTGGGGTTGGAATGATCACGCCAGGGTGATAGTATCTGAAGGTAGGCGGAGCCGCCATACTGAATTATTTAATATAGATTCGGGAGTAGATACTAGATGGATAACTAATATCTCGCTGTATGGCATCGAAGAGATGTAGGTAGGTACATATATCAATTCTCCTAAGGTTAGTAACGATAATAATGACCTCTCTAGGAAGAGTTAATCTATTGTTACTGCCGTGTTACATGCTTGAACGTGGATGATTTCTTTATTCGTCAAAACTATGACTTTGTCTATAACGATACAATCTATCATATTTTCTAATATAATAGATAATCCTAACTAAACAGTGATTATAAGTTTGTAACAAGATCCTTATTTGTACGTTGGCTCACAATGACTATCTCGTATTTCTATCCCTGACTCCTCAGCTCGGATGGGTCAAATTCTTATCTCAACTGGCAAGCTCGTATCGCCGACGCCTAACCACGTTACCCACTCACGTCTATCGCCATCATATAAGAGCGATGATCCTAATGGTTGCTGGTTCGCCATGATTCACGATGACTGCCAACCTGTATTTCCGAAACTTCCAGAATTCTTCGAAAAGTATCGCTCACGAGAACCCCTGAGTAAAGCGCAACCTATGAGCTTTGCACTGGGGGGCGATGCACAATTGAACCCTTGGGAATTACTAGCGCAATAGGGTACTGAGCACATTGAACAGTTTGGACATGCTATGCAAGCGATGCCCAATTATGCGTGGCCATTAACGAGCGCTTATAATTTCGAATAGGTCGCAGAGTATGCAACTGTCAATTCAGAGAGACCTCTGATAGTTGATGTCGGTGGTAGCTATAGACATTCACTACGTGCAAATCTGGTCAAGTTTCCCGGGATTCCACCAAACAGGTGCATAGTTGAAGATCATGCAGAGATGATTCCCAATATACAAAAAGATCACGAAAATGATCCAATCATGAAAGACGTCCAAAAGATTGCAACCGATTTCCATAAAGGGCAGGCAGTTCAAGGCAAGCAATACCCCTTAACGTTCGCGGCTCGCCTGTTGGCCGACTAATGACGCTGGGTATAGGAGCTCTTATATATTTCATTCGGCGGTGTATCCACGATTACGATGATGATGATGATGATGATGAATACATCAATATACTCAGTATACTAGCTAACTCGCTTTCTGAAGACGAGCCACGTGCAAGGGTCTTGATAAACGAGCAAATTATGACCAACCCTCCTCATTGATTCGTCGCGGCTATGGACATAGAAACAACTTCGTTGTTCCGCAAGGACACGCTATACTACATAGGTACCTAGGTAACTATAGAAATCTATAACTATACATATTCTAAAGAAATATATATAAACCAAGCTACAATTACAACGCCAAATCCTGCTTGCCCCCTTACTATTTATCGTGTTATCTATCCCCCATTCGGCCTATACCCTACTCAAAGCGCGTTATATGCGTTTGAAAAACTTCTGCTCGGGTCTTTAAGTCCCATTTTCTCTCGATATTATAGAGCTTAGAAGCTCCCAACTATTGTGTAATGATCCGGCTATGCCTACATTAGGTAGGTAGTTATTCGACTTGTTCAGCTTGACTCTTGGCCCCGTGGAGTTGTAACACCTTGTCACGACGTTGTTCTGATGCCGAAGACGCATCTGAATTCTTAGATATTGACGGCGCAAGAGATAGTCTCCGAGCGCGGAGGAACTTGAGGTCGAGGAAATGGAAATATAGGTGGGTTAGAGGAAAATATTTTGATGAGCTGGGAAGTGATTAGGAGCGGCTCAGGCTCGCCGCCTCTATGTTCGAATTAGCCGCGGAGCATGCATTGGACAAATGTCAGGATTCTGACAATACCCGCATTTTCAACTTATCAGGAAACAGCAGCACTATAGCGTAATCCATCTCAGGCTGTCAGCCCTCAACCATAATTAGCCTCTTCTACTTCGCATGCGCGAGTTTCAAAGAAACTTTCTCAAAACCTCGGATTTCAGCTTCGATCCTCCCTTAGGCAGACCGATGCTCTCTAAGTAGATATGGCCCCCGTCGAGGCGTAATAGGTTGAATAACCTAGTCATGAGTCGAGCAATACGACGGGTTTTCAGCCACGTGGTGAGCTGGTGTCACTTCTCAATCACGCTATTACACTACAAGTTGGCAAGTTGGTAACGATACAATCGACCCACTCTATTAAGATGAAATGAGATATACACTTAAAGTTGTTACACAATGACACGGACCACCTGAACCAATATTATACGAGTTGATGTATTTTCTATTTTTTTTTAATGTTTTTATTCGACAAGAGCTTATAACTTTTGCAGTCTTGGCTATTCGTATATGCGCTTCAACCACTCATACCCCTGGCTACATATATAGTATTCCTATAGAGTACCCAACCACTACCTCTATTAGGCTCTTATGAATTGACTATTTTTACGGCTAGTAGAGCTAAGCCATGGATCTAAAGTCGCTCGAATCATGTCAATAGATGTAACGTGCCAGTGCTTACTTATACTACCTAATCCTACTATTGATATAGATGGGGATCTATGACTAAAAATATGACAAGTTATACGACCAGTACGAGGCGGCTGCTGATCTGCGGCTGAGGTGACCCGACGCCTCGTCGTGTTATGCTGGCGACGTATATTCGGCCAATGAAATTGCGACAGAAGTCTCTAAGAGGTAACTTGGCGGCGGCGATCCCAACTGCGCCTCGACGAGATCTCTTGCCAGCATGTTTACAGCGGAGCTCTAAATGACGTCCCCGGCCGAAGAATCGTGAAGTTATAGAATTCAACGAAGATAAATAGAAGTTTATCTGCTGTTTAAATATCATAATCATCAACATCCACACTACTTCATCAGCATCTTCAACTTCATCAACTTCATCAATAACCTCTACTTCATCAACTTTACCATACTACATCCATCAAAATGAAGTCCTTCACCGTTGCCACCATTGCCGCCGCCCTCGTCTCTTCCGCCGCGGCTCTCCCCAAGGAACCTCCCTTCGCCAAGGTCAACCTAGTCGCAATCAACCGCCCCGTCAGCGGCGAGAGGTCCGAGAAGCGAATCACCGTCGACCTCGCAACTCTCAGCCACCAAGAGAACCTGCCGATCACCGGCCTAGCAATCGAGAGCGTCTACATCACCGCGCCTTCGGCCCCGGGCCTGCCCGCCATTGGTGTGGCTGACATCACCTGCCAGCGCTACAATGACCAGTTCGGAGTCCAGCGGGGCAGCGCCGCCTTCACCAGCTCGGTGAACGCATCGATTAGCACCAACTCCGTCGACTTCGGCTATGTCCTCTGCTACGCCAACCCTACTGCTTAATTTGGAGGTTAATCTATTGGAAGAAGACGCGCAGACAGGAGTTCGACTCTAGTCTTGGGGTAAATGAAACGGTATAATGTTAATGGGGTCATTGCATTTGGTTATTGCATTTGGTTTTAGCGAAGCACGTTCCTTATAATTTGCATATACATAGACAATATTTGCTTTCGGGGCTCGGGCTTCTTGCATAATATATAAATATTTGAATCCTCCATGAAATCTTCCAATAGAGCTATCGGGTTTTACACACGATACCTTCATTTCTCGTACTACAGTAAATCTGCCACCATAATTCTCATAACTACTTCGTGAAGCTAGCCATCTTCAATTATGAGTCCTAATTGTGTAAAATGCTCTTGTGGCTACCGGGTAAAACCCGGCGCTATTCCCTTTTACGTGATAAACGTCTTTTTCAAGCGCTCTCCTCCAGTCTTGGTGGCTCAGTTGGTCAGAGCGTTGGTCTCATAGAAATATGATTCAACCTTAGGTTGGGCTATCCAAAGGTCGTGAGTTCGAGGTCAGTATTCCATAGCCACCGTTAATAACAATTTAAAACTAACATATAAATAGCCTCACCCAGGACAACTAAACTTTTTTTCCTATTTTTTCCCTCAATTTCCTGTTGGGTTACTTTTTAGTCCCTCTCTTATTCATGGTATCAAATGCCTATAGCCCGTACACTTTAGTCTCAGTGAGTGTTGGTCAACGTAGTATGATGTTCAAAACAACATCAATGTCGATATCGTAAAGGGCGTAACGACCAGTTTTGAAAGGCGTAAGTGGCATGACTTTTGAGCGGCACAGGGTATTTTAATTGAGCGGTGATTGGTCAATGGAACGGCATTTGCTTACATTATAAGAAGCGCCTCTCTGTTTATCTTTTTAGATGAAATCTTAACTTCTATCGAGCGTATTCGGGTAGATTGGGTATATAATGGACGATATCACACCTGTCAAGCCTGTCAGTATAAATGCTGGCAGCCTAGCAGAGCCAACCCCTGTCAATGATCAGAATGTAGAGTCGCTCAATGTACTCGAACCTCCAAAGGTCCGCACAAAGCTGCGTACCTACACACTCCTAGTCGCGCTCTACGTATAAACTCCTATTCCAAAGAACAAGCCCTTAACGATTTGCTAACGATATCCTTAGCTTACCCTTTTTGTTGCGGCATTAGACCAGACCATCGTAGCAACATCCATCCCCTCAATCTCTGCCGCCCTGCACTCCGCTTCTGGCTACGTCTGGATCGGCGGCGCGTATGTGCTAGCGAACGTCGCCGCAGGGCCGATCTGGGCGAAATGCAGCGACATCTGGGGCCGCAAGCCTGCTCTCTTGGGAGCCGTCGGCGTCTTCACCGTCGCTAGCATCATTGCGGCGTTAAGCACAAACATGCAGATGCTGATTGCCGCTCGAGCACTGCAAGGCGCTGCCGGCGGAGGACTGCTCCAGCTGGTGACTATTACCATCTCGGACCTCTTCGACATGCGGAGCCGAGCTTTGTATTTAGGCTTCCTCGGCGTGATGTGGGCGCTCGCCGGATGCGCCGGGCCGCTGATTGGAGGTGCGTTTACTCAGCTCGTGAGTTGGCGCTGGTGCTTCTGGATTAATCTGCCGGTCTGTGGAGCTTCGTTCTTGCTCTTGCTGCTTTTCTTGGATGTCCACGATCCTCATACCAGGCTGCGCGACGGCCTGGTCGCCATTGACTGGTTCGGCATCTTCTCCATCTTAGGAGTTACTCTATTGCTTCTCCTTGGGCTGGACTTCGGTGGCGCGATATTCCCTTGGGATAGTCCGAAAGTCATATGCTTGATTGTGTTTGGAATTGTGATGATCGGCTTCTTCATCCTAAGTGAACAGCGCCTAGCTAAGTACCCCCTAATTCCGCTAGGCATGTTCAAGGATTGGTCTAATATTGCGACCTTCCTTCTCGCCTTTGCACATAGCATGGTCGCTATCGGCGCAGAGTATTATTTACCATTATATTTCCAAAGCGTAAAGCAAGCCTCGCCTGTCCATAGCGGTCTTCTAATACTACCAATGATGATAACGGAATCAGCTGTGGATGTACTGGTCGGTGTCTTAATCCATCGCACAGGCCGCTACAGGGAAATCATATGGGCTGGGGCAACATTCATGACGTTAGGGACGGGACTGTATATCAACTTCCGGCCAGATACGTCTCTCGGAGAAATCATCGGGTACCAAATCATCAACGGCATTGGTACTGCACTTCTATTCCAAGCACCTATGATTGCGATCCAGAATACAGTTAGTCAGGCCGACACCGCATCAGCTACCTCAGCCTTAGGCTTCATCCGCAACTTGGCTACATCATTGTCCATCGTTGTCGGTGGTGTCGTGTTTCAGAACAGCATGGATAATCAACAGTCGTCTCTTAAAGCAGCTGGTCTCAGCGGACCTGTGCTTGAGGCTCTGTCGGGCGATCAAGCAGCAGCCAATGTAGAGATCGTCCAATCTATTCAAGATGCAGCTCAACGTCAAGTGGTGCTGGATGCCTTCTCGTGGAGTATAAGAAATATGTTCATACTGTACACTAGTGTGTCCGCTCTTACAGTGGTGGCAAGCATTTTCATTAAACATCGACAACTAAGAACGGATCACACGGAGACGAAGACGGGGATCAAGGAGTTGACGGAGCGGAAGACTTGAGTGCTAAAGTGGTTCATAGCGGGAGCCATTACCTTATGGATGCGCTAGAATTGGTATTCTTTCTCCTACTATCCTGAGGTTGAATTTTGTCTTATCGTCCTTCACGGCTTTTGCTCTCAAGTCCACGACATCGCCTCTTATCGCCTTAATTTAGGAACTAATAAGTCATTATCACTAGTATAAATAGGCGTAAACGACTTTTATAAGTCGGGTTGTAACTATCGTCTATTTAGAACAAGCTGAATACACTTATACCTATATCTGGACTCCCAGGATCCTTTAACATGAGGCTTCAGCGCTAGAAATCCAAGTCAAGTTGAGTCTTCCAAGGGTAAGTAGTTATAGCTCAACAGCTAGGAATAAACATTGCAAAATTTCCTATTATCTCGTAGAGGGTAGTTTTCTTTGAATATCATTGACTTTACCCAGACTGTTTCGTAAATATCTCGCAAGCACTCTCATATTAGTTATCGGTTACTTCCCTACACCCTTCTTTTTTCATTGTTTACAAACGAGGCACTTATTTTGATTTTATCATATTCCGTTTAGCTTACCCCTATCGCTATTTGGGGAAAGCCTAGGTTTCCTCCCCTGGACGCTGTGTTAAACCCCCCCCAAATAATAAGGCAGAAAGTAAGGGGTGTTTATGTATTTATATAACTATGTCCAGTTAAGAATTGCTGTTTACTTATCTTAACACGCTAAAGACCAATAAATCCACAATACTTTGCAAGTGCAGGAATTCCTCTATTCGCTTAGGACAGGCAAATTTACTTTTCTCGCTTGCCCTAAATGAAGCAAGAACATAAATCGCTACGGGTTCGTCGACCGTCTAGTTAGATGAATGTCATCGTCGACCCCTTGAGCTACTTTGAACCCTAGAAGATTGTTCGCTCGATTGTATAGTGCTCGAACGCTTCCGGAAACTTGGAACATGGGTAAGCGGCCACCGAGTGGTACCCTGCCAAAACGAAAGTCCGCGACGTGCATCCTCCAAGCTTTATCTCCTTTAGTAACAGGTCAGTAATGGCTTCTTCCTCGGCTAGATCAGAAAATTCGCTACCCCAAAACATGTCCGGATTTTGGGAAAGGAGTCGCTCTATTCTACGTACCCGGAGAACCCTTAGTCCCCATATCATGCCATACGCGTACTATAATGTGACCTTCGTGTATGATGATGCAGAAGTCGGTAGCGCAGACATGACAGGCAGATGCGTATGATTCTCTCTCATTGATTACAATATCGTGCTTGACCATTTGCAAGTGGCCTAATTCGTAAACACTCATACGTCTCATATCACCCAGTAGCGCTAGATGTGGGCATATCTTGACATCTCCCACCGTTATCAACGATATCTCCATGGAATCTTTCCGGAAGTCCAAAACAGACCGCAGCATGTACCTGAAATTTCCATGACGATCCCTTACGACCTTAGGAGTAGCGGTGTACTTAACTTTGAGTACGTTCTGTCGGTTGTAAGGGTATGGATGGGTACGGAATTCGGGGTCATGATGCTCCGCTAACAACTTGTTGAGGTAAAGTTGGTACCTAGGATCTCGCAGACGTGTGTACTTGAGCGTGAGTTGGATGTGACGGTGGTCAACAGGGAAGTAGCGGTTATCGAGCCGGGACAGCTGGCCGTATACCTTACGACACCACTGATCCCAAGGCAAGGGACACGTCATCCTCCACGGGGTTACAGGTGTATCGTCTTTAGAGATAGGGTGTAGCTTGAAACAAGCTTCACATATCCACTGGTCTGGAAGGTCGCGAGCGATCCTTACGAGGTATCTAAGATACTTCGCGGTAGAAAGCTTGTGTGCATCCGATCTGCCTAAGGCGTTCCGTAGCGCGCGACATGCCAAAGGAAATACAGCTCGATCGATCGGCGACATGAATTCTGATATCATGACGATTAATTCGACTGGGAATGAGTTAAGAAGGAGGCTATTGGTATTCGGTTGCGCCATATTCCTCTCTACATCACCAACCGCCTCGATAGTACTGTCTAGGTGTTGTACATGAACCAAAGGAAAGTTAAGATGATGATAAAAATGTATTTATTCAAGTATAAACGAGCGAAGTAGCTGAATATAGTGAGACCCGACTTGTGGCTGTATTGTTATAAGAGTCAAAGTTGAGTGTCCTACTACTATGGTTTAAGAGATCACTCATAACATTCTTCGTACCTGCCTTTGACACAGCTTCTATCACTCTCTCCTCATCAACAATCGCGAATGGTGATATAGTAGCACTTTCTTAGTACGCTTCTTCGCACACTTTAGCCATTGCGCCTTACATGATATACAGTGATAACTGGGTACTTCCTATTGAGTCTACCCCTTTTATCTGGAATCAAGTAACTACATGATATTTAAATGTTATTACAATTTCATAAATCTTACTATTAGAATGATAATCTTGAGGCTATTGTCATCTCTATTGGCTTGAATATGAAAAATCTCTGACATTTACATAGCTATTTCACTTAGGGGTAGTTAAACGTTTTCTGTTTGTTCCGTTTCCTCTGCTTTAAGAATATAAAGTGTAGTTCGTTAAGCTCTCATTTAATTCTCCTATGTCTATAATGTTTACTGAATGTTGAATCCACATATGAACTCATGGGATTGGCCCCATTAAGTAGGGCGAATGTAAACTTCAAACTACCTATACTTAGTTGACTATACTAATAAGGACTAACTGGAATGAATACGTGCGTAGTGAAGTTCATAGTAAAATTCGTATTGGAATGGTGTCATTAGCCCGAGGTTACGAGCTAATAACTTGCATGTACAGTGACGATATCAACGGTATCCGCGCCACAGGCCGCCCAAACGGCATTTCAGCTTGCGAGGATTGGTCGCCGCTCGAGTTTTCTATAGTAGCTATAAAGTTTGTTTTCGGTGCCGAGGATATTCATTTCTACATGCACATTTGCATGCATTGCATAGTTCCTCGTTTCTCGCTCATCAGTTCATTTTATTACAGAATCATCATACAAACGAGATGGCGTAGTAGTACCTAGGTCCTACGCATGTGCGCGACGTTCTAGAGTAGTATTACACGCCGAGTGACCTGTATGCAATGCTCCCACGGCAAAACCCTGCCGATTTATTGTGTCTTAAGGCGCCGAATAACCGGCCGCTCTTTAGCAGCCAAGTGCTACACGTGGAACGCATATATATTTGAAGCATTACAAGACGGTAATGCTACCCGAACGAGAGTCATAACATCATCTAATCATTACAAGGTAATCCTGCTAAGTTTATTTGCGAATTAGCTTCAGTGGTAATGTAGTTTATATTTGATAACTAGTTGACAAAAGAGTTGACTTAACCAAGTTTTGCCGAGTGCTTAATACGAAGCGGCCCGCTGCACTAAAATAAGCACGATGCCGAAAACCTGTCAGGATTATAAAGTCAATCAAGGTTAAGGTCACATCAAATTGATATTTCTAGTTTTATTAACATGTCGACCTATTACATGTAAGTTAATAATTCGCAACAAATTGGCGGGGCGGCTCACGGGCTGTATTAGTGTCCTGCACGCCTTGGTTCAATTAGTACATCGTAATATCAGGGAATGACGATCGCATTGGCGTCAATGTCGCTTGGCCAAGGAACCCAAATAACCCAAATATAGAATTGGTATCTACATCAATCCAGAGAAACTCTCAATGAGTTCGACACGTCCATGGTAAGAGAAGAGCTTTCTGCATCTATGGCTGCAGTTATCGATGTAGGTTGGCGTCGACCGGTGGGTGGCAGTGCCGCTTAGCCTGATCTGCTAGCTATCCAAGGATTAGAAAACGTTCGGGAACAGCGATACTATTATTGTTGCTATCCGTAGTTGTAGCGTCGTGTTTGTATGCAGGATCGTCAAACTGGAAGGGATCAGCTGGAATTTTTTAAGTCCCCGGGGCAGATCGATGCGACGATCATCCAACTCGGAGCGATAAAATGGTAGGATGCTACGGTACAGATTAGCTAGCAATTGCATAGCTAGCATACTCTGCTTCGGTCAAGGTAGTTGATACGAGGTCGATATATGATGTTGATAATTCTCGAACTTCTCAAGCACGGTCGAGTATCGTTGGACAACATGAAACATGAAATTGAACGATTCACAAATCAAGGTTTGACAGTCTGTCAACAAACCTAGTATTGGGAAAGCCGCATTTTACATATTAAAGATATGTAAATACCTACTAATACCTACTTGAGGTAGCCAACCCTGTATCTCAGCTGCTCAGGTGTTGTAGGGAGGAAAACTATTCTACATTTGTGTTGCGTTGCCTGAAATTACTAAATCCCATTGGCTTGGTTCGACGAGCTAGTGACGCACTAGGCGATAAGATCCCTGACGAAATTACGTCGTTTGGAGCCACATGGGGCCACGAATCTGGGAACATCTGGGAAAACAGCTGTGAAGGAGCCAAGCCCGTAACTTCCAATCACTATGTAAGGTTCCAATCCTGGTACCCATTTAAACTTCGAGAAAACGAGGCGCTGCGTGGCTTTTCTTTAATTGCTAAGCTTATTTTCGTGACTATCGCCAACTTTGACTACTTCTTGACACGATTACCCTTTACTTCCATTTCTTCTCTTCTATTCTTATTTGTCATTTCTTCTCCCCCTTTTCGTCAACTCTTAAGGTACGACAGACAGCAATTGGAAGCAGCATACTTGTAAACTATCGCTAGCTTACCCGCTGCCCTTGCATCTCCTTACTTACATGCATCACTAATAGCTACCTAGAATCACTAGTTATCCTTTAGCTACATCATCGTTACCCACCTCCTGCAGACGGCTTAATACCAAATCTACGTACCTTCGTGTTACCAGCTCTACGCTCATTTAGCTCGGCCCAATTTCCTTGTCAGAATCTGCCGCCCCTCCGTAACTTTACTCTGCGACTCCCTATGCTCTGTTACACACCGGTCGGCTACTTATCCTCCCCCCGCGTTTGAGCCGCCCCAACAGCTGCCATAGCAGTATAGACTGTCAACATGGCTACCGAACGGGAAGCCAACGAGCTCAAGCAGCAAGGGGCTCTTGAGGCTTCTCGAGATCCCGAATCTGATGTTACTGCGGATACCGCCCAGAGGAAACTAGTCGAGGAGAGCAAAAATGCGGGCGTGGCTGCTTTCACGTTCGATCCGGATGCGAGTCCAGAAGAGAAGAGGGCTCAGGCTAGGGCTGTGTGTTCTCTAAGCTTCTTTCCGTCGAAGATATTAGCTAATTGAGTTAACACAGGCCATACCCAACGATCCTCGCCGTACACGAAAACCGAAAGGGGTGGCTATTGCTACTGACGTCGACGACGGCACGAAGGCCAATTACGATCTCCCAACTCCCTCGAAGGCTGGGGCTTTTGAAATTCCTAAAGACAAGGACGGCAGGCCGATCGTGGATGGAAATACCCCTGAAGAAGAGGAAGACCTGGCTGCTAAAGTTGGTTGGACTCAACGGTTTGGCTGGCCTGTCGATAGTGTTACGGAAGGCGAGAGTCTATTGGATCACTCTACTTGGCTGGAAGAGAGGCTTCCTGATCAGTATTTTGGAGGTTAGTCTACCTAATTCCTATATCTAGACACGGGCTGCTAACGCTAGTCGGCTCAACAGAATGGTACCACAATGCCGGGGTGATTATCTTCGCCTGTCTCGCCTCGTGGCTGGTTGCCATGCTTGGGGGTGGGCTGGCCTGGGTTATCATCGTCATGGCTTGTTGCTCGACATACTACCGAACATCGATCAGACGAGTGCGAAGAAATTTCCGTGACGACATTACCAGAGAGATGGCGCTGAAGAAATTAGAAACAGACCACGAATCTCTCGAGTGGATAAACTCGTTTCTGGTCAAATTCTGGCCTATCTATCAACCTGTTCTCGCTCAGACTGTTATCAGTTCCGTCGACCAAGTGCTAAGCTCTGCGACTCCCTCCTTTCTCGACAGTCTCCGCCTGAAGACCTTTACTCTTGGGTCCAAACCTCCCAGAATGGAGCACGTGAAGACTTACCCCAAGGCAGAAGATGACATTATCCTTATGGACTGGAAGTTTAGCTTCACGCCAAACGACGACGAGGATATGACGGCTCGGCAGGTCCGCAACAAGATTAACCCCAAGGTAGTCCTCGAAATCCGTATTGGCAAAGCTATGATTAGCAAAGGTCTCGACGTCATCGTAGAAAATATGTCTTTCTCTGGTATCATGCGCTTGAAGATTAAACTCCAATTTCCTTTCCCTCACATCGAGAAAATTGAGATGTGCTTCCTCGAGCGCCCAGAGCTCGGTTATGCTTGTAAGCCCCTTGGTGGTGAAACCTTCGGTTTCGATATCAACTTTATTCCGGGTCTAGAAAGCTTTATCCAGGAACAGATTCACGGAAACCTAGCCCCGATGATGTATGCCCCCAATGTCTTCCCGATTGAGGTAGCCAAATTGCTTGCAGGTTCTCCTGTCGACCAAGCTATCGGCGTGGTCGCGGTAACGCTTCACGGAGCCCAAGGTCTCAAGAACCCCGATAACTTTGCTGGCAATCCCGACCCATATGCCGTGTTCACATTGAACAAGAGGGCGCCCCTCGCTCAGACCAAGGTTGTCAAGGACACTCCGAACCCCAGGTGGAACGAAACACATTATGTTATCGTTACGTCCTTTAACGACTCGCTCGATCTCATCATTTACGACTACAACGATTTCCGCAAGGATAAGGAACTCGGTGTTGCCTCTTTCCCACTCGAACGGATGGAGGATATTGGCGTGTACGAAAACGAACGTCTAGAAGTCGTTGCTCATGGCAAGGCCCGAGGTGTGGTCAGCGCCGATTTCCGCTTCTTCCCTGTTCTGGAGGCCATGGAGCATGATGGCGTAGAAGAACCACCACCGGAGTCTAACACAGGTATTTTACGATACACTGTCGAGCAGGCGAAGGACCTTGATGGCACTAAGAGCTTAGTTGGCTTTCTCAATCCGTATGCTGTTCTACTACTCAACGGTAAAGAAGTTCATCATACCAAAACACTCAAGCGCACCAACAATCCTGTCTGGGATAACGGTTCCAAAGAAATTCTTATCACGGACCGAAAGAATGCCAAATTGGGTCTTGCTATCAAGGATGACCGTGATATTGCTGGCGACCAGTTGATTGGCACGTACCAAATCAAGCTTGACGATATGTTGGAGATGATGGAAAAGGGGCATGACTGGTACAATTTATCAGGGGTTAAGAGTGGACGAGCGAAACTAACTGCGCAATGGAAACCTGTTGCACTATCCGGCGTGCTAGCGGGTACTGGAGGCTACCAAACCCCCATCGGTGTAATGCGTCTCCATTTCAAGAGTGCCCGCGACCTACGGAATTTCGAGACTATGGGTAAATCGGATCCTTACGTCCGCGTGCTCCTCTCCGGTATCGAGAAGGGTCGAACAGTAACCCACCGGAACACCCTGAAGCCCGAATGGGATGAAGTCATTTATGTGCCAATGCATTCATCTAGGGATCGTCTAACCCTTGAAGTCATGGACGCTGAGAAGATGGGCAAGGATCGTAGCTTGGGTTTGGTTGAGGTATTTGCAGGTGACTATATTTCGGAAGATGATAACGGCGAGTATCTCGTCCACGATGCAAAGAAGGTACAAGAGACTGGACTCCGATTACATGGAAAGGGCATCGCAAAGGGAACACTTACCTATACCGTCTCATTTTATCCATGCATAAATGTCGCAGATCCCGAGGAAGAAGAAGAGAAGGAGAAGGAGAAGGAAGACGAAAACGAAACAAACTCCGAAGCTCCAAACCCATCTCTCGACGTTCCTCGATCTTCAGATGCCGGGAAAATTTCCGCCCTTGAGAGGAAAGAAAGTGTTCCGACTACGCCAACCACACCAACCATTCCCAAATCCCCAGTTTCTCCTAGATCAACTACGTCGGAACGAAAGTCTCGCGAAGCACCACGGGAGCGTCCCAAGGTTCACCTTACTCCGGAAGAGCTACTCAAATACGAATCTGGGTTCCTTATCTTCAAACTTCTTGAAGGAGAAATGCCAAAGAGCGGAACGCATCTTGAAATATATGTCGACGACATGCTATACCCTAGCTATATTTCAGGCACGGCCAAAAGTAAAGTCTTCAAATTCGACGAGATTGGCGACTGTTTTATCCGTGAACTAGACTTCTCACGGCTAACTCTCAAGGTGAGAGAAAAACGTGAGAAGCCAGGCGAAGAACGTGATGAAGATCACACAGTAGCTCGCCTAACAGGCAATACTCTAGATACCCTCAAACAATGCCTAGTAAGTTGCCACTATCTACGGAAATTGCAATGTGTTGCTAACAGTTCCAGAATAATCCCACGGTGTTAAGGCTCAAGGATGAAGAGAACAGAGCGGCTACAATCAAGGTCAGCTTGAAATACATACCCGTCAAGATGCACCTAGACCCCAGTGAGAGCATCAACAACATGGGTAATCTCCGTGTCGATGTATTGGATGCGGCAGATCTACCTGCAGCAGACTCGAACGGCAAGAGTGATCCCTACTGCAAGTTTGAGCTGAACGGACAGGATGTGTTCAAGACCAAGACGCAGAAGAAGACTCTTAACCCCGTATGGAATGAGTTCTTCGAGGTTGCCATACCATCGAGGACTGCTGCCAAGTTCACTTGTAAAGTCTATGATTACGACTTCGCAGACAAGCCCGATTTCTTGGGCGGGGCCGATATCAATCTTGAGCAGCTCGATCCGTTTAAGGCGCAGGAGCTCAAGCTGCTACTAGACGGAAAATCTGGTTCGATTAGACTGCGGCTGCTCTTCAGGCCTGACTACGTCACACGCGCTCGACTAGGCACTAGCACATTTGCGGGTACGTTCGGTGGTCCTGGCAGGATTGTGACCGGTGTTGTTGGTGCTCCGGTTAAAGGTGGCGTCGCTGTGGCCGGCGCTGTGGGCCACGGCGTTGGTAAGGGTGCGAGTTTTATCAAGCGCGGCTTTCGGGGCAAGAAGGACGAGGATGGCAACGGCTTGGTCTTGACACCAAGCAACTCCGAGATCCCCACGATCGTAACGAACGGGCCGGATGCTCCCATAGCTGGTTCCGGTCTTAGACGGGCTACAGGTTTGAGTGTTGATGGCGACGCCGCCCGTCCCGTGACGCCCAACGGCGGCTCGAAGGCACACGGACGTAATTCCAGCATGGGCGGCGTCTCTATTTACAGTCTGGCCCCGGGTACTGCTGGCGCTGGTACCGCTACTTTCACTGTGGTCTCCGCATCGGGGTTCCCAGAGTCGGCAGACATTTACGTCCTAATCAAACAGCTCACTCCCAAGGAGAGGACTATCGGCAAGACAAAGCATCACGAAGCTCCCGGGGTAGTGCGGTTCGATGAGACATTCAAGCATACATGTACCGCCGATGCCCAGTTCCGTATCGAGGTCAAAAACCACCACACCTTTGGAAGCGATGACGACTTGGGTGAAGCGTTATACTTCGTGGACGAAAGTGGCAGCGGCGAAAAGGAAATCAAGGTCGGTACCGGAACAGTGGTCTTGAAGAGCACATTTGCCGAGTCAAGTATAGAAAACAATAGCCCGAGTCCAAATTCGAGAAGCGGGAATGGTGGTTTGCGAAGGAGTTTCTTGAGCAAGAAAGAGGTCAGGCCAAAGAGTCGAGAGGGGCCGCCTATCTAATCACAAAATATGTGTTCAGTAGTTAGGCGTTCGGGGGGGTTAAAGGTATATTGTGAAAATTGGTTAAGGGGTGATTCCACCAGCGGAGTTTTCATAATCGAAAATAGAAGTTAGTTACTAATGGTGAGGATTTTGCCTTACCATAGCGGCCATATCGGCAGAGCGTTGGAGGCCAAAATGATTGTTGTAATCATTTTGACCTCTACTAATATATGTTATTGAGTTTATCTCCGGGTGCTAAGTTACCCCTTCGAAGCGTTGTTATTCGGAGTACAGTGAAATCGGTATCCCGTCTCCTAATCAACGGGAGTAATTGTTAGGGCTTCAGCCACCATACGTATACACTCACATACAGAATCGAGGTGGATGGCTCTAACGGTGCAGGCTGTATAGTCTGAGGGACATCAATTCGGGACATCAATTCGGTGTTGGCCTCCCCGTCGGAAACAATTTCTTTGAAACCACTGTATATCAGGAACCATGATACGTAACAGCTGGACTGTGCTGGGATTTATTAGCTGCTCAAAGCAACTGTACGCAGTCGAACTTACAAAATAAACCGAGAATTACAATATAGTATAACCATTGTCATACGACAGAATAACTGTTCAGTACGATCGAGAAGCTATTTATGTATGCTCCCGATCAGTAGCTATAGACTGCAGCTTCCAAGTTGCGGATCGTCTAACTCATCATCTATCAGGAATCTCTATTTAGATCTATCGAGTGATTATTCGACTTACCTTCAATAACAGCACACACCAGCCATGTCTACTATTACCCGAGGCGGAATCCCCATTGAGCCCTTCAGGGACGAACAAGGTAGGAATGTGTACCATTTCGATTATCCCAGATATGCCCCCTTCGACCCATACTACCGCATCGCGCTCCACAGACGAGCGTACAAGCCCCGCGAAATGCTAAACGCTACCATCAGGGCCTTCTACAACCGACAGGATTTCGAGCTAAACCCGCGCCAGACCGCAGCGCGCGAGAATTTCTGCGCTAAGTACGTGCTACAGAGTCCGTTCTATGGGAAGCAGCTTGAGGATGACGAGTCGTACGGGTACGTAGATAACGACGTTAAGTTCTGGGCCCAACAACTTGACGATTTCTTTTTCTTTGGGCTGCTGGGACGCTACGTCATGATCGAGACTGGCTTTGATGTGGTCGGTGAGGACCCGTTGCAGCTCGAGGATGTGATCGAAGGAGAAACCACCATGGTCACGAGAGAAGGGGGTGGTAGATACGTGCGCATCGTGCTCAACACCGGCCATCGCGACAAGATGTATGAGCTTAATGATATTATAGGCCAGCTCATGCACGAGATGGTGCACGCTTATTTCCTAATCTTCTCTTGCGACTGTCTAAAGTGCGAAAGGGCTCTCCTGAACACCACCGGTGTTCCAAGGGATGGCCACGGGCCCATCTTCTTGATGCTCCACCGTCTCATCTTGAGTGAGATCAGGCGATGGGGTAACGCTGGGGGCAACGACTTAGCTGAGCTACTCTGGGAGGACTGCCCGGAGCTGTGTATTAGCTTGAATGCTAACTGGCGAGCCGAGATGGCCGTTGACGACCTCACGATACAGGCGAGGAAACAGTTTACCAGAGTCCGCAGATACGAGTTCAGCACCGGTCATCTCGTACGTATCACGGACACTGGCGCCGTTGCCGTCCGACCGAATATCAAACACAGGCAAATCAAATTTGAGAACCTGCTTAAGGACAAGCGCATCCGGGCGGATGAGTTTAGAGTCGACCTGCTCGACCACTGGCTCGCGTACGAGGAGGAAGAAGAAGAAGAGGAGAAAGAGGACAACGAGGATAACAAGGATAACGAGGGTGGTGGCATAGATGATGAGGTAACTCGACTTAGTACTGTGACTCCCGAGAACAACAACTAAAGTTTAGTTAAATCCTTGGCCTATAGCCCGTTTTATTTATGAGGCCAAAGCACTTATGGGATGACTCACTTTATAAAATATTAACTACCGTCGTTGAAACAAAGCACAGATATGACGATATGTCCATAGTCCTAATGTAGTTAAATACTAATACGCGAAGCGGAGTTGCGTCGAATAAATTTATGGTGATACCGACTCTGCGATGCTGAGGTATTTCCAGCTTAACTCGTCCGAGATCGTGAAACTATAGCGGCCTTTGGCCTATTTGATGAGTCGTTGCAATGCTCGATCGTGTTGGGCGGCCTAGATGATACCACCAAAGATAAGTGCCTAGCTTGTAGATGAATGAGTATATATCTCGCCCTTCCCTCGTTCTTGTCGTAGATTCTTTTCTTTCTTCATAACCGTGAATAAGAACCAAAAACAACAAACCTCCAGACTCTGGTCAACAATAACATCATCATCATCATCATCATCATCATCATCATCATCATCATCCACAATGAAGTTCACTCAAATCCTTCTTAGTGCCGCAAGTGTCATCGGTGCTGCCAGCGCCGCCAACTCATACCTCGACCTTACCAATGGAAGTAAGTCGATCCCACATACCCCCTGAACCAACTCCTCTTCTCTCCTATCCAGACGCTAACCCACTCCCCTCTCCCAACAGTGTACACCATCCCCATGGTCGACGGCAGCCTGGACTTCGGCAACGCCGTGCGCGACTGGGACGGCGTCACCTCCCTCAACAGCACCACCACCAACACCGAGACCATCGCGCGGGCCCTCGAAGAGCGCCGGCCCCCAGGCCAATGCGTGCCTCAATTCCCCACGCGCAAGACCCTCTGCCGGTCGCGCGTGATCCGGCGCGCGGAGTACCTGCGCGCGTACGCCAAATTCCTCGACTGGATCGAGACCGGACCAGACGAAGGCTGGATCCCGAAGGAGAGCTGCAAGTCTCTGCTCTGGGGCAACGTCGTGGTCAGCGCCTGCTCGTCGGGCGGCATCAACCCGACGTGCCGGGAGGAATTAATCGAAGCCATGCGCGAGCTCGACGCCTTCTGCGCGCATAATCAGGGCGGCGACATCGTCATCCACCATTGGGCCAAGAGCTACGGCCGCCACAACATCCGCGACGGCGACGACCTCGACGGAGGCAAGTACAAGCTTCCTACCGGCAAGCCGCCCAAGAGCGACGACGACCACTAAATGATGAGCGTCGCCAGTATGTAGGGTCCGAGCCCGCTGCTATTCAAGATCCCCCAAGCTGATTGATCGCATGGCTGGGGTGGTGGCTCGACCTATGAATACTGATACCATGGGGGGAGAGATTAGGTATGCGTGGGGGATTGATTTTGGGAAAAAAAAACCTTGGGACCTCAAAAGGTTATTTTATGGACGTGCCTACCTAAGTTTGCATTCTTGATCTGTTATTAGGGGTTCGCACAATAAGTGGCCTAGCCTGAGCCCTTACCCCTATTTCCACTATCGTTATAATAGTAACGAAAAAGAAAAAATCTTTTGATCCATCGCATTTGCTTCTTTACCTTAGGAATTAATTCAATGTATGTTTTGTCGTTATATTCCGTACTCTTTGACCTCTTCGTCGTGATATCATATTTAATAGAGTAATCAAGTAGACACGGCTCTCTCCCGCGCCGTACAATGTAAAGAAAGCATTTAGTTACACAATTAAATCTGTGGTGAATGTTTATACCATTGTATACAAAGCCTTTCTAGCGTCATCGCCTAAACTACATCTATCCATCTAAAATATCTCTATCAGCTCGACAAGTCTACCTTGGCTAGTTCGACAACGGGGAGATGCGCCATATGTATCTTGGCGCTTCCGAACGGTACGAAGCGTGCGCTGAAAGGCTTTCCGGTAATCTTCGGCTCGAGAGGAGGATCCGCCGCAGTGTCGAATTCGAGAGGCCAGTCTATCTCAACAGCGGCCACGCGAAGTTCAACCGGGGGTGCACCAAGGTCCCAGATCGGATCCGCCAAGGTCGACACATCCGCTTGCACCACCTTTATCTGTGACGGATCGATAGCAATATTCCATACGCTCGCAGGCTCAATAACATGGTCGTGTGTATGAGATGTAGTGCTTGTACTTGGTATCGCGTCGCCGCTGAACGCGACTACCGGAACATCCGATACGTTAGCATCGATGTGGAGACTATAGAGCAGTGATCCGTAGTATATTGCCGCGGTATTGTTGGGCCTCGTGATTACACGTGGCTCCGTCTCGAGATTAACATTGATAAAGCTAAAACCTTTGCTGACTTCAATTTTCTGCAGCCCCTTATCCGATGGGGAGATATGACTCGATTTGCCGGAAGGTCCTACGATGGTACTCGATTTGTCTGCCCAGCCTGGAATTCGGACGTAGAACGTAAAATCAGATGCTGCCGTAATCGAGTATTTGATACCCATGCCGAAGGGATAGTTAGTGTCGGCCTGGATGCTCACTCGATTATGGCCCAACGAGGTACTGATGCTTCCAGGGATAAGTAAAACATGAGCAATTCCTCCATCGGTAAGCGTAAAAGAATTGGCAAGAAACTTAGGATACGCCTGAGGATGGTTAACCGTACAGCAGGGCTATCAAAGGTTTAGTAGCTATCGCTTTAAACAGTGGTAAATAGGTAGAACTAACGTAGTTAGGTTCTAAGCCAAACACGTTACCGTGAACTCCAACATTTACCCACATATCGGGGTTCACCGACAGAGCACGCGACCACGGCTACGGAACCAGAATTAGTCTATATCTAAGACTTCGGAGTTATCAACTCACCTGATTTTCCTGCTGTACATATTGGTGTGACCACCAATCTGGGAAGATGGATCCGGGCACAGCATTGAATGCAACTTGCTCTGCCCAGTCTGCCAAATCGTTATCGCCAAGATACTGGTAAATATATGCCATGGAGAATGTCAACTCTGCAGCAGTACAGAGTTCTGCCCCTCTTATCGGGTTGAGATCTGTAATGAATTCATCACCGATGATCGTTCCGGCTAAAGACTTGTGATATTGCGCTAATAAATCTACCGCAGTTCTGGTCTGCGTCTTCAATGCTTCGTCGTGCGTCATTCGGTATATCGCTAATGGGTATCGAATACCTAATCGTATCAGTCAGCCTCTACTCAGACGTTAATATTACACTTGAGTTATACCTTCGGCCATATTAACGCCATGATTGAATAGATCTTTGAAGGGTTCGTTTCTAGGAGTATATGTAACTTCTGGGTATACTCCCTTGACCCAGTAAGTTCTCCAATCGCTGTTAGCTTCGGCGCTTCCTTCGATCATAAGCTCCATGGTTTCCCATATTATCTGCGAATTGTTTCTAGGATGCTGCTCATAAAGCCATTGCAGCGGAATGTGCATCTCATGAGCTCTCATAGGACCGAACCCATCCCCATCGAAATTTTGGCCATCCTTCTGTATTAGCCCGCTGAAGCCGTCTTTTAGCATACTGTGAGCAAGTTGGATGTATCGATGCATGGCATCCACAATCCTATCTTCTTGAGAAGGGTCCGCTTGGGCGTATTGCTACGATAATTAGCTAGGCTGCTCCCGAGAGGCACTTAGAACAGTAGGCCGCTCTGGCCAGGACATACCATCAAACCTAACAGAAAGTAGCAGCGTGCCCACAAGCCTCGGGATTCAGGAGTAGTCTCAGGCCCGAGCCAGCCATCCTTCTGCTGGTGATCAAGGACATAATCCATATAGGAATAAACTTGTTCCTTAAGCCTCGGATCATCCAATCCGAAGGCAAGAGGTACGAGGCCATTGAAC
The DNA here is from genome assembly GCA_902805455.1 of Daldinia concentrica. Classification (NCBI taxonomy): domain Eukaryota; kingdom Fungi; phylum Ascomycota; class Sordariomycetes; order Xylariales; family Hypoxylaceae; genus Daldinia; species Daldinia concentrica. The sequence goes on from CADCSW010000006.1 coordinate 1,252,115, forward strand.
CAATATGGAGATGCCTCGTTAAGCACAGAATACTCTGTTGAGCCGCCTATCCACATAGAGTCATGGACGAAGCGGTAGAAATCGAACAAGTTACCAGCAAGGCCGTGGGCCTCTAATTGCAATTGGTCTTTGAACCATCCTCGCGGCTTAATAGCACCGAGGGGAAAAGACTGGTGTATCGGCTGCACCACTAGTCATAGATCAGCTTCAAGTTAATGGTAGAGAAGGAACCATCTTACGACTTGACTTGTCTCTGCTCTCCAAGTAATTATCTATAGGTGAATCGTGAGGTAGCCCGAAGCTAGGTGAGATTAGAAGAAAGGCGGTAACCGCCTTTCCTATAAGTGAGGCAACCATATGTATAGAGGTGCTCGAGATGACATGAGCGATCTATAGGGTATCTAAAGGAGGTACAGGACAGAGCAAGAAATCTTTACACAGCCAAAGAGAAGCCTCTATATAATAAAATGCCCACAAGAGTAAAACGCGATATTAACGGGAATGCAAACTTGCTGGTATAATAAAAAGAAAAGAATGCGGCGCGTAGCTCCACAGAAACCCATGTATATTATATGTGAAGTACATGCATAGACTTATTCTCTCATCCGCCCTGGATGGAAGGACTGACCAGTCTAGTACATGTAACCAAGTCCACCGGGGACAAAGGGAATCGATTCCCCCCCATAGTGGATTGTATGCAGGAACCTTCCTTCCATTTCGTTGCTGCATGTATACTTGCATTATGTCTCCTGCGTGTCTCTTGCGCTTTCCTCGAAGTTGGGCGCGTGCAGGGTTTGTAGTTTGATAAGGCTATGTTGGTTGCATCACGGGGTCTCACCGGCATACAAGGCGCTTTCTCCAAAAATTGGCGTATCCTCCCTGCATTCATTCCTTGCTGCAGCTTTTTGTTAGCTTTTCCCCTCAGCGGCCGTTCGGGCCTTTGGCGCGTACCCATGACGGAGTCACGAAGCGGGCATGAATTATTTAGGGGACAATCACTCGATGCCCTTGATTGGATCCAAGTTTGCGCTTTAGGAAATTAGCAGACAGCCCGAGTCGCCGCCACCTACCTAATCGTACTTTGGTATAATTTCCCCTGAAGATCCTCCTACGCTATGTGAGAAGTTCGCCTACTTCTTTTTGCGCCTCTTTGATATACCCAGTACTTCCGCCTTAGTTTCTTATTCCTGCACTCATATCACAATATATGATCGTGCTACGTATCATATAAGTACTAATATATATCTGTACATCTTGTATACCAATATCCAAGGATACATGTTTGCAAGATCCGATATATTAGACATCATCGATGTTGGTCATTGTTCAAAGAAACAAAGAGAGTAACGCTGACCCCACACAGAAATAATCCTCTTCCCCACACGACTCCACGAGGCGGTCAGGGGGCGGGTCCGGGGTGGCGGGTGGTTCGGTCATAAGCTAAAGGTGTAAGTTGTCTAGCCCCGGCACTGGGATTGGCTGAGATCGCGGGGGATTGGCAATGGGGAAAAAGTTGGGGGAGATTGTTGACCTTGGTCGGGATGCCCAATACGATACTGCCCAACTAGGACTCTTAGATCCTCGAGATCTGAATAGGGTGAGCTCGTGAGGTCGGCATCCAACCATACTAACATCCAAGCCTCTATATTGGACTTGATACAAGTGGTATTATTCCGTATTAGTCCCGAGCTTGGTCTACAACCTAGGCGCCGTGACGTAGGCTCATTTGATATCTCCCGTCTACCAACATGAACAAAAATACCGCTAAACTCGACAGATAAATATATAATATCACATGTCCACTTCTCATCTTCTACCTTCCGTCTTAGGGAAAACCTGATCGAGGATAGGCAATCAGTTCGACAGCTTCTCTTGCTCGCTACTACGCTGTATGCGCGCTTATCTTGGTCCTCTCCCACCGTTAGGTTTTGGCGTCAGATTCCTTGACTTACACGTGCTACAGCACACCATTCCAGTCTTAACCTCAACCTTCGGTACTTGCCTGTCCAATTCGGGTTGTATATTAGCTCATCTTCCTATCCCTACAGAGTAGAAATCGTCGAACAGGGTAGGCGATAGTCGACATCGAAGCAACTTCAATTATCACAGGCCAAGCTTCATATCACGGAAAGGAGACGAGCAGATGGACCCGGCATCAAGCTACTGCATACTGCACGATCGTGCCGATACGATATAAAGCTACCGTAAATCGTATTCTTAGCTATAGGTAATCTTAAATACCGAAGTCTTTCTGAGCCTCCTGTACTCTGCAGGTGAGCGTTATGCTTCTCGACCAGCCACATGGTCAAACTAAGCGCCATCAATCTCGCATGTGAGACAACATATTGGGGCTTATGTAGTGTAACTGAGAAATCATGCTACCAACGCCAAATAATAGGCATATGGCATAATATGTAGCAGGCTTCCATAGGATAGAATCTCAATATGCACTGGTAGGAATACGTTTTATGGGGGCACGAAGTTTAACTTACGATATCAAAATGCGCGTCACTTACATTGGCGCAACGTCACGCCCTATCAAATAGAATACCCCTTTTAATTGGCATAAGATGAGTCTTTAATCAGCTAGTTACAGCTTATACGTAGAACGGTTTATGCATGTAGGACTTGATCGTCCAATGATATTTAACTTTGCAATGTCGCGTTGATTATGAACTTCCATTGCAAATCGAAAACTGCAACATCAATGAGAAATATCAACCAAGACCATGGTGTGTCTTACCGCTGAGCTAAGGGGATATCGATACCAACCAATGTAGCCTTACCGCTCGTGTTCACCAGTCTCAACATAAGTAAGGGTATAAGACGTTAGAGCAATATAATCTAAGACCTCAATCTAAATCTATCATCACGCCCCTGATAGTATCTGGTGACAATAATTAGACATACATATCATACCAATTGTAACCGAATGTAGCGAAGTGTCAGTTGCTCGTTCTAATTTGCATAGGATACTAAGACACCCTCATATATCATAACGAGTAGTATGACTTCATTCGCCCTGCTAATATCTTGAGGGATGCTTCATTGAGAGCTGCCCCCGATAATTAAGTAGTATCTGATCCTACGGGTCTCTCGTAGACCAGAGGGCTATCATAGACTATTTTTCAAGGGGGTCTAGTCAGCCATGTTGAAGGGCCTAAGGAGATTGGAGAGTAAGAGTGACCGCATCACGCTTGTAATGATAGAGAATAATCAATATCCCGGAATCAGATTGTACGATGACAGTTCTCATGCAATTCTATTTCTTTAGTTTGATACTTCGACCTGTATATTATATTGTTATACTGGAAACAACTAGGCGAGGGAGGTGTGACAGTGGAATTATTGGCTACTCCTTAGGGTGCAATTCCGCTTATTATATGTCTGACAATTGACACAGTTGGCAGTAAGCGTATCACAGCGGACTGCCCATCTACGCAGATTATCATTCACTCGTCGATATTGATATAGTCCCTCGTAGTGATATCCGGGCGGGTATATTCGTCGTATCAGTATATCAAGAACGAGTTACATTATGCTAGTCGGAGGAGAAGTGGCTCATAACGTCTCCGTAAAGCTTCAACGTCGCACTAAAGTGGGCAAAATATATTTCCCCTGTGTATTCGCAGAAACACATCGTTCACGATACAGCTAAGAATCAGTGTCTCATAATATGGCGAAGGAGAATGAATATATTGAATACGTCGGAAAAGAGGGAGCTCCACACGATTCAACTTATCTTCCAACGCTATCATCCCATTTACACGCCAATGTCGCTCTAAGCTCGCGAAGCTGGGGACAAGGCCACTATTTATCTTGGCGCTCCTTAGCTACCCCTGCGGGGGTCAACAACCAGCCAGTGATAGCTTGCCATCTTATCGTTGGATGAGAAGCTGGAATTACGTCAGGTAACTGATAGATAGGAATTCTACTTAGTAAAGAAACGTCAGGTACGGCTGAATTACTCAGGGACGGAGGAAACAGGGAACAATTGGTTCAGTAGCTGTGCCTATCATATTGCAAACCGACCTTCTAGAATTCCGCAAAGAAGCCTTCGACGAGATGTCATTGGCTGCCACCCCCCAGCTTAGGGGCTTCCAGAGCAATGGTGGCTGGATTCCATGATGCTGATACGATATCTCACGAAGCCACCGGCCAACCTGGGATCTGGACGGGTTTTGGCATTGATAGGACATGGCATGGGCCAGGGATATAAATGAAAAGGTCAGATGACGGAATGAGATGGGGAGGGTGAATTGGAGAGTTTCGCTAGGAAAATATGGCGGCTATGAATGAGCGAGCCTCGTTCGCATATGTGTACAACATCTAACATACAACATCCCTCCTAATTATTTCCCCCAACTTCACACGTAAATAGTACATAATACAGGTATGTAATATTTCTCAACGCAGCGAACATAGGAGCGAGTCATTATACCAATCGGTATATCCCTCACCTATCTTTCGTATAATGGAAATGTCTGTGATTTACGACTGTAGGATCCAATGGGTCAGGGTTGTTATTTTATTATTCAATAAACAAAAACATCCTCTCTAATTCACAGTCCCTACCTACCTACATAGTAAACCCCTCCAGACTCCTATAAATCGCATAACTAAGACCCGGTGTCCGTCGCAGATCCATCTACAATGACGACATCCGAAGTATCCCACGGTCGCGGCGGCGCCGGTAACATCAACCCAGACGACACCAAGTACGTCGACGGCGAAATCGTGCGTCAGGGTCCCGAAGGTAGCCACGGCGACGGCGCATTTAGCACCGGTCGAGGAGGCAAGTCTTCTCTATTTACCTACCTATCATCTTAGCCAACCACCCATCCAACATCCCACTAACACCTCTCCCCCAACAGGCGCAGCCAACATCGCCGACGCCGACAAACCGCCCTCCGCAATGCGCGCAGACCAGGATATCATCCCGGAAGAAGCAACGCGCCCATCGACCGACGGGGAAAGCTTCCACGTAGGCCGCGGCGGCGCCGCAAACGTGCACCTGTCCGAGCAGGACAAGCAGAAGAAGCAAGAGAAGCACCACGGCGCCAGCAAAGTCGTCGACAGCCCGTCCACGCCCGGCACCACGGCGCATTTGAGCCTGGCTGACAAGCTGAAGCATAAGATCTTTGGGGTGTTTAAGAAATAAAGACGGTTTGCCATCTTACGGGGTTAGGTACCTATGGTTGGTTGATTGATTGCTTGACGGGTCGGAAGGGGGTGTAGATAAGCCGGCGGAAGAGACGAGTACGCTTTATTACGTTGGGGGTGGGTGGAAGAGAGGAAAATATGGCATTCTGATTCTTTGCTTAATATTCTTACTGGCGGCTTAACGCTGCTAGTCGCGATTTCGACTTGGTTTTCAATGATATCCCGCTTTCTACATATACTCTGTCCACAAGGCTACTCTCCGCGATCACGATATTTACTTCACATCTATTCCGGTAAGTGTTACCTCAAAACCCGAGGTTTAAACAGAGTCCTATATCTTCAGAGCATCTAGAGATATGCAATCTTATATATATCAGATTTGGTAATATATACAGTTAAATCATGAGGTAGTTTCGCTAACCCCCGGGACCTTTCCTATTCTTACCAAGCTTCGCTGGTCCAAAAATGGTGATCAGCTTATTGCAAAGCGGTGACGATAGCGTTGTAAGCAGGCTTGGGGTTGAAGCCGCTGTCGAACAGCAGGGGGTTGGTGCCGGCTCTCCAGGAGTCCTGTTGCGTCTGTGGTCAGCATGTCTCTACCAAGATTCGAGGAAAACTGGCTTGTTCTTACCGGGTCTCGGACACCCCAGACGGTGATACCGACACATTTGGGCTCGTCTAGGCAAGCCTTGGTGACGGCAGCGTAGTCGTTGGCGGGAGCGGTCTGGATGTCGACTTCGGTGAATGCAACCTCCGAAACACCAGTGGCGGCGAGAGCCTTGATAGAGGCGGCGGCTTGGCTGGCGAGACCGGCGGTCAAATGGGCTTGAGATCCAATACCGTCGATGGGAACACCGGCAGCGATCCACTTCTTGACGTGGTCGACCATGCCCGTGGTGAGCTTGGCACTATATCGTACGAAGTCAGCGGATGCTCGGTAGAGGAGTCTTCAAAGGAAACTCATGGCCGATTAATCCATGTTGAAAGCCTGCACCCTGGGCATAGCTTAACTCATAGACATATGCCCTTGTCTAAAACACATGAAAATAATGGGATATATGGGATATACGTACTAGTTCGGCTGGTCGAGGTTGTAGTCGTTGATGTACAACTTCGCATCGGGGTCAGCCTTGCGGGCAGCTTCGAAAGCAATGCGAACAAAGTCCTCTCCCAGGACATTAGAGAAGACCGACTGGCGCAGGGAACCGTCCTCGTTGAAGATTTCATTCACGACATCCTAAATACGAGTTAGCTCACCTACGTCAATAATTTTTGCGCTGTCGTGGTGAGACAAACCCAGGCGTAGATCTTGCCCTTGTACCGCGTCACCAGAGTCGTAACGTGGTTCTCGAGGACCTGGGTGAGCTTCGTCTTGTCCCTGATGTTCGAAACCCAGCCGGGCAGCTGCGAGTGCCAGCAGAGGGTGTGACCACGGATGGTCTGGTTGTTGGAAGTGGCCCAGTCAACGAGGTAGTCAGCTCCGGCAAAGTTGAATCGACCCTCGGAGGACTCGGTAGAATCCCACTTCATGCTGTTCTCAGGGGTTACCTGGCCGAAGTCTGCCTTGATGACATCAGCGGATTTGCCGCTCGATAGACGGTTCTGGTCGGCGCAGGTTCCGTAGTATAGCTTCCCCTTAGCCTTGATCAGCTTGTCGATGCTGTCAGTTGCCTGTCGCTCGGCGAGCTCGGCGGGAGCAGCTAAGGCTGCTAGAGGAGCCAGCAGGTATAGGAGAGTAGACTTCATGTTGTCGGTCTTATCGGTACGACTGAGTACTGGGTTGTTCCGTAAGGACTAAGATGAAACTATTAGATGGCGTAATGGCGACATTCCCTAGGCTTTATAGTTGTCAATCCAAGTAAAACGGAGGATAGCACCCGTGGTAGGTAAGGCTAGATCTGACCCCATAGCCACCCCCATCAAAATAATTCTTGGAGATTCTACAGCGGTAAAATAGAATAACATAGTGGTTAATTCCCAAGACGGAAATATTGCTTGTCTAGAGCCCCTTTCTCATCTTCCCCTGTGCCAGCAATGTGAGATTGAGGGGCGATCGGTGGCAACGGCCCGCCAATATAATAAGCGCCATACAGAAATGCTGGCAAACCGGAGTAAAGAAGCGCTGTTGTCTCGACGAAAGAACTATACGGCTCCGCGAAAAGGAACGCCGTGGGGTGCATCACGCAATAATAGCCTAAAGCTAATGCTGGTATCGAGTATATATGCGATTATTATAGTGCAAGGGGTATATGAACATATTTATAGAAGCCGCTCGGTATCAAAACTCCGAAATAAGGCTTGAAAACATCTCAAAGTCACGAGCTTATGCGTACCTATCAAGAACTTACTCTAGCTTAGGAGCGTCGAAAGTGCACATGAAGAGTTTTTAAAGTTGAAGAAGACAGAATAAGGAATTAGCCTAGAAATACATCCTAAAACACCTTCACTGGGGAAAGCTAGTTTCCCAATAAGGCATTTTATTTGTTCTCCGGTTACCAGGAACTGATGAATAGTAAGTTGTTTTGAGGCACACAATAGCTAGATTGTGTCGTTAAAGCTAGTGTATAAGATCTGGGGATATGCAAGGGAACCTACATAGTGTAGATGTCAGCTAACACGTGGTATAGAGGGTGGCATGTTAAGCGAAATGGTAAAATGTCCCACGCTCGATACAGGCTAAAAAAGGCTAACCTATATCCTGAATATGGGCGAACATTGGTGGAAAATTCAAAGGCCGCGAGTGTAGCATCCGCTAATCTATGTATATAATTGTCGCTTACATTATACAATAACTATTTAAATTAGTTGAGGGACGATAATATGATAGTAATATGCTACTCACGTCTAGACACAATGTTGACAACCAGCAATCCATAAAGCAAGAATCCTAGGTATACCTGTGTGGTGAAAGGATAATCGGTTAGTTGCTAACCTCGGGGAAGTGGGACAGACTTGATCGTCCTGGATCCCGGTGTAGATCGAACCAGCAGGATAAGTAACTGCTAAAAGGCTTGGTAGTGTTTAGCTTTGCCAAAACTAGGATCCGCTAGGGATGTTTGCCTAATCGAGAAACCATCCAGTAAGAATAGCGTCCCATTCAGGAATATAGCGGCGAGTTAGTTACTACATAGTCCGAGAAGGTTGTCTTAAAGGAATAGTTAATAAGATCCTCGAAACTGCTATAGTTTGCTGTTGTAACTATAGCTTATACATAGTCCTGTAGCATTTAATCTAATTAGTCCTAGGGGGAATTGGATCATGTTGTTTGATGGGAGTTTCTTTCTCTTCTTGTTCTTTTCATGGTAAGAATATCTTTATCATTAGTCTTATGTTTGTTATTCGGATAGGTAGGTAGTGAGCGTCGGGCCGTGAGCATCCCCAACGTCCCATGGGGTTACCTAAGTGACGATCCCTGCCTTCAGCTTTGCTTCCCATTTCGCCTGCGACGTCATGTCTTGCTGCTTGTAAACCATCATCAGACCACGAACGAGGGGTAGCGTGTTAGAAAACAGCTTAGCTTTTGGGTAAGGTACGCACCTAGGATAGTTTGTACCAACGATCTCGTCCTTTCTTTGTGAGGGAGAGATGAGCGTTTTGTCTCCTCAATTATTCATTCATAGTTCATCCATCCAGTCCCGACTGAACTGCTTCCTCTCATGATTGCTGCCACAAATATTAGGTTATATCGTATGCTGAACATTAAAAAAGACATTGGTTTTCCTAACCCTCGGCTGAAGCTCTAAACCGACTATGATACCTAGTTAGATCAACCCGCCGGTAGATCCTCCGCATTTAATAGGCCAACAGACGGGGAGAAGAAGTTCACTACCTAGGTGATAACTTTGGTTGGAGGCTGGTTAGAGAGGTTGGAGAGGAGCGGACCAAGAACACGACTAAGCAGGTCAACCTATTAACATTTTTATATTACAATCGATACTTTTACGATAAGTTTAGGTACGGCTTTTCTGATTAATTACTATGGGACATTGAAGAAGTCAGCCGATTGGGGGCTCAGAGCTCCCCCAAACTGGACCCAGACATTTGCTGACAGCGGGAGCTTTTTAAGGTTTAGGTCGGAAGTTTAAGGTCAGGGGCCCCCTAATGAGGCCCCCTCCAGTCTCCAGCTAGGCCTACCATAGTACCTGCAGCTGACTGGTAACTGAGTTCAGTGTAACGCGGCGCCATTTCGTCACGTCCCTTAAACCTAATCTACCGCTTCCATCCAATAATGGTCCCTAGGAATGATGACCAGCTTCGGCGCCCAGCTCCAAATTCACGCTTACTTTCAGTCCAGTCCATCGTCTCTAAATATTCCCTTCGTTCTCACTCTTCCTCTTTCGAAGCTGACGATGAGCGATCGACATCTACTGAGTCAGGCAGAATGACACCCACACCCAGCATCGAGAACGGTTCCCCCTTGGGTCGCTATCATGGTGAAGACACTCGCCCAACTAGTAAAAAGGAGCTTGCTGGCTGGTACATGTATGCCTTCGCTGCCGAAACCTACGTAATATGCGGTTAGTAAATCTAGACTCGTCTTCCTATTTGTTGGTAGCACCGGAAATAAGGCTAACAATCACTAGCTATCTGTGAGTAAACCACCTCTTCTCTTTAGCATCTATACAAGATGATACCTAGTTCGACGTCTATCGGTTCCGAAAACATTTACGCAACATCATCACAACTACCCGCATATAACTATTAAACATGAGCTTACCAAACGCGAATAGCTTCGTTTATTCCGATTCTATTAGAGAGCTTGGCCAGGGAAAATGGCGTCCTCTTGAGAGATCGGGAAAGTCCCTGCACGAGAACTTCGGATGGCCCGTGTATCGTCACCGTCGTCGGCATCGAGATCAATACGGCTAGCTTCGCTATGTACACTTTCAGTATAAGCGTACTACTCCAGGCATTACTAGTAGTCAGCATCAGCTGCGCGGCTGATCATGGCAACTATCGAAAACGGTTATTATTGACCTTTGCATGGATTGGGAGTTTTTGTGTCATGTGCTATATATTTATCTCCAAAGAGATATACATCTTCGGCGCGCTTTTGGCCATCATCTCTAATACGTCTTTCGGAGCGTCTTTCGTTCTATTAAACTCCTTCCTTCCTCTCCTTGTCCGCCACCATCCGAAATTATTGGAGTCGGTAACCGGTGTATCCGAAGAAGACGACTTGGAATCAGATACTATAATCGACACTCAGTCTCGGTCGACATCCCCTACTCTAGCCGAGCACCCGCCAAACAACGCGACAACCCCCTTGCTCTCGCGAAACGACGACAGCTCTGACATCCATGACTTGCGACGAACACCTACTCACGAGGAACTTACCTCTATCGAGCTTCAACTGTCCAGCGAGATATCTGCGAAGGGGATCGGGATCGGCTACGGCGCTGCATTGTTCGTGCAATGCGCTTCCATATTGATATTAGTGAGCATGCATAGTTCTGTTTGGTCGCAACGGGTCGTGCTATTTTCTATCGGGGCCTGGTGGGCCATTTTTACGATACCAGCAGCTATATGGCTCAGAGCTAGACCTGGGCCTCCCCTCGCAGAGAGCCAATACCGAGGCACCCGTGCTTGGATATCTTACATAGTCTACTCGTGGAAGAATCTATTTCGGACAGTCAAGCTGGCACGCCGTTTGATCGATGTTGTCTTGTTTTTGGCTAGCTGGTTTCTGATTTCCGACGCTATCGCGACTACATCTTCAACTGCCATATTGTTTGCAAAGACGACTCTGCACATGGAACCGTGGGCGTTGGGGATGATTAACGTTATATCTACGACTACGGGTGTTTTGGGTGCTTTCGGTTGGTCGTTCGTCTCTAAGTATTTCAGGTTGCGACCTCATCAGACTGTGCTGAGCTGTATTGCACTTTTTGAGATTATACCTATTTATGGTCTTCTAGGCTACTTGCCTTTTGTCCAACGATGGGGAGTTTTCGGGCTTCAACAGCCGTGGGAAATGTACCCTCTAGCTGCCGTTTACGGTCTCGTCCTCGGCGGACTTAGTTCATATTGCCGATCACTTTATGGAGAACTGATACCTCCCGGCTCTGAAGCTGCTTTTTATGCATTATACGCCATTACCGACAAAGGCTCAAGCATATTCGGACCTGTTATAGTAGGGTCTATCATAGACAGGACCGGTGAAATTCGACCGGCATTTTGGTTCCTAGCAGCGTTGGTCAGCCTTCCTGCACCATTTATATATTTCGTCAATGTCGAACGCGGCAAGTTTGAAGGAGAAAAACTAGCAGAGGTAATCGAGGGCTTTAAGAGTAGAGATGATATTCATGAGGGCAGATTTGGCAATGGTGTTGAAGGTCAAGGAATTCTTTCCGCTTACGATGGACAAAATGATGAGGAGATTGACGGTCATGCGAGGTCATAATACCCCGGATTTATTCAACGGTACTTTCATGCGGGGGTCTATCTTGCATAGCGACGGCGTTGACTCTTCTTCACTTATACAGGGAAAGATTGGATTACCAGGCCTAATTGTTAGATACGTCACTCAGTTTTTACCTAAGGACCTAATTTAATCAAATACTAAAAATGCCCGGCAAGTCATATAGGGGCCCTTCCTTATTTGGCATACTGATCGCAATGTCACAGAAACTGGCTAATGCCTCTACGTGTTGTAGCCTATTACAACCAAGGCCAATAACATACTCATTAGCCCCTAGATCTCGACAGTACCTAATGTACGTAAATTTAGCAGGCAATATTAAAATGGTTAGGCTAGAATAACTACCTCCTGAATGCAAGGCAAAACTGAACAAACCAAATTTCAGAAATTCGAGATACTTTATTTCATGAAATAGGTGATGGAAATAAAAACGAGCTGGGAATATATGATCGACATTACCGAATATCTGTTAGCCAATGCTTTGGGCTTATCGGTTGCTGGATACGGTAAGTACATGTACGATACGGTAGATTATACCAAACTGGGCTTAGTGTAATGCCGATAGTTAACTGTAGCTTCCTAGGCTGCTAGTGCTAAGGTCTGGTATTTTGAACTTGGACCTCCACCTGCTTCCCATTTCTCCTCTTCGCCTTCTCCAAAACCAAAACACAATTCGAAGCGCAAATTCGAGCTGGCAGTGCTGCCCAGGTGGTGGTGGTTCAATCGGAACGCGAATCGCGCTATCACGGTACCTAGGCACACGTAAGGAACTGACTTGTTACTAACAATCACCTATATGACTACCTAGGTAGGTACTATTATTAACTATTTTTTCCCCTTGTTCTTAGGTAACTAATAGCTACCTGTCCATCTCAGGTCCAAGCCGGCATCTGTTCCCGAAGTATCTAGACTCTACCGCGTACTCCTCTGTCATAATATCCACGTCCCGGAGCTCTCATAACTCGATCGGAATAGCTATGTTATGATTCGGCCCCCGGCGCATTGTAACACGGTGTAGAGTAGGATCTCGACAGTTAATTGAGAGACGCGCCAAGCTACCAAATATTTCCCCCCTTCCCCGCCACATCCGTTTCCGGCTTACGATTTCTCAATCGCATCGCTACCGAATCTTATCCAGCATCGCGAGCTTCGTCCTCGACACACATAGGCATAGGGTCAGCTTCGATATTGTTCGATACGCGCCCACACTTTTTTGATAGCTTCGCGCCAAATTTTGGTCAGATACTCATATTGATTACGCGAAAGACATTTTTTTCGAGCGCATTCAACCCCTTGCCAGCCCTCGATTTCGTACTATATAGCCTACGTTTGCGCATCCAACCACCTTATATATAAACAAATTACGATTCAAGATTCGGGATAATGGCGACCGCTCGTAAACGCCCGCGCCCAGAGCCAGAGGAAAGCCAGGCAGAATGCCCTTTTAGCGTTATCCATCCCGACCCAAACGAGAAGGAAAAGAAGGCGAAGCGCAGACGGCAAGAGTCTGAAGACCATCCTCAGCCTAAGATATTGCTCCAGGCGTCGCCTTTCTCGCCTATGGGCAAATTTAAAGATCCCAATAATACCATGGACCGACATTATCAAGTCCAACCATATCAGAAATGGATGGATATGACACGGTATAATAGTTTCGTCCGTAAGTATCTTGAATTGTTCTCATCCCGCGCAGTATACTCAAGAATATTTAGTGAATGGTGTTAAATACTGGAGCGAGGGTTTCATATTTGTTGCCAACAGTTCGACGATCGAGCGCCAGAAAAATCCGGGTGAAGCCCTACAGCCTAGGAAGAAGTCGGACGACGATTGGGTTGCAAGAATCTTGGAAATTCGAGCGGCTGATGAACATCATGTATATGCACGCGTGTATTGGATGTACTGGCCGGATGAGTTGCCGGTGGGCACGCAAGATGGGAAGAAACTCATACAGGGACGACAGTGGTATCATGGCGCAAATGAGTTGATCGCGTCCAATCACAGTAAGGCTTAACACATTTCCAAGTTTGTAGCCCACTCCTAACAAAGCATAGTGGATGTGATCAACGTAGTCAGTGTTACTGCTGCAGCAACAGTCAATCAATGGGACGAGACAAACGAGGACGAAGTTCAACCTGCGCTCTACTGGCGCCAGGCTTTTGACGTCCGTAGTATGGAGCTCTCTGTAAGTTCAGTTCATTTTCTCCCCTTTCATCAACTAACGAGAAATAGTCTGCAGAGCTGCGCTGCAAATGCAATCGTCCCGAAAATCCGGACAAGAGGCTGTTTGGCTGTTCGAACGAGGAATGCAAAAAGTGGCTTCATGATGAATGTCTGATCCACGAAGCACTTCTAAAGACGTACAAGCGCCTAGGAACCGATAAACCACACAAACCCACACCAGTGAAGGAGGAGGAAGCTGGCGAGACGGCTAAACGGCCACTAAGTCCTAGCGAGACGGGTGCAGCACAAACGACGGAGCAATCGATCGATGTAAAGCCCGAAGAGCAGCAACAAACGATAAAACTTGCCGACGTCGAAAACGCCCTTCCGGCCATCAAAGCCGAAAGTACGAGCGTCTCCGTCGCGACTTCTAAACCTAAACAAAGAGGGCGACCCCGTAAGACGGAAATAAATGACCAGGCGGCAGCGAAGCCATATGAAGGATTGTTCGAGGGTGTAATGCAAAGTGACCTAAGTCCACCGGTCCTCGAGATCACGGATCTCCGAGAGAGCGTCACGGGCGGAGACAAGTCGTGGACGGAACCCCTTCACTGCTTAATCTGCGACCACGAGATCCAGTAGCTTAATTATATCGATGCGCTATACTTATTCTACGAGATGTTGCAAGTTATCTTAAGGTTCGACGAGTATATATTCCTGTCACTTGTGCTTTGCCAGAGAACCTTGTCCTTTCTGCTCGGCGTTTTAGGGAGCAATTCATTATACCCTGCATGTTTTTGCGGGGTGGCTGTTTTTGTATGTTCAGAGTATGAAACAAAAATTGAGTTGTATAAGTTGTTAGTTGGAGTAGATTGAAGCTCTGGGCGAAGTTGGAACAGTAGGAGAAAAGTTGAGAATCGTGGATACCTGGGAGTCTTCAAGGGTAAGTCAGGTAGACCAAATAAGATAAATAAGTATTATTAGATCAGTTTATTCGAAGGATGTAGTTGGTATGCCCATGGTAGTCAGTTAGTACGGTATGATCGAAGTAACTAGTAGTTATTATGGGTTGACTTTCAGAATTGGATCTGTATATAGTATTAATAAAAGTCATCCGAAATTCGCTATTAAAGGCGACAACCAAGACTGTAAGCAAGGAATGTTTAAAATTAAAATCCAGATACTACAAAACTAAGACCCAAGAGGAAGATGTCCTATATGGACTTAGAACTTATATGGAAGGTCCTCCGAACGCCATGCGAATTGTTCGGGTTTAACTTAGGTTACCAGAGCTACCAGGTTAGTTATTCATTTACTTGTTAATAGCGTCTAGTCCGTAAGTAATATTATGCTTATTATTCTTGGAGCAACATTTGTACGTAGTTGTCATACATGTAAGAAATGTGAAGGATAATTGTAAAAGATAAGATACTTACATATACATAGCTAAAGCTCAAAAGAGCTTATTTCTTTCCAACTTGCAGCTAACATACAGAACACATAGCTCCCCCCCTACTTGAGGTACTTACCGTGTAAGGAAATGACCCACTTTTCGAACGAACCCCACCATCGATTGAAACGCCAACTGCGGTCGACTTTCAAATGTTCCCCCTCCAACATCTAAGAAGAATATCTATCTCAACCACTACTCCCAACACTCTCCTAGGTTGTCTGGATTACCTCTGGAATTATTACGTCGTGGAGCCCTTCGAAGAAACTGCAAACAATATCACGAGTCCTTTAAGAGTCACTATGGCCGACCCGTTTGACTCGGCTCTGTACGTATTCCCCTGCTCCTGTTCTTACTCTCCCCTCGCTGCCTTATTCTCTATACCCAAACTATATAGCAAAATTATATATATCTATAACTACTACATACATACACATGTGATTAATGCTAACATTCTTTACTACACCAGCGACCTCCTCCGACGTCTCAACCCCAAGCACACGACAGCACACCTAAACTCCTTGATCCACCTGGCACCTGACCTAACTGAGGACCTACTCTCCTCCGTCGACCAGCCCCTCTCGATCCGGCGGTGTAAGCAAACCGGCCGAGACTACCTTCTCTGCGACTACAACCGTGACGGAGACAGCTACCGCTCGCCATGGAGCAACGAGTTCGACCCGCCGCTCGAAGGCGGTGCTGCTTCTGCCGCCAGCTTACCGTCTGAGAAGGTCCGCAAGATGGAGGTTCGCGCCAACGAGGCCTTCGACCTTTACCGAGACCTCTACTACGAGGGCGGTGTCAGTAGCGTCTACTTCTGGAACCTCGATGATGGCTTCGCGGGTGTTGTACTTTTGAAAAAGGGTAAGTTTGGCTTGTGAGATTTCATTATTATTCTATGCGTGGAGCATGTGCCTAGGGTTCATATTTCCTTACACTATTGGCCCCATACACGGCGAGTCTAAGAAGTGCTTGTCGTTCCATTACTGCTAGCCAGTACATTCGGAAGAGATTCTTTAGAAAGTAGTTACGACGAGAGAGAGCACTACGCCTTAGGTTACCCCGAATTCTAAGACGTTGAGTCTACCAATAAGCGAAGAGGAGTAATATGACTGGGCTCAGATTCGGAGGTTACAGATCTTGCATCTTACATCTAAGACCTCAAAGCTAGCATGACCCATCCACAGGAAGCCGACATAATTGGCGTCGGTGATATATATACTTCCTCACCTACCTCGAATATGAGAACTCCGCGGCTAATACATTGTACCCGTTTCAGAGGCTAGACCGGGCAGCGCTAGTGAGGGTGCTTGGGACTCGATCCATGTCTTCGAGGCGATCGATCGAGCACGTTTCACCCAATATAACTTAACATCCACCGTAATTCTATCGCTGTCTACCAACTCGAACAGCCTTGGAGACATGGATCTCTCGGGCAACATGACCCGCCAGATCGAGATCGAACTGCCGGCCGAGAGCGAGGAGCAGCAGATTGCCAATATCGGGAAGCTCGTAGAGGATATGGAGCTCAAGATGAGAAACCTGCTACAGGAGGTCTACTTCGGAAAGGCCAAGGACGTGGTTGGCGACTTAAGGAGCGTAGGAAGCTTGAGTCAGGGTGCAAAGGACAGAGAAGCTCATAAGGAACTCGTCGGAAGCATGATGCGATGACGGGTGACATCGAACCATTAAGATGATAGTTCTAAGATAGGATGATACGGAAAGGTTTACGTCCGGGAGTGGTTTTTGGCTACGGGAGTCTCGGACGATGAGTATGACAGCGATGACGAATAGTTGCACGGCAGCAACAGATCGGAATGATGACCAGTCACAGGGGTTTCGGAAAATATGTCTGACAGTCTGAGACTTGGTAAGTTCGTGTATGGTCGTATGGTCCAGGGGAAATATCTTAGATTAGACGTGAGGCTTTGTCTAGGCACAATCTCCCCCCAACAGTTTTGAGTTTGAGAGATCCAAGGTCCCCGCAAGATCTTTATTTGATCGTACGATCCTTTCCGGCTTCAGCGCGGAGTAGATAATAATAACTCGTCCGGCATAAGACTTTTATTATTATCTTATTATATTATGAGATCGGACGATACGTAATTAGATATATCTGTCAATAACTCAAATCTTGTTTCCAGAGTCTAGATTCTCGATTCTCGATTCTCGATGCTCGATGCTCGATGCTCGATGTTTAATATTGGATGATTGGCGATGCACAAACTTATGGGCCTTCCTGTTTCGAGTGAGACAGCGAATTCGAGAATGAAGGACCCAGCTAAACCCCCTTGCGAGCCCCGGATGTAATTCCGGCTGCGGGAGACGTACATGCAGTAGCATCGCAATCGAATCAAACAAACATGAAAAACGAACAAGAGTAAGAGCACGTATGTAAGTTAGATGAGTATATGCGTGTCTGAGATGGGAGGGGGTGGAGGCGGGAATGGAAACGTGATGACCGGTCAAGTTCAAAATTGGGGATGAAGACTTTTCCGTCTTGGATTCATTGTTTCAAGGACGATGCAAGTTTGATGCCGTGTCCATGGTTTCTTCCACCTTTTTTTTTTCTTTTTTTTTCTCTTCGCGGGTTATACGATATTGGACGGATGGAACTACGTTACTATTGCTGAATTAAAAACAAATGAGCAAATCAATGACTTGCATAGAGGTACCTTAACCCGACCAGCCCGCGTCGCGAACCGTTGCAGATACAACATTACAACATTGGTTTGGCGGCTTTATGGATTCGTTACTACGACTCTGGATGTATGTAGACGGGCAGATAGATAGAAGAAGAAAAAAAGGGGGCGGAAGGGGAAATAAGGGGGGAGGATCGAGACAGAATTTTTGTTATTTTAGTTTAGTTTATTTTATTTTCGAAAAATTTCATCTTTCTTGCGTCTCTTTGCATTCCTTACCCCTTGATGGGAAGGATTAATTGGGAAGGGAACGACGGGATGCAATGGAACACGACCACGTTTCTGTATACATGTGCGTTGCTTGCTGCTTTTCGCGTTACCTATGTACTTTACCTACCCCCTTAGACAATTAAAAAAGGGGAACGGGGAACGGGAGGAGGAGAAACAGGTTGGCGTGTTTCTTCTAGCCGGTGATCTCTGCTTCCAGAAGGAATCCAGATCGCGGATGGAAAGATTCGGGTTTTCTTCTATGTACGTCGCATGTAAGGTACAGGTATGTTACTGGGACGGATGGAGCCGTCGTGTCGCGTGGCCGACACATCAGAGGGTTTTAGGTTTTGGATTACATAGTTAGTGTAGAACATTTCTTTCTTTCTTTCTAGACCGCTATAGTTAGTTAGTTAGTTACTACCTAACCTAACCTCCACTATACATAAATACATAGGCATACTACTATGTACATAAGACGATCTATCTGAAATATGTAGCGTCATTAGAAACATTAGGGGAGGTCGATCTACGCGGTAAATGACCCTGTAAAAAAATAAAATAAAAATTAGCAGGCATATGCTAGCATTGGAGTTCGAGGTAATTAGAAATATGTAGTGTATGATTATATTTAGGTAGATCTAGACTCGGGAACATGCAGGTAAAAAGTCTGCGATAGAATACCGGTGCGACTACTAGTATGTAGCACGCACGTATGGACTAACTACATACCTAACTAATATTCTCGCTCCGTCCCGCCGAGTTAGATGCCTAAGTTGGTCCTTAGTAGGTTAGTAGATTAGTAGTGTAGATATTTGCTAGGCGCGATACGAAATAGCCACTTATACTTTATACATACCTCTTACTTTACTTACCTAGCGTAGAAATAGGACAAGACGAGACAAGACAGGACAAGACAGGACAGGACAGGTCTTGCATGTTTGTAATGCGACTCTACCATACACTTACACTAGAGGAGACTTGGAAGACGTGAGAATTATTATCCTGCCTGCCTATCTATATGCCATGATCGTCCTATGTCCACGCGGCCGGCCGGGGAGGGTATCCGGTGCAGATGGAAGGACACCCGAATGAACGAGCTAGTTAGTTGTGTTGTCTATCGACTCTGCTCTGCCTCTTGTCTGCGCGCATCGGAAATTGTAGTCTTCCTAAGTGGTGTACGTACGAGCGAAGTCCTAAGCTAACCTAAGCTAACCTTACCTTACCCTGCGCGTTGTTGTCCTTCTCCCCTCCTCCTCCTCCTCCTCCCGCTGCTGCACGTCGGTAGACAACTTTCGAAAATAGGTAGGTTATGTAGTTAGTGTACATACACTATGGAACTATGTACATATCTAAAAAAGGTGGTCTGAGATTTTGATACGTAGGTCGGTACACAACGTCGCAAGTTTCGGCACGCATCGCTAAGACCTTACCTACCTATGTATGTATGTACATAGCGGAAAGGGACAAGAGCACAAAAGCACAGAGCGCAGAGCAAACAGGCGAGCTGTTGTTGGTCGACGTTTACGCCCTGTGGGAAGATGATGTGCACTGCATGGAATGTTTCTAGAAGGACGCTCCGCTTTCGTGTCTCTACATACCCAGCCCAGCCCTGGTAGGATTCGCTCTCGGCTGGCTGGGCGATTTGGGGGTAGAGGGGGGAGGGGGGGGTTACCGGATATTTCTAATAGGGGGTTCGCTGAGAGATGTCAGAGGCTGGATTCCCCCTTGTAAATGTCGGCAAGTCGGTATGGAATAGATACCCTGACAGTATGTATGTATGTAGATACCTAAAAGCATAGGTAGGTATAGATAGGCAAAGCCCCTTGTTTCTAAAGATTCGTAGACCTGCAGCTAAGGCTTGCTGGGCTTGCTGGGCTGGGGCGGATGGCGCACGGGGTTTTCATGTCAATTATCATTTCAGGGAATATTTCGCTGCATCAACCAGCCCAGCCAGCCATCCAGCCAGCCGAGGAGAATTTACGATTGGCCGGGAAGGGATATTAGTGTATCTGCGAGCTTACACGGCAGGACGGTTTCGGTACTCTGCTAGAACAAACCTGGGAATCTTTTCGGGTCCCAGTATTGATTCAGTAGTGCTTATGAGCCCTGCGAGGGTGGTATCATTATGAGCCATCCGCACCGTGGATGTATCCGTCCAAGTAGTGTATGTACACTATCTAACCTCCACATACATATGATGTGTAGGAATGACATCGTGGGTATGATTTTGCCGTTGGGCCCTTTACATACATATCTAAAAGCGCGTGGGTTTGCAGAGCCAGCAGGGGGGAACTCGAAGCGGATATCTGATACAGACGATCCTAAAAGTCCGGGGACGTTTGATGCTCAGGTGATGATATGGAGACTTCTTGGCCGTACATCAGACGAAGCTTTCTCCGTAAGAGCCTCTTTTTACTACCTAGGTTAGGTATGAACGAATATACGCCATGTAACCGCGTCGATAAAAAAGGCGCGATGCCGAAACTGTCCCTGTCGTGGAAGTGGGCAGGTGACCTGAGGTGCCTGAATATCGGCCGTTTGACGCTGTATGGAACTAGGTCTATTAAGGTCTGGACTACGGAACGACTGGTGCTAGTTGGGTGGTGATCTGTATTTTAGGTAGTCTTAAGATTTCTCTCGGAAATACGTGCGCAATAATACATAGGTAGGTATGTAATGTGTAATATGTGGTGAGTATTATATACGTCTAAGACCGAATCATCGACCATCTCCACGAGAAGATTCCGCAAACATGATGCGTATCGGGGACTATATCCGCGAGAATGGAACCCAACTATCGGCCGTGGCGTCATCGAGACCTAGTAACTAGTGTAGTGTAGCGTATCTATACCTTAGGCTGGGACCTAAGGTAGGTATGTATGAAGTTATTAAATCAAGACTGAATCGAGACTAAAGAATATGTATGTAATGATAACAGCCGAAGTTCCCGTTGCCGATGTTATATAACATGTATGTACCGATCGTGAATGCATTAATAGGTAGGTACTGTACTCGATATCAGATATTGTATGTGTTTCAAGTTTAGTAACCTGGTATTACCTAGTGGTACTATGGTAGTGTTTTGCCTCAGCTGGCTGGGTGATATCTAACTAAAAAGGGGGTATACTTAATAATATATCTTGGGTACCTTAGGTAATTGATAAAGTTTGCTTCCCATGTCTAGTGTATCTCGTTAGCGTACCTTCTCATCTCAATCCCTATTTCTACATAGCAGCATAGTAGTTTTTTGGGCAGGCAAAGACCTCGTCTTAAACATGTACAAGTTTCTCAATGTTCTCAATGTCGTACCTGTTGATGATGAATGAAATAAATACCTATGTAGGTTAGATCTTATCCTATTAAACACCCCCATTCCCTAGGTATTCCCTATCATTATTTCGTTCTCGCCTTTTCCTCCTATAGAATGAGATAATCCAAGACATATGGTCTCATCCGTTAATAATATCATATCAACACCGAACATCTTTGACACCCTTTGAGTTGCATCGCATAGTTGCTATAATTATCCACTACATGCGTTACGAGGCGGTGGCCATGACCATCCCATCCCATCTGCAACGTTATGTACGTAGTGTATAGAGTGACTGGTACATACAACCACATACGCCACTCTATGCGTTGACTACCTATGTATTGTAAACATTTATATCAGATTTCTGCATCTTCTAATCTTTTACGAGAAGGAAGGTTAATTCTCTCATGCCGGTTCGTTCCGTTTTCTTGTCTCTGTTCGCTGTTCGTTGTTCGACTACTCACTAACTTACGGCTACGTAAGGATAAGGTACCTAAACCAAGCCTTCCCAAGCCCAAACCCAAGCCCGGGCCCCCAAGCGATCCATCTTTGAAAAGACAAGGGGGTTGCAGCCAAGGTGCTCTTTTAGCGGTTACCGTAATCACTTGGTGCATAAATGAACCACAAGGAGCAACCTGCTGGGACTCCACAGCTTCTCCTGATGCTCCATCGACCATACCCATAAACCATATCCATACCAGCCCAAACCTGGGCTGGCGGCGGTGGCGGCCTCCCCATGCGTACCGATCTACAGTACGTTACATATTGATTTTCTCTCTTTTTTTTTTTTTTTTTTTTTTTTTTTGTTCCCGTTATGTAGTGTAGGTAGCAGGTAAGGTATGTACATTACATACATTAGACCTAAACATCCTACAATTGTTCTCTGCAGATATCCCATACGTACATAATAATAATCCAAGCCTCCCCTGCGTCACATTGCACATTGCACATACGACATATTTCAAATTTTATTTTTCCCTTCTCTCTTATTATCTGTTCTCGATAAGTTGGGGTTGCACTAGACATCAAAAGTATCGAAGCAGTGAAAAGTAATCTTGATTCCTTCTGCGGCCTATTAGCTCTGTTCCGTCTATATAGGGCTGGTCTGCTCGCTTGGACTGGATCCGCCCTCACCCCCCCCTAAACCGCGAAATGAACCAATATTACTAGCTTCGGGCAGCTGACACAACCTTCGACGGAGTTGGACGGATAGCCCCTTGCTCCACCTTGACAATACAGACAGGCATTCCCTTGGGTCTTTAGTACATAACCGCAGTGTCGGTGCTCTGTAGCTTGTTCGAGTTCAGCTCTTGAAGTCTCCAAGACCGGGAACTTTTTCCCAACAATAGCCTTGTCCGTCATTTTACCTCTTCACGATCGCGGCCCCTCGGAAGAAAAAAAAAAAAAAAGTCATCTGTAGCCCCGCGCCTGTGTTGCGCCTCGAATCCGTCGTCCCCGTTTCCTTCTTCCTTCTAATACATACACCGCAGCCTATCGGGTTGCAACAACGCGCACAATGGCCACAGAGAAGCCGTCGGTACTCATCATCGGCGGGCTTGGTTATATCGGACGGTTCTTGGCCCGGTATATACACGAGAACGACCTCGCATCCGAAATTCGCTTAGTAGATAAGGTATTACCGCAACTCGCCTGGCTTGCGCCTGAGTTCGAGACTGCATGCTCCTCAGACAAATTCATACAAGCAGACGCAAGTAAAGAACGTAGGTCTTAACAAGCTTCGTTAGACTTTTTCTTCCTTTAAGCCGTACTAATTATGAATTTCTCGTGTAGAGGCTTTGGCACGGATATTTGACCGGCCCGATGGCAAACAATGGGATTATGTTTTCAACTGCGGCGGCGAGACGAGATATTCCCAAGAAGATGAAGTATACAAAGTACGATCTCTAGGTCTGTCGTTAGCAGTTGGTAAAGAGGCGGCGAAGAGAGGAGTGAAGTGCTTCATAGAATTGAGCACGGGTATGGTATATAAGGCGAATTCGGCGCCGAGTAAAGAGACGGACAAGCTCAAGCCTTGGAGCAAGATTGCCGTATTCAAACTTCAGGCGGAGGAGGAACTCGCCAAGATTGAAGGGTAAGTTGACACTCTTTAAATTTCTTCGAAAGGGTGGTCGAATCTAACTAATAGGCTCTTTTCCTGTACAGCTTAAATCTCGTTATCGTACGCTTACCCCATGTTTACGGCCCGTATGCATCTCAATGGGTGGCGACGGCATTGTGCATGGCGCGCGTCTACCAAGCGATGGGTGAGGACATGAAGTTCCTATGGACCAAGGACCTGTACACAAACACAGCACATATTGACGATGTTACACGGGCTCTATGGGCGGTTGCCGACTGGTACAACGCTGGCAAGGCCAATTGGGATGAGAAGAGCATGGGCCCAACGCCGACATTCAATGTGGTAGACAAAGGAACGACAAATCAGGGTACGATCGCCAAAATCATTGGCCAGGTGTTTGGTATCGAGACTGGATTCCAGGGCCAGCTTCTAAGTAACCTCGCCCGTCTCAACATGGATAGCGTTGTGGATGATGTCAACGATGATGTCCTAGGACCCTGGGCAGATCTTCTCGCCGATGCTGGAATAACGAGACCGGGTCCGCTGACTCCCTTTATGGAAAAGGAGTTGCTGAAGGATACGGACCTCAGCATGGATGGCAGCCGACTGGAGGCGGTAGTTGGATTTCAGTACCAAAAACCAGTCATCACGAAGGAACTAGTAGAAGAAGTGATCGAGAGCTACAAGAGGATGAAGTGGTGGCCGTGATTTGAGCAACCTTAACAGGAGAAGCTCAAGAATATAAACCTTACATACCCTCCCCCAAGACATTATTCACTCGCCCTTTTCAAAGGCGAGCATGTATAAGCAGCCAAACGGCTATGGCGATCCCAAATCCTTCCAAGCCTGGGAAGGGGAAAATCTGGTTGCCAGTGATGACTCCATGATAACGGGTCGACGACGGATTTGGAATTGCAGGCGATGGTAGGCTGTCGTCTCAAAAAATAACTTCTTTTTTTCGGTGTACAGGAGCAGAAGACAGGCGACACAATTGTATTGTATGAGTAGGATATCCCCCTTTTTTTTTTCTCCCGCGTTCCTTTTCATCAACAAATGTCCGTGTATAAAAATCCTAGGTGTATGGGGGTTTTCACCGTACTTAGAGCCGGGACCTAATTCATTCTAATAAGAACACATTAGAGGCTTAGTTCTGAGCAATGCTATTGTTGACTACTATGGAGATTTTGTACGCGAGCAAGTAACGTTTCAAGCCGCGCAACCCAGAGCGTCTATTCTTCCCCGTTGGTTACAGATGCGAGATCTCCCTGTTACATCACATGAAAGTACAAGACTAGATGGGAAGTTGAGTAACGGCTAAGCTTTTAGGAACAATTGTAGTCTAAACCTCGCTAACCTAGCGCTTTTCGTTTCCTTTCATCCATGTTTCCTGTAGTATGCTTAGAGTAGCCTCGGGATATCTCTCAGTGTATATTCCAGCCTAGATACAAAAGGCTCTAGTCGTCAACATCGTTTAAATTACGAGGCTTTATCAGCGGTGAGCCTGTAGGTGATAGTGTACATATAAGCACCAGTGCCGCAGAAGCAAGTGAGATATGAGGAGCGTCCGTATGTTACGCGTCACCTACTCTCGCATCTAGAGATCGGCTAGCGAAATGCATGATCCGAACCAGAAGATATCAAAAGTGCAATTTCAATCTCTTCATTCTGACCATTGAACTTTGAAACGGCAGATACATGAGCACATGTAAGCCACAACCAGACGTGCATCCATACATAGGTACATGGCTGGCTTAATGCAAGTATCAATGGGATGTACTTGCCGTCTACTGTACATACACTCACTACCTTAGAATAGCATTTCCAAGACGCCGCTGTCGATAGTAGCTAGCTTCCTTCCCATCCCAAGCCCGCTTACATATTAGATTAGGTAGCGTACCCCGCATAGAGAGGTACATAGAGGTAGCTTCGCATAACCAAATAAGGCAATCGACCCCTCCACAGAACGGCCGCTTATCCCTCAGACGCATTGAAGCTTGTACCTTGGAGTGCGTCATGCCTCGGGTCGTTCCACGATTGAGTTGGTGCTGCAGAAGCATATGATCGCTGCCAGCTATAGAAGTATGTACATACATAAGGTACATACATACATACCTACATACATATTAACCGATCGATCGACTTTGGGATTAATTTAACTAGTTAAGTCGTAGAACGTGAGCTATTTGTTTCTCCTTCTTTTTTTTTTCTTGTTCCTGGCTGTGATACCTTCGATCCGATTTTTGAACTTCGACGACGTCGTACAAGTTATACCGCTTAGCCTAGCCTAGCTAACTTTTATATACACAAGCTCATCTTGATTTTTTCTTAATTTATTCTTTACATAGTCCTAGACACAACTCCTGAGACATGGCGGCTCCGGCATCCAAGACAATTGGCGATCTGAACGGGAAGTGGGTTCTAGTAAGCAAGCCACCACCACCACCACCACCACCACCACCACAGCACCAGCATCACAACCGTCCCGAGCCCCTTCCCGTCTCCCATCCGGACCATCCTCCGTCCATCCATCCACTAACCCCCTCCACCTCCCCCTCCAGAACAAAACCCTCTCGGACCCCGTCGACCCAGCCCTCTCCCTGCAAGGCGTAAGCTGGCTCGTGCGCAAAGCCATCGGCGCCGCCACCGTCACCCTCGACACGAAGCAATACCAAGGCGCGGCCACGCCGCCCAACACCAGCACCGAGCTGGTAACCCGCATCGACATCCAGCAGATCGCGACCGCGGGCGTCAAGGGGACCGCCGAGAACCGGTGTCTGGACTACGAGTTCCGCGAGCACAGCGACTGGCTGTTCGGCCGCGTGCGCGGCCGCAGCCGCTGGATCGCCGCGCAGGAATTGGCTGCGCACGTGGGGCCCGACGGGGAGGCGCGCAGGACGCGCGTTGTGGAGGACGATTTCGTCGCTAGGGATTGGCTTGAGGGGGAGGGGGAGAAGGGCGGGCCGTTGGGCGAGACGCATATCTTGAATCATGTTGAGAGTCTGGATGGGGGGTGGACGGCGCTGCAGGTTTGGGGGTTTCAGAGTGTGGGTGGGGAGAGGAGGTATGTACGGAATGTGGTGGTGGCGAAGGACGGTACGTTTGTTAATTTTAAGATGGTGTATGACTGGGTCCCTGAGTAATGTGTTGCATCCGTGAGGGTTTCTCGGCTGTGAAGTACTCTCCATCTAGCCGTGAGCTGGGGCGAGCTACTCGGATGAGTGATATTTAAGGGGGTAGATATGAATGGTCTATATTACGGCATACTTCTTCATGTTGGTTCGCAATCTGAAGCAAAATTACGTAAAATCTGCGACCTCGTCTCTGCTCGAACGTGCCTCCATGTCTTGTTGAACGGATCCCCTATAGCATAACCAGCCCGAGGTGTTGAATCCCTCAATGGAAGGAATGCTCCGTAACAATCTCGAGCCCGGTGTGATAAAGCACCTTCTTCCTATAGCGCCTTTCCCTTAATTGCCTAATCTTAACCCATTGCTTGCTATACCCTTCTGATATCGAACCCCGTCTAGATCATGTCGATTAACTCCCAGGCGCTACATCCCCTCACCCATCCATCACGCCGGCCTTCTCTTAACGAACTCCTCTAAATCACTCCGCGTAGCGACACCCAAAACGAACCTCCTATCCTCATCAGTCACGACGGCAAATTCCTGCTTCTGACCGATGCCAGAAGCGCCGCCCTCGAAGAACTCCTCGAGCTCTTCTAGCGGTGTGGCCATCGTGATGACCTTGTACTTCTTGCCCTTGCGCTCGAAGTGCGCCATGGCTTTGGAGATGGGGTCCTCGGGTTTTACTTTGCCCGTGTCGAGCTGTGCCTGCAACACCGGTATGGCGACGTAGCCTAGCAGCGCGCGGGTCTCCGAGTCTACGATCGTCAGGTGCGTGTAGTCGCGCTCGAAGGATGAGATTAGGGCGAGCGAGACGGGGTCTGAGGGGTTGAGCGAGAGAGCTGCGGGAGGCTCGAGGTCTTGCACTGTGGCCTAATGTAATATGTTAATATTCAGGAGTACATCTGGTATTGAATAAGATATGTATGGGTATTGATATGGTGTTCGTGTTGTACAGGTAGTAGTAGACTCGATTTCTTAGGGGCAATGTGACATACACCTCGATATCGGGAAGACCATTTCGACACGAACGGCGTGCCTCCTAGAGGCGACGGTCCGACGTGCGCAGAACTATTGATGGTTTGCGCCATGTCTGTATATCGTGTATCGAAATGATGCTGCAGGGGCTAGATTAGAGAAACCTGTCCTTGGCAAAGAGCTTATTAAGGCGGTCAATCCTTTTTGAATGAAAGATTTGCCTATCTTCAGTAACAGCCTCTGCGCCTAAAGGTAGCCTTGTAAATTTAAGGTCCGTCTGACAAATATCAGAAAGGTTAGGTAGTTCAACGTATGAGTAAGAATTTTGGATTTGCTCGAGTCTTTGTGGAGTCTGAGATGACGGAAGATATCACGAGCTAGCCTTCCTGACAATTTCGAGGTGGGGGCTTTTGATGCCCCACGGTAACACAGCTCTAATGTAAACCACACTTAGAAGCTGCTATACATTAGGTACCGAGGTACACATGTACCTTGAATCTTGAACTTGCCCGTTGAATTAGAATTGACTTTAAAGATGCATTGTACACAGGTATGTATTTTATGATTTGATAACAATATGCGTCGACATTACCCCGCGGAAGCATACTAGAGAATGGTCGTCTTTTAAGTGCTCGAGAAACATATTAACACTTCTAATTACATCCTTACGTCGTATACTACTAGATATCTCGCGCAAGAAGTCAAAGCTAAAGCAGATAACTCTATAAATCTCAATTGCTCCGGTGAGGTAAAAAAAGGAAAAAGACTATCTGCCTCTGTAAATGTAAATTCAATGCTCGACCCCACTAAATCGGAAAGTCTGATCAATCATTGGGTTCAGCAAGCTGAGAATATGTTCTGTAACAGGGTAAGCTCCTGCCCTGCCGACCCCTCCGACGTCACTAACAGGAGATGCTTCGACAAGGGAAGGAATGGTATTGGTCGTTTAGACTACCTTGGTAGTAACCATACCTTATCTCCGGAACATCCTTCCCTCATTCCTTTTTCCTTATGAAATCTTTGAGCCTCCAGAAACGTTCTCCCGAACAACATTTCCTTCTGTGCAGCGGCAACTAGATTTGCGATCCCCAACTTGTCAACTCGTCTCATTGTAGTAGCGTGTTTGACCTCGGGATACTGAGGTTTGCGACCGGCCTCGAATTGATTGGATTAGAAAAACATACCCAAGTGAAACGGTACGTTGCCCGTAAAACCCGCTAATGTATTGCGATATCTTATTCCATTGAGTTATTATCCAATTATGGAGATATTGCGCCGTGGATCAATGGGCTTCGAGGCAACGGTTGATATTGTTGATAATGAAATGTCTCATACTAACTGAGCGATAGTAGATCGAATCGGATCTAGTCACGATGTCATACTTATTTCCTAACCAATATGTCCTCCACCAGTCCTTCGGCCCGCCGTTGAACACTAAGGCACGGACTACTCCGGCTACTAAGGCTACTCCGTACCAGGCCCGCCCGGAGCTCTACGCAGCGTACTCCGTCGTTGACGACGCGAAGAATAAGACGAAGCAGCTCAGCGCCGAGGCTCAAAAGGAGCTTGACAAAGCCAGCAATGCTGTCAAGGGCGACAGCAAAAAGCTAGAGCTCTACAGCCCTACTTTCTACGCTGCAGCCACATTTGGTGGTCTTCTCGCCTGTGTAAGTGAACAGACTCACCATATAATCGCTTTCGAGAACTATGTCTCATTGGAATTATAGGGCCTCACTCATACCGCCGTCACTCCCCTAGATCTCGTCAAGTGCCGTCGGCAAGTCGATGCAAAGCTGTACAAGGGAAACTTCCAAGCATGGGGCATAATTCTGCGACAAGAGGGTATTCCAGGTATCTTCACTGGTTGGAGCCCGACGCTATTCGGATACTCGGCGCAGGGAGCGTTCAAGTACGGCTGGTACGAGTACTTCAAAAAGACGTACTCTGATCTCGCGGGCCCCGAGAATGCATACAAATACAAGACGCTACTATACCTATCTGCTTCTGCCTCCGCCGAGTTCCTTGCTGATCTCGCCCTATGTCCATTCGAAGCCGTCAAAGTCCGTATGCAGACGACAATACCGCCACCGTACAAGGGTACGTTTGACGGCATCAGCAAGATCACAGCGGCTGAGGGTGTTGGTGGACTGTACAAAGGTCTATACCCGCTCTGGGGTCGTCAAATCCCCTACACCATGATGAAGTTCGCTTCTTTCGAGACCATTGTCGAGAAGATCTACGAACGCCTCCCTGGTAAGAAGAGCGATTACGGCACGGGTGCTCAGACGGCAGTCTCCTTCACTGGTGGATACTTGGCTGGTATCCTCTGCGCCATCGTATCCCACCCTGCCGATGTGCTGGTCAGCAAGCTCAATGCGAACCGTAAAGCCGGCGAGGCTTTCGGTGCCGCCGTGGCCCGAAATTACAAGGACACAGGCTTTATGGGACTGTGGAACGGTCTGCCGGTCCGTATTGTCATGATCGGTACTCTCACTGGTCTCCAGTGGATGATTTATGTAAGTGTCAAATATTCCCTTTTCCCACGGGAACAAAATCCGTATTAGTTATCTGGGCGATGTGCTAACGATGCAATAGGACTACTTCAAGATGTTCATGGGTTTCCCGACAACGGGTGGTGCCGCGCCGCCAGAGGAGAAGTAAGGTAGAAGAAGTGTAGGAAGCGAGGCGGTATGAGAATTATCTAGGCAGATGCGTTGGTAGCATGCCTTGCTGCGATATTTGCTGATCCGACTCGACCGGTCGGCCCGCTTTCTTCATCGCGTAAATCTTAGCAGTCGAGTTTGCCTAGGTTCTAGTCAGGGGTCTAGGCGTTTGCGTTGACCGTTACCCTCCCTTACGTATATAGTTATTTTGTGTCCTAGCAAAGTTTCCTGTTACTGCTGAATATCCACATGTCGTAATATTGCCTTGGACTTTTAGATAGTGCAAACTAGTTACCTCTCTACTCTTAACGAAACGTTATTTCTAAGTCTTGTACGCCTATTGAGTTGCGATGAATACCTATCCATGAGTAAAAGTACTTGTATGGTTTATATAAGTGACATAACAAATGGTATGTCTTCGTATGATCTCTTAGGAAGACCTGTGATAAATCATCCCTTGCAGGACTACACATTCCAGTGAGTGGGCGCTAAGTGTAATGAAAACTAATAGTAAGTAAGAACGTCAAAGGCCCGTTCTAGACCTCTGCAATTATGAACTTGACCGCCTAGTGAGTCTTTTTATATGTACAGTGAAGGTAAGGTAATTTGTTAAGTCACGACTCATACCTACAGTATGCATAAATCATAATATATTCATATAAGATTCGTGCCTTAGGGATCGGGTTAATAGCACCGAGTGGCCAACTGCAATATATATATATCAGTATATAGATAGGCGAATGCCTGATAATATATATGAAATGCAACGCTGATAGATAATGGTGACAATAATCATATCATGGTGGAGCGGGGTATTCAGCTGCCATGATTTGGGTTGTCTGTATTTCCTGGAAAAGGCCTCAAGCGGCACATCAGCTCAAGGTCGCACGGGAACGCACGCGGGTATGTAGCCCGGGCTTCTGTATCGGTGCCTTCTAGAAGGCGCCCTACGAAGGGGACAGCAGCCAGATATTTCGCAGCTTGGCTGGTCAGCCCTTGCAGGCTTGCCACATGGGCTTTTGAGGGGAGGGGAGGGGGGGAATTCAGACCGAGCGGAGCGGGATTGGGCTATGGACGCCCGCGCCGCTGCATTCCGTCATCGCGCGTTTACCACACCTTATGTACGGGCTGCAGCTCGCTCGTGACAGGTTTGCTCGTTGGCTCGCTGCCGATGCAAGGCGGCGCTTTCTCGGTTCTGTCCTGCGTGCTGATCGTCCTGGGATCGCGCGAGTGACACAAAAAGCCAAGTGGTCATTAGTGAGAACGACTGCGAGAGCTTAAGCAAGCTGCGGCGTCTCACTTTTTTTTTCTTTTTTCTTTTCACGTCAGTTGCCTTATAGGCTGACGCTCGTATTAGTGGATTAGCTAACATCACTTGACAAGAACTACGGGAGGATAGGCAGGTAAGCACACGGAGGAATGTTATGATGTTGTTGTAAGTGTAGTGTAGTCTGCTTGCTTGTAGTCTTTGCTTTCCTACGATCGAGATGGGATATTCGGCCGAATGCATTCGTCAGCCTTGGGGGCTGATTTGCTATTCGTGGGCACTTGCAGGACCGTATTCAGGGTCATGGAGCGATTGTCGCTAGCAGGCAAGTTTGGCAAGTTTGGCAAGTTTGGGCCAGGTTTAGGTTTAGCATGGCGAACTATCTCCGTTCTTGTCTAGGAGTTTGCCCGCTTGCATACCGTATGTCCGTCACGACCGTTGTTGGCGGCTAATAACCCCACAAAAGGTCGATATTCAGACAGACCAGAGATAGTGTGCATAGTCCTAAGCTAGGTAATTGGTATCACGCTAAGTGAACAGGGAACCGATGCCTGCGGAGAAGAAGCCTGATACGATTTGCGGTAGCAAAGATGCAAGTTACCGTCTTACATACTGCTGATAAGTGATGATGGGAGTCCACCGCATTGCTGTAACAGTTATAGTAGTAGTCGTTACACTTCTGCACCGAGGGTAGTGAGATCGATGTACTTCCTCCTTCCTCTCCCCGTCTTAATGTTGCCGCCCCTGAGTTAGGAAGAAGGCTGGAAGCACAATGGAAGTTATCTGTATGTATCCAAAGCATTGGGACCAGTCGTCCCTAGTAGCGTCATGTTGATCACCTGCCCCTTCAAGTCTAGAACTTTTAGAACGGTCGAACCACAAACGACGAAGATGCCTTGGCTTTGCTTAGAAGCGTGGTAAGTGGAGCTTGTTGAGACATAAATTGCAAAAAAGGTTCCCAAGAAACTCCTGTTCATGGATGTATGTACATACGTAGTGTAGTGTACTGGATTCCCCGGTCCCCCCACTTTGTTGAAGTCGCCGCTTGCTAATTGTGGTAACGTGGGCTTGATAGGTCTTGATTTTCAAGGTCGTAGTACCATGTTGAAAGCTCCGACTACGACGCGGCAGAGAGCGTCGTTAAAGGGGGAATTCCCGAGTCGAAGATGAGTAAGTAAATTAGAAATAGTAAACAGGCGCGGCATGTAATAGACGACCTCGCGTAATGAGCATGTAGCCAACTCGAGCGTGCTATGATTTTCTCGAAATCCTCGATGCAAGGTGAGTCCCGTTATGGGAAAACTGCCGTTTTTGGAACCAGATCGAAAGCCCGACTGGCTGTCACATCAAAACTAGGTAGAGCACCAACCTTAGGGTTGAGATTGCATACCTATACCCAGGGGTTACTACACTAGGTCTTGTTACCCATATCAGCCAGAGAAGCCGGGAAATGTAGGAATATGTGTATGCAGAGGCTATCTTTGTTGGGTTGTTTAGGTTCAGATAGGTAATCTTTGTACCGAGAGACTATTCTCATCCCACGTAGTTTGACTACCTAATATAGTAATAATAAGAAATGCACCTTGTGCTTCATAACGACTGACGACGCACTAAGTACGACCTGTACATATCTGGGCTTGTATTTGGAGTTACGACAAAAGTTACGACAGCAGTTACACGACGCGCTTAATACAAAAAATGTTCATACAGAAAGAAATACAGAAATACAGAAATACCGTACAGAAAACTTGAATACATTAGGTACGCTAAAGGAAACCACGGTCTACAGTGGAGAAAATGGCTGGGTATTAGCCCGAAAAGCGCTAGTTTCTGGGGGTTACCCCTAGGTACATGTAAGTGTCTTGTTAAGTCAAGGTATTACCCCATCTTTTTAGAATCTCCAGGCTTTTTTCCCAATGCTCTAGTGCTCCAATGCTAAAGTTGTGGCGTTGGTTCAGGGTGCTTCAGTTGTACCGTCAGCGGCACAACAACCCGGTCATACTTCCGGCTCCTTCCAATCTATCCCCCGATCGAATCCTCTTCCCATCGAACCAGCAATAGTCACTCGCTTTCTCTTTCGATTCTTAGCTGGCAACTCCTTTTAACAACTTTGACCTCGTATTTCCTCTCACTCGACAAATTACAGTTTTTCATCTTATAAGTTTTGCTCGCGCAATTCGTTTATTAGCCGCACAAATTACAAAGAAAGTTGTCGGCTCGTCTACTCGTCTAAGACGTTCAAACACCTACGTTACTTACTTATTACAGACGCTCTCCTTAGTTGGCGACCTCGAATAATATAGACTCTGGAACGACGAACAATTCCAACCTCCTTTCTTTACGGGGACCTACGGCTTAAGAAGCGCGAACTTATATCGTTTAGTGTATTATTTGATATCCGAGAATTCCCACTGTTTACTGCCGAGGCAGAGTCCTTCGGATGACTATCTCCATCGACTTCGTCCGTCCTCGCTAACCCCCTGCCGCGCTTAGACGCTGGCTTGTCTCGATCGAACTCGCGCAATACCGCAATCCGGTCGTCTCTACGCTCGCAATGGCGAGTTTTCTGAATAAATGGAAGACCAGCGGTGCTGTATGTTACCGAACTTAAGCTTAACGCCGAGTTGGATGTGTCCACTTGACAAAGTGCACCTCTAGAGTCTCGAGCTATGCACAAGGCGATTGTTAAACATGCTGATGTGTTTCTAGGCGGCCTCGAGTTCGGCAGGCAAAGACGGACCAAAGAAGAAAGAGGAGACTCCGCTAGAGATCACCCCGTTGGAACGGATGCTTCAGAATGCTGGCGCACCCAGACAAGATGGAAGCGACAAGTTCTTCGGTATGGAAAATGTAAGTTTACCTACCATATGCATGTATATACCATAATTTTTTGGAGCAACACTAATTTCAATCGCATAGTTCGGAAATACTTGGTAAAGACGATACGTTTATTTTGTGTATTGAAGGCCATGATCTGACCGAGACATAGCTATTGCAACTCGATCGTCCAGGCCCTCTACTATACCGTACCATTTCGAGAGCAGGTGCTTAAGTTCCCGCCATTATCACCCTCAGATACCCCTAACGGAAGCCGACCTAGGGTTAACGTCCAAATCCGAGCCCCAGCTACGAACGGAAGCGCACACGGAGGCGCAAACGCGAAGAAAAGTTCCGTAGCTGATGCGATGGAGAAGAGGAAACAGATTAATTCGGGCCAAATCCAACCAGTTCGGCCAGAGGATAAACCCGACACCCCCGAATATAAAAAGAAGCAAGCGATGCTGAAGGGTCCTATATTAGAGTTGGCACAAGAAAGTCACGAAACCTATGGGATGGATGAGTGCACGTTCACGGGCCTACGAGATATTTTTATGACACTCGTAGATAGTACTGTTCGTACTGGAGTTCTTAGTCCGCAGCGGTTCCTTGAGATTTTCAAGCGCGATAACGAAATGTTTCGCAATTCGATGCACCAGGATGCGCACGAATTCTACGGGCTCGTTTTAAACGATATAATATCGAACGTCGAGAGCACAGCTAAGCGGTTACTTAACCAGCAGGTCTCTTACAGTAACGGTAGCGTTGAAGAATCGCTCAAAGCAGCCTTGGGAGCAATTGCTAAGACCAAATCGAACGGTATAAATTCTCCAGGAACAGGCTGGGTGCATGATATATTCGAAGGCGTATTAACATCAGAGACGAAATGCCTCACTTGCGAGACTGCTTCTCAGCGAGATGAGACGTTCCTGGACTTATCGATTGACTTAGAAGAGCACACCTCAGTAACTGCATGCTTACAGAAATTTTCGGCCGAGGAGATGCTCTGCGAGAGAAACAAATTTCATTGCGATCATTGCGGAGGCTTACAAGAAGCCGAGAAGCGAATGAAGATCAAACGACTGCCTAAAGTGCTTGCATTGCACTTGAAGAGGTTCAAGTATACGGAAGACTATAGTCGGTTGCAGAAGCTGTTCCATCGTGTAGTATACCCGTATCATCTGAGGATGTTTAATACGACGGAGGATGCTGAAGATCCAGATCGGCTATACGAACTGTACGCTGTTGTTATCCACATCGGAGGCAACGCATACCATGGACATTATGTCTCAGTCATCAAAACGGAAGATCGAGGTTGGCTGTTATTCGACGATGAGATGGTCGAACCCGTTGATAAACACTACGTCCGAAACTTTTTTGGGGACAAACCGGGTATGGCTTGTGCATACGTATTGTTTTATCAAGAAACGACGTACGAGAAGATGCGGGCTGAGCAGGAGGCGGAGGGCCTTGAGGAAGTCAGGATCGCCAGTGAAAAGGCTGGTGTCGCTCAAGAAGATGGTCAGCCGAACGGTTCAGTTTCCGGGTTATCAAGGCAGCTAACACAGCCGATTCGGCCACCCGAAGATCGCGAAGGGTTGACCACTCTAGATCATGCTGCTACGGCACCCGATATGTTCATCGATCCAGCTGCTCCTTCCCCGGCGCTATTACCTCAGCTGGACGGCCCGGTACCGCCCAGCCCCTTGATTTCAGAAAGAACGGATACGACGAAGGGCGAAGCAAAGTCAAAAGAAGAAAGGAACCGAGAAAAGAAAGAAGCCAAAGCTCAAGAAAAGGCACGGAAAGTGGCAGAAAAGGAAGAGCTCAAAGCTAAGGAGAAGCAACGCAAAGAGGCCGACGCGCGGCTGCGCGAAGCTCGCAAAGCCGAACAGGAGGAGTTGAAAAAAGCCATCGAGGCAAGTAAAAAGATGGATGAAGAAGAAGACGAAGCCAGTCGCAAAGAACAGGATGACAGCGTGCCATCGCTGCAGAAGCCGGATAGGGGTAGCAGATCCATGTCAAGAAAGAGCTTCGGGTTTTAAATAGAGACAAAGCAAAACGGGATAGCCTGGAGGTTTTACCCGAAAACAAACAGAATGGCGAGAGCGCGGCGCCCAGCCACGACAAGCCAGAGCAACAGTTCAAGCTTAAGAAGAGCTTCAGCTTTAGTCTTGGGCGAAGAAAAAGCCATAGTACCCTCTCGTAACAATGCATAGGAGTTAAGGGATTATCTTTGACGGTATCGTTACTCTTCATACCCTAGCTAATTAGCACAAGGGATGGGACATATACGGAGTTCTGGGGGTATCAAAAGAAATGCAAAGGTTCTTGAGCATTTACGGAGGACGCGCGCCAAAGCTGAATTTCGTTTTGGATACTCTGTAGAACGAGGTTGCTTCTGTTTCTCAGTAGCACTATGGGCGTGAGATTTGCTCACGTTGTGATGGATATTCTGTATAATAAAACCAAACCCCGGAGCTCATACATACCCCGTATAGTAGCAGAGGTACGAAATAAAAAAAGATAAAGCTTCATCGCCATCATCTTGGACCGAATCTTGGTTGTATAGTGTTGACTTGACGTGTCGCTGTCACTCGAAACCTCCCTTCGCACGACCGCGCGTCTCACATTGCCGATCTCATTTTGGCCATATTACACCAAACCAAAGTGTATGTACACCCGAACGCCTGGTTGAAACCGAATGCAAGCCCCTATACGTCCGCCATCGTTCGTAATACCTGCATATCCTCTCTAACCCAAGACCAGCTCGTAGAGTATTATTAAAGTGTTGATCGCTATTAAAGGAACTGCTCTGCTGGTTAGCCTAGTGTTGTTCCCCCATAAAACGACTTCTCTCTCTCTCTCTCGCGCGCAAATAGGCCAAGCACGTACTTCTCATAACCATCCGGACGCTAGCAATTAGGTTGACGACTTTTGCCTTTACGCTTTGGGAGTCGGGGCCGGCACCGAATGCTGGGTCGAAGGAGGTGGATGAGAGGTTTACTGGTTACGGAGAAGGCATTAATATAGAGCGATGGGTCTTGTATGGTAGGAATGCATACTGCGTGCTAGGAAACGGTCTTCGGACAGGATGGCGATTGCGTTTATAAGGAGGATAGAGACTATAGTCGCATTAGCTGCTGCTTTCCGGTAGGGCGTCTAAGAGGTGCTATATATACCATAGAGTAGGTTCCCGAGGAGAATCATTTTGACGGGCTGGAGTCTTGGGCGACGTGTTAGAAGTTTGGGGAAGCGTGAGACTGACTGCCTTTGTCAAAGGACGATAAATCAGATGTTGTATATCTGCATGTGCTTAAGTGCCTACTTACAAGACAGGTGTCGACGGTGCGGCGCCAAGTTACGGAAACTGTAGGTC
The DNA here is from genome assembly GCA_902805455.1 of Daldinia concentrica. NCBI lineage: Eukaryota > Fungi > Ascomycota > Sordariomycetes > Xylariales > Hypoxylaceae > Daldinia > Daldinia concentrica. The sequence continues at coordinate 1,289,843 of CADCSW010000006.1, forward strand.
TTAGGTACCTAAGGTAAGTATTTGCCAAGGTTATGTAAACATGATTGAAATATTGTGGCGGTGCTTTACCGCATCAGCCACGTGTAACTCGGTTCGAACAGATACCTCTTCTTACTTACACAGACTTCTCGAAATGAGATGAATTGAAGTAGTACAACAGCAGGTCTGTCAACAAAATGGGGGTTTGAAATTATACTCTATACTCTAAACCCATGTGCTCATTACAAATTGATATCAATTGAGTTTCACACCGGGTGCATCTCTTATGAAAACATACCCTCGCGTTCTCCAGATAAGCTACCAATGGCAGCTCTTGGTATGTTACCTATTGGTATCACGGTATTTACTAGCGAAATAGTCACTTACAATGGCAATAGACCTACTTCTTTCGCTGGCTATACCAGCCTTAATAATCATACACCTCTTGGTAGCTCCGTATACCAAAGTCGAAGAGTCTTTCAACATCCAGGCAACTCACGACATTTTGGTGTACGGGACGCCTACTAAAGACGTCTATCAACGGCTCTCATCTCAGTATGACCACTTTGACTTCTCTGGTGCTGTCCCTCGAACCTTTATTGGTCCAGTTCTACTAGCAGGGATCAGCCAGTCTATCATCGCGCTGGTAGGCTTCCAGTATGCACAACTTATCGTGAGAGGTGTTCTGGGGCTCGTCAATGCTGGAGCGCTGTTGGTGTTTAAGTCGAAGGTGGAAAAGGCGTATGGGAGGTCGACTGCGAGGTGGTACGCGTTATTACAACTTAGCCAGTTTCATATCTTGTTCTACGCTTCTAGGACACTGCCTAATATGTTCGCTTTCGGCTTGAGTAAGTGGTCACTAAGTTTTAAGAGGGTCTTTCATATTGACAATTTATAGCAACCTTGGCCTTTTCTCAACTAATAGGAGACCCATCTCAAAACGTACAGGCTTGGAGATATAAATTAGCTATTGCGTATCTCACTATAGCTACCACCGTATTCAGGTCTGAGTTGGCAATTTTCATGGTGACCGTCACCCTCTATGGTCTAGCTCTCTCGCATATCTCCCTAGTAAAAATCATTCCTGCCTTCATCGCCTTCTTTGCCATGTCGTTGTTACTCACGATACCAATCGACTCTTACTTCTGGCAGAAGCCGTTGTGGCCGGAACTATGGGGATTTTATTATAACGCCGTTCTTGGTTCTTCCTCCGAATGGGGTGTTTCCCCTTGGCACTACTATTTCACGTCCGCCTTACCTAAGATCCTCACAAACCCATTAAGCTCAACTGTCCTCATTCCCTATGCACTTTGGAACGCTGGGACGAGAAAACAGGCTCAATTACTAGTGATCCCTAGCCTTCTGTTTGTGGCGATATACTCTCTTCAGCCGCACAAGGAAGCCCGTTTCATATTCTATGTTGCACCACCGTTGACAGCAGCAGCGGCTTTGGGGGCAAATTACGTCTTCGTAAGACGTAATAAGTCTATCGTCTTCTTACTTACTTCCATTGCAATAGTTGGCTCGGTACTTGTTTCGTTCGGCCTTAGTACCGCTATGCTTATTATATCTTCTCTCAATTATCCCGGTGGCGAAGCGCTCTCGGAGCTTCGTGGTCTCGTTACTTCGTCTTCCTCGTCTGATCTTCAGACTATCATGGTTCATACGGACGTACTGTCATGTATGACAGGAGTAACACTCTTCGGGCAACATCCTTATCCCCCTAATGATCGGCATCCGGCAAATGGGTTGACGTTTAATTACGATAAGACAGAAGATGAAAACACTTTACGGAGCCCGTCATTCTGGGAGAAGTTCGACTACGTGCTCGCCGAAGATCCGGCTTCAGCTACCGGCCCTTGGGAGACAGTTGGTGTGGTGGAAGGTTTTACCGGAGTTGAACTAATCAAACCGAGTGCACCCACCGGTGACGACATCGAAAATGGCCAAGACAGAGTATTCGGCAGAGGGGCTCTCGTGAGAAGAGTGAAGAATTCCGTTAGAGCGCTAACTGGTGGTTGGTGGATTGGTCCGAGGATGGAGCCGAAAATACACATACTCAGAAAAATGCGCGAGGGTGAGGCTAGACGAGCTGTAACAGAATAGAGATTTCTGGTAGATAGGCTGAAAGTCGAAATCGATTGCCGAGCTCGGCATTCTATCCCCGATATGGCTTTACGGCCCGCGGACCACACCGGATGCGAGAAGAAGTGGGAATGCCCGGTGACACCGAACACCGCCCCGCTGGTGTGCGTTTAGAAAGGGGCTGACGGGACGTTACGATGATATGTAGCACATCGCGGCAGACCTATCTAGATTTACAATAACATTTATAGGTCCGCCTCGTAACCAATCTGACGAGTCGGCCCAACGCCATCAGATCGGCCGTCTCACAGCCCTCAATTTAGAATGTAACCCAACGTAGCCTTACGCGCATCTAATTTTGAAGCGCCCAACTAGCCTTACTATATACCGGCATCTAGACATTTGAATACCAATGCTGTTATGGATTCCGACATGACTAAGCGTACATAATCTTTTTATATCAATATACAGGCAATGATGGTCGAGAACTTAGATCCACATGCTATCCGTGTTTTAGTAAATTATACAAAGCACACTGATATTTCATGATGTTCACTTCCGAGCGAACTAATATAGCTTAATAATATGAGCAAAATATGTTAATGGGGAGATATTAGTAAAAAGGGACAAGCATATGGTAAAAATCAGGGGTCTTGATTTTAAAAGAATAGGCTATTGCTAGATATTAGGGACCTCCTAGGATACCTCAGCATCCACAATATAAAAGTTAGTGGGAGCCGAGGAAGCAGAGCAATCCAGACCGGCGGCTATGCGCGTCTGTATGTAAAGCGTTTGTCTACTGGTAACGAGTTCTAAGGCTGAGGTGCGCTTAAGGCATATATTATTTGCAAAGAGATTCGTATCGTATAATATACCAATTTTAGAAAGAGGAGAATATCGTGATGAGCCTCACGGGCTAAAGGGTTGTGTACGAGCACATGAAGGTGCGGAAGATGTGTATGATACATACGTATTATACCTAGCATCTCCTTTTAGCTGCCTCGTAACGGCGACGCCAAGAATGGCCCAAGAGGGTGGTCCCCTGAATTGAGGATATGTAACTATGGTATGCACGTAGGCGGGCGCCACACTAGCTTAGAGTCTGAGGGTCCACCCGAATGTCAGGGTCTTGTTCAATTCGTCCTAATATGTCCTAATTCGAGTTGCTTCGCCAGGTGCAACCAAGATGCATACGACCTAATCCATACATTTAGGTACTTACATAGGTAGGTATACATGTATGTACAAATCTTACTGTGCAGCTGCGATAAACTTTAAGTGCTACGGTAGAAAGGCTTTAATCTATTCTGTACGTACATGTACCTACATATAGATAGGTAACGTAGTGGTAGGAGGTACACTAGGTATCATTGATAAAGCAAGGAACATTTGTGAGTTACTATTGGATTAAAGTACGGCTATAGCATTCTTATTACCACAATCTCATTTTAGATAATCGACAACAAGCTCTAATCCCTTTTAGAACTGGATTTTCAAAAAAGAGTCCCAACTTTTTAAGATATATGCACGTGTCGAGGACTGGGACGTCGGACCTTTGAAAGATGCGGGTTTCGCCTTAGTCCCGGACCCAGTGAGTTGTATGTGTACCTGAAACTTGGCCGATCTGCACGACCAATTCAGCACATGCGCACATATACATGTACATGTAGTATAGTAGTGTAGTGTACGATACAAGTAGCGGCAGTAGCACTGTAGGCAATTACCTGGTAAGGTAATTCGGTACCAACCAACTACAAGCCAGCTTCCATGGAAGTCCCATACCAGCATACGTACATGTACCTTATTACTTGTATGTTACATTATGTACTCGAACATGCACCCCCCTCCCCCCTCCCCCCAAACCTCAAAGCACCCCAAATCAGAAATAAAACGAGAGGGTAAAGAACAACGGGTGACACACGACACACGACACATTATTCATACAATCCCGTTCAACAAAGTAGATTGAATCCAACTTCCTTTTCTTCCCTTACTTTCTTATCTATTGTCCAATTCACCTCGGCATCACTTTGACAGTCTTGTCGCATTCCACCGCCACCTTCTTTGGCTTCTTTGGTAGATTTATAGTGGGTAACAAGGACGAACTAACCGTCTGGCTGGCTGGCCGTCTGCTTGTGCGCGCTTCTGTACTATTGTACTACTGTACTACTACGCTGTATCATTATTCACCCCCTTGGTCCTTGGTGGACGACGATCACAGCCAAACTAAATAACATCACAATCTCGCTTTCGAGAGCCCGTCGGGTGGAAACTGGGCACACAAGTAAACAAACACAACCCTCCACGACAAACTCCTGCCGAAACTTCATATTAGTCCAGCTCATTTACAGCAATTACCTATTATATTCGATACATTCGACGAACACGCGACACCACCAAGCCAATTCGTCTTATCAATTAACTTATTTTTACACTTCCTAGTAAATATTACTTCGCTTCACGATATTCTCGACGATTACTTAGCAACTACACGCCAGAACCACGGCAGATTGATGGTTTATCTAGGCATATGTTGGTATACCCCGCGAAATCACGGCCGACGATGGAGAACGATGCACATAATGAAGGCTCCCGACGACGGGATCGTATAATGGGGAAGCTGTTTGGCGGTAGCAGTACGGGTAAAGACAAAAAATTGTCCAACGAAGAGAGTGCAAACGAAATATCCGACTTTCTTGGTCACTCAGACCGATTGACCGTTTCTCACCCCGTTCCTCACCCTTCAACTGTTCCTAGGGGCCCACCATCTCTGGCTCTTGATACGTCCAAAGTTAGCCGCTTCCAACAAACCCTTGGGGTTGAGAACGAATCTCAACAGAGGGCACGATCACGCAGTCCTTCCCGACCGAAGAAAAACAAAGGTCTCGTTGTTCGGTTTTCTGATACTTATCCCGAAATTATTGGCGAAGGTGGTGACGAATGCGAGACTGTCGTTGCCGAAATCGGTAGGAGGAAGAGATCTAAATCTACACCACTCTCGGCTCCGATACCGCCTACGAAAGAAGGCCATGAATATGCTAGGCAAGTTGGGGCATTTCAAGAAGTACAGAAGAAGGAAGATGAATTTATACCTGGTCCCATACGTCGGACCCAGACGGGTTTCTCCACGATCTCAGATTTCCGGTTGGAGGAGCCGGGGCCTGCTCCTATTCCTAATCCGCCGCCGCCTAAGCCTCGTGCCGTCCCGGCAGGCGAAGCCCAGCCCCGTTTCTTAGGTACTAGCAGTCAGAAGGATGAAAACCGCCGCTCGTTTATCGAGATCCACCAGCAGGAGCAACGGCAGGCTGAAGGAATGGCGTTTGCAGAAGCAATGCGATCTGCTAGCGCCAACTCTCACCACCAATGGGACGATCAAACTTCTTCCCCTGAGCCAGTCCGGGATACGCCGCCGCGCCTCAAGGAAATTCGGGTACCGACCATGCAGGAGCCGACGCCACCTCCGGAAAGATCCATGTCTCACCGGGACCAGTCTTCGGTATCACCTTCGCTACAAGATTCCATCTCTTCGGTGTTAAGAACTCAATCTACGAGATCTCCCTTACGACCTTCACCCATACCGCAAGCAGCGGCGAAAAGTCCATCTACCGTATCACCAGCATCCCCTTACCACGACATGCCTCTACCACAAATCCCATCTTCCTCTAATAGATCGCCTTTACCCCCTTTGCCTACTCATGATGCACTGCCAGACTTCGATATGGTACCCACTATGTCACAACGACCAGTGTCACCCGACGAAGTACGCGTCAAAGCAGTCCACACTGCTGACAGTCCTACGTCTCTGTATTCAAACTCTGTTAATTCAACTCCCGACGTTTCTCACAAAGCAACACCGGTTACGCGGAATCCCTCACGTGGATTCCCACCTTCTCCAGAAAAAACTACCCGCAGGCTTCAAGAGGCGGTAGTTGCGCCTGACGTCGATGCACTAGAACTATTTATCGTTCGTACGAAGCACTTGTACGAGTTGTTCCGTCTGCACGCGGAGCAATATAGACCCTTAGGTACCTCTCGACCTGATGATATGTGCCGAGCGGCTCTGTGGTGGTTCTTGAAGGGAAGAACAGCTCTGGAGACGATTATTAGAAGTCGTCCAGCAGATCCCGACGAGCCTCGTCTTCTCATGGCCAGGTACCAGGCCTATACCGACTTGGCAAAGGGGTACTGGCTATTAGAGCAAGCCCTTCCCGAGATTGCAGAAGGCAAGTACAGCCCTGTAGATGGCGAATTGGGCGAAGTTAGGCAAGTTTTGATATCTAACTTGAGGAAACTATCTGGGTCTATGAAGCGAAATGGTTTCCTCCCGCCCGAGGAGCCTTTCCTCCCGCAAACAATGGACAAATCCATATGGGTAGAGTACCCGGCTGTGAGCCAAGATATAGTTGCCCTTCTCAATGGAATCTGGGGCTCGGCCGTTGCCGCCGTAAATCAGTCAACTCGTTCTATGGAGGCGCTGGAAGCCCTCCCGATTGGCGATACTACTAAATACTTTAATTTTGGTCGCGTGATGACCAACGTATACTTCATGGAACAGGGTATGGACTCGAGACAGGCTTGTTTCCCCTGCATGTTGTCAGTTGTTCGATCGCAGAATGATCCAAACCTCAACTTCGTTATTGCTAGTCAAAACGGTTCCGTTTCATTGCGCATACAGACAGATAAGAATGCAGGCCTAACGTGGCAAGATGTTAAATGGAGACCAGACTCTCACCAGTTAGATGTCAAGTTGCCCCGAGGCTTTATGCTTGCCATTGAATGCTCGCAGCAAGACTACCGGATGCTATGGAGCATGTACGACTTCAGCTCTAAAGTCCAATCTTACTTATACCAGCGAAAGGATGAAGTCATGAAGCATACTACCGTCCTTCGCGGCTTTCACTATTTTGATGCTAACCCTCAAGGAAGGACATTCCCTAAGGAGCCTATAGGACAATGCTCTATAGGTTTGTTTGAAAAACTCCTCAAGGAGAATAGTCCGACTGGACCCAGAACCTTCCACCGGGGTTTCCGACTCGCCGTGGTCACCGGGCCGAGAATAAGGACGCTGAGCGGAGTAACTCATTTGTTCCCGCCACAACTTCCTGTCAAATTCGCCCTGTTACGGGGCGAGCAACGTGCTCCGGTTCTCCAACTGGATTTTAACGACGGGAAGGACAAAGGGCGTATGGTCTTGACGTTCGAGGATGATCGAGAGCGCGAGATGGTATTGAAAATGATTACAGGGACGTATGTCAACCAGGACGAGGACATTATTACAGAAGTCCCGTTAGAGGGCATGAACATATCAGACGGTGTCGGTGATACGAAAGGAGGCCTTCCGGCTGTTCAGCGCCTGCCTTGGCAGCGTGCTCGTATCATCAACGATAAATATTCAGAAGTACCGCCAACGGTATTGGCGGAGAAGCTCAGAGTTGAAATCGAATCGTTGGATAAGGGCGGAGTCGGTGTGGTCAGCACCATTACGGACCGAGTCAATGTTGCGCCTGGAGAGCTGAAGCTCAGGCTCGGCACCAAAGATATTCTGACACTGCAGGTTCTACGGCACGCACAGGTCGATCTAACGGTTTCCATACTAGAGAGCCTTGTACCTCGAGAATCGCATCGCGAATTTCAGGGTTTGCAGAATACCATCCAGCGTGGGCCAACAGTGCGTACCTACAGGTTTCCGAGCTTCCGGGATTTGCATGCATTCCAAGCGGGGCTCACGGGATACTCGGTACTCTTCGACGGTATCGCTGCAAGCCTGAACATCTCGCGGCGAAGGATGGTAGTACCCATTCACAAGAAATGGGAGGCTGGCACTACGCGAGTTCAGGTGGTGCAGCAAGAAAAGACGGTTCAACTACTAGCATTTTTTGAAGATTGGCACCACGGACAATGCATGGGGTTCATACTCAAGGGAACCGATGTGTTCGAGTCGTTCAACCGAAATGGGAAAGCGGGTTTGAAACTAGCTGACGCCAAGTTCCCGTTGCCGAAGACTCCGCACGAAGGCGGTGACAAGACGGATGAGATGGCATTCCTGTGTCTGGACATGCCTGATTTTGCTGGCGAACATGATGACATAACAATATTATTCGAGGATAGTTTTGGTAAGTTTTTACGATGTCTTGAATTTGTTTCATTTTAGGGACTAACGCAGTTATACAGAAAGAGATAGACTTTGTTCGGTTCTACCCGCGCCAGTCAAAGGGTCGCGCCTTAGTAGGGGGAAATGATTGGAGTTCGGCATGATTGAACGAGAACATGATTCATGCAGATGGTCTGCATAAACTTTGCACCGGAAGGGCGTTGAGTCCTGTAGTAATGCTATGTCAAGATACCCCCTGTGGTTATTCGAGCAAAGAGATGCTTCCCGAGAGGCGCAAGAAAAAGGCAATGGCAACAAAATGGCCTGGCTGACAATGGGCTTTTGCATCTAGACTTTGGTTGTTAAAGACAATTGGAACTGTCTGCATATATCTATTAACTAAAAGCTGAGTTCAAACTTTGATAGAAAAACCTCAATTTTTATTAGAGTCAGACCCCGAAAAGAAACTTGGCAGGGATTTGCTTATTTGGGTGGCTACATAATCCCGGCCAAAGAGGTAGATAAATGATACACCTACCCAATTGACGTACGTCATCGTTTCCCCCCCCTGAACCTCGTGGCCTCCAGCTTAGTGGATACTTTAATATGTATGTAAATTATGCCCTTAGCTACTCCGTTTCGCAAAGCCCACTACGTAACCACATAGTGTAATGTGCAAACGCTGCAGTCAGTCACTAGTCACTAATGCCTAAGAATTTCCCACTGATTATTCGGGTAGTGAGCTGAATAGATGCATTCTACCCATGACGGATTATTCACTCCATCCCTTGTTCGCTCACAAATCAGGCATCGTTATTTGTGCATATTCAAACTAGGCTGCAGCTAGCTTGATAATATTTGTTCCCTCTTTTTCTTCATCATTTGTAATGCAATGTAAAAACTCTTCTTCGTAATTTATTCTTCCTATTCTACCTTGCTCGTGTTAGTGAGGTCATCGGTCAGCCCCCTGTGCTTTAGGGGTAGGTTTAACTGTAAGTAGTGTACGTACAAGGATCTTTTTAATCGATAACAACCCGACAGCCCTCCAGCGTGGGGAGGGGTACATACAATACCTACCTACCTGTATTCGCTATAGGGCGTACACAGCCTGCCTAGGACCTTAGGGCAGGACTTACATACAGGTAAAGGCGGCGTTACTCTTCAAGTTGCGACCTTTCTAGCCCTTTGTTGTTCGACAACCTTACCTGCAACATTTTATTGCGGGCAAGCTTCTTTAAGGTTATATTTCCCCCCCTTTCTCCTTTATTAGGCCTATCCGATATAAAGAGAAATGCACGCGGGAAAGATCGCGTCGGGACTGGCCCGCCGTCGCCGGACGCAGTCGAATGCTAGTATGTAACGCAGGTTTTTTTTTCTGCTTCTTCTAAACGACGTATTGCGACTTCGGACTATGTTTGTTTATTGGCGCATTGTACCCTTATTCTTTGCTGGATACTATTTTTTGCTCTGTTAGGCATACTAGATCGCTGACACTTATGCCGCCGCACGTAGGTAGCAGGTCGTCTGGGGATGGCGTCGATGACGATGATACCTCCATTATAGAGCCCGAGCAGGGCAATGGTGAGTCTGTTCGATATGTTGGTATTTACTACGGCTAACGGAATGGCTTGGACAGTCTTAACACATATTATCTCTCAACTACGGCCTGGCGCTGATCTAAGCCGAGTTGTTCTGCCTACGTTTATTCTCGAGCCTCGAAGTATGTTAGAGCGAATCACCAAGTGCGTACTCCAAAAAACATGATTTTATAGTCTATAATGGAGGGGCTAACATTAGAAAACTATAGCTTCATGTGCCATCCGGAAATGCTCCTCCCTATCCCTCATATCGAAGATCCGGTCGAACGTTTCGTCTCCGTTGTCAAATTTTACCTTAGCGGATGGCATATTAGACCACCGTATAGCTCCCCCTAGCTTCCGCTCCTAAGTCCACTCTATAAACCACCCGATATTTACTAACATACGAAAACAGGGGAGTCAAAAAGCCTCTCAACCCGATCCTTGGCGAAATATTCTCGTGCTATTGGGACCTGCCTGACAATACCCGCGCCTACTATATCTCTGAGCAGACATCGCATCACCCCCCTAAGTCGAGCTATTTTTACATGGCCCCCGAGCACCATATCCGTATCGACGGTACTCTAAAGCCTAGAAGCAAATTCCTAGGCAATTCGGCCGCAAGTCTTATGGAAGGAATCGCCGTGCTTACCCTAATGAATAGGGGCAAAAATCCTAAGCAAGGGGAAAGATAGTACGTGGGATTCATAAGGCTCTTGCATAAAATACAAGCTAAACGTATCTCTAGTTGGTTAACACAGCCCAATATGTACGCGAGAGGAATCCTGTTTGGCAACATGAAATACGAATTAGGCGATCACAGCGTGGTGCGGTGTCCCGAGTTAGGCCTCACAGCTGATGTCGACTTTAAGACGAAGGGATGGGTCAGCGGTACGTACAATGCGATTGGCGGCACGATAAAAGACGAGAAGACCGGACAAGTGCTCTTCGAATTGTCTGGTTTATGGAGTGAAGAGATGTTTGTCAAAGATCTTAGGGTGGGTAACCCGTAAAAGTGTTGCGTCGTCGCTATCTAACCCTACATAGAACGGGCATAAGGATATGTTCTTCGACGCCCGAAAAGTTAAACCTTCGAAACCGCGCGTTCGACCACTCGAGGAACAGGACGAGAGAGAGTCGCAAAAATTATGGTATAAAACAGCGCAAGCAGTAAAGGACAGGAACCACGAATTGGCGACGGACGAAAAGACTAAAGTCGAGGACCAGCAGAGAGAAGAAGCAGCGAAGAGGGCCGCTGCTGGCGTAGAATGGCATCCGCGGCTGTTCCGGAGGGTAGACAAAGACTATGGCGGCACGGGAGAGGACATGGATCACTTAGAATGGATTATCAATGCTCATATGTGCGTGGCACCCCATAGCTGACGGCCCTTTCAAGATATGTCTACTAACCCTAGATCTAGCGACGCCACAACACCTGAGAAACAAGCCGAGCAGATCATGTCGATATACCCCGTCATACCCGGACAAAGGTCCAGTGACTGGAATATAATCCCGCCGGGCGGACACCCGCACCCATATCCTCAAACGGCTGAAAAACAAGCACAAGCTTCGGCTCCCCAAGGCGAGACGCAGGACCTAATCGACTTCGGCCAGAACGATACTAATACGCAACCCCAGACAACGCATAACGCACCCGCGTCACCGCCGCTCACTAAGACGGGCAGTAAAGAAATCGCCACGATGCTGCAGTCGACGGGTCAAAAAGCGGAGAACGGCCCGCTCCTCGATTTCACAAGCGATCTGAAGAACGACTTGCCGCCGGCCAGGGGTAACTTGCGGAAGGAGGACACGGCAGACAGTAATAATACGTTCTTCGACGCCGAGGGGTGATTGGTCGACCACGTGTGCGTGTTAGTACAGCAGAACGTATAGTTCCAGGGGAAAGCCGAGGAAACACCACCACTACCGATGTTGTGCCCTCGCGAATACCCGTTGCTTTGGGGCTTCTACCTCGCTTCGCCTGGATTGAGCTGTTTTTGGCTGCGGAATGGAGGGTTCGTGGGCTGAGTTGCATCATAATTATTCGACAATTTGGCTGTTTTTGGCTGCTGGGTGATTTGATTATTGGGTTGGTGGTGGGTGGGTGTATGAGCATGCTGCATGTAAGGTATCTTGCTTTCTGGCAATAGGGGCAGGACGGGGCAAGACAGGGCAGAGCAAACCACTGGGTTTAGAGCCGGTAGACAGGTAGATGTAGTATGGAGGAAAAGAAGACCCTGTTTAATGAAGTTGATAAATTAACTATGTGGGCTTTACTTGTGGAATATCGCGACTTCTTTCATGACCAACTGTAGGATTCAAATGGATAGATAAGAGCAGACATATTTGTCTTGAATTTTAACCTTTCTCGGGCTACTAATGAATCGAGTATTTTACATATAATTGCTCTGAGAGCCCTTTCCCACCTTTTCCCTTAAGCACCGTACTTGTCTGTCTATCTTAGGATCGAGAAACCGTAGGCAGGCAGACAGGTAGGTAAATAATGCCGTTTCACGTATAGGTAATTGAGAACAGCCTATTTTACTCACTCAGCATATCTTGTTTCCCTAATGATGTAGTGTTAACGCAAAGATAGAGAGACGAACCGGTCTAAGGGTAGGTATCTATCCCGAATCCTGCGTATTTCTGACGCGAGCGCGTCTCGTAAATGCTTTCTTTGCTTCCGTCTTGAATCATCTCATCACGTCTCGTCTCGTCTCCTAGTATTAATAGACCACGCTCGTGCTCGTGCTTGTGCTGGCTTCTCCGTCTCTCAGCCTTGCTTATCTTAATTTGGGTACTAACTCCGCTCTCTCTCATAAGAATCTCAGCATCAAGAGAACCGATCGATCCCAGTTCCCTATAGTAACAAATAATACAACGTCATCCTCCCCTAATACCGTTTCCGCGTCGGCTCCGGGCTCGGGCTGCGACTAACACTCTTCTCGTCGCGGCCCCTCATCTTGAGCCACTTCTTCGTCGAAAGCGTCAACTCCCTCTCCAGCTCGGGCGAGGGGTTCTTCCGATGGATGAAATTGCAAAAGCCGCCGCGGACGCAGCCCTCGCCGCTGTTCAGGCGGCAGCACGCCTCGCGGAAGTCCGTCACGGGGCTGAGCTCGCAGTACACGGGGCGGCCGGCGTACCAGCGCGAGTTGAGCTCGTCGCAGGCCTTCTGCGCCGAGTCCTCGTACTTGAAGCGCGCGTACACGTTGCCGACCAGGTGGTCGTTGGTGTTGTCGCACACCACGAGCTCCTCGAGCTCGCCGTACCGGCACAGCTCGCACCACAGGTCTTCGTAGAAGGCGTCGAAGTGGTTGGCGCACTGCTCGGGGGTCAGGCGCGCGCGCGTGTCGTGCGCTGGGTTCTGGTAGAGCGACGGCAGCAGGATCGTCTGCGAGTACGACGGCTTGACGTGTTTTCTGCTGCAGCGGTCGCCGTGGCGGCAGGCCCCGATTTTGTAGTAGAAGGAGCAGTTTACTTTGTCTTGCTCCGTGCCGAAGATGGAGGCTAGGAAGTTGGCCATTTTGATGGGCGGGCGTGTGCGTGTGCGTGTGCGTGTATGTGTTGATTGTGTGGCTTTGTTGTCTTTTTTTTTTTTTTTTTTTTTTCCGAATTGATTTGATTGATGGAGGACGGATGAGTATTTGAGTGTCGAAGATGGCTTGTCGAGGGGATATATTTGAATTATCGCGTTTCTCTGACGATGATCGCGACGGTTGATCGGTTGATCGGTTGGTTGTTGTATTTGGAAGGCGAAATTTCCAACGGTCTGGGCAGTAGGAAACGCTGGAAGGGAAGATAAAGTTTAGAGCTTGAAAGTTAAGTGGAGCCGGGATGCAGGTTACAACGCAACCAAAAAGCTTGGCAGTAGCGAGGCTGGCCAATCACAGTATGGTGAGGCATGAGCTATGAGTAGGTCACTCGCCACATCTAGATACTTCCACAGCCACACTTTTAGGTTCGGATAGCAAGATTAATCAGCTCACTTACTCAAGATAGCCCGCGATATATTTTGCGTTGGGTGCGGAATACTGCTGTTTCATTATTAATTATGAGATTTCGATAGAACTGGGTTAGTTATCTTTCCGTTATTAATATTTTAAGCTTAAGAGTTGGGAAGCAAGTTTATTCCGTAAACCCCTTGTGCTGTATCAAAGAGATAACTAATATGAAATAACTGCTAAACATCATCAAATAGCTAAAGTCTAAGAGACACATTATCTTCATTTCCTATCGACCGACATAGTTATTTCGGGCTTCATACAGACCATAAAGTGCAGCATAAGCAAAATACTATTATAAAAATTAAATTAAACACATTTTCTTATAAGATACCCAATATATCTCCTTACGTCAAACGTTTCTATTCAACCACATACTCCATAATAAATATAAGATGGCGGGTGCTGTATATACCAGCCAATTATTCAAAAACGCTACCCCCAATTCCCTATCCCCTATCCCCTATCCCAGAACGCCCGTGTCCATTCCCCGTGTACCCATTGAAGTGTGTGCGCGTCGCGGCATGTGCGTTCTATAGTGCTGAATGAAAATAATATTGATAAGCTTTTTTGGTACGACCGTGTACGAATAGTGATGCTGCTGAAATCACGTCGGCCGGTGAAGCAGCCAAGAAAATGAGGACCTTGGTGGCTAGGTGACATTGGCTATCACGCAAGCACCCGGCATGCTATTGAATATGAATGTACGCCCACGCCGACCAGGGCGGACCAAGATACTGCACTTGTTCCGAACTTTGCCCCCATCGTGGGACAAGTGTAACATATACACGATACCGAATATCGGCAGTTATTGCCTAGACGATTTTATATACCCTCTTCGCAATGATAAAGCAGGCGAGGCCGAATAGTAGCAGCCCTGCGGTAATGGCGAAGAACCACTTTAGGTCGCCCTCGTACTCCTGGCCTGGGACCCAAACGTTCATACCCCAAAGACCGGTGATGATATTCATAGGCAGAACAATAGTACCGAGTACAGTTAGCTTGCCTAGAACATCGGCGGTCTGCTCTTGTCGTTCGTTCATACGGATGTTGATTTGTGCGATATAATTGGCATGGCAACGGGCGAGAATCCTGCTCAGGTCAGTTATAATTCCGGGAAGGGGACCAAAGGGTTGACACTCACATTTCATAGTGACTAAGATTGGCCGTCATAGTCACGATATGATCTTGGATATCGCCAAGGTATAGCCCGATTTCGGATCGCGGAGCAACTTCCCAGTGCTCGTTACAGCGCTTTGCGAAACCTTTAATGACATCCGCCTTGTTTCCAAGAAGTCGGTATAGAGTCATAACCTTCTTTCTACAGTCGCCGACGCGGCGGAGCATATCTCCACCATTATCCGCATTCGCCTCGGTGCCCTTCTCGCCATCTCTCTGCTTTTTCTCGTCGGACGACAAAGAAGGATCAGAGGGAGAATGGAACTGTAAGATTCTGTCGTCAATATCGTCTACTTCCTCCTCAATAGTCTGGATGAGAGGGAGGTAGACGTCCGTGATGTCGTCAATAATTGCATAGCTGATCCAGTCTGCGCTGAGGATCATAAAATCTTTAAGCTGGCGAACCCTGCGTCGAACATTTGCCGGGTGCGGGGTCTGGCTGAAATGAAACGAGATAACACCCTCGCGGAAAACCACGACATACATGTTGACCGGCTCGAGATGATTCTCTGATTCGGCGTCCTGATCGAAAGATCTATAATTGACGAAGTAATAGTGTCGGAATAATTCAACCTTCTCGCGTTGTTCCTGGAGCATGATATCCTCCGAGGTTAGTGGATGAATCCCGAACGCTTTAGCGAGCACCTTCATCTCCGATTCGGTAGGGCTCAAGACATCTAACCACCATACGGGACGTTCGCCATATCGAGGCTGCTTCTCTACGTTTGGAGGAGGTGACTTGATGCCAGAGAATGGGGACTTAGACCGCAATGGGCTGGGATCACCTGAATGATTCCTAGAGGAACTCGCAGACGTTGAGACTTGTTGTCTAGAAGTTGCACCTGGATTAAGGTCAGATGTTGTGAAATTTCGTACGAAAGATGGCTGGCGAGAGGGTCCTCTGGTAGTTGCGCCGCCATTTCTAGTTAAACTTGGAACTTGGGTAAGAGGTTCGTCATCATCATCGTCAGATGAATCGGATAGGATTGGAGGATCTGGGAGGAAAAGTTCCTTGAAGCCTGCGTCTGGTTGAACAAGCTCCGATATGGTCTGACTGTGGATCGTGCTTTGGAACTCCTCATTGAAGTAAGTGAATCGATACGGAGCGTCTTCCTCTATTCGATACCACCCCTTATGGATTGGCCGCAACCTCCCGTTCACCAATTGCGGCTCCGTGATTTTCTTCATTCGCCTTTCTTCACTCCGATCCTCTTTCTCGATCCGAGACCACTCTTCAAGGATGGACAAATCCGGCCACTTGTTTCGTCTTCTGCGTCGGGCCCGAATACTGCGGTTGTCGCGAGCTTGCTGGGCATCCTCGTCGGCCAATTCCGACATTCCCTCTTGAGGAAAGCAGACATCCTCCTGTGCCTGTAGTGCAATCGTATGGCGTCTCTCAAAAGGAGACTGGTCGCGAAGCGGATCATTGTTCGATCCCAGTACGCTATCGGGGCGGGTTGCATCCTCTGCGAGATCATCTCTCATCAAGATATCCCCAAAGCTCATATCCAGGGGATCTGAAGGCCCAAGCGTAGGCGTTCCGGGAATGGACGGTGGATAGTTGACATTATATTTATCAGATGGTGTCACAGGAACCATTTGTGATTTCTTGCCCGATCCGCCAGAACCGGGACGACTGGTGGACGCATCGTTCTTCCGTCGCCCATCTCCTGACCCGTAACCTCGCGAGGAGGTAAGATCCTGCCGCGAAGAGCTAGATAATAAAGGTACGGTCTCATTATTGCTCTCCTCTACTTCCTCGTGGTCGTGGCTCTGCATTATACGCGATCGGCTTGATTGCGGCATGTGAAGGGAGGCCGTGAGGGTAGAAGGTCGTCGCGGGCGAGGATATTGATGCTCCCTGAATTCAAATTGGTTATAATGCTATGATATATATAAATTGAAGACCGTAACAAACCTGTGGTCGAGCAGCGCTTCGCTGTCGATGCTTGTATTACTCATATTTCTCCCACGCATGTAGAAACCGGCCCTATTGCCGCTATGACTGGATGGAGGTATAACTTGGTCTTGGATGTTTTCTGGAGGGACAGCGAAGGACTTCCGCCTCGCTTTCTTGTGCTTTCGTCCTGCACGATGCTTTTTCTTGGGTGTTTGGTTGGTTGATGCTGTCGCATTGGAAGAGATCGAGGGGTCAGCCGGTGCGCGAGAGGAACCGAGAATAGAGAATTGATTGCTAGACATAACGGCGGATATGCATTCTCGTTGGATGAGGTGTAAGAAAAAAAAAACTACTAATTGTTTGGCAACAAACGCTCGGGATGAAGTCGAGGTTAAGTTTTCATAAGCAAAGACATAATGAGAAGATTGTAGCTTAAGCTTAGCTGTTCTAAGTTCCTTAGCACTTCCTTAGCAACATCCCTCGGTGGTGATGTCAACGGAAGTAGGCGAGTACCTAAGTGTACTTTTGTGGGGACTTATGCAAGGCCGGTATTTGCCGGTAGAATTTAAGATCGAGCTAGCTTGAGCGTTGTTTCTAGGGGCATTAAGATTTTATGAACACTTCTATTTAGTTTATATAAAAAGTAGAATTAATTCGTGTTGAAAGATTATTATTATTCTTAAAGATCTAACGGCCTTGAATCGGCCTTGAATCAGGTACAGCATAGGACAGAACATGTGCAGAATGCCAACCCTGCAAGATAAGCCTAGGTAACTTCCAATTTTGGCCGAGAACATTAAGTGGGTAAGGTAACTTTAAAGGGCTTGCATTGGCTTGATACAAATCGTCGAACATTCTTTTATTTAGTTATTAATACTTATGTACAACCTGCATGATATAAAACTGTGTTACATTTGGAAGTTTAATGATTGTAAAAGACGATATTTCTCCGTTCGTTTCGTTTCGTTTTGTTGTTTCTTCTATTGACTTGCAAGTAACAATATTTCGACGGAACCAAGATACCGGTCTTGTGTTACCTAATTAAATATAGGAAACATATCATTGGCTCCGATGTCAAAGTGAAGAGGCGCGGCTATCTTCGAAGTTAGTGACGACGACTAATTGGGGTCATATCTAAAGTTCATATTAAGCCCAAGATTACACAACGGCAAGTGATCATCGTGGGACACGCTTAGACTAGAATGCAGCTGTAGAACCGTGAGAACCGTAGGCCGAGGTCTTTGTTTGAACCCTATAATAGTCGGCTCTCATATTTACGTATAATTGACAGGTATTAATGTCGCGCTAATAAACATTATTATGAGGGAATACAACTTTCATACCTGATTCGCATCAACATTAATATACCACCAATTGACCGTGGGATTGCCCTATTGAATCGGTGCTAATAGAACAGTACGAGGGACCGCGTTCTACAAACCGGAATACGAAAGGATGAATTGTTGAAACCTAAAGCATGTTCTAGGTACTACGCCGAAATATATCCGTTGAACTTTTAATGCTATTCTAGTATGAAATATGCGTATAAGCTTAGCTCTCGAGATGAATAGAAACTCATTATTAGACGTGTTCATATCGTAGATTTGGTATTCGGCACTACATTATCATCAATGCCAAATCTTACTTTTCTATGGCACACAAATAGCGTTATTACATACAGTGCATAGTACCAGCCCTACTCCCTCGAGATAGGGCGCGATACCTTGTGTTCCGAATGCCTTTGTCCCTGAACCATAACCTGAACGCCAACTGTCCGTGGGGTATGAGAAAATTGACAGAAAATAACTATACCTCATGGTCACCAAGGCGCCTAACGTCTTTGGGCCATCATACCCGCTCTTAGAGTCAAAATCTGTTGGCGTTCTGCCTCGGGAAGCTGATCGATCATCTCCTGCGATAAGTTCATGACTGCCTGCATTAGGGCCTCTGTATCCTGCTGTGGTGCCATGGCCGGCGCGCTAGCTGTAGGAGGCGCATAGCCAGGCTGAGCTGCTGCCGCTGCGGGCGGCGCATACGGTGCAGCAACTGGGGGTGTGACCGTCGTGGCACCAGTGTACGCGGGAGGATAGCCGGGTACGGGTTGTTGGACTGGGGGCGGTGCAGCCGAAGAATCGACAACAGAATGTATAGCTTCGGGAGAGACAAGACCCATTAACAATAGGGCTTGGAAGATAGCGTATGATAGCTGTGGCGCCTGCTGTAATAGTTCCGTCGCGCGGCCTGGGTCGGTTGTCGCTAGAGATTTCATCTGAGAGAGAATATCAAGAAGCTGGCTCGGAGGCAGAGTGTTGAGCGTTCTAGAGATAGCGTCGGTAGCGCTCACTCCGGCAGGCAACTCTTTTCCGGGTGGGAGAGGGGGTAGTGAGCCTGCGGGAACGGGCTGAGGAACAATATACGAAGCGCCATTCGAGGGCTGGCCAGTAGTCGTGGATGCGCTGTTAGAGTCATCGCCATCGACCCGACCTTCCGTACTATAGTCGACACGGAGCTTCCGCCCCATGATTTCGTAGTCGTTTAGGTTGCGAACTGCTGAGGCTGCCGAGTCTAGAATGAGAAGCAGTAAGTATAGATACAACGTACGATTGTAGTAAAAGCCAAGATCCTACCTGCGTCGGGGTACTCTGCAAATCCAAAGCCCTTGGGCCGACCTGTATCGCGATCATAAACGAGACGGAAGTTTAAGACTTTGCCAGCAGTGCTAAAGATGTCGGTGATCTGCTCTTCCGATAATCCATAGGGAATATTTCCGACGAAGACGACACGCGATGGCTGTTTCGTCGACATTGTTGTCGAAAGGACTCGCGGATTGAGAGTCGAATAAGAGCTGTGATATAATGGGGGGGAAGGGAGAAGAAGCTCTGATAAATCAATTGGCTCAGTTACATACGAAAGTGAGTTGGTTTGGTTTGGTTTGGACCAAGCACAAGAGTCGTAGCTTTGAGGATCGACGTTTTTGGTTATCGATAAAGCATGTGTACATAGAAGTCGCGTTCACTAATGCTAACGCGAGCACGGGCCTCCACAAGTGGGTAGATTAGATACTTAGGTACATGTATCTCAGCTCCATTGAGCCTTACGTTCTTAGGTCATGGTAAAACTGCAACGTCGGAGGGGAAAAAAGCCGAAATGCCATTGGTTGGAGTTAAGAGCTTCCGGATCTTTTCAATGTTCTAACACCACATCCTCATTTGTCACTACATCACCAACAAAGTCGCCAATATTCCCACTTGACATCGCATAACACTGCCCACGATGTCGCGCTCTCCAATGGACGAATATGTGGAGAGGATGCGGTCGATGGTGCGCCAGAACCGAGGTGGATTTCCTGGTGGTCGCCCTCCTGCCGGTGCGGGTATGGCTGCTGCTGCTGTCGGCTTAATCGGTGGTGGGATTTTTCTGCTACAGAACTCTCTATTCAACGTCGATGGTGGCCACCGAGCTATCAAGTACAGGAGAATAAGTGGTGTTAGCAAGGAAATCTATACTGAAGGTTAGTCCGGCCTGTCCGAGTTCCTAGCTTCTATCGTACTATATAAAATGCCATGCTCACACAACTACCTATAGGAACCCATATTATGATCCCTTGGTTCGAGACTCCGATAACTTATGACGTACGAGCGAAGCCGAGAAATGTTTCGTCTCTTACCGGTACCAAGGATTTGCAGATGGTTAACATTACTTGCCGTGTTCTTTCCCGACCTAGCATCGAGGCGCTCCCGCAAATTTACAGGACGCTCGGACAGGACTACGATGAGCGAGTTCTGCCTTCTATCGTGAATGAGGTTCTAAAGAGCGTGGTAGCGCAGTTCAACGCTAGCCAGCTGATCACGCAACGAGAGAACGTTGCCAGACTAGTTCGAGACAACCTGTCGAGGCGAGCTGCACGATTCAACATCTTACTAGATGATGTTTCTCTTACGGTACGTTAGGAGTGCGCCCATGAGAGTATAACATTAATTTACTAATTCTGATTATTAGCACCTTGCCTTCTCCCCGGAGTTCACTGCCGCGGTTGAAGCGAAGCAGGTAGCGCAACAGGAGGCTCAGAGGGCGGCCTTCGTTGTCGACAAGGCGAGACAAGAGAAGCAGGCCATGGTCGTTAAGGCGCAGGGTGAGGCACGATCAGCAGAGCTTATTGGAGAGGCGATCAAGAAGAGCAAGGCGTACGTCGAGTTGAAGAAGATCGAAAACGCAAGAGTCATTGCCGCCCAATTGCAAGAAGCAGGTGGCAGAAACAGACTGCTACTCGACTCAGAAGGCCTTGGCCTAAATGTGTTTGGCGATGACCGCAACAGTAAGCAGTAGGCACAAGCGGCCAGGAGTAGCTAGAATCTCCACTGTGTGTTTAAAATAATACTTGTAAAATACGAATTTACGACTACGTCCAGGTGTATAGCCTCAGGCTTCGAGGAGAAAAACTACTTAGTGCTTATACATGCAATGCTTTGTTATATTCAAAGTACATAAGATAGATAGCCTGAACTGATCCCCATTCGGCTTACACAGGAGTATAAATATGATTGTTCACCTACCTTAGGTAGGTAGTCCATTTATGTTGGCAAATACGTCGATACTCGAAACTAAGAGTTTTATCTGCTTAAGTGAGACTTTTGGATATACAATAAACTTGGAACAAACACATAGGTACCTAGGTACATATATGTACTTGGACGTGAGTCCGTTGATGTGAGCAAGTGAATGCTGCCTCGGGTGGGGTACACACCTTATAAGCCCCACCTGCTCAGGTAGACTGACAGACTGACAGTGTATAAACCCCACTATGCCCACCTACGGGTACCTATCCGTACCTCTCTCCCGTCACTTATCATAAACCAACCATACTAAACGCAACTGTCGACATCTTATTCTTTCTTTCTTCCGTCACACCAGCTACACATACGCTACTACTTACCCGCCGGATACAACATACAACATAAAACATCTTCAAAACCACTTACTTCTAAACCCCCAGATCGCCACCCTCCAACACCGCCAAGATGATGATCAAGTACGTTGCCCTTCTCTTCTCCGGCACCGCGCCCGTGAGATCGGACGGACGGACGGAGCTAACAGACGGCGCAGAGTGAGAACCCTTACGGGCAAGCTGATCTCGCTTGATGTCGAGCCTACCTCCAAGGTACGCTAGCCTATCTCGTCTCTTCTTCGATGGCAACGAGCCATCACCTCATTGCGCCATCTTCCCTCTATTCCCGAGGAGCACGCAAGCAGGCAGACAGATGGATGAATAGATCAGGCTGGTGTCAAAGTGCTAACCGTATATTCCATCTCCCTAGATCGAGGATGTCAAGAAGAAGGTCGAGGAGAAGGAGGGAATCACACCCGATCAGCAGCGACTTATCTACGGCGGAAAGCAACTGTACGTGTCTTCCTATTCTCTCGCTATTCCGACTACTACTAGCTAGTCAATATACTCCCTCCCCCTCTCTACGCAAACAGTTATAACTAATCCCATATGACACACCCAGACACGACCAGTTAACCATGACGGAAGCCGCCATCGTCCCCGACGCAACTCTGCATTTAGTCCTGACCCTGCGTGGCGGCTGCTGTTGCTAGACACACCACTCCCAACCCACCACCCCATCCGATCCGACCTCCAAATTCTAAACTCCCAATTCCCAACTCCCAGCCACGTATCTGTCACACATCGCGCCCTCGATAGGCAGCCATCACACCTCCTACTTCTTAAGATAGAGTCTGTAGGGATGACAAGGTCTACAACGGCGTTTACGCGGGAAACAACAATGCTGCTATCATCGGGGACAATCATGGATAAGCCAGCGCACATTGGAACTTATGCTCTCTGCTGTTACAGAAGACTCCTATTCCGCTAGGTAGACTTGGCATCGCGGAATTACCGCTAATAGATCATAAGTACACGGACCTGCGCGCCTAGAAGTAGCGTTCCGAATCAAGATGGGCTAAATGAGTCTTGACTACTGATCCGGCTGTGAACCTCCGTGCTTTGCTTTATCGGCCAGCTGGGGTATATATCCTAATACATTGCTAGTAACCTGGTTATTTCTAGCTGTGACCGCACTCGATAAGTTCTAAGGGGTAGTATCTACTAAATCCCGACCATGATTTACGATAAGTAGTATAGTTTACGTTACGTTACGTAGACACAAAGATAGAGCCTGGTTTTTAAACCCCAATATATTCCATTATAAACCAGCGCTTGTCTAGAAAGTCCGCAGCTCATGGACTAAACGCAAATACAGTATGTCTCATCCACCGCTTCCTTTCCGTAGTATATATCCATCCTCATACTGCCGAGCCATATACATGCCAGCTTCGATGGCACGTTTCCACCAGGATGCCGTAGTATCGAGAGATGATAGACATCAATGTCATATCTAGTAACTAGCCTTCTCTGTTCTCTCCTTGAAATAAAAAGAAGCAAATCCGCAACGCAACGCAGCCCTTGTCCTTGCAAATGTTATATCCTCCGACGCCATGTGTAAATCATCGCACCCTCGCAAGGGGGATAGGGCAAAAAAAAAAAGTGTTGTACAAATAAATGGGGGATCCAGTATTGTCGGTATGCCCATCCTATAGTAGGGAATTCACCCAGATTAACCCGATTCTAGAAGTTGTTGAAAAGAGAAAGTCTCGCGGAAAGTGTCGAAGGTGTCGAAGGTGTCGTAGAATGAGTTCGCCAGAGCCAGCTGCTTAGCGGTCTCGTATATTAATAGATATAATCTTGAATACGCCTTGTCCTCTAACGAGCAGTCTAGAGCATCATGCCCTTTAGGACATTCGTCGGGCCTTCGCCTTTGGCTTCATGAAGACGCTAGGAGGGTCCTTTCGCTTCTGTCCGAGCATAGGTTTGGGCTTGGGTTTAGGGTCGGCGCTCGGGTTACTAGTACCCGTATAGGTAGAGCCCCCCGCGGGAGGATGAGAGGAGGATGCTTTTGATGGCATCGAGGGTCGTGGAGGGGGAGAAGATGCTGATGACTTGGAAGCCGTTTTTTGCGTAGGCGACTCGACGGGAACAGTTCTCACAGGGTTGTTCTTCCAGGAGTGGCCCATCTTCATCCCAGCGAGGCCAGATGAACCAGATGCGCGAGTAGAGTTAGAGCTGGGGACTGGCGAGTGCGAGGAGGAGGGTTTGTTCTGAGAAGCCATCGCGGCAGTTTTGATGGCCTTGGGGTTATTGGATGTGGAAGGGGTGTCATCGTCAAAGAGGTCCTCTAGCTCTTCAACGTTCAAACCACCTCCTTCTTCCTGGCTCTCATCGCCATCGTTGAACTGGTCATCTTCATCAAACTCATCGTCCGAGATAATAGTCGCTTTCTTCGTAGTAGTTCCGTTCTTCAACCTGAGCAACCGAGCCTCGCGTTCCTTCTGCTCTCGCTCCCATCGCTCTCCGGTACGCGACTGGGGTGCTTGAATTCTCCTCGCAGTAGGCATAGTAGGAAGAGTCTTAATTCGATGTTCCTCTCGCATACCAAGCGGAGCTTGGACGATCTGTCCCCGTCGGACCGGAAGTTGGCCGGTGGGAGTCATGAGCTTATTTCGGCGACTGATTTCGGCAGCTTCTCGTCTAGCCTTCTGCATAATGCTCTGAGCCGATGTTGTTTTAGTTCGCGATCCACCACCCCATCGAAGACCGCCCGCACCAGCAACCTCTCGTCCACCTACACCTTTGCGACGGCCCGGGGCGGGACCGAGGATCCTTGCATCATAATTGATAACCTTGCTGGCCTTCTCCTGCTTCTCCTTCTTAATGGTCTTCAGGCTAGAAGTCAACTTCTCTAGCGCTGCGCGCTTCTCCTCGACTTCGATCTTCTTGTATTTGTCGTAGATTTTGTACCATAGGGTCGGGTTGCGCGGTTCGAAGTTATGCTTCTTTACTTGGTGAGGGAAATCGCGGTTGATGAGACGCTGCCAGCATTCAGCATCGTCGCCTTGGATGTGAGGTGATCTCTCCTCCACCTCTCGTAGTTGCGCGGGATTGTCGATCTTTAGAAGGATCGGGCGAAGAATCGAGTAAGGCGCGCTGCCTACGTCGGAGATGTCTAGCGAAGGACCCATTATGTTAATGTTGTTTACGAAATTTGTAGGAGGAATAATAATTGCGCGCTGTGGGAAATTGGGAGGAGAACACAGCGTCTGTGGTGGAAAAAAAATGGTGGGATGAGAAGCTTTGACGATATGTGGGATAATGATGAGGTGGGATGATAATGAGGTGTGAGGTACAACAACAGTGAATAAGAAGCAACCTACCTTTAACATTTTTGATACACACGGTGGTGCATAGGTCAACTAATGTTTTGACCATTGTTGCTTTGATTCCAAGAGGCAAAAACAATGAAATATTGTAGTCACCTAGCCTAGCCAAGCCACTGAGAGCGAATTCACAGACTCGGATTGTTTATTCCCTTGTTTCTTGTTTATTTGTATTTACTTTAACGATGAAGCAATAAGTCCGATCAAAGGGAAATGGGTTCCGAATTAAACATGTGGTATCTCCGGGAGTAAATATGGAAGTTGTCGATTAGGATATAGGCTGTGAAGCTATTCACATAATTGGTCTGGGGTCGGCGGCCGTCTGAAGACAATGGAGGAAGTGTACAGGGAGAGATAGCGTCGGGGTTTCTATAGGCAACTTAGTTTCGTCTAAGAAGTCGCTGATTCGTTCTTGTCGAGTATGCTATAATCGTCCTTGCTGTTCTTAATGGGTTATCCACATGCTTGGATCACCCAGGCCAATCAAGGTTTCCAAGCAGTAGCGACGATCTATTAGAATTAAAGTAGTATATCGGTAAGAATAAACATGTACTATACAGTTCCTTGGGATTATAATTGAAAGCTAAGGAGGTGGCATTTTTGGAGCTCGAGCACATTGCTTCTATACTCGTACAAAGACTCAAAGGGAAGATGTAGATATGAAGTTGGAGTTGAGGCTGACACGTGGGTCGCTGATCTGCAATACTAACTTTTGTTTGGTGGCCCTACCGGTCCGAGAGTACGCTATATTACGGTTCGCGCTAGTATATTACGTTGCTTTAGGTATGTACCTGGCTATTTACGTCTTAACCTTTGTGTAATACGCACATTAATGACTAGGATATGCGCCACATATGTTTTGAGGGAGTCAACTTTATTGCACTAGTTTACTAGTAACTAGATATAACTATAACTATAACATAATAGTCAAATAGACTCAAGAACTAATGCTATCCCTTTGACTGGCATAAGACTACACCTCCACTATTTTTGGTATTAGTACATAGGGTTTGGCTAGAAAGGAGAGAATAGCTCCTGCAATACTAGGTTAACCAATGATATTTGCGGTTTATAGCTTTAGAGACTAATCGTAGGACCTTTTCCTATTACGTTAATGAACGACGTCAAGCCTTATGTACCAATACCGAAAATAGTGGAGGTGTAGTCTTATGCCAGTCAAAGGGATAGTTCGATGAAGCATGACTAGCTTATTACCAAATACAATATGGGACAACACTCAACTTACTTACACTAGTTACATGTATAAGCTATTTACATCACTAATTATCTACCATATAATATTCAAAAAGCAGTTACACTAATAGCCACATAATTATACTACATACAAGCTTGAACTCATTTGAAAACAACGCCTTTGCGATGTATTAACTCAGTAATATCAGACTCTGTCGCCTGGGAGCTATCTAAGGCTAAATCATAATCAGAATGCAACCAACCCAGCCCGAACCGAATGAAACTCCCATCATGATTTTGACGACCAATACGCCCGCGGCTGTTGGTATCTTCCTAGCCCCGTATCTCCCATGCGCCGTGACACCGTTAGACAATGTTTGTTAGAACCGCTCGGGAATATCCCAACAAGTGCAGCGAAGTATATACATGAACCATTACTTCATATTTATCACCACGATCACCAATTACCCGGTAATAAGCAATAAGCAATCATGCTGCCGCCGCCACAGTACGAGAAGGTGTGGCGATAGCAGGCTCGGGTTGATCGGCTTGCGGTGCTTGTTCTTGGTTCGCAATTTCTCCGCCAGCTTCTGTCTCGGCCCAGGCTCCCCATAGTCCACGCTTTCCTCTGACCCGGATAGGACCGCCGAGCGTACCTTCTTTCTGCTCAACTTTGATAGCGTCCTTGGTTGCTAGCACTAAGCATTCGAAGAACATCTTCGTAGCGTCCGCCTTAGAGGTTCTCCCTTCGGGGAGAAGGTCCTGGAATACTACTGACTTCTTCCGCTTCTCTTCATTGATAGCTGCCTCTTCGCCGAACAGATCTCGAAGTACGTGGACCGCATGTTTCGTACCCACGGAGACCGGGCCACTATCAGCCGGGTGTACTATAGGAGCTGTAGTCTCATCAAACGCCGGCATTGGGCTTCCTTCACGGGGCTGATGATCGTCATCGTCGTCTTGTTGTACGACAGTGTTGTCTGCGGGGATCTCAAGGATAGTGCCATCAGGGGCAACACTGCGATCACCCAGGCCTGCATCGGCGACAACCAGTCCGTCATCATCATCACCTATGTCTAAGCGAGGCGATTTGGATGCGCCTTGGTCCTCTTCTTCGCCAACATCAGCAACACCGCTATCTCTCTTTCGTTTTAGGTCATTGATTGGTCTGATAGAATCAAGTGATAACAGTCCCCTCAACTCTGGAGCCCAAGCTTTGCTACGGGCGTCACCCATGATGCTAGACACGAAACTCCCGCTGTTCTTCAGCTCAATTAGGGCTAGGAAATAAGGATCGCGTGAAATAAAGGTGGGTGTCTTTAGGATATTTTCGTGACTCTGTTGCTGTTCTTTGATGTGCGCGCTAGTAAGCTGAGTAGATGGGTCCAGCCCAAAGATCTTGCGCTTCTTTGACCTCTTCTGAGGAAGGGGTTCGGGCTCCTCGGGTTCTTGGCCCGGTTCGTAGATACTGGTGTTGTTGAGACGCGTCCACTCCTCCACGTCTCGGGCTACGTTTTCGTCGATATCCGAAAGAGGAGACTCCGAAATGCGAGCTCGATCGAGGCCAAGAGCACCACCCATCTCAGGCGCTACTGACTGATCTCCGATATTAAACTGGAAATCATCGTCCATTGGAATATCACCGTCTCCGTCAGCGATCCTAACATTATCGTCTCCAAAGTCTAGAGTCAGCGATGGCTCACGGTCCGCGCCCTTTGCCGGTGGTGCAACATCTAACTCGCTAAAGATATCATCTTCAACCGCCCGAGGTGCAGGTGCATCTCGACCCATCTCAATACTCTTGTCCCCTCGGGGTCGCTCGTCGATATCCATTCCAAAATCCAGATCTAACTCCAAGTCGTCCATAGGAGCAAGTGCTACCTCGTCCTCATCCATATGATCGTCGTGTAGGAACTGACTATTATTGAAATCCTCTTGCAAGTTGATATCGCGATTGCTCGGTCGGCCACGGCCTCGAGAGCCTGCGCTACTTTGGGGGGCGTTCACGTCTTCCATCTGGCCGAGTAACCAGTTGGCATCTGGTGGCGGTAAAATGTTTAAGTTGTCGGCAGGAGTAATACGATCAGGAAGCATCAATGCCTCCCGATTTGGCATATTCAAATTCTCCGGTATATCATTGTTTCCAGTGGAACGAAAAGCCTACAAACCAAGTTAGTAAGGCGAGGGATAACCCGTATATAAAGGCGACTAACCATTTTAATTTTGAGCAGAGCTTCGTTGCAATCATCCAGGAGATAGCGGGCTTTCCGACTGTAGATTCGGACGACACCAAGCAAGAGCTGACCACTTAAGCGGAGCGCCATCGGCGCTTGGTTTGGAGTGATGATGGCATCGACACTGTCAGGCAAATTGGACTGTAGAATGTGAGTTTTGGAGAGCTTGCGCTCCAAGTTTGCCGACAGCCAGACTCGGGCCAGAGGCCCTGTCTTCTGAAGCAAAGTCTCAGAATAGAACATCGCGACAGCGATGACGGAGTGGCTTGGAGGAGCAGATGGTTAGGATGATAGGGGAATGTAAGGCAATCGAGTAATAATTATGACATTAAAGAAATGATAAGGGCTTTGCGGGTGCGACAACACGTTATGGTAGGGTCCCTTGTCTGAGATAATGACGAAAGGCGGGAGGTATCGGGTGGTGTAAACAAGGGAAATAGGAGCGCGTTGTTTTGGGCGCAGACCGCGTTGGAAGCCAGCGCTCGCACCGACTTTTGCTGGTTTGAAACCCACAGTTCAATCTGCGCGACTTATGCGCAATTGTAATATTGTGCGCGTAAATGGGATTGAAGCTATGAGCGATAGCAAGTATATATTGAATAGGGTTGTAGATGTTTGCAAGGTCGGAGGAGAGGGCAAATGAGTTGAATGAAAGACTGAAATTAGAAGTGGAGGGGGATCTTTTGGGGGGGAACAGCGTAGGAAAAAGTGATTCGAGATTGGGTCGTCCACTGACCGCAAGCGAAAGATTGCTGAACAGGGCGACTAAAAAAAATCATCCGTTTCCCTGCTTAAAATCCAAGTGGCTGGAGGTCTACTGGGGTACATAGTGGGGCAGTTAAAGTGAATAACTCTTCTAATTGGGTTTCCTGTGACTTGAACTATGACTTTTAATTGGATATGTCCAGGCTGCTACCTGCAGACAGTGCTGAATTGTACCTCCCCAGAATTCTTATTAGAAAAATGATTACGAATGTGAACTGGGACTAAACTCTTTCCGGGTCGAAACTCTGTAGCTAGGAATACTTTACATTAGGTACCTAACCTGGATAATCTACGCCTTACAGTGCCTTTATTCAAGATTATATATATCTTGAGAGGTGCAGCCCGTACGCCTTTGAGCATGTTTAACTTCATCTATTGAGATCATAAAATTGCCATTTAGGTATAAAGTCCTACGTCAACGCCTCAGTATGAAGTGTGGATAGCTGCATTCACATACCGAGTTTTGAAGAGTTACTTACATCTACCTAGGTATAGTTAGAGCCGTGTACATTTCAAATTGGCTGAGCATTAAGCTGGAATACTTGTATGACTAGGTACCTAAGTACATTAGCAATAAGTACCTAATATGAATAAGTGAATAGCATGCCAGAGCTGTTTGAAATTTCTGTAAATACTCGCTCGTTTTATAACTGTTGAGACATGCGCCGCTAACGGCTTTTAGAAAACATATTTATAGCTTTATGTCGTATAACCTATAAACTGGACACCCTTATAGGAATCTAACTCTAAGCCGGAAACGAAACCCGCTACAGCACAAGTCATCTCCTCTTCAACGAGAAAGCCTATAGCATTAAGATATGATTTTAATATAGATTATAATTGCAAAAGGAATTCCATCAAGCTCGGGGCTGTCCTACGCATATCTAAGGTACTTAATGCGCAACATGAACTTTTAGGTAACCTATGACCAGTTTGTATCGGTTTGTATCCCTGGGTACTGAGGTTGCTCACGGTATGAGGCTGAAGGTCTGCAGCCACGCAGCACGCAGCACCGCAGCACCACTGCACCACTGCAACAAGGGGTTAATCTTGCCTTAGCGTGCTACGATGGCGCTAAATGCTACGTTGGGTAGGCTCGACAGGCTCGATAAGCTTGGTAGGTACGAAATCGGCAAGCAACTTTCCAAGATCCGAGCTTGCCTTACAGGGCACTGCACCTCCCAAAGTATTGGTTGTGGCCCCGATTTTGGAAAAAAAAAGGTCCACGTCTTCTAGATGCGCATTTGGCCAAAAAGTTCGCCAGGTGCGATCTTCTTTAGACATCACTAACAGACGTCACTCTATTCAACCCAGCTCGTTAATATGCATTTTTCTACTACTTTATAATTCCACAAGTACATTTTTGCTATATTCTCAAGCAATCCTAAGTTGCTAGTGTGTTTGTTAATGTAACTAGATCTTCCCCCGATGTGGCACTGCGTTTCTGCGGTTCGCCTGTCCTCGTTCCCAAGATGCCATGGCCATGGCGCGATCGCGAGACCGATAACGAGTCACTACTTCCTATAGCGATACCCAACATTAATGGAATAGATCGGGACTATAACCAAGATGGAGAAGAATTTGATGACCGGTCGCGGTCGATCTCTAGAAAATCGGGCCATGTCCGTACCACATCTGCTCAATCACGGGTAGGTTTTCCTCCTGAAGACACCTCGAACGATGGCCCAAGAGGTTCTCGTTAATGATATACCAAGCTGGAATAAGCTGCTAACATATTTCATTTTTGCAGTCCGTAGCAGATGGCTTTTCTTTCCTAACACCTGCCGAAACAGCAGCACGGCTTCAAACCTCCTTAACTTACGGCCTCTCGCCTACCAAGGCCCTCTCGCGACTAGGAGACTTTGGCCCGAACGAGATCCCTCACGATCCGCCAGATCCACTATGGTTTCGATTCATAATGCAATTCCGAGAGCCTTTAATTATCCTACTCCTCGCCTCCGCCTTTCTCTCGATCTTCGTTGGTAATATGGACGATGCTGTCAGTATAACCATCGCTGTGACCATAGTCGTCACCGTTGGCTTTGTGCAAGAATATCGATCCGAAAAGTCAATTGAAGCTCTCAACCATCTAGTTCCCAACCATGCTCATCTAGTCAGGGCGCAATCGACGCGGCCTTCTCCAGGAATTAAGAATTCAACGTGGCCTCCCGCCATTAGCGACCCCGAAGAAAAACATATCGGATCTGAATCAGAGACACC
Source organism: Daldinia concentrica (assembly GCA_902805455.1). Lineage (NCBI taxonomy): Eukaryota > Fungi > Ascomycota > Sordariomycetes > Xylariales > Hypoxylaceae > Daldinia > Daldinia concentrica. The sequence goes on from CADCSW010000006.1 coordinate 1,321,342, forward strand.
AGGAGAGGAATCATTAGAAGCTACGTCGTCAAAGGTCATGGCAGCCCAATTGGTTCCAGGGGATTTAGTATTTTTCACCACGGGCGATCGTATCCCGGCTGACATTCGGATTACGAAAGCTGCCGATCTGACCATTGATGCATCGAATCTCACAGGGGAGAACGAGCCGCTAAGAATGACTGCCGATGCGCGATTCCGTAGCCATACACCATCAGCGTTTGACCAGAGTGCGTTGCGACTCCCTAGCCCGTCTGCCTTATTCCCCCCTTCGTATAACGGGGAAACCAAAGAAGATGCACGCAATCATGGAATTAACAATATTGCGTACATGGGAACTTTGGTCAAGTCTGGCCATGGACAGGGTATCGTCTTTGCTACCGGCGGCAACACTCATTTCGGGACGATCGCCACGAGCGTATCAGGCACTGAAAGCCCCCGTTCTCCTCTTCAAGTAAATATGGACCATCTAGGAAAACAGCTCAGCCAGATATCATTCGGCATAATCGCTTTAATATCTTTAGTTGGGCTATTACAAGGCAAGAACCTTCTTGAGATTTTTACTATATCCATATCGCTTGCTGTTGCTGCAATTCCCGAAGGGTTACCTATTATTGTGACAGTTACCCTAGCTCTCGGCGTCCATCGCATGGCGAGACATAACTCTATTGTTCGAAAAATGCCAAGTGTCGAGACACTGGGCTCCGTTAACGTTGTCTGCTCTGACAAGACAGGCACACTAACCATGAACCATATGACAACAGCGAAGATGTGGTATTTTGGCACGAGGGATCCGATTGATGTTGATTCGGATGATGAAGCAGGAGAAAGGACGCCTAATACTGCGGTACGAGGGATCCTACGAATCGGCAACATCGCAAACAATGCGCGCCTTACTCAATCCGCTAAAACTGTACTACCAGATTCTCAAGGTAGAGAATTTGCCCCGTATACGCGATGGGTCGGGCAGCCAACTGATGTTGCAATGCTCGATTTGCTCGACCGATTTAAGGAGCACGACGTGAGGGACTCGATTGGTCCCCGAACAGCTGAGACTCCTTTTAGCTCCGAAAGGAAGTGGATGGGTGTGGTAATCGGCGCGCAACCTGGGAACAGCGACAAGGAATATGCCTATATGAAGGGCGCCATAGATAAGGTCCTTGATGCTTGCGACACGTTTCTTACTGCCGACGGCCGCGAGATTATCATGGACTCTGTCCGGCGTCAAGAGGCATTACAGGCAGCCGAAAAAATGGCGGAAAGGGGACTCAGAGTCTTGGCATTTGCAAGCGGTCCAGTCACCAAATCCTTCCGAGGCAAATCCGGACATGGTGTTTCTACGCGAAGTACCACGCCACTTAGTCGAGATGAGAGTCAAAGCCCAGGGCTACCGTCTCACGAGGAATTGTATAGAGGGTTAACTTTCACCGGATTAGTAGGGATGAGTGATCCCCCGCGGCCCGGGGTCTCTCGTTCCATTCGAAAATTGATGCGAGGTGGAGTCAAGGTCATAATGATCACTGGTGATTCTGCGACTACGGCATTAGCCATCGGAAGGGAACTCGGTATGCAAATTGCTACGCCTCGCGAACACTCGTCAAACCAAGTTGCGGTGAAACCCGTACTTACGGGTGACGAACTCGATGCAATGAGTGATGACGACCTCACAGCCGCGATCCAAAACACAACTATATTTGCACGTACAAACCCGGATCACAAATTAAAAATCATTCGAGCCCTTCAATCGCGCGGCGATATTGTTGCCATGACTGGGGATGGAGTTAATGATGCGCCAGCATTAAAGAAGGCTGACATTGGTATTTCTATGGGTTTGCATGGAACAGATGTGGCAAAGGAGGCTTCCGATATGATTCTAACGGACGATGATTTCTCTACGATCCTTCGTGCCATTGAAGAAGGCAAGGGCATATTCAATAACATCCAAAACTTCATCACATTCCAGCTTAGTACCAGCGTAGCTAGTTTAGCTTTGGTCTTCATCTGCACCTGCATGGGGTTCAAGACCCCCTTAAATGCTATGCAGATTCTCTGGATCAGTAAGTACTCCCGCTTCTCTATTATTATTCTACAACTAACACTAGATTCAAAGATATCATAATGGATGGCCCGCCAGCCCAGTCTCTAGGTGTAGAACGAGTAGATCCCGATGTCATGTCCCGACCACCACGATCTCGAAGTGAGCCAGTGCTTACGAAGGCCCTACTTCAACGTGTTTTAACCTCAGCTGCCATCATTATGGTGGGTACTATGGTCATATATACTCACGAAATGCTAGATGGCGAAGTCTCACGACGGGATACGACGATGACATTCACATGCTTCGTGCTGTTCGATATGTTCAACGCGTTAACGTGCCGGTCAGAGAGCAAATCTGTTTTCAGGGGCGAAGTGGGCTTATTTTCCAACAAATTATTCAACTGGGCAGTGTCATTGAGCATAGCTGGTCAGCTACTTGTTATTTACTTCCCGTGGCTCCAGGAGGTGTTCCAGACGGAAGCCTTGGGGCTATTCGATCTCATCAGGTTATTCGTGCTGGCGAGCTCGGTGTTCTGGGCAGACGAGGCTAGGAAATGGTACAAATACGGACGGAGGCGACTGGGCGGATACAGCCAGGCGGTTTAGTAATTCTGGGCGTCGATATTTACATTATACGAGGACTCTATATTGGATTGTGCAAAATATGTAAATCTATTTGTGCGTATATCTATTACCATTTGTAGGCTTCGTGGAAGACATAAGTCGTCGATATTCTGCCTCGTCTTGCGGCCCTCTCATCTGTATCAGAAGCCATCTTCGCACTTCCCGCCTCCTGCGGTTATTGGCCTTCCCTAGCCCGTCGCTCAGGGTGCCGTTGCATTGCGACGTACCGGTGCATATGGCCTCGTAGACTTCCTCGCCTTTTCTCCTGTCGACGGCGGACCGAATTTCGGTGCCCTTGTTGGTCTCAGTTGCGGCTTGTTCTTTGGTGGTGTCTGGCTCCGGCTTTGCAATACTTGTTGCTTCGCTTCCAGACTTCGTGGGTGCGGTTGTCATAGCCATTCGCAGCAGAGTTGTTCAGAGGAGTTATGTTGCGCTGCAACTACCTCTAGTTGTGAATTATTATATGTAGCACGAGGAAAATTTTTATTGCTTAAGCTACTTTTGCCGGACACAGTTGGTATTGGTACATAAATCAGGTAGAGGTAGCTAGTTGTAAGCTAATATGTTTGCTCAACTATGGGACGATGAGGGTGCTAGTTGAGGGCATAGGTAGATACGACAGACACTTGTAACGCTCCCCCCGTCGTGATAGTAATATGATAATGTGAATAGTCTAAGGATAGTTCTCTTGGAATTATCCCAGCGTGATGCATCGAGTCGGTAGTTATTCGCAACCTTCTTTTCCCAAAATCTCTTCAGGAGCTATGTATAGGTACTTTGGAGTACTAGGAAGGGGGACAAGCAGTTAATATAGAAAAATATCTACATCTTTGTTTGATAAGTATATTCTAGGTTCAATGACTTGTCTGTCGTCATAATACTAAAGGCGTTATGCAATGTCATTGGATAATCGTTCTGTATAGACAGTCTCTTAATAGGTTGCAACAACTGGGTTCAGGAACTGTGTTGAGCTAAGCAGGTGGAAGCAGTTGACCTAGAAGCTGTTCGGGAGACAATGGGAGCTCTCACAATATACGTGGCACGGCATAAAGGCCGTGTCTATCAGCTTAGGGTGAGCTTCCGTTCGGGTTTCTTTCACTATGCTTTGTTCTGCTGCTAACTATAGGATTTGTGTTGTCTGTTCCTCACTGTTGCTACTGAGTTCTAGCAAAAGTATGACATAGACATTTTTCTATCACTAGGAAGTTCAAGTCTTTTCTCTCAAGGTCGAGCTACTTGGAGACTACATGTAGACTTTACATATTTGTTGGACTCCTATCTGATCCCTATATACAAGTTTATCTGTAGTTAAGGAAGATTCTAGTGTATATGGACAATGAAGTGATAGTGACTCTCCCCCCTTTATTTTAGTTATAGTGAACGTGCAAACCAATAGAATGTAGTTCAACATCGATGACTCGTGGTTCCATAGCTGCTTCAGGGTGCATCGGTAGGATCCCTATAGCTTGTTGTCAGCATAGATTATAGTCCGTGGTGTCTAATACGTGTGGCCTACCAATCCGTAACGAGTTTCTCGTCAAGCCCGTCCATTGTCTCCATGTCCTCCGCGGAGATCTCAAAGCCACCTACCTGGACGTTTTCAAGCAGACGCTCGCGTTTTGCGCTCTTTGGCAAAGGAACGAGGCCGTGTTGAAGCGACCACCTATCTACTGTTAGTATCGATACCCAACATAGAAATTTCCTCGTCATTATAGACTTTGCTCACCGGACCAGTAGCTGCGCAGGTGTGCACGAGTACTTATTTGATAGTTCCACGATAGTCGGATGTTTCATACGCATCGCTCGAGCTAGCGGAGCGTAGGCCTCGACGACAATTCCGTACTTGGCACATGTGGCCCTAATCTCAGTCTGTGTGTTGAAAGGATGGACCTCGATTTGGTTGACTGTTGGAGTAATTCTTGGCTTTGATGTCATGAGCTCTTCTATCTAAACTCGGCTGAACGGTTAGTCAAATAAAGCTCTCTCTCTAGGCAACGTCTTCTGCTTGAAGGATGGCGACTAACGTGGCTGACTCCGTAGTTGCTGACTCCACCCGACTTAACCTCCCCCTCATCAATCGCATCCTCAACAGCCTTCCAACTCGTCAGCCGAGCCTCGCGACCGCCATACGGGCTATGAAGAAGAAACAGATCGATATAGCCGAGCCCGCAGGCCTCAACAGACTGCCGTATAGACCGGCGCACAGTCTGGTAAGATGTGCTATTGCTAGCTAGTTTCGAGGTGTAAAATATGTCTAGGCGCGTGAGGTCCCCCGTACTGCCGTTAGAGCCGGAAAGGTATTCCCGGATGGCTTGCCCAGCTTCCCTTTCATTGCGATACATCTGAGCACTGTCGAAGCCCCGGTAGCCCGCAACCAACGCCCATCGTACGGCTGTCTTGACTTCCTGGCGGCTCATCAAGTACAAACCCAACTGGATCTGGGGCATGAGCTTGCCGTTCGGCAGCTGACCAAATCAACGTCAGCTGAGTGAGACGGGGCTTGCGATATATGCATTTTATAAAGATGATACATCACTTACCTTGACTTTACTAGCTAGCGAGAAGTTGCTTGGCGACATAATGGCTCCGGATTATTGGATGCAAGTTTGGAGTATTTCTAACGTGGAAGTTCATTGTACGGTTCGGGATTATTGAACGCAATTATTAAACTTAATCTATCTAAGGTGCCCGGTGTCATTTTCCTTACCTCATCGACGTCGACGTCACACCTGCCGTACCTAACCTATGCCGAGACCGGCCCCGCCCGGAGGACGCCGAGTGGTAGATCCTCCCGCTCATTTTATGCTTATAAGTAAGTATTTCTTTGTTAAGATAGAAGGCATAAAGCCTAGTATATCTTCTTGATACTATTTGTTTTTCTCTTATTTCTACCAATCAAAAGTCAATAATATTATTAGGTTTTGTAGTATTTCAACCTTCAAACGTTCTCCCTGTCATATTTCTTCCCTACCTAATCAAGTCATAAGAGAGGTATGCAACCTTCTCTGTTAAATACCTCCCTTTATGAGTAAGCATATATACGATGATGGTGTGATACTACCTACCTCTAAACACTTTCATTCTCGTACTTGGATTGTGCTACAATGATGGTTGGTAGGCGGACACACCAGAGGCCGCATGTCGTAGTCTCCAAACGTCTACTAATCCTGATATAATATTTGATAGGGCTTATGCAAGTCGGCTTTCTCTATATCTCATTATTTATACATATAGGAATAAGATTACTTGGGTAGTAACTTTGATCATTATTTTTTCAAAGGATACTAGGGAGGATCAGTTGACAGTTTCGTTAGACAGGTATGCAGCGGAGATGTACAGAAGTAGGTAATGGTGTGAGAATGCTTCGACAGCGACTCTTGGTCACGGGATGATTCCTATAGGCTACCCGAAAGTTATCTCCGCTACTCGGCTTAACCATTGCGGCCATGATTATGCGTAGCACAGCAGTAGGGAGCTAATGTATAATAGTATAAAAGGAAAACCCGACAAAGGTACGTAGGGAGTCAAATAGGTAGGCAGGTACATGTAATACAGTCAAATGCAAGACACGACATGTCATGACATGATATGACATAGATGAGGAGAAAAGTCTTGGTTCCTGGGCCAAGCTCCGGTGAATGTTTAAAGAATTCACTATCATCCTGTAGTTAGTGTATGTTTCTATTCAATATTCAACCTTGCGCAGATCAATAACTAAAATAGTAACAGATAGGCTCCCCGTAGAAAACGGGTGATTCTTAGGCATGATTGATGGACCTTAACAGCTTAGGTCTCTTTATCGCTATCGGTGAAAAAGATATGTATGTGGCTGTCGCGCTATGATAGGTTCTACTAAACGTGGCTAGTACTTAAAATTGGGATCTTATTGGAAAAGTTAGGTTGCCCAAGTATCTTTGTACCACATCAGCGAGCTTCTAATAGGCGTGTACAGACAGGTAGGTCCAAATCACGCCAAGACTCATTCAGGCAAGAACGCACTGGTCGCTGTTGTTCTGTCCGTCATCCGTACCCGCCTTTGCCTTGCCTCGCCTCGACGATTTCCTTTACGCATGAACTCATTCCACCTCTCGCCATTCTTTGTACCAACGAACATTTTGCTAAGCATCGCGTCTCCGCCATTCCCTTTACGCTACATACAATACACACTGTCGCTTTGCGCATATACGCCAAACACCCATTACCGAATACCATTCATTTTCTACAGGGACCGTAGAGGCATTATTAATTCTGTTCCTCGCATCCCTCGACTTTTTTTTTTTGAAATTTGAAATTTGAAATTTACGAGAAGAACTCCCATGCGAATAGGACAAAGACACTAGAAGAACCAGACTGCATCGAAAAGAGATCTCGCATACCCCTCACCGACGAAGTCTACACATGCCTCAGAGCATCGTCGCACCGATATCTCCCGCTTATTTTCCGATCGATACAGCAGAAGCCCTGGTGAGCCCAACTTCAGTCTCGCGCCGCGCCGGCGGAAGGGGGTTCGAGGCATATGATGCCTGGTGTCGTCATGATGGAGAACGGCGTTCGGGCATCGCTACCCACAAATCATGACAGAGACCACGGTCAATTTGTGAATGGCAACGGGAATCACGCCCCTCAATCCTCTCCTGACCGACACAATGGCATTTCTACCGGGGCCGGAGCTGGAACCAACAACGGAGCAAGCTCCATGGCGAACAGAAAGGAACACGGCGATGTCACGAATGTAGCGCAGCTACAGCGAACAGGCTCTAATCCATCGCGTATGAACGACCTCCCAGATGAGATAAAGCACATTACAGATGGATTCATTCCCTTAAGTGTACTGCTGTCGCGACTTGCGCAGAAAACCCACAACCAGCTAGCGGATGAGATCGTTGCTTTGGCTAAGATGCCGGCGCCGGCCTCTGCTGTTAACGGTAATTCCTCACACGGTTCCGCCATAACAGACGATACTTCGCCCGAAAATCTCAGCAAGAAGACTAGAATTCTAAACTTCATCCAGGATAAACACGCCGAATGGGTAAAAGCGACAGTGATTGCGAGATGGAGCAGGAACGCCTCATCTGTCAGCAGTCTGATCGACTTGCACTCTCTTATCAGAATGGAGCAGAAGAGGTACTTTGATATTATAGCTATTATGGCAGATCATCGATGGTCACTGGCCTTCGCGCGACTTCCAAACCCCGACCTGCGAACTGCTCTCCACGTACTTTCTACCGGAACCGCCCCCTGGATGCCGGATCTTAATTACATTGACCCTCCTCCTCTAACTCAAAAAGAGCAGCTGCAATGGATCGAAAACCTGAACACGCTACTTTCGATTCGACTCAACTTAGAGGACTATGACAATATCCCTTACCATTTTCGAGACTACACCATCGGCTCTGGGCGCGTCACCTTCAAAGTTCCTGGTGAGTTCGAAGTCGACCTCACAATAGCTGACGAGGACTTCGAGAAGCAGTTCTGGTTCATTGACTTCCGGTTCGATTTCACCCCGGCACCCTCTGAGCTATCCGACTCGATGAGAATGCATTTGGAAGGCAAAGTCAACGAAGTACTAGAAAAAGAAGGCCTCAAGGGATGTTATAAATTCCTCCACGAGCTGGTACTAACTCACAAGATTACGGAATACCTGCGCCAGGCTTTCGAGCTGAATAGGGATCGTTGGGTGGATACTCTCAAGGTCGAGCGGCTTAACCGGGCTTTGGCTATTCAATATTGGGTCGGCCGATACCCGCCGGAGGGCCCGAAGAGTTGGATCATCTTAGGCGTTAGCACTGGCAAGAAAGCAGATGCACCCGAGGATCCTAAATCGACGAGTCATCTTACTTTACGTTGGTTTAGGGATAATAAGGAGGTGAAGGACGTAGAGGTTCCACTTGACGATGGGGTTATCTCAACGGAGAACCTCTTGAACCGTGTCATCGGAAGACATATCGGATATATCCTTGGCTCAATATACTCCAAATTAAAACCGAATGGACGATTTACCAAGCGGGAAGCCGGCCTTGGTCTAGACGTACAAAAGGACGACCCGGCACAATCGTCGCTCAGGGTGCAAATAGGTTACGACCACTATCTGACTGTTAGAGTCAGCCCTATTACGGGATTGTTCTCGATGAAGCCGCAGTCAGGCATGTCTTGGAAAGGAGAGCACAGGTTAAACTGGTCGTCGAAAGATCCTATTCAAGACGGGGCTCTATGTGTAGAAGGTGTAAGGTGTCACCACGTCGTCGACGAAATTATCCGACGCGGGAAGAGTACAGGCTGGTTCGTCTGCAAAGCACCCGTGAAAACGGATGCTGTCAAGGAAGCGTTAAGGTCACGGGAAGTCGGCCAACTTGTGTGGCTCAGGCGACGCGGTTGGACAGACCAGTGGTATTTGATGGTAAACATGAGCTTGAGCGGGGATATATGGTGTTTGACGGAAGTGTAAGTTTTGAAGACCGTCCCTTTCTAAGCTTACGACTAATGAAATATTGCACAGCTATAATCCTCCTACAGGAGACCCGCGAATCTCATCATTTACCAAGTTACCGTTCAGCTCTTACATGCCAAACTTCAAAGACAAGTTCTTCTCCAACCTGACCATCTTTACTGCTGCTATAATCTCTCATATAACGGACATGAGGACTCTCCATCAACGACGAGTCAAACACTCCACTTACGCTGGAATCAACTACGCACTCCCTCCGAGCTTAAAGGTTCCAGCCATCTTTTTGAGGCTTACGGATATATTGAGGCCATCCCAATCGAACGAACCCGGCCGGCGAATTGCATCTTGGGCACATGACTACGTGCAGGTTATGTTCAGAGGCGCAAGTAGCTCATCTACTAAACCACAGATATCAGACCGTCATTTAATGACTGTTGGGGGTACTGGGGAAAACGCATCGGTACAAAAAGAGTCGTTGCATATATTCCTAGAAGCTCGGATTCAGGTTTCCAAACCTTCTAGGTTTGGCCTCCTTAAGGGACACGTGGAACGTGATGTGGCGTTCAGCAGACAGTTAGGAGTATTCGCACTCCGTTTAGAGGAGAAAATCGGAGGCACGATGCTGGACACACTTGCTCAGCGCCTGCAGGCCATTGATAAGTTAGCCGACTGCATCGACGCGATACGTCAAAGCGACAGGGATATCCAGTGTGAGGAGATTACGCTTACAAAGATCGTGGTTAGTTATACAGACCGACTAAAATCGGAGGCCGGTACGGCAACGCAGCTACACGGTCACCGTTGGAAGGCGGCGTTAGAGTTAGGTCCGAACGGAACTAGGCTATTGTTCGACAAGGGCAACCCTCAGCTACGCGCCTTGGATCTGTTCCGACAACTTGTCAATTCAGACCTTCGCTGCGAAAAGTTACCCTTTTTCTTATCAAGCACGTTGCCAATCCATCGTGCTTTAGATTCAGTCGAGGATGCTTGGGCTAGCCTCGAGATGAATAATCAAGGTCGGGTTGAAGTGTTTGTAGCGCACCTGGATTGGTTCGATATACGCTACTATCTTCCACCGAGCAGGAATTCACACGTCCCGCGCCGGTTGACGCTACAGATTCGACTCAAAAAACGTCGCAACGGCGTTGAATGGGTAATGTCCCGCGAGGAAACCGGCACGGTAAAGAAACCCGATGACGAGTTTAAGCAGGCACTTGAAAAGGTCTGGAATGCAGATAATAAAGTGTGGAATTCATTGCTTGACGCAGCTGCGTGCAAGACGGACCACCGCGTGGGAGACATGATCAGAGCCGTAGACGAAAGCGTTAGGCGGCTCTTGACGCGCTCACCAACGCTTTTAAAACAGAACCATCCCAAAGGCCAGGTGCCGGCTAAGAACCAGACCCAGGCTATGTATCATAAGGCGATGGCAGCCGGTAGGGTTCGAATGCAGACGGACCAGGTCGTGGTATTGGACGACTAGGCGGCGGAAGAGGAAATAAATCAATGATGGCGTAGGGAGCAAGCAGGTATACGACCAAAAAGTTTTAGAGAGAGACTGCGATGTGAATCGGGGATGCCGGCCATACTTGAGATACCCTTAGGAAACAGAGGCATGAGGCGACAGAAGAGTTGCCTCCATCGCCCGAAAGTCGCAAATGAAATTATTAGTAATGATTGTATTCTCCGGACGTTTTTTTCTTTTTCTTTTGAGTGGTGATGCGATGACTTTGATGAGTGAGTGTATGCGTTGTGGATGCTCACAGAAGTAACTATGGTAGGCGATATATTCCTATAGTATGGCAATAGGTGGCGTATTTGTATTATCCCTATTCGGTTAACGAAGACGGGGAGGACAACCGAAACTACTAATAAAATATTCGTCTACTCTCCTTTCGGGTTGAAACCAGAACCGAGTTTTGAATAGCGGTTTCGCGGCGACGGACCGTGCTGTTAGGACCCTGTAGTTTAATACAAGTTATACCTAATCCAGGCGCTACGAATGCAACCTTGGGAGCACGACAGCCATACGATAGCCCCCTTTAGCCATTTATAGTTCATAATGTCAGGGTACCTATCCGAGTTCCTGTTAGCTAAGGCTTACCATGTAGGTAGTACATGTAGGTAGGATAGGTGTGGTATGGTATGTTATATGTACCTAGGTAAATATCGTAGACTGGTTGGTACGACTGCCGATATTTACGCTCGAAATAATTGACAGATCGACTTGAAGATATTATATCGTATCGAAACTTCGCAGGCACAGCTTGAATAATGTCGTGTAAGTCATATGTTATACATCCATGTCTATCCTCCGATTTGCCCCTCTCATTCCCGTTCCTGATCTGTTCCCGTTTCCGTTCCTGTTCCCCCGCAGCGCTGCCACCCGGGAGATATCGCTATCGCTTCTTCAGCTGCTGCATTAGTGCTATACCCTATCCTATATACCCTCATTATCTACATCACACTCGTAGATCACTGCGGACGTGCACATACATATATACATATACATATACACATATTAGTCTCCTAGGTAGCTACGTAGAATAACCAACCAACTAACCCTCCGGACTTAGTCTTCACAGGAACGACCAAGCTCGTCAACACCTCGCCGATCCCCTCCGAGGGCCACGCCCGCATCACCAAAGCCGCCGCCGTCGAGCTCCTGCACGACCACGTCTTCTACCTCAAGTGCGAGCCGCACTACGTCTCGCACCGGGCTCTGCCCCCCACCCCCACCAGCACCGCCGCCGCCGCCGCCAAGTCCGCGTACCAGCTGCCGCGGGACCTGGACCCGCTAGGCGAGCCCGCTGTCAAGCTATACGAGGTGGTGGACCATGTGCCGAACCCGGTGTGGAGCTCGAGCGTGGTGAGCAACGAGGAGTTTGTCGACTTTAAGGACGGCTTGTGGGTGAGGATTCGCAGCCCGTTGGCGGTGGTTATGGAGACTCGGTGGACGATACGGGAGAGGAAGGGTACGGGGGAGACAGGGGAGGGGGAAGAAGGGGGGCTGGAGTTGGTGGAGGATGTTACTATTAGTTGTTCTAAGTTACTCATGGGTATTGTGAAGGGCCAGGTTGATAATAATTGGAGGGAGATACATAGGAAGATTGCTGCGAGGTTGGTTGAGGATGCGAAGAAGGCGAAGGGGGAGAAGGAAGATGATGGTGATGGTGATGGCGATGGTGATGGTGATGGTGATGGTAGATAGACGATGAGGAGAGGATGTAGATCTGTTTAAGGGCGTATATAGAATGGATTTATATGGGATATGATGTAGGTCTGCTGCTAGTAACAAGTAATATCCCAAAGCGTTCTTTACATAAATATTCTACTTAACCCAAAGTACCGTCAGAGTATAAACCTTGGCCATATGCAAAAGAGTAAAAGCAAAGAATAGGCCATGTCCTATATCCACTATCCACATAACTATCTAGTAAAACAAGCAAGCATCAGAGTGCAAATATAATAAAAACTAAACAGAGAAAATAGCAAAAAAAGAAAAAGTAGAAAAAATATAGTTGCCAGCTGCAGGGTTCGAACCTGCGCATCTCTCGATAATGGTGTTCAAGATCTTGTAGACTTAAAACCACCGCCTTAGACCACTATTGCGGATTTGTTAGTGCGATATTTTTTTTTTTGTGTAGGGAAAGTTGTGGTAAAAACATACCTCGGCCAAACTGGCTTAACTGCAGTAGTTGCTTTGCGTCTTTATTATGTCTTAAGTCTAATGCATCTGCGACCAGCCAATCAATGTTCCTTTTTGTTAGGGAGGTACTTGGGTACATCTGTGCAAATTTATTCCCCTTTTCGATGAGGTTAGGTGTTGAATTATCGGAATATACATTGATATTGGTTGATGATAGCCACTTCTATATGTATCTTGTCTGGATTTATTCATTTTAGTGTATTTGCTAATTTGGAATTTACCATTCGTGCGCACGAATAGAACGACAGCTTAGAATACTGGATTCGATTCAGATATCACGCATAATATCATGCCAGATTATATATCATCGCATGCATTTCCGTTGCCCGACTAAAAGTAACTAAGATGTTAGATGATAAGTCAAATAACGTAGCCGTGGATCTCTAGGGCCTTGAATGCTACGTCATGTAACCAAGCCCGAGATGAAGGTAACCCAGGGGTACTCGAGAGCTTAAGTTTGGCATTCGCACAATAGCCAAGGATGTAGAGACACTGCTGTGCTTACTCGGGGCTATGTTTCTTGATAGTTATTTCGAATCTGACGGAATATGTGTTGATGCTCACCCCACGCGAAACTAATGCCTTGCCTATAAGTATAATCATGATAATAGATTTGAAGGCTATTGGGAGTGATGGGAGGAAACGCCGAGAGAGTATGAGTAATATAATGATGAATATTTCACCGAGGCAAGTTAAATATTGATGTGTATAAATTCGTACTCTGAGAGGGTTGAGTACAATTTGGAATCCTTACGACTTGACACAAGTTCTTAGCTACGTCTGACCCCTATCAATAATCTAGTTCGACACGCTATGCTGGGTAGAAGGATGTATCTCTAGTCCTAGATAACGACATGTTAGTAACTTGACTAATAGCGAGGGAGTACAATCAGCTTCGATCTACTCGAAGTCGTTTTTAGCTGTTCTCAGAGCCTTAACACGGGCTATTGTCCCTCAAGATACGATTTGATAAAACGCTGCCGGCTTGTAATTTCTAGGGTCCTTATACGAACTCGATATATCTATGAGTTACGTGTCGTCCTTTGTGTATTCGGTTACTATCTAAATTAGCTGTTGTTAATCACTTTAGTCTCCTGTTCTAGCAATAAGTTGCTAGAAATACGTATCGCAAATCGTGATTTACGCCCTCTACCTTATTCTTATCTGAGGAAGTTGTTAAGAGAGGTAAAACACGTTGAAGACCCCGGGGAGAACGTTTCGTATAGTGACATGGCTGTGAAGTCAAACGATATTCCTAAAAATAAGTGCTCATCTAAGTAATCGAATTTATGCACTTGGGAATAGCTCGCAGCTTTCTACTCACGTTACGTCTCAACACTACTTTCCTATCTGAAATATAGTGAGACACATAGTTACGGTGCTATAAGCTAAACACTATTAGACTACTAAGCTTCAGTAAGGTATTTTGCGAGTACTAGATAGGGGTAGTCCTTTTTAGAAGTGCAGTTAGGGAGTTCTTCTAGCTTTTTTGTATACATCGAGGGCAGTGAAAAGTTCCTAGGAAAAGGGTCTGGAGCAGAATTAGTTGTAATGCAACATTTCGACCTCCGAAACTGCTAATGAAGGCCATGTCCTAGCGTCAACTCCCCTGACCGCTGAAATCCGCACCTATAGCGGCAGAAGTAGAAGCGGCCGCGAGTTCCGACTAAGGTCGTCAATATCGAACGACCCGTCGCCGTTGAGAGAGTTATGAGTTCGTAGGCATTTCCTAGCAAGATCCCCTAGCAAGATCCAGGGGTCAGAACCGGTTTTTGCAGAGGCACAGGGACACCAGACGAACACTCGCAGCAAATCTATCTCGCAGATCTAGTATATGCACGTCAAGTTTCAACATCACCCATCTCAACTGCTTAGATCAAGAAAATCCATGTAGGGCTATGCAGGGACGGAAGGAAGCCGGTATCAGGGTTTCTGCATGCCGGGGGAGATCAAGGCGGGCTTGCATATGCGAGATACTGACCACTAGTACCATGGTGATATGTCTGAGATCAGCTACGAAGTTAACCTAGGGTTACTGGATTATTTCAAAGAACTATGAAATATATGGTATCTTGCTTGCCGTTATTCGGAGCGAGGAAGACACTACGTGAGAATTGGCGAGGTTCACTATCGGGATTACTTCCTCGAAAAAGAGAGTTACGGTCAATCTTTGTGATTTCCTTCGTAGGGTTTAAATAGCACGAACTGGATGTCTAAACAGGTATAACAACCAGAGGTCTGAGTGTCGTAGGCTTCAAAGGCTACGGCACATGACTTGGCAAGACTGCGGCAGCGGTTGAAACGGTAGTGCCGGTGTTGCTCTTATCCGAGAAAGGTCAAGACGGTGCTTCAGGTATCAACTTCGGGTATCAACGTCCAGCTCGGTCGATTTCGTAAGAAATATTAATTTTCAAGTCTAGAACTAGGGGGAAAAAAAAATAAGCATGTAAATAGAAATCCCTTCGCAGCTATGTTTCGGATCCTCCACGCTATGATCTACAAAGCCTCATTCTGTCAAAGCGGTCAGGCACTAATACTAGCGGTCTAATATCCGTTTCCGAGCGGTTCGCGTGGAAATATTGCATATTAAATATTCCGACGCTCCACTCGCCATGGCAGAACGGGGAATAGCTCTGGCTTAAAGCGGTCTTGCGCCGGTGTTATGAAAATCCAGAGACGGACTGGACGCTAGAGCTGCGAGCGAACATATCGGGCGGAAGGTAGTAGGGTAGGCAATCTTACATGAAGCGAGATTCATATTCTACGAGAATAATATCGTTTGCTAGCTGTGCCGTATGGTGGTTGTATGTGCAATGGGAATAGATCGTCGTCTACCTTTAGCTAACTCGTTTTCGTCTTGTAATATAGCAACGGGATGGTAGAGTTTACATGTGAGATAACGGGTAAAAGAACGCGAGTATTCTGCTTGCCGATCTTTCTGCAAAGGGCTCTACCGTGAAGTTAGATTCTTGGCATCTCTCATCAAGTTTGCTCTACATAGTAGAGTAGCGTTCAGAATGCAACCGCAACAACAAGAGTAAACGCGCAGTAACGTCCGCCATGGCGTTGATTGCGACGAACAAGGGAGAATAAGGCTTAGACTAGGATATTATCGTGATACATATGTAGGAGTGGGAATCATAGGACGTGCGCGATCTGTACTTCAGATGAGGCCATCACGATGTCGCCAAGAACAAGATATCCCACCCCGCATATCGTTTTGAGGAAGATTCGCTGAGAACCCCTCATGATCATTACGTATTTCAAGTCTCATGAAGCCCACGCTATGTCGACGGTGCAGGAGACGACGTAGGTGTTGAAGATTTGGACCATTAGGGGGGTGTTCCGCTGGTCTGGCGAACAGACCACGCGAGAAATTCCCCTGCTGCTCGTAGATGCCGGACCTGCGGGCGCGCAGCGGCAGATAAGTCTAATGTAGTCATTACGACGTAATTAATAATATATGCACTGCAAGTTGCATCGCAGCAACAAGCGCTGTTTATCGACGAAATGTTCCTGCAGCAGCGTATCACTGTAGCACGAGTTTGGACATGTTTTCTTCCCGTTCCTAACGTCTGGTCAGGGGGAGGGGGGAGGGGGGAGATTTTACGGATTTTCTTATCGGCTTGTGATGAACCTTGGATCACATAGGGGTCAGTGTGTAGTGTATGTAGCCCGATATGCCACGATGTTACGCTCTTGTTGACTTCGTTTGTCTGTTGTCCGTGCACTTATGTTATGGCAAATGTACGAAGTAGTGTAAAAACAGAAGTGCAAGTATCTCACCTATAAATTTAGGGATAAGCTGACGCATATATCGTGAAGTAGAAGAAGAATCGTATCAACTCATAGGTACACTAATTGGAGATAGAAAACAGGAGAAATGTTTGTATGAGGAATA
Source organism: Daldinia concentrica (assembly GCA_902805455.1). Classification (NCBI taxonomy): domain Eukaryota; kingdom Fungi; phylum Ascomycota; class Sordariomycetes; order Xylariales; family Hypoxylaceae; genus Daldinia; species Daldinia concentrica. The sequence continues at coordinate 1,338,055 of CADCSW010000006.1, forward strand.
GTGCATTAGGCTATCTCCGTTTTTATAAGTATCTGAGAGTATCATCTTAAAATTTGCTGTAGCGTTACCGTTTATGGTGTACATAAGGAGTACGCGACAGGGATATGAAGAAGGGGGCACTTCTCTAGTGTAGTTTTCGTTCCCTGGGATTTTCTGCAAGGGGAAAAAGGGCATCATGAACCTTGAACCATACATTAGGTGCATATGGACCCATAATTGCCACGCATCTCGGCCAGTTAAACAAGGATGGAATGGACTCTAAAGTAACGCTAATACCACCGGTTGCCATTTACTGCCCTTTACTGCCCCATGGCTATGGCTTCCAGGGCTGCGCGATTGCTTGCTAATGGCCTGCCACCTGCCACCGCGCGGCCCGCCACTTCTTGCTTCAACTTTGCCCTGCTTGCCTGCCCTTTTTCTACTGTTTCACACTCAGGTTTTGACACTTTCCACTTGCTACACTACGAATTCCATGAATTCTATCCCTTTTCTAACGCCATGCCATTTTCTTCTACCGCTCGGATCTTGACTGTTTCCGGTTCGTCCTCAACTACATTCGTACCTAATGTATCAGTCTAGCCCTCAAAGAGAAGTGGCTCCTAGCTTAGTGCGTTATGTACGACACATTACGGCAAGGAGTAAGTGTATGAGTAAGAAGGGTGGTCGAAGAAGAAATCAAGTCGACGGAAACGGAATGGTTTGAATGTTGAACTTCATCTTGAACTTGGTTGTTATACATTCGCTTGCTAGGTCTTGCTAGGTAGACTCTGGCATCTCATAATCCCTGACCTTTTGAGGGTTCTCTTATTCCATGCCGGTGTCGATCACTTTCCTCACACGAACTCACAACCAATCCAAGGTTAGCCTACAGTTCTGCGGGCGGATGCTTTGACCTCATCAAAGTAAATTTACACATGATACCCCAGACTTAAACGGGACAGGGCACCAATATCCAACTCGTGGGTACTCGGAAATTGTAAGATTAATATAGAGATGTCACCCGGATATCTCCTTTGAATCTCTCTACTCTTTGGTTTGGTTTGGTTGATGCCGTCCGTCCTTTTACTTACTTGAAACGTTGTTCGAAAAAAATACATTCTCTCTCTTTTTTTTTGCTTCTGACAGTTTCTGACAGTATCTGCGTCAATAGGGAACAACCCTCCCTGTTCCGTGTCTGCAGTAACTTTACTTCTATTTTTCGAGTTTATTGTTAGATATACTTTCGTACAGTACGTAAACCTGGCCTCGTTGGCTTTCGTTTGTGTCGTCATCTTAAAACTTTCGGACTTTGCTTTCTCAATCGATTCCACAAACTTGAAAAGTGAACGGTGCTTGTGTCAGATCCCCCAGCCTGCGCTTATCGACTTTGTATTTTCCAGCCGCCTCAGAACGGCACGAAGGGATCCAAAAACCCAAAAAAGGGCATTTCAGTAAAACGGGACAATTTTTGGATTAAGGGTTGATTAAAAAAGCGGAAATATCCTGACTGAATAGTTTCCTGGGATACGTCTCTTGTGACCGACTCGGTTAAACTTGAGTGTTGTCGTCGATACGAGTTTGTTCGGAGTTGCCACAGGGACGGTTGACGCGTCAGGGACATCGGGAGTTGTATGGAAAATAACATAAGACTACTCCGGTTATTTCGAATTACAGCTGTCATTTTAGTCCGGAGACTCGACTCGACTTGATCATCATCTGTCATACCCGAATATCCACCATCAAATATCGGTCTCACAGATTCACAGATTTCCAGCTTGATCGATATACAGACTCACGCGCTTCGCCACTGTTGTGTGATTCTCCGATGAAAATCTAGTCGTGCTGCCTCATTTCTCGGCAGCCTGCATTGTCGATCGACTTCACTCTCAGCTGCTGTCTCACTCTTGGTTCAACATCGGATAACGGAACGAATATATTCACGTGGACTCTCGAATCTAAGACGTTATCATTATTACAGCAAGATTGTAATCACATTCGCTTCAGCAACAGGAATCATGAGTGGGCTAATACCGTTGCTACTACCAACTTCCGTGGGGTGTAAGTCAACTATTGGCTCTACTGCAGAGATAAACCGAAGAGTGTCACTGGCTCCATCTTCATCTTCATCTCCATCTCTATCTTCACCTCCACCATCATCTCTAATTCATCGCCGGCAACAGTCTTTACCAGCTATTAAGACAGCAAGACGAGGTTCTCTTATTCAACCACCTGCTTTGCCCGTTATTCCATCTACCTCATTGGAGTGGAAGAATGCTATAGATGAGATCAAGCGAAAGTATCTTAATCACAAGTACCGAGCATGCTCAGCAAGATGCTGCGAGATTATAGATAGCCTCAAAGACACAGCTAATGTGGAGCCTCTTTACCTAATTTATTTACACTTCTACGCCGCCTCCTCTTTCGAGCTTTGCGCCAGGCCACTGTCGTGCTCATCCACCTACCGCACTAGGTTACTTAGCGATGCCGAGACCTACTATAGTAAGGCCGAGGCGTTAATCCAGAACACGGAGGAAAACATAACTCGAAAGACAAGATCTGCGTCGTCATGCTCTACTGCTTCGAGCATACACTCCCCAGAATTGTCGCCTAGTGTACGATCATCAGTCTCAAGCACGACATTTTCATCACCTAGGACTTCGGTATGTTCAACGGGAGACGAGGCCGTGATAAAGCCAAGTCCGAAATCAGGAGTCAAGGCTAAGAAGAAAGTCTCTTTTTCTGGACTAACCGATCTTATCGAGTTCCAACCTGAACCATATATTCGCCCAGACAGCCCTACCTTGGGATGGGAGGATGACATCTTTCCTCACTACTCGGATAGCTCTCTTCCCCTATTCTCGGCAAACAAGTTGAAGTCGGCACCTTTATCGAAATCCGAGCCTAAAGTACCAGAACCAGCTTTTGAACCACAACCTACAATACCAGAGCGCTCCGTACCTCGTGATTCCCAGCCTGCGGAGGAGTTAAGCATCGCAGACGACAAATTCGATCTCGACGCATTCTTGCAGATACGGTCAATGAATAGGATGTGCGCGCAGCTTTCGGCCTTACGTTCACAAGTCTCCTGGCATCGCGACGGTGTTCAGGCTTTACTCGCTGAACCCAATGATACACCGGAGACACCCGCGCCCGCACTATCAGAAGACGCTTCCCCTATATCTTCGTTGCCCCTTGGTGGCATGCGACTAACTCGTGCAAGCACTCTACCCGTTGAGGTTGGATCAGACTCGCCACTATGGACAGCTTCTAGTCATCGAGACCGCTTCACCGACTCACCCGGCCCAGACAGTCCCAGAGCGATTAGCCGACCGGCATCTGCAGCCTCAACTATTCGCTGTACCGACGAAGCTCTAAAGCAACGCATAGAGCGCCTGCGCGCCAACGGCTGGCAGAGAAAGCGATTCGATAGCAGACGATATGAGGCCCTGCGAGAACAGGTCCTTGGTGAACTTGCATAGGATGTTCTTCGCACCAAGCGCCTTATCCGGCAGCGCAAATCCTGGCGTAAAAGCTAAAGAGGCATTGCCAGCTTCATATGAACCTGGGTATGGCTAGTTAGCTCACACGCCGAAATCTCTGCCCACCTATGTATTTGGACAGGGGAAGGAATTGTGCTTGATTCAATTCTTGCTTTGTATATTGCACACACCATTGGCACATTTATATTTCATTTGTTTCAAGGAAGGCGACGGAAGGCAAGGCAAAGAAGGTGACACGGAAACAGGAGTCAGGAGTCAAAACTGCATGCGATGAAAATCGACCGGGGGGGAAAGCATGTTGTTTTGTGTTTTTTTCATTCACCTGGTAACCATTATACCCGGCTACGAGGCCGCCCAAAGCAAACCAACGGGACGAGCACAATCAGCCAAAATAAGGAGGGACGAGAGAGAGGCGGAAGTGAATATATATGCCTGTAAGGAGAAGCTGTTTGTCCTTGCGGAAACATATGATGAAGTTGGCACGAGGAAATGTATTTGTACGTGTATGTCTGCTGCTGTCGTTATTACGGGATTATGATTCCTGTGATATATTCCTGTCTCTCTGTTCCTGCTGGACCGAACGAAGAAGGGAGAGGAGAGAAGAAAAAATTAAGGTACATTTAATGATTTTACGTTATTACACGTATACGTACATACAGACTTAATTATAAAATAATCCTGCCGAAACGCTGCGTTCTTATAGCCGTGACGTAAAGAATCAACTAGCTGAAACGTACCTGAGATACGAACTAATTATACCATACCTAAACCTAAGGACTAAGACAGGACAGAACTAATCTCGTTGCTTTCAACTACATATTCTGACCTACTCACTACGTGGTATCCTATAATATCGAAGGAAATAATTAACACACATCCGTGGGGCATTAATAAACTATCAGCAACTGTAAGAGGAACTAGACGAAACGAAGAACCTAGTATTTGATAAAAGCCAAGCTTGACAAGCTCTGGCCGAACGCGAAACGGATATCAGGACGAAACAGGAATAGAAAAGAACACGAGGAATCTCTGCTTCCCCGAACGAATAGCCAACCACATCTTCCATCTTGTTAGCCCTGCTATGCATTGTAATGTCTTAGTTATGATAAACGAATTTCATCATGCCGTCCTTGATATCTTTCCATTCCCATTGCCCTTCCAGGTATGGAAGGGGGTATCTATTATATTGCTAAGATGCGTCTAGCACAGTTTGGTTTATTTGCTCAACCCTGGAAACTCTTCCGCTTCGCCTCCTTTTCCACTTCTTCTGTGACCTTCAGGGTCTGCTCCTGCTCCTTCATCTCGCGGACTTTAGCCAGAACCACCTCACGGAAGATGGCACCCTTCATTGCGCGTGTGAGCTTACCCTTGCCGGTCTCCTGCTTCGGCGACGTGGGCTTGTCCGATCCTTGGCTAGCTGGGGCTGCTGAATCATCGGCAAAATCGGGGTTCTCGGGGTCGTCTTCTTGAAGCTTGAGCGCCTCGATACGGTTTGTCAGTTTGACGAGTTCGATACCACGACGGAGTCTTGCCTTGGCCATGTAGGCCTTGATCTCAGGAAGTAAGTTGTGGTCCGAGGCATTTTCGCCGCTGAGCCAGGGGTGCTTAAGTGCTTGCTATAGAGATATTAATACAAAAGCGTAGAAACTAGGGGTAAGATAAGCGCGACATACCTTGCTAGACCACCTGTCTTCTGGATCTGGTTGCAAGAGGTGCATAATAAAGTCCTTCGCATCGTCACTTACGTCTCTCCAGTAGCGCTCATGGAAGACCACTTTCCCATTACTGCATTCGTCGATCAAATCCTGCAAGTTTTCAGAGCGGAAAGGAGAGTAACCACAGAGAAGGGTGTAAGTAATGACGCCCAATGACCACATGTCCACGGGTTTGCCATGACCTTTCTTCAACATGACTTCCGGTGCTGCGTAACCGAAAGACCCCGCCATTGTAGTTAGTACCTCGTCCTTAGTATCAAGCATCTTTGCAATTCCGAAATCTGCCAAGACTAAGTCGGAGTCGGGGTCTTTGCTGAGGTAAAGGAGATTCTCGGGCTTAAGATCTAGTTTCATACAGTTAGATAATCGCTATATAGCTACTGGCGGTGCTGTTTTTTGCTACGTACCTCGGTGTACTACGTTCCTGTCGTGGAGGTAGCTGACGGCGTCGAGGACCTGCCTGATGGTCTGTGAAGCATCCTTCTCTGTGAACTTGCCCTGTTCGCAGATGCGATCGAAAAGTTCACCGCCGGTGGCGAGCTCGGTGACAATGTACCATTTATCCTATACGTAACGGGGTCAATTGAAGTCCGCTCGAGAGCACTTATACTTAGATTAATAGGACATACCCTTGACTCAAACCAATCCACGAAGCGAACAATGTGAGGGTGTTTGAGACGTCGGAGCATATCTAGCTCGTCCCAGACCATTTGCTCGTTCCCCTTGACATTTTTCTTGAGGATGATTTTAATGGCGACCTTGCCATTGGGGCTATCTGCTTCGCGCACGATACCGTATGTGCCCGCACCAAGGGTTCGACCAAATCTATACTTCGCTTTTCTTTCGTAACTTTCCGGCTGGCCTCGAAGGCTGCTGAACATCGCGTTAACTGTAGGAGTGTTGTAGTTAGTAAAGAGTGGTTGTTAGATTGGCATTATACACTCAACGCTTCGACGAAGGGATTGAGACCAGCAACGAGCGAATCGACGAGGACATAGCCGAGACAACTTTGTTGGTTTTCCCTGAAATAGAAAGGGAAGGCACATTGGATTAGGCATTGGGGGCTGAGATGACAAGTGAGGATGGTAGAGAGAACTCACAACTCATTGCGACGTGGGGTAACCTGAACAGGGAGAATCGATGAATGGTGAGGGGCTTCCTAGGTTGGTCGTATACTATTTTGGCCGATAGGTTCGTGGAGTCGAAAGGAACGATCCCCTCTCAAAGAAGGGGAAGGGAGAAGGAGGAAGGAGAATAGGAAGTTAAGTAGAAAGGATCGAAGTTACAGAGAACGAAAGCACAGGCCGTTAAAAAAAGACAACAAGGCTTCAGCTGCTCTAGATAACGTTCTGTGATGTATGCAAGTCAGAGATATGTATGTTAGGTACCATACAGTAAAGAGGTATTGGGCTTGAAATTTGAATGGATCAATGAATTGCAAGCCGCAGGTGGGTTGTCAGATAGGTAACAGGGTAGGTACCTATGGTGCTAATTTAGATACGGGTACGGGTACGGGGATTTGATGTAAAATACCATATAATACGCGTATACGTAATTTGTACTCGTACTTGTTATAATAATAAATGTTGTTAGGTGCTATGGGGTAAATCTGTAAGTGGTAGAAGTAGCCCCCCTCTGATGGACCGTCTGATGGACCCCTCCTCTTAATTATTAGGGTAGGAACAGCTGAATTTTGATCGACTCTTATAAAACTGGATCGAGGGGCTTTCCGCTTTCTGTCATACAGTTGCCGATGTTTGCCGTAGGTATTAATTTGATAATCACTTGACGTAGAGGATGAGGTAGTTTGTGTAATTTGTGGACATTGAAAGAGTTGAGAAACCGAGAAATATATCTATCTGTACCAGCTGTATTTAGATGTCAGGTCCACAAAGGTATGTATGACCCTACAACCTACAATCCCATGTGTTTTGCAGGTAACACCCTGGCTGGGTAGGCTGAGTTTTGGAGGTAACCTCTTTGTGTTAGTCGTCTCTCTGTCTACCTTACCTTACAGTTGTACCAACCATATGTCCTATGTGATATGATGTGATATAATGTATCTGGAAAAAGCCTTGCCGGGTACCTTACCCAACTAGGTGGGGTTGTGAATACCGCGTATTGCATTGCATTGCGCCTATCGAGAGGCAGCTTATACATCCCAGCATCATCGCCAGTATTGCTGATGATATTGGTTATTAAGTAACCCTCAATAGCGTATGTGTTAGGGCGGCTCAGCCGCAATACTGGAGCAATCCCAGCCCAATAACTCCAATAACTCATCACCCACGAATTGAATCCAGTGGGTGGCTCGAGTGTGTAATTAGATAACCTGGTTCACACGCACCTTCGGAATCCGGAATGCCGGCCACGACCAGCTCGCGCCATCATATTCGAGCAGCAAGCCGTCCCTGGGTTGCCTCTCCATAAGATAGGTACACATGGCTGTGGCTGAGTATGATAATCCTTCCAGAGTACCTAACCTACCTAAGTTCAAGATTTAACTCAGTTACCAATGCCACACTCTATGATGTGGCTTCGAAAGAAAGAGGATAAAAAGAATCATTTGCCTGCGTGCGTACCTTTTATTTGGATAACCACGTAGGTATGTAAGTTGTAAGCACCTCTGAGGATAATGGGCTTATATGAGTAACTAGTGCAGCGTGGACTACGTATCACATGCGAGAAACCTATATAGAACACAGGTCGGTAATATTAACTTGAAGTAGCGCACCCAAGGTAAAGAGTAGCAGGTATATATATGACTAAGATGTTCCAATACATCAGGCTTTAGGTGATCATATACACTATATAAAGTAGGTATATAAGATGAGATTGATTATGTTAACTTGCTTAACTTACCTAAGTAATATTTTATAATATTTTGTTCTTCGTAGGTAGAATGAATTTGGAGATTTGCCCTTCTGTGGCCCACCTGCTTTCTTATGACGGTGGATGTGATGTTTCTTATGCGTCTTAACTTAGTTGTATGTACCTACCTCCTGCCTTATACGCTAACGGAAGGAGTCATCTGCGAGGCGCTTATTATCGATAACTAGGATCCATAGGCTGCATGTACTTATGTAGGTAGGTCGGTATAAATACCAACGTCACCTGGCAGTCAGGCCGAATACTACACGCCTACTCCAGGTAGCTTTGTTGAAACTTGACTTTGCGGGGCAACTCTATTTTCGAGCTTTAGGGGATCTTCACTTGCTGCTTCCTGCAATAAACCCATACAGTATCGAATAGATCAGTCACTTTTCCTCCTTGGACCTGCCGTCTTTGGTCTCGGAGGAGCTTACATGTAGGTTAGACAGACAATGTGCACCTCAATTTGACTTTAGCTACTCCAACCCACAAGGTACCTTGGCCTAAGCTTAAGCTCCCCAAACCACCTTGTGCACCATCTAACTTGTCTAGAAGAATTTCCTGTACCGTTGCCTCATCCCTTAACCGCACCCGATCGCTTAATGCTCTTTCGGGCCGCTTCGAAGTCGGCTTAAGTTTGGCGAACAACTCAAATCGTGGGGGTTAACCTAATTATCGGTAAAGTTGAGCAACGCCACTCAACATTGAACGTCAACCTACTTGCGCCTCTTCGCCTGCTTGTTCCCCTTGTCAAAATGGCCAACTTAGGTCCTAGGAGATTAACGAAGGAGCTAGCTAAGGTATTATTAATTCTCATTGGGAAATATTGCTCTCGCAATATGACATTGCTAACAAGATTTCGGCTTTCAGATCTCGAACAGCTTGCCTCCCGGTATTGCTTTAGTCTCTGCAGATAACCTTGAAGAGTGGTTTCTTGACATCCAGGTTCTGGACCAGAATCCAATCTATGCAGGCCAGACGTACCGTCTAAAGTTCAAGTTCAGCACCTCGTATCCCATTGGTAGGCGCTCCCGCTATCCATTCCACTGGAGACGGAGAATTAATGCAAATGTAATAGAACCCCCCGAGGTGACTTTCGTGAAGTTAGAAAACCGCCCGATACCCATGCACCCTCACATCTACTCAAATGGAATCATATGTCTCGACTTACTCGGATCTCAAGGATGGAGCCCTGTCCAGAACGTGGAGAGCGTATGCATGAGCATCCAGAGCATGTTGACAGGAAACACCAAGAGCGAACGTCCACCTGGCGACGAAGAATTCGTACGCGGAAACCGCTTGCGACCTAGAGACATCGATTTCTACTATCACGATAACACCGTATAAAGGCATCACGTCTATCTTCTATATTCCCTGGTAGGGTTACCAGCGGCGGTTTCACAACTTGGCGGTTCTCTGAGACTCGAAATACCTCGTTTCACTTGCATAACTGTTGCCTGGACTAGATTTTCGAAGCGTACTTTGTTGGACACTTAAAGGTATAGGAGATTCATCCAGTTAGGCTGAATCCTCTTATGATATTAGCAGTATGAAGCTGATAGGCATTGCGTGGATAGGCATCATGCGATCGTCCATATGAGACATCTACATAGGAGCAAAGATTCCTTTGCAATTGGCATTTTACGACTACAATCATGATCATACGTTCTGAGTGATTGCACCTTGGTTTTGCGATACGATTATTGAGCAAATCGTGATGCCGAGGCCGATGTATACCATTTCGATAACATTCCTAGCATAAAGGTGTGGCTAGATGTCGCTTCCGCGTAGAATTCAAACAATACTGTCATTTTCAGTCAAATTAATATCTTACGGCCACGCAGTTATTCCCAGGATAATAATAGATACAACAACAAGATAGGTTCTACCAGTGAAGGCTTAGGCATAGCATTTATTTAACTTAAGAGCATGCATGTACATACTTTATATAGAGCGGACCTGTGACGTCGTGTCCCTCCTGCTTGTACAATCGGATCTCTATCTAGCCGTGGGGCTAACTAAAATTGGACTAAGCGATAAGCTCGTTGAACCCACCTAACCTTACCCAAGTTATCCCAAGGTTCCCCAAACTTGACAAGCTGACAAGCTACCCCCCAGTTCAATTTGTAATTCCTCCAGAAAGCTCCAGTTGCAATTGTAGTTCCAGCTTCTAGCTTCCAACTCACAACTCGCAACTTGTCAATTCTATACACCGTCTCTTTCGCTCACAAATACCACCCCCATGAAGAGCTCATAATGGCTCCTCATGTGGGGTTCGACGCCGAACAGATCAGAGATAAGGCTCGAAAGGACCTTCTTTATCTTCTCGAAGGCGTAAGTAAGGCTGCCTTAAACCTCTGCCATATCTTGCTTGGACAACCGGGAATAACACAACTACCTAGGTCCGTGGGAAGAAGAATCTCGTCATCGAGCGTAGCTTAGCTGGCCCAATCGGTGTCATAGTCAAGGTATCAACCCTACAAGATTATGGCGTAGACAAGTTCTTCATTCTCGAAAATAAGAATGCCGACACGAGCCAACGCAATGTTGTGTTTATGGCACGAGGGGAGTCTGCCCGCCACGCTCAATCCATAGCAGGTTCGTCTTCTCCCTCACACTCACCCTCGCTCTCATCTTTTGGCACCTCTCTCAATGTCGAAAAATCACGGGAGCTTAATAGGCATCATGGAATTATTTCTCAATTCGCGATACTAGTCAATATTGCCTTAAGATGAAGATCTTATGAGCACGACCTATAGTGTCTTGGCTAGAGTCGATGCGCAAAGCACCATCATAAAATACTGACATTTAGTACAGAGCATATTAAGCGGCTACAACGCGAAAGCCAGACCGGTCACGAATTCCACATCTTCTGGGTACCCCGCCGTACTCTGGTATCCGACAAACTCTTAGAGGAAGCCGGTGTGCTAGGCGATGTGAACATTGCAGAGCTCCCGTTATATTTCTTCCCACTTGAGCGAGATGTCCTATCCCTAGAGCTTGACGACTCGTTTCGGGATCTTTTTCTGTTCAAAGATACAACACCAACATTTCTGATGGCAAGAGCCTTAATGGGGATCCAATCTAAACATGGACTCTTTCCGCGCGTCATTGGCAAGGGCGACAATGCGAAGCGCGTGGCGGAACTACTCACTAGAATGCGACAGGAGATATTGGCTGGGGAGGATGCGAGTGAAAACACCCGGTCTGGGCTTACACCAAGTAACACGATAGAAAGCGTTATATTGATCGACCGCGAAGTCGATTTCGTTACGCCATTACTCACGCAACTGACATACGAAGGGCTGATTGATGAGGTCTGGAAGATTCAGAATAATCAAGCAGATATTGATTCTACTATCGTAGGAGCTCCGCCACAACCCGCATCTCAGGGCGCGTCTACTCCGACAGCTAATGCCCCTTCGAGGAAGCGTAAAATACAACTGGATTCTTCGGATAAACTCTACGAAGGACTCCGCGATGCAAACTTCGCAATTGTTGGTACACTACTTAACAAGGTTGCACGGAGGCTGCAAAGCGACTATGATAGCCGGCATGCATCTAGGACAACTGCGGAGCTTAAAGACTTTGTTAAAAAGTTACCCGGCTATCAAACAGAGCACCAGAGCTTGAAAATACATACTGGGCTTGCTGAGGAGATTATGAAACATACGCGAACAGACCAATTCAGTCGCATGCTAGAGGTCCAACAGAACCTCGCTGCAGGTGCCGACCCTAGTTCTCAATTTGAGGCTATTGAAGAATTAATCGCAAGAGATGTGCCATTGCAAGAGATACTAAGGCTCTTATGCGTATATTCGTGCATATCCGGTGGTATCAAAGCAAAAGACTTCGATCATTTTAGACGCTTGATATTAGAAGGCTACGGGTACCAACACTTCTTAACCTTGGTTAACTTAGAAAAGCTACAGTTATTCCTATCTCGCACTTCGCCTATGGCAAGCATGATCCCTATGCCTGGCTCGGGGACGACAACCGGAACTAAGACGAACTACGCCTACTTACGCAAGCAGCTCCGTTTAATCGTTGACGAAGTTAATGAGCACGACCCCAACGACATCGCATATGTATATAGTGGCTATGCGCCCCTATCGATCCGTCTCGTACAATGTATACTACAGAAGCAATATATCCTTTCCATTACACGTGGCAACGGGACGACCGGCGCAAGCACAGCTAGTAGCGGTGCGCAAGGGTGGCGAGGTTTCGATGAGGCTGTGAAACATGCACGAGGCCAGACGTTTGACGAGCTACAAAAGGGCGAAGACAAAGCAGTCAAAGCTCGAGCTTTATTATCTGGAGGGGGCGACAAGAAGACGGTATTTGTTGTATTCGTGGGAGGAATAACATTTACCGAAATCGCTGCGCTGCGATTTATCGCAAAAAAGGAAGAAGGTCGGTACCGTGTTTACCCTATGATATGTTCTTTCAGTCCAACTGACAATATTTTTTTTATATAGGTAAGAGGAATATTGTAATCTGCACGACTTCAATCATTAGCGGAAATAAGATGATGGATGCTGCGGTAGAGAAGAAATCATTTGCGAAAGAGTTACTTAAGCCAGTTGTTACTTCGTCTACGGCCTAGTAATGCAACTATTTCCCGTGTACCAAATTCACCAAGACGATAGCAGCTGCATCCGGCATACGGTCATATGGAAAGGATAGCTCTGATTTATATATATATATATAATAGCTGGGTCCAACGAGTAGGGGCATAATGAATACCTATGCCTGGTAAGGTGAATGAGGTTTATTAAGATCTAGACTCAGGGGATATTAGCGGATGCGAATTGAGGACATATCTAACATTGTACTTATTCTAACCATTATGCGTATCGCTGATTGATAGATGCGACACGACACCAGGCAACGATATTAGGTGACTACGAATACCTAAGGTCAATTGCTGAAGATAAGTGAATCTGTAGGTCAACAATTAGACTACGATTTTACGATTTTACGTTTAATACACAGAAGACTCTAAGGAATCACGTGCAGTAGCGGCGGGGAGCACGGAGCACCCGCCCTAGAGGACCAAAAATTGAAGTGGGCAAGGGTGGATTTAGCGGCTAGCGCAAGATTAGGAGGAGCTTTTCAGTATATGGGCATTACTTATGCAGATTTGAATGTGTGTGTACATGTACCTAGCTATTTCTATCCCTCTTACATTGTCTTAATACGCCAATGTCCATATCAATCTTACCCTCTCCTCCCCCCTCGAGATTGGGTTATTAAAAAAAAACCAAAAAAAAACCCAAGAATTGAGGGAATCTTCCCAACCTCTATTAATTCAAAATAATACCTCTCAAATCATTGTAATAGGTTCCAATTCTTCAATCTTTTCGAGACCTAAAACAACAACCGATTATAATCCAGTCGAGATCTATATTTCGTAATAGTAAGAGTACAGTACCGAGGCCCGCTTATTTTAACTGTGCGTAATCATTCGATACTTCAATAAACCTCCAAATCTGATGAGGCAAGTCTTGTATGTCGACTAACAAGATTCTCTAGAGTCCACAAGAGTTCAGAGACCAAGTTGCCGACAAATTGCGGTAGTCAGCATGACATTCAAGTGTCAATTTCCTACAACCAATCTAAAACGAGATACTTGATTATTCAATGGGAGTCTTGGCCAAACTCCCCATACACGAATCCCGGACGACCTCGCTCATACCCATATATCGATGCATGTGTATGTCTCCGGCCAACACGGAATCTGAGCTCGTCAGCTATGAGCAGCACTCAAGAGGTCCTGTTGGAGGAGGGTAATTTTATAGGGTCGGGCTCTCTAATGGATTTAGAGAAATTGGACCATCATTTAGAATCAATACTTGCCTCTTCGGCTGATATCACGAGAACTCTTCCGGCAGCTCTCCTCGCGGACTCCTTCAAATCATATAATCCTGACTTGTCTGCCTCAAGAGACACCCCGAAAACAGAATCTGAAATAGTTGTTCGAATTGACGGTATGGACGTATCTCCGGACAATATGGCCTCTGCGCCTGTATCACGACAAGATCCCGCGTAAGTTTCTCATGTGATATATCCGTAATAATAACTCCCATCATAGACTCAAAACTTCTGTGTCATGTTTCTATATCCTAAACCGATAATAGGTCTCATCGCAGTCAAACACCGTCAATAAATTCCAAGTCTTCGAAGGCTCACGAGAGCTCTGGAAACTCATTCGAGTCATCAACTTCGACTATCTCAGATCAGTCAGAATTGACATCTCTACCATCATCGTCGCATTCAAGTAAAGCGACGACGCCGATTGACATGGATTCGTTACAAGAGCCACTGAGGACCCACATCGACAATAAAACTACCACTAAGACAAAAAGACGCCCGTTTGATGTGCGACCACGAGTATCTATCCCGACAGACATCTCTCCGCATGAGTACGCCAACCAATGCATAGCCGCAGCCGAGTCTTCTCGACTGAATCCTTATGCTCTACATCAGGATGAGTACTTGATGTTGAGAAACCATCTCAGTCATGCTCAGGTAACCACCTATCTGAACATCCGAAACGGGATCCTACGATTATGGTTGAATAACCCTCGAATCGGAGTTTCCCGTGAAGAGGCTATTGGATGTGCCAAAGATCCAAGGTGGTTCGATGCTGCAAGCGTATGCTACGACTGGCTCGTCCGATCAGGATATATCAACTTCGGCTGCGCAGAAGTTTCCTCAGCTCAGAAGCGGCCGACGAATGCCAAAGTGAGCAAGAAGGGAAAGACGGTGGTTGTCATTGGGGCCGGAATGGCTGGCCTGGGGTGCGCGAGACAATTAGAGAGCTTATTTGGCCAATATGATAAACAATTTCAGCATTCAGGAGAAGCAGCCCCAAGGGTAATTGTCCTTGAGGGTCGAAATCGCCTAGGCGGCCGTGTGTACTCACGTGCACTCGATGGTAGCAAAAGTCAGCATCTAATAGGATTTCAAGGTCGGCGGCATAGTGTTGAGTGTGGAGGCATGATTATCACTGGATTTGAGCGAGGCAATCCACTAAATATTCTAGTAAGAGGACAGATGGCCTTGCCTTATTATGCTTTACGACCTGACACCACCCTCTATGACGCCAATGGCAAGGCTGTGGACGATGTACGGGATCGTCTTGTCGAAAAGCTCTACAACGATTGCCTTGAACGAGTAAGCGACTATAAGTTTAAGAACCCGCCGTCCAAACTCATTGAAGGCAACAAGGACCTAATGGATGAAGGTCGAGATAGCTCAGCTGAAGGTCAAAAGACTATTGCGCAGGTCGAAGAGGCAACAGCTGCCCTCCCGCAAGCACCACCCGTCTCAGAACAGAGCCTAGGGCCCCAAATTAGTCTCGTCCCCGTCTCTACGGACCGAGCAACTGGTAGAACCCATGTTGAGCCGGGTACCCCAGCTACCCTTAAGGCAGCCTTTAAAGCGCGTCTGATGGGTTGGGCGCTCAAGGAACATGTGACCGAGGACTATGATTTAGACCTTGAGTCAGCAGCCAAAGCTCCTGATGCCACCCTTGGCTCTGTCATGGACGAGGCAATTACGCAGTACAAGAATATCGTTGATCTTACCCCCCAAGACTTTCGACTTATGAATTGGCACATAGCCAATCTTGAATATAGCAACGCGACCAATTATAATCAACTGAGTATTGGAGGCTGGGATATCGATGCTGGTAACGAGTGGGAAGGTAAGCACACGATGGTAATTGGTGGCTACCAAGATGTCGCATGGGGTCTGGCAAATATGCCTTCGCGACTAGACGTTCGGAAGAATACCAGCGTCAAACAAATATTCTACGATCCCGATGGACTAAGAGCTGCACGTGTCGAATGTGAAGATGGCTCAACCTTTGAGGCAGACTATGTGGTTTCCACAATTCCTCTCGGAGTTCTCAAGCATGGCAATGTTGAATTCAACCCCCCTCTCCCGCCTTCCAAAGCAGGCGCTATTAGTCGCTTAGGTTACGGCATCCTTAACAAAATTATTCTAGTCTACGCAGAGGCCTTTTGGGATACGAGCAGAGATATCTTCGGTTGCCTACGAACTCCAAATTCCCGCCATAGCCTCAAGCAATCTGAGTACACTTCACAGCGTGGGCGTTGCTTCCAGTGGTTTAACACGTCAAATACAAGCGGGATTCCTGTACTTATTGGGCTGATGGCTGGAGACGCTGGGTTTGATACCGAACATTCTAACAATGATGAACTCGTGGCTGAAGCTACCGAGGTCCTGCGGAGTGTATATGGTGCTAAAGTTCCTCGACCGATCCATTCGATCGTCACACGCTGGGGTTCCGACAAATTTGCCCGAGGATCTTATTCCTCTGCCGGCCCTTCAATGCGTCCGGATGACTATCAAACGATGGCTAAATCAGTTGGCAACTTATTCTTCGCCGGCGAGCACACAACCGAGACTCACCCGGCTACAGTGCATGGCGCGTACCTATCTGGACTACGTGTAGCGTCGGAAGTAATCGACACCATGATCGGGCAAATCGAGGTCCCCACTCCGCTGATACTACGGAAAGAGTCTGCTTTCTCTTCCCAGGGATTGAAGCGCAAGGAGCCTGGAGATGGTCTATCAGCCATTTCTCCCAAATCCAACAAACAGGCCCGTATTGATGAGTATGAAGCCGCCGCTTGGCGACATGTCATAGCGCAAATCGGGGAGCGACCCTGGCGACCCCAGAAAGTTGCGGGAAATGCGTATCTCCTATATAGTAAGGCATTCTTCGAGACGGCACGCAAGCGGTGTGCAGAGGGCCGCCGAGCTGGTAAGGGCAAGCCGGGTCCAAACGAAGTACGAGTCATGACAAGTAAGATGTGGAAGGAGGCGACTCCTGAAGATCGAAAGCCGTTTGAAGATCAAGCGTCCGATCAAAAACAAAAATATAATGAAGCATTAAAGGCCTGGGAGGCGAAGGTCAAGGAGTGGGATCAACGCTACCCCGTAGTAAGGGGCGAGTATGAAAAAGACCATAAACTCGTGTTCGGGGACGAAGGAAGCCCTACTAGTGAGAGCGGAAGGGAACGGAGACGCGCTAAGGTCAGCAACTATGCTGAGAGTGAGGGAAGTGATATCAACATGGGAGAGTAAAATTCTAGAGCTAGGGCAATACGTCCGCTCCCCTTTCGATTACATACATACGTTAGGTACCTATACATAACCAAAACTCTGGGGTGATGATACCTCGACTTAGAGGGGTGGGAGTTGTACAAAAAGATTTACTACGAGGCGTCGGCCCACCGGCTGGCGCGTATAGGGGTTAGGCACATTTACATTGTCGTTGGCGTACGGGCTTTGCATCGGAAGTACTCATAAGGGGCGTTGGGACGGCGTGTGATGGTTCCTGAAGTACATAGTTGCTGGGGTCCAAGGGCTCTGCTAGAGGCCGAACACAGGGCCTCTGGAATACGTTTATTGCGATGCGTTTATCATATATGTTTCTTGCTCGGGTGTGATTGTGATTGTGATTGTGATTTGTGTCTTTAATGGAAGTAGGGAGTGATATTGGTGACCTGAGCTGGATTATCATACCTACATATTTTCTCCTGGAAAAAATTATAGACTTGTATTTTTTAATAGAAGTAAATAAGGCTATGGGTTCGTAATTTGTTATGTCACTTGACTATTAACCTTAGGGACTAGGGATCTGAGGAGTTGATAGCTCGTGATGCTGCCATTAGCTAGGAAGTCGTCGGATGTACTGACAGGCAAGTGATAACGTGCTGTATCATTTGCTGTAACTAGCCGTACGCTATCATCTTAAAGCATTGTAGTCTGACCTAGTAGCTAACAAACAGGGTAGATGGATGTTGTGTTTTAGGAAACAGGTTTCCCATATACTATCCTCAGTAAAAGCTCTAGTATATCGATAGCACTTGTAGACTACCCACAAGGCAAACATATCGGAATAATGTCGCAAAACTATGCTATGTGTTCCTAAGTAGGTAATTTTCTAGAGCCGGTTAGCATCTTTGCTATGAAGTAGGCATGTATGGTGATGTGGCGGGAGGGTGTTTCTGAATCTGTCATGATTTGTTTGAGCATCTGAATTGATGATAGTAAATGGGCCTGTGGACCTAAGAGCTTGTGACGTGGCAGTCAAGACATGGCTCAGCTAGTTGATATAGTCTGAGAATATAGTGGTGTTTATTGAAGACCTATGGGCCACCTTGTCTCTCATTATATGATATGGTACTGGTAATAAAATAGTCTGTCCTCCTCAGCGTATGAACAGGAGCGGTCAGTGTAGTTTAGGTGATTATACACCGCAGCTAACTTACGTAGAAAGCTTTCAAGCACTGCTTCAGGGGTAAGTTGATGTTTTAGTCGGATGCAGAACTGCGTCACATAAAACGAAGAGGACAAAGAGGGCAAGTAGGGCTGGGGAACTAGTTCATTGAATTGATACATCCAAGGCGATAGCGCCGAGGTTTTGCTTAGGGTACTTTGATACAAAGGGAAGATGCGATTGGATTATTCACCACCCCATCTATTTTTCTATCACCCGCTTTACATGTCCTCCGAGGCGGTGGCACCAGTGATGATTTCAACCAGTTCGCCTGTAATGACGGCTTGACGAGTTCGGTTGAAAAGAATCTGGTACTTGCTGATCATCTCACCAGCGTTCTTGGAGGCGTTCTATAAAGAAGGTTAGAGGCAGGGGTTTGACAGTTTGATAAGGTTAAGTTTGACGGGTCTAAACTTACGTCCATGGCCTGTTGTCGGGCAGAGATCTCGCAGGCGTGTCCCTCGGCAAGAGCCCAGTAGAGAGAGTTAGCTAGAGCGTATTCCCGGAGGTTAGACAGAAGCTCCTCGTCGACCTCGAAGGCGGAGAAGTTGGGGGAGTTGGCAATGGCCTCCTCCGAGAAAGCCTCGATGATTTTGGGTTCGTAGCTGGTAGCGTTGATGAACTTGTTGTGCACAATCTTGATGTCAGAGTAGTCGGTAGGGAGCTGCGTAACCTGGTCGGCGATGGCCTGGGCATCGGCGAAGGTCGGGATATCCTTTCCAACACCGGCGAAGCTGAGGACGATGTCCTTGGCGTTCGTACGGCTGAGCTGGGCCCTGGACTTCTCTCCGATGAGGATCAGGTCGGCAGGCTGGCTGCTGGCTGCTAGATGTCGGCGCATAAAACGCGAGAGACCGGAGTGAACACCACCGCAGAGACCCTTGTCGGAGCTGCATACGATGTACAAGGTCTTCTTGCCCTCAGCGTCGAGGGGCTTAGTCTCGGCGGATTCGAAGAATTCGTTGGAGGTCTGGCCGTACTTTCGAGAGTCGTTCATGACACGTTGGGCACGGGTCAACTTGGTGGAGGCCACGATCTTCATGGTGTTGGTGATCTTCTCGATGTTCTTGATAGACTTTAGACGACCTTCGATTTCTCGCAGGGTAGCGTAGCCAGCTGCTCCATTGTTGGCGGCACTATACCAATTCAACTATTAGTACGTCCTTCTTTCTAAAATTCTTTTTCCTAAGACGTGATCGGGGTGGATTATAAAGGTATTCCGCGAATTGCCTCATAATCCCACTTCGAGAATTATAGATCCGACGTACCGAGCAGGAATAGCCGCAGCTCCAGCTCTCAGAGCCGGTCGTGCTACCCTTGAAAGCATCTTGAAGAACTGTAGGGTGAGTCGTATCCTGAGCCCTTAGATAAGGATTGATTGCGATGCGATGGGGAAGCGCAATCAATTGGTGACTCTGGGATCAATTATTTTGATGGAGGTTCGATTGATCTCTTTTCCAACCAAAAGCTTCTTCCTCCAGTTCCCGACCGGGCCACACTTGCGGCTTTCTCCCACTCCCGGAAATTTCTCGGCCCAGACGAACCGCTTTGCCAAGTAAATTATAGAAGCTACGTACATGTATTTTGTATCTTTCCATTTCTCTTAAGCAGGCTAGCCAGGCTAGGCTAGTACTACATGTATGTAACTTCCTGGTGGTCCTTGCGCACGGTACAAGTAATCACGATCCATAGGTACGTACCTAGATGTATGTACTAAATCGGAAGCGACTCATCTCATGCAGCCTATATTATCTAATCATTCTTATATCCACTCTAAGCCATTTTGGGCTCTTCTTTACCTGGTCTTGACTGGGTTCACTAACAATTTTTTTTTCCTTTGCTTTCTACCACATGCAGCCAGCAGCCAGCAGTCCAGCACGTAGCAACAGACCAGCCCGGCCGCAGCAGCAGGGCATTCTTGGATTCTTCCTACCCAGTCCCTACTCATCTGTTCTCCACTCATAAGGACAACACCTGGCCAATAGGATCTGCAGCGGACTCAACCTGTGGCTAACGGGCTAGACTTTCCAATGAAGCCTTCTTTTCCAAGTCCTCACACTCGTCGTCTCTGACTTTTTCCCTTCCAATCTCACCATTTCTCCCCCTTCTTCACTCTCGTTGCTTGTTTGTCCTCTTCATCTTATAGAATAGGGTGGTGCACTACGGTGTGGTCCACCCTTCTTACTATTCAACATCGTCAAAATTCACTTTAAACCCATCTTTCACGCTCTCTTTATTCGCACCTTTACCTCTCGAATCCTGAATTCTTACCCGAATCCCCTACTAAGTCAACGCCTCGCACTCGCGACTCCCCGGCGTTACGCGCCCAAAATGTCCGACTCTGACGACGACATGCCTCTGGCTCGTACCAACGGCCATCGTAAGTAGGCTTTCTTTACTTATGACTTATCTAGGTAGTCTATCATACTGGTGTCACTTACCATGCGCCATCCCAACATACCAAACTCATACTCCTTCATTCACCCGTTAAATTCGGACCTATCTACCTGCCTCTTTAGTTTCCCTCGACCTCGCTTTTACTAACGCGCCTTCCGATGTTTTAGTCTCGACCTCGAGTAATTCCAAGACCAAAGGCAAAGCCATGAATCACAGCGCTACCAAACCTAAGCCTGCTCCCGTGTCCATTCGCAACGGGCCAGTTAACGATACCTCCCCGACAACAAATGGCAATGGAAAGCGCAAGTCGCGGACTTCTACCAACAACGTGAGCTACAAGGACGCGTCGGAGTCTGAAGATGGGCGATTGGTATGTTCGAATTTGTTTACACAAGAACCGTGCCGCAAGGTAGAAACGTCTATACTAACCCGCAAATTAGGCGAAGCGTCAAAGAAAAGTTGTTCCCGACGACTCCGATGATGAGATTCTCAGCAAGAGAAAAACTAAGCTACCACCTGCTGCTAATGAGACTGCTATGATGGAGGATTCGGATGATGACCAGCCGCTGAATGCCAAACTTGCCTCTAAGAGGAAGGCTATCGAGAAGAATGCCGAGAAGGAAGCAAAGGCCATCAATGCGAGCGCTTCCAAATCGAAGAAGCCTACTCCAAAGAAGGCTGTTAAGGATGAGTCTGATGACGATGTACCCTTAGCAGGTGCAAAGGGCAGAAAGCGACCATCCAACGGCGTCAACGGGAAGGGGAAGGCTAACGGTGTTAAGAAAGAAGAGTCTGACTCTGACGCGCCTATTCGCAAGAAGCCAAAGACCGCCCCTAGCAAGGCTAATGTGAAGGCTGAGAAGTCTACCCCAGCTAAGAAAACTCCTGCCAAGAAGGCCAAGAAGGAGGTGAGTGAAGAGCCAGCCGAAGGTGAAGATGAGGAAGAAGAGTACCGTTGGTGGGACGCCCCCAAGAAAGAGGATGATAGCGTCAAGTGGACTACCCTTGAGCACAATGGTGTTCTCTTCCCTCCGGCCTACGAACCTCTTCCAAAAGACGTGAAGCTCATTTACGATGGTACTCCGGTAAATCTCCATGTTGAAGCCGAGGAGGTTGCTGGTTTTTTCGGATCGATGCTCAACTCAACCCACAACGTCGAGAATCCTACCTTCCAAAAGAATTTCTTTAGCGACTTC
Organism: Daldinia concentrica; assembly: GCA_902805455.1. Classification (NCBI taxonomy): domain Eukaryota; kingdom Fungi; phylum Ascomycota; class Sordariomycetes; order Xylariales; family Hypoxylaceae; genus Daldinia; species Daldinia concentrica. Next base: position 1,360,034 of record CADCSW010000006.1, read on the forward strand.
AAGGAGGTGCTTGACAAGACAGGCGGAGCAACGGATCGAAAAGGCAACAAGGTCAACATCAAAGATTTTTCCAAGCTAGACTTCAAACCCATTTTCGAATATTATCATAGCAAGAATGAGGCGAAGAAGGCCCGACCGGCCGCCGAAAAGAAGGCGGAGAAGGCGGAGAGGGATAAGGCTGAAGCTCCATATATGTACTGCAAATGGGATGGTCGCAAAGAAAAAGTCGGCAACTTCCGAGTCGAACCTCCCGGGCTATTCCGTGGTCGTGGCGAGCATCCCAAGACTGGCAAAGTCAAGAAACGAGTTATGCCTGAACAGATTACCATCAACATTGGCAAGAATGCAAAGGTTCCGGTCCCTCCTGATGGGCACAAATGGAAGGCTGTTCAACACGACAACAAAGCCACATGGTTGGCAATGTGGCAAGAGAACATCAATGGTTCATACAAGTATGTTATGCTTGGCGCGACCAGTGCTGTCAAGGGCCAGAGTGACTTCAAGAAATTCGAAAAAGCTCGAGAGCTAAAGAAGCACATCGCAAGGATCCGCAAGGACTATACAAAGGATCTGAAGGCAGAAGCCATGGCTGACCGTCAGCGAGCCACAGCTGTCTACCTGATTGACAAGTTTGCTCTGAGAGCTGGTAACGAAAAGGATACCGAGAACGAGGCTGAGACGGTGGGTTGCTGTTCGCTCAAATACGAACATGTCACCCTCCAAGAGCCCAATACCGTTATTTTCGATTTCCTGGGTAAAGATAGTATTAGATTCTACGATGAGGTTACTGTTGACCGACAGGTGTTCAAGAATCTCCGAGTATTCAAGAAGCCACCGAAGAAGGAGGGCGATGATATCTTTGATCGCCTAACAACTACGCAGCTCAACAAACATCTTTCCTCTTATATGGCGGGCTTGACCGCGAAGGTCTTCCGTACATATAATGCTTCTTACACTATGTCGAACCTACTCAAGGACTTGAAGGTCTCAGATTCTACCATGGCGGAGAAAATCAAACTATACAACGATTGCAATCGGGAAGTCGCTATTCTTTGTAATCATAAGCGGACTGTCGGTGCAAGCCATGAAGCACAGATGGAAAAGCTTGTTGATCGTATCAAGGGCCTTAAGTATCAGAAGTGGCGAAACAAGATGATGCTCCTAGATGTAGACCCCAAGCAGAAGAAGAAGAAGGGCGCCGATTTCTTCGAAATGGACCCGGATCTTAACGAAGCTTGGATTCTAGAGCATCAGAGCTTTCTGGTCGAAGAGCAGCGAACGAAGATTCAAAAGAAGTTTGAAAAAGACAACCAGAAGCGCCAAGAGGACGGCGAGAAGCCGTTCCCTGATAAGGAGCTGAAGGAGCGTCTCCAGGCTGCAGATGATCTAGCAAAGAAATTCAAGAAAGAGAACAAGACTAAGAAGGTAGAAGCCGAAGGCAGAGGACCGACTGTCGAGAAGATTGAAAGCAACATCCAGAAGATAGAAGAGCGCATTAGAACCCTGGAGCTTCAAGCCGCTGACCGCGACGGCAACAAGGAGGTTGCTCTCGGCACTTCCAAGATCGTAAGTTGTATTAGAGACATGCTTTCATTAAAGCGGATGCTAACTTGGTGTCTAGAACTACATCGATCCCCGTCTCACCGTTGTCTTTGCTAAGAAGTTTGACGTTCCTATTGAGAAGTTCTTCTCTAAGACTCTGCGTGAGAAGTTCAACTGGGCTATCAAGTCCGTAGAGGATGACGATCACTGGGAGTTTTAAAAGCCATAAGCTACCTATCTATTATTATTACTCTAGCACATCATCAGTATATTTATTGTATAGTACACATCCCGCTAATGGCGTTCGATGGTTAGAGAGACCTAGAAAAGAGATGAGAACCGGGGATGGAAATCTCAGAAGCGGACTGGGGAAAGGAAGAAGGCGCAAGGGCTTGTGAGAGGAGATATAAAAACACTTCTACAGCATGACCAGCTACGATCAACGAGCATGATCGGACGAGCCAGGTACTTTAGCATGGCGCGGTGCATTCCGGGGGGTGCGAGTGTCGGGGTCGGTTCATGGTCAATTCGATTTGCGTCGCTTCTAGAGAGTAATTCTAGACGGACAGAAATACGATGCATTATTAATTTCCTCATCTCGGACTGATTTTGCGAAGTAGTGCTTATACAACCATACGTAGTGCCTATGCTAGCCAAGACTCAATTATCTATCTACCTTAGGTACCTAATTGTTATATACATGCTTAGAGGCTATTTGGAACGGATCCGTTCCAAAATAATAGTAGGACACCTAGATAGGCGGAATACATAGTATCTAGGCACGCATGTAATAGCCTATCTAGCCTTCTTCACGACTAGGCAGAATATCATGGAACCAATATATGCGCTTACTCGTTACACATCAGCCAGACATGGACGAAGCGCCCGACCATACATATTAATTCGATATATTGGATCTTTCACACCGTAGTAGCCCATACGTCATACAAGCCGCCTGTGTCTGATTCGACGGTAGAGCATGCATAAGCTAGAGCTAGCTAGAGGTCTTCCATTTCCGTCCATCCATGATCCTATCTATCTGGTTCCTATGCGGCTCAAAAGGGAAGGGAAAACTTTTCGCTGGGCTTGCATGCTACATATGCCACCGCCGAGTTCTTTCTAAGGATCCAACAGCAAAGCTAATAGATATGAGCCTCTAGGCTGATGGGGTAGCTATGTAGGTGGGTGAGTGTATGCAGGTATGTATGTATATCAAGTAATTACACGGCTAAGGGGGTAAGCATCGTGGCTCCAACGCCAACTCCAACTCCAACTCCAACTCCAACGGTAGCTAGTAAGTAAGTAAGTAATCGTCCCAAGCACAGATGCAATTTTTCTACCTAGTGACCGTTAGCAGCAGTAGAAAAGCTCTCGCGCACGGCGGCGCCGAAGCGTTCGATGGCGGCGTCCATAGCGGCCTCGGACGCAGCGGCGTACGTGGTGCGGAAGAATAGGCCGCTGGGGGGCTGGTCGCGCTCGGCGCGGAACCAGGACCCGCGGATGGCGAGGACGCCTTTGTCGATGCAGAGGTTGAAGATGTCTTCTTCGATTTCGAGGATGGTTTTCGTTGAGGCTTGCGGGTGTTGCGTGTGGTCGACTTTGAGCCAGAGCTGGGGAGGGGGTGCTTGTTAGTTCTGGTCTAGAGGGATGGTGGTGTAAAGGGGGTTGGATGGTATGTTTGGTGATAGTGGGGAGAGTATAAGACAAGGGGGTAACTTACAAACATGCCTGCAGCCGGCGGCACCCAGCTCACGATATCGCGAGGGAGATGCTTCTCGCACGCGGCTAGGATGGTGTCTCTTCGCCGCGTGTACTCGAGTCGCAGGTGCATCAGCCATCTCAGATATCCCTCGTGTCCCCACGTCTCATCCACGAGCTTGTACATGAGGATCTGGGCAATCCCGCTGGGGCCCTGGCTGCAGCACTCGGCGTGCCGGATATACCTCTCGACGATCTGTTCGCTGGCAGTAATCCAGCCGACCCGCGACCCCGGGACAACCACCTTGCTAAACGAGTCCAGGCGCATCACGCGCCCGTCTACGTCCATGCTGAGGAGACTGGGGACTAGGTTGTCGCTGAGGAATTCCTCGACGGTGGCGGGGGGCGGGACGGGGGGAGCGTTGGGCCCGGTGTACGGCTGCATCTGCAGGAAGTAGTACGGCTCGTCCTCGAGGATGTAGACGTCGTGTTTTTGGCACACGGCGTAGATGTCCCGCCGCCGCTGTTCGCTCTGCGTTGCGCCGGTCGGGTTTTGTCCCGAGGGCACGGTGTATAATAACGTGGGTTTCCTGGCGCCTCTGGATTTCTCGTCCCAGGACGATAGCGTCTCGTCCATGCTCTCGGGTAGCAGACCTTGCCCGTCTAGACGCACGCCGAATACCTTGATGCCTAGCGGGGCGGTCGTCTCGAGCGCGGTGGAAAAACTGTATTCTTCCGTGAGGATCGAGTCGCCTCGAGCGCGATCGCAGAACATTCGTAATGCTTGCTCGAGAGCCCCCGTGCTGCCTATGGTTAAGGCACATCGCCAGTCTGAGTAGGGTAAGTCGCCGTGGACAAGCTCGGTGTGCTCGGTGACCCAGCGGAGTAGCTGGGCGGAACCAATAGATTGGCCGTAGTTCATGGCGATAGACAGGTCGTACACGCCGCCATTCTCGTTCTTCGCAACGTCATACTTGCCTATCCTAACTTCCTGGCCCGACAAGGCCGTCTCTGCTTCGGTGAAGTGAGGCGGTGTGGGCACGTGCATGCTCAGGGAGTCGATGGGGAAGTTCTCCGCCGACGGCAGTCCGCCGCCGAGGGAGATGAGTCCGGGCTTCTTGAGGTGCTTGGCTGCTAGCTTGAGCACGCAGGCTTCCCGGGCAATGGATTCTTGGCTAAGGTAGCCTGGTAGGAGTGTTAGATCTAAGACGTTACTGCTATATAAGAGCGAGAGAGGATGAGTAAGTTGACTCACGATCCCATCGTTTTGCTTTGGGCTTATCGAGTGCTTGCTATACGGCAGCATCCATACCAAACGTCAGTTAAACAACTCTAGCAAATAAAACTGGACACATCATGGGACGGGAAGACAGCGAGTTTCTCACAGGAGACTTGAACATGTCACTATCCGAATACGACGCCGTGGGAGCAAATAGCTTGCCTGCCCTTGCCCTGCGCTCCTTAATGCCAGCGATCGTCAGCCGCCCATGGGCCTGCTGGCCAGCAACCGGGTCCTTCTCCACCAGCATCTCGCTCGCAATATGTGAAGACTGACGTTGCCTAGAACTAGTAGAGAACAAGTACTTTGCAGAAGCCGGTCCAAAGCGTCGAGCCGAACGAACAAGTACCAACGACGAAAGAGTGCGATAGGGGTTGCAACTAAGCCTCGCCATTATATATATAATCCAGGAGCAAGAATTTTATAGTACAGGATATATTACAAGTCTTGAAAGCTAATGATCGATTACCTAAGAGACCCGAAAAACGTAGACTCGTGGTCCAAGAGTTGTTGTCATATCGCGGCTTTCCTTTGTTCACCGAATCACACGGGCCTCGGTGCGATAACGGGGGGACGATAGTGGGACCCCGGCCGATTGTAGCCGGCCTCAGGTAACCAATACCATCTCTCGGTTTATACCACCCATTGACGCTTTAGGTCATACGTAACTACTATAGTATTTCTATCTCGTAACTATCTCCAAATGCCAATGCGAATACGTACTAGGCTAATTCAGCTCGGGATTGCAAAGATATAATCATCAATTACGTTATAAATGCTCACGTTCCGATCTATCTATATGCTAAATAAACCATGCTATTTCTTAGCTCATAATGCATGCGGCGCCTTATGTACCATGCCTTGTCATATCTATTTACAATGATCATCGGTATCAAGTCTAGACTCTTGCTTGTTGTTTGCTCCATTATACGCCCTTTGCTTGCAGATGCCAACGCCAGTATTTCCCTATCCCGTGACCCGAGTCGATGTCTATTTTATCTCCATAGACGCTTGTATCTATAATAGTACAAATTGCTCGTAGTCATCTATAGATGATTAATGAAAATATGTTCGTAAATGCCGAAAATCTGGAATAAATGGTACGTCGAGAAAGAAGGATCTAGATAAGTTAACGGAGACTGGTCTAGTCTTTACGACGACCGCCTATATCCCGGGGCGAAGGTACCGAAAGGCCCGGTGACGAGGCGGTGAATCTTCGCCTGCCCAGGCTGACACTATGATTACGCTCTTTAAAGAGCAGATCCCGGAGAGGCAGCTGTCTTTGCATATGCACGGCCTTTCCGCCCTGGTCGCCGCGATAGTCTTCGAGTGGAACCCCGTTTTGTACGTACTTCCTGCGATGACCGTCGGGATTAGGAGCTCTAGGTGCGTCGGACCGGGGTTAATGTGCTCGTATCGACTGTCCAGTTGATTTGTTGATAGACGAAACCGTAAACCTGCGCGGACACGTTCCCTACATCCCACGACTGAAGCATACGTCTACTCATTTGCAGTCTCCGATCCAGGAGAATTTGTGACGCGCTCGGTCGTAAGACGTAAAATCCTCTACTCATAACAAGTCATCCTCATGATAACACTTATTTTGCTTTTCGTCGTTTTTTATTCCGCTGTTCACCTCAGCGTAGTTGTCATACCGCAGTGCTTCAAGGCCAAAACCTTCGGCTACTCGCGAACATAGCACAGAGGGTGAAGATAAAGATGAAGTGATACGTAGGGCCTAAGGAGTATACATGTTAGCTTTATATCTAAACGACGAGAAAAGACTTATGAACATACGTAAGATAGTCGAACTTGATGGCACTATCTTCCCCTCCGAAGTCATAACCCAACCCTCGGGTAAGTTATTAGACGATGTTGAACCCTGGTTATCTTGACCGCCTATGCCGCCGGCCGGAACATTAGCCGACCCGGTCGCCGTCGAGCCGCTCGCAACAGCAGTGGTAGTAAGAGTTCCGGCGTTACCTAAATTGCCGTTGACCTGGCCGCCGTCCGCCTGAATGGATTCCCATGTGCCGGAAGTGTCTCCGTAAGTATAAGAGTGACCTGTGCTGTAATCTGTTACCTTGACACTCTTTACGCTCATGCTAAACGGCCCCTGGGAGTAGTCGGTAGGGCCGCGCGCCCAATCGATCGTGCCTTGGGGATTATTAGAGTCGCCCCCAGACCACGCGCCGAATTTAACCTGCATCGGCGTTTGAGGGTACTGGCCCTGTTCAGCTTCCGAAGCTTGGAGCGTCCGCACCACGGTTCCGTCCACGGTCCAGACGATTCGATCACTTGTCCAATCTATCACGTAGGTAACAAAACCGTCTTGGTTGTTTCCCATTTCATGAAACTGCCCGCGATTATAGGAAGCAGTTATCCCCTTTCCAAAATAGTTCGATTGTACCTCGGTCGAGTCAGCGCCCAGCCATTCCCAGTCGATCTCGTCGAGACAGTCGGATTGTAATACGAAGGAAGACACGATGCCGGCGCCGGGGGCGGCTTTCAAGCTAAGCTCGACTCGGCCGAACATAATGTAGAACACAGAAGAAAGCTGCGGCGCATCGCCGCTCTGCCTAACCGTGAACGTTACGCCGTCGGAGCCGTATGTGGGTTGGCCGCCTGATGTAGTGAACGAGTTCACCTCTCCTTGCGTAAAGTCGACGTCTATGGCCATGCCGAGGGCAGTATCTGCGGGGCAGGCTAAGGGATGTAAGCCATTAAAGTGCTAACTCAAGAGACTAAGAAGATCAACTTACTTGAACTTAGAGGGTTGCATGATGTGTATGTCTGGGCTACACTCCGACCTGAGAACAGCACAGAGGCCAATATGGCGCATCTCCAGATAGAAGCCATGATAGCTAGGGCATGCATCTACAAGGATACGGGGATGGTGTGTGTATTCGAGGGGAGAAACAGATATCAGAACTCCGAGTTAACGCTCAAGTTATTGGTTACACTGGTATAGAAAGTAGGTCATGGGTGGTGCTATAGTGATCCTCGGAATGATCCCTCAATGGTAACGGTGTATGTACAGTGTTGTACGACGTTATGCGCAAAAGATTATCTTTTGCCAAAAGGGTAAAAGAAGGGCTCTACAGGTTGCAGAAAATATGCAAGTAACTCAACTCCTATGGGTAAGAATAGCAATGGGAAGCAAGGGAAGTTTGGAGAGCGATGAAAAAGAAGAGAAGTCCAACCACCCAATATATTCATGGCCCACGTAAGATCATGGCAGCATGGCAGTATGGCGGCATGGGTAACGCTACGCCGATACATCTTCGTCATCTCCGACTAAAAAGAAATACGACAGATGTGAAAAACACCTGCCAGGAAATGGAAGACAGTGGAACAACAGCAGGGCCCAGACCTAGAATACGAATGTGAATTGTATGTACATGTGAGTTGGCCAAGGTGAGTCGATTCTTCCATAGCATACGATATGGGATATGGTAGGTCAACTACTGACCGCTGGCGTTGCGACGTTGAGATGCGACCAACGGTGTCCCACGCTAAAGTTAATAAAGCTTAGTTGACCCAAATAGCGCCAAGCCAAGTGGTTCGTGAAAGCTGGTTTGGCATAGCAGGTGGGTCCGGTATACCCGGAACAGCTGTGCCGGGATAAATCCATGAGGCTGGAGGTGACTTTTTTAAAGGTGGCTGGAAAACTGAAGTACTATGTTATGGAGTCAATTAACATGTATCCTTCCGTGTTAACAACGCCTAACCCGAAATCTTGGATCCTATCGGGAAGGAACATTACGTAGGAACTATATGTAGTGGACCTCGAGTTTTATCAAGATCCGATGAACTGCTCCAACGTCACTTTATTCTCCATTAACTACCTGTTAGTTAATCAAACATCAAACAAGACCATTCAAATCGAGTCCGAGGTTGCACTGGCCATAATCACATCTAACACCATCCAAAGCGACTGACGTCAAACCTACTACCATAGTCAATTTTCCTTTTTGTTCTACATTCCTTTGTGTTCTACAATTACTTCCATATTCCAGTCATCCATAGTCACAGTCCAAGTAAGACAGCAATTTAATAGCTAGGTATGTCTACTTCTTGCCCTGGAACAAGTAGACTATGATATTCAGATGCTAAGCAATCCAGTAACTATTTAACAATTAACAATTCTCGCCTATCTAGGAGAGAAAATGATATTGATAATCTGCATTCGCCTTCTCGGATAAAGAATGAGGAATTAAAAACCGAATGTCACCCTGTAATATGAGAATGTTAACTAATATATGCATATATCTTCCCTTGATACTAGCTTCATAACACTGTCCTTGGTATCAGCGGAATAACCGCAGAACTCCGAGTTGCACAGTGCTGGCCAGTATTCTCTACTGGTATGGCTACTAGAGTTTATAATCGGCCATCCGAATGGGAACACAAGGAAGTGAAATGAACCGAAACGGAACGAAATCTTAGGCCGTTCTAGTCTGCTTTTGAGGCGGACTACATGTCACCTAAACGAAACATCCTGGTTAAGGACCGGGCTTCTTTTCCCTTCTCCCTTTTTACACTCATTGGGGCTTTCAAACTCATCGCGCCAGAAATCGCGTATCATACTATCGCACGACGACGGCAGCCGTCCAGGTCCAAGATTTGATAAAGATATCTCTGATGAGTGCTGACTCGCCGCATTATATTGTCGCATCTCGCCGCCATTCATGTGAGAAAATAGCTCGTCATGGTGGCCAAACATGAATAACGAGCGTCCATCCACATCGCTTTCAGCACCAGGAGGTATCAGTTTTGGATCCTGTGCTTTTTTCCTGTGGCGACCATTTTGGTTGAAGCGCCTATGTGGTTTAGTATAAGGTCCGCCTCAGTGCGTCCAAAGGTCGTCTGATATGATCTACTGACCTTGAACAATCTTCAACAAATAAGCTCATTAGAGCTATTAGGAGGGGAACACGCCCGAGAAGGAAAGATACCGAGATGTTGGAATGCGGTATCGTGATGAAGATAACCGCAACAGTCGTAACCAGGGCCAAGAAAAAGTATTTGACGACGGCCTCCCAAATAAGAGCATTATGGACGAACGTAGAGATCCCGAAAAGCCATAAAATGCTTACAGTGTCAGCACGACTCAATCAACAATGATATAGGTACCTCACAGGTATCGGTAAAAGACCTCTTCGTGCTGGAAAGCTGGTAGGAGCATGGCAGCACCGACCATGATACCCCCAGACAGCACTCTAACACGGTCGAACCTAGAATTGACCATACGTGCCTCAGAATAATCAGGCATTGCTAACCGACCGGGGCGGCTAGTCATATTAAAAGTCAGGGAATGAATGGTACGAGTCAAGCCGCCCGTATACCATATATTATATTATTTTCGATAAACAGCTGAATGAGTGGACGCAATAAGGGATCTCTACAAGTGCGGAGGAGGTAGATTATTACCTGCTGAGTGTGGCTCGCGGAAACGACGCCTGTTTATTTGTCTAGCCAGAGGCCTCTCTAAGTATTTAACGAACAGGCGATTTTAGGAGGACACACCAATACAATCAACTAAAAGAGGCAACCCGACCTATACGAGTTAAATAGAGGCTATCGAGTTGCAGCCCAATGCCTATACACGTCTTCCGCTGCCGTGCGATGAGAGGAATTGCCTTTGAGTCATTCCGTAATGACATATAAGCAGGACTTTTCTTGTTAGCGGTTTGCCTAACTACAATTAAGCCAACAGATATACACCGAAGGAATACTCACCGAAAATCAATTGTCACATCGTAGGCATTTTATTGGAAGATGTTGTCATATAGCCTCGCAGTCAGCCTAGTATCGAAGGCTGCTGCCTACGGATATGTAGCTTGCTGCGCCCCTTGGAGCCCAACTGGTACCATGCAGAGTAACACAACGCCCTGTAAAATGCGCCATGATGTGAGACGAAGATCGTCAGAGTATCAGCTAACCAAGTCTGTATTATCTAGACTCCAATTCCTGTAACCATGCGAATCGGCGGTGTTCGGCAAGGCAATTGGTCAACGCGTAAGCACCGAAGCCGACCATAGGCATCCTCGGGACAAAGTATAAGGATCTTGGGATAGAATGTTGTTTTCATCGCTGGCATCTTCAATCGGTGCGCCCATATCGTATCCTCCGATGTGTCTGAATTGAATATACCGATCTTTATTTCGCACATTCTTCAGATGTACGCAACATGTCGTTCATTCGGACCTCCTGGAAACCAGGCCTATCACCAACAATACATATTACCGTCACGGCGAATACCTTCACTCTCAGAACTTGCTGAGCTAGTTCCCGCCGTGACTTGTAGTTTCTTTACGACGTGTTATATCATTCGAGCAGAATCGACGCGGGAGGATTTCCTTGTAAATATTGACGTGCGTTTTCAGCCCAACCCCTTTTTTTTGATACCCTCCCGCTGAAAGAAACCGCTCCGACTCTCTAGTCTTATAGTCAAAGCCTCCTCCGCGCAGTTAGGCTCGATCTGCTGCTAAAAAACGTGCCACCGGGACTAGCACTCGGCTCCTGCCTAGTGTTGGGATGTTGTCTATCGTCGTACACCCACCGCCGGCGGGATCGGGATCCATACCAACCCCTTGTATTCGCGGCCTGGATAGTCTGGGCTATGTGTATCGGTTGGGGCACGGGCATCAGCGCCAACGTGGTCACACTGGGCATCGTGCCATGGGCAGTGTGTGCCGCCATGCTAAGCAGCTTCATCGGACACGTAGGAGCACGATGGGTTTCAAACAGAGAAAGGTATCAAGGCGTCTATACTATGAGCGTGACGAACGAAAAGGGAATATTCTTCGATACGTAATTTCCGGTTATTATTTCTACCACGAGGTTAAGAACTCTAGCGGGTCTTGACTGTTTACCATGGTTTCCACGGGGAGATATTAAACGACGCTTTGACAGCAGTTCTCTACAGTACCGTTAGTGCGGCCGGCGCATATCTTTTTCGACATCTGTGTGCTATCTTTTTTTCGGCACTCGAGGTTCCGACTTTCTTCACACATTTAGCGGCAGGTTCGCCTATAAGCTGCTAATGACTAGAGATACCTACGAGAAATTAATAGGAGGAGGTAATTTGATTTCATAAAAGGGGAGGGGGGAGATATTTAAAGGGAAGGGAGCCATATTATAGAATCTACCGTTGTGCTGTTTACACTCGCTTTATAATAATATACCAGTTAAATAGAACCAATATAGGTGAAGTCCCATTCTTTGGCAAAGTGGAAGTAGTAGATATGTTAGGGTTGCGTATATCGTTTCTACTTAACGCCATATTTATCTTCAGTAGTATCTTGGTAGATTTTTTATGTTGTTTTGTCTTCATAAATTGAACCTGACAATATAATGGTATAAAAGAGGGTCGAAGGTAGATTGTTAACATGCACTTGCGCTATAATACTAATGAAATCGCTCTTTAGAACATTGATATATATCGCTTAATCACTCCTTATTCCCATATTTATATGACAGCATAAATGCCAACGAAGCAAAATAAATGTATAGTATTGCCCTAGTAAAAGTTAATCTACATTGAGCACTTGAAGTAAAATCACACAATGAGACAGAATAACCAGCATCTATCTACTATCTATCTATCAGCCTCTCCCTTACATCGCTCAGAAACCGAAGGATAAAGACGACGTCGGATAAAAATAAAGATGCAACATGCCCTCGCCAACGTTTCTTCCGCCTTAACTTGAAAATGATCTATCACTTTGAAAGTCACACACCAACTGACACTTATATAAAGGTTTAGGTGACATTCTAAAAAGCACTTTAAACCCCCGCATAAGCAACTCAATCCTTCCGATATACTGCATCAGTCAGCAGCGTACTACTACTACTACTACTACTACTACTACTACTCCTACTCCGCTACGCACACCTAATATATGCCGTCAGCTCGGCCGAAATAAATCGGGCAAGCTGGAATACTTTAAAGGAATGGCTGCCCAGACGCAACCGAAACCCTTTGCATAGACTGTTGTTGATTGGAGTTATACTCGCTTTTATATACAGGAATATGCCTGTCGTAGCTTCGTTTCTCGTATTCTGCGCGATGGCAGAATTGACCTAATGCTGAAGGTATAACTAGTATAGATATATACGTGAAGTCATGGAGACTTTAAGTCCTATCAAACAGCACCCCTCACGAAGTCTCTACTTCATTATTCCATTCTTTTAATATTTCATTTTAATTTTTTTCTTTTCTCTTCCCTTTGCCTCTTCCATCACCTCACACTTTCTTCGCCTCCCACAGCGCAACCCTAACGCCATCCCCGGGTTTAATCACAACCTCCGACTTAAGCTTGGGCTTACCCCCATCAACCTCGTGCATGAAACTCTCCACGCGCTCGAACCGCTGGAACACGCGCGTGAGCACGTACGCCATCTCCGTGAGCGCGAACTGCTGGCCGATGCAGATCCGCGGGCCCCCGTTGAACGGGATGTAGCACCACGGCTTCGGCTGCCAGGAGAACCATCGTTCTGGGCAATATACCTCCGGGTTCGATCCGGCTGGGTATAGGTCGGGCCGGCGCTGCATTACTAGCGTTGAGTACCCGATCGCCGTGCCCTTTAATACCGGTAGCGGTAGAGAGCCGTCGGGCCCGCCGCCGCGCGGGAGCGTCGTGTCTCTGAGTGCGGTGCGCACGTTGTACGGCACAGCGGGGTATAGGCGGAGCGTCTCGTTGATCACGTTCTGCAGGTACTTCATGCTCTTCAGGTCGGCGTATGTAGGCGTGCGGTGTAGGCCGACCTGCTCGATGATCTCCTGACGGATTTTGCGCACGACTTCGGGATGGCGGCCGAGCTCGTAGAAGGTGAAGGATAGTGTGGAGGCTGTAGTGTCGCGGCCGGCAAGAAGTACGGCGACGAGTTGATCGCGGAGGACTTTCCTGTCGCGGGTGAAGGAGGCAAGTTCGTGCAGGAAGGTATAGTCTTGATCGGACTTGGTCTTCGATGCTAGTTCTTCGGGGCTGAGGCGCAGTGCACGGTCGATGTAGATGTTGCAGAGCTCGTTGACTACCTTGAGGCCTTGACGGAAGGTCTTCTTAGGTACGAACGGATCGAGCGGGCCGGCACGCGCGCGGATATTTTGGACTCTCTGTACCTCGTTGAAGGCGTCGGCGAAGGGCTCACGTGGTTTGCTATTGCGTGTAAGTCATTTCCGTCCCCTGACGAGGGTAGATGGGAAGCGCAGGGCATTCTTACGTCAGGGACTGTACGTCCAGTCCTAGCAGGAAGTCGGTAGCGACATCGAGAGTATATCTATATAAGAGATCGCAGATATCGAATGGTTTGCCGTTACCAGCCTCGATATCGACTTTTTGCTCCTCGCCATCCAGAACACCGCCATTCGCTATAGCTTTGAAGAAGGTTTCAAGATGAGACTCAAAGCAGTTCAAGTCGCTGATACGCTCTCTCGAGAACTGAGGGCGGAGGAGCTGTCTGCTGGCATGCCACTGGTGGCCGTCGGTAGCAAAGATGCTGTCGCCGAGGAACTCGCTCCACTCCTTGTGAAACTGCTCACCCTTACCAAAATCTGCGAACTGGGTAGCGAGGACTGCCTTAATGTTCTCGGGGTCGGTAGTCGTGACTACGCGGTTTCCGAGGAGGACGGACTCGGCGGTGTAAGTGGGTTTATCGGCCACGAACTGGAGGAATACCTCATAGCTTGTGTGGGTGATGGAACCGACAATTTGTTTCTTGACGATATCGATGCCTGTTTTACCTATTAGGATACTAATTCCTGAATGATCTCTGTCGTCTATTGTCACTTACCGAACGGAGCATTACTCTTGATTCGTAGACCCGGGACGCCGAGCCGTCGCAGTCGAACTGTTTCGTCGATTTTGACATATATAGCCCACAAGGCATAGACAATACCGAGGACTATGAAGGCAGATTTGAAGGACACATGGTCCAGCGCCGTTTTGATCAACCCCATGATGACGAGCAAAATAGATGTGTGAGATTTTGGGCTAGTTGTTGAATCTAGCCCAGTCCTTAACTTCTTATGTTAAATCTTTATATTTAAGCGAATATAAGGAGAGTACGATATCAGTCATCTACGGTTGCTTTACATTGTGTCACATTGGATTCGTCGAGAGGGAATATATTTCGTTAGACAAACAGCTTCGAAGCGATACGGTCCCGCGGGGTCCGCGGGCGAAGAAACCCCAGGGGTAGAACCCAGCTCATTAGGAGGATAAACCTCTAGCTGACAAACAGCGGTCGACATGAGTAATGTGATACAGATCCATTCGGTATCGCTTTCGCCAGTTTACAGCGTACATGGGATATGTCCTAGTCTAGGTACCTAGGTATATCGAATCGGGGGAGGGGAACATATGGTAGGCCGAGAAGTCGGATAATTATCGACAGGATCGGCCGATTCATGGTTCTCGACTAAACTATTCCACCGTTGAAGCGTTGAAGCGTTGAAGCTATACTCTTTATGTTTGGCATGCCTATTACTCCGATTCACCTTACCCACTTAGACGTTGAAGATCGACGTAGTAGGTGTGTGAATATAGTAATACCGAGGCGTCTCAGAAACCGGGTGCGGGGTGACGTATTACATTACCTGCATTTGGGCAGGTCAGCATCGTGAACGCAGATCTCGCTCTTATTCCCGTTGACAGGTAAGTTAGGTAACTGTAACCCAGTCGGGTTATCGCATATAGTGTAGTGTGTAAGGTAACTATCGTCGTGTAACGCGTAAGAACATATCTGCATCTCGTCAGTCTAGCTCGCTAGAGGAAAGTTGCCGAGCCGGTCATCGTAGCTTGACGAAGCGATGACTCCATAATTACTTTAGTTGAATACGACATGGGTATAGCTACGGATGAATTCATTGCACTGATTCATCAACATGCTTGGCCGCTTAAGTGGCTGTCGATGTATTGTATCATCTCCCTTGTAGGATATCTCCTTCAAGAAAATTTGCTGTAGATTTACATATCGAGTGTTGTGATGCCGATTCCGAACACAACAGTGGGGACTCTAGTTTTTCTATGTTTGTTGAAGTATGTAAAGTTCTTAGTTACATGACATAATAGTCTGGCACTACAGCCGAGGCCAAAGTATAAATCCTACGGGTATGGAAATGGAAATTGCGTCTCCTGGACGTCACTTCTTAATGACAACCTTACGTAGACGTGCACTAAATTCATTATTATCCTAGGAAACCAGACTTAAACACAACCAATAGGTAGTTACATGTAGTTAAGTAGTTAAGTCTTCAAGGCTTTATATCACATTTCAACACAGCAAACACCAATTCGAGGATCAAGCTGTCATATATTATTAGTCTGGATGTACACCAATCCGGCTGTCCTCCATATTTAGCCCCTTTTAAGCTAGACATGCAAATGTATTAAATATGTACAAGAAAATGGTCTGTATTTCTTGAGGCGAGCAAGTCCCTTATTGGAAGAGACACGGATTAGAATCCATACCCTGCGTGCAGAACACCATATGGACCGGGTCGGCCCTAACCCCACGCGCCAATATACGCTCGCGGAACTCAGCCAGACGCGGCGCCGCATTAAGCTGTGTTCGGTTATTTCCCTCGGCGTCCAGGCGGCCCGACCAGAGCACTTCGCCTGCGGCACTAGCGCGTGGCCACAGGATGCTGTCAATGTTAACCTCATCGATAGATTCCGCCCAGGCAGCAACTTCGCCGCCAATGACTAGTTTAGCCTCCTCGTCGGTTAGGCCCGCGCGCGGGTCATACGAGTAGACCAGACGCCAATTCTTAGTTGGTCCGCACCAGTCGTTGAATGGGTAGTTCTCCTCGAAGGACTCGCCCTCGGCGAAGTTGAGCCACTGGCCGCGGCCGCAGTCGAGGTACTAGGATAACTGTTAGCAGAAGCTCAAAAACGGCTTAACTTGGAAGCGCTAAATCTACTTACCCAAAAGTTGTAGTTGCTGGTAATGACCTTGTGGCCACTAGCCGTGAGGCTCTTAATAGCTTCGTCTCCGAGCCAAGACTGGACCACAACGTCGTCTCCGATAGTAACGTTATAGCTCGCGGGGATTTCTTCCCAAACCATAGGTACCAAGCCGGCCTTGCGCACTCGCGCGTGGTGCTTGTCGATGAACTTTTGCAGGAGTGGCACGATTACCGATGAGTCGTTCGTGCCGACCGTAGGATCGAGGTTGTACTCGTTGAAGTTAACTTCGTCACCACCCGTATGGAAATAAGCCGAGTACGGCGCGAGTCTCGGCAGGAGATCATCCATCAGCGTGTCGAGGAAGGGATCCACCTTAGACTCGTTGAGTTTGAGTTGACCGCAAGGAGGCTCGGCACAGTAAGTTGTCCACGGAGATGCACCCCAACCTGTGATCAACTCCGGATGCGACAGAGCCGCGATACCGAAGTGTCCGGGAGAGTCGATCTCGATAATAGCCTGTACACCGCGCTGGATCGCGTACGTCTGGATAGCTGCTATGTCGACAGGTGAGTATGTCTTTCCGTGAGCGTATGCGCCTTTCTGGTGGAGTTCAGGGAGTGATGGAATCTCCAGAGGCCAGGACTGCGAGTCCGTGGCGTGGATATGAATTCGGTTCAACTTGCTCCACGATAAGGCATCGATAGTTCGGTAAATGGTGTCAAGGGGAATGAAGTCTCTAGAAACGTCGAAAAGGATACCTCGGTGGTCGTATTGAGGCGCGTCGCAAATCTTGACCGGGGCCAGCTTGGTATAAATAGGGCCCTTGGAATGCTGAAAAAACAGCTGCGAGAAAGTCTCCAGACCTCGAAGGACACCCGTGGAGGAGACGGCTGTGATCCTGGCCTTGCCGTTGGCGTTGAGAGTTAGGTTGTACGACTCGTCAACATCACCTGCGAGAGGCTTAAACGTCTTTTCCGTGTCTTTTCCAGTCTGAACAATCTCGAGCCAAGTTATGTAAGTCTTGTGCTGAAAGAGACTCGGTTCCGTCTTCTCGAGCGCTAGTCGTGGGTATAGCTTCCACGGGACAAAATTGTTATCCAGGATATTCTTCACCGTACGCGAGACTCCTCCTTTGACGATCTCCTTGCTAGAGAACTTAGGGCCACCGAACGGGACATAATTCCTAATCCAAGGAATCTACCAAATTAGTTAGTTTATGTCAACATTTGCAGCATAGCCTAGATGTCTAAAAGAAAAACTAGCATACTTTATCTCCATTGTAAGTGACTAACAGAACGTCTCCTATCCAAAGCGTGGAATTGCCCGTGCTGATGGACTCCGGGATCGGCCAGATAGCCTGGACCGACGTGACGGTAAGCAATAACAATGAGAGAACGGCTTTCGACCACATGGCGCCGGTGGTAGAAGGTTGTAGAACACGAAAACTAAGAAAGAACGGAGGGAGGATGGAATTAATGAATGCTTAGAAGTGGATATCGATCTTTGATTCAGATCTTCTCCAATGCTTCCCCCAAGCTAGGCGCGTCCCACGGTTGCGACGATAAGCTGATTCGAGGCCGGGGTTCGTTTGCGGTTCCAACAAACAACTCCAGCTCTAACTACGAGGTATACCTATAGCAGCAGCTGTACGAGGTAGCCTCTCAGCGTCGCGAACCCGGTTTTTGGAGCCGGCTTCCTATCTAGACTAGGGCGCAGTTACTCCTGCAATTATAGGCAATCCTCCCGAGAGGCGATAGATAGAAGTTAGGTCGAATAGGCCGGAAAGCTGTCCATAAGATCCCGGGATTCGTCCTTCGCTATCTTTCCCGCTAGCACGCGTCGCAACGTTACTTTATTAGACCGCGCCGTCGTGTCGGTTCTGTGGTGACGTCTGCGTGATAAGGCGATATGCACTGACAGCCGCTTGGACGGGTACCTGGTTTTGGATAGTTGAACGAATGTCGTTGGGCCTAGAGAGAAGCTAGGTGGCGGGGAAGGAAGTTATATTGTTTTCTTTTTTTTGCATTTCTAGACAACTTTTATGTATTGTTCCCCTACACGGGAACGGGAATGGGCAAGTAGATCTCTATGCAGTAACGTGCTTAACGAGATTGATACGATTGATTGGCCTGTTAATTAATGCAGGTCCTCTTCTCTCATCTATGTAAAGGATCGAGAATAATTGCCCACTCGGCTAATCTTTGCTTCCCACGGGTCGCGATGGCACATAAACGGTGCCAGGGGCAATGTTCTTTTCGGGACAGCTCATTAAAATAAAAAAAAGATCCTAGAGCGATCCTGGCAGTTGATCCTATTGCGGACGGACAGTGAATGTTATGGTAGGTATTCCAAGAGCAGGCACCCATTCTTCTTCTTTCTCGTGTAGGATTGTACCTAAGAGAATGTGGAAGGGATCTTCACCCCATGATTTACCCTATGTGGACTAAACCGATTGGTCCAAGGCCCAGCATACCAACGCCACCAAAGAAGCCTGTCCTGTCAGCCAGCCTGTTACACCATGCCAGTGCATATGTACCGGTAGTGTATGAGGTAGCAGGGTAGCATCATCACCATCTGGGGAAAATGGAGAAAACGTCAATATATCTTAGTGTAACGGCCCAAGACTCGGCCAGGCGAATTAGCCCCGTAGACAGGCACCGGATATGTATGTATTCCATGCCTATGCTCACGTTCACGTCCACGACTACTTAAACTGTTTAAGTTACCTAACGACATGGCGTCCGTTCGCCGGTAGTTGACGTTTGACGTCGCGGCTACAAGTGCCGAGGAGAGAGAGAGTTTGAAAGGTCCCCCTTGTCAGACGGGAAGACCGTCAACAAAACGCACATACCTTGCTAACTAACTAACCAACTAACTAGGTAGCTAGCCCTGTTAGCGGGTTAATTTTACGCGTGCAGCCGCGTGGTTAATGCCTGATAACCTTCTAGCCCGTGGGATCGCGCGAGAAATAGGTACAGAGTTAGCTCTGGGACCGAGCACATAGTGTACATACATATCAATAATTCGAACTTCTAATAATGACTATGATAAGGCGATTATAATTGCTGACTTGCAGTATGTATTATGTTAGCTAAGCCCTACGAAAAGAGATAATGGTAATATGGACCCATTGGCGAATCACGAGAGACATCAAAGACCAGGATCCAAAGAATCCCAGTTCAAGTAATTCAGACGATGACATGCTTATCATGCTGTCATGTCAGGAACGGCAGACTTCTAGTGTAAGGAACAGGCAGCTCATATTCGCATATGTATTCCTTCCATCCTGCTTCCGTCGTCGTGTGGAGCCGAACCAAGCAATGCAATTTTAAGCTCCCAATGCCGCGATCCTTCAGCTTAAACCCCCATCTAGAATTGCTAGCCTAGCAATGGGGCTCTCACCTCATCCTATGAGAGGGACCATGTAAGATCGGTATAACACAAATTGGAAAGCCAGATTAAGTTACATAGACTATTAAACTCCAACAGTTGATATCATTATAGGATAGGTCTGCCGTATTTTTCTGAGGTCGATGGACCCTGATGTTCTTACAATTTCTGACCTAGATTCACATGAATAGCCTTGGTTTGCATATATCCGGCGAGACCAGCTTCGCCTAGCTCTCGGCCGATACCGCTCTGCTTCACGCCTCCGAACGGGACTCTGAAATCCGAATCGTTGGAAGAGTTAATCCAGACCATACCCGCCTCGATGCGCGCAGCGACGCGATGAGCAAGCTCGAGGTTCTGGGTAAAAATGGCTGAGCCTAGCCCGTAGGTGGTGTCGTTCGCCATCGTGATTGCTTCATCTTCAGCCTTGAAGGGCACGATAACAACGAAAGGCCCGAACACCTCCTCTCGGTAAATCTTCATGCTATTATTTACGTTGGTGAAGACGGTAGGCGCGACGAAGTAACCCTTTCCATTGAGCGGACAGGGGATACCTCCGTCCGTCAACGTAGCCCCTTCCGACTTACCTGATTCTACAAAGCTCAGGATCCTCTCGTACTGCGCCTTGGTGACTTGAGGACCTTGGAATGTGCCCTCCTCGAAGGGGTCGCCGACCTTGCTCGTGTTCTTGACCTCCTCCCGGAACTTGTCTACGAATTTATCGTAGATGTTCTCTTGGACGAGGATACGCGAGGTCGCCGTGCAGATCTGGCCCATGTTGCTCATGATTCCGGCATGCGCCCATTTCGCTGCTTGCTCGATATCAGCGTCTTCGAAGACTAGCAGAGGAGATTTGCCACCAGTTTCGAGAGTAATGTTCTTCATGTTGACGCTGGCTGTCTTCATAATCTGCTTTCCTGTCATAGTCGAGCCGGTGAAGGCAACCTTGTCAATGTCCAGATGGCTTGCGAGTGCATGGCCAGCCTCTTTACCATACCCGTTGGTAATATTGACGACTCCGGGAGGGAAGCCAGCCTTGGATATGAGATTCGCTAGGTATAGGATAGATAGAGGAGTTTGTTCGGCAGGCTTCATCACGACCGTATTTCCACAGGCAAGCGCCGGTCCCAATTTCCATGCCGCCATCGCCATTGGGTAGTTCCACTATATTCTCCAGATATCAGCACTCAATCGCACATGTTGGATCACATGTTAGATCCTACTAGTCGATGAGTAAAAGATGCCATGAGGTGTCGCACTTACGGGGATGATCTGAGCGCAGACTCCAATAGGCTGTTTCAGTGTGTAGGCAAACTTCTGATTTGTGGTGGGAATAGTTTCGCCGTGGATCTTGTCAGCATAGCCAGCATAGTATCGAATGGTATTAATGACCTCGGCTACGTCTCCGTGAGAGTCGCCGAGTGGTTTACCATTATCCCAAGTCTCAATAGTAGCTAGGGTATCCTCTTCTTGTTCGACTATATCCGCCAATTTATACATCAGCCTACCGCGATCAGTTGGAGAGAGATCTCGCCACGACTCGTGGTTTAATGCAGCTCTTGCAGCAGCTACGGCTTTGTCAATGTCTTCGACGCTGGCTGCTTCGACAGAACATATTTCTTGCTCATTTCTAGAGTTGAATTGATTAATATCTGGCTAAGTGGTTATATTTTAAGAGAGGGGAGAGTCTAACGTCGGATTGATGCTTGCAATCTTGGCCCCTGAGCTTGATTTAACGAATTCATTATTGATAAAGAGACCGGTAGGAAGGGTGAATTTCTTGCCGTTTGGGGCAGTGAGATCAACCTTCAAGTCTGCCATGGTGGATAGTAACTTGAATAAGTTGTTGTTTTTATTTAAATGGCTAGACGTCCGACTAGAGCGAATAGTAGCTCTGGCAATAGATTGAAACATAACCAGAGGGGGTAGCGGTTTCCCGGTTCTCGTTTTATAATATCGCTATCTCCCTATCAAACGGGCGTACGAATGACACCTATATTGTGGCAAGAGGTTCCCCGCATCAACACAGTTATCAGCAACTACGTTTTTAGTAGCAACCTACCTACCTAACCTATAGATGTGATGCCACAGGTAGGCGCGTTCATCAGCGGGGGTTGCAGTAAGTGTGCTACTTTACCTAAGTTAGTACCTAGGTAACGCTTACGTTCTTCCATGTCTCCGGTTACGCTTATCTCCTACATAGGCTGCGATATGGGGAAACTCCATCTCTTACGTTGAAAAAACATGTACAACCCCACTAAATGAGGTAGAGGATTACCTACCAATCATATCTTATTCAAAAGATTATAAGACTAGTGGTTTAGGAATATTTTCAATGTGCTAAGGTCGAACGTAATGTTTTAAGGTGTAGAAAACAAAATAGTTATAAAGGTTAACTAGTTAACTTATAATTTATTGTCTATAACTAATAAGAGAGGATTCTAACTTGCATAAAGAGCGAGGGCATGTAGCCTAATCATATGGTTATGAACAATACACCATATAAGGCTACTATACCCATAAGCTACTATACCCATAAGCTACCTACACATACCATTCCCCTTCTTCAGGGCATCGAACATTAGACGATTCGCCCCCGAAGCCAACGTGCATTACCATGTTTCCGCTCTCCTCGCTCATAGCCTCGGCAACGTCATTTGGTAGGGATGTAGCACCCCATTTCAATTTCGACTGAGACAATTCCCGCAATATTTCTTCTTCTCGGACATCAAAATCATCTGTTACTAACCTTATACTATCGTCTTCAGGGTCTTGGGTGTTTACGACCACTAAACTCCATTAGTCCTGGTTACCATTATTGCCATCTTGACATATGTTTAACTTGCCTTCGTCGTTTGAGGATGCACTTGCTTGGCTTTGAACTTCGGCCGGCGGGGATATAAAACAGTGACACGCTGCTGACATGACCAACGAATTCGAGCCCCCTGCTACCATATTTCCTTTAGGTTTTCGTAGGCCGAAAAGCAGTGGTAAGGGTATGATGACACAGCCGACAACAAATAATGCCAGTATAGCAGGGGTTGAGTAGCCCAAAGAGATCAAAGAGTTGTCGTCGAGATGAAAGTACGCTTTAGTACTAGCATTATCGCTTCTGCCCACAAAGCCTATAGCTTCTTTAGTTTTTCCAATTCGTGTTACAATATATATCAAAAAAATAAATAAAAAATAAAAAATACGTACCACCTTCGATACCAAAGAAAAAGAACGCATCTGACAGAAGCCAATGGCATACTGCACTTATGATTATGAGTGGTATGCTATACTTGTATGGCAGCTGTAGTCTATAGCTTGAGATTTGACAGCCCTTAGGATAAGAAACTCGAAGGGGCTGATATCGTAGACTATACGAGTTCCATTCCTGTTCGACTAGGAGTCGGGTAAAGAACGCATTATAAGAGAAATAGCACGCCGATAGTAGAAGTTGGGGGGCGTTAGCAACAATAAGTGTACTCATAAATCCGGCGCCTTCCATAATATTAGTCGCTTGAACCTCGTCCGAATGACCAAAGGAACCTCCACTACATGTAGTTAACACCCAATCTAGGAGATCTTTAGCAACGGGGGGTAACTCACAGGGTATAATCGTTGGTTTGGTAAGAGGACCCTAAGCCCAAGGAAAGTATTGCCATGGAAAATGCTAAGAGCATATATGTGCGAATCCACACGGCGCGAGGTATGGTATATAGATAACGCCGCTTTATGGCCAGCCACTCCCGAGGCCTTATTGTTGGCTCTAACATATATCCGTCATATGGAGACCAGAAATGTCGTTGCCTAGATTCGAGTCGGGAACTGTCGAGAATATCTAGAGTCCCAAGCCCGATAGAATAGGGGTCGGGAGTAGTAATAAAAGATGCTATAGCATCTCCCGGAGTAACAAGCGAGTGGTGTGGCAATTTCCAGACTATGATGCCACACTGAACAATTTTGATGAATGTGCAAATAATAACAAGTAGTAGTAATGCGTTAGATATATCAATCTTACAATCCCTTGAGTAGGGTTCAGCAAGACAATATTTAATAGCCATACGGCTAAACTTCTCGTTAACGTCATAGTTATCCCAGAAAAGTGTCCAATTTGCCGATGAAGTTATATGGATATCGTATGAATAGACCTCATCTTCTGGAGGGAATAATTGATAGCAATCATAAAAGCAACTCCGGGTTCCTACAACCCCACCTCGTGCCGTTATGCAATGGGAAGTATACCACAGAGAATGGGTTTCATTTCGAGGGACGTATGTGTCCCGCCGAAGAGATATATTTCGGGGCGAGTTAAAGACCTCTTCTAGAGTCCAACCCTCTTTATTATTAGTGCCGCTGTCGACAACCACTACCACATCCCGGTATTGATTTTTTGGTTTGCAAGCCGCGTACTCAGTATAACAAGTCGGGGGGTCCATGAGCTTCCAGGTACTGGCGTACGTTGCTGCCTTGGTGAGGTTTTGTAGCTCAAATTCGTCGAAATCACTACCGTATCCCAGGACTGCTCCTGGAGGAAAGTAGTGCGCACCTCGTGTAAAGGCTTCGGTTGCAATAGTCGCACGCCAGTGTGAACCTTGATATCTTGTTTCAAAAACAGTACTATTGAAAAAGAGGTGTATTGGAAGGGACGATAACAGTAAAACAAGCCAACCGGCTTTTTTAAACCGAGATATGAATCGAATATTCTTATTAGATGGTATTCCAATATCCAGGGAATAAAGAAACATGTGCGCTCTGTCGATTTCATTCCGTGACGGAGAACTAACGATTTGCATAAAGTAGTTCGATGATGCTAAAATACCAGTTGAGAGTAAGTTGAGAATCAGGTGCAACGCAATATTGATGTTCGACGAGTCATTACACGATCCCTCAAATATAATAGTAGATGTGTTCAACGAGGACCCCGGCTGTTTGAGGCTTATGATAAGACATACTAATAACGAAATTTCGCAAGTTGACGCTAAAGCGATATTGACAGAACCGGTTCGCCGCCAAGCGTCATGGCCGGCTTTTTTGGATGGTGTCATGCTTATTGCAGTGTGTTGAAGTTGCAAGTAACATAAATAATAATCGTAAGAGGATTGATCGAAGCATATATTTGATGCCAAGCGGACAGAAAGTAAAAGGAGGGTAACAAAATATATTTTCCCCTAGGATAGTAAGTGTATCGCCTCAACAGAATAATGCAATGAATCTGCCTTGCCGTGTACCCTCAGCTACTGGATTAAGACACTCATGTTTCTGATAAATACTTTAGGTATGTGGCTTGTATAGCCGCCTAGACACAACATACAAGTTGTACAAGGGGCGGCCTGTATTACGACAATCTTGTTTGAGGATGACAGATATAAAAGGTCTTGAGCTGATAGACAGACCCCAACCAACGCCACTACTTAAAATAGGAATGGAGGTGAGCAACTAATTATGAATTGTTTTATTGCTGTTATCATTTAAAAAAATTCGAGTTTTCTTTTCGCACCACAACACAATCCGTCAAAATTCTCGCCGTCTCATGGGAATATGAGACTAGGTTACAGTAATGCAGATATGCTCTGCTTGTCGAGGCAGCAGGATCAGAACGGATGCGAACTAAGGGCAACCGAAGGCCAACATACCGAGTCTAGAGCATTTGAAAGAACAAGAACAGAGAGCACAAGAAGAACCCAATATTTTGGCGACTTACAGTCCTTCCCGGTACCTAAATGGAGTTCTGTTCGGACTATTCGTCTTTTATTCGATGGAACCCGACTTTTCTTTGACTTTGCCAGACTAATCCTTGTGCTATTATATCATGATTCCACTACTGAAGTCGTAACCGATATTTCTGTCGTAGGTACCTTTGTTTCTTATATCAAAAGGAAAACCGGCGTTAACGAAGACTAGGCTGGCGCTCTCATACTATGGGACTTATCGGAGAAATTTTATCTAAAGAATGACAGCCCTTGCATCATAGTGTCTAAAACATCTATCACCATAGAGGTAGCTATACCGTTCGGGATAGCTGTTTTGATGTACTTTGCTATTCTGGATATAGAAAGAGAATATGATCTGTCGTATAATTGGTCAGATAAATCCGGGGACCATCAAATCTTTTTTCAAATTCCGGTGGTTCTTCTATGGGTCCCTATCATGTAAGGCACTCACTGAAAGTATTTACCTATATGTACTGATCCGTTATCATTCTTTATAATCATGAGTGGGGTGTTGCTTTATTATATGGTGATAAACTACATCCAGAGACGACATGATCGAAAGATTCGGCCAATTGTCGTGTTCACCAGAACTGGGGACCCAATTGCTGTTATACCAAGAGCTCGACTGTCTAACGATTTAGCATCGAGAGTTTCCATCGACTCTTTGATACAAAGCTCTGAAGGGCCCGGTCTACAGGAAGTCTAATGTCTTCCGAAGAGATGCTATAGGAGAAACACCAAAGTATGTATTGCCATTATATTGTTAATGTACTACAGCCTTGTCCAAGGGGCATACATATCAAGGATGTATAAGGGTTCTTCATAACATCGAGTGAATGTGTATTGTGGATTGCTTCACTTGAAATTGGTGGTATGCTATTTTGCGCTCTGAAAGGCACTCGGTGTATTTGTATTTAAAGTTAGAGAACACAAATTAAGGTGTCAATCACACTGGAATGATTAAATACTTAGGATGAATATCTTATAACTAGTTATGATAATGACTAGTTATTCAATCTCAGCCAGGTTTGTAGGTAATTTAGGTATTTATACGATGTATTACCGTACGGTGTACCTAAGGTAGGCTAGAGGTACCTAACCTAAATTAGGTAAGCAAGCAAGAAGGTTCTGTAATCATCCACGTGACTAACAGTATGACCCTTTCTTACACTATATTATGCACGGACCATCCATAGACGCAACTGCTATTGGTTATCAAACCTAGTAATCTTTAGTGGCTGAAGGTACAAGTGTACTTTCCATTCTTTATCTAATTTGAGGCGGTGCGTGCCATTGTGACAAGGGAAATTGCTCTCCCATATTCCGGCCTCCTCTAGATCCTCTCACCTCCAACAACGTCATTCTTTTTTTTCCCGACAACAGCATTGAAATTTGCTAGGTAATCCGACACGTCCATTTGACGATTTACAGCGTTATTGATTGCGCCGAGTCTTCGTCAAAAACCGCAAACCTCAACAACGACCCTATTAAACCGTGTTGTGGTGCTTTGCCACCGCTGTCGCCTCGCGATCTAACTTGACGCGCGGATCGCTTTCATATTCTTACCCTATAATAGTGTCTTTCGCCTACCGTTACCTGTCTACACCTTCCAATAATCTACATTACACCGAAAATAGAGTTAGCCCAAGATGTCTATCGAGGTTGCTATGAATACGCCGCTGGCGGATGCGCTTAACATGGCGATCCAGCCGAAGCTGGTAGAAGTGGGCTGGGCATCAGGTGGCGCCGACGACAGCGCGCTGTCCGAATATATCATTTTGATGCTCGTTAATGGCAAAACCCAGGATCAAATTGCTGCCGAATTAGCTGGCGACCTTCTTAGCCTTGGCCCTGACGACCCTGGCGCACGAGACTTCGCGAAGTGGCTCTTTGATCAGATTGAATCTTTGAACTCCCAACTGAACGGAGCCCCGGCCCAATTGGGAAACAATGGTGTTGGAGCTCCCCAAAACGCGCCGTCTTCTGCCGAACAGGATGCGGATATGACTATGTCCCTTGATGGTCCCGAGCTGAACGCGTAAGTTCTTAATATTCTATTTTTATCTCCCTATTTCTGCCTTTTTAACATGAGCTAACACCAACCAGTCCCACAGGTCCTAGATCTATGAGAAATCCCAATATGCGAGGCAACCGAGAAAAGCGGATGCTTGGACAGATGAGCAAAGCTATGGATCGTAGCCACGACAATGTGTTGCACCGCGTCCGAGGAAATGGCAATGAAAGGATCAACGCCCATCGAGCGCCTCCTACTGGGCCGAGGGGCGGTTTCGGACGCATCAACAATCGTGTAGCGAATAACCGTGCGGCTGGGTTTGCTGCTCATCTAGGTCAAGCTGGCGGAGCGTTGCCGAATATGCACGACCCTAATGGGATGCCTAATCCGAATGATATGAATTGGATGATGTCTGGTGGCGGCACTCCGGAGCAATTATTCCAGCTCCTCCAACAGCAGAACCATATGATGGGGCAGATGTATCAGCAACTTACCCAACAGAGCCAGCCTAACGGAAGGCCTAATGGAAGGTCACTTTTCGACCGGGTACAAAATCCGCGAGGTGGTAGGCGAGGAGGCCATGCCAACGGCCACAAGTTCCATCAGGGAGATGGGTCTAATGTCAACGAGACGGGCGCCGACAATGAAGACGTTGATATGACGCAGGCTAGACGTGAACTGCCTAACCCCGAGACGATGGTTTGCAAGTTCAACTTGTCATGTACCAACAGGGATTGCAAGTTTGCCCATCAGTCTCCGGCGGCACCGCCGAATACCACAGTTGATATCAACGATGTTTGTTCATACGGCGCGGCATGCAAAAACCGGAAATGTGTGGGTCGTCATCCCTCACCAGCAACCAGGCGCGCGCATCAGAATGAACAGGAATGCAAGTTCTTCCCTAATTGTACCAACCCGAGCTGTCCTTTCAAGCATCCCGATATGCCTCCCTGCCGGAACGGAGGCGATTGTGCTGTGGAGGGATGCAAGTTCACTCATCTCCAGACTATGTGCAAATACAAGCCATGCACCAACCGCTTTTGCCCATACAAGCACGACGAAGGACAAAGGGGAACATTCCAGGATAAGGTATGGACTGCTGACGGAACAAGGGAGCATGTGAGCGAGAGGAAGTTTGTGGATTCGAATGGCCTCGAGGAGCTTCTTGTGCCCGGTGGGGAGACTGGTTCGGGTCAAGAAGCAGCAGCGACGACTGATACTATCATGTGAATTTGACGGAAAAGGGGAAGATTTTGCGATGGACAGAGTCTACGATGATATAGCGGAAGTGGAAAGGGTGACGATGAATCAACATTCTCAACGAACGAATGAGGGATAGGGGGGGATGAGGGGGAAATTCTCAATTCTAGAATTGCTATTGATACAGGCGTTAGGTCGGTGATAGGAAAAGTCAAGGGACTTCAGTACATTACAATATACCCAAATGCATTTTGTGACTTGATGAATAATACAAAGATTTCCAATTTATCTCGAGTCTATACTTTATTGTGATGCGACTTGTTTTGTAGAGATATAAAGACCTAAGTACCTAAGTACCTATAGCAATACATGTATGTATGTAGGTATGTAATTTGTAGTACAGTAGACTTGTGATATCCGATGTACGGATTATGTCTATACCTTAGGTACATAGGTAGGTATTTACATGAGAAGTGGGGGTTATTTAACGGGGGCAGCTTCGACTTACGTAGTACGTGAGTACGAAATACATAAGTAATTTCTAAAGCAGCTTGAATTCACCACGCCACTTTGTACGTTTCTCCATAAACTTCAACATGCGACCTTTAACGCTACGGCCAGCCGTATAGCCCATACTACGTGTGCAATGACTTCCAAACGCTCAGAAGATGTTCTCGTAAATATTCTGAGGTCTGCATACCGCAATGCGCGACATGGCCCTCCTACCCGAATATCGACATCCCCGACCTCACGACGGCTAAGCTCCTTGGTAGCTCCGAGTAGCCTTCTTCACTCGTCAATTCGAAAACAAGTTGCTTGCTCTCGATCTGGGAAGCTCCCCCAAGCTCAAAGCCAGACATTCGCAACCACCACAGCGCGCAATGGCAAGACACGGGAAATCGCCGTTCTCGGTGGCGGCGTCACTGGGTTGACTACCGCACACTACTTAGCCCGCCATGCTCAGAACGCACATATCACACTATACGAAGCGTCTGATAAACTCGGCGGATGGGTATACGGGGGATTGGTAAATACAAGCAACGAGAAGTCTGATAGGGTTTTGTTCCAGTCTGGTCCGCGCATGCTTCGGACGGGGGGTTCATCTTTCAAGTACGATAGCCTCGTCTTCTACGATGTAGTGGGTACACCTTCACGCGACTAGGCCTTTTCGATAAAACAAGAGCTCCGCTAATGGTTACATCCCTTACTTCAGTTGCTAAACTTGGGCATTGAACCTAAACTTTTGGCTCACCCCGGCCCTCCCCCTGCTCGTTATATATATTACCCAGACCACTTAGTCAAGCTACCAATAGGTGATTTCACTCCGGAGAACATTATCCATACCATCCAATCCTATCTTACTGAACCCCTCTGGGACGGGGCCTTGAAATCCTCTTTTAATGCTTTCCTGTTACGGGAGAAATTACCTGATTCCTTGCCTGATTCATTGGTGGATCAAGATGAATCCGTGGGCGAGTTTCTAGGTAGGCTTTTCAAAGACGATCGGCCGGTTAAGAATATAGTATCAGGCATGATGCATGGCATATACGGCGGCGACGTATACAAATTGAGTGTGATGCAGACGATATTCGATTCATTCTGGCGTACGGTCAGACGTCCGGGTGCGCCTGACACTCCCTTAATAGAAGCCAAGGAACCAGTTCTTCTTCATAGCCTCATGAATAGTCCTAATCGTTCCAAGATCCTGGACTTGGTTGGGGTGGCTGGTATGACCACTATGGGGTTTGATGATGGCCTTCTTACCCTCACAGACAGTTTAACTAAAGACTTAAAAAATCGGAAAAATGTAACAATCAAGGCCTATAGTCGAGTCACTTCTCTAGAATATAAAAGTGGCCAAGTGTCGGTAGGCTTTCTAGACTCACCCAAGAGCGTTTTAGAAGCACGCTCTGATACTGAACTTCTATAGGTAGCCGCAACTACTACGGTGAATGGAGAAGAGCGGCAACAAACGAAGCAATACGACCAAGTAATCAGCACCCTTTTCTCCAAGCAACTTGCCGGACTGGTTAAACCTAAGAATAGTCTCCCCTCGCTGGAAGATACTCACGCCGTAACCATCATGGTCGTCAATCTTTGGTTCCCAAATCCAGATCTGCTCGCAGGCAAGCGCGGCTTCGGCTACCTTGTACCAACCACGACACCCGACAATGACGAGTGCGTACTAGGCGTACTTTTTGATTCGGAAATCGAGATGCGTTCAGAGCGTGTGGGTACGAAGCTTACCGTCATGCTGGGCGGCCACTACTGGGACGGCTGGACCCAGTACCCGACGGAGGAAGTAGGGCGCGCGATGGCTCTGGAAGCCGTCCAGCGCCATCTCGGCATCCCCGCGGATCAAGAGCCCGTCTCCTACGCGCACCTATGCCACGAATGTCTGCCACAGCACTACGTCGGGCACCGCGAGCGCATGGGCGCCGCACATCACGAACTACTCGCCGCCTTCCAGGGCCACCTCACCGTCGCCGGCCCCAGCTACACGTCTATCGGGGTGCTGCCAGCCATGCGCGCCGGCTTCGAAACCGCCATGCGCGTCGCCCGCGGTCACGGCCCCCCCTGGTTCGAGATTGAAGACGGCCCCGGCGAGTGGGGCCCTTACGTGAAGGGGCTCGGATTGTTCCCTAACGGTATCCCAGACCACGTCGGCGCTACGGGGCTCGAGGGCTTCGCCAAGCCGTATCATGAAAGTCTAGTCCGCGTGAGGAGATATCCCTTGCAGCAGAGTATGTCCCGGAATGATGGTAACAATTAGATGCGGGGCTGGGCGGGGCTAGTCTAGGGCCTTGAGAGGAGATGGATGGATGGGCGAGGAGAATGAGATGATAATGAGTGCATGGATATGAAAATACTGCCTACCTAGGTACTTACCTAGGTATGCATGAGTTGGGTAGTTTTGGAAAAGGGGGGCCGGGGATTGGTAATGTGTTACATGTGGAGAGATAATGGTATATTAAGAGGTTAGGATACGATGTGCCTATGGGTTATGATATGAATACCAGCAGTAGCATCATACCGTAGCGAATGAGAAAACTCGGTCAAGCGAGGAGTTTGGTCTACATACCTAAAGTAGTTGTTTTCTACGTGGCTTTGTACAATTTCTGGTTCTACTTTGTAGCTTTAGTTGGATTAATTGCCTTGGGCGACGTAGATGTACATACTTAGGTGCCTATACTTCAAGCCACTGTTATAATTACACGTTACGAAGGTCACGGCTTAAAATATGTAGTTATCACATGTCTAAAGATAGGTAGAATATTAATGGAATTGATTTTCCAATCTAGAAATATGCTCAATGATAATTCAACCCTATTCCCAACGCCCCAGCTAATGCTGAATGTATGTATGTACAATGCCCGTTGCCCTCTATGTCTATAGTCTATATGTATGGGGTATCATTTTGTACAATTCTACAGGTATGTGCCTCCTTTCCCCCCCTTTTTTCTTTTTGTGACGCTGGTAAAAGTACAATTCTTACGCTGATCGTCTCCCACGCTGGATATGTATATGTGCCCCTTATTTTGGCTTTAAGGATGGGCTGAGTGCCCTTTTATCCGTTGTATTATATATGCCCAAGTGTCGTGGCGTTAACAATGAGAGACCGTGGTGTATTCTCTCATTGTTAAGGTAGTGTAGTGTTGTATGGTGTGAGAATAAGGTGTCCGTTCTCGGTATAATCTAGGTAGGCCGTGTTGTATTGCCAAGTATATATATTCAGTCGTAAACTCATCCAGAAAAAATTGGCCCCGACCAAAAGATCCGGGGAGGGATTCGGAGTGTTTTCTCCGACTTAGTAAGGTCGTGGTGATATGTGGTTATTCGTGGTATAAAGGTAAGGTAAGGTGTGTTCTGCATCGTAAACGGGTCGGTAGTAACTCAGGGTATCATGCCCTTTCGTCGCTCGTAAGGTCATTGCAAGTATATAATGCAAAGACAAATGATAGTCTGGTATATGGAAAGCGTGTTCATGTCGTATCGCATATCCTACTATAGCTCATCCGGGAAAGTAGGCCACCCAACCTAAATCTCTGACAAGAATAGTAGATATATTTTGCTGTGTGGGGTGGATAAGTCTGGTCATATTCGTCCTATAGTATGGTAAGCGTGGGTACACCCCACGCTACTGCGAAGTTTGAGGCTATTGTGGTGGACAGGTATGCCCTCATGGGATATCGGCAAGCAAATATACACACTGCGTTGCTGAAGAACATCCTCAGCGGTGATCCGTGTTGACGGATGTGGTTAGGGCAGGTGCATACTGCAATGGCAGACGGAGATGCTAGGTTGCGCTGTGACAGGGCGCATCGGGTATTGGTACAGGATATCTTGGGTATCAAAGTAGGTAATAAGTCCATCAGGAAACAGACACCTAAAATAATCATAAGTGGATCGTGTATCGTCGCAGTCTGGGTAAGCGTGTATCGTAATAAGAGAAGATGTGGTTGTTCGGGTGAGGGGTGGTGCTGTGATATGATGCTTGAGTATCGAAGTATCCATTTGTAAGTCTTTAGAGAACATAGGCCCCTAGCCGATGAACCCTGATGGAAGATAGCGGATGTGCTTCGTATGCTCGAATGATATGTCGAGTTTGTGCGTGAAATAGTCTTTATCGTGGGATATGAACAGGTATGTGTTGTAAAGACAAAAAATGTTCTTCCGATATATCGGGTATCTCTGATCAATAGGGTCAATACAGGTACGTGCTGCAAAGACAGAGTTGCTCTTTGAGGTATCAGTCCTCTCAGACAATGGTGTCTGCTCAGGTATATACCGCAGAAGCCAAGAATAAAAAGAGGCTCTCGGCTAGTAAGGTAAGAAAGGGGAGAGCATGTCGTGTACTATGCCTCAATATGTGTGCCACAGGGAAACTTTTTTTTTGTCCTTTCTCTTTTCCTTCTTTTTTTCTTCTTTTGGAAAGAAATGGGTTGTCAGATAAGTCGACAACGATACCAACGATGGGACCTAATAAGATCCGATGACAAGAAAACCAACGACGAGACTGAATAACAAGAGCTAATGTCGAGAGCTAACGATGTGTATGCATATCATGCATCGTGTGATCTAGCAAAGGGTTTTCTAAGAAGATGGTCTGCCGCTCGGATAAATATGGCAGTGCGCTCGAAATAGGGCCACTAAGTAGCCTCGGATGCTTCAGGTGTCTCAAGTGCTTCAAGTGCTCCAGGTAGGTCGATCGGCTTATATTCTTCGTCTCCCAGGAGCATACGCTTCTTGCACTGCTCTTCCACAGATTCCTCCTCCTCTTCTTCTACGCCCCATACTCTTTCGACGCGGGCAGCAAGGACTAGCTTCTTGACACATGAGTTGTAGATGAGGCACTCTACCGACTTCTCTGTGATGAAACGGATTATCTCCACTGGTCTTGTCTGTCCTATCCTGTGGGCACGGTTGGACGCCTGCACATCTTCTTGCGGATTATCTGACTGATCGAATAGGATGATCTTGTTCGCCGCGGTAAGGTTCAGTCCAGTCCCGCCGGCCACAGTTGTGATGAGGAAAACGGGGATATCTGGGTCGTTCGTGAAGCGCTGAATCTCCGGGAATCGATCCGCCGTATCAGTAGCTCCTGTAATGCAGCAATACGGGATGTCTGCACAGTGTAGGGCCTCTCGTAGGATATCCACTACAATTTCGAAACGGCTGAATACTAATACACGATCTCCGTTCTTCATATAACCACGTACAAGTTCTAAGAGTTTCCGAATCTTGGGGCTGTCCTCCCATGATCGATCAGGAACATCATAATGCCGGATTCGCTTGAAATATTTGCAATCAAGATGCAGCTGGAAGTCGGTCTTGTCTAAGGCAGCATCCATGAAACGTTTCTTGTAGCGCTCGTCCTTACTCTCGACACCGAGCTCCTTAGCAGGGTAGTACCTCCACAGAATCTCTACCATTTCCAAGACCATTTTATCGGTAAAGTGATGACGGAATAACTGGTGATGGATTGCTGCCTTTCGGAGTGACACCCATTGATGTGCATCCTTTTTAGCCTTCTTGACGCCGTTCGGTAGTACGTATTTGCCTTTGATTGAATCATAGATCTCTTTCTGTGTTTCATGCATCCCCACGATTTCGAGGCGCTCCGTCTTAGGAGGTAAAGCGAGGACTTCTTCCTTTCGTCTCTGTAGAATGAATGGAGCCATGACCGCACGAGCACGTTCGACACGTTCTGATGCAAGCGCTGCAAAGTTTAGAACATCTTTGCTGGGGACCTTGGCTTCGAAGATTGTATTGAGCGCGTTGAACTTGTCCTTGTCGAACATGCCGGGTTCGATAAAACGGAGGATAGTTAGGAGCTCCTTAAGATTGTTCTGTACAGGCGTGCCGCTGAGGATAAGGCGCCATTCAGTCGGTACTCGCATCATCTGCTTGTAAATGAGGGTGCTCTGGTTCTTGAGTTTATGGCCCTCGTCGAATATGGCGGCCTAAACACTAGTTAGTCAAGCTCGTGTACATAAATGGGATGGGTTCACAAACATATGGCTCTATGGCTTGGAGGAACTTAAGGTCCTCGCGCTGTCGTTCAATTTGCGGATAGGTCGTTAAGACGACGTGGTGCTGCTTTGCGGTTCTAGGAGAGATCCCTCTACGGCTTGAGCCTGTGTACGCCAAGACCGAGACACCAGGAGCAAACGTTTCGAATTCCTTTATCCAATTCTCGAAAGTACTCGACGGCACAACTATTAGATTCGGCCAAGGCGGCCTGGAATCCGGTCCACGCTCCGACTTGACCAGGTGGGCGATGAATGAGATGACCTGGCAGGTCTTGCCAAGACCCATGTCGTCAGCAAGAATACCGCCGTAACCTTTTCTGCGCAGCAAGTCCATCCAGTTGAGTCCAACCATCTGATAGGACTTGAGTTTGATGCTCTCGCCCATCAGCTCAGGTTTCTCTTCAATCGGTAGTCGAACTAGAGTGGCCGCCTCATCCTTAGACTCGCCATTCTTACCAAGATTCCAGGTGGACATGATACTATTGATCTCTGCTCCCCTTCTATCACACTCGTCGATGACGGCCGTTGCTGCCTCGCATGCCTGTAACCAGGACGTTAACTTCTCTACGATGTTTTCGCCGACGTTGACCATTCTAATCTTCTTCTTTGATTTAGCCTTATCTTGTCGCGAGACTTTCTCGGCATCGGCAATGGACTTGAAAGGACGGGAACTGTCCATTAGTTGGGCGTCCGCTGTAGAACCAATCATGCGGCCCAGATTCTCAACAGTACAGGTGTTGAGATACTCGAGGACATTGGAGAGATCTTCAACAAGTTCGTCGGTATTAGAATCCTCGTTAGAGTCTTCGTCAGAGATCTCGTAAACCTCGTCCTCTTTAAACTCATCACGCTCAAGTTCATCATCAGCCTTACGCTTCTTAGGTGTTTCGATTTTTGTCTTCTTGTTAGGAGGGGTAGGAAGGTCGGAAGCTTTAGGCTCTAGTTGATCCGAATCTCTCTTTCGTGATTGAACTTCACTCTTGGCAACCTTAGACTTCTTCATTGGGGATAGGTCTTCTGCACCCGATTGTCTCTTACGAGATTGAGTAAGTCGGGTTATAGAGGGGAGTGAGTCTGACTCGGAATCTGAATCAAGATCGGGAGTCTTATTGCGACGACCCTGCATGAGTCGGCGACCGCGAGGCATTGCCTTAGAAGCGGCCGCCTGAGCAGTAGATGACCTAGTATTCATATCGAGACTGTCGTCTTGCGATGATTCTCTTGACTGTGTTAGACTAGTAATAGTTGAAGTAGGTGAAGATGATATAGAAAAGATTGCAGATGGTGTTGAAGAATGTTTTCGTCCTTGTACAAGGCGTCTGCGAGGTGGGTTATTGTTAGATGTATTCGATGTAATTGAATTACTTGAAAGAATTGAGTTGCTCGAACTTTGTGTGCGAGAAAGTTGTACTGAAGTTTGAGAAGAAGACTTGGTTGAATTTGCAGAGGTTGGAAGCTTTTTCAAAAAAGTTTGCAAATTATTTCGAGGGGCATCGCACCCTGAGGTATCTAAAGAGGTTGGGGTGAATTCGAGATATTCACTATCGCCAGGTGCACGTTTAGTGCTTGCAGTGCTACAGGTGCTGTTGGACAATGCACCTGTAGATTTCGACAGCGAGAGAGATTTGGTTGGCCTTCCCGTTAATGAATCCACCGCCTTCGAAACTTGCCAGCCGACATCCTTCTGCAATGCTTCCTTGCAGGCTCGAACAGTAATTCCAGGTACAGCCCTTTGGACAATCTTGTAAACTTGGCCGGTCAGGTGCCGTAATCTGATATCGCGAATATCGTTAAGAGATATGTCTGCATTCTCAAACCACGTAGATCCTGTTCTTGACACCGGGAACGATGGGTTCTTCGCAAAAGATGAAGGGCGTATATCCCCCCTAGTGGGTGTATCATCATCTGAGCTATCCTGCTTTTTATAATCCTCTAATAGATCATCATCCGAGATATCTATATAGTCTCGTCGGCCCGCAGGACCACCAGCTTTCTGTGGTGGTTTCTGCATCGTAGGTGGTCTGAAGGACGTACCCGCTGGCGCCATTAATGATCCTACTCTACTTGCTACACCAGACTTCTTTACTAACATATCCGAGGGCTTTACCCGACTCTCGGCCTGGAATGGAGACGAAGCAGGCACTTCAATAGCCGTACGTGGCGTGTCAGGCACTAAAGGAGAGGATGGCAGTTGCGGAGCTCGGTTTACTATTTGAGTAGGTTGAGTAGCTCTGTTAACTATTTGCGTTGCCTGAGTGAAGTATGGCGAGACTCCATCATTAGCAAGTTCGTCGATGTCATCATCATCATCATCATCTATCTCAATATACGCCGCGCTGGAGCTCTGTGCTCGACAGTTGGGCTGGTCTTTCCGACTCAATCCTGGAGTACCAGGGATTGGGGTAGAGCCTTTGCCCGAGATAGACGGAGATGGCCGTCCCATTTTAAATGATGGATATCCGAAAGGAATAGATCGCACTAGGGAGTAGTAATCTCAATATAGATATCTGGCTTGAGATTGAGATAAGAGAGTGTGAGCTTGATTATTTATCGTGAAGGGATGATGATTCTATGAAGAAGAATGGGTAAGTTTAGTCAGGCGAGAGCTCATAATAAGAGCTATATATCGTTAGAATGAACAGTATGGGGGTGGGATATACGAGTGTGTAAACTGGAGAAGTTGGCACAGAGGATATAGGAAAGTATTAAATCAAAATGAAAGTGACTTTTTTTCTTTTTTCGACGTTAAACGCACAGGAGATAAAGTGGGTGCACGCGCCTCGACGCGGTAAATTATGGGTCTGAGAGCGCTACCGGCGCGCTATCAGCTGACGGTAAAAACGTTTAATTGATTCCGTACCTGGGCTGTAGGTATGCTTACACAAATATTAAACCAAATACTTAAGAATGAGAAGGAAGTTTTTAAAGATATAGAGACTCAAATTGTAGAGATATACCTATTCGTCATATTTCCAGGCTTTGTTTGTTTCAATGGATAAAGGTCAGATCAAAGATACGTAAATTGAAGAACAAGGTACTTACGTGGGTACGCTACATAGGTATCTTTATACGTCAGGTACGTAAATTCATTAGGTACTTTGGGGGTGATATAGGTCAAAGCTCCTTCTCTTAATTTTTGAATACCTAGTCGGGTATACGTAGGTACATTGAAGACCCACTATTATCCATCAACTGCTTGAGCCTCATTGATGCCAGGGCCCGTGTCCAGATGAGCCTCAGTACAACAAGTAACGAACCACAATAAGATTGTTGATTTCACAACTAACAATCTGAGCAGCAGTTAAGTTACTATCGGTATTAACCATCAAGTCAACTCCAAAAGAAGGAAGAGGAAACGAAAGACGAAGATAATGGCAACTCGTCGTATCATTTCCACAGAGAAGACTATCCTCGACAAAGATGACGACGGTGCCTCTGGGCAGGAACAGTCGAGCAGTACCGCGCCAGCCGTTCCAATGTAAGTAAGGAACTAGAGTTCACCGAAAGCTTAACCACTTCATAACACCAGCATGCTAGTCTTCTAAACAGACTTACTCCTTCCTCACTCTCCGCTCCCTCCCTACTACGAAACTAAAATAGCTTAATCAATCTAACATTGCCAATAGCGATGTAATTATCAAACTATTAGCCTTCACCTTCGCCATGGTGGTCATACCAATTGGGTCTTATTTCTTAACAGTGAACACCATCTTCAGAGGTAAAGCCGAAGCGCCCATATTCCTTTCTCTTCCATTATAATATCCTTCTTTTCTTTTCTTTTCTTTTCTTCACTAATTTACAATCACCACGTATTACGTGGCCACGTAATACATCATCTACCGTATTACGCATTCCAAGCGCGCTAACAAGTATAACTAGGAAATTCCACGTACGCGGGGGCCCTTGCAGCTATAATGGCAAACGTTGTTCTTGTAGGCTACGTGATTGTAGCCATGAATGAAGACCAGTCAGAACAGCTGGCAGCCAAGAAGAAGGGAGGAAAGAAGGACTAATCAAAGATACCCAAGAACTTTGCCTCAAGATATCTATATGGGAAGTTGTTTTTACTGTGCCATATCTAGGGGCCGAAACTTATTGACTAGCTGTGTAAATATGCTAGGAAAGTAACTACGGCCAGGGTATTTCCCAAATCCATATCGCAGCCGGAAAAATCGAAGGAATTATGCCTATATACCTATATATGCCTTAGGTTGTAAGCATTTAGCATATAGTATGCGAGTATCACTATGAGCGATACCACCTCAGAAATGAAAGCACTTTTGTTCGGAATTCCTTGGTATTACATTATGTCTTCATTACGTGACCTATTTCGTATTGTTCTCCCATGGATTCGATAAAGATTCACGTCTAAAAGAGAGTTTATAATGCCATATTATGGAATTGACATTGAGCCAAATGTGACATTTATATTCTAGCAGACGGCTTCTGGTAAGCCACCGAGTGTGGTACACTCTTGTCTGACCAATCCCTTTTCCACATACTACGTGGGCCTCGCATATATCCGCCCGTAATGGGGTCATGAAGAATAGGGGCATTAAGGATAGACAATAGACTATGAGACGAGGAAACTCGCCCGGTCCTCCAAATATTCCTAACATCGTGAACATAACCTCACACCAACTCCCCTTTCTGATGCTACCTTATTATATTTCACCAAAGCCTTCCTCCCGTGTCCGCAAATGCGACGTTTCAATAGGAAACACCATATCAGATGCTGAATGTCGCAAAACTCGTCCTTACGAATTTCACCTTCGAACCCTGCTCAACACTCAGGGTACACATATCCGGGTCAATCCATGACCTCTTTCTGGTCCATTAATGATCGTCAAAACTATATCTTCTAGAATTGGATCCCAATCGGGGTTATAACATAAAAAATTATTCATGGGAATGTCAGATGTCGTAGAGACAAGGGGTATCTCAGGGGTGTATTGGGGTGTGCGAATAGTTCCATCGCAAAAGCAGTATCAACTCGTTCGTTAATAGGGCCTAGGATTTACTAAATCGCTTAAACCAGCTTTTTCGCTTCTCTGCCTGCGGTCGCTCTTCCGAGTACCCGCTAGGTGCTGCGGCTTTTGAAGGCTTCCTCAATATTCCATTCTCTTTACGTGGATTAGGTTGTGCTCCACCGAGCCCCAGATTTGGGGTTTGCGTTGCCTGGCCAAAGCTAATACCATAGTCGTTTACTGGTTCCTGTCGCTTTGGTGGCGAACGGCGATCGATTGAGCTATTATCACTGCTAGTGGGATCGGTCTGATATCCCGCCGGTTCACCTAAGCTTCCACTACCGGAACCGGACGCGACCGTCTCATACGAGCGGTGATTGTTCGGCATGGGGTAGACGTTCTTATCGACAACCCCGCGGGGGTTCGCGTACGGATCGGATTGCATTCTCGAATATCTATTTCTCGGACCCGGATTACTATGGACGTACGGAGCGTTTTCATATCCTTCGTGATAGCTTTCTCGATGATTAATCACAGCCTGTCTAGGATCGTACATCGTACTTTCTGGTCGGAACCCAGAATTCGGTCGACCTCCGTAGTAGCTATCTTGGGGAAAGCGCGGACCGTTGTCTAATGGTGTCTTCTGTAAGCTAGTGTACACATGATTAAGTGAGGGTAATGGAGAGATGTATTGCTTACTTCCATAGTAACTCCCTCGCCTGCTAAAATTAGCTACTGATGCGGTATCTGATTGGCGGCCATATGCGCCATCAATAGCAGCTTCGAAAGCTCGAATAGTATCAAGAGGCCGTTCCAACCGGCTTCGGGTAGGGTTCGATCGGTCGGGGTCGGCTTAAACGACGGTTAGCATTAGAAAAAGATATATAGAAACACTAT
The DNA here is from genome assembly GCA_902805455.1 of Daldinia concentrica. Lineage (NCBI taxonomy): Eukaryota > Fungi > Ascomycota > Sordariomycetes > Xylariales > Hypoxylaceae > Daldinia > Daldinia concentrica. The sequence goes on from CADCSW010000006.1 coordinate 1,401,168, forward strand.
ACTAACTAATTGGGTTGCCATAAACATCCTTGTGTTGGAAAGAGCGCAGGGAAGCCGGATTTATGCCCCCTTTGGATTGCGCTTCCATAGCTATACTTCAGGTCAGTCTATGCCATCAAGTGGTTAAATATACGGTTCGAGCAAGATATGGTAACGTACATGGTTCGAGTTCAGTCATAGCTAGTGTAGGGTCGGTTTTGCCGTGAAGTCGATTGGCTTCCTTCTCGGCTGATGTCTCATGAATGTTGTTCTTAGGGTGAGAGTTCGAGCTCTTGTGAGATTTATCGGACCGAAAACTAAACGCTCTTGACTTCGGTCGGACCCGCTCTGTTTTCTGCGGCTCAGCTGGTTTTACAGGTACCGCTGGCTGCTGCCGTTGCTGCTGTCTTTGCTGCTGCTGCTGCTGCTGCTGTTGTTGTTGTTGTTGCTGCTGTTGCTGATAGTAGTGATGTGGAGGAACGGGAGCTTGTTGTTGGTAAGATTCGTCGCGGTATTGCCCTTGCTGCGGCGGCGTGGGCAGAGGGTGACGGTTGTAACTTGTAGACGCCATTGTCTCGGACGGGCAAAGGCCAAATGTTTTATCGTTCTTGATCCCTGAAAAGGATTGACCACTGGTGGAGACGGAGAAGCTAGAAACGATGGGCAAGTGGATCGGCGCTCGATTGTGATATGCAAGGAAGCGATCGTGGAGAGCGCAATCTTGTAGAATTTGACGGTCTTGTCTTATCGCAGACGGCGCGAGTGGGTTTAGGAACGTTCGGGAATAGATAATTTCTGGGCTGCTGCTCAGCTGCTGTAGGTTATGTGTAGGTACTTTTTTTTTCCTTCTTTTGCGATAAGAAGCAGTGACCCTTGCAAGCTTAAAATGCGGTAAACTTATGCGGGTCTCCCCGGGTATCTGTCAATCAAAGACTAAGATCTTCAAAGACTTTAATCAACACTGTGCAAGAGAAAAGTGAAAACGGCTTGGTATCTGGAAAGACTATGTATCGGGCCCGGAACCTTGGATTTAGTTGTTTTCTCGTCTTATCAGAAATATTGATGCAGGACACTGATCTACAATATGTATGGCGTCTCTGTAATGGTTGTGCGTGGTGTTGTGCGACCTTCGCACTGACTATGTAAGTAGAGTACTGGTATGCAGGATCAGGCGGTGGTTGTTATCTTTTTTTTCTTAGGCGGGTTGCAAGCTCTTAATGTCAACGGGACTGATAGTGGGTGGTGGGTGATGGATCAGGTACCTCTAAGCTTATTAGTCGTCTCAGGATGGGCCAAATTCAAGGAAATGTGGTTTCGCGTGGCTGGGATACAAGTCCAGGACAAGGGTAATAATGGCGTTTCTGGGCAGTGCCAGCAATTACGTTGCCTCGCCAGACGCCAGTGACTTTGTCCAATAGAATATGATCAGAACCTGACCGAATAACAAACTTGACTACCAACCAAAGTCTCCCGTTCTTCGACTGTCGTATTGCACACAATACGTATCAACTCCGGCGCCTTGGCGATCCCTTTGTGTGGGCGGGTATGTACCCGTATGTGGTATTCAAACGGCCAGATGTGGTATGTAAGTGAATCCCCAGTGGCACGACGGAAGTCACTTAAACTAAATGACAAGTCGAATGATTGGTTGATTTATTGGATGGTTTTAAAGATTGAATTTTATAGATTGAGATCTCCTTTGAAGAGAGTTTGCATCCGTGGTACCCGTTGCTGCCGCTGTCGAACTTCAACTGAGTTAGATCAGACGATTCTTCTTGCACGGTTTAACACGTGCGATTGAGAATGGTGATGAGGATTTATTAGTGACGTCAATTTGCGATTTCCCGCTCCCATCAATTTTTAAGTAATGGGTTGTTTCAGAAATGATCGCTGAAGGTAGGGATTCGCTCTGTTCCGCCAGTTATGCGACCCGAGGAGGAGGGCTAAGAGGAAAATCGAACAGTGGATCGAGGGGTTGTTGTCGAGTTGTCACAATTGACGCTTACGAATTGGGTTGTTAAACTTGTCTATTTGTTTCGTAGCTCTGCAAGTCTCGAGTAAGGGTAGATCGCCGATTGGGTATCGTAGGTATTGTATTGAAATTCACATAAACATTAGACGACGCACTGGGGATATTCCGCAGAAGCCTTGATAAGCGAATGAATACTAGGTAGATATAAAGCGAGTGTAATAGAGACAACACAATTGATAGATTGCCATACAGCGAGTGAAAGGCATAAATGTGTGGAAGAGGAAGAAGTAGTGTAAGTCAAAGTAGGACGGGAAAGAATTACATTAAACGACCGATCTCGTCCCAGTCTCACGGAATCTTCCAATACCTCATGTCTTTCTTGATGTGGTCCTGGAAGAGGCAAAGACGCATGTCAGCTTGGGTGGCCTGACAAGGGTTGACGAATGTTTCGAGTTCAATTCCCATATACATACGGTACATATCCTCGTACATCTCGGCCTAGGATAGGTCAGGGTAGGCTATCGATAGCGGATACTGAACTAGACAGGGATGATGGCTGGGCAGATATCATCACTCCATCACTCCACCAACCAGTTCATTCAAAAAGAAACTACGTTCGCTACCTGCAACACCTTTGTGGCTTTTAATTTTTATTATCTATTTACACGTAGAAAGCGCTTAAATATTTCATCATCTGCCTACCCTGCTACATATACTAGATAATAAGATCAACCTCGCCTCGCAATATAAAACTCAAAGTCAAGGATCTCTTTTGGTATTCGACGTGTTCAGGCGAAATGTGGTTTTTTTCCCTTATGACAACCCTCAAGTGCACCATTGGCTACATTTAGGGACCTCTATCATCCATGGAAAGTGTACATGCAGATACGGTTTCTACAGCAGTAACACACCTGCGGTAAAATGTAGCTTATCTGTACCGACATTTCTTTGTCATCAAAAGCGGGAGCTTCTACAAACATACTTTACTTACCTTTCAACCAGTCCCAGTCCCAGTCCCAGTCCCCTAACCAACACATCAACAACGCTAAAGTACTTGCAGCAGAAACTTTCATTTAAGTTATCAAATCGAACAACTTACCAGGTAACTAATTGTAGGCTCCAGCTTCTGGCCCTGCCGTGATCGACCGATCCTTAACTGTCCTTTGCCTAAAAGCGGAGGTGGGGAAGGGCTGGCACTGCCCCCATTGAGTCGTCACCATGGGGAATACGAATTACCATTCCATTCCACCACCTCGTTGTTCGCGTAAACGAGAATTAAAATAAATAAAAACTTCGCCCTTACAGGTCAAATATTTTCTAGAAAACGGAAGCCCGGGAATTATGCCAATGTCCGATATATTTCAAGCGAATACTAGGTATTTCGATTTTACCCCCCTAATCAACATTTCCTTTTAAAATCTGGAGAATTCACTAGCAATCCACTTGCTTAACAAATTCGTTGAAAAGGCCCGGTTTATCTCATCATCGAGAAGAAATCCGATAAATGTACCAGGGTTATATTTCCGCATTCGGCAATCAAGTAAAACAACACTGACCAAATTCCATATTTTACTATTCCCTATCCTATCTAAGCAGAGGAGCGACAAAGCGAACCGCAGCTTTGGCGAGACTCGGCCTAGACTCCGATGTGATTACGAATAGACACCATCAACAACCCGTCATCGTTCCTGAACAAGTTTGGTATCATCCACCGCCACGCAGAGATCAGCGCAGGGCCAAAAATTATTGCATATTGCATACATATCGCCAAGATGTACCCTGCGGGAATACACTAATATTAACTTGCTCCAAGAGTACAACCAGATTAATATGTGCCTGAGTGCTTGTACCTGCACTATGATATGGCCATCTAGGTAAGGAGCTCCTAAAGGGTCGGTCTGAAAGTCACTTGGAGAGGTCGTATTTGTGTGATTCGTGACACGGCAACGAATAGCTTAACAGGTCTATTAGGTCTAGTCCCTCCCTAGTAGACATCGGTGGGTTTAAGTTGGAACCAAACTCAAAAGAGTGCAGCTATCTCCTTCATACTACATGCATGGGGTAGCATATGCATCCGTCTCTCCCGAACATTGAATCTTTCTTTTCCCACGTAGAAATTCTTACCAAACGGACTCAACTCCTACTTGTCCTAGTTATCCCATGCATAGTGGGAAGCAAAATACGACCATGGCCATATTCCAACCACGCAGTTGCTTACTTGAGGTTCAGACCCAAAATCCATTTACTTGAGTGGCTTACTGAAGATACGGGACCTGTTGGGTTCCAGCCATAGGTATATGTTCGTATCGAAAGTAAGAAGACGCAGGAAAGATTTTCACCTACGATGTAAGTCTTTCTCAGCCAGTCCTGACTAAGAGGCAACCCATATGCAGCCTGGTCTCTCAATTTTGGAAACACTACCGATAGAGGAAATGGTGATGGTGTATTGGCCGCGCGGTAACCTCCAATGCAACTCTGCACTGGCATCTGGCACACACCCATCCATATCGGCTTATCCTCACTGATCCTGTCGAGAGGAAAACGCCCACATGTACCTAGGTAAGACAACTGAAAAAGAGATAACCTTCCAGGCTACCCGAAGCCACAGACGTCTTTCATCACTCCTAGGCTGAGAACGTCGCAACCCCCGACCACCCGGGAATCAAGGTTTTGCCCGTTCAAACATATGGTTTTTTTCAAGACGACAGACGCACCTAAGGAATAGCCTACTTTCGCCTCTGCACTTCACTGGGGGCCCCTGCCGTTCGGTATGTGCAGTTAATCTTGCAGATGCGAAGGCCGAGTAAGACCGCTCTCCATGTATGCGGCGGCTAAGCGATAAGAAAAACAGCTGGTATTCGTTTCACGTGATTGGATGTTGTGGTCTGTAGAACAGGCACTTTATATTGGTTACCATATTGGACCACGAGTATGCGTGTTGTTTATTACCTATTATTTGATTGATAACGGGCATCTCGGAATCCCTAGGTTGGATCTGTATTGTCCTGCTGTATGACATGGCAACAATGATCTGCTCATGGTTATTGAAAAATAGATGGAGGCTCGCACATAGTTGAACACAATGATATGACCCCCGGAGCTCCGAAACGGGCATGTCTTTTTTTTTTTTTTTTTTTTTTTTTTCTGAGGAAGATAGATAATTGTCGGCCGGAATCCATCCAGCTTGTATATTCGGGGTTCAATACTCGCTATAATAATCAAACCCTGAAAGACTTGGATATTGCGTATACTATACCCTGGGTACATAACTTCACATCTAAAAAGTTAAGTAGCCAGCCATACACAGCATATACAACATACCCTTTAGCGAAATACCACATGGCACTCAAGGTATAGTAGGCTTACATTCGGAATAGGTAAGACCTCATAATATTAATAGACCAAGCAACAAGCACGCTATCTTCGAATTAAGAGCATACAATCCTCTTAAAGAAAACCCTCGAAGTATCTCGCCATATACACCTAACTATTCCAAAGCCATAAAACAATACGCCGCCGAATCACCTACCCGCTATCTCACTATGTGATCGATCTCATCCCAAAACAAGGTAAGCTTATCGCAAACCCAAACCCCAAACTCTCCACGCGTCTCTTTCCAGGGTAATACCGGAATCGAACTTAGCCACATAGCCAGAGCCTTACTCCCTTACATATGTACATGTACGAAGATCAGAGAGGGGACGGCCCGGGCGTACGTCTACTCCCACCTACACCGAGAGCGTGTAGCCTATTAATAAACTCCGGGCCCGTGGGCGCGGGTGCCTACGTTATTCCGCATATCACGAACGTCCGCTTTCTCGTCCTGACGCCCGCTGCAAGTAGCCTGCCGCAGCTACCCGTGTCGTCCCCGATTTCCACTTGGCCCCACTGTCGACGTGTACTGTTCTTTTTCACTGTAGAGTTTCAGACTGCCGGTTCATGTACTTAGAATAGCCTCTACCTAAGCTCGGTAAGTTTGACTACATAGTCTGGGGTAGATTAGATGGCTCAGGTTCGCATATGACGAAAATCCATCTGCAAGCCCCCTAACCCTATTGGAGTTGTAGGGCTTCCCCCCGCAACCTCTTAGCCTCGCATATAACCTATGACTTACGATATCACTTGTTTCGCGTTGCTATGGCAATGAACCGGTGCGGTCTCGCTTATGTCAGGTTGCCCCAGATCTGGGTATAACCTTGATATCTTGTGCAGGAGTATAGGTAGGAACTCGAAATACCTAGACATAGTAAGTCCTTGATAGAAGCTAAAATGGAATCGCGTATTATCCGCTTCGCGAATCTATAACCTTGATTCATCACGTTCCCTAAACTGCCCATGGAAATTTGTATGAAGTAACGCATGTATTGGCTATGCCACTGATATTTGACAATCTGATCCATTCCGTGAGTTCAATATCCGATACCGCCCATCCTGAATCATTCTCGAAACATCGTCGGTTGATCGCAATACCCGGAGGGAAGTTCAAAAACTATCCATCCTCTGTCGCGTTCCCGGCTCCGGGGGATCGAATATCATGTTCTCGTTAAAAGGAAACCGATGCCAAATCAGCAATTCACAGACGAGACTCCATGCAATTGCAGGAATTCTTTCTTTTTAATTGTTGATGCTAGACGCAAGGCTGGAGCCTGATACCTTGCCTAACCCAGATGCAGCCAATCATGAGAACCGTCCACACTACCAACTCCGGCCCTAACCCATCTTATATCGACGAAGGGTAGAGCATGATACGAACTGAAGCACCGAAAGACTTGGAGGGGAGGGGGGTGGCGAACTTCGCTCGGACGACGCCGGAGTTGCCTGGATGTAGTTATTAGCATGATATCTTCTGGAACGGTAAGGTAGGTAGAGAAGACATACCGTGAGGTCGGGTGACCTTGCCCCAGATCACGCGGATCTTAGTTCCTCGGATCTCCTTCTGGCCCTTGTAGACATACGCGACCTTCTTTCCTAGGTAGAAGCTGCGCCAAATATGTTAGGTTCAAGTTGAAGCGTATTGATAGTTCCTAAACCTACTTGGCAGCGTTGGTGTCATCGACACCCTCGATCTTGATCAAGCTCGTCTTAGGGTGGGTGGTGTGTCGGCTACGTTGGTAGCTTAGGTGACGTCCCCTAAAATACGAATCCCAGTCAGTCTTTGCTTCATTCTCGTCTGTGTGTCCGATTGAACAATGTTGTCGTGAATTCCTACGAAAAGGCGGTCGGAATGTCAAGGGAAAACTCCGGTCGTTGTCGTAAAGAAATTGGTTCGAGGGTAAATAATTTATAGACTACTCACTTGACGTATACTGTAGGCAAACGAATTAGTATATGTTTAATAATTGAATTATTTCCAAGCAGATTGAAGCCATTAAGTTGCAAGGCGCGAAAGGAAGTGCTTTACGCGACCGCGATAATGCCGGATCAACCCTGTAGATAATCATAGTACTTACATCTGTGACCTGCTTCTGAAGGCATCTTGACTGAGTTTTCCACGGCTCTCAGAAATCCGATATGGTACTGGAATCCGGGAGAAGTCTTTCGCAGAAGAAGACCTTTGTACGCTGGGCGAGTTTCTGTCGTCGAATATTGTGATGACCAAATCTCAAGGTGGGTTAGGCTTGACGATGGAGGTTGATTGATGGAGATGGATTGGTGCGAAGTGCTAAGCGAAGCCCTGTTGCAACCACAGAAAAAAACATTTTTTTTGACTTTGCTGTGGGTGGCTGAGAATTTCTTATCACTGGCCACGTGTGGCTTGGTCTAGATAGAGACTAGATAAAGACCCCCACGTAGCATCATAATCCCCACTTCACTAAAGCTCTCCGAAGAACGCTCCGAGACGCCCGAATAATAACCTCAAGACTTTGATAAATTATAAGCATCAATAAGCCGAAAAGGAATTATTATTACATATGACCTCCAAATCTAATAGCAATACCTAGCACATATAACCAGACTTTATTAGAATCTATAGCGCTTATGACCTTGCGTTTTTGAATCGGACTTAATCGGTAGCACTGCAGAAATCTTATCTCCATCTAATTCCGCGAGATCGCAGCTCTTGAGTGTTACTCTAGCCAACAATTCATAAAGGCAAGAGGATGAATGACATGCATGCATGGATAGTAGTAACACTCAACAGATTACTTACCAGCATCGCATAAAACTACCCAACCCTTATAACGTACAAGAGTCCATGCATATGGTTTGGCCGTTTGTGCCACTCAAGTTGGGGCCAGCAGCTAATAAGTCAAAGTGTTGACAAACAGCCGTAGCTATTCACGGTTAATCTGGTTGCTATGTATCATTGCCATGTCTCAAGCTATTAGCATTCAAGATTCAAGTGTCTTGTTTACTAGTCTTAGACACCTATCCCCAAATCCCGAAGGACAAAGCATTAGCGAACACAACACATGGCTACTCGAGTCTTCGCGATGCTACATCTCGTCTTAGAGGCGAATTTATGTTCATTACAGTAAATCACGCTGTCAAAGTCATGCCGCGGCCTTCCGTGTGATACAGCGGCACTACACGCCCTCTTTTCCGCCTCATTACTAGTCTATCAATAATCCCTCACACATTTGTGTGCCAAGTAGGTGTGACCGCTGCAAGAGGCTCACTATACCACCATCCCATTGCAACCATGTATTAGCCAGGTAGTTTTATGCCTTGATTTCTTGCCACGGTGGTTTGCTGCCTGTAAAGCTTGGGAATAATAAAGACAAAAATTATGGCTTAGGGATAATATAATAGCTATCTGCCGAGGCACATAGCGGAAAGTTGCTTAGTGAGTAGGGAGCTTACACAAATCCGTAACAATCCATAAATCCCCTGGGATGCGACAAGAAGCGCTCGCTCTCGTCCCGCGGCCGCAGGACCCTTCCGTTTACTCTCAAATTACCCCGCGGCCGACGCAGCAATTGACCTATTCCAGTCTCCACCAATGGACCAGCTTAACCGTCCCTAAGTTGACAATAATAAAAGTAAGCTTTCGAGTAAGAGTTTAGATAGGTAGCTTCAGGTAAGAGGTCCAAGCCGCTGCAAGGGAAGGATTCAAAAGTAAGCTCTCCTCGGCTCCCTACTACATAGGTACTACATTAAAAATACAAGTCCATCCGTTATTACTACGGTCTATTTAAGCCGTTCTCGGCCATTTTCCGTTCTACGGCCGATGTCTATTGGTCAGCAGTTATTGAGCGATCAGTGTACCACAATGCTATTATAAGCAAGTAATACATACCTATGTACATACATACGTCAACGAGAGCTCCTTTCAAAGTTGTACGCGCATCTTTGCTTTCCGCTTACTCATATAATTTAATAGTTAATAGTGTAGACAAGATATATTTATCAAAGCGAGGCTAGTAGGCAGACTAGTAGAGTATATTAGAACCTTACAAGGCCAATAAATCAAGTTTTTCTTCTTCGTCTTCTACTAGTTAACTAATACATACATGAAGTAAATGCTATGTATATGCGAGTTAAGCAACATAAGATAAAAGAGAAAGATAAAATAAAATAAAAGCAACGATAAAAGCAAAATTGATGATCATACATCATTACCTATCCAAAAGGAGTTTAGAGGTGCGGGTGTTAATATTCTAAAAGTGCTTAGACCGTGGAAATAGCGTTCTTGCTAAACGGCTCTGATGACATATCTGAGGGACCAACCCACTCTTAGCCACCTAAAGTGAAGGACCTAAGCACATCCTATGGACCTGATATCGGCCTTAACAAACAATTACCGCCTGTGACCGACAGCTATTCGTCCGTCTCGCCCGGCCAACCCAGATATTACTTCCTTCAACGACTTGATCCCTCCGCCTTCCACCCGGTCCTTCCTATATTTTCACGACATCTTTTCCCCAAACTACATAAATACCTCTCTCCTATTATTCATTGCTGCTAGTTATTTCCGTCTTTATAATTATTATCCTGCCCTACCGGCAAAACCAGTCGTAATGGATTCCCCAGCAAGGTAAGCTTACAAATACCCCGCCTCCGCCCCGCCATTCAATCATCAATTCTAGGTGAGAGAGCTTCAGGATTGCGCTTGCGAAAGCTTTTATTGCGTAACTGTCTCTTGTTTAAGAATGGTGGAACATCTGGAATTTTGTATAAGGAATTCTCTTTTTATGTACGGAATATGTGCTAACAATCCCTCCTTAATAGTGGTATGGAGCTAAAGGACAACACGGTCATCGTGGTCCTCGGCGCATCGGGAGATCTTGCAAAGAAGAAGACGGTACGTAATAAACTGATTTACCACATTTAAAGCTTCCTAGCTAATTTAAGTACCATAGTTCCCTGCCCTCTTTGGTCTTGTAAGTATTTACATCAAATCCGACGTGCCCGGCGCGGCAGACCAAGAACTAACGTACTCGGAAGTATCGCAACCAATTCCTTCCTAAAGATGTTAAAATTGTCGGATATGCGCGAACAAAGATGGACCACGAGGAATACCTCAAGCGAGTCAAGTCATATATCAAGACGCCTACTAAGGATTTGGAGAAGCAATTAGCAGAGTTCTGTGAGCACTGCAGCTATGTGTCTGGCCAATACGATCAGGACGAGTCCTTCTTGAACCTCAATGCTCACCTTGAGAAGCTAGAGGATGGTCGTCACGAAACACACCGTCTCTTTTACATGGCCCTCCCTCCTAGTGTATTCACCATTGTCTCTCAACACTTGAAGAGATGTTGCTACCCTCCCAAGGGTATCGCGCGAGTTATCGTAAGAAAATTCTCTTCAATGCAGTGTCTCTCAACACCTTTCTAATTTTTCTATGCAATTAGGTTGAGAAGCCCTTCGGAAAGGATCTTGCCAGCTCGCGCGAGCTACAAAAGTCTTTGGAGCCTGACTGGAAGGAGGATGAGTTGTTCCGTATCGATCACTACCTCGGAAAGGAGATGGTGAAGAACATTCTAATTCTTAGATTCGGTAACGAATTCTTCGGTGCTACCTGGAACCGACATCACATAGACAATGTTCAGATCACATTCAAGGAACCTTTTGGTACGGAGGGTCGTGGCGGTTATTTCGACGAATTTGGAATTATCCGAGACGTTATGCAGAACCATCTACTCCAGGTTCTGACGCTGTTAGCTATGGAACGACCTATCTCTTTCTCGGCGGAGGATATTCGTGATGAGAAAGTCCGTGTATTACGAGGTATCCCGGCTATCGAGCCGAAGAACGTCATTATCGGCCAGTACGGAAAGTCCCTCGACGGCAGCAAGCCTTCCTACAAGGAGGACGATACCGTTCCCAAAGAGTCGCGATGCCCGACCTTCTGCGCTCTGGTTGCTTACATTAAGAATGAGAGGTGGGACGGCGTTCCGTTTATTATGAAGGCGGGCAAGGCCCTGAACGAGCAAAAGACCGAGATTCGAATTCAGTTCAAGGATGTTACTAGCGGTATCTTCAAAGACATTCCCCGAAACGAACTCGTGATGCGAATCCAGCCGAACGAGAGTGTTTACATTAAGATGAACTCTAAACTTCCTGGATTGAGCATGCAGACGGTTGTGACAGAACTTGATTTGACCTACCGACGACGATTCTCGGACCTTAAGATTCCCGAGGCGTACGAGTCGCTAATTCTAGACGCGCTCAAGGGTGACCACTCCAACTTTGTCAGAGATGATGAGCTCGATGCTAGCTGGAGGATCTTCACTCCTCTGCTACATTACCTTGATGACAACAAAGAGATCGTCCCGATGGAATACCCCTATGGTAAGTAGAAAACTTAAGTTCGTAATATTGAACAAGCACTAACTTACATAATAGGCTCGCGAGGACCGGCAGTCCTTGATGACTTCACATCGTCCTACGGGTATAAGTTTAGCGACGCTACAGGTTACCAGTGGCCGATGACATCTGCTGCGCCCCCTAACAAGTTGTAAGTAGATATCGGCATGGCGTTTCAGCGATAGATTTCGGACAGTCTTGTAGACTTCCATAGAGCAAGCAACCCACTGATATCTTCCCCCGATAGTTAATTTTTAGTCTTGCACTGGCGGTATCCGTCGCGTGCGATATTGGCTAGACTACCGGTAAGGGGCGCATGAGAATGTCAAGCTTGGGGACGGAGCGAAAAATGTGATCTCCTTTCAACGTGGGGTTCTCGGATAGGGGGCGCGGGACTACTAATAAGGTCTGCCACCGATATTTCCATAGAAAGCAATGTTATGCTCTGGTTTAAACAACTTTTAAGTCGTGGCCAGTCTTTGTCCAATAATATGAGGAGCCTCCTAAATATTGTCGTAGTCATCTATTCCACGTAGGATTTTTAGTAGATGTGTCGTGAGGATTGCGGGGATCCTCTGCTTACTGTCATCTATTGAGATATATGGCTCATAGTGATAGATCTTGGACAATAGCCAAGATTCATGAGTCACTCTCCGTTCATCTATTCAGCCGCACTACCTTTTCAATTAGAAAAAGTAAATTTTCTATGATGTTTCCTGTAGATCACGCTGACTATGAGAGTCACTCCTCACTGGCGATGAGCGAGATGACTAGTAGTATAACCAGAGGTGGATATCAGTTCGGGCTAGGCCGCACTGGTGCTAGTCGTGTGAGCTTCTTGCATTTACTAACTCCCTATCTCATAATTTGGTTCAGGAGGTGAGTACGACGAAATGAAGGGCTGAAGGGCTCGGTTGTCAATATTGTTGATGGTTTCCAATTCGCATGAAGACGGTTAAAGGGGTGAATAGGTATGCAGCGTTCCCTGATGGGTTGCATGATAGGGCTTCACATTAGCCCGATCGCTTTCGATTTGACATCTACTTATAGGACATAAATAGTGACTATTTGCAGGGTATGGAATGGTACGCTACGCTGGCCAAGACCGGGGTCGGGAAGCCTGAGGACACCGAAGCTACCCACATCCACATCGTTCGTTGTCTTCCCGTATATACGCCGTATTTAGAGAATTTTGTAGGACTGCAATTGGTCTAGACCACGGTTGGATCTTGATGATGTCGGCCTCGCGTATTAGCGGTCCTGGGTAAGGCAGAATTGAAGATTCATGGAGGAAGTAAGATGACATTTTTTACCTGGTTAATCATTTCCATCCGCCCCTTTTGATTCGACAGCTCCCCCCAAAAGCGGGTTAACGCTCCAACCTTGTACGTAACATACATACATACATACATACATACATACATACATACATACATACATAGTAGAGTCGCCTTTGACGTGCATTTTAAACCTTGTCGCGAAGGCAAAGGAAAACTTATTAGTTGCCTGTTTCATCTCGGTTGGGTTCATTAGCTCAGTGCTTGGCAACCCCCATCGCCTCTAGGCTACCACATCTTACATAAAGTCCTAGATAACTAGGACTATTTCCTTATGGTTTTAACGGCTCCATGTGTACCTACGTAAGGTATCTATCTAGTTGGTTTGCTATATGGCAAGTTGTTCGCCATGGGGACTGAATCGATAGACACGAAGGCGGCCGTCGACGAGAAGATGGCGCCGCCGACCGCGTCCGCTGATAATGCGATTACTACGGAGGAAGAGAGAGCGCGGCGCGATGCTAAGCTCCGGCCGGAGAGGGAGGCTGTTTTTAGCGACTATACTGTTCGTGTCTCACCAAGTATCACGACCTATCTGGATATTACTGACGCCGGTTTAGAGGGTCTTCAAATATGCTACCTTCTGGGATTTCGTTCTCATGGCTGCTGCAGTTATAGCAGCCGGAGGATCAGGTGTCGTGCGTATAAATCTTACAACTATATTTTGAGTATATCAGGTAAACTAATGGCTTGTCTAAATGGAAGACTCTTCCAATAATGAACGTTGTGTTCGGTAAGGCTCTTTACAAAGGCACATGTAAAAATTTGCTCTAGATGCTTATTAGTCTAATAGGTGCACTTGTCGGCGATTTCAATGGCTACTTTCTCCCTGTTCCTACGCAAACGGAGGACCAATTCAGGGCCTCTCTTAATAGGAATGCGTAAGTCTACAATGCAAATTGTTGAACTAGTTACTGATATTACATACAAGATTATATCTCTTCATTCTATTTATTGCGAGATTCGTTCTCACCTACGTTAGCAAGGTATGTTGGTTTTTAACACCTGACGTTTAGAATATCTACTCACAGCAATAGTTTGCCTTCCGAATAATTGGTATTCGGATGTCCGCAGCTATCAGACTCGATTACCTTCGCTGTCTGTTTCGCCAAACAATCCACGTTCTGGACTCGATGCCCTCTGGTGCAGCAGCAGGGACGATCACAACGACAGCGAACACGCTTCAGCTAGGCATTTCGGAGAAGCTTGGCGTCTTCGTCGAATTCGTTGTCATGATCATTGCCGCCACGATCATCGCTTTCGTTTACAACTGGGCTCTCGCTCTGGTGACATGCTCTGTTCTCCTCTTTATCTTCATCGTCCTGGGCATTATCATCCCATTCTACGTCAAGAGAACGACCGAAGTCACCAAGGCGGAGACCAAATCGTCTTCGGTGGCGAGCGAGGCTTTCTCGGCTATCCGTATGGTGGTTGCGTGCGGTGCCGAATCCCAAGTTGCTAAGCGTTTCGCTGTCTGGGCTCAGCAAGCACAGAAGCATGGCCAAAGGATTTCGCCCCTTCTCGGCACGCAGATGTGTTTGGTTTTCTTCGCATTTAACGCCGCATTCGGGCTTGCGTTCTGGTATGGATCTAGATCGTTTGTCGAGGGCCGACTCAATAATGTAGGTACTATCGTTGTGGTACTTATGTCGGTTATGATGATGATTATTTCCATCGAACGAATTTCGACGCCACTCATCGCAATGGGTAAGGCTACGGTGGCTGCTTGTGAATTCTTTACCGTCATAGATGCCCCTCGACCAAACACCGGCGAACTCAAGGAACCCGACGTTTCAGCGAGCAGCGACATTATATTCAAGGACGTGGATTTTGCGTACCCGAGCCGGCCACATGTCAAAGTCTTAGACCAACTTAACCTTCGAATTGAGGCAGGGAAACTTACGGCTATTGTTGGACCTTCGGGGTCTGGTAAAAGTACTATAGTCGGCCTGATCGAACGGTGGTATACTCTACATGACCAACACATCATTGCAAAGGCTATCGAAAAGGACCCGGCAAAGGAGGCGGCGAAGAAGGACAAGGGAAAGAAGAAAAGCCAAGACGAATCTGACGACGAACACGCCGCTGCTGAAGCTGAAGACACCGGTCCGGCCGTAGAATTAAAGGGATCAATAACTACCTGTGACCATGAGCTAGAGGAGATCAACCTAAAGTGGTGGCGGTCTCAGATCGGGCTTGTGCAACAAGAGCCATTCTTGTTCAACGACACTATATATAAGAATGTTGCGTACGGTTTAATAGGTTCAGAGTTCCAAGATGAGCCCGAAGAGCGGAAACGAGAGCTGGTAAAAGAGGCCTGTCAGGAGGCTTTCGCTGATGAGTTTATTGACCGACTTCCGGACGGATACGAGACTCTTGTCGGTGAAAGCGGCACGAAGCTATCAGGTGGTCAGCGCCAAAGAATATGCATCGCTCGAGCCGTCATCAAAAGACCCAAGATCCTCATTCTCGACGAAGCTACATCCGCGATCGATGTCCGAGGCGAACGTATTGTGCAGGCAGCGCTCGACAAGGTATCGCAAGGCCGAACTACCATTACCATCGCCCATCGACTCTCGACGATCAAGAAGGCGGATACGATCGTGGTCCTGCAAAAAGGCAAGGTCGCCGAGAAGGGGACTCACAGTTCCCTCCTAGAGAATGATAAGGGTGTTTACTATGGTCTCGTCCACGCCCAGCAGCTTTCGCTAGGAGAGCACACCGATGACGACGAATCTGAGGGCCCGGAGGAAGAAGACCTAGGAGCGGTTCTTAGCCGCGAAAAGAGTGCTGCGTTCTCGGAAGCTGCAGACGCGCCTAAGGTGGCTCAGTGGAAGAAAAGAGGTGTGTTTGGAAGCTTTGGACGATTGCTATACGAACAGCGATCTCGTTTCCCCTTCTATGCGGTTATCATTGTGGCTTCTATGTGCACAGGAAGTAAGTCGGAACAATTCAAAGCTTGTGAGAAGGCTCGAGCTAACAAGTAATACCAGCGTCAACTCCTCTACAAGCGTACCTCTTCGGAAAAATCGTCGTTGTCTTTGCTTACATGGACGATATACCTAAGTTTACATCCGAAGCGAACTTCTGGTCCTTGATGTGGGTGGTTCTCGGCATAGGTACAGGCGTGGCGTACTTCGTCCTGGCATTTACGGCAAATCATGTTGCTCAGGTAGGTGTCCCCGTCATAGCAGATTGATTGTCTACTTATATACTAAACTTGCAAATCTAGTACATCTCCGCGACATACCGACAAGAGTATTTCGAGAGCATCTTGTATCAAAAGACATCGTTCTTCGACGAAGAGCAGAACTCAACGGGTTCGCTTACCGCTCGAGTGGGGAGTGACCCGAAGCAACTGGAGGAACTTCTTGGTTTGAATATGGCTATGGTCTATAATTCGTGAGTATCCCTTTACTTGGACATCGCGTCTACAGCCTTGCTAATACGGACTGTAGATTCTTCACTCTCATCGGATGTCTAGCTGTAGCCTTTGCCTTCGGCTGGAAGCTCGCTATTGTCGCTACGTGCGTCACGATGCCCATAGGACTTGCAGCGGGATATCTTCGCCTTAAGTACGAGCTAGAATTCGAGAGCCTGTATGCAGAGGTATTTGCCGAGTCGTCCAGGTTCGCTGCCGAGGCTATCTCGGCCTTCCGAACTGTTTCTTCCCTTACCCTCGAAGACACCATTGGCAACCGTTACGAGGATTTACTTAGCCATCACGTCGTTGAAGCTTACAAAAAGGCGAGACTGAGGACCTTCATATTTGCCTTCTCGGATAGTGTCAGTTTAGGTTGCCAGGCTCTCATCTTCTGGTATGGCGGCACCCTTCTGGCTTCGCGAGAGTATAACAGTTTGGACTTCTTGGTCTGCTATATGGCGGGTAAGTGAGAGTTAATTTTTATTAGGACGATCCTGAGCGTCTCATCATAATCCATCCCCTGATTACTCATAAGGAAACAGTCTACTAACCACAATCCTTCAACTAGTCATCCAAGGAGCCGAATCAGCAGGCCAGGGCTTCGGCTTCGGTCCCAACGCCGCCCAAGCCTCAGCAGCAGCCAACCGCATCCTAAGCATCCGCGAGACCCGCAACAAAGACCTAGGCGACAAGAACACCCAAATTCCCGACACGCAAGGCGGCATTAAGATCGAGCTCAAGGACGTACACTTCAAATACCCCACACGCAACGTCTCCGTCTTCAAGGGCCTCAATATCACGATCGAAAAGGGCCAGTTTGCCGCCCTGGT
Source organism: Daldinia concentrica (assembly GCA_902805455.1). NCBI lineage: Eukaryota > Fungi > Ascomycota > Sordariomycetes > Xylariales > Hypoxylaceae > Daldinia > Daldinia concentrica. The sequence goes on from CADCSW010000006.1 coordinate 1,418,460, forward strand.
CGGCGCCTCAGGCTGCGGCAAGACGAGTATCATTTCCCTGCTAGAGCGTTTCTACGATCTTCAGCGGGGCCAGATCCTAGCGAACGGCGCAGATATCGCACAAATCAACGTGTACGACTACCGACGGCATCTATCGCTGGTAGCCCAAGAACCGACGCTGTTCCAGGGCACACTACGCGATAACATCCTGCTAGGCGCAGACGTAGCGGACGTCAGTGACGAGGACCTGCATGCGGCGTGCCGCGACGCGAGTATCCACGAGTTCATCATGTCGCTGCCCGAGGGCTACAACACCGAGGTCGGCAGTCGTGGTGTCTCGCTCTCCGGCGGCCAGAAGCAGCGTGTTGCGATTGCCCGCGCTCTGGTCAGGAAGCCCGAGGTATTGCTTCTCGACGAAGCCACGAGCAGTCTCGACTCCGAGAGCGAGAGGCTTGTCCAGGGCGCGTTCGAGAGAGCCGCTGCGGGGCGCACTATGGTGGTGGTCGCGCATCGGCTGGCTACGGTGCAAAATGCCGATGTTATTTTCGTTCTGGGTGAGGGTAAGGTGTTGGAGAAGGGGTCGCATAATGAGTTGTTGAAGAAGAAGGGTGTTTACTGGAATATGGTGAGTGGTCCCCCTAACCCCTTTTCTACGATGATAATTGAATAATTACTAATCTTACTTCGTCTTTAGTGTCAGAGCCAAGCTCTCGATAGGTAGGGGGAGATACCAAGTCGGTATAAGAAGAATGAGTATACGTAACAGATAATATACATGTTGAAGATATACGGACTAGAAATGGCTGTTGGAAATGACGGCATATATATGCGGCATTGTCTCGCAGGCTCGTTTTGGATTGGTTGGCACACACACGATTTTTAGAAATACCCATTCAGCTCTGGTCTTTTTTATAATACGAAGTCAACTCAGTATAAAACGGAGCAGATGATATAGACCTAGTCTTTTCATTGTGATGTTCGACTCGGTTAAGACTGTCCTCCATCTGCCTATAATATTTAGGCTGGCTTCTTTTCTTTTACTATGCTCCTAGTTGAATAATTAGTGTCGTAACACTATGAATACCTCGATTTCCTTAGATCAACATACCTACCTTACCTACGTGACAATATGATCATCTCGCAACGAAAATATAACTCGAGTCTCTTCTCTAGGTAGGCATCTATTTGATTTGTCTTGGTATTGGGTATTAGGGTACGTAACTATCAACTAGTCTGCTTTCCAAAGGGGCAAACCCGACAAGTAGGGGGAGCGGTCGGGGTGGGGTGTGGCAGCAGTTCGGGAAGGAGGTGAATCGTTGGTCGGGCTCGTGTTTCCGATATCCATGGCGCCAGGTCCTACGAAGTAGTTTACAGCGGTCCTAGATTCGATTCTAGTTCCGTACTTTTTTGGTCTTTTATTTTATCTCCTTTATTATTTTTTGTCGCTTGTCGGTTGTCTATTCCTACTCTTATTCATCCCTTAACTACCCCTTTTATTATTCTTCGGTCGTAATCACGTGATTACGTTGTATGCGATTCAACAGTCTCATCCAAAATAGGCTGTTTCTTTAATACATGTAGGATTAAGCAGTTAAGCTATATATCTAAGAGACGTCACTTAATTTAGTGAGTATAGCGATATGATGGATTTTGTATTCTTCTGCCCTCAAGATGACTTTCATAATATCTTAGCTACTTACAAGAAATTGAATCCACAGTATGTAGCGATCTTATTAGCAATATATCGAAGTTTTTGGGACATTAGGTCCCCTTCCTCTATGCGAAGTTAAAGCTATCTAAGTGCTTCGTTTGGTATGCCGGTGGAGTTGATAATAACTACTTGGTTTTTGGGTTGGCTAAGGTTGGCAACTTTGCCGACTGAGCAGCGGCTTCTTTGCGACCAGCATAGATTGCATCTATTAGCATGGCCATATGGGCACAATCATCTCGTAGCGAGTTGATACAGTTGTTGATCTTCTCCTCGCAAGCTATTCGTCTTTCGAGCGCTGTCAATAGTCGCTGAATTTGCTGCTGATTATGGTTGGACCTAAGGTATGTATTAGTGTTTTTTGTATATTTATATGCGTCAAGAGAAGATATAAATGATCTTACATTTTCTGTGTCTCGTCAATATAGTGTTCCTTAATCTTATTCTTTAGGCCAGTTAACTTTTCAGTATAATCTTTGTCAATGCCCTTCTGGATCTGGGTCCGCTTCGATTTCCATCTGTCCTATATAGATTGGGAAAGACGTCAGCATCGAGTATTTGTTAGTAGACTATATTGAATAATACTCAATCACAATGAAATACAAAGATTAATGGTGGATGAGCATACGATGTTTTCCATAGCCTGCGGTACACTTGTGCTTGGCTTATAGTTGAAGCTGAAATTCAACTCAGCATCGGAGCCCGAACCGGCTTCGGTTGGGGTAGGTTCTTTTCGATGAGGGGCCATTGTTAAATGTAGTTTCTAATGTAATTGGAATATTGAATTGATTGGATTGAATGCACAGGAATGATTATCAACAGGAATTCTGGGAACTGGCGAGTGTAATCTTGGTTGACTGGGTTCGTGTTCCTATTCAGGTTGGTGTTTAGGGTGCTATTTGAAGTAAATGATAGCCTACAGGCACTTCATTTTTATGAAATATTAAGAATCTATTAAGATTTCGAAGTTTGAAGGTTTAGGAAACGGCATTCAGTACGGACCCATACACACCTACACATCGTACTTGCCCTCCTGATGGCTACGAAGTTCTATGTAAATACCCCCTTTTATTACATAATCATATAGGTGCCGCTAAAACCTTGTAATTTTTATTCCGAGAAATTGCCGCTTATCTATCTTATCAGCCAAAAAATAATTGAAAGCCAGACCCCACTGAAGTTCGGCCTTCTCAATTCCCCATACGGTGTTTGACTTGCGATTGACTTGCGATCGCGACGAAGTCAATTCAAGTCACGATGGGTCTTGCAGGTCCTAGGAAGTACGGAAGCCTTGGAATATATCCCGATTTCAATATGTACTAATTCATATGCTTCTGTAGCCGGCGAAAGCTCCAGCTCGATCCGAATAATACGAAATGGAGCCGTGACGAGACGACTTTCGGTCAGAAGATTCTGCGAGCGCAAGGTTGGGAGCCGGGGAAGTTTCTAGGAGCCCAGAATGCCTCGCACTCTCATTTACACACGGCTGCGAGCGCTGCTCCCATCAATGTACTCCTAAAAGACGACACCATGGGCTTAGGAGCGAAGCCCCGACACAAACAAAACACCGAATGCACTGGCCTCGATGTCTTTAAAGATCTCCTCGGTAGACTAAACGGGAAGTCCGAAGAGGTAATCAAGAAAGAGAAGAAGGTGAAGTCAGAAATTAAGACTTGCTTGTACGTAGAGAGGAAATACGGCTCCATGAGATTTGTCAGTGGAGGTCTCTTGGTTGGAGACCAGATGAAGGGATTGACCAGCACGGCCACCAAAGCTGAAACTCCCACAGAGGATGTGAAGGAAGAGGATATCAAGGAGGAATCAACTACCTTGTTGGAAGACGTTCCTGACTGCCCTGCGAAGAAAGAGAAGAAGGAAAAGAAATCCAAAAAAAGAAAAGCAGGAGACGTCGAATCTACAGATGAGCCCGACGCTACCCCCGAAAAGAGGCGAAAGAAGCGGTCAAAGGATAGCGTCTCGCAGGATGACTTGGCCGGTACTGCAGAAGCTGAAGGCTCTAGCAGAAAGAAGAATTCCAAGAATTCCAAACGGAAAGACACCGAAGGGCTAGAGCCACTCGAGTCGGAGAAAAAGAAGAAGAGCAAGAAATTCAAGAAGGATGCTGAGCACGAGACTGAGAACGATGGCACGCCTATTATATCAGAAGAGACTCGGGTAGAAAAGTCTAAATCGAAGAAAGAGAAGAAAGAAAAGCACAGCAAGAAGGATAAGAAGCAAAAACAGTCGAATTCGTCAACAGATGTATCTGTTTTAGCGGACACTCCAACTCCTGCCTTCGGCGCTACTCCTCAAGAGAGTGGCGCGTCGACGCCCATTGAGACGGGCACTTCAACTCCTCGACCCTTTTCTGCACGACATTTAGCTCGATCCCGCCACATCGCGTCAAAACGGATGGCCATAGCCGATTTACAAGCAATGAATCAAGTAAGTATTCAGCTAGGAAGTTGTTTTGTATTGTATTACCAAATGCTAATCATTGGGGTAGATTTTCATGGTGAAACCGGTTTGATATATAATATTAGTGATTTAATTAATCGGAGTATTTGCATGAGAGCGCTTGGGCTTTTGATACCCGTAGATATGATCCAATATAAATTTGATCCAAAATCGATGAGAGTAATGAAGCTTAATATGGGCCTTAATAGTAAAGAGACCAGCTGCATGTTTTTCTAGTTGTAAGTAAACATCGTGTTAATATTGTGTTACATGGTGGAAGTAATAGAGGCTTGGGCTTGTATAGCCGGGGTCTTGTGACAGGGCTGAGTTAGCCCCAATTCATCTTACCGCATCGCGCGATACTTACTTCATTTTGAGATATAATGCATTTTTCAAAATACTCCTGTCCTCATTATATCTGAAAATACTATGCCATTACGTCAATGATACCCTAGTAATTCTTGCCTCTAAATAAAGATACGTGAAAAATTGTTTATCCTTCATCTTACGGTCATATAAAACATGACGGATGAGAGACCAAACCCATTACGTCGGACCGGCTCGTTTCCGCTCCAAGATCAACTACATTCTCCACAGCAACGTCGGAATGATTCTTTACAGCAATTCGCTGATAATGTACGACATGTTCCGCCTCAGGGCCGGGATCGCGTTCACTTCGTAGCTGAACCCGAGGAGCTTCGTCCCGTGAGTATCGCTTATGAGGGACTTTAGGCCTTAGTTAACATACCCATAGTATGAGCTTGTCACCGATAATCGATATGGACATACGCCAATCCTCTTGCCCGTTTCCCGTACGGGGAGAGATTATGTTAATCCACAATATGCATATGCTCAACCAATGCCAGTGAATTCGGCGCCGTACTCTCGGTTCCATGGACCCGAGGCTGTAGCACCTTATGCTACGCCGTGGCTAGGTCGAGATCATCGTAGCCGCCGCTCTACTGCGGACTCATATCCCTCAGATCGTCACCAGTCTTACATACCAGCGAGGAATGAACGCGGAAGAGTCAGGTTTGCCGAGCCAGAGAGTATACCGCACAGTTTATATTCTTACACTTCATCGCCGTCGCCGCCTGCGCCACCTCCTAGGTACCCAAGCGTCCATACGGAGGATGACTCTGATAGTTCAGACTCAGGAGCCTCTTTTCGTGACCGGTCTCGTTCGAGGTCAAGGCATAGCCGATACCAGAGCTCATACGTGAGCGACTCGGATTCGGACGAAGAAGGCATCGATGAGCTCATGGGCGGTAAAGTATTTCAATTTGTCCCTTCGCGAACTTCTAAGGCACTTTCAAAAAGCGGTCATAGTATCGAAAGCGATATTTCACTTGAAAAGTCCGAGGATGGGGTCTCTAGCGCAAGGGACGAGCCAAATGTCCCTAGGGCTAGCGACATGCTTCACATATACCAATCTCAATACACTGGGGATGCGGTCTCGGACGGAACACACAGTGCAAAATTGACCGTAATACATGACCCTAAAAAGCAACGACAGCCCCTTTTTAGATGGGTGTAAGTGGCTCGGGATTATAGATTGACAGTATACTAACGCACCTCAAGGCATCTGGAGCAACGTATGATGAATCTCGATGAACTCTCTGTACGTTAGCCAAGTCACGTCTTTCCCGCTATCCGCTAACCCAACGGTTAGACTGAGATTGCACGGATCCCCGCCATTACCGACTCGGAACGCAACGGGTTCGCAAAGCTGCTTGCGGAAGTAAAGAAAGCCTCTGTTAAAGTCAGGCCAACAGCAAAGGGGAACAATGTGCGACACATGGACCCGAAGCCTATCCGCGTGACAATTCCTCCCGATGGGCGTACAAAAGGCCAGACCTCGAGGTTTGTGACTTGGCTATGTGTGCCGTACTTTTCGCTAGAAAAATATTCGGGACTTCTGTCGGCTAGCACAGTCTCTTCTTTTCCAATCGAAACTTTACTTCAATCGGAATATGCTCGCACTACGCAAGAGCGTGACATGCAACAGGCTGTCTGCAAGAATGGCGAAGTTCCCGATAGCCACTGCTTCCATATTGCACAGCTGTGGTGTATCGTGTTGGACAATAGTGAGTCTACACCATTGGGAAACCATCTGGCAATTTGAGCTAATTATCGAAAGCCCTGCTGATCACATGCGGTCGAATGCCGAGTTCGAATTTAAGAGGTGATATTATACGTATAGCTAACGAACCTTTTAAGGAATCTATCAGCAAAGGGAAGAAAATATACGTGTCTTACTATGACACTGTTCTGTGGGAGCTCCCATTGGAATCCTGCTCAACTTGGTTTGTAAGTTTCTTAATCGATCAATAGGACTAAAGGTCAACACTAAAATATTTAGGATTTCTCGATACACTTCCGCGAGTTTTGGCCACAGGCGATAAGGATCTATCATCGTGACCGTGTCATAACAGGAAGTGATTGGCCCCGTATTGTCAATATAGTGAAGAATGTGAATACTAGAGTTGTTCTTGACCTTCGTCTATGGTATATCCCTTTTACACCTATTACAGAGAAAGGTCCAACTGATATGAAGGAAGGATACACCCGCCTCCTCCGGCTATTGGTGTTTTGCAGCCAATTAGAGAAGAACCTGAAGACGCTGAATGCAAAGAATTGACAACAGAGAATGACGATAGCAAGAACACAAAAGCTAAGAAACATCAAACTACTGACGACAAATTCCATGTATTCTCGTGGCTGGAGATGAGCGAAAGTGAGGGTGACAATAAAGAGCTGGACATCGAAGCACTGGTTACAGACCTCCGAGAAGTAGAAGATTACCTACTTAAGTCGACGAATATGAGGTATCGAAACACATATCAAAACTGCAATGTGTCTTCACAGAGCTCTGTCCATGCGTATCTAAGAGGTAAAGGGCTGAGGATGGAAAAGACCGACGAAAAGTCCGTGGAAAAGCGAGGGTACGAAACCAAAATCGATTTCTATAACGCGGCCGATATTGTTTTTTCTTTCTTCCTTCCACAGTCATTAAGCGAAGATGCGCCGACAATAGGGAAGTTCTGGGGTGCGGTTGAGAGCTTAGTCGAGGTATAGTTTCTAGTTGGCCTTAAGCCGTGGAGAAATGATCTAACCGGGGACTAGATGCCAGACGCAAAAGTCAGCGAGGACGATCGGGCTCAACGAGAAAGAGTATCACGACGGAGTCCTAACATACACACTAATCTGCATCCCCTTAGATCCACTCTCAGAGGACTAACAAGAGTGATACAATCATTTCAGGATACTCTATCCTACGCGTCAGCCTCTCTCCGAACTAAGGTAGAGGTACCCGACAGCCTCATCCGTGCTTGGTTACATTTAGTCATCGCCCTTATTCAGGCGTCACAGAACGACGAAGCTTGGAACGAAAACATAAATGTCGCGGAGGCTTTGATACGAAGGGGGATGGACGACATCAGTAAGTGAACCATTAAAGTTGTTTTGCTTTTTCTTCTACGCATAGCTATGAAAGGCCATTTCTATACCTATAAAACCCGTGCTAAGCCGTCGTCGTCGAAGTGGATGAATTATCTACAGAAAACCTGCTCTCTAGCTCCGTCATCCAACCGATGGAGCTCGTCACATTAATTAGCCTAACTCTACTCCAAGACTCTACGGGGACGTATTCGAGTATCAATGACACATATTCTGATTATCTCAAAGGGCTGGTAAGTTTCACTGAACCTCTAGATTTACATGTTGATACGAAACAAGCTTAGGAGAATGAAATCACCACCAACAACTCCGATCGTTCGCATCAGTTCCGCATCACTTTTTTCAAGCAAGAGGTCGCCGTGATTCGTCGAGTGATTGCATCACAGCTGAGCGTTGTAGATGGTATGACTGTGCCTCAGAGACCATGTCGGGGCGACCAAACCCGTAGGGAGAGGGAGATGCTAGATAGGGAGCGTGAGAAATCAAAACCCGAGGCTGCGAGAATGCGATCGCGATCCTATCAAAAGCAAGGTGCAGCATACGTGGACAAGTTCGACGCGTACGAAAGCTATGGCTATGAGTACCCTAGGAGCGTATTAGTCACTCCCTCCTCTCGCTTCATGCCAGCCGGCCACCCCGACGCCTTCTCCAAACTGGCATCCACCGATCCTGGCGGGTTTAGGGAGCTCCTCGGTCGCGAGTGTAAGGCTTGGCTGGAACGCAGGGACAGCGAATTCTTGGAGCTCGACCTTGAGGCGTCACGACTCGAGATCATGGTAACGCTATGATGTACGGCCAATAACATAGAACGAATCGCTAACACTCCCCCGCAGAATGCCAACAAAATCGAAGTGACTAAGGATCGACAGGAAGCAGCGGTCTACGCCTTCACCATGGTCACCATTATCTTTTTGCCACTTAGTACCATCAGCTCTATCTTCGGTATGAACTCCAGCGACGTGCGCGACATGGACCTCGGGCAGTGGGCGTATTGGGCGGCGGCCTTACCTACTACCATCGCAGTAATCATCATAGGTCTGTGGTGGATGGGTGAATTACATAACTTGATCGATTGGATTAGAGGACTCCCCTCCCGGTCGAACAGGAGCTATGCACGAGTGTCGCGCCCTGCTGCAAACGGCGTCATATATTACCCCCAAGGGGACTATCCTGAGAGAGACCCGCAGCAGGCGATGAGACCATATAGCCGGGCGACGCTGGGCCCGCCGGTGCCGCGAACGTCATGGCAGTACTAAAGGTACCTAAGTTACCCCCTAACATTATAGTAGCAGCAGCTTGGGATAGCTTGGATCCGTTTTCTCCAGTTTGGGAAATTCTCCTATCTAGATCGGATTCGGATATCAAAAAGCATGCAGCCACGTCGTGAAAATCCGCCTCACTTATTCCTGGGGTCAGGTGGCGCTGGTTGGTGGGTGGTTTGCTTTCGATAATGCCGTCGCAGATCCCTTACACCATGCAAGCCCTCACGCAAGCCTTCAAGCCATCAAGCCCACACAATATATGGTTAAAACATGTGCATGCAGCTTATGCAAGCTTCCTGCCCGTCGTGCATGCATCCATCATCCATCCCACGTCGGCGTGAGAGGAAGCAAGCAGCAGCTTTAGGTCGAGAATATGATCGCAAATCCGTCCTATCGCACCGTGCCACTTCGGCTCGTAGCCTACCTATGAAAGACCGATTTGCCAATGGACCAGTAGCACAAGGAATCTACCAGTAACTAATGCCATATAGTGCGGATATATGATTGGACGAAACATTCCCCCCCTCCCGGAAAGGAACCCCCAAGTCTTTAGCTCGAGCTCTCGTTGGGGGGGACCGGCTGTGAGCTGTCCAACTCAGCGCCGCAAAGGCGTCATGCAGGCTCCTGCCTCGTCGGGAATCGAAGAACTTAGGGGTCCTTTGCTTTCCCCCATCCTCCCCGCTCTCCCCCCAATCTTCAGCCTCTCGAGCCGTTCTGCGGGAAGCGGGAACGTTCCACCCGGTTCTAGGGAAAAATAAAATGGGCTATCCGCGGCTAATGCTGTCGAAAGACGTCGACGATGCGGTCAGAGCGCACCCGGAACTGCGAAACTAAGCTGCGATATGGGGGGGACGATACTACCACAGCTTACATGCCGCTACGTCATTAGATCTTGATCCTTTGCACCGGTAGTGTGATATCTTATAACCCTACTTTGCTTTGTATGGCCGGTTCGCATGTAAATAAGCTGCATCGATATGCGAATAATAATAATATTGGGGGTTGTGCGTGTGTTGTGTTTAATCGTATATATCTTAGATACCCTATAGGCTCATAGGTACTCGCAACGTGTTAAAGAAGAGAAAAGTAAAATGATTGCATTTTATAACAACTTTACTTTTGTATTATTAACTATGTACTTGGAGACATGGAAAATAGTACTTGTAATCGATTGCAGTTAATTTAAAACTTCTATACTCGGTCCGTGTAACATGCAAGTATAACATGTGTAACAGTAGATCTCGGAGTTTCCCATAGTTCGTTTTGTGTTTAAAAAACCTGTGTTCTTGCGTTACTGCATGACATAATCTTATTAATAGTACGTCACGCGATTTTGTTGTCATCTTACCAGACAAAATGTTTCAAATTAGATTGATTGGTGTAAATCTACACTTTAGACTTGACATATAATCACGTTGTTGCTCCTTTGGGATAGCTTTGGAAATATGATCCACATTGATCTTTTATACGAATAGAATTAGACGATTATTATGGGTGAAGTAAAGTAAGATGATTTGCAAAGTCTTTCAAGTGTTGGTAAGTATGGTTCTTATTGAACAGTTCTAAAGTATACTCAACTAGACTAGTTATATTACTCTAACTTGATACTATTAACAATTGTTGAAACAAGCTAACCCTAATGCCTTCAAAGTAGTTAGGAGAAAATCAATATTACAAACTAATAAACATGTTTAAATCAACTTTGCATGACTTTTTCTGACGACATCCTTTCATCCCTCACCTCCCAGCCATTATCTAAGATCAATAAAATAGGGCGACCAATATATTGTCTTCAACATAGCATCATAACTACCCTTGAAATCGATCTTCGAAGCTAATTTTCGGTGAGGCTAAAGTATAACTTACATATCGGAAAAGCCTCAAGTGCCGTCTATTTCTCGGATTTACGCTTACGTGTTGGCGTGAGGCGCCATGCATGGTGAGGCTTGCCAATTCATCCTAGCATCCATTTTATTGATATCTTGTCAGTTTCCCAGTGCAGTCAATTACTTATCTCATTTCTCGAATACGAACGTCTCGAACTAAGTTCCAAGACGGCCTTTGCCGATCAACTAAGCACTACGAGAAGTATATCCATAAACACCGTTCCAAAAACCTGGAATTGCCATGCCGTTACTTGTTCACTTTTACAATGGAACCTGTACGTAAACTTTAGACTCGTAAGAATATTTCCGAAGCTATGTATGCCAATCCACTGCGGGTTGCTGCAATCGATCAAAGAATCGGCAAGACAAAAAGATTATCACTCCACGTTTCTAGAATTGAGCTGTTATTATTAGCTGTCATGACAAGGAACATCAGATTTAATATACACTTTAAGAGCCACTTACTACATTATCTCGCGAGTAATTACGCGTAAGGGTTCCGATTGTCAAAATGTGGACTATTGATATATCCTAAAAAGAAAAGTTCTGCAGTATGCATGCAGGACAAAGACACAAGTGTGTGTTGTGTACCTGATCATGTCACAAATAAGGTTATATGGTAAATATATTGTGTGTTGTTGATCTTTTCTCTCTACATGATAGGGCCAAGTTGGCGTCCCATATGTATATATATCCCATATTCCATTACGGGTAAGTATTGAAGGGTCTACCGAGAAAGACATCTGTAAGGTCGCAGAAGACAGCGAATAAGGTCGTATATGAGTTAAAGATATATATGATATAAATGGTAATTCCGAGAAAACAGGAGCAACGCAGTTGTGTAGAGTAATATAAAAGCTGATAGGTCAGGTTTTGGTCGATTGATTGAACCCCACCACCCTTTAACAAAATAACAAAAGCTGCAAGTTAATGTCAACCAATGTAAGCCATTGTAGACGTGCCCATGATACCATGCAGCCCATGATGCACCCTTGCAAAGACCCCTTGTAAGACTGATGAGATTTTACATCCTGACCCTACCTGACCGTGGTCTCACAAGTTATGGGAATACAAGATTGTGGCAAAGGTTTCGGAGCCCAAGCAAGCCAAGGTCACGCTGTCGCCACAGGATGAGCGTTGGGCTCGTGTTAGTGTGCTACTGACACTACACTACTGACGCTACCGACGCTACCGACGCTACCGACGCTACTGACACAACCGCGCGCCGAGAAAGTCGTTTTTATCTTTTTTCGAATATTTAACTTTCTGCCAGTTCCCGTTCCTCGGTTCGTTTAATTTCACGTCTTCTCTTCTCTACTCTTTATAGGTGATAGTTGGGTGAACCTATTATTGGGGATAACTTCTAGAATTCGTTTTTATATCTGTTTTGTGGATTATTATTGTGGTAAAAAAGGAACTCGTCGCACAAAATCGCATAATACGGCGCTGTACAAAATATCATCCATCGTACCGTTGTACCTACATACCTCAGTCGTATCTAAACCCTACGGAATTACCGTTTTCCAAGCTTTTCTTTTTTCAGCAAGCAGTACCTAAAAAGCAGCCGAGCCACTTAAACTCCCGGCACTGCCCCCACACTGCACACTGCCCACTGCCCACTGCATAGGTGCCTCATAGCCGAAAGACCCAATTACACGGGACCTTCCCTGTCGTATTAGAGTTCTGAACGTTCTGGGCCCTGCAGCCACTGCCTTATCGGCTTTTATCGATAGAAGTAGCGGCCTCCCGAACGATCGAAAATCCGGTTTAGATAACCGTAGAACTACCGTGACGTTCCTCAGCGTTCGTGAGTTCGTGACGTAAGCGGCATCGCGATTCCGGTATCTCCCCCCATCGTCGCTTTCCATATCTAGATCCGAATCCCCATCATGTGGTTCTACACTTCAACAGGTTAGCTTTTTCCTCCTTTGCACTCTCGACCACATATAATTACCAATTCAACACAACCTCCTGTTTATTCATTTGGTTGTGAGGATAATCCTCTACATACCACTTGTCTCTATCCCATCCAATAGTATAACATCAATTGTCAATTGCCATATATATCAATTAAGTCTAACATCATGGCCACCTACTACGCAGCTCCCCGCGAAAAGCGTTATCACAAATATAAGAAGGTTCTTTACTTGGAACCTCCCACCAACGGTAGCAAGACCGTCCGCACCCGCGTTACCACCATTGTCCCTCCCCCTGAGCCCGAGCCAGAGTTTGTGCACTGTCCATCGCCCGTCCCAGCGCTCCCAGAGCCCAGGTATACGCCGCCGCCACCGGTCATCGTCGAGCCTCTACCGCCGCCTCCTCCCCCACCTGCATCTGTACACTACTATCCTCAGCCTGAGCCTGAGCCTCAACCTGAACCCGAGCCAGACTTCGGGATTGAGGTCATCGCAGTAGACGTAGACCCAGATCAGTCTAGCAGGTCCGGCAGGTCCAGGTCTTCGAGGAGCTCCAAGAGCTCGTCGCGAAGTTCTAAGTCATCGTCGCGCAGCAGCGGCAGCGGCCACAGCAGACATGGTCGAGAGCGCGAGGTCTACATCGAGCGGGAACGCATGGTACCCGTCCGCGTTCCCGTGCCTTATCACGTACATCACGTCGAGTACGAACAACCCCAGCAAGACTCGTTCCGTTACATAGAAGCTCCGAGGCGGTATGAACCCCCACGACGACGGAGTCCAGACCACGAGATCGTCATCGAAGATCATCGTCACCGGAAATACATCCGCGACGGCTGAGCACAACACCCTGTGATCTAGCCTGTATTATATATATTTATATTACCACAAATGTTTTATTTAACCCATGAGATATGGGAGGGAGTTTGGATTTAACGTTTTAAGATTGCCACGAGACTACGAGTACGAAACCGTACGGAAGTCATGATCTAGGACTAGGAGTTTTTTTTTTTTTTTTTTTTTTTTTTCCATATATTTGGGACTTGGAGCCTCAGAGAGAGAGATACGGAACATGGAGTCCGGATGTACGTTTTGAGTTCGCCTGTACACATTTACGGGGACCTACCGACTGGCCGGTCAGGCAATTTCCTACACTAATACTATATAATGTACATCACGGAGCAGCGATACTGCCCGGATTGTTTAATGTTAGGTGTAATAGCACCTACAATTAGGACTGAGACTAGAGTTTACAGTCTTCAATATTTAACGTTAATATGAAATATCATTCAGATATAATGCCGAGAGCTTTGATGCACTTAAGTGATGTCTAGTAAGATACTTTAATGAAAATAACCACTCTTCTACACTAACCCTACTTTAATATCTGATTGTGTTAGGATTATAGATGAGATATCTAAAGCAAAGGATACACTTAGCCTGCATAGTTACTCGCCTCCACAAGAGATAGGTTTGGAGTTCCTTGCGGAGCAACAAAGCTGTTTCCACCTCTTCTAGGTCCACCTCGCGATACAAGGTGAAAGTTTCCACTTGCCCACCTAGGTGCACTACATATCAAGTCTCCAGCAAGTTGTTCACCGCCACATTCCCACCTTGGCCGGCCGGTCGGGCTGGGTCTTTTGAGTTGTACAAGAGGTAGGCTGCGTTGTACAAAGAAAATCAATCAGGACCCGACCGTGGAAATTTCCGATTGCTTGTAGCACGAGGATTACACAGATGTCGCAACGGCCAATTGCAGAGACCTCTTCGGAGGTGTCAAATCTGTATCTTGTACCCTGTAATAGATCACTTCTAGCGGTAATGCATTAGTACCCAATTCGAATTCGAATTCAATATGTATCTCTAGGTAGATATCCCGGTGGCAGGTATCCCCAAAAAGCCTCATTATCGATGGCTGTGCGTGTGCCCCTTATCTACATACATAGGTCATGAAATTGCACTTCTAGTGAACATATTATCCTGTATTAGTGGTCAGTCTCGCATTAGTTCTTGAAATGCGTCATGGGACGATGACGGTGTTAAGGGCGACTATGAGGGCTAAATAAATCGTGATTGTTCTTTGCATGTGTTTGTTAGACTTAATGCAATGGTCAGCCTGATTGCACTGGCGTTTACCAATAGTTACCAATGGTAAAGACATGATATGGTGATTACCTACATAAGCGTGAAATAGGGGTAAGTAGTCTAGTCATAAGGACTTATTCTGTTAACATCATGCATCTTGCTATCTACACGCACAAAAGGGGGTTGGTTTTCATTCATGGGTTGCTTGACACACTTATACGCACATATCTGCAGCTATCCGCCAATGGATATGGTTATTACATTGTCAAATACGTAGTAGTCTTGATATATGTAAGTACATATAACCTACTATTTTCGTAAAGTCATGGGATAACCCATATGTAACTATTCGTACTATCTGACTTGTACAATTACACTGGGATATATATAAAACTAATACCATGATGCGCAGTTAGCACTTCTTTTTAGCTTCAATTCCAGATCATTTTCAACACATCATCCATACCACTCATTGGCCTCTATTCCTAATGAATGCTTCCGTAGACTCGTCAGGCTGTATTGCACGTCCTTGGAGTAGGTATTTATTCATTTCTTCGTCCCCTCAACCCAAGATATTATTTTCTACTTTCTCTCATCATTCTAGTCTTTTAACTTCTCCTATTGGACTTCTGGATAAGGCCAATTCCCCTTTTTACAAACCTACCTTGTAAGTTATCTCTTTTCAGTTCTTCCTAAAAAACGTTGCTTAAATTATTTCTAACAAGCAAAAGAGTTAGATCCGGAACGCTCTGCTAGACGATTATCACACGAAAAGAAGTCTCATCTTTACTGATATGAGCAGAATTTCTCAATTATTTATGATTTTATATCACATGACAGAAGCTTCCCAACAGGCTAATTATCACGACAACATCAAGCACGGCATCCTCCTCTGTTTGACGGGTACATTGATTCGAGACAACAACAGAAGAACCACCATTAAGCATAACTACTATGTACTGTCACACACCATCACAGTTTCTCGTTATCAATCATGAGTGGGGTTTATGTTTTGTTAATAACTGAACTGGTCGCAACCTAATGAACAGATACAAAATATAACAATAATAGCAAGTCTCCAGAATCGACTGCTTTTGCCTTATAATATGAAGGCATTCCTCCTCCGCGTCCACCCCTGCCCTCAGGCGCCCTATGAACTCCCGTCATACGTTCATTCATTCATCAAGGGGGTATCATTAACCGTTAACCAACCACCAACTCCTGAACAAAAGAAAATACCAATGAAAAGGGAATGCCAGAAAGGCGGCAAGTTCTCGAAATAAACAAAAGGAAATCCGTCATATCAACGCTAGTAGCTGAGACGGGTAACGTTTATGCCTGGCCAACGTCATCAAAGAATCCGTCAAGTCCCTGATAGTCGTAGAATGAAATGTCGCCGACATTATCCATCCCACCATTGACCTGATTTCCCAGCATGGCCTCGCCCTGAACTGTGCTCATGGGCGACAGGTCGGAGGTTAAGGCATCGGTGAAGGTTTCTTCTTGACCTTGAACCGGCTCTCCACCTTGAGGGGCTCCCTGAGCTGCAATATCTTCCTGAGACGGAGATACCTGAGCCTGATCTGGGGTGGCCTGATCCTGGACGTGAGTCGAGGAGAGTTGAAGATCCTGCATGGGATTCTGCATTAACATAGAGCCTTGAAGCTGGCTCTGAACCTGGCTCGAGTAGGGTGGTAAAACCCGGGTGAGACCTTGGACCGGCGTCTGTTCCGCCGAGAATTCCTGTGCGCCTTGTGCGCCCTGCAGGATCTGCATCTCTAGCTCATTGATCCGCAACTGAAGAGTCGCATTCTCTTCGGCCATCATAGCCATAGTCTGCCCACGGTTCTCAATATCAGCCTGCTGAATATTGACCGTCGTAGTAAGGTCCTGGACCTGCTGAGATAGTGCCACGTTTTGCTCTTGGAGCATCTGCACATTACTTCTAGCATCTTGCAGGGCATCCTCCTTCTTCTGGCGACTCTTACGAGCCGAGACCCGGTTCTGATTCCGAGTGTGATCGGCCTTGCACTTGGAGATTAACTCGTTTCTGATACGAGTTTCCTCCTTTCTCTCCTCAGACCATGAATCAAGGATCTTGGTCTGTCGCATACCAGGTCTCCATTGCAGATTGGAAGAATCCGACGTTGACACATCTCCCTCCTTGTCAGCCTGTCTCTTCTTTCCCTGTCTCTTGGTCACTCTGTGAGCAGGGTCCCGCTCTGGACCAGACGCACCAGAGTCCACGCCGCTTCCAGAAGAAGAGTTGACCAAGTCTAGTTGGCGACGTACCATGGGCGGTCTAGAATTGAGGGGACGATCGGCGGCAGGCATTGGGACGGATCTAGGGATAGGGGGCGCAGACATTGGGGCTCGACCAATTTGATATTGGTGAAGCATTCCCTGGCTCGACGAGCCCATGGGCATACCAGGAGCAATCTGGTCTTTGAAAAAAGTTAGCACATTCATACATTCCATTACTCTTTACTGTTACTTACTGGTCGGTTGAGAACCATAGGCTAAGGCCATGTTCATGTTGCCTGTCCAGCCTTGATAGCCCTGGCCCATAGAGGCGGCGGCCATCGACCCAAATATGGTCGGGGATATAGGTGATATAGGTGACATGGATGGCTGGGGAGTAGGAGGCATATGCGGTAGATGAGGCATTAGGGGCATCGGCGACATAGGACTCGCCGATGACATTCCCGAAGCCATTCCTCCTGTGGCTGCCATTGCAGACGTCGGGTTGGCATTGTTATATGCCATGCCGTTTGCCTGACCAATCGGCAAGTTGGCAGGAACACGTCCATACGAGGTATACATCTCGTTAGCCCCAAGATTAGGAGCAAGAGAATCGAAGTCGGAGTTGCTATATTATGTTAGCTCTTGTGTCTATTAAGTCTTGTATTGGGATATTATAACTAACCCTTCTCCCTGCCAGTTAGAGTTTCCTTGACTCATCTTGTTAGACTTATCAACGTCGTCTCCGGAAATAGATAATGGCGGATCAAAGAGGGGTGCTGGAAATTGTGATGTAATGTTAGTTGTGTAATGATAGATGTGTAGGGAAAAGGGGTAAGGCGTTACATGAATTTATGTAGAGTGGTAGGTAGGCCCTAGATAGAAAGAGTTAGTTACTTGTCGCGAAAATGTTGTATTATGAGTCTTCAATGTCACTCAAGCCTAGTCACTGTTTGACAATAGTTTAGATGAAGAGATCATACCTAACAGACTCTGGTGTTGCGCAGTGTAGACTTAATTGAAGTTATACTCGCAGTCACGAGTATTCTATTCAAAGTTAGAGGCCATCCGATGTATGTAACAAACATTCAAGACGCGACTTGACTAAGGAAGGTTGTGGTTGGAAAGTAATTTCGAGTGGAAGAGACTTACTAGAGGTTGGATTGATCCCTTTGGATTAATCACAGTGGACTGATAGTAGTACCAGCAATGAAGTGTTCAACTACGACTGTTGAGGGTTATGTCGCGTCGAGGTATGTGGTAAGGGGTGGTAAGAGGTAAGAGGTAAAGGGTGAAGGGTAAAAGGTAAAGGGTAACTAGAGGGTAAGGTGTTATGTTGTTCTTGTTCTAGTTGTGGTGGTAGAGGAATAAGAGTTGTGTGATGATAGAATGGTAGAAGTGAATTCTCGAGACTGGTTGAAGGCATAATGGTAATAGTTAATTTCGAGAGGCTGTTGACCGCCTTTGGCACATTAGGAACATAGGTACGGACCGGAATTCAGGTGGAAAGAACGTCTGTACCTCTCAGTCGTACCTTCGTTGCCATACAACTGACTGGAAAAGATAAGGGAAAGAAAAGTCTACAGTCATGCACAGACATAGTTTGGTGGTCTTGTCACTATGTTCCTGCCTTTGGAGGGCGACGAACCTGTGAATGGAGCCATTTGCCAGCCCCCCTTTTTCGGTGAATAGCAATCAACAGCTGCCATTCCAATTTCCTACAGTCACTTACAATCACTGACAGTTAACTACAGACACAGACACTTACCAACACTGACAGACACTGACAGATACCTACAGTCCCATACAGTCACTTACTTTGTCACAATGACTTTAAGAGCAAGCACACCTCGTCATGCACAGACTGTCACTACGTACCACAGATAGAAAACTTCAACCTCAGATGATAATTATGGGTCGTTACCTGCTTGTTTCCTAGAGAACACTCGGAGAACCGCTGTGGCAGTTACGATAAGCGACACAAATTGGCAGACTTTTTCTTAGAACAAACTTCCCTGACTGCTAATCAAGGCCCAAGGCACCTCGGATGGCCTTTCCCATAATGATGTACAAATTAGGTACGTTGTTAGTAAACATTGGATCTTACACCATAACGACAAAACTTCTAAAGAGCCTCATGTACCTAGGTACCTATTCTCAAATCACGAAACCAATACTGTGAAGACGTAAGTGTGCATGTTCCATACTTACATCCGGTAAAAGAGTTTGCAGCATTTTCGAAATATTGTTTGTTTACCCACGATATCACGAGTCGAGAATCAGCTAATGTTTTTATCTCCCCAGATCCCGAGGCTCCTACCTGCTATTCTACCGTATCCCTAATGGTCTCCCTGAAATTTATATATATCTACGTAACTACCTAACGAAAGTTAATAAAATACTACCACTTCCTGAAGTACATCCGAGGCCAATTCAAGGGAACATGAATTTAAATAAATAGCCAAGGATATATTACGGGTACAGTTTGGTAAGCGGTAGCCATTACTACTGGAATACATTTTCGAATAGGGGTAAGAGAGGGAGGCAGGTATCTGCATTAATAGTCTTTATGATGCCGAAGGGTTATGGACATGTAATATCTACCTAGGTAGTATGCTATATTAAGTTCCGCCAAGGATACTCATATAAAGAACATGTCGCAAAATTACATTTGCCTGTGGATCTAAACATACCTATACTAAATACCTAAGGGACGAAGTAGGGGGCACAGCTCTACCTACGAATCTGCGTAGAATTTTAACAGTTCAATGTCACAAATGGCGCGTGCTTTTTGGCTAATCTTGTGTTTCTTAGACCTTGGGTTTCCTTAGAGGAGATTCTCGTTTAGGGACTTGAAAATAACTAGAAGTAATGTTTATATGTTCTTAGTCTACACCCAGTACAAAGTCATATGGAGAGTTATTTTTTATGTAATAATGATAATGGTTAAGTAAAGCACGTGTATAATCACATCACTAAAAACAAGGGAAGCTAGGGGGGGGGTGTGGGAGACAACATAATGTATAGTAGTGTTAAGCTAATATCGTCCTAGAATCTGAAGTGATTAGGGTAGCCAAGTTATGAGGTAGACTCTGCGAAGTGAGGCCCCCCAACAAGCTGCTTCTGCTCTGCAGCTCTCTTCTTTCCACTTCTCCTAACTGCCTAATTTGTTGTTTCCTTGGTCAACATATCTTCTGGCGAGCTTTCTCTGCGCCACGAAGCTATATAAACAGTATCGCGAATAGGGAAGTCGGCAATCTCAATCTCAGGGTGTGTATAATAGTCATCATCGCAAGCATCTACCGGTTCTCCGCAATTATGGCAGGGTCGGGTTCTGCAGTAACAACGTTGAAGACAGGAATATTAGTTACTTGCCAACCTAGTAATATGTGACGGCACAAATGGGGTTAAAAGGGGTAAAACTTACGTTACAGTGTAGTCATTGTAGTCCTTGTCGTCTAGAATTGTGTTGCATTTACAGAAGCTCTTTCGCCCTTGTTTCTCAGTTGGTTCTTGTAGACTATCGTCTAAGGAGGGTTTTGTTTCGTTGCCATCCTTCATACACTTGTTACAAGTGCGCGACCCAGTTCCCTAGGGGGTGACTGAACTGCTGGATTTATTGTGGTTTTCAGAGACAGGGACGCCAACAAGGGCATGGCCAGTAAGCGCAGTGGGCGCCGTTTGTTTCTGCACATTTTGTAATAAGCTCCGTGTAGGCATCTTTATCAAGTATAGCGATTATTTGCAACATGAATGCGATAATTATGTCGCGGCAGTGAGGGGCAAGTTCATTGCGATTAAAAGATGGAAGTAAAAGGGGGTTTGGTATTAGGATAGATTAGAAGTTAATTATGGTTAAGTAGAAATTGTTAGAGCGCGATTAAAATAAAACAAGTTGATAGAATGGCGTTTGGGAAAACATGGGAAGACACCCAAATTCCTAAAGGCAGTCGCTAGCTGAGGAGGCAAGGAAACACTTTTGCCAGTTGATATTTATCCAACCCAGGAGGGAAGTTGGACAGGCCAACTGGCATTACTTCCATGACAACATCGGGGGAGTAAAACTCGTGATTAAATTAATAAAGATTCTCGCGCTATTTCTAGGATACGACTTGGCTTAGGTATCTATGTACATCTGCTATGATGAAGGTCTGGGACCCGGGGCAGCTTTGTCAGTTGTATATATTTTGGAAGCCTGCGAGCTCTAATTTGTAAGAAGAATATTTGCTATCGACATATGATTGTTAAATTATTAACGTCCCAAGGGGCGCCAAAAAAGACTGGCTACAGCACCATACCCCTTAAGCTATTAAAGATGCAAAATATAATTCTTGGGAGGAAGCTGTCAGGCCTTTTATGAAAGTACTCCAATTTAATGATAACCTTTATATCATATGAAATGTTAAGATACTACCCCTTAATCTCTATGGAATTGCAAAGACGTTTAAAAAAAACCCCCAAATATAGAACAGCGTTCCTAATAGATTATTGTACTAAAAACCTACTATCCTGCCATAGGTTTAAGCTACGTAGCAAATTGTAACTCTATAGTCCTCTAGCACTTCAAGAAAGAGAGAAAGGGTATAGAGATATTCCTTCGTCTAAAATAAATAGAACTAGGGGATTGATTGGTGAAACTAGGGACCGAGAGTGCGAGAGTGCTACACAGTAAACCCTTTGCGGAGGTATGTCCAATCAGAGGCTATTATGGGAGTTTTTAAACCAACGGAATTACTTATATCCAAAGAGGTTTTCTGTGCAACACTCTCGCACTTGAGGACATAAATTCTTTCTACCTAGCAGGTATCCTCAGATCTCGTCTTTTAGCTGATCATGTAAGTAAACCAATAATTGGATTTTTACGAAGAACACTGAAACTAACCTATCCTCATAGGACGTCCGCCTAGCAACTCAGTATTAAGTCTGGAACACATAAGGTCCCTGGTTCAAGCCCGGACGAGATCATTATTTTTACTCTTTCCCCAATCTAAGTATTATCTAATACGGTATTGGCTATAATAGCGGCACAAGACATCGAGGGGATACAAGTTGATGGGATATATATGTTCTCTTAAGTTAATAGTCTTTGGAAAGTGATAACTAGACTAACTACCTAGTTAAGACTCAGAACTAGAAATCTACAAAATCAACATATTTAAGACATTCAATTAATTTCACAAATACGTTCTTTCTTACGAAGGAGGTAGGAGCCGCGCTTATATAGGAAGACTTTTAAAACTCCAAGAATCTTAGTTGATCTTACTTGAATCAGTACGGTTTCTCGCAAGGAAACTACAGTTTATAAAGATCAAGCCCACTGCTACGAGACAACAGCTAGACACACTTATTCCTTAAACCACAAAGAATCGACTACGGGAAGCCTTTCCAGCAGTAGGTAATTCAAGCCCTAACAATTTCCCTAGCTTGACGTAAGCTACAGTCGCTCCGGGGCTAGGGAAAGCTTACGCTCAGCCTACGGTCCTACCTACCCCTGTCAAAAGGCGGTTGGCCTATGGGGTTAATTGGATACGGCGTGGAAAGCATGTGAATACCACGTTGACCTTCTAGAACTAGGTAAGTTCCGGTGTAGTCTTACAGCCCTACCACTACCCCGGTAGGATGGACGCATGGGCGTAAAGTGGGTGGGATGAATGAGGTAGGTCTACACATGTGCACGGCCGAAACAAGACTGGATCTGGGGATAAGCATCTAGGGCTACCATGGACGTGGAACGATCCATCGGCATAATGCCTGTATGTATCCACATCAGTCGCTAGGTTAGATGTGGACCCATTTAAGTGCTGGCGCGATGTTTTCACATGTCATACATATACCCTACTTGTATGCGCGTCATTCTAGCTCCGATGAGTCTAATATGATGAATTGTAATAATATTTTTTTTTGTCCGGCCTATCTTTACCTAAGATATAATTGGTAGAACTCTTGATATTTTTACCTTTTGTACCGCCCCCCCCCCCCAACTGCGTGCCTAATTCGCAGCACTCCCTTCGAAGTTTTTCTACAGAGAATATACATCGTGAACCGAAGAACATGCCCCAATACGCGAACACCATGCCACGCCAGTCATTACAGAAAACAAACCCGGTAGGAAAACGGGCTTAAAAGGTCGCAACGGCAATGGCTATGGATTGCGTTTCCGAGTGCGAGATTGAGACACTGATCTCCTTGACACCTGCCTTCCTAGCAGCATCTTGAGCATCGCCATGAAGCTATAATCGATTAGCGAACTAGTAGTTATGGGAAACATGCGCGATTCACTTACGGAAACAATAGGGGCACCGGTCTCGTTAGGCAGGATCTCTATATCTTTCAGGGGAGCCCCTGCGCCCCTACTTTGGACGCCTAGACTCTTAAAGACTGCCTCCTTAGCGCTCCAGCGCCCAGCAAAGGAGCTCTGTGGACTCGGCGTCTTTTGGCAGTATGCAATCTCCTTGTCCGTGAAGTTACGCTCGATAAAAGTGGGATTTTCGATGTTGACAGCCGCGATATCTTCTACGTCAACACCGACCTTATTGTTCTTTCCAGTCTGAAGACTCTGAGCTAAGCTTTCCACCATTTCCTTCGTATTCCTTGCCTTTGCAATATGGGGCTTAGCAGCACGCTGGGCAAAGTCGGCGGGAAAGATGAGCTCGGCAGTCTTCCCGTTCTCTGAGACTCTGGCATCGGGATTTAGGAGGACAGAGGAGAGCTGATCCTCGGTGTACGGTGCGTGATCCTTGGCTTGGAAGATGGCATTGTTGACGATACCGTTGTGCATGTAGCGGTAGGCCTTCTTTTGACGAGCAGCTACCTTCGCGGAATACTCCGCATATGTGTCCTTGTCCAAGGCCGCATACAGGTACCTTGGATGAACACCGATTGCTTGAGCACCTTTCTGACCAAAGCCGAACGAAGTAAGCGAGAAGGCCTTTACACCGTCGGTCTGAAGGCTTCGGCTAGGGTAGACGATTAGGTCAAACTTCTCCATGTCTTTATCGACATTGTCTGCATTGCGGTTGCCAGGAACTAAACCGCTGTTCAGAACTTGCAAGCAACCATTGAACATCCAGGCTCCAGCAGGACCCTTGGGATGGCCAGTCAGGTATTTCTGGAAAATACCTAGAACGGCATTTCCCTTCTTTCGACCAAGGTGGCGCAATTGTTGGCAGATAACCGATGACTCATTCTTGTCATTGGCCTTGGTTGATGTACCGTGGAAGGACGCCACATCTAGATCATCTATCGTCAGACCCCATGTAGCAAGGGCACCACGCAGAGGGGCGATTGTAGGATCTTGCTTCCAGAAATTATTTCCGAGACTTCGCAAGGCCTCCTTCTCTTGTCTCTCTGCTTCCTTCTCAATATGGACGGCACGAGCCTGGGTATACTCCTTCTCGTCGAATTCATGACCTTGGGCCCGCATAGCCGCCGCCTCTTCATATAGGTATTCTAGCTCGGACTCTTTCCAATTGCGGACTTGCCTCTTGCGAAGCTCAATCTGTCGACGGCGGTACTTTAGATCTAGAAGAGGCGATGGGAACTTGCTAGGAGCCTCCCGAGCAGTGGTCAATAAGCCTTGTCCAGGGGCTGGGACAGAACGTCCTATCTTGTCGCTTGCAGTAGTGGTAAGAGCAAGGATACCATATATCGGTACACCCATATCAAGTGCTAATTTGGCTGTCATAATGATTTGGATACCGCAGCCCTGAGATTCCATAAATCCACTTCTGGTGGTGGTGGTTGGGCGGGACATTTCTTGTGGTGTGCGCCCGTGGGCGAACTCGTCAAGGCTGTTGCTCGTTGCCTTCATGTTGGCAAACTCATACGAACCCTCTTCGCCAAAGTCGTCAAAACCACCAACCAAGCAGATGCGTGCTTTGCCCTCCATGATGGCTTCGTAACCAACATCAACTGATTCGACTGCGGTAGCACAAGCTCCAACAGGAGTCTTGATAGGCCCGGAGGAAGATAACAGAAGCATGT
Source organism: Daldinia concentrica (assembly GCA_902805455.1). NCBI lineage: Eukaryota > Fungi > Ascomycota > Sordariomycetes > Xylariales > Hypoxylaceae > Daldinia > Daldinia concentrica. Next base: position 1,443,433 of record CADCSW010000006.1, read on the forward strand.
TGACCCAAGCAGACATTGTGTTGATGAATGACTCTTGTAAAATATCCTTCTGAATGTCATGGTCCATCTTGCGCTTGGTATATATCCCATTAAGAGCATTTATACCACCTTGACCCGAACCAACGCAGTTGCCGACTTCCGATACGTGTACATACTTGTAGAACTCGTACGGGTCAGTAATGCCTGAGGCCAGGAGCGCTTCGGCAACAGAGACGAGCACAAATAGTGTTACACGATCGACTTGGGAGATAATGTCATCTGGCACACCATATTTCTTAGCGTCCCAACCCGTGGGAATCTGTCCAGCAACGAGGCGGTCGAATTTGAGGGCCTTTGGAATCCAGAGGGTAGCACCCTTTCTAAGACGAATAGTATATTCGCCAGTCTCGGGAATCTCAAAAATCTCGCACTTGTCGCCATGCTGCCTCTTGAATTCCTCGGCTGTCTCCTTAGATCCCTCAAACGGTTCTAGATCTTCTTCGAGCTGGATTTCGTGCAACATCATCTTCTTATTGGGATCATACCCATCGAAGAGCTCTGGCTCAATAAGACGTATGCCGGAGTGCTCGAAAATATACTTCTCGTACTTCTGCTTAACATCCTTGTCTTCGACTGGCTCGCCGGTCTTGGCGTCGACCCAGCCGGAGTAGGGCTGGCCTTTGATGGGGCCGTTGTAGTTCTTGATCAAACCCATAATCCACGCCATCTCGACACAGCCCTCGAGTGAGAACTCGCCATAGGCTTCCATCTCCCAACGTGTTCTAGAGTTACCCCAGGGACCTATTTCAGAAAATCCGGTGACAACAACGACTTTCTCTAAGTCTACCATACCCTTCAAGCCGTCGTTGTAAGGTTGGATTTCTTTCTCCCAGTTCGGAAGCGGCGGGAAATCGAATTTGATATTGGCACGCGGTTCGATAATCTTCTTCTTGTATAGTGCTTCTGAGTTCTCGCCATTTACGATCTTGTTCTCAATCGATGTCTCTTTAGTGACAGCTCGGCGAACTTCACTCGTTTCCATAATGTCCTTACGCAGCCGAGTCATGGTATCATTTAGGTTGGGAATAAACTGGAGACCGCCATTTAGATCTGCGAATACAGGTTCAATTTGACACAAGTCTACGATGTCAGGAGACATGAGACCAAGAAGGTTGAATGCCATCTCCTGTTGAGAGAACGTGCGTACGCCGAACTGCTCGACGCCTTCAGCTACAATATTGTTGCCAGACATAAGACCCGTACCACGGGTCCAACCGATGACGGCGCCGCAAATAGTGAGATAGTTGGCCCAATCTTCTGAGTGCCAGCGGTTAAAAAGAGTCTCGAGGCCGAGTTTAGACTCTGAATAGAGACCGTCGCTGCCGAATGTACCGTGATTGGGAGACAGAGGGATCACGACTTGGGCGGGACGAGTTTCAAAGCCACGCTCAAATTTCTGCGTCTTGACACAACCCAAGAGCCGGATTAGGTTTGTCAACATGATACGGTGAGCAAGTTCAGACTTAGAATCAATGCCGTCGATTTGGCGGCCATTCTCGGATATCGCAGCGAATGGGACGATGTAATCGAGATCCCATCCAAGCCCGTTCTTGGGATCGTAGATATAATTGACAAGCGCTTCTACATCCTGCTTGCTACCTTGATTGAACGGGACAACGACGAGCTGAGACCCACGAGCGCCGTATCTGGCGTACATTGCCTGGTAATACTCAGTCACCTGTCGCGAAAATCGACTGGTTGTTACAATGACTCTGGCACCTCCACTGATAAGGCCCTGTAGGACTTCAGCACCAATCGAACCGGCACCCGCTCCAGTCATGAGAACATATTTGTCTTGGTAAGTAACGCCAGATTTGGCAGCTTCCTCGAGGCAGTCTAGGTAGATGCCAGTTAGTCGTTTGCTATATTCCCAGCCGTGCAAGTTGTGACGCTTCAGATGCAAGAACGGAATAGTCTCCATCTTGCCCTTGCCGTTTTGACCATTGGCTTTCAAGGCAGCCTTCTTGATCAAACCATTTGCTTTTCCGGTGTCCTTTGGTAAGATCTGGCTCTCATTCATCGCGAGCGAGCGGAGGACGTTGCCATAGAGGTTCTTGAATTCCAGTTTTGCGGTCTTAGACATTTTGTGCTGCTCCTTGATGAGCTTCACCAGGCGCCCAAGATCATTTTGCACTTTAGTCCGATTACCGTACTCGGAAATCTTCCCACCTTCTGCCATTTGCTGGACATAGTGTTCGAGCTTGCGGCAACTCTGTCGAGGGACCTCTTCGTAATTGAGATTTCCGCGAGCGTCGATGGATGTATGAGGACCGGTTGGTACGGCTACATCCTTGTAAGCCGGCGGGACATTCAAGACTTCTTTGCAATTTTCGATGAGCTGTTGTCCAAGCTCCTTAGCAAGTTTATAAGTCTCCCCACGTTCTGTCGGACAGTTGTCGATGTGGTACTGCATGAACTCGAGCAACAGGGGATTTGACTTGCTCATGATGCGGATGCATTGGCTCACAATTTCTCTGTCAACAACCTGCAACCGGCCGAAAATAACATCATAAAACATACTAAGAGCGTCTTGACGCGCCCAGTTCCAGGAAGAATCGTAAGTGCGTGCTTTAAGAGGACTAAAAACGGGCTCGATACCCGCCGCGTAGAAATCGCCATGTTCGGCACTCCAAAGGTCTAACTGCGCCTGTAGCACCTGTTGCGATTCTTGCGATGTTTGTGCAGCCTTGTCACCTGCTCGAAGGTCCATTTTCAGGTATCTCGCAAGTAACTCTAACTGTTGCTTGAACAAAGCTCGCTGATCTTTGGTGAGCGCATCAATGGCAGCAGGATCCATCATCATGCCGCCAGAGCCACCGGATGCCGGGCCAGCGGCAACGGCTGTAGACAAACTAATACCAGCATTTGTAGCATATTTCTGTGTAACGTCGTCTAGATATGCTTTGGCGTCGTTTTCAGAGCCCAGACGTGATGCTGGCTCCATAGTAAGAGCCAATATAAGGGCTCCATCTTGTCTACCAGGACCGAGGCCCCATCTTGTCTCCAGGTACTTGCGTGCACTCGTCATATTAAACCCACCCGGCATCTTGGAAGAAATCAGGCGGGCGATAAGTGACTGGGACTGCTTTCCAAGCTGACCATTAAAGGTCGCCTGCATTAATCCTGATAACTCATCTATAGGGGTATCTTCTGGTTTTTCGGGAGTTGATCCAAATTCTTTTCCTAAGTCTCCGACGATTTCGTTCTGGAGTGTAGATTTTCCTGCAATCTGGTTAGCTTTTGAAGCCTATACTCGTTATAGCATATACGGACCTCCGACTAAATCTTTGATGGCTTTGCTTAAAGGTACTTCTAGGAATGGCTTCTTCAATTTTTGCGCAATCAATGCTCTAACTATCTCAAGGGCAGATACCGGAGCATCGTCTACAGCTGCAGCAGGACCTGCACTAGGTGCGGGAGCGGCAGCAACTGGGGCGGCGGCTGCCGCGGGTGCTGGCGCAGAGCTTGATGATGCTGCTGGCGCTGCAGCGGCTGGCTCTGGTTCCTCCTCGATCGGATCTACGTCATAATAGATCTCTTTTGCGTCTTTATTATAGCAGAGGATCTGTCGTTGGATAGATTTGGCAGCATCGAAAGCTTCATACTTAGATGCGATTGTTCTCTTTGCCATAACACCTAAGGTATCCGCTGGCCCAACTTCGACGATACGCTCGGCTGTCTTCTCGCCGAGAAAGACATCTTGAGTTTCGATCCATCTCACGGGGGAGGCAAACTGGTAGGCAAGAAGCTCAACTAGTAAGGTGTGAGCGAGCTCCTGCTCGACTTCAGGACGCATTTTGGGTGGTAAGGTCGAAATAATTGGGTAAATAGGATTAAGGATAGGCCGCAAGTAAGACGAATTTGAAAGACTTCAATGTCGACTCTAGTAGGTTCTGCTTGTTTAATCTTACGTCGGCTAGGAGGGGACGAATTAATCGGGGGTAAACACCTTGTTCGTGTCCAACAAGCTCTCCCCTCTACGATCAATACAACGAGGATTTGAGGTGGAAAAGAGCGTATGCCTAGCTCAACTGGAAGCAGTGTAGCCGGCAAGTCGTAGAGGAAGATGAGAAGGAGAAAGGAGGAATTACTGATGGATAGATCAGTGAATTACTGATCAATTGAGTAATTAGGTTTTTAGTATGGAGATTATGAAGCGTCGCCGTCGTATGGCTGGCGATCACTTTTGATCAAAAAGTTTGCCTGAGAAAGACAGGCCTGAAAATGTACAAAGTACGAAGAGGGTAGGGTTAGTTTACATGTACTAGGTAGGTACGTACATGGGTAACTTCTTTCTCGAGCGGGAAGTAGTTATGCCAAGTGTAACAATCGAAAGAGCAGAGCTTTCCCAAATGTTGAACTGCCACTATGGAAATTTTGGCGGGATCGTTAAGGTACTTACAGAGAGGGTCGTTGTTCCCATTTTCGGGCCAATGGCTGGACTACATGTACCTAGTGGACAACGGCCTAGAGCATCCCCCCATGCCGCAGTCATGCAGCTATGCTGCAGTGCCACCGCAACTGCTATCCATCAAATTACAGTAGTACATACTAACAAAATTCTATATTTTAGGGCCAATACAACCTCGCCAGCAAGCAGACTGGAAGTATATAGATACATAGTAAAGACAGGTAGAAAGGGAGAAAGAAACATCTATGAGGTAGGTACAGAGCATTCATTTGCTTTACTATGATTTGCTGTTGAAACATCTTCTTCCCCACTATTTCTCAACCATATTCTATAGTTTATGCCTACCATAAGTTAGTCTCCCACGAGACCCCTTCTCCACAGAGACCCAGGAGACCCAGGAGACCCAGCCCGCAAAGTTGGGGTTCGTCGATTTACCTTTACCTTCCCTCGTTAATATTGAATATTGTAACATTGTCTTATTCTTAGGTCTTAGTCTAACGAGTAACTAAGAAACCTTCTTCGCCATTGACTTCCCGAGGACAGATTAGATTTAACGGCTAAGACTAAAAAGAACCTCGTGGTCTTGTTTACGATTTTAGCTCTTAAAATATTTAAAATATTTATGTGCGCCATTTGGTGGCTAATCGTCATTCGACTTCAGTCTAATGCAGGCTTGACGAGTAGTGTCCCCAGGAATCCTATTCCGTACTACGAAGAACCAACCCTAGCAGCCCAAGGGTGCGTCTGAATGGCTTGGCGGTAGTTTGCCTGCCGTACCATTCCAGCGGTCCAACCTCCACTAGACCTCCGCAGACAGGGGGTTTCCTGATGCAAGTATATGTACTTATATGCGAGTTGCCAACGTATCTGTCAGCGATAACTTGCATTACATATCTTGATTGTTCCGAGGATGATTCTCATTTCCCAGAGTGGGATTTAAGAAACGAGGCTACGAACGCCATTGATCTGTATTTGCGTCACATCGTATAGATTTTGCGAGGATCTTCAGAAGCACACTGACTAATAGGGGAAATGCTTGCACAGTGATTGGTTGTCTTATTGTCTTAATTTCGAAGGAGCAACAACTTTTCATGGTATTGCATCATATTACCGTCTCTCTGCATGTTTGCATGTTGAAGTCTGTGTAGTACGTACATAGTAGTTCCGATGACACGCATCGAGAGCCGGTTTGGAGATCTCTTTAGCCCTGTATTTTGTTTAAGCAAAAGCCATCCTGCTATCTGCGATGAAGACTCGGAAATGCATGTAGTGGGGCATGCGTACATAGAGGTACCCATGCAGGCAGGCCACGTTCCAGCGTTCCTTTAAAGCGAAGACACGATAATGGCCCGAGGGTTCTCGTTCTGCTTTCGTAATCGTTTTGGTTACCTGTGGTAGTGTTTAGCTTCGATGTGCCAGTTTGACCAACAACCAACTCAGAATCAACAAAGTCTCCACACTCGGCATCTGCTGACTCGAGAATGGCAGCATGTCTTATCAAATTTACTAATTTTGAGCTAGATATTTGTCTGAAGTGGCTGGGGTTATAATCACTAATCATTGAGGTAACAAAAGTTGATTTGAGATATAAAGGAGACATGGGGGTCTAGAACTTTGATACCTTAGGTAAGGAAGGTAAGGAGGTAAGATGGGATGAGAGTTGACGGAGAGGAGCATAAGGTACCTGCACTTACACATACTGAAGTACAGATACAGATCACTGATATGGTACCATTATAGTGGGGTAAGGCCGTAGCTGCAGGGTTAGGTAGTTTTACAATGTGGCACCCTAACCCAAACAAATCCCCAACAAGAACTTAAATTTTTTTCTGGCGAGGGAGATGTCTTTTGTTAATATTCATTAGGCTTGTTTACATAGACATTGCGTCGGGTAAAAGATACAACGTTGAGAGGGACTTGACAAGGGGTTTAGTACTGAATTCTAAGGTACCACAAATCTTCATTGCGTGTGTATGCAATTGGATGTCGGTAACAAAGTTCCCTTCAACTACACCCGACCCGCCACGACGCTGTCTCTTACATATCGAAGCTGCAATACCACATCTTTCCCAGCTTCAGTCCTACCCTAAAAAACTTTTTTTTTCACAATTCTGCCCCCGTGACAGGTAATTATCTTCTTCATTCAGCCCTTCAATAACGAGGCTGTCCTTTACCTGGTCAAATCTGTGGGCGCAATTCCCAAGTTTACCATCCGAACCATATTGAATAATTTTCCCCCCACCAAAATATTATTAACATTATACCTCCTGCTCTTTACTGAGTTCACGGAGATAGAATTAATAGTAAGATAGATCTTTCAGGAGAACCTAATATCTTAATCTCTAACATAAGGATTAAGCACCGATATCTGCCTCACTCGTTATTCTTCGATACCCTTAATCATGTACGGGACCGCGGGCACAGGCCCTCAGACGGGCGTATCTACCCCCAGATCAAACTCATCCCTCCGACCTCTCACCATTGTACATGGGTCTCTTGAGGCTTCGTTCCTCGTGCCTACTGGTGTCCATTTCCATGCGTCCCAGCTCAAGGACCGGTTTACAGCCGGCCTCCCAGCACCTACCGATGAATTAGCTCTAGATGATGAGCCATCCTCCATAGCAGAACTTGTTGCGAGATATATGGGATTCGTGGCGCACGAAGTCGAAGAGGGGGAAGATGATTCCCAGGGTTCGTACGAGGAAGTCTTAAAACTCGTTCTTAACGAGTTCGAGCGAATGTTCCTTCGAGGAAACGATGTTCACACCCTAGCAAAGAACCTACCAGGTATTCTCGCAAAGCAGATTGCCGTTGTACGATGCTATTATGCAGCTCGCGCAGTAGCAAATCGTGCTATCAGACCACACGAGTCTGCGCTTCTAAGAGCTGCAGATGAGGGTACCGCCGGTATCTATAGCATATTTGGTGGTCAAGGAAACATCATTGAATACTTCGACGAGTTGCGTGAAGTATATGAAACGTACCCTTCTTTTGTTGGGGAGCTCGTCACTACATCGGCCGACTTACTTCACACCCTTGCTCTAGAGTCGAGGGCAGAAAAGTTATACGCGAAGGGACTCGATGTAATGGAATGGTTACGTAACCCTGATGCAACTCCTGACCCTCAGTACCTTATTTCCGCTCCCGTGAGCTTACCTTTGATTGGGTTGGTGCAGTTATGCCACTATCAAGTCCTAGGAAAGGGGCTTGGTGTACATCCTGGGATTCTGCGAGATCGCATTCGCGGCGCGACCGGTCATTCTCAAGGTGTCATTGTTGCAGCAGCTACGGCTGCCGCGGATTCATGGGAGTCATACGAGAAGCTAGCGAAAGATGCCCTTACAATTCTATTTTGGATCGGTGCCCGTAGCCAGCAGGTTTTCCCTAAAACTTCGTTGACTCCCGTTATGCTCCAGGATTCGATTGATAACGGTGAAGGGGACCCAACCCCCATGTTGAGTATCCGGGACCTGCCGCAAAGTGAGGTGCAAAAACACATTGATGCCACGAACCAGTATCTTCCCGAAGATCGTCACATCGCGATATCGCTTGTGAACAGCCCTAGGAATATGGTTGTTACTGGCCCGCCAATCTCACTTTACGGTCTAAATCTCCAGTTACGAAAGGTTAAGGCACCAACGGGTCTCGATCAAACTCGAATTCCTCACACAGAACGAAAAGTTAGATTTGTAAACCGTTTCTTACCCATTACCGCACCTTTTCACAGCAAATACCTTACCGACGCAACTAAACTGATTGATGAAGACCTTAAAGATGTGAAGATCGACTCTGCGTCTCTGGGAATTGCTGTTTACAACACTTGCACCGGCGCTGATCTGAGAGATGAAGTTAAGGGAGATATTGTCCCCTCTTTAATCCGTATGATTACACGCGACCCCGTCAACTGGGAGAAGGCAACTGTTTTCCCTGGAGCAACCCACGTATTAGACTTTGGCCCTGGCGGCATTTCAGGACTCGGTATATTAACTAGCCGCAACAAAGAAGGCACAGGTGTACGTGTGATTCTAGCTGGTACTATCGACGGTGCCGCTCAAGAAGTTGGCTACAAGTCCGAGCTCTTTGACCGTGATGAAGAAAATGCTGTGGTATACGCAAATGACTGGGTCAAAGAATACGGCCCTCGGCTAGTCAAGACATCAAGTGGTCATACGTACGTAGACACCAAGATGAGCAGGTTATTGGGTGTGCCTCCGATTATGGTGGCCGGTATGACGCCAGCCACTGTCCCGTGGGATTTCGTTGCAGCGACCATGAACGCTGGCTATCATATCGAATTAGCCGGTGGTGGTTACTATAATGGCAAGACCATGACTGAGGCCCTGTCTAAGATCGAAAAGGCCATTCCAGCCGGACGAGGAGTTACGATCAACTTAATATACGTCAACCCTCGTGCTATGGGCTGGCAAATCCCCTTGATCGGCCGGCTCCGTTCTGAGGGCGTTCCTATTGAAGGCTTGACTATCGGTGCGGGTGTCCCCTCGATCGAAGTTGCCCAAGAGTATATAGAAACTCTTGGGCTCAAACATATCGCCTTCAAACCAGGCTCTATGGAGGCGATCCAGGCTGTTATCAACATTGCTAAGGCAAACCCGACCTTCCCTGTCATCCTACAGTGGACAGGTGGTCGAGGAGGAGGCCATCATTCGTTTGAAGACTTCCACCAGCCCATCTTACAAATGTACCCGCGTATTCGACGGTCGGACAACATTATTCTCGTCGCTGGCAGTGGATTTGGTGGAGCCGAAGACACATATCCGTACCTTACTGGTGAATGGTCTAAGAAATTTGGCTATCCACCAATGCCTTTCGATGGTTGCCTCTTCGGTAGTCGAATGATGGTCGCCAAGGAAGCGCACACGAGCAGGGATGCTAAGCAAGCCATCATAGACGCTGAGGGGCTTGACGACGATGAGTGGGAGAAGACCTACAAGGGCCCGGCTGGCGGTGTTATCACTGTCCGATCGGAGATGGGTGAGCCCATTCACAAACTTGCAACCAGGGGTGTCAAGTTCTGGGCAGAGATGGACAACAAGATCTTCAGCTTGCCAAAAGAAAAGCGTGTTGCTGAGTTGAAGAAGAATAGAGAGTATATTATCAAGAAGTTGAACGATGACTTCCAGAAGGTGTGGTTTGGCCGAAACAAGGCTGGCCAGACTGTCGATCTCGAGGATATGACATATGGCGAAGTTGTGCGCCGGATGGTAGATCTTCTCTACGTCAAGCACGAGTCACGATGGATTGACCCATCATTCACCAGGCTCACGGGTGATTTCATTCATCGTGTCGAAGAAAGGTTTACTCACGGTACTGGACAACCTTCCTACTTGCAAAACTATTCGGAACTTAAAGAGCCGTTTTCTGCTATTGAGAGGATTCTTTCGCACTATCCTGAGGCTGAAACTCAGATTATAAATGCTCAGGACGTTCAGCACTTCTTACTTCTATGCCAACGTCGGGGTCAAAAACCCGTGACTTTTGTTCCATCTCTTGACGAGAATTTCGAGTTCTTCTTCAAGAAAGACTCGCTCTGGCAATCGGAAGATCTTGCGGCGGTCATCGATCAAGATGTTGGGCGTACTTGTATTCTTCAAGGCCCTACTGCCGTCAAGTACTCAACCGTGCTGGATGAGCCTATTAAGGATATCCTAGATGGAATCCACAACGCTCATATCTCTAACTTAACTCGGGACATATACGCCAACAAACCCGAAGCCATTCCAGTTATTGAATACTTTGGTGGCAAGCTCATCGATACCGAGGTACCATTGGATATCGAAGGCCTTATAGTATCATATGACCAACACAAGAATACATACCGTCTGTCATCGTCGCCCGGTGTCGTTCTACCCTCCGTTGACAGTTGGCTTGCGCTGTTGGCAGGGCCAAACCGCAATTGGCGCCATGCGCTATTCACCTCTGAAGTGTTGGTGCAAGGTAATAAGTACCAGACAAATCCGATGAAGAGAATCTTCGCACCAGTCCGTGGTCTTTTCGTTGAGATTCTATATCCTAATGATCCAGCCAAAACATCCATTATCGTTCGCGAGCAACCACGACACAATCATTACGTCGATGTGATTGAAGTCAAGTTGGATGGCAAGAGTGAGATTGTCGTTAGTATGATCAAGGACACTACCGCTCTCGGCCAGCCCGTATCGCTACCACTCCGGTTTACATACCATCCTGAAGCCGGATATGCGCCAATTCACGAAGTCATGGAAGGACGAAATGATCGTATCAAAGAATTCTACTGGCGTGCTTGGTTTGGAGATGAGACTCTTGACCTCGACGTTCCCGTTACCAGCAAATTCGACGGAGGACGAACTACCATCACCAAGGAGGACATCAACGACTTCGTTCACGCTGTTGGCAACACCGGCGAGGCGTTCGTCGATCGCCCTGGCAAGGTTATGTTTGCCCCTATGGATTTCGCTATCGTCGTCGGATGGAAGGCCATCACAAAACCCATCTTCCCCCGGAAGATCGATGGCGATCTTCTTAAGCTTGTGCATCTTTCTAACGGCTTCCGTATGATGCCAGGTGCAGATCCCTTGAAGAAGGGAGACGAGGTTAAGACGACAGCTCAAATCAACGCTGTAATTAACGAAGAGTCCGGCAAGATGGTCGAAGTATGCGGTACGATCTATAGAGATGGTAAAGCTGTTATGGAGGTCACATCACAATTCTTGTATCGCGGTGTTTATACGGACTATGAAAACACCTTCCAGCGCAAAATGGAGACGCCAATGCAAGTCCATCTTGATACCTCCAAGGATGTTGCAGTCCTGAAGTCCAAGGACTGGATCCAGTTTGACAGCAATGATATTGAACTGCTCGGCCAAACATTAACATTCCGCCTGCAGAGTTTTTACAAGTTCAAGAACAAGACTGTCTATAGTAGCGTTGAGACTCGTGGCCAAGTGCTACTAGAGCTTCCTACTAAGGAGATTATTCAAGTAGCAAGCGTTGATTATGAAGCCGGTTCGTCTCATGGCAACCCGGTTGTCGACTATCTCGAACGACATGGCTCTTCCATTGAGCAGCCGATAAACTTTGAGAACCCTATTCCCCTCAGCGGCAAGGCGCCTCTACAGCTAAAGGCACCGGCTTCAAATGAGACATACGCGAAGGTATCCGGTGATTACAACCCTATCCACGTTTCTCGTGTATTCTCTAGTTATGCCAACCTTCCTGGCACTATTACCCACGGCATGTACTCGAGTGCTGCGGTGCGAAGTCTGGTAGAGACTTGGGCAGCCGAGAACAACATTGGCCGCGTCCGCAGTTTCCACGCCTCGCTCGTTGGTATGGTACTACCTAACGATGACATTCAAGTCAAGCTTGAACATGTCGGTATGATTGGTGGTCGCAAGATTATCAAAGTTCAAGCAAGCAATGAGGAGACCGAAGAGAAGGTACTACTTGGAGAGGCTGAAGTGGAGCAACCGGTAACCGCGTATGTTTTCACTGGTCAGGGGTCTCAAGAACAAGGCATGGGTATGGACTTGTACAATTCCAGCCCCGTTGCCAAGGAAGTCTGGGATAGGGCCGATAAGTATCTCCTAGATACATATGGTAAGTTTACCCCGTACCTGATCATAGGGGTCGACCTATTAACATATTTTAGGTTTCTCTATCTTGAATATCGTGAAGAACAACCCGAAGGAATTGACTATTCATTTTGGTGGTCCTCGGGGTAAAGCAATCCGCGAGAATTACATGCAGATGAACTTCGAGACTATTGCTGCAGATGGATCCGTGAAATCCGAACGCATATTCAAAGAGATTAACGAGAAGACGACATCGTACACGTACCGGTCACCAACAGGCCTTCTATCAGCAACCCAGTTCACACAACCCGCCCTTACCCTCATGGAAAAGGCCAGTTTTGAAGACATGAATGCCAAAGGTCTCGTGCCGCGTGACAGCACCTTTGCCGGTCATTCCTTGGGCGAATACTCCGCCCTTGCCGCGTTAGCAGATGTTCTGCCCATTGAGTCCCTGGTTTCGGTTGTTTTCTACCGTGGGCTGACGATGCAAGTCGCCGTGGAACGAGATGCCCAAGGCCGATCAAACTACTCGATGTGTGCTGTAAACCCTAGCCGAATCTCCAAGACTTTTAGCGAAGGTGCCCTCCGATACGTAGTTAGTAACATCGCCGAGGAGACAGGTTGGCTGTTGGAGATTGTCAACTACAACATCGCCAATATGCAGTACGTCTGTGCTGGTGACCTACGCGCTCTGGACACCCTCACTGGCGTCCTGAACTTCTTGAAGTCACAGAAGGTGGATATTAACCAGCTTCGTCAAGATTTGAGCATTGAGGAAGTGAAGGCGCATCTTGTCGACATAATTAAGGGTTGTGCTCAAAAGACTTTGGAGAAACCCACGCCCCTAGAACTCGAAAGAGGGTTTGCTACCATTCCTCTTAAGGGCATCGACGTGCCGTTCCATTCCACATTCTTACGGTCAGGCGTCAAGCCTTTCCGAAATATACTCCAGAAGAAGATCAACAAGACTTCGATCGATCCCGCCAAGTTAGTTGGAAAGTACATTCCTAATGTAACAGCCCGGCCATTCGAGCTTACGAAAGAATATTTCCAAAACGTATACGACCTCACAGGGTCACCCAAGATCGCGCAGATCCTACAGGATTGGGATAGCTATCAAGGAGACGTCAATGGTGCCAACGGTGTTAACTCACCTCCTTCACAGGTAAACGGTTACTAAAATACGGGTAATATGAGGAGGTGATGTGGTATTGAAAAACAATATCGCATTGGCGGTGTTTTGGGCTTGTATTCATTAGCACTTGTGCTACTACTATATTCACGAGGTTCGGATGGAAAAACTTAGTGTTGGGTCTGTCTGCAATAGATAGGTTTGGGATGTACCTAGATATCCAAGCAATGAATTATTTAATAATTTTAACATATCTCGGCTTATGTTTGACATAATGCGTATGATATACACATACAATCTATATTATAGTAAAGGAAGTTAAACTTTGACCTACGTGAATTATCTATAATGGCAGCTGTATTCTTGCGTTAACCTATAATATAGGTTCTACTACGTTCATAGTTTATATGATCCCAGTCATCTACCGTACTTCCGTTTTCAGGACGCTGTTGCTAAGATTGCTATGCTAAGCTACCTTAAACGCTTCCATAATGTAATTTAAACTTATAATATTTTCTATAAAGACCAGCATAAACCCATTCCCTTATCTCTGTAGGTCCCATGCATTCTTCCATAGGCAGATTGTGTGGTAGAACGAGTACTCTGCGTCTAGGAATACTCTATACATAAATCCATCCATATATTCGAGGTCCAACTCAGCTAAGAACAAACGTTAGGTGAAAGACTCAGTTTTACCTTAAGTCCAGACCTAGTAAACGCTGGCTGGGTAGGCTATGTGGAAACCACAAGACTCTTCTATCCCATACAAGATAGCATAGCAGTCTTCTACGGTAGTGCAATCTTCTAGAAGCCAGCGTTCCATCAACGCGGCAGAAACGTTTCGTTTCGTCGCGTCCAAGCTCTTAAAATGCATCCAGACGGCTCCAATCAAATCTATTTCCACCTTTACCGTCACGACTTCACAGCTCGCCGTCTTCCACTATTCCCATGTCGACTAGCCTCTTATACAATATATCGGCAACGGCCTTCATGCCCTCGGCCCGCGGATGGTACGCGCCCCCCGCGTAGAACAACTTCCACGTGAAGCCCGAGACCCAGGGTTCCGGCGCCCCGATAGCATGGTCCTCGCTCGCCACGCCCACGGGAACGACTTCAGCCCAGGCCTCGCGGCCTTCGACCGCTTTGGCAGTCGCTTCTAGGAGCCGCTCGCACACGGCCCGGTGGTGCGCGACTCGCTCCTCGCCGAAGGGCACGTCGGTGCCTGCTCGCGTGTGCGTGCCTAGCATCGTTAGGTACTCGACGATCAGGATCTTGGCTTTGGGCGCTTTCTCGTGGATCGCGTCTAGGACGCCCCCGTACCTAGCTGCTAGTCCCGCGACGTCGAGGGCGGTGGTGGCGAGGGGTGCGCCGCCTGTTCCGCGCATGCGCATGATGAAAGCGCCTAGCCAGGACGCGCTTAGCGTGTCCTCGAATAGGCCCCCAATGTACCCGATGTCGTTGCCGCCGCCGAGCACAAATACGACGTCTGCGTCTGCGGGTAACCCCTCGATCTGCGGCGGGAATAGGCGGCCGCCGCGATCTTGTGGCTCCGTTGTTATGTTAGGCAGGACGGCGCCGGATACCGTTAGATCCGTAAGCTGGGCGCCAGCGCGCTTAGCTACCAGACATGAGAAATTTGCGCCGGAGCGTCCAGCTGCTTCGTCTACGCACGGCGGGATGCTGGGGCCGGCGGCGAAGGAGGAGCCGAGGCTGGCTATGTGGAGGGGCATAGTGGATGGTGGAGTGGTGGAGTTGTGGAGTTGTGGAGTTGTGGGGATATATAAGAGAGATAAAGAGGTTATAGATGGGAAACTGAAGTTGTTACACAGAGCCAAGGTTGAGGGTTACAATGCTGGCTGGCTGTTTGCTGTCTGCTGTTATTGTTGTCCCAATAGTTTGGTATGTCGATCAGGTCCCTTCTCTTAGCCAAGGCCGGGTAGGTGAGAGTAGATATCGGGAGGTTGCGTACGTAGGACAAGATGGAGGAAACCGAACGCGTCGACGACAACGTAATAAGTGGCTTTCGGATGACGAGAGCGAGGATCGGCTTCGGGCTTTTTGTTTTTGTTTTTTATTCCTTTTTAGAGGGGTGGTCTGTTCCACGACATTTAATGTCGCCGGCCCGGAGAGTTTCTATCTTGCCCCTCTCATTATTTTGCTTTTATTGCTAATAATATGTCGGATTTAATAGGCATAGTTAGCCGGATCCTCGGTAGTTTTTGTCCACGTCGTGTTCCCGGTACCTGCGCGGGCCAATCAAAATGCCGGATATCGTATTATTTCCTGTCACACCGCTTCAGTATGCGACGGCTGGCCTTACGAATGCTGTAACTTGTCTGTACGATACCTAGGTAGTATTCGAGTCTTGTCTTGTGGGAGTGGTGAGCGTAGTAGACTATGACTCCCTTCCCCAGACGATCTCGAGTAAGACAGTCCGATGGGCCGATCAATTGTGTTATCTGTACCCGAGTAACGGCGAATTATAAGCGAAGATGTATTAGGTTGCAACTTGCGGATGTCGTTTGAATTAAGCTATTAGACGTCATCGCCTATTGTTCTACTAGTCATACCAAAGACCCTTGAAGTGTCACCGCCGGTGTAACGCCATGCAAGACATAATAAAGGCGAGTTAGGTACAATGTTGTTGATCTCTGTTCTTAGATATCCCCTCGAAGATAGAAAAGGAAGAGGAAAAGTAAATGATTGGTGGGAAATGGAAATCGAAGTACATGAGCCACAATGAAGTAATTGTTTGGAGTTAATTACGCAATTCATCTTTAATACGTTAGGTAAGTAGATGTTGTTAATTACAAGAGAAACTACACATGTAGAGTTGCAACATACAAGGTAAGAAAGTATTCCCTTACCTAATAGCAGACTCAGATGTAATATAATAGTCTATCTTATCTTGTCTAAAATATGTTGTCGTAGGCTGGAACTAAGACATGACTTGGGAGGTAGAGATAGCAATCGATAGCATAGTTCTCGGCGGGGTTATGGGGGACTGGGGCTACTGGGGGACTCGTAGCTCCAAGGACAGACACCAATAGGAATGCGGCCCCCCGGGTGCCGGCGTTGACCGACTTCCATCGGACGTGACCATAACGCTGTGCACATGTTATCCCTTAAATCGGTACCTTAGTAAAACTCTGGTAAGTTCCGGTCTTTGGTTGATGCAGGAACCACCTAGTGTATGGGATCTCGCCTAATCTAGAACAGACTGCCTTATCTAGTGTAGTGTAATTATCTAATCTACCTCCTAACCTTAGGTACCTACCCACCTAAGTACATACCTAAGATACTGTACCTAAAGTTCCTTGTCATCACCAAGTACAAAGATCTTTTCTATTTCTATCCCTCTTCCTTTTAAATTCTCCGTCGACGATACACGTCCCTGTCGACTTCGGTTACGTCACTTGCATCGTGTCACAAAGTCTGAATATCTACCCAATTCATCCATGTTGAGATCCCGGGGGCATAATTCGCTACGTGTTTGGGTTAAGCACATGTTGGAACTGGTATAGTTGAAGGAGGATTAAATGGAATTTCATTGAGCGAGCATAGTATTACTGGGCTTATGACGTCTCACCGCACTGCTTCTAATCACAACGGGGAATTTAAAGAATCGGCAAGGGTCTATTTTGGGGTTTGAAAATAAGATCAGGCACCTGTGGTTGGGTTGTATCAAGGAAAAGAGGGACAAGTCGGAAAAGTCAAGCAAGAGAGCAATTTGTTATGGCCTCTCTAGGGAACGAAAAGAACCAGCTATTTCTGGGCTCGTTCATACACAGCATCAAGCTTGGCGAGCTCCAATACCTGCATGACACCGCAGTCTGCGTGGACAAGTCCGGCAAGATCGTTGCGGTCGAGCAGCAGTGCGACCAGAAGAAAGCCGAGGAGACTTTATATCCCAAGCTAGGCTGGAAAGGAGACAATGTCACCGTCACGATAGCAAAAGATGGCCAATTCTTCTTTCCTGGGTTCATTGGTAAGAATACCCTTCACCCCCTTTTACTTGAAGCTATCCCTTTACTCACCAGTGACAGACACGCATATTCACGCGCCACAGTATCCCAACGTGGGCATATTCGGCAAGTCTACGCTCTTAGACTGGTTAAACACCTACACTTTTCCCATGGAAGCATCCCTCTCCTCGCTCCCCAAAGCTCGCAGAGTATACACACGCTGTATCCAGCGAACCCTAGCCCACGGCACCACCACCGCAGCCTACTACGCCACAATCCACGTACCGTCCACAAACCTCCTGGCGGACCTATGTCTCTCCCTGGGCCAGCGTGCCTTCGTCGGCCGCGTGTGTATGGACAACCTCGGCCCAGACTACTACCTCGACGAATCGCCATCACAGTCCCTAGCAGCGACGCGCGCCACCATCGACCACATCCGGAGTATCGACGCGGACTTCGATCTCATAAGCCCGATCCTAACCCCTCGCTTCGCACCCGCATGCAGCGTAGACGCCATGACCCAACTCGGCGCATTACACCAGGAAACCAACCTTCCGATCCAGACGCACATCGCGGAGAACGTTGACGAGCTTCAGCTCGTGCAGGACATGTTCCCCGACAGCAAGAACTACGCCGACGTGTACGACCGCTTCGGGCTGCTAGGCAAACGCACGATCCTGGCGCATGCTATTTACTTAAGCGAGGAGGAGGTCGACCTCATCGCATGCCGCGGGTCCAAGGTCTCCCATTGCCCGTGCAGCAACTCGGCGCTGACGAGCGGCGTGGCGCGCGTGCGCTGGTTGCTGGATAAGGGGGTTGGCGTGGGCCTCGGCACCGATGTTAGCGGCGGATATAGTCCCAGCGTACTCGACGCCGCGCGCCAAGCCGCTCTCGTGTCGAATCATCTCGCCATGCCGCCGCGAGCCGGGACGAAGCAGATAGACGCTAACGCCGAAGCTGACACGACTCCTGAAGACGACCGTGAGCTAGTCCGGCTGAGCGTCGAGGAAGTACTGCACCTAGCCACCCGGGGCGGCGCCGAAGTCGTCGGGCTAGGAGACAAGATCGGCGGGTTCGAAGTAGGCAAGGCATGGGACGCACAGCTAATCGGGCTCGGACTCGTTCCCGACGGAGACGACAGTACAGAAGCAACACAAGACGAGCAAGACCAAGACCAAGATCCTGGAAACGTAGATATCTTCGGCTGGGAGCGATGGGAGGACCGCGTCGCGAAGTGGGTGTTCAACGGCGACGATCGGAACGTGAAGAAAGTCTGGGTGCGTGGACGGCTTGTGCATGAGCGAAGATAGAACAAGCGAGCGAGCGAGTGAGCGATACCTAGCGCAATTTTAACTTGGCTTGCCTTAGATAATGCGCTGTAGATAGTTTGATATATAGACAAAGCTTGTGTTTATACATAGGTACTTTAGGTGCATACCTAGGTCTGCTTATTACTTAAATTCGGTATATTATAATATGTGTATACTCCTATTTTCTCTTAGGGTTTATAAGCAGTCACAATAATTGAGGAGACGATACCTACTTAATAAATATAAGCTATACGCAACAGGGTCTATGAATTTCGGTACGAGGAAGACATCTCGCTCCTTATGAGTTTGTTCTAACACTGCAATGAGCATGGATACTACCTAAGATGAACGATAAAGTATCTCTAAAACACAGCACAAAAACACAGCACATAGTGGTATCATTAATGTAGCTACATCGCATCATGACGCGCCATGTGGCCCATTAGCATAGCAATTCTAGTATCTCGGCTCAATGCCATAGCTAATATATCAGTATCCTTTTCCTGTCTTGGGGGTATAAACGTATTCCTGTATCCATACAAGTATAAATCCTTCGGCCGAAACGGCCGCCGTTCCGCAATAACACACGCTCAAATAGACAAGATAGCCGGCGTCAAAGGTAATATAGACATGTCCTAATGTGTAGAGCCGTTGGCCCTTAGCAGCTCATATATACTCTGGTCGTCCGACCCGGATCCGTAGTTATGCCCAGGGTAGTTAGACACATTAGATCTATGGTTGCTATACGCGGTCTGATTCGAGCTTGCAGTACCGCCGTAGCCACTGTTTCGGTTACTGCTGTAACCGTTTTGGTGCGTACCGGCATTACTATTATTGTTGGCGTTAAAGCCGTACCAGTTTTGCTGTGATTGCTGATTCGTGCTCGGCTGCTGTGCCGAGTAGGAATTATACGACTGAGACTGGGACTGGGTGTAAGGGGTATTCTGATGAGAGGTCCGTGACTCCGCAGAATTTGTGCCATAGTTATTAGAGGCAGATGCAGTAGTGGATGCCATAGGATAACTATTGTTTGTTTGTGGTTGGGCGTGCGCCTGGCTACCTCGAGTTTGTGAGGTGGGCCATTGAGGAGTTGCAGTACTACTGCTGGTATTGTTGTATCCGGACGATGAGTTGAGGGTTTGGGAGAGAGGGTTCGATGAACTTGTAGTCCGAGGATAATCATATGCCGGTGCTGAGGAGTAGGACACCGACGTTATAGCAGCTGTATGAGCCTGGTACGAGCCAGGCTCATACGCAATTCGAGTCGAGCCTTGGTCGTTGCTTGCATTGTTATATTGACTATTGGTTGTGTTGTCATAACGTGGATAGGGGTCGTAGCTTGGAATCGAGGTTGATGCGGTTGTATTGTAAGACGCACTGACGGCAGCTTGCGGAGCTTGTGGAGGAGGGCGAGATGTGGATACAACTGGTGTATTAGTCTGTGACCTATGGTCCTGTCGAGACTTTGCCCGAGTTACAGCCTGATATGGTGACCCCGTTGCAGGCGACGGTTGCCTCTGACTTTGCGCTACGAGCTGCGATACGGCCGGTGGTTGTCTCATACTGTCATTTGCCTGCTGTCTGACTTCCACATCAGACTTACGTGACCTTGACCGCCTGGATGTTTGCTGCTGGGCCAGTGTCGGTGACGCTGTAGTAGTATGTCCTGTCGTGGAGGGGGAATTCCAATTAGAGGCATGTTGCGGTATGGTTGGCGGTGGTACTGGTGTAGGTATCGGTATTTGCTTATTTTGGGTGGTGGGAAGACTACGTCGGTTAGACATAGGCGTACTTTGCGCCTTCTGACTTGTTGCTGGGACTGGTCGCGGAAAGGTTGAACCGGATGGATACTCAGTTTGATGGGATGTCGACGGAAAGACTAAATTAGGAGACTCAGATTGGGTCTCACGGGTTTGAGATTCCGGGAATGTTAAAGTTGACATTGCCGTCGGTCCAGTCGAGGGCTGCGAATTCTGTGGAAAGGCGAGGCCATTGCTATGGTTCTGGTGGTATTGTGTTGTTGAAGGTGGCATAGGAGGTTGGGTGGTAGCGGGAGGATGCTCAACAGGTCCCGACAAGATGTTTGGATCCGGAATGAACTCTTCATTATCGGGATCTGGTATTGGCGGGACAATAGTAGGCGCTTGATACTGCACTGACATTTGCGTTGTTGGTATTGGCAATGGTGTCTGTGATTGCATTTGGGCCTGAAATTCTTCCCTTTCTCCAGGCAGGTCGGAATCTTCATTTTTAACCACTTCGGCAGAAATTCCTGCTCTCTTTCGGCGTGGTTTCGGTGGCAAGTAAATGCATTCCACCTCAGCTGCAGTACAAACAGAACAGCGAGGATGCTCTTTAGTGCACTATTTTGTATTAGTATTAGATTTCTATTTAGTAATAAAGTGCAAGATACCTTGAGCTTCCTGTCTCTACAAGTCTCACAACTTCCGCGCGTTTTCTTGGCCGTCAGTTTGAGAGTGGAAGTCGTCGTTCCAATTTCGCCGCTCTGTTGTACTGACACTACCGCACCATCACCGATAGAAACTTCGGTTACTGCGCCGTTAGGCTTTTTCTTTCGGGAACGTCTCTTCTTCGTTGGTGTCTCAGTTGTTCCAGGAGCAAACGTCTGGCCTGATCCAGTGGCAGGGGTTACGTTGATAGGTTGTTCTTTTATAGGAGTTGGATCGGCATCTTTATCATTTGGATGGACAATTCTCAACTTCTCGGCGCCATGCTCGGCTAACAAAGCCAATGATATTTCTTGTAGGTCTGGTGCTTGATTTGCAAATATGTTAAACTGCTCTTCCGAGAGTGTCGTAGGATCGATGTGCCTTCCGTTAAGGAGATCTATCGCTGTTTGCCTACGGCGTGCGACTTCATCGGGGGGGACGTACGGAACCAATGCAATAGGTACGCCACTATGGTTCACATCTTGTGGTACGGCGTTATTCTGACTATTTTGGCCATCACCGGGAGGGGGGTCTCCCATCTGTGCTTCTGGAGCCTTTTCCTTCTTCCTTGAACGTTTCTTGCGGCTCCCTTCTTCGCCTTCCGCTGGTGGGGGTCGCTTAGCCCTTGGGGTTCTCTGGTTTCCTAATACGCCATTGTTGACGGGCGGGGGCGGTAGAGTAGGTGCTATAAGGTCTACCAACTGCGCGACAGTCTTATGTATGGGCGTATGATCATATTTAACGATGACGCCTCTAGCGGATCTCGAAAAGGCAATCATGAGGGTTCCGCGACAATCGAATGCAGGACGAGCTATAATGAGATCAGTAGCTCATCTACACAGAATTTTAACATCCATACGTACAGGCATTGATTGGATCCAAGCTACCTGGCCCGCTATAGCTGCCAATTACATGCTTCTCGGTATTCTTCGCATTCGCGCGATTCCACGCCTGCAACGAGTCTCTGCAGATGTACGTGAACGTCCAACCTTGTGAATCTCGAGAAACTTTCCGTACTGTCCATGAACTATTGTCTACATTTCCCATCGCACCAACGATATGTTTTGCGACAGCGCGCTGGAGAACAGGATCATCGCTGGGTTGGTTCTGTACTGTTTCGAAGGCATTCACGGATTGGGTAATGGGTTGATGATGCGATTGCTCGGTAGGATTGACGACACCGTTAGCAGGGCCACTTTCAGCATCTGGATTCAAGTAGAAGACTACATTATGTCGAAGTTCGAATGTAAAAGAGGCATGTTCTGCGCGCGTATCCGACGATCTAGAAGCGAGGAGGCGGTGCAGTCTATCTTGAACATCTTGAACAGAGTTACATACCAGATTGCCCCTGGTGGATTCCAAGAGGGCATCCATTCCGCCGACGACTCGAGGTCCGTTCTGCTGTTCTCAGAAACGGCCGGCGGAATTAGGCGCGATGTAGATGGTGCGAAATGAATTAAAATAGGTGCAGGTGGAGGAGCTTGACTAAACGCGTTGGAAGGTCGTGGCTCTAGGGCGACTTGGTTACCTAAGTCGTGGCTGAAATACAGGTATGTAAGTCCTAAAACCACAGGTGGGTGCAGCAAGTACCTAAGGTTCCAGGCGCGGGGCTGAGAGCTGGAGAATTACGTAAGGTTTGAGTATTGAATCAGCATTTGACCTATATACATGTTGGTAACTTACATGTAGTAGGCTTATGTACCTAGTGTACATAGGCACCTACGCCTGCTAGGTAACCTTCCATCATAGATCTTTTACATTAACTGGCAATTATCAGATACTTCCTGTTTCTAATCATAGAGAGCCAATGCAAAATTAAGACAAGTGAGTACAGAAAATAGGAAATATTATTAGTTGACCAAATATCACACCGACTGGCCATAGACGTACGTACGTACGTACCTCTTAACTGTTGTTCTTCAGTAGATGTCAAGGGAATTATAGTTGTGATGCTCTTGGGGTGAATATTCCACCGTGATAACCTCCTAATAGTGTGAAAGGGGTAACTGCGTATCTCGTTACCTAGGTACCTACATATGCACATGTACTCATCTAGAAGTGATATTCTCCTCAAAGCCGAAGTCAGGCCTACACATAGCCACCTCGAACGCCGATAGCTACATAATTCAAGTCCCTTAATCTACACATTATCTTCAATCCATTCCTCAAGTCTCTCGACGAGGGTCTTCTTCACCCCCTTTGCATCAATCCCTCGGTCGCTCAAGATTGGTTTCAATTCAGCTACTGTCAGCTTTGACAAGGTGCCTTGTTCATATGTTTCCTTCAGTTGTGCGTTGCTCATCCCCGTGCTACTAGCACCCGGTTTCGTTCCGGTTGCTCTCGATTTCTTCGCTGCTGGCTTAGGCTCATCGTCCCCCTCGTCGATTTCCATCTCCCGCTTGATAGCTTTAGCATCTCTAACCATTTCCAAAACGTCACCCGCCGTCCGTGACCACTCTTGGATGTATGCACCACATCTATTATGGATCGCCTTATACTTGGGAACGGTCGCGTCGTCTGGTTTATCAGGTACCTCTTCTTCTAGTGCAAGGGCTTGGAGAATTTTATAATGCCATTGAAGTGCGGGATTGGGATATTTTGATGGATTATAGGTGGCAGTTGGCAGCTGCAAATTTCCAATAATCTTATTCATCGTGTCAGTCAACTGGTTCGTGGTTCTCACGAAATTAGCCTGGTCGGGGCCCTCGCGCAGGTCGTCAGCGTACGGGATCGGATAAAGCCATAAACCAGCCGGTACGAAATCTACACCCGACTTGCGGTCTGATTGCGCAGTAGAGGGAATGATGGCAACCAGTTGAGGGTTTCCATTTGTTCGCGCAATATGCCACGCAATGCCGATCTTCTTAGATTTTAGTAGTTTCTGCCACAATGCAGTGAAGACACGCGAGGACCCGACGTAACCTTCTTCACTTGGGAAGATGAAGATAGATTTATTGATGGATGCCCAAAATCCTAGTTGTGATCTGTCTTTGAAGCCAATTATTCGAATTGTTGGACCTCCGAATTGTTTGATGGACTTCTGCTCGTCTTCGCCGAAATAGACATATTCACCACCAAATTTATATGCTTTCTTGACTTCGCCCGTCTGTACCGTTCTGGCGCTATCTTCGGCAATATGGGCAGTTTCGCCAACAGCAATCTGTGCTTTCTCGCCATCTAGCCAAATATAACAGCTGTGTGCCGGGGCCTGTTTTTGAATGATATTGTACCCTTTAACCGAGATCTGAAGTCCAGGGCCCAGCTCAAGCGGCATATTGCTGAAATATGCTCGCTTTGGAGTCTGCCTAGAGTTGATATTGGAAGTTAACGAACTCAGAAGAGTCTGCCTGCTACCGGACTTTGATGTGGAAATTCTCCCTAGATGTGCTTCCTCAACGACTGGGTCCCGATAAATAATGTCCTAGGCAAGGTTAGTGAACGAGAATAATAGCTAGATCTAAACGGGCGGATTACGTCGTAGAATTTGGTGAAATCAAACTTTTCGTCCTCACGAGTGATTGCGAAGAGTTCTATAGTGACACCTAAGTCGTACAGATCTTTGGCAAGGCATGCTGCGTTCTCCCTAAGCTCTTTGCTTTCCTTATGAGGATAATCATTGTCTGTGATAATGAATAATCTTCG
The DNA here is from genome assembly GCA_902805455.1 of Daldinia concentrica. Lineage (NCBI taxonomy): Eukaryota > Fungi > Ascomycota > Sordariomycetes > Xylariales > Hypoxylaceae > Daldinia > Daldinia concentrica. The sequence continues at coordinate 1,467,953 of CADCSW010000006.1, forward strand.
AGATCCGAAGTTCGGTGCCTTAGTGGTGAAGAGATTATTCACCAAGAAAAGTAATCTTCCCATTACAACCCCTTCACTGGATGGTGTGAGAATCTCATCAGCATCTTCCCCCCCTTCGAGAAGGTCTCTGAGATTCTTCACATCTTCAGCCGCGGGAATATCGAGGTCGGTAAGGACATAGCAGTGCGGATAAGGAGGGTTCTCCTCATCTCGATACTTCTTCTTTTCAGTACCAAAGAGAATAATGCCCATCATATCTTTCGGGTTAGATATAATTCGCTGCTGTATCACTTGATATGCACACTTCAGCGCAGCAAATACAGGAGGATCTTTGTCTGCCTTCTTGTCGTTTGACTCAGGAGGTGGTCGTAGCATTGAGTTGCTCACATCGATGGCGAAAATGAGGGCATCTTTCTGAGCTTTGAAGTCCTAATTGAGAATTAATAGGAGGAACTAGAATCTATATATTTAGATAACCGAAATACCTGTTCGCTAATCTCATCTTCTTCCTCTTCTTCCTCTCGTTTCTCATAGTGGTCTGCCATGGCGGATGATGAACTTTTCCCTGATTAAATTGGGTGTGGTGAAAATGTCACATATGATTCATGAAAATTTGAGAATGAATTTTATTGTGTTTTTTATACATACCTAAGGTAGGTATGGACATGTGTCGATGGCAGTAGATTATGATACCTAACTTAGGCAGACATCGCGCTTAAGCGCGTATGATTTAAACAGGATTTTATGAAGTAATCGCGTTATCAGGTGATTTCCAAGGAAACCCATGTGGACCCTGACAGTACCTATGTAGCCAGGCACCCTTGCTAGGCAATTGAGCATGTTTCATTGGCCCTCCAAGGCATTACTAGCGTCTTGTACCTTAATCGGACACTCGGGCCCGGTACCTCGGAGAGCCGGGCCCGAGCATTTTGTCATTGATTGGTGAACTTTTTCGAGAGGCGATTCCACTAATTCATATCTAGCTGTCCTATTAGTACCTATGCTTCTTAAATGATTTTAAGAAACATTTCCACGTCTTTTTACAGTCGAATTGTCATAAAGCGATAGGTTCGCGCAACATGGCAACACGCCATTCTATTGCGCAACTTGCGCGCAGAGCAGCTGGTACTGCTACTGCTACTGCTAACTCTACACCATTATGCGTCCAACCATTGAAGAACAGTGCGCTGCAGATAAGGTCATTCGCAACACCAGCACCGCCTGTCACACAAAATGCAGCAGGATCGAAAGGCCCAACGGCCATGGTATTCTTAAATATGGGTGGTCCATCTACGGTAGATGAAGTTGGCGACTTTCTAAGCCGCTTATTTGTACGTTCTATCTCGTATAGTATCATGTGTCTTGCAGTAGCTCTAATATATAAGTAGGCAGACGCCGATTTGATACCATTGGGCAGATTACAAAATTATATAGGCCCCCTAATCTCGAACCGAAGAACCCCGAAGATTCAGAAGCAATATGCAGAAATTGGAGGTGGTTCCCCCATTCGAAAATGGTCAGAATATCAAAACGAACACATGTGCAAGATTCTCGACCGAATATCGCCTGAGACAGCGCCCCACAAACCATATGTCGCATTTCGCTACGCAGACCCTCTAACCGAAGAAATGTATAATAAATTACTAGCGGATGGTTTCGGGAACGGAAAAGGAGGAAGAGCTGTGGCGTTCACACAGTACCCTCAATACTCTTGCTCTACAACAGGAAGCAGTCTCAATGAACTATGGAAGTGGCGGCAACGATTGGAAGGGAAAGCCGGACCGGGTACGATTCAATGGAGTGTCATTGATAGGTGGCCGGTACATCCGGGATTAGTAGAAGCATTTGCTAGCAATATTGAGAAGACGCTGGCAGAATACCCAGAAGACAGACGGAGCCGAGTCGTCCTATTATTCTCGGCTCACAGCTTACCAATGACGGTGGTTAATCGAGGTAGGGAGTATACACATTAGTCCCAAATCAGCTCAGCTAACAGTTTTTCAGGCGACCCGTACCCCGCCGAAGTTGCCGCAACAGTATACGCCGTCATGCAACGACTAAAGTTCTCTAACCCTTACAGATTATGTTGGCAGTCACAAGTCGGTCCTCAACCGTGGTTAGGTCCTCAAACCCAGAGCTCGGTTGAGGAATATATCGCCAAGGGGCAGAAAGACCTCGTTCTTATCCCTATTGCGTTTACTTCTGATCATATCGAAACGCTCTTTGAACTCGACAAAGAAGTAATAGGAGAGTCCGGTCACGCGGACACGGTTAAACGAGTAGAAAGTCTCAACGGTAATCCCATCTTTATTGATGCTCTCGCAAATCTCGCGAAGAGCCACTTGGACAGTGGCGTTGCATGCTCGTACCAGATGGGCCTGAGGTGCCCTGGTTGCAAGAGTGAGCGATGTGCCGAATCGAAGAAGTTCTTTGCCTCGCCAGAAAATGTCTTTGCGGTGTAGGATACGCAACCATTTTCTCGAGGATCATCCTACTCATTAAAGCGCAATACATTTATAACTGATTTTTCAGTGGTCTAAAGTGGCTAAAAAAAACTATTCTGGTACTGGCCAACTACTTTTTTTGGTATTTGGGTGTTATACAAATTGTATTGGATTGGAAATCAATCAGTTTTGATTGAATGAACGTAACGCCTCCGAATTTACCTAATGTACATGTATTAACTAACGTATATGAATAAACAACGTTTAAGACTCAACTGTTCAATATACGTGACAAGAAGCTCTAAACTCATATATCACTATTAGTACTGGCTTTCGCCTCCTTGCACTCAAAAGATGCTGCGCATCAATTAGAAAGACGGCCAATAATTAAGGAATGATCCAAAATACATCCAGACCAGTAGACTTCTTACCTGTTTCGAAGTATTTTCAGACACTGCTAAAATCTATACCTTTCCCAATAATTTTCAAGACTCGAATAACCTCCTTATATCTACTTACATAGGTACATACCTACCCCTATGAGTTAATGGGTACCTACATACCTATATTAGGGGTATGTGGTATGTTGCGTAAGCTGGACTAGAATTTGGGAATATGCCGGTTGTCGGATCTTGCTGGACCCCGAATTCCTGCACCCCACGAACATCTGCGTCATCGATTTGCTGGCGATAACTTCGATAAGTTGAGCATGTCTCCCCACTCTGGTGAGTGCCTACCTTACGTACATAGTCCAGCGTTGGACTTGATTTGAAATTTAGTAAACAATGCCTTATCTTGTTACTTCGTATATCCTCCTTTATTATTGCCTTTATATACTAAGAGTACCTATGCACTGCAGTTTATCTTTTGCTATAAGAATTATGTGCCTCATATGTACGTCTCTTGATTTACATCACAGCTCAAGGATTAAGATCCGGGATAAAAGATAAGATTACGAAGTATACTTGATTGTACATATTCAGGGACGACATCATTGCCCTGATTAGATCTAGGAACTGCTAGGATCTTCAACACCCTTCCTATCACATCACGCCACGGCCTCCACCTCCGACAATAGTTGTACCTACTACATTATTGTACTTCTAATAGACTGTACATACATGGCAGCTAGGTAGCGCATTTCATGCAGGCATTAACTTTCTTCACGAAGGTAAGACAAGTCTATTGTCTCGCGCCAATTACGGATGCAAATTTAATAACGCGACTAGCGTATAATGGCTCATAATGAATTATAATGATGAATAATAGATCAGTTATGCGCATAATGAAAAAAGAGTCACCACTTATCCGATATTAGCTCACCATATGTTTCGCATAATGCATATAATGCCCTTATACACGTTCATGGTAGACATATCTACCCTGGTCTACATAGCGCCGACTAGTACACGTACGTGGATATAGACATTTAATGTTGTATATAATACTACATTAATGACATGGAATAAGCGGATCCATCGATCCACCCATCCACCCGATCCCAAAGATATGGGATTCAACTGATAGATAGTCCAATATAACCCACACGTAACTTTCGCATCACTTTCTCTAACGTTTAGCGCTGGCACTTTTCGGCCGTCGGATTGTTAAGACAAGCTCTAATTGGAATCCTAACTATACATCATTAACGTTAACCGACCAATGGTATCTTGAAGACTTGAAGACTTATAATATAACTTTCGGCATGGAGTTTCCCTCCACCTTCTCTTACTCCCTCCTCCTATACCCTTTAGGTCAATGACAGACCTCCATCGGGTTTCGAATAACATATACCATCAAAGCAGAGAGGGTCGCCTTATAGCCGATTATATAGTTCTCTATTCGGGCGTTCTAGTTAGTGAAACGGCGCATCAGCAAAGCATTCCGGAGTCCGTCGGTCGGTACTAGGTCACACTACGGAGCCCATCGAATACTCCGGCATATCCGGTTCATAGTGTCATATTTGGCGGTGCTAGATATTCAAGTTGTCGAATATCTCCTAGAACCAGCCCGTGATCGCGCAACAGGCTCCCAGTCAAAATGACGAGCAATGCGCAACCTGTCAAGAGAGATAGTAGGCCGATCTTGCTTATAGACGAGGAGGAAGATCAATGGGAGGGAGCAACGGAAACAAGTCCGCTGGTCGGCGCAAGCACAAGTAATAATGCGACAGAAGATAACGGGAACGGGAAGGGCCAGGAGGTCTGGATAGGACACGAAGATTTCGCCGATTTCCCATGGTGGCGGACACCATCAGTGCGTTATATACAGATGAGATGAAAGGAAACTCAAATAGCTAACTTGAGATTAGGTGTACTGGCTTCTGGCACCGTATCTTCTGTTCTCTCTTGCATTTGGTGGTATCATCGTGCCAAAGCTCAATTTGTAAGCCATGAAACCCCAGCGCACTTCCATTAACGATAATCGCTTACCAGAACATTACTCCCTTTAGAATTGTCCAGTTAATATGTCGTACTCACTTCACCGACCGCCAACAGATAGAACCAAATTTTATAAATCCGCTAGGACCCTTAGGCGCCAATAATGACTTATGTACCAGCGGCCCCGTTCAAAAGAAGGTCGCTGCTTTCACTCTTGTGATAAGTGCTCTTACCGGCGCTTTAAGCGCGATCACGGCCCCAAAGGTAGGAGCACTATCTGATCGATACGGCCGAAAGCGACTTATGGTGATGGCATCATGTGGCGGTTTGGTCAGCGAGTGTATTACTATCCTGGCCGCAACGTTCCCAGATACCGTTAGCTACCAGTGGCTAATCCTAGGCGCGTTCTTCGATGGCATGACGGGTTCCTTTACGGCGGGTAGCATATTGACTAACTCGTACACGAGTGACTGTGCACCTCCATCCAAGCGTGGAGTACATATTGGCTACCTACATGCTTGTCTATTCACCGGATTAGCGTTTGGTCCTCTCTTTGCCGGTTATTTCGTCAAATGGACGGGTTCGTTAATATCGATATTTTACGTCGTCCTGGGTTGCCACACCACTGTCATCCTGTTCTTCTGGTTTATTCTTCCAGAGTCAATCTCAAAGAAACGTCAGATGGCTGCACGCGAGAAGCATCGTGCCGAAAATGAAGCTACAGCTCTTCAACTTAGATCGGGACTTCCGGATTCAGTTCAGGTCTTCATTGGGCCACGGGCTGCTTCTTTTGTTGATGATCATATGGGAACTTGGCTCCCCGCAATCCTAAGCGCCAACCCATTTGCTCCCTTAAAGATACTAGTCCCTAGTGGCCGGGATAATGGTCCCCTGCGGCGGAACCTGATTATCCTTGCTCTTATCGACACGATGCTCCTAGCTGCCGCAATGGGTGCTGGTACTATTATTGTACTGTACTCTGAACACATATTCCACTGGGATACTCCAGAAGCCTCGAAGTTTGTATCGGTGGTTAGCTTAGCGCGCGTCGTAATCCTTCTTTTCATACTCCCAGCCATCAACTACATATTCCGCGTCCTGCCACTACGTCGTCGAAGGCGTGAGAACGGCGACGTGAATGTGGTCGAGAAAAGCACCGGGGCCGACAACCTAGATGTATGGCTCTTACGTTTTGCCCTCCTCAGTGATGCTGTAGGTGTCTGTGGCTACATATTCGTGCGTTCAGAAGAATTTTTTGTCCTCTGCGGTCTGGCTACCGCATTTGGTGGCTTAGCAAGTGCCACTATCCAAAGTGCGATCACGAAGCATGTTCCAGCTCAGCGCGTAGGTTCCCTACTGGGAGCTATTGGTCTGTTACATGCTCTCGGGAGGGTTATTGCTCCCGCACTTTTCAACGGCGTCTATGCCGCAACAGTCGAGACTTTCCCACAAGCTTTCTTCGTCCTGTTGGCTTCACTGTTCGGATTGGCGATACTCGGAAGTCTCTTCGTAAGGCCTCATCGTAAGTTTTACTCTAATTTGGTCCCTTAAGGCTGTAGAAACTAATTTTCTTGATAGTACATTTGAAAGATGACGGCTATATTGCAGTCCCGGTTCGAATCCCCGGTGATACCCAGGACCCAAATATCATGTCAGATGAAGAGATTATGGGTGACTCCTTACCACGGGTCTAAACGACTTATTGTATCGATATAATAGTATCACATACGATAGTCTTCTATACGAATGGAAATACGTAAGTAAAAAATCGTTGACGTCTAGGTCATATAATGACTCCTGTATATATAACATATCGGGTGATATATATTATACCAGTGTAGATATATACGAATTTAAAATATGTGCCGGCGCAGACATTTCCAGCCTGCCTTACACCAACATATGTACAATCTGGTACAATATCGGTTAACTTTAGATCATTTTATATACTGCCATTGATATGCTTTGAGCGATTGTCTATTAAATATTCAGGTAGTCTTTGCCTTGGGGATAACAAGATTTACTAAGGGTTCGAACATATAGACACAATTTAATTCATGCGCGGCGATGGAATATGCTTGAATATGGCCGATCTTATACGTTACTTCCGATCCCAAATCCAGTGTTTTCTTATATCAATTTACCCGAAGCGCCAACCTTTTATATACCACCAAACCCACTACTCATTTACTTTTTTCCTTTAACTATATCTTAAGGTCATAGTGAAATTGGTACTGGAGCATCAATAGACTTCTTTCACTCTCCAACTAACAGCCAACACGCGAGCTCCAAGGAAGCAGCTCGTTGCGATAGCATACGACAGTGCTGCAAAAAGAATCAGCGCCAGCCAGCCTTGACGCTCGTCGCTGCCGATCCCCAAAAGTGCACCAGCGATGGGGAGGGCGGTTAGGGTACCGAAACTGCCGACCATAACCGCCGTGGAGTAAACACGGCCGTAATCGCGGGAGTCGCAAAGCTGTCCGATACACACGGGGTACAAACCCAGATTGCTTCCAGAAGCGAACCCGAAAGTGACGGCAAAAACGATGAGCATGGCTTGCGAATCACCGGCGGGAAGCCAGAAAGCGAGGATAGTGACGACACACAGCGCGTTCGTTATTGTAATAACATTAAAGCGGCCGAAGCGATCCGCTAAGAATCCGGGGAGGAAGCGGCCAAAAAACGACCCAGCGTTAAGAATCGCGAGGAGGGTGTAAGCAGCGTTGGCATCTTGGCCATGAGCTGCGGCGTACGAAACGACGTACGTCAATGGGGTAAAGATCCCCCACTCCATAAACCAGACGCCGATACAACATAGAGTGAACTTGACATCTTTGAAGAGGGTCCAATCCGGTAAGATGCGTATTGGGTGGGCACTTGGGGGTAGGCGGGAGCGCACGAGGAGGTTGGCTATGACTGATAGGAACAGTAGTATGAAACCGATGATTCTTGTACTCCAAGCAAAGCCAAGTTTTGGAATGACAGCTTGGAGGTAGAGTGGGAAGACAATACCACCGACTGATCCTGCTGTTGCGGCGGCACCAACAGCCAAGCCGCGACGTCTCTTGAAGAAGTGTGCTATCACTCCATAGGCAGGTACGTTGAGAAGAGCACCCCCTATACCCCCGAGAACCGCGTACGTGAGGAGGATCTGGTAGTATTCTGTTTTCGATTACTTAGCATATGTTTTACTAATAGATATAGGATAGACATAAGGGGCCTTAAATAGGGTGCTCACCTTCACATAACCCTAGTATGAGCTGACTAGCAACGACTAACAAACTACCGACGGCAATAAGTAGCCTGGGACCATGTCTGTCAAAAATAGGACCGACCTGGATGCCAAAGAAAAAGACGATGAATAAATATACGCTAAAGACCCAGCCGATAGTCGAGGGGCTATAGCCGGCGAGCTGGTGTGTCGAGAAGTACGATTCAAAAACGGCAACCGAGTTAATGAGACCGTACAGACAGAGCATGGAGCAGAAAGAGCCAATAACTACGAGCCAGGCGGCCAGGCCACCTTCAGGGAAATCTTCGTCGTCATCACCATCGCCCCTATTCAACGATAAAGACGATGGTGATGCCGCAGTTGCATCCTCGATGGAACGGGAACGCCCCTTCTGGCTCTCGTTGTCCTCGCCGGGATTAGATACGGAATTGGTATTGGGAAGTTGTTTCTTTTCGTCAAGGTGCTCCGACGGAAGTGGCACGACCCCCGTCGGGACAGTTTGATTTATGAGGCAGCTGTCATCTGCATTCTGTGGCGTGAGGGTCATGGACGACCTCCTCGTCTTTAATTACAATATAGTTCTTAGTACGAACAGCGAATCGGAGCTAACTTATAAACAAGACTCTCTTTTAAAAAGTATGGCCGTCTCCTCTGCCCTACGCGTGGACTCTCTTTCGACGTCGAAAGAAGGTTAAATTTGGGAACGGCAGAGGAATCCCGTCTAAGTCTTGTCACTTATATGGCGGGAAAGTCTGGGGAAAGATAACGACAATTGCGCTATAATTCACTAATGAATAGTTCGTATGCCATACGAGCCCACCAGGAATGATACTGTTACATAAAAGTTTCCTTGTTAGTTGGTAATATCATACCACCCACTCCGCCCTCCCCTTTCGATTCTTACACAACCCCCCCGATCTTCCCGCGCCCTCCCGCCCTCGCATTGGTGTATATAAATTTCACCTTGCGGCTCGCGGAGACCTACGGTGACCGCTAGGGCTGTACTTATTTCTTATTCGCCAATAGCAATGAGGTGACCGTTACGAATGCGGTATGTAGGTGGTCTATGTCTTAGATAGGTAGCTAAGATGCTTCACGAACTCCCCACAAAATCAGCCGCGGAATTGGCCAATGAGATGTTGAACCTCAACTTAACAATGTCCTTAGCTGACTCGGTCATCTCAACTCATGAAGTAGAATGCGAAGCGTATAGCCTATGCTCGGCGTCTGATAGTTTTATTATAGTAAATTTCCAACCTTGAGGATGTATACATTTGAAAATATGATGGCAAGGAAAGACAAAAGATCCCTGGCCAGGCCTCGCAAGTCGGCATCGGGTCCACCGAGCTGAAAAGCCTAGTCCTCTGGCGATCTAGTTTCCATACGACCTCGCCAATTGTAATGATTAGGATTACTTATGCATACCGCATATAAAAACAGAAAACGTAGGCGATAGGCGATAGGCCTTTATTTTAAAAGCAATAAAATCTTCACATCCGTCTTTAATTTAACTGAGTCATATACTACGTTTGCTTGGTTATCCTAATGGTACTCGTGTAGGTAGTTATAAAAAAAAAGTGGTTTAGTAAGCGGTAAGAGGCGATGCGCCCCTATTTGTACGGATATAAGATGTAGTTGTCATAGAAACTCATTCGATTGAAAATGTGTGTGCTTGAGATAATGACACATTAGAACATAGATAAGATAAGACATAATTACATGAAAATAAAATGTTGAACGATACTAATAAATTGACATCCATGCGTGTCATTTACTATTGGTGTTAGTGGCCGTGTCGTTACATTGGTTCCAAGTCGTCTAAATAAAGTGAGGGAGGCGGAAAAAACGTGTAACTTGGAGGCTTATTATTGGTTATACCTCGGACTTATAATAAACGGTCTAGTAAAATGATATAGTGCTAAGATAGAATTGAAGGACATGACAAATGATACTCAAACTCCAAACATATAAATTAACGACGTCATAAGTTCAATGACGATGTTTACTAAACAAGCTTTATTATCGGGGGTATCGCGTAAACTGTATATCGTACTATGGTAGTATTTGCGTATAGACGATCTATCTCATAGAGGTTTTGTATAGGACACTATGTATTTATCCGAGCTATACTCAATCAAACATCACGTTTAGCGTCACTCGATTCTGGTAAGTCAGCAGCTTTGCACCTCATCGTAGTAAGACTTAAAGCCAAGGCGACATTAGAATCTAAAGCGTTCCTTGTTTAACCGCAGGGCAGTCTACACGCTTTATATATAACATGGCTGCTAAGCAATAGTACCCCCTCTATATTACTCAGGCCATGCAACGAAATCGCATCTCAATAGTCAATCTCATATTCAAAAACATCGCTCACAAACGAAACATGAGTTCTCAGTCGACTGGGCCGATTCACTTTGGCCCGTTTGAGGTCACGCGTCAGGTAAGTCAATTTATATATACCTAACTGTGCCGCTATTATAGTTCGATCTTGGATGAATAGATAGCCTAAGTCAAGGATGAGAGAAAAATAAGAATAAGATGAATCTTGATGGATATATGAATATCATCATCTACCACAACATCTCTACCAAACAAACAAACAAACTAACCACGTCTAGGTCTTCCTCACAACACCACACTCCTTCGCCCTCGTCAACCTCAAGCCCCTCTCACCCGGGCACGTACTGATCTGCCCACGACAGCCACACAAGCGACTAACAGAGCTCACAGCACCCGAGCTAACCGACCTCTTCCAAGCCGTGCAGCGGGTGCAACGGATGCTAGCACGGCACTACTTCACATCTCCGTCACAGCCAAGCAGCCACGACGCCGGCACCCCCGAAGCCGGATCCTTCAACATCGCGATCCAGGACGGCGTCGAGGCGGGGCAGACCGTCTCACACGTCCACGTGCACGTCATCCCGCGCATCCGCGGGTCCACCGCCAAGGAAGAAGTCGGCCCCGGGGATCAGATCTACGAGTCGATGGCGGCGGAGGATGGGAATGTCGGGGGCGCGTTGTAAGTTTGTTCTCCGTACCTACCTACTCCCCTCATTCCGCTCCACGTCCGTTCTTTACTCCTCGAAAATAGGAGAGAAGAGGACCCGTGGTCTGAAAGTGGGAAATTGGATGGATGTGTGTAACTATATACTAATGATGATTAACCGAAGATGGGATCGGGAACTAAGGAAGCTCCAGCAGCAGTTGGGCAGACGACCCGAGCCCGGCGGCAGTTTCCCCAGTATCGAAGATTCGGAGCGACATCCGCGGACGGCGGAGGAGATGGAGGCTGAGGCGAAGGTGTTTCGGGGTGTGTTGGCGCAGATGGAAGAGACCGAAGGGGCGCCTAGGCAATAACTGCGCTGGCGGAGGGTTCCGTAGTCTGAGCGTGGGTGCGTCTTGCTCTAATCTGGTATATAACTGATGAGCTACGTTTTATATATAATGTCTATATCAAGTAAACGATTCATGATGAACAGATTATATCATAGTATGCGATCCGCGGTTTACTAACCATATGAGCTTTATTTCTCACTACTAGAAATAGGGCGAGCCTGTTGAAACCAAGGCCAATCAAGAGTGAATCATCAAAAACAAGCGCTAGGTTTTATTTAACAGTGAAAATGCCATTATAACCTGAACACCATACACATACACCCAGCCAATGCCATACCCCAAGTCATTTACACGTCAACCACTATTATGTACCCATTACAGACCCCTAAGCAGTTCATCTAACGATAAGGGTTTCCTCACAGCATTATTCAAGCCTTCATGAAACGTAACCCAAATCTTAGCATCACCCCTTTCCTGCCCTTCCCCACCGGCCTTACTTCTAGGCCTACCGTTGGCATCAGTCTCCCTCAGAGCGCGAGTATCTGTGTTCTCGATGACGCGTCCGAAGAAGTCCTTCTTCACGCCGAGTATAGGCAACCCCGACACTTTTAAGGTCTTGTTCTCCTTGTTGTCGTTGAATATAAAGGAGGTATCCTCAGGTACGGCGCCATGCAGGTCGCCGCCTCGGAAACGTGCCTGTCGGGATAGCTTCTCCCGCTGTAGTTTGGCTTTCTGTAATTCCTGGTCTAGCACCTGCCGTACGGCGTAGCGTGTTGGGGCTTGTGTGCCGTGGATGACGGCTGCAGATGTTTCGAAAGTGGAAAGGGCATCGAGATCACTGTAGATTCGTCAGTAATTAATCCCGAGAACTTGACGTTGTGAAGAATGTTGTACTTACGGTTCCAGGCGGTAAACCCACTCCGGACCTCTGCTGAAGGGGGACTCGCTTTCTATCTTCCCTTTTTGAAGCTCGATGCCGACCTCAGCTAGCACGTCAGCGGCTCGCTTTACCATAGCCTTCTCTGTGTCCTTCCGGACACTCGCCATGCTCCGTTGGTCCCCACTACCTCCAACGACAACAGGTTTTACATCCGGAGACACTAGGCGAATGAGATATGGAAGGAAGTCCGTGGCGATATCTTCAGCACTGCGGAAAGAACGCATGAGCGTCGGCGGTAGCTGAGCCTGCATTGCTTGGAGTATCGCGCGGTTCTCCTTCCCGGCCTCGCGAGCGACGAAGTCTGCTCTCGGACCTGAGAAAGGCAGCGGCGGAGCATCATCCTCGGAATTACCTCCACCCCACTTCTGGTTGTAAGCTAGATTGGCGCGCCGGATGGGCGATGCGAATAAATGGTGGCATGCCAGAATAGGTTGGCTAAGATAAGGGGCTAACTCCCAGTCTTGGCTTCCAAACAATCTCGACGAACATGCGTCGTGGAAATGCATCCACTCGTAAGCGCAGTCCGGCTTAGATAGGAATGAGTCGTCATTGAACTCATGGTTCGGATAGTCTAGGAAGACCTCCGTCATTACCCTGTCCACATCGCCGCTAGTCTCGACCATCTCTCTCAGGCGCTCCATCCCGTATTTTTTCTGCTGCTCCGAGAATCCCAGCTGTGCTTGTGGTTGCTCGCCTTGGAATTTCGAGACGGGAGCCGTGATGAGAACATTGTTCTTTGGGAACCCAGCACCATCTTGAAAGATGCGCGTGACGATATCTCTTACGTTACCACGCCCTATGCCTCTTGCACCACCACCGCCATGGGACAGATCATGGACAATATTCCGTTCAACCCATTGCCGTGTTAAACTCGGCGGACCTTTGAGAGATGCAGACCTGACACGGCCCGCAACCCATTCGCCCACGACCATAATACCTCGTAGATCTCCCTCAGCTGTGCTTTCTGCGCCCTTCTTTGCGTCCATACCACTGCTCATGCCCCATGCTGCCTCACATAGCTTTCGCGCGGCGTCCTTTTCACATGGAATACCCTCTTTCTCGAACACTGTCTTGAGGCGAGTCACAACTGCGTCAATAGTAGGTTTGCCAACGTGGATAACTTCAGCTAGATTTGACAGTCGTAGAGGTCTGAGTGACGGATGATAAACATCGTTGCAGATTAAAATAAGAGGCCGCATTTGGCGGAAATCATCACCTTTCTTTTTACGACGCCATGACTGTTGAGCATTGTCATCTTGCCCGGATGCGTTTTTCTCTCCAATAGTAATCAGGTCCATAAGGGCTTTAATAAACCCGCCTTCTCCGGAACCACCAGAGCCGGTCACGACACCATCAACTTCGTCAACAACTACGCACACGGGACGTACAACTTTTTGTTGTTTCACATCCTGGATCTTGTTTTGCTGCACAGTTTTGACGTTTTCCGTCCCCAGACTGGTGCGAATCCGGTTTTTAACAACATCCCGACTGCGGTCATCACTAGCATTTATCTCCATTACTTCGTAACCCGCCTGCTTCGCGCAAACATGAGCGAGCGTGGTTTTCCCTAGCCCAGGAGGGCCAGTGAGCATCAATATTTTCCGGTGCGGCTTTTCTTCTTCGGCTCCCGCTTTTGTGCCTAGTCGTCTCGTAGCAGATCTCGATTTTGCTGTTCCCGGAAAAACTATCGGATCCCATCGTTTTAGCCAGCGTAAGACTTGCCGGTTCGTAAGGTCATCGCCCACTAAGTCCGTAAAGTTCCTCGCTCGATATTTCTCGGTCCACAAGAGTGTCTTCTTCGGCTTCTTGACAGCTTCCACGGAAGTCATTGGCTGATCCGGTACTATATCAGAACCCGAGGTTCTATTGGTAAGTTCCTTGGAAGCAGCCTCTATTATCTCGTGGATCTCGATTCCATAGTAACTCTTCTTTGCTCGACCCTCTTTCGTTTTCGACCGCGCGGCAACGATCCGCTCGTAAGACACACCAGGACCGGCCTTCCGCTGTTTAACATCGACTATATTACCTGAACAAGTAGTAATCTTAAATGTGCTTTGCGCTTGACGAGAGGCAAATCGGTCAAAGATGGAGGATACATTGCTCGATTGGAACAACGTGCTCGTTATAGAGAGCTGGCTCTTATTGGCATCTTCGTTCGGCTGTGAAACGTTGTCGAGAGGTACCGAACTAACTTTCTTAAGGTTGAGACTGGGAATTGTTGACGGAGGTGAAGACGGCTTGGTGTATTCTACGGCTACTTGGTCACTAGGACTGCTAAGCATCCGTCTCTTAGTTGCTGGCTCTTGCAGCATATCTTCATCGTCGGAATCATCGTCAACGAGGAAACCGCTTTTCGCACGGGATCGGGGGTTCGGATCAGGATGTGGTTTCGTGCGCTTTGCCGCTGCAACTGGGGAGGAGCTGGCTGGATATATAACGGGAGACGAAGCAGATATCATCTTTGACAGCCCAATTGAGTTTCTCTAGAATTGATAGCTTCGAAGTCACCAATATGTCTTGTTGCTTCGATGTACCGTACTAAAATTGGCCCTTGTACAGTTGTACAGGGTAAGTTATAAATGTGAATGTAAATGTAAATTGAAGACGCGCGAACGCGTCTTAATACGCGTTTGGTGGGGCTTGTGTAATTAATAGATGCGATACGTACCTAGGTACATGCACTAATGTAACACTAACTAACAGCGAATTGTTGGTGGGGTAAAGTCTCACGCGATTTTGCAAAATGGCCGATTATATCAATATGCCTATATTGGTATTACAGAACTAATCAATAACTCCTACCTAACCTGCTAAAACACCCCATATCTAGGTACCTAGTTAATTCAATCTTATAACATCACAATGTAGTTCCATCAAATGGATCTTTGAATACTGAGAAAATTCGTGCCAGAGTATCTGCGATAAGCTCCTATTAGAAAACATTAGCAAAGCATCACTCGTATGCAGATAAGGGATAGCTTACCGCATGCTCACTCAACATAGTGTCGAATACTTCCCAGCTGAGTCCTTCATTACCTAGTCGCTCGATCGAGGTTATCAAGTCAGCTATGATGTCTGTTCCATCATCTTCTTCTGGGGATAGTTCATTTTCCTCGTCGGAGCCATCCTCTACATTGAACAAGGAGAGGAGGCTCAGAACCTTTATGGTTGGAACGTGAAGGTCAGTCAGATCGTATGGATGATGTGGAAGAAACGGTAAAGCAAGCTTGTAGCCTTCTCGTAACGGGTTTGCTACCATGGTATGGTGATCTGGGGGATACTCCGAGAGAATATCTTGGATATCTATCGTTCGCTCACGCTCTTTCTCGACGATAACGACCTGTTGCTGCAGAGATTCGTCTTCAGAATCATCTCCAGAATCATTTCCAGAATCATCTCCAGAATCATCTCCAGAATCATCTCCAGAATACGGCTCTTCCTGCCGCGGTTGGTACATGAAGAACCGAGGGACCAGAATTGTTGTTTTAATGCCTGTTCTTGTATCGTTTGGAATAGCAAGACTCCGGAATAGCCATCTCATATAATCGCTAGTATCTTTACCGCGGGTTGAAACGAGCCAGCTGAAATGTGGCCCCCAATTTCCTGTGATCCCACCGTACCAGGCGCCCCCCTGCATGCGCAGACTATAGCGCGGTGAATTAGTCCACACCAGCTGACAGACAGCGCGAGTGAACGCATCTTCATCTATACAGAGATTTCCCGAGGCGGTATATATTAGTGGGAAGGGGAAGAACGCACGCCAGCTAAAGACATCAAGTAGCAGTGCCGGAACGTCGGAAGATGCGGTAGGTAATATTTTCTTAAACAAGTGCATGAACTTGTCCTGTGAGAGGTCTGCACGAGGGTTAATTGTCAGCCCTAATGTTTCAGTGTCCTTCGAACGTATGCTTACCTACATCTTGTCTCTGGGTCACATAGTTGGCAGAATGCTTGTCTTATGTTCTCTCCTGAAAGGTCATCTTCTCTAGTGCTTATACTATACTTTAGATACTCGGTAAATCTCTGATACACAGCATCTAAGGTGAGTTAGAGTTGATACGTATCTCAGCGCGGCGGTATATGTCCTTATATACCTTTTCTCATAAGACCACGATCAATGAAGTCTTGGACTCTTTGATAGGTGTCATGGCGTCGGTTGCTAAGCCCGAACTTCTCATAGCTCTCGGCGCTTATAATACAATCGTTCTCAACTTCCATAGTTGGTATCAATATGAAGTTGTGGGTGATTGAGTACCTAAGGCAGCAAGACAACAAGTCGGTCTGTTATAGGCAACATACATAAGCCACTGCCTGATCGACAAGTGTTAATAATATTATATTTCGTCTATTTGTATATTCGCTTAAACACATATACCTTTTAACTTCCTCTTCCTTCCGTTATTACTCCCAAATTCATATATGACACTAAAAAGTAACAACACGCTCCCTCCTGTCTACGATAAAGTTAAATCTCGGATAAAATAGCCATGCGCAATGGAATATTATAAGAGTACGTTTTAGGCGAGTTTCTATCTTAATGATCTCAGATATGATCGAGACTCGAGAGTGCAATGGTCATATACCTCAAAATGATGAGAAGCACCTAGTTAATTTAAGAATCTCTCTCATCGTCTCAAAAGGGGCAGGAGTAAGAACAATTTAAATGGTAACGGAGGACAAAAAAGCTCGGAACCCAGGATTCGAATCACTGTCGATTGACCTGAACAGTTGGCCTGACTGCCGCCTCGACAGTGATTCGAACCTAGGCCCTACGAAAAACTCCTCGAGGAATTATTTCTCGTCCTACTTCAAATAACCACTTGACCACAGCCATGTTGGGTTTGCAGCATCTAATAAGGGATGGAAGAATGGTTGCCTAAGGCACTATTTAAGTCAACCTTGGATGCACCATGCTGCCTAGCAACCAGCAGCTGCCTTTAAGTTGCCACTTGAATGGCACCTTGTACATTTTTGCAATGGGCCTCTGCTTCACTACTGCAGTACTTCACGACTCTGTTGATATATGCTTCTTATCCCGTCCTTTTCCTAGCACATGCGGTTAATCTAATAGGAGGTACCTTAATGATCACATATACAATTCGTCCAAACCAAGAACCAACTAATTTGAATTAGAGTACAGAATCTCCCGGTAAAAGACCATTTCTCCATTTCATCGCCGAGTGCTTATTTGCCCAAGCTAGCACAGCATCGTAATCAGCGCATTCATGTTTTGATCCCCAACCCGGACCGTATTCCGACTCTCCCTCTAAGTTGGTATCCGCGGAACACATGATGGATTGGCGGAGATAGTCGAAGCAGTGTGACGAGTGATGGGCTACCTCTTCCGTCAACTTGACGCCGGCGTATCCTTGCTGGTAATGCTCGACGATATATGACAAGCAATGAAGTTGGTGGAAAACAGACATCATGTATGCGGGTCCGTCAGACGTCCGGTTGATAGCTACCGTATGGGGTTTTCCGAGAATGTCGTAGGCTTCATAATCGGGAATCTGGACATAGCCTCTAGCGTCTAAAGATACCAATGTCAACCTGTCACATCCCTAGCAGATACCTGATTGGTGATTGTACGTACCTGAGCTTAGCGGTATCCAGCTATGAAGAGTATGGAGGGTGTCGTGCTCGTCGAAGAGCATGTCGTCGCGTACATACTTGGCATCCGGGAGGAACGTATACGTCTTTCTAGGAACTTTAAGCATGGACAATCAGGATCTTGTTGCTATCAAGTTATATTGTGAAAGAGAGCTTAGGTACAATTCGGAACTGGAGTTTGTTTGCCATCTATTCGTTGGTAAACCAGGTTGCCCAATAGCAGAATTATGATGACTGCCATTGCAATCTCTAGTGCGAGTCGGAGGTATCGTGTTGCCTTACGGGTGCCTCGTCCTTCCCGAGACCAAGCAACATCTTCCTGGGGCACCCTAGGTTGAAGGAATGCTTGCTCTTCCTCGTTATCGTTTTCCTTGGTGGATGCCATGGTGGAAACTTGCGCGAGATTTTGAAGAAGCTAATGATTAGTTCAGAATGCGCTCTAAGTATAAAATCGCGAGGCAAGAACACTAACGATAACAGCTGATAATGGGAACGGCGCGGAGTGATAAGTTGTCTGGGGCTTATTAGGCAATGTGTAATTTACCTGAAAAGGAAATCCCGCGATGCTCCGTTCCGGGTTGGGTTTAGGAGGTGGCGGGGCTTATAGGTAATCTAGAGTTGCATCCATTTGGATTATTTAATGCTAATGGAAGTTGAAATAGACTATACATCGACTAGCAGATAATAATTAATAAGAAAGCTACCTAAGTTTCAATATTGTGTATGGTATGGGTAGAAGAGACAGCATCAAAATTCCCTAATATCCTAGCAAATGGGAAAGTGGGTTGGCAACTTTTAGCTTCATATCAGAATATTTTCTTCTATACTCTATATTTAATCCAGTTAACCTGTTGCTACTTTCCTAGTCTCAGCTCCATTATATTACTATATCTTATATCCCTTTCAACGACGGTTTTGCATACCGCAAACAAGTCGCGGAGTAAAATAGGTTTCCTGCAATCACTTCTACCATTGCACGAGCAAATCGCCGCTGGTTATGGGAAAGGTCACAGTCTGAGAGCCGTACAAGCTCTTCATTGATTTGAAACTCAAGATCCCATAGATATGCTCGCAGAAGGACCTTCGCTGCCCGAGGTGAAGTATTGAGAAGAAGTTCTAAAACTCTGACGCCGTTAATCAACGCAGCGCCATATTTTTTCATGGCGTAGACCTCCTTGTCGTACGAGTATAAGTCGTTTGTCAATGAGAAGTGTGTCATGTATAGGTGGTGTAAGGTTGCAAGGGGCTCCATCTCGAACGGAGAGACGAAAATCTCGCATGTCAACATTATAGCTGCATTGCAAAAGCTATTAGGAGTTTAGCATTGTCGCATAGTTGCCTTAAAGGAGAGACTTACTCAACACCCAAGTCACCAATGCGATAGTCAATATAGTCGTTTAAAGAATTAAATGTCATGGATCCGGGCAGGTTATTGCGTGTATGTTGTACCCAGTTCAACATGCCTTTCACGAGTAATGGCCCGACAACGGGGTCCTCTTGTATGCATTCTAGCGAGAATTCTTTAAATATGCTGTTCTTCCACAATATTTGTGTATCCTTTCCTTCGTGATCAACAATGTCAGCGAGGGCGTCATCGATGATTGTAGATTGCTATTATCTAGTGTTAGTGATATTCAAAAGTGAAGTTGCATGGCAGTATTATATACCTCCGTAGATTCAATGACATCTGTAAAATCCTATTAGCATCATTTGCATTGATTTAAAATACAGATATATAGAAATATGCCATTGAATCTCTATCAGCGGAGACCATATTTTTAGCCCATGAGAAAGCATTGGGTGGCTTTTAATAGATCATGTTCTTTTCTAGGGGAGATTGTAGGGAGGGATGCCCAAAGAAATGTTTACTCTCGAGAAGGAGTGGGAATATCTCACCGTCGTGCATGAATGTGAGCAATGTTGCTTTAACCATTAGTCTCGCCCGAGCTATGTTCGCTGCAGGAAACATGTTTATTGCGGCCGTAACACAAGTATCGAGGAGTTCCCGTTGCTTGGCTCCTTTCATGCTCGAATTGGTAAACTCTGCCGGCAAAGACCCCTGTTCCCCTGGTGCCGCAGAGACAATCCGATCCATCAGGGCTTCCGCTACCTCCTCGGCTTCCCTCCAATACTTGCACTGTGCTACTGCAGGTATTAATGTTGGCCATGGAACTCCTATCGAGCGCGGATCAAAAACATCGCAGTTTTCGATACCAGGAACAGTTTTAGAAATTCCGTCCTTTAAGAACTCAAAGCTTTCGTATTTAGTGCCCGAAGTAAAGGGTATCCCAACGGGATCGAATGAACAGGTTATGGGTCTCATGTTGTACTTCGTTGGGAGTGAGTAGTAGATAATCGGACTGGCTGATAGATAATATGAGTAGAAGTGGTAGCTTTATATACTTTATATCTGTAGTGACATAATATATTCGAGTTTCATCCTTATAATGGTCTAGACAGGCATTCTAACTAGGTTAACTAGACTCGTGGATTTTAACCGCTGGTTTTGGATCTGCAACATTGACAAGTAATGTGAGCGACGGAGGTGGAAACCTCTGTAGACTAACTTTATGTGTGATTTGACTGCATATATGTAGGCAAGGTACTCTGGAGGATGATCCCGCTGCAGAATGCTACATATACGGCAAGGTGAAACTCTTCAATACTTCGAAAGCAGACTAGCGGTGTCTGTGTATACCATTTCTGGAGGATGGACGCCATCGGGATGAGGCCGCTACTGCATTCTGGCTTGTCACTAAGACATATGAAGGTCCCTCCAGGATGGGGGCAGTACCTAGTACCATTACAGAGACTGATCCATACTTCTAACTAGACGGTAACAATATGTAGTAGACCCATTTCCACTAAAGTGACAAGCCGTGTATAGGCCGCCCCCTGAAAGTGGTGTTAGCTTCTTTGCTAGGTTACCCTTGATCTTTACCTAGTAAGATCATGACGTCTTCGGGATTACTAGAGATCTAGTATAGCATATATGTAAAATAGAAAGTATAATTGAATATAGATAAATACACATTGTGGTCTATTTCGATGCTTAAGCATGCATACCTACCTGATAGTTTACTACGGAGATACCTAACGTATTGGCGTGTCATGTTTTGATGCGGTCTACGGAGTGGCCGCATCGTATATACGGCCACAAGGGTATCCGTGTCAGGCCATGGCATTATGGTAGACGGTCCATATATTTCTGTGAAACACATGTGATTGTTGCCTTTACAAGGTGGATGAAATGTTTAGCAGATAATTATTCAAGTTTGAGGAATACTCTCACAAGAATGGATTGTTTAAACCACACCAAGCGACTAGGAAACTACATATATGCTTTAAATACCTAGAGTACTCAACGAAAACCCCTTGAATTCTTTTCTATTGATGATCTTGAACAGTACCAGGGGCAGCACGCCGGATCCGTACTTTTTCTTTTGGTCCGAGGCAAGGAATATGAAATTTGCTCGAGGGGTTTTCTACACTTCGTAGTGGTAATTTAAAGTTATGAAACATAGCTAATCGGTTAGTTTCTAGTTGTATTAACTAGTAATATGTTGGTTAAAGTCCTCCGGTATGTGTCCTAGAATAGATATTTTTGAATGCAATTCTTTGCTACTCGTATAGCTTCAAGACTTAGAAAGCGCAACTACAAGTAGATGTTTAGAATATCTTAGGTACTTAAAATATCTTTGAGCTTGTAGATACACGCCTAGAATCTATCTTAGATTCCCAATAATAAGTAGTATGTAAAACCCAAAGGGCTTATCTAAGGCGATTTTACCTTGCTCTGGGCGTGGTGGTATAGAGGTGAGGCATTGGGGTCATGCCTACCTGCTAAGTCCGTCGTACTGCCCGTCCAATACGAACCATACTCCCTTACCGGTCTACATAATGTATTATTACTTGGTAGGTAGCGAACTACCTGCCTAAATAGTCTTTAGATAAATCTTGGACTGAATATTCTATAGAAAGTAAGGACTTGGGTCTAAGTTGATATATTCTGATAGGTCTAGTATATTTTATAGGTAGTTTGATGTATGTATAAGCGTTGATGTGTTATAGAGAAGGGGGCATTAATAAAGATTATTTTGACACCATCTTGAATTTAGCTATTACAATCCTAGAATAGCGGTTGGATATTAACACGGCTCTGATATTGCTACCGACGGCGCGGGAGGACCCCCCTAGTCCCGTTGTGGAGTTAGATGGGATTACCCACGGACATGGATTAGGGTATGCTTAATTTAACGTTGAGGCTGAGAGTGGCGCGTAAGCTAGTAAATGTTCATGTCGTTTTGAAAAAGGCATGATGAAGATGTGGCTCCGAGGATATATGCTCTTGAATTTCTCTAACGGGTAACAGTATATACCTCCATAGGGCTCTCCCCTATATCTATAGCCATTGAAATTACTCTAGTCCATAATCATCGACCTCCTGTCACGCTTCCTCAAAGCGTTCTTGATTAAGATTTAGTCGCTTTAATAAACAGCTATTTCCCTACCAATGGTTAGATACACCCACGTTTGATCGTATGACCCCTCAGGCTCTAGTGATCTAATTTACTAACATCTCAAAGCTGGCGTGGTATCTACCCCTTGAAGTATATTAGGTAGACTGCAGAAAAAGGAATTGCCCCACGCTCGGGTCCCAAGGAAATGGCACAGGGGAGGCGAACCGTAGAAAATAACCAAACGGCTGTATACCTTAGGTACTTAGGTACATACAAAGTTCAAACGTACCTAGGTACGCTTTGACATTAACCTATCTAAGTGTGATTAACAATGTTTGAGAGCAGGGATTTTATCGTACATTCGGCTCAAGCATTCAACCCGTTTGCTGAAGAATGTTTGGTATAACCATGTTCGACAGGTGCGTCATCTCCGGAGAACACAACTCCCCAGTTGGTATCCCGTACATGGGGATCTAACCAAGGATGTTCATAGCGACACAAGGGTCTGACAAATCGGAAACAGAGATTTACTTTATCTGATCCACTACTTTGTATGTACCAAAGAAGGATATTGTTATTCCGCCGAATAAAAGTAGGCCCTGGCTTGGGAGAGTCAGTCGAAAGTGAATGGCCGGGTCCTGGCATTTGAACCTGTTTGGATAAATAACAATTATATAAACAAAACAAACAGTTATGATATATATATATTGATCTGTACGAGGCTGCTATATTTGTGTATTATTTTTGTCAATTTAATCTCTATAATAATGCATTGGAAAAGTAGCTTTAAATATAACAGGTAGTTAAGCTATTGATGGACTTCAACACTTGGTATTAACACAAATAACTTAACCGATTCTAAAGAAATAAAATTATAAAAAATACGTACTATAATTATAAAAGCCAAATGACCAACATATAAGTCTTTCTATTTTTATTGTATTTCACGTCGTAATGGTTTGTTCGTGTATAATATATCGCGTTGTTTTGGGAGGGAAATGCTAGGTAAGAGCCGGCCATTAATTTTTGAGGCCGACGGAGAGTGTGGAGGTACCATAAAAGTCCTTGCTAGGGTCTCGATGGGATAACATGGGATGTTCCTTTCGTAGACTAGGTAGTAGGCTACTAGGTCCACTACCCTTCCTTTATATCGCTTAATACTTTGCTCCCCTTCTCTTACATGATAAGGTTATTGGGACCTAACACAAAAGATCCCGGAAGAAAGCAAAGACATTTTAGTGAGTACCCGCAAAGAGATTCCAAACTGCTACCCTATGACTAAATGATTGGAACACGCGTGGTTAAATATGTATAACTTCGTGCGGCGTATCTTTGTCGGGACGTCTACAGAACCCACCTTTCTTCCTACTCCGATATTAATAAATATGGTAACCAGCCAACAAGCCCATCATGATGTTGCTAAAAATATACCAATATCCTGCTGTTGGTAGATTATATAGCTTTGCCTTGGACTGTGTCAAGATACTTTAACAGGTGCCCCAGCTTGTTGTTTATGTTGTTCTCTGCATGAATTCGTGGCAATACATTGCGGGTTGAAGATGCTCATACTTCTAGGTAAGTCACCCCACCGTTCCTTCAACTAGTAGTTCTGGGTGAGAGCGTCCGAGGCAGTTGATCTGTGTTGTCTCGTCTCAAATGTATCCTAGTGTGTGCAGAAACAAATCCACAAGTTTAGCTTATCCATTAGGCAAATGATACGGTCATCATCCCCATTACTTCCTTATGTATGTCTCTTCATATTATCTTCGAAGTGGGCCGTACTAGTTGAAAGCTCCCGCAATTGCCCGTTAGACCCTTACCCTTGCTAAACTTAAGGACCTGACAACCATCTGTATATCCAAGATCCCGTGTCTTCACTCATCCTAAATATTCCACCCTTTTCCCGCTTATGATAAGAAAATATGAACATTGCTCTCACAAAGCGAGATCAAGACAATAGCGTATATGTAGTATAAAGCTCCTCGGTGAAAGTAAACGACCGGAACGAATGGGGCTGGTATAGGTATGGTGTAAGAGGGCGAAGAATTTGATTTAGTTTTTCTTAGTTAGAAACAACCTCAGTAAATTCCGGTGTAGTCAAGGGGAGAACCCATGTGCTTGCGTTTGCGAGGATTGCGATAATACTGTACAGAGCCTACAAGGATTGACAGTAACGCCCGTTCTCGGCCTCTGCAAGCTTTCCCAACCACGGTCCACACTTGGTTTTTAAGAGGGAGATCCCCCACTGGCATCACAGCGGGGCGTCATAATAAGTTAGGATAACCCTTGTATATGAGAGCATTGTGAATATCGCATAGAATACCGGCTGCTTATAAATATTGGAGTGGGTAAAATATAATACTTGCTTAGCTGACGAAGATCGAGTAAGCTAGACGAAGGTTTGGCAAGAAGCAAACGGGGAAAAGAGGGAAAGAACAAGAGGAAATAAAAGGTATACACGACCCTCGCTCTTAAGGAGTGGTGGATTAACATTCACGAGGAAAGTATGTAAAGTATACTGACCATTAGTCACGCTATCGATCGTATGTGGTGTATACATGATCAGTATAGTTGCTGCGCCGTTCTTGGCAACTTACAGGTCCCCTTCACGAATTCTAGCGAGCGACATACATGACATACGTACCTATTTTGTATTGATCTGTCTGGATACTTAATGGGGGAGGGGAGTACGGCAATAAACTCATATTTTTAACCTATGGCAATGCCTTTCAGGGAACAAATATAGTGGAAGAATAAGACTACCGTTTATATACGTAAGGGCTGATGATAACTCTCTGTTATATGAATTTAACTTATGATAATGTAGGTCAATCATGTTGTTCCAATAAATATTGTCGAATATACCTACTCGACTTTATCACTAGGAAGACATATGAAGGTATAGAAGCAACCATACATACGAAAATTGTTCTTTGTTCTGGATGTCTCATATATGACTTTTAGAACTTCTATATTGCTATCTTGTTATCTATGTTTAGTCCTGACCTGGGTTCAAGATTAACCGCATATGCGTAATGATTTTCTTAGGGGTAGGATATCCCTCTTTACTTCCATAATTTCCGTACTCTATCACCAGCTAATCTCCTAAAGCTCCTAGGGACCTTCATTTCTAGAAAATATATTATTTTAGGCAGTTTAAGTATATCCATGTTTTTCTTATAGGTATTTGAAAAAGGCTACTGGAAGGAACATCTGTGGAACAGGACTTAGGAAGTTTTATGTCAAATAGAAAGGTGGACCGAAGATATGGAGGAGAAAGAAGAAGCAAAAAGTTGAACGAAGTCACATATTCCCAAGATTAAAAGGGGTTGAAGTCACAGAATGCAATAATAAGAATTAAAATACGAATATTTACTTATGTATACCATATATGCTTATATTTATAGAGAAATATAAAAAGGTGGAGACCTAGACTGAACTTTCCGATATTTTGCCGGTGCTTCCTACTCTGCAACTTACCTGCAGCTTTTATCGCAGCTCTTAGCTTCGCGCCAAGGCTTTTTATCATCCGTCACCTTCGCAACAAGGAATTTCTAACAAGGCTGGCTACTTCAAAGCATCTACAACTTAACGTCTACAGTCGCGACCTTCAACAACTTCCAACCTAAAGTCGCGACACCGAACGCGAATATAATCAGGATGCCGGTTGTTAAGGGAGGAGTGTGGACTAATATCGAGGATGAAATCCTCAAAGTTTCTGTTTCCAAATATGGTCTAAATCAATGGGCGCGTGTCTCGTCATTACTACCGCGAAAGACGCCTAAACAATGCAAAGCCAGATGGAACGAATGGCTCGATCCCAGCATCAAAAAGATAGAATGGAGCAAGGAAGAGGACGAGAGATTGCTTCATTTGGCTAAGTTGATGCCAACTCAATGGCGGACAATTGCTCCTATTGTTGGCCGCACTGCAAACCAGTGTTTAGAACGTTACCAGAAACTCCTCGATGAAGCCGAGCAACGAGAATCTTCAAGCCTTGGCCTGACCGGCCCTGAAGGTGGCGAGACCCAAGCACCCACAGCCGACGACGTACGAAGACTGCGACCAGGCGAGGTCGATCCAGATCCCGAGAGCAAACCTGCGAAACCTGACACCATCGATCTCGACGAGGATGAGAAGGAGATGTTAAGCGAGGCGCGTGCTCGCTTAGCCAACACGCAAGGAAAAAAGGCAAAACGAAAAGCTCGAGAGCGTCAACAAGAAGAATCGCGTCGGCTTGCTGCTTTGCAGAAACGCCGTGAACTCAAGACCGCTGGTATCAACATCAAAGTGGTAACGCGCAAGAAGGGGCAGATGGACTACAATGCCGACATCCCATTCGAGAAAGCACCCGCTCAAGGTTTTTACGATACTGCAGACGAACAGACACGAAACGAGAAGCAACGAGCTGCTTTCGATCCTCGGAAGCAGCAGCTTGCGAACAAGCGTAAAGGTGAACAGGATGACGATGCCGAAAGGAAGAGACGGAAGAATGATAAGGATGCCCCTTCGGCCTCCATGCAGGCTGCCTTGAAGGCCGGACAAATGCAAAAGATTCGGGAGGCAGAGCAAAGCAGCAAGAGGCGAGCGCTCGTTCTTCCATCCCCCCAAGTCAGCGATGGCGAGCTTGAGGATATAGTCAAGATGGGTATGATGGGCGAGCGAGCAAACCTGCTTGCTCAGGCCAGCGAGAACGATGCGACTAGGGGATTAGTAAACACGTACTCTACCTTAAACTCGCAAACGCCAATTCGAACACCCATGGCTCCGCCACAGGAAGACCGGGTCGCCAACGAAATAAGGAATATTCGAGCTCTTACAGAAAACCAATCAGCATTATTAGGGGGCGAGAATGTTGATCTTCAGGAAGGGGCCGGTTCGACGGGGTTCGAAGGTGCTACCCCTCGAAAGCAAGTAATGTCGACACCTAACCCCTTAGCTACTCCTCTACGTACCGGCATAAATGAAGTCGGCGCTACGCCTCGAAGACCCGGCCAAACACCACTACGAACTCCCAGGGATAGCTTCGCTCTGAACGCTGGCGATGGGGATATGTCTCTGGTAGGGGGATCGACTAATGATATGCGACTCCGAGACTTATCCATGAAGCATCAGCTCAAGCATGGTCTCGCCTCCTTGCCCAAACCGAAAGAAACAGAATGGGAGCTTGAAATACCAGAGGATCAACGAGAAGTCATGGTAACGGATGAGACCGAAGAGGATGCTGAGATACGGGATCAACGGGAGCGTGCTATCAGAGAAGCCCAAGAACAACTAGAGAGGAAGAGACGGACCCAAGTGATGCAAAAACAATTGCCACGGCCAGAATCTGTTAACTTCGAAGCCCTTATCCAACAGACATCCTCGATCTCTGACCCTATCGAGGCCCAGATTGCTAAAGAGGCTGCTTTACTTATCGCGAATGATGCGGTGAAGTTCCCGGTACGAGGTGTTAAATCCAGCGTTGGTCCTACCCAAATTCAGCAGATCGATGACGCCTCGCTGGCTGAGGCACGACTAAAGATCCTTATGGAGGTTAATAATAAGCCTAAACCCGAGGAGATCCAGGCAAGTTGGGAGCGAGAGGGCAGCAACGCGCTTCTCCTTGGATTAGGCTGCTACGAAGATGATGACGAGGAAGAGCAGGTAGCAACGATGAAAGCCGCTTTAGATGTGAGTAGATCAACGTGGTCCTAATTTTTTATGTATATATCTTTGGTACCTCATACTAATATTTCCTCTACAGGCGGTACAAGACTCTACGATGGAAACCGTGGAGAAGTGCGCAAAACTTGAGAAGAAGCTCACCCTCCATCTCGGTGGGTATCAGCAGCGAGCTAAGACGCTTCGCTCGAAGATGGGTGAGGCATACGAAGCCTTCGAGAAGGCAAACTTCGCTCTCAGCGCATTTAGAACGCTAGCTGTATCGGAGGAGATCGCTGCTAGGAGTCGACTAGAGGCCCTGAGGGAGGAAGTCGGCTATGTCAGCCGCAGAGAGCGCGAGGCACAGGAGGCGTACCGCCAGACCAAGGAGGAGCTCGACGCCTTAGTGGACGGCGTCAATGGCTACCATTAATTTCACCATGGGAACGGGTTAGGTTTGAGCGCATAGATTGTACATTATTTTACGCACGGCTACGCAGTAGTATTACTGACTTGCAGGATAGCAGAAGCGTCGAGAGAGAAGGGTCCCATTTGATGGTACAGCTTTTATTTAGCAAAGGATACCTAAACTAACTATTGTAACCTAGATTAAACCCCGTTTAACCTTATGAAAGGGGTTTGAGAGCAATTGAGAACACAGAACACCACGTAAATGAATCAAGCGCTTAGACATGGGGCTCTGAAATGCTATGTCCTATTTTCCTCCTTTTTTATGCCTTCCCTTTTCTTGATTAATCTATTCTTTGACGTAACCATGCCAACAATAATATTCACTTATAGATAGGTTAGGTACCCAATTAATATCCTACTTCCTTCCCCCAAGCCTCGGCAGCTTGACAGGCAAAATCAACAAAGTACTAATAGCAGCGAACCCCACGAGAAACAGGAAGGTAAGTCGGATCGACGCCTCGTAACTCGCAACGACCTGGTCCCGCACCGGGCCCGGTGGCAGCGCGGCAACAGCCTCGACGCTCTCGCGCACCTTCTCTATCAACGCGTCCTTCCAATCCTGGCCCAGGCCCTCAGGCGGCACCACGAACGCGGCCAAGTATCGCACCAGCGCGTTCTGGAGCACGAGGGACGAAAAGGCGACGCCGAGGACGCTGCCGAGGGCACGCCAGAGGACAAGCGTGGATGTTACGACTGCTTGCTCGCGGTGCTCGGAGGCGGCTAGGACCGCCAGGAATGTGCCTGGGAACTGGAACCCTTGGCCGGCGGATGAGGGTACTAGGCAGAGGAGGTACGCGTAGTTGGGCCAGCCGCGTTGCATGGAGGCTAGGAGCGCGGTGCCGATTAGGTACAAGGACGTGCCGAGGGTTAGTGGCCATTTGAGGCGTCGGGTGTACGAGATTAGGAAGCCGGTGAGTGTGCCGGTGGTGCTGGCTGTGGCGACGGGGACGACGAGGTATAGCCCGGATGTGGTGGCGCTAGTGAGGAGGACGGCTTGGAAGAAGAGGGGGCTGCGATTTGGGTTTTTATTAGATCTTTTACACTACTTTTTCTCTTCTCTCTCTCCAT
Source organism: Daldinia concentrica (assembly GCA_902805455.1). Taxonomy (NCBI): domain Eukaryota; kingdom Fungi; phylum Ascomycota; class Sordariomycetes; order Xylariales; family Hypoxylaceae; genus Daldinia; species Daldinia concentrica. The sequence continues at coordinate 1,497,538 of CADCSW010000006.1, forward strand.
TTCCCCCTTCGTGTTGTTTTATGTCTCCGTGGGTTGGTTGTACTCTTGATATCATGGATAATTTCTTATGATGAAGGTTTTGAGGCGTGTATTTGGTTAAACTGCAAAAACGGGTACGGGGCTAGGGAGGGATGGAGAGGACTCACGTGTTAAATAAGATGGCGTTTAGTAGGAAGGAGGCGATGAAGTTCGAGAAGATAACGTTAGCTCTTGGGGATTGATGCAAGAGGATTAAAGGCATGATTGGTCGTTCGTGCTTCGACTCTACGTATAGGCATGCCGGGAAGCAGACGACGAAGACAACGAGTGAGGCGATTATGAATGGATGCGACCCTTATCTGTGTGTTAGTCCATATTGTTATAATATAACCCCTTTATGCCCAGGGAATGTGTATTGTTACTTACAAGGCAACACATTGCCTCCGAGGTTCTACGTAATCACAGTTAACAGGTATAATTGCACCAAGAGTTGCAGGTGGTTACGTACTATTCCCAAGATCAAAAACGTAGTAGACGTAGTTAGTAGTATGGATCCTTTGAAATCGAACGTCTTCATGCCCTCTTTAAAAGTCTGATGTTTATCCTCTAGGCCGAGATCACCGGGAATGCCGTAAGAAGCCACCACCAAGCAGAGAAGGATGGGAAAGACCTGGATGCCGAACTCCCAGCGCCAACCAAGGCTGTCAGCCATGAGTCCTCCCAAAGCCGCTCCCAAGGCCGAAGCTAACCCGTAAACAACGTTGACGTAGCTTTGGTATGAACCTCGACGTCTTTGGTTCTAGTCAGTATTAATCTACTCACAATGACCATTTTCACCTCTAATTGGGCTTTACAATAAGATGAAGGGGGACGTACTCGATAGGCACTAGATCACTTATAATAATGCTCCCCATCCCCAATACACCTCCAGCGCCGAGCCCGCAAGCAGCCCGCGCAAGGATAAAGCTCGTCATGCTCTGTGCAAGAGCACACCACAGCGTCGAGAGTGCGAAGATGACTATAGCAGCTAGGTAAGGCGGTTTCCTACCGATAGTATCAGAGAGGCGGCCAATGACGGGCTGGAAAGCCGTGCTCGTCAGGAGGAACGCAGTCGATAACCAGCTAGCGCTATTAGAGCTGCGGAAGTAACTTGTGATAACCGGGTGTGAGGATGCCATCTAGTATATCGAAGCATCTTGTATTAGCTTTGCAACCCTACCGTTGTACGTATATATACTTCGACATTCTCTTGAGAGAGTCGAAATGACAGAGTTTATCCCACTTACTATTAACTATTAGCTACTGCAAGTCAAACATTTCGAAAACAATCATACGAAATGCTTTTTTATACATACCAATAGTCCCATCAAAGCACGCAATAAAATGCGTCAGCATAATACTCAAGAACACGATTCCGAACCGCTTCTTATCCGTATCTATCAAGTACGCCGGCCTTGGCTTGGCATGCTCGACATCAGCAGCCTCAAGGTCGGCCTCATCGTCGCTAACAACATTCGACAGCGAATCGTCAGCCTGGTGCCCATTTAGCGTAGGCCGCGGCGACAACGACGTATAACTGCGGGCGATCGAAGCGCGGCGGCGCATCGTGCTCCTAGATCGGCGACGTCCCCGAAGCATGGCTGACTCGAAGGATTCGGGCGCCAGACCTGACGCCCCCGACGTAAAGCTGCGCGCCACCAGCAAGTCCGACTCATTCGGGTCTAGGTCATTTTCGCTCCCGCTCCCGCTGCCGTCATCGTCGGCAGCAGCAGCGATGGTGCTTTTGTCATTGCCCCCGCGAGGAATCGCGATGGGACTTGGTTCTTGGGAATACCTATTCCCCAAGAGAGCTGTTCGCTCCGTGATAGGCTCGGAGCCATTTCCGTGCGGCCGAGCTTCGCCGTCGTCTTCGCCCATCGTGACGGCGAATAGCTCGGGATTATTACCAGTCGCTACGGATTGTTTTTCGAAATTGAGTATAGTAGCAAGTTTTTTGGTCTCGCCGACCCACCGGAGTGATTAACTAGGATTTGACAATTCCCGAATAAGGCCCCGTTCCGGTATAAGTGACTTAACCTAGTGTATTAGGTAGTTGTCCTCACCACTAAAAAGAGGATATTGTCAGAGCAATTGATATCCTAAATATTCTCTCACACATTTAGAGCGAAGGAAGTATGATTTATAAGTAAAAAATTCGACAACTCTAAGACAGAAAGAATATATGAGTCGGTGAGGGAAAAGAAAAGAAGAAGAAAATCCCAGTGCAGGTGGAACTACAGAGATGGATGTTGAAGATATGTATGTTATAAACACTGTATGGTAGGATAGGTGCCCCTTATAGAAACTAACCGTGGTACATGCAGGTTGCTACTATGCGCACAAGGTGGACTGGTAGACGGACTTGGTGGACGGTGGATTCCCATGAGAGGCAGCAGATCGTTTCCGAAATATGCGGGGAACCGCTGAGTGCCCGATCCTCGGTCTCAACGTTTGGCCAGAACTGTCCGTCCGCGTGACCATTATTCGGTCAGACCCCAAGGTGTAGTTTGTAGTGTAGGTGGGTAGTTTTTAGTTTGACTTCTACTTTGTTAGAAGGTAGTCAACTAGTCTCGAGATGTGTAAATATTAGTAGTTAACACTAACGTTGCTTCACAACATACGACCGTGCTTAACGGCTTAATATCCCCTAAAAGGCTCATATACCGCCATACGCCATCGTTTAGGCAGACTCTAATATTCAACCCGCCTTGCCCGTAGTTTTTTTTTCTTGCACGAAAAAAATGAGGTTGGTGCACTTATTACAAGTTAAATTGTTCTTTAGCTGGGAATGCCCACTTCGGCGATATTCACGGCACTAAGCCGCATTGCGTGCTCAGAAATGGAGCTTAGCAAAGTGTAAATATGTGTAATATCCATTTCTAGCGTATCAGATTTTCTATCATAAGAGCGTACCTGTACTGCTGCCATGATACACAGCGGTCATGATAATGTTTCTTTCCATAGTAGTGTGAACATATGCCTCTCCAAACTCCGGAATACCCCTCCCTAGTCTATATTATGATGTTAAAATCCTAGACGTCAACGTCCTTGGACTTCGCTTGAGAGGCACCACATAATACACCTGCCCCGGTGATTCCGCCGTCGTGACAAGGGCTCATGACGACCCTTACAGGAGCATCATCTCCAAACTCAGCCTGAATTATCGAGTCGAGAAACTTTTGACAGTCTGCTAAGTAATCTTGAAAATGGACGATGCACCCACCCGTGTATCCAACGATCAACTCCACCTTGGGTTGTTGCTTCGAATTAACGGTATGGTTGTTGGTCATATCTTGGAGTGATTTTCGAATAGGAATATCTCCCGCACAAGCAAGCAATCCAATTATAGCTGCTGCAACAATAGCGGCAGCTCTAACTTCAATAGCCTTAGCTATCCTATGTAAAACATCCGCGATTTCTTCCGTCCACCGGAAAGGTGCCTTAGCAGTCGATTCGGGAAACTCGGCCTCCAACTTCTCTAGTAGTATCTCTGCAACTGGAGGACGGAAATGACTAAGAAAGGTAGTTGTAAGGCCAAAGCGTGTTAAAAGCCGCGAGGGCAAAGTATCCAAAGGGATATTTAGGTGGTTCTCGAGGTAGTCTAATAGCATTAGTCGCCCAAGCTCGCCCAAGTATCGACCCGCCGTCATGTATTCAAGGGGTTGAAACCCAGGCGCCTCGCCTTCAGAGTCGAGCTGAGTATCCCACCGGCTGATTAGGTCAAATTTTCGTAGGGCTGGTGCTGTTCCATTAATACTCCATTCGGTATTAACAGCGATTTTTATGTCATCGCTTGAATTTTCATCAAGAACTTTAACCTTTCCGGGTTGCTTGTCCTTGTGGAGACTACTCCTCTTAAGGGGTATCGTCGCGTTGCTACCAGTGCCGCAGATAAGTCCCATTGCCGCTTTGTGGGTTTCATCTTCTTTAGATTGGTATATGAAGGAGACCAATGTCGCAACTGAGTCGTTTAGGATAGCTGAGATTTTGATAGGAGGTAAGTCCGGAGCCTTAGACTTCTCATATCCATTGACCAAATGAGTCCCAAGTTGTAACCTAGAGGTAATAGCGAATCCCTTTCCCATTGCCATCAGTGTTGCGTCGGATAAGGTCTCCTGTACCATTGGAAAACTGAACGTGACCCCCATAGGAAGTTCTTGGTCGCGAGGTAGGTCAAATTCTAGACAGCCTTCCCGTACAACTTCTGCAATGCAAGCCCCAATCCACCTGAATAGGGAATCGGCATTCTCATTTTTAAGTACATCTAAGATCGGCCATGATTTCTCAAGTAGTCGACGGATGTTTGACGTCGGTTCTCTGTTTAAAGCCTCCAAGTCACCATTGGTACTACCGCCATTGACGACTTTTTCGTTCCCGAGTAGCTCAATAAAGCCAACCCTTAAGTTAGTACCACCACTGCCGGCTGTTAGTTCAAGCTACCGGATACATATAAGTTGTATTGGCTGGATACGTACATATCAATAGCTAAATATCTGTGCTACAAGTTAGTCTACTAGTCGAAAACAAATAAAACTTCAAAGACGAAGTTTTCCGAACGCTCAATTATAGCATTGGTGGGTAAATTCGATGGTAACGTACCGTCCCTTTTCTCTACCTGCGGTGGGCCGTAATACTGACTCAGATATCGGGGTCGGGAGGAATTGGTTCAACGAATTGGCAGATAGATCCTGAAATATTTGGTAGAACTCAAGTGATAACGCATGCGCCTTTGCTTCATCAACGGAAAGGGGCCTGAGGAAATCTTGAACGCTAGGGTTCATAGTTGCGATTGGCGTGCCCATTATCTAATTTCAGGGTCGTTGGGTATAAGATGCGATTGTGTGTTAGTTATGTAGTAGGACGACTTCGTGATGACGTCGAGGTCATGTCTACGATAAGTTGATAAGTCGGGAGAGTAAGACGATTGGATTTAGACGAATTTAAACAGAGCACAGATACTAAAAGAAAGTACGTATGCTCTAACTAATAGAGAATAGAATTGGGTAGCTAGGTACCTATATATGTTTCAATATTTGTTTGAAGGAAAGTTTGCGAAAATCGGCTTCGAATCGAGACTACCCTATATGGTACGAGTGTCTGTATATATGTTCATTATGTTCGCAGGTAGTTTCAAGTGACTTGATTCCAAGAGGGTAAGAGTCAGAACGAACTGCCGAATCAGCGGCTGTAGATTTCTAGAAACGTTACAGTTGCAGGGATATTCATTGGGTACCGCTATAGGTTAGCGGACTATAGTGGGTAGGACGTTTGAATGTATCGACTTGTATCGACTTATGCAGGTAAGGGACAGCAAAAATACGCGTAAAATATGCGCGAACGTGCGTGTAGGACGATAAATTTAGGTGAAAGTAATAATATCGAAACATCAGGCAATCACTCCCAAGACATATCGGACAAATTGGATGGAATAGGTAAGTCAATGGTAACGTTGAACGGCCTTATTCACCCTGCCTCGATTCCGAATGGTGATGTGTGGGTTAAAAGGGTCAGAGTTCCCAGGTCTCATGGTCCAGTAAGAATTCGTAATACCAGATCTACTAGAAAGCACCTAATCAGGGCTGCTGAGCTGCTAGGGTAGGTACTTGAACTAGTTACTGCTACCGGAGGCTAGATTAACTAAGGTTAAGGCAGGTGGGTTTCATCAGCCACATCGATGGGATGCGACCTGCGCCCCACGTTTCCAGATCTCTTAGGGCAGTTTTCTTACGTGTAGCACCAAAGAGCACCTGGGCTGAGCAGAACCAACCGGCGCCTGACTCGCCGATTCGGTCCAATTTCAAGCGGTAGTTCCAGTTGGTTTACGCTTTTGCGCCCCCATTCCCATCCACATATATGTACCTACGTACATATCTATATGTGCTGGGCCACCTCGTTACATGAGACCCGCTGCAGGAGGCTCTTCGGAAAAGCCCCCTAGGTCACCTATTGAATTCCGATCCCGTGCCTACCTAACGTTGCTTGCTCATGATAAACTTACATTCCTTCCTAGACCATCGTGACTTGATTTCGCCATTTGCCATCCAATAATAGCAATTTCACTATTATTCTTTTTTATCGCTTCCAGTGCTTTCCTCTTTTTTTATACGAGATGTATCGTTGAGCATTTTAGGAATTACGTTGTTTATCAGTCTTCAAAGAAATTAATAAATAAAACTAAGAATATGGCTGCCAAGCTCAGTCTTCCGATAATGGAGGAGAAGCCGGCGACGCGAAACCACTGTCGACGTCAACGCCGACCGATCCTTGCAATGACCCTCATCGTCGCATCTCTTTACGCGTTGTACATGGTATTTTACAACCATGCCGTATCCGCATACGCTATTATGTTCGTCCCGGAACCCTCCCAACAGCAATTATCGACGGCAACCTCTAGCATTTCTGTGTCGACAGATTCAGAGCTCGTCCCTCTAGAGGCGCACATAATGAGTAAATGCCCCGATGCTAGGGATTGTCTCAGAGATTTAGTACTACCCGCTATGATGCGCATAAACGAGAAAGTCAACTTTACATTGTCGTACATTGGAACGCCGACCGAAAATGACGGCGTCGACTGTAAGCACGGCCCCAACGAGTGCATGGGCAATATCATCGAACTCTGCGCGTATCATCTATACCCGGACCCCAAGATCTACCTTGGTTTCACCATGTGCTTAACGAAGGATTATAAGATGATCCCACAACGGGAACTGGTTGAAGACTGCGCGCTGGAACACGCTATTGACTTTGAGAAATTGAACGATTGCGCTGCAAAGGATGACGGAGCTATTGGAATGGCTATGCTGAGAGAAAGCGTCCAGAGGAGTGCTGACGTACGTTCTACATAATAGTAGTATTTGGAAGTAATATTGGCTAACTAATAATTTAGGCGGGTGTCACAAAAAGCTGCACTGTTCGACTCAACGATGAAGTATATTGCGTTCGAGATGATGGGGAGTGGACCGACTGTGCTGGCGGGCCAGGTGTTAATGACCTTGTCATTGCAGTTGAGAAGCTTTACCGGAGTTCTTAAGTGGCTCATAAATTTCAATCCACAGATCCGACGCTTCACCCAACGTATAACCTATCGAGATACTGTCCATCCCAACTTCTTCATCTCCCGACATCGACTCTAGTTGTTCGATGATGCTATCCAACCCAATCGCTTTTCCGACCGACTGAGTAGAAGTTGCCTCTAGCATGACGTGCACAACATGGATATGGAAATGGTAATAAGTTGGCTGGTAATGAACAAACAGTTTCAGTTGATCCGTGTCGATTTGGGGATATGTCTTCACAGTGGCGTCTATCAGCTTGGCTTTCATATGTTTCAGCCAAGGGATATGTTTTTTCTTAAGGTCCCTCAGGCTCCAGATATCTCGTCGTTCAACTATACCCAGAAGGTGTAACGCTTCGATTGTCTTTCGGTCCCAGTGCAGATTCGGCAGCATCAAGAACCCTTCGTCTCCATCCTGGCCCAGCGGTGTTCTATAAATGACGTCTTCGACTTCTTTCCTCCCTTCGATAATGTTAAAGACCCAATTCAATCGGCCCTCTTCTCGATTTAACTGCATAAACGGCCGCACCTTATCGCGATAGATCTCAGGTGTCTCTGTTACGAAACGATATCCTTGCTTGCTGTGTTTCTTGATATGCTTGTCTGTGCAGGGGTATATCATGGATATCTTGAAGTCGGCAAACTTGTCGTTCTCATTTTCCTTAAGGATGGGTCCTCCCGAGGCTAGGAACCACGAGTATATATCATTGTTGCCTAAGTTTGTGATGCTACGTAGATTAGTAGGCAAGACGGACAGGTACTCTTTAGCGTCGGGAATAGGAGCTCGTTCTAAGATGAGAAGCGCAGGTTGCGAGTCGACTTGTCCATATAACGTAATGTCCCGTCCTGCTTCACCTTTTTACGCTCTGTCAGTTCTTATATTCTATACCAAAATCTTATAACTAAAGAATGCACATATGGAAGATATTATTTTGGGTAGTATGGTCGATAATAAGATTCCGTTATAATTAGGACGTACTTTGATTAATCACGCGCTCAAATTGGAACTTAGGAATTAGCGCTTCAACGCGACGTTTACTTTCTTCAGTCGCCATCCTCGAGTAGGTTTATGGAGTTTACGCAAAAATTGTCATATGTATGACTTTGGTATGTGAAAGAATATTTGAAGTCAACTTCTAATACCGCCGTTTTATCTCGTATCGACAACGCCTTATCGGAGCTACCCCTCAGTCGGTGTATCTATTCTAGCCACTCGGTGAACGGGCCGTTGCAGATAACTAAACCCAACCCCGCGGGTCGTACCTGGAAATCTAATACTACCTGGAACATTAAGTACCAAAGTATCGTATATTTAGCCGTTCACCTCGTGGAAAACAATTTCACATTACAAAGTTCTGTACATATACGATCAACGAAGTCGAAAAGCTAGTAACGGGAATAAGAAAAAATAATAGACCTACGGAACCATTACTTTCTAATAACTCAAGTACCTACCTATATCCTCAATATATGTGATTCATAGTAGTTTAATAGATCAAATGTGAGAGCTTCCCGTGTCAATCCATCATATGTCAAATAACATATAGGTGCCTCCTATTCGAGGCTATGTAAAGACCCCTTTTCAATATTATTTCATGATAAACACTCAGAGGCTGGTGGCAGCTAATGCCGTCCTAACCGATACAACCGCAACTCTTCTGTTGTTTTCTCGCTAAACCCCTTGTTGTCCGGTCGTATTATGGATACCACGGCATTTAATATGTTAATTTCTAAAATATTAAGCTGCCAGAGTACCTAATATAAGATTTCTAGAGGAGGAAAAGGGGGAAGTGAGAAAGCAGGAGACTTAACAACTCAAAATAGTTAAAGACCACCTGGTTTAATGTGTATTGACTGATTCGTCTAAAGAAATCTAGAAAGGATTCAACCGCTAAAGGAAGATACTGGGTGCCGTAGGACAGGTTGGCGATGGAGGCTGTATAAGCAACCGATATGGACAAAACAGCCTGATTAATAAGATATGCATTTTTTTTTTTGTCGAACTACATACATAAGTATTAGATAAGTTTGGATGTAACATGCAACGTTGTTTATAATATTTGAAAAGGGGGGCAGTCATCCCTTAAGGACCTTAACCCCCCATGCTACACTCGAGTTAATTCTTTTTTGCTATATTAATTTTAAATTTTATTTGAAAATATAGTAGAATTAAAACTAGGTTAAGCACCGTATAACTCCAACTTGAATACATAAGGTTTAACTACGTGATTTTGAAACACATGTAGTCAAGATAGCTGAGACTTGCTTGCCATTATCGATTTAACTATTAATATGGTTACCATACTACGACAACAACCATGAGTAAGAGGTAATGAACTATAATATGTCTGCCTGGTCTATGGGTTCACTTTGAGTCCCCAAGTACGCAATATGAACCATTGCGTCGCTCTAAACGGATGACTACGATAATAATATATGGAGGCATTCCTAGTTTTTCATTATATTAATATATTTTATGCTGAGAACAACGCCATATGAGCAGTATGAGTGACTTAGTTGACTAACTGAGTTGGTTATTACATGAGTGAATGAAGAAACCTGGCTTGTATTCAAGTTCTCGTTAAGATGCCGTGTAATTACTGTACCTAACAGTAGTCTCCTTAGTCACTCATTTCAACACTGCAATCTCAACTTAAGAGTTGAAAGACTACTTGGTTGGCTACCCTCTAAGGTATTCATATGCAGCCATTAAGCATTCCTATAATAATGTCTTGGGACTTCTCTTATTGAACTACTAATCTAAGATTTTTTTTACCTGCGCCGTGCTTACAGATATAATATAGTGTTCAGGTGAGCAAGGTGGTCAAAACGATGTAATTCTATTGGTGGATGCCATCTCATGAGTATATTCTTACTCATCGGCGTCCTATTTTCTCTAGGGCATTACCTCTCCATCAATACCTGGAGAATAGGCCAATATCAACGGGTGACTGATATGCTAGGGGCAATACCTGAGAATCTACTGGGTGTTGTAAGTGGCAATGTAACCATGCTACAATGTCGACTACATGATTCGACATATCATACTGATTTGCGATATGTGAATAAGTGGGAAATTACAGTACCTATAATTACCTTCACAAGGGGCTCTACTGCATATGAGCTCAATTATAATTGTACAACTCCTAATACCTAATGAGTTCAAAGAATTTGGAAAATAATGTATCTAAATACCGATCTATTCTCCCAGCTCTTCAATGGTGACCGTCCAAGTCTAGTATGTTAGATAATGGCGGCATGCGGAGACGGTCCACATAGTTCGCGAGACATAGTGGCGCTTGTTGAATACGATGATCCTCGTTCTAAAAACGCTAATATAGGCGATGCTTCGTTGAATCCAAAACGGGGTCTAATGTTATTAAATATAATTTGACGGGAAGAATAGCACTGTGGTCAAAAAACTATCTTAGCAACCTAACTGTCTAGGTAGAGTCGTTGTTCGAGCACGAAGGAGCAAAAACCGGGCAAAAATAAAAAGAAGAAAAAGAAGAAAACATACAACACCAGGGATTCGCTGGTCGTCACCGACCCAACTACTAATCCGGCGGTATTTGGCTTATCTAGGGGGAGAGCGGACGGGATCCCGAGTTTTCCAAATCCTATGGTCGTATGTGAAAGAGAGTGTTTTACTAAAGTTTATATATTATCAAAGGTGAGATCACGGAGTTTTACGTACTTCCCTTAAACTACCACATCGAATTTCTTAAAGTAATCTTTATATGTATAAATAATAGCATTTGACTTTCATAAGGACTTCCAGGATGCTTATTACGGAATATTCACTCCTGCAATCTTGACGACGAAATGATTGAAATATAAACCAAGACCGTGTAAACGTCTCCAGTAACACAAAATTTACATGAGCCGGGACTCAATCCTACACTACCTACTAGGTATGGAATATTACAGGTAATCTATATAAGCTTCACAGTTCTAGAACTCCAGCGGCCCGTACCTGCGTTATATTAGGTACGTACTCTCTTTCATCAGAGATAAGAAATGGTGACATGGTGGTGAGGATGACACCACAGGCTACATTTCAACTACCTTATCCCATGATACCATGTCTCAAATAGCAGTCGTAGTAGAAAGGTAAATACCGAGGTTTACCTAGGTATGCTCCGCGGCAAAATAAGCATTCGGCAGCCCCTGAGCACGGCAGACTATCGCGTCAAGGGCTAGAATCAATATATCGGCACGGTAGGTGGCTACTAATGGAACATACTAATAACTTATCGATTCCACGTCTGTGTTTTCACTGGAGGATAAGTTAGTACATGTAGCAATGGATGGATGGCTGTTAATGCTGTGGCACGTTTCACAGCATACCCGTTACCATGCAGTAGACATGTCACCGTCCATGATATTCAATGCGTCTGCATTATGCACTTAGAGACCAAAATTTGTCTAGTCTGGGTCTAAGACAAGGGGATGATTTTGAATCAAGTCTCTTCTCTAATTGGGCTCGTACGTGTACGTAACTATCCTACCACCTCCTTCAAACTCCACGCTTCTAAATACAACCCCTCCCAAGTGAACAACGCCCAGGGTTCTGCAGAATGGCTTTACAGGAAGCCTAGCGTGAGGTATCTGTAAATTTGCTCCAACGACTGCTCTCTTATCGACCTGAAATATCGATAATTGAGCCCTTATCAAAACATCTTGCTCATCTCCGGGCAACCCCAACTATTCAAACAAGTGATCGTTTGCACATTGACCTTTTGTCCGAACCTGATTCCTTCGTTACCACCAAGGGAATAATTTTGGCCATCCGTAAATCGAGACGCCAGCCACTCCGCTCAGTCCATTTTATAACACCGTTAAACAAAATCCCTAACGCCCCACCTATCTGGTATTTACAGTAGAACAAAATATATATATTGCGAGTATATATCTCACAAGGCCAAACCTGTACCATCACCGGTCCAACGGTACAAAGCTAGAAGTTCCCGGCGGCGCTGATGTTGCTCGCCAAGATCTTCGGGCACGCGACCACGAACTTGGGCGAGAGCACTACGCATCACCTTGCTAAAGTTACGCTAGAAGAATGTTAGCTTAATTAAGAAGAATGTATTGTGGGCTGAATTACTCACCTGATATTCAGTGTTTAGTGTAACAACGCACGCTTCGTGGGCGCGGATGATAGTTTCGCAGGCACGGACCACACTAGCCGAAGCCTCAAGTTGTAGCTTGTCGGCAATAAGTAGTAATAGGAATGAACCTTGCAGTAGATATATTCCGAAGAAGAAAGGCATGAATTCTAAGCCTGGGTCATATTCGAGTATGTTACTAATAGCTTCTGCGGCGGACACGGCGTGTCCTGTAGCTGTGATGAAGCCTTGTGACGAGATCCACAGATCGTTATCGTCAAGGAGGTTTATGGGATCCCACTTTCCAGTGAGCAGAATATGAAGTACGTGCATGACATGTGTGCCGTAAGACATGACGATGCGGGTTTGAATATCAGATTCGGTCATGCGTGAGGAGCTGGTATGCACAGATCGTCCTGATGGCGAGCCGATTTGGTCTAGTTCAGTCGGCATTTCTAACGTAGCAGACTGTTCGTTCTTATCTTCAGAACTGGCGTTAAAATGTCTTTGCTCAAACTTCTTTAGGCTTTGCTCATACGCCTCGAGATGTCGCACAATCTCAGCTTGCTGGTCATCCCATTCCCTGGCCGAACGGAAACTAATGCCAAAGCGGGGATGATTACGGGCATGGTGAAGATCAACGATCTCGCCTAGTATAGTCATTAGGGGCAGGAAGTAACCAAAGATACTGTGACCGGTACACTCAAAGTGTGGCCCACGCACCCGAACTCCTTCAGACCCTGGTTGATCCGATAAGGCAGGATCAGTGGTATGAGCATTAAAGTTTCCGTTCTGCCATTCGGTGTCATCCATGGGCTGGAGAAGACCCTCACACTCGATATCCAATAAGAATAATGGCCTATTGTAGCACAGTGCTAGGTGACGGTCTACAATATAGGTAAGCCACCATATCCGCCTTCGTTCTTCTCGTTCCTCTTCGCTAACAGTTCCGGGAACGACATTGTTGCCGAGGCCATCCTCGGTTTCGCCATCTGCATCGACATCGTTGCCATTGTTACCTTGGACTATTGAAGATACGCTCGCTGGGAGTTCTCGGCCGAGTTTCAACTCTCTCGCGAGAGACCATGCAGCATTCCACCATCGAAGGCTAGCACCTTTATATTCGCTGGCGGAAACTACCGTAGCTAGGTGGATGTAAGTGATAACGTCGTCAAGCGTCCCAGCGGCGCCAAAAGCCCCAGATTCTCCCGTGAGATTCTCCATACTCATAGAGCCAGGAAGCGCAACTCCTAATCCTCCTAAGGCTACTCCATCTATTACTGGACTAGAAACTGGCGAAGCTTCACCGGATGGAGTATGTATTAATGGCTTAAGCAAGCTAACAGTAAGTTCAAGCAACTTCTGGCAGATCTTGCCTCTCGCAGACGGAACGCTGGTTAAAAATGGGGCATCGCTCGTCTGTGCTGCTACCCAAAGAATGCTTGCTAACAGCGCCGGCTGGCATTGGCGAGGTTTGCTGGGATGCAAGAATGATCGTTTCCGAAAGACGAAGCCGAGAACATAGGGTGACATTGGATGGGCGTGAGCAGACGATGAACTGGCGAAATACAAATCGATCAAGTCGCAAGCGAGAGAAACAGGAATGATATTTCCGAGGTGGGGTATTAGGGGGTTAAGAACTGGGTATCTTAGCTGCTGGTGATAGTTATTTTGAGGGATGTGAGATTGGAATTGCGGTGGAGGTGAAGATATTGACATCCATCCAGGCGACGCAGGCTCTCCGCCTATAGGGTATGCGCTGAGAGGGCTGGTCCCTATCCGAAATGTCGGCTGGGCGTTAGCTGAATAGTTAGTAGGACTTTGGGTTTGCAATGCGTAAGGAATCTCAGGGTAATTCGAGAGATTGCCTTGGTTTGAGCCGTATGTGTTGTGTGTAGCCCCGCCCATCAAATGACCCATTCCTTGCCTGTCGTATGGGTTCTGAACGTTCCCATATCCGTTGAGATCTAACGAAGTAGGGCTGTCAAGCTGGTCCCGCTCTATACCACTAGGGTGACCTGTTAAATGAGGCTGGTGAGAGCTCAACTCCGCTAAGCTATCGAGACTCCCTGTCCTTTGACTGCGCTGTATGGCATCTTCGTTGATATCGTTTAGTGCCTTATCACTAGAGCTTGTCTGTTGTTCCGGCTTCACGGAGGACGTACTGTCCGTTTGTTGCTCGCCGGAGGCTTCGTTGTCGTCGGTTGGGTTTGGCGATTTCTGGCCATTCTGGGCGGCGGCAGCAGCCTGAGCAGCAGCTTGCTGGGCAAGATCCTTGCGGGACGCTTTTCCTCGCTTTTTTCGTTCTCGGATATACTCACAGCCCAGGCCAAATTCTGATTCTATTAGTAACCTCGACTTAGTCCTAGGATGCCTCGATATGGTTACCAACCTATGCAATGGGCACAAGGGTGCTGTCCATCACACTTGGTCCTCAGCTGGTTGCACTGGTCGCAAGCCCTGCTTATCCTTCTTCTGATGGGGCCGGCTGCTCCTGTAGCCCTCGTACTAGGTCCCCCGTAGGGGTGTTGTCGATGTTTTGGCTGTGGTGCTCGGGCTAGATGCGGGGCATGAACTCCTACATGTTGCTGAAGGTGCTGGATAGTGTATTGAGACCCATGGCCAAAAGTGTCGAGGCCAGCCGCGTGGAGATGGCTCCCAGGCACATGGCCGTTTGAAAGTAATGTATTAGAAGGTAAGGCGTGGTACGGTGAAAACCGCTGGAGTGGGTTAGACAACATATTCGAGTAATCCGTGGCTGCGAATTTTACTCGATAGTTTCAAGTGAAAGCAGTGGTCTGTCGACGATCTGGTCTAACTCGGTATATCATGAACGATAGGCGACTTCGAACGAACGCAAGCAGTTGGGGCGAAGCATGAATGCGTCAAAACTGCAGCAGTGTCCGATTTGTATCGGAGAGGTGCGAGATAGCTTAAGCTATATGTTTACCAAGGAGCGGTTGTGTCCTGCAGCTCTTGGCAAAGCGTAGCCTTTCTAGACAGCGGCACTTGGACGGACCGAAGACCTATTCACTGTGGAGATCTAGAGACATGAGCATGACACTACGTTCAACAGCATAAGGGACCCCAAAATAGTCAGGAGGGATCGCCACGGTAGTATATGAACGGCACTGGTATGTGAAGCACGGATGTCAGAGCATGTGGCGGGGTTGGAGAGGCAAGAGAGCAGCGAATCGAAGACGGGATGTGTACAAGGGTCTAGGAAGATTGAAGGTGAAGATACATACAGGGCAAGGTAGGATATGGAAGTGTTCCACGGCGCCGTAGTGAGTTGGATTATCTGCTACTCTGTCCCAGTCCCTAGTAATAGCGGTTGTTTTAAGGGAGGGACTACTACTAGGTAGAGAATTCGGAAGGACGGTGGACCAAAGGAAGTATAAAAAAGGTCTGGTTTAACCAAGGCAATCTCTATTTAGGTCTGGAGTACTCTCCCAGAAGAGGGCAAATAAAGTCTGCGTCCTTGGCATGCATACAAGGAGAGGTTCCTGCTTGCCTCTATGGATTCGATTGGAGAATGGCTACCCCTTCTCGTCGGGGCAATATCGACAAGCGCAGGTAGATTGACGATGCAATATACAACGGCGGAATAGGACCAAGGAGTTGGAGTGACAAGATGGGGATATGAGGGGTGACTTTTTGGTCGTTCTAGTAGCAACTCTTCCTAGAGGAGTCCTTCCCTCGGGCATTTCTATTATATGACCCGCTTTCTCACTTAAGTATACGACATGGTTGGTTAGGTTGCAACGAGGTTACAGGGGTTCGTAATGACATACAGACGACGGTACTTCGCATAGAGGAACACATAGATTCGGGCGACTAGTCACTAGGACCGACTAGGTTATGGGATAGTGGATGGGGGAGAGTTCGAGTTAGGAATGACGATCCAGAAGAGGGCACACTAGCTCAGCGAGGCCCACAACGACCGGTGTGAATCCTTAGAATATGTGAAGAGATTCCGCACCTCTCTAAACGGACTTAGAGAGTGAGTATACGACGTAGTAGGGTATATCGGCCAGTTCATAGTATATATGATTGGATAAAACGTATTGCTAGAAGTGACGAGATAGGTAGCAACATAATGCTGTGTTGCAGCCTCGTCTCCATACAGCTGTTGGGCTTGCAGATGGGCGACTCGCTTGTGAGAAGCAAGCATGAAGTGTAGCTTTACTCATCATCTATTAGGGCCGTTCTGTACTGGAGTACTGGAGTACTGGGTGATGGTGGTGGGGATGAAGCGCGAGTGACAGTCAAGGGTTTACCATCCCTGATACCCCGTACCCCAGTTGTCCAGTCACTACTAGTCTTGGCAAGCATGGAGACCCGCGAACTTTCCTAGACCGGACGGAGAACAGCTTCATATTCGGCCAGGTGTCGCCGAAAAGCTCTTATCAGTTTTTGGCATAGGCAGCTCTGTTAGTAATTAAACGGAGACGCATCTTAATGCTTGGACTTGCTTTTTTCTTCTTTTTTTCTTTTTGGAACGGTGTCTATATTTCGTATACGCTCGTAGTCGTGACGATTTTAACGGTACCTTCGATTCAGGTACCATACCCAGATGTGTCCCTATGGGTCCACCATGAGGTGTTACAGGCATTCCTATTTTTGCTGGACTCTTAGTCTGTAGTCATATCCGAGATCTTGGTAGTCTCGGAAATAGACATTAGTCTGTACTCATACGAATTCTACCCAGTGATTTTGTCTCATGCCGCTAACTATCTGAAGTTGCAGGTTGGATCACTGAGATTCTCCAACAGACAGATCAGTGATTCTGGACATTCCTTCCCCGCGATCTCTCTGATTAGATGGATGATCGTCTCGGTGAGCCGGTGGCTCTTGGGTTGGCCCACCGTAGATGTAAAGGGTGGTAATAGTAATTAGAGACCATAGGGGTAATGCTGGAGGGTTGACAACTTAGGGCTTCTTTTAATGCCATTGTCAGGAAGATGTAGGGTTGCATTAGGACATAGTGCTTTATGCTAATCTTATCTGGATACGGCCTTTCGATGAGGGAAGTTGATGAAAAATGTTATAAGCTTAAGTTGAAATCGTAGTCGTGGCTTGAAAAGGGTTGAAAAGGGCAAGCAATTTTTTGGATAGCCAAATACCGTGTACCTAATACAGTATTTGAGTGCCCTGTAACTGCCACTCCAGCGGGGTTGACTATTAGTTGAACTACATATGTACATAGCTAAAGCGCATCGCTTAATAAACTCGTATTACGTAACCTAACTAAATTGCTAGTGTCGCACGCTACTTCTAGTTTAGACCCGGATTCAATTTCCTCACACTGTATTTTCAAAGCTCTTCTTTCTCAACACTTAATTTTGCTTATTACCATCTTGGTTGTATTTGATATCCTTGTTTCCTCTAGTAAGCACCATATATTTCCCAAAGCTACGAAAATTCGTAGGTACACTTGCAAATTCCATGGACTTTCACATCTAAAAGTTCATGATGCGGATGATCATCTACAGGTAGGTCTGGTATGTATTACGTACTGACGATCATATCACACCAGGGTTATAAGTGATACCCCGGAGCCAGGGGCCTCCCGCAACTCAATCCTAATGTTCAAAATGCTTATTCGGGTCCTGCATCTATGACAGACTGCGGAGCGCCCCATATCACGACCCATCCCAGACATAGGTACTATACGAGCCATGCCTCCTACGATATATACTGCATATTTATTACTGAGCGCCAATATTGACAGGCGTGTCAACACTCAGGTAATGCGGCCCTGTTCCGTGTACTACTCTTAATCGATGTTCGTTAATGGCCGAAATAGGGACGAACCGTCACGGATACGGGACCCTATATCTCTCCGTATGTTCGAGTAATGATGAAACACCCCTTCGGATTTTTCAATGTCAGCTAGGTCAATTTCGTATTATTATCCTTTCCCGTAATGTGTTAGATAGTGACTACCTCTTCTATATCTTAAGACTGTCTTGATTTATGACTATAGAAGCGACTCTTATATTTAAATCAGCCGTCATATTGCACTGATAAGCATTGAATGGAAGCTCAGATATTTCTAGGATCCAGTAATAGCGATCTCTGCCAAGAAAATACTTTCTTATATAATATTGACTGAATCAGCTAAATCAGTATAGTTGTCAAAGAATAACTTAAATTTCTCATATATGGCTAAGAGTTAAGAGCAAAAGCAAAGTCTTATCGAGCACGCTTATCGGCACAGAGCCCCCCCGGGGGATCTCACGATTGGAAATTTACTCTATATTACAAGGAACTTTAGTCAACACGGCACTTCGTTATGTTTGATGGCGATACTTATGCTTGAGTTCATACTGCCAGCCATCTAAAGTTAGTTGGGTAGGCAAGCATTGAATCCAAGCTTATTTAATTGCCCTACCATTCTTTTCTGAATGGTGGTTGTGCTTGGCACGTCATAACTACTGGCTTCGGCTACCCGTGCAGCCGCAGCGTTCCAGTTACTCACGATGTGACGCAGTGAGAAATACGGCGGACATTGTGCGCATTATAATCCGTACTAACGTCTATGGTTTACCTAATGTTCCTAAAGTACTCCTTTTCTGCTACTGGGGGTTAGGACGAAGCTTCAACTTGGAACTACGTAACTATACTAAAGGCGGCTTGAGAAGGATCCATTCCAACTTCGAACAGCCGCAATGTTCGATTCTCGTGTGTCCTAAGTTGCATCGCGGGAACCCACCATACCGGATGCCCACTAGGTTGTAAGCTGGATAGTCGAGCCGGAACTCGGGCCCCCTAGTCGTCAAGGGTGGCCGGACCGAACTTCCCATTAGCACAATGGAACTGCACGAAATTATCGCAAAAGGCTCCTATTGGTGGAGTTTCACCGAGTCCCAGTAGATTTCTTGTCATTTTAATTCCACGAACCATCCGAAGACTTCTAAGGAGTTCTAACGTACATAGAAAGGGCTCGATCCTATACACCTGACGAGACACTTTACGGTAGGGCTAAGCGCTAATATGAATCCCCCAGAAAGTTATTTAATAAATGAATACTATTAAGACACGGAATACGACGCACGGTATCTCCGACTCGCACGGTCACCATTGACGCTGAAAGTCCGGGGAAGCTATTCTGGAGAGAAACTTACACCTCATCGCTGCAGAAGGCGTCATGCTCACCTTGATATGGTATCTGGAGAGACCTGGGGAAATAAGCTACGCATATTTGGGTACCTAAAACAGCGTGTGACTTCAGCCCACATCTCCAGCTCTATAGCCCGATATCATGCTTTGCCTCTAACATTGCATAATGATATTCGATAATTACATCCTCTCACCATATAAATCGAAACTGGACTCGGGCACAGCTAGCTCGATTATACAGCATACATGACGATTTACGATTTACGATTTCATAAATCCTACGATCTGTGACTAGTCTCTCTAAGATCAAAGGAATGCGTAGGTGGCATCGAAGCCAAGAGAAATTATCCGACTGGCTCCTTTAGAAGAGATATTGTCCGGGGAGCAATATGCTATTGTTGGAACTCCGCTCGCGGTTACTACTACGACTAATCCACGGTCGCGAAACAGCACGCGGCTCAAACTAGGAAGGACTCTTCCCACTACATAGTCCGACATGGAATTAAGATCATGAAGTTTTCGGAGGTTTAAAATGTTAGGCGGACTCCACTGATCGGTAGTTGAAAACTCGACCACCTTACCTCCCTAGCTTGGAAAGGCGTGTAGGTATTCCCGTGCCAAGATACCCAGGGTGCGATCCAACGGATACTGCAATTTGAGATGCTGGAACTCAAAGCGGAACAAGGTCCGACTTTCCATCACGATCGAACAGGGACCACTCTCTTACGGAAATGTTGCTCAGAAACCAAATGGACATTGTTCTCCTTTATTGAGGAGAAATGGCATTATCTCGCAACATTATGGTACTGGTTTCCAATGCGTCACTTTGACAGTCATTTATCAATACGTCTCGGCGCCTATTTTACTCTGGAACTACTTAACGCTGCATGTGAGGCGTAACGTATGGCTATTTAGCCCAACGCGCTTCACAAGCGCCGCGTCTACACTTTCACGATATAGGCTATTCTACCATGAACTTTACGTTAGGTATACATATCTCGGCCTACGTTTTCTGAATAGCCCGTTGGTATAAGACTATATCAGCTGCGGGATACCGGAAAAGAAGCAATACCCATATGAAGAATACTAGGTTACACGTAACATATATTGGTCTCGAGCTCCCGGTCTTTCTGGAGCAGAAGGAAAACCAGGTTTGCAAGCTGGCTAACATACTGCTAATGATGCATAGTAAGATCAGACAATATCGATATCCCCAAGGGTATCATGTAACCAGACGGCTGTCCTAGGCTCACGTGATATTGCCTCTCTTATTGCCATTGCGGCTTCTTTCCCGTGGCGACAAAGGACGGGAGAACGGGAGAAAATAAATTGTTACCACGTGCCGGTCTCCTTTTTGGGGTTGGTTGGGGTAAGCATCATCTCTCCTGCTATGGAGTTGGGTTACAGTGAGCGTATATGCGTTGCCTCTGGATGACAGCTGCACCTCAACGAGAACGGGCACTGCCAAAGGGATGTCTGGGGAAGACGTGGTAGACTCGCAGCATCATGCTCTACCACCTCTATGCACCCAACTTTCTCCAAAGGACCGGAAAACTAAAACTCAAGATCTGCAATAGCGGAACTACGCCATCCAAAATCCACTATAGGAAGTGATTTACAGCCCTTTTGGTGGTCTAGATTAAAGATAAACGTCTTATACGTCTCAGTGCCACATGTATCGCCAATCCGGTACTACCGCATCTCATAGATGCAATGAAACGGCAAGGCTCGTACAGATGGGCCTTTTTAAGCCACTCGTAGCTCAAGAAGCCGTCAGAATACACGCCACCAAATCCTACCATACGTACTAGTCGACATTGGTGCCTGCATCAGTGGGAGTTGGCCGACATGTCATGTCCAGGTCCCCAGATCGTGCAGGTAAGACATGGTATACTTGCAGACGCCCACAAGGCTTAAGGCTCCCGATGTTCCGTTCGGTATTGGGGAAGACGGGAATTTTTGAGAATTATGCCAGCCTCTCTCAATGGTCGACCTTAAGACGGAATGTTACCCCAGAAATGGCGGGTCTACTCCCAATTCAGACTATCCCTCCGAGAGGGTCCATCGAGTTACCATTCGGCAAACTGCGATCTGGGGTAGAACATGCAAGTGCAGAGATTTACGGTCCAATATACCATAGGTAAGCTATAGGCGCTAGATCTAGACATCCGAGTGCCTTGCAGATCGAAGCACCAGTATCCAGAGATCCGTCGTCGCTGATCCGGAGGGACCCTTCTCTTCTCTCCCGAACTCGCTCTCGCTCCGGCTGACGAGATAGCTACGGGCATCTCGCTAGACATCCCGACGATGTATCCTTTCTAGCAAAGATTTGCACTTCGTTGTCGTACCCCAGCACGAGAAAGAGTCTTGGCCGCCCTTATTTGGAGAGCACGGAGCCAACCTAGATTCTGGACCAAGCAAGGCATCACCTATGCTATCCTGACTTTCTAACATCAATGCACACCATGGGGACTCGAACCTCAGGATATACTAACAAATATGGCCAGCCGAAATCGCAGGCAGAAGCGGACTACGGTCATGGAGTAACTTTTTCTCCCGTCCCAGAAGCCTGGTATTGGAGGTCATGTGAGACTTAGAGCCTCTTTAATCACATCTACGATGACACCCTGGACCAATACTCACGTAGTTCGTTGTCGTCATACTCATTGCTAGATATTGGTTACAGGCGATCACCTACCCATACCCCAAGTATCGAGTTGACGGAGACTGCCCGTTAAGTCTTAGCGGTTGGGGTATCACAATACTTCACTATCCCAGATTGAACCTAACTACTTCATTGCAAGAGCTTCCTCCAAGTAACTGAATCGTTAATGCTATTATCTCTCGAATGATGAACATGCCACGATCTACATAGTCTCTTCTGTAATTTGCCCCTTTGGTCATAGCTTCTTAAATGAGTCGAGATTGCTTAAAGAGTTTCATAAAATAAATGAAGAGCAGTTCCAGACCGACGACAGCAATCAAATTTCTTGCCACTGCCATTCAAAATCTGCACATATATCAGGTCGTAATGACATATGAACGGTCGATCTTTCTTCCCTTCAGTTCCCTGCATTATCGATATTGCTTAGCACTAGCATCTTCCAGATAAAAGCAGAAAATATAGCAGACTTCCTAATACAGATACTTAAACAAGCAGATAAGTAAGCGACGAAAGCCATGTCAAAACATATAGTTCCACTCCCAAGGACAAGTGCAGAATTTAACTTGTTGGGCCACGTCCAAAGAAGCTTTGCTCATCCGCACGTTGAGGCCCACTAGGTTCCATTTTCTGATCGTCGGTGGAAAATCCGGGGGTGGATCTCGACCTGTCGTTCTTGGGGCGTCTTGGACATCACTTGGGTTTTCGCCTCTGGTTTAGCGTTCCCGGCTGATTGCGTTGCGCATTTGATGAACAGACCTCGTGGGGACCTTGGCATTAGAGAGATATGACGAACCCCTCGTTTTCCAAGTTTAGCTAGTTAACTATTCCATTGAAACTTAATCATACGAGAAAACTTAGGAAACCGCGGTAGAAAAGATATTGTTGATACCAACTTCATTATAGGGTTTTCCTTTCTTAATCGTACATTCTGATTTTTTTGGTCAATGTTGAGTATGAAAGCTCATTCATGTCACGGCTATGTCAAAATTAAGTGGGATACGGAGGAAAGTGGATGAAGTTGAAAATAAATATACCGTAGATTAATAGGATCTGAAAATAAGGAGCTATTTAAGCATACCTACCCAATATTTCTAAGAGTATTAGTTAGGACATAACTGACCAAGACAGGTAGCTAACAACCATCGTAATCACATTTATACGTCTAGCTGGTTCGAGGACGTGCATTCTTTTTTTCATCATTTCTCGTTACCACTGAACGAGAGCGAGGTTAAGAATGGGTGTAAGATCATTATACAAAGTGTGCTGTCGTAGCTTTCTTAAATCATGCCCCCTCGCTTGCCTAAGTTCCTTATATAATTTCAAGATTTCACATAACCTAGCATGCTAGCCTCACCAAACGCACACTACTAGAAATACAGACTTGAATTAGCCATCTTTTTACTCCAAATTTGGAAGATCCCATCCGTCCATGGAAGAAGATATGTTATTAAGGCCCTCGAAGTTGAAATCCATGGGAGCAAGAGAACGTCCAGGATTATTGGCAGGCGGATTAGAAGTGAATATGAACATGGATGGATCCGATATATTCGAGCCGGATGGTCCATTCCCCATATTCCAGGTATCGAAGCCAGACTGCCAGTTTACACCATCCTTAAGATACCAGTCTTGTCCATCAACGGCGTAAATAGAATTCGGAGCCTGATTTCGTCTCGTACTTTGGGATGCTTGGTTAGAGCTAGTATTATCTTGAATTCGAGGGTAAGTCTGCGGATAGTTGAGAACATTCTGTGTAGCTGGAGGCTGGCGCCAATCTGAACTACCTAACTCGTTTGCATCTAGGGGTACCGAATTACCCATAATAACCACACTATCCAACACTGGTTGTGGGATTTGTGTGTCAGTTTGGAAGCTGGTTGATGAGGTTAAATTCTGCATTATCTCGGGTGGGACGGTTGATCCCGGGCCGCCTATTGGTGATGGGACCGAAGTCGGAGGAGTATTGTGACTCGTAGGACTATGTTCACCTTTTCCTGGCGGTGACATCGCAACAGCTGGAGGTGATGGTGATATAGTCATGTGTGAACGGGGTGAAGGTACATCGGATGTCTTAAAAGTACCCCACCTTTCATCCGTACGCTGTAAAACGTGAGAAGCCTCTTCAGGAAGCTCAACGTTCCACTTGCGAGCGAGAACACTAATTATGCTAAGAGTTCGTCGTCCACAGAGCCAATCTTCCGCAATCTCTTCGAGATGTTTTACACCGTGAATGATGTCCCTCCTCGCAGTCTTCTCGGGGAGATTTAGTATATGAATAGTGCAAGCAGAATGCAGCATATACACTGCAATATTGCAGATTTGGCGTAAATTATAGAGCTTCTTATATAGTCTCATCAATTTAGAGATAGCACCTGCGTTTGCGGTACATATTCTCCGGGGAGATACATGAGGTGGTAAGGGGGACGTAGCTGGAGAGTATTTGAGAAAAGGGCGGAAGAGATGGATATATTGAAGATGGAAGAACATGCTAAGTTTTGTTAATTATGTTATCTCGACTGTGGTGATAGAGAACTTACTGCATCAATATGACGTTAGGTAATTGTCCCTCCTTAGGTTCAAGTTCCTTAGGTAGCTCCTTTCGCCAATCCTCAAGGCGCCGATGTAGTTCACTCAACTTTTTGAGCTCGACTGACTTACCACTCGATCGCCCTATGTGATTTGGATGATAAAAGAATAAGAGAAGGTCGCCACTAATTTCACACAATTTAGATAATTGTAGACCGACTGTGCGGGTTCGCGATGGCTGCTTCGCTGACTCTTCAAAACCAGAGTCGGTATATGGACACCAGGGTTCGGCATCTTCGTCCGGGAAAACGTCATATTTGGGAACGCTGTAGGAATTTTTTGGTAGTTGAGGAAGTCGACCTAAGTAATTTGACCAGCACTTATCGAATACGAAGCAGCCCCAGAAAGTAACCCTTCGCGCATCTATCTCGTGGTCTTCCAAATTCTCGTTATCGCCCTTGATGCCACCAATATCTAGGTTGAGCCCTAAATCTTGTGCCATCCTAAAACTCATACCACTATATACCCAACCCTTAGCTTCTCGGCCACACCCTGCTTCTCGGACAGACATAAGAGCTAAAGCTTGAACTGTCGTTAACCGGGGCTTTTCATACTCGTCGTTGTCAACAATCAGTCTCTTAGCCTCGGCGAAGAAATGATCTCCTTTGGTCCAGCTATCTCCAGCCGTGCCGAAGGCACAAGTAGCATCAGTAAAGTGGCACCCCAGCGCGAGCATCGCATTGACCAACAAAGGCGAACAATATGCGATCTTATTCGGCAAGATATTAGATCTCCCTTTTAGAAAGTCGCGATAGAACAGAGCCCGCGACAACGTAGTGAAGTACGGATAATGCCAGTTGAAGTACATATCGAGAAGATGTTTGACAACCTCTCGATCCTTCGTTACATCAGACCAACTCGTGATGGGATCTACATCGGCTCCGCCGGTAGTATTCCGGGACTCGTATTCCGGATTCGGCGCCCCATGTATATCCCAGTGTATCAGGTGAGATGTACCGCCGATGAAGCGCGTTGAGCCGTTCTCCAGCCGTAACTCACCCATCTTCCGAGCGAGGTCTCTCTCACCCTCAATAGGCATGTCGGTGGTATAGTCATTCTCTATCTGATCTTCATCTTCTATTCCTACACTACCAAACTCTTCCTGTTTGAGAATCGACTCGGCCACGGCATCTAAGCTATCGCAGGTTCGTATTCTCTTGACTACTTCGGGGACGTCTTCTTCGTCTGCATTAAGGATAGCTTCGATCAAGATTTGGAGAGTAGAATTCCGCGCTTTCATACTGTCGATCTTCTCTCTATAAACGCCTTTTCGGCGATGATCCGAATTGGGGTCGTAGACACACTCAGTACCATACACGCTTGCGCACGCGGCACAACTAGGGAGTGCGCCATCGCATTTCGACTTCCGACGACGACAAGCTATGCATGCGCTGCAGACGCTAAGGTTAATTTATACCATAATACAATAGCAATTAAGAGGATATTCGGGTGTCACGTACGTGCTGACGCATCGGCGTTTTTGACTTGACGTATCCCCACCCCTCCTTGACTTCTTCTTAGCCGGGGGATGAGAGGAGTCAGTGAGAGAATGGCCGGAAGCCAGGGCGACCTGCGGTCGTAAGCCCGATAGATCGGGTCCGTCCATAATAAAGTCTCACAGCAGCGAGCTAAGTTAGCTTAACAATTGTATCCAGGGTGTCAGGGTATCTAGGGTATCAGGGTATCGGAGCGAAGTTTGCGGGAAAAGAGAAACGTAATGGAAAGAGCGCAGTTTTCAGGGCACATGCAAGCTAAGACTTGATAGGCATGGATGTGACAGTGATAATATTTCCGGGGAAGTGCTAAAATGGCGGCGCCCTATCCGGTAGTTTGGGTAGATTGAGAGGTAGATTGAGAAAGTAATCAACAGAGGTAACCAATAGGTGTTGACGGATCTTGATAGATCTCGACGGTGATGTTTATGCCAAACACTTCTTTGGGTTTTTAAAAATAAAGATATATAGAGAGAAACTCCTCTCTTAATTCTTGTATGAATAGATTGAATAGATTGTTTCTGGAGGAACATTCCTTGGTGGTAATTTCCAAGTGGTAATAGTAACAGACGATAATGGCGTCGCGACCATTGGCCCATGGAGGGCTCGGCGGGGGCGAACCCTTACGGCAATTCGGTTACAAGATAACACGATTGATCAAAAAGTATTCGGATTCATAGATGAGATTATGAAACAGAGTGAGATTATGAGATTACTTTGTCGATGGCGTACGCTCGTCGCCCAAAAAAGCAAGTACACGACGGTGCACAGCGCAAAAGATCAGCAGCTAGAACGAATAGATTTCATCGGCGGAAGTCAGACGTAGATAAGAATAGTGTATGAAAGATAAGTCGCGCATCTCGTATTATATAATCCGCCAATTAAAGAATGGGGTTCCAATACTAGGGAGACATCCCGCTAACCCACAGGTAAACTCGCTAGTGCCTCCGCTCTCACATGCGTTGAGCCGCTTGCTTACCTAAATCGGGAATAGGTAAGATATACAGTACCTAAGTACCTACCTACCTATGAAGACATCAAATAAACTACTTAACAGCACAGCATAAGTAGAGAAAGATATTTCATTTAGTTTTGGTGCTTTCGATACTTTGTGAAACAATTAATAAAGAGGACTGCATTTTCAATATTAAAAAGCAAATCAATAACGTAAATTAAAAGGCAGGTATTAGACTTTTAACAAATTTACATTGCTAAATACTCGTTATTACAGATATTGTTGCTATTATCAATAGCATTGCCTTCTATAAGAACCATATGCAAATAGCCTTCTTTGCCTTCCTAAAGAGTTATAACATGCTTGGTGCCAAGATGTTACACCAGTTCTATTGAATCCTACGTCTTTATGTACAATATCATACACTATTCAAGAACCAGGTCCCTGTGAATTTTCCCTTGTAACCAGGATATGAACCATTGTAGTTGCCACCACGGTAGATGAGGCAAAGACCTGGTGCGACGGTTACACGTGTCCTAAATCTGGTCTACCTAACCTAACCCAAAGCAATCAACTTATATCATATCATCAACATCTGTTCGTCGGCGATGTCGGAAACCATGCAACGACGTCTAATACTAAAAGATCCGGTGAGTCCGTGGCTTTGTTCTTAGATGGTAGAATATACGAATGAGCATTCCAATTCTAAGGCGAAACTTTGGGAACTGCACCTAACCTAGGTCAGTATGCAAGAAGCCGAGTGCGCAGAATAAAGAAACAGAAGTTCAAAATTTACAAAATATACCATAAACTTCGGCACGGAAGAAAATAACTAACTATTCCTAACAAGTTCCAAACTAATGAGATTCGATGTCTGATTGAATTTCGTCCTTAAATTCGGGGCCATACAGCACAACATTGCTTTACCCGTAAAAACAGGGCTGTTAGCTCTAACCTAAAGACTTTACATTGTAACCAGGACTGATTCGAAGTGTTGTGCTCCTTATACTACCTAGTTACACAATATCAGATGCTCGAAGCAGAATACTATTTGCAAGGATACTATTCAACATTGATATGAAGTTTGACACAAACAATTCAATGACACTATATTATGTTCTTGAGTTGGATATGCTACCGAAGCATTCAAAGACTATTCCCATCACCTTTGCACCTATGGCCCATAGGTGCAAAGGTGCGGGGCATACCTCAGCACTCACTCCCTTGAGAGTGCCTTGGCCAACCAAGCCCATCACTGTTCAATATATACCTAGTATGTATGCATTACCTGAAGTTATGGTGGTAGTACCGGAACTTACCGATGGGCTATTCAGATTCAGAATTAAATTGTGTTATTATTGACATGGTCAGTCCATGTAGAATAAACGAAGGGAGACTTGGCTAAGGCGTTGACCGCGTTACTTAGATGGAAATAAAGGGTGTAAACCAACCTATTAAAAAGACTTCCGCATCGGTCAGCGCCGGACCGGGCTCGGTTACATGACAAATCCCACGGGATCCGAAGCAGTAGCTGGGGATTCGTCAATGTACGATTTGTTTGCCTTAGTGGAGAGCTTTGGCAACAATTACTGCACCGTAATTCAGAAGCCCTCGTGGATTACGTTCCTTACATACTACACGTGGTTAGGGAGGCGCAAGAAAGTGCGATGTTACAATATGTTGCAATATGAGGTTCTAGAAGGCTGTCGCAATCGGAACCGCAATGGCCGATCTAGCTGAAATATAAATACGAGAGAAGGAGGCAATAATCTTAAAGCAGATACCATCAACTTAAGTAGCTACGACTTCACTCTCTTGACATATCCTACAGCTCGTTTCTTCAAGTCCCAAAAAGTCGTATCAAACAATTCAAGACACCATGCGCAAAGATATCCTTCTTTTCTCTACCTTCGCCCTCCAGGCCCAGAAAGATATCGAGAGCGGCAAGTTCGCTGCCTAGTCCAAGTAAGAAGCTTTTGAGTGATGTACATATATCTCTTACCAGTTCAAGGGGGAAAAAAAGTTTATACCAAGATGAGATGTCTCCAGGTCGGGAATTAAAAGCAGGTCTAAGGCGAGGACTAGAAAATATTTATTCAACTTAGTATTAATATGAGTAAAACCCGAAACAGCTTTTCAAACTACCTATGTGCCATGTCTTATTCATAACAGTTAGGCGACTTTCAAATATCCTAATGCCCATGCTTCATCTCACTTTACACTTCAACTATCTACCATTATTAAATATGGGTAGGTAAATGAATAACGATCGAAACTCAACTTCAGAACTTCAGAATCACTCATATTACGTGTCCAGCTCCTGTCAGGATATAGCCGCTGAGACTTCGAGAGAGGAAATAGGGGCTATACAATGCATCGCGCTGGGTTCTATTACACCAAGCTTATAGTTACAAGGCTCATATTATAAAATAATATTCTAGATTCCCTAGCAAATGAATTCGTTAGTCTATTATACATTACGGAGAAGTCATTTACTTGGGAACTCGTTTGCTTGATCTCTGGACTGTATCATTGCCATATTATAGGTTTATCCTACTCAGATATAAAGTATTATAAGCCTCAAATGTACCTAAAGTACTTGGCCTATTCCAACTCATACTAGACCCTTCGTTACCTTATCCTGTCATAGTGCTTTAGCTGACCCCGCGTCCTTTCTTCCTGAAGCGTAGAGAGATTGCGCACGAATGGCTGATGAAACTTATTATATAAGATTAAGATAATATAAGATTAAAATATTAGAGTCAAGTGAGAATGTTATATAGTCGTGCATGTGCATGATCTCATAAAATACCTATCGTAGCTAAAATGGGGTATCCAGACCGATTTAATTATCGCGTTGAAGCGCCTCGGCTTGTTTCGGTGGCCTTACCTCGGCTTATTTTCAGCTCGGATTGCTACTGCCCATCTTATGCTTAACTAAGACTAATAATTCGAGGTTTGACCATCAGTATTCTTCAACATCTTATCAGTTATTACCTCAAGTACGTCATCAGGGACTTATGTTTAAAAGGATAGGCCCTTCCTGGTGTACGTACAAATAGAATTGCTTCATTCAGTTTCTTAAGTCGAGGTTGCCCCTCACAAGGTCTCACTTGGTTTAGCTCCGACCTAAATCCCTGAACCGGTTCGCTGGAAAGGTCTAGCTAACTGAGGCAGGCGGTGAATTATGCATTAGCTCCCTCAATAGATGGATATAATTCCAAGCTCAAATATCCATGCAAGATCCCGTGTTGTGGGGGTCATTATATGCCATATACCGAGCAGCTTGGGGGATTTGAACCAATCAGACGTCGGTAAGAGTATCCATTAGGGTACTTAGTCCCCCTTTATTTGACATAGTATACTATGTACCGAATAACAGGGGGGACTTTTAGTATTCTGCCAGTCTCGTGCGTCACTCACTATTTACTGGCAGGTGCCACAGGTTTTTTGCTCTTCCCAAGCGCCTCGGTCTGTCCGGTCTTGATTCCAGGTAATATCTTTGATTCTTCGCTGTCACATGAGTCTGTAAGACATCATCTGCCCGTTACGATTTTACCGAGCTGATATTTAAAAGTTCGAATGCGCCTTTGAAGTTGCAAAACTATTGATTCTCGTCTGTATGAAAATACTCTATCTATTAAGATACCCATTTGCTTCTTCTTTTAGATTCCCTGCCTGCGCTCGAGTCTCACAGAAGTCCTTCTTGTCATATAATATTACTAGACGCTCCTCACATTTTTCCACCATGGCATCAGGACTCTTAGGCGCCAGCGGCACCAGAAAGCACAAGGTGACCGTGATTGGTTCTGGAAATTGGTGAGTCTATCTGCAGTTCATTTTCTCGTACTTGAGGTTACTAATTGCAATGTGAAAAGGGGTTCGACGATTTCCAAGATCGTTTCTGAGAACACGAAAGAGCACCCTGATTTGTTCGAGGAGGAAGTTCAGATGTGGGTGTATGAAGAGGACGTAGAATACGAGGGCAAGACCCAAAAGCTTACGTCCGTCATCAACACACACCACGAGAACATCAAATATCTCCCAAACATCAAGCTCCCTACGAACCTCGTTGCGAACCCCTCCCTCGAGGATGCCGTCAGCAATTCGTCTATTCTAATTTTTAATCTGCCTCACCAGTTCATCCACAGGATCTGTGGACAACTGAAGGGGAAAATCTTACCGTTTGCTCGAGGAATATCCTGCATTAAGGGTGTTAATGTTACGGATGAGGGTATATCTCTGTTCTCGGAATGGATTGGCGAGGGTCTTGGTATTTACTGCGGTGCCCTGTCGGGTGCAAATATCGCATCTGAAATCGCGGCTGAGAAATGGTCTGAGACTACGATTGCCTATGATCCGCCACCCATGGACAACTCGCGCAACCCGTCTCGAAACGCAACGCCTCGCTCCGCGACTCCGAACCGCAACTCACCACTAGCCTCTGCTGACGAGCTAAGCATCACCCCCTTGGCTAATACGCAGCACCGGGATGTTAGGGGTAGGATCAGCAAAACTAAGCTAACTCCAGTCCCGCCCGAGTATCACCCTCTGGACCATGACACTTTCAAGACACTTTTCCACCGCCCCTATTTCCACGTCCGTATGGTTTCGGATGTTGCGGGCGTCTCGCTTGGCGGAGCTCTGAAGAATATTGTCGCTTTAGCCGCGGGATTCGTTGACGGTCGGGGCTGGGGTGACAACGCCAAGGCGGCTATCATGCGTGTGGGACTACTCGAGATGGTCAAATTCGGCCACGAGTTCTTTGGCGAAACCATCTCAACTGGCACATTCACCGAAGAGAGTGCTGGTGTAGCAGATTTGATCACAAGTTGCAGCGGTGGCCGAAACTTCCGATGTGCCAAGAAGGCTGTCGAAAAGGGCATCTCTGTCCAGGAAGTCGAGCAGACGGAGCTCAACGGCCAGAAGCTACAAGGTACCAGCACGGCCGCTGAAGTAAACTCGTTCCTGAAGCAACGGGGCCTCGAGCAGGACTACCCCTTATTCACGGCTGTCCACAATATTCTCGAGGGACGACATACTGTTGATGACATCCCTGACCTTGTTGCGAGGACCTAGACATTATTTCGACATGGTTAAAGTAAATTGTATGCAACCTAGGTAGTTGCTAATAGAATGATACGATGAACTGATGGGAAAAGCGTAACGGGAAATGAAATGCATGGACAGAGAGCAATGGTCAATTGGTTAGGCTGCATAATTCACGATTGGGTGCGGTGGAAATAGGCTAGAAAGACAATTCAGTATGATATGATATCCCACAACATTATTGGATTCGTCACATAAATTGATTGTCATCCTCGTAGTGCAACACCGCTTATGCTACCAATCCGCCAGCAAAGCATTCTTCTCGCTCCCCCACGCTTGTGTACGTATTCTGCTCGTGCTACCCGAGTCATCTTCCTCTTCTATCGTCCGCTCCCCGTCCCCAAACAGAGGCTTAAATACATAATCGTAGACTTTCCACATTAGATTCCGCTGGATAGTTGTTGCTGCCTCTAGCCACTTTGGTATCCCGCTGTCTTTCCTAGCTAGCAAGTAACCAAGTAGCGCCAACAGCGCGAATGATGGAACTACTGTGGATAGGAATAACCAACGTCCAATAACTTGCCTATACGTCGTGATAGTATACGCTTCTAAACGCTCAAGGTACGTCAGATAGTCATCCGGTAGATAATGCTCGCGGGCGCCATCACGGATCAGGCGTAGATACCGCGGGCTTGGTTGCGCATAGCCCGGAGTTCGTTGAACGGGTAATAACAGTTTCTGCCACCAGCGCTTCTTATCGTCGCCACCGTCGTCGCCATCGGGAGGATCGAAGGAGGGTAGTTGTGGAGCATATAGGGTGCGCGCTAAGAACGGTCTCGGTAACTCGGGAATAGGGGGCTTTTCGGGGACGTGGAAGGGCGGCGGGAGCGCTAGACACGGCGTAAAGATCTCTTCGTAGGCAGTGCCCTCCGTTTGCACGATCCGGGCGTAGTCCTCGCGCGTGACCTCGTAGACCACGCCGTAGAGCCCCTTAGACCAAGACGGGTTGTGGTCCGGAGGGAGCGAGGGGAGTAGTGTTCCCGGAAGATTTTTCTCTTCTTCTACTAGCTCGTCTTGCCGGTTGGATCTTGCGCCGGGTGGGGGACGAAAAGGGGGTTTCGGCGGATCACCTGGAATTGGCGGCATGGGGATCTTGCGCGGCGACACGTTCGCAAAGCATGGCTCCCAGTACGCCAACGCCGCCAGGTCGAATGCTAGATCAAGAGTTGGCACCGACACGTTGATCTGGCTTAGCGGCCGGATGCGGCGCATGCCGAGGAAGGTCTCGGCGGAGAGGTTAGAGCCATAGGCGAGGTATAGGACGGTCGGTGTAGATGAGGCATCGTCGGGAGAGTCGGGAGAGTCGGGAGAGGCAAGGGCAAGACGTTCGGGAGACGTTCGCGGGATGCTTGAGAGAGGAGGGTAGGATTTGGGCTGAGACGCACGGCGAGGCTTGATAGAGTTGTAGATACGGTAGATTAGAGTGTGCGCTTGTCGGGACGGATCGAGCTGGTGGGTAGAGTTTAAAAGGCCGTCCTCGATAGTATCCGAGCGTATGGTCATGGCTATAAGGGAGTGTAAGAATATGTAACTATGTTGGGGAAATGTATGGTGTGAGGTATATGATAGTTTTCTTAGAGCGATGTAGACTCCGAGAATCTTGAGGCTATGAGGGTAATCGTTGGAGAAGATTGTCGAAGATTGTCGCGATAGGTATAACGGGGGTGACAGGGATTGAGATAACGTGCAGTTACCTCTCAGCCTGTAAGCTCCACGAATCCCGATAAAGGATTACCTGATTAGGCAATCGAGGTACCTAAGGTATCGAAGCCACAATGCTTCACTTTTTAATAATTTAGGTACTTACATGAGTTTATGACCAAGATGATTATAGGCTTCACTTAACAGTATATTGTTGTCTACCTAGTTACATGACCATATTTCTAACCATTGAAAACATTGAAAATCTTCATCACGTATTCCATACACTAGAGCATTATATCGATGCTATCTAATCCGTATCTAGGTTAGGTACTTACGTATACTTTAGTTGGGGATTGGGAGATATTCGGCTGGCAGCATGAGATGGGTAATAGAACGCAACTATCCATTTGAATCCTCGATTTCGTTTACCACTTCTACCTATAGGCTTCACGTAAACGACCAGTCGAAAGTGAGGGCTGAATAATACCCACCCAGTTACTCCAAAAATAACTCGGTACGGATAATAGAGCACCAAGTTTCGGTTTTCCAGTACAACAGTCTCGTAAATAAATGTGATCTATCAAAACTATACAAGATCGATTTATCCCAAAGCTTGTCCCGACCGGTCGGTCCGTCGTTGGTCGCTGTGAGTGGTGTTCTAAGAATGGAATGTTACCATACGGAGATACCGAGTCTACACCTCATCCCAAAGTTATCCTTAACCATCATCCCAAAGTCTAACCCAATTTGGAAAAGGTTGGGGCCTAAAACCCAGCGCCCTAATTGGTTAAAATCAAGAGGACGCCCCGCTTTGGGGTGAGCTTTTAGTACTTTTAATCGCTAAAATACAAGGTTAAATAACCTATAATTACAGCGCATTATAGCCATTAAATCACCTGTATTATAGCGTTTTTACATTTAAGTCTTGCGCGTATTATTTAATCAATTTCTAATTAATTATCTAAACCTTATCTTTTATATTATTTATATATAAAGTTTTTATATCAATTCTTAATCAATTACTAATCGATTCGTAATCGATTAATAATTAATTAAATAAAGTTATTTATATTTCATTAAATCTTATAATACTGTATAAAAATATGTATTTGCATGAATATAATATTAGTGAAATGGTAGTTAAGCTTTGGGTGCGCTAGTACTATTACAGTAGTGTGGAGGTCGACTTATACCCGATTGGATTAGAGTTTGGGATGATGGTCTGGGATAGCTTTGGGATGAGTTGCGCCCTCGGAGATACCATGAATCTGAGATATAGAGGCTGAGCTGCTTACACAATTCGGCTTATGTGGTATATTTATCTGCTTCTCAGCTTTCAAAACATAGGAAAAAAATACATGCGGCTGAATTCGCCGTCCTATAGTTATGACTCGTTATACCTTTATATGGCAAGATAAGCCTCGGCTGTCTCTTACCCCACGCGAGAATCACAACATTGGGAATCGTAATTTTAATGCCGTTATGCAGGTCTCAGGGATTATTTCGATAGCTTAACAACCTAATACAACTTTAGATATTATCATATTTTCTTTTTCTCCCACCTTTGAACTGAGATCTTACCTTACCGAGCGCGCCGGCGGAAATTACACTACCAGGGTCCCGGACACATCAGCTCGGCGACTCCATTGTATTTTGCTACGCTTACTATTCCCGACTACGACACGATCAACGAGGCATCAAATCAATGCATCACGATCATGTAAGTGGTCAGTGGTGGAGGGCCGTCCCGTCCAACGGCATTGGCCCGCCTATCAACCCTCATTGCTTGGCACGGAAGCCCATTCAAGTCTCCGCCAGGACAATGATTGGTCAACTCCGCAATATTTGGCCGTAGCACAGCGTAGATCGATGCTATTTTAGGTACTTTTATATGTTTTGGGCACTCATGCTTCTAGAGACGAGCTGAATGAGCCGCATTACTTATAAAGTACAGAAAGTGTTTCAGTATCGTGGCTTAAGGAGTCTCGTGGGTTAGCGGCTTTAGATTTTCTTTTACGTTGTGGTTTTATGTTTTGATATCGTATGATTGTCTGCGCTTAGTTGGGCCGGAAAACCGGAACAGCTCACGATATGGCATCATTCTTCGGCGCACTGCTGCGACTACTCTTCAAGAGGAGGCAGGAAGAAGGCCATATAGATGAGGAACAGGGAGCACAGAATGCCGCCTCCACGGCAGGTATCGGCTCAACTCCTATAGCCTCAACGCTGGGGGCCAACTCAAATATTCTCCCCCACACTCATCAAAGCTACCTCGTACCCGAGGACAACCGTCTTACTCTCTTCCGCCTCATGGTGGGCATTAGTACTTCGCCGTATCTCGGCTACAGCGAATCAAGCCCCGTGGGAACCCGCCCGGCCGCCAATATCGGCATATACGCGCGTGTCGTACACTCGGAACAGAAGTCTAAGGACCGCTACAAAGTATTTTCAATCCTTATCAACGCGTGCTACTTCTTCCAGATTGTGGTAGCAGCATCGATCACGGCTATGGGCGCAGCAGGAGTTAGCCACGGGGCGGTCACGGCTTTCGGCGCCATCAACACCATCATCGCTGGACTCTTGACGTTCTTAAAGGGCAGCGGGCTGCCGGCACGTCTCAAGTACTATGGAAACGAATGGAAGAAGATACGTGAATATATCGAACAGCGCGAGCGTGACTTCTCCCGTACGGGCTGTACACTTGACGTTTACGAAGTTGTCGCAGCCGTGGACCGAATGTATAATAACACCAAGCAAGAAATCGAGATGAATACACCGGATAGTTATACATCGGTGACAAGGAACGTGCGAAATTTCAGAGACAGTAGTGATAATCTTGTTGATATCTCGAGAATGGACGGTTTAGCGCACAAACTGGCAGCGAATTTGGAGACCAAGGCGCATAATGTTACGAATCACGTTCGTGACCAAGGAAGACAGATGCAAGAGGCTGTTACTAGGGAAGTCGATAGCCACGCGGCATATCTAGATCGGGAGGTCGAGGAGCGGCGCGCACAGGCAGTTCGAGCAGTCGATGAAAGCCAGCGTGAGATATCGAACCAGAAGGATCGAATAGAACAGGCTGGAGCACAAGTCGTGAGGGACGTGAACGAGACGCAGAGATCGGCGGTAGGGGACATGAGAGCAGCGGCATCTGCTCAGACGCAGAGAGTCGCTGACAAAATAGGCCACCATCATGATTCGAAGCACGAAGAAGACGAGAAGTAATGCGGGTCGAGGCAAATGGAGAGCTAAAGTATTTTAATGCTCCGAGATATCCCATACTTTAGATTGTACATATTATCGATATAACTCTGCATAATATTATTACGCGATACAATTCTCACGGATGATAATTACCTAAATAATGCCCTCCACACCCCCGTATATCGACCGAACTAGAAAAAGAATTTACTGAATAGTGCTGGGACTAATATCGAAAACAAGTAGATGGATTTCGCAGAGACGCGGTTAGTATTTTTCATATGTTCTTTTAAATATTATGGACCTAGGGTTGAAGCTATATATACAATATCATACCGCCAGCCTCACATCAAGCTTCTTCCTTTTCAGTATTTTTTTCCATACTACGTCTAAGCCAAACCTGTTCTATGCGGTGCACTCTATCCATCGGCCTGACCTCTTGATATACATCTTGAATATCTCCGTAGAGCACCCAAGAGAGGAGCGCGAATGTCACTGGTATAGAGATTGCCCAATAGACAAAGAAATAATCCTCGCCCGCTGCAAACCGTCCGCCCATGGAGAAGATAGATGCGACGAAGGAGCATGGGACAATTATTGTCGCAATCTTGGTTAACTGTCCTGAAGTCCGGGCCAATCTGTTAGATGCCGCTGCTTGTACTAGCGTTGCACGCTGCGACCACATTTCCATGTGATCGGTTATAGTTGATTCTACTCTCGATAATTCCTCGTAAATCATCGTCCATGATTTCGCTTCGTCCTCTGAGCTGTCTTGTGTTCGTTCCTGCTCATTGCTGTCCTGTAATAAATTGCGTTGTTGTGGTGTATCTTTGCATCGGAATTTCCACATGATAGAATTAACATCATTTTTTTCTCCATGGATAATTTGTCGTTTCACTATGAGAGCCTGGTATGAGTCGATTATATCGTTATCCCGAGACGATACCTTCGGCCGGTATTTGCCCATATCGGATGCGTCGTGTTCTATTTGGTCTTCTATAATGAGATCATGCACTTGTCTGGCGCGACGAATAATGAAGTCTTCCCAGGCAGAACGGATAATATTCCGGACGAATGTCGTGCCCGTAAATGGATCGCTTGTATGTTGTAGCTTGTCTAATCGCCCTGAACCATAGGCTGCAACTGCGGCGTCGAAGGTGGATCGCTGGGACGACTGGCGAGTATCTGATCTAATACCCGTGTTCAATACTTCGTACACAAAATCTCTATCGAAGGATATATCAGTCAACTCGTAGCGGGCAGGTGTGTCAGGAGAGTTAGCCGATTTTGGACGAAGGTAACTCTTATACGGATCTATCAATATAACGGCTATGGGGCTCGATGATTAGCACACCACATGCTAGGGAGTAAAAGTAAAGAAATATTTCACATACCAGTCCATGAATCAGGCTCATAGCTCTTCCCCCAGTATGATACAAGACTTTCAAGACCAGCATACGTCAATCCCGTGCTCCTTTGAAGTTCTAGACGGGAGAAATTTCCAGCCTCGACGTAATATTGCCCATTAGGTACGCCATCAGGTATACTACGCCATCGTGGCACTGGAACCTTCCAGTAGGTAGAACTGTTCTGCTTGGCATATGCATCGTCGATAATACTAAGATCCACGAATCTATCACAGTGAGCTAGAAAAAAGTGAGGTGGAATATCCAATTTAACGCCCAAGAGCTCGATTATACGAGGATGCATATCCTGGACGAGAATTATCCGCCGATTCGTCTTTTCAGCTGTACCGTCTTTTGGTGTATTCTCCCAATGCATAAGCATGTCCTTTGCATCGTCAAATTGCATATTGGGTTTACCGCAATGATCCCCCTCAAGCTCGAAGATGGAGATCTTGGAATCAATGTCAAAGCCAAATTCTTGCCAAGGATGTCTGATGTGTTCGCTGAAAAGCGGGTTTTGGCGGTTGTTGATAACAGCTAGAGCCCATTCTTTGTAGGCCTTGGTCTGATCTCGCATGACTGGGTCATTTTCCCAGTAAGTATCATGGTCTATTCATAAGTTAGCTAAGTTTGTTTATGTCTGAATCTTTTAAAGTACCTGGAATGTTCAACCGCTGCATCTCGATTAGACGTGCTAGACGAGGTGTTCAGATTGCAAGGCGCGTAATATTCGGCAGTGGCATTACCAAAGGCTCGATAACTTCGAAAATTACTTTAATTTATAGTATTTAGTTTGCTAAAGATTAGAGGTCCCCGCTGATCGTCATCCTGCAGGGATGCTTTCAGCTGCTGCGAAGATCCCGCAATTGGTAAGATGCAGACAATAGTATCAATATTTTAGCCTCATAAGGCCGCCTAGGGTTGGGTAATTGGTACCCGACTAGCCCCCCATTACACATCTGAATAGAACCTAAACCTTGAAGTAATATAATCAGATTGCAAGAATAATCCACAAGTTACCACGTAATAGGGGATACGATCTGTTGGGTACTAGGGTGTTGATCGAGGCTGTAAGGTCGATCTATACTATGTACGCAGGATAGCGTCAAATAACTAGCGCAGTCTACTAACAATTATGCCGGTAGGTGCGCCACCTTTTTTGACGTTGCCCTGGTACGGTAAAAGGATCACCTTATAGACGCACATCTCATTAGGTAATACAGAGATCCTACATTAATATAGACAGATCTGTGACATAAGTTCCTATTCGTAGCGGCTCAGTAAGTCTAGTTGTAACGTTTTTTCTCTTCTTTTCTCTGCTAAGAAATACAAAATGCCGGACCAATCACATTGCCTAACATTAAAAGCCATGATTTTAAATGCTTCTAGTTTGGAGGAGCCTGGAGAATCAAACATTGCATTCTGTCTCAGAAACAAGGAGTTTATTATTGTTGAAGTTATGGGATAGCCGTAGTTAAGTTAAGTTATAAGTTAAGTTATGAGCGACAAGCTTTATAGTTTATTAATCACTCCTATGTTGCTGAAGCTTATTATCGCTGAGTTCAACTCTATCATATAAACTACAACTAGAGGATGCCTACATTATTAGGAAAATTACCAATGGCACAAGGCCCAAGCGATGAAGAACGCCGCAAGGTTTCTTCAAGGTTATCAACAACAAAAGCGTAGTACGTGCGGACTAGTCCTTTGGGTATATAATAAGGGCATACGATTAAGATAATTTCTAAGCTCGTACTTCACATAGTTCATCAACATAATCGCTATCATACCACGAATCGCCTTCATTTCATCATATTAGTGCCTACACATCATGGATTCAACCACAGCTGGTTCAAGCAAATCTACAAATACCAGAAGTCTAAAAATGTCCGGAGAACCATCAACCGACGCTGAATATAGAGACTATTTTCAGCCTATATCGCAACTGTCTTCTACCAGTGATTCCACCGATCAATCCCGGCTTGGGCGATCTGACTGCCTCGAATCAACCAATTCACACAGCCCGAGCAGCGGTATCTATCCGTACTGGAGATGCGAAAAAGACCGTGCAAACTGGCAAGAGGCGCTCGTCAAGAGACTCGTACATGCCAAATATATGCGTCTTGATCAGACCCAACATCCCCTACTTTCTTATGTCCGACAGCTTACTAAGGCTGAGAAAGTCGAGCTTTGGTATCGCAAGAGGCAGCTGAGAAAAGCGCAGGCGAAGAACAAGCGCCGGTAGAGCAATCTGTAAACTATACAGGAAATACGATGGCTCTAATATAGAGAAATTAGATTTGGAAGGCCTTGCTGGAGGGGGGTTTTGGAAAAGTGATGGAGGCGTCATCAGCTGGATTGTTAATAGATGGAAGTGTTAAATATTAGACTTGGACAAAAGTCGACATTGGTTCTGTT
Organism: Daldinia concentrica; assembly: GCA_902805455.1. Classification (NCBI taxonomy): domain Eukaryota; kingdom Fungi; phylum Ascomycota; class Sordariomycetes; order Xylariales; family Hypoxylaceae; genus Daldinia; species Daldinia concentrica. The sequence continues at coordinate 1,538,323 of CADCSW010000006.1, forward strand.
ATATAATGTCTATAGAGCTTCTAACATTACTAGCTTTTTTAATATGTTAGAGATCCTGTAATCTCAATGATTAAGCATTTTGTCAATTACATATAGGGGAAGAGGTCTGTATAGAATAGTCGAACCACTAACGACATTTCCTCCAACCAGGACCATTTTATCTTATAACATGGTAACTAACTCCAACCCATTATTAGCGTCTTGGATAAGAATGGGTATTATAATTATTTGTTCTAATCTGTTCTAATTCGGTTCTATACTACCGCTAGTGCTTATCAAGCCCGCATATGATTCCACACTAAACTTAGCTTGTGATAATGGGTTTGCAAAATGATACTAAATGTGGCATGGCATTTCATGATTTCGAAGCAGAAGCACTAGCTTAAGAATCGATATCAGTCGCTACATAGGTAGTCGTTAGGGCAGAGGAATGTGCCAGAGTTACCTACCGCGATAGTTGCTACAAAGACGATAGCGACACGATCTGCGGCGAGAAACGGAATATCCCTTCGTCCAATATAAGCCCTGGTGGAGATGTCGTGCATCCCTTGCCTGGTAAATACGTGGGGCATTTTCATTGTCAGAAATCTGTGGGTAGGATAAAGGGAATAAGGTGCAAGAGAGGCCCAGCTCTTTCGCCGCATCTTACTTCTAGCTCTCCTTACGGGTTACTTTATACCCGTTGCCGACCCCTGAGTATGATCATGGATATATCGGAAATCAAAGACACGACATGAGACTATATCTTTATTGGCGGAGGGCTGTCGGCTTGAATAGTATCTTATAGACTCTTTAAGTTCAATCCGAAGCTCAATATCCTCGTCGTAGAAGCTAACCCTAATACTAATGACCGCCCGAATATTATCTGGCCTAACTCTACCAATTTAACGGGGGGGCAACTTTGACTGAAAGTACAAGACTGTTTAACAATCACACCTTAACGGCCGTCAGATTGACTGGCTATTTGGGAAGCCTTTCGGTGGTGGTACTACAATAAACAATAGTAAGTTGCCAAAGTCCTACCGTATGTGATTGACCTGAAGCTGAAGGGAGTTCCTATAATTAGATGGATGGGTTAGAGGTGATAAGGTTGATTATGACTTCTGGGGCTCGAAGGTAAACAATCTGCGCTAGAGTTATGATGGTTTGCTACCATTTACCTATGAAGAAATAAGAGTTTCCAAGGTGGAAATATCAACAAAAAACGGCGTGGAATTAATGGCCCTAGCTTTATCCAGTCCGTTATTTCTACGAACCGCCAGTTTCCGCTTCGAAATTATGCCTTGCAGTCGTGGGTTGAGATAGGAGCCAAGACACTCCCGGGGCTATATGCTAATGTAGGAAACGCGATAGGCGTTAGCGATTTACAAGAGAATAAAGTGAACGGTCGGTGCGAGATAACTTCGGCCGTATATCCATTAGACGGCATTACCGTATTAACCGAGGCCTTAGTGGAGAAAATATTGCCAGAAAGGACAGCCGAAGACATCTCTGCCGTTGGCATTAAACTAGAAAGCGGCGTAGAAATACATGGCTGTAAAATCATCGTATCCGCCGGTGCTATTCGCGCTCCTCAAATCCTAAAATTGTCTGGCATCGGGCCTGTGAAAAAAAAAATGAAAAAAAAAAAAAAATCTTAAAAAGTTCAAGATACCCGTAGTTATAAACCAGCCGGAAATTGGTAAAAACCTTATAAATCATACAATATTCCATCATGCGCAGAAGGTTAAAAATCCCGCCAACGGCTAGGCTCTAGGCTCGAACAACCCCCTATTTGCGAAACTTCAATACGGCTGGAGATGTCATATGGACTTCCTCGCCACAACTGATGTTCCCAAGGAAGGTCTCATAGCGGCGATAACGGAAGACGAAAGGTCCGCCCCTAACCACTTAACGCACCCGCTCCTCAACCAAAAACGTGCGTTTGTTAAGAACATATTCATGTACGTGAGGGCGCCTAACAAGTCGCTGGCATCGCTTGCTATTATCATGCTGCTCACTACGTCGCGCGGCTCTGTTAAGTTAACTTCGAATAGCATCAAAGATCATCCTCTCGTTAACCCTAATTATCTAAGCACAACAATCGACTGATACGCGATACGTGAAGGTTTGAAGATGCAAATTAGGTACGCGGGAAGCAACGCTACAATTATAGGTCGAGAAATCTTGGACGGGGAGAAAGGTGCACCCGGTTTCGATCAAGTATTATCAACAGAATTAGCAGACGAATATGGCGATGCGCGATTACGTGTTGGGGTAGGGTAAGGGGTGTTCCATTCCGGCTAATTCATATTGCTACAATTCTATTTAGCACAAGTTTCCACCCTATGGGAATAGCTGCGATGGGCAGTGTGGTTGATACTAATTTAAGGGTCAAGGGCGTTAAGAACTTACGTGTTGCTGATACTTCGGTGTTCCCTGTCGCAATCACTACGATGATATAAGTCACCGAGGAATATGTACATAGCTAGACCTCCTTTAGCTCTCTATTTTATTAGGACTTATAGGTTATCCTCGATCGTAATAGTGCATACAAATGATGCCTTACGGGATCCATAAAAGGGGCTGTCCCACGTGACTTTTTACCACATCGAAATTACATGCGACCGTTTAATCTGGTCATTTTTAAAGGTTTTACTTGTCAATTTTTAAACATTGTAACATATTTATATAAAAAATCGATTTTTTTAATCATAAAAACACTCCACACTTAGACAACTATACGAAACACGGTTGTATACACACAGGCACTCACGATGCCCTCATCGTGTGTGTATGACTAATCAGTGCACGAGCCCCGTGGTATGTGGTGCACCGTGACGTTGATGTCGTTATTCCGAGCTCTGGTATCTTAAGATAATAAGTTGGAGGTAGCTACGTTTGGCTAAATGGTAGAACTCTTTGTAATGTCTGCTATGTTACATATCAAGCTTCATATAGGGTTACATGGCATTTGAGTAGGGATTTACTTTTCGTCCCGATGATGAACTCATCACTCTCCATTTCGAAGTCTGAAGCCTGGATGTCTTCAAATTCGAAGTTGAAACGTTGAGCAAGGGTCGCAAGAATGATATACAGTTCGGCCCATGCAAGACTGGATAGTAGAGCTGAATCAGTAAAGGACATCAACAGGAAGTCAAAGCGAAGAAAGTAAGAGGAAAGATGAACATACTGCATGCCCACGCATATCCTCGTCCCTTTCGAGAATGGTGCATAGGTCTTTTCCAGCTTCTGACGCTTGCCGATGTTCATCCAGCGGTCAGGATTGAAGCTCAAGGGCTCAGGGTATAGCGTCTCGTCAGTATGCATCAAAATGGTTGTCATTCCGACAGGCGTTCCGGCTGGAATGCACCAATTGCTGTAGAGGAGGTCTCTATCAGGAGCGATGCGGGCCATGCGCGTCCCGATCGCCGGACTCAGCCGCAAGGCCTCCATGATAATGGACGTCAAGTACGGAAGCTGCTCCAGTTCTTTTAATTCTATGATATTACCGGAAGAGAATGCCATGCTAACTGTCGCGAGTTCAGCGCGCAGACGTTGTAGTATCTCAGGGTTGCTAAAAACGTGATACAGCATCAACCTCATTACGCTGGAGACAGTTTCCAGACCAGCGCCCACTATTGTCTGGAGGTCATTGAGAACGCGCGGTAGGGTCTTCTCAGCTAGAGGGAGCTTTGAGTCGGCGATCTCGTGGACGATGGTACGGGGTGCATTCTCATTGGCGGAAGATGTGGCAATAATACTAAGGAGATTCTCGGTGTCCCTGTCAATTCCCTATCACAAAGTGTTGGTCATCCAACAATCTTGGGAACTTGAAAGGAAGCTGCCTTACCTGGAGAAATTGGAAGAAGTTCGAGGTACTCTCATCGGCCAATTTCGATATCAGATTGGGAGGAATCGACTTCAATACTGACCCAAGCCAGGGAACATGTTTAGAGACGCGCCAAAGAAAACCTACGTTCTGGAGCATTTCTGTCACTGTAACATTAAAATCATCCTTTTCTATACTTCCATACGTTTTATTGAGGACGAATTCACACGAGACATCCTGAGCAACGGCGCTTGCAGCAGCTCCCAAGTTGATATTGCTCCCAAGGCGCTGCGAGATCATCGTACAGAGCTTGTCGACATTGCGGACGATGATGTCCTGCCGAGCAGCCACTTTGGCCTTGGAGAAGAAATGATTTAGCGGTAAACGGCGAGCTTTATGGAGTTCGTGTAGAGAGGTGCTATTAGCCCATTAGCGCCTGAACTGTGTGATGTGGAAATGAGGAACAAACAAGGAGAATCGGATTAAGAGGCTATCCGGCCAAAGATATCATGGTTTGCGGGAGACGAACCAGATGGTAGCGCCATTGGCAGAGAACCCATTGCATGCCCACGCATACTTATTCCAGCGACCGTCCTGGCAATAAAGCTTCTCGAAAAAGCTAGGATCGATGACGTGAAGTTCGTACGGGCTAATACGGACGATAGGCCCTGGACATAAATAATAAGCAAATCGGACGAGAAGTCGAATAGAAAGAAATGAAGTCGAAAAGGCCGATGGCTTGAGCAATTACCATAAGTTCTGTGCAACTCGGCGATTTTGAAGGTATATTGTCCCTTACGGACGAGGTCGTAGTAGGCTTCATACCAGCGCGTGATAGCGGCTAATTTGGGGCCGGGAAATCTCGCAAGAGGATGTAGGAAGACGCGGTAGAAGACTAGGGACACATAGCATATGGCGAAGGTAGCGGCAATACTTTTCCATGATAGTACTTGGTATGGATCCATGATGGCTTCGAGATGTACGCAAAGTACGCCTCCTTATTGTATAGATGGAGACTTAGGAGACAGCGACTTTGCTAATACGCAACCACACTCCCTTGGTATGTTCAACAATTAGGTATATTATACAGTTGATATTCGAAAGGTATTAGCGGTTCTAAACACATCGAACCAGGACATCCTCTCCGATGACTTCGCTGCGATACTAACGAAGTTTCAATATATGCATTAATCAAACAAATAGCAATATCGCCTTATTGGATAGTTGCTTCAATCACGAACGAACCCCGAGCTCATATTTGACAGACCGGTAGTGTACAACGTTACCACGAGTCCTCATACTTTGGGGGCCAAATGTTCAAACACCTACCGTTAGGTACTGTTAAGCAAATTAGGGATGCATAGCTTATGGCGTGTAGGTAGCATCGAGCCTTGCGGTACGTGGTATTCCCTACAACGGTGTCACAAGGGCTATGAGGTTCCAGGCAAATCTTTAATGCAACTCCATCACATTAAAGCCAGAAACGAGTCAAAGCAGCACATGTTCACTTGCAGCAATTTTATCAATATTGCTTCCTTTAACATGCCAATAAATACGTATCGGCTGTGTAACACCACTCCTCTGCCTCCCATCTTTCACTCCCTGGGTACACGTACAAGATGTGTTACACGAGCCTTTTATAGCAGCCAACTGATTTAACTGATTTAGCCAGCAAACTTTGCCAGTGCTGAGACTCCCCCTTCCAAGCCGAGTTCTTGTTTCCCCTACTTCTCAGCGCCTAGACATCATATCCGTCATCGTCAACTAGTGCATCCATGATGGCTACCGCTCAATCGTTGGATGACAAACACTTGTCTGAGCCGGCCTCCTCACCTAAAGCTGCCTCGGTGGTTGCTGAACATCCAGATGTCGACGCGAAGATGGATTCGACCGTCGTCAAGCCCAAGCCTAACATTGAGTATGTGACCGGTGTCAAGCTCTTCATCGTCGTCGCCACCGTCGCGTTTGCCAGCTTCCTCATGCTCCTAGACAACATGATCGTCAGCACAGTAGGTTGTGCCCCCTCAGAAGTTGAACCTACTGCAGGCTAATGCGCGACCTAGGCCATCCCGAGCATCACCAACGACTTCCATTCTCTCGCCGACGTTGGTTGGTACGCCAGTGCATACCAGTTTGGGAGGTACGTTTCTTGCTCATCTGCATATATACGTCTAAGTGTCTAAAGACTAACGTTGCTGTTTACTCAAGTGCGGCACCACAGCCGTTGACAGGGAGGATTTACAAGTATTTCAACACAAAGGTTCGTATGGCGTGTGCGCTACCCACGTTTTGAGATTTGGTCTTACAGTAATAGTGGTCCTTTTTGGGCTTCTTTGCCGTGTTTGAAATCGGCTCTATTATTTGCGGTGCTGCTACCTCGTCTCCCATGTTCATCGTCGGTCGGTTTATCGCGGGTTTTGGCGCTGCGGGCATCGCTACCGGCTCCATCACTATCATTTCAAATTGCGCGCCTCTTGACAGGCGACCAAGTAAGTAAGACCGATCGTAGTATATAGAAACTCTACTGACGTTGTTTTCCAGCCCTAATAGGTTTGAACTTGGGCTGTAAGTCTCTCCCATTTCTCTGTGGTTTGAGCGCCGTAGCTCGGACTAACTCGCGACGAACAGTCAGCCTCCTTGGACTTGTTCTAGGGCCTCTCATCGGAGGGGCTTTCACGTCTTACACTACCTGGCGTTGGTGTACGTTTACCCCCTTTCTCCATCACGCGAATTTTTGACTTATAATGCCAGGTTTCTACGTGAATGTACCGGTTGGCGGACTAGCAGTGATTGCGATACTTCCTCTACGCATCCCCGAAGAGACAATCAAACCCAAGGCTTGGTCTCTGCTCCCGAGACTTCATCACTACCTTGATCTTATAGGTTTTATTCTGTTCGCGCCTGCAGTCTTGCAACTTCTCCTGGCTCTCCAATTTGGCGGCCAGGCCTACCCCTGGAACTCGTCTCAAGTAATCGGCCTCTTCTGTGGTGCCGTAGCAACCGCAGTCGTCTGGTTTTTCTGGAATCGATATCGCGGAGATGATGCAATGATGCCTCAGAAGATGATCAGCCAGTGGAATGTCTTGGCCTCTGGGATCTATGTGGCTTTCCTCACCTCAGCGGTCTACGGAGGAATCTATTATCTCCCTATCTATTTTCAGGCTGTTAATGGAGCCAGTGCGATGTTGAGCGCCGTCTATCTTCTTCCATTGATCATATCACAGCTCATCACGGCTGGTGCTGCGGGTGGCGTGAGTAAGTCAAATAAGCATCCAACAATCCATAACTCACTATAGATGCTGACATCCTACCTCCAGTAAGCAAGATTGGCTACGTGATTCCTGTAGCTGTCTTCTCGACTGTATTCCTTTCTATCGGAACTGGTCTTTACTCCCTCCTCCAACCTGGCACCCCAAGTGGCCAGTGGATAGGTTTCCAAATCCTTGCGGGCGTCGGCTTTGGCGCCGGATTACAATTGGTTTGTCTCCTTTTCACAGCGTAACATACGCAGCCTCTCCTACATATTGCTAACCCATTCAACTGGTATCAGGCTATTATAGCTGTTCAGGCAGCGATGGATGGCGAAGAACTCGCTTCTGGCATTGCTTTTGTCGTCTTCAGCCAGGCCATAGGACCAACCATTGCGATGGCTCTCTACAATATTATCTTCCTCTCAAGTTTGAAGACGGAAATCACCCATCATGCGCCGCAGGCCAACCTCTCAGCTATTATAGGCGCTGGCGCCACTGGGTTTCGCTCCTTCGTCTCGCCCACAGACCTGGTCGGTGTACTAGTCGCATACGCAACCAGCATCGACCGCATTTTTTACCTAGCAGCAGCGCTAGCGACAGTTTGTGGGATATTCCTGTGGGGAATGGGCTGGAATGATGTGCGGAAGAAGGAAGAGGACGGTGCAAAAGCCGAAGGCGATGGGACAGATACCAATCGGTCGGTAGAGGAGGGAGAGAAAGCAGTCTGAAGTAATGGGCTGCTATCTTTACACTGTTTTTATTATTTGTAGACAACCCTATACTTAATTATATAACTTCAGGCTATTGCAGGTTGGGTAGACACTTGGTGTAGGAAAGGTAGTTGGGCGGTGATACAATAGAGGCGATATAGGTATCTCTCTCTAATACTAGAATATAAAAACTTGGTTGGGGCAACTACGAGAGTCGGAGACTTTGCCCACACAATAGCTTTAATTTCCTGTCTTATTTGCAGCCGGTGCTCTTCCTGAATATATACTTCTAACTTGAACTGCTACACGGAGCTTACAAGGGGAAAGGTTTGTATAAATTCCTATCTCCTACTAAACTGTCACATACTTAATAGGACTAACTCGAGGGGTTTTGATATAAATTGAAGTATCTAAAATTATAAAACATAATGTTACTTATGTCGAACATGACTTTACATAAAGCTTCAGTTAGGAATAATAACACTGTCAGTAACTATGTTTAATTGAGACCTGCGATTATCAAGGAATCTTCGTAGTCCTCGTCATACTTCACCACTTCACGCATTTTCAGTCCGGCGTCCTTTAGCAGACTTTCCCACTGAGCCTTTGTGCGTTCTATTCCACCTATAAAGTTCTTAAGTCAGCAACCTTATATCCTGACCAGGACACATGGATAGTATCTCTACATTATAGCGTACAAACCACAGACGGATTCAAAACATAGCCGAAGGGTATTAAGCGGAGAGAATGAATATTAGGAGTACATACCTACGCATATCATTACTTCCATATCATGTTGGGCCCCCTGAGATGTAGCATCTCGCTCGGGAAGAACTATTTCATCGATCAGGATCACTGACTGGTCAGTCATGCCTGCTTTGGCGTTGACTAAGATCTCGATGCATGTAGCATTTCCCCATGCGTGAAAGATGTTCCGGAGATAGTAAGCTCTGGCTCCTTAGTGACAGGTAGAAGAGCATCTGTCAGCCGAGATATCTCTTATACAATAGTTCTAGGGGTAAACCATACCTTTAACGGGCTGTGGCGTGAAGATATCATATACTTCCGCCTCAATATTTGCAGAACTCGCAAGCTCTATTTTCGTCTGTTGTATGACCTCTGGTCGATCTTGGAGAAGAACCCTCCCAGGGAGGTCTGGGTATCGCTGCCGGAAGGTAAGAGACTGGGAACCAGTTGAGCCACCAACATCGACGAACAAAACGGTCGAGCTGTTAGTGTCTTGGGCGAAGCGCTTTTTGAAGTCCAAGGCATCGAAAAACAGTGGTCTTCCTTCCCGTTGGACCCTCATGTGCGCTTGCGCAAGCTCTAATGCCCAAGGGTTGTCAGCCAACCATGAATAGGGATGCTTATCTATGTGAATGGCGCTGGTCCAAGCTGTCGGCATGAGACCGACAGGGTCTTTATACTGGTTTGAGCGGAGCCAGTCCGGAAGGTTTAATGATCCTTGCGCAGTAATTTTACGTCTGTTCGCCGTATTAACGCGATAAAAAGGATAATTGGCTGGATGTACTTACGTCCATCGAAGGGAATTAGCGTGATCGTCGTTGCTTAGAGCTCGAGTCACGTTACTCGACTGGTAGGCGTCGTCGTCAATTTGAGATATTATATCAGTAGCCTGGTAATACCGTAATAGTCTCTCTGAGCGTCATTAATATTTCTCGAACAGAGTGAAGAAATAAGTAGGTCCATACTCAAGAGACCGGCGTCCACACCAGTCTTCTCTGCGAGCTCTGCACAGTTGAAAGAGCGAGGCTCGGCCGTCAAAGCAGAAAACAACCCGGTTTCTACACCGACGAGAGCCAGAGGTAGCTGGAGATGCTGATGGTGGTTATAGTTAGTCGTATAATAATGAATAGACGGTCCAACTTACCGAGTAACCATATCTGCGCAACGTGTCTCTGGGCTGTTCCAAAGAAGCACTGAGCTTACGCCCGCCCTCAGCCAAGCGACGGCGGGTTCGTTCATCTTTGATATTTGCAATGGCAGTTTCTGGGTTCTTCAGAATTGATTCAATCTGCTCTGCTAGTGCTTCATACTGGGTAGTGTTGAGACTCATTTTGAGTTTGAAACGCACAGTTCAGGATCAACACGCAGATGCAAAGTATATTCAGCCCTGAGATGAAAAGAGAGAAAGTTCTAAGTCGGAAGCTAAAGGGCTACCTAGAGAGGGAGGATGACCCTCGAGCCGGGAAGAGGAACGAGGAAAGGCTCGCTTGAGAAATCGACATCATCTACACCACATGTAGGGGTAACGTCGACTGGGTGAATATTGCCATGATAGAACATTGTGTAACCTGTGCATTGAGGTGCATCCTTGCCGCCCTACTTGAATGAGTTGCTTCACAGCACATCGAGGCACAATTCTTAACTCGTCAATTACTCCGAAACGGATCTGCAAAGCAGAGCCTCTTACAGGTTGTCATTGGTGTAGAAGAACGTAAAAGTCGCGGGTGAGAGCCGGACTCTTACAAAGGACAATTATAGCATTGCAATATAATTGGACCTTGAACTTGCATGCTTCCTGGCTTATTAGCATTTATTTTAGCTTAGTAGCCATCTCTTAACTTGATATGCATATGCGCCCAAATATCCTTATTGCTTTGCTACTTTCATTCGTCATACCCAACGTAACTAATATTGGAAAGGTAAAGACAGGGCCTTCTATTAGGCTGTACCATGTCAGTCGAGCAGATCAGCTACTTGGATACAGGTATTCATTTCGTTAATTTCGTTAATTTCTACCCCGAGGCTATGGAAATCAAAGTGCAAAAGAGACCATTTGGGGTCAAATGTAAGATAGATGACTCCTCACAATGGAGAGGGGTAGGACACCTCCAATATCAGATATTGGAGTAAAGCATAATACGGACCAATCGCCTTCATTACCGTAATAACTTACATTAGGTAGCTGCTTCATATATTAGATATATCATTCGAAGCAAACTTGCTTGTGAATTAATTAAAGTACCTAGGGTAACACAAAAGCCCTGTAGGATCAGTTCCTTTATCAGTACGTAACTTAACTCCTACCTTCGATGTACTTCACCTCGATGTACCTACTTTTGTACCTAGCGTAGTGATACTTCGGCTTTACAGCCTCGTATCCGGCCTAGGATTTCCAAACAGCAACAACTGCTGTGCAACCAACGGTTGTGAGAGACCACCCTGTCACATTCAAGTTTGAAAGTAATACTGAGAACAAGGCCAAGAGCGCAAATCTCGATCACTCATCTTGACATCGCCTCAGCCTAGGACTAGCTATCACAAGGCTCCCTTTTGAGTTCTATCTCTATATTGATTAAATCGTTGCTCCTATCGTGTCTATCCTTTACGTCTCACCAACTCTCCCACTTCTCCAGCTTCTCAATACCACTTCTCAGCGAAAATGGCATCGCCCAACACCACTCCTAGAATCGTCGAGTTAGCTGCTCAGATAAGCACTTCCGTTGCTGAACTGCAGGAGAGTTTGTCAGCTCAGGGGGTTCCATCCCCATCCTTTGCCGAGGATGGCCCCGAATGCCTTCCTGCTAATGTAGCCCATCTTCAGGGTGCTGTTCTCGACGCAACTGCTGAACTGAATGAACTGCTCATGGAGCCTCTGATACTGATCTTCAAGTTTGGTGCTGTAAGACTTCCTTAGGTTCAGCTAGGCTTTTTCATGAATTAATTCTTCCAGATCTCCAACCTGATCAGCATTGACACGGTCTGCCGATTCCATATTGCGGATATGATACCTCCTGGTGGCCAGATCTCCTTTGAAGAGATTGCTGAAAAAACAGGTCTGGATAAACTACTTGTTAGACGCCTACTTAGGCACGCCATGTCTATGCGTATCCTGAAAGAACCGGAGCCTGGTATGGTAGCACATACGAAGATCTCCAAATTCTTGACCATTCCGTATATCAATGCCTGGGTCAACTTTGAAAACAAGGATACCTGGCCAGCCTGTACCAGGGTAAGTGTTCAAGATTCCTTTGGATCAGAAAAACGCATAGGGATGAGCTGACATAGATGCTTTGCCGTAGGTTGTAGACGCGATACAGAAATGGCCATCGTCCGAAGAACCCAACCAGACTGTGAGTGTGTCCCATTTCCTAGAGCTGATCATATTTCCTGTCTTACCGGGCGTTCCAATGCCTGATGATCAATCTACAACCTGTGCTAATATCCATAGGGCTTCTCTCTTGCCAACAACACCGACAAGTCAGTCTACGAGATCCTCAGCACCGACCCTACGCGGGCGATGCGCTTTGCATCTTCGATGCAAGCTATTGACCATGTCCCGGGTTACGCCATCGAAGCTGTTTCCAAGGTCTACGACTGGGCTTCCCTAGGAAACGTGTTCATCGTCAACGTTGGCGGATCTAGAGGTCAAGCTGCCATAGAACTAGCAAATCACTTTGAGAACCTCAAACTACTTGTCCAAGACGCAGAGATGGTCATCGCAGGCGCGGAATCAGATGTCCCCGACAAGTTGAAAGGACGCGTCGAGTTCATGAAACATGAGCTTTTCGATCCGCAGACGGTACAGGCAGATGTCTATTTCTTACGCATGGTCTTCCGCAATTGGGGCGACAAATACGCTCTCCAAATCTTGAAAGCGCAGATTCCGACCCTCCGACCAGGGACAAAGATCCTCATTCAGGATGTATGTATGCCAGAGCCGGACACTATTCCGTTGTGGAGAGAGCGAATTCAAAGGTATGCCGCTAGGTGTTGACATGAGTTATGATGAAAAGAGCATACCTGCTAACAGCAACTCAATAGATCCGTAGATTTGAGTCTGAAATGCTACTTCAATGGTCGTGAAAGATATCTGGACGAATGGAAGGCTCTACTTGCAGCGGCAGATGAGCGATTCACCCTTCATCGGGTATTTGAGCCTAAGGATTCTTTGCTAGGAATCTTGGAGGTTCACTGGGACGTGTCTGGTACTGCAAAAGCCTGAAGGTGCATCTATGAAACTTAAGAACAAATCACCGACTGCAGGTGCCTCGGTCATTTCAGGAATGGGTTTATCACGTAAAAGGGGCATGGTCCCCTGTAAAATGATCTCCCAGGTGTTATTCAAAAGCTGCAGAATGTATTTAGTCATTAGTACTATGTAGTACGAGTGTCTCCTTATAGTCACGGCAACAAACGAATGCATTTTTTCGAGTTTTCATAAACTTCATGTTTTAACAATCTATCCTTCAAACTATGTGGAACGTTTTAGACGGCATTTTTGTGAGGTGTTTAAAAATTACATCGATTTTGCCATAGTCGTAGGTCACGGCGTGTCATCTCTAACTGCATGGTTCCCCTCAAGGTCGCTTATCCTAGCCAATACAAAAAATTTTCTTCATACAACATGCCATGCTATTAAAAGTCCGCTTCGGCCTCACGGCTTCACACTGATGCTTGTAGGTATGTCTGGTGTACAGCCGCAGCCCCCCCTTTTGGGGGGTTAGGTACAGGAATCAATTTCAGCAGGCTGTTGTATAACACACCATGGTGCCAATAACATAAGACTTTCCCCAAGGCATATGAATGGAGGAATAATATCATCATTAGGAGGGGGCGAACGACGTTTGATTGCTTGTAAGCCAGTTGTAATATATTGGCTTGTCACATTGTTTCCGGAGGATTACTAAAAAGCCTACATTTCTCGAGCCGTTCCAGGACAAGTTTTATTCTGTTCTGTGTCACTCGAGACATCGCACACTACAGTTCGTGTCTCGCAGTGTATATTTTGACATTTTTCTCCTCTATTCTTTCTCTTGTTTAAGCGCTTGGCGCCTTAGAGTTACCTCTCTGCACCACTCGCAATGGCTGACTTGATGTCTGCCCCTCCCGTTAATCCCAACGACCCTGGCCGTGGTCCTTTGATCATGGGCTTGACATGGACATTCTCTAGTCTGAGCTTACTTGTCGTCGGTGTTCGTTTTTGGGTTCGCATCGCGATAACTAAGATACTAAACGTAGAGGATTGGCTCATGTTAGCAGCTGCGGTAGGCATCTCAGACTCAGATGTTATTATCGCGGAATACTGATATACAAATTTTATAGTTACTCAACCTTGCCTGCCAATCATGTCTCACCGTGTCCTACCACTATGGCTTCGGCAAGCACGACAAAGATCTTACCTTCGACCAGCTCGTCAACATCACCAAATGGATATGGATGTCATTTACGCCCGGTATCGCGTCCTCTATCGTAGCTAGGATTTCGATAGCGATACTTCTCATCCGTATCTTTGGAACGAAGACCTGGTTGAAGTGGTTCCTGATAGTCATGACTATACTCCAAGTAGTGTCCAGCCTGATCTTGACCATTACTAGCTGGGTACAAGTCAGACCTGTCGAAGCCATGTGGAACCCTTTGATTGAGACTTGGCGATTGGATCCAAGTGTAGTGGCACGTGAGGGTAATGTGGCAGGATGTAAGTCGAACTCAATATCACCATCTACTATTCGATTCTATACATACTGATGGTCGTTTTGTTGAAGCTCTCTTTGCCCTTGGGGACTTATCCTACGTCTTATTTCCCGTTTTAATCGTCTGGAGGCTCCACATGCCGTTTCACCGAAAAGTTGGCCTCTGCATTCTTCTCGCAATGTCTCTATTCACCATGGGCGTTTCCATAGCCAAAGCCGTCAGTGCCGAGAGCGGGACAGATAACGCCGACGACGCGCAGTATAACTCCTCTTTGGCACTTCTGTGGTCCGTGACAGAACAGACCTTCGTTATTATGATGGGATGTGCTCCGCCTCTGAGCTCGATTGCTAAGCTCAAGCTCAAGCTCCCATCAGTATTTAGTATTTCCGTGTCACTCAGAAGACTAATCAGCAGCCCTGGCACAGGATATAAACTGGAAGAATCAAATGGGCTTAATCAAAGTAGCCAAGGGTTATATTACGAGTTAGGAGCCGGAGGACAAACACTATCCGAGGTTCAAGCCAGTAACAAGAGTGCTACCTTTGATAAAACGAATGGTCACAGCATCGATCCCGGCAAGATACGTAGGACGGATCAGTATATTGTAAGGACCGGTCGCGATGGAGAGACATGGGGACCGGACAGGCCCGAGGACGATTCTGTTTAGACTGTCGGGTTGGCTTTAACTTCAGATGATCCGCGCTTTATCTTTGGAAATGACTTTTATGTAGAATTTGCAGTCAATTACTAGCAGTATACCCTCTAAATATTAGAAATTAGCGTGAATGCCTCAAGTTGCTTTCTTTGCGGCTTGTTTCGGCCCGGTGCTGCCCTAAAAAGCCCAGATGCTAACTGATATAATTCGTCTCTTACATAATTGCCATGTCCTTAAGTGTCAACAGGTAGCTACAGCACATCGTTCATGTAGAATTTGATTGGCTGGGCTCTTTATACTATTCCTAAAGTGGTATGTTCTGAAGTTTTTTAAGGTCTTGATTTGTTAATATAAAAGGGGCTTATATTGTACCCCGGTAGTTGGCACTTGAACTTCGCTTAGTCACACTGAACGTAGGTAATTAATCGACTTATTTGGTGTGAGCATTGACTGCTACAGGGGCTTCATACATATTATGACCACTTAATAAGGTCTTGTGGGTGGAGATTACGTACATAATTGCCGAGCTATACTGAGAATGATTGGGCCTTGCTCAGTCAGCAGAAACTTTACTGAATCAACATCATTTATATACAGTCTCTACCTAATCTCTGTTATGAGCACAACTTATGAAATGCCTATTCCGACGGAGCTCTACTCCTACTAACCTGTTATATTAGTTAAATCATCATAAATTTTATCAACATTGCCTCCTTCAACGTCCCAATAAGTACGTATCGGCTGTGTAAAATTAATGCCAATAAGCTTAAGGAACTTATGGTTTCAGTAGTTACACGACAGCCGCATTAAAACATCGAGGTTGCAACGCTTATCGCGGTTATTGCAAGCGGTAGTTTACGAGCAACATTGCAAACGTCCTATGCAGTGCAAACGTATATCAAGATGACGGTTGTGTGTATATACCGCGCTATCTACATCCAAGTCTAAATCGTGCCAACCAGCATCGAGTAGGAGGATTGGGATCACTGCGTATTGAGGCAATGTGATGATCAATCTAGTGATACCTCGGGGAACCCCATCAGTCCCTGTCGCTGACCGGCTGTACGGCTGCTTTGGCCCCCATGTTTCAATATGGGTTTCCTACTGCAGTTTGATTTAGGTGTACCTGCAAGCGATCTTACTCGACAAATATCACTCAAATTCTGCGTGTTAATGCCATGAATTCCTGTTTCTCTCACTGCGCACATGGTTGTACTTGGTGTGATGCCTACAGCCTTGTGCCGATTAATATTCAGCTATCGTTTCGTTGCTACATTATCCTCTTCGTCTCGAGATATACTAGTACTCACCTACTGAGAATAGGTACAATCATCTTAGGTAGAGCTACGTACCGAGTCCGTAGATACAGCACTCAGAGCCTCATTTCCAAAGAGAAGCTTCTGGCCAGAGCTGGAGCCATCCATCAAAATTGAGGCAATGCGACGTGACGGGCAATGGCTACCATCAATCTTGCATTTTGTCGGAATCCTTCATACACCTGTCACAGTCCCGGTTATAATCGGGGAATTAGGGAGGAAGGGAGGCTGACGAATGCGCCGAAGTCCGCCCTCGTCTGCGCCGGCCGGAAGAAGCTATAGTCATTCCTATGCGCTCGATGCCGGTGATCAAGGGGTATCATCTGGATGAATCCTTCAAGACACACGACCAAGCGACAGACTTATCCGGTCCGCCAGGAGCTTCTTATTACTAGAGCAGGCTGGTGTAGGTGTATACCTATCTGATTATTGTCGACTATCACACATACCTTGGCATTGAGAAATTTACCTTGGGTTATGTCCTCCTCAGAGCATACTGTCTTTGTCTGTAGCGCGACTGGCTACCAGGGAGGAGCTTTGGCTAGGAAGCTCCGAGAGATCGGCTGGAACGTGCATGCAACCACGCGTGATCTAAGTTCCTCTGCTGCCGTGGCTTTGAAGGATATCGGTGTTCATCTGAACGAGTGCGACTGGGATAATTCTGATGTTCTTAGGGACAGTATTCAAGGATGTGACAAGCTCTTCTTATGTCTCTTGCCCAACTGGGATGACCCTAGCTGCGAGCGTCGTCAGGTTCGTCGTTATCAACAAAAGCACAAAGCAGAGCCATCTATGTATGTATGTGAACTTACTATCGACAGTGCCAAAGTATCCTGGATATTGCCAAGGAGTCTGGCGTGAAGCAGGTTGTGGCCTCTACTACGCTCGGCGTCTCGCTGCTCGATGCAAATGTGCCCGTTTATCCTGGGTCTTTCATGGAGAAGCACATGATCAACAAGAAGGCGCTCGAGACAGCGGTCGAAGACCACGGGTTCGAGTACTTCACCTTTCTGCGGCCGACCTTTTTCATGGCAAACTTCCTCGAGCCCAAGGTTAATCGTTACGCTGAAATCCGCGACAAGCGTAGCTGGACTACGTCTATGACGCCTGATACACAGCTGCCGATCGTCGACCATGTCGATATCGCCAAATTTGTTGTGGCCGCGTTCCAGGATCCCGCTGCGTTCCATGGCCGTGTCATCGGGGTAGCTAGTGATCAGATGCGTGTCCAAGAGATGCTGGATCTGCTTGCCGAAGCTGCGGGTCAGCCAGGCTCAATCCGAGCCTTTTTTCTATCAGATGAAGAGACCGAGGCCCAGGCTAACATGACCGGTTTTGCGAACACACACAAAGTGTTACGCACAGCATCAGACTATGTCAACATGAAGGAGCTCATGGCTATGTCTCCATTGACGTCCTTCAGAGAATTTTTAGAACGCGAGAAGGAGGCGGTGAAACGGACTTATCGTTAGTATTAATCGGTACGGTAGCATTACCTTTCGAGTTTGGGTGTTGCGCATCGGAGGAAATTCAAATATTTACCTATGTTTGTAGTAAAGCTTGCACTTATTTTTAGTAATTTCCTGACGACAAGTATAGAGCAGCAGAGTGCTTCATTGTTTGATAACGACCTGTATTACCGACATCATGAACACTTGAGACTTAAACGTGAAGCTGAAGGCTAAAAGCAACAATATCTTGAGCGGTAGTAGTAGTAGTAACAACAGCAACAGCAAAGTGAGCTAAAGAGCGCTACAATTATAGGGTAGTTATTACAGTGCATACCTACCTCTTTTTACAATTAATAGGGGCTCAGCATAGGAGGCTCAATTAGGTAAGGGGTAATGTAATATAGTTACTACTATAATTACAGCGACTTTGGCACTAAACACAAGGGGGTTATCCCTTAGGTATCAAGTAATTCTAAGAAGCATGGGTTAAATATAAGGAGTATGCACTGTATGCCCGTAGTTATAGCAGTCTTTAAGGCTTAAGCCCCTGTATTTACAGAACATATGTAGGTAGTGATAATTATCTTTCGCACGGTCAATTAACACAGTAACTTTTGGTTGATTAGCGGTTTAAGTGGAACTATTTACGGTTGACCAAATAAAGTATTATGCCAAAATGAAAAATATTATTATACATTAAACTAAAGTTGGTAAAAAGTTATTTACTACAATTTAAAAAATATTAAATATATATTTTTAAACTTTATTACGGTTTATTATAATAAAAATATTTAGTTAATTAATATAATATTTATTTATATAATAAATAAAAGTAATATTATATAAACGGGTAATATATAATTATTTTATACCGTTAAATATTTAACTTTATATATAAATTCGTTATTATACATTTATATTTTATAGTTTATTTTAATCTTCCACTTTTTTTTAAAATATAAGCTTTTTTATTAATTTAAATTTTACACCGTTTATATATTTAATAATATTTAATATTTAATATTTAATATTTAATTTTTTATAATATTTTATTTAATTAAATTAATTTAAATAATTAATGGTTAAATGACTTATAAACGTACCATGACGTTTTACGTCTTTAATTAAAAAAAGGTTATATTTATATATTATATATTATATAAAAAACGAATTTCCTTCGTTTTTTTATAATAAATAATTCTTTTTTTAAACATTAATATTACATTAATTTTATTACATTTAATTTACTTATTACTTATTTTATTATTATCTTTTTACATATATATTTATTAATATTAATTAATATTATTAAATATTTAATAATATAAATTAATAAAATTAAAAAAGTTATTATTATAATAATTTAAAAAAATTTATCGTAATAATATATATAATATTAATAACTTTTTTTTTACAAAAAACATTTACATTATTTATAACAAATAATCTTTTATTTACGTATAATTTTTACGAAACATTTTTACGTTATTTTAATTTAAACTTTTTATTTTTTATATTTTCATTTTTTATATTATTTATATCTTTAATAATATTTTAAAATTTATAAATAGAAAATTTAACGTAAATTTAAACTTACATTATTAATAATAACGTAATAAAATAAAATAATGGTTACGAATTATTCGAATTTTTTAAATTAATTTCCGATTAAAAATTTATTTTTATATAATAATTTAATTATATAATAATAAAATAAAAATTAATTAACTTATAAATAATTATTTTTAAATAAAAAGTAATATAAGTATTATTTACGTTATTAAATTTTAAAAATATTAATAAAAGTTTAATAAATATATATACATTTAAAAAAAACTATAAATAAATATTAAAAATGATTTAAAAAATTTATAATAAATAATTTTATAATATTATTAAAATAAATATATATAAAATTACAAAATATATTAATAATAAAAGGTATTTATATAAAAAGATATAATATTAATTATACGAAAATATTTATTAATTTTATAACGTTACGTAAATTATTAATATAATATATTAATAAATTAAATATAATTAAACGAAAATAATTAAACGCGTTAATATAAAAAATATTTATATATAATATTAATAAAAAATTAATTTATTTTAATGTATAAATTTATATATATATTACGTTATAATAATAATTAATAATTTTTAATTTATAAACGTTAATTTAAATAATTATACATATAAATTAAACTTTATTTTTTAATATAATTTTAATTAAACCATTTTTTTCCTACTTTTAATATACGTTATTTATTTTATATATAATATTCTTTTCGCTTTTTACTTTTAATAATTTTTCGTTAATTTTTAATATTTTATCTTTAATTTAACAATTAAAAACTATTATTTACTTTCTTTTTCAACCATTATCTTTATTATATAATCCATTTTTATTCCACATTATAATATAATTTAATTAACTTTTTTAAAAAATATTAAACTACTCGTATTAAAGTAATATTTAACCAATAAAAAACGTTTTTTATTCCTTAACTTTATAAAAAATTAACGCATTTCCTCCCGGTTTATTTTTTTAAATCAACGTTTTATATAATATTTTAACATATATAAAATAATTAAAATATAATTTAATATATAGTATTAATCCCACACAAGAATAAACTTTTATAACGATACCGAAAAATATATTTAAACCATTAAAACTATTATTAAATAATTTTTATATAATAACGGCAATTTTTTTAAACGTTAAAACAAATAAAAAAAACTAATTTATAAAAGGTTATAATTTTTCCTTTTAAACAATTTTATTATTTATATTAATAAATAATTTAATAAAATAAACCTTTATATTTATTAATAATTAATAAATATAAATATATTATAACATTTTTTTAATATAAATTTTTAATAAAATATATCTTTTAATTATTATAAATTATTTTAAAAAAATCTTAAAATAATAAAAATAATTATATAAATAAAATTTATAATATTTTTAAAAATAAATTTTGATTTTTTTTAAATATATATTATATAATAAAAATTTAATAAATGTAATTTTATATTATATTTTCTATTATTTTTATAAAAAAAACAATAATATATTTTTTATATAATATATTTTAACATTAATATTTTGCGGATATATATTTAATTATAAAATAATATTTTAATACGAAATAAAATTAAATATTTATTATTTTTTATAATATTAAAGTTAAAGAAAAAAATAAAAGAAAATTAAACTTAAAAATATTATAAATTATATTTAATAAATTATTATTATATTAACGTATTTTAAAACGAAACTTTAAAAGAAAATAATAATTTATTATAGCTATTTATTAAATATACCACATTGTTTTACAATTGTAATATGTTTTATTTACTTTATTATATTAATTCGAAAATTTAATAAATAAATTTTGTACTTTAATAAATATTTACGAAAATTTAAAAAACGTATAATAATATATAATAAAGGAAAATAATAAAAATGTTAATTAATATTATATAAAACGAAAAT
Organism: Daldinia concentrica; assembly: GCA_902805455.1. Classification (NCBI taxonomy): domain Eukaryota; kingdom Fungi; phylum Ascomycota; class Sordariomycetes; order Xylariales; family Hypoxylaceae; genus Daldinia; species Daldinia concentrica. The sequence continues at coordinate 1,559,466 of CADCSW010000006.1, forward strand.
ATTATCGAATTAATAAAAATAAAAAATATTAAATTAAAAAAATGTTATAAAATTGGAAAAAACACTATTAAGTATATAAAAAAGAAAAATGTTAATTTAATAAATATTTTAAAAAAGAATAAAAAAAAGTTAAAAGTTAATAAAAAGTTAAAAAGAAATAAAATAAAAGAAAATATGTTATATTTTTAATTAATTATAAAGATATTAAAAAAGAAAATTTAAAATTTAATAATAATGAAAATAACGTTTAAATTTTTAAGATAAAAAAAGGTAAAATTAAATAGTTTTTAATCGTTATTTATTTAATAAATTAAACGTATTAATATTAAATTGTTTTTTATTATTTTTTTATTAAAAAACTTTAAAACAACATTTTTTTCATTTTAAATTAATATGTTAAAAACATCTTTTAAAGAATTATTTTTAATATAAACGTAATGTAAATATTTACCGTAAAAAAAAAATAATATTAAATACTTATATAAAATTTTTTTAAACATAAATTAAAAATAAACAATAATTAAATAAATAAAATAAATATTAAATTTAATAATAAATTTTCTATTAAATTATTAAAAATAATTACAATTAATATCTTTTTTAAATCAATTGATTTTTACGTAATAAAATTAAATATTTCATTTTTTTTATATTTTAAAAATATAAATCGTTTAAAAATATATTTAAATAACGTTATTAATTAATTAATTAAAAAAAGTAAAATAATTATAGCAATTATACATAAATAAAAATATCTGTAATTTTATTTTAATAATATAATTTATATTATAAAAATAAAATTATAACATTTATATTCCCATTTTAACCATTTGTTCGTAAGTAAATTATATAATTTATTAAATAAAATTAATTATAATATTAATATTAACAATATTAAAAAAATTAATAAATTTTATTACCATTATTAAATAAAAGGTAAAATTTTTTAAAAATTTAAATTTAATTTAAAAGATTTTAATATAAACTTTAATTACGAAATGATTATTAATATTATATACTTTAATAAATAACTAATATTATATGTAATTAATATAATTATAAATTTTTAAATAATATAATTTATAAAAATTATTTCGATTAAAGAAATATAAGAAATCTTTAAATAATATTAAATAAATATATATTTTAAATCTTTTAATATTATTATTTATAATATTAATATTAATTTTAATAATATTAAATTTAAGAATAAAATTTGTATTATTAATATTATTTATTGTTAAATTTTTATAAAAATTTATTAATTTATCAATAAAATTAAAGAATATTATAACCCCGTATATAAAATTTATAAAATTATAATTAATAAATTTTAAAACTTTAATTTAAAAATATTTTAACTTTAAATAACAATTAAAACAATAAATAACATAATTAATTTAAACAATTTTATATTTATCTTTTTAATATTTAACATTTATTTAAAAATTAATATAAACTTATTATTTATTTTTACGTAAATTTAAAAAATATAAATAATTTAAAAGATAATAATAAAAGTTAAAAAGATTAAAGTATAATATTTAATTAAAAACGCTTTAAATATAAAAAATAATCTTAATATTTAAAAAACGTTATTTATAACACTTTTAATAAAAAGCGAAATTTTAATTTATTAAAAAAAGAAAAAATAAAAAAACTTTTATAAAGTTATTATAATTATTAATAAAAATATAACTATTATTTTTAATATTTTTAATAATATGTCCACGTTTAAAAATTATTGGTAAATATATATGTAAAAAGATAATAATAAAATAAGTAATAAGTAAATTAAATGCGATAAGATTAATGTAATATTAATGTTTAAAAAGGGAATTATTTATTAAAAAAGAAATGAAAGGAATTTATTTTTTATATAATGTATAATATATAAGTATGATTTTCTTTTAATTAAAAGCGTAAAACGTTATAATACGTTTATAAATTATTTAATTATTATTTACTTTATTCTTTTTTATAATTAATTAATTGCGAATTTATTATTTCTTTTATATTTTATTTATTTTTTTAATTATAAATTAATTTAATTATTTTTTATTAAACTTTTTATTGTTTTATTTAAAATAACTTTCGTTATAACGTTTGCGGGGTTATAAATGTTATATATTTAATAAATGTTATTTATTTCTCAATTTTTATATAATTGTTTTAACGTTATTAAATTGATTATTAATCTTTTTTTATTAATGTTATTTATTTATATTAAATATTGGTATAAAGAAAAAAAGTTAATATATAAAATAAAAGGAATTTTAAATAAATATAAACGTTTAAAAATGGTATTAATTATATAATAAATGATATAATTAATATTAAAACCTTAAATTATTTTATAAATTTTATTAATAAATATATTGTAAATTATTTATTTATATTTAATAAATAATTAATAAATAATATTTTTAATAATTTAAATTTTATTATTTTATTTAATAGTTTTTTTATTTTTTAAAATAATAATATATTTAATTTATAAATTTAAGTTTTTATTATTTGCAAATAATTTATTAATAAAAACGTATATGTATAAATTTTACAAATTTAATTTAATATATTTTAATTTTCATATTTAATTATTTATTTATTATTTAATTTTAATATTAAAGATTTTTATTTTTTTAAGTTTAAAATTAATATATTAAATTATTGTAAAATAATTAAAAACAATTTTAAATTAATAAATAATTATAATATATATTTTTTAAATTTTTTATTTTATAAATCTTTTAATTATATTTAATAATTGGTTATTTATAAATTTAAATTTTTTAATTTAATTTTTTTAAGTTATAATAATTTTATAATTTTTGTTATAAACAATAATTTATAAGTTATTAAAATTTTCGATTTTTTTATTTAATATTTTTTAAAGATATATTTTAATTTTTATTTTGGTTAATATTTTATTTTTAATAGTTAAAAATTCTATAATATTAATATTAAAAATATTATTTATTTATAAATTAATTAATTTAAAAGGTTTTAAATTTATAATTAATAAGTAAAAATTAAAGGTTAATAATTTTATATATAATTTTTTTTAATAATAATGTAAATAAGTTTTAAATTAATATGTGTTTAATTTTGCAAAATTGTATAATAGTTTAATAATATGTAATAACGTTTTTTTAAGATATTTATTTTTTAATTTTGTTAATAAGTGTATATAAACTTTTTTTTATATTAATATTTTTAATTAAGTATAAATTATAATAATATTTTTAATTATAATTTTTATTTTTTAATATTAAAATATAAAAATTAATAATAAAATAAAACGTTAATTGGTTTTTTAAATAATAAATGTATATATTATAATAAATTTTTTATTAAAATTATTATATTTTTAAATTATTAATTGTGATTTTTTATATAACGTAAAGATATTTTTAATTTTAATTTTTTAAATTATTTATAATTTAAATATTATTATTTTTCGATGTAATATTATATTATATATTTTGGGTAATAAAATATCTTTTTTAAATAAAGCATTTAATTTTTTTAAATTAAACGTTTTATAAAGTTTATTTAATATAATTATTTTTTTATTAATTTATAGTTTTAATATTAAGTTAAAGTTATTTTATTTTTTAAAAATAAAGTATAATAATGTAATATATAAGAGATTATTAATGTATATAAAGTTTTTTTCCAAAATAAATTTATAATTGTTTAAGTTAATTATAAATTTAAGTAAATTAATTATAAATTTAAGTAAATTAATTATAAATTTTTTACCTTTTACAAGGTTTTTTTTAAAATTAATGTAAAGTTTTATATATATATTTTTAAATATAAACGTATTATTGGAAATATTAAAAACAATAGTTATATTTTTGTTAATAATTATAATAATTTTATAAAAATCTTTTTATTTTTTTTTTTTTTTGATAAATTAATATTTTGTTTTTTATTAAAAATATTAGAATTATTTTTTATATTTATGACGTTTTTAATTAAATATTATATTTTAATTTTTTTAATTTTTATTATTATTTTTTAAATTATTTATATTTTTTAAGTTTGCGTAAAAATTGGTAATAAATTTATATTAATTTTTAAATAAGTATTAAAAATTAAGAAAATAGGTATAAAATTGTTTAAATTGGTTGTATTATTTATTATTTTAATTATTATTTAAAGTTGAAATATTTTTAAATTAAAGTTTTAAAATTTATTGATTATAATTTTATAAATTTTACATATAAAGTTATAATATTTTTTAACTTTATTAATAAATTAATAAATTTTTATAAAAATTTAATAATAAGTAACGTTAATAATATAAGTTTTATTTTTAAATTTAATATTGTTGAAATTAATGTTTATATTATAAGTAATAATATTAAAAGGTTTAAAATATATATTTATTTAATATTATTTAAAAGTTTTTTATATTTTTTTAATTAAAATAATTTTTATAAATTATATTATTTAAAAATTTATGATTGCGTTAATTATGTGTAATATTGGTTATTTATTAAAATATATAATATTAATAATTATTTTATAATTAAAATTTATATTAAGATTTTTTAAATTAAATTTAAACTTTTAAAAAGTTTTATTTTTTATTTAATAATAGTAATAAAATTTATTAATTTTTTTAATATTGTTAATATTAATGTTATAATTAGTTTTATTTAATAAATTATATAATTTATTTACGAATAAATAATTAAAACGAAAATGTAAACGTTATAGTTTTATTTTTATAAAATAAATTATATTGTTAAAATAAAATTACGGATATTTTTATTTACGTATAATTGTTACGGTTATTTTACTTTTTTTAATTAATTGATTAATAATGTTGTTTAAATATATTTTTAAGCAATTTATATTTTTAAAGTATAAAAGAAATGAGGTATTTAATTTTATTATATAAAAATTAATTGATTTAAAAAAAATATTAATTGTAATTATTTTTAATAATTTAATTAAAAGTTTATTATTAAATTTAATATTTATTTTATTTATTTAATTATTATTTATTTTTAATTTACGTTTAAAGAAGTTTTATATAAATATTTAATATTATTTTTTTTTTATAATAAATATTTATATTACGTTTATGTTAAAAATGATTTTTTGAAAAACGTTTTTAACGTATTAATTTAAAATAAAAAAGATATTATTTTAAGGTTTTTTAAAAAAAAAGTAGTAAAAAACAATTTAATATTAATATATTTAATTTATTAAATAAGTAACGATTAAAAATTGTTTAATTTTATTTTTTTTTATTTCGAAAGTTTAAACGTTATTTTTATTATTATTAAATTTCGAGTTTTTTTTTTAAATACCTTTATAATTAATTAAAAATGTGGCGTATTTTTCTTTATTTTATTTCTTTTTAACTTTTTATTAACTTTTAACTTTTTTTTGTTTTTTTTTAAAGTATTTAATAAATTAGTATTTTTTTTTTTATATATTTAATAGCGTTTTTTTTTATTTTTATAATATTTTTTTAATTTAATATCTTTTATCTTTATTAATTTAATGGTATTTTTATTTTGTATAATATTAATTAATATTTTTATTACTTTTTTTTATTATATATTGTCGTATGTTTTTTAAATTTTTATAAATATTTATTAAAATATAAAGTTTATTTATTAAGTTTTTAAATTAATATAATAAAGTAAATAAAACATATTATAATTATAAAACGATACGGTATATAATGGTTAAATGACTCATGAACGTGTCATGACGTTCTATGTCTTTAGTCAAAAGGAAGTCGTACTTATATACCGTGCATTATATAAGGAACGAGTTTTCCTCGTTCCTTTACTATAGATAGTTCCCTCCTTAAACATTAATATTATACCAATCTCATTGCACTTGATTTACTTGTTACTTGCTTTACTGTTATCTCTTTACGTACGTACTTACCAACATATAACGTTTAATTAAAAACGTTATAAATATAAAAAATAATTTTAATATTTAAAAAATATTATTTATAACATTTTTAATAAAAAATAAAATATTAATTTATTAAAAAAAAAAAAATAAAAAAGCTTTTATAAAATTATTATAATTATTAATAAAAACGTAATTATTACTTTTAATACTTTTAATAATACGTTTATATTTAAAAATATATATATAAAATCTTACATTAACTTTAAAAAAAATCCCATAAAAAGTAAAAAACTTATAATCAATTTATTTAAACTTATAATTAACTTAAATAATTATAAATTTATTTTAAAAGAAAATTTTATATATATTAATAATTTCTTATATATTACATTATTATACTTTATTTTTAAAAAATAAAATAACTTTAATTTAATATTAAAATTATAAATTAACGAAAAAATAATTATATTAAATAAATCTTATAAAATATTTAATTTAAAAGAATTAAACGCTTTATTCGAAAAAGATATTTTATTACCCGAAATATATAATGTAATATTATATTAAAAAATAATAATATTTAAATTATAAATAATTTAAAAAATTAAAGCCAAAAATATTTTTACGTTATATAAAAAATTACAATTAATAATTTAAAAATATAATAATTTTAATAAAGAATTTATTATAATATATATATTTATTATTTAAAAAATTAATTAATATTTTATTTTATTGTTAATTTTTATATTTTAATATTAAAAAATAAAAATTATAATTAAAAATATTATTATAATTTATATTTAATTAAAAATATTAATATAAAAAAAAGTTTATATATATTTATTAATAAAATTAAAAAATAAATATCTCGAAAAAATATTATTATATATTATTAAATTATTATATAATTTTGCAAAATTAAATATATATTAATTTAAAATTTATTTATATTATTATTAAAAAAAATTATATATAAAATTATTAATCTTTAATTTTTATTTATTAATTATAAATTTAAAACCTTTTAAATTAATTAGTTTATAAACAAATAATACTTTTAATATTAATATTATAAAATTTTTAATTATTAAAGATAAAATATTAATTAAAATAAAAATTAAAATATACCTTTAAAAAATATTAAATAAAAAAATTAAAAACTTTAATAATTTATAAATTACCGTTTATAATAAAAATTACAAAATTATTACAACTTAAAAAAATTAAATTAAAAAATTTAAACTTATAAACAGTTAATTATTAAATATAATTAAAAAATTTATAAAACAAAAAGCTTAAAAAATATACATCGCAACCATTTATTAATCCGAAACCGTTTTTAATTACTTTATAATAACTTAATATATTAATCGTAAATTTAAAGAAATAAAAATCTTTAATATTAAAATTAAATAATAAATAAATAATTAAATATAAAAATTAAAATATATTAAATTAAATCCGTAAAACTTACGTATATACATTTTTATTAATAAATCATTTATAAATAATAAAAACTTAAATTTATAAATTAAATATATTATTATTTTAAAAAATAAAAAAATTATTAAATAAAATAATAAAATTTAATTTATTAAAAATATTATTTATTAATTATTTATTAAATATAAATAAATAACTTATAATATACTCGTTAATAAAATTTATAAAATAATTTAAAATTTTAATATTAATTACGTTATTTATTATACAATTAATATTATCTTTAAACATTTATATTTATTTAAAGCCTTTTTTATTTTATACATTAATTCCTTTTCTTTATATTAATATTTAATACAAATAAATAATATTAATAAAAAAAAAATTAATAATTAATTTAATAACGTTAAAATAATTATATAAAAACCAGGAAATAAATAACATTTATTAAATATATAATATTTATAACCCCGCGGATATTATAATAAAAATTACTTTAAATAAAACAATAAAAAATTTAATAAAAAATAACCAAATTAACTTACAATTAAAAAAATAAATAAAACGTAAAAAAAGTAATAAGTTTATAATTAATTAATTATAAAAAAAAAATAAAATAAATAATAATTAAATAATTTATAAACATATTATAACGTTTTACACTTTTAATTAAAAAAAGATTATATTTATATATTATATATTATATAAAAAACGAATTTTCCTCGTTTTTTTCTTAATAAATAATTTCTTTTTTAAACATTAATATTACATTAATTTTATCGCATTTAATTTACTTATTATTTACTTTATTATTATTTTTTTACGTATGTATTTATTAATAATAAACGTATTATAACGTTTTACATTTTTAATTAAAAAAAGGTTATATTTATATATTATACATTATATAAAAAACGAGTTTTTTTCGTTTTTTTACAATAAATAATTCCCTTTTTAAACATTAATATTACATTAATTTTATCGCATTTAATTTACTTGTTACTTGTTTTATTATTATCTTTTTACGTACGTACTTATTAATAATAACGATATAAAATTTATATATATTTTTATATATTATTTTTCCCCGGTCGTATACATTAATTAAAAACTATACGATTACATGTAATTATTATAAAGTAAAAAGTTAAAAACGATATTTTTTAAAAGATTTTTAAATATAAAATTAATTAATTAACTTATTAATTAACCAATTAAATAACCGTATTAAAAAAAGTTATTTAATTAAATATAAAATTAATTAATAAAAAAATATATATTATTACCCGTTTAACGTTATTTTTTTAAATATATATTATATATAACATTATAATATATATATTTATAAGAAATAATTTTTTTTTCCCATATAAAAGTGTAAAGTATTGCAATAAATTAAGCTAAATACGCTAACTTATGGCTAACTACCCTTTTAAGCTAAGTTCATAGAATTTTTTTCATTTTGGCACAGTACTCTACCTGGTCAACCGTACTGTCCATCGAAAGACCCTCGGAACACTCAACGAAAATCCCGGTAAGTCTCATCTCAAACCTTCCGCCGTATTCTGATTTGTGCGCCTACAGGAGGCATCATCATATTTAGCAGAGCCTTCCTCTTGCTTAGTGACCCTACTAACTCGACATCATAGTTGAGCACAAGATACGCCAGCGCCTGCTTCATCGACTGCGCCGCGAACCATCTGCCGGGACATGCATGTCTTCCATAGCCGAAGGGCATGAATGACGGCGTCGTTGTTGTAATAAAATTATGTTCCCCTTCTTTGTGACTCCCCTTTATATCTTCGAAAGGCCTAGAGAAGCGGAACGCATCGAACTGCTTCGGGTCTTCATAGTTATCCGGATCTAGATGAATATCCTGAGTGGGAAATACCATGCGCACGCCAGGGCCTACGCGGAGCCCATTGCCGATGTCTACCTCCCCGGCTAAGACGTCGCGAAATATATTCGTGACTGATACGTCTGAAATGCGCATTGATTCTCTCAGGACCGAGTCGACGCGATTCAGGGCGTCGACGGATGCGCTGGTGGTGAGGCCGGCGTGTTGAGCTGATACGCGTGTGCATTCCTCTTCAAGGCTCGCGAGGATTTCCGCACGGGCGGGACTGCTGTGTATGTCGAGCACGCAGTGTGCGAAGACGTAACAGATGGCGTATATTAGAGGAGTAAGGAGGCTTGCCAAGCGCAGAGCAATGCGGGTGACATCGAGCTGGCCGGGGTCTTTGGCACATATTGGGATCATCCATTGAAGAAAGTCATCCTAAGCATGGGGGAAAACGTGTGATCAGTACTACGGAGAAGGGCCAGTGATGTTTAGAGGTAGTCAGTGTACGTACTGGGCCTCCATCTTTATCCGCTTCCCATTGACGGATGCGCTCTTCGACCACAGGCAGCAGCATCTTTACATAGCGTGCTTGGAAGTATCTGGCGCGCACAGCGACTAGCGGCGCAACTAACCATCGTATTGCCGGCGGGAAACAGCTTATAATGGCGCCGCCGACCAGGAGGGAATTCGCATAGAGCCGTGATGTTTCCAACATCGTCTCGTCGCGGCTCAGGGGTAGTCCAATAAGGATACGCTGTGCGGCGCGAGAGATGATTCGGCCGCAGGCCTCCCAGCCATTGAGGGTCTTCCACTCCGTTTCGGTCCCCCATATGTCACGGAAGGCATGGTCGATCTCGTCCGCTGTCACGGGTGCTAGGCGACTCATGTCCCTGTGAGCCATCTTCCGACGCACAACATCAAAGTGCAGCACGTTCTGGTAGATATTGGGATCATCAATGATGTAAGGCAGCTGAGTGGTTTCGATTAAACCGCGTAGGTTAGTCCACTCACCATCGTCTGTCTTGTCTGGACGCGCGAGGAGTGGTATTTGGGACGGCGGTAGCACCATCACCGTGTTGCCGCGTACCCATGGCGTGGGCAGTGCGTATGGCCGGTCCAATGCCTTGCTGAACCGGCGGTAGCCCTCATTTGCGAACTTTCGTGTCAACACGATAGACGATATGACATCGCGAACGAACGAAGGTGGACAGTCCTCAGGTGAAGCACCGACTGCGTCTAGCTTAGCCCATACTGCTACCCGTGGGGAGAACTTCAATCGGAGCAATTGGAACAGGATGAGGCCTAAACTGGCTATAATCAAGTAGAGAAGATTCTGCACCCAGGACATGTTGGTAGAGGGGGTAAAACCACTGTTCAAAGAAGTAGGTATGTTCTGATTAGATGATGAATGCTGACCTTTTGCAATGTTTTGTTTTCTTTCTTACGGCAGTAATTCTCTGAGTTCGTTGTCGCCTTTACCAACACCATACGACCAGCTAACACCAGCAGCACCCTCGAACATATCGACGCCATATCAAAGAGGGCGTAGGTCTAGCGGCTGTAGGGCGTCTATAAAGAAATGCAACAGTCGTACAAGCTAGCTAAGTCCCCTATATTACTGCCGTTATATCCGGACGGCTCGGGGATCTTTCGGATCCATAGTATAGTGATATGGTGGGTTACAGCGCAGTGACCCCCGAGGCTACCCCAGACCAATAACCTAATAGTAATATCGATTGCTACATCAGATGCACGATGGTTTCGCAGTTTCCAGCCCTGAGTTAGAGCAGGCTGATAAGCATCCCGTGATCCACAGTCTAAATATTGGATCTTGGTACGAACATGTTGCATATTTCTACATGTCGTGCATTGACGGGGTAGTTAGAGTTACCACTGGGGCTTGTACATCCTACATCCGTATAGACGATCAGGGAATCATATGCAATTACGCCATTGTTCCGGCTGGACATGAAATATGACTTCCCGTATGAGATGCATTGAAGTTACTAAAGTGACCCATCAAGCTTAGTAAAGTTTAACGTCTTTAATGAATACAAGTGCCAAGGTACTTTATTCCTTGAAGGGACCAAACAAATTCAAGTTATAACACTTCCAGCGGATTTCAGACGCCGATTTAGTATGGAGGCGGCTCTTGTCCAGGTCAGAAGATTAGCAGCGGAGAGTGAAGATGGTCGTCGTAAGGTGATGGTAGCTCTCCAAAACCTGACATTTTCACTGGAGAGCCCCCAGGACACCATCCATAGATATGGACATATGGTCTGGTTCACTTCCATTCTGGGATCAGACAAGAGTTGACTGGCGTCTAGAACCTCCAAGCCGCTATAGTTCAAGTCGGCATCGATTTAGGATTATTTAAGTGCTTAGCCGAGTCAGCTGTGCCAATGACGGTCCACCAGATCTCAGAGAAAACAGGAGCTGAACCGCAATTGATGAGTGAGTCCTGATATCCCTCAGAATTCGGAATTGAGCCTTACATTAAGAATAGCCCGCGTTCTAAGATTCCTCGCTGCTATCGGCGCAATTAGCGAGAACGGCAAAGATCAATACGCCGCTAATAATGTCACTCGCAACCTCACGGAGACTGTGGTTGAGGCCGGCCTGTCCCACTAGTATGTTTACTCCTAGTGACTATACTATCCCTCCACTCACATACCTTAGCTTTGGCACTGCTGGACCGCAATACCAATCTCTGCCAGGCTACTTGCAAGAGACTGATTACAGGAACCCAGTCGATGACACCAAAACTGCCTTTCAAGTGGCATTTAATACGCCTTTGGGCTCGTACGCCTGGTTCGCCAGCAATCCTACACACTTGGCCCATTTTAACGCCTATATGGCCCTGCGCCGGAAGCCTGATGCCACCTGGCTATCAGTATACCCCGTAGCTGCAGAGGCCGCCGACTGGCCTGCCGAAAAGGGGCTTTACGTCAATATCGGTGGCGGTATTGGTCATCAATGCGCACAATTCACGGAGAAGTATCCCACATTGAAAGGTCGCATCGTGCTACAAGATTTGCCGCACTCGGTGGCGCAGGCACTCCCAACACCTGGCGTCGAGAACATGGCTCACGATATGTTTGAGCCGCAGCCCGTTCTTGGTGCGTATCAGAGAAGTTTCTCCTCGTCCCCAGACTCTCGCTGAGCTAATTTGTCTCATCTGTAGGCGCCAAGTTTTACTATTTGCGCGCTGTGCTACACAATCAACCTCCGCATAAGGTGCGACAGCTGCTTGAGAACATCAAGGCCGCCATGGGACCCGAGTCAGTATTGCTCGTCGATGAGATGGTATTCCCTGAAGCCGGCGTTAACTACATCGCTGCGTCTATCGATATGACTATGCTCTCGGCGTTCGCCAGCATGGAGCGTACCGAGGTGCAGTGGAGTGAGACATTTGAAGACGTTGGTCTCGAGCTCGTACGTACGTATACATACTACCCTCTAGGCTATGAAAGTGTTATGGATGTGCGTTTACCGCGGACCAAGCCACCTAGCGGCTAGATATGGGAGGGATTGTTATATACTCAATGTTCCTCATCTTGAATGAGTTTGCTCTTAAGATTGTCTATACTAGCCTGACAGCAAGGTATTATAGACATAGCACCTTTAACTACCTAAGGTATAGCGTAGTTTTCTCATTAGATGTCAAGAAGATGAAATGCTTAGGTAATTGGAAAATTAGTCATCCCTATTAGGTGACTGTGGGAGTATTTAGGATTTTGACAGGGAAGAGTGGAGTCACTAGAATCTTTACAATACAACATCCTTTTTGCATCCCATAACTATCATTTCAATGACATAAAAACTAGTATAACACTCGTTCTCACGACTTTCACACGTCCAATCACATCATCAGGAATTTTAATATTTCCTTATATAATGTCCCAATAAGTACCTAATGTATTTCCCCCATAGAAAACCCCTTTTCTAATTCGTACCCCGCCACACGAACTCCAGCATTCCAAGAGCTGAACCTGCTGGTTCGATAATTTTCTGAAGCATAAATGCTGCGTCACTCTTTTCAAGCAAAGATTTCAACTCAACCACTGTTCTCTCCTTTGAATTGAAAGCGGCAGCCATGTTCAAGTCAGTCGCCCTACATAACACCGCCAGTTAGCGTATACCCACTGAAACCTTGGATCATCTCTAACAAACCTAAAGTTCTTCTCCTTCCATAGAGCTACTTTACCGGGCTCTGGCATCAGGGTCTCCTGGATTATAATCTTCGCTCCGGGCTTGAGCGCAGGGATTAGGGCACGCAAGATCAACATGCAATACTTATCGGACCAGTTGTGCATGATCCAGCGCAAGAAGTAAACATCGGCTCCCTGAACAGGTTGCGGGGCAAAGAGATCATGAGCCATGAATCTCACTCTCTCTCGCAACTCTTCCGGAACCGTGGCATTCTCAACCACTTTCTCCATGTCTTGGACAACCATACTGAGGTTGTTGAACTGCCTAGCTAGAGCTAGGGAGACGTGCCCTTGGGAACCTCCAATATCGACGACTTCAGCCTGACCCAAAGACGCCCAGTCATAATGGTTGGTGACGTAGTCTAGATTGAACTGGGGCCTCTGGGAGAAGACTTGCATCCCCCTTGCCCAGCGCGAAGCCCGATCGGCATCTTTGGCAAAGATGTCGTAGATGGTCTCCGAGCTATTGTTCGACAACGCGTAACCCTGCGTGCGGGAACTGAGTGGCTTTCTTATCACTCGTGTAAGTAGGGGAACTTACCGTCTCATTAGGTTCTTGGGATGCTGGCCACTTCTTAAGAGCCTCGACCATCTAGCAGGTGAGACGATAAGCCGCGTGGACCAGATCAACAGAAATGAGATCCTACTGACCTTGGTAGCTGCCGGCCACATTTCCTCAGTGCCAGCTTGCAGCCAGTCATTGGCTGGGTCATAGCTTAGTATCCTGGAAGCAGCAGTGTGGGCAACTATCCCTGGTTCGGGCTCGTGAAAGACACGCATAGTCATTGCATGTCGGAGAAGACGGGTCGTCATCTCACTCGTCATTGGTGTTTGGCTGGCAATATCAACGAATGATATTTGGCTGTTTAGCGGGACCATGTCCGCAATTTTGAACTCGGCAATAGCTTGCAAGCATAACGAATTGTTGTGCTCGTAAGCCATCTCAATCAGCTGTTAGACTCTAGCATTGAGACAAATGTACTCACGCCGCCATGCCTGTGGATCAGGTTCAAAGGCTCCAGTAGCAAATCATGGAGCTCTGCAGTAGCGTCAAGCACAGCGTCATGGTCAGTGGTTATCTCAAGAGGGATATTGAAAGAAGCATCTTCATCAAAACTTGGCGACGAGATGCCCTTGGCAGACAGGACTTCTTCTATCTTGCTCACTGACGCGCTGATCGTATTTGCAAGGTGTACGATTCGTGATAGGGACTCCTTAGACGCCATGTTCTCCAACGGGTGGAAGCTGAGCACAGTATCTCGTAGTTAAAAGGTACGAATATCAGCTACTTACATATGCTGCTATTTTAACCTTAAAATATGAAAGCTCTAGATATCCAAAGGTCTACATAGTTCCCTGGAAGCGGCTGAACTACCACGGATATCTAAATATCCATCCAAGCGGTAGATCAGAAACATTCGAGTACTTTAGCCATAAGTACCACTCCCAGAATTCCTCTCGGGTTGACTAACTACGTCGGGCGATTTCGAAGACATCCGCGGACTGGGTCGCACTGCTTGCGGTAAGAGGGGGTCGGTCAACTAAGAACACGCAGCCGGAGAATGTGATTAACTCTGCAGGTAATCATGCAGAAGCTGAAATAACATATGTTGTGTAACACACAGCGTATTCTGAGCTTTATAAACGTACCTGTTTGTATGACAGCAGGAGCTAACACGGATCGTACGAATCCGAATAACGCCTGACCCAAGAACAACTGCAGGCTCTTGTACAATGCCGTGTGTGATGATGCTCTGATGATAGGCGCCGAAATAGTACTGAGCTCCGTTGACCTACATACACACTCTCCATATCTAGCAAGATCGATAGAGACGGGCCGAGTTAGGTGCTACCGCCCAGCATTGAAGGATTTAAGACCTTGCTTTCAATATTGCCAGTGTGGCGCCTAGATTCGAAAGATAGGAGTAGATGGCGATTGGCTGGAAAGATACCATGATACGTCTCACGCCGGTAAGTTTGGCGAGCAGACTTCAGAGAAGACTTCAATGTTTACCAATGTACATAGAAAAGAGCAATGCCGGTCAGTATTCGTGGCTGCCCTCTACTAGATTCGCCAAACCAGAACCATGGCTACGCAGGAAACTCTTCAGGAGATCCTCAAGGAGAAGGCACAGTCCAATGACGCGGGACAACTACTATTTTACCCTTTAGGCAATACCTGCAGCCCTATAGAAGTCACTTACACCGACCTATATGAGGAAGTAAAACAAATTAGCCGTACTATTCAATCTCTCAAACAGTTCGAGGTTGGTCGTCCAGTGCTGTTGCACTTTGACGATCATTGGGATGTGATCCTGTGGTTCTGGTCCGTTCTGTTCGCAGGTGGTTTACCGGTTCTCTCGTCTCCCTTCAGCAATATTGAGGATGATCGCCATAAGCAAATTCGGGTCTTGTCAACTCTTTTGGAGTCGCCAATTTGTTTCACCAGATCTAAATCCCTGGTATTATTTGGCGACAGCCACGATGTATATTTGTACCCAATCGAAAGTTTACTGGAGAAATCTAAACAAGAACCTTGTTATGCAGGGGATTCTAAAATAAATAGAGACATATGTGGCTTGGGCAAAAACAAAGACGGCCAAGCACGAAACATGCAGAATGGAGATTCTACGGCATGCGGCACGAAACGTGTCAAAGCAAACGGCATCGAAGATGGGGATTTGCTGATGCTCATGTTGACATCTGGCAGTACGGGAGATGCTAAAGCTGTCTCATTCACGCATAAACAAGTTCTGCATGCGATTTCCAGCAAGGCTGCGGTGCGCGAACTTCCCCGAGACCGGCCCTTTTTGAACTGGATCGGCTTAGATCACGTCGCCGGCCTGCTCGAAATTCACCTTCAGGCGCTATGGCTTGGCATTGATCAGATCCATGTGAGCGCTGCTGATATCGTGCCGTCTCCAGAGACCTTCTTGGATTTGCTCAGCCGACACGGCGTATCTCGCACGTTTGCTCCGAACTTCTTCCTTGCGAAGGTAGTCTCTACCGTTGGGTCACTTCGGAGGACTCCCGTATGGGACCTTTCGAGCCTGGTCTGCGTGACATCTGGCGGTGAGGCAAATGACATGAAAACCTGTCTGGCTGCATCCGCCTTGTTCTCGAAGTATGGAGCTCCGCGTAACGTGATTACTCCTGGCTTTGGAATGACGGAGACGTGTGCTGGGGCTATTTATAATTCCAATTGCCCCGAGTACGATATCTCTCGTGGCCATACAATAGCGTCTTTAGGGAAATGTATAAATGGTATCGAAATGCGTATTACTACGCCGAGAAACATTAGTGGTCTGGCTGCCCCTGGCGAACCTGGTGATCTTGAAGTTCGTGGCCCAGTTGTTTTCAAGAATTATTATCGCAATCAGAATGCTACGAGTCAGGCTTTTACTCCTGACCATTGGTTCCGGACAGGGGATCGGGCAGTCATCGACTCAAATGGTAACCTCAGTCTTGTGGGACGCGCTAAAGATGTCATCAACATCAACGGCATTAAAATAGTCGCCGCCGACGTCCAAACTGCCATTGAGCATGTCCTGGACGACCGCGTGGCGCGACTGGTTGTTTTCCCTTCTACGGCTTTGCACACTGAGCAGGTGACAGTTGCATACATCCCTAACGTCTTCCCGCTACGGAATGATGAAAGGGTTGAAATTGCGCGTCTGGTAACGCAGGCATGTCTGCTACAGACGGCGACTCGTCCTTAGTGTTCGCCCTCCGAGAGCAGTCAATACCGCTGCTCCCAATGTCTACTCTGGGGAAAATATCGCGGCTCAAAATGGCGCGCTTATTTGAGGATGGGGAATTCACCGCGGACCTCAAGTTTCACGAACATGCAATGCTACGTACGTCCAACGCAACAGAGCAAGTGTATAAGAACGAATCGGGGCTGATAAGTGAGGCTGAAACCCACTTACTCGAAGATGTCGCCGAGACCCTGGGTCTAACTCCAGAGGTCCTTGGTACCTACGTTGAAACGTCTTTGTTCGATATCGGGTTCACCTCAATGCATGTCATTAAGCTCAAGTACTACATCGAGAAACGTCTGGGAATAGATGTTTCCGTCATTCATATCTTGAGGAACCCCACCATCCGAGCGCTGGCCGCTGATCTCGACGCCCAACTGGAACATTCCAAGGCGGGCCCCCACCAGCGAGAGTCAATCAATAGCTACGACCCTGTCGTTGTATTTCGTGCCGAGGGCTCCAAGACGCCACTCTGGCTGATCCACCCCGGCGTTGGTGAGGTTCTGGTCTTCGTCGCACTAGCCCAATGCCTTGCGGCGGAAGACTGGCCCGTGTTTGCGCTGCGCGCTGCCGGTTTCGAGTCTAACTACCCGCGCTTCGACGGTATCAAGCAGGCCGTCGACGTCTATACAGCGGCGATCCGCCGGCGCCAGCCACATGGGCCCTACGCGCTGGCGGGCTACAGCTACGGCACGATGCTGGCGTTCGAGATAGCGAAGCGGCTAGGCGCCGACGGCGATGAAGTGCGCTTCCTCGGCTCCTTCAACCTGCCACCGCACATCAAGCACCGCATCCGCCTGCTGAACTGGAATGTATGCCTGCTGCACCTGAGTCACTTCCTAGAACTCGTGACCGAGGACGTTTCGGACACGCTTGAGGTTGATCCAGCCTTCCGCGCAGTACCACGCACCGAGGCTATGAGATGGGTTTTGGATATAGCACACAAATCGCGCTGGAAGGAGCTGGGCCTGGAAACTGATGCCCTGGCACGCTGGGTCGATGTGGCGTTTGGGTTGCAGCGCATGGCGAGCGACTATGACCCGTCTGGCCTGGTAAATAATATTGACGTTTTCCACGCCGTACCGTTAAAAGCGGTGGCGAAGTCTCGCGAGGTTTGGCTGCGGGAGTATCTAAGCCGTTGGGCTGATTTCGTACGTGAATCGCCGAGGTTCCACGCCGTAGAAGGCGAGCATTACACTATGATCGGAGCTGAACACGTTACGAGCTTTGCGCAGATTTTAATAGAGGCATTGAAAGCGAGAGGCGTTTAAAGTATATATATATAGATGAGTTTGACAAAAAGAAACTGCTGAATATATAAGTACAAATGGAAGTTATTAAAAACCAAGCTATCTTGCTTTGCCCCTATTCCCTGCTCCCGTAACGAGTTCTGCATATATTCTTATAAACGTATATTCATGCATATACTCACATTGTTTTAGACATGCGGTTGTATTTTAGCTATAAATGACCGGTATCTGGCCCAGGTTGCTTTGGCTTTGCTCACTTTTCTTTCCCTCTATCCAACTCTCATAGTAATCTTAAGTCCGAAAATGGACCCTTCAGTTTCACATGACCAGGTTGGTAGTGCTGGCTCGAAGTACAGCCTATCCGAGAGAGCTGCCTATAACTCCGTTCAAGAGCAACCATGGGATACGCTCGAGAAGATGATGGCGAATATTTGGGCGTCTGATAATCCTGACGGCTTGTGAGTTTACCAATGACGGTTTCATCTCATCAGTCTATACACTGAACTTCTATTTTAACCAACCAAAAGAGTGTTTCTCGGTGTAGCCGAGAATAGTCTCCTACACCAAGAAATAGCCATGCGTATCAACAACAAGGTAAGGGTATGCTAGCGAGCTAAGATACCCCGTCTCTGACAAGGCACACAGTTAATTATCAACCCAGATGATCATTTAGGCTACGGAGTAGGCCCACGAGGGTCACCGCGTCTAAAGAAGGCTCTGGTATCGTTTTTTAATTCAGAATTCCGGGCATGTGAGGCTGTATTGGAAAAAGAGATTCTCATTCTTCCCGGGGTTGTGGCCGTAATCGATGCCCTGGCATGGTCAATTTGCAACGACGGCGAAGGCATCATCGTTCCCGTGCCTTTCTACACAGGCTTCAAACCGGCCGTGTCTGTAAGAGCGCGGGGAGTACTCGTACCCGCGCCATTCCAGTGCGTCGAGGGATACCGGTGCCTGGATGACATCTTTGCCCCTGAGATGAACAAGAAAGCGCTAGAGAACGCACTTCTGCAGGCCACGCAAAATGGCGTGAAGGTGCGGGCTGTAATGCTGTCCAAGTATGAGAGACCCGAGTTCTGGGGTTGCTTGATCACGAGCGCGGTCTAACTCGCGGTGCTATAGTCCTCATAACCCGCTTGGAAGATGCTACGTGAGCTACTCGCTGTGGACAAGATTGGTATATAGTTGCTAACGCCAAAGAGACCGCGGAGACCCTTAAAGAAATTGCTCGTTTCTGTGGTCGCAACAATCTGCATCTGATCTGTGACGAGATCTTCGCGGTGTCAGTCTACGACAACCCACAGGCCGCTGACGTTACACCGTTCACGTCGATCCTAGCATTAGACCTCGACGACTCCATCCAGCGTCATCTTGTCCATGTCGCGTATGGAATGGGTAAGGATTTCTGCGCCACGGGGCTTCGACTGGGAGCGTTGCACTCTAGGAATGAAGGCCTCATAGCCGCTGTGTCTAGCGTGTGGTAAGTCGCACTTTTGTTGTGACTGTGGGATTATTGTGACATATACATTCAGTGTTTTCGGATGGGTACCTTATGTCACCCAAGACATGTGGGCAAATATGCTCGAAGACGAACAATTCCTGGTCGACATCTCAACGAAGAACCGTGAAGTGTTGGCGGAACATTGCGCAATCTTGAGATCATTCTTGGATGAACACAATATTCCCTATTACACTAACGTGTAAGTTCTTCGGACGCAGATATTTACATTGGTGATACTGAACTGGATGCATGTAGCAATGCCGGTGTTTTCATCTGGGTCGATTTACGCCGCTATCTTTATGGAGAATTCGGACAAGCTGCAGTATCGAGTCGTCCATTGAACGAACTATCGTCTTCTGAAATCGATATATATCGAGATCGCGAAATGAAGCTGTTCAAGCGCTGCCTCGCGTCAGGCGTCGGCATTTCCCTCGGAAGCAGTTTCTCTACTGAAGAGCTAGGTTGGTTTCGCATCAGCTTCGCCGTCGACAAACAGGCTTTACATATAGGGCTTCAGAGATTGATTCAATGCTTGGAATCCCTTGAAGCCGATGGCTGGAAGTCCTCATGAGGACTGTGGAGCTGCCTCATTTATGGTCGGTTGTTGGAAAGTGATCCATGTCACCTAGTGACAGGACTGATTAGATCCATAATGTATGCTATTTGAGTAGAGTCTATAAGGCCATGAGACTTGACAATCAGCAATGCACTTTTCAATACTTGACCAGTCTACGTGGTAGCTTCACGTCTGTTTAACATCTATTCCCACATGTATACCTGGAAACGAGGCCACTGCATTGAAATCGCGGTTCCGTGTTGAGAGACGACGCGACAAAAGTATGTTCAGGTTGTACGCGTTGCAGTATAACGGCGCTCGATAAATCGCCAGCGGACTCTTATTCGCGCGATAAATTACAACCCACAGGGCTTATTGGGAAATAAATAAGAAGAACGATAAGACAGTTTATTGAATGAAGAACTGATTAGACGACCAAGATACCGTGACGACGTATACTCTAAGCTCAAGAAAGCGTCAAGGACGCGGAAGACCGAGTGTGCAAGCCTTGATAACCAGACCTCGGAAGCACAAGACTCTTGAAGGCCAGGTTGGGATGGCCGATCCAATGACTTATACCAATCAGGGATATATACCTACCTACGTACGGCAAAGAGTGTACGGGCACAAGATACGATAACAGGGCAAGAGGGCGGCAAGGCAAGATATACGGAGTAGATTAATCACTCCCTTTTATCTAGCATACTACCTATACTTAATTAGGAAAACGATGTTATAAAAGCATCGTCTTTTTTAAAAGTTAGCTCTTTTCAAGTACGAAAGTCTTATATGTCAAACCTCTTTCGGGGGTATGTTCAATCAAAAGCTACCTCTGTAAAAGGTTCTTAACTTCTACTTAAAGAGGCTTAGTATATAACACTCTCGCTCGCACTTGATGGCATACAAGGTAAAAGATATATTACTTCACAATCGCATTGTATTATACGTATTATGCGCATAGTGGACATCCCTACTGATGCCGATGCCAAAACGGATCAATAAGCGGCTAGCCACCAAGGCCGGCCGGTGTGGCGCATAAAAGCCGGGATTTTATCTAGCAGAGACGCCCGCACCGTGTTGACCATTTTGCATATGTTACGATGCATGTAGATCATGCAACATCATGTTCTTTCCACCCCTAGCACATAGCTCAACAAAATGCGCTGTTATGGCCCAGCATATTTCCCCACGCCCCGGACAACCAAGATCGTTAGTTAATACCTCGTAGCACGTATTCGACATTATGGTTCTCTCAGAGTTAAAAACTGTGCCGCTTCGTTGATGCCATATCTGTTGATATATAACACGCCTATAGTTATGTATTTCGAAATCAATCGCCGTGGACTAACACATCAACAAGTTTCTGCGAATCGTAGAGCAACTTGCCAAGTATTGCGGTTTGCCTTGGCGATGACCTAACCGGTATCACTGACTTGGTCGTCTTTCTTGTGTACGCCGCGAATATTATACCGCGATTCGCCGTTCCACCTCGTGCTAAATGCTTCTCTCCAATGGCATTCTGGGCTGTCGGGGAACAGCTAGTATAAAAAGAACATGCCCACCCACGAGATATCATCTCAGGGGATGCGAGCTCGTCACGGTACTCATTCCAGCTCCTGCACTCAAGCATTTTCTTATGGAACTCGGCGTGAATTCTAAAAGGTGACCCAAATTCACTTAGCCCATAAGCAGCAAGTATCTGACCAGTCATTTTCAATTTTGGATGTGCAATGACAGCACATTGAGTGGTGGCGTTATCTGCGTTCTGTGCGTTATGTTGACCATAGGGGGGAGTAGATTGATAAAAATTCGAGCCGTCATCTCTGTCTTTCGGCCAGAGATTAACGACGTACACCAAATCGAAGTTGTATGTTTTCGCGATTTTAGCAACCCACATTGCCCCCAAAGTTCCCGATCTAGTACTGGGCGAATAAGTCAATGACAGAAATTGAGAGTCAGTGGGTGTATGGGGTGGGGTGAGTTCTCCAGATACAAGATTGATGGCGGTAGTAGGCGCGATCGGCACATGTCGAGTGGAACGGCTTCTACCGATAGGTGTCTTCGGTGAGAACTTTGGAGGTGGTGTTGGCGGTATATCGGCTTCTGGCATGGGAGTAGCGGGTAGACTCTCTGCAACGTCTTCGTCATCGAGAGCATAGAAGTCATCAAGTGACGGCTCTCTGATATCACAACCATTCGTTGTATATCTAGTGATAGTTGATAGTGAAGCCAAGCTTGCAGACTTTCGCACAAGTTGTGGTTGGGAACCAAATATGACTTCACCTTGAGCATTACAGATCAACGGTGGATCCTGGGCTCTAGCTCCCCATGATTCCCGAACGGCCTGTATCCGAGTCGAAATTTCTGTGCTGCGCCGAGTGTTGGAGTCGGACGATGGTCGCGGCGTAAATTCAATAGGTGAAGATAAGCCTTTAATCGACGTTGATCCATAGATCGTGGTTTTCTCATACTCTTCCTCCCCGTCTGATGCGGGTGGGGAATCGGGAGGATGTGCGGAAATCGGAAACAGCACATGATTTCTCGTCGAAATCGTTAAATCCTGGGCTAGAGCTTCGTTTAGTCTTCGAGATGACTTTCTGGGCGGTATGGTAATTAAACCTCTTCTCGTCCTGGGAGAAGGAGGGGAAGACGATGTGGGGGATGGTCTCGAGGCTAATGATTCTATGTTATGGTTGGAGAATCTAGCCAGGCGATTGTCAATAGAGTCAATCGAAGTATCTAGACCGAGATTGTTGAATAGTGAAGATAAACGCCGGGGACACCAATCTAGTATGTTCTCCGCTTGGGACTCTTGAGTGGTGTACTCCCGTATCGGCCCTTCGATGGTACCGTCTATGGGAGAGGTTTCCGCATTTTCATTCTTGACAGTGTCATCCGGAAATCTAAAACGGGAAAACATTCCCATGCCGCTTGGACCCTCATCCTCAACTAGCAGTGATATTAATCGAACTGGGTCGCTAGGATGATGCCGGTGATTGGGAACGATGCTGATTGAAGATCGTCTTTTTAAACTACCATGCGGGTCGGGTAGACTTTGGGAGCGTTCTTTAACTACTTTAGACCAAGGAACTGGTTCTTCCCGAGGTTTCATATGTGTTGATGTTGGGTGCATGAAAGATGGTGATGGGAAATGGAGACCATTGAGCGATTGCGGTGGAGTTGAGACAATTGAGAGGTCTTTAGTTCTTGCTCCTCTCTCCTTATCCCTCTTCCTTGAAGTGCCAAAAAACTTCTCTAGCTTTTCTAGCCCGTTGACCATCCTGTCCACCACTTTGGAAGCTGTTAGTGGTTCTGGTTTTGCCATCATGTTAGTTTGTGCACGGTAGGTATTTGGGATCTAAGAAAGTAGCATATAGCATCATAATGAAGCGGGATTAGAAATAAATAATACCTAATGATTGGTATTCCAAGCGAAGGAATAGCAATTAGAATAAAGTGGTTGCTGATTCACAAGTATGATCTTATTCGGACGAGGTCGATGAAAGATCGTGAGTCAGTATGTGGTTGACAAACCTGACTGTATGGGTACGTGGGTGTGTCTAGTCCTGAAGAGGACGATTAGAGGCTCCTAGCGAGTGAATAATGTAAGAGCGTAATTCGTGACGAATTGGGGCGCAGACCAGATGGACTCGGTGGTGTCACGAGTGGGAAATAATAGAGCACATCTCATCTCGAGGTCCGCCGCACCGGCATTACACGACAGATAGGCCGACAGTTAGTGCTAGAGGGTACAGCAGACCGGCTCAAGGAACACCGAGTAAAATTGAGTGTTAAAGTATAGAAGATAAAATAGGATGAATAGATTTTGTGTTGTTAAGGTACTTCTAGTGCTGAGGGCTTCCTTTTGACACCAAAATCTACGCATAAGAGAACTTGGCGAACTAGCATGTCTTAACCACGGCTGGGGTAATGAGTACAAGGGATAATAATGGAAAACAGGACTAGATCATAGTGGTGTCTGAGGCGATCCAAGGCTGGTGAACTTCAGTTTCGACCTATGTGCGGATACAATTCTTGATAAGGGTAGCTGAGATAGTGACGACATATAGTACAAACGAAGTGATGCGACGAAAAGGAATGAACCAACCAATTATTATTAACTGCTAGTAGGTGTATTTGTGGTTGGACGTGAGAATGTTTGACCACTAGACTTACTACTGAACATGAGAATTGACCGAGATTGAGATGGATATATTAGACGGAGCAGATGTAGTTGTAGTTTAGTTGTAGTTGTAGTCGCGTACGCGTGTGTGGTCGTCAGCTTGGCGAGTAGTTTGGTCATGCAATCGATTTTCGTAATGGCGGACGATGCAGGATTCAGGTACGGACTTTAGAATCTCATTTCATCCAAAGCTTCAGGCGGTGATGGGGGCTGCGATGTGGAGGAAACTAACCAGTCGTTTGATAGATACAAGGTAGCCACGACGCCATTGGTTGTGATGGCTGGTAGATGACCGGTTTGGGAATGTAGATTGGTTGGCTGGGGGCCAGGGGTTTCTCAGCTGTTCCAAACAAAGCACCAAAAAACTAAAATACCTAAAATACCTAAAATACCTAAATACGTCCTAAGTTCATTCTCGGAGAAGGTAGTTACGACCAAGTCTAATGGCCATATACCATGTGAGACTTGTCCCCCTTTCCCAAAGTTGAATCTAGGAAGTCGTGGGGTGCACGAATACATGAATACTAAGGAAGGGAGGACCCGAGCCCGGGCATCTCGAGTCTTCCGAGTACAACAGCCTTGTACACGGAGTTTCCGGTTTCACACAATTAATTCAATGGTACCTAAGGTACTTGGTTATTAGTAATGATTACCTTGAGCATTGGACAAATAAATAGGCCATTGGATACACAACACTTCTAGCGTAATCATAGTTTGGAATCCGGATTTCTCGCAGCGGGTTTGACAGACTGGAGCTATTAGCTAGCAATGGTGAGCTGTGTAAGACACCCCCAGGCCATTCGAGCCGGGGATAAGCCAACCCCCTCTTATCCCTTCTTAAAAAGAAAGATGAATTCTAGTCATGAAATTCGGAACACTACCGAAGAGAGTTGCATCGAATTTGACAAGCCTCGGCTATCTTAATGCAATGAGCGGTATGAAAAGCCAGGGGTGTTCCCATGGTTCCACAACAGAAGCAGAATCCCTTTATTTCGAAGGACTTACATAAAAGTGCCAAAGGGAAAGGTTGGCAGTGACATCCTAACTCCTGGTGTAAGGGAGTTTTCAGACTACACGCAGGTACCATTAGCGGTATAAAAGCAAGAGGTGAATATACACATGCACTAAAGTTGAAGCTAGAGAGACAGGACAGGACAGGTACGAACTACGAATTATGTATTTGGGTCTAGCGGAAAGTCAATCTTGGCAATGAAACCCGCTAAACTTAATTGGATACGCCAGCGTATGTAACTGCACTTTTTACAGCGGTAACAGCACAACTGCAGACTCTACCTGCTTCTCTCAGGGTTTACAGGGGCTCATAATTACGTACATCTTCATCGTTCTTCTTGTCTTAGAATATCGAAGGCATTCGAACATCTATGGAAGTTATGAATGAATTCCGGTTTAATGAAGACTCTTCAATAAACAATCACTGGTTGCCTCCCGGATCCAAACGTCCGTTATTGTCTCAGTCAAGGTTCGCCCCTAAAATAATACCCGATCTCGTCTCATCCTCAGTCACAACGTTTGAATATTGAATGTCTTCTTTTCTTTTTCACTTCAGCTTCTCTGTGGATTTCAAAAGCTTTGACTCTATTAGCTTAGCTAAGATTTCTAATGCTTCTAAGCATATACACTAAAAAATCAGGAACTCGAGAAACCTTTATCATGTCGGATCCCGCGCGTACGTAGGCGGATAAGCTGTACCTCACAACATCGCAATCTTCCGCGTAACAACCGCAAACTACAAGGAGGTCAATTAAGCTCCGAGCCCTGCATCGGGAACCAACAGATGCCTTTTGGACTTTTTTCTTCTCGTCCCATCTTATTGGAAGACCGAATGCGCCCGGCACGGTAATCCTTGGCAGGACGCCATGCTTCGAAGACTACCTGAGAGCGTCCCAGCCGATCGGGTCACTTCCAAGGTCAGCCGACATGCGTGAACTATCATCTACTTTGTCACATGAAGATGGCTTAACATTAGCCAATCACGCCTAGATCCTATCAAGATTCATATTGCAACAGAGCCATTGCATATGCAAGTCGGGGTTGATCCACAATAGCTCATTGTCTGTTGCATCATCAGGAACCATCGTCACTATGGTCGGGATCTAGTCCATGAAATCAGATCCGGGCGATTTGCATGCTGCACTAAGCCTGGCATTGCTTATTTAGATAGGCTGTCTTGTTAGCCAGAGTCGACATGTCATACCAGACGTAATGTGTCAGCTTTCAGGGGCATATAATTCATTAGCCGCAACAATCAGAGATTCACAATCTACATGTACCTGATCAAGTTAGGTACTTCTATTCAGAAGATTCCATTGGATGGTCACACTTTTGTCAGCAACAGCTGCCTTTGCTGAACGTCTCATCCGGGCATGGCTCTCTATATTATCCATAGAGGCAGAGACTTTGCCATGGATTAAATAGCCACTCTAAAAACCAATAGTTCTAGTAAGACACTAACTCATGGATGAAGGACAAGGAGCTCCCGCGGTTCTCACACGTCGTACATCTCCGGGTTTTATGTCTCGGTGCACGGTAACTTGCGTCCACGAACCAATGAGTCTCGAATGGAAGCGAAAGGCCCGATCGGTTGACTTTAATTCAGTGGACGAAGGGCTCGGGTTCTATATACCCTTATTACCTCCATGTTAGGTTTGTCTCCAAATATATACGGATGCATCATCCCGTGACAATTGTGCTAAAGTACTACGGTCTTAAAGTCAGTTAGAGGCATCACACCAATTTTGATCTTAGGTGTTGAATTATCGGGTTTAAGATTTGCTCTCATGACGAAAAGATAAGATTCTTTAGAGGTAATCAGTTATATATACATTCCAAGATCCTGCTTACTGGTATCTTAGACTTTTCTACCTTTCTCCCACGTCCTCTAACGCTTCTTGAATCATCAACCATACATCTTTTCTAAACTACTTCGTCTTGATCAGAGCCGAGTTCGTGCATGTACTAAACATTCTTCCGAATGGGATGGTTTCGCAATCCACAGCAGAAGCATGTGGATGCTAATGAATCTCCGAAATTTGAAGCTGTCACGGAGTACACAAACACGACAGATTGTAGAACTCGTCTAGACTCCAAGTTTTGAAATTGAGTGCCACAAATCTCGAGGGCTGGTCTTACTGTAAGTCAATATGTATTTCGCGGGGGCTTAGGCGGAAAGACAAACTCTCTTGCTGGGACGTATTCTCATCATATATGTGATAGCGGCATTCCGATATTGTCTCTAGGTTACGCTAGGTCTCCGGATATTATCATATTCTCGCGCGATTAAGTATCGCAAGATTGTTACACGGGGATTTGACATTTGTCAAAGTTACAAAGCATGATCACACTGCATTTTGATGTCTACTCGGCATACAACTAATTTCTAGTTTGCAAACGACGGGAAGTTGTATATCATAGTCACACGTACCGTCAGTTCTTTACTGAAACTAGCCTATGTACAGGTAGATATTGAGTTGAACTGTGCCAGATGGCCTTATATGATATATATATTGGGCTAAATTCTAGGCCATGCAAGCTATCCTGATATAGTAATGCCAGATGTATATTGTTTTCATATTAAAAAATCTCTTGGCTCAAAGCCGTGGCTGCGGTATCGTTCCTGGACTACGGCTAGTTCTAACTGCAACTAATTAGTATCGAGAGGGGATGAGATGGAACAGGATAGTAGTCTATGATATAGATACATACCTTTGCTTCTCGGTCGGTTCCCCGATCACGTTTAAGAATGCTGTGTGAACCTCATCCGTCAGATCGCTGGCCTGTAGACTCCTGCCCTTCTTCTCAAAGGCAAGGCGGGAGCATTCCTACGAGCACAAGTCAGCAAGGAAAGCCAAACTTTCCTCTTTTCTCAAGATAACTTACCCTCGTGATAGCCGCGCCTCCGAAAGCAGCTAATCCCAGCGTCTCTCCCTCGCTAAGGTTCCCGCCGTGGTCCCAAATCTTTTCCAGGTACGCATTTCGCCAGGCCAGGAACGTAGCAATACTTCCCGTCAGCGTGTCTCCCTGGCCGCCGCTTCTCTTATACCCGCCTTGCAGGTCGACTATTAGCGTCGTCTCGCCGTTGCTAATGAAGTCTTTGCCGCCCTTCTGCACGATCGTCACGCCGCCTAACGCGCGCGATAGTGCCTCGACTTGGTCGGGTGAATCTGCCCCGCTGCCTGCGCTTTCACTCTGAGATGACGAGTCCACCTTGATACCCTTCCATAGCCGCCCGAACTCGACTACATTCGGCGTGAGCACGACTTCCCGCCAGCCTATTACTAGCTCGGGTGACTTGAGCACAATGGCTAGTGCGTCTGCATCCAGTACTACGGGCATCTTACGCTCGCGCGCTGCGGCGAGTACTTTAGCACAAGTCTCCTGCATCAACGGATCTCGTCCCAACCCCGGACCCACGACCAGCGCGTGCAGCCGCGGTAGCATATCGATGATCTTGCTAGAGACTTGCGCGGGGTCCGTGTCGGCGGAGGAGCTCGAGTTGGAGCCAGGGGGAGGAGACTGGCGCATGAGCGGGTGTACCATCAGGTTCGGGCTATACGTCTTGATTACGGCGGCGGCACCGGGTGTGCAAATGACGTGGGACTGAGAAGAACAAGTCTAGTTAGCTTGTCGTGCTCTCTTTATCTTGAGCTATATGTCAAGAAACCAGTGCCACGTACCATATCGCAGCCCAAGCGAGCACTCGCCATAGCAGAGAAATACGGTGCACCAGTATAATCCTCACTACCGCCAATGACAGCCACGCGACCCAATTGACCTAGAGCAGGGTATTCCAACGATCAGCAATGAGTTCCTCAGCTATTCTCAGCTCCGTTATAGCTAGGTGGGCACCTAGACTGGCACCGAGAAACAAAATCACATCCATCCCAATTTTCCAGCTCCGCCATAAAAACCCATTCCCAAATAAACATACCTTTATGAAACTTCTCTAGCATCGGCGGCACAAGCTGGCGCACCTTGCCTAGTACCTCGCGCGTGGCCGGCGACATCTTCTCGGTGGTCTCGGAGCTCATGTCTTTCCTCTCTGCGGTTGGGGAAAACGCTCGACGGAATCGCTGTTCGTCCCGATTAAACCGCGGTGTTGCAAGAATAGTATAGGTAAGAATACTAGATACAAGGACAATTACTACTAAGGTTCAAGTTGCTAAAAGAAGTAATGGAAAGTATTAAACATGAATGAAGCAATTAAAAAAAAAAAAGTTGCATGAGGATGTTATAATTTTATCTAGGTGGTGGTTGGAGAATTATCGCATACCCAATGTGCTATGATCAAACCACGACGTTCGATATGGAACCTATGATGTCACCAGGGGCCACTTCGGGAATCTAGCTTATTGTAACCTTGGAATCTTTAGGTGGTCTTTACCTCTAGGATATTTTTAAGGGGCGCAAAAAATAGCTTAGGACAAGTTTCAGGACAAAGAAATCGAGTGCTCTTGAGTTTTTGGCTCTATTTTACAAGGGTTTGGAGTCGGAGTAATTCCACCTCTAACCCGTATCCTCACTAATCGGCACCCTTCAATAATGCACCTCTCTAAACGAAACATGATCCGCCATCAAAGGCCTTTAAGGTATAGATAATCCCCCTCCCACTTGAGATATCATGATTCATTTAAGCGATAAAGCTCTTGGTGAAGCTGGAGACGACATCCTTTAATCTTTGCTCGAGGTCCTTGCTGAGCGAACCCTCCTTGTCAATAGTAGCGAGCAGGTCAGACTCGTTCGTCTTCAGGTGAGCCAGGAAATCGGCTTCCCACTGTAGAACCTTGTTTACGGGTACTTGGTCGAGATAACCGTTGACACCGGCGAAGATAAGGGGAACCATCTCGTTGACGGCCATAGGAGAGTATTGCTTCTGCTTGAGAAGCTCGGTCAACTGCACATAGATAAATTAGTTAAATTCCATAGTAAATACAAGTTCCTGGTACTTACACGTTCACCACGGCTGAGAGTCTGTTTGGTAGCGGCATCCAGATCGGAACCGAACTGGGCGAAAGCAGCGACTTCACGGTACTGGGCCAAGAAAAGCTTGAGTGAACCAGCGACTTGCTTCATGGCCTTAAGCTGGGCAGCGGAACCGACACGAGACACGGACAGACCGACGTTGATGGCAGGTCGAATACCCTTGTAGAAAAGCTCAGCCTCCAAGAAGATCTGGCCATCGGTAATGGAAATGACGTTGGTGGGAATGTAGGCAGAGACATCACCACCCTGGGTCTCAATGATGGGCAGAGCAGTCATGGAACCACCGCCGAGCTTGTCGTTCATCTTGGCAGCACGCTCCAGCAGACGGGAGTGGAGGTAGAAAACGTCACCGGGGTAAGCCTCACGTCCAGGGGGACGACGAAGGAGAAGAGACATTTGACGGTAAGCAACGGCCTGCTTGGACAGATCGTCGTAGATGACGAGGGAGTGCTTGCCGTTGTCACGGAACCACTCGCCGATAGAGGCACCAGTGAAAGGAGCAATGTACTGCAGAGGAGCGGCCTCGGAAGCAGTAGCAGCAACGATGATAGAGTACTTCATGGCGTCATTCTCTTCAAGGGTCTTGACGAGCTGGGCAACAGTAGATCGCTTCTGACCAACGGCGACGTAGATACAGTAGAGCTTCTTGGTCTCGTCGTTAGAGGCGTTCCATCGCTTCTGGTTAAGCATAGCGTCGAGAGCAACGGCAGTCTTTCCGGTCTGACGATCACCAATGATCAACTCACGCTGACCACGGCCAATGGGCACCATGGCATCGACGGATTTGAGTCCAGTCTGGACAGGCTGGTTGACGGATTGTCGGGGTAAGATACCAGGGGCCTTGAGCTGAGCACGGCGCTTCTCCTTGGTGTTGAGGGGACCCTTGCCGTCGATAGGGTTACCTAGAGCGTCGACAACACGTCCAAGTAGTTCCGGGCCGACAGGGACATCGACCTAGGGATGGTTAAACCGTCTTGTTCGTTCGATCGGCTTGTATCATTAAAATACTCACAATTTCTCCGGTACGCTTAACGGTTTCACCCTCCTTGACGAGACGGTCAGAACCGAAAAGCACAACACCAACTTGTCCAGCTTCCAAGTTCATGCACATTCCCTTCACACCGGAAGCGAACCTATTCGATGGTCAATTGTATGCCTTCCATCTTATAAGCTAGTGGGGAAACCTACTCGACGAGCTCTTCGGCCTGGACATTGGCCATACCGTGCACACGCGCGATACCATCACTGCACGAACCTTAGTTAGCAAACATAATTCAATTGGTCATATGCGTATATGAAAATATTCGGTAATGGCGATAGGAAGGGTAAGGACCGCTTCGTGGCCGTAGTTTGGTGATATAGGAATTGATTTGCGGCAGGTTGAAAAATCTCGCTTCAAAGGATCCACACGTACCCGACGGAGAGAACACGACCAGTCTCAGCTAAACTAGATTCCTCTGATACACCACGAATCCTCTGCTCGAGAATAGAAGAGACTTCTGTGGGGGAAGCTTTCGCATCGGCGTAGGATCGGGCCTGGATGTTGAAGGCGGCGGGTGCGGCATTTCGTGTCTGCAAAAAAACAGCCCCGGTCAAAGTTAGCCGACAGTCCGAAAATGTCAACGTGGGTGAGCGAGTATGCCGCAGCTATATGATGAGAAGCTTTTACAAGCTCTATAATCCCCCCAATATCCTTCATGGATACTATAAAAAGCTCTTATAAAGCTTCATATATGCTCCGAGAATGCATTGAGATCGATCGCATATACTTTCGGATGGAATTGGGATGGGGACTCGACAGGACCGGGATTTAACCTACCGCAACGACTCTACCCGAGGCAGAGATTGCGCTCACGGCGCGCGTAGATTGTCTGAGGGCGTTACGAAACATATTAAAGAGGGATATCTAGTCCTCCGAAATAAAAGGAAAAACCAATTGCAATCAGATTGCAATTGAGAGGGAGAGGAGATTAAGGAGGACGGGTGTTGATATTGAGGTTTTGCAAATGGAGACTTTTTCGAGAGGGAGTGCAAGAACTGGGTGAGGCGCTAGAAAACGAAGTGGCAGAGAAAAAATAAGCACGGACCATATAAAACTAGACCCGAAAGGCCCCGACTAGTTGTGCGAGTAATCGAAGCTAAACGTGGTCAGTGCTTTCCCCCACATGCCCACCTTTGAATTAGCTACAGTTTAGGTAATCTTTCTGTTAAAATTGTAGTTATGTAGTTAGACTATCAGTTGTAGACTATTATGACGTTAAGCAGTTAAATTTATATAATATTTGCTAGTTACCTTAAGAGTATATGACAATATTATAAATAAGAGGTTTCATTTTCATTATTGCCTTAAAAGAAGCGCATACATTCACCTTCTCTTTCTCTATACTATCATATGCTTGGAACTAAAATTATTTTTTTTTTTGAGGAGTATACGATAATGGAACAGGAAATATAATTGATGAGAAAACGCAGGAAAATGGCACTTTTGGCTAAACCTCTATATACATATACGTTGACTTGAGAATGGCGCAAATATATACTTTATATATGCTATACGAGTGCTAACCTACATAGGTAGATAGTCGGAGGACCGAGACTATCGTAACCTTCAGCCCGCTTATAATGTATAAGAGGGTGGCATTACTTTACGAATACTTATTGCTGAAGTTGATGAAGATCTCAGATTGTAACCTGTTTCATACACATTCGAAAACTACGCAAAATATCTCTTTGGATGATGCGGTATATATGCGGCCTGAATACTCTGCCCAAGAAAATCTAACCAGTCTACCTAAGCAGTCCAATGTCTTTAGGGGGTATATACCTTAACAATCAGGTCAGTTTTCAAATTATGATAAATTGAATATTTGAGCGCTCAATGAAATTCCAGTAGAGACTCTGGGTTGCTTACAAGCGGAGGTTTCGATGAAGAAGTCGACAGGGACTTCGAATGATTCACCTGAGATGCAAGTACAAATAGAGACTTCAGTTCAATTGCAATTGGAAGTTCAGTTAATGAAGCACGTGGCGTTAAGTATTCCGCTAAGGGGCACCGAGAATACAATATCGGACCTTTACAAACGAGATGATCGGTTTCGTTTCCCCGGAGAAACAATTGAAATTTTCAAAGCTAATTAAACTGTCCTGGTATTTACACTCCTTGGACGGATGATATTCGATATATTTCTAGAAGAAACAGTATAGAGAAACACCCTCTAAGAGATATTAAATGGTTTGGAGGACATAGATAAACACTATCACTAGTCTTCAAAAGGCCTCTACGAAGATATCAGTTCAGCTATTTACGAAGTCCTGAATCTGTTCCACATTCATGTCACAAAGGAGCAGGTTCTAGACAATATAAACATAGCCGAGCAGGTCAACCTCTTACGTGATCTAAGTGAGATCCAAAGATGCGGCACAACAATCATATACACCTCAAAATCACGGACAAACGAAGAAGCCACAAGATGATACGTGCCAGTATTCTTACTGCTCAGATAATTTGAACACCAGAGCGACGAAGTACAGGGCGTACAACAGCAGTGGATTGTGTCGCGAGCGGTCGTAAGCGACAAGAAGGACCAAACGGAGAAGCGGATTGAGAAGCTCTCAAGCCGTGACTTATAGATTAAACACTAGAATGTCTACGGATATTTATTATTGCTTTCTTATGTCCTCAAGTGCCAGTGAAACACAGGTACACACCCAATTAGTATTCACAAATCAAGGCTATGAAAAGACTTAAGATATACCATCTTAGGAATGGTGCAAAGATTTCAGCCAATCGATTTTAAACGAACAACGTACCATGTCTCTCTGCCACCTGAGGATATACTTTTTCTTTAACGCTGACCCAATTCTCGGACTAGTACAGACAGTTTATAAGCATATTGGTGAGGAACCAACTTCATACCTATCTCACCATGTAGGCTGATAAGTGGCGGACTTGAAATTAATCTTAGGGCCTGGAGATGGAATTAAATCTTATTCTAGGTAAAACCAGTTGAATTCGTGATAGTTAGCACGGTATGAACTCGGCTATTATATCCGTGTACTAATATTGCTGGCGGTCAACTATGTAGGCTATGCTTAAAGCCTCCAGTTACACGTTATACTAGGAGGAACAACATTAGATAGTTCATCGAGTTCAGCGAGGCTTTTCTTCTTTTTCTTTTTCTTTTTTCTTGTTGTAGCTTCCAAGTAAAGGATATGATTTCCAGTTACAAATTTGCGACGACCTACCTATCTTAGGTATCTAACGTAAGTAAGCATTGCTTTTTCGCAAGATGACGCCTCTTCGTATGTTATAAATACGATATCCCTGCAATGCGGGGCCATCTTTTGACGAACAAAATCAATGCTATATTTGGCGTCTCACTTCGTAACCCCTTAAGGCGCCAGTTTGCTGACCTCATTGGTTTATCTTTGCCTATGGATTGTTTAAATTTTGGGATTAACGTCAGGGACTAATTATGTCATTTTATAGCTCTTTTAGGCAGTTGTGTTTGTATTGTATGACTAGAGCGCATTCTACCACGTACTTGCCAACATCACATTGCAACAGGTCACTCTCGTTTCAATCATAGTTATTGAAGACAAACGATCGAAGATCCCATTGATCTTGGGAGATTTTAATTACTATTAACTACTTCTAGAAAATATATCTCTAATCGAAGCTTATCGTACTAGCTATGGCTGCCGAACAAAACGAGCCACTGCCCCTCATCTTAGACTTGTACGACGATAAAGATGTCGAAGGTCAATTCTGTGTGGGTTTGTTGAGAGCTCTGGTTGATGGTTCCCAAACCCCATCTTGCGTCGCAACCGAGCTTGATACCTGGGTTGTACAGGAATCCGCGCGCAAGCTACATGTACTTCGGGAGCGACCGGGCTTCATAAAGAGAGACGATGCCGGCCGTATACTCCGCCATAGCATGCCGAATGCCAGTGGATATGTTGATCGCTTTTTCCAATTTTTCCCTAATCTGTGTTCTGTTTTCCCGCCGCATCACCCGGGGCAGACCAGAGTTGTTCAGTTCCTTGAAGCCTTGATGGCCATGCCTGAGCACCAGGCCCCTGATTACTTTTTAGACGACAATTCTCTCAAGGATGTCCAGATGATGTCGTTGTGGTCAGACAAGGGTTACTCAACAGAGGAACTTCGTATCGGAGCAGATGGTTCGTACTTACTCGATTGTTCTACCGGGCTTCACTGTTAACACATGACATACAGCTATTAGATATCCAGGCTCAGGAATTGAGACTCCAGGTAGTGAGGCAGAGGCCCGCTGGCGTAATTACCAGTCTGCTCTGGCGCGCATCGCCATGACGGGCTTTAGCGATTGCGGATTCAACAGTGCGCTGCGGGATATTATGCCCTACGGCAAAAAATGTCCCAGCTTCAATGTACGCATAACCTCCAAGCCTGAACAAATTGGAGGCCACATTCAAGGCGCGGCACAATGGATCATATGGCCTGACGAGTTACGCTACGTTTACGAGCAATGCAAGAAGAAAGAGAGGGTAGATAAGAAGAACCCTCGAGACACGTGGAGCATGCAGAATTGGAGAGTATGGAAAGCGCAATTCGAACTTGCAGCTGGCGATGAGAGGGTTGATTCACGAGCTCGTGCAATGGCTGCCACAGCTGTCGAAAAGATGAATGCAATCGAAGATCAGAGTACATCGTAATGATGCTTAGAATAGCGCCTAATATCTTGTAAAAGCGACTTAAATCATTCATAGTTAACTAGAGGAGAGCTAGGCAAGAAATATGGTATATACAAACTACCTGATTTGCTATTTCGGCAAAAGCCTTGTTGAACCCTATCTAGTAAGTCAATTTTCAGAGATAAAGCAATATAAGATGCAATACGCCTCGAAGGTATTAGGTTAGTTACTGTTAATGATTCTCTACGAACGCATCTCTACCCCTGAACGATAAGCAAGTCCTTCTCTAACGTGTACCGTGGGTAATTATTATCAACACGAAACTATAATCATCCTCCAGTATTACAGTGTAATACGATACGATAATTAGATTAATAAGGGTTAAGTACATGAAACAGCCAGCTATCAACTTCGCCATATCTATCCAGATATGCAAATATATTGTATTATTACTCGTCCTTGATAATAACAACTGTTTCTCGTGTAGCCCTCGAAAGTCCCACCCTCGATGTGGCTTAAACCTACAGTTAGATTTATTTCCTAGTTTGGTATTATTCGGGCGCTCCTATAAATAAACCTATGGTGTCAGCCTCTTTCTAAATGAAGCAGTCGACGGGTAACGAACCGTCATTATTCGGTACGACATGATTAAATCCATTGGAAATGAAGCCTCTCAATCTATACAGCAGAATACAAAAGGAGCCCTTCATCACACTGAGGACTCGAATTCTGCTCTTTAACAGACAATATTAAGTAACAATATAGAAACTCCGTCGACTTTTAACACCAACTCTACGAACCCCTATTTATTCACCAAGATGCATTTCTTTAAGACCATCCTTACTCTCGCACTTGCAGCTGTGCCTATTACTGCTATACCCGTTGATGAAAATGGCCTTGTCTCCGAGGGCCAATACCTTGAAGCCCGCACGGGTACCGTTACATGCAGACCCAAGGACAACCCGACCAATCAGTCTTTTAAGGTTAACATGAGCTACGCGAGAGCCCAAGCCAAAATCGGCGGTTTCCCTACTCTCCACACCGGAAGCGGAGACCCGCACCGCCACGAGAACAAGGACAAGATCCAATGGGGCGTTAAAGGATGCAACAAGAAGAATGCTCAGTTATGGGAGTGTATGTGATCTACAAATTCCTCTGCAAGTAATCCCTTTGCTGACATTTCTGCCGAATAGACCCCGTCTATTGGGAGGACATGCAAGAGAACGGGAAGACAAAAGAGTGGAAGAAGAACCACCCCAGCAGCGGTCAGACAAAGACCCCGATCCGCGTGGTATATATGCGAGACAACGGCACGCACGACAAGAGAGTCAAGGTTTGTGGTGTGATGACGCACTCCATAGTCGTTGCAGTAGGCGATGGCTTCAGGGGAGAGAAATCCTTCCAGAAGTGCAAGTAGCCTACCGACTATCTAATTTAGTCATTATGATCGCCCTGGTGGCATTGTATTATTAGGGGATGGAGATTTGAACATGTATATGTCTTGGTTTTACATTGTATTTATTTCGTGCTTTTGACTTAGATACTTTATTCGCAATTTACAGTTGTTATGGCTACCTATATTTACATATACATAAACCAAACTCTTAGAAGCTGTCATATAATGATAGTTGTTACATATTTGGATTTGATCAATCATAATCAAAGAACTATTGTAGAGACTTAAGACAACGTAGATGGCGATAGGCGATGAGAGATCTAATTTCTTAGGATTACCTAGCCCCCTACGTTTTTAAGTAAAATTAAAGTCACGTGATACGTGCGGATTCACGTGACTATAGGTGATGAACGACTGAACACGGATCTGGTAGAGCAAGATGGAAGATACCTAGGAACTACGCCGGACCTAATTCGGACCCCACCAATTTCCTAGGCACGTACCGTACAAGGTTACGATTGAAGAAGCGTCGACAGAGCAGCTTCAAAGAGCAGTATTAAAAGGGTGAGTCGGAGAATTCAGACTGAGGCGTGTTACTACCTATGAGGTATCTAAGGTATCGTGCCATTGCCCAAGTGGGTAGCCTATCTAGTATCGGATACTAAGTAACATCCATAAACACATCCGCACTTTCGAAACTAGAAACCAGAGCTCTGAAAAAGTTAGTTATAACCCGCGCAAATTACCAAGGCGAACGTGATCATTTCAGGAAGATTCCGTACGCGTCTTTCCCAATTGCTTGTGGAGCATATGGAACGCCAATGCAGCCGTCATGTTATTCAGACCTCCATCCACACCAGTCACCCTATCATATCCTTTAGGGCTGGTCATTGGATCGCCCCGGCTCAGATGTAGCTGCCACATTATACTGAGCGTACTAAGCTGCTGAAGAGACTTCTTGAGCATTACTTCTTCGGGTTGGTACGGCAGGACGAAGAAGGAATTGCGGATCGTGGTCTTGTAATGTTGTTGTTCTCCCGAAACACCCAGAGTCTCAGATACCGCCGTTACTGATTCTTTCATTGAAGCCCAATCCCAATCCCATGACGTCAAGTCCGGGAATGTTGTCTGGATCACCTTCTCCGTTCTATCGTCACGAGAGGCCATTGCGTTCACCACTTCTAAAAACAGCCGGGGGAGCCCAATGTCCATGCTAGGCACACTAACATTGGCTTTTCGCCGGAAGTAGCATAAGACGCGAGTGCTTTCTATATTGTGTGACGTCTCACTAAGTAGCATGAGTATAGCCGCGTCTTTCATGATATCCGGTAAGGCTCTGCTAAGAGTGGCAATCACGCGCTCGGTGGCCCACGGGTGATCCTTTTCGGAACAATGTTTCCATTTAGACCCTGAAATTTCAATAAACCCACGACTGCGCAGTTCCGATATGTGTTCTCTGATAGAGAGCGGAGTTGACGGGTCTATATCTGAGAATTCAATGGGGGGTTGAGGTCAGCTAAGTCAGCTAAGATCTCTTTATATAACCGGAGTCAGGCTAGTACAGCCATGAGTTACCGCAGCCGCGTTAAGACGCAGACCAGTAAGTAGTGGTATGGCATATCTACTGTTAGTCACAGCCTGAAGGAGACGTCGTCGGACGGACAAAGGTTAAGAAGGCGGAGACATTAGTAAGTGGTAACTAATGAATATATCCACTGTTCTAGTTGTTGGGTCTTTCTGGATGGCTTTTTGGAACAATTGCCACCTCTCGAAGTTCTGAGAAATTATTTCCGAGGCCCGCTGCGACCGCAAATCTCGGTTCTCCCTTGACCCCCCTTCATCGATATAGGCCTCGATGAGTCTACTACATTGCATATTTATGAGGATTGAGGCTTGAGATGCCATTTTGTCACCGGAGGAGCTGCTTCGGTACCCGTTGTTAGTCTAGAGATAGAAAGGTCGAGATAAATAGAGTAGGTAGTAGAGAATTCGATAGAATCAAATAGACACCAGTTGGGGACACGGGCCTTCGGTACAGGTGCGATGCTTGCAAGGGGGAACAAAGGGAAGCTATCACAATGTTTATGTACGAATAGGTGCGGAGTGAGGGAACATATGGTTGGTAGGGAGTGAATAAGGAATGGGTGTTCGGGAAAGCGTATCTAGTAAGGAATATATACATAATAAGGGAAGAGCTATCTGGAAGATGTAAAATACGTACCTAAATCACGCTGTATAAGATATATAGACAGTCGCGGAAATAGTGAAGCGTGGTAGGAACGCAGTTATCCTGATTGAAGGCGTGCTTCTATCTGATCTGATGGGTAAAGTTAGAAAGGAAAAACAAGGATAGTTCTCGGTAGAAGCGTGGCGGTGGATGGTTAGGCCGTACTTCTATCGCAAAAAAGAAGCATGTAGTAAATAGAACATGAGCGGGATAATTGACGTTGTATAAGAAGGCGATAGGACTTTGCATCACATTGGAGGGAGCTTGTAGTATAGGCGTATGCTAGGTAAGGAAGGTGGTGATGGGAATTGTAGGTTGTTGGTGGTTGTACTCTGAGATATATCGTAAACTCGGAGACTTTGATGTGAGGTGTAGTACTTGCCTAGAATAAGTGCGAGGGATATATAACGTTGATTAAAATAGGAAGACAATCAGGCTTCACGTTAGACGAGTTGTTGCTGGTATGCCACAGCCTGAGATATATCTTGAACTTGGCAGCGTGGAGGTATGGTGCTTGCCTAAAACTAGAATGTGCGAATGATATTTGAAGTAGCCTAGGACTAAATGATATGATTTCACTTGAGGTTGGAGATATAGAGTGCAGGTGTTTGCTACCTGTAAGGGAAGTTAGTCGGCGAGAGGTAGGTATAGCTTGGTAGGGATCTCAAAACAGCAGGAATGATAGATAGTCTTAGTCTATATTGTAGTTAACTATCTAAATATCGTTTGTAGGTTGGAACATAAGGGACTTTGCCTAGAGCAGGGCACCTCTTAATGCTACCCGTATGCATAGGTGCCCAAGAAAGAGACGTCCATCGCCGCGAGCACGGGATACAATAACTATACGTTTGTAGAATGGGCTATCAAAATTTATTGAAGAACTAGACTTACGGG
The DNA here is from genome assembly GCA_902805455.1 of Daldinia concentrica. Classification (NCBI taxonomy): domain Eukaryota; kingdom Fungi; phylum Ascomycota; class Sordariomycetes; order Xylariales; family Hypoxylaceae; genus Daldinia; species Daldinia concentrica. Next base: position 1,600,299 of record CADCSW010000006.1, read on the forward strand.
GAATGATTAGGGGCCACAGGCTTTTCTTGATTCAAAGACGGATAGGCACAGCCTTAAGTACAACAAACTACATCCCTTCGCCATATTCTGTTAGGCCATTTTCCCATACTAGTAGCCTCGCTTTAGCATGCGTGCCACAAGTCCATTTCTCATAATCTCAGTGAAACGGGACTTTCATAGGATTAGCCATAGTCATTTATACATGCACGAAGCCGTTGGAAGCTATCGTAGAGTAATGGTCGTTATACATTCGAGTCCGACCAATCACAGTTAAATGTTGTTTCTAAGACGTGTAAAAGAACATTTCGATCTACAAACAGATGCAATCATAGGAACACTTCTAAGAGCCACACCTAATCTTTTGCAGTTGCTATGGTAGGGAGCTATATGATTAGAGACTCTAAGATCCAGTTAATCAAACCTATTTCTACCTCTGGTTAGTCCGTGCCAAGATGTCTTCGATATTATATTTCCTTAATTCACTGCAATATAGCTCGATGGTCCCGAAAGCTTGGGACCTAAGTTGATAACCGGAAGCTTACTTCTGACCTATTCCTTGGCATATTAAGTTGCTAGGCGCGTAGGTAAGCTAAGAAAGAGTATGAGACTCATGCCGTTGAAGATCATAGTAAATGAACCCCAGTCCAAAGCCAACTGATTGCCTTATTGTTCATAAATGAATTACCCCTTGAATTAACTTCTCAGCTTGTTTAGGAGGTAGTCGTCTACTTTTCGTTCTTGGCAATGCAAATGCTACAAACCCGATTGATCACGACTCGTCCGAAGCTAGATACCAGACAGAGCCCCAAATTTATATCCCATAATATAGATAAATCCCAAATAACTTTCCGTATACTCAGCTAATTTTCCATATTCCCATAAATTTGCTTTCAATACCAAAACTTCCCTCATACAAAGCCTACTCCACCGACTTGGCGCTTACCGCTAAACCCCGGACATCCGAGCCAGGACGTACATAGGATCCCTGCGGGCCGCCCAAGACAGCAATTTGCCAGAATATTCCTTCGTCGCGCAGCTCGGGGGACGATGCAGCGAGCCTCGGTCGGACGGACGGACGGACAGCCAGCCGCTCTTTATATAAGCAGCGGGAAAGGCTGAGGCGCACCAGCGATCCCGCATATCCGACTCCAAAGGGGCCTAGGGAGCGTCTGAGCTGGAGCGAGGTTCCCGGTTGCCGGCGACTGTCAGCCAATCTGCCGAACAGGAAGGACGCAGTCGGCAAACTCGTCTTCGGACCATGCATGCTACTCTACTCTGTCTCGTCAATTATCGGCTACGAATTTCGCGCAGGTGTTTATCTATATATAATCAGGCCCCGATGTAACCACGATACCCTCACGCCACTGTACCCGTAGCGCCTCGCATACCTTCTCAACACTCTGCTTCTGTTGTTGACCCGAAGCATTACCACTTAAATATGTGGCAACTACTTATATTCAGTCCTACTTCGGGGGGTCGGGAGATACAAATTGCGATTGGGAGCTCTCCCTCTGCTATGCCCCCGGCTTATAATTTATGATGCTTTTGTTACAAATTTGAACTGGTAAAATATTCTCTCGATACGCTTTGTTACAGATTGCCACGTCCTTTACCTGTAAGCCAAGATCTTGTCCACATACAGCATCCTACCTTCACAGTATATTCTGTCCGACAGGAAAACTCATGTGTACACCATTTACTCATGTTCTGGCGTAGTATACATACCGGCCGGTAACGGATAGTTTCGCGATCATCACAACCGACCTGCATGCCCTGGTCTGTCTCTTATGTAAATTTCGTGAGCGCTGAATGCAACCCTTGACGCCACGGTTCCATCCCGTTTCTCGGCGCAGTTAATTGAATGTATGAATCAACCCGGAATCTCGTCGATACTTCTAACACTGATTTCCTGCCTTGCGTTCATTTTTCGCCTCAAGGCGCTGCTAGCTGGGTATACTACCGAAACTTTTGTGAGAACCATGTCGTACTTTAATATTATGTACATTTACTTACAAACTCTTCTTAAGCGATTTGAGCTGCCCAGGGGCTGAAGGGTCACAAGGCCATGCCACTGCGTTTATGATTAGCAATTCCTTGCTTGTATGATCCGTATGGTCGGACTTAAGGGCTGAATTATATTGCATATGATCCCGGGTTTGAAAAAGGGATGGAAGGCAGATGTTTTACTTTGACAGCAAAGACGAGGAAATTGAGTGGTACCCACCGGATCAAGCCTCATGTGATCCTCCCAGAACGATTTTCTCGCGTAGCTAAAACTTTCCTGTTTAGGAATGACGAGTTCAGCGATTGGTTGCCAGGGGTATTTCTTCTCATCCCATGCGATGCCGGCATACTCGACAGGCTGTTCACCCAAGTTTTCAACGAGTTGCACTTGGAACAAGAACTCGGCATCATGGTTATAATGGAAATCCTGCAACCATCGATGTAAGATATCGTCGGCGTCTTCCGGCTTCACTGTTTTCTCTGCCAGCTTTCTTTGCGTTTCTGTGGATGGAATGAGCCTATATTTCATAACGTAGTCGCCAAAGCGATAGGCGGTTTGCGAATACCATCTCATCGACTCGAGATGTTTATTTGGAGCCTTGTCCCGCGAGACCTGAAGCTCATAGTCGGGCCGCTCTTTTAAGCACTTATACATCTCCGGTTTGTCGTTATCGTACATTAGACGAATACCTAATACCTCTCTGGTCGTTTTAGCGTCGGCAAGCTCGATAGCTGGCGTGCTATTAAACTCGATATCTTGGGTTGAATAATCTCGACCGGCATCAAACATCTCTCCTTTCACATCGAAGATCTTCATAGCAAAACCTCGCGGTTGGGCAATACGGTCCTATTCGTAGTGTCAGAATTTCTGGTAACTCGATACGTTTAGAAACACCTGCGTCAAGACCTGGATCGCCCGGTTCTGAGCTATAGCGGCATGCCACGGGGTATTCTCCGGCTTCCCTGAAGAGCTCGGACTGCTTTAGATGTTTGGGTAGATCCCCCGGTACGACAAACTTTCCCTTGACAATGCCTTGCGTTCTAGCGTGAGTACCACCGTAACAATGCCGTGTCTTGTTATACTGGCGCCGTTGCATCTCGCTGATCTGCGCGATCACTGCTCTCATATCTTCCTCTTCCCCAGGTGGAATCATCTCCACACCCGCAGCGTTCCAAGAGACATACTTCCTATTTGCTAAATTTGCCCATTGGCTCGAAGCCATCGTGACGATGTAGATTGATGCAGCTATCCGCCTTTATATTATAGCCAATTTATTTTTACAACTCTACCGGTCTAGGACTTGATCATGTTGAGGTGCTGATCTGAGACGAAATCCAACGATTGCCTAGGTACCTAAGTTTGAACATGATGAACCATACGTAGGTAAGGTCGTGACGTACAAAAGACGATGTTGTCTATGCCGTCATAGATTATAAGCGTGGTGTGACAGCCAACCCGCGGCTTCGAACTCTAATGTGAGTTCAGGATTTGGTTCTGATGGATCATAGGTATTACCGAAGCAATCTAAGCAGAGACTTGAGCGTGTCGGCGACAGCGACGGTGAGGACGTAATGTATGAAGTATAAACTAGCGTCTCTAATTTACGGGGAAAATTCGTGGCGCCAATAGCGTTCAGGGACAGAACTTCGTATATTTGGATATTGCTATATTCTTGTCATCCTTTATTTCATTGGCTGCGTATGGGTTACGGAACTTCAGCGAAGCTCCCGCTGGATCCGCCATCCATTTGCACGGAGACCAGATTCAAAATGAGCTTTACCGATTTGTAGGAATAAATGTATACTACCGTACAAATCTAGTTAAGTTTCATAACCGATTCGGGTTGATGCACACACCCTTTTGCTTCTAGAAATCTACGTGCGCATATGAGAAGACGGCTTCGTGCACTAGCACGTGAAGGAGGGTACCAGAGACCCGGTGGAGTCCTGCTTCAAGCCCAACTTACTCCGTTGGGTATTCCGCAACTACTATATGCACGATCTGTTAGGCAGGCTAACGTAGTAAAACACAGCGAGTGCCGCGCTTTTCCATTCACCAGTTCCGCGAGCTTGCATCGCTGATCAGGGCGAATGCCGCCTTGTTGATCACGACGCGCTGGTTTCCCAAGGAGAAAGAGATCCATGATAGATCACCGCCCGGCCACTTGTCAACCTTGCTTGATCATATGTAGGGAGGATTCTTACCGCGTTATGCATGACAAGCTCGTGGCAGGTTGGCTAGTTAAATAAGAACCAAAATAAGGACGAGGCTCTGACGAAACCCTGCTTCTCGAAGCTAAGCTAGAAGGACCCTAGGCTACGTACGTGTGGTAAATACCAGTGATCACCACGCTACCTAAACACGAGGGTTCTTACCACTCGCAACCGACTGGATTAAGATGGTATTGGTGTTCGACTCCAGCCAGCTGCAAATGATGTTGATCCAAGTTCCAGCTACTGGTGTAGCTGGAGATCGTCTCTACCATTCCGTATGTAATGCCTAATAACCTCGTGACGATAGCCCGCTACCCCATTGACGATCTCAAGGGAGAGGCGCAAATCTAGCTGCCGGCATAGCTATAGTATGATCGCTAGCTAGGCTTCGATAACACCGAGGGTATTATCTAGACTAGGCCGCCATCTGATAAGCAGGCAAACTAGCAGGCAGACAAGGTATGTAGGTTTGTACATAGAAGAAGAGTGTGTCAATGCGCCTTACCACACAACAAGCCCCCGCTCGTTATGGCAGCAGTATGGACGGACTATGCAAGCGGATGAGAGGCAACGGCTGGTGCTGCACGTGGCAGGCCGCGGACCTAACGAGGCCCCTCGTGATATACCTTTTTTGGGGGGTGCGATAAACTAGGAGGCGAGAATGCTCCGGCAACAAAGACTTGGCCCCAACGACCGACGATCTCTGGTACTAGGCTTGGAGGAGTCGATGTTTACGTCTATGATGCATGATTGGCCAGACACGTCGGACAAGCATCGCGGGAGCAGAGAGGATCGGCACTTCGAGGACGTTTCTTGTCGGTGAAGTGCATCTTTCCCCCCCTTGTTTCGATGAAGATATTCCAGTGTCCGTGATGCAGTGTGGGATACACACTTCTGACAAAAACTTAGAAGTGGAGGCGCTTGCGTGTTGTGGGTTGGTATATGGAGCAAGTGCTCTACCCTATTAACATTAGATAGTTCGTTAGTTGGAAGGCCGGGTGAGACTTGGGCAGCCGTGTTACGTGTTGATGGATAACACAGGGCCACAATATATAATTGCTGGGTGGGACTGGCATATGTGGAAAAAAAAATTGATAGCCGTTGTTGAAGTACGTGAGACGTGCAGGATTCGGCCCTTCGAATTTTTGGATACCGGAAGAAAAGCGGGCGTTACCTTTTAGTCACAGAACCAATGCATAGGCGGGTTGCAATTAGGTGATAGAATACTTAATCAGGTATAACATTATTACAAAGCACCATCATCATTTGTTCTTAGTTAACCTTTCATTGGAAGATTGTTGGCTAACAACGTTGGTTTAACTGCATGCGAGGGTAAATGCGCATGTAAGTATACGTAATGTTTTATACGTACCTCATAATAAGGGATCTCACATGAGTTTTAACGAAGGCTTGACTGGATGACATTGAAACGTTTAATGAGGGGAAATGGTAATTACAGCCCTCTCAGAAAGGGTGAGTTGGTAAGTAAATGTGAGGGTGATGTCATTACCGTTCCACAGCATACGCATAAGCAGCGGCAAGCAGCAGGAGATCGTAAAAGGATTTAGAAATATGACGAAGCATCAAGAACCTAAAGATTCGGTGGAAGATTCGGTGGAAGATTTGGGGGGAAGGCTTTGATGAAGCTTGACATCAAGGGGTCTTGGAAGTGCTCGGCCTAACACGGTGGCTGATACACATGAGAGAAGCTATGAGGAGAAGCCATGAGAGTTTGGTCGCGGGGAATGAATAGGATTCCTAGGTACCTATGTACGTATGCAGGCCCCGGTGAGGATCAGTGAGCCTCTTACGAAGATTGGTACGCATGTCGTCACCGCGATAGATATCGCTAGCAGATACATGGAAAGTGTCGATATAAACTGCCAAACACGACAGGGGCAGGTCCCGGAGGAAAACATTGCCCTTAAATCGACTTAGATCGAACAAAGAGGATGACGGGCAATAGGAACTGGTAACAAACTTGCCGTGAATAGCCTGGCTCAAATGAAGATTTGCTAGTATACCTTCCTATGAAGGTAATGATTCGACGGTGGGTAAGGCATGCAGAAAACGTCTCGTTAATCTGTTTGAATACCTAATCAGACGAGGGCTTCTTGCATGGGGGATATTTTGGGTAGATCTTAACATTTGGATCGTCATTTTGTGCTATGAGAATCCTAGCGAGCTGTTTTGAAGTCGTAGCAAGATGGCCGTCGCCTTGTCAGCTTCGTCGCCTTGTCGCCTCTATCGCGGAATAGCCATGGTTGGTTTATGGGTACATGTATGTACCTAAGCGAAACAACTCAGGGCATTATGTAGACGTCTGTTCGGTACGTATTGACTAGTTGAGCTGAGGCGGCAACGAGTTAACCATGATAGTACCACATATTGCTTATAAATGACATCACAGCGTACCTCTTCACTACACGCCAGGGCGTGGAAAGGCCCCGCATCCGATTTGGAAATGCTGCACTATCGCTGTACATTATGTACCTAGGGTACTGATAGACGATGTACTTGTTTGCTGAATTGGCCATACTGTGTGTCTTCGACTGTGAGAAGGCAGCCCAGCTCTGCGCCTCTACCTTCTCAGCTCTGATGCCCCAGATATATCTGCCTTGTCTGCTCCCGTCTACAAAATCGTCATCTTCCGGGGCCTGCCCTAGCCCGAAAGCCATTGAACCATCCAGAAAAGACCCGAGGACGTTCCGATTACGCCATCTTTGCGTCGTCTCGAATATTCTTGTTTCGCCCTGCCTAATCAGTCATTCTAATCATTCTCCCGAGTCAATCGTATGAGGAGTGCGAAATGGAAAACCGAGAGATAAAGAAGATTTTATTCAATTGAACCGAATTGGGTGGTTTAGCGATGATGCAGTTCTTAGTGGTATTCCCGCCACCTCATGGGGTTTTGGCGGATGGCATTTGGTATTTTGCCTAACCTGCATCCTGTAAAATCCGAAGGAGGTCACTCTTTTAGGGGTCCTTTTCACATCCTCTGAAATTGGCGCCCTGCAGAGCGGAAGAACAACTTTAATCTGCGCCAAGGGATATGATAGGCCAGTCATATCCCCTGCCGGCCCTCCGACTCGGGTTGCTATCTTCATCTAAAATACCTCTTTCTTAGACGTGCATGAGGACGTCTTGAACAGTTCACTCTCTCGTCTCTGTGCAATGATCTGAGAGACGTGTTCATCGTGAGGTATATGATCAACCCATGGTGAAGTTTATCAACCGAGCATACTCGGTACGAAGTAGTTCGGGTACTGTTCCGACCGCCAGATTGTGAAAATCTCGTAAGCATCATAATGGGCCGTTAAACGGAGCCTTTTTGCTTATCACTTACTTAAAACGTATTCGTGAAGCAGGCTTTTAAGATCAGTTGCTCATCATAGGAGCCCCTTAGAAACGGTCTAAGATTGCCGTGCTCCATCAACTTCTCTTGTTGACCCACGAATATAAGCACGTTCATTGGCTAAATTGCCTCTAGCCAAGCCCGAGAGGAATCCAGTAGCAATCCCATTCCTCGTTACCACGCCTGTTCGTTCCCCATTCCAAGGGCCACTTCTTATCGAAGACTTCCAATCATGAGAGGTCTGTTGGAGTCACACAAGCCGACGACGATCCGCGCGACTAGGATATTCTCTATGTGGGTGCCCTTCAGTGGTTCTCCCTACAGGAACCCTTTATTTTAGATAGCAATATGTAACTCGGCACTATTAGTAACGAGGAATATAATTGAACATTTCTCTGATACGGCCTGTCCTCCTACTGCTGCTGTCATGTTTCAGGTTTGGGTCTCAAGGGTAAAGAGGCATAAATAGAATCTATCAGAATTTTCAAGCTGGAGGAGCCTAGGAGCTTCCTCAGATTTGGGGTAGGTAATCGAATTGAGTTGTCTTGCTGTCGAGGCTTATACACGGACCTCAATAATAATAATACCGGATTAATGTTGGAAGGAAACTAAATCAGGAGCGCTTTACATTACGAAGCAAGCACCGAAGGCATCCACCGGAGAGATACGATAGAATAGCAAAGAATCTTAATGCTTAGGCAGGTAGGCAGTCACAATCCTGTTTGCGATTATCTGCCTATAATTTTAATTCCACGGTCCTTCCCGCCGAGATTTGGTTGCTTACAATGACATAGCATAGATATCCTTCATGTTAATACACTATCTACACTATCTAATCTAAGCCTCCTTCCTTCATTAGGTATAAATTACAGTCTTGTTGAGGCATTACCAGAACACTATGTACACTAGAAGAGGCTGCTGTAGATGCATTACACTATGTCGAATACATTAAGAACGCATTATGTACATAGATACATCCACATACACTAGGTACACTACATGTACGTAGGTACGAGACATGGAAGACAGACATGGAAGGCATGGACTACCTCTGCATGGACATGTACATATGGAGGTATGGACATATGGAGATGTCGGAGAGCAGTTAGGTTAGGTAGGTACATACATAGAGCAGGTACAAAAACAGGTTGTACGTAGGTACTTACGTTACGCCTTGGTAAGGCAGGTACATGGACAAACAAGCAAAGTGGATAGGTACCCACTCGGCTAATACCGTGTTAGGTTTACTGTGACTATGTCACTCGCCCACGTCCCTGTGCCGTGCCGTAATTCTCTTGTCACATCAGAGACCTAAACAAAAACGTCGTTCTGCCGTCCTTTGAACAATTTTGTACCGATCGACAAACCGATCCACGAGCTGACTGACCACACAAACTCTCTCATACTCGGCCAGCGCAAAACCCAACCACGCTCACCCTGCCACCCCCCAAAACACCTGCGGCACCCCCGTCCAAGTCCTGAGCTTTAGTCTGGCGATCACTTCAACCCTATTGTCGAATTGGTCCCCCCCCGCTCATCCCCGATTCGCAAAGACCAGGCCCATTTCGAACTCTTCCTGCTTCTCCTCCCTTACATATTACCCAAAGCCCACCCTTTCTCTTTTCCACTACCGTAACCTGACCGACTTATACAACCCACACCCTCACACGAAGAAATTATAGAAAAGAGCCGATGTATCCTTCTTGCAGGAATTAGCCAAGACAGCCTCTTGCGCACCTTTCTCTCGTTACTTGCGCCTCAGGCCCGTCGCACACGGACATACCTTACGCATTTTATTCTACCCGTCCGGACATCACGGTACCTATTGTCTGTACTGAATGGTGGCGATCTCTCGGAAGCTTGGGTGACGGGAGGATACGGGCGTAAACCTTCACAACATCCTGCCAACCTTTAATCCATTCTAATACTGCGAGCATCAAGTCGTTCGCTTTCGCCAACTTAATACTTCATTTCCGCAAGCCTTCTGACGGTCTGGACCAGTAGTAGGGTTATACACACAACGCGTTCACGATGAGTAGTGAACCAGTAAATACGAAACCTAATCCCCCCGAGCGATCGGATTCCTCGTCTTCATCCTCTGCAGAAACCCAGGGGATTCATAGTCCCGTCCCTATTCGACCGCGCCTGCCTAACCGTAAGAGCAGCGGTACTCTCATAGTTCCTAGGGATTCCTCTCAAGTTGGCCCGTTAGAGCCGGAGCTTGAGCCAGATGATGTCAGGGCGATGAGCCCGCGAAGAACAAGCGAGGATATCGAGGTTATGGGGCGAGAGGCTCGGGAAGAGCTTCATAAGTAAGTCTAATTTGATCCGATGAGACTGACGAGGTTAAGGCTGACAGATTATAGGCATGCGAGAGCGCTGCAGGATTCTCTCTTAATGATCTTCAACCGAATAGAGGCAGTCAAGGAAGAACACGATAAGCTTGACAGCCATAACAAGTTTTTGCAGAAATATATTGGCGATCTAATGAGTACAAGCAAAATTACATCTACCAACCGAGGCAGGAAGTAAGCCATTGCCACAAGGTTGCAATGGAGAGGAGGAAGGTTGGACAAACAACGGCCGCTATATCGCGACAGTGGCGCCTATGATACCCATACCGATTTCGCGACTTTAGATCGCTACTGGCACCGAGCTTTGAACTCACCGGACTCGACGGATTATACTATACATTTACTACCGAGATTCGCTCGGTGGCCGCTCGTTGCTTCTGGATTCTAGTAGTTCTTCTCAGTGGAATGGTCCGCCCGGCTAATACGGGAGACTTCGATTCTGAGTGTGTTTTAACAGTGCTACATATTTGGGGGTGACGAGTTGTACTGTGATTTTTATACCAAGACAGGGAATCCGGTGTTGAAAAAGAGTTTATACCACTGCCGTTTCATGACTTACATCAGCATCAGGACTACCATTGGATTAGGGGGTGGGTTGAACGGAATTTGGCATCACAAACGGCGTTTGCAATAACGATTTGAATTTCGGCAGTCAACCGGAGGCAATTGACCTCGTTGGCAACATGTACGTAGGCGTTGCTCGTCATTGGGACATAGCTTGGTTCGAGCACAATGATTCGCGAATAGAGCCTACCCGTTCATACGACTGCTGTTCTGGATTTATCACTGGTGACGAATAGTATATTTTGGCCTGGCAGTCCGTAGGCCTCATGTCTTCGCTCGCACCGGATTTGAGCATGCCTACTCATCCAATGCCTGGTTTGCGGTGTTGGAAAGCTGACATAGCTAGGATGTTTCGCAGTCCTTCCACCTGCGCTGTATCTACTACCGTCGACAACCACGAGTCATCGGAATGTACCGTTAAGTGAGACGTCAATTCTAGTCAGGAGACGGGAGTCAATCTTCTAGCTTGGCTACTGGCATTCACCTCCTTTAGAAATACGATACGTCTTTTTATCAATCATGAAGATTGACAACGCGCTACGTTAGGCAAGATATGATTGGCAGATGTGTCGACGTTGCTACGGGTGCGACCGAGGGGAAGTCCTACGACATGCTAGTCACATTGGGCGGTTCAATAATGCAGATGTTGTGATTCCCATAGCGACACGGGACGGCTGGATTGGTATGGAAGATAGGGTTGCCGTATGGGTATTTTTTACATGCGGTGTAAACAGAGCCGGGGGAGTTAGTGGTGCCGTGGGCCGGTCGAAATAGGGGTACAGACGGAGATCTATCTGCTTCGAGCGAACGTCCTTATCAAGCCCCGGGAACATTTGTACCGGCCGAGAAACTTCGAGAACTCCTACATAAAGAACGGGCGGCAAGGTCGGCGTTGCGACGTTTCGCCGGACTTGAACCCATTCATTCATTACTACTATTCTTATTTTTATTCTGGCGCGTTATATGCATGGATATTTACACGAGCCCAGGTTATTGGAGAAGGGGGCAGCAGCAGAAAAAGAAATCGGAAAGCTCTGGACCATGGATTTAATCTCATGGGAAAATCCAGATTCCCATCAGACCCAACGCCCGAGCGAGTCGAAGCCCGAGGGAACCCTTATCTGTGTAACCACACTTGAAGCACGCCCAAGCGAAGATGATCGTCACAACCCCTCTGTTGCTCCCCGTCGCGCCCGCTTGGTCCCGTCTCTTTCTTTCTCTCGCTCTCATACGTTAGGACCTATAGAAAGATTATCTTACCCCCACGGAGGGCTTCGGTTAGTCGACGAGGGCTTTTTGGGACGGGAAAACAGACGTGGCGTTATTATTATTATTTATTTTCGGCGAAGATTGGACGGGTAGCATTTCGCATGTCCAGTTGACTTCCAGACCAGGGTCCTTTGGCTCTCCTATCGCTTTTTCAGAAATCCCATGAGCTTTTCGCAATCTAAAACCTATCCGTCATCTGAGTCTTTTCGTGAATTTGCCATGTGTGTAGGGCGTGGCTGTTAAGCCATTGTTCCTTTGTTGGGTACTGACGCAATTGGCGCCCCTTGTCCTTATTTGACAGGCATTTACCTAGTTAGGGCGAATGAGAGGCAAGGGGTTGGCTTGTATGTATATGTGCTTATGGAGGTACATGTCCCCCCTTTTCTTGTCCTCTGCCCACGCACAGTACGCATGAACTATAAGGAAGTATATTATATCAGGCGGCGGCATCTAGTTTGCCGACCAAACGCTTTGTTCTGTCTCCCCTCGTATCGTATCGAGATACGCCATAGTGGTATGTTGGACAGGAGATTCTATGTTCTTTAGATGAAGTCTCACCGGTTGGTTCTCAGTGGGGGGTGCCTGTCATCCTAACTGATCCTTGCAAGTTCTTTTCCTTTTTTCGCCCGCGGCATGTTGTAGTGGCACGTGGGATGGCTGCACGTATGGCTGGATAGACGGAGAAAAAGAAACAGATGGTATTTTTCACCGCTTCCGCTTCGCTCAGTTATCTCGAAGTGCTGTATTGAAGCTAAAGGATGCCGAGTTCCGCCATTCGTCGTTGGACGATAACATGTAACGGTGCACTCAGTCATTGGTCGATGCAACAATATAAGCTGTGTCCTCTCGCTCATTTGTCGCCCTTTGCGATCCTTTTGGCTTGGCTATTCCTTTGACATAAACCTCTATGTATTCAACATCGACCTATCTCATTAGGTACCTGCCTAATAAGTAAACTAAGTTAGTTACCTCACCTGAAACTGTTCCTTATGTGCTGCATTTAGACTCGCAAAAGCTGAACAGCAGGTAGCCATCGGTTAGATACGGTTGGGCTCCGAGGTTGTGGTACTGGTCGATGAGTATCCATAAAGGGACGATAAGCAAGACATACATGCCTATAAGCTGCGTTCACGCGTGCCCGAGTAACGTCCAAGGCCCGATATGGTGTTCATATCGGGGCGAATCACGAGAGCCTCATGCATGGAAATTCGGGAAGTATTCCTCTTTGAGGTATCTTAAAGGGGGATGTATATAAGCATGATAAGCACAATCATTGGAAAGCCTACACCGTTCTAACAAGTTTAGAAGAGGGGCTACGCTTATTTTCATGTACATAGAACTTGTTTGTATTTATAGACGATATTCTATTATAATATTACGATGATCAAGCCATAAGTTGCATTTCTGTATTTACCAAATTATCGGGTTATACAAGCAAACTTAGTTCATATAACGCCGAGACAGGCCGCAATTTAGCTATCTCGTTAGTTGATCATATTTAAGATCCCCCGATGATTAGGAGCCAAGAGCTCGTCACATTGTTGTATGGCTATAATGAAATTCGCAGTCACAGTACTCTCACTAATTTGCTGAAATTGGAAAACATTATGAATCTAGTGCTATTGAAGCATTACCACGCCTACTCTAATAGGAAATATGATGTTTTATGATGCAGTATATAATCTATACGGTCTATATAGGTAGTCTGACGTGATAATATGATGATGGTGTGGTTGTAGGGTTGTCGAATAATTACGTAGCATTAATCAGCAACATAAACAATATACTAACAAAGTAACAGATAACCTAGGTATGTATCTCATTACCAACTTCCTGCTAGCCTTTACCACTTGAAGACAAAGTCACAGTCGACGTTGCAAGAAAAACAGTGTTACGATGTATGGATATATTACTAACTTAATATCAATAATTCCACATCTTGGCTTCGAATTCACGTGAACACTCCAGAGTAGCATTTCATAATCCTCTCAGGTTTTTTTCTCGCCACCTTGAATCAAACTGCCAGGCTAGAGAGGTGTCAAGGTAACTGGTGCACCTCTACCAACAATTATGCTGGTAGATGCACCCCCTTTCTTAACATCCTTCTGCAGGCGAGTATATGTATCTTATCCCAGAAAGTGATTCAGGGGAGGATTTGAATGACGAGCGACGTATGCCGAGCCCGGAACCCGTGACTCTATACCGGAGTCCGATGACCCGGGTCCGGACGATCGGCCGGTACATCCCCGACCTGCATCATCTGTAGCACATACATATCAATGGCCAAGCATTTCCATTAGTCGCTGCTTTATCCTCCTATTGGACTACTCCCCCTCAAAATCCGTCTACATACGGGCATACAGTATGCACGTACGTACGCATGTATATACCTACCCATCTATATATGCAGACCCAACAACGGCATTTATCCGCGTACTCGGTGACAAGGGGGTAGCACAATATTACACCACCCCAGCCGTAAGACGACGTCAGGTACGCCCTCGATCTAGTCGCAGACGCATGCAGCTAACCTGCCGCCCAGCCCAGCCCAGCCCAGCCCCAGTCAATTCCCCGTCGCCGCCCAGGAACCGATAGATGATAGCTCACCTCGCTGCCTCGGTACGGGGAAAGAAAAGGGGGACGACAGAGTAGGGGGTTTCCCAGTGGCCTAGCGCGTGCGACATACGTCATTCCGGGGAAATAGTCGAAACGATTAAGCAGCGAGGACAAGGCCTGCGTAGCGTAGGTAGCGTGTGTTTTATGACAGGTCCCTTAGGGTACCCAACCCAAGACCCCGAGACGCTAATAAGCAGCATGCGTGCGTGTGGGGGAAAAGGATGAAGCAGGATGGGGAAATCTCGATCGCCGGCGCCAACACTAAACCAAACAAGCCAATGTGGGGGCCTAAACCACATCCTGCTACATACTATGTATGTAAGTTTATTTCCTACCATTAAAGTCGGTGAAAAGCCAAGGTCGACGAGGCTAGCATCATCCCTGTAAGCACAGCTGATGGCTTAGTCCCTGTCGACTTAAAGTAGATGGCGACGGGCAGCAGCATAGTTGAATCATGGTGGTACGACATATGAAGACCAGTTACCTACTTACTACGATTGGCAATAAGCTACGAGGAATTGTGTTACTCATCTTACCACGTCACCAAGCACTATGTAACCCGGAGAACGAATGTCCCATAGTCAGCTTAGAAAGGTAAGGCAAAATGGTATAAGTCTATCCAAGCGCTAACCCCTGCACCAGACTCCGTACTTGTGTAGTGACGTAGGAGCCACATGTATCTAGGGAAAAAGAAGAGCCCTTCCGCTGGCCATTAGAAAAATGCAGATTATAAAGAGCGTAGAGCAGTACCACAAACGCCCACCCCCCCTGCCAAACCTATACCTAGGTTAAGCCCTCTTGTGAAATTTGGAATTGATACAACTACAACGAGGCAAGACTATATGAACTCTATGCTGGAAAGTGAGTTGTAGAGACGTGCAAGTAGCTAAACATATCAAAAAAGTATTTGATCAGTAACCGAGACTGTCGTGCTGATGGACAGGACATCGCCCAGGGTGATCAACAAACCACGCGCTGATGCAAGCTCGGTGGAAGCGACACAGACACTCCAAACGCGCCATAGCGACACCGACCTCGAACTCTTCGAGGCAGATGGTACATTCCGCAGAGTCCACACAGTCCTTCTCTGTGGCCAGGTACGGAAACATGCCGGTTCTGCGAGTAGCTTGGCTTGACCTTCCGGCCGCGCCAGAACTTGGGTTATATGAACTATGTGCTATGATACATGATTCGATGTGCGACTCTCGGAGAGCCTCAAAGTTGGGAAGCTCTCTCGAGGGTAGCTCACGGTGGCATATGGGACACTCGTCCTCTTCCGGGATCTGTGGCGCGGGTGGTAACGGACGATTAGTCATCGTTGTCGAGGATGTGGACGAGGAACCACTGGCTATATCGATGAAAGAATTATTAGATAAGTGATGGCCTAGGAGCGAAGTACGGCGATATCTCGGGTGTGCCGGTTGTGAGCGTGGGTAGTACGTCGGCGGGGTTCCGGTTATGATTCTGTTCTGAGGCGGGAAGTAAGGTCCACTCACAGGCCTCGAGGGGCCCGGACCAGAATTCTATGGCAGTATTAGTAGGTTAGTTGTAAATGGCAACGGGGAAACGAACCATCGTGACGCTTCGACTCCTAGGGTAAGCATCATGAGGTGAATTTGGTAAGATCAAGTACTGTGAGGGGCGGTTGAAATTGTCCCCATTGTAGTTGCCACTAGAACTACTCTGGGATCGATGATGGGTTGACCTCGGTGAAAATTGACTTGCCGAGTGCTGGGTTTGAGGTGGTGTAGTATTCGGGTCCGGGACGCAGGGGTTGCAGAGCCGGACCTGTTCACCACCTCCGAGTGCGGTAAAATCGGCGATACCGCCTTCATCCCCGAGGAAGGGATATCGCTGAAACGTTCTTTCACCGGGTGGTCGTACGATATATTGATGTGGTATAGTAATCCTATGTGGGGAGCATGCATTACATACTACTCTTCCACATTTTCTTTCCTTCTTATTAGTTTCCTCGGCCGGCTTCGTTATATATCAGGTAGTTACGTAAAATAAAACTTACCGGCAATGATGTTTCCTAACAAAAAAGCTGAACTGCGTGCGACATATTGGACATAAAGTCACTTCACTATCTGGCTGCCATCTCGGAAGGGAAATCTCTTGCGGAGACCTCTCTAACCGTGGAGTAAAATCTGGTGCTATCGGATTTAAGCGCGAGGGGGGCCTCTGGACCTCGCTTGAAACTACCAGTGGTGCGGTTGCATTCTGATTCGTACGTCTAACTATCGACGATCTCGGGTCGGTCCTGGATTGAGGTGGTCCCGAGTTCCCAATAGATAATCCACTAAATGGTTCGGTGGTTTGGTCTAAGACTTCCCTGAGAGTGAGTCTCCCCTCTTGCAAATCAGCAACTTGAACTGCACGTGATGATGAGCCCCATTCATCGGGAGCGATTGTATTGACGCTGACACCGGTTTCCGACGACTGGGAATTGGAACCTATGTCCTGCCTAGGCACTGAACCACTTGCTGCATTCGATTCCGTGCTTACGCCATTTGAATCCGTACCATGTCCTAACGTGCCATCAACCTGCTGTGTTGTCGCATTAGCCTGACCGGACCCGCGGCCACGCATCCCAATTGTCACATTCCTATCATCATCCCCCACAGGACTCCTCTCAATCGTATGTGTTGGGCAGTCGTGATAGTGAGAACATTCTTGGTCGAAGAATCGGGAAGTGCTGTGCAGACAGACAGGGTTAGCTCGGGTTTCGTTCCGAGCGTGCGAACTCCCTAGCCCATCGTCGCTTATTTGGAGAGCATCCCTTTCGGATAGGCGGGGCGCAACAGGCGAATCATTACTATCAGACATCCTGTGATCCAGACTCGCTCAGGCCGCATAGAGGGAGATCGACGGGGGAATCATAGAAGCGCAGAAATATGCTTGGAGTCTCTGGGAGATGTTGATGTTGATGTTGATTAATCGAGCTTGGTTATAGTTAGCCACTAGTTATAGTGACGAAACCCTCCACGGAAAATAAGGATTGTTGAAGAACTGCGAAGAGGGGAAGTTAGCGATAGTCTTGATTACAATACCATAGGGGAATGTCATCTTGAGGAGTGTGTTGAGGGGCTGAGGTCCTAGCCTCGACGCTCTGATAGTCACGGACTTTCCTCCTAATAAACTTACAGGGATACAAAGGCGCTTGAGCCTTCGGAGTACACGTATAAAAAGATGGAGGTTGGAACAGAAAAGTAAAGTGAATGGAGTATGAAAATCTCCCTGTAGTAAGGCGGAACCGACAACACGCGACTCCCTAGTTTCGGTAAGAGAAGCAACGAAGGATGTTGCCGCTAGAGATGAGTGAGAGCAGCGCAGTTGCCAAGCAACTTCGATATGCTGCTGATATGCTGATATGCTGATACATCTTCTTATCTTATCGGCTAACTCGGGTTTCTATCGCGTGCTTGAGGAGTGCCGCGGCGGGGCAATCGGTATTAGTACTTAGGTACATGTACTTGCAAGTCCCAAACATTAGGTAAACTTAAGAGCCAACTGCTGCATTAGCGTCTGTTTTGTATTCGTGACTCTCAGATAACATTGAGTAAGGTACTTAACTTTAGGTAAAGGTTAGGTGCATTTCATAGGTCTCAATAGGTACTCGAACCTTTAACAATTTAAAACTTCAATTGTTATATTCATTGGGTATAATATGTAGGTATCTTCTTAACTCCTCCTGTTGTATGTATATAAGCACACTTCTACGTAATCGGCACGATTCCCACTGAAACCCAGTTGGTGCCGTCAAACCACACTTCTTTAACCTTCCCGTTGCCTACTTGGAAAAAGCATCGGTTCATATTCTGTTCCCTGGATATGCCTATATTTCCAGGTTCGTAGGCCCCAGGAGTCAAGCAAGCAATATCTGCTCCTTTCTCCGCTCCATTTAGCGCGTCGTAGGTTTGAGGCCCCTTCCAGCCTGTATCATCGTCTTGCCATACAACTTGTATTGTACCATCATCGTCCTGGTATAGTATATACGTATTAACTTGATTATTGTTGTCATAAGGTCGCCCAACGGAAAAGGCACCGATAGAGGTATCAGCTGGGATCTTCTTCGACAGAGCCCCTTTCCTCCAAGCCACCCCGTCATTAGAAGACTCTAACCCATCACGAATTTTGAGTGATAGTATACCCTCATTACTTCGGTAGATTATGCCCCCGGCGTTTTGATATTTCTGTGCGATTGGAAGCACAACCATGCCACCCCCTTTTGATGCTTTAATGTTCCAATTCGTATCATTAACCCACCACGGGGCCGAGAGGTCACTGGCATTCTTTCCTAGCAATGTAGTCCATCGTATAGCGTTGCTGGCGTCCTGAGAAGCAATGTAAGGAAAGTAACATGATATTCGAGCTTTTCCGGCGGTCTGCAGAGGATACATATTGATACTTCCAGGATCGCCTTTGGGAGGAAACTTCCCGTTCTCAAACTCGAAATTGAAGTTCTGACCCCGAATTATACCATCTTTATCCTCATAGAAAAACTCAAGATTTGGCTACTCGATCAGCAATATGTACACGATCATATTTGGATATAAAACTTACCACTGGGTCAGCAAATAAATAAGATCCCGCGGCTATCGATCCATTTTCCATTGGTTGATATAATAATGTGTCTAAAACTGTTGTCTTAGTCCAATTGGCATTAATATGCTCCTTATCCGTAAATCGTATTTGATTATCTCTATCCTGAAAGAAAAGACGGACGCCATAATCCGCATCGGTCCTATACCCGGTCACAGCTAACCTAGAACCGACTTTAACAGATTGTGTTGGTGTCGACTTTGGTGGAGTAGATGATGTACCGTTGGAAGTTGTATTCGATTCCGCTACTTTGTAACTCCATTGTGCCCGTCTTCCCATAATGCCACCTAAAGTCGCGCCGACCCCGAGTAAGAACACTACGACACCACATATAGTCCATAATACCCAACGTTTCACCCTTACTTCTTTGCCGTTATTCGAAATTTGACGCTCATCCTTTACCCATGACGAACCCGCGCCGGCTGCGGTATAAGGATTGAGATATTGGCGTTCAGTACTCGACGAGGCTAGCTGAGGACCATGCATCAGGTTTTCGCTGGAAAACCCTGAAACATGTGATGATGATGGTAAGGTCTGGAACGATTGCCCGTAGTGGTGACTCGCATTTGGGTCGGGCCATGGAAACTGCGGTTGCGATTGCGATTGTGCCAAGTATCGTTCTGTTGCGATCGTAGGGACGGCTTGCAACCCTTGCGAGGTAATCTCATCGGCATGTGCTGCTCCTTGTGTTCTATACGGCGCCGTCCCATCCCGCATTCCTCCCAAAACAGCAACGTCGGCGTACTTGTGTCCATCGTGTGATATAGGCTGCAATCCCGGCGTGCCTTGCTCGTCTCGTACTGGGGCTATCTCAAGCCATGGTTGAGACTGCCTGGATGTCAGCGTATTGGATGGGAAATGGTATTTATTGTTGTCAGAAAATTCATCCTGATCATGATGGTTCTGCATTGCTGCTGCAGAACAAAAACGCAAGTCGCTACATGAGACAAGACTACGCGCACGTTATACCGATAACATCCCACTATCCGACCGTACGTTAAGGGAAATAATTTAAAACGCATTGAAAGAACGAGAATATACAACGGGGAAAACATATCTTAGGTAGGCTACATCATTTAGAAGAGATCAACCCTCTTACTACTTAACCCCTGGTCCACTAAAGTCTTCTGGTGGCCCAATGGTTAAGCATAATTCGATCTCTTGGGGCTGAGTTCTTATTAAGGCTACAGAATTAAACATATAACTACATACAACACGAGGTGGGATTCTAAACCCTGTCCAGTTTTGAATTGAACCCCCTGCCCCCCAGGTTCCCCTCGGAAAAGTGATTCAAAACGAGGTCGGCACTAACCTGGTAGGCGAGAATGGACGTATCAAGCCTTTTAGATATCTTACTAAAAATTAAGCTGTTTTTAGCTGCCCGTCTTGACCTGCACGTCAGCCGAATAGCCGAAGCCAATGTAGATTAGGTACCTTACCTATGAAATGAGGTATCAATTAACTAACGACTCTACACATGGACCATCTCGATACAGATCGAAAAACATACTCTTAATTGTATATAAGCGCTCCATTGAGCACATCAACCAATGAAAAGTATTATTTACCAACTCTCGTCATGTTTCTTTTAGTTTTATTCGATAACTACCCCGTGAATTGTACGGTTCTAAAATAAATTTTGATCTCCGTGTGGGCCGAGTAGTGCCCGGAGGCTTAGATCCTCACCACCAACGGCTCGGATTTGTCCGTATGTCTGTGCTCTTTCGTCATCTGGTAAGTCTGTAATGTTGCTCAACTTGTAGTAAACTCAACCCTCTTTAAAACCTTGGATGAATTACACAGTCCTATAAGACGCGTCACAATAATATTTTATTGACCTGATTCATTGCATTAACCTATCGGCCAATTATAGCGTTGAATATGTAAAGGAGACTCCCTATTCTACCAATCGGACAGTTTGCGATATTTCGATAACGTCCCCACTTATACGCTACGCCTACATGTACATGACAGTAAAGTCCATTCAATTCCAATACGCAACTTATGGAAGCTAACGGCCACGTGGAGGACACAGATATATTGGAAGTCCTTCGTAGGTACCTGGCTTCCTTGTTTAAACTAATTCCACTCTAAGGATGCCGGATGACACAGGGAATTTCTTGAACTTACAACTCTGGGCAAGAATCTCGTTATTAAGTGTATAGGTAGGTACCTACCTACCTATGATAACTTCTTATTGGAATTTAATATCCTCTTGTTCATCATTTAGGCGGTGTTTCATTCAGCAGTGGAAGCTTTGGAACATATTTCTTACTGAAATATAGCTCATTTTTCTATGTTTCGTGTGTGCTTTCAGCTCACTAGCCTTGTTCACAACTCGGCAGCAAATTTCAATACCCCAAGTCACAGTGACGTTTATCTATGATTAGTATAAGTACCTACCTAATGTGTATATATTTGCAATTGGGACTGTACTTGTATGATGCGAATTTTACTTAGCGTTCACCCCTATCTACGTGGTTTTACTTATATTCCTCGCTGCGTGTTACTCCATTACACATCAGGAGGACAGGTCTCGGCTACACACTTTTAACTTTACTAATCTCGAAAATAATTGCGAGTAGGTAGTTTACTCCCTGCTACCAAGCCAGCATATATAACCTAGTTCCGATGAACCCTGTTTTGCATGTAGCATGACGTCGATGGTCCCCTAGCCTTACAGAGCCTCTTTATCCACCCCCTTTTTATCACAATACCGAACAACAAACCACTATGCAACTGATGCGACGACTAATATAGAATATGGAAGATAACTTACAATTCAACCCCTCTTTGACGCTGTGTGAATATTCAGACCAGTAATAATTAGTTCTGTTTCTAACCCGTTTGACTAATTTTTGTCTGTGTTGGGCAAACGTATGACTAAACGGCAATACTGCCGCACCGAGGACTTAAGATCTGTACAGTAGCAACTAGCAATATTCTGAACTTCAATGCGCTAATGAGCGCACATTATAGTAACGGGTACATCAAGGGATGAAAGGACGCTTGTAAAGATTGAAATCTACCACTAATTCACCGAGATGGTACCCTAGAAGGTAACCCTGAAAGTCTGGAGTTGAGATGATGCCAACCATCTCCTCTTTGACCAAGGTACAGATAAAATTCTTTTAGAAAGCAAGTGCATTTATTGGACAGTAAATCATGATGTTTCTTTCTAGTTCCTTGGTTTTAGAGCATTAAACTAGCTACCTAGTCACAATGTGTGACTAGATTTCGTGTCATAGCTTCAAATACGGATACTTTTCGACTGGCATACAATCGAACAAGTATATGCTTCGACTGGCAGGCAATCGAATATATATGTATATCTTGTTTAGTACAGTACACTTCTCAGGTTATCCCTTCCTGAGCAACTAAACTTGCCAGTCGTCTATCTGAATCCAGCCACTCATATGTCAACACATCACTCATTACTATGGCAAAGCGAATTTTTCAACACTAAGGCTTCCTGATACCTTAGATCCTCAGGTGGGAATAAATAGGGCACCTTCCCTTCGACTGCTTTTAATCTGTCCTTCTCCTCAAATTTATCAGGTTCACAGTTGCAAGGTCTCAACCTAGGCGCATCCTTCCCTCGAGTATTGTGTCCTTTCACAAGACCTCGGTTCATTACTTCTTTTTTTTCTACCGCCAAATTTGTTACCCATCACTGGTAACCTCCATAGCACCATACTCTTGTCCCCAACACTGAAGATGAGGGTCTACTTTCAGAACGAGCTCGATGGGGCCATGCGCCTTGATCCGCAGATGGACATCGAGGAGCAGACGGGCATTGATGTACAGATCCACATGGATCAGCAGTCCAAGACTACCACTGGACCTTCGAACTTCCCTAAGTTCAAATCCTTGCCCAACTATATCCGTCATCAGATCTGGAAGGTAAGCGAACTTTGTTGTCTCTCTAGAGCTCCCTTGCCTTTCCGTTTACATTAACCCGCTAATAAAACCTGGTACTTTCTTTAGTTCGCGATGGATGAACGCGGTATCCACCACGTCGTCCTGACCAACGACCTTTGCGTCAGCCGACCTGTTCCGGCGCTGGCCCACGTCTGCCGCATGTCGAGAAGCATTGCCTTCCAGAGCGGTGACGTATTCGAGCTCGGAAATAGTTGCATGACCTGGTTTTGCCCCGCGACTGACTACGTCTACTGGAGCTCGACTGAGTTCAACTGTAAGTTTACGGCCTCCCCAGATCCGATTTGATTCCATGATATTTCGCCAAGTGCCGTAATCATAATACCATTTTATCATCATAGAATTATTCTTAAGTGCTGGTAGCCGCTAACAATCATCGTTATAGTGGGAGAATTGACCTCTCAGGTTCAGAATCTCATCATCCCCTTCGCTTCAAACCACACCTTCAAGCAACTTTCCGAGACATTCGAGGAGTTCTTTCATCCTGGTGACCCGATTCAACTGAGGAACATCTTCATCGGAATGGAGTTGGTTGAAGTGTGCAACGCTTGGAGCGAAGTGGCCATCTCTCAACTCTTTGGGTCGCGCACGATCATTGCGCCTGCTCTCGGCCAGTTCGACCCTCTCATTGACCACATCCATGGCACTTGTCCGGTTCTTCCTGGAACGGTAGTTGATATATGGAAGCAGTGGAAAGCTAATCACGTTGATAAGTCGGTTGGATGGTTGGGTTGTGCTGGGAACGTCCTGAATTCCTGGATCATCACTGAAGCCTGGTTTTCCAACCTGTTTGGCAAAAAGAATATGAAGAAATTCGAGAAGGGGCATTTGATGCACCCTAACGGAGGCTCCTGGTGGGAATGGTTTGAAATCTACGCACCCGATATCTACCCCACTGTCGTGTTCGTGAGGTCTGACGGCGATGAAATCATTACTTGACTTAAGAGGAAGCAATTCGTTATCTAGGACTATCAAGTGGAGTTTAAAGAACCACATGTATTAACGTTGACTTATTGTTGACCATTACCAATAACTGACAGCAGATGTCGTTATATTCATCCTAGATCCGAATATAAAAAATGCTTATGCCTCCTAATTAAGTTCCTGAATGTGATAACATGACTGTGATTGGGTACCTAGCACAGCCTTTACGAGAGTGTTCTGTCCTTGGTGGACAAGGTTACGGATAGCCTTAAATTTGAAGCTTATTAGGGTTAATGCTGCCTACGATATCACCCACATCCTTAAGTTATATTTATATTAATTTTCCGAGTTTTGAATTTAACTGCGGTGCTAGGAGAGCAATCTTGGATTCTGGTAAGATTCAGATAATGATTAGGGGCTAGCTACGAAGCTAAAACTTGATGTACAAACCCGGCGTAGTACACCAATGTATTTGAAATGTCCCATACCTCCGCAATGGCTAATTTTCTATTCATCCTTCCCAAAAGAACATAGGAAATTGAATCCGAGATGGCCTATTAGGCTCGCAGTATCTCAATAGACGCACTAGAGCCGGATTATCTCGAGCAGCTTGTACAGTCCCATCAATGAGTATAATTACAATGGATCCTATATTGAAAAGAGATCGGCAGCTTTCTTAGGAGAATATAGAATAAGCTTATTAGGAAACGACTACGGCAGTCTTATACAAAATCTCATCAATGAGCCATCTCCTAGATCTCATACAAGGTAGTCTCCATTGACTAAGGAGTATAACCGCCTCGATGGTTACATAACCACTATGCTATTCTATGTGGTTATATGTAGGTGTGGCGGTATGACGATTTTCGGCATGGCTGACCCGAAAGTATTCCTATCATACAACGACCGATGCTTAGTGGCAGCTGCGGAATAAAATGACTAGTATTTTTTCTATGCAATACAATTCCTCGGGATTCGATTAGGTATTTGGTTAATCGTTGAGCAGACCGGATACCCTAGTCACTTTCTCTGGCGATTGGTCCTCATTAAATCGTTCGAGAGACGTTCCACGAGCTTGTGGAGGTAATCGAAGTGCTTTAGAGGCATGTATATAGGTCGTACAGACCCCTCTAACACTTATTTCCCGGCTAGACCGGGCATCGTACATTCCTAACCTAAATACTCTTCAATCAGAACTTCTCATGATCCAACCTCTAGAATCTTCCGGCCTTTTCCGGGCCTATATCCCACGGTCGATGCATCCGAATGCTAATTTCATATTGGTAAGATCCATATCTACTGGTGTTTAATATCGCGATCCTAATTTTAAATTCTCTCTCATCGCTAAATGTTAGAGAAGCCTAATTCTATGTCTTTACACACTTAGGACTAGGATAGGAGGAAAGGTTTTGAGGGGTTAGCGGTGATAGAGCTATCGGGATGTGGCGGATTTGGGTACTTGGAAGCGGTGAATATGCGTTGATCCCCGAGAGCTGTTAGGGAGTGGGAATAGGGCCTATGGAAATGCATGACGGCCGACACGGCAATTTTGACGGGTTGTGTGGGGGACGCTCCGAAGTGATATGCTGTATAAAAGTTCGTGATTGAACGGTGTTCATCCATACAGCCAGTTTATTAGCTTCGTAGTCCCGATGTGGGACGGGTAGGCTATCAAGCTAGAATATACTAAGAATTCTATTCGGAATATGCGAGTTACTGTCTTTATCACGTAAATAAAGTATTGTATAGAGCTGATCGCTTCTAGTTCCCTCTCCTTTCCCCCACTAGACCGGTGAAATACGTGTGTAGCTGAAAGCTGGATGTCATGCACTAGCCTCGCATACACAGTGGATCTCGAAGAACGTTATCATTTCCGTAGCACGCGGTAAGGCTCGTAGGTCGTATGTGCAACTGAGCCAAGCGCTGTAACAGCGCCTAAATGCTAGGGTATCTTTAATGTGGGTTGAGAGATCAGTCATTACGGCGCGATTCTGGGGAGGAGCTGTAAAAATAGATTGTAGGGTAGGAATCTACAATGGGGTAACAAAATATATACCTGACAGTTCTTTAGCATATACCTCTCGGGGTTAACTACCTGATAATAAGCACGCATAGGGAATTTAATCAAAGTGCTCACGTTCATGCTGTGTCACGTATCATAGCATGCATCCCGTTAATCCTTGCAATAAGTCAACTAGTATTAGGCAGGTGTGGATGCTACAATTATGAACCTGAGCCGGTCTGACGACTATATACAGGCTTTCAGCTCTCAAATTCAAAGAGGCTTGGTGACACGGTAACTAGCGAATAGGATCAGCCCTTAGAAACCTTCGAAGGTCTTTGATAGAAATTATGACCTTCTATGGGCTATAATTTCGGCCCTACCAAACCGGCCCTATTTGAAAAGAATTTTATCCTTTCGTTAGTTAGTCACATCTACCAGTACTTCATAACTGGCATCACAACCAAGTTTCACGTGTTTTTAATGACCCCCAACCTACAGTACTGCTTCGAGAAGGGGAAGTTGTTATGATAGTCTCGGCTGAAACCTCCGTACCGTTGCAACCGCGAAACTAGACCAGAGCCTAGTCCTGCCGATTTCCCTTCCGTTGGATAAGAGGTATGCGGGAGAAACCCTCAATAATTATACTTTGTAATATAATTGGCTTCGCTTTGATTATTTGAACGCCGACCAACTAGAAGACCAGACCCCGCCGAATTCTAAATCAAGACGCCGCGTATACGATACCAGACTGAGAGGTAGTAATATTACATGATATCATCAACCATAGTTACTGCTTATACTTTATAAGCTCTGTGATAATATTTCCTGAAGTTTGTTGACTTCGAGCTTTGCGTTCTCTAATATTGACAGCGGCCCAGGGATAGCGTCAATATTAAGTTTAGAACGATGCAATAATCCATATAAATCCCGAACATGTAATGCAACCATGTCTCGCAGCATCCGGGTCTGCATTCCGGTGCCATTGATAGAATATCGCCCGAACTGGAAAACTACCGGGGACGTTTCCCCAGTTTGGCACTGTATAAATCGAGTGACAAGCTCGCGCGCAATAGCAACTAATTGGTTGCCAAGCGTAGTGAGAAGTATGGGGTTTTTGACTCTCGTGTCACATTTTCGACAGGACAACATGGCCTGACATTCTTGCACGCCCCGTTGTAGACACTGGAAGAGGGTATCGGTCGCCACATCTCGGCTAGAAGTAATTTGGACACCTGTATCTTCAAACACGTACAGTAGGGCATACAAGCATCCACACTTCTGACCCGAATTCAAGCCGCCGGAGGTCGTGGGCGTACTCAAAGGTTCTGAGCTTTGTCTGTAGTCGGAAAGACCCTGGGCAGATTGTGTTTGTGCAGGCGAGGGTGGCAGAAGAATAGGAGCTGAGTCTATGGGCCCAGAAGACTGCAGACCGAGTAGAGGCGAGTAACTGTCCGATATTGGTACCTGATCCATATGTAATCCACTTGGCGACTGATGATCAGGTGACAATGATGCAGATGCAGAGAACCCTTCTGAAGTAAATATTAGTTGCGGAAACTTCACTCGTAACTTCCATCGAGGTGTATACTGTAATGATAGGTA
Organism: Daldinia concentrica; assembly: GCA_902805455.1. Taxonomy (NCBI): domain Eukaryota; kingdom Fungi; phylum Ascomycota; class Sordariomycetes; order Xylariales; family Hypoxylaceae; genus Daldinia; species Daldinia concentrica. The sequence continues at coordinate 1,627,750 of CADCSW010000006.1, forward strand.
GAGTTAACGAGGGCCTACCTGGAGTAAATCCATATTCATTCCCAGCAAAGGGCTCCATATCCAGTAAATGGTGAATATCTGAATCGGGTACCGACCATCCTATCGTCGGGGTGGAATCGGTTGGACTAGAAAAAGAGCTCTCGATCATCGTGCTAGTGGTTATGGGTTCTCTTGAATCTGAGATAAGCTGGCTCGATCTAGGTGTATTGCTTCCGCTCTTATGCCCCCTAGTTGTTGTTTTCCGCTGGGGATGGCGAGGGGATCGGCTTCGTGATATTGAACTTTGATTTGGCCTGGCATTTGTGGCGATAGATGCCTTACGCAATCTTTTTCTACCAGGACCTGTGCCAGAGCTTAATGTGTATGTGCAGATGTTCGAGGAAGCTATGCATCTGTCGCATTCGTCCTTGTCCCCATTGCATTTTACCTATATACGATGATTTAGTTAGCTGGTTCTAGTTTACTATAAACCATTAGGTATAAGTTTATCAACTTGCTTTTTTTGCGCGACATAAGTCGCAAGCCGTACGCGTATATTCCCTCTCCTGTACCGGAGACGACTGGTGATCAGCCAGGTTGAAATGGTCATGCTCCTTCGTCTCTTCGTTATATCTAAATGCACCGAACATGATTAAGTACCTAGAGCTAGCTAACAGACCCGTGAGCAGGACAAGAGGTATATGAGAAAGGATTAAACCGAGGTTGCCAGGAAAGGGCGGAGTTAAGGCTATAGACACAATGAGTACTTCATAGAGCGCATCCTGTGCTTAAATAAAAAGCAACGCGTCTCATTGATCGGAAGACTGCTTATGTAGGTGGTTCGGGACTGTACATTTGTCACCGAATACATACATATCGAATTCATCTATAGGTAAGCAAGCAAAGCGATCTATCTAACCTAAGAAAGTAATATAAAACAAATTAAATGATAGAATCTTGGATTTTATCAGTATTGACTAGCTACAATAAAACTATCAGCTTATAATAGTAATAGCTGTAAGAATTGCCTACTAGATTTATTGTTCAGATTTACCATTCCTTGGTAGTGAGAACTATAGATCTACGAAAATGGCGACCCATACAAATGAAGATGCCAAGTGCCTCACACGCCATAGGCTTGTTGCGTACCTCAAGCGGTCGCGTCAGATGCCGAAACCGCCTCGGGATTTGCGCATATTCATGTAACACAATCCAACGAAGCTGCAGGATAAGAGATGAGGGCCTTGTGCGTCCCCCCAAGCCGACCGATTAATTGTTAGGCGATTGCCGATACTTCCACCTCAGAGATGTTTCATACGAGCTTACCATGGGACGAGAATAGAGTAAATCAGGCCAAAACGAGGATATATTCTACACAATAAAGAACCCATTTTGACTTAAAACTAACTTCGAATAGCTTTATTCAACCTATACGGCTTGTTTGGTTCTGAATATTTGCCTGGTTATCATCAAACTTACCAGTTCCTTTCTAGGTACCTTTGTGGCGACTTTTGTACCTGGGGTAGGGATAAAATACAGCAATCGTCAGATTTACTTGATAACCCCGGGGCACAGTCTCAAGTTAATATTCCTTGCTGTGCATTACGCCGTCACATCGCTCTGCGGAGTTTATGACTCAATAATTTACACCTAGGTAGGTTAGGTATTCATACATTTCCGGCGTGACCGTTCGGCTGCGATGTTATGATAAAATATGATAACTTCTACAATATCTACGCGACGTTAGAGTCAAAAATATCATCAATACCTAGTAAGTATATAATTCTTTATACCTAAATCGTGTAAAGGCTCGTCACTAAGTACATTTATTATAGGTAATCTGAATCTAAGTCTAAGAGCCCAATGTAACTCCATCATGATTACATACAGTTGAAGATCTGAGGACCCTTACCCAGGAACTACTTGGCAATAATCAAGCCAGACCTATCGAGCCTCCATTTTTACCTCCGCTATTATTGGGCGTTAAACTCTTAGTAACATCTCCGTAACTCATACTGCCTCCAGTGATATGATGCATTCACGACGCCAACGTATGATTGTCATAATGTACTCTTGAACTGAGAACCGATACCCCTCGCAGCGAATGAACAAAATTTAGAGCTCGGATTGAATTTGCCTTGGCATGGACTGACAATCCGGATGCTTCACCTACCGCTGTTGTGCCTGGTCTGGACCCTCTATTTCTTTGCGTGGCATGATAAGGTTGGAAATGGAGAGCCAGCCTCATTACTGCCTAGGTGGTGAACCATGGGCCTAATTGAGACGGTACTACTGACGCTACCTGCAAGTGTTTTGTTCTAGATGGCTTGGTAATGTCGGGGAAGACCTTCTAGCGTAGTATCTACGCATGAGAAGCACTTAATGGCGTGGTCGTCTTTCTAATTCAAGTAAATACATACTTGAAAAGGGCTCGTAACATGCCATTTCAGGGACGGCGTAATAGAATTATTGAAATAGATTCAGATAGAATACCTAATATAGCGTACCTAGCTCGTACTTTAGGAGATACTAAATTTCCCTATGTAGATTCATTATGGGTAGAGAGGCTCTTCTGATTAATTAATATGAGACTTGTTACATATCCCTAGTACGAAAATCACCCCGGCTACTCTTGCGTGTATGTAATAACTAATCTTAGCATAAACTCAGTCAAACATATTTGCTATCATAAGAGGTAGGCTAGAAGTAAACACGACCGTCCGGATGTCCGCACGTACATCATCCCCTCCGCAGCAACTGTGGCCGGTATTTAGTTGCCGATGGCGTTAGGAACTAATGCTGGAGGTACCAATAAAAATTACACCGAAAATTTCCATACTAATAGCGATTCATGACGTTTGAGTGACTAATAGAACCAACGGTATGTACGAATTGGTTAGGTGCCTTAGTTAAGCCTTGCATTGACCTAATAGGAATTCAACGTGACGGTAGCATCTTATCCCAGCTTTAAGAATAACTGCAGTGTAGCTCTCTATTCTCGTATCTGACTGGTCTTGTTCGCGTATACATGCCTCGAAATCAGGTTATACCTGACAAAAAGGGGAAATTATCGCTTATACGTTAGCACGTCACTAATAAGGCTGAAATATAATTCCAAGCATAAACCGTGGATAATAATATCCCCTATGATAGGAATAGTAAGTAGTTTTCTTAAGCATCAGCTGCAAGAATTTGAACCTTTTCTATGATTAATATCTCTCTACTTGAGCCAACCACGAGGATTTGGCACCATTATCAGAGCCTTGTTCGAGAAATTTCTGTAAGCTCTAGACTACGGGGGAGTGTGAGTTTGCCGAGGTAAAGGTAAAGGTGACAAAGATTGATGTTTGCGAGATGAATTCTGCGAATGGTACCTATTGGAAATTGTCAGCCTGGTCGTAAGTGCGGTAATTATGTCGCATGTGCATATTAGGAATAGGGTAAACAGGGAGATGACGGCAAGGAACCACTACCGACGCGTAAAAATAATATTCAGGCTCGAAATATAAGTTAGATTCATAACTTGGAACTATAGATAGTCCTAGAGCCTTAGAATTCCTAAACATCCAAGACAAAGAGTTCCGACTTACACCATGGATTCTATCTGAACTGGGTTCATAATTCTCTATGATCTAGCGGATTTGTGCCCTCAACCCTTGATCATATCACCACAAACAGGGCCAGCGATAATTTAGTTGAAACACTAGGACCATCAAAACTTCCGGCTCTCTCAGCTCTGGTATCCTGCTTTTAGATTTAGGTACTCGCCGCTATCTAGCTTCTTCGGCTACGTGGGGGCCGCACCTGCGTAGGATCGATGTATAGGTAGGAAGGGATTCGAAGTGACCGTACGGAGTAGAATATGTGATGCCCAAGAGAGGCGCAGTTTGCGAATATATTCGTGATTGACGGAGTGGCTGCAGCCTGTAGGTGATGAGGTATGTAGGTAGGAATGAATTATCGTAAGTATTCTAGTCGCATCTAATACGAAGTCAAGTGCATTGTATCACCACTCGTTTCATCTTTATATTCGTGAAATTAACATTTTCCTTACCAGAAAGGAGGTTCAATACAGAAAGTGCACCTCAATCAGTTATTAAGAAGACAGCTTATATGGATTCCGTATAATCTAGACAATTAAACTCGCATAGATGAATAGGGGTTCCCGTTTTACGAATCCGTCCCGATTAGGAAATTTCCCAAAAGAGAACCAACCTCCGGGAATCTCAGGTAAGCAAGACTTCGGTTTCGAGCTGATAATAAGCTGAAACTTTAGAGAAGGCTGTGACAAATGATAATTACTACTTGTGCCTAGGCATCAACGTAATAAAATTACGTTGTTATCGTATATGGATACCCCTCCCCCCCCATTTTCCCTCCCCTTTTTCTTTTCTTCAAAAAAAATTCAGGAGGTGGCTGGCGCAATAGTATTCTAGTTCACGAGACGGTGCAAGTTTTCGAAATTACTTGTGTGGAACGAAGAGTGTGAATGTTCTGATCTAGAATTATGAGCTGATGGTTTGCACCATTACTGAGGGTGAACTTTCGTTCCCATTCACACTGTCCGAACCGTTTACACTATTGGCAGCTCTAGGTTTTTTGAATTTTCAGGCCAACTGGTTGTCTAACGTAACGGTTCAAAGGAGAGTGAAAGCCGGTGGGTGCCTGTTCTGTTTCACAGCCTCGTCTGACTAACGGTCGGGATCGAACGTGTGTAGATGTTCCTAGAAGTCTTCGGTCCGATAACCCGTTGGGAACGTCAGTATAATAACAAGATTTACTGGTATCAGTCACCCTCCTAGCACTACCACGTCCCGGTTCGAGTTCTGAGCTGTCTGGGATGTATCGTATATACTATAGGTTTCCTTTACGAAAAAGTTTAGGAGAGGCGGCGTTGTGACTTCGTGGTATGTCCATGGTCTGGTAGGCATGGCACCGCTATCGACGAGTTCCAACAACAGCCCCTCCTGGTTCCCAGGGTACTGTGCAAGAGTATATAAATTAGGCATTGAGAACGATAACGCAATGATAATAGAACCTGCACTTATGAGTCTTAACTACCATATTTGTGAGCATATACTCTTTTGGAAGTTTCTTCCCGTGCTCATCAACAGCACGCTCGAGATAATCCACAATGCATAGAGACTGGAGGCCAGCCTTGTGAATAGGAATATCGTCGTCATATGGTAGATATTTGTAGTATCATGAGCTCGGCGAAGTCAATAGTATCATGTGCTCTTCAAGATTATTAGTTAATAAATGTTACAGCGAGTCTTTTAGGAATTTTTATACACCTCGTGATATCATTGCGATTCTAGGCTTTATACAACATCTACGCGCTCGTCTTCCTTTCGCAGACATAGATATGTTGATTACCTACCTAGGTAGGTACCTATATATTAAAGAAATAGCGCTTGTAAGGTCTGAAGAAAATTGTGTCTGGCAGTTGATGTAAACGACATGAAGAAGTTACCAGAAATGGGATATGCAATTAGCTTTGAATCACAAGAGTAGGCTCTTATTAATAATAGCCATCATAATGTTAGAAAAAAACAGGCGTCTTCGCATCTAGGCGAGCTACGGTTGAAATGAATTCTTGCGGGTTTCAAATAGCAGCAGCCCTCATCAAATACTTCATTATGGCACAATACATTAGCATAAATTGTTAAAGACAACACTCCCGTCAATCCTTAACTCATCATGTATGGGAAAGGAGACTTTGCTAATTCATGTTATTTGGAATCTACCTTCTATCAATACCTTAAGCCTATGACGACCCGGGACATTCGGACGATATTCTTGGAGATATGAATTCATTGCAAGAAGTAGCGGGTGCTAACGCGACTACTGACTTCGACTTTGTAGACCATTTTAGCACCACAAAAAGGGAGCTAATTGACACTAATTTACTACGTATATCTCCTTTACACACATGATAATATCAAGGCGGAACGTTAACTGTATTATTAGATCGGCAGCGCCAAGAAACCGCCTCGGAAGCCTGTCACTGTCAGCTTGAGTAGAATTTTGAACGACACCGAACCCCCATTAAGTCTACCAGTTTTATTACAAAGATTTATTTCATCATCCCCCATAGTATTACTTTCTTCAAGCTTCATAGAGACTGTTAAAATAGAGTTGCATATTCCGTATGGAGTACATACCCTGTGTGCTGGTATAACCGCGACCCCTGCCGAGCCGTAGAAGATAAGGGTTAGGTTTAGTCAGTGTGTTTTATGCTATACACAAGTAATAAATAGTAAATTATATTCCGAAAACATACGCCAGATCCCTCCTGGACGATCTGAAACACTTTCTATTACCTCAAGTGCCACGTCGGTGAAGCCTTTAGGTCTAAATTATATACAAAGGCGCAAAGTAGACTCAGAGAAACTAGCATTAAACTCATAGAAACCGTATTCAACCTAGATATGCTCTTCCCCTTGAATTTTTCAAATTTGTACGAGATACATTGGAGGTAGTTACGAAAACTGACGCTGCAGAATTCTCGTCGGGGCTTGATGTAGTGCACTGCGGTTCGCTCCCTCTATACTAGCCCAATCTATCATTCTTACAAGAGCCTTTATGTCGGGAGGTTCTGTGGGTACACCGTGACCCCCTGAATGATGATGTACGCGGGCCAAGGATTGGTCACATAGACCACAGACCAATCTTGACTGCGCACTCATTTCGGGGAGATCTCCTTTCCCGTTGACGTGGACTGTTGGGATTTTTATGCGGTCTTGAGTTAAAGAGTGATGTAAAAGCCGAGGGATAGCTTCTTGGTTTCGCTGTTTGAAAAAATTGATTGGTTCTGTAAATGAGCCCATCCTATTGGCCACTGTAAAAGTCAGAGCTAAGTATTCGGCGAAGATTCGTTCGGGTTTCGCAAGTTTGTTGTGTTCTACCTCGGGAAACGCTTCAATTGCCGGGAAGTCTTTGTTAAGAAGATCTTCTACGATGGATTCGCAGCATGTTGTACTAGGCGAGAAAGCCGATACCGAAGAGAATAAAACCGCGAACTCAAAGGGCAGCTGTGTGTCGGGTTTACGGGCTTGATAGTCGAGCAAATATGAGGTAGCTATAGAGGCACCTTGGCTGAAGCCAAACACCCCGTGAAAGGGGCCGTTTTCTTTTACAAACTGATCGAGGTCATCGAGAGCTTCTCGAATCTCGGCCGTCGTGTAGCCCATGGTATATGAATAGAATGGCCCGAGGTAATAGGACGCTATTTCTAATGGCATGTTAGCAATAGAGAACTCATGGGGCCTGATATATGTATCTTTGAACTTACCTGGGCCCCTTTCTCTTTCGACCGCTCCATCCAAGTAGACAAGCTCGTATCTAGGGTCTAGTTTTCTTGTCAATGGAGCCAATTGGTCCTTAAAAATCCCCGCGGAGGAACCGACGCCGTGTAAGGCCAATACTCTCTTCATTATAGCTAGCAGACTCAAGGCGTTACAACAGCATTTACCGAATACTATTATTGAAGGTTTGGAAGTGAAGTGGGTAATATGAAGAGTCGCTCAGAGCAGAGGATGGAAAAAATGTCTCTGGGCAGTAAAGTTCGTTGCCTTTTGGTAGCGGTATCTGCCTCTTTCTAAATCTTGCTTTTAAGCCACCGCATTCTCCTTCGAGACTCCAGATACCGTCTAGATATATCTCCCCAAAACATGATTTACCAACTATGCAGCCATCTCCGAGCCCACCATCTTTGTCTCGTCTGTTGCATCTCCTAAAATGCCGATTACACCTATCATGTAGCAGATGTAGGATCAACTACGATAAGGGATATATGATAGAAATATACTCTATTCAACAAATCGGACTTTTGTCACACTCTGATTAGGATAAGTGTGTAGCCTATTGATACTATAATAAGAGATATACGCCATATTCACCATGCATGATAAGAGGTCTTGGCCAAAAACTGCACTACAGTTTCCTAGGTCGTAGCTACGGGATACTTTCATTATATAGAGTGCCTACCTAGATACCTAGGTAGTTAGAAACTAAAAACCCCTATGCTTCTATGATCTTTGCCCCTTCTGCTATTGTAAATCCTTATTTTCTAGTTGCTACTTCTTTTCTTACTCTCTACACCTTTACTATTGAAGCCTAAGATCGTAGCGTAGCTGTTTATGCCAAGACCTGCAAAGGTGACTGCAGCCGCAGCTGCAACAGGAACGGGCAGATCCCGATGCACACAATATCACGAATGCCGCGCTTAGTCTTGTCGGATAAGATTCGGTTGGGCCGTAGGTTTTATATGGCGATGCATATGTGAATGCGGAGCGAGAGCAGCTGACCCAGCCAAGAGGTTGATATTAGAAGTGGCATATGAGGCTTTTGAAACCGGTGAGTTAATGAACTAGCAGAGTCCGAGTTCCTCTGGACTAACATGGACTTTAACCGCTACTAGCCGGGATGCTAATGGTTAGGATAGCGGGGTCGTCAACGGGCTGTTATATAGGGAGTATGACAAGTAACTATCAGGTCCTGTCAACCTACGAGAGACTGCGGCGGGGGGCAGCGGGGCTATGACTAGGTACCTAATCTACTAACAGAATTTCTTGGTTATTCGATCTTCGGGGTCGGGCATCAATTTGGGGAGGGGAAGACGCCGAGCGTAACTATGCTCAGTTCCCGAGCGCAGGCTGAACTTATACGTACCATCGACATCCAAGCCAGTCTTTCCCTCGAAAAAACTTAATACGTCGAACTTCACGGCATGGTTATGCCTGTTGATGTAAATATTCTGGTCTCGTAAATGGAATATCGTCTCATAGCAGCAGGAACCGATTGAATTGACGGCAATAACTACCACCTTTGGGGTTTCAGACTCGCCCGAACAGCATGTATATATTGGTAGTATCAAGCCAAACGTCGGCCATACCGAAGGACGTGCTAGTCTAACAGGCGTCTTTAGGGTGACGGCGAGTCCTGAACACGATATCATAGTTCCAACAGCAAAGTTCGAGGACGTGAATAGGATCTCGCACTACCGAAACCTGCTATTGCATGGCCGACGATAGGGCCTCGTTGGGCGTATAATCGTCTCCTCAAGGGGATCTATCTTAGTATACTTGCCATACAAGACAGGCGTAAAGGGCCTCGATTTCGTTATCGACGCCGGAGCTGAGCTAAACAAATTCAACAATCGGGTCTCTGGCATCTTAGGCTTTGTCCGCATCATTGCTCTTACAGGAGAAGGTCAAGTGGCCCGAGTGCCGGCTCCGCTCATACGCGACAACATCAACTTATCAATAGGACTATCCGAAATCCGACCAAGCTCCAAATTTTCGGCCATCGATCTCTCTAAGCCAGCCTTATGGCCTAGAGCGGTGCGAAGCACTTGGTAGTCCCCTCACGATTAGGGGGATAGATGCGGAGAGGAGCTTGAAAGACTGCATGCGCAAGGCTGCGCAACATCGGTGTTAAAGTGCGACGTCACTTCGTTAGATCAGGTCCAAAATCCCAGCACTGAGGTAGCGAAACGTAACAAGTTGGTTAAGGGTATAGCCTAATCAATCATGGCCATCCAAGTATGATCCCATCGTTTTCCTCCTTTGAGAATCCAAGCTAGTATTGCATGGTATAGGATAGTCTCTTCGACAAGATGACTTACGGCCAGCGATGCACGGCTTTCAGATATAGAGTAGTTGGGATGTGGAATTTACACACCGTGTTCCCTAAGGAGATGGATTTTTTTTTTTCATGATGCTTTCATCCGTCGTTTCTGTTATGGGTAATATGGCGCATGCAAATTACGCTGCTGGTAATTCATACATGAACGCCTTCACACATTACCTATAAACGCTCGCTAGGTCTCAGCTATATCCGTAAACGCTGGTCTCATTGCTCATTAGCTCAGATATCGAAGCCAATCGTATTGCTAAGTCAGCTCGTTCTGGATCAGACACGGGAGAACACAGGTGATGAAGAATTATATCACAAGATAATCAAAAGTAACAAACACTACGAATGATGAAATCTGACTTTGAGGAAAGTAAAGATGAAAAGAGCTTCGGACCGCAAAATTAAGAGGTACCTAAAGCACCTAAGTAAATGCGGAATCACGTGTACGACCCCTCTATACGAGGTACTTCGATTACCTAACCTATGTAATTCAGGTACCAACCCTATAATGTAAAGCATTTGAGCCTCAGCAGCCTTTTCTTTGAGAACATGGTTCTACGATGCTTCGGTATTTTATTATCCTCGGATAATAAATTTAATATTCATAGGTAATCTTGCGAAATGTCACCAGTAACTAAGTGTCTGGGTACCTTACATGGTAACTGGGCAGTGTTTACACGAGGCGCATCAGACTCTCTATCATAAAATATGCCGGTCAATATGCACATAATACTAACATAAGAGTTATTGCACCGTTGAGTCATGTTTAAAATTTTTCATCGCTGTTCTAAAAGACGTTTACTATCATCCACACAGACAAACAGGGAATCCAGGCGTGGCTTTGTTTTTCTGAATTAACTAGGTCATATTGACAAGTCGCAGGGCGCGCAAATATCATATGCATGGCATAGATATAACTAACCTAGCATGGAACCTCGGAAGTCCCGAAAACCGGACACCCTACACCACCAAGCAAAGCTAAGTTCGATCGGTTCAATATAAGATGCCCCTAGGATACTCTGCTTCCTTTTCAACTCGTACATTGGTCAAATATATAATAGGCTCGATTATAGTTACGTTTTCTTTTCTTTTTTTAATCATTGGTATCATTCGTCACGACTCACATTTACATGATGTCTACGAAAATGGCGTCACTCGTTACCACCACCGAGGTCCAGGTGAAGCAGACATACGAGGTGACCATCGGTGAGGCACTGGCGTCTGATGCGGCAGCAATAGCTCTGATCGGTGCCAACACTTTCACCGCAACATTCGGTTTCTCCGTCCCAGAAAACGACTTGGCGGACTTTCTAGCAGAGACGTACTCGTCAGAAGCTATCGAGGCGGATATCATAAGCGCACATCAGAATAATATCAGCACATTCGTCGCCCGCGATGAAATGGGCTCTATTTTAGGTTTTGTGCAGCTCGTTCGAGGCCTTACAGATTCATCCTTAAAGGGAGATCCCTCCTCGCATGCCGAGCTACGGAGGCTTTACGTAGATACCACGGCCCACGGCAAGGGTATCGGGAGCAAACTCATCGCTGTTGTCGAGAACAAGGCCAGGTCTGAAGGCTTCAAGCAGCTGTGGCTTACCGTCTGGGAGGACAACAAGAGCGCACAACGACTTTACCAGAGGCTAGGGTACTTGAAGGTAGGCGCAGTGGAATTTGCTACTGGGACCTGCATTCAGACGGATTGGGTATTGGCAAAAAGCCTGTGATTGATTTTAGTCAGTCATGCCTCCTCTTTTTAGACATCAGGCGTAGAGACATGGATAGAAAGGAAGAGGATTTGCATACATAGACGGGGCGTTGGTGCATACAGAAGACTGGGAATTCGGTGGCAGTCTTCACTTTCACTCATAGCATTAGGTACATATTACCATAAGGGGCGTTATGGCGGCAGCATTTCCATAGGTAGCCGAGCAACACACAAATGGGTAACAATAAATTTCCATATATTAGATCAAACCGATAAATCATACAATAATTACGATTCAGATGAATGATATGAATGATTTACTCAAGGTGAAACGTCAATTGTCACGTGAAAATCCTCGGGAGACTCAGGGGTCAAGTTATTTTCCCCGCTCATCACTCACAACACAATCAAGGTTACAAAGACGTTATATGAATTGACACAGTTACAATAATTATTACAAAGTGACAAACATATGTCATGTTTCCAAATAGAAAGCCGGGCGTAGGACAAACTTAAAACAATCACCTTCCCGCAGCAATATGAATCAATAGACACATATTCATAAGAACAATTCGTCATCAAAATCGGATCCGAAACTTTAGCAACACTCGTATCCGCACTAAAACTTCCTTTATCAAATAAGATCGAAAAATCATATCTATTTACTAAAAAACACATTCGGGATGGCGGCAGAAAAGTCAACTAACCACCTCGCTAGTTTCTCTGATGAAATAATACCTTGGGTTGAGGAAACTGGGACCCAGTTCCACTATGACCGTCTACAAGATGACGCCATAAGACTTCTAGAACTTGAACCGTCTCTTCCTCAGGATCCAATAAGATGCAAGCTCTTACATGTGAACAGCAACGAAATCCACCAATATGAGATTCTCTCTTGCGACTGGCAAAGCTCAACAGGGCCACAGGTACCTATATCTCTAAATGGCCAGACTTTTGATATCCCATCCGAGGCCTATCTAGCACTGCGCAGAGTCAGATTCGAGGATCAACCGAGATTCCTTTGGCTGGATGCTATCTGCGTCAACCAGCAACTGAATAAAAAGGATGAGAATACTTATGAAACGGAGAGGAGTATTCAACCCTCTTATTTAAAGGGCATATACCAGGGTGCAATAGGCCTCCTTGCGTGGATTGGAAACGCCAAGGATAACTCGCATCTTGTGTTTGAGCATCTCGATAAGTGTCGCGAACATAGGCATATTAATTGGTGTCGATATCAAGGAGAAACGAAGGATGCCTTTCATAAACTATCTCACAGGTCGTGGTTTTACAGAACACAATCCGCTCAAGAGCTCGCTTTAACTAATAAGGCTACTATACTATGTGGCCGTCATCAGGGCGAATGGCCAGATTTGATGAAATGTACCGACTTCTTAGGGACTGGGGATTACTATCATCCGTTAGAAGGACCAGATGGCCGAACGCATTTACGTCACCTTTGGGAACTTTCTCGCGGTAACCTTGTACCATTGAGAAATGTATTCCTCTGGAACCGGCATGGTCGGGTTCACGACCCTAGGGATAAGATATTCAGCGCCCTGGTACTGGATACGGGTATACAGTTTGATATTCCTATTGACTATAGGCAAGACCTTATCCATCTTTTCCGGAACTTCACACAGAAGGTCATCGAAGCGAGCCAAACCCTCGAGATCCTTCACTGGCTAGGATCGCAAAAGAAACGCTTTGATGGCCTTCCGTCATGGGTCCCTGACTACAGCATAGTCAATCCCATAGGTACCTTACCAAGGATATTCAGCGCATCGGCAACATACTCTATTCATTATCCAACCCTAGTGCTCCCGGGGTTTGAATTTCGACCTGATGGTGCCCTAGCGATCTGCGGGCGTCTTATCGAGAAAATCGAGAAAATAGGAAGTGAGCTGGGAGCAAACGTTGCTGTTGGTGGCAAGGAATTCTATTCGATCTTGTCCGAATGGGAAACTCTCGCTTTGAGCCTTAGTTATAAGAGATTTCCACAGGCTATCATTGATGCCTTTGCTGATACTCTCATTGGGGACGATCGTACCGATTTGCTAATTGAAAAAGACGAGACCCCGTATATTCGAGATTCAAGACCATCAACATCGCCGTCAGCCAATGAGTTCCATGCATGGTATGGTCAGTACGGTACGGGTGTGCTGGGAGAAGCCAAGTCGACACGCACAGGAGACGGAGCTAATAATTGGCTTTTGATGAAGTATGCTCGCCGGATGGAAATGACTTCCTATGGGCGCAAATTATTCATCACTGATGAAGGCTCGATGGGTCTTGCGCCGCCGCATGCAAGAGAGGGCGATGACTTAGTCTTTATTCCTGGTGGCAAGTACCCGTTTGTGTTGAGAGCTAGGGATGACGGCACTTACGAACTTATCGGGGACTGCTTTCTATACGACCTCGACGTGTTTTCATTACTCCAAAATGAGAACTTAGACACTCGGAAGTTTGTTCTCACCTGAACTGCCACAGGAAGGTATGGCCGTTGTAATAGATCATTGACGATTCGATAACTACGACTATCATCATAGCAATGAAGTCTTTCAAGCTAGCATTAGATTCCCCGCGCGAGCGTGTGAGAGGATAGCGTATTCACTCGATTTAAACTTAGTAAACATATAGGCCTATATACTTATTAATTGACTACACCTCATGTCGCAGAGTATTATGGCAGGTTAGACTTTAAGAGCCGCGAGAAAGTGTCAAGATCCCACAGATTGACATGCAATTGGATTTTATTTCCATGGAATTGCTACCTAGTAAGACCCAATAAGAATATAACGACCACGGAAGTTAGTCAAGGTAAATACAGCAAAGAATATAACCTATAATATCGACCCAAGGGTCCAGTAAACCACTCTCCTTAGACACACTGCACTGTAAAAGGTCTTATTATCCTGAAACAGCTAGAATCTCTATATTATCCCCTTATTCCCCAGACGAAATTCACGACTCCGATCCAAAGTCCGGGAAACGCGGCGCCGACGCGTCGAAACCGCATGAATACCGGACGACCCAATCGCTGTCTCGGCCGGACTGGTGCACGATGACGCCGCTTGGACTAGTAACAGTAAGGTTGAAGAGGCCGCCCCACTGACCATTCGCAAAGACAAAACGTAAGGGATGGAAACGGCTGCCCTCAAGTTCCTTCCTAACGCTAGCAGAACCGTAGTGGTTATCCTCACCCACAAACGTCCACACAGCCTTCGCATCAGCATTCGCGTCCGTCCACCCGGAGACCGCCGCCTCGCCGATCCAGGCAAACACGACGTCGTCAACATACGTGACATCAAACTGCCAGGTGCCGCCCTCACAGGCATACAGGTACGCGTGCTGGTTCAGAGCGAAGTACGTGCTGTTGAGCTCGACGGGGGATCCGTAGAAGGTGCTGGTATCGGGGTTGGCGGCCGTGTAGCCGAGATGGCCTCCGATCCAGGGTGTTACGCCGGAGTAGACTGGGTTGTGGGCCTTGTAGACGTCCGCGCGGAACCCGGGGTAGTTCTCGCCGTCGTTGTGCAGGGGGTTGCTGTAGTATGCCCAGTCCCAGCCTTGGTTGTCGCAGTGTTTTGGTTTGGGGCAGCTGGGACATAGTTCGATTGGGAGGATGGCTGCGCTCAGGGGTAGGGAGGCTAGGGGGAGGGTGCTGAGGTTTTGTAGAGTGGGCTTCATGATTTGGGTGGGTAAGTCTGGTGGGTGAATGTGTTTCTACCTAGAGTTGGCTTAAGATGTGAGGAGATAGATAGACAATTCACTTCGATAAAATTCGGGATTCTTCTACGTTTAAATAATGGGAGCTACGAGTACAGGTATTTCCCGTATCCTTTCTTTGAGTATGCCTTCGGTTCATCTGGCCCGTGCTGATATAGGTAGAAAATAGAAAAGGGGTAACGATACGGTTCCCATTCTCGAATAGTAGTACCATTGGTTGTTGCATCGGGAGTTAAAAGTTTAACCTACGTCAATATTTCGACAATTTTGAAATCGGCGAGGTCGAAATAGGAATATTCAGCTAAGTCCTACCCAACCCCATTTAATAAAGACCGTGATGTTACTACTCGTTAATGAGTAGCATAGCAATGCCATTGAGCTTGGCATGTAGGACTTCCTCACAACGCATATTTAGTCAGATTGCAGATCTATGTCTATAGGAGAGCTCTTGCAATCAGCTGAAAATCCCAGCTGTAAGATGACTGCCGTTTTCAGCAGCCCTACAGGACCATCACCAATTATATAAGCTGGAAGCTAGATTTACCATAATATTGGCAAGCGAATATTCCCATTGGGATCACAGCGATGGTACTGTGGAGATTTGTATAATCTCCAATACCCATATTGGATAGTAGTGACCTAGACATATATCTATTCGACCGTCCGTTCGTTATCGAAAGACTAAAAATAGCCAGTTTCATCTCTCTGCTATTAAGCATATTTCGTAATTTTGCAGTTGAAACACTAACATGATGATACTCTGCATTCCTTAACTATTCGATAACTAGGCTGTTATGTTCTGGCTATGGTCTTTGTGATCGACATACTTCGGAAGTAAGAGAGCTATATGCCATGATGGACAACTAACCCTCAACCTTCAGCTAACGATTGAGCGATTTTAACGATACCTAGATGATAAGGTACTTTTGGCGCCCTTGGTTTACTAAAAATTCTTATCCCATCTTTTATTTGCCCTTTTCCTTCTTCTATACGTATTATAAATTTCCTTACACTTCGGCCCTGTTCTAAAAACTGGCAATAAATTTTCGGTATGGTATTAATATTGTAAGTTAATCCGGAATATCCGACCCTAGCAGTTACTTAGTTGTTGGTCGACGAACGGTTAACTGCTAACTCAGTAGGTACTTAAGACTGATCTATTAGGATGTCAGAGATTGTACCCGAGATGTATGTCATACGTATAGCGACTGTTAGGAGCAGCAGCCTTATAATATCGCTGAACCTTCTATCCTCTTTCGAGGGCGCTACGCGCCCCTTTTATATATTTTTACTATGTAGATCTATACCTGTTCCTGACTAGCTCCACTTATACCCTAACAGATATGTAGACAATACCAAGTCTATATATTTCTATTTAAAAAGATATAATACGAGTAGCTAAGAAGTGCATAGATTACAGTATTGATGTGTTATATTGCTGATAAATAAACCGGGTTGGTCGGCCTGGAGGTCAGGTGATTGAATATCATATGATATTATCCAAGTAACAACCACTCTGCTTCCATTGTCTTTGGAATGCAGGAAACTATCGACTCCAATATGCGGGGTAGATCTCAAAGGGAACCTGCATAAAATGATATACGATACCAAGCACGGGTACATAAATAAGTATGTAATTAATTGCGCATCTTTTGTTATCGAAGAGCGCCTAGACTAGTGTCAGTATATAGTCTCGTACGTTCCGCCGGCGAGTCTATCTTACACGCTGACCTCCATATCTTACGTTTTCCCACCCTTGGCAAAATACCTCGAAAAAGAAATTTCTAAGAGAAAAGAAAAAATATGGACGGTTCGTCAGCCTTAAGATCGTGTACCCACAACACCAGCGATCCCAGCCGGCAAGTTCCGGGACACGATGCTCGTTTAAGCAACCAATTACACCCCCGGCCCGAGGATGCGGTAGTGACAAGCCGCAGGCCGGCAAAAACGTTTGCAGACTTACCCGCGGAGCTGCGGGAGATCATATGGGAGTACGCTCTCCCCGAGACGCGAGTCTTTAACGCGCTGGTGTACGCCTCGAAGGGGCTCCAGATGCAGTTGATTGAGAGGAGTCACCTGCGCATGCCGCTCGCGCATGTGTGCTTCGAGTCGCGGCAATTTGTCAAGAAAACTGGATATGTGCTTGCTTTTCGTGACGAGAACGAGCCTGATGACCCCGGAGTCTGGTTTCATCCGCGAAGAGATGTTATCGAGAGGACGATATGGGGTCCTTGCGAGTTCTGGGGCTGGAAGTGATGTAAGACAGCGACGGCGAAGCTAGGTTAGTTGCGTTGTATGCGGTGTGTTTAGAGACAGGCTTCGGGGCTAACATTGTATATACCAGTCATTGTACATCGCTGGAGTAAAATATCGTTTGCGTATGATTGCTTAGCCTAGCATATGGTCTGTTGGAACATATGCCTGGAAGGTGGATTTTTGGGTTTGGTATAGACTCGCAATCATGATATATCCATCCTGTAACTATATTAAATACAAAGGCTGTACGATTAACTAATTTTCCACGTAGTCTCGAACCTCCTAGCCATGCAAGTATATCTGAGCCTTTTGAATATTCTTCCCGGTAACTTGCACAGAAGCAGCACCTTCGCCTTCGACTTGAAGCTCGAGCTTCTCATGAGGCCACAATGTGACATAGTTATCAGACCAGAACACTGGTAGGACGTCTTCCCCCTCTTCATTGACGAGGTTGAGCCTGATAAAGAATGCAGGTACAGAAGAATGGTTCTCGAGTATCACTCTAAGCCCTCCTGCTTTAGAGTAACTTCGCTTCGATGTCGCCGTAGTTGTGACAGAGACTTCAGCAGGTTGCAAGCTGTTCAGGGCTGTGTAATTGGCGTATTTGGTGACAGGCGTATAAAACCAGTCGGAGTTTTCCCAATCCAAAGTGTCAGTAGTGTCTGCCAGCCAGTACACATTTCGATTTAATGTAGCATTCTTGTCATCCGAAAGGACGAGCCGCAAGAATGCAATATCTGTTACCGATTGGAGAGCTTCTGTAAGGTCTATGATATCTATGCTGTTATTGGGTACGGTATCGAAACCTTCTTGGCTGTTATGAATTGTCTTGCCGTCCTTGTCGATGATATCAACAGTTACCGTCCTCGACCCCTTTCGATCTAATGAGCGATTTATCAAGTACACGAGATTTCCATTATAATCGTAGGCGACGTGCTCTATCCTAGACCCAGCCTTTGCTCCGAAGTAGGATCCAGCCGGGTGCAGGTAGTAGTCGAATAAGTTCCAATGCAAGCTTGGCCATGCATTGTTCAGCATCCAGTATATAAGCCCTGTCGCTGGTCTGTCCGCATTCCATAGAGACGCAAAGCCCTCGAACTGGGACTTTGTAGCCTCATAGTCTTGTATCTGAGCTTTAAATAAATAATCTTCTAACGAAGTAGGTGCCCCGTAGCGGTTCCAGAGAGCGGTGTTATATATTTTTCGGTCGTAAAATGATGATACGCTCGTAGACATGTGGTATAGTCCCTTTTCTGGGCTCTTCCACAAGTCATCTAGATCTGCCTCCGATAAAAACTTCTTTAGGCTGCTGATTTCCGGTGTCCCAACGCCGCTACCTAGCTCAGATCCAAATCCAAAAGCGGCTCCAAGGCGGTCTTCTGATGGTTCAACATCATACCAGTAATTCGGCGGTACCCCTGTAATAACAATGATGAGCGATTAGTCGTATGATAGGCCTCAAGCGGTTCAAGCATATCTCAGGCGTAATAATACTCGAGATAGGTTAAGGGGTAGGGTTAGGATATCGCTTACAATCATAAGGTCCTGCCATTTTCAATCCCGATGGCCCCAGAATCTTGGGATAACCTCTTTCCGAAGCTGAAGCAATAATAGGCGCCTGCCAGTCCGCCGCTTCGAGTGAATAATAGTACGCTCCAGCTGCTTTGTCGTCAGGCCAGTAATCGCTTCCGACTAGATACCCCAGCACGCTCGGATGGCTCTGCTGCATAAGAGCTTCGTGGTACATGCTCTTGTTCGCTATAGTGTAGTCGGCATCTGTCCACTCTGACTTGACGGCTAGGTCTTCGTTGTACGTCCAAGCTTCCCATTTATCGCAACACTCCCAGCCAGGGAGAACCATTAAACCTAGTCGATCCGTGATCTCGTATAGCTCAGGCTGCTCATTCTTACCTTCCAATCTTACTGTGTTGTGGCCCAAGTCCAGCATCAGCTTGGCTTGTGTAGTGAACTTGGCACTATCCCATCGCAGGAAGATATCCGCGGAATAACCAGAACCAACTACTTGGAATGGGTAACCGTTGACAAAGAATATAGTGTCGTTGTTCGCATTGAGCTCCGTCGTTATTTGACGGACGCCGAAAGTTCGCTCTATCCTGTCAGAAATAGATCCATCTATGGACGCGGATAGCTGTCCCGTGTATAATGGCTGGCTACCCCACTGCTTGGGCCACCATATTGCGGGCTCGTTTAACGCTGTTGACAAGACCACTTCCACAGATCCCAATGGAGGCAGCGTGATAGTCTGGTTCAATTCATGTGCTTCGCTTGCGCCTTCCAGGGTTATGCTGCCTGTTAACTCAACAATAGTTTCGCGATCCTCAAGATTCGTAGCTGTGCTCTTCAAATTTATGAGTGCGCTAGAATGGCCGATTGGCAAGCTGGCTTGCGTAGTGACTCGCAGGGGTGCCAACGAAACAGGACCCGTCTGCTTGACTTCCACATTCCGCCATACCCCCTAATGAAGATGTCAGTATTGATTAATACCTAGGTTGCACTGTAAGAAAGCTTGGGCTCTACGAACAGTGCCATTATCCGGAGGATATGGGTTCCAGTCCACGAAGCCAAGCTAGAATGCAAAGTCAGTCATTGCTTATTACGATTGCGAGTTCAAGGGGCCCGAATACGCCAAAGTCATAGTTGTAGTCGGTCGGATAGACTTGAATTACAAGTGCATTCGTGTTATTTGCTATTTTGGTAATATCGAAGGTATTTCCGGCATAAGCACCCGCCTGAGACGTTTTGGTCACGACCTCCTGGCCATTTATGTAAATATCGGCACTCGAGGTAATTCCATGAGTCTGCAGATGGAAATAGCGCTTTCCCGGGCTAGTATCAAGAGTGACCTCTTTTCGATATATCCAAGGAACTTTGAATTGACTGGAATTGAAGCTCTGAAGCGCGTTTGAGAAGAACAGCCCACTCTCGCGATATACGCCGGCTAATATTAGACAGCCCATGAGAGTACAGCGGGAGCTATCTATTTCGTGCCATGTTTTCGTATCTACACCAGGTTGGGATAATGCTGCAAGATCCGACCCGACTCGTTCCGTTGATTGAATGTCCCACGATGGTATGATGGCGATCTCGC
This sequence comes from Daldinia concentrica, assembly GCA_902805455.1. Lineage (NCBI taxonomy): Eukaryota > Fungi > Ascomycota > Sordariomycetes > Xylariales > Hypoxylaceae > Daldinia > Daldinia concentrica. The sequence continues at coordinate 1,648,164 of CADCSW010000006.1, forward strand.
CGGGTTCAGAAAGCAGTGCGGCGGCGGCGAATGTGTTGATGCCAAGGCAGAGCCCCAGCAGCGACTTGCGCAAATGCATTATGGCCAATAATGCTCAAAAGTAGATTCTGAATCAATGGCATGTTGGAGATGTAGGTCTCGAGAGGATATATAAATCATTGGGAATGGTTACATGTAGATAATCTGGGACTTATCGGCAGTGTGCATATCATGCCTGCTATATGCAAGTGACCTCTCGCAGATTTCCAGAGCCTAATAAGGCAGTTCAGGCTCCGTGGGACCCTTGTTTCGGTACTCCCCCGCAGTTTACATACATAGGTAGCTGTCATAATAGAAGGGATATCTCGTACTTGGCGCACTGACGTCGTATTATAGTTTTAAATGCAACGTTGATTTATAGACCCAGCGAAAGAAGACAATGATCTAAGCCATGATGGCGACTTCGTTCTAGATGTACCAGCTATATTAACCATTGGAGGCCCTTGCATAAAATTGCATCTATATCTTTATTGTCAGTCTACGAGTAGGCTTTGGTTCGGTTAAAGAGAGACTGCAGTGCCGGAAGGCTTGGCTGCGGCTTTTAGTCATGCCAATCCTTCTATGGCTACCTTAGGTACTCTGCCGTGCACTTTTTATTTTCCGGCTTCGAGGGTCGCTATATTAATAGAAAATTGAGATAATCTCGCTTGATTAATATACACAAGAATCACTTAATGCGACATTGGGTTATGAAAACATTGGCCTAGCTAAGTCATAAGAGCATTTTACAGTTGCATCATAAATACATTTACGACACCATTGATAGTTATAGTGAACTTTGCACTTGTATATTCATATATTTCTCAGAGCTATACTTGTTCATATGGTAGTCATATAGTATTGTTCAACTTGCTATGAGTCTTCAGAGCCACCAATGAGTAAATTCAATGTTATATTGTGGAATATTTACGAGCATGATAAACACCAGGCAAGTGTTACTCTCAATCAATATTGCTTTATGATCTTAAATGTAGTCGTTCAAAGGCGAAACTCATTGTATTACTACTAGTTACTAGTTAATAAATATCAATATCTATAAAAGTTGAATCGCACATCTAAAAAAGGGGGCGGCCCACAATAGGGGTCTTACTACGGACCCCACGACAGACACCAAAGTAAAGCTAAGAGACGCACAACCACAAGTATTTGAGCATCATTCAATCTTAGATAGATAAAGAGTTGATTTTTTTGCTTAAGCCATACCCTTTCGAATGTCGGTTATTACGTAGAGGATCATAGACGACCTCAGAGAAGCCATCTTAGTTAGCTTAAAGGGGTAGGCTTCGGTCATATATTAGAGGCCTAACCTGTCCTAATAGATTACCAACTGATTGGTACTACATATTCAGCCCAACCAGCCTCTGTATCAACTTCTCGCTATTTCTCGATACCACCTAACACACCATCCGCGCCCACCTCCCATGCGCCACTTTCGACATGCTTGAGCCACGCTCTCAGGACTTAAGCGAGGCGGACTTCGTGTGATTCAATGAATGGCACATATCCTAAGTTGGTACAAGTCGGCTTGCGTATCGCGTGGTTGGCTGATGGCACCCCTTTCCTCTGTATTTTCTCCAAACCTCGCTCCATCGCTTGTACGTGCATATCCGCGTGACCCAATACCAAATGGCAGCACCATACGGGCGCCATCTTCGAAGCATATAGTTTCCTGGTCCGAGTCCGTTAAGTAAAGTCCCACCGGGTATGCATTTACTTGAGACCATGGCCAGGGAAATGAGAGATGAGATCCCGTGCGATCGTTCACTCCATGCGGACTAGGTGAAGCGTGGAACATATCCGAAGCTCGAAATAGTAAGATAGGAAACTGGACTGTTGGAGGCATATCTAGGCCCTCCCGAGGTGGATCGCGAACTGAAGGGTTGGTTACTGAATGTGTCAGTAGTGGGTATTTCCAGTCCCGGAGCTGTATGGCGGAATAACGGTCGTCGTGCTTTGCTTAGAAACTCCCAAGCAAATCCATATGATATATTCACCGCGGCTAGAGTATCATTAGGAATGAGTGGGTGCAGACTCAACGGTCTAGAAACTCCGGGAATTCGAGACTCAATCGCGTCCAAGAGATTGTGGTAAATGTCAAGTGTTTCTTGTGCCTGATTAGCGCTATACGGTAAGATCATCCGCGGTTCGAATTTCTCATTTGGAACATCTATATCGGGATTAACGGTCTGCACTTTGCCTACTTCTACCATATCAAGCCAGGCGCTAAGAACCACTTCGAGAGCGAACCATTGCTGGCGGCCATTCTGGGTAATTGCAGAGTCGAAGATGGACATCTGCATAATTGCTTTATTTTCCGTTTGATCGAAGCTATCGGTATGTTAGCTGAGATACTAGGAGATGTGCAGAGAGTCTTACACTAGGCCATCTGGTTCGGGAGTGATACCGGTAGCAGAAAAAAGAGTCAAATATCGGTCCTCTCCTTCATATTTTGACCATAGATAACCAGGGCTAGATAGACCCACGACATAGTAGTGTAATGATTGGTCATCTACGACTAATACCCGTTCTATGAAAGCCACTAGTGACGGCGAGAGACGACCGCGTATCCTCTGTCACGAGGCGGACTAAAAGATGTGGAAACAACTTCGTTGTTCCGCGAGGTTCTCTACATATACGTGGCGAGCCTACGGCTCGTATATACGCACATGTCCTTTGTCCTAGATGTCTCACCTAGGATCCTGACGCCCACGATGATAACGAGAAAAGTACCTACAATCACCTCTCATTCTTATGCGTCAGTCCCCTATTTCCCCACCAAAACTCACCTGTTTCATACGGCCATAAGAGAACGAATAAAATAGGGAAAACTATTACGTGTTTTTACACTTATAAATAACCGGCTATAGCATACTTAAATATAGTTTTGAATAAAAATAGGATCATTTGAAAAAGATAAACTAGGGGTAAAGGTAAAAGAAATAATGCTCTTAAGAAAAATAGTATATTTTGGTGGAGGCCGTGTTACTTACACCTTCACCTTACTATAAAGATAATAAATAAGGACTTATTGAGAAAACAAAAATTATGCTTTAATTTAAATCAAATTTGATGTTATTACTTGTAGTTCTGTAATTTTCCTGGTTTTCTTCGCTTTTTAATAATGGTATAAAGATGATAAGCTTTGGTGGGAAAACGCGGGACTGACGCATAAGAATGGTAGATAAGTGTATGACATACTCTGCGCAGATAGTAGCTCGCTATACGTTGATATTAAGGCTAGCGAGGTCTCATGCTTCAAAGATAGTGATACGGTTGAAATGCAGGCTATAGAAAATGCTAACGAAGACCTTTCGAGACACAAAACACCCGCGGTAACAACTACAGGGAATGGTATTGTTATATTTAAGATGTCCGGGTCCGTACATGTGGCTAGGGGAATGTTACCTACTACTACGCCACTTCTAGTTGAGACACAAGGAAGGAAGTAAACTTTTGTTATGCATATGGCAATACTTGCCTTAGAAAAGGGGGCCTAGGAGCGTACATGATAGAGTAACACTTGCAAGGTAGACAACGACTATTTTCATAATATATTACAGCGACCACAAGTGTATGAAAGCATCCATATGATTTATGGGGATTTTAATATGCGGACTAAGCTACTGAACATTTATTAGAAGTGTAAGAATTGTTTTCTTGCGGGAGGTTGTGAGATAAAAACGAGGAAGCTTCACATACGGAGCAATACATAAGAGCAAGAATCAAATACTAAAGGACAATTTTAATATCCTTCCTATCCTATGCCACTAACCACTATCACGGGGGGCTTCATAGAGTAATGAATGTCGAGGATCAAAAATGCTGATCTCTTAAAGAAATATGCAACGTATTCTAAGCTAACCCCCTGGGGGCATCCTATCTGCTATTTGGATGTACAGGACAACTAAGCATTGACCTTATGAATGGAAAAAAAAACCCCTTTCGATTTGGACTGTTTTCGATTCCATAGTAGTTGAAGAGATAATGACGACCTTCCTTATAGACGCAGTGTGTCGTGGCTATGAAAGAGCTTTGATCATAACTTCGAAAGCCAATTTCTACCGAGCCCAGTCCCTTTCAAGTACCTCACCAATACCAACCCACATCATCATCACCCTCTTGAGGAGTTCGGCTGATACAGGCGCGGTTGGCCTCAGTGGTGAGGTCATATATTGCTCTGTCGAACTCTTCATGGAAACGGGATAGCCTACAAATCAATAAGCTTCCAGGACGCGGATATCATCAAAGTCGGGATCATACCGCTCCTCGCCACGGGGGATGGTGCTGTCGTTGTTGTTGTTTCGGTTTCTGGCCATCCAGCCTCGGACGTAGGATCGCTTGGCCTTAGCCGCCACAACCTTGACTCTCTTCGCGATGTACTTCGCGGGGGATCGAATGGAGCAGTGCCACCAGCTCACAAACCAGATTTGCACGTGCTGACAGACGCCATCTTGTTCCGCTTGGACCGGGTCCCACGCATCCTTGTCACGAAGCAGTTTCCTCGTCATCCTTGCTGAAGGGCATCCGAGCAAAGCTTCCTAAACTCCGATGGCTACGATGCCGTAGACGGCGGCCTTGCTGGCGAACTTGAAGATGGACTTGAAAATTGGCAACGCGGTCGAGACGTAAGTAGGTCGGAGAAGCTGGAAGGGACTAGAAAAGACTGGCATGGTGATTGCTGTTGTGATATTCAGTTTGTAAGAGTGAGGAGTTCAGGCTCGCATTGTGGCAGTTGTGCGCGCACGAGAAAGAAGTGTAAAGTGAAAAGGCACTCCCAAGGCTGCAGTTAACAGTTGGGGAATGTGCACTTCAGTGTGCTTTCTGTCGTCCCAGTAACACCGGGAGTTGGCAAGATGGTGTTTGAGTCGAAGCCTAGTTGACGATGTGGGGAAAACAAGAATCCCCAGGGCGAGCTGCTTTGACCTCTTGTCACTATGAAAAAACAGACGACATGTCATATGCGTACTTTTGTTATCCTACCTGCTAATGTGTAGTAAAACAAGACATCAAGATTTTCAGATTAGGGGTAAGGAATAATCCTTCGCTGCCTTGCTTTGTCATGTAATTTTGAAACTAGTACACCCCCTTTTATTGTACGCCAACCATAAAAATTGACGTTATTTAATAATTAGCTTGTCTTCGTGGGACCTACTACATTTCTCTGGAATATTTTGGTTTTATTTACCTTAGCCTAGTCCTGTATCTGTATTAAATGCTTACTATTAGGGTAGTAGGGTGCAACACGATAGTAAGTTAGGTACCCAAGAGAAATATGTTTATGAGGCAATACTGAACCAAAGATCACCAAGCTATACCTATTTACTTACCATAAACTTAACCTATATATCTTCTTAAACATGATATATGATCCAGTGTTTGCTACGGGGATTTCGTACCGCATCTTTTCATGGAACTTTGAATATCTCCCTTTTGCAGGATTTCGTATCTAAGCATTCGGGTCTGTTCTCTTTTTTGATTTGATTAGCGTTTGAAATTTCTAGTAATTAATCACTTCCTAGGGCCTCGAATAAATTCTTAGTTGACATTTACCTCCTCAGTATTAAGTCCTGAGACTAATAATAGCTGTACAAAATGCTTGAAGAAAAGGCCGTCATGTTAAGTTTCGAATACTTGAAATTTCTTATCAGGGATTATAGTCATTTCTTAAGGATTTTTTCAATTTTCACAGCTCTCATTGGCATCGTGATCGTGCCCGGTTGTATCTAATATAAAAGCTAGCTTATGTCAACTTGGAACTTACCTAGAATTCACATACCGAGTATACTATTTACACTTATCCGATATGCATCATACGAAACAGCCAAGAAGATCCGTGCATTATGTAACTAGCGCCCCTCAATTGTGGCTCGAGCTTTACAAGCCTGCAGGCATCTTTTGGACGTAAATCGACGTCAAGTTTCGACATTAGCTTCGACAAGCTCTCGAAGTAACGACAAAAAACTCTCCACTCCGACGCATTTTGATGCAAAGTTGAAAAACAACTTTACCACGACACCCGTTGAAATGTTGACTCCCGCGACAACAGCAACGCGCCTTGGTGTTTTAGGCAATCGTGCCCTTAAGTTGCAAGTTGCATTCGCGAGAGGGGCAACCTGCCAATACTCCTCACTAGCATCTCGACAATGCACCATCCGTAGTCCCAAGTCGATTTCTTCCATCGCAACTCGAACAGCTACCAGAAAGCCCGCGCGCAGCATACAGTGTCAAGCTGCTGCCCGCCGTCATGCTTCCACTACGGCCTCTGCGGCAGAAGCCGCCTCAGAATCTTCTACTCCGGGTCTCGATTGGAATACCTTTTTCGTCCTGCGCAAAACTCGGCGTCGATTCCAGCTCGCTAGCGGTATCTTAACAATGGCAATAGGTGGTACGGCAGGTGCTATCCTGCTTGTAAATATGGATATGGACTGGCTGTTAACCAAGGTCCCAATGGATCCGTTTTTGGCGCTGGGTATAGTGACTCTGAGCTTCGCGGGGCTAGGCTGGCTGGCAGGGCCGAGCGTAGGCTCAGCGCTGTTCTACACGTTCAAGAAGGGCGTCAAGAAGCCGATGGCAATTAAAGAGTCCGAGTTCTTTGCGCGCATTAAGAAGAATCGAGTGGATCCTAGCAACAGCTCATTGAGTGGTAATGCCGGTAAGTTCATCTTCGAGGTCTAAGTTGGGATGGAGCGGAAGTTAGGTTTGCTGACATTATTTTGCCTTTTCTAGTCCCTGATTTCTACGGCGAGAAGATCTCGAGTGTGGCAGGTTACAGACAATGGTTAAAAGACCAAAGAGCATTCAACAAGAAGCGAACAAGCTTCGTCTGAGAGGAAAGATGGTCTTAGGGGATTGGCCCCATGCAAGGGAGAAAATGCATGGTCCACATACCCTGAAAATAGTATAAGTTTCTTATCACGTCAGTGAGAGAATATATCTCAACGTTCAGGTAAAAAGCAAAAGCTTCAAAAATCAACGGAATGGCGTTCGGTGGCTCTCCCTCCAATGTATCAACAGAAGGAATCGGTATGATTTTGAAATGGAACCCCCCATTCCTATATTGACGTCATTAGACTATATGCATTGTCGAGATTGAGCGGTTACGTGAAAGGTATTGTTTGGTCGACGTGATGTTTCCAGGCCCGCATACCTCCTTCGATATCACCTACGAATCGTGCTCCGTTCGCATCTAAGCCCATCTCTTTCAATCTTCGTGTTACTAACTGGGAATCGTTACCCACTCGGCAGATGACATATATTGGTGCATTGGGCGATAATGATTCTGGGATATATTCTAGCTCCGAACTCTCGTCGTCGGTAGATTTTTTACTACGAGTCTGTAAGGTTGAGAAAGGCACATTAATCGCGCCTGGTATACTGGCAATGTCAAAATGCTCCTTCTCGCGGACATCTAGTAACAAGTGATTCTTATCAGGCTGTTTCATCAGAATATCGTTGTACTCTGTAACAGAGACTCTTTCTTCGGGCTTCAACACAGTGACTGGCGTAGTCACCCCACAGAACTGGACGTAATCCAACGAACCAGCTCTTAGTTCGCCCAGAGTTAATGTTGATACGGAGGAGCAAGCAAAGCAGTTGGGCCTTCGACTCCTCATCCTAATTGACCGGAATGGTGTAGTCGAAGTAGCGGAAAACAAAAGCAAACTCGGCGCGATAGGGTCTTTTAGTGCCGAGCTTGAGTCTTTTCCGACTCCAGCGACGACCAGTTTAATAGCCTCAAGTGCTTGTAGTACACCCATAATGCCTACAACCGGCCCCAGAATTCCTCCTTCGCCGCAACTGACTACACTGTCGGCGGGGGGTGGCTTAGGGAAGATGCAGCGGTAGCATGGACCACCTTCCACGGAACCTTGAGCTGCTGGTGGATTATTTAGGACAATCAACTGCCCATCTGTCCGTAAGGCAGATGCGGAGACGAGTGGCTTCTGCAATAATACGCAGATATCAGAAATTAAGTACCGAGATGTCGGGTGATCTGTACAATCGAGAACTAGATCGTACTTAGAAGCGATACCGTCGGCATTCTGGGGCGTGAGATGTTCTCTATGGGCTATATATGACACTTCCGGATTAAGTGCTCGACAGTATTCGATCAGGCTGTCTACTTTCATCATACCAACCCTTGAAGTGTTGTGTGCGATCTGGCGATGCAGATTTGATATTTCCACGGTATCACCGTCAACGACTCCAAGGGTACCAACTCCTGCACCAGCTAGATATGCAGCCGCCGGACAACCTAAACCCCCGGCACCAACTATCAGTACTGCGGCAGACTTCAGGCGTATTTGGCCTTTGATGCCGACAGCAGGTAGTATAAGTTGACGGCCATAACGAGAATATTCTTCTTCGCTCAAGGGCCACTTCCACTCTGGATGTATATCCGTACGTTGCTTGGGTTCTGAAGTCAACCCGAACTGCGGATTCGTATTTGGATTTTGAGTGGTTGGCTCAAGTTCTTCTAGTTGTCTTCTCAAGTCTTGAAGTTCTTTCTCCGTCTGAGATATTTTGCAGCGGAGTTGCTCTGCTTTATCGGTTATTGAATCCATAATACCCATAGAACCGTTACGCGTTAATCGGAATTTCAGATGTCAAAACCCATGCCTCACTAGCGACGTTGAGGCTGAGGAAATATGCCGAGTATTCCGTATATATAAAGGTGCTGTGTGCAGGTACCCGGGTCCTACCTAAAAGATGATATGCGGCTACCTAAGCACTTGCAGCACAAAAATGCGACCTTAGGTACCTACCTTCCCAGTTTCCTAAGCTTTCTTACACCAACGATTAGAACAGCTAATGCGATTATGTAGAGGGTATCAAATCCCCACTCGGACTGATCTAATAGGCTTAAAGCCTAACCAGAAATGTAGTAGATGCATAAGGTATTAGACAAGGTATTAGACATGTCGTACATTTAAATCGAAGCCCTAAAAATGGATGCGAATAAATTCAAACCTCTTCGTCACTCAATTATAAACTTGCCAACTACTGACTTGTGATAGGCCCAGTTTCAATCGACTTGCTAAATTGGAACCTCGGTCGGTATATCATGTGAACGATTCAAATCCCAGGGCTCTGGGTCTCTGGCTTACGGTCATCAATGGTTGGTTTTTCTTGGCCTGGTAGCCCTTAGATATCAATCATCAGATCTACAAACTTCGACATAGCTAACCGTCTCTTTTTGCTTTCCACCTTGTTTGCGATGTCATTCAAATCACCTGCATACTGATCAACGCTGGAGCTTCTATACATTCCACGTAATGGGTAACACTAAACCATCCATCGAATCCCCCGCTCTACGAACTACCTCTCGGCGTCCTACATACCCATTCTGGATGGGCAACCACTCACTGACCCCCACCTTAAAATGAAATGGGTGTACTGCAGAAGTTTACGAGCCTCTTTTTCTAAGACATCATCAGCTGAAGTCCATCGGATGAAGTAATGCAGAGGCAGAGTTCAGGTGACTCTACATATGAGAGTATTCACCCGCCACCACCCAACTCGAAAGATCTACTTGCCATTTCATTCAAATAAATATCCGCTACAACCCATGGGACTACAGGGCCATAGGGTCTTTTTAACCCCCCGATGTTCCGACTCCACGGAGTAGAATGGAACCAACTAGGAAATGTCGTTTCTTTTACGTACGTTCTCTAGGGGTTTCTAGCCAAGCGACCGAGTAGTGGAGTTGAGGATTCGGACTGAAATTTGTTAAAATTTCACACCCCTTCGAACACTAAGCTATTAGTCCGAATTTCAATCAGGGCCGTCCCAGAAGCTACCTAACCGAGTCAAGCCGATCTTGTCAGAGCTTATAAGAAGACGTTGACATAATGATGGTAGCCCTTCGCTCGACTGACTAGACTCCTGGAGAATGTGAGACAACCCTTGCATATTTATAACTCGTGATATCTTACATATCGTAAAATATGACGAAGGTAAGTAAAATAGATTGAAGGTAAACGACACCTTGAATTGCTTGCATACTTCTAAAAAAGATGTGTAGCCTTCGTGTCTTAGAAGATACATGCATTTACTCCGTCGTTTTACGAATTTGGTTTGTACTACCGTTCCATTTTTATTTATTTACAGAGGTTCATCAAGCCTTTACAGAAAGGAGCGGGGGGAAGTTCTGGACCCTACAGTGGCCCTAGACCGGATGTCGCTTTAGCTGCATGTGTAACCCCGGCCTGGCGCTGAGACCGTCACATGCTCTTAGCGCAAGTTCACCCTGGCTTTTTCCATTTGTACCTAGGTAGCTGGGTAGGTACTGTACTAACCGTTTTTAATGCGTAAACCCCCTCTGGAAACCCTGTAATTGTCGCCGACCAATAAACTTACCCGAATCCATCCCCCACCATCTCCTCGTCTACCTAGCCCTCGCTTTTTCCTGGAGTTCGCCGTCGGGTGTCAAGTCATCTGGTGTCGAATCCGGGTTGATTCCTGTTCGCCAGTTCGCCAGACATGTCGGGTTAAATGAAGCTCCATACAAATCATCCCGCAACTTTCCTCCCACGTTTGGTCGTTAGCCTCAGTCTAATATTGCTTGCGACTACATAGCCCTGCTTGCGAGGCCTTCTCTAGTGGGCCGTTGACGGAATTTATCGAATCTTCCGCGCGGGTTTTGTTCTTCTCCTCAGAAATGCGTTAACCAACATCCTCGAAACGCTAAACGCTTTACGCTGCGCGATCGCAGTATCGACGAAAGCTGTCGCAGCGACGCAATATTATTCGAGAATAGGTTTGGCTAGCATACTTTTCGGAACGTTGCAGCCTCGTAGCGAAATACGGTGAACTTGCGAACCTGATCGTGGCGACGACTATAATTCTTTTGCAACGGTTTGACGGCTGCCATTCTTAGGCATGGCCATGATGGACCCAAGTGCTTGGAATGGACAAGACCAGCCCATGTCCTCGGCCGGCGAAGATGACTTTCAACAATTTCTTGAGATGGGAGGCATGTCTAATTTGGGGGACGGTTTGCAATTTGATTTCCATGACTTCAACAGTGTGAATGGAGCATCGATGATGCATCAGCCTCATGGCGATTCTATTGATACTCCGATGAGCAACTCGAATGTACCGACGATTATTGCGAGAAATGATATGGGGTCGCAGAGCCAGATGTCTCCCATGACATCTGCTCCGAGTCATCCAGGGATTCCAACCCAAATGATGCCTCCGCACCACACATCCTCTGATGCTATCTCCGAGATAGATGCGCAGATACAATTCCTGCAACAGCAGAGGCTACAGCAGCAAAGAAGACAGCTAGAGGAGCAACAGAGGCAGTTTCGGGAACAGCAAGCTGCTTTCTATGCCCAGCAGCAAAGAAACATGGTACCGCCGACCCCGCAGAGCCTTGAGATACAAGCAGCAAACCAATTCTTTGCCTCGCAAGACCAAGCGCACTCTTCGGGCATGTTCGATGGATACCATCAACATCTAAAAGAGCCACAAGATGCATGTCACTCCCCCCCAGCCTTAAATATCGTTGGCTGACCGTTCAGCAGATGGCCTTCACCCCGCTAGTATCTCCTGCGGTAACACCCCTTGAGCCTCACTTTCCAATTGACCCTGGGTTTTCTCAGTCGGGGCCCTACTTCAGCCCCTTGACCTCTCCTGCACTACATGCGCAGAATGAGTCTACGTCGACATTTGATCATAGGCACTCGGGTCACACCACGAATTCTCCCATCGAAATGGACATCGAGCCATCTCCGGCGCAAAGCAGCACGGCGAACTTATCGAAGAAGGTACGCAAAAGCAATGCTACAAAGGCGAGAAAATCGAACATCCGACAGTCTCCGATCACAAAACCTCAAAGACGGAAGACGGCTTCGACTCCTATAATCAATGACCAGGTCCTTAGTGAATTAGCTGAATCTGCAGCTGAGAGCTCAGAACACCCCCCGCAACCCAAGTCAGTCTCGGCAATGTCAACGGAGGAGTCGGAGAATGCCTCAGTATCCCCGGAAGCTCTTGAGATGCCCCCTCCGCCGCTTCCTCTACCACGTTCCGCCAGGCAATCTCCGTATATTCAGCCGCAGACTAACGGAAGCGCGGCGCCTTTGGTGTTGCCTACCTCCTTGGGTGGGAAGCCGTCACCCGCAACCCCGGCTTCACTTTTCAGGATATCACCGAAGAGTAAGTCGGCTGACCCGAATAATCCCGATCACGGCGGTTCCGAACACATAGAAAGCTTCGAACTTCCCGAATCGGTTAACTTCTCTAAGCCTGACTTGCCTTTAATCGACACTCAACAACCGGTAGAACTGTCTACCGAAGTAGAGACGACAAAGACATCCGCGTTTCAGTCTCTCCCATCCCCGGTTCTCCCCAAGCCAACGCGCTCGGCAACGGCATCAGCAACGCAGAGTCCTCAGCTCACTCCTAAATCCACCACCCCTAACCCTAGAAAGACTCCGTTGATAGCTCCGAGAGGTCCTAAGAAGAGGCCTAGTATTAGTTCTGTTTCACCAGCTCTACGGCCAAAAATATCCCCAAGTATTAAACCGCTGCTCCCGGGGACACCTGGCCTATCTGCAGAAGATTCCGCGTCAAGACTACTAGCATCCAAATCGAATTACCAGAACATATTGGAAGGGAATACCGTTCCAGGAGTTTCGTATCCAAGCGAGCTATCCACAAACCTAACTTCGAAACGGACTTCGCACAAAATTGCAGAACAAGGGCGTCGAAACCGTATCAACTCCGCACTTCAAGAGATTGCAACTTTACTACCAGCAAGTGTTACCAGAGAGTTAAGTGAAGGCGATGGAGAGGCTGGGAGTGGGGAAAAGAAGGACGGCAAGCAATCCAGCGCGCCGAATAGTAAGGCTAGCACGGTAGAGTTGGCAATCGTATACATCAAACAATTGCAACAAGAAATAGCCGAAGCGAATAGGAGAGCAGACGAAGCCGAGAAGAAACTCGAGGAGAAAACGACGGCGAGTTGACAATGGCCGAATGGCGAGGACCGGGAGGCAGAGCCTCTATTTACTAAAAGTTAGCGCCTGTCGGTTTACTTATACTGTTGGCGCGCCGGCTTGGTATGCTAATTAGAAGGCACGTTGCAAGCCGACATCTTCTAAGAGAAGAATATAATATGAATTTCCCTAGTTAGTTATCATCTAATGAAGCTAAACTATATTGTCGTATGTATATATATACTTTGAGGGAAAGTAGCATTTTATAATATGAATGGAGGTGGCTACTACTATAGTAGAGCATTATGACAATCATGGTGGGAAACATTAACGAGGGAATTAGAAGCTTTATGCCTATGTATATCACGAATATTGTATACATACATGTAATGTTGCGACAGTAAACCTGTTATAGATCTATGTATAATATATGCATTATTTATTATAGAATGACCTATACGTAAAGTTATTTATTTTTTAATACAGATGGAAATACTCAGCCGATGATGTTTTGTTTACGTATGTATTTACCTGCTATACTTGGCTTGTCGTTCCACCAATCAATTTTATCCTGTTGTACTATATAATACCTAATATAATAACACTTAATAAGGCTTGGGTGAAAAGGTGATGCAGCCTACCTAAGAAAATGAGACGTAGATGTATGATTGGTCGAGGAGGGTATTGAAGTACCTAACCCTAGGTGTGGTACCTACCTCAGGAAAATTATGGGGCTCGAATGTAACACAATGACCTGCTTAGGTACAGATTACGATCTAGGTAAGAGGTAGCTAATGTTCCTGTTGCCACTGCAACGGAATTTCCACTTCTTCAACTCTTTTTATCAACACGATCAATCCCCCGCTATATTTTTCACCACCGTGCGTGTTCCCAATTTCGTCTACCATCGCTAGATCTGCTGATAGCAGTTTAGTAGGTTTAGTGACGTTCCGAGTTAGATTTTCAACGGTACCTAACCGAAAGTCGCGTCCTTGAGTGTATTTCGTTCTACGTCACCAAGACAAAACTATCCTGGTGTTGCCTAGCGGGTATCGCTCAACATCAGGTTTAGGTGTCAAACTGTGCGAAATCACAAAATCACAAAAGACCCTTATTTCATATACCCTTCAAGCTTATAATATTTAATATTAAACTTAGCCAATACTCGATAAGATAGTCACAGACTATCTATAAGCTACCCGCAATGTCCGACTCAGAGAGCCTCGACTATCTCCAGCCGGGCTTCGATGCGAAGACCCTTACGGTCCCCCGGCTACGATCGATTCTAGTTGCTCACAATGTTCCATATACATCAAGCGCAAAAAAAGCACAATTGATTGAAATCTTTAATGATCAGATTGTGCCCCAGTCAAAGAAAATATTAGCCGCACGTGCACGAGCAAAGCGCTCGAGCAAAGGCATTGTCGATGCAGAGTCACAAAGCAGCAGCAATCCCTTTGAGGAGCAAGAAGAACTTGCACCACCTCCGCGTACCACTCGTCGATCAAGATCGCCTAGGAAAGTATCTACCAGAATCAAGACAGAAGAACCGGAAGACCAACCAATGCCGCCGCCAACCCCAAGTCCTACTAAACGAAAGCCCCGGGCTACAAGCCGCCCGGTTCAAACTTCGGATACGGATACCGGTCCGGAGCCTGACAATGGCAGAACGCTCAGTAGAGTCGGACGGCCTGTTCTTGCGCCTCGAATTAAGACTGAGGAATCTAACGAAGGCTTTTTCCGACGCACTTCGGATGTTTTCACCAATGACAACCCATTCCAAAGTGGTAGTTCCCCACCAGCTGCGGATAACACTCCGAGTGTACGTCGAAGAACAGCCGGACCTGACAAACCGCGGAGCCTTAGTAGGGGCGCGCGGAGGCGCACAGAGGGCCACACGGCTCCTAAAGAAGAATCACCTGGTGTGCCTATGAGTTTCAATCCTCCATTACCTCAGAAAGCATATCTAAAAGCCCCAGAGACGCCCACAGTCGAGGCCGGGGAAGAGTTTACCCCAGAAGAGCAACTTGATCTTATCTCAGACGAAGCCGTAAATGGGCGCGACGCTGTTGCTACTCGACAATCCCGACGCCAGCCAAATAAAACCGGAGGTAGAACAATCTTTTCTATATTCTTTGTCACGCTCCTAAGTGTCTACGCTGGGTGGTATCGACAGGAAAAGATCGCAGTGGGTTACTGCGGCGTTGGTCAAGTTGGAAGCTCGATTCCTAATGAGATCGAAACACCTGAATGGGCGCAGTCAATACTGCCACCTCAAATTACGGTCCCGCAGTCTGTCATAGACACCCTAGAGCCCGAGTGCGAGCCATGTCCTCCTCATGCTTATTGCTATGCCGATTTTTCTGTGCGGTGTGAGCAGGATTACCTCCTCAAGCCTCACCCTCTATCATTAGGTGGCGTAATCCCTCTTCCTCCAACCTGTGAGCCTGACGGTGTCAAGGTCCGACGGGTACAGGCAGTGGCAGATAAGGCGATCGAAGAGCTTCGCGAACGAACTGCCAAGTACGAATGTGGTGAACCTATCGATGAAGAAGGTACAAAGCTTGAGACACCAGCGATCGAGGAGCAGGAGCTGAAGGAGATTATCAATAGGAAGAGAAGCAAGAAGATGAACAATCAAGAATTCGAGGATCTCTGGGGATCTGCGCTTGGCGAGATTAAAGCCAGAGACGAAGTAGAGGTTGAAGTTAAGGAGTAAGTAAGATATCTTTGAGCAATTATATTTCATACTTTCTTCGCATATCTCATGGGAGATGTTTGTATCACAAGTTAAGAAGTCTGACTATTTGACTAACCAGAGTCCCTCCGGCCCCCATAGAATATCCAATTCCGGAAGTGTTCCAAACACCTACTTCACGTCCACCTCTCTCGCTCGAATTTCAATCACCTGTGCCGTCCGCAGATCAATCCGACTCGGGCTGGCAAGATATCGATTCCATATTAGCGTCGTGATCGCCCTAATCGTGACAGCCATTTACGCACAATCTCGATTCAAGGCCAACCGTGCGGCGGCTGCTCAGGTACCGGCCTTAGTCGACCTAGTGCTTGAGAGGTTAGCGAACCAGAAGCAACTGGGAGATGAGGACATCGATGATCCATGGCTCTTCCTCCCGAACCTCCGTGACGACGTCCTGAGATCGGTCCATTCGCTCTCGCGACGCGAGAAGATCTGGCGGAGAGTGAAGGCAGTTGTTGAGCAGAACAGCAATGTTCGGACTAGCCAGCGGGAGGGACGCAGCGGCGAGGTCGGCAGGGCATGGGAGTGGATTGGCCCGATGACTGGAGACCATAGCGCCAGACGACGGAAAAGCGGACGTACATCGTTCGGACCGGATGTGGGTGTGGATTCACCAAGTAACGGAGCGGGAGATAATGCGGCCCACACACGACACCAGAAGTGGGAGGAACCAAGACCTGTGTACTAATGGATGGGGTTTCAGATGGGGACCATGCGGGATAGACGGACGAACAGTTATTCAGTTGGCTGGCGTTTTAGGCTTTGCTCATTGGTACCTTGTTACTTGACGTGATAGCTATGTGCAATCAATTTATGGCATTCTCTTTTGTAAACGAGCTACTACTCTATTAAGTTTATTTGATGTAACCTGTGATACGACGACCTTCCCCCAATTCTTTCTGCCTTGCGTCTTGCGCTCTACGCGTAAATGGTGGCGTTTCTAACCCGCAATTTATACAGAGGCACAGCCGGCACTATCTCGCCAGTACCTAACCTAGAATATACATATAATACGACCATGTGAACCTCATCATTGCGGCGCTGTTTCTTCCCCGTCTCGACCTAGTAAGAGACGAGGCTAAGCTCGTTTCGAAACGCCTCGCGCTCCGTGCCGCGTAGCACGCGTAGCAGAAATAACTCGGCCAAGATGGCCTAGTGTTTCACGGATACGACGACGTTTATTCGCTCTATCTTTCGGGGTTTCTAATTATGGGATTTGGGGTCTGGGGTTTATTAATTGATTGATAGGTAGGTAGTTTGGGCTTACTTTTGACGGTACGATGTACGCGAGTCATGACGGGAGGAGGAGGAGGAGGAGGGTATGGACGGTATTTGCGCTTGGGTTTGAGATGGAAGATTAGTTTGGGATGCTTGAGGTTAGGATGGGGAAGTTGATTCGTGTTACTGCGCTGGGTTCTGCTATTACTTGATGCCGGGACTGGTGTATACTAGACGGGTAATGGGCGAGGACGTGCCTGGTCTGCATGTCGGTAGATACGTAGGACGAAAACTAGACCTGATTAATCAGGCATTATCTATAGCTGCTTAGAGTAGGAAGCTCGTCATTTTTAAAAGTCTATAAGTTACAAAGTCTATTGGAATAATTTACTCAGAAGAGCAAGTCTATAAGTGTGGTATCAGAAACAAGAATCTCAAGGTCAGAATTTGTACAATTAATTCTCCCGCTACTATCCAAGTACTATACACAGCACGGACCTCGCCCTTTGCTTAGAAGCCCGTGGGAATAGATCGCGTAAGAGAGATTAGCTGTTAGATACACGCCTTAGACCTAGATAGATACAAGGACCTCCCCTCATTATATCGCACAACCACGACGCAACTACACCGCGTCACGACTCTCTTCTCATCTCATCTCCTCTTACACCTTCTCGCTCTCGAGCACGCACTCGAGTACGATCGATAAAAACAAACAAAAAAGCTAGATCAGAACAAGGTGTCGGAAGCAAAGCCAGTCGCCATCGCCTCGGGGGACGGAGTCTAGTGGTATCATGCAAAAGAACGGATAATGAAAAGGGGCAGCCGGAAAGAATAAATATAAAAATGTAAATGAATATTGCTGATGATGAGTGTCGAGAAGGTACTGTGGTGGCGCCGATCTCTAGTAGGGCGCACAACGTTCGAGCAATGTACAGCATGCTGTAATTATTGAAAACCGAATATAAAATCGTATATGTTCAAGGTTAAAAATGCCGGCGGCTGCGCCTTTCAAATGCGAAGAGGGGTTTGCAAGTATGTTGCGGTGGTAAAAAGATGATATATCCATAAGTTTATGCCGAGCCGCGCCTAGGCAGCTTATGGTAGGTAAATGACGTCTGAACGAATGTGCGCTTTTCCAATTGACCCCTTTTTTCTCCCGTGGGCGTTGTGAAGACTCGTCTATCTCTGGCCTAGCCTCCGAGTCCGAATCCAGAACTTTTGCTCCTTAAATGAGAATGGGTATAAGCGAAGGTCATAAACGGTTTCGTAAGAGTATCATTAATGCGATGAGCAGTTGAAAAGGAACACCAGTCTTGAAGTATGTTGACGGATTATTTAAAGGGCTGGTTGTTGTTGTCTCCCAAGTTCAGCCAGCTCAAGTCGTTCGAATTAGATGCCGTTTCTAATGGTGGCTGGTTAGAAACACCGGTTGGAGGTCTGGTCGTGGCAGGAGGCCCAAGAACTGTCTGATAGATACTCTGGCTATAAGTACTACTCGGAGCACGCACATCACCCCAGGCCTTTTTCGCCGTTGCCGGATCCCAAGTATCATGGACACTGGCCGGGATGCCACTAGAATAACCCGAGGATGATGCATTGGATATAGGTCGTTCTATTTGGCCGGACATCCCCTCTATGTGAAGATTGTGTTGCGAGATCGTTGGGCTGTTCGAGTTGACCTGGTTCAGTTCTGGTCGTCCTTGTGGGACTTGTAAGGCCGGTATAGATAAGGCTGGTACGGTGGCAGAATCCTGCGTTAGGCGGTTTTTATCCGAATAGAAAGAACTTGGTTCAGAACCATTTCCACGCTGCGAGTTGCTATTCCCGAGGCCAAGAACAGACAGCGCGCTGCCATCGGACCAGTATCGATTCCACCCAGAGCTTCTTCTCATGGTATCATCTGCATTATCTACTGCTGGCCGAGGTCGCGGCTTCGGCTCGTTCGCGTCAGTAGCAAAGGACACGCCCTTTTCATCCCTTGAGAGGAACTCTGGCTCCGGAGTCGTTTGAGGCTGCGGTCGACTAATGGTACTCTTGAACTGCTTACTAAAGATGCTGTTGATAGAACTACGCTTCGTTTCGTTGCTCGTTTTGCGCTGTACGGCAGGCTTCTGTACCTTACCCATCAAGATGGCCATTGATGAGAATGAACCTACGGAGTCCTGTGGAACATGCCCTCGGAAATGTCCACCCGAAATATTCGCGGCTTCTCGTTCGAAGTCGGCCTTCTCATCCGGTATTCCACTGGCTCTTCGCGCATGTCCTGCATCAGCATGATTCTGTCGCTTCCGAAGGTGTTTAATCCAGAATAGCAAGCCCAGTAAGATAATCGCGAAGCCAAAGATAGTCCCAAGCACTATACCTAGTAGAGTTGTCGGAGGAAGTCCGTTGTCTTCAGCTGCAGGTGTTGTACTAGTAGTAGAAACAGGAGTAGTAGCGGCGGCAGTAGGAGCTTCCGTCGAGGTAGTAGAGGGCGCAAGAGTAGAGGAAGATGCCGATGACGAGGTTGATGGTGTTGACTCGATGAAAAACCCTTTTTGTTGCCCAAGTACGGCCGTTGCGTTCTTCCAAGTGTTCTGTTTCGCATTGAACATGCACAATATCTCATCATCGTTCCCACCTGATATCACTACTAAACCATTCGCATCAGTAGCTATGGAATAGTCATTTCGTATGCTTTTCGGCGCTAGAGTTGAGTTATATTTCGGCCAGTTATCCGCAGTAAGTGCTCGCTTCTCAATAGCAGCACCATTATCTTGTAACGCGCGGCTCGAAACGGTCGTTACGGCTGGAGCCGCGTCGGCTATAGGGAGACCATTGCTAGTCAATAACATCGTCCTGTTGACCGTGTTCGGCGAGGTGCTCATATCAAATGTATAGAGATGTTTGCTGCCATCATCACCGGGCATGATAGCTGCCTTTACCAATGTGGAATTCTTGGGCAACGGCTCTGCTAAGGTTATTCCTGGGTCAGTCCATGAGGCAACTGGATCAAAAAGCATCACCCGCGTGTTAGTCGGGTTGCCACCGAGCATGACTACTTGTGTTTCAGACCATGGAAGAATTATTGGCGCGATTCCAGGTGGGGAGAGGGTAGACTGAAAGGCCAGCACAGAGTGTGGCTTGGATGCCCCAACTGTGAAGGTCTGGGAAGATAACCCCGGGTTTCCCTCAGTCGATCCGGAATAGACCAAAATCGAATCGCTGCCGTTGATGTACGCTGCGCTGTGGTATACCCGATTTTGCGTCACATTCACCTCCGGAGCTATAGTCTCCCATTTTTTAGTCGAGTATGTGAACTTCTGAAGACCCAAATAGTCGGACGATTTCGACTTTCCACCAACAACAAACAGCGCGGCCTTCGAGGAATCTTTCGGCGTCGATCCAACACAGACGGCACCTTCAACCGAATGACCACTAGCTAGTTTTTTCCATTCTGCCCCTTCCTCCAATTTTAATGACTCGAGTCCGGCGGCCGAGTAGGAATATAAAGTATTATCGAATATGACGCTGCAGGCGCCCGTTAACGGCAACAGCGGTTCTGGAAGTGACATGGTATGATATAAAACTCCAACAAACCCACTGTGATGACTCCGAATAAATGAGCGACAATGAGACCAAATGCAGTGGCCTCCAGATTACCGTCGCTTATCAAAAGATCATGATTATCTGTTAAAAGAGTGGAAGGGGGTCTAGTATTGGTGGAGTTGGCTGTCGGTATTGTGTCTTGGTTAGGGAAGTGTAGCACAATGTCTTATAACATCCGTTGGGGGACAAATATGCAACGCTATTAAAACCAGATAGTGATCTCTTGATCGTGTTGAAATCGGTGATGAAGAGAGACCAAACTGCTTGACTTAGGTTGAAGAACTATTAGAGTAATCCGAAGCCGAAGGAAAGCTTGTCACTGTCGAGATACTGGACTAGGGCTTTGCGATGTATAGCAAAGCTAACTCGATGCTAGAAGGCCGGCCCACGTAGAACAATATGATCTGCAGAACAAAGTTTGGTGGTTCCCTAAGAGAAAAAGATGTTTCCTTCCCGTAGTCAAATGGAGAAAACAGAGCGGGAGAAGGGTGGAAACGGTCGATCTCTCTCCTGACGGGCGTGGTGTCGCAGGTTGTCAAGGTATCTAAAACCTAGCGGATCAATATACGCCTCCGGCAGGTCTAGTTGCTTAGTTGCTTTGCCTAAAAGTGCAACCCACTTCCGTAGTAGGATGGATTATTTAGATGTGCCGCAATATCGAAATATCCATGCGCCAGCCTAGATGTAAAAGGGGAGGTTTACAGAAAGATTATGGAAGGCGACGATTAGATGGCTGGTGGATTAAAACGCTGACGAGCGAATCCTATGGAGCGAAGGATGAAGGAAGACAAGGAGAGGATAGATACTACAATGATGGGATGGTCCCGAAAGAGAGGCAAGCTGCTGCAGCAAGAGAGAGAGCAAGGCTTCGGCGAGCTGCTCAAAAGAGAGAACGTGTGAGATGGCGAAAGAAAGTTACACTCTCTGTTTGCGGTCGAGCACTTCGATGAGAAGGACGGGAATACGACAGGGGAAGCGGACCAGGACCCCCCGGGCGATTGTGGACCTCACACATACTGATCGAATAGGAACATAGCAATCGTCAGGGGACAAGCGATTGAAAGGTAAGCTATTGAGATAGCGTCAGGTACCTCCAACGACTAAGATACGACTAAGATACGTCTGAAATACGTCTGTCAGGGCGAGACAGCGGGAATAGGTTAGGCGCTGCAAGGTACCCCAACGAGGATGCAGTACATGCAATTACCTTGTGGCTGGGCATGTAAAGCGTGCCATACATAGTGGATTCAGTACTACGCGAAGTTTAGTGGTTGCTAACAGAAAAAGGGGTAGACTTCTCTTTTAAACCCTGTTCATACGACCATCTGGTGGAGAGACTTTCTCGCGTGGTTGTGGGTTCGAGCGAAGGATCCAGCAAGCAATTTGGCATCGTTTCGCTCAGTCCGAGGTTGTTTTGTTTCTTGACGGAGGTTATTCAACACGTTCAACGGTATATTTCAGTTTATAATGGTGTATAATATCTCATAATCTAAGTATAGCTGTACGTAACTAGTTAGTTAATTGTTTTCTTTATGTATTAGGTATAAGATGATACATCTATTTAGGTCGTGCGGAAAGTTTGAATCGCCTTGTGTAGTATAAAAGGACGAAAGGTTGGGGATGGTATGTGTAGTGAGAAGTGAGAAGCGACTGGGTAAAACGAACGATGGAATTGTCCAATGGAACCCAACTTTCATAGTATGATCTTTGGATACGTCGTTTCTTAGAAATAAGCTTTACCTATTAGAGTTCATAAACGATGGACACTAACTTATAAAGGAAGGCGTGCATATTGTGAAACTCTAACCCCACCACGTACCGAACTCATAGTGCAATGGTGTGCAGTGCGCCAGGCACCTCGTGTGTAACACTCGATTGGCCACTGAAGAATCCGGCAATATTGTATGTCACTTGCATGTCTCCGGGGTTCCTGCTTACTGCGCCATAGCATGTACCTACTTGAACATGCAGTTACCATCGCTGAATTTTGCTACTTTCAGCTTAGATATATCCTCCATTGCAGCTAAAATACTCTACATTGGGCAGTATACGCTTGCAATAGTTATTGGATATCGCTAATGAGAGAATCAACTAGTCAAAATTTATAGCATCTTAAGGACTAAGGGAGTTGTGCCCAGAATGCCGTTTGCTTCAGAAATATTAACTATGTCGTTTGTCATGTTTGCCTAATGACCCTGAACATGCGACAATTGCTATTCTAGGCTAAGAAGCCATGTCTCATCTTTAAAGTTATGCTGACTCTATGCTGGATTCTATTCATATCGTACTACCTAACTAGTCGAATACGGGCTATCGTAGGTTAGTACATACATGTAGGTACCTATTTACTCTACTACCCATGTACATGTCAAATCGTCACTATGTATCCTGTCAATTCTCGTCATACAGCAAAAGAAGTGTCCCTTTATCAATTAGACTTTAGCGACGACGATAAAACTGTTCCCGCGCTTCGGGAATGACAAGCGGTCGCAGAAGAGGGGGCCAAATTTAAAAGAAAAGGACAGGCATGTCGTCATCCCGTAATGATTTCTTTCAGCAGCATAATGGATCTCTGCCGGGGACCACGCAAATCTTACAGGGTCTATCGAGATGAGGCATGAGTGCTGCAAGCTGCAAGCTGCAGGCCACCGTTATTCGTAAGCGCCGAGCTGCGAAACATCACTGCGAGTTTCTAGACATCGCTTCACCCCACAAACCAATTGTCTCCCCAAAATGCCTTCTGCCTTCTTTCATTCCAATCCCGCTTACTTCTCTCCAGGCGCCAGCGAATGTAAAAGCGCGCGGCATCAAGTCTTAATGAGCACATGAACATTGGTTACTACTTATTCATTGGCTCGGGTGTCTTCCCGATAGTTTAGGTACATCACGAGCAACTGGGTTAGGCATTTACATTTCATTAATATCAGCGGCCATCTACGTCGACCATACTAGTCTACTTCACAATATAAATAGGGAATATCCATAAGCGCATCAAATATTTGCTTATTAGTTAACTGATTTATTCTTCATACGCGAAACTTCGCCAAGGCGTAGTTGAACCTGGCGGTTTCTGACCTCCAGTCAATGAAAGCTCGACACCCACATGTTTCCGTATGGGAAGTCCTAGCTTGACCGAGGGAGTCATCTCTAGACTCGAGAATTCCACTTCGACCTCGCTTTCTTGAGGCCATGACCTGACTCCTTTCCTGTATATACATAGCTACGCGCAGACGTAGCCTGCCCAGCAAGATCCCATAATCATTGTACACCGTAAAGACTCATAAACCATGAACTCCAAAGCCTATGCAGCATTTCTGCGAGTGAAATTTCCGAGCCAACCCAATCTGAACCCTGTCATCAGTTCTATTGAGACGTCGTAACGAAGGCATTGGCTGGTAATTGCGCCTATTATATCGTTAGTTAGTTCAAATTTCATCGATGCCACACGGGACGTACTTACTCTTTTTTCGTTGAACATAAGGAGGGCTTGATCAAAGTTCCAGTTGGCCCCATCCAGACAGAACTTCGAGTATTCCGGAGTCATACCCGTTCGCTTGCAGAGCTCAATCACCATTTGCTGCTGCAACTCTGCGCTCGGCTGTGCTATCGGCTGCACTACCGGCTGCGCTACCGGTTGGACTACCAGTTGTGCCGTCGGTTCCGGCGTTGAACCTGGTGGCGGATTGAAGGCTCTGACGGAAAGCATGTCGCTGATGACCCGGATAGGATTTCGACCCGGAGCACCAGGGCCCAGAACGAAAGTGCGAGAGAAGCTTCGCTTGGCCGTCTTCATAGTACCAGGCTCTTGATCCTCGAATTCTCCATGTATGGTGATGATCATTCCATCGACACCAACCGAGCTTTGACCAACTGGGTCGGGGAGACCGTGGACAGGGTGGCAATCGACAATGTACTTGTTAAATTCAGCCACTAGATCAGGGTGCCGCGTAAGAGGTAGCTGTTGCCATGCGCTTTGGATAAGATGCGTCCCGGCGAATAAACGCTGTATTCTAGTAGAGGTATGGGTGATCTTGTTGTGATTACGAGAGAATTTGATATATGCGCCCCATCCGGGTGGCTGGCTGTTCTGTGGGTGTGGAGAACTATTGATGACAGCGATAGAAAAGGTACTCTCGTTGTCGTAGTACTTGGCCGCCAGATTGTGTCGATCAACATCGTACATTGACATGAACTCCCTAATAAAGCCTTCGCCAATGCCATTGATATCCCGAAAGTCGGCACCGTGCTGCGGGATGGGGGTAGGCCGAGATGCAGCTTCCATTGCGGCGACTTGTTCCGGGGTCCTAACTTGGATGCCGCTGAGGTTTTGCAGTCGGGGAAACCAGGTTGTTAGCTCTGCTGCGTAGTTGGGATTTGCCGCCTCGATGGGGTTGTCATTCAGGAGGAGAGTTTCGAGCTTCCTAAGGCGATATCGCCACTTTTGAAGACCCTTTAAATCCTTGAAGTGGTTTCGGCTCAAGTCCAAGTTGACCAAGTCGGGGAAGGTTTCAGTCAAGGACATGATCTGAAAGACATCATCAATGTTGTTGCCTGCGAGGCTGATACTAACGACAGCGTCTCGTTTATCCTGGGGCGTCTTAAATAACCCATCACAAACAGCCATTAGTGCGCGAAACAGCTTCTCGGGTTTACTCTCGCCACTGAAGAAACCCATCTGGTTGAGCCCGGCATCCTCGCCGAGGGCAGATAGATTTAGTAGCTTCGCGCTACCGTCGTATCGGAGGCTAAGGACGTTAAGAAGCGCATCTTTTACCTCGAGAGCGGTCGAGGACATATTATTCTGACTAGCAGGGGGTAATTCGCCCGGCGCTTCTGTGATGGTAAGGGTTGTGCCGGCAAATGCGAATCCATTCAGCTTAAGAATTTCTTCCCCGTCTTCCTTGCTTGTGATGATGTATACAAAGTCACCATTGATGTGTGACTGCTAGACGTTAGCAAGGTAATGAAACCTTGATAATGCTCTAGGAATCCGGGATAGGTATGCGGCTCGGTTTAAGATTGTCTCTCCTCGTTTTTGCGAGCTATACGGCATGATAACGAATGCGGAGAATTTGTGTCGCTGCGTAACCCCCCAGATTCTCGGACGGAATGCTATCACATACCTTCTTAATCCTTATATTTCGTGTAGTCTTCGAGACGGCCTGAGCTTTTCGTTCCAGGAAGGTCAGCAGCTCTTTAAGGCCGCCTCCTTCGTTACCGGCCGCCTTGCTGGATTTGAGACCCTGAACTTGGAGTGTCATCGTATTCGGCGCGTTGACTTGGCGGGTGCCTTTAAAGGCTTTAGCCCCCGCAGACATTCCGGTAGCGATGCGGGAAGAGAGGCTACCACCAGTTCCGTTGAAGACTCGCTGTATTATTTGCTGTGTCTTCACGTTTGGCCTCGGTGCGCGAGATCCGTTCGGTGCCGATCGTGTGGATCGAGGCGCTGTGGTAGGATCGTGCGGTTCGGCGCGCTTCGTCTTCCGAGGGTTACGGTTGGCCGCACCAGGAGCATCCATATCGAGGTCGCCATCTTTGTCCACTCTGCCTGAAGTATTACTACGACGCTTAGATATTCCACCTCTGGAAGCCGCCTTTGCACCATTTGCTCCACCTCGAGCGTTGCGTGGGCCAGTAGGGGCAGATCCTTTTCGGGGACCAGAGGGCGCCATTGTTTGTTGTATGAGAAGCGAGCGAAACCCGCGAAAACTCTGCGTAGAGAAAATAGATTCAGAAACGATAAGAGGTGTGGAGGTTGCTACTCCAATAGAGGAGCGAAGAAGTAGCTGTAAATTATCTGGAGATAATACTTTATGAATGGTTGTAGAAAAGTCGTCAATGATTGACGATCTTCAGACAAGGCTGGCAAACCATGAATTGCAAATAGACGGATGGCGTTGCCTAGAAAAGGTTATTGTAGTTGCGAAAATTATGAACCCACTCGAGGCAAGTCAAGAGATTGGAGTAAAGGCAAAAATAGTTTCCCTCGCAATATTTTTACGAGAGAAATGGTAGAATAAGCCTTTAGGTTCGTCGCATCCTTTGGGGGATAAAGAAGGGAAAGATGAAAGATGGATGCGTTGATGTAAAGGCTGTGACGTCGGAACAAAGGCTGACGGGAGAAATCAAGACACCAGAGGTTGATACCTAGCGCGCACGGACCACTGAGGATGACTGATATGCTGAGATTGACTCCCTAGGTCAGCAGTTTCTTCAGCCACAAACCCAATTTTCTAGAAGTAACGAAGCTTTCACCTGACCAATGCACCGTTCCATAGGGGATAGGTACATATGTATATAAGCATTAAATGTACATAACTTGGATAATCTAAGATAAAGCCACTAG
This sequence comes from Daldinia concentrica, assembly GCA_902805455.1. NCBI lineage: Eukaryota > Fungi > Ascomycota > Sordariomycetes > Xylariales > Hypoxylaceae > Daldinia > Daldinia concentrica. Next base: position 1,675,060 of record CADCSW010000006.1, read on the forward strand.
AATTACATTGTAACAGCCACAATATTCACATGACTTCGCGACATTTCAACGCCAACTATTTCATAGTCGCACCTATTACACCCGCATTAACGCGTCTAAGGCATATCAGCCCCAACGCATGTTCAGTGACTTTCAGACAAAGGACCTATTAAATATTAAATGGTCACCTCCAGTCTGCCTTAGGTACCTACCTATCTAGGAGGTAGCTATGTGATAGTTACCTAAAGGGAAAAAAAACCTAAACTATGGATTCGGATGAATTTGACGACGATATTGCCGACGAAGATCTTATCATCGCCGCCAGTCAGGCGCCGGTTCCAGTTCGTAGTCAACCTGCCAAGGTCAACCAAACCCGATTTCAACCCCACGTTCAACGGCTACCAGTTCAAGGGAATAACACCAATTCAATTCACACAAGCTCACTGGTATGGATATCTTTATTTATATCTTCTTGCATGTGACCATGGGTAACCTCGAGTTATGATATTATGACTATTATGGTTGTTGGTGTTGCTCAACAGTATCTTGGTTTGGTATTTCGAAGGACCACACTAATTAATACACGTTTCAGCAGCGATCAAATTCTAATGGGCAATCTTTTATTGACCTGGACGATCTACCTTCAGATGCATTCTCAAGTCCATTAGCAAATCCTCAGTCTTTGTCTCAGAAAGGACCAGCAGGCTTTTTGCAACCACAACGTATTGGTGACCCAGTCCCCACCTATCGACAGACCACCTTATTTGGTCAAACAATTCAACGAGATCCTGGTGCCGGATCTTCTCAGTCCAATAGAAATCGAGTGTTCCGCGTAGATTTACCACCTGAGCCGCCAACTCATCATGAACTGGACTTAGAAGCCATGAAAACCTGGGTTTATCCCACAAACTTAGGACCTACCCGAGACTATCAGTTCAGTATTGTTAAGAATGGCCTGTTCAACAACACTCTCGTCGCCCTTCCCACGGGATTGGGCAAAACATTTATTGCAGCCACTATCATGTTAAACTATTTTCGTTGGATGAAATCAGCCAAGATCGTGTTTGTGGCCCCTACCAAGCCGCTTGTATCGCAGCAAGTCGACGCGTGTTTCCATATTGCTGGTATTCCAAGATCACAGACAACCTTGCTTACAGGAGAGATACCTCCAGCTCTTCGAGCAGAAGAGTGGGGGTCTAGAAGGGTCTTCTTCATGACTCCGCAAACGTTAGAGAATGATTTATCTTCAGGGTATGCAGATCCCAAGTCAATTGGCTTACTAGTAGTAGACGAAGCCCATAGGGCTACGGGAAATTATTCCTACGTAAAAGTCGTCAGCTTTTTAAGACGATTCACCAGTAGCTTTCGCGTACTTGCCCTGACAGCAACCCCTGGATCCAAGGTTGAGTCAGTACAGGAGGTTATCGACAACCTCGCTATTTCACATGTTGAGATCCGCACCGAGGAATCCATGGATATCCGCCAGTATGTTCACCAGAGAGATGAAGACATCGTTCTACTAGATCCGTCAGATGAGATGAATTTTATCAGAGACCTATTTTCGCAAGCCTTAAAGCCGCTTGTGGACAAGCTAAGTCAGCAGAACATTTACTATGGTCGCGACCCGATGAGTCTCACAGTGTACGGCCTCCTTCAAGCCAGAAAAGATTGGATGGCTCGTGCTGGACAACATGTCAACCAAGGGGTGAAATTCATGACCATGGCGATCTTCGCTGTTTTAACAAGTCTAGCCCATGGCATCAAACTACTGAACTTCCACGGCATCAAGCCGTTTTATGACAACTTAGTCCAATTCCGGGATGAAACTGAAGGAAAGGGCGACAAAGGTTCCAAATATAAGAAGCAGATTATCGAATCTCCAAGCTTCCAAGAAATGATGGATAAAATCGCCAGCTGGTCGAAGAAGGATGGTTTTGTCAGCCACCCAAAACTCACATATCTGTCCGATACAGTCTTAAACCACTTTATGGACGCAGGTGAGGGACGAGAAGGCGGTTCTACGAATACCAGAATCATAGTCTTTAGTGAATATCGCGATAGCGCCGAGGAAATCGTACGGGTCCTTAATATTCACAAGCCACTTATCCGTGCTGCAGTATTCGTCGGACAAGCAGACTCAAAAAGATCAGGAGGCATGAAACAGGCCGAGCAGATCGAACGAATAAAGAAATTCAAGAACGGCGAATTCAATGTCCTCGTCGCCACATCAATCGGTGAGGAAGGACTAGATATTGGCCAAGTAGATTTAATCGTATGCTACGATGCGTCTGCATCACCGATTCGAATGCTTCAGAGAATGGGACGAACCGGAAGAAAGCGCGCGGGGCGTGTTGTTTTACTCCTGATGCGAGGGAAAGAGGAGGATAATTACGCAAAGTCCAAGGACGGTTACGAAAAGATGCAGCTCATGATATGCGATGGAAGCCGCTTCAACTTCCGGCATGACCTCTCAACAAGAATAGTCCCAAGAGATATCCGACCCGAAGTTGACATGAGAGCCGTCGAGATTCCCGTGGAAAACACCCAGGCTGAAGGCCTTCCCGAACCCAAGAAAGGAAAGCCACGGAAAAAGAAGCCACCCAAGAAGTTTCATATGCCTGACGGGGTCGAAACTGGCTTCACGAGTGTTTCTTCGCTACTGGGGAAGAAGTCAGAGCCCAAAAAAGTAAAGGAAGTCCCCGTTCCCGTGCCCATACCAGTTGAAGAGGATGAGGTTGTCGATATACCAGCTCTTGACCGAATTTTACTCGACAAGAACCAAATTGAAGAGTTACATAAGAAATACAAGAGTTTCTCATACCACCGAGACTCGATGGAAGACATTGAACAGGTGGATTTAGCCGCAAATCCTACCGCGCAAAGAACATTACGGAAGACCGTACATGTGAAGCACGGGGCGTACACGAAGCGTTGTGTAAAGTTGTTTAAGAAGTTTGCGAGATCACAGTCCCCTTCGGACCGCTTCGATAAACCGTACGATGAGGCAGATGCACGTCGTTACCGTCGACTACCACTTCCAAGCTACGGAGCCGATTCGGATGGCGACGCCGCAGATGAACCAGCGCGTAAGAAGAGAAAGATGACATCTCCCATTCCAGAGGAGGACGTCGAAATTGAGGAATTGATAGCCGCCCCATCTCGTCCACCGCGACCGAAGAAAGCCCATATACCCGCAAAACAGAAGCCCCGCGCTCGAGCACGCTCCCCAGAAGAAGCTAACGACAGCGAAGACGTGGAAGAACTTCCACCGCCCCCCAAGAAACGCACAATCAAGTCAAAAACAAAACCTTTGGCTCCGCGACAACCACGCGGGCGGACGAAAAAGAATACACGAGCCCCAGCAGTCTACGACGAGAGTGCCGACGAAGGCGACGATTGTCGGCGGACCAGCGATTTGGACCTAACAGACGAATCAGACGACGGTGCCGACCTGGTAGGTTTCGTCGTCGCAGACGAGATGGCAACGTCGAGCAACCCAGCCCCAACCTCCTCTCTACCACGAAGACACCGGCGCTCAACATCGCCCACGTCGCCATCCACCCCGTCCACCATCGGTGGTCGTTCCGCAAAGCAACAGCAACAACAGAAGAAGTCGTTGTACTATGAACCTACGCGCTTCGACGCCACGCAGGACAGCGCCGACGATAGCATCCCGTCCATGAGCCAACTCGTTGAGCAGAAACGAGCTACTGCTCGCAAGGGTTCGGATGATGACGAGGAGAGCGAGGGAAGCGAGGACGAGGATGAGGACGATGTACCCGTTCGGAAACGCGCGCGTGCTGCGAGGAAAGGGATGAATAGGAGGAGGGCTGGGCCGTTTATCCTCGATGATGATGACGATGATGACGACGATGGAATAGTCGAGGAAAGCGATGGGTATTGACGAATGGATAAATAGATCTCTCTACATGTTCATATTCTTCCTCCTCTTGTCTTACTCCGTCTTATATAGGAAAGCCATGACTCTCTAAACCAGCTTACATTACCTTGTCTATCTATCTATCTATCTATCTATCTATCTATCTATCTATCTATCCATACTTCAGGTAGATACCTACACACTATCTCTCCAACCATCCCCGTCCTTCTTAATCAAAAGTGACAATTTCCACCCCATCCGTGCTCTTCGTCGTGCATGACCAATGATACCTACCTACCTATATACATATCTATTATCCATCGCATTATATTGCAACCTGATTCCAGACCAGACATTTATTTGTTACTTATCTCCCACGTACGACCTGATAACTGAGCACAACACTACGAAAATCAATCCAAGCCAAGCCGTGACATAGTAGTACGGGTGCATCGACGGCACTCTCCTCATGCAGCGCGATTATTCAGAACCCCTGTGGCTATTATACTACCTAGGTATTTACTACCTCCTATATCTTCGGACTACTGATTATGTTTTAACTTATACCCAATTCCCACCTCCTTTCTACTTATCTCTCCATTATAGCTACCCAACTTTGTTACCATTCTCTAGATCCTCCAAAACAGCCGGGTTCGACAAAAAGGGCTCTTAAGAACCTAGTAATAGTCGCAACTCAATCCACGTCACTTCTCTGCTTTCGTTCTTTCTTCTATTCTCGCCAGATATTCAGAATCCATGTTAAATGTGTTTCCATTTCAATTAAAGCTATCCTAACCCTAAACCAGCCAATCCCAGCCATATCTACAAGATCTCAAACATAAACGAAACAAACGTATGTCAACTCGTCCTAGTCTAACTCCTACACTATCGTTTCCATGATTATGTTAACGATATACTCACATCCGCTCGACTAGTTAGCCGTCATATCGCTCAAAAATATCAACCCCAACTCCAACCAGGTATAAGAATAATGCTCATGGATGACTTCGGTATATATCCGTCTCCTCAAGCATCGGAAACAACCAGCTTTGACAACACCTATGATATAGACCAGCGTCGTACTCTACTCCGGCAGGCGTCAAACTGATGAGGTTGCCGACCGCAAAAATGCACACGGTGTCGTGAACCGCGGGTCGTCGATTCGTAACACGTCAAGACGCCAATCCATCCGCTTCTCGGATCTCAATGCAAAAGCGATAATATCAACTCCAGTTCCGTGTTCCAAATACGCTTTGCATCTCAAGTAGCCACGCTTCTGCCCATTGCAGTGCCCCAGCGGAATCTTCTCAGAGTTCCACTCCCACTTCTAATCACATCTCTTCCGCAATTGCTTCCGTCGGCCACAGCGCTGGCATTAGTACCTAGGCTGCCGAGGGTCTCCTGGCGACCGACTTCTCTTCCAATAACATAGCCTGCCCCGAAGCCTACGACAGAGACAAGAACCACAACGCCAGCGCTAACAACCCACGTCAAGAGCGTTGGACTAATGAGAGCATCCTCAGCCGAAGCCACATTAGTCTTCTTCTTCTTAGTTGCCCGCGGCGATTTTGTAGCGGGTGTGGGTGTGGCCGATCGCTTAACCTTCTCGCCTGCCGATTCGCGGGCTGCAGTCGCTGGAGGATTTGTTCCAGAAGGTTGGCCAGGTCTTGTCTGGGCCGGCGGTGGTGGGGCCATTAGTTCGCTTTCGGGAACGAAGCGCAGCTCCACAGGTTGGCTACCAGTGGCTGCAGGAGAACGCTCATCCATTTGCTTTTCACCATCCTTGGTTCGCCTACCTGCTGCAGCTGCACAGCTAAGCAGGGTCGTCAAACTGGCACGCAGTGCCGCATCGTTATCAGCCTGGTAGTGCGGCGACATAAGATTAGGGGCACGACGGTCAATGCGAGTCTGGGATCGCTGGCCGAAGGACGGTCGGTGATGCTGAGGCATGGTCGAGCTCGCTGAGTGTCGGTGGGTCAGATGCGAAGGCGGGTGAGAGAATGCATTCGGCTGAGGTTGAAATGGCTCCGAAGGGCGTTGAGCCAGTGCCGTCCCACGATCGTCGTCATCGTCACTCGAGCCATCTTCAACGGGCTGAGCCGAGTGTCGCAGAGGAGTGGTCCCAGTAGGTTGAGGGGAAGTAATATTCTCGGCGGAGCTGGTTAAAACTCGGTCGTCCTCGCTCTCACTCTCTTCGTATTCCTCTTGGCTGCTGTTTGCACCAGCTTGACCAGCCTGGACGGCAACAAAAGTGGGTTGTCGAGCGTCGGGTCGGGCATAAGACTGCGGATGTAAACGTCGTCGCCTTCGAGCGTTGTAAGAGGAGCCCACTTGTAGCCCCGTAGTGACGATCTCGTCTCCGATGGACGAGACGGAGGAAGAGGAAGGGTGCGAGGCCACCTCAACCCATGATTCTGATATGGTTAGGTTTGGTTCATGGGAGTGTAATAGGTTAGGCTCACCATCATTTCGTTGGCGCTGTTGGTCGGATGCAGGCCGCATTGCAGCAGAATTAGCGACCCGCTGGGAGTCGTTGCTACGTTGCCAGTTATGCCCCGACATCTTGTATAGAAAATAAAATAATAAAATAAAACAAGACGGCTTAGGAAAGATAATAACAAAAATATAAAAGACGCCCTGGATAGATGGTTGGATAAACGGAGATAGATGACGAGCAAAGACGGTTAGGCAGTTGAGTCCGAGAGTAGCAGTCTATTGACAGGTACTACTTAATGGTAGGCACTAACAATGAGCGCTATTCACCGACCGTCGGCGATTAGACTTAGGAGGCTTGGGGAGGCTTGGGGAGGCTTGAGAGACTTGAGAGGTTTTGGGGGATTTGGGGGCACCAAGTTGCCGTCTCCAACAAGAGGCCAGCAAAGGAATGCCCCGCGCTCACTATAGCAGGGATCCGCTGATCTGCGTTAGTTTATTCGTGCCAGGTATTATATTGTACAATACATGCATAGAAAGGGTAGAAGGGTTTATGTATTGTATTGCACACGTACGCTTCCAAGTTTTGAAGATAGGCTCAGGGTGTTGCAACAATAAAAACTGAGAGGTCGAATCAACTTGACGACTTAATTTGAAAAGAGCCAAGGGATGAGGAATCTGGGTTCATAATAGGATGGTCGACGCGTGGGATGTTCCTAAAACGAATGATACTGGCTAGGTATCAATGGTAAATAGTAGGGGTCACACGCAAGAATGTATGAGTCGGGAACAAGTGACAGAATGGTGGAATGATAAGAAGGGAAGTTTTCCCTAACGAGTCTGTCTTTGTTTCCAAAATGTTCCAACTGTCCTTATTGCCTTATTGCCTTAGATACACTAGAATAGAGTCCCTATCCCGTACAGGCATGTCTTAAGTCCGCTATCGCAATCGACCAGGTTATGGAAATGAGATTTTGGCGGGGAGCTAATAATACCTCTTGAGTGGTAAGAAAGGGAAAGGAATGTTTATCATTGCTGATGACGATATCCCGACCAACCGTTTAGAAGGGAAGTAGGTACTTCTAGTGTACGAGTTTAAAGGGGTACTGTGGTACCAAAGTTACTACCAAATCAGCATCTGTACCTACCTCATATTTGGAATAGCGTCTTGGCAGATCTTGCCGATAACGTGCGCGTACAATACAATCTGACAATATAAGATGGGTCCACTCATTTATTTGACCTGCTACATCATATCACTTGCACTTGCCCAAACTCTTCCAAGTCTAAGTAGGTACCTCTTGTGCAACAGAGATCACTCGATATAAACATCTGACTGCTCATGTATCTTCATATATCTGCCTAGGCATTCATATGCTCATCAGATAGCAGACAGGTAAGTACATACATAACATGCTAAACATTCCCGAGACATATGTAGAGTCAACACAACATAAGGTTTGATACCAAACCCTAGCGGATTATACCATCGGATCACGGGTCGGGCAGTGCAAATGTCACCAGCCCCTTGGAGGAACTGCAGGTGGTCATAGATGTGTCAGGCACATCTACACTACGCCTTATTTGGCACGCTAACCCTGTCTCGCCTATCATGCTTACGCATATCGATATATCTAGACTTATGTAGTTCTAACCTCCCTCTATCAAGTGACTTTGAGTATCTCGTCGATACTACTAAACTTCCAGTGTTAGACTTGTCTATACAATTTGCATATACTCGTAATATATAAGACACTCAAGCAGCAGTCAAAACTCACAACATATGCCTAGTGTCGAGACATATAATAGAAGATAAATGACTATTGCAGCGTATTTTCAGTAAGACTATAACCATATGACATATATGCGGAAAGACAATATATTACGTAGGTTACTAATGCCCAGTCACATCACCGAAACTAAATGTTACTCATTTCCTTTAATTGCAGCTTTGATCTCACCTCTTGCATATAGCTTATTTTCTAATAAGCTGACAAGACTAATAACTCCAGCCTAGAAGTAATAATACGTCAATAACAACACCTAACCAACAAGCTAGCAGATATCACGTTTTAGACTCTTCCATTCAATTACCTATGAATAGGGGTCTAACCACTAACATCGTTGTGTTGGTGGTTGTATTGACCTATGCCTTTCCAAGACTAGGGGGAGGTATGTATACCCTCTTTAAATAGACCTAGTATCTAGCGGGTTACCATACGGGTTAGCCGTATTGTATCCTAACGAATACATCGTAAATCATGAGTCGGGTAGACTAATGGGTAGACTTTATTAGAGATGCTCCAATGAGCTGCCGTGGTAGTATAATGGCGCGTAATCTACTGGAATGTATGATAAATAACGTGGTTGGCTTCTTCGGTAATAAGAGATAATGTCACTATAAATTCCTATTATTCTACGTAAATACCCAATAGGCTGGTTTTCATGCCACACTAAGCCTAATCATGAGCAAACACTGTCAGAAATAGCAAAGTGAATCTCTAATGTCCCGCCCTTAATTAAGCATATTGGTTAAATACTTCCTTATTATAGTGCGAATAAGTGTAAACATTAGGTCGTCACATGAACTATGTGTTACGAATTGAACTGAGAGATATAGACTTGACTTCATTGCTTCCTAAGGAACTCTAAACCTAACTATATAAGCTTAGGTTATACATACAAGGCTTCCTTTATTCTAGATGTCTCATCTATAATCCTAGCACCATGACCCTAGCCTACCAATGTAGTTACAAGTTTGTTATCAGGCCCCACGTCGGGCTACTCGGTCGTCCCAACCCTAGGCATGTAAGCAAGATCAGAATCCACCGTTGTGCTCCTCTTGTTAGAAGAAAGGTGACATATAGCTAGACCCCAGCTCGGCAATCAGAAGTGGACAGTCTTGTCATATTCAACGATGAGCTCCGCCATGGTGATAGTTGGCCCAAGCCACACACGCAATGAGGCTGCCCTACAGGGCTTCTCCTTGCTGTCATGGTGGCCTGAGATTCAATACCAAAGACATCTGCTAGTAGGAACTTTCTCAGTTATTAATATTTAAGTCAGTACAGTTAAGGGTTCTTACATACGTCTAGTGGATTCCATAGGTAGGGAATCTTTCTTATGTTTAGATCGTTAATGCCACTTTTAGAGTCTGCTGTGTAAAGAAAAAAACATTTTCTGTTCGAAGTTGGTGTTGATGTTGTAATTTAAATGACTGTGAGTCCTCGAAGGAGTTCTAAATCCTAAACACTTGGCCATCCCTTTCGTATTTGTTGCCCCTGTGTCTGGATAAAGTTACTGGAAAGGTTACTGCTACAGAGTAAGAGTTACTATTTTCAAGGCTTGTTGTGAGGAGCCAAGATTAGCACCTCCTCCAATGTGTTGTTGGAGATACTTTGCATAAATCTGGTTCCTGTTAGGGAGTGAGATAGGTTCTTTTGGGGGGATATTTTCTATGAGCTCCATGTTATGTGCGCTGTTCAAGATTGCCCCTAAGGGCCCATAGGTACATCTAGCCAGTGCCATGGAAAAGGGAGCATTTTGCAACAAGCGAGCTATCGACTAGGGAAACTAGAATGGTTGAGGCAGTAGTGACGACCAATACTAACGCCAAGCAAACGATCGCGATTATGGCCATTGCACCAGTGAAGAGTGTCAAGGGACGGCGAAGGAGACATCGAATAGCAAACATTAGCCGAACAGTTTATCCGAACTCATACTGTGCTTGGCGATAGAAGCTCTCGTGTTGTCTCTCGCTAATTTCAAAGTTCGGGAGGGAATCTTGGCTTATGCCTCTGTCGTCATTTGAATATTGTCATCGTCAGTTACGTCGTTGGACTCCCAACTACTGTAATCGGACTTTAAACCACTATTAGAGTGGACCGCATTGAAGTCACTGCTAATAGTAACCATGGTTCCATCAATGATAGCTTCGGATGTGACCTGTATGGATAAGGGGTAGATTATGTTCGTCGTAGAGGGCAATGAATGTCGATTTCATTAACGTCCTATGAGTAGGCGACATTATGAACCGTCTAAGTTTAGGATCTAGTAAGTCCGTACAAGGACCGTTAGGGGTAGTTGGGCATGAAGAATCGAGAATCCTGTGAAATGTCGATCCCCAACTAACGTGCAGATGATCTCCTTCAACTGGGCCCCAGTTTCTGCGTTGAACCGTTGAATGTCTTCCCAGAGACACTCGTCTGGGTTAAGATTAGGTACTTAAGGTATGATAGTGAAGTTTAACATAGGCGTTGCTTCAAGGACCATGTTGTGAATAATAGGTAGTCCAAGGGAATATGTATGTTCCAAGAATAAAATTGTAGAATTTATCAAGTAAGAGTATTAAGTGTTGAAGAAAGTAGACTCCTCTCAATAGGTAAAATGAGGATTGAAATAAGTTTGTAGGATGGAGAGTTGAAAGTTAGGAAGGGTGATGCGAAACTATCGAAGATAGATTAGGACGCGGAAGGAACAGAGGGTAGTAACAGTCGGATGATCAATTTGAATACTTGCGCACGAACCTAAATTATTGGTCGGCATATTAGAACATTCAACCTGAGGAAAGAGCTATAAGTGTGTTTGGACAGGAAGGTGCAAGTTTAGAAATGCGCGTAGGCAACCAACCACCTACCTTAGGTACCTACGTACATAGGTAGTCTACAGGTAACTTTATGATGAAGCATGCACAATCATCGATTGAATAGCCCAACCCTATAGTTAAATAGGAGTTATGTAGTATCAGTCTTCCAAGACTGCCTCTTAATAGTTATAACATCTAAGCACAACGCAAAGAGTATAGATGAGCATACGTATAGCTTCGTAAGCACTTCTACCTTACCAATATTGTTTGATTTAATAGTAATCAATATATTATTAATATGTGGCTATCTTCATTGATATATAAAATAAGAAGTCGATTAATAACCTTAGTGAAGTCCCTTTAAGCCTCGTAATAATAATCATAGCAATGATGTTTAGTATTGTTAGTGCAACTAGTTAAAATTCTTGAAGGATTCGTTGTAATAATAAGTTAGGGACTATTAGGCTTTGCAATTAAAGGCCCACGGGTATAAGTAATAATGTAACCAATGACTACGATCTTGAATAGACGGAGCTAGTTCTATTAGAGGGATAGACTGACTATTCCGACAACTAGGCGTTGATATGTTGGTTTAGTCTTAATTAGACTAGTTACAAGTCTTAGGTGCCTAAGCATATTTCACATTCGTGGGGTAAGAGACTAGGCTTTGCATGAACTGGTGTAATTATTTCACATCTAACCTCACGAAGCTGTAGGCTAGTGACTATTAAGCTTATGGGGGTGCACAAGGTAGAGTATACTCACCGAGATCCGTCTGACCAGAATGTTAGAGTAATCGTTAAGAAACCGTAAATCATTCACAATTGTATGAGAAAAACTTTTTTGATGCCCTCGAACGCCGTCATAAAGCCCTCGTAGTCTAGAAGCCTGGTCTGCTTCCAGATGCTGGGAACGTGCCCTGAGCATAAGAAAGTTTATACCAACTTCGTCGACTGAAAAGCCCTCAGAGCCCACAGAAGGAAAAGCCGACTTTATGAAAAACTGATATATAGATGCAAATAGCATCAACACAGATTACTGTGCTATCAGTTTGAAGCCCTCGAACCCTCAAGCCCTCAGAACCCACATGGAGGTTACCCTCCGATCAAGCCCACAGGTCAAATCACAGCTTCTTATAGAAGCCTAGCCCTCAAAGCCCACAACTCCAGAGGAGTTTATAGTTTCGGAGAAGCCGACGAACCCACAAAGCCAACCGTCATGTGTGTCAAAGAACCCTCAGAATAGAGTCTAGTGCGGCTATGCCACTTTAAAAAGTGGTCTTCTTGCCTTGGAACGAGGCGCCACCTCGAGAGCCAAAGCCTCCTCGTCCACCACCGCCACGACCCCCGAAGCCACCACCACCACCACCACCGCGCCCACCGAAGCCGCCACGTCCACGGCCACCTCCGCGGCCGCCACCGCCACGACCTCCAAAGCCACCGCCACCACGGCCGCCAGAGTTACCGTCACGGGGCGGTCGCTGGCTGGCAAAATCAAGGCGGACAGCGCGAGCGCTTCGGCCCTCGCCGATGTAAGCGCCATTCTTCGCATCATATACGCTCTTGGCCTCTTCAACTGACTGGAAGGATACGTAACCGAAACCCTTGCGGTTGCCCGAATCACTACTCTAATATTAGTATCAAGGCATGGAGATAAAAAGGCGATAGATATACGTACGGGTCGGTGGGAAGTCGAACACTCTTGACTTCGCTGACCTCGCCGAAGAATGCAGTAACCATCTCCTCATCAACATCCCACGGGAGGTTACCAACAAATAAGGTATCACTCTCCGGGCTCACGACATCACCGTGTTGGCGGGCACGGTCGGCGGCACGAGCGTTAGGGGCAGCATCCTCAGCGGGACGGGGCTTAGAAGGGTCCAGTCTCATGGGACGGTTGTCAAGTTCAACGCCGTTCATCTTGTCGAAGGCAGCCTGAGCAGCCTCAGGGTTTGCAAAGTCGACGTATCCGAAGCCACGAGAGCGTTGCATGGCCTTGTCAGTGACGACACGGGCATTTGTAAGGTCGGCGCAATCCTTGAATGCGTCGTATAGCTTCTCGTCATCCACAGCCCAGCCGAGGTTTCCGACGAAGAGGGTAGAGCTCTTCTCCTCAGACTCCTCGTCTGTCTTAGTCTTCTTGAAGGGTGTAGAATCCTCATCTTCGGCCTTGCGCTTCTTCGGCTGCTCAGGCTTCTTTTCAGCCTCGGACTCAGCATCGCTAGAGTCATCGGAACCTTCCTCTGCATCGGAAGAATCAGAGTCGTCAGAGTCTTTAGCCGACGTCTTGAATTCACGTTAGCTGGGCACAATGGAATATGTTTTAAGAATTAGCATACCTCTTTCTTAGCCTTAGCCTTGTCAGCAGTAGGCTTAGCGTCAGCAGCAGCATCGCTGTCGTCACTGTCCTCGTCGGAATCAGATGAGTCTTCTGACTCGGACTTGGCGGCCTTAGCTTTGGCCTTGCCGTTGGTCTTGCCATTGGCAACAGGCTTAGCAGCCTTACCGTTGGCCTTGGCCTTTGCAGCAGGCTTCTCCTCCTCAGACTCGGAAGCAGAGTCGTCGGAGTCATCATCTGAAGAGCCGGAAGCATCATCAGATTCAGATTCGGAGTCGTTGGAGTCGGAGTCAGACTCAGAGTCCTCGGACTCGGACTCAACCTTCTTCTTCTTCTTAAGATCCTTGCCCTTCACAGCCTTTGAGGCGACATCCTTAGCAATTTGCTTGGACTTAGCCTTGGGGCTGTCGGTGGCTTTGGTAACGCCGGCATTCTTGACAGCGCTGAGGGGCTTGGAAGCCTTCGCGGCTTTGCCGTTTGCTTGCTTGACCTTGCCCATTGTTGAATCAACGTCGAGAAATTGAGAGATTGTTTAAGGTAATTGTCTTCGACGTATGAAATGTTGGAGTTGGGAAGAAAGAAGTGTCAGAAGAAAGGATTGAAGAGCGCGAGGAGCTGTATTATATCCTGCGGAAGCTCTCAAAAAAAAATCGAGGGACCAGATGGAAAATTTCATTCTGCCGGTGGGGCATATGCGGGCGGTGGACCCTAGCTTGCGTGATAGCACGGCCCAACCAACCACATTCGTTCAAGCTAGTTTATCTAGTACACGGAAGTAGCGCTGTACCTTTGTACTTGAGTGCTCTTCCTGTTAATAGCGTTGTACCTCGGTACTTAGGTACGTACAGCTTTTATCAACCAATCAGCCAATCACGTGATGATAATATGTAACATGCTGGAATTGCTTTGATTGCTGACTTGGTGGAAGCTCCATTACGAAATAACGGAGATTAGAGATTCAACCGCACGCTATAGTATTGAACCATCGCAACATAGAGCTCTCCTAGCGATCTGATTAAATTGTCCGAATCTTTTCGGTAAAAATGCCGACTCCCGAATCCGAAGCTTTCCTGGCGAAGAAGCCGACCGTCCCTCCCACCTTCGACGGTGTTGACTACGACGACAACAAGCGATTGAAGCAGGCACAAGATGCCATCATCCGAGAGCAATGGGTGCAGGTTATGATGGGACGACTGGTCCGAGAGGAGTTGGGCAAATGCTACTACCGAGAGGGTGTTAACCACCTAGAGAAGTGCGGTGCTCTACGAGGTTAGTTTGATCCGTTGTCTTTATTAGATGCTTTAAGGTAGCTTTTGGATGGGATTTCGATATACTTGCAGGATATACGAGGGATATTTCTTTTGAAAAGGAGAGCACTACGTTTATTTATAGCTACGAGACTAACAAGATAATAGAGAAATACCTCCAGATGCTCAAGGACCACCGAGTACGGGGTTACCTATTCGAACAACAGAACTATGTCTCGAAGACTTCGTAGAAGGCAAAAAAAGAAAGACAAGTGAAGTTCTATGGTCATGAATGGCATACATTACATTGTGATGAAGACGCATGGGGTACGAGGACTGCTTTGGACAGAGCTCTTTACATGAGGGTGTATCCGGTGCGATGCGGACACTTGTTTGTCCGTCTTCGGTAGCCCGTGTATTGTACATATTCAGCAGCAATCTCAATGTGAAAACGACATAAATCCCGCCTAATGACTTAAAAGACAAATAATTTGGTTACCTATACTTGCACTTGGGACATCTAATTAGCTCATACCTGTAAAGAGGTAGAGAGGTCGGTAATTGAGGCTCTTATCCCTATCATAACCGGGTCCGTAGCCGCCCGCTCCAATTGCCAATTGCCAATTGCCATCGGCGAAAACTAACCTAAAGCTCCGACCCTTACAAAATTTCTGGAGCTTCAATAATTCGTACTCTAAAATCCATACCTTATCCCACCAAGCGCCTGCGCAATCTCACGCAAGCAGCATTTCACCATGATCTGCCAACGATGTCTCCAGCGAGCCTCGGCGCTCAGCTCGCGCATACCTATTAGAACCCCGGCCCCGTTCCTACGGCCGTTCTCCAGCACGGTTGCGCGCCGGACGTCTTCTCCCGCTCCCGAACCACCCTCCCCGTCTACCAGCGAATCGCCCGTGTTCAGCACGCCGCTGGCCGATGTCGCCGCTGAGGAAAAACCTGCGCTGTCGGCGTGCCCGGAGGGAACCGTGTTGACGGGCCTTAATTACTTCAAAAACCGGACTGATCCCGTTGCGCTGGCCGACGATGCGTATCCGGCGTGGCTGTGGAAGTGTCTAGAGGTGCAAAAGAAGGCGAACGAGGAGGCTGACGACGATGCTGGTGATGAATTCTGTAAGTACTCTTCCTTCTTTTCTCCCTCTCCTTTTTATATATTTTTCGTTGTCCTTGCCCCCGCCCGTCTCAGCCTACACACCTACCTATATATCCAAGCACCCAAAATCCCAGACACCCACTAACACCTCCAGCAAAATCCAAGAAACAGCGACGTCTAGCCGCCAAGCGACAACGAGCCATAGAATTCCGTCTCCTAGCCGAGGGAAACATCGAAGCCCTGGCGCCCAAGATCCCACTACAGCACCAGAGTATCAACTTGCCCGGAAACGAGGAGGGCACGACAGAGGGCGCCGTCGCGGCCCAGCGGGCGAGAGAGGATCTGCGCAAGGCTATGCGCAAGGAGCGGAGGGCCAAGATCAAGGAGAGCAATTACCTCAAGAGCATGTAATCTATGGTTTATGGTGTGGTTTGGACTGTAACCCACGGGCTCTACTTCAGAGTGCCTTTATGATATAAAAAATTTTTGGGCGAGGGGGAAACGACTGACGAGCAAGTTCACGCGGATGACGGAGCTGGACACTACGTCGCTTTTCTGCCCGAGATGTATGTACTATACGCCACTAAACCTGTATACAAATCAAATATACCAAAGGACAGACACTATCTATTATAACAGACATCTTAACATCATATATATCGAATCCTCGCCGCCACAAAATATAGGACAACAAATAAAGAGTATTTAACTGATTAATTGAGTATTCAAGCTACCTTGCCTCTGTAGCACTAAGGGGTATCGTTCCGAGCCGTATTCTAGTCTTACAATGCCGTTTTCCTTTCCATAAACTAGACGTCAACGCCTGAGAAAGCACCAAGCGAGATTGGGACCCCCATCTTCCCCTATCTTCCAACACACGCGCTCTATATTATGCGTGATTATGCGTACTAGCCCTTAATCTTCGTCCGTCAGGCCCAGCGCAGCTTTCTTGACGGCAATCTCCTTTTCGAGGTTGGCCTTTGTGAGAAGGACACGCTTCTTCAAGATTGGCGCCGTGACTTCAGAAAGTTGGCGTAGAGTCTCGTCGAGCGACTTCTTCAGATGCTCAATCTCATCAAGTTTCTCTTTGCGTTCTCGCTCCGCCACCAATTGCTCTTCGTCGACATCTTCGTCGTCACCATCCTCCATATCTTCGTCGTCGTCGTCGTCGTCATCTTCATCTTCTTCTGATATGATCTCTTGCATAGCCGCAGGTGTATTCGCTTCGACCGTCATAGGAGTTTGTGCTTCTAGTTGCATGGCTGGTGTGGCCGCTGCAGGCTCTTCATGATGCATTCCGCTCTCTGCGAGCTCGGCTTCCATGGCTGCCAACATCTCATCGTCTTCGGCATCCTCTTCCATATCGTCCTGGATACCAGCATGGTCTCCAAAATAGTCCTGCTCAGCTTCACCTTCAGCATCTTCATCATCTGAATCTCCGGAGTCGTCGTCCTCATTGTAGATAAGTTCTGTGTGGGACTCTAAGGCGTTTGCGTCATCCTCGAGTAGTTTGGCTACTTGAGTAGCAGTACTCTGCCACTGCTTTTCTGATACAGTCTTTCTAAATCGTCGATGGACAGCATCGTGCATAGGAGGAGTAAGACCGTGAGGCCACTTATAGTCATTTTTAGCAGCCATAGGTGGAAGCGGGACTGTCTTGGCTTCAGCCTCGCTCTTAACAGTTGCAAAACATAAAAGCATCTCGACAATATCAGAGTTCTTCATCATATTTTTGCGATCCCAAGACTTCATCGCCTCCGTAATGGTTGGTAGCTGGACAAGAACTGCCGCATAATGGGTTCCGTCGATGGTAACCATAGCTCGTCGCTGCTTAGCATCGAGAAATTGTACACCAAAATCCGCGCCTCCGTTTTGCTTAGGCAAGCCGATAGTGCCTTCAGCCAACGCCTTTTTCAAGTACTCTGTCGCGGCTCCTGGAAGGACGCGAAGAATAAATGTAGTTTCCCGGACAGGATCAACCTCGCGGTCACTAGCTTCGGAGTCGTAAGCATCTCCAGGATGATGTTCGACAGGTTCTCCTCTAGGCTTGAACTTGATGGTGCTAATAGGCGTTGACACCACATTTGATGCGCGATCTGGTTTCGATATGGTTGGTCTGATCTTGATTGTTTTGCTGGGTCGGTTCGATTCATGTCGAGTGACAGACAATGGTCGATCTTCATCGCTATCATATGGGCGCTTCTTGGACTCAACAAGCTTCTGCGTTGGCTTGGACGTTCTGCCGGCTTTGGATTTGGTTAAGGATGGAGTTTGGGCGACGGGTGTAGCGGCTGGAGTGGTCGGTTGGCTACTGATTTTGATCTTAATTTTCCGACTCTCTCCAGATGGCGTAGGAGTGCCAACTTCGCCGCTGAACGAAGGTTGTCGCGATGCTGTATTGAGCTTTAGGATAGGTCTCGGGTTTTCAGGGTTCGACGGAGGCGGCATCTGTTGCGACGTGTCGAGCTTGAGGGTCGGCTTTACGTTGATAGACGACATGGTGAAAATAGTACTTTGATGGGCGAAAGGAATGACTATGCCGTTAGACTCTCGAGATGATGAGATTTAACCCTCTATCTTATAGACCAACCCAGCATCTAGAAGGTAGCCAGTAGATACTTTGTTAATGAAGTGGTGACATTGAATCGGGACTTGCGCCGCGCACATACAGATGGTGGGGCCGTGAGTTGGAAGTACCTACGTACCTAAAAGATACCGCGTACTGGAAACAAACGAAAGTAAGGTTAGCGCCCGTCTTAGGTGCCTGACTTCTAGGTTACGTGTGGGTCAAAGTGGAGCCTCTTTAGCTTTGCTCTTGCAGGTTATTCTCATCTCCTCCAACCTTTAAGCAATTCTTTCCCAGCTTTCTAAAGAATGTGCCACTTGTAAATAGCACGGATGTTGGTTAATATGGTGCAACGGGTCGGCAACTACTGCTAGGACTTGCTGATCAGATGGAGAATCAAACAGGATCGTTCGAATACGGCTAGTAAAAAGTTACAACAAACTAAATCTCGATACATTTTAGTTATCGCTTCTCCTCAAACTTAGCATCTATTCAATTTCCAAGCTCCAAGCTCGACTGTGCATTACTTCTCGAGAGCAACCACTCAAACGTCATATTCTCTCCGCTGTGTACCTTCTACAATATATCTAGTTCAATGGGCGTTTCTATAATTCGACCTTACTAAACGAATCGGCGAAAACCTCAATCCTACTTTGAGATCAAGTACCAGTACCACATTATTGGCCAGTCATCCTAAGCCAGGCCTCCCTACGATTGACAAATCAATCCAAGTTAATGTACGAAGTCCACGATTGTCGGTTTGGATGAAAGCTTACACCCTATAAAGATCTTCGATACGACCCCCTCGAACAATCCTTGCCCTGGTGTTCTCAAGGCGCGCTTCCTACAATCAGATAATCTAGGACAGGGCGACGAAATTCGCCCATCCAATACTCTTGACGACCGCGTCCCGCAATACCAAATAATAGGGGATATTCACAATGTCGTCATACGCACAGCAAGTCCACCGCGCGCCCACCGCCTCCGAGATCCACCACGCTCTGCTCCGTCCGGCTATCCTCCAGATCCTCCGCGCACAAGGCTACTACTCATCGACGCCCAGCACGGTCGACGCGCTGACCGAACTCGCCGCAAACTACCTCACCGCCATCTCGCGACGCACCGCGCAGCACGCGGCACTTAACAACGAGACAGGCGTGCCAGGCCTTCCCGACGTAGTCGATGTGCGCCTCGCCCTCGAAGACTGCGGCGCTCTGTGTCCGGAACGCGACTTCACGGCCCAGGAAGTGAGCGGGGAGGAAGACATGAGAGGGGTTGACGGATTTATACGCTGGGCCAAGGGGAGCAAGAACCGGAGGATTCGCATGGTTGCGGCTCTGGACAAACCAGCTGCCGGCGATGTTGGTGTAGAAGGGGTAGAGGAGCAGCGCGAGACAGACTACTTGAGTGGTATGCTCTACACATACCCCGTTATACATCGATCGTACTTTATGCTAACAAACACGAACTACAGCGCTCAAGAGAAAACACAACAAGACGGACCAAGACTCCAAGTACGCGGGTACTATCCTAGGCCGAGGCATCGTCGAAGGCGAGGTCGTCCCAGAAGGCGGAAGCGAGAGCAGCATACACGCCTGGGCCCGTAAGATGCACGAGACGTCGCAGCGCCCCCCTGAACTCGAAACTGTCGACGTCGAGTCGAGGCCGCCCAGCTCGGGCCTGAGCTCACTTGCTGACGAGGACGTGGCTATGATGGATATGGAATTCTGAGCTACTCGGAACGCTACCGATTCAGATAAAATCCTAAACCCCGAGAGATACTGAAAGATATCGCTTCTAGCCTAAATATTATCCTCGTCTTATTGTTTCTATAACACACCGAGAGTTATATTTTAGCCCTAAGACACGATATGGGTGTCTATTTATACATGGGGTACCTTCCACATGTGTTCTGCATGGCCTACGGCGTTGGCATGGCCGGTTTTGAGGGAGTACGGTTTGGCGTTGCTATTGGTATATGGAGCATACTCTGCTTTGGTGTGCGTTTTTGCACAACGGAATACCCCCTAATCCAAATCTTACTCTGAAACTTACCTACGTCCCTGTCTATTGTGACTACCCTAACGATGGAGATAGCATTGGCAGTGATGTAGTTTCTAATATCGCTCTAGCCCCCGACTTTAAGATGGCTAGAGGAGGAATTAGCGCTCTCGTGCCCAGAGCGTAAGCTTATCGAGATGGACTAAGCTGCTCGGCGGTCGAGGAATACGAGGATATCTACCTAAATACCTGGGTGCATATAGCTATCAAGTCGTGTCTTGTAATACGCTTCGCTTCAAGGCTATTATCAAAGTCCCATCCAGTCAAATCGAGCACCTCATAATAGAAGAAGCCGCGGAAGGCTAACGGGCTAGTTCAGGAGAAATCCAAAGGAGCTTAACATATATATAGATCATTAGAACTAGCTATATGCGTTTTGAAAGTGCGCATCTCACACATCAAAAATAATATCGTTATCAGCCACCGGCAAGTATGTATGACAAATGCTCTCGTAAACGCGGTCTCAGATGTATTTCCGTCCGAACACGTATAGCTCAAGATATGTAGTAAGGGTTATTTATATACCTAATGTATCCAGAACACATTACAATAAAAATAAGAATCTACCATAGGCACGTTTACATATATACCTTGTTTGATAGATTTTTTTTTTTTTTGGTATCATACACGCGTATCGCTCCCCATATCCCCAAAATCCAACCCAAGTTCGAGCGAGTGAAATCCGTACGCCAGCTATTTATCCTAAAGACGAACCGATATGTTCGTCCGAAATAAAACAGCCCCTTCCTCTTTTTAGTCCACATGGGCATAGGACTGGTAGTAATATTTTTAAGTTGCCCAAAACTAAGAGCCAATCGAGTAGGCTCTGATAATAAATCCAACGTCTGGTATGTTGCGATACTCGTACGCTAACATATTGTTGCATATCCAATTCCCTTTTTCTTTTACATCACGATACATTTTTTATCTTTACCTTGGCCTCTTGGGATGGCAGTTGCCCAAGTCACATCCATCCAACCATCAGTATCGCCCTTTTTCTTATTCTTTCGTCCCGTCCATCCTCGGAGCTTAGCATCCTGTATATTCTTCAATGCTCCCCTCCTAGCCCGACTTTGTCGGCGATTTAAACTAGTATGATGGCGCAGTGACGTTGAGGTAAGCTGTGAAGAAGGAGGTGGTGGTGGAAGCAGGTGCAGTTCTCCATTGGCAACGCTAGAGATTGTTTCTAGACGCTCAACAGTGGGGCGTAGCAAATGTGCTCCTGATATTGGTCGGGGATGGCGAGGAACTGGCGCATGCAAGACTGGTTCCGCCTGTTGTCTACTTGTATCTAGCTGGCCAGGAGCATCATATGCACCAGTTACACCCGTGGGCGTGCTAATTATAAGCGGCTGGGCTGGCTCCGATGCCGGCTGTATTGTAGGTACACTACCTCGTCGAAGTTCCCGAAATTGGCTACCTCGACTACCTACAGGTATACGCGGTAGGTGGAAACCACTTGACATAGGGCGGGGCAGATCAGAACTATTCTGCCTATTATGCAGACGTATCGTTCGCTCTGAGTATGGCGTTGGAGGCAGAGCTGCAGCTATAATATCCTCGTTGGTCCGATCCGTTGCTGGAGCGGAGCGGGGATATCCGGTAAAAGAAGCCGAAGAAGCTGTATCGGGTCGTGGCGGGGCCCTTGGCCAAGTATGAGCATTTGGAAGGTTGCCTACTACTGGGCTGTTACTAGCCTGTTCGTTATTCCATCTCGGGACGTTCGTCATAGATGACCGGGTAGTGGGATCAAAAGGATGAGGAATCGCCGAGCCTGGACGGGAGTCTCCTACGACTTGATGCGATCCAGACGAAGCAGGTGTATATTCAGTAGCTGAGGACTGTGCTGCAGCTGACATTTGGTATGGACTACGCCGCTCCGGTGTTACATTTACCGTGGCTGGGCCCTCAGATACGTGGGAGCTTGTAGCCCTGGAAGGAGACCCAACGGGAGATACATCGTAAATATCGTCATATTCATCATCCACGCGGGGCCGGCGTTCTTGCGTGAAAGAATGGGCTGACACAGGTCGATAAGAAGGCACCCCAACAGGCCCAGCAGGCCCAGCAGATCGACTAGCATTTATAGAGGTATCTACGCCCCTTTGCTGCGAAGCGTGCGGGTGCCAAGACATATGGGGTAACCTGTCCCGTAAAGGAGTTGTCTGGAGACGAGGTAACTCCGGACGGCTAAAATTAGGTGTCATAGACATCCGCGGGGGTGGGTTCGATGGAGTGGACGGGATCGGCGGAATTGATGGGATGGAAGACGGAAGAGGAGGAACAGGGGGGATAGAGTCTCTCCTGCTCCCGGGTAAGATTCCAACACCGGGAACGACGGAGTGGCGCATGAAATCAGGTAAATCACCAGGGTCCTCCTTAGTATATGGTGGTGGTGGAGGTACCCAGTTATCAGCATCACTTTCATGAGGATGCTCGGCCCTTCCATCAGCGCGTCGATATTCAACTCGACCAGCCACGGGCTGCGGGTTCCGTCGGCGATTCACTGCTGCTGCAGTTGCAGCGCGACGTAACGTTGTTCCGGATCGTGGATTGGCATGAGCATACGGAGCATCGAGTGCTTCTTGGGCTTCCTCGAGAGAAACATCTTCTGTTTCTTCAATTGCCGCTGCGTGGGAATTTGTACGTGCTGTGGCCATAGGTCGTGGTACTAGCGGATCGTCCGAATCATCATTATGAGCGGTTGATGGACGTAATAATACATCAACTTGACGAGACGTAGTTGTTGACATGGTCATCACACTGGCCCGATTTCCTCTCCGCTGAGCCACCGTTCTCCGCCTAACGATAGCTACTTCCGTATCGATATCGCGATGCTCCTCTTCCAGTGCTTCCGGTTCGTTTGCGCCAACCTCAACGGTGATTTCCTTTTCTTCACCGTCTACTAAACTGTAGTCGAAATCAAGGATTGTGATTCTCCCTCCGTCCACGAAATCGATGCCGTCTTCCTCAGTTACAAGTTTAGGGGGCATCACGCCTCGAGCAGCAACAATCAAGCGTTCTTGCGAAGACACATCGCCAAAACCGGATACCCATTTCATATGGCTCACACCACATAATTGTGTAATTCTGCGTCCGCACACGAACGTGTTGCGATACTTGTCGCATAAAATCTGCCACTGCGGAACCCGGCCGCCGTTTGCCTCTTGTACTCGAGTGGACGAGCGTGCCGAGACTCCGCTATTCATACGGTTTAACGATGGCGGTCCATTTAGATCGGATGCCGCATGATTGCCTTCCGGAACTGCTTCCAGGTCTTCGGGCACACCGTACAACCAAACATCTTTCCCTTCAAATCCAGCCGAGACGAGGTCTCCTTGGTAATTAGCAGCGGGTAGAGTACATGGTAACAGGGGTCCAGGCGAAGGCGTATTTGGGGCCGGCCCTGTAAAATAAGTTGTTCCATTGCGAAGATCGTCAATCCGCACGGCGCGGAAAGTCTCAAAACTTCTGTCATAAGCAAATGCCCAAGTTGCCTCCATAGAACCTGACTCTTGCAATAGTGCAGCATGACTACAATCCCGGCTCGTATTCGGAAATAGAATCGAAGTAGTCCACAGTGCACTAATATTATTTTCATCAGACATTTGATTCCCGGGATCATAATACGGAGCTGTCAAGATAACCGTATTAGGCGTGTAGGATGTTGTCGTCGTGCCCAAAAGCTGTGTTCCATCGAAGGAAAAAGCGAGGGAATCGACACCATCACATTTTACCGCCCTTCGATCTGTTGGAAGAGCCCCAGGGCTTATAGAAGACACTTCAATGCCGCCTTCGTATGCAGCTGCCAGCACACTCCCACATGGAGACAGAGCAATCGCACGAGGAGCATGGTCCAAGATTAACGACTGCGTTCGGCGTGGTGGAACTTTTCCCAGGTCATATAAATCAACCTGCATGTCAGTCGATAATACTGCTAAGAGACTACCATTATCCAAAATGCATGCGGCTGCGGGACGGCGCAATATTTTAAACTCCCGCTTAACAGCTAGTTCGGGTTCTCTGACATCTAGGACAAATATTCGAGACGAATTATACGCAAGTAGATGATGACCCTTAGGAGAGGAACTGAATTGCATTCCTTCGCCACCAGGGGCAGAGGATGATCCGATACAGTTCGATATCAGCCTTATCGTAGTTGTCTTAGGGCGTAAGTAAGCCTCAAAAAGGTTTCTCTTGACTTCTCGGGCGAATAAGCGGCGCAGATTGGGTAAGTTATCGTCATCCGACTTTGCGACAGGTGGAATAGTATGACTGGCGCCGTAGGATTCGCATCGCAGGAGGTGATGTGCGTAGAGATGAGCTTGCTGAGAAACACGCCTCCATTTTGAATTAAGGAGAACAAGAGACGCGAACGAGTTAGGATCGGTTAATTGAAGTATTCTATGTTGATTAAGATATCAGCTGTCAATAATTCATATAGCTAATAGCTAATAGCTAATAGTAGCATCAACCTACTGCTCTATAATCTCATCTGGAAGCTTGTCAAAAGCTGAAGTCGAGAACTTGCCGCTGGCAACACTTGGTTTCTCGTCCATACTGGACGTTTGAGTTTCTGTAGACATGATAGAGTGCACGAATGACGCCAAGGTCAAGTTATTATAAGTAACAACGTCGCGATATTTTAGGATAGTAGTGCTACGCCATGGCTCAATAGAAGTTTATTTTATTTTATTTGGCACGGTCGCATCCGAACAGAAAAGGGGAACAGGATTATCGTTTCTCATGAACGACTTGTCTCGGCCCGTGGTATTGCACAAAGTTGAAGTAGATGGAGCGGGGAGCCAATAAGAATAGAAATGAAGACGTGTGACAAAGAAAATGGGAGGTGACGCGGCAGATTAACGCTGGGGTAAGATATAATATTGTAGACCTTCTTGCCTTTGCGCGCGCCCCTTCTTGTGATCCTTGTGATAGGGGACGATGGAGGACGATTGGAGGGGGGCGGAGTAACAATTGGTAGCAATGGTTTAGCAATGCAGGCAATAGAGGTAGCAATTGGTTCTGACCTGACGACCTGATTGAGGCAAGTAATAAGGTATGTAATTGTAGTGTACCTACCCCCCCCATGTCCCATGTACGCTCTTAGTGTATGTACGCCGTAATACGCTGTAGGTAAGTGGTACCGGCATATATTATGGGCATGCTAGGTACTAACCCAGGCTTGCGCAGCAGTCAGCTCCCCTCGGAACATGTTACCTAGCCTAGCCTTGTTTCGCAACTACCTAATTTAGGCCACGCAATGGATAATTGGTGCTGTACCCCGTTATTAAGCCTAAACCCAGCTGAAACCACAATGGCCTTATAAGAAGATAGGCCGCATGTATACTTCTGGTTGCACCTATCGCACCTAACTAATCGGAATAGATATTCGACCAAAATGGTAAGAGACATCGTATACAAGTCTAAGCTTTATCTTTATTGTTACAAAAGGAGAATACATATATATTACATTCGGGAAAGTGCTTCAATAATGCTTAATATTGACCAGCCACATGCTTTGTACCAAATCACTTCGGGTACCTACCGTCTTCACATATCACATCTTGGCAAGTCTTAAGATAGTGTATGTATGTACCTATCTCATGTACAATATGTCATACCTATGTGGACTTTCTCCGCACGTCCATTCATGTATGTATAATCCAAGGCATGGGTACAGTCCATAGCCCCGGTTAGAGGCTCGATCGAAACAACATTATTCTCACCTAGAAGTGTAGATCAAACAGATTGAATTCTAATACAAACAAAGCCTTCAAAATTCGGCACAACTGATAGAGTCAACATTTCCGTATTGCACTATTATCCAAGTATTAACTTACTTAATTAATACACCGGATGGGAACTTTAAAGGTACTGGTACTAAGCACTAATCCTGCGGGTACCCAAGATATACGATCTAGCCAACCGTCTCCATATAAGGTTAGATAAGTCTATTTTTGGATCTAAAGTTTCTCACACATCAGAACCTTAAACCCAACTATGCCCGTTTATCTCCTCGTAGCCCATCGAATTATACGACTTGAAGAAATTTGATCCTCTTGAACACACTTTCGGTCGCATTTCTCCCATATTTGTATTAGCAGGCTACCATCAGTACCATTAATATTACTAAGATGTTGCCTTATTCTGCACCTAGGAACAGATACCCGTCAACCATCCCCGGTTGGTCTATACGATTTACAGCTTAGATAGGTATATATAACAAACTCTTGAAAAACGATGTGACCTCGGCTTAACTTCGCGACCCTTTACAATGTACAGGGCTGCCCTGCAATACACCGAGATTGCTCCTCTGAAACCGCTATGCTCGAGTTGATGACGTATGTAGCTAAGCAACATACATTAGCTAGTTAAAACTTCTCTATCATGAAGTATTAACTTATGTAAGCTAGCTACCTAAGATATCAAAGTCCTCTAATTGTGTACCAACCTCAAATGTCTTAAACTGTACCATGGGAATAAGGCACGCATAAGCTGTCTTCATGCAGTGGCCTTACTAACACGCATACCTATGATAGACGTTAGTTCCAATGTATGATTATATAATACAAAAGCACTAACAACTAGCCGTCCCGGGGAATCATGGGGAGCTTTACACTAGAGCTCTCTCAATCCACTTCATGACTTTAGTATGATGTCAAGTCTATAGCCATCTTGGAAGAGCTCTGCAATTCAGCTTTATTGTTCAAAACATTGACGTATACCGTTTTAAGACATACGGATTAGGAAACCTAGCCAAGTGCTCTCATAATAAGATTATACACACTCAAATTGTTGTTAGATATTATAAGAAAAAAAATAGTCATTTCAAGACTCCGAAGCTCCCGGTCTCATATCCTAACCCCGACAGACCTCATTTTCACTCACCATGGCTACCGCTAAGTGTAATACCCTAAACGTCTCTACAAGAGACGTTGCTGGGTATCTTCCAATTGAGAATTATGGCATGATTGGGAATATGAGAACTTGCGCGTTGGTGAGCATGGATGGGAGTATAGGTGAGTGAAAGCCTCTTTACTTAATTTTAAAATTTTCATGAAGTATTAAGAAAGCTAACAAGAGAACGCTCTACCTGACCAGATTTCATGTGCTGGTGAGTTTCTCTTATTAAATGTAAGAAGCGGTTTTGAAGTAGAATTTAAGCTAAGTCCAGTCATAGGCCAGACTTTGACTCTCCATCCGTCTTTGGCCGTCTCCTAGACAAGGATAAGGGGGGCTACTTTAGTATAGCCCCCCCTGAGCCCGCATCATGCACCACCAAGCAGCAATACCTCCCATCAGCCGCCATACTACAAACTCGCTATATCAACGAAGAAGGCGTCGTCGACGTCGTGGACTTTTTTCCCCGCCCTAAGGAGTCCACCGTTCTGTCTACGAAATACAAGCACAGCGCCTATCGCGAGGCTACGAGTGTATACGAAGAGCTGAAGAAATGGCTAGTCCGGCGAGTCGAGTGCATTCGCGGTCAGATGTCATTAGGTCTGTTATTCATCGTCCTTGCCGTTAAGGTCGAGCTACTAATATGCATTAAGACGTGGATGTCTTCCCAGCGTTCGACTATGCACGGGGGTCTCACACGACTACCATACTGCAAAACGTGTGCGCAGTTGATAGTCCCCAGAGCAAGACTGTCACCTTCCACAGCAAGAACCTAAAGCTTCAGCTCGATGTGACTATCGACTGCGGCGGCGGAGAGTCAGATACTTGCCCAACCCTTCTTTTCAAAAAGGTGCAGAGAGAGGGTATGAAAGGCGAGGGTGTTGTCGCCAATTTTACGCTACAGGAGGGCCAAGCGATTTCCTTCGTTATTCGGGAAGATATACCAAACCACGTTACGGAGAACATCACGAGTCCGATCCTCGATTCTCGGCAACATGACACGCAGGCGTACTGGTTTAACTGGCTCTCTAAAAGTAGTTATAAAGGCGCCTGGCGCGAGGTGGTCATGCGAAGTTTCATGATACTAAAGTTACTAACGTACGAGCCCACCGGGGCCATAGTAGCGGCTCCTACATTCTCAATACCCGAAGCGATCGGTGGAGTTCGGTAAGTCCTATTTCTGTTATGTAAGCTGCGAGGAGATGGCAATGATTAACTAGGCGTAGAAACTGGGATTACCGTTTCTCCTGGGTTCGAGATTCTAGCTTTACGATCTACATCTTGCTACGGATGGGGTTTACGCAAGAAGCGGACGCTTATATGGAGTTCATAAGTGAAATACTGCGGAAGACTACGGCGAAGGGCAGCGATCTACCCATCATGTTTACCATTAGGGGCGAGACCGATATACCGGAACAAGAGCTTGACCATCTCGACGGTTATAAAGGTAGTAGACCGGTCCGAATCGGTAATGGAGCCGCATTCCATAAGCAATTCGATACATATGGCGAACTTATGGACGCTATATATCTTTACAACAAGTATGGAAAGCCTATATCATGGGACACTTGGGTTTCGGTTCGGAAAATGCTTGGTAAGTCATATAGCTAAACAACTCCTGATGAAAAACGCAATAGCTGACTTTAAACAGACCACGTTTTAACGATACTTGACGGTATGTATAGCATCGCAACCTAAAGAAAACTAAGCACTAACGAGAAGGCCTCCAAGAACCGGATATGTCGATATGGGAAGTCCGCAACCACAAGCAACACTTCGTCTACTCAAAAGTGATGCTCTGGGTCGCCCTCGACCGGGGCCTCCGCCTCGCCGACAAGCGCTGTCTCCCATGCCCCAACCGCGCAAAGTGGCTCGAGGCTCGAGACGCTATTTACGAAGAGGTCATGGAGAAAGGCTACAACACAGAAATGGAAAGCTTCATCCAAAGCTACGAAAACAACACCATCCTCGACTCCTCCATCCTAATCGCGCCCCTAGTCTTCTTCATCACGCCCAACGACCCGCGCTTCCTCAACACCGTCGACCGGATCCTTCTCGCGCCAGAGAAGGGCGGGTTAACAAGCGCAGGCCTAGTCTACCGGTATAACACAGAGCTCGCCAACGACGGTAAGCCCCCCTTCCCCCTTAAAATCACCCATCTTCCTACCCCTATACTCCTATACCCCTATACGTACCAAAAGTACCCAATATCTACTAACACCCCTCCCCACCCCCCAGGCGTCGGCGGCCACGAAGGCGCATTCAGCATGTGCACCTTCTGGCTCGTCGAAGCGCTAACCCGCGCCTCCGTCTACGAGCCGCGCTACCTCGAGCGCGCCGTCAACCTCTTCGAGAACATGCTCAGCTTCTCGAACCACCTGTCCATGTTCTCCGAGGAGATCGCGCGCAGCGGCGAGCAGCTAGGCAACACCCCCCAAGCCTTCAGCCACCTGGCCCTTATCAGCGCCGCCTTTAACCTCGACCGCGCGAGGGACTACGCTAGAAGGTGATGAGAAGGAGGAGGAGGAGGAAGGGGGGGGAGGGATTGGCGGTGACGCCAGATTGGAACTTCTGTGGTAATGTCGCACTGGGTGACGGCGGAGGATAGGGGGGATATAGCGAAGCGGATAGGTAGTGGTGGGAGGGATATAAGCTAAGATGCTTTGATGCATACCTACCTATGTACCTAAAGTGGGTATTAGCAATAACACGATATTTCCAGAAAGGACAAAGTCAAGCTACCTCCTCTAAAGAAGAACCCTCGTAGCTATAGGATTCATTAGTGATTAAGCCAGCCGATCTAGCCGTAGAGGAGACCACCTGTGCCATTTCCAAACGTACGTAACTCGGGTAGCAAGAGGTACGCACGCACTCGCTTGCCGCCCTCTTGCGATCATCCATACTCCCCAATGGTATTACAGTATATTTCCTAGCATTCAGAGCCCAACCATTATGATTCTGGAACGAACAATATCGTACGGTTTCGGAGACCCAAGCTGCCGGGTCAATACCTAGATTCATCCTAAAAGTAAGAGTGAGTTATAGGCTTAGAATGAAATCCACATGTCGAAGAAACACGAAAACTTAAGTGGCAACGTTACATACGTACGCGTATAGGAGGTACCCAAGGTAAATATTAATTGTATTTGCTCCAGCTACACTAGTTCTGAGCATGGAAATGTAGGTACATTTAGCGGTTTCTCGCTCACTTATTAGAAGTGCTTAGAGTGATAAGATAATCAAAGTTAGCATAATATCTGTGACAAGAGCGAGAGAGTACCAAATGGATATCAACTAAACGAAGGACTTGCATCCGGGTATCTTCCACCAACATTAAACCTTGGTAAGAGTGAATATGACTTGCTGTGTTAGATAGCGAGACAGCTTCTCAGATGATTTACTGTAAAGACGCCTTGCGTCCTTAGCAGCGATAAAGTGCGGTATTGCCGAGTAATCTTTCTCAAACGTCCATACGACGAAGTAACTCGAGTGGTTGCTTACCATTTTGATAACCCAATAGCCGAAAGAATGACTCTGTGTGCAACGTCCAACCCTTCCCCTGCTCATAATTTTCGTATATAGTAGAAGTTGGGTCAAGGTGACTGCCTATTGTTTTTAACTGCCACGATGTGGGAGTACTGCCAATAAGTGCCCCTTTCAATACATTCCTGGACTATATCTTCCTCCTCCCACCACCATCGATCAGCGTGGACAAAATTTCCCCAAATCTCTTGCCACAGCATCCTTGAGATGAGACATCGGAGCTCACTTTCTACCGATGTTTGATCCTTCATATCTTCCGTCGTAGTAGCACACTCATGTACGGCACGTACAGAGATAGTTGTGATGGTGCTTCCGAATCCACGAAGTTTCGCAACAGCTAACCAGGCGGGAAATGTGTCACTCGGTAACGTAGTACGACACTTCTTTTCGAGTTGTATCAAGAGATTCTCGAATAACCATTGTCGCAGTTTTGGACCCATTGAAGATGAGACTGGTTGAGGGTCTATAAGGGTCAAGTGTAGAGCACCGCCGGGGGCGAGGCAGCGGTAGATATGACGGAGAAGCGGAGGGATCTCGCTCGAAGGAAACAATGCAGGCATATGTAGACACGTTACTGTTGAGTATAACTGTGGAGCAAGCGGCCGAGAACCTGCTGATGCAGATATTGCCGGTACAAGTAATGGTTGAACGTTTGGAAATAAAGTTGAAGATATCGGCTTTGGTGATAGATGTGATATCGAGGCTTGCGGATGTAAAGCAGCGAGAAACGAAGCAGATGCTAGTTAAGTATGTATCATTAGAAAAACTTCATGTAAACTGTCTCCTCACTGGGGTACACACCTTGAGATTCATAGAGTGCAAGAATCCTAGCAGATCCAGGGGGCTTTGACGAATCCGGACTCCCGGGACAGCTACTTGCGCACTCCACGAGCGGAACATATCCCTCATGTTGTAGGGCAGAAAATATCCAACGTTTCTTAGTCATCTCAAGTTCTTTGTAAACCGTTGCGTCCGGAGAATGGCCCATGGTTGATTTGATATTGGCAAGCATAAGCTCTGGACTTGCCGCTGCCATCATTCGAACTTCACGTTGCAGCGCCGCAAGGCTCGGAAACATGCATCTGTCGGAATCGTCACTGACCAAAGAATTATGCAGCCTTTCCTCGTCTGATTGGGTTACTGTTTCTCTGTTCGGGGTGCAATCCCACTCGTGGGGAGGCTTCCAGGCGTCCGCATTTCCTAGCCTGTCGATACCATTCCATCCTGGAGTATATATGCCGGTATTATTCTGGAATTCGGTAGGAGGTGGCGTATGCGGCGATCTAGAAGAGGGTCTAGTAGAGCCAGGATCATCAAATGCTAAGAAGTTCCTGGAAGAGAATTAGGATAATCTTAGTTCCCACGTTGTAAGCTTCAGACTTACGTTTTCTCTGGGAAATCCGGTATTGATGGTGTTGGGGCCTTTGTCCGGCCAGCTGAGATATGGACTTCGGACATCAACTGATTGACGTCTGTGTCTGGGTCATGGGGCGAGTACACGACTTCGGTTGTTCTTGTGATGAATGAGGATGGCCCTAGGGTCTGAATTAAATACTCCGATTTCGCACTGGTAGTGGCATCGCTCACGGAGGCTCCGACGCCAGTGCTATTGGTAACAGCAGATGGATCTGTCCATTTTGACAACGTGGAATCTACCATAGCCGAGAATTAGCGATTATATATATCACCTGAGAGGACTCAGGCTTCCTACCTGGCGACGACAGACTAGAGACATCGGCCGCTTCCGAAACTTGGGTAGGAAGGTAGCCTCTCTCGGGAGGTTTTACAGTAATTTCCGATTCATCCTGATGGTGAAGCAGAGTCTTAACACCGTAAGATGATGTTCGGTTGGCCTTACCAGCATTACGAGCTAGAAGAGCGGGTGAT
This sequence comes from Daldinia concentrica, assembly GCA_902805455.1. Lineage (NCBI taxonomy): Eukaryota > Fungi > Ascomycota > Sordariomycetes > Xylariales > Hypoxylaceae > Daldinia > Daldinia concentrica. The sequence goes on from CADCSW010000006.1 coordinate 1,707,592, forward strand.
GTGTTCGGGTCCTTTGGCTTAGGCGACGTTGGGGTTTTCCTTCGGCTCCTAGCCGAAAATATTCCAAACCCTCGGTCACTAGAAATTGAGCTCTCAGTCGAGATAGATTGACGACCGTTCTCAATCTTTTGCTTCTTCTCCTTTTCTTTCATCTTAGCCTCTTGCTCTTTTCTTACCATCCGCTCGCCCACCAACTCCCGGTTGGGATCGGTCCAGAGAACGTCGAACATGATGGCTGTTTACGGTTAACTTGCCATCTAAGGCCTTTCCGTGAAGAATTGGTATCCGTCGCGGTATGATCGGTATAATAATGGTGTATTTGGTGGATAGGAACTTTCAAGGACTCGGTGCAATTGTGACACAAAGGTAGTGTAATGACGGGCCAAATTTTTATCGGCAGTTAAGTTAACTTCCAAGAGAGATTGAACGTGCCATGTTATTATCACCTAGGATTAGAAGAGTCTTCTAATAGATACCTCTCGTGTTTGTTTTAATTAGGTACCGGATAGATCGGAGGGTTAAAGGGGCTGGCTGGTTCGGAGGTCAGAAGAAAAGAGGTTCACCAAGATGGCTGAGCTTCGTGTACGGTAGTATTGGTAAAAGATTCAAGAGTCCCGCCACTCGCTGTTGGCGAATTAACTACCTCGATTTCCAGAGTAACACGGAATTAGTGATGGGACTCGAAGTGAAGTAAGGATGCAGAAGGCGGTAGGTAGTTTTGTGCACCAAGACATATAAAGTGGAAGATAGGAGAAGTGATGAGACTGGATAACTACGACCTGAGAAACACCTGAGAATTCGAGGAAGGTTGGAAACTTAGATTGAAAGGTGAGACAAATTTGAAGCTGGATCAAATTCTAAGCCGGTTTTGCATCTCAAAATCATGGCAAGTACATCACCTTCGTACCTGCTCGACCCAAGAGATAGACCGCGGGAACCTGCACTAATAAGATCGAGAGAAGCACCTTCCCGTCCATTTCCTCTTCAGACACTCTTTGACACTTCCAAATCTGCTTCGAGTTATTCCCGACCTTTCCGGGTTGACATATCTGCCAAACCATAAGTGCGTCACTCCACTTTGGTATTTGTTTGTTTTTGGTGTGCGTGTATTTTTTTCAGCAGTGGACCCACGTTCCATTTTACACCTCGGTCTCCTAGGTCACGGTGAAAATCGTGATCCTTAGATACATGTACGTTAGGCATAAGAGTACGTTGTAGTTATGTGGATCTGAGAAACCAAGGCACCTCTTTCAAGACAGAGAGCTCTTCATCAGGATAGCATCATAGAGCTAGTTTAAGGTCATTAAGCTCTTTTTTCTCCTTCCCCCCTTTTCGTCTTCTCTTTAGTCATGGTTTACGTCTGCCTGTTACTATCTATTAGAAAAATCATCATCTAATGGACGGCATTCACACTTAGTCATGTGCTAATCATAGGCACCAACCATTAGTTATATCATACTCAAACAATGAGATTCATTAAACTTACCTTAAGATAGTATAATCTAGTTGATAGAAATACCAAGAGGTGCAGTGAACTAAAAGGTTGATTATATAGAGTGATATGTAAGAAGGGCCTCGTATCTTACCTGAGTAATCTACCATCTTATTCAACCCCTATAACAACTATTCTATCATCCTTACTATAGCTAGGTCACAAGGATCAAATACCTTTAAAACAAGCCGAACACCCGAGTTAAAGCGTTACGCCACAAGGCCGAGGTGACATATCCCCTATTATATGTGCTACCTATAAAGATGAAAATTATTTCAAAAAAAAAATATCAAGTCCTTTCTATTACTTACAAAATTTAACCCATCCAGAACACCACCAAAAGCAAAGAGTCCTTCCTAAGCGAACGTAAGTTCTAGTCTCTCACGCACACGGGAGTCCCAAACCACCCCACCAAGCACCCAACTCCCTGGTTTCCAACCAACAACGTCCTCGAGATCCACGGATCGTAGCAGGATCGCAGCAAACATCATAATGCACACCAGGATACCCGAACCACGCACGCTTAGAAAAGCTGCAGCAACCCACGCATCGAACCCATAGATCGGGTATCTGTAGCTAGACACAGGGCGCCGAGCTGTTACTCGGCTGCAGATCTTGGGATATAAGAGCCGGGGCCGTATGACCGCTTCAAGGCAAGCAACTTGGGGCTCAGGTGTTCCTGCGGGTACTTGCTGAGGTGGATAAGCGATGTGCCATTCTATCCTGTAGATGGTCGTCTACGGGGCGAGTTGAAAGGCATTGCATTAGGTGCATATGTAGGGGCCATCCCACGTGCTTGTTTGCTTTCGTACCTGCATATTCCTACGCAGGAACAGCATCATGGATCTGTAATGAGTGTTTGCGATTACGCTTCGGTTTTTCTGTTCCCATATACGCCTCCTCGTCATTCAGGTACCTACCATATTGTACTTGCCTATAGTATTTCATTACTATTATGTCGTTATAGGTTGGCTTTAATAGGAAGACTCTTTTATTAAAGCCCATAACTTATCACCAAGGCCACTTATCATTCACAAAAAGCACAAATCGAACAACCACGGCGATTAACCGAAAAACAACGAATTCAGTATAGGTGGTCTAACTGGGACTATCAGAATTACCTATAGAAACCAGCGGAAACATGTGCACGGAGAGGATACCCAACCTCCCTCGAAAATTGTACGCCTGTAATGCAACGCAGACCTCGTCATCCCTTATGACAACATCTGCTTCCTGCGCCTGACGAGACGCCAGATCCTCGCAGATTCGCGCAGGTCGGAGACCCAACAGCACAATATTATGAGACTCGTCAACGGATCATACCGAAAAACTTGACCGAAAAAAACCAGACGTAGGAGTACAACCGTAGTGGTATCTGCAAGTAAGGAAATGTCAAGGAAATGCTGCACGCGGTAACTATTGCGCGCCTATTTTATATTCATCAACTTGATGTCGAATACCAGTGTGCTGTTGCCAGGGATGCCGGGTTGCGCCTTGCTTCCGTACGCGAGGTGAGCAGGGATAGTCAGTCGGCGTTCACCACCAATGGCCATGCCCTGGATTCCAATGTCCCAACCCTTAATAACCTCTCCCTTTCCTACCGAGAAGCTGAAGGGCTTTCCCTTCTTATTGGCTGTTTTCGTGTTAGCAAACATATATACATCATTCTCCGCGAGCGAAACTTACCATCAAAAACCTTTCCATCCAGAAGCTTGCCGATATATCGGACTTCAACCTTGTTGCCCTTCTTTGCAATGCGGCCAGATCCGATCTTGCGGTCGTCAACAGTGACACCCTGGACAACCTTTACGCCGGGGGTAGCACCCTTCTCGGCGGCAGTCGAACCAGTGGGACCTTGTTCTAGGTTCTTGGCGAACTGGACTTTCTTATCACCCTTGGTGGAAGCGTCCTTGGCCGGCTCGGCCTTAGCATCTTCCTTAACACTAATAGGTTCCCCCTTGTTGTTCTTAAGCTTTTTCTGCTGCTTCTTGCTCAACTTGGTCTCTTCAGCCTTGGCCATCAATTCGTCAAGACTCTCTGCTTCCTCAGCAAGGCGCTTGTTCTTGCCCTTCTTGGTCTCGGCAGCTACTAGCTTAGGAACATCCTCTTCGTCGGTGTCTACCTCTGTAACACGAGGGTCCTGGAGGTCATCGAGCTCATCTACCTCAGAGTCATCAGAGCCATAGTCTTCGATGCCCATGCCGTAGTCATCATCGTCCTCGTCTTCCTCGTCGGAGGCATCGTCAGGATCGACAACATAGTTACCAGTCAAGTGAATGGTGTGAGTACCCTTGACAACGAAGAAGACCTCCTCGTCAGCGCCAATGGTGATGTCGAGGGGTTGTTGGTAGTTCTTTAAGTGACGTTAGCAGAGCTCTAAAAAAAAAAACTTTTCAAGGCAAGACATACGCGTTCAGTATCAAGGGTGCAGACGACAAGCTCCTCAAGATCTAGGGTAGTAGAATCGATGCTCTCATCATCATCTTCATCGTCGCTGGAAGTAGCGGGTTCCTTGCCTTTCTTGCCCTTCTTGGTGGCCTTAGAGACACCATTAGTCTTCGACTTGGGCTTAGCATCATCGTCCTCCATCTCCTCATCCGAGTCTTCCTCTTCTTGGGCAGCTTGGATGAGTTTTTGCAGAGCAGCCTCGCGCCGGGCCTTCTTCGACTTAGAGGGGTCACTAGGGCCGCCATTGGCCTCTTCATCCGAATCTTCTTCGTCGTCTTCATCCGAGTCACCGCCGCCCATGAACTGGTTTAGGAGTTCGTCATCAAGCTCGTCGTCGAGAGAAGGTCGCTTGCGGATGAGCTTGAGCGTAGAACGCGGGACGGCGGGGATGTTGCCCTCATCATCGGCTTCAGGCGCCTCGGTGGGGTCAAGAGCAGCCATAGTGATGCGATACTTGAGATTCCATATTAGTACTTACAACTTTGGACCGAAATACTAGACATGACAAAGCGGCGGAGAGGGGGGAATTATGTCGTAACAATATCGCATAATACTTACAGAAGCACCATGGATAACCTCCTCTTGCATAGCGGGAACCATGATGCCTTGCGCCGGGACCTCGAGCCCGTAGAGGGCGACAGGTAATATAGGCATTGTGAATAGTAAGTTTGACTTGGGTTAAATAGAAGATACGATTTGGACTTGAGATGGAATTGAAAACTCAATGAGGAACACTGTTGTTTGTGGAATGACACTTGCAAAGCGCAAGAGGGAAGACGATGTTTTATGGATAAGAGGAAGAGGAAAAAAAAAGATTTCGGACGCGACTCGAGACCCGTTGAAGAGGAAAGTGAAAAAAAAGTCAAGAGCTAACTAGCTGTCCGTCTTTACTTTCTCCAACTTTTTTTTTTTACTCGAAAAAAACTTCCGCCGCAGCAACACCCCACCCAAAAATCTTACCGCGTTTATAGATAAGGCAACGCTAGTCGGAAAGAAGCTTATCCGCACGGACCCTTACAGCCGCTTTGCTTAGAAGGTTTTAGCGACAGGCAACCAGCAACTGCTGCGAAGCCTCGGCCTAGCCAATGGTACAGCTGTATTAGGTGTGACAATAACAAATGACGGTATGTATACCTTACGATTTCTTTCTCGTTAGTCACATGAGCAATGCGTAGATGGTTGATAAGGACTTTTAATCTAATACATACAGTCAGTACCTGTTAGGTATTAGTCAGGCTATGTATGATTGTATAAGTTGAAGTAAACGACTTTCAAGTTTCATATTAGAAATAGGGGTATAATATATATCATAAAAGTTAAAGACATAGTATAACTAGTCAACTAGATTTTATTCAGCAACTATATCAGGTAGGCAAGTATGTAAGATATAATACGTTCAGGAGAAACACCACCATAACGTTCCGTTTTAGTCGCCATAAAGCTAACGTTTATTAACGAATATCTTATTTTACTTATTGCTATCGAACTCAAGAGTAGAGAGCAGTCCTTATTCCTTTCACAATCTAACCCTACCATCCTTCACCCCTTACATACATCCATCTATATCAAACACCAGGTAAAGGAGCGAGTCTCACTCCCGCTCCCATGGCCATATTCACTTCTCAGCCGATTCTGTTCTTAATTCTTACCGGCAGCAATCGCATTGGCCTCGGCGATGATCTCCTCGATCTTTTCTTTGAGAGATGCCTCCGTTTGCGCTAGAGCACGTCAGCCAGGCCCTAAGGGAATAAAACTAGCACCAAGAAGAAAGGTAGAACTAACTGTCATCATACTCTCGTGGACGTTCACCCACTTCCATGGTCAAGATAGCCATCTCCACGGTAGGCCGAGCAAAGTGTCGCGGCGTCGCGCGGGTGTACGCCGCTACGAGGTCATTGCCATTGGTTACGCCGCCTTGAGTTCAAGAACATTAGTATTAGTAAAGATTCATATTCCCATATTCATGAGATATGAAAAAGGGGTAGCAAGAGGAAAGGGGGAAAAGAAAGAAAACAAAAAACCTACCACCGGACCACAAATTCCCATCCTGCACCCAGCGATACTTATCCCCAACCAGCTCCTTCTCGCCAAATCCCCTCTTACGAATCATATCCTGCAGCGCGCGCGGCCCACACACCGTCTTCCCCCTAATCAAGCCAGCCTCGCCGCAAACAAAGATGCCCGTGCAAACGCTCAAGATATCAACGCCGGGGGTAGCGCTCTGGGCGCTCAACCACTTCAGCGCGGCCGGCTCAGGATGCGATTCCGGGTCGGGCCCAGGGACAAGCACGATGTCCAACTTGCCGGGGGCGACTGCCGCGTCGCTGTAGTGGTCCGTGGCTAGGATCGATTCGTTGGCCGTTAGCTTGATGTGCTGGCCCGGGCGCACGGAGCCGATGTAGTGGATCTCGACGAAGGGGGAGAGCTGGATGACGGCTTCAGGGAGGAGGTGGCGGAATGCGGTCATATCTATGAGTTGGTAGTATTTAGCATATATATGTCTTACATAGGCCAGTTATGTATTCCCATAGCATCGACGCCCCTTTTTCTAAGAGGCCGGAGAGGGATTAGAGATGGACACTCAACGACGTACTAAGGATATGTTAGTTTTCTGAATGAGTGACATGAGTTTGTGACTGACCATTCAAAGCTCATAGAACCAATAATATCAACTGCCGCCGCGTCGAGGAGCTGGCACATCGTAGGGATGAAAACACCGACGCGGACGGTGTGTCGCGCGGAACCGTTTGCGTTAACAGCAGCCATATCGTCTATCTATGTATCTTGTTGCGTTACGTTTGCTGGATGGAAGAAATTCAAAGGACTTTTCAAAAAAGAGTCTTTAAAAAAAGCTGAGTAGTAGTTATAAGTGAAGAGTAAGTATCAAATCCAAGATTTAGGCTGAAGACCACGCCAAAATCCAAACTCAGAACGCGAGGTCCTTGGGTGCATTTATACACTTCATTCACTCACTCACTCATCCTCCCTCCCCCTTTCCTTGCAAACGAGCAAGCCTCACCCGCATACCAAAACTCCATGCCCTCGCGGAGCCAGCCAGGAACAAACCCCACAGCCAGACCCCGAGGCAGAGCGGACAATAGCGCTGCATGATCCATCGCGAAGCCGCCGAGGAGGTGCGGTCTAGGGGACAGCGAAGCCCCCAACAAAACCGTGTAATACCATTGGTCGAGTTGGGTCTACTCCGACTCGACTCGGAGCTAGGGGTTTGGAATATGTATGGACGGAACTCCAACGCTCACTTAGATGCTGCTTTTCTTATTTCCTACATCGGTTACAATAAACGAACGCGTCGTACGCAGGAATATTAATGTGCCGACTTATAATTACGGCCCCTTTGAAGAGCGAGATATACTACTATGCTGGTGAAATCAGCAAACTTCGACATAAACAACATTCAACTCAAACCTGCCAGCCGGATCGTTTACCAACTGGACCAGCCTCTAAAAAGTTTCGCTATACAAAGCAAAATCACAAATTATATTCTCTGTACATGGTCAACTTTAGAGCAATACGATGTATCATTTATCGTTGTAAGTTTCAAGAGTACTACTTGACAACTATTCTCGTTCACCGGCGTGCTCCCAATCCACCAGCCCCGTCGGAGGACGGCGCTTCTTTATGTACATGAATATTAAATATTACCGGGCTAGGTTCGCGCATTAGGTATCTTGGGTTCTCCCCCATCATAAAACCCGATTTTCGTCCTCGCTGGGCTAGCCCGCCCCCCAATCGGACGGATGCATCCCTCGACTCCGACGAGCCGATTTGGACTGCTGAGCCGTACTCTTCTCGGCCACTTCTCTCTTGCCTCGTAAACGAATGCCGGCAGGAAAAGCGTGTTATTCCTGCGATTTGCTCCTAGAACTCCGTGAGCCCAGAATAAGGATCCCCGTATCTAGAATGCCAGTGCCGATGCCATGCATATCAACATCATGCCCTCTATTTACACATAGCTCTTTGGAGCTTTCTTTCAAAAATTCTGAAAAATTCGCTCGCTTCGTCGGTCTTCAACGGGTTGATAGAGAATCGAACTGAAAGCGCGCGACAGACCTAAACTACCGCGGTAGCTAGTCTGAACGAATATTATTAAACTCAAAATAGCCAAACTCTTTACGGCATAACATTTGCGAGCATAGACTTCGCCCTTTGCCGCGTAACCTTTTTGCTGACCGTGTACACCAAATCTAACGTGAAAAAGTGCATTAGTTGAGCCTGAGCGGTCGGTATCGAACCATATAGCGGCGCGACGAGTGGCGCCATGGTGTAGTCGAGGAAGTTCTTTTTAACATGACGATGAGAGAAACACATTCCCTTGGATAGACCAGCCTCATTCATTTCCCTCTCACGGGTGGTGACACAAATCTTGTGGAACTTCTCGTATAGGAACAGCATTAGCACGACCTCCATAAGGCCTGCTGTCCTTAGGACATTACAAAAGGTAAAGAGCCAACCCAACTGGTGAGGGTCAGAGTTATCAGTAACCCACATGTACAATGTCGAAGCAATAACGAGAATGGTCATCTGCAGGGGTAAGAAATGAGCCTCAAAAAGTCGGTGAAAAAGGTAGACGATCCGCATCCAGTCAGGCTCCTTTAGAGTGTCGGAAGTAACATCGTGGAAAACCTGGCTCTCAAGAGTCTGCTCTGGGCTAATGTCGAGCTGACTTTGCGTGATGTATGAATCGGTAGGGTTGTTTAGGGCGACGTGGAGGGGACGGAAAGCTCTAGCAGTGTGATTACGTTCCTGCCAGAGCTCCACGAACTTCCGAAGAGCGAAACCGGAATCCAAAGCTCCCCACATGTGTCGTAAACCTTGCTTGTAACGGGCCTGCATGTCGTTGTATATCTCTTGAATTCCCTTACCGCCGTTACCCTTAACATTGCTCTGACTAACGGGACTCATGATAGCCCTGCCAGTCAAGTTTCCGTTGAGCGCGAAGAAACACTTCAGGTACATGTGCAGATCCTCGCCAATAGCTTCGGAATCACCGTCCCAACCTCCAACCCGGTCGACCAACGTAAGTGGCACGGAATAAACAGAGGTAGGGGGAGAAATAGTAGAACCACGGTAGAGGCCAGAGAGACCACCAGCAGCCCATAGAATATCTGCCACACGGACGATAGCAGGGACAGCATGAGCATTACGGTCGAAGATGATAGGAGCAGAATACAGAGTAGTATTCGCAGTTTCAGGGTAAGATACGTGCATATTCGTGAGCTGAGCGAAATAATTGGTTGACAGATGGCTATCAGCTATATTTTGACTAGTTTAGCTCATTTGTACAATAAACAATTATAGGGTTAAATGGCCCCATGAGTGAATTTTGGGGATTATACATACCATCAATTCCAGTTACAATTACGTTCTTCCTCATGGTTGAAGTATACCGCTCACTGAGTTTGCGCGCAGCCCATGCCATGTTGCTACCCTTTCCAGGAGACTCGCCAGGGATATCAGAAGGGTGGAGAGTAAAGTCGATTGAACGGAACTTCTTGACGAATTCTTGAATGAGGCCCATAGCTTTCATCTCGACGTTGTGTTCACGTTGTTCCATAGCGAGGTAGACCTAAAAAAGAAGCGGGTTAGCATTGAAATCAAACTTTGGGTACAATTATGCTAGAATAGCGTAATCATTTGCTTTGGAAAATGGGCAAGCTCAAATTGAGCTCGCTAACGTTTCATTGGGGAAAAAGTAACTTACATCATAGTCGGATCGAGCTTGGGGGTGCGAAGCCAAAACATCAAGCGTCTCTCTCAAGCTGTCCACCTCTTCCTTGTAGTTGGGAATAACAATTGCATGAACAACATGGTCGTGAACACTTTCGCCATCGGTGTAGAACTCGGTTTCAATGTCGCCAGCTTCGCTGCTGGTAGCAGAAGAAGGGAGCGAATCTTCCTTGGAGGAAGTCAATGTCTCGGAACTGGAGAGAGAAGTAGAGGAGCCGCGACGACAGTGGGTTAGCTTGAAATCCCTGAGCGATGTGCTTCGCGCAACCTTGGTCAAGTTCCGAGTTACGTCGAATAAAGCCCAGCATGATCGCATCGGGAAGGCGAAGACCAGTATGTGAATTATGAGACAGTAGTAGGCGAAGACGAGGGTCCAGATACCACCTCCCTGCGAGGAGGCAGAGGTGGCCGAATGCGACGGTTTGCTTAGTGAATCCTGTGGGATATACTTGTAGTCATATCGCGCTGCAGCTGCTTCCTTGGAGATAACCCAATAGCTGAGGGCTATGGTCATTAGCATGGCCAGCCCTCCGACTCTTTTCGAACACCAGCTGAAGAGCGACATGGCTGGTGGTGACGTGTTGCGATTGACTCCTCGTATTATTATTCGGCCAAGACGATAGAAGCTCTCGACTCTTTAGTTATTTGGTTAAGGAGCGTGGGTGAGTCGCCAACAAGGAGTGAGGAAAAGAGAAGAAGAAAACGGAGTTACAATGGCGAGTCGGGAAAAGATAACACAAGGAAGGACGTTAAGTGGGAAGGGGGTAGGTGAGGGAGAGGGGGGGCTGGGACACTTCTGGAGAAGGTCGCGATATTGGTGCACTAACTGCACAACAACCTAGGTTGACCTCTCTTGGGTTGCAATACTAGGGGTGGAAAATAAAAAGAGGAATGGGAAAGGAGGGAAAAATAAAAAACTAGTTAATTGGCAAAGCAGGGCAAGAAAATGGGAGGGAAGCTGGAAAATTACTAGGTTGAACCTCACGAAAGTAATAACAATTAGGGAAAAAGGGGAGCCTTGTTTAGTACGACAGAGAAATTAGATGGGTAGGGATTCTGCGCCCCCCAAAAGTGGATTTGTAGCTCTGACGACGGGAAGGGTTCTAATTCCCAGATATTTCAAGCATGGGCCTAGCCGGTCCAGCTGCTAACAGGCTAGTTGAGTCTAGCGTCGCTAGTGACGGTTATGGTTATGGGGGGGTTTATGTATGTAGTATGCCTTAGGTACATAAGTTTATGGGGGGCTTGTGGCTAGGATGTACTGTACGTGTACCTGCTCTGTGTTGGGTAGGTACGTCAGGTACCGCCTGCAAGGCTATTGAAAGCTAGCGTAACCTTTCTTTATGCAATTGAATGAACGATAATTGTAAGGCGACTTAGAGCGGTTGTTCGAATTGAGAGTTTTATGAATTACGTAAATTATACAATTGGACAGAGGAAGAACACTAACAAAAGAATAGAGAACGGAGTGTATCGGGTATATGTCTATGTAGTACAGCATTTAGGTATGATGGATCCCATCTACACGTATTGAACAATACAGCTGTAACGAGTTAGATACAGATGGTGAATACAAGTACATTATGTATATGCGCGTATGCGTTTTCTCTCTTTTGTTTCCTCGAAAAGTACTGTCAGAGTCGAAACTGTGCCTCTTTCATTGATCGAATAGTATCTCTTTTGTCTTCAATACCAAGAGCGGGAATAATAAGAGACATAGTACTACCCTGTCGAGGTTCGACTTGTCTTTCGTCATAATCAGTGTACAAAGCGTTCCTGGCGGGTTGGAAACTTAATTCCCCATGGGAAAAAAAGAAAAAAAAAAGAAAAGAGGTGTGTTGCTGCAAGTCGAGCTACCGACGCTACTCGATTCAGACATACCCTAGATGTACATAAGCTACCTAACACAGCCAACTGATTCCTTTCGACTGCTCACGTTCAAGATTGGCATCGTCATGTAGGTTGAAGGCACGGTGTGCATTTAGCTTTGCAGGCAAATTTGTTTTATATTTTTACCAAAATCCACTTACAATCAATTCACTTACATACAGATCTTTATAAAAATAACTTGTACTCGGACGCATCTGCATCTTTCGATTCAAAGTTGAAAGAATATTCTATACTCGACGTGAGATATTCATTCAGCCTGGTTACACTCTTATCCAACAATGACTTCAGCTTCTATTATTGTCTCCTACACTACATACATACATACATATATGTGTTGAGATGCGAGATGTACTGTACATGGCCGTACATCGGGAATAGGCAACCGTAGTACCGCACTTGGGTATAGTTAGGTTGCGTGGGGAGTCTGGGAATATGCGGTAGCGTGCAAGGTTCACAGCCCATCCCGCCCCAAGGCTGATCTGGTAGGTACATAGATTCTTACCTGTATCGGTCACTGTTGGCTTACCTTAGGTAGGTTAGGTACTATGCAGATGTACATAGAGTCGGCTTAGCGAGTTAACAAAGTCAATCTTTACTGTAGAATTTCAATCCTTCCATCTCTCAGCCTCTTTGATCTTCAAGAAGTGCTTATGAAAGAAAATACGTATGTTACGTACGATACGTACGGATAGAACTTTAGTTCGTTCAGCTCTTTCTTCTATTTCTAAATACGCTATATACGCACCAAGTACGGGTATGTACAATGTTTAACGTGTATGCAAGAATTCGTCATCGAGAATCCCAACTTCCTATTCAAAACTGCCCAGGTTAAGCGTCTCGACGTTGCAGTACATGGCACATGTAATATGTTCGTTATTAGTGGCAGTCCATCGCTTGTATGTACACTACCAGACTGGTAGACCGCAAAAGTGGGATGCGGGCAGCGCAACGATACATAGATAGATATTTCTTAAGGCATCTGGTTATCTTGCCGAGCGAATATGCATGTACCCATCCACGACCGGTTTCTGGGCAGGCCTAATGGTGTGCACATACACCCTGGTTTCGTCACCATCTGACTCCAGGTAGCATACCGCTTCCATGTAGACTTATATACTTATATGCTGTTGGACATGCTTCCAATCCTAGCCTCTGATCTCTTTACAGATATTGTATCACAACTCCTTCAGATGAAAGAGTACGACACGATTTCCGTCAGTTAGGTTCCAGCTTCGAAGTCCATCCTGCCGTGCGGCACATAATATGTTCAAAAACATGACTCCATGTCTGATCCTTCGCGCGTCCACGTACTACCAATGGTCTATTATCCATAGTATTGTATATGCTATGATGACATACTCTGAGGCTATAGCTTTCCTTGCGCCACATGTAAGCGCCTCTCGTCTCGAACATGTGTACAGATAGTATACCGAAGGTATGATTTGTGTATATCTAGTTAGATGTATATTATGGCATGATTTGCAGGAAGTAGACATGTGGCCTAGAGGCACTAATTCGGCGCCGGGTTGCTTGTCTAGTACATATTTTTCATTTACGGTTAGGCGCCCAAGAAATAGGCACGTTTGAGCACATGTAAGTTTGCGCTGCTGAAGCTATCTTCCTGCAGCTCGACATCACAGGTGCATACCTAATACAACGTACATACATATACGCATGTATATCTGTATGTAGTGTATGCATGTACATTCCATACAACCATACATCCCACTAAAACTGCACTTGAGTTGCGTGGGCCACCGTGGCTTGTTTCCTTGTTTAGCCACGCACTCAAGCACTGCCATCCGCTAGTCTTACTCTTCCTTCGTCATTGGCCTCGCTTCAGCTGCAAAATCAGAAATGCCCAGAAAGACAAGAAAGACAGTTACGACATGATTGCGGTGAGATAGACCGATGATGATGATGAGGTCTTTCTTGTCTGTGGCGTCTTTTATGCCGCGTCTCCATGTTTCTATACCTGTGTATAATTATGTCGAATACTTTTCGACGTTACATCAAAATGAAATTATTACAACAGATCGGTTAATTGCATGTAATTCCTTCTAAATGCCGACGGTCTTTTGAGGTTCTTAAATGATCCCCGTACCTTCTAAGTACCGAGACCTACGCCCGGGTTGGTTGCTTAGGTATCCGCTTGTTAGAGTTTAAGCTGAGCCATAGTTGCACAGTGTCATTTATACACGGTAGCCTTCCCCTCGCGAATAGCATTGCGTTGTTTGGGCTCAAATTGCCAGAAGTAGAACTCTGATACCGTACTTTTCCTTTTTCAATCTTCTTCTATTTAGAATTTCGAAACTCGGCTCCCCCAACCGATAGAACATTTTTGAAACGTCGTTAGAATAATCTCCTGTTGATCATCATGAAGACACTTCTTCACAACAAAAATTTGTCCCTTTTCTCTTTACAGCAACTCCGTTACGCATTTCTGCAGGACAGTGTGGAGGCCGCCAACAAAAAGACCATGCTCTATCGAATTGTACAGTAGTACCGAAGCGGTACAAATGACCTACAGCGGTGGATATGAATGGATATGAACATTGAGCTTCTCTGTTCAGTTACTGGTTCAGTAGCACATGACCCCCGGTCTGCAGCGCCGCCATGTAGCCATGTAGCCATGCTCACCCATCTTCTCACTCTACGACCGTGCGAACTAATTTAATATGCGTCTCGGACAATTCTGATTGGTCTATGCTCAGCCGACAATCCACGTTTATTTGCTAGTCGAGATTACTGGCCCACCGTCGATCTGGATCCGTCACTCATTACCCACTGAAGGTACCTGAATGACTGCAAATTCTGCCTTTCTGAGCTCTAGGCGCGGTTCGATGTGGTGCTACCGACTGGTAGTTCGACCAGCTCGACTCTTTTCTGAAGCGCCATTCCCCAAGAAAGGCTCGTACTTCGCACAGACACGACAATCGCATCAATAGGGGACAAGCTAGCTGGTTCGCAAAGCTGGGGGCCGCGTATAAAACATTAGCTAGTCCGTCGCCCGAAACAAGAGTCCGGAACCCTTTTTGCGAGAGACCTGGGGCTTTCAATAAGGGGTCTTCGGCAAGGCTTATCCAAATATCGGCTTCGCTTGGCAATGATCGATACGATACGATACACCATGTTACTCTGAGCCCACCCAGGCCACCCCCAATGCGTGAAACGCGTTCAAGCTGTCAAGATAGGAAAACGCGTCATTACAGCTATATAGGATTAAATGTGACCAATCACCACGTCTGCGGGTAGTTTTCGTCCCAAGTCTGTTGGCCACTTAGCTGTCAGCTCCATGATCTGACACGCAAGTCTCGTGGTATATGTCGTAGATATGTGTCATCAGAGGTGATTAAGCCCTATTTATTACAACGTGCATTTAGGGGGGAAAGTGATAAATTTATTATGGTTTAGTATCAATTCATTAAAAGCAAGCATTTGGGAGCTTTACCATCATGTGTAGCTTTAGCTACAAGTAAGAAAATTTTTATTCTCTAAGACTGAAGCTTCGCGGTGTATGTGATGCCCCTTGCATACATTGAAGAAGTTGTCTCCACTATTCGCTCCTATCAATCCACCGAGTTGATTTTCCATTCGGCCTGCGAAATGCGCAGTCCGAATTCTCAATTGAAGATGTGCCTAGATGCAGATAACGATGAATTACACCAATAGCCAGCTATCGAGCTGCAGATAGCTAAGCCACAACTATTGACGTTTACGATCATTTCCGCCGTAAAACCCCGCATAGCCCATACGGCGTAAACAACCTTGTGCAGCATGTAATCTGCAAGACCTGTGCAAGGAAACGTTTAATCGAATATCGTCCAATTGCCTAAATCGTATCGAAATGCTTCTGCCTAGAGCATCCATCGATCGATGCTCGAAGTGCTCTTTTCTGGCGCAATATAATTTACGCGTGGGGTGATTGACCACATCTGACGGAGTTAGTCAATAATAAAGGGGGGTCTCATGATCCTGTTCCGTAGCCGAGAGTATATATCCGTTTACATATGAGATATCCCGAATATTGCTCCGTAACAGCTGAGGCACACACGATTAGCGTCTCCTTTTAAATCTAGGAAGAGTTTTTCTTACCATATATGCCCGTCTAGCCTTACTAATATAAGGAGAAATCATGAAACGGGCCATGACCGTGAATTTGCGATAGTTCGACGCCGCAAAAAACACGAAGGCTCTATCATTTAAACCCAGAAGGCTAAACATTCTTATCGAATAGTTTTTGGATTGGTTTGGCAGCCTGTTTAAGATATGTAAGCATTGATACTAGCCAACCGATATTCCAGAGTCGACGTACGTCAATGAACTTTTCAAGCTCTTTATCAAGATTCGCAAGATCATCCTTTCTCTTCTTGTTGTCAGCAATAAGTTTCTGTTTCCGCTTCAGCAATTCCATTCGTTTCTGCTCTAGAGCCTCGCGCTCGCTGCGTTCGTGCTCGATCCGTGCAATCGTCAAGGCGTTTTCGTCATCGTTGGTATGGTCGGGCTTCAATGCGAAGAACTCTTCAAGAGGTATTAGGGGAAGCTTTTGGTAAGTATGACTGAGTTCAATTAGTTCTCGCGCAAGTTCAGGTGCCGATGCAGTATAATGGTTGCGGAAAGGATTGTTGCTTGGTGTAGAGATGGAGATGAGGTCTTGAATTGGTGTAGGAAGATAGCTGGAGGGAGCTTCAGTGGGTACTGACTCATATGACTCGCAAGCTGCGATCTCCCCTTGCAAATGTCTCTGCTCGTAGTACAGATTCTGAAGTTGTAGATGCAGACGGTCAACTTCTTGACGTGCTTCGGACGTCTGCGATTTAGTCTGACGGGCACCAAAGTAGGCCGATCGGTGAAGGCCACGCAATTGTGCAAGATTGGTAATTAGGAGCTTCTGCTGCTTAGAGGTCTCTAGTTGGGCTTCTGGAGTTGCGTTTTCGATAGGCCCAGCTGCCGCGATTTGATCAACAAGTCTCAACGCCTGTACTCGAGTATCGCGGGAAGCATCGAGCACGGTCGATAGATTTGCATCTGTCACGATTTCGTCGATCGCCATCGTGGAGGGTAGACGAGTTGTTTGAAGGCAAGGCTTGGGCTTAACCTCAATTGCGACTCGGAATATAAGGTACTACAGCTAACTACAGCTTAATTACTGATATCGGTGTTTTTGATGTTGACGCCCAGGTATTGAGGTCTTGACTCTAGGTAGGTTGAGTAGTCTAGACTATTGGAAAGTTGACCAATCAGGAATGAATTTGTTTGTAGATCCAGCCTTACTTAAACCCGGATATTTCAATCGCCGTCTGCCGGTCTTGGTATGGACCTGACTTTGGTGGATTAGGTAACTTTGCATGAATGCGTCCCTACGGGTTTTCGTGATTGGAGATTACTACCTAATGGAAATTAGGGTCAATATTAGACTTATGTCGGTCACAGGCGTTAGGAAAGTCGGGGTTAACACACAGCTCTATCAGCTCGTACATGTACAACGAGTCTAGCTTAACGATTAAGTTTAATTGATACTATAACTTCAATTTTGAAAAAGGATACAGACAGTGCTATGATGCATTCAGAAAATAACGACAGCTAAAATTATTGCGCATAATTGAAAACAGCTAGTCAATGCCTTCTCTTCAAATTGACTAACCTTTGTTGTATTCGGTACGTCCCAACCGACCTACGGGATTCCGATTGTGGGGAACCTTAATTTACCCTTGCATGAGGTATTGACTTTAGATCTTATCTAAGCTAACTATTCCGTCTTGTCCGATAGTTTGGGCGCTCAGGTGCCACTCCCCTCCATCGACCAATGACACCAACAATCTTCCACATGTGAAAGTTAACTTTCCTCCACTTCGCCTCCAAGCGCCTTTTGCCATTGCACAACTACACAGCACGTAACAACCTCGAGACCAATCTCCTCAAAGTATTCTGCATTCTTATGCTTTGACTGGTCAGCTTCGTATCGTTTAAGTCGCAAGAAACTGTCTCATGCAGGGACGTCTGACAGCTTAGACGTGCCCCAAGCCTTTTTATCAGTTGGCACCAACAACAAACCCTTACATTTGCTATAGTTTATCATACGCTCCTTTTCCCATCATGTCTTGCACGTCCACCTTTGCTCTTGGGTCTCACCAAGAGCAATCTGGTTCCAAGAGTTCGGGCACGGCTGACCAGGAAAACCTACCACGTCGGCGCAGACGGCACTCTTCTTTTATGCCTCGGAGAAGACATTCTCTAGTTCAGCAAATCATGGACGGAGAGGAAGGTTTACTTCTTAAAGTACATTACTCAAACGCTTTGAGACTCTAGTGGTAATTATACTAACTATATAATAAAGGTGGATTTATTCCTCTCGGAATTAGAGAGGAGACTTGAATACCTTGAGAGCTACGGCGAATTTATCGACCTAGATTCGAGTATATCGAAGACGTTTTCAACTTTACAAGCAGTGCGCGAGCGCTGCTCGCAAGTTTCGGAAGAGGTCATTGGTGTTGGGCGGCGGCGATTACAGGTTATGGTTGAGACTCTAGACACAAGATACCATGAGGCCTTAGTAGCCGCCGAGTCCATGAATGAGAAAGCGCGTGTTGGCGTTGAACTCCTCGATGGCATGCTTACCGACTTCGAAACTCGAGCCTTGAAATTCCGCGACCAAGGCTTTGCGAATGCCGCCGACGCTGCCGAAAGTTTGATAGACGGAGGCCGACGAGTCGTAGACGAAGGTATAGAACGCGCTCGCGGTGTTATGGACGATGGTATTGAGCGAGCCTGGCGTGCTGCAGAGACCGTCGAGGAGCACGTACAAAGAGCAATTACTCGTGCTAAGGAAAAAGGCCTTATTAAGTATGAGGAGCTTCCCATACCTTGGAGGGTCAATCCTCATATACTTAGCGGATATCGTTTCACCGAATCCAAGATCGGCTGCGTTCGCTCAATGTTCGGCGTTTCAAACGAACTGGTCAACATCTGGTCTCATGCGCTTGGCTTGATACTAATTCTATCCATCGCTTTTTACTTTTATCCGACTTCGGCCAACTTCTCCCTTTACTCGAAAACAGATGTTTTTATTGCCGCCGTCTTCTTTTTCGCAGCTTGCAAATGCTTGGTCTGCAGCACCATTTGGCACACTATGAACTGTGTTGCGGACCAAACTCTGTTGGAACGCTTCGCATGTATCGACTATACTGGCATCTCATTACTTATTGCGGCGTCGATTATGACAACTGAGTATACTGCCTTTTATTGTGAACCCATTAGCCGGTGGACATACATGACCGCAACTGCTGTGCTAGGCATTGCTGGAACCATCCTCCCGTGGCATCCTAAGTTTAATGGACAGGATATGGCCTGGTTGAGGGTAGGCTTCTTTGTGGGATTGGGTGCCACCGGTTTTATGCCGGTTTTCCAGATCGTTCTGACACGAGGCCCTGCTTGGGCACTTGACTTCTACGCAGGTTCCAATCTACTCAAATCTCTCTTCGTTTATGTTCTTGGAGCTTGCGTCTACGCGAGCAAAGTCCCCGAGCGATGGTTCCCCGGCGCGTTTGACTACTGTGGTAATGCGCACAACTTATGGCATGTAAGTATTAATGGTACCCCTTTGATTTCATTGGCACTAATTAAGGACGTAGCTCGCCGTACTTGGTGGGATTCTTTATCATTATGTCGCTATGCAAGAATTCTTCTCTGGCGCCTTTCAGAGAGCACAGGAGGGCTGCCCGACCTATTAAGCAGAATCCCTCAACCGATACCAAGTTGTCTAGTTATCTACAGTAGACCGCGCAACTTCATGAATCCCTCAACCACATGTCCTCATAGTTGTGCCCAAACGTCTAGACAATTACAATAGCCATCAAAATTCCTTCTCATAAAAACACACTCCATCCTGAAGTTACCTAGGGCTCATAACCAAATCCAAAACAACAACTGCCAAAGTACTCAGTAAGCCAAGTAGTGCCACCAATCCCGTGGAGGTTTCAGCTCGTTTCACTGCTGAAGAGACTTGTATGGGTGGTGGGGTCGTTGCGTTCGTGTGCGATATGAGGGTTGGTACAGGTACAGGCGTATTCAAGTTCGCATGGGTAGCGAATGAACATGAGCTGTTTTGAATGCCTACTGTCATTGGTGTCGGTGCCGGTGATTCTTTGAGGAAGGGAAGGACTGTTAACGTAGGACTGGCAACAGTTGTTACATTGGTCACCGCATGGGGATCCGCAGACATATTCGAAGCGGAACTAGGAAGTGTAAAACCAGCATTACGGGCGCATGTCTCTAAATCCTCTCCCTACATGCTGTTAGCTAACGGGCGCTTATCAATCGATCAAGACCATCGGCCTCATACCTCAAGACAGCAATAACCTGCGACAGGCGCGCAATATTTCCCCGAATCGCAAAATCCGTTGTCTGCTGCGCAGCACGACTATTCCGAGTTAGTACCTGTTTTTTTTTTTCACGGACGATATACGAGTTCTTTCCTACCTGGCCGATTTTAGGGTTGAAGCAATAGGTGCTTCCGCTGCTGCCGCACGACTGCGAGCCTTCTCCATAGGTCTGCTCGCAGGTTCCTGTCTCCCTCTTGTGATGTGTGACGGAGATGCTGGTGTGTTTTTCTTGCGCTGAGGCCAGGAGGCCGCAGCAGAGTAATAGGAGCGAAAAAGTGAGCATGGTGGATTATCGTGAAGTCGTATATAGGTTACGAGATATGTAAACGAGTCGGTGATAGATGGTATAGAAGCGGTAGAGAGGACGCTGGGGTCGTTAGACGGTAGATGGTAGAGGTATAAGTAGAGGTGTGGTAGATGTAGATGTAAAAGCGAGAGCATGAGGTTATTCCAAAATATAGGATGAGCGGACCTAATACATGCATTATATATATATCATTATTCAGTACCTTGGAGCTCTCTTGGCAACTATCTCGTCTATTGATATGAATTCTAGATGGCAGTATTCCAATGGAATCTGGTGCCGATATATCG
Source organism: Daldinia concentrica (assembly GCA_902805455.1). Taxonomy (NCBI): domain Eukaryota; kingdom Fungi; phylum Ascomycota; class Sordariomycetes; order Xylariales; family Hypoxylaceae; genus Daldinia; species Daldinia concentrica. Next base: position 1,728,145 of record CADCSW010000006.1, read on the forward strand.
TAGCACATACTCATCCGCCCTGTACATGTAGTCTTCATGAGCCCCTTGAGCGAAGGGGTGGGGTGGAAGTATGTAGGGAGATGTATACTTACCTACCTACCTCCTATGCCAGGTGCCCAAGGGATGAAGAAAGAAACGTAGACTCAATACCACTACCGCCGCGCTAATTACGAAAGGGAGCAAGCTTTCGACTTCGCCGGATAAAAATCCCTTTAACACCGCTTATCATTATACTCACTCGAGAGTATGTAGACTCAATTACCAAGTCGCGCCACGCAACCAGGGCGAAAAAAGAAAACTACCAGGTAACTCTTACTATATAATATCTCCCTATCCCCTATCCCCTATCATCAAAGTCAATATACCCCAAGACTCAAGACTTCATTATGCTCAAATCCAACGCATCAAGCACCATCCATTTATATCGCCGCAAATCAGACACCTAACCACTTATACATATATACCTATACTTAACAAACATTCCAATCATAACTTTCATTTCCAGAGTTTACAGCAGCGCCTGCCTATTACGGTATATAATATCCCCCTATCCATCCATCCATCCATCCGTCCGTCCGTCATCGTTCATTTCCGCGTCAAAAACCAGGACCCTCCCTCCTTATAGTATATATAGGACGTATAGAATAGTATAGTATAGTATACCGTAATATCCGCCCCGCTGCCCTTTGCCCCCTACCCCATACTGGTACAAAATATAAGAGGGATTCGTTTCGTAAACATCATTCGCGTGATCGTGAGCTAGCCAGCCCCTTGGCTTTTTTTGTACTCACTTCTTCCCCGGTCATCGTGCATGTCATCTAGCGTCGTACGAAAGTAAAATGGAATGAAACATACAAACCAAGTAAAATGAGAAGAAAAAGATATTCCCCTTTATGGATACCCGTTGTAGAGACGAAGCTTCTTTTTTGGAGAAATCTATATGCAAGGTCCGCCTTATAGTATAAGTGCCTCTTCACAAAAGGAACCCGATTTGCTAAAGATCTCGGCTTTCCAGGGCGGTATCATTATGCCGAGGTCTCGCAGTAGTTGGTTTTGAAACGATTGTCGTCGGTTGGAGTTGTTATTACAAAGGTATATGTATGATCCAATACTAAAACCTGGGTCATATGAGCGTAACTCGTAGAGAACCATATCGCGTCACCTTTTGAGAAGGGGTATGTTATAGAGCGTGTCGTATGATATCGGCGTAGATATCGTCGGGTATCATCCTAATTATAGCCAGAGCTGTTCGCTTGATCATTTCTGCCCGTAAAGCCGGGAATGATCGAAGGAGTTTGTTAGGACTATTTACTCGTTAGTATGATGATCTAAGACTCTAATATCTAGTAGTCATAGGCGTATATGTGCTTACTTCAAAGAGGTAAGGAGTTCATTGCGCATCATGATTAGCTGAGCGACAATACACACGATGTTCAACTGCGGCCCGTAGGCGAAGAGGAAATCCCAGTGCTTCAGTACTTCTGGCAAAGGGGGAGTACATGCGCAGAGCGTGAGAACGGAGGGAAAAGCATAGATCTCTGCTGATAGACCCTTAGATGTTAAGTAGAAACTCAGCTTAGGATCTACGATCGCTAATACTTTGTCAACGAGTGCCAGACCGCGATGAACCCCGTCCATTGCACCCCTAATGTACCCAGGACACTCCTTGGTTAGGAGCGTATGGAAAGCAGCGAAAGCTTCTACCTCGCTGCGGGCTGCGTATAAGAACGGAGCAGCAAGCACGTTCATGCCCTGTACGTAAGTCCCGGGTTCTGAGGTAGCAGCATCGGAACCTTCTGTCGTGAGCGTAAGGGCGCGGGCACGATTCCTAGCAGACGGTGAAGAGGCATCGGTTTGCGAGATATCGCTACGAGAGCTACTAACACTTTCGGTCGCGGCGAGGGATAATCTGCTACTTGTTGGGCGACGTTCTTCCTTCGCATCGTGAAGCTTCCAGGCGATAGCGTTAAGAAGACGAATCAAACTTGCCTCACTAACGCGGCGACGGAAAAGGGGATCGGTAGTCAGGGTTCGAAATGTGTCGTTTCGGATTTTAGAGTAAGCGGGAGAAGCCCCTCGATGTATGAGTCCGAGGTATTCGTTAGTATCAAGAATGGGCGCATCGATAAATATAAGCCAGAAGTAAATTCTAGTCCGCGACTAAGCAGCCTTTATTAGCACGGTCGATATCGGATCGGTATTAAGACATTCGCACCATTCCATCGCTGTCGCTCCTAATACCCTGATCTAGGACCTTGAGACGCGCACTCTCCAAAGCACCATGCACATCCCCGTCAGGGGGCCCCTCCCTAATTAGTCTATCTAGAGACATGGTATCAGCTACTCTTGAAACCTTACTTAGAGCGCTTCTCTTGTGATTTAAGGATAGTAAAAGATTGTTCGGAAATATAGAGGGCGTCGGGGGTAGCGGAGGTGTCGCGTCTGAGTTGGCTCTGTTTCTCTGTGGGGATCGGTTGACATTGCGAGTGGGAGGTGGTATGCTCTCTTGTGGATGTCGGAGAACCTGTTGGGATATCAACGAGTTTTGACTAGAAATTCGAGCAGTGGCACCAAGGTTATGTGCGGATTGCAGTTTGCGCAATCTGTGAGTGTGAGGTGACGGCGGGGAGTGTATTTGGTTAGGGAGCGTAGTAGTCGTGAAGGTGTTGAAAGCTTGCGCGATGGGCGGGAATGACTCCCGCGTTGGGCTCGTCATTTTGACCAACTGGCAACCGTGACGGCTATATGGGTTTGCGGCGACACGCAAATTGAAGCTATCGTCGATAACGAGGAAAAAGCATGCTTAGCACGTTGTATAATTGTAGTGCGACGACTAGAAGCAGTAAAAATAAAAATTAAAAAGCAGGGCAGGGAAAGAGGTTGGAGTTCCAAGGTTGTTTAGAGAGGGTTGAAGATACTTAGGTACATGTGTAGTGACCTAATAATAGGTACCCAGGTAACCCCCCTCATATTCACAAGATTTTAACGCGACTAGAACGCGTCGGCTTAAAAAGGTTATTTATTTAGCTGGATACCTAATGTTAGGTACCTAATGTTAGGTACCTAGGTAATTATGTAAATGTATGTATTATTTCTATAAATACTTATTCTTCTATATTTCAACAATTCTAGTTATGTCTTTCCAATGCTGGAGTTCACGTCTGCATTATATTGTACGATATCCACCGATATTCAATCAGCATGTGAAAAGCTTACATTGATGTCAACACCTTAAGGTAAGGCAGGTAAGGTTACAATGAGGTCGGCAACCTTTGACCGATCCACCGCTACTAGGATTGGTCAAGATTTCCCCGTAGATGATGGCCCGTGAAGCCTGCAGGTACGATCATTCTGCATATTATTTGCATCCGGGGAAGCCGAAGCTCAGTTCAGGATTACCTCTCGGAGACTTACGACTTACATGGATATAGGCTTTTGCATGATCAAAAACTGGCCTCACCATGTTGGACTGCTTATATTCAAGATTGGCCAATAGTAAGTAACTCGATATGACCAGTATCCATCAATGGACTGTATTTTATCTACTCATCGACCATAATACGTTTTATGGTGGTTGCTTTGTGCTTAAAACACATAACATTGGAGAGCTTAATTACTCTATAGTGAGCACCTGACTTAATATTATAGATACCTAGATATTCAAACAATATATATTAATTAACTACTATGGCCAGTAAAGGGAGAGTCCATACCGGCAAAGCGTTTCTCACAAGTCTGGACTCTAAAAGCTAGCTAAATAAATGTATTGTTGATATGAACGCGATGCGTTTGTAGGTCGGCTTATAACCATTTTATAGTAGTTTTTATAGAAATAATTACTGCGAAACCGGCTCCGGATCAATGCCCATCTAATCTATTATGACATAAGACATTAGAGATAAGCTTCCCCATGCTCTCGATCAGTATGGAGTTTCCCGTATTTATAATGATGGCATCAACTAAAGATGAAATCGCGTCATCGACGCTAAGACCACGCCTTTATGTTTAAGCTCTGTGATTGGTTATCTCAGCTAGTTTTTCGCCGAATTGGGTACAATTATCTGGGTACTTGTTCCAATCGTTATTATCTCCAACTTCAGTATTATCTTATGTTAACTAGTAAGTACTTCCAGACCATTCTTACCAATATCTAATACTCAGCTCCATCACAAGATCATATGTTGTAAATTCGTACCGTGCGTAACTGCCGAATATGCTGGACTCGAGGTTCCATTAGAAAATGGAGTTAGCACCACCGAATACTACGTGTATGTACTATGTAAAAGTCGGTGTTCGGCCTCATTCCTTTAGTCCGTTGCTTTCAAATACATACATAGTAGAGAATGAAAAACTGTATTGCGTACTTTGCTGTTTCCAAATATTCCCGCTAGACTTCGAATGGTATAAAGCCGATTGCGCCATCGAGTGATCAGCCAATCCAAGGCTACTGGTAAAACTTCAACATGGACTGTAAGCTAGCAACATCGTTATCCAATTACTTATTACTTTGCTACCATAACTAATTGTTCTTTCACTGTAGCTTTCCGAAGCTTTTCTATCTAAACGGTGGTATTATGTTCCCTAGAATCTCAAAACCATTCATCTGCCAAGGCCGCGCTCCGATCCACCAGTTAGTTCCCTCTACGGCAGTCTAAGATCTCGAGTATCCACTAAGACTACGTACTACAACTCAGCCAGTATCGAGCTCGGCCTACTTGAATAATAAACTTTCACTTCTCATTACACAGACTACACAGACTCTTGTCTACTACACAGACTCTTGTCTACTACACAGACTCTTGTCTACTACACAGACTCTTGTCTACTACACAGACTCTTGTCTACTACACAGACTCTTGTCTACTACACAGACTCTTGTCTAACAACTAAAACTCAGTCGACGTTATAGTGAGACCTTGTGCAAGGCAAACTGAGAACATCCCGGATTACTTACAGTTGTTCTCTTTACCGAAGCCTCGTATCCTCTCGGTGTAACTTCTAAGAACAGATATCAACCCATTACTTTATTGTGGACTACCCATTTACCAAATCCATCTTATCATCTAACCTAAAGATTCCTTGTTTATTAACTACGATCTCTGGCCTCTTTAACATTACTTTATATTCTCGAGTCGGTCTTATCAGCCACTTCTATCAAACTTCATTCCAATGGCTATCGGTGCTTCTTCATAGCGATACCTTGAAGCCGGGTTTGTTTAACCCACGCTCAAATTTGTGGTGTCAAACACACCCTCAGCGTTGAGGTTGAGCTGTCTTGCTACCCCTTGCAGGTATAGCCCTGCTAGATATTCCATCCTTCATTTCGGTTACAGTTTATTATATATACCTTCAATTGCCATTAAGGCTTGTTGCCTCTTATCTCTTAATTTTGCCCTCACCTAATAACCCCCGCGATGTCTTCGTCGAGCAAAGCTAGCCAAACGCTAGCAAAGGTCTTAGGGATCAAACTCGAAGACCCCGATATAGACAATGTAACTCGAGGAGAATCAGTCTTCTCGACGCATACGGCAGACAGCTTCGTCGAGCAGCAACCCACAAGCGCGGAATGGCTCGCAGAAATTACGCCGTCGGGAGAGGATATACTTAATTATTTCAAGTCATTGTTCCCCTTTTTATCTTGGATCGGGTTTTACAACTTACAATGGTTTCTGGGCGATCTCGTCGCAGGTATGTTCTAGTGACTCGGCTATAACAGCTATGGTATAACTAACTTCTTATCAGGAATAACTATTGGTGCAGTCGTTGTACCACAAGGAATGGCCTACGCCAAGCTGGCTAACCTACCAGTGCAATTTGGGTTATATTCATCGTTTATGGGCGTTCTTCTTTATTGGTTTTTTGCTACTTCCAAAGATATTACTATAGGAGTACGTCAAGGTAGAGCCCTTCGTTAAAGTAGTCCTCTCGCTAACTTATTGAAGCCTGTTGCCGTCGTCTCCACTGTCACCGGCTCTGTCGTCGCTAAAGCAACAAAGGAACTCCCTCAATACGAAGATGAGCCATGGGTAATCGCAAGCGCCCTTGCTCTCATATCCGGCGCCATCGTGCTTTTTATCGGTTTAATCCGGTGTGGATGGATCGTCGAACTGATACCTTTAGTATCACTTGCTGCTTTTATGACCGGATCCGCTATCAACATTGCCGCAGGGCAGGTTCCTACGCTTATGGGCATCACTGGCTTCTCGACGAGGGATTCGACATATTTGGTCATCATCAACACCTTAAAGAACCTAGGCAGGACGGATTTAAATGCAGCTATGGGCTTAACAGCGCTCACAGTGCTCTACGGAATCCGGTTTTCATGTGCCTGGGCAGCAAAGCAGTTTCCGAACCATCACAAGTTGTTCTTCTTCCTCTCGACGCTGAGAGCAGTCTTCGTCATATTATTATACACCATGATTAGTTGGCTGGTTAATATGAACCGTCGCGACAACCCTGCCTTCGCTATTCTTAAGGATGTCCCTCGGGGTTTTCAGCATGCCGCCGTTCCAACTATCAATTCGGACATAATCAGCTCATTTATTGGTGAACTACCCGCAACAGTCATTGTTCTACTCATCGAGCATATCGCCATCTCGAAATCATTCGGCCGCGTTAATAACTACACTATAAATCCGTCGCAAGAGATGGTTGCCATTGGTGTTACCAACGTCCTTGCACCCTTCCTCGGAGGATTCCCATCAACAGGTTCTTTCAGTCGCACAGCTATCAAATCGAAGGCAGGTGTCCGGACTCCCTTTGCGGGTGTTATCACGGCCGCTGTGGTACTTCTAGCCATTTATGCACTTACGGCTGTTTTCTTTTACATCCCATCCGCAGCTCTTGCTGCTGTTATCATCCACGCCGTCGGGGATCTTATAACACCACCTAACACGCTTTACAAGTTTTGGAGAATATCACCTCTCGAAGTTATTATCTTCTTTGTCGGTGCATTCGTTACCGTATTTTCAACGATCGAGAACGGAATCTACGCCACCATATGTATCTCATTCGCGATTTTTATATTCCGTGTCCTTAAATCTCGCGGTAGGTTCCTCGGCAGGATTCAAGTACACTCCGTGCTGGGCGACCACCTCATCGGCAATGACAGCAACGTGATGGGCGAATACGGGACTTTTGATGCTTTAGACTCTGGTCTTTCACCGCCCACACGCAATGTTTTCCTCCCAATTGACCACGAGGACGGCTCAAACCCAGAAGTCGAGGTCTCTAGCCCCTATCCTGGTATTTTTATTTACCGATTTTCCGAAGGGTTCAACTACCCAAGCGCAAGTCACACTCTAGACTACCTTACAAGCCACATCTTCGCCAATACGCGTCGTACGAGAACGGATACGTATGCGCGAGTTGGTGACCGTCCGTGGAACGATCCGGGTCCGAAGAAGGGTCGAGAAGAGAACACGGCGTTACCGACGTTAAAGGCTATAATATTTGACTTTAGTTCGGTTAATAACGTCGACGTAACGTCAGTACAGCAATTAATCGACGTGCGCAATCAATTAGATCGTTATACAGCACCAGACGTAGTAGACGTTCATTTCGCCTGCATCAACAACCGATGGACGAAAAGGGGACTCGTCTCCGCCGGCTTCGGCTACCCGACCCCGCGCCCAGACGGCCTACACTCGCGGTGGAAGTCTATCTTCAGCGTCGCCGAGATCGGCGGTTCGGACTCTGCAGCAGCCGCCGCAGAGCAGGAGGCCAATGAGAAGGAGACTCAGACACGGTCAACGCTCAGCAAATCGGAGTCAATAGACCCATCAACTCAGGACACTCCGGGACCCAGTACTGCTTCTAGTATAACGCAGTCTGCGCTTCCGAAGAACAAGGCACCTGATTTCACTAAGAATAACGAGACTAGAAAGGTCGCGGTACACGGGCTTAATCGCCCGCTATTCCACGTCGACTTGACGAGCGCACTACAAAGCGCCATTGCGAACGTACGCGCGAGAGATGAGGTCGAGGCCGCTGGAGGCCCGGATATTGGCGTCACGGTTTGAGGTTAACGTTACCGAGTATAGTTGCGCGTAAGGACGCGTATAATGATGATTGGTTAAATTTTGGGTTACGAATAAAAAAAAAATTAGGGAGGCATGCTATTGAGTCATTTAAAGCGGTTAGCTTATAGAGAGGATAAAGAAACGAAAAGGTGAAATTTAGCATCATTGCCTACTTCGTCGGACTGGCCTACAACCCGGTACTTTTGGTAGGATTGGTACTATGGCCATGTCACGTCAAGTTGCGTTATACATATTACTTGCATATCTACATTGTATATATGAAGCAGATAGCGTTGGATATACCCCGAGAAATACTAGACGATAATCTATCACGATATGATAACGTACCGCATTTTCATCTATGTGGAACTACTTATTTTTCGTGAGTTCTGTTTCTCTACCTGGTACACGCTTATTTCAAGTGACCGGTCATCTAATATTCCCCTCATTATGCGGCGCTCCGGCAACCTTAAGCGGGGACCTCAAGCGAGATCATTGCTAATGCTATGGACTTAGAGGCGATTGCATTTGGCCGCCAAAATCACATGTCTCTCACCTGCGCGCATCGTGTAGCCGAGGGGAGGTAAGATGAGGCGAGATGAAAAGGAATAATAAAAACTCGCAGTTTAGTTACTCTACTTCTTGAATGCTCGTATCCCTTTAACTTAAGAGGTAGGAATATCCATCATTCTAGACCGAGGACATATCCTCTTATCCCAATCCAAACACCGCCCAGCTCAGAAAAATTGTATCTTCACGTGCCCCCGTCTCCCTCCCCTATCCCATTCCAGTCTTCGGTCGGCGCTAACTGAATCACCAACGGAAAAAAAAGGCTGGTAACAAGGTGAGACGAGGCGAAATGAGGCAGCACGAAATAAAATAAGGCGAATAGGACCTAATGTAAAAAGAGATAGGGAGCATTGCATGCAGGTCGGGTACAGCGCGAAATTCGGAGGACGCCGGCCGGCCGGGTGGTAGGCCGGGCTGGGTTGGGTCGGGTCGGATGCCGGGCCGGATTTGGCGTAGGGTGGTGTATGGTGTAAGATGGGATGGGCGAAGCGCCAACGGGTCTAGCAGGTAAGGACTAACGGTATGGTTTCGGTGGCTTGGTTAAGTTATGTCGCGATTGTATATTGTATCTTAGATTGGATGATCTACTTAGCTTAGGTATGCAGCGTAAGGTAGGTCGCTGTAGTAAGTAATTCAGGGGAAAGCAAAGCGCAATGGGCAAGACAAGAGAGTGAAGAAAAGGATACGGCATCACAAGAGACACCAAAAGGGAGCCGATCACAGTTAGTCTTTAGCAACAATCTCGTGCCCAAATCCCGGTAGTCGTATCACAATATCACATCAAATCCCAAAAAGCATTGTAAAAAGCCTGATTTATACAGCTTTACAGTCTGTAGTCGCAATCTATACAACCAACCCTATCTAACTACCTAACTAGAGGTATCTAACCGTCTAACCAAGCTACCTAGACCTAACTAAACATAAATCGCGAGAAACCCCCATCTATCCAGTAGTAGTAGTCGTAGTCTTAAAATCATAACATGCGTAGCCATAGCCCCCTTTCCCCTCCAAAGCCAAAAACAAGATATCCCATCCCAGCGCAGCTCGGGATAAAAGAATGATTAGAAAATTAGAACCCGCCCCTTTTCCTGAAAGGGGGAAGGGATGGAGATTGGTCCGCACCAGATATCCTATTGTTCACATGTGTGCGTAGAGTGGGTGGTTCCGATGACGGGGAAGCCTGTTCCCGGACTGGATACTATTCCCCCAGTTTCGCGTCGAAAGAGAGAGGGGGAGAAAGAGCTCGTGAAGTGAGATGATAGCTAGCTCACCTCGCCCTCTTCGCACTCCCACCCAGTCCCTGCCCCATCCCCATCCTCTTCGACCCCCCACTCCCGCTCCCACTCCCACCACCACTACCCCCCTCCCCCTCCGTCCTCGACCTCAAATGCCCAACAAGCGAGCCCAACCGCGCAACATACGTCCCCGGCGCCCCACGCTCCACAATCCTCCCCAGCACCCCCATCAACTCGTCGACCCAAGGCCGCAACACCTGCGGCGGAACCGAAGCCAGGATATCCAGCACGAAATTCCGATCCTCGCCACCAACCAGGCGGAAGAACAAATTGCGCTCCGCGCGAGGGAGATCCACGGGCCCGACATCCTGGTCCCGGTCCACGACCCTGTCTAGGACGTGCACGGCGGCGCGCGCCGCGGCGCGGAGCTCCCAGCTCGAGAGCGGCTGGTCCGCGTTGTGGATTATGCTGTGGATCTGCCGCGTCGCGCGGACGAGGTGTGCGGCGCACCAGCTGACGTCCTTGGGACGCGCGACGGTCTGCTGTGCGGGGGTGTCTGCGTATTGCTGGAGTCCGGCGAGCGCGGCGTCGGCGCGGTGCTGTAGCGTGCGGAACTGGTTCGAGTGTAGTTCGTCGGCGCGCATCGACGAGAGGAAGTACTGGAAGAAGTCGTCGTTGCGGAGCAGCATGCGGAAGATAGTCTGCTCTAGATCGCCTCGCTTGACGACTCGGCGGCCTTTCCGCGGGTTGTTGAAGAGGTCCGGGCGGTACTCGTCCGTGGGGACTTCGTTGAGCGAAGCGAGTATCTCCCGCGTCTCCCGGACCCGTCTAGGGTTGGGATCGGGGGACTGGCCGACGATGTCGCAGTGTAGGCTGTCGGCTAGCATGTCCAGATGGAAATCCGATATTTCATCATAGGGATTTCCAAGCTCTGTTGGATACCCGTACTTTGTTAAGGAAAAGGGGCTCCTCTGGACGCCCAGGACCTGGTTGGTAATCTGGTCTAACAACCAGAGGATATGTCGACATGGGGATTCGCCGCGCTCGCCATTCTGGCAGGTACAACTTGGTATGTCGTAACCACTCTGTTCCGAGCCAGTCCGAACAGTATACTCGACCGGCTCCGTTATCAGGAATAGGCAGCGCTCGTCCCCAGCCTGGCAGCCACGTAATGTGAACTGCGGCGGCACCTCGATAGCTTTATTGACGTTATCCCGCGTCTCTTCGTCAAGAAGATCCAGCGAGTACCTAAGATTGGAGGGAGAAACCATGAAGCCATCATCGTCGATATCGAAATCCCGTTCGGTGTCCGACTCGGAGCTCGAGTCTTCCACCTCGATTCTTAGTTTCCGGCTCTGAAGACGAGTTACGGGCGGCATGCTTCCGAGTGAAAGCGTCCTGAAACGCTCCGTTGGGGGGGACATATGTAAGTGACAGGAAGAAGCTTGTTGAGATGAAACAAAGGCGATGCCGAAGGATTCATTGGCACGTATATTGAAAATGACGAAGACGGTTGGTTATATAACATATCCATGGCAGCCATAGGAAACAGGCAGACAGATTAGGACAGATCCCAAAAAGTCCAACATGGTGACAAAAGCGACCCAATGTTTCGACCGCTTGGTCTACGTTGGTTCAAGGTACAGTCATACTTTACCTATTCGGTGTGAGTTGAGAACAAACTGGCAAACTAGGAGTAAGGGGAGAGGAGGCGTGGGGGAAGAAGCAGAATCATTAGCCACGGGTCGAAATGGGCAAATGAACAACTCAAAAGGGACGTTGCAGCTGAAACGATATAGTATGATGTGCAGTTAATATCTAGAAGGAGTAATCCACTGGACCCGAGGGAATGGATAGGACTGGCGATGCCGAATCTTACCTCGTGAGATTTAGTTATTGCTAACGGCAGAGAAAGAAAACCCATACTACATACCTAGTAGTATCTAAAGAACTGTTACTATAGTGTAGTTATACGATATTACCCTGTACTTACTTACTTAGACAAATGGCGTTCATCAGCCACAAGGAACGACCGGGGTCATGATTGGCAAAGAAGCCGAACGGAGTCATCGGAGACGGTATTTGACCTATGTAGTAATTCAGACCGGGGGGGGGCACCTTTCCCATCATTTTCTGCCTTGGAGGAGAAAGGTAGTACGGATCCGTAGTTGTGGGCTAGCATATAAAGCACGGCCGGGGCCTTCGATGCGACCACCGTTCATATGAGAGGTTCGTCGTGTACTTGGGTCGCGATTTGGGCCGCGAAGCCTCGGTGCTAGGCCGCCTCTTGGCGCGGCCACCGAATAAAACTCATAAAAGTCTCCAGCGAGGTCGACCCATTAGGCGGCCAGCGAGGCTTCTTGCAACACACTCCCTTATTTTCACACGCAATCTTAGTTTTAATTACTTCGAAGGAAAAGAAAAAAAATTGAGGGCTCCAGCACCAAGTTGTCGTGTTTTTGACCGGCCGAGGTCTCGAATTGTTGAAATTCTAGGTACCGCCCTTGCGCATTGGGTCGAAATCGAGCCATCCGATTTAGGATTTCCCCGAGCTACCCCAGATGCCTGTATTGCCTATTCCGGTATGGAATTTCGAGCCGGGATAACATCCGGCGCACCTGTAGGCATTCGGAATGTGACCTCAGCTTCTAATGACATAGCTCGGACCGACAAACTTCATACATGGCTTACTTTACTGTATAAGCCTCACAGCGAATACCGGCTTCATTGCAGTAATGCATGAACATGGAGCAACTGCTGCAGACGAGAAGCTAAGCACCAAGGTGATGATGCAAACACATGATTGTGATCTCGGCGGAATGGACATACGATGCTCTGCCTCCCCCAAAGTCGTCCGTTTTAGATCCCATTGGACACTTCTAAAAGGGCCTTATAGTCGCTAGGTAGGTAACTAGGTCGTGGGACAATACTACTGCGATGATGGACCGCTGCGCCGCTTCTATTTGCTCCTCTTTTCTCTCAACAGTTTGCCACTCTGGTCAGTTGTCAATAGGGGTAGTCGTGGCTGCATGGTTGAGAAGCTGCTAGTAGAGTTGAGGTTAGGACTTTAGCCTGTGGAAATTGCCTCCTACGTCCTTCTATCAGGGTGGTAGATGGCCAGGGGTGACGAACCCTTCCTCTATCGAAGTGTTGGCATCCCAGTTCCAGGGTCCTTCCAGCCTTCTTTCCAAACACAAGACTTTAGTTCACTACCCATGGCATCCCTTACCCCACGCTGAACCCCTTCCGTGGCGAAGTATCGAGCCAGCGTTCCTCTGGTCTCTGTATAGCACTTAAGGAGGTTCGAGATATACCGATTGTGCTTGGTGGAAGCCAATTGGTTACCGACCTATTGGCGCAAATTTGGCCATGTCTATTCGAAAAGGTCATAAGCAATGATAGGCATCTATGATACAAGGGTCGGCATGGGGTTTACTTGCTTTCTCTTTGGGGAGTCTGCCTAGCAGATAATTCGGGAAGGGATGAGGATCATACACTAACCAAATGGCTCACGATTCTTCGACATAGCCTCATAACTACAAACGGGTATAGTATAGGCTAGGTCGTTTAACAGTAGCGCCGTTGGTGATGGGTTGAAGTAGAGGTTAAGATTCTCCTCAAGACAAGCGGTAAGACAATCTGTAAAAACTCGGTGCAATATGGAGAACGATTACTCGACCTAGTAACGTTTGCTTTGGAATCTCGAAGCCTAAAGGGGGTTTCTTGGGTGACTTAACAGATTCGACGTCTTAATCATGACCACATGATCATATGACCGGGTGGATGGAATGGAGATATTTCAGCTATGCTAACTAGAGTTTGTCTATCAAATTAGGTTCTATACTTGCTTTTGGAAGTGGGTTCTTAAGTACGCGATACTACGGTATGACACCTAATGCCTTCGTTGGGTGTTTTCGCTCTAGATAAGTCAGTAGAGGCTCTTTCACGACGACATACTCAAGGTACGCTAAGTCATTTAAAGGCATATCGTGTATTAATGCTGACTTTTACCAAAAGGAACGTGAGTGACATGCTCGTTTCAAAATGATTACCAGGTTCTTTAGTTCCCCCCTTGTATGGCTGCATAGCCTCAAGCGACTTCGTTCTGGAGCGCCAGTAGATCTTTCAAGACTTGGGCTAAGGTTGGGCGCTCAAAGTAGTTGTCGTTCCATTCTCCTTTGCGACGTTGGGAACTTCTAACTTCCAGGTACTTTTCAGCTACTTCGATTTCGGTCGACCAAAAACGCTTCGCAGTCTGCTTAACCTCGTCGGATGTCTGTTCACTGGGAGGTTTAGTTGTTAGAAGAAGCTGACTGTTTCGCCTTATAATGATGTTTCCAAGCGCCTCTCGCCTGCCCCTTGTACATTTGTCTATGAGAATTCTCATTGCTGGAGGGGTCCTCTTGTATTCGGGAAACTCGAGTTCGGGCTCCCATCTATACGACTGCCACACGGCTGCTTTCTGAGGACCACTGACCCCTTCAAAGATGCACCACAACACTCTCCCAAGCATATATACTTCAGCGGCTTCTTGCTCTATCTCGCTGAGGGCGATCCATGATATGTTGAATCCATGATCCGGGTTAGTATATTTCTCGCCTTCCAACTCTTCGAATTCTGGAACTAGTTCCTGCATTATCTTCCGATATTTATCACCCACGGCTCCGGGTACACACTCGTCGGTTGCAATTAGACGGATGTATTCAATAGCGTTAACCTCCGGGGCCGCAAACTCGCACCAGACTCCTCTCTGTTCAAAATCGACCATAATGACGTCAGATTTTTCTGATAGTACGATATTGTCAAGACGTAAATCGGGGTAGTATGTCCTAGAGCGAGTTTTTAAATGTTCAAGAGCCCTGGTTAACTGTATCGACCACTTCAGCTGATCGACGCGTTGCAATTGGCCATGGGCTTGCAAACTGGGTAGGACGTCTCGAAGAGTACCTTTAGCGTGATAAAACGTAGTAAAACCAGCAACAGCCTTCTTGAACCCGAAATGACACCGCTTCGTGACAACATGCATAGGCCGTCTAATGATGTTCTCATGGGGTTCGATCGTGCAGAGAGTCTTCAATTCGTGGTAAAGGTATTTGGCCCCACTGGTCAATGCCTTGAAAATAAATAGCTGCTCGTGAATTCGGACGAGACAAACGCTATCATGTAGAACCCTGACTACATGAAGATCGAAGAAGTCGATCACTTGGGGGAAGGGGAATTCTGAACCCCAGAGGTCAGCCAACTTTGAAAGCGGAAGTAGCTTATGCTCCAGATTATGGTTAAGGCCGACTTTAACTCGGACTTGGTGCGCGTCGAGTGACATATTCTCTAGGATTAGACGTGATCCGAAAGGCACGCCTTTATAGAATTCTTCGAAAGAGGATAAGTTATGGAAATCGGTCGTAGTCCAACGCTGGAGGATTCGGACAATGTGTCTTGCTATAGCGAGCCTGGGTAGCCGAGCGGAGTCCTTGGTGTGGAAGGCCTTGTCGAGTTCGAGCTGGTCACGAATAACATGTGGCTGTGAATTAGAAACGAAGACATCCATACGTATAGGAGGAACATGTTCGATAAAAAGCGGGAGCACATAGTACTGGCTGCCTAAGCCGGCACAACCATCGACACGCCATAGGGGCTTCGGGGGCAGATCGAGGCTGTCTACACGATTTTTGGGATTGAGGAGAGAGCCCGCCCAAGGGAGCTCAGTATAGGAGTTAACGGCATCGGGAGGTTCTGACTGTTCCTGAGCCTCTGGAGAAGGGCGGTAATAAGCCGCAGTAGGATGAATAACTTCTCCTATGGCTGTCGGGGATAACTCCATCTTGAAACTGATATTTCTTTCTGAAAATTAGCAGATAACCGTAGTAATGTCGATACCAGGCTGGTGATAAATCAGGAGGTAGTGATTTTGCAAAGTAGCATTACGGGAAGGCTGAAGTGAAAGTGGATCTGGGGACTTCTTGGGAGACCGTGTCAGAAAAAATTAGAATTGAATCTAGTTAGAATTCAAGGAAGGACGGAAGGACCACTTGATGCTCCGGGGGGGGATTAACCGCCACAGCAGGAGCCATCTCCTAAGATCTCCGTCTGGGGTTTCCTCAAATAAAGGAACTTGCGTCTGAGGGCATCTATGAAAGTACTTCAACATCCAACGTTGTTACTCTCTACCTAGGTAGGTATCCAACTGAAATAACCTACATGCTACCTTATGATCGGATGTCGTAAGTATGCATATTAGGCGCCCAATGTGCCGTATTAAGGTTCGGCGTAGAAGTAAGAGATGTATACCTAAAGGAACGCAGTCGATCCTTTAGGAATACTCGTCGGTTTCCTGTATCGAGAAGCGGCTAACGGCAGCTCTAAATTATCTTTTCTTTCTTTTTGTTGGAGAATCTCCTCTCTTCACCCGTCCGATGTTTCCTTGGCTGACTTGCGAGATTACCTTAATCTGTATATTCTCCCAAGTGATATCCAATAAAGACTGCTTCGTTATCCGTAAGGTCGGACTGCGTAATGACTGCGTATGAATGATTAAAGTGGTTGAGGAAGAAGCAAGTTTCCTACTTCTGATAGTCACGAGAGCGTTCACGACCCTTCCCCTTTCAAACCCACGACGGGCGCGTTTAGAGCCTGTCTTTGGTTCGTTCCAAATCTTGACTACTTGCCTAAGTTAATTAGTTGCGCCAAGTCCGGCGGATCCAGAAAACACAGCTTGGGCAAAAAAGCCAAATGATTGACGAGCATGAATAACGACTTCAACTCTCAGCCATTGAAAAAAAAAGGAGTGCGCTGACCGAGTATCTGACCGGTTGCAAGCCATTGATTCTCCATTCTCCTTATCCTTAGCGGTAGTCGGCCCTAAACCTGAAAAAAGAAAAGCAAATAGGGGAACAACGGGTCACATATCTTTCGGTATCATGATTGGTTGAGAGACGTTGGCTCCGCACGGCTTATAGGAGATTTCCTACCTAATACCTGTAAGTTTGCAACCCAAGATTTCTACCTACAACCTTATGCTAGGGCATATTAGCTAACACAGCGTCAGTATACGTACGCAAGGCTGTTTTAAGTGGTTAACCCAGTGTATGCCCAAATAGGGATTCCGCATCTCCTAATTTTCATAGCGGCGTCCATCCCCTCCTTAGCATTGATATTAGGCAACTGGCTTTGTGGGTTTTCTCTAACCCATTGACTGTCGACTCAATTCCTTAATATTGCCAGCCAATGGCCAATATTGGTCATGTATGGAGAAGCTGATCATGGGTAGACAAAGACTTTATTTTCCATGGTTGAGATGAGCCTATTCGAACCACCAAGTGCTAAGAGACCGGTCTGCGTCTGCATCTTCGCCAGGGTCTCGCGGAAGTATGAGGCGGGCATAGCAATGTTTCGATGCCCTGTCTTATCGGGGTTTGATAATCTAGAATGCGACATCGGGGAGTACTGCGACCTTTATATATATCGTCAAGTGAACGTAATAACCACACGTCGGGTAGGTAGTGTATCTGCGTAATCGTGATTAGTTAAAGATGTGGATTTTCCATAGGGCTGAGATATACGATGTAAAGGCTTGGCATTTCCAATATCTACACTGGATCCTCATCGCCAAGAAGCCCAGGGACCACTTTCTAGTTCAAGGGACAACTTAAAAACAAAACGATGGGAATACCAGGTACTCGGACCGCTTTTCCATGCTATTGTGCCGCCACGGATTGGTTAACCTTGGTAGAGTCGGCGTGATGTGGAACAAAAGTCGTATCTATTGTTAACTAGTATAAAGCTTCTTTAGGGAATGACTATGGTGTCACTCAGAAGATTATATTCAAACTGTCGAAAGTCAAGGATAGAAAGAGTTTAGGCTATAATGTAGTGGCAAAACGAAAGCTGTGCGTTATGGTGGCTCATGTAAGTATAACTTTATTCGAAGTGAAATATTAGAATAAGAGCTTCGACTAAGCAGTTACGTTTTGTGTTAAGGGAACCGTTGGTAATATACATATTGGTCTATCTGTTATATGTAACTGACAAAGTTACCTAATACTGAACACCATCATGACTTTTGATGGCTTTTAATGACTTATCATCTGCATATTCTTTAATCGTTTGAAGTTCGATTGGAGCAGACGGGTAGGTTAGGTAAATATATAGAAAGCCCGGGCCGACGATCAGATAGATAAATTTTAGAGTAAGCTGTGAAATTCCACGTGGCGAACTAAATTATTTTTTAAAAATAACACGAACCCTTGAAGGGGGTGATTTTTTAAGGGTGGTGGGAACTCCAATTCGGCTGATCGCCCCTAGCCGATGATGTCACTCGGGCAAATTGGAAAAAAGGGGTTAGTAGGTATAGAATTACAAAATTACCTATGTTTGGTGTAACAAGATGAAGATAACGTGGAAAATAACTAGAGCTTCAAACATCAATGGATGGAGAATGGTTGGGATACTTGGCTGATACTGATGCTCGAGAGAATTGATGTGGCAGCACTGAGCGAGGTAGCGCCGAGCTCATTATCTCCGGTAGAATTAGCAAAGCCGACTTTTGAGGCTATTTCTTCCGCTTTGGTGAGCTTTTATGTGTCTTTCCCTTTTACCAAGACGGATGCAGAAATCCCGCGACGAGGAAGTGCATCCATAAACCATTAACAAGGCTATCCGAAACATGTGAAGGGCCGAGGGTAGGTAGTAATAGAACCGCGCATAGCTTAACTTCGAGTTGCAATGCATCTTGAAATCGTACATGAAGAAAAGATAACTGCAACTACATAGGTAATCACTTGTTAGACCAATTGTTGAATCACTTGTTGAATCACTTGTTGGTTGACACGCCGATCTTGCAAGATGCATTTATGCTTGTCTCTATGGTTCGTATAAGCGGGACCATAGCAACGTGAAGTCGGCAATCTCCTGACCCTCTTCGCATCGGGCGCATGAGACCCTGTGACTATAACTGTACTGCCGGTCCGAGAATATACTGCCGTGCTATATCTTGGCTAGCCCCGGCGGTATTTTCGTTGGCGTCATGCTTTCTAACTCATCGGGCGTCTCGGTTAGGTCATTTTTGATACCGCGTCGCTTGGGCATCAGTATAAACTCTCACCGGTCAATGAGTCCTTGCCACTTCATGAAGGATGAAACCTAAAAGAGGTGCATACTTGGGTCTAAAGAGAGTTGGAGGTGATGAGGCAAACATGGAGAGGTATGAATGGAGGAAAGTCGCTGCGATGATCACGGTAGCGTAAGCAGCATAATCAGCACTTGAGACCAGGCACTGTATCCAACATACTGTAATAATTTCATATACAAGCAAGCCGTACGTGTCTTATCTTTAGTAGTAGTAAAGTTGGGCAGACATCTAATTCGTAGCAATCGAATGGAATATGTTATAACAGCACGTCGTGAATCATAAAAAGGTATAAGCGTAAACATAAACATAAACATAAACATGATATGATATGATATGATATAATATATGAAGCAAAAAAGTAAAGAAATGCCAGCGATTAAAGTCGTGTATTTATAAGAGCCAATATATATAGGTAGATATAGGAAGCACTATAACTTACATATACATTTTATATACGTAACTATGAGGCGTAGATGATGTTAGTTGTCAAAGATTGACACATGCCAGACATGCGTAGGTAGGTAGCCTTATCAACTGTCAATCACCCCAGTCCAATCTCGAACTGTGCAGTTTATAATCGGGCCAGTAGCCGAATTAGCGAAGTGCTCACCGCTCAAAAAAGTTGGTCGGGAGGATTTGTTGCTACCCTCTACCCTCTATATCCATGTAAGTAGGGTAAAATAGGTTACAGGGCGCTATTGGAAAATAAATCCGTATGCCTAATCTGGCAGGTATCACATCAAGTACACGTGGGCTGATAGGCTTGATGCGTGGGGTCGAGCTTGTTACTGTCGTAAGAATCTCACCACCCCTTTTCTCTCGTAGCGTTTCACGTGAGCTTACGACAGACCCGTAGACCCTTGCTCCCACGGGACACTACGGTAGGCGGATGTTGAGGCTGTAAGTGGATTGTACGCGATTACCTGTCGATTATTAAGATCCGCCGTAGCGGGTCCAACGGGATGAAGAGAACTGTGTGCTGTTGGCTAGACAAGTCTGTGTATCCCACGAAATGCGATCTGATGTGGATGAATTCGTTGTCAGTAAGGGTCAGTTGACACGGACGGTATAGAGATCCCCGTTCCTGATTTGCCTGCCCTCGAGCAACGAACTCCACATCCCGCCCAGCATCGGTTTTTGGGTCGCCTTAATTTACATATTAACAACTTTTCTCTCTATATGGGGGGCATATGGGGTATGTACTTACTCACATACACACCTACACGACGCTAACCCTCACTTATTATCTATCCTCAGCCTTCTTAGGCTTCGATTGGGTTAGAGTTAAACACGCAGATAATTTTTTAATCATGATCAATTAATCACGATCAACTTACACGAGCGAATTTCCCAATTTGAACGAATTTGGAGAAAGCAAGCAATGAAAGGGGTGAGCTGAAGAAGATACATAGGGGAAAAAGAAAGTGAAGAAATAATTAAGTACCTAGTGTACCTTTTGCGGCTTTGCGGGCTGGCTGGCTGGCATGACATGATGACATCCATGTCTTCCGCGTTTGAAAAGTTAACATTGATTCGAACATTGATTTAACGTAGCACGTTAGAGTAGCACTAGATCCCACGGTCATCCGAAATTTCCTTATCGATACAAGATTTCTACTATATATGGTACCCCCAAATACCCCCATTTCCCCGGCCAAATTAGCTCCAATCGGCCCCAACTCTATTGCCCCAGTTGATTCTGACAGGGCTGTTCTTGAAAGCTGATGTTCCTTGCAAAGCTTACATACATACATTCAATTATGTATGTATATGCACTAGGTACCTAATCTAATCTAATACCTAATCCATATACCTATTGTGCATAAAGTTCTACCTGTAATAGATGTATTATGGTACCAGGTAAAAATGAGGTAAATACCTACCTAACCTAAGGTAAATGACATTAAAGACAACCTAATGAGGCAGAATGTCGGAGACGGCTTGTTTTTAAGCGCGGGCTTAAGTGCTACATTAACTGCTACATTACCAATTTACCAATTATAATACGCTCCAATACTGCATCATGCTAATAACTGAACCAGACATAACTGCGGTCCTATCCGTGTTATCCCTGCTTATCCCTACATAACATCCCGAGGTCCCCCTTTCGTCCTATCAAAACCCTATCAAACCAGGTCAAAACCAATACCTCCCAGTCCCTCCCCCTTGATCAGCACGGATCCGGATTGCCTCATTTGCACCCACTCGCAAAGTCGAACGGTCGCACAAGACCTTAGTCTGATTAATTTCCCCCCTCTTTAAACCGGTGAAGCCGCCGGCTCAACGGCCGTCCTGGATCTTTCTTCACCGAGTTGTTTTCTTGACCAGTGCCGTCTCCTCACTCTTCCAATCATCATCTCCGTCCGGCTCAAATCAAGTCGGGACGGCAGCATAGTGCCGTTCTTCTGTTCTCAATCTTCCCGTCGGACTTCCTCCATTCTTTCCTAGCTCATGCTCTCCACTTGCTGACTGCTCATTCACTAATTCAGCCCCCTTTCCCAATCTGAAATTATCTTGATAGGCCTCTAAGGTGTCTCGACGCAGGGCGGCGGCTCGTCTTCCATACCAACATACTGGCATACTGGCATACTAGCATACTAGCATATTAGCATACTAGCCATACTAGCAAGCATACTAACATTACCTAGCCAGCATTGTACAGCACCAAGGCACCAAAGCACACCAAAGCACCAAGCACAACGCGACACAACACAGCACAGCATAAACATAACATAATACAACGCGGCACCGAAACACGGTCGCATTAGCTCTCTGATGATCCTGGCAGTCTTATTAGCGGCAATGACGCCCGTGAGACCTTGACGTACGCCGTCTCAACAAACCCCACTGCCCGTCTGACGCCCCGGTGAGGCGCAAAAAGGATACGCGCAGCTCTTGACTGCTCTCGTATGTGCGCGCAGCAAAAAATTGACGCCCTAGCACACACGGCACGTACCCTGTTTTGTGGTGCTAGCTAGGCTCTTGTCCAACACACCTCCGTCTTTATACGCCATACGCTCGCTCACATCGAACGTACAATGGTAAGATTTTCTTACTATACCCCTTACCCTAGTTCGCTTCTAGATAGCCAAGTAGCCCATACCTTGTCTGTGTCTGTATCCCCAGCGTGCAGTCCGTTGACTTGCATATAGAATAATCCTAATATCAGAAAGCGCCGGCCTTACGGCCATGGGGATTCCCCGGTGGTGTCTATACCCCAGGATTCCTCTTACTCGCTTTCTGCTTCTGCCCTTTCATCTCACCCGGAGGACTTCTCCGCTCAGGATCTACAAATACTCCAGCAGGCGGCATCTATCTTAAATTGCCCCGTCCCTCGATTGTTAGGCCTCAATAATAGAGCCTCTCATTCTCAGCAGTATCCGCTCTCTTCTGCCCCATATCCTGTTTCAACCAAGAGGCCGCGTCTTAGCGCAGATATGACATTGGCATCCCCTCAGGAGAAGTCTTCGCCGCCTACGCCATCTGTCCAAGACGGTTCTGAGCGGCAGCATGCTCCTGAATTATCCAATAGTGGATTTTCCATAGGCATAGACCGTTCTCGTCTCACGCAGTACTTCACTAACTTCTCCGTCTGTCCACCGTGCACAACTTGCGAACCCCAAGGTTTGCTTCCTGTTCCAGTTCTTTTTATGTAAGCATACTAAATGTGACTTAGTCTACGGTTCAATTCCAGCTAGCTCGCCCTATACTTACGCCTCGGGGCGTCAGTATTTTGACGACAGGCCATCATCTCCTGGCTCAGTGCCTGGGACTATGTCGCCAGACCAGCCGAACATCTTTGTTTCTAATGCCCCCTCCACAGCCCCACCGATGATGCCCAATTACCCTATTCTACAGCCAAATCGACCTATGACTATGCAGCCTTCTACTAGCGGTGAGGACATGGTGTATCCTGAGGCCATGCCTGGTCAGTATTTTAATCAATCAGATTTCCACCATGACGTATCAAGCTCCATGCCAAACAACACGATGGAAGCTCAATCATATAGTCCGCCATTGCTGGGGCATAATAGCACTACTGAGAACATCTCACCTCAAGAAGTAGATAGAATCAGGATTGGTAATAAATCCGGTGAATTGGACATCGTACAGCCAAATCAACGACCTTCTGCTGCGAGGAGGGGACCATTCAAAACGAATGACGAACGAGAGAAGACGGCCGAGACGAGGCGAATTGGCTCTTGTATTCGGTGCCGGATGCAGCGGATTCGCGTAAGAAACCTCACTGTTGTCTTACTGTTTGATTTCTAGGTAGCGTCCTACGTTTCATCAGCTAATTCACGACTCTAGTGTGAGATTAACCCTACGGATAAGCTCGGCACGTGCTTGACATGCCTGAAAATAAACAATACGAAGATTTGGCGGATGCCTTGCCTTCGATATAAGATCACCGACGTGAAGCTATTCAAGCCCGGGAACGTGAAGGGGTACGAATGGACTCGGAGGTGGATAGAGGGGATCCCTGACGATATATCACAGTGGGCATCGTCGGAAACGAAAATAGTTAAGGTTACCGAAGGGTATACTGAACAGGCGGTCGAGCTCCGAGTGCGCCAATTTGTTCCGCAGGATGGAGATAAACTCGAACGTAGTTGGGTTCACGAAGGAAATAGGAGAAAAGTCAAAATCCCTCCGTATGCTATCGTAAATCTCGAGGAAGCGAAGAGTACCTATACCAATTATATCAGGCAATGGCTGCCTGAATGCTGCAAAAAGGTCGTCGGCAAGGAGAAGTTTTTACTCGCAACGTACGGCGCTGCGATCAGAGCTTCGAGGGACCAGACTATCGACCCTAAAGAGAGTGCGCTTCTGAGGAAGGCGTTGCAGTTGTGGATGGCTGTCCGCTTGACCACCAAATCAACCATTATCGTTGGTGACGAAACGCTAGGCATGTCTAAGGATATCATGGATGAGACGAGCCCACTTCGAGGATGTGTTCCCCTCCCACCCGTGATGGGTGCACAGATTGAGCTTGTCCTTATCCATCAAATACAATCTAGTCTTCGGCGAGAAATGTTGGAAAACTTACAAGCTATGACACAGGCTAACAAGCAGAAGACCTGGTTCACGACGTACCTAATCACATTCATCCTGCTCCACAATGTAGCTCTCCTTTGCCAACACGATGCTGGATATGCTCGAAAGCATGGTATCAAGGTGTGTATCAAATGACTGCCAGACAACTACGAGGACGTTGCGCTCACTTTTTAAGTTGCAGAGCCGGTTTGCGAGAGAAGAGATGGTGAGAGAGTACCAAACGGGTAAGCCCTGGCGTCCTCTTGAACGAGACTGGTTCTTCAACATTAGTTATCTTGAAGCTGGGACATCCTAACATACAGCCTTTTCAAACAGGAGCGAACATTCTGCTGGCGTATTTCCACTACTGCAATAGAGGTGAGAAACTCGGGGTCTCACATACATTAGTGAACCAAATGTGCTAACGGTAGACAGGCATATATCCGTTCTCTTTGGAGTGCAAGGAGCAAGATATGTCAACATTAGTCGACAAAGATGAGACCAAGATAAAACTCATCCAGTACACAAGGGCGCAAGCCGAAAAATACAGTAAGCCACATGTCTCTCAATCTTGTGTCGGGATTCTAGAACCATACATACGTAACAGTACCCAAAACGGGTAGATCGCTAACTAGCCGATCTTACAGAGAAACACTGGGCGAAGCTGCGACAGAGTGGCGATTACGAGAATGATTTTTACTATATAAGTCAATTGTACGAGGAAAACTGGATGCCGCAGTCCACAATTTGAGAGAAGATATGAGCTGATTCGCGTGGCGGGAGCTCGGCGCGAAAAGAAAAGAAAAAAAAAAGCCTTTGGGCAAGATCCAGTTGACAACATCTGAACCAAGAATCAAGCATTGGCAAAGATAAATGTTGTATTTACGCGTAGAACTTGCAGGCCCCGTACAGGTACCTACCTATTCTGCGTCATGCATGAGGTACGAGACCGGATGCAGTAAATAGGCACATCCTAGGCAGTTATATGCAGGCTCCCCTACCTACCTGCAATAACAGAGAAACGAAGACAGAGTAAGTGTTTCCCAGACTAACATTGAAACATTGAAGCTACCAACAGGAATTTCTAAACACTGGACTTGCCTATAAAGATTTTTGCCTGCCATTCCTGCCATTCCTGCCATTCCTGCCATAAAAACGCAGTTTTGAGAGTTATAAGAGCAAACATATTGCTAGTGCGTTTAGGAAAGTTCTCAACTGACATCAGAGTAGACATACGTATGACTATCTTTCCGCAACACTATCCTGCCGTACTATCCCTCAATGCTATACTGCAACGGCCCGGGTCCTTCTTGCTTGAGAAAGACTACTTATCTCAAGATATCCTATGTTATGTACTTTATGTATGTAGGTAGGTACGACAGCTGTTGGTCGGTGTGTACGAGTACATGTATGGAAAGACATCGAAAAGCATTATATCGGAATATGCCGCCTACATACCCTTCAACCACTCGGGTTGTTCGAGGACGTATACGAATAGTTGAGTGTTGCAATCCTGTTGGTACCAATGCTACTTCAGGTTGCTTTTCTGAAACGCCAATGACAAAATTGTGATGGCGTATAAGACTTAGGTACATTAGGTATTGTGGACATAGTGTTCCTTCCCATGTACGTATCAATTACATCAATACACTTTCCTCGTGGACACCAGCCATGCAAAGCAGCATTAAGGAAATAGCATTGAATACCTGAACAGCTTACATTGACGTATACGACATACATTATGTATGTGAAGGTCTTCAACCGGCAGGATGCTACATATCACAACAGTGAACCTTGGCATCGGTGAAGCAAGCGGATCCTAGCCTTTCCGAGAATAACCCCTGGTCCTCCCCCCCCTTGCACAGCCAACGGGTATATATATTAATACCTTGCGGCTCCTTCTATCCCCGGCCATGGCACCCTGCATCGCTACCTACCTAGGTAGATTATTAAGACATGCATCTTCCCACCTACCCGGTTAGCAGGTCCAGATCCGTGTTTCCTGCGGCGACCCGTACCTGGTGGCTTGCATGGAGGTGCATGCCTATGATTCAAAAAGAAAAATGAAAAGCATGAAAAGGTAGCGTCGATGCTATGCTACGTACCTACCTCTTATGCGGCAGCAGGAGTGGATGTTTTGCATATGTATGTACATACCTCTGGGGCTTGCCCTACCAATGTACCTGGGTATGCAGGCCCTGGCGAATATACGGTCTGGTAGCCTATAGTCGTGGACTTCATATTCGTTTTACGCCACGTCGTTGCGCGTGCTATATTCTAGGATTTCCCTATACACACCCCGACTTCGCATTTGAAGCTTCTATACTAGTGCTTTATCATCTCACATCTCGATCAGCGCCGTCAAAATATTCGTATCTGTTTATTATACAGCATATCTAATGTAATTTAATATCAGATCGGATAATGTATCGACGTCCCCCTGCTCCACGAGGCGTACTTCCCGTGTCTTGTAACTCTGAGCAGCGTTGTGCTTTCCTAGCTAGCAAAAGTATGTTGAAGTCGGTAAGGAGAGATTCGATGGTATAAGGTTTAGGTATGTTCCATTTTACGAAAGTGCTTCTTCTTTCCTTCCCTACATTGGTATTCTTAGATGCCTAGTATCTAGCTTGGTTGTCATATCAGAAATTTCCAAGTTCTCTTTTCCCATTCTCTTTTACCATTCTCATTTATCATTCTCACACCATACCACATCACATCCCATCCCATCACATCTCATCTCGTTTGAGTAGCTGTAGATCTATCAATCCAGCCACTAGAATCTTTCACTCGTTTCATTATACTAGAACGCCTTTCTGGAACCCAACCACTATAGGTTCGTTGATGGTATGGCCTGCTATTGGATGCAACTAACACGTTACAAGAAAATAGATATGGATTCCAACAACGGTCCAGTCCTGTTTTCATCAGGCAACGCATTGCTCCATGCAGAGCATCCCTTACATGCTAACCCTGCCTCGGAGGGATTATCTAGCCTTCCCATGGGCTTTCCCGCTCACTTGGGTCAGGCGTTTTCCTGGACGGGAAATCAAGTCAATGATCATGAGCTCCACTTCGTCTATCATTTGACTGAGGGGAACCTGGCAGAGATACGCTCTGCGAAGGACCACTTCAAATGTATGTCTTCCCCAGAGTTTCTTCGGAGCTTGTCCCTGACTAACCTTTGATATCCAGCGTTGGAACTGGATGGCGATTTGGTCAGCCGGGACAATTTTCCCCTTCCCACACTTGGTCCCAAACTTGATGAACTTAGTCATGATATTCATGATGGCAGCGGCCTCTGCGTCATTCGTGGGGTCAATCCGGAGGACTACTCCGTTGAAGACTTGACCATTGTATGGCTAGGAATTCAAGCATACATCGCTGACCAACGAGGATGCCAAGACCACCGAGGCAACATGCTTGGTTAGTACTTATATGAATACATGACTTGGATTTCATGTCCAGCTGACATATTTCTTAGTCCACATCGTGGCAGACAGCTCCTCTCAGCTGAAGTTAGGCCACCACCGCCATTCTACTTCTGCTATTGTAAGTAGGATTGGACAATTGCATCTTTCTTCGCATGCTTACAATGTATACAGTCCTTCCACAACGAGGAGGCGGGCGACGTGGTTGCTTGGTTGACTCGTAGCACTGCAGCAGCCGGAGGCAAGTGTATTGTTGCGTCGGCGTATGCCATCTACAATATCCTAGCGGCCCATCGTCCCGACATCATACGCACCCTTGCGAAGTCGGATTGGCCATTTGCTTTGTAAGCTCATTCTATATTCAACATTGCTTGTAGACTACACTGACATTTCCGATTCAAGTCCGCGCTTCCAATGTCGACCCCTGTTATTCCACCATAACTCGAGGCTGGTGATGAATTTTGGTCGTACGCCCCTATTGGGAAATGCCATCCACCCACGCCCAGAGAACCTCCCAAAGCTCAATGATCGCCAGCGCGAGGCTCTTGACGTGGTGGAAGCAATTGCCCAAGCGGTCCAACTTGAGATCAAGACCCAAGCTGGCGATATGCATTTCATCAACAACCTTGCCGTTCTCCACAGACGCGAAGGATTCGTCGACGGCGACTCTCCTCAGCGTAAGCGGCACTTAGTTCGCATGAGACTACGCAGCTCACGACTAGGGTGGGACATACCGAACGAACTGAAGCAGGAATGGCATGATGCATTCGACGCAGACACTTACCAGACGTGGCACCTGGAACCGATGCCTGGCGACGTGTTCCCCCTTCGTAAGTACACTAACTAAATAATATGGCCCACGATACCTACCTAGTAGGGCGGGTACTCATGCACTGCATCTCACGGGGAACGGCTGGGATTGGGAAAATTACCAATAGGGTTCCGGCTCACGGATGTTAATACGGGGTTAAAAAGGGGTTTCATCAATGGTTTCTTCTCGGATGTGTCAAGTTACGGTTTTCCTTGCTCTAGCTCTGGTTGAGCTACCTAATAATTCGTTGATGATGTTGGGGGTTGAGAGGAGTGTGTCCGATCCCTATAACGAAGCACGATCCTTTGGAACAGAACTGTCTGCTAGGAGTATACGATATGTCTGCCAGTTTTAAGACTGTCTTACCATGAAATTATCACTATCCCTACCTAAGTATAATACAGAATTACACAACCTTTACAGAAGGGAAAAAAAAAAGTTTTTTTCCTTCGATATTATTGTAGTCTGGATCGCTCTCCTCCCCGATCTCCACAATGACTAAACGATTGGCCACTTTGCATCTCAGCGTTTGACTTGGCAGGATAATTTTTTTCCTTTGATTCTCTTTCAATACTACGACGTGCTATCCCAAATCAAAGTCGCACCATAGATGCAGCACCAACCGGGATTTAAAACAGAATTGCGCGGACGGTACTAATGGCTGCAGCCGTAGCGCGTCTGGTTCTCTCGGAAGCTAAGAACGATAGCGAACGACATTGGTCCAGAGGAATAAAAATAACTAGGATAGGATTTAAATTCATCAAATTCTGTGGTAACAACGATACAGTAGCAGTTGTCAAGCTTGGTCTCGACTCTTCTTTTTTTCTTTTCCTCCTTTTTCCCTTTCCCCTTTGCCCTTTTCCTTTTGGGATATTCCCAGGCCATTAATAGAGGCATAATGGTAAACCATAAGCATATCAAGACGAGATGGTTGTCCACATGCCCCACGCGGAGCTATATACTAGTAATCTATAAAAAGCGCGTGTTAAGATTTCTTGGATTGAAAGCTTTTAGTAGTAACCAAAGTAGGCCTAGGCACGGCTCCTGTCCCCATGCCCCCGTTACCATTGATACCCTCCCAACTCCTTGGTTACGCCCGGAAGACTGTTGAGATCGGAGATCAGAGACGGAACCCACATGTATGTGTATATATGTATGTAACCTATGTGCCACGTACGGCTAAGCGTGTTGGCATGTGTGCCTCTCGTCTCACACTCACCCCTGAATAACGAATATACGTTAGGTATGTACGTACAGTAGTTCGGGTGAAACGGTCTCAGCTCTAAAACTTAGGTCTTCTCGAGATGCAGCTTTTGAAGACCATTTTGATCGATGTGCATGCAGCCGGTGCTCGCCGTTAGCCATATGAGTATATTTATAAGGTGATTGTGGAGGAGAGTTACGGGCTCGTAATCCATTTGCAACCCATTTGCAACCCATTTGCAACCCATTTGCAACCCATTGAACCCATTAAACCCATTATACCCATTATAGTGGAGTAAGACATATATACTATGAAGAGTCTTCTGCTAGCGCTGCTACTATAGTTTCTGCCGTAGACTACTCTCGTAAATACGTACATGCGTACATAGGTAAAAGATAGAGAAGCGTACTATGTAATAAGCGCATAAGTGGCTTTTCGTTGTTGCGCTTGACCCCTTGTAGTTCGTCATGCTCGCTTACTCCGCTGCAAGATAATATTTTCTATTACATAGTACATTTTAGCCTTGTCCGGATGTGATTGTTCGTCTTAGACTTGCAGGGTGCGCGTGGTAATATGGTTTCAGGGAGGAAAGTAGGAAAGTAGGAAAAGTAGGAAAGTAGGTACACGATATGTAATGTCCGTATGTGCGGCATTCGACATCTCCGTAGCGGCTGGACTTGATGGCCGATTCAATTTTGCCACTCCGGTTCCCACCCGGCTTAGCAAAAAACCCCATGGCGCATTGGCGCATTGCACTGGACATTATCCACATTATACATTATCCACAACAGGGCAGGATGCATAGGATACAGAGGATGCAGAGGGCGCATAGGATGCAGAAGAGTGTAACTCCATGATTCCGGCTAACAGCTTAGATCTGCGGAAAAGTAACATCTACAAAGTAGCAGCTGCTGTAGTACAAAGCAGTTACATATAAGGTATGCAGTGTTCCGCCGCATATGCAAATAAGAGGCGGCTACTTATTATTTGAGTAGGTTAGGTTAGGTTAGGTTAGGTAGGTTAGGTAGGTACCTAAGAGATTAGAATAGAGATGGTCATATTCGACTTTCTACTCGTCACATACCGTTATATATGTATGTATGTACCTTAGGTTAGGTACCTACCTTAAGTACCTACATATGATAATTTCGTTATGATATTTCGTGCGACGTCGAAGAATTACACCGCAAGCCACCTTCTGCCGCCTTCTAAACTTCTACCATCGGCTGCTTGGTTTCATTTTCCGCGGATGCCAAGACACTTTCAGCCACAATACTTAATTAACAACCTGGTTCTAATCACATATTGCATTACGACTAACTCACGTGGCCTAGTGGCCGCCATCCATCCTTCCTACGTTCAATGTTCCCCCCCTACATACACTTATACACATCGAGGCTTAAGAGGCTTGAAAGAACATTTGTTTTTTTCCGTATAAAAAATATATCAACCAACGAATGTGCGGATAGAAAGCCATCTTGTTAGTCTAAGACTCTTAAGAATTTTTATATCGACACTCTGCGGAATGTCCGCTCTTTCTCAAAGAGGCGGTCGGGATTTTGAGATTGGGGTTTGTTTCTAAGGTCTGGACCGTAATGATGATCAGCGAAAAAGAAAGCATGCAAACAGAAGGACAAGGTCTGGACTCTCATCTATCACTTACTATGTACGACCCACGCACGTTATACACACGTCAGGATGTTGTCAGCTCACCCACGAAGGTCGAGCCGCCGGCAGTAGACATTGATCATAGCGTCCGGGGAGCACGATCACTGGATCGGGGCAGACGGAAATGGCGGCCGGCACCTCATTTGGTACCATTAATTCGTCTCAGCACTAAAAGGGGCACTATCATATCTCATAAAACACTTAGAAATCGTTGAGGGAAAAAAAGTTGGAGGGGTAGTGGAATTAGTAAAAAAAAAAAAAAAAGGACCGTCCTAGTCGGGTTCAGTTGAGCTCGAGAATGACGAGATCGTCTTCGTGGATGCGGAGCTCCAACTATAGCTCGCTATACGGGTTGTCGCTTCTACAGCGCCGTACGTAGCTGTTTATCTGATAATCTCAGATCTCTTCGAGGTACGATGGGCCACCTACGCAATGCCTATGGCACCCGAATTCCCAATGCTCTGAACACCGTGTTTTCGGATAGCTACGCCTTGGCCAGCATATTCAAATGTACAACTATGGTACAAGATGGAGTATAAAGTACATTCAGCACCGGTGTGGTAACGCCGGACGCCTCCGCGGGTACTGTAATGTGCCGTTGCTAGCAAGTACCTGGTTGCAGTAGACAAGCCAAGCACGCCTCCAACATCTCTGCTAGGCATGTGCTTGCATCCGCCCTTCAGATCTGAGGCATGGGGTCAAGGTTGGCTGGGGCCAGGGCCAAGGAAGTGGGTAATGGGTATGGGTACTTTTCTGCAAGGCCTTCTTGCATGGGGATTGGACGCTGCGACGGTCACCGGTACAGGGCTGTTAGCTTGCTGCAGAGGACGTGCTGCTCTTCATGCATGGGTTAATCACTGTAACCTGTCGGGATGCAGAGTTTCCATCTACCTACCGCCTACTGCATAGGCGAAGACAGCAGCAACCTGACGCCCAGCTAGCTGCCAGACATACCCACGTAACCCATAGACGAGCCAAGGATTGCTGTCTCTTGTCGTCGGGGGCCACGACGCAAAGCCAACGAAAATGCACAATGAGGGGACGATAGGAAATCGACACCTGGGCATTGTTACAACACGACCGGTCAACGAAAAGGCGACGATCTCAGCGGATTCAAAACGTGTCGATGAGTACATGTGTTTCCCGTATCCGATAAGAAAAAGGGCCTGGCCCGTTCGAAAAAAGAAAAAAAAAGGAGTGATCGAGATCAACACGATGCTTCTATCCAACCCTTTCTGCTTTCTAGACGGTCCTCGACCAGATTGAGGGTGGTGTGACACGAACTCGTGAACTGTGCGCGGTACTTGCAGTCGGGATTCCGGATCATGGTACGGACGTATTAAAGACGGACTTAGGATTGTCGATCCTAGAGAAATCGTGGTCTCGGAATGCGAGACGCGAGAGGCGCGGTTAGGTACAAAAAGTGACTAATGAGACCACACCACGGGCCAATATCGTCGCGTGACTCGTTGAGAGTTGACGTAGAATGGTCCCATTTCATGGGAACCAATTTCATTTCATTTTATTTTCGGCAATTTCTGCGTCGTGTCGAATCAAGTCAGCTAATCCTCCACATCCGCCGACGAAGTCTGATATAGGAAATGGAAAATGGATATTAAAAATAAAGATTAGGTACCTACATATGTAGGTAGGTATGTAGGTACCATGTAAGAAGACAGGGGGACAGGGTTAAAGGGTAAGACTGCCTATTCGGCCTTACTGCCCAACCCATTCCCATGTGGATGTCGATACACACACACGCATCTAGAACGGCTAAGAAGAACTTTTGAAGGGCGAGAGCACTTGGCCCAGAAGTACTCCTTACTCTTGCACCTCTTACACGAACAACTCGGACTAGGGTGCGTCCTAAAAGCCTTCGGCTAATGCTATCGGATAAACATGTGGTCAGCAGGTAGCCATACGCAACGATAGGTAGACGCCTTGTATGTCTCTACATACCTTATGTACGAACCCTGAAGGTATCTACATCATGTATGTATGTATGTAGGTAGGTAGGTATCAGGTAAGTTATGTAGTGAGTTGATCTTAGCTACCTAAGGGAGGGTGGTACCCATTACCTGACATCTCTGAGGTCGAATCGGTGGATTTTCTTTCCCATCCCGTTCTCCTATTGTCTGTCAGCCCATGGCATTCAAGTTCTTCTTGATAGAACCAAATGGAATCCCATGGCATAATAAGGAGATGCCATATCAGTCGACATGCATCGGAACGCTCCGGATATGCGCGGTCACATAATTATCAACCGTCCTTACAATGCCTTCTTCTTACTTGGGGTCTTGATCCACAAGCGCTCCAATGGTTGCTCTGCAAGTTTCGATTCTGAGAAAGCGGCATAGAAATCTTTGTAGAGAGTAACTCAAACAAACTAACGTCTTAGTAACTCTAACCGGACTAGATCTACGCAAATCGTTAATCGACATGACCCAGTTCGGATCGAGATACCCATGGGAAAGTTGCCCGATTGTATTCGCAACACACCAAATTGCACTTACCTTTGGATCTTTCGAAACCAGATCATCGTATCTTGAAACTGGTTTCAAGTTGAACCAAACTTGGATATCACCAATATGTGATGTGTAAGCTATACAACACAACCTCGGTAACTCGGTTTACAGGCGGCTATCGTGGGCCGGTGTTGAGAGAATGAGCTTCATCCCAACACCCGTTTCCAGCACCCAGTTTTATGGGAGCCTGGAATTTCTTTCCCGAAAGGCAGCATAGAGTTGCGCCGAAGACTATTAACTTCAAAAGAAGAGAAAAGTTCTAGGTGCTTTTGAGGTTTCGGGAGCGAAATACGGCTTGAGACTCCGCAGGGCCGGTTCTTGGGGGACCAAACCCTGGCTAGATTCTATGGGTGAGGATGAGCAGAAATTCAGCATAGCCGGGTGGGATACGGGCGGATCTTTATATCAACCCAATGGAGTCCCTCGGCGGTCGGCGGAGATGATGCGGGTTCTGGCCATCGTCAATTTGTGCGACAGTCCGATCTAGAATGTTGTCGTTCACTCCAAGATCGAGGCCGTGTTACAGCACCGCGGCAACGGGTCGGGTCGAACATAAGCACTAACAGCCCGTTGCATACTCAAATCTCGGTTATCCCGCGTGACAAGCGAAGTTTCCATCGTGCGGTTTCAGTTCGCGAACTAGAGGGTTGGCCTAACCCTCTAGCAACCAATGAACCTAGCTATGCAAACCCGGATCCGGACCTTATGATCCGCCACGACTACTACGGCGATGGGGGGGCTGTGGGGAGATCGCGCCGCCCTTGCATGATCTGATCTGATCTGCTCGGGCGAGGGCGAGACGAGCCTGGGCTACGTGCTGGGGGCAAAGCTTCATGGGAGGCTTAGTATAGGCACGTGCCTTGCAAGCGAGGGTCGGCTGTATGAGTACGATGGCAAATAGTGCCCCTTGGAAATGGTGTGCTGTTTTAACCGACATTATGTAGATGGATGATCAACACACACACACCAACGACAGCCCAGGAGAAGAGTTTCCGGAAATGGGATCTCGCTCTTTCTATAGGTAGTCATATAGTACTACGGTAATAGGTCTTTCAATTCCAGGGTAACCCCCTTTCTCCATTCGGACGCACGCAGATAGTTATGAAGACACTATGACGTTTCTACGCTATACATGCTGTACGCTCCCGGCATCGATGGGTTCGTAGATCGTAGATCCTCTCGGGCAGATTGGGGTTCAGGGGTGGGTAATTCGCCGGTCGTGGGAGACGGAGACACCGAGTGAGCTTGCACAGTATTACTCCACGGCTTCGTGGCTCGGGCGCTAATACCCGGTTTAGGTTTACGGGCGCTGCCTAACTGCTGGCGGTGGGACTTGCACAGTGTTAGGTGGGATTCGTGACTATGGCTGGATTGGGTTGCTGGTTGTTTCGTTTGGAAGGGGGAAGGGACAGAGGGTTGGGATGTGATGGAGAGGGGATAATTGACGAGTCATCTGCGTCGATTGTTTAGATGGAGGTTTGCATTTGCGAGACCAGCTGGTGGTAGATGTGGTTCTTTTCGTACGGACATTGCTGCTACCCTCCTGCTCCTGAGGCCCATATCACATTACGTGATATTGCCAAACGTAGCCTTATACATACGACGGATGGCAAATATGTCGTGCATACACCCCTGGATGTTGGGGGCTGTGATCTGTGGCGGTTTATGTTGACTACATCCCTATATGTCTAGGGATAGGTAGTGGTTACGGGACGAAGGCTTTGTGCGGTTTTCTTGCGTTATTTCGTTGCGGAACGAGCTTCGCCGTGAAGACTGTGTTGTACGCGTGTTTACCGCCCCTTAACTGGGATGGTATCCCATCGAGAGTGGAGATAGAACGGAAATTATGTCTTGTGCTGTCCCTCTCATCGAGTAATAGCTGAGTGCTACATAGGTGGATTCGGACGTTTGAAGCAGTTCCCGAGGCATTCCCGACCATCAGGTTTATCCCAGTGTTTCCAATGATAGACTAGACTTATATGGAAAAGTCGGTCGATGTTGAGACCATAGATAGCGAGCTTTGATAGGCTTTAACGAGAAGAGGTAGTAGATAATGGTAGACTATGGACCGTTTAGCTCGGATACTACGGTTGTTATGGGAATAATGATGATTTGGTTGCATAATTAGGTTGCCTTGACCCATCACAGGCAACCTCTTCCAGAGTGAAAGCACTACATACACATGTTCGAAGTATCCATAGAATGTGCTTTTCTAGGGTAGTATAAGGTAATGATCTTGAGAGTCAGGGGAGTCGGTATATTGGCGGATCATATTAAGGGGCTGCCTACCTAACCTAAGCCAAGCTCTATAGGCGTAGATTCGGGAGTGATCTAGGACATAAAAGAATGGTCATAGGCCTACAAGATCCCATAGTCTGACAGTCGTTTGTCGTTCGGGGATGAGGCGGGGTCCTTATCCTCGGCTTTGGACATAAGGTGCTTGACGATTAGGAGGTACGCTAGAAGGCAATAGATCGGATTAGTGAGTAGTTAAAGGAAAGCATGCCCTTATTACTCACTACTACCTAGCCATGGATAAGAACCCGGTTACCTATACAAACAATTGGACCCTTTCGCTTAGAGGGCAGCTTCAAGCGATGGGGGTGACTGTGTCGTATGATTTATCCCTGGGCAGATCCACTAGGGAGTGGTCGTCTTTCCAAAACTTGGGATTTGTTAACTGGAATATCAACTCGGACAAATTTCATCATTTAAAGTACAATAATGTTGTAGAAGTAGGCTGTGAGTGGCTTGCTGAGTATTCGTTGACTTTTAAGTTACGAGACGAAGGAGGATTTTGTCTTATAGGAACTGCCCTGTTGGCATAACTGCTAATGTTGTTACTCGAGGCTGTGGAGATAATGGAATAATCGTTTAACGTGAGATTTAACATTTTAAGCCTCTTCAAAGCTGACATCTTCATTGCGACGGTTTGGTCAATAAAGGGGTTTGTCTATGAGAGAGCTCCTATTAGTTTTTATATAATATTACCCTATCTTTACTACCTTAGTAAATATCGTTGATCATTGTTAATCAAATTTATATAATGCCAAGTCTTTGCTTTGTACGTATTGGTTAGTATCCATGATACCTATATTCCCTGTGGTATCTATTCTACTCCCTGCCTTGCCAACCACCTCAATACTTTATTACAACTGCCTGTCATGAGACAATGCGGCTACTCTCTTAGGGTAGTCATTATATAATAGGCTTATATAAAGATGGTATCCCCCGTCCTTAGATTTAGAAAGGACATGGGTCACAATAGCTACTAATACACTTATATACTAGAAACCAGGCCCCTGTCTCGTTCTGTATGTCATAATTCCAAATTCTACATGAAAAATATGGTATATGCGTAAGAGAAGACAAGAGACGAGGTTTTGGACAAGGTGAGGTATAAACATGCGACCGTTCCAGCCTTGCCCTCTCAAGCTGTTGCCTGAAAGCACATTTGCATTGTCTAACCTTCATTCATCGTGTCTGTTAGCAGAGCTAGGTTGTGCACAATCATGTATTTTTTAATAGGTGTACGCCTCTGAAGTCAAAGCACGTAGAACTATAGTTTTGCCTTAGGGAGTCGCTACAATATATTAACATTACTCCGCGTTGCTATCCTTGTATCGCAGCTGAATATAACTAGCAGAATTATACTTTTGTTTGTCGTCAAAGCGGCCTATTGTTTCTAGACAAGTCATCTGGGTTATGTAGTATTTGTGACGTGAATTAACTATTCATTGTGAAGTACTCTCAAGAACTAAAGTTAGGGACTAAAGGAAGTTTATTGTGTAGATTTCCATAGTATTAGTTGAGGTTATACAGCTTAGAAGTTACCCCTGAGAAAGAAAGAAGTGACTCTTATTGGTGAGATGTCTAAGTTATCTTAAAGTACCAGTTACACATTGTATATGCACGGACCACAACAGTATGACCCACCGCCATCCCACTAGTTGGAGCTATGTAATTGGCGGGGTAATGTTGGTGATCCCTTAAAGTTGCTTTAGTTGCCTACGAGCTTTGCAGCTTCACCTATCGTTATCAACTCTAATTCATGTTGGTCTCCACCGCCATGCGTCGTCAGGCATGTGCATATTATTATGACTTCCAGAAGTTACGGCATCCTTCAAGACTAAAGAGCTTCCACCTACAATAATTATCTGCAACGTATCTGCAACATATCTGCAATAATTAATCCGCACCTCCTCTCCCATCATCTTTCCTTAGCACCAAATCCACTGATAAGCACTGGCCGCCGGTGGCAATCTGTGATGATATGGCGAAGGACACGAGCTCCATTGGAGGGGAGCTCCAAGTGAGCAAATGCTACTGCGAGACCGGTCGCAAGAGGGTAAGCACTTCGTTGAGCTTGCTTATTGCTTATTGCTTATTGCTTATTGCTTATTGCATATTGCATATTTAAACATTTTTGCTAACGTTGTTGCTTATAGCATCGCATCTCCATGTCAATACAGATACCCTTCGAGGCTAATCACCCTGCAGGGGAAATCAACCTGAATAATATTGTGGATGAGCAAAGTATCGACGATAGCAGCGATTCGGAGGAAGCCATCGAAGATGACGACGTTCACATACTTGATAATGAGAATGTCGTAGAGGGAGTAACGCAAATGGATTTGGAAGATGATCTAGCCTTTATAGAGGCTCTAGGGCCCAATGAACCAGATGATTTATCGACGGATGGGCTCTTCGACCCTGGAATGGATGACTTTGATGACTTTACCGACCAGGAACCTCCTACGGAGACGGATGGCGCATTGGAAGAAGAAGGACCACCGCGGGTCGCAACATGGAGGTTGAACCTTACGGCACTATCACAAGTCTACAATATGTATGTGGTGGCATACACAGACAAGATATACGTCTCCCGGCCCCGCAGCTGTATTACGAATTCCTTGCCTGCCGAGCCTGACCTCATCTTACGACCTCAACCTAGCGCGATGGGTATTGAAGTTGGCGGGTATCTAGATAACATCTTCCCGCATCAGGTAAACCATCTGATCGTTGGTGATCTTGGTGATGAGGAAATTCTACTGCTTGCCTACGATGATGGTGATGTGATCGGATATTACACTCGATCTATTGAGAATGAGCTTCTGCGCCGTGAAAGGGATGGCCGAGACATTGAAATCGTTCCCGGGCCCTTTTTTCATGAGAATGTCGGGAAAAGCGCCTGGGGGCTTGCGGTTCACAAGAACTCTCGCCTTATAGCTGTCAGTTCTAATGCACACAACGTCTGTGTTTTCGTCTTTGCCTTAACCGGAAAACATTATAGACATAATCCCGGAGTCGACTCAGTTGAATTCTTTAGGAACATCGCTAAGAATCTAAATGGCGATCCCTCGGAACCATCAAACAGCAAATCCTCACCCGCTAGGGAGGCTGGTTATGTGTCTTCGCTAGAAAAAGCAATCCGACGTCGAGACGCTAACTGGCGAATTATCCTAGACACTGGTCTAGGAGGAGCCAATATCCCGAATGTTGCCTTTGGTAACGACGAAAAGGGGGAAGCAGATAAGATTGTAGCAATAGATATCGAAGGAAGGCTCTGGATCATGGACATTTGGCACTTTGGCGGCTATCCTTTCGTCAAGATCGAGGACCTCTACTCCGCTCGCTCGCGGAACGTGAGGTTTCACTATGACACTTTCCGCAAGTGAGTTCGCCCCATGTTGCTATATCATCAGGAATATGCTAACAGAAGTCAGGCCTCGGGGCTGGGGTGTTCTCGTACTCCCCGAAAGCAGCTTCCTCCCGGCAGCCGATTATAAGGATTCGCTGGGCCTAGAAAAAGAGAATATCAGATTCATTTCCCACGAGAGGATTGGAAATTGGTTTGATATCAGCAAGGCCATCAAAAACGTGAAAAACAACTCATGGGTGCATCCGTGGGTGAGATGGGACAAAATCTCGCGATTTTCGTTCAACCCTGTTGAGCATAGGGGTGTGCCACCTGGGGGTTCATGGTTTGAATTCGACCACAGGATGAAGGTCCCTGACTTAGGTGCCGCCCAGGAGTTTCGACCAGGGAAAACTAACTCTAAATATATTGAGGAACCCAAGACCATTCTCACGGATGGAAGCAGTATTCTACGAACATACGAGGTCGACCTTGAGCTTCGCAGTTTTGAAGAGGGTGGTATAGGTATAATGTTTGAGAAAGCCATCGACCAGTCTCGACCTCCGCATGCAGTGACTCCAGCAATGAGAATATCGCATGAACGCCTAGCGAATCTCATACACGTCCCGGAATTGTCGCTAGTCGTAGCCGGCTCATTGTGTGGGCGGGTAGCGCTTGTCACTTTGACGCGCCCTCCAAAGCAGCTCCTATTCAAACGGGGCTTCAAGGTTGAGGCCGTCCTACCCCTGAAACGGGACGAAGATAATGAGATGCGACCTATCTGCCCCTTGTTAGGGGTGGCTGTCGGGCCAGTTCCATTCTCCGGAAATGTAGAACGAGCAACCGGGCCTGTTGGCCGAAGACGATACCGCATTATGCTTCAGTACTACGATCTTAGAATTCTTAGTTACGAAATATCTCGAAACTCGTTAACAGACCCCCTCTCCATTGTATGAGGGTTACAAATTTCTTTCTTTTTTCTACAAAATCATTTTCAAGATACCCAGGGTTTCGTGGGATGTTTTCGAATCGAGGCTGGGCTGAACCAGCAGGCGTTTAGGTTGCATAAGGACAAGGGAGGGCGGACGAGGCTATTGAATTATTTGCCATGTTTCATGGCGCTCCCGTGAAGGATTGATAAAGGAGTCAAAAAGGCAACACACCAGAACAGATTGGCATGAATGAGGCTTGACTTGCTTAGCTTAGCTTTTCAGCTACCATGTGGCTAGGTGCATATTACGAAATGCCACGACGGCTAACCCGTGAGGGAACCAGACCAGCCAGACAGGGATTGGTTTCTAGAAAAAGCCACCCGGACTAGGGTAATTCGAGATAATTGAATTTGGGCTCACGCTCGCTTTCTGAACAAGACTCTTGCGTATCGAAATTATGCGGTGCCTTGTAAACTAAGCCTTACCGATAGACAGCATTCTGAGAGTGAACTGAGACTCGTATAATCAAGCACGTTAATGGCGGGGGTAACATACTTAAATACGCCGTGTTTTAGTAGT
The DNA here is from genome assembly GCA_902805455.1 of Daldinia concentrica. Lineage (NCBI taxonomy): Eukaryota > Fungi > Ascomycota > Sordariomycetes > Xylariales > Hypoxylaceae > Daldinia > Daldinia concentrica. The sequence continues at coordinate 1,768,920 of CADCSW010000006.1, forward strand.
ATTAGTTACTTGATTTCAAGAAGCTAATAATGTGTTTCATGTTGATAAATCACGACGGTTAATGATGTGAGTCCAGAAGAATGATATGCATACGTAGTAGGTTAATCCTGGCTCATATGAGTACCTAAGTATATCCAGATCAGATGCCAAGACGCGATTTCGTAGGGTAATGATAAATCAATAGAAAAGCAGCAACTTCTGATTGGATGATAAATCAAAGATAAGGCTCGAGCTAACCTTTCCCTTCAGAGTTAGAGTGCTGCGGGTCACCCTATTTTATTTCCGGGGATCTGTGGGGCGGATTTTGTCATTCGATAAGGTAACTTCCTGACTTGGGAGGCGAGCGGGTGACTGACAAGACAGATACGCCCAATTCAGCTCTTCAGCCCAAACCTACTAACCTACTAATCTCCGGCAGCCTCATGCGCTTTCTCGCTTCGCGACACGAGACTGTGAAACGATGCAGACTCGAGTAACACCGACGAACTTATAGTTACCCGGCTGTCTGGATGTGACTGGCTGGAACGATACATACAGACGTTCTGGAAGGTTGCCGAACATAGGTAGCGTTGGACCGAGAAGTGAGAAGTGACATTCGAGCATCGATGGTCGATGGGCTTGACATCATCTAGTGTACAGTTAAATGGCACCCCAAGCCGGAAATTGTTAACGCGGTACTTGGAGATTGCTTGGCCTGCTTGGTCTCAATTAAGCAATTGGGTCTAATGTCGATCCCGCCACTAGTGGTCCCCTGTCTTTAAAAGTTCTACCGGAAAAGAGATTGAGGACTGCGAGACTGATGAAGAGAAAGAGAAAGAGAAAAAAAAAAATACCTCGTTTAGTCGTCGAGCGCGGGATGCGTCATCCATTTGAGTTAAGCTTGTTTCCACAGGTAATTAGCTCAGCAATTAACATTGGCTTACATGTGAAGGAATTACGATAAATGCGTACGTATGTATGTAGTGTATGTACTTGAGACGAAGACGTTTACGCAAAATGGAATCGGTCGCGAATGTTTCAAGAACTTGCGGCTAATTGTTCTAAGCTTCGACGGTGTCGAGACGAGATGGGAAGTACTTCGCTATGTACGTACACTAGGTAGGTAGTGTATTTTCCCCCTTGTCAATCCCCAGTTAGACGGGCTTGTTCCGATCTCAGCCCCATCGCGCGACTCATCCACGATACAGCAGAGATAGGAATTGTTCGGGCTGAAAGCTGGCGCTCCCATTCGTCTGCTCCGAGGGCGTTGCAAATGGTTTGCAGGGTAGCGGACAAACTATTTCGTAACAGATACTCCCGTCCCACGCGATCTAAGGGCTCGAGCTTCTCTTAGTTTAGAGTCTAGGGGACCTGCATTGATGGACCCTTGGACTTGGGTTTGACGACAACGGTGAGATGAAGAGGAATATCGATTTCGTGGATTTTTATATCGTAAAGGCCGTTTAGATAGAGGATATGGGGGATAATGTATCCCTCTATGAGGTCATGCAATGCGGCAAGTTAGCATCACCACTCGGGTCTTTTAGCCAAGGCAAGCCCCTTGATGCAGTGGCTGCCGAGTAACTCCACGCACCCCATATTATCGAATATATATCTAGAACAAAAGAAGGACGACGCCCATAAGCAGCCATGCCAAAGTGGATATAATAGGAAATTTTCGGAGATGCAGCTGTATAGCATACGTACGTTGATCTCCAGCTGTATTGGCTTATTTATCACACAGCTAGTGTAGAGGGCTTTACTCTAGGTACTACTGGCTAATATGAAACAGATCTGATCCCAACCGGATGGAAATGTGAGCCTAAGGGATTGGAATTGGGATTAGGATACCCGCGAGTATTACCGACAGATGTTACTGTGATATTTACAACCACATGTCGCTGCAATATATTAGATGTAAGTCTTTCTTGCGTACACTATTTAATACCTACCTAGGTAAGGAATTAGTATTAATTATATATATATATATATATATATATCCCCTTCTTCTTCCTCATGAGGCTACAGTTACAGTCCCTAGATAAAGGGTCTCTCTAACTCGCCCTGGACCAGCGATGTCGCTCGAATAACGACGCCTTTCGCACAGCCGGAACTAGTAATTCGCAAGTACAAAATCACAAGTACCATCCATGCTCCATACATACCTATGTACACTACCTCTCCCCGTAGATACGAAAGTACATGCGTGTAAGCCTCCAGTGGAGTACCTAACCTAAGGTAACATGGCATGGCTGCATTAAAGGCAGCAGGTAGGTGGTGGTACATGGGGGTAAATGTTCCTAGGCATCATTAGGGTTTGGGGTGCAGCACCCCGGTAGCTCGTAGCTGCTCAATTACATACAGTTACAGGTAAGACCGAAACCTCTGATTGGCCCGATAGTTATCTATCTTCTCAAATTTGGTTCCGTCTTCTGTTAAGGTCTGGCCGGACGCTTAAGTCTTGATTTTAAGTCTAAAAATTCAAAGAGTCCACTTCGGTCTGGCGTTCCTCATATATGTATGTCGCCTCGATCCCATGTTGCCTGTCTGTCTGTCAACCGAGTCTGGCGGTCGTCTTTTTATTTATTTTACTTTTCTTCGCCTCCTCTTCTTCTTCTTCCTTAACTGACTGAGCTATCTACCAGCTCTCGACCCCCCCGGCGTCATTGAGAAAATTAACGACGGCTGTTTAACTCGCTGACCTGACTTTGGAATTTCTCGACTAATACCGACATCATGTCGTGGTCACCCTCCTACAATTGGACGGGTGCGCCCGCCGAGTTCGACGGCAGCAATCCCGAGACTGGCGGAGATTCTAGTATGTACAATCGCAATTACCAATTTCACTGGAAGGGAAAAAGAGGAACGAGAAGTAATGCGCGTGGACAGACGGCAACTAACATACGATTCTTAAATAGGCACCGAAAACTTGAACCAATGGTACCAATCAGGCGACCAGGCCTTCATCATCGTCTCGGCATGCATGGTCTTGCTCATGGTACCCGGCATCGCGTTTCTGTACTCTGGTCTATCTCGAAGAAAGTCGGCCTTGTCTCTGATCTGGGTCGTCATGATGTCCTTCAGCGTCGTCATCTTCCAGTGGTACTTCTGGGGCTACTCGCTGGCCTTCAGCTCGACGGCCACCAACGGCTTTATCGGCGACTTACATCACTTCGGTCTCATGAACACCCTCGCGAAGCCTTCGCCCGGATCACCGCTTATTCCTGAGTTACTGTACTCTTTCTACCAGGTAAGATTCTTGTTAGCTGGAACGAATTGAGTTTCTAGTTTTATGCTTTTTGAGATTTCAAATGCAATGTCTAATACATGGTTTAGATGATGTTCTGCGCTGTAACCGCAGCTCTCGTCATCGGCGCGGTCGCCGAGAGAGGTCGCATGCTTCCCGCCATGGTCTTCGTCTTCTTCTGGGCCACGCTCGTATACTGTCCCCTCGCCTGCTGGGTTTGGAATGTTAACGGATGGGCCTTCAACTACGGTGTTCTCGACTACGCTGGAGGTGGACCTGTCGAGATCGGCTCCGGTCTTTCCGCTCTGGCTTACTCGTGGGTTCTCGGCCGCCGCCACGAGAAGATGATGCTCAACTTCCGACCTCACAACGTTTCCCTGGTCACGCTCGGCACCGTTTTCCTTTGGTTCGGCTGGCTCGGATTTAACGGCGGTTCTGCGTTTGGCGCTAACCTAAGGGCTACGATGGCGTGCTGGAACTCTTGTCTGACGGCTACTTTTGCCGCTATGACATGGTGTCTGCTCGATTTCCGTCTTGCGAGGAAGTGGTCGATGGTTGGTTGGTGTTCCGGTGTCATTTCTGGCCTCGTTGCCGCTACGCCTGCGTCTGGTTTCATTCCTCCTTGGGCGTCGATCATCCTGGGTGTTGTCACTGGTGTTTGCTGTAACTTTGGCACCAAAGGTACGTTAGATCGAAACTACTACAACGATTTGTACTAATACGTTTGAAAACAGTCAAGTTCCTGGTCAGAATCGACGACTCCCTCGATGTATTCGCTGAACACGGTATCGGTGGTATTGTTGGTCTAATCTTCAACGCCTTTTTCACTGCGAACTATGTCATCGGCTTGGACGGTGTCAACAACGGAGTATTTCCCGGTGGTTGGATTGATCATCACTATGCCCAGCTGTACATCCAGATTGCCTACATCGTCGCCGCCTGCGCTTATTCGTTCGTCATGTCCGCCATCATTGCCAAGCTCATCGACCTCGTACCCGGGTTACACTTACGCGCTACGGAAGAGGCCGAGCTCCTGGGTATGGACGACGACCAACTCGGCGAATTCGCCTACGACTACGTCGAAGTGCGCCGTGATTTCCTAGCGTGGACCCCTGCTAAGGAAGAGCCTACCGCGGACGGCCACAGAATTATCCCGCAGCACGGAATCGAAGAGCACCAACACATGGCTAACACGAACGGCCTAGCTCTCGAGAAAGAGCAAGAGAAGCTAGGAGCCTCTGCCAGAGCCCCCGCCAAGGAGGCCGCTGCCGAAGACGCTGCCGATGCAGCTACGCAGGGCAGCACAGGAAGCAGAGAATAAGCCTCTGCTTCGTCTGCTTTTGTTACTTTCACCTCCACTGTATTAAACCCCGGAGAACCATGGCCCACCATCATCCTCGACCGTTGTTACTATTACATTACACTATTTGACATAAATTGCGCGTGTGTTATTACATAATACCCATCGGTTATTTTTCCCCCTTTCTTTTCTTTTCTTTCCCTTTTTTTATTTTACTTACCTGTGTAAATCTTTTATTTCTCCGTTTGATTCGGAGTTTTTCGGACGAAAAATAAAAATTCTGCGGGAGGAGCGGAATGAATGATATGTTTTCGTTTTTGAAGGCATGGCGTCTGGGCGTTGATATTACTGCTGCTTTTCTCTGGTATGAGAGATAAGGAGCGGAGGGGGGATGTTTGCGATTATTTGAGTGAGTGAGAGAGTGAGTGAGGGTGGACGGATGAATGGATGCGATGTATTGTGTGAGGGTGAGGGAGGGAGAGAGAGGGTATGCTAGGTACAAAAAGAGGTATATACTGCCAATGCTGCCAACTACCAATACAAATTTTTGGAATATTTTATCATGCGTTATGGTCTTTCGTGATGATTTCGGTGCAGTAAGTCGGTAAATGTTCTCGATATGCTAGAATCATGGCATCGAGATAAGTAGATGAATAGTGTGGACATTATTCTACACGTTGACTAACCCCTAATTACCTAGTTGAACTACTATGTAAAGGCGTACAACTATCACATCGCATATCGCCAAAACACATATATCTCAACAGACTATACCCGTTCGACTAGATCTAACATACTTCAATAGGTACGCAGAACGTGTATAGAAATCTCCACAACCGCCTCCTTTCCACGAACCCAACACTCATAGTCATGCCGATCTCGGCCGCATTTTAACTGCTCTAGAACCCCGTACGCGCCCGCGAGTCTAACTACGGGGGAAACCAGCTAAATTAGCCTAGAGTAGTGCCAACTGTACGTTATTATGCACTACTTACTATACAATATTATACTACGTACCTATGCTATAACGTGGTAATTAATGGATGGCAATAGAGCAAGTTTGGGTAAGGGGTATGCAGACGTATACTAACTATTAAACTACAACTGCACTGGTCAGTTTTTAGTCCCCATTTCATATCCCATCCCTATTGATATCTTCATACAACAGCAATAGCAATATCACCAAGACGACGATTATTCCATTGAAATTTCTTTGTTCCTTCCATTTGTCATATCTCTATCACTACAGGGCTATATCATAAGTCTCAACAACTAATCTCGCCCTAGTTCTTTTTTTCTCACATATCTTCCTTCCGCCCTGAGACAATCTCTCCAAACAAACTTCCCTGAAAACCTCTACTCCAACTTTAACCCCTCAAACTGCTTAATCGTGCCCTCGAAGCCCTTGGCCTCGGACTCCAGATCGGCGAGTTTTTTCTTGTCCGCCTCTTGGAGGGCAGCCGCGACCTTCTGCTGGTAGTTAGTATCGGCGAGGAGTTTCTGCTGCTTAGCGATAGCAGTGCGCGTCTTGTCGAGTTTCTTGTTGGCCTTGGAGATCTCGTCGTCGATATCTACGCGCCCCTTGACGTGTAGGAACACTGCCGCGGAGCTTGACACGGGGAACGCCACGCATCCGCCGGGACGCGCGTCTGATCCGGAGATAACCTCGATTCCGGTCACGCCCTTGCCGCTGAGAGATTTGATGGATTGGACCTGGTCAACTGCTGTTTGGTGCGCCGTCTCGTCGTAGGTTTGTATGAAAACTGTAGGTATTTGCGTTAGCGTGGGGTTAAGGAGGCAGTAAGTTCAGACAAGTTACCTTTAGCTTCGTCCTTAAGAGCGTATTCGGACATTAATGACCGGATACCCTTGGAGCAACCTAGGACGAGCTCGTAGGCAGCCTCGGCTGCGGGGTTATCTAGCTCTGGGTCGTATACGGGGTATCGAGCAAGCATGATTGACGGAGTTTCATCGCCAGGCCGGCGCGGGAGGCGTTGCCATAGTTCTTCTGTGAGGAAAGGCATAAAGGGGTGAATCAACTTCAGCGCATTGTCCAGCGCAGTGTATAAAGTGTTCACAGCCGAGCGCTTCTCCTCTTCTGTGCCATCCTGTATGAGAGATTTCGAGTTTTCTATGTATACATCACAAAGCTGGTTGTACCAATACTGATACACCGTCGTCGTTGATCTGTTGAACTCCCGGTTCGCAATAGATTCGTTGATCTCCTTGGTGGCGGCGTTCATCTTGTGTAAGATCCACTTTTCGGCAAGGGACTCCTTGCCGGTAAGTTTTCCGGTCTTCTCGGGAACGAAGTCCTCGTCTAACTTGCCGAGTACGAACTTCGTGGCCTGGTAAATCTTGTTACAGAATTTCCTGTAGCCGTGCATGACCTTGATATCAAAATTGATGTCTCCTCCGCCGGTCGTGTAGTTGACCATGCAAAATCGAAGTGCGTCAGCTCCGCATTGTGGTATACCCTCGGGGAAAGCGGTCTTCTGGTATTTCTTGGCCTTCTCAACCTCGCTAGGGTGGAGGTTTCCCATCGCTAGCTTCTCGTGGAGGGTTTCTAGGGGAATTCCACTGATGACATCGAGAGGATCTATAACATTGCCTAAGGATTTAGACATCTTTCTTCCCTCCGAGTCTCGCACAAGTGAGTGACAGTAAACCTCGTGGAAAGGAATCTGTCCCACCATCTTAAGACCAAGCATAATCATTCTTGCAATCCAGAAGAACAAGATATCCCATCCGGTCTCGAGGACGCTGGTTGGGTATAGTGTCTCTAAGTCATGGGTCTTGTTTGGCCATCCAAGGGTTGAGAAGGGCCATTGTCCAGAAGAAAACCACGTGTCGAGCACGTCCTCGTCGCGCTCTAACGTAAACTTCTTTCCTGCCAGAGCCTTCTCGGCCTTCGCTTGCGCTTCTTCCTCTGTCCGTCCCGAGAACCACAACTTGTCGTCCGCCTGATCACCTTCCTCACCCTCGATGTTGGCGAAGTAGACAGGACATTGGTGTCCCCACCAGAGTTGACGCGAAAGACACCAATCATTGATATTCTCCATCCACCTATAATAGCTGCTTTCGGCCGTCTCGGGCTTGATCTTAATCTGGCCATCTTTCACCACCTTGATTGCCTCGGCAGCCATATCCTTCATCCTCATCCACCACTGGGGTTTCATAATGGGCTCGATTACATCCTTGGACTTCTCGCAGAGGGGCACCTTCATCGGATTGTCCTTCTTATCCACGAACAATCCGCGCTCCTTAAGAGCGTCTTGGATAGCATACCTTACGTCGAATCGCTTCTGGCCCTTGTAGGGACCAGCATTCTCGTTCATGAGACCATCATCGGTTAAGATGTTAATGAACTCTAGGTTGTGTCGCTGGCCGAGCGCAAAATCGTTCGGGTCGTGAGCCGGGGTAATCTTGACGGCACCAGTACCAAATTCCTTGTCCACATAGTCATCAGCTACAATTGGCATTAAACGACCCTCAATGAAGGGATGGACAGCCTTCTTGCCAACTAGGTGCTTATACCGTTCGTCATCAGGGTGCACGGCGATACCTGTATCACCTAGTAATGTCTCGGGACGCGTCGTAGCAACCTCGATCGTCTCATTCGAGCCTTCGATGGGGTACTTGAAGTGGACGATGATTCCAAACTCAACCTTCTTATCGTATCCAGGTACGTCGAGGAGTGTTCGTCCGGTCAACTCCTTGTTGATGACCTCCAAGTTGGAGAGCGCCGTGTTAAGTTGGGTACACCAATTGACAAGACGATTCGCGCGGTAGATTATTCCTTCTTCATGGAGCTTGACGAAAGTCTCCGTCACAGCCGCACTTAGGTTCTTATCCATAGTAAAGGCCTCCCTGCTCCAATCGGTCGAACCACCCATCTTACGCTGCGCGTTGTTTATTCGCTTATGGTAATCCTCTTTCCACTCCCAGACGGTTTCCACAAACTTTTTCCTGCCTAGATCATGTCGAGTCTTGCCTTGCCGTCTCCACAACCTAGAGAGCAGTCAGTCAGTCTACGTACCTGTAAAAGAATAACAAGGTAATGGCACGAACATGTTCTCGACGACGCTCTGGGTGCTAATACCGGCATGGTCACAACCAGGTAGCCACAGCGTCGTCTTTCCGTGCATACGATTCCATCGGACCATGACATCTTGAAGTGAATTACCCAATGCGTGACCCATGTGTAGCGCTCCGGTTACGTTAGGGGGTGGTATGACGATAACGAAGGATCCTTCCTCCTTGACTTTTCCATCCGGAGTGAATTCGGGCTTGAAGAAACCTGACTTCTCCCACCACTCATACCAGGCGCTCTCGACGGCGACCGGGTTGTAGGCTTTTAGCTGAGGATCGTCGAGGGATCTAAGTCGTTTCTTCTCGCCGGTGGGGGTTTCCTCAACGTAAGGGGGAAGAGGCTCTTCTTCGACCTTGGGAGCTTTAGGCTTCTTGTCCTTCGCCTTAGCGTTCGCAGCAGGGGCAGCCTGTGCGGCGGCTTTGGCCTTCTTCTGCTCGAACTTGGCAGCCTTCTCAGCCTTTTTCCTCTCCTTTTCTAACTCCTTCTCAGTCTTGACCTTAGGTTCGGTATTACCTGAAGTTGAGGCGGCTCCGGCATCTTGACCCGAGGCGTGCACACCGGCACCGTCCGACTGTCCCGCAGCTTCTTTCACGGCGCCTTTAGTATCGGCGGCGACGGGAGGCGGGGCACCTTCGCCAACCTTGCTTGGGCCTTCGGATGCATCAATAGGATTACCACGGGAACTATTTGTAGCCATGTTGGCGCGAGTGAAGTGAAAAGTTGATCTGTACGGCGGCCTGCGCACCCAGAGTGCCCTAAGAAATAACCTAGACAACTTGACGGTGTTGAATGGAGAATTAGGGGGAAATAATTCGTAGCATTGGAGTTGGCTAATTGCTCTAGGTTATATAAGTCGACTCCCCTTCTCGAAAATTTCTTGACTCACACTACTTTGACTCACTAGAAAAAAGGTACGACTTTCGGAGGGGTAACCACCGCCAGACCATATCTTTTGCGTGCCGCCAGATAACATTATCGATAAGATATACTATACATACCTAGGTACCTACATATATGGCGGGGTGGTCTTATATAAGACAGTACTTCGGTAGCCCACAATACCTTAATCTCTACATGTTCTCGTCTTTTATTACAATATTCCTAGGGGTTATAATAAATATCATACCATGTCCGATCCTTTAACCTCACCTAAGTATTATCAATTGCAACATCTCCAGCATTATTCGTACCATCATTACCCTGTTCCCTCTTCACCCTCTCCCTACCAATCCACCCTAAAAACAATGGTACATCTTTCCAAATGACCCCCGGCGCCGCCACGTTCTGCACCCAAGCCGGCAACACACCTCCCGCATCACTCGCCGTCGCCATCAACCACTCCACCTTCCCACCCCCGTCTCCATCCCCATCCCCATCCCCATCCCCATCCTCTATTCTCCGGATCCTCTCCACGCTAACGTAGCTAGCGATCTGCGCGCCCTTTTCCTTCGCCAGCTTACTAGCCTCCGATGTCCCAAAATCCGGTATCGGGATGCTTACTACGAGGAACTCTTCCGAGGACGTAGACGTAGCAGTCATCTGCAGTACGGGAAACGTCCGATCCTTCAACACCGGCTTCCCAATGCGATGCCGCATCTCCTCTACAATCAACCCGAACCGTGCCCACGTCTGCCCTCCCTCCGTAGCTTCCGCGTCCCCGCAGTCCCACGCCAAAGCCTGATACGCATCCATACACGCCGGCGTAAACGCACGCTCCGACTCGGCATGCTCGTCGCGGAAGCTACGCACGAATTCGTCCCAGGACGCGGTTCCCTTCTCCGGCTTATCCTCGTGGACGCTGCGGCGGCAGCACCAAGTTTCCGGTCTGACTTTCCCCTTCCCCTTACTACCCCCCGTAGCCACCTTCTCCAGCTCAGCAGCCGGGACCACGTGCTCCAATACATCGATTTTCGCCGCCGAGTCCGGGTGCGTGTGGCTTCCCTTCAACTTCCAGAGCTTAGAGTCCGCAGCACCGTTTTCCGCCTTCGGCGCCGCGGAGTCGATGAACGGAACGGCTTCCTGCAGGATTGCGAAGAGGAAGGGCGCCAGCTCGTCGGGCGACGCGGTTGGGGCGGGGAGCTGTTCGGTGCGGAGGCCCCATAGGCGGACGAGGGGTCCTGGGGCGGTTGACGACATTGCAATTTTGCGTAATGAATAGGTAAGGTGAGCTGATAAAGAAACGAAGGTAAGATAAGTAAATGGAAGTGAAGTGAAGTATTCCTCCCGTCTCGCGTGAACGTTATCAATGAGATGAACTTAATATATATTGATAAGAATGTTATGTTTCAACAACTAGAACGTATGAAGAAAGGAAAAGTGCATGTAGGTAATAGGATAATCGTTTCAAGGGGCCGATGTTTCGATCTGGTACATTAGCTACATAACCCGAACAATATCGTCATAGGCTGGAAATAATACGGAAACGAAAAGATAAAAAGAAAGAACAATTAGCTACGAGCAGATCATGCTGTGGGTTTAAATATATTCAAGAATTACTACATGTCACCTTTGGGATACAATTTGCAATTTGTTGAGTGTGCTGGCCAATGTCTGGAAGAAACCATTTCCAACGCAGTAAGTTGTGATGCTCGAGCTTTAGGCTAGCTGCGTCATTCGTATGCGGGGGGACAGGGGCAGACAAGCTTTTGGTTCCATGAACACGGGTTTTCAGGTACCGGCTGCGCTTCCCGTTCCGATCTGTTCTCACCTATTGTAAGATACTGAAGAATACCTACGTTGGTAGTAATACGGTGAGATGATTAATTTCCATTCGCATTAATATTCAAACACGGACCTATAATTTCATAAACGGTGTATTATACTCATATCGAATTATTACTATTAATCTAGCTATTGGGTGTCTTTCTTTCATCTCATGCCCTTCTTGGGCTATCTCGGATCGTGGTCATCATCCAGTTAAAAGGTTGTATGTACAGGACTCTAGGTATTTAGGGGTATTTGGTATAACTCGTTCCCTGTTTCCCGATTCTAAAGTTTCTCGTTCAAGCTTCTCGCTTCTCCCAGAAAATATTAGCCGGCTCGATTGGCCGCGAGAATAACGAAGCGTAATCAGTTCCAACGACATTGTTGCTTCCGTCGACGTTCCTGAACTTGAACAGGCGAACAAGCTCGGCTGTGATCGTTTGTAGTTGGACGTTGGCAAACTGCTCGCCGATGCAACGATGCCTTCCAGCACCGAACGGGAGGTAGGGTGAGTTGGCACCCTTGCTAACAAGTCCGTATCCGTAATCTATCTTCTCATCCTCTACATCGTTGCGGATCACTGTGGGTGCAATAGGCGAATCCTTGCCCCATCGTGTAGGCTCCCATCGGTCCGGGTCGGGGAAGAAAGTAGGGTCCGTGGCTGATACACCACCGGCAGAAAGGAGAGTATGGCTGGTAGGGATGACATATTTGGTTCCGGGGACTGGCATAGGAGACTTTACGGCGCGCATAATAGAGTGAATGGGCGCATGAAGTCTTAGTGTTTCCTTGACGATTGCTTGGTTCAGTGGGAGTTTCGCGAGATCCTCGTATGCTAGCGGGGGTAGATCAGCGCCGAGAGCCTCAACCTGTTCGCGGTATAAAGCTTCCATAATATCCGGGCGCGAGGCGAGACGTAGCATCATCCAAGAGCTTGTAGAAGACGAAGAGTGCTGACCAGCCATAAGCAACGCAATCAACATGTGTGCAATCTCGTGGTCGGGAACCGGTCTACCATCCTTGTAACTCGAGTTCATCAAATGCCACATCATATCCTGCGCATCGCTCTTGCCAGCTGCCCTGCGTTCCTTGATGGTATCCATGTAGATCTTCGAGATAGTCCTCTGGGCATGGTCGCGCCTCTTGTTCCAGGGTAAGGGAGCCCAGTGAAGCATGAAGTTGATGGGGGTGAACCCCATATCCAGGTCATGGTACAAAGAAGCCAGCGACTCGTCGAACTTGTTTCGGATTTCGCTGCCTTGAAGAGAGTGCGAGGCAGTGAAGATGGTAATCTCGGCCATGTTCTTGGGGATGTTGACTACGCCTGATTTGCCCTTGAAGTCGGGGCATCGCTTGATGTAGCTTGTTACCTCGTTGGCAATGATGGGAACATACGACTGGAAGGCGGTCGTGGTAAGAGCAATTTTCATAAACTATTCCTCTTGCGTTAGTAAAGATTTCAGCCTATATAGAAATGTTTGGTAGTTTACCTTCTTCTGCTCCATGAGCTTCGAGTTAGGGCAGTCATAGACGACATCCTTTCCGAAGACAGGGGTAGTAAGAACGGTGTAGATATCCTCAGCGCAAACATCCTTAACCTTTCCATTTAGGATAAAGTCGTTTCCGGCGGGGCCAAGGTAGACAGTTGTCTTCTTTCCGAGGAGAATAAAGGTGAAGATGTCGCCATACTGTCGCGTCTGTTAGTACGCCAACTGACTCGCGGTGTGCACAGGGGTATTAGAGGAAACGTACTTTAGCTCGATTTTCCCTAAAGAAGCGAGGAGGGTCCATGCCATAGGTAATGGTACTCCCAACTAAGGGGAACCAGTGGAAAACGACCGGGGGCTCATTAGGATTTCTGAAGAGAATTTGTTGTAAAACATTAAGGAGAACAGAGAAGAACAGAACACCAGCGACGATAACGCCAACTTGCGACGGTGTCGATAGTTGCGACATGTACTGGGACACAGGTCCCTGAATATCTTCTATAACCCCCATTGCTAAAAACGCGCGCGACTGACTCGGTCGACTGCACTATTAGCTTGTAGACTATGAGAAGCTGGAATAAATGTTAGATAGGGAATGGGGAACATAGGAGGGAGTTTAATAAATACAAAAATTGAGGGTCAAGGTACAGACCCTTTTTTGGTAAAAGATGGTAAGAGATTGGCCAATCGATAGGGGGTTAGACATCGGACCATGCATTCCCCATTTTAAGTTAACGTAGAGGTACGGCGATACTTCGTATTCGCATTCGTGCTAAAGTTAATTTCGTGTACACGTGCGTACATACACGTGTAGGTTTCTGCTTAAGTGAATACTGCGCGTAAAAAGATTGCAAAGATTGGCTTCTGAGTGGTCCATTCCCAGATTCTTTGCCAAATAAGGATATCGGACATCACAGACCTTACACCGCCACCACTACCGAAACTACACCAACTTCGCAATTACATATGAGCCGCTGGGTCGCGGATGGTGCGCTCGATCAGTCTGTAGAGCATGACAATGATACGATTTAGTATTAGAGTTGACTGGATCTGACTCGATATGGCTTGGCGAACTTATTTCAACGAAAATAGTTCAACCCCTATTTATTAGATATTGTTAAACCGTAAACATTTATAGGCTAGTTATATCTAGGAGCAATCGCTCTTCTAGAGGTTAGGTGGGTTGTACGAAGTATATGCAGCACGGCATGGTATCTTTATCTTGCAGTATGTGTTTGCCTCCATAGCCACCCTTACATACCTATAGACGAATAATATTCTTTATTTCATTCGTCTTCTATGAGTTTTTTCCTATCATGGTCTATCATTATCGATTACCAGGGATTTGTCTTATTAGATTAGAAAGCAGAGCCCCGGGCTTGTTTTTAAGCCTTATGGCTCGATCAGGATTAGCACATATTATGGACCAAGGATCTGAGCGAACTTAGCTGGTTAGAGATTAATCCGTCTGATAAGATAAAATTTTTGATATCAAAGGTCAAAGCAATATAATTCTTCGTAAATTTTCAATCTATAAAAGGCGTACAGATCGTACGTGAGACATGGCCATATAATCGAATATGTATCTGGACACATGAGCTGCCAAGCCGGGTATTATCACAATAACTCAAGCATAATGTCTTATACTTTGCATTATCGTATCCAAAGCAGGATTATAAAGTCGTACAAAGTTGTACTACACAACTCCATAAGCTAGAAGCAAAGGGCCGTACAGTAATTCAGAGTAACACCAATGATATAAGCATCAAGGGAGGAGTAAGAGAGGTAGAATAGCACATCCACTTAGAAGAAACGCAATAGAAGTATTCTCTACGTCTTCCATACAACACCCCCCACCCAAATCACAAACTTCTTCCTCACCCCGCGCGCATAGCACACGACAGCAACGAAAAAAAAGACCAAACAAAAAACGCCTGTCAGACGTCCACCACCGCCCACCCCGACCACGCGCCCAAAGGCAAGACCGTGAAAAAATCGGGGTTGAGATCATCACCACTCTCTATACAGCACCTCTCGCGAGAGCCGCCACCCTCACGGGCAGAGCGAGAGTAAGGAGCAAGAAGACGCACAAAGCCTCGATGCTCCCGCAAAAAAATGAATTTTCACTCCAGGGCGGCGGGGATACCGTTCATCAACCAGGGTGGGATCTGTAGCTCCTGTAGGGAACACAGAGTGGGACGAATACTATAGAAATGATTCTCTGAAGTACTGTATCGCGAGAAAGGTTAGTTAGTTGGTTCGATTGCTAGGATGGGGGAGGGGTGAGACTGACTTGTCGACATGAAGAAGAAAGGAAAAGGAAAATTCTAAAGGGCGTCAGGACGACGCAGATATTTATGGTGGTGATTGCGGGCTAGCGATGGGCGGTGTGTGGTTCTGCCGCTGGTGAAGTTTGCTGCGCTAGTCGCTAGGTGATGAGGTTTCCGTGCCAGCAGCAGCTGTCTCTTTTTTTTCAGCGGGTCTTTGTGAAGGCTAGATGAGTGTTTCCCAGGTGATAAGTAGGGACTAATGAGTTTTAGGGGAGTTTGCTCGGGACCTTAGTCATGGTGTACCGTGTGCAGTCTTCCTAGCGTTGCGGGTTTTGACAAGATACTTGTTCTTACGAGGTGAGTAAGTGAGTAAGTCCTTGACGAACGAATTCCACGAACTCGATAGTTAAAATATATCGACCAAGGTAATGGTACATAATGCTTCAAGCAACTGTCTAGATGATAGATTCATCGAATGGTGATGAGATACGCAGTTATGATATCAACTCGGTTAAGACATTCCTCTTCACATTTAAGAGGTCTCCAAATAGTTTCTTCCAGTTTAACATATCAATATCTATTCCTATACTAGTTATCTTATCTTTACGCTTACTATTTTAATATCACTCTTTACTTCGTCCTGCCTAACACTTGAATCATTAGTTCGGAACAGCATCCTCTTGAAGTTGCTATCCTAGAAAATACAAACGAGGAGAGATGATGTCTTCTCTGTTATCCTTGTAAAGCGTCTGCAACGACTCTATATAGAACACTTATATCGATGGTAGTATTTGTATAAGGGGATTGATAGGATCCCACGACTGGGATAGAGTCTTCAGAAAGTGATAACTATAGCGAATATTCAGCTCGGGCTTACAAGCGAATGCTCTACATAATGATATACTCCCCTCCCTAAGCATTATAGTGATGATAGTTCCGAGCCCTACACCTGCTTAATGCCCTAGTCTTTAGGTCGCGGAAGGTCTTTTTTTTCTTTGATAGACCTTATCTTATCAAAGACGTATAGAAGTTTTCAATGGCTATCTTGAAAGTGTTTTCTGGACCTCATAATGTAAAACCTCGAGTAACCCCCAATAAGTAACTGACGATAATAAACATAACTATCGATTTACCATTGCAAGACTTATTCACATATATATTCCCGCATATCACTACAACGACAAACCCTCGGTCAGTCAAATAGACCTGTAAATGAAATAGCATTGATGCCAATCTGGCCATAAAGGGTCCTGTATCCTTCCTTTCCCCTCCAGTCCCTCACCTTGCGGCGAGGAAACAGGCTCTACTCTTTACTCTGTTGTGATGCAACTATTTATTTTCCATATGCTTTACCGATATCATCGGTTATGTTTCCTATCCCTCAACGACAAAGTCACCTATCTTCTACCCCTTTAAACTCCTAATGGCTATGCTTAAATGCTGGATATCTTAATTTTATGCCGGCCTTCTGCTTGCGGAGAAGAAAATCAAATGCCTAGAAAAAACGCCGAGCCGAAAGTCTTTCAAAATGTTAATGCAGCCCACTGATAATCCCCGTCGATGTTGACCCATTTCCCTTCTTCCATTGCTTTTTCCCAGCCCATGATCACGGCTAGTAATCGGCATCCCATTGCGCTGATAGTGCAAATAACAGCGTCACTAGCTTGGCCCAAGACAGCTAGGTCCATCACGTAGGCCCGTCCCATAAGCCCTCTAAGCCGCATGGTCTCTGCCGACGGTTTAGTCGCCGTCTGTGATTTGCCTGCCAAATTGGCGTTGTTCACCGTGGTGTGGCCTAGGTGCCAGAACATGCTCGCAAAAAATCCGCCCTCCCAGCCGAAAGTCTCGTCTACGAACTTGTGCATCACGGATTTATCTGGGTTAAGCTTTTGGATGTGTTGCTTGCTGGCAAGCTTGATTTGTTCTTGTGCCCTCAGAGAGCCCGAGAACTCTTCTGTTTCGTAGACGTCGGGATCGTCCGACGCAATGATGGAGAAGGAGTGCTGCTTTGCTATCGGATCCTCGCCTCCAAGGAGAGTACTGGAGTTATGGTACTCTTCGATAAGCTCCTTGGATCTTAGCGCGTAGAGGTTTAGAGGGATGTACGCGCCATTATACTGGTACTCGTATGGGTGCAAATCACCATGTCGAATATGAATACCGATGATCATGCCATCATTGTAGCTTCCCTCTCTAACTTTGACCATTGTCCTCAGCTCTTTGACACGACGGTTTACGTAGGGTTGATCTTCGTCATTTAAACGGAATAGGGCCTCATATCCAACTCGAGCAAGGTCGTATATCGGTCGTTCTCGATCGACGTTGCTTCGACGAAGATTTTCGTACTCGGAATTAAAGCTCTTGCCAAAAGTCTCAGACGCGGTGGCCGTTGATACGATTAGGTGTCGTGCGCTGTGGGGACACGGCAGCATCTCGTGGCGCGGCGGCGCGCTGCAGTCAGGCGTTGGTGGCGCCTTGAAGATAGTAGTATAATCGCCATACGCCCAACGCGAATCATCAATAAAGAAAGCTCGCTTTTCCTTCTGGGCCAGACCATACGCCATCCATAACATCATCAAAGTAGGACCCAGTCCAGCATCGGCCGACTCGAGAACGAATGTTAAAGACGTCTTGCAAGTGCTCTTATCTACTAATCCGTCCGCCTTGTCCCCTACTAAATGACCATCTTGAGCCTGCGCCGTCACTTTCCATGCTTTTCCTACTCCCGGTAGGAGTCCTCGTTTTTCGGCGTCACCAACATCGACAAAGTAGGGATCCTCGTAGTAATAATCTACCTGAGCCTCTTGAGAAGGCTTTGTGTGGCCGTGTAGCTCTTTGACGTGGGTTGCCACTTCTTGGCATTTGATGCAGATATCCGAGTACTCTTTGGTGGTTAAGGGGAAGTTATATGTAGGTGGTATGGATACTGTCCACTTGGATCTACCTTTCTTATCCGTAACAGCGATGGGCGTGGGGAACTCAGGCAAGTCATACTGGCCAACCATTTCGTACTCTTCATGATTGTCCAAAGCCCATCCAACAACGGGTACTAGTACTTCCTTCTTTACAAGAGCCCTCACAACAAAAGAGACCAGCGCTAAACCAAGGATCCATGCGGCAACTCGGAGAACTCGACTCGGCCTCGGTCCAGTAGCTGATTTCCGTGGTCGGGGTACCAGAGCTGGTAAACCGGGGGAAGGGGGCGGGGAGAACATTAGATGATTAAAGCTAAAGCGCGACGACGTTGCGGATAGTGGTGCCTTTTCATGTTGATAGGATGCGGCCCTACGTAAGTTCAGTCGAGGAGTAGAGACAATCATCTTGGCGTGGGTGCTCTGGGATAAGTCCAGAGTCGGCGGCATCGTATAAAGGGATTAGTGACGTCGGTGAGGACCTCACTGCAAGGACTACCTGGGGAGTGGGACGGGAACTCGGGATGTGGCGTCCGGATATTACAGCTCATAAGCATATAAGGAGTGACGGTGAGCTGAGCTGAGCTGCAGGGCGCTGCAGCGGCGAAAGAAGGCGGGGAATAAGATATGAAAATGAGTGACTGGATGATTTAGAAGCGGTGATTACCCTTTAGAGCCAGGCATCGGGCATACGGTGTATGGTCGTTTCTCGTCTACATCTGTAGTGTATCGAGGAATATGTAACCAAGTTACCAACTTAACTACCGAAGATAGTAAACCTCGAGTCGCAAAAGTGAGGGAACTCCGGGTGGTGGCCGAGGCTGGTGCAACGCGGTACTTGTATGCTAATGTCTTCGACAGTCGAGGTGATCGTGCCTCGAAAAAGTAGGTGGTCGCTCCTGCGCCGCGCGCGACGATTTAGTCCAACTATTTCCCCCCTTCTTGGTACTAGATCGCAGCTGGCAAGACAGCCCTTCGCCGCTTGTGTGTGCTATGTGTGGTATCCCAGGGAATGGGGACAAATGGGGGTTAGAGAGGATCCAATATAATTTGGCCACCAATACTTTCTTTACTTTCTTTTCTTTTCGGGTAGTGAGACGACGATCACAGACCAACGACCCAATAATGTGGAGGGCCACGAGGCTTCGGGATAAGTAGGTACAGACAGAGAATGGATACCCAGCCCCAAAATGTTCCAGTAAGGAGCTGTTATCTGAGAGAGACCAGAATGGTCACAAGACCTAGGACTACCGAAGCCGCGGTGTAAGACGGAGAATATCCCGTATATCGAGAGGATTTTCGGCACTACCTACCGAAAAGCCTAGAGAAGAAAAAAGAAGACGTGCCGAAGCACCTGAATCAAAGAAGACGAGAATGCCTAACTAAGTGTAAAATAGAAAAGAAAAAGGTATGACACCATCGCGGTTACGCAGGGTAGCGGGATGATGTCAGACAAGAGAAAAGGAAACGAAGGAGAGACTCAGATCATATGCCTATTCCCCTCCGAGGAAGATCGACCTACCGCAATCTTAGGAATTTCCTGATCTCCATCGGGCCTGTTATGGGTTTGCAAGGGGTTGAGCGGAATTCTAGCTGAATTCTGGAATTGCCCAAACGGCTTAATGGAAAAAGGATGATAACAAACGGACGAGGGTGGATGTGATTTAATCTGATCCAGCTCCCACGATTGTTGTTGGACCATGGGAGAGAGTAGGCGAACGGTATAAAATAATATTAAAAATAAAATAAAAAGCTTACTGTTACATGTTAGACAGTGCCTACCTTTGTCTAATTGGACAAATATGGCAACTCGTAGGTTCCCAAATACTATACTGCTACTACCTAGTAGACGGATTGTCGTTCCTACGAAAAAAAAATTAAGCTTTGCAAGTGCAGCCGAACTTGTACCCTTTAAGTAGTTACCAAGGTAGGCCTAGCACGAATGTAGCATAAGGAACCAATCGCAACACGGTTAGCCTCGAGCTGCACTTGAGGAAACACCAACGTCAGTCTTTTTTTTTTTTGCCCTTTTCCCAAATTCCAATCCCACTGGGATCCCCACAACGGGCGTACCCCAATCCTCGGGTGACACGGTACCATCATATTTACGAACGTACCAGCGTACCTAACCACGCATATGGACATAGGCTATGGAAGAACCGTATCGAATGATTGGACCGCACTTAGCTCGAGAGGGATCGCCATTTGAAACCCCTGAACTTCTGAAACAGCACTAAGGGCTGGTTGCGAAAGAGCCCGTTTCCTTATTGGCTTTTCCCGATTGTGGCTCGTTATGTAGGGGAAGACCGGTCCCTGGATTTACTTTTCCCTATCACGAGACTTGATGTGCAAATACCTACATACCTCATCTCTGGAAATATGAGGTACATACATACAAACAAACAAACGCTTGCCTTCCTAACCTCGGATAGTCGGAATTCTCGGGTGCCCTATGGACGACTTCCAAATTTGGTATTTTCGTTGGTCGTCGCGACGAAATTCCGGTAAACGGATTTTACATACTACACTAGTAATTTTTTCTTCTTCTCCCTGACCGGCTACCGACGATCATGTCAGACATTCTGCCTCCATGGCAATAATTCGCTGCGTGCCCTGTCATCCAGCCGGGTTAAGACTTTTCCCCAGCTTGTTTTTTTTTTTTTTTTTTTGCTTATTGGCGCCCCCCATATGTATGCAGGTGCGGACGCCAGTATATGCGGTATGAGGGCCATGAAGATTACCAACGAGGCGTTTGGTTGGACTAAGGCGTTCTGTATTCGCCGAGCGAGTTTTCCCGTTCGTTGCAGGGATGTGGCACGGCAGCTACGAATCCACGATGGTAAATATCGCACTCGGTTGCTGCTGTTGTGCTTCCTTTTGCTGTGCCATCAGGCTCTGCTTCCATGCTACTTGAGGTCTATGAAGTCACGGTATCTAGCCTTTGAGTAAACCTTAGCAATCTGCATCTCCGGCACTCTATTTATTCGTAACACCTCGTCCTTCCAATGGAGCAAAGCAGCCGTCTTGTTGCCATGTATTTAAGTGGATAGACTTCTCTAGAATCGGTTTTGTGGCCGGGTAATGAGCAATGGATGTTAAATACATACTACCGATGACTTCACGAGGTTACGAAGAGGCATGGCGGCGTGTAGTGTTTAAAAATAGCATCATGGATCCTTCACGCGTAACCACCGCCCCTTCAATGATATCCTTCCTCTTCCTATAACTTAGCCCGGCTGTTCATAATACTATCGTCGACCATCCCCAAATCCGATGTTATGCCGTGAAAACTACCATATTAAATTGCGTTTCAATTTTACTACACGACATGCTATGCCGATGAGCCACGGCCCAGCATTCCAATGCTCAGCTCACATAATACCATCACGTACATACATACTACCTCACCGTCTAGCTGGCATCGTCCCACACCATCTGTATGAAAGTCGATCGCACCCAGTCGTTTAAACGCGTACGTGTAGGAACCCGATGTTGGGTAAGCATCTAAGGTCGGATTCGGCTTTGAGATGTAGATATAGCACGTAAAGCACGCATAGCACTAAGAAAGGAAATACTAGCTTGTTTGTCGTTCTGTCCACAGCGCAAAGCAACGCCCCCAAATATACCAAAAAGGGATGAAGACAAAATGATAAGCAATGCAGCCGCCCGAACTCCGAGCGCTTGGTCGGCGGGAAGGCTAGCCACCTACCTTATTGTTCGCGTTCGTTTTGTATGTTGGAAGTAAATGTAAACCATATCTGTATTAGAATAGTAAATGAGGATTACCTCTCGTAGGTATATCCTAGGAGCCGGAGATGACAGCATCGCATTATCCAGCCTCCTTACCAATCCCGTGAAGCTTATGAAGCCTTAAGATCGGGTGTGGTTTCACAACTTCAATAAATTTTCTGTAATAGGTCCCGAACCAAACAGTTCAAGAAATAAATGCATCTATGGCAATTAGATCATATTTGCGCCCCTTTTTAATGAGCCTGGGCCTAGAATAGGTTTCAATAATATACAAGACGAAGACGCCCCAAAAGGATGAAAGGTTGTTCTGACACCTATTCACATTCTCCGTTGACTGCCATTAAGAACAAAAAAAAAGAAACAATCCCACCACCCTCATTTTGGTACATATGGATGATAGCAATAAACATAGTCATTGTCCGACGGGTTAGAAACGGCTGAACTGACCCGTCAACCTCCTTCCCTTCATCAGGACATCCACGTTCCACAGGCTCCAAAGCGTAGCAAACAGAAGAATTCGATAGGGTATAAAAACAAACGGCGGAAGCAGAGCCTAACCGGAACGCCACGTTAATTCGCAAAAATGATGGATACTGCTTCCTGAATCGCACATGGGGATATCTACGCCTCCAGCACGACTTGCTTCGACTCGTTAAATATCGATGTTGGACTTTGTCGTAATGGTTCGAGTTCTGAATTGTCCGGCTCGGCTACGGTCTCGCCTTTCCCATCATTAGCTACCTGAACGCTGCCACGGACGCCCCTGACGATGTGGCCTGCTTCGACTCGGTCCTGAATCATCTCGTCTAGGATACGGCTCATTTCGTCGACGCTCCTAGTCCGTTTTCGAATCGGCGATTGTCCCTTAGGTACGGATATTGGTGGGTCGGGGAGAGCTCCTTGGGGCGGTGGGCTTGCCGCTTGTTCGTATAGTAGAGATGACCTAGTCTCGCTCCTCGAAATATCGATTCCTTCGGCAGCGTCTCTCGAGCGAGCTGCACTGCGCAGAGCTGACAACATTCGGTCTTTGTCTTCAAGCCTCGCCCTTAACTCTGCGATCTCGGCGTCTTTCTCTTTCATTAGGGTAGAAACACTATGGTCTTCTCCAACCATAATACCCTTGTGCGGCGCCGAGAATCCACTTGACGTTCGTGATGAACTAGCGCGCCGTGCTTGTAAGAGACGCTTCTCGAGGGTAGCAATATATCGGTTCTTATCGGCGAGGTCTGCTTGTAACGCCTGATTCTGTGTCTGCAAGGACGCCGTACCGTCACCATATTCGCCCAAACTATCCTCGTCATCATTTGATGCCTGTTCACCTATGCTGGAGCGTCGCTTTCTGACCGATCTCTGACCAATAGTAGATGCCGAAGAGCCCATGGAACCAGGCCTTTCTAGCAACGAATGACTACCGTTAGACGTGGCAATTGATGTTCGCAGAGATGCCTGAGAAAACCTAGTATGCATTCCAAGCGAACTATACGTCCCGCCGGCGTTAACTCCCGTAGACTTCGAGCTGAGAATTAGTCGGTTCAAATGGTCGATACGCTCTTTCAACGCCGTGCGTGCGAGTTGCATTTCTAGCATCTGCTCCTCGTGTCTTGCTTCCGCTTCTTTTTCTCGAACGCGCTCCTCTTCCTCATCCTTGACCTTGTCTTCGTCCTCGACTTTGCTGTTACCTGACTTGGCCTGCGTTTCAAGCTGAGTCCTCAGTTCTTGTATCTCCATTCGGTAACGCTCTAGAAGAACTCTTGCTCCTCCCTCTCCACCGGCGCCGAGGGCCTCTTCAGCTCGTTTGGCATGACTGACAATGCTGTTTTTCGCTCTTGAGGCAAACTTGAGCGTATTCAACGTTTCGGTCGCGTGGCTGTTTGCGGAAGCGGCACTATTGGCTGCACCTGTCTGGATTGTACATAAAATACTCACTAACGAGTTTCCAGAGAGTGCTCCTTGGAGAAGTCTGGTCAACTTGCTATCTCGGTACGGTAGATGCTTCGCATCCTTATCGCCTCCTTTGGCCTCCTTGTGTTCCGAAAGCTTCGATATGACCGTGCCTAGAGTTAGCAAACTTTTGTTGATATGAGAACCCTCCGCCCGGCGTTCCTTCGTTTCAGCAGCCTTTTCTGAGCCAGCTAGATCGATTAAGCTTAATGTAGAAACACGAACACCACCCGGAAGTATGCCTGAACGCTTGCTATCTCCGCCAGAGCCTCCAGGAATGCGCTCTCTACTCTCAACGACGATCTGGACAACGGCATGACTTCGCGAACTTCTGGCGTTGAACTGCGTGCTTGCGGTTCTTCGAGCTTGATCACCACGGGCAATCACTCGCAAGAGTTGAGTCGGGCTCTGGACGATTTCTTCTTTCAAGGGCGTGGCATAAACGCCCCGTTTACTATCTTCCCGTAGCTTTATTTCCTCTTGCGCGGCTCCCCCAGCACCATTACCGGAAGCCATACTTAGAAGATCATGGATCCTTTCGTTGTAGATTTCCAGATAGCTGACACGCAATAGGAATTCCCTGGATGGAGTTTCGCGGATGTATGAGAAAATGTCCGTTATAGCCAGTGGAATCACGCCAGGTGACGATGCAGTTCCCTGCATGGAGAAAGTCTTGCCAGTACCCGTCATACCATACGCGAATACAGTACCGTGGTATCCTTCCATAACTCGACGAACTAAGCGTTTAGCAAGGTGATCATAGACTCTGCTATTATCATCATGTGTCGTGAAGACATTATCTGTCCGCTAGTCAGCTTCTTTGTTAACATATACCAGGATTATTGCGCACTCACCGTAAAAATAATCGCCCCCTTCGCGGCCGCGATAAGCTATTAGAGACCGGCGGCCATCTACCATCCATTCGCCTTCTGGTTTACTATTCCCGCTGCCTCCGGCATCTGGTCTAACCCTAACGCTAACAAGGACATTTCCCTTGCCCTCCATTCCTTTAGAAGTATGCTTATCACCGGCTGAAGTCCCCGCTCCGTCGGCTAGATCATCGTATGTAGTGGCCGATGTTGAGTACGAATCCTGGGCAGAAGAGCTTCGGCTCTGCGGCGGAGACGAAACACTGATGAATCCATCTGAGTGCCTCGCACCAGCGCCGCCCAGAAGCGACTTGCCTTCTGCGCCACCATTTAATAAACTCGGGGCGCTCGCTAATTTAGACGTTGGCTGCGGAGTGCGCGCCTTCCTCGCGGGTGTGATCGATCCGGACAAGGGACTTGGGGGGTGGGTTGCAGTGCGACTCGGTGGTTGAGGAAATGAGTTTATACTGACGGTTTTTCTAATAGTTCTTCCAGCACTATTGACCCCGTGAGAACTCCTTGGAACCGGTAGTGCCGTGGTGGGCGCAGGGGACGGAGGAGGTCCAGTATATGCGTTTGCTGAGGGTGCTCGAAGGCCACTCCTGGGTGAAGCTGGAGTACTGGGAGTTGCTAAGCCGCCGGTGCTCTTTCGCGTCTTTGCGACGGGTAGAACTGGAAGAGTGCTTGATGAAGTACTATTCGAAGCACGCGGTCTAGGTAAGGTGGTCGCCATGATGCCAACTGTATAAAATGACTATGGCCTGACACAATACGAGAGAGAATTCGTTCGACGGCGTTACTTTCGTATCAAATGCACCCCTACAAACTTCGGGGTGCTCACCGAATATCGCTAGCGAATCGGGTCGGAGATTCGGATTGTCGAATAGAAGATTATAAGATTAGAAGTATCCTTTACGTCCCATAGCTAAAGTCTTCGCTAATAGACAACTCTCAGAATGAACGTCTCGTCCTCTAATTCGGTCGTGGAAAAGTAATCGGATATGGGCGACACTCAGTCCAACAGGAGGTCGAGCTGGTTATACTGTCGCGACGAAGCAATGCGCCCTCATAAATTTAGGAGAGGTCTCGATACGTATGACCAGTAGGATAAGTCACCGACAAATCCTCACGTACATGAGCAAGAATCTAAGCCAACTTCTTTGAAGGTGGTAAGCTATTCTAAGCTACTTGTTAATACGTCACAGCTTCGAATATTAAAGAAATCCTGCGTGGTGTATACAGATATGCTAATTGATGTACTTACTCTATCCATAAGCTAAGTAGATAGATTAGGTATGTAAACGTACATCCGGTATCGCGGTATCGGAGTTTGGTCGAGAATAGTTGACGCTTTCAATTTAGGGTATCTTAGAAGTCAAAGAGATAAATTGCCGGAAACCGACGGTAGAAGGATCCAGCAATTCCTGGTTTCACGGAACGGCAACGGATACAAAGGACAAATGAGACTAGATCGGTGGTTGGTACTTTTTGTCGCGGCTCGTTATATGATCTGCTTTTTCTTGATTGAGGTCCTTGTGGATGAGATAGGGCCGAGACACCTTTTTTTCAGAGACACCGCGTAGTCGTTTCTATTTTGGGGGGAAAGAAAAAAAAAGCAAATGAACGTGTGGAGGTATCGCAGAAGTAAAAAGAGGTGTATCAAAGGTACAAATTAAGTAAGTAGGTACGTAAGTACGTAGGTACGTAAAATAAAACGAAAGAAGTGCGAATGTCGAGCGTCAAGCTTGGGTAACTACCTCAAGCAGAACGATGAATGCTCTCGAAAGAGTATTCGCAAAGGTTTAGAAACTTAGGTAGAGTTCGCGAACTCCAGTGGAGAGGAGGGACGATAGGTTGTGGAAAGTGCTCTCTCAATGCTTCCCCAATGCTCTCAATGCTCCCATCCGTCCCATGGAAGTTACCAACCTTGATGTGGTCATTGCTTAACGGTTGGGCTGCTTTGGGTTTGGCGTGGGTTCGGGGGGATGAGAGGATGGCACGGCCAGAAAGCTCACCCTAGGGTAGGAAGTACCCTGTAATATTTTAAGTTGCACGTACATATATCACGGTCGAAGCTGCTTAAGTCGTACCTAGACTCGTCACAGTTCTGTGTTAGGTACATACATGTGCTAGGTAACCTTAAAAAGTTGTTACCATCAATGTTTTATCGGCAATATTTAACGCGACTAACCTTCAACTTACATCTTCATCCTTGATTGCTATGAATTTTCTTTGATAATGCAGCACGACTCGAGACGAAAAAAGGAGAATAATATATGTCGGTTAGGTACGACAACACCAAATGACGACCGAAGCAACTAGGGTGTATCTTCATCCTTTCCTTCATTAACGAACCCCTGATACGGGCTCGACCAATACAGTACCTTACATGCAAATTAGAGCCAAGATTGCTGTAGGGGTTTGCACAATCACGGACCATTCTCCAACTATGGTCCAGATCCAGGGATTGGATAAGCACGCTTTTCACGACAAGGGGTCCCCTGTCGCGTGTGATAGAGGCTTCGTTTTTCAACAAGAAAGTAGTTTCGCGTATTAAAAACAGGTTCGACTTTGGCGATCCTCTTTCGCCTCTTAATCTCCATTGACAAGTTCTGAAGGCTTGTTGGCTTGCTGCTTGCGCGACTTTCGCACGTTTACACCTTGTCTCACTTGCTCGTGGCAATTCCAAACGAAAAACGGTCTCTCGGTTGTGGCTGGCTCGAATTGCTTAGCTCTGGAGTTGGAGACAACTAGAAACTATTAATGCCACTGGCGTTGCTTTTTTCTCCCTTTTCTAACAGGGCAGGACAACATCTGCTCAAATGCCACAAGTCTCAGATTTCTCAGTACCTGACTCGAAACCCCTTTATCATGGAGGGCTACGCTAGTTAGCAGGGCTACTGTTCGTCAAGAATCGTCAATTGAACTTCGACTCCATGAGAAAGCTGCCAAACCCTTCTGCCGGGCCAACAGGGCTATCTTGAACCCCTGGCTACTCCATCCGCCCACGGAATACTTTCCCCTTTTGACAAAGAGGGTGACGCATTGAAAACATCGCGAGAAGTACCTAACTACTCCGAATGTTAACCGTAGTAAGTGGTCGTTTTTCCCTTGATAAATGGTCCACATTCTACTAAGGTAAGTGAGCTTAAGCTTATCTCCTGTTCCCACTCGTCGAAGATTCTTCCGCATGGTCCGCTATTTTGTGCGTATGTGAGTTGCTTGCATTCATGCTTCGTTGCGGATCACTCGAGAGTTTGTATTCGTTGACCCAAAAAGACTACATATCCGTCCAGGTATGATTTTTGGGCCTACTGCAAGAGCGGGAGTCACAGTTGCAGACGCAATGGAACTTCACCTACGCAGGTACAGCAGCCGATCCTAAAGAGCCATATTTCTTTCCCGGCGTAAGTGGGCGGCATTGGAGACTATTGACAGATTACTACAAATCTCAAATGCCGTCTAAGTTCAGGTTGGCTTCGGTACAAATTCTGCCAACCATGACCCTGAATTAACGAAGTGGGGAGAATTCATTTGGGTAACAAAAAGCTTTTAAAGAATCCATCTGTGCCTCCCCCACGATCAACTGTCAATCAGGGCTCAGGGCTCAGGGGTCCTTTGTTTACGCACATTTACTAGTTTCTCTCATCACAGCTCTGTCATGTGGTACTTATCTCGACGGCTTATTGGTTTAAGATCTTCGATTATTCAATATGCGTCGAGACGACCGATTAATCATGGTAATTTCAGAATTTGCCAACCATGCTATCGCTTCTGCAAGATGTTGGGTCTGTGCCCACACATCCCACGTATTGTAAGCACTCTAGTAAGTAATAAGAGTTGGATAGGTTGCACGGACTATATAGTACATGGGTCTATCACCTATGCACTCCATCCCACTTTTATGTACCATAGTTGCATAGTATGGAGATATGTACGTGATTAAATCCTGACTGTCTGTGCAGCAGCGCAATATTAACCTAGCACAACACGTTCTAATCTGTGATATTGGAATTACGCGCTGCTGTCTCCGCCTGTTTGCCCGAGCATTCATTCATCCCGCTCTTATGTACATACAGCTAAAAAGCTAAGCCTTATGCGGTTGCGATGCGTGGCTTATTGCGCAACCACCCGAGAGTCAAGTTTATCGGGAACCGTCAGGGAGTTTCGATTCGGAAAATAAATACGCCTTCACTCCTCCAGCTTACATACCTACCTACCTTAGGTACATACACCATGCTGGCCGTGGGGGATATATGGCTATGTAGTAAGAAGCCTCAGCCCAAGTCCCAGCTACGGAAAATTCCCATCGTCAAAGCGAAACTCCATTTAGATCGCATATGCATTAAGACTGCTAGGGGTTCATTCATACATATTTTCTGCTTGGATATACGTAATGTGCCCAAGTAAAAGATACACTACGTATCTAGGTAGCTATCCAGATTGTCCAACTAAATAGAAATACATTTATTATACCTAGGTAAGTAAGCAGCATTAAATATCCTTAGAAAGTCAATGATTAACCTCTTCTCTAAGAAATCTTCCATAGCCTATCTGCTCACGCCGTTTCATAAAGATAGGGGTTATCCAAGTTTTACAATTGGGATACGGCAATACTTGCCAATTACGTCGTGCTACATGCATACATAGGAATCATACCATCATCCTGGAACATCATCTCGTCCATAGTCGCCTTTTAGGGAAACTTACAAGAGACAAAGGGGACTCTACTTTTCCCCATCTGGTTCCATAGGATGTCGGATGATCCCGTTAAGAGATATTAAGTAAGTGATTAGTCGTAGCTACACTTCCGAGGCTACGGGCTGCCCCAGGCTAGACCCTTATATCAGCGACGGGCAAGGTATATGTATATGAGGCTGCTGCAAGCGTATGTGGTCGCGTATGTAGTACAGCGTTTCAACTCTGGCAGTGCATAAAGAGCTTGCATCTAGGTAGCCGTACACAATGTATGTATTCTTTCGAGATCTTGTCCTTGTCCTGCTAAGTACAAGGATGGGTATTTCGGAAGGCTCAGCCAGGACTGGGGCGGGACCCTAGGTAGGCTTGAACGTCTTCTCGGGACATTTTGGCAAGTCTCACAGCCTTGCTAGCTTCCGAACTCTGACCATGTCGGCTATACCGGCTTGATTTATCGTATTGTTCTACACAGTAGGGCACGGCACGTCAGAATGTGACTGCTGTATATGATAGTAGCTCTACGCCACAAACCAACCCAGCTGATCTGCTCTGTCGTTCCCATAGCCAGGTGTGACCCTTTAGATCACCAGCGATGCTTGGGAATGATCACGACCCTGATCTACCGGGGATCCGCGAATCGATGTGATACCGGCCCATCGTTACCTTCCTGCTTTACTGTTTCATGTGTCTGCTCTCGGGTTTCTGATCGACGTAAACTATCTTATCGTAATGACCATACCATCCATAGTATCGGTTCTAATACTATCACGACGGCGGTCATTTATGTTGCCCTTCGGCTCTAGCCGTTAGTACTAGCAAGGCTTGGGTTAGGATCCTTAAAATGAATAGTCACGACCAAAGACCCTGTGTTTCTTCTGTGTTCCTTGAAAGACGCTAGATCAAGCAAACTGGCTTGGAAACTAGTTGCCTCAATCGTATGATGTTCAAGCCATATAACCAAATCTAACAGTGTCGTGTCCGGCAGTATAATTCATACTCTAGACTGTGTTGCACGAACGGGGATGCGTTTGATGCATCCGGGCGGTGGGGTGTGATTCTAAGATGTTCTTGTACACCTATCAAATGCGCAAAAACTTATAGGGCACGTATCCCGCGACCAACGCTTCGGGTGTCGAAAACTTCAACTAAACCGGATCCAACCGCCTCCTGCAAGACCCAGTCGAAAGAAAGCCCGTAGAACTGCCTCCACTTTCTAGTTTGGCCAGGTAAGACACTCGCAAACTCTCCTCGTGAGCGCTTAGCTGCGTAGCGTGCTTCTTCTTTGGCGATACCTCCGTCCCACCGATCCCTAAGCACCGCCTCCGGCGCCTCGCGGAATCGCGACTTGCCTAACAGCGAGACTAAGTGCTCGAGCGCAGAGGAAATGAGCTTTAGGAATGTGCCGTTTCCAGGAACGGCGAGTCTGAGTTCTGTGCCGGTGGCGTCGAGCCGGGATTCACCGAGTAAGCCACCCCCAGTACCGCCGGTCTTATGGACTACACCCTCACCTCCTACGGCACCGAGTGAGCCAGTTGGTTGTTTCGAAATAATTTCGAGTGATGTGAGTGTAACTTTGTCCTCCGGTCGCGAATATAAGTTTGTGCTATGGGACGTAGAGCCATAGCGAGTTGCGCCGGTATGATTAGCTATTAAAAATCCAGCTTTAATAAGTTGATCTACCTCTGATGCACGAAGAGTATTCGGCCCAAGCGCTTGTACTCCTGGGTTCTCTTTTAATAGTCTGGCCAGGCTATCCTTCGTATCATTATCTAATATCGTAGAGTCTATGACCAGCTTCTCAAAGTCTGCGGCGAGTACAATAGTCTCACCTATATCCCCCCTCCCAGGAACAACTACCTTGCGCAGAAACCCAGCCCGCGTGAGTTCGGCAATTTCCCGCTCTACCGCACTCGGTGATGAGAGTAGAGCTTGTATATGCGATACGGTTACGATCAAGGGAAGGCGCTTCCGATAGTTGAGAACTTCTGCGATTCTAGTAGAGTTCATTCCAGCTGCTTGCTCGGGTATAGGGGAAAACATATGATTACGGGTATACAAGATAGCTTGGGGAACGTCGCGCAAGTTCAGATCGGTCGCTAGGGCCTTAACAAGCCCATAGTCATCGAGCTTATCGTTAAAGAGATCGTCCCCATCATCTTCATCCCCGACTACCGATTTCCCATGCTTGGGTCCAGGTTTGCGACGAGGCAGAGAAGAAGTCCACGAGGATGGCGAAGACGAAGACCGTTTTGCGCCGGACTTGGAAGACTTCTTAACCCGGCTAGAGCCTCCTAGGATCGACCTTAAGCTCATTTCTAGCAGAAAAAACCATAGGAAAACTCAGAAGCTGCCTTTAGTTTATTATGTTGTAAGAAACAATCATATCGTCAAGATATAATTGCTAGGTGAGCTCAGCCTTGGCTGCCTGGCTCAACAGAGATATACGTAGTAAGTATATTGGTATAGTCGCCTCAACGAATGAGACGCTAGTAATATATTAAGTACAGGTGGAGTGTGCGGTCTGTGGCGGCATTCTCGATAGGGAGAGGGTTGATTGGTTGTAACAAAGCCAGCCAAAAGGGGTTCATTCTTTGCGCTAACCGAGTTCGGCTTTCTATGAATAACGAATTGTGACATGACATTATGAAGCTTCAAAAGTCTGCTCCTTATGAGGCCTACCTACTACATTCAATAGATCTTATTTTCAGATTCTTAGATATAAGTTGTTTGATCTCGTGAAAGAACAACAAGGTATCAGATATATATCTATATTGTGACTCATTTACATCCGATATAGATATATAATATGCATCGATCCGAAGAGAGCGCCAAGAAAATTCTAGTCTGCTCTTTACTTCATCCCTTTGCCTAAAACATAACTGGGTTGCTTTATTCAAGATGGCACCAGTCATCATCCTAATACGCCATGGTGAAGCTCTACATAGTAAGTGTATACCCCACGTTTTATCGAGGCAAATTCTAACAGATTATAGATATTGCTGATAAGTCATCACCAACCACTTGGCCAGAACCACTTGGCTAGAATATAAGGGGCTAACATAATAGACACACGAATGGGAATTACCTGATCCAGTCCTGACCGAGAAGGGTATAGAACAATGTAAAGCTCTCGCGGTAAAACTTGAATCGAGTTTCAACTTTGCTCCAGATGCATGCCGCATAATAGTAAGCCCTTTAAGAAGGACGTTGCAGACTGTACAATATGGTCTGCAGTGGCTTCGAGATCGTGGGGTTCCTGCCGAGGTTCGTGCAGAATGGCAGGTATGTATAACGTATCACTGAGAAACTGTCCGCTAGAGTACTAACTATACTCAATGCAGGAAACCACAGATAAACCCTGCGATATTGGTGATCATCCCACTACAATCAAAGCTGAATGGCCCGACTTTGATTTCTCTACCTTAGACCCAGTCTATCCTGAGAAGACTGGTCTGTATGAAAACTCGGAAGATGCCTTCCAGAAGAGAGCGTCATTCGCCAAACAATGGCTCTTTGAACGTCCTGAAGAGTGCATTGTCGTTGTCACACACTCGGGATTCTTGAAGAGAGTCATCAAGGGGCCAAAATATCAGAACGTAGAGTATAGGACATATGAGCTCGTCAAGGATGCGGATGACCTAAAACTCAACGAGATCGACAGGCATGTCTTTTGAATAGGAATAGGAGTTCTGGCTCTGGCGGGAATCACAGGACAGGTCGAAGACAATGGTAGCAATCAATGTTATGGCAAGGGAGGGAAACACATGTGCCCCTTGCTTAGAGGAATGCCTAGTTGCAGTGAATTATAAGTAGGTAGCCAAGGAATGACAGTTATTTCTTGCAATTTTCTGCAATAAGAGACGACTTATTACTCAAATTCATAATTGACAACGGTCACAGAACTATAGAGCAGACACAATATAATTCAACTGACTTGCTTGCATATCCGATGAAACGCCGTATTCGATGACACGTGTCGCTCATAAGAGAATCGAATGAAACGCAAGAGATGCAAGAAATGCAGGATACTGCAAATTGCAATGTTGCCGAGATTTACCATGGGAACCCGATGTCTAGCAAATATCGAATTCCCTCAAACGAACGGCATATTATATTCTTGCACTTGACTCAGCCTTGAAGACGGTGAGGATTAACGCCTGTGAGCAATCAAAAAAGATTGATTTAAGAGTCGGACGTGCTGATGAATGTAAAGATTAAAAAAAGAAAATAAGCAAAAATTTCATTCCGCGCAGAAATTTAGGTGTACCTGGGGTACCTGGTTACGTGACCCTGTTTCTTACGTAAAAGACCCTAATGCTACGGCGATCAAGACCCTTATGAATTTGTGAGGGGCTATTGGTTCAAACGGGCTATACTCCGTGCATATCCGATCCGCACGTGTAGGTACATTCTACCTCCAAGATGTATGTGATTTCATCAACTATTCTACAAAACACACCTTTTTCAGTATTCTACATGACTCCAATCCTTGGGTTACCACCAATTTGAAACTATCGATATGCGTCCTAAATGCAGTTTTGACAATGGGAAATGCATAAGTTCATTGATATATGACTCCCTTGCGGAAACGACGGCACTGGCATCTTACTCTAGTGTGGTGAGCCTGACGTCATTTAGATGGAAGGACGATTGAGAAGGGCGACTAAGAAAACCACCGGATATCTGCGCCGTTGACTTCCAAACAACCCTGATGGCTATGTGGACTTGGCACTTGGTTGCGTGCTGGCAACATGAGAACAATAGAACGGCGGAACGGCCGAGCGGTCTTCTCTTTCATCACCGCCAGCCCCCTTTGACACCCTTCACCTGATGATCCGTGATGGTCTCTGCAGCTCGACTCCAGCGCAAGTGATCCTTAGCAAACTCCGGAGTATTGGACTTTGAACAACTAGTGGGTGCCGTTTAGGCAAGTGCGGAACTGACTTCTGTCGTGTGCCCATATAGTGGCCATATAGTGGCGCCTTGGATGGGTGTTCCACGATGTCTCAGCTGTTCAAGCTCGTCTCTCCGCGATTAACTTCCTACACGTGCGGAATCCGGCGTTATGATTCGTCGCCTATTGTCAGCCTTCAGCCTTGTATATGGGGAACCATCAAACCCTAATAACTAACTTAAGAACCCCATGAGCTGCCTCTGCTTGTCATATAGTCCTAGGGAGAAGGACTATGGAAATTTTACTGAATAATGTGATGGTGCTCAAAAGCCTCACTTAAGAGTCAGAACGTAGTATTTAGACTACTTTACTATCGCCCGTTTACCCACTTGGCATCGAGCCCTTGGCTAGAAGCACCTTCTGGCATCTGTTGCCGGTTTTATTGGACCCCCTGGACGGCCAGCTAGCCCTGTTCTGCATCCGCCGACGATCATTTGGTACGCTTCGAGAAACTACGGCGAGTAATGACGGAATTCTTAAAACATTGAACACGACAACATTAGATATCCTTTTTCAATTTACCAACATATAAGCTATAAGCTGATAGCCGTCACCTACCTATGCGATATCGTCTTCTCATCCATTTTTTTTTTTTTTCATAGCTCTTAGAGCATCGTAAACCGTCCAGGATGGTGCTGAAGAAAGTAACCTGGCTTTGGGGAATTCCCAGCTTATTGGCAACTTTCGTCATAAGTGCTCCAACTACCGGAGCTCAATACGTGCTGCAGGCAAGCCATGACAGTAGCCAGTCTACGTCGCAGCGCAAGTTGCACGGCAGATTTCTACATATTACAGGTACATTCTTCGTAAAATGCCTACCACACACCATCTCCGAATCGTGTTAAGACACTAATGTCTCGTACCTTGCGCAGATCTACATCCAGACGAATACTACAAAGTCCACACATCCACCGAGGAGAATATCGCATGTCATAGAGGCCAAGGCCCGGCTGGCACTTATGGCGCAGAAACCTCTGATTGCGACTCCCCGCTGGCGTTGGTCAATGCGACACTCAATTGGGTTGCCGCCAACCTGAAGGACGAGATTGATTTCGTGGTTTGGACTGGCGACTCAGCCCGCCATGACAGCGATGAGGAAATACCCCGCCATAACAAAGACATCCTGGCTATGAACCAAAGAATTGCGGATGCATTTATGACTACATTTTCAGACGATAAGGGGCTAGTAGTTCCAGTCGTCCCAACTTTCGGCAACAATGACATATACCCGCACAATATATTATTACCAGGTCCGAACAAGATTTTGAAGACTTATACCGATGTCTGGCAGAACTTCATTCCAGAAGCGCAGCGGCACTCATTTGAGTATGGCGGCTGGTTTTATGTTGAAGTCATCCCTGACAAACTGGCCGTCTTCAGTCTTAATACCCTGTACTTCTTCGATCGCAATGCGGGGGTCGACGATTGTGCACATCCAAGTGAACCTGGATACAAGCACTTCGAGTGGCTCCGAATCCAATTGCAGTTCATGCGAGAGCGCGGGATGAAAGCTATTCTCATAGGCCATGTTCCTCCTGCCAGGACCTCTGGCAAGCAACTATGGGATGAAACCTGCTGGCAGAAATACACCCTCTGGTTGCAGCAGTATCGCGACGTCGTTACCGGCTCTTTATATGGACATATGAACATAGATCATTTCTTACTTCAAGATACCAAGGATATTGACTTTTCCTTTATCGAAAGCGAGCCTAATCAACGAGCAGGTATTCGCGAGACCATGGAAGATGAGATTTCGATAGAATCGAGTAAAGATTATCTCATAGAATTGCGTGACGACTGGTCTAAACTGCCAGACCCAGTTCGAGGCCGGGACCTTGAAGAATCTGGGAAGAAAAAGAAGAAGGGTAAGAAAAACAAGGGCAAGAAAGGCAAGAAAGGCAAGGGCGGGAAGAGCAAGATGGGCGGGCCTTTTGCGGAGCGATACCAGTTGACCCTCATCAGCCCTAGCGTTGTCCCGAACTACTTCCCGAGTCTCCGTGTTTTCGAATATAATATAACCGGCCTTGAGGATACCCTAACGTGGGTAGACACATTACGCGCCTCTGGTGCTCAAGCCTTTTCTCCCGACTCGGAGGAATGGCATGAACTAGAGCTCCGTGACGAACCCAATCTAGAGATCGAGAAGAAGAAAAAGAAAGGAAAAGGGAAGGATAGCGAGAAACCCAAGGACCCCAAAGTCCCAATCCCTGACGCGCCAGCCAAGGGAACGCCTCCGGGTCCCGCATACTCCCCCCAGCCCTTGACGCTCAAAGGCTTTACCCAATACTATGCCAACCTAACGTATCTCAACAACGACATCACTGCGGACGAGGAGGAGGAGGTGTCGTCTTCGAGCTGGAACGCGGGCAAGCACTGGGACAAGAAGCCTAAGCACCCTAAGCCGAAACCAAGGGAGTTTGCCTACGCGGTCGAATACACTACTTTCGACGACAAGATCTACAAACTGAAGGATTTGACGGTTAGGAGCTTGTTGAAGCTCGCGCATAGGATTGGTCAGACTTCGGCTGGTTCTAAGGGGCTCGTTGGCGAGGATTCTGAACGCGATTACGATGACAATGAATATGAAGTAGAAGAAGACGGTGATGAGTCTGATGGGGAAGAAGAGGAGGAGGAGGAGGAATCAGATACTGACCTTGAAATAGAGAAGAAGAAAAAGAAGGGCAAGGGAAAGAAGAAGCACCACAAGGGCCACAAGAAGAGGAAGGATACCAAGGTGTGGCTGCACTTCCTTAGACATGCGTTCGTTAGCACGAGGAGTATAGACGAGCTGAGGGATCTTGAATAAACCGGCGAAGAACTGTTTTGATTGGTTTTGGATCTGGGTTTATGCATAATGGTCATATTGTGTCATCGTTTAGCTTAGGGAGTTCCGGTTGGCATGGACGGGCGCTTGGGGGGCATTTGCTGGCTACCTAAGTTGGCTTTGGATTTTTTGAGTGGGCAATGCGGGAGGGTTATGATTGATGATGACTAGTATATAGGTATATGTCTCGATGCATGGCATGGCATTGGTGCGGTGCATCTTGGTTGGGTTCATGGGCCTGGGTCAAGTCAGTCAGGTCAGGTCAGGCCAGGTATATATTGGAGCGGCCGCCATAGGGAAGAGATCCAATCCGGCCATTTAGAAAGGCGGCATCGTGTTCGGGTCGGTTATCTGTTAGACAGCGCTATGCCGCTTGATCCACAGAATTAGAATAGGCATAGGTATCACATCACTTAGAAAGCTTGTATATACCTAAATCCACCCAGATTTATATTTTCAAACTAAAGAATTATCATCAATCATCACTGTCATTTCTGGTATCTAAGGATCTGTGTAAACAGCCCGCCTCTTAGATTTGGCTTCAAGCTACTATATGTAGTCCAAATGACTACCTAGTCAGCCGTTATATTATAAGCAGGTAAGGCAACTGCAACTTAATCCGAATCGCTATCCTCCGACGAAGAGAAGCCATTCCACTCCTCCTCCGTATCATCCAGCACACCCGTCGCCTCCGCCTTATCACCACCACCAGCCCCCTCCTCATCATCGTCATCGTCGTCATCCCCCTCCTCAACTTCAAATGAACCGCTAATATCCCACCTGTCACCAGGCGCTTTATGACTAACGTACTTGACGAACTTGAGCGTGCCGCTATCACGCAAGACCAAGGACATCTTATTCCAGGCCGCGGCCTGGAAGAACAGGATATTATCATCGTCGCCACTAGACTTATATATGGCGGCATCCTCGTTTGCTGCATCGTCATCGCCTGCCATGTATACCTCATGGCCGCCGACTTCCACCTCTTCCTCTTCCACATCGGGCTCCTTTTTGCTACTCTTGTTCTTCTTCGAGGACTCAACTTTAGCTTTAGTTTTGCCCTTCCCCTTACCGTTGGCTTTGGTATCCTCGGCGGTTTCCTCTTCGGCTTCCTCTTCCTCGTCTTCATCGCCCCAGCCGCTTGTCGGCGTGATGCCGAGGGATAATTCGAGGCGTGGCTTGCCTTCGTGCCCGGTGGCGAGCGTGTAGTCTTTACCGCGTCTAAAGCGCCTGGCGACGAAGTCGTGGCTCTCAATTACGGAGTCTGTTGCCATCTGTAACCAGCGGCGGAACTGCGGGCTCGGAAGGAATTCCTCTAGGAGCTCTCTTATTGGCGAGTCCTCCTTTTTCGACTTTCCATTCTTTTTGGAGGTGGCAGCGTTGTCTGCTTGAAGGTATAGGTATCGGTGCTTATGGGGTGGCTTTGCTACCCGCCAGGCGCCCTTCTCAATCTCCGTAGCGTCTTCCGGTAGAGGTGTGCTATCTTGAGCAGCGACGTAGTCTCGTAGTTTCTTTGCAAACTTCTTACCAAGGAGGTTAGGTAGTGTGATGCTAGCTTCTTCCTCGAATTGTTCTGAGATTTGCTCAAGGGTATCAGGAGTGAGGTAGGTCGGGGACATATACTTGAGTAAGAACTCTAGGTCGGCCTCGTCAAATTCTTCTTGAGAGCCTGACTGTGGTTGCTCGACCGGGACTGGTTTCAGCTGAGGCATATCATACTGATCTGGGTTTCCTTGAAGTTGCATCAAACCGCTGTTCTTGGCCTGCTTCTCCTCGGCGCCTTCGACATATCCGGCCTCTCCGACCTGAGGGATGTGGAACCAGCCACTGATAGCCATACGGACCCTTCCTCCCTCCTTTTGGAGTTGTTGTTTGCTCTCGGCATGGTATACCTCTTCCACATCGTGGAAGCTCTCGCCAGGTTGGACGGCAAAGAAACTCAACTGGTTCCACGCAGGGGGGATAACCTTGCTGACGTCCGGCGTAGGTGTCCTTGCAACTTGACCATCCTTGCCCTTGATCGTCCGCACGGGGAAGAGTCTTAGCGCGCCTCCCCATTCGGCTTTCCAGGGAATGTCGGGATCGGTCAGGTAGAGGATATAGCTGACTTTGCGACTACCAATAACGTCGTCGTGGCATAGAAGATAGCATCCCGGGGTATACACGTTAATAGCCATGTCTGTCTTCCTACCACTCAAGGGGCCACATCCGGTAATATGCGTGACATAGTCTCGGAATGCCTGCGAGTATACTGCGTCCCTAAGAGCAAGTAAGGAGGGAAGCCTAGCTAGAGCCTCATCGTCTAAGCCGTCGAGGTTCGCAAGGTCGCCGGATTGGTGGATCTTATAGATGTCAGTTTCTTTGGGGGTGAAGGAGACATTGTCCTTTATCTCCTCGCGAACGGATCGTAGTAAGGTATCGTCGATCAGCTCGTGGATGACGCTATGCTTGTAGGGTGTGGATTTGGCATATCCTTGGGTGTATTTGTCTAGGATGTCTTTGTTAAAGAGATCTTTCCTGAATCTCTTCTTAGCTTCCTCGTCGCTTAGTGCTGTAGTGACGGTTAGTCTTTTTTGTTACGAAAATTTTAGGAATTTCCAGCAGGATCGTACGATAGGTGCGATCTACTAGGTTGGGCGACTTACAAGTCTTCTTAGACTTCTTTTTGGCAGGCTTATGGCCTACAGCTTGCGATTGGGCTTTGCGCTTCATTCTGGATTGCCAATTGAGTTTATATTAATTGAATGTAGTCAATTACGAGCTTGGGGAGGTGAAGAAGGTTAGGGAAGCTGTTTTGAATATTAAGAAACATAAATAAAACTCGCGATTTCTTTCTGATCGACTGATAATCAGTCTCTCGCACTTTTCAATGGGGAAAAGTAACGGCAGAAAAAAAGAAACTGGAGCAAACGATGATCGGCTCCATCTAAATTTAATCCATCGAAGTTAGCGCGATATTCACCGCCCGACCCACCATGGAGAGCTTAAGGCTGTTTAAGGTTGTTTAAGGTTGCTGCTTATCGACTGACAAAGTGATCCCGATCCACTCATGCCACTATCCAATGCCCCTCCTCTTACATTCTTACATAGTACTCCATTCCCTCCCCTATTTCCTTACCGCTATGGCTTCTGCACTACTTCAACATTTCTCTCCATTCAGCTCCAATGGTTCAAATAATCCCAAGTAAAAATAACTGATCTGGCTGCATGATTGTGAACAGATGTAACCAACTCATGTATATATAGATCATGCATTATGCGTATTATACACCCTCCCTCTTCTCAAAGCCTCCGTAGTAGGATCCTATTGGCGGTTAAGTCGTCATGTCCGGCAATCCTTTAGTCGGAATTACAAGTTGGTGCTATATCAATACGGGCTCCTGCGGGAAGTTATATTCGTGTGGGACGGGATCACGCCAGGAGGCGTCCGAGGGCGGCAGTTCTACTGCAACTCTTAGGGATGTTCAGTCGCATTCAACCACCGTCCACGAATATTCCACATATTATTGACCAATAAATTAGAATTTTAGTCTTGGAGCCGGCCTAGGATGGTAGAGACACTCCTTTATGAAGTACGGGTAACCCGTACCCGGTTCTGGGGGCTACGGGATCGATTGCCATACTTCGGTTCGCTTACCGATATCGCTATTTCTCTATCATTAATACCAAGTTTTTTCTGTTCACTTGTTTCTGTTTTCCTATGCCAATTATTATACATGGTTCTTGTCTATCTCTAAGCTTAGTATCGAGTATGTCCGTTAGAATGGACTCGACGTGTTAGCGGCTACGATTCATCACAGTTCTATCACTAGCCAATATTCTCTAAAGAGCTTCGCCCGGGGAAACACCTGCATTAAAGAGAAACCCATTGTATCAACGACACGGGAGTGTTAAGTTACTACCATCGGCTTGCTCTAATGTCCTGGGATATTAACTGGACTTACCCGTAGCAGAACCCCTATTTTGGAGTTCTTATGAGTGTGTAGTTCAAAAAGGTCCTTGAACCTGAATATTGCATTACTATCATCTTGCCTATACTCCCTGAGTAGCCATTGATCAACAGTCTCTAAGTGACAGTTTCTTAATAGATCTATGATCATTGCACTTGAGAGACCCTACTATAACAGTTGACTTCTGCTGCTATTAATACTAAATCAGAGGACCTAATTATGATTGATACCGAATTGAAGCTACACCAATACCGTAGGACGGACCCCCCAATTCCTTTTGGAACACCCCATAGGTACCCAATAGACAAAGTGGCATATTCATTCCCTTTCGCTGAGACATAAGTGAATCATCTTAAAATAGCAATTGGTCAGCATCAAGTAACATTCCCCAAGCGAATAGTAGAGTTAAATAGTTGAGAGGCTTGGGTCCCCCTAGGTTACTGTTTACAACAAGGTCCAAACTTACTGGAAATATTTAGCCCCTTATAGCTTAGCTAAAAAGGTCAAAGGGAAAGATATTAACAAGTAAGGTAGACTTGTCCTAGTATAACTAGCTATATTCTTAAAGTCCCTTTCTATTCCCAGGTTAACAAAACGATATTAGCTCGACCTATACAATTCTCCTTACCTAGCATCTATAAACAAGTTGGGGGTATAGAAATAGAATGCCCGAGTCGGTTCATTGTCCCCCATTGTATGACTTGCATAACCGTGCCGCTGTTTTTACCGCCAGTAGGCGCCGTTGTTGTATCTATGATATCCACTCACAGCTCGAGATATAGTATACACGGCATTGATATAAGCCCACGAAGCGCCGGTAGGACATATGGAATTAGCATGGGTCACATATCATGTCAACTCATTATATCGTCTGATGATATTGATAATAGGCAAGGGGTAGAATATTAGAGTAAATAATGTAGCCAAATGTATAGAAGTGATTCGGTAAACTCTCAAGTAAGCGTTTAAGGTTCATAAATCGACTAACTATTCGTTCTACTCCAATATGCGGAGAAGAGCTCGCTAGCTTGGGTGGGGGTGATATAGGAGCTATATAGACTCAAGAGCTTTAACAAGGCTTAGAGGGACTTATGTAGCTAGTTTCGAAGGTATAGCTTTTGGGAGTGATATATGGACTGTGAAAATAGGTATATTTATAGTCAGGTAACATGCTTCCGGTTTAGCCAGTATTGATGCTGGATATAGTATAGAATGTGCATTCATAGGACACCCCGCATTCAACGTCATTCGTCGGGCTAAACTTTATAGCGCTTAGGTTCCAGATCGTTGGGTTGGGTCAGGTGCAAGGGGACTTACAAGTAGTTATCTTAAAATTAGAAACCAATAAACCACCAAGTTTCTAAGACGATTTCAAGGATAAACCCGTAAAATGGCCACCTTCGACATCGAAGCCGATAGAGCCAAATTCCCGGCTCTGAAGGAGGACCAGGTCTTCCTCGACAACGCGGGTGGAAGCCAGACACTAGGCGCCGTCATCGAAGCGTGAGTAAAAGAAGAACGTCCCAAATTCTATAAACGGGAACTCTACTCTAACAACCCACTAGTATAAGCGACTACCTCATCAAGAGCAACGTCCAATTTGGAGGCGGCTATAAAGCCAGCAAGGCATCGAGCTCTCGTTACGATAGCGGCGTAACCGCCGGGGCTAAGTTCCTTAATGCGGAGAAGGACGAGATTGGTAGGTTTGCTTTACTCACTTATTACTTATACCTCAGGCCTCATACAGTATAAGAGTACGGGAGTATACCTACTAGTACTCACCTATTAACACCCACCAGCCTTCGGCCCCTCAACAACGCAGCTCCTACGCAACCTATCATTTACATTCCAATTCCAAGCCGGCGACGAAATCATCATCTCCTCAATCGACCACGAAGCCAACATCGCACCATGGAAGGACCTAGCCAACCGTCTAAACCTCAAGCTCAAGTGGTGGACACCGCAGGATAAATCAACCAACCCGCGCCTCCTACCAGAGGAGCTAAAGGCCCTACTATCCCCCAAGACCAGGCTAGTAACATGCACACACGCAAGCAACGTCCTGGGCTCAATCCACGATATCAAAGCCATAGCCTCGGTCGTCCATAGCGTGCCTAGGGCACTCCTATGCGTCGACGGCGTGGCGTATGCGCCGCACCGCCCGGTCGATGTGAAGGATCTGGGAGTGGATTTCTACGTCCTGTCTTGGTATAAGGTGTACGGGCCGCATATCGCGATGCTGTACGGGAGTCGGCGGGCGCAGCTGCAGATGTGTACGCTGGGGCACTTTTTCAATCCGCATGCTACGCTCGAGAATAAGATTAGCCTTGGTATGTATACCTCGTATAAGTACTGGTAAACTTGCTGAGAACGAACCCCTTTGCTCTATTTACCCCTTTCTTCACAGCGGAGGTAGGAGGCAATATAAAGAACCGCGCATCGAATATAATATATAGACCCTTATTTTTACTTACCTCCATATTTTACAATACTAACTCATATCCAGGAAGCGGGTACTACGAACTAGTGCAATCCATCCCCCCCATCGTCGACTACATCGGCCATCCCCCCTCCTCTCCCACCAGCCTATGGCCCAGCATCGCACAACACGAATCGCAGCTCCAATC
The DNA here is from genome assembly GCA_902805455.1 of Daldinia concentrica. NCBI lineage: Eukaryota > Fungi > Ascomycota > Sordariomycetes > Xylariales > Hypoxylaceae > Daldinia > Daldinia concentrica. The sequence goes on from CADCSW010000006.1 coordinate 1,812,524, forward strand.
AACGCTACTAGCCTACCTAACCTCAAAGCCAGGCGTCACCATCTACGGCGAGCGCAGCACAGACGGGGCCCTGCGCCTGCCCACGGTGAGTTTCGTCGCAGCGGGCTGGGACTCGCGCGAACTAGTCGAGACGCTGGAGCGCAGCACCAACTACGGCTTCCGCTGGGGCGCTTTTTACTCGAACGCGCTGGTGCATGATTTCTTGGGCTTGGGGCCGAGCGGTGTGGTGCGGGTTAGCATGGCGCATTATAATACGCGTAAGTGGGATCTGTTTGTCTGCCTCCTAGCTGCCTGATCTATTTCCTAAAGTTACCTACCTAGGTACCTATCTAAGCGTGGGTTCTGCAGGCTAATGAATGGCATTGTGCAGTGGAGGAGATAAAGGGGTTTATCGAGGCGCTGGACGGGGTTATCTCGAAAACGGCTTGACTTGGCGGGTTGCATGAGGTTAGATTAGTTACCTAAGATATGCCCTCTTTGTGGTAGATGTGTTGGTTATCTCGGGTTTGGAATATAGGTCACCTTTGACTACCTACCTACATATTATAGGCAATGTCTGGCTCATATCGGTAGCCATATCCTAGCCCCTTGTCGAGAAGAACATTTAAAAGCAGACTAATACTGAAAGTAGACTTGGAGTAATTGGATACTTATATTCATCTCCGGGACTATATACCTGTTGCTCCCTATCCAACACCCTACACCCAGCTATCCAGCCGCTAAGTACACGCATACGCCATGCCCATCCACCATCCTCCGTCTCACAACTTCCCAGACCTCGAATCCACAGTCGTCCTCAACAACGAGATAACCTCCGCGGGGTCCTGGGCCCCGAAAACAGCGCTCCCCGCAACAATAACATTAGCGCCCGCGTCCGCCGCCTGATCGATAGTACCGGGGCCCAGGCCGCCGTCGACCTCGATATTCAGGTCTGGGTACTTCTTGCGCAGCGCCTGCACCTTGGGCAGCTCCGACGCCATGAACTTCTGGCCGCCGAAGCCGGGCTCGACCGTCATGATGAGGACCATCTGTGTTGCTTGTCGTCAGTTGCGGTTGCGTGATACAATAACAACCCCCTCGCATCCCAAAACAACTATTTATAAGTAAAATAAAATAAAATAAATGAATGAATGGTATAAGGACAACGCAAACGCACATCAGGCCGCTCCTTCGGATCCGGGCTCTCGAGCAACTCAGTTAAAACCTCGACACCCGTAGCGGGCTTCAGCGCAATGCCAGCAAGCAACCCGCAGTCGTGTATATACCGCAGCAGGTCCTTCGGATTCGTCTTCTCGTCCGTCTTAGCCTCGGGGCTCTCGGCGGCGCTCGAGAACGCCGCTTCGTAGTGGAAGCAGTATAAATCGCAGCCCGCCTTCTGGAATTCTTTGACCCATTTCTTGGGCTGTGTGGGTATATATGGTTAGCCCCTATCCCAATGCTCCGGTATGGGATAGCTATCTATTTATTGTGGAAGTTGGGGAAAAGGGGGGGCGGGGGGTATAAGGTAAGGGGTAAGGGGCGGTGGCGTTGTGGGATACCTCGGCAATCATCATATGGCAATCGAACGTCCCGCGCCCGTGGTTCTCGGTAGGCTTATCGACGTGTTTCCGGATCTTAGCCACGACTGGCGCGCCGAACGTGATATTCGGTACGAAGTGGCCGTCCCTACATTACATATGTGAGCAAAACACCTCACCGTCAGCTATCCCGACCTATTTAACAACATTACGCCATCCGACTTAATTCTATAAATAGATACCAGTACGATGACATGACGCTGCGTACTCTCGGGATACGTACATGATATCGACATGAAGCCAGTCAGCGCCCTGGTCCATAGTCCTCGCGCAGTCGGCACCCAGCTGGGCGAAGTCGGCCGACAGGATCGAAGGCGCTATTATCGCCTTGGGTGCCATGGTCGTATGCCTAGATGAAGGACGGGATGGAGGTATGTATCTTTGCGCGCGAATTAGGGGTAGCTTATTTTGTTTGCAGGCTAGAAGGAACCCGGATGTCTCGTGGTAGGTTTTACGTGAAAGTGCAACAAGGGTACGGGATAGACGTCACAGGAAGAAAAGATGGCGGGGCAATTCGGTGGTGGGGGTAGAAGGTGGGGTTGGACCCCTCAGTTTAATCCCCATTCCCCTATTTTTATATTTCTGTCAAGGTGTATGGGTGCTTCAGCACTTCAACCACCCTGTATGCGGAATACCCCCTTACGAGAAACGACTAGAGCGTCATATAATATACGGTGAAAATGTCACAATAAAGTAATAGTATAGTACTAATAGATGTAGAGCCAATGTAATTTCTTAACAACGACGTTCGTTTTCCTCAAAGGTGGTTAACTTTCGAATTAACTCGGGCTTATTTAATTGACTAGTCATATACTACTAGACCAAACACGCAGGTATGTCCCGCGTTCAAGCCGTTACAACCCTTACTCTTCCTCAGGAACGGTTTCCGGAACAGCCTCTTCTTCGCCTTCGTCGTCGAAGCTACCGGCAGGAACCTCGTATAGTCGAAGAATCGACTTGTTAGGATCCTTGACAAGCACAAACTTGCCATCCTCACGCTTAAGACACATGTCGGCGATGGTACGGACGATACCCCAACCGTTGGAGAGCGACAAGTTCATTTGGTTAGCGAAATCCTTAGGCTTCCAGCCAATAACTCCCAGAATCACGTGCTTGTCGTTCGACTTGGGGTTGGCACGAGAAACGAAACTAGATAAGATATTAGCAAGGTATGCCCATAATATTTGAACGTAGTGGAACTAACCCAAGCTTCATGACGTCCGCCTTGGACAATATACTCTGCACTGTCCATCGTGCGAGCTTGACGCTGTTGTTCTTCATCTCCGTTGCGACAACGGCACCACGCTGGCTTACCAGCTTGGTTCTCCAGTCTAGAGCACCGCCGCTGCCTTGAGCCTTGCTGTCAAACTCGTTGAGAGCCTTCACAGTCAAGAACTGATCCTCGCCGCTGATAGCATTCTTTTGAACGGCATCTAGCTCGGCTCGGACGATTAGATACATCGGATCCTCTTCGCTAGTCGAGAGGTCGAATCGGCGGTACTTGTAAGCCTTGCTCGCCGGAGGCTCAGTCTCTTCGGAAGCATTGTAGAAGGGGTTTTCGTGCGCCATCTGGACCTTCTGGGACTCGTTCTCCTGAACGACCTGGTTCGCGAAGTTGTGGTTGATGTAGGTAGCCTCCTCTGCTAGGGCAGCAGGCTGGTTGATTCCGTCCTTGTTACCGTCGGAAGATTCCATAGGAGCATCGGCAGCGTTCTCGTTCACCGTCACCATGTCCAGTGCGGCATTGTCGCGCTTGTCGAGGAAGATCTTGTTTCCTTGTCTTACAATTACAATATCCCATGGGTAGACCGAGCGGGTAGAACACATGAGCATAGATAAGATGCTGTCGGTGGCAAAGATAGTGGCCTCGTCCTTCTCGGCTAGTTCCTGAATGACGGGATCCGATGAGGTCGTGACATTGTAGGCAGCACGATCCAAAGGCACCAGCCTCCTCTCGGTAGCCTTGACGGGTTGCTTGTCGTAGGATCGGTCATAGTAATAAACGAAACCGTAGCTATCCATGTCCTCTCCTTCATCGGCGTCCAGGTTTAGCTTAGCAAGTCTGTTAAAGTCAATCTCCTCTAATAGCTGCCAGTCTGCTTTGATGTTGATAGAGGCGTCGCGGTTACGAGTCGGCTTATCGTAATCTTTCCATCCGAAGCGACGACCGCGAGGCGCATTAGATCGACCGCCGCGACTGTCATATCCGTAGCCTTGCTGGCCACCACGCCCAGGGCGCTGAAGCTGTACGCGACCACCCCTCGTGTCCTGTCGGGCACCTCGTTGTCCGCGTCCGCGTGTAAAGACTGCGCCCCGGCCGTATCGAGTCTTTGTAGGTTCTCTGCTGACTACGGAGAATGTGTTCTCATCCTCGGCGACAGGCGCAGTGAAAAGGGCAGCGCTGCCGGCACCGTAGATCTGCTGGTCTGTATCGGATTAAATATTAGCACTGGGAACTAACGACTGTCAAGATGGAGGTAATCTAGCTTTACATACCCCTGAAGTTGCGGTTATACTGCTGTCTGCCACCGCGTCCGTCTCTTCCGTCCTTGCTATCCGCTGTCCAGTCTGCCATGCGACCCAGCTTGTCGCCTTTTGAGAAAGGAGCATACGGGACACCATTGAGGGTGGTCTCGGTTACCGGAGGGGGACCCCATCCGTCACCGTCAGGCAAGGCCGCAATGAGGTCGGCCAAGGATTTTTCGGAAGCCATATTGGATGATATCAGCAATATTATATTTATGATTTATCTTCACCTAGAAGTAATATTGCTTTATCGAAGGCGACCTCGATGTTGTTGTTTTTTTGCCAGGGCGTAGGGCGTAAGGCGTGGCTCGTCGAAATTTTGGCCACAGGCGAATATTTTAGCAGTGAATCAAAGAGTTTTGGTGGGGTGTGGGGCAGTTGCACAGCGTCGGATCTTGGTTAGTGCAGTACGTACCTTCTATGTAGACAAAGACAGTTAAAGGGATATCGCGACTCTATTATTAGCACTGTACCTGACGTCTTCACGGAAGCTCCCAAGGGCAGTTTAATAATTATAGATACAAATATTCTATTCTCTTTACATATCAACAACTTTTCGAATCATCAATTCCTTAACGTATTGATAGAATAGTATTTTAACACTGTTATACCTCTAGTGTATGAGTACCCAAGTACATAAATGCGTTCTGCCATCGTCTCCCATCTCTCTACTAATCATAACCATCCATAATAACAATCAATCACCGTCGTCATTATCATCGCTTTATATATGCATAAAACAACCCATAATGTTTGAAAGCAAACAAAAAATCAATTCTTAGAATTTAAAATGGCTTATCCCTTAATAAGCCATGCCCACCTCCGACTTTGCGGAGAAAACGGCATTGAGCGCATCCCGCACCTCGAACTCCTCCATCACAGCTCCGAACCTACGGGGGAGCAATTAGCATCAGATCAGATCTAGTAGGCGGAACACATAGGTTTAGGCAGGTAGGCAACACATACCCGTAGCAACGGACTTTGCCCTTGAGATCATCAATCAACCGTTCAAAGTCCTCGCTCTTTAACTCCCTTAGTTTCGGATGAGACAGAACCATGCCCCAAGCCATGACAGGCGTGATCTCGCCGTCTAGATTTAACTTAGTGCTGAGATCGAGAAGTGTCGATAAATCTCCCTTGGACAGCTCCCACGTGCGCTGGCGGGACGGCGCCTCGCCCCGGTCGCCGTGCGTGTGAGAGTACCCGAACGGGATCTCGTCGCTTAGCTCGGGGAATGGCTCTGGCGGACACGAGGCCATGAGCGCGTGGCCCGCCGCGTCGCCGGCCGTGTCTTGCGCTCGCTCGACTAGCCACGGCATGTGGTCCATACACGGTCGCTCGAGCCTGTACGCCGTCAGCACGGATTGGTTAGCTACGCTGTACCCCCACGACTGAAAATTTACATTTTTCTTCTTCTCTTCTTTTGTCTTTCATGGTAGGTTAGGCTAGGTAGGTATGTGGGTATAACATGTGTGCGGTGACCCCATACTACTACTGCGGGGGAGGTGATATGTACGCCTTCGAGGGGTCATCGGGGTTATCGTACGTTAAGACGAAATCTATCCCAGCCTGTTCGTAATCTACGTGGTGGCCCTGCTGCTGCTGCTGCTGCTGCTGCTGCCCGCCCAGTCCCTGCGAGGACGATGCCGTCATGGAATTCGGACTTGATATCGATGTCATGCCCGGTGTGTACGCGGTATTAGAGCTTCCCGCCCCGTAGCCGCCCGAGATGCTACCATTGGAAGTGTACCCGGGGCTCAGACTGCTGCCGATGTCGTCCACACCACCTCCCGGGCTGTGCGAGATGCCGTTCTGCTGCAGCAGGATTTTGAGCTGTCGGTTTTCCTCGGCGAGCTTGTCTTTGTCTTGTGAGACATTGGTGTATATCTCTTTAAGCCGTAGTACCTCGTCTTCGAGTGCCTTTATGTATAGCTCCTTGCGTTCCCGATGCGTCCTACAGACGGATGGTTAGCAGGGATTGTTACCCGCCGAACTCATTACAAGTCTATGATATACCTCTGTGCTTGGCGATTCAATTCTTGCCGACGTGTTAACGCCGGCTTGCTATCGGGTTTGGGTCCTCGCCGCTTAGGGGGATTGCCATCGCGGGTGGTCTTCTTGTCGTTCAACGACTTTAGAAAATTGAGGTTCAGCGAGCCAAGAGGACCCTTGTCAGGCTGGGAGTCGTTGGGGGGCGACGCAGAAGACGACATCGAAACGTGCTCGTAAAGCGAGCCCAATGAGGGTTTATGATCGGATGGGGAATAATGCGTTGGAGGAGACGGATAACCAACTATAGGTTGCGGGTTAGTGATTTTGGCCATGATTCATCAGAGCAACTTGGGCGACAGAATGCGCGATCCAAGATTGGGACATGATAGGGGGTATCGAATAAGGTAATAGAGTCCGAATTGATGGGAAATGCTTCGTTTATGTGCTTCGTAGAGCGGGGTGAGAATGCTACATAGTATATGAATGACCTACCACACCTTTCGATTCAGCCTTGAATCGTCGTGAGAACGGATCTTATTAGTATAAGGTTAAAGATGGGCATTTACTACTTATGTACCAGTGGTGAACGGCTCCGCCAGTCCGGTACTATGCAGAGGCGTTGTGGGATCTAATTTGTGCCGCGTGGTAGGACTATTTTGTCTCACAATTGGTACGAAACTAAATAGAATACTAAATAGAAGATCTGAGATAATACGTTGAAAAAAGCGTTGGTTAATTATTCTAGAGGGGCGGAACCCCACGGTAAGATAGGCGGCCGTTCTGGAGGCCAATGTTCCTCCTTAACAATCCTATAGGTGTAAGAGATAAGTTATGCGATGAATAATAGTTAGGAGGATTTTATATTAGAAAAGATCCTAATAGCGGGTTCTTCCCCTGGAGAACCGAAATATCCCTTCACTATGTACCTCTGTAAGACTGTTTATATACATGTCTTATATACATGTGGTAACTATTATCGTTGTGATCTGATATGATGATACATGATCCCCGATGATGCACAGCCTACCTCGCTAGTGTTGGTCAATTGCCGTGTGAGTTGTGGGTTTCTAAAGCCTTATTAAGAAGCTTGATTCTTTTAGCCTTGGGTTTATTATTCTATTGCATGTAGCCTATGATACTATAGTAGATTACGTATGCTCACTTGAATATGGGACTTAATTATTCCGTATCCTTCGTGGCCGTCGTATCCGTGCCTTTCTGGGGTTCGCTTATGAGGTGGTCAGCATTGCTAAATTAATCATGATTCGAGATGGTTCGTCGTCCTTAGTTAAGCTAGTGCATAGTGGCTGAGAGTAGATATCATCCACCCTTTCGGTCTGGCGTACTCGCATGCATATGGTGGCTTATATAGAATTGTATTTACTCTCGTCGGAATATTTATTAGTAAGGGTCTCCCCAACGAAAGATCTTAGCCCCCGCCAGCCAAGTGGTTCTGGCATATTTCCCGACATAGATTCGTACGGTATATATCGTGAGAAGCTTATGGGATATATAGAGAAACTACCTACGTACATCATCTCTATGTATCACTCAAGGATAAACAACCCCTACTTCTGTCTTGACCGCCAATCTGAGGTCAAATGTGAAGATCTAGTGAAGCGCAGGCTTACATACATGTTGAATAACGATCTTGTCGACTACACTACCCAAGGTAATAATCCCATTGGTGGTTAAGTGTTTCTTCACGGATTTACATCTTGGCCTTCCCCAAAAATGGCATTTTCCGTAAAGTGGGAGCCGATCAACCAATCCTAGCCCAACCCTTTGGAATGGAATGTCTCGAGTTGTGCCTCCAACTGTACAGTCGCTGACGTAACTTGATTCCTGCTATCCCTTGTAGGCTGCTTAACGTATATTCATTGTCCTATGATATCTTCATTGTAAAGTCTTTTATGGAATTGTTCTCTATAAACCCATGTGTTCCTCTGACCCGAGTGTAGCATCGCTTTGCAAGATCGCCGGTTCGGAATCTGGCGCTTAGCGGGTCTCGATCCTGAAACAACATGTAAAGAAAGCTGCCCAGATCATCGTTTAAAACCTGGGATTGGTCCTTTAGAATTCTGAAGTTCGATGAAAGATTGACCATTACTTCCTTTTAAGACTAACGCCTAAGCTTAGATCGACTGCTGTGCTGCTCCTCTAATACCCATGCAGGTCTTACGGCCATGTTAGAAGGACTTCTCGCTGACCTGAGGGGCGTCGTGCTAGTAGCCCCCTGGGTCCTTTACCTTGCGGTGTGCGATGTAGTGCTATCCCTACTGCTGGTAGTGAAGATATTCGCACCAGATTTTGTCTATACCGCGTCTTGCCGCATTGCATACTCCGTGTGGAAGTGGATCCAAATTATCTTTGAGAGTTGCAACGGTGCTCAGATTACCATCTCAGGAGACCGATTGCCCACGAAGGAGTCGGCTGTTGTCGTCTCGAATCATGTTACGTGGGCCGACTTTTACCTGATCCAAAGCTTGGCCCTGCGATCGGGAATGCTGGGGCAATGCCGATGGTTTGCGAAGATCCAACTGCGCTGGGTCCCCTTTCTGGGATGGGGCCTCTGGGCTATGGGCATGCCGATGGTTACCCGGAAGTGGATGCGAGACCAGCGTGAGCTACAGCGCGTCTTCGGTGGTATCGTACGTAGGAGATGGCCGATATGTAAGTGCCTACTTGACATATATCCACCCGCCTTGACGTATACTCGTTCCAGACTGTATCAACTGTGTAACTGACATGTCTACCTGCAGGGCTGATAAGTTTCAGCGAGGCAACACGATTTACACCTAAGAAGTATAATGAGTCTATTGTTTGGTGCAAACAGAATAGTCGCCCACAGCCCTTGCATTTACTATATCCTCGTACTAAGGGGTTTGTTACTACTGTGCAGCAATTGAGAGGAGCGCCTCATGTCAAGGCAGTGTATGACTTCACTATTGCGTATCAGCACAAAGATAAGTTTCGTGTGGCCCCGAACATGTGGGAAACTCTGAAGCTCCCGGACCTTAGTGGTTCTCGAGGATATAAATTCCACATCCATGTACGGCGGTTTCCTCTTGAAGATCTCCCCCATACAGATGAAGAACTAGCAAAGTGGTTAGAACAGAGATGGTTTGAGAAAGGGGAATGGCTAGATGCCTTGAAGACCGAATGGGCCTCTCAATAGAAACTAGCATGTGAATTTGGTAGCTCTTGCTGTATTCAAGTAGTAGTTTAAGGTCACGTTTTTAATATTGGAATATTCGAGCCGCGTTGGAGAAGGCAAAGACTTTAACAACTAGTCTTGGCGCTGTTCACCGATTGCCCTTTGCGTATGACTATGTGATAGTTTGGAGGACGGTCTGTGTAATTACTTGCGTCACGAGTATGCTGAACGTCATTGCGTGCCGTCTTGCTGTAAGGGAGTTATCGTATATCTCAAGGATGTATTCGGTTCATGTAAGACATAAGTAGCTGTGCCAATAGCCATGGGAGATGCAACCAGCGGGGCTACATACATAGAGTCTAGATCATTGCCTTCATCCTGTGTCATGGGTGGCACTGGCATATTGGACTGTCCCGTGTTAACCACTTATATATTATCAGAAGCTAACGTTACGAAAACTAAGAGATACTCATCCTTCTAATTGAGAACATGTGACTAAGTGAAATGCTCTCTCTACGACAACATGACATTACGAATATGTATATCGATATATTTCATCAAAAGATCTCGGGGGAACTTCATATACGGCAATCTAAGATGATACAGAAACCATTGGTGAATCGGTAACGGTGATAGGTTTGACATCATTCGCCTAAAGCGAGTTTGCGTAGCATTATGTATAGGATGCCATACCCGTGGACGTGCAGGCATAAATTACCGGCTTGGGAGACATTGCCAATCGAACTAAATTCGGCTTGAGACGAAAAGTGCCTTTATGATCGGGTAGTGCAAAACTTACAATATATGAATTGCCTTCGTTGATCGGGGGACGAAGTAGCTCATTATCGCGACTAATAAGTAGAGCTGTGCGAGGCGAGCGGGAAACCCATTGTTGATCAAGATTGGCTTACCTGGGTATCCCCTGGTATGTAAGCGTATGTATGTACTTCCTGCAGTCTGGATTCAGCCGTTGCATTGGCGAGGAGAATTGGAGAACCTTGAACCTACATACGCTAGGTACATATGGGACTACACACATATGTGACGATGAGTAGTGGGGTGAGGTTGTTACGATATTGTGAAAATTGAGAGCGGGTCTTAGTATCACTCGATATCGCTTGATATTAGGAAGATACATGTTTGTCATCCCATTTCCCCCTTTTGTTTTCGAGGTCGAGTTTAGGAACAATATGTGTTGGACTTTAGGTAAACCTTTTCCCTTTATTGTCTATGTGTACCTAGGTTAGGATTATGAAGTGGCTCATGTAGCCGTAGTTCTCTGGCGGTATTGGTTATTGGTTACTGCTACATGCAGGTTTGTCTTACGAAAGTAATGCCTATTGGATAGATAGGATACGAGAGGGGTAACAGACAGAATTGAAAAGATCTTTTTTGTATAAACTCGAGGATAAAGGAAAAGGAGTGGTTCGCCCCTCAACCAGGAGGACAAGCCGTGATAGTAGCGGGTTTTGGAATACTCATCGACCGATGTCTCGCTATTATTATTTAGTCATGTACATGGATGCGTATACACGTATAATATTAGTAGGAGTTATATCGAGAGGGTGTATTCGGTTCTATCCTAGGATAAGATGACTGCATAAGCAACGGTATTAAAGACGAACCATCGTTGTCTGGGGACGCAGCATTGACGTAGGAATATCCCTTGGTACTAGGTAGACCAGGTAAGAATTCGTCTTTGGCTTAGAAGTAAACATTGCTCCAATTGCTCCAAGACTTGTGGATTTGGGTTAGCTATGTAGTGTATATGCAAGAGGATCACTGGACCCATGTCTGTCGCCATTCATTTGTTAGTGGCGCTAAGTGACAACCAGCTAGATATGCCGTCGGAGTGGGCTAGCTGCTCCGCGACAGGGAATACCTACGATCTATTTGGCCATGTCGTTCGTTGGTGAGACTTCTCCTGTATGTAGGTAGGGTAGGTCAGATTCGGATATGGTGGCTACGATAGTTTGTAAGAGGTACTCTATCCGCTGTTATTAATCAAGAAGAAACAAACGTATCATCTCTTGTTAATTAGTTATGGTGTGGCTTGTTATAATATATGTACTAATAGAATAATAGAATAATACATGGAAGGGATAAAGAAAAAGGTTAGAAAGTTCCGTAGAATGTTTTGTAAAACACTAGGTTCGAAAAATGTCCTATTGCCAGCAGGGAGGGAATTCTGCATGACAAGCGCTCAAGGCGCTAAGCCTTAGCTGTATTAGGCGTTAGGTAGGTGCACTATGTACCGTACCTACCCTAAACTACCTAGGTAACCTAAGGTTTGTGGTATGTCTGCCACTTCTAACTTTTATTTTTATTTTTATTTTTTCCCAATTAAGTCATAAGAAATACATCTCGATAGGGGAAGGAAAGATATACCGCGGACTAAGAAGGCCACCTCCCCCCGGTCAGTCCCCCCGCTCTGGGTTGATACAGTATCAATTCTGCTTCATAGACATTATTCACACGGCGTATATTATACATATCAGTAAACTTTCTTTGCTGACTCTTGTTTTACGCGCCGCCCGAAAAGGGAAGAAAGGCTAATCGGTAAACGACCCGCGCTGTAAATCCGTATATCCACTCCAACTCAAAATCAAGTGTGTGTTTCTTCGAGAAACTTACTTGGCTTACCTTAAGGTACATCCATTTCCTTCTCTCAAATTGAGATTTCTGTAAGTTGTAGTCCTCGAAACTAAACATTAAATTGGCCCTTGCATTAATAAAAATTTTTAGATAACGTTTCTGTACTCTTTTATCCTCGTCATTTGTGGCCCCTCCATTAGGCCCCCCCCCGTCGCTACCGCCCCTTTGTCAACAATACGATCAGATCGCGATAGTACTCGAGCGTGCTGGCCGCCCAGGTGCGAGCTGAGAGGCTTGTCCTCAACCCTCAGACGGATCAAACTCTGCTAGAATCGAGTGACCTGACCAACTACGCACGTCACTCACAGTCATGTCTCGGGTTCTCGCAAGCTTCTGACTCTGGCTTTCTGCCAGATATCTTGGCTTTGCATGAGGCCAATCTTGATCAAGAACCGAATCTTACGATACGCCTACCTTCCGCCCGGACGCGTTTGCGACTCTGCTAAAACCGTCGAGGGCTTCTTCTCGATCTAAGAGGCTTACTGCCCGATGCCATCATTGCAATTGAGCACCGAACCGGTCATTTTTCAACAATGGACGAGGATACCAGTAGACTGGCCCCCCCGGCCGTCACCTCGCTCCGTGCCCAAGCTATCGGCCGTTCCATGGAAAGATCTTTAAGCGCAGACATTAGGGAAGAGCGTGAAGAACTTCGTGAGGCCGCAGAGCAGACTTTGAATGTCATTGTGGACCTCAATCTCGATGGCTCTATCCGATGGGTTAGCCCGTCATGGGCCGATGTTATTGGGACAGATCCAAATGCCGTCGAAGGCACTCCGATCGCCGACTTGATTATTAGCGAGGACAAATCTGCATTTGCCGAAGCTATTGATTCAATGAAGAATGATGATTCACATAGCCACTATATCCGATTTACCGTCTATCTGGGTTCCCTATCCAAGTTATACCCTACCGATGCTTGCAAGGAGTCTGAATCAGACCAAAGCAACCCTGCCACGGTCGAGTTAGAGGCTCAAGGGATTATGGTCTACGATCGCACCACGGGAGGCGAAAGTCATGTAGGAAACTGAACTCATATTGGTTAACTCGCAGCTAACTCCTTTCAGACTATGTGGATGATACGGCCGTGGGTTCCACCACGAGAGATAAAAATTGACCTGGCACCGGTACTTGTAGATTCTCTTGGATCAGGCGCTGAGGTTCTAGCTAGCTATTTGACCCAGCTAGCTGAGTCTGGAAACGATGATCCTGCAAAAAATCCACCGCCGCTGCCAGTTTTGTGCCGCATCTGCGAACGCCAAATCCCGCCCTGGTGGTTTGAAAAACACACGGATCTATGCCTCCAAGAGCACCGAGCTGAAATGGATGTCCAGATAGCCCAAGAGAATTTAACTGAACACCGGCACGCCATCGTCAAAGTGCTAGATGCGTTAGAGGCCCGCAAGAGCCGTGCTCTTTCGGGGGAGCCAGGATCGTTACCTATTGCTGAGTACAAGGGCTTACCTATAGGGCCTTCCTCCACTACGTCCTCCCCCGGGGCGGCCTCTCCGACCCCATCATCGAGGGATCGATCGACCGGATTCGGCCATGGCCGCTCTCGATCGTTTGCGGTGCGGCGTCCTCAAGCCCGTATTGTGGAGTTGCTCTTGGATCTATGTGATACCGCTATCGAAATTAGCACACCCGCAATCAAGGAATCCTCGTCGCATGAATTTCGAACCCAATCACCGCAATCAGAGTCTCGAATATCTCAGGTGCTCCAATGGCAATCTCCTGGCTCAAATACTCTTGAACAGGAGCAGGGTTTAGCTTTGCTATGCGCAGAAACCGAACGGGTCGCCAAAGAGAAGGTCGAAGCCGTATTTCGCCATAGGAGGATAATCGAGTATGCGGAACGGATCCGGGTTGAACTTACCGTCGTGGTGGAGAATTGCGTCGAAGATGCCATGCGTAAGGCAGCTCGTATCGCGGAAGGTCGACTGAGCGACTCGACTGAGGATGAAGAAGAGGAAGAAGAAGAGGAAGAGGAAGAGAATGTGGAGAGGGAAGAAGAAGAAGATGATGATGAAGATGAAGATGGTGATGTGAATGAGGAGGAAGAGGTTGAAGAGACCCCAGTGGCACAGGAAGAGCCTATTTTTGCTGGGTCGTTTGATACACCCTCTTCACTGGCACTTGCTCTCAAGAACGTGGACTTGGGCGATGCAAATGACAAAAAACGCCCATCTTCTATTATTGAGTCTACAAGGTCAAGTAGTCCTAGGGAATGCCTAACGCCAAAATCCCACCGGGAGGTGCTAGGCACCTCTAATACATCCCGGGCTTCTCGCCGGGGGTCTGCCTTGCTTGAGACTGATGCCGGAGATAGTGATGGTAGTGGTAGATCCACCTCCGTAGCGCGGAAACCGCCTCGGACTGATTCGCCTATGTCCGAACGGGGTGGTTTACGACGTGCTACTAGTTCACGGCAACATCAAAGACGAAGCCTCGTCCTTACCGGTACGTCATCACCTCATCGTCAGGAGTCACCTTCAAGATCCACGCAGCCTTCATCGCCATTACGAATACATAAGCCTCGTAATCTTCAATATTCGCAAGATGGAGTCGTTTCTCCAGAGGCTTCGCCTATGCTTCCTAGTAGTGAATTTAGTTCACCGGCTATATTTACGCATCACCGTCGACAATCGTCAACGGCTATGTCGGACTTTCCAAATCGACCTACGTCCCCCCGTTTAAACCCTGCCAACCATCCGCCAATGGCACGTGCAGTCCCCCCTTCAATCAAAGACTTCGAAATTATCAAACCGATCAGCAAGGGTGCCTTTGGTAGTGTCTACTTGTCAAAGAAGAAGTCTACGGGTGAATATTTCGCAATTAAGGTCTTGAAGAAGGCGGACATGGTTGCTAAAAATCAAGTCACAAATGTTAAAGCCGAAAGGGCTATTATGATGTGGCAAGGGGAGAGCGAATTCGTTGCAAAGCTGTATTGGACGTTCTCTAGCAAGGACTACTTGTATCTTGTCATGGAATACTTGAATGGAGGCGATTGTGCTTCACTCATTAAAGTCCTCGGGGGGCTACCAGAGGAGTGGGTAAAGAAGTATCTCGGTGAAGTTATTCTCGGTGTAGAGCATCTACATGATCGAGGCATAATCCATCGTGATCTAAAACCCGATAATCTACTCATCGATCAAAAAGGCCACCTCAAATTGACTGATTTTGGTCTATCACGCATGGGATTAATCGGTCGCCAGAAGAGAGCCCTAAATAGTGGAAACGCTGAGCCTACGCCCGATTTACTAAAGACGGGACCTTTTGTGAGGTCGACGTCTGTGGCATCGTCTCGGTCAACTTCACTTGACTTCCATGGCAGTCACCATTCTCCCGCTGCCACACCGCAGATAACTCCGGACAATGGAGTTGTGCAGCCATCTTATTTCACCCTTTCACAAGTTCATCCATCTGGCCAACGTAGCGACAGTGGTGGTAGCGAAACGTTGACGCATATGATGGCGAACTTCTCTTTAGGTGATCCTCAACATAGTCAAACTAGTTTACGATCTCCGCGCGATGATGTAAGCGACGGCGGCAATGCTTCTCCTGATTTCCCATCGCTTCAGCACACCAACAGCCATAATAGCGACATACATAAGAATACACCACCTCAGTCGAGCATGATGCCTCCTCCAATGGCCCTATTCGACCCCGACGATACAAACCGTCGGTTCGTAGGAACTCCCGATTACCTCGCCCCCGAAACCATTAAAGGTGCTAGACAGGACGAGACTAGTGATTGGTGGTCAGTAGGCTGCATTATGTTCGAGTTCCTTTATGGCTACCCCCCTTTCCATGCTGATGAGGCGGAACAAGTCTTTGAGAACATACTCGGACGAAAAATTATGTGGCCAGATGAGTCTGAGGACGACGTATCGCCCGAGGCGAAGGATCTTATCAACAAATTTCTCTGTATCGACCCACAGCAGAGGCTAGGTTCGAATCGTGAGGGGAAATACGAATCTGGCGGAGAAGAGATTAGAAGCCACCCTTGGTTTGAAGGTATCAATTGGGCTACTCTACTACAGGACGATGCCCAGTTTATTCCCCAGCCTGAGAACCCCGAGGACACAGAGTATTTTGATGCTCGAGGTGCCACTCTGCAGTCTTTCACCGAAGAGATCGAAGACCAAGCTTCGCCTCCATCAGTCGCGACGCCGGATTATCCTGATCGCCCGCACGATGCTTTATCGCGTGTCCGGTCCCAAGTTCAGGTCAACCAGATCAAACGAGGCTTGATGCCATTACACATACCTCCCCACATCCGGGATCTAAAGAGTCGTCGACTTAGTGAGCCGGTGGCTTCGGATGATTTTGGAACATTTGCTTTCAAAAATCTTACAGTGCTTGACAAAGCCAATAAAGATGTCATCCAGCAGTTGAAAGCTCAGGCGATGGCGGCACAGAATAGATCCGGAACGAGTCCAGGTGGAAATAATCCCACCTCCCCAGGTCCCGGGCTCGAAGGGAGCCCGATCTTATCCAACCCAATACAACGCAACTTGTCGAATGCTAAGGCGTCGGCATCACAACGCCCTGCATCGCCTTCCACAGCTAGTCATGCTAATTCATCTCCTAGCCGTGCTTCTCAGCCGTCTTCGCCACTCCTCGTATCCTTCCACGCAGGTCAAGGAGCAGAGGGTCGCAGGAAGGCCTCGAGCAATTCTTCAAGTCTGTCGCAACAATCTGGCTCCGGATCATTGCAGCCCGGGAGTTTCTTCGATGCTCCTCGTACTACTCCTAGTCTTCAAAAATCAGTAACAGCAGCTTCTCCATCCCCCGCGAAGGGTAAAGTTGCACCGCCTCCATTACCATTACCGTTATCGCCGCATAAAACAGTAGGGACTCCAAGACAGTCGAGCGAATCCTCGACACGATCGCGATCTCTAACCGTAGGCTCCCAAGAAGGTAGTCCCGTAGCTGCTGACCTTCTTGCACACCATCGCAATCGTCGAAGTCAAGTTTTTGATATGTCTCCTTCGTCATCGGACAACGAAAACGAACGGGCGAGTGCTCTTCTTAAAGTGCAACGCCGTCGTCAGTCCTCTCGCAGGATGTCGGCTATTATGCTTGATAGTCCGTCGTTCCGCTCCTTAGATGTTCTAATTTGCGAAGATCACCCAGTTTCACGAATGGTAATGGAGAAGTTGCTCGAGAAGCTGCGGTGTCGTACCATCTCGGCGTCGACCGGCTCAGATGCAGTCCGATACGCGGTTAGCGAAATCAAGTTTGATATTATATTTACCGAGTTTAAACTGCCTGAAATAAGCGGTTCGGACGTTGCCCGGATGGTGCGCGAAGTCAAGAACGTCAATGCTCATACACCTATTGTTGCAATTACAGCCTACTTGAAGGAGTTACAAGCTCCTCATTATTTTGACTCACTCGTTGAGAAACCTATTAGCTCTTCTAAGCTAATCGAAGTTCTTTCCAACCTTTGCCAATGGAAACCGCCGACACCAGGTCAAATTCAGTCACTACCAATTCCTAATCCTATCACTAGTGTGAGACTGAAAACCCCACATACGGAAGACAGTCCCACCTCAGTATCATCTGGATATGCTCACCCAGGAAGTAGTAGCTTCAGGGGATCGAGTAGGGAAGATTCTATTAGTTCCAGTTTATTTGGAGACTCTGAATCCGCGACTACTGATGAAATACCTGTGGTTCCTGGTCGCAAAGGTATGGGCGAGTGGGGAGAAGACTCTGGCCTTGGTATTAGTAACGAGGAGACGTCTATAAGTTCTGGAGGAGCCTCAAAAATGCCTATCCCGCTCATTTCTCAACAATCGGCCCCGGCCCAAATGGAGCAACCTAGAATGCCAGCTCCTCGGCGATCTCTAGAGAAGCTTCGTTCAAGGCGTGAGCATCTCGAGAAACGGCGTATAGAAGGTAATGACTCGGCAGATGATGAAGATGACGAACTTGGTAACCATCGAGATCGTGGGTTCCGTGGCAAGCAGCCAACACCCAGCTCGAAACTCGGGATTGAAATGATGAGGGCAAATAGCCACGATAGTGTTGCTATCTCATCATCCGACACTACCCCGGAACCTACAACTCAGGTAGTCACCCCATCAAGGGAAAGTGATGTTTCACCATTCTCGGGTGCTATATCGCCATCTAAAGCTTCCTTGCAGACACCACCGGAAGTTTCTTTAACACTTGATCCAAGTACCGCCGGCCAAGGTTCCGATACAACGCCTAAATCAACGACGGCGACTATCGCAGAAGACGAGGAAACAGTCGAAGAGCCGACGCCACGACCACATGCGAAGCCTTCTGAGACTTAAGGCACTATTCTAACGGATCGAACTCGGCACTCACCACCACCACCACACAACAAACAATCGTTTCTATAAATGAAGTCCACAGCAACGGCGTTATCCGGGTTTGGGACATGCATTTTCTCTCTATTTTCCTTTTTTGTTCAAAGTATGGACCGCTAGCAACGGAGTTATCAGGCACACGGGACTTTTTTTTTTGTCGTCGTTTCCGACGGTGGCCTATTTCGAAGAAGAAAAAAGATGCCCCGGACAGATAGTCAGAAAGCGGGCGGGGTTTGTCGTTGTCGCATTTACACCACTTGTTTGGGTTTTGTTTTTTTCTCCTCTCGCATCAAATGTCAGGTTGTACTGTCATGTCTGATTTTCACCTGCGCAAAGTCGTTGTTTGAAATCCATGTTGCGCAATCTTGGCAGAATCAAATTCACTCCGTTCCTTTTTTTTGATCAGTCGCCTTTCGTCGTGTCTGCCGACTATCTATTAGCCTTATCTCGTATACCAGCCGGTGTGCTACAGAGAGGAGAGAGAGCAGCTCGGCAGAAGAATGAAATATGACACGGATATTTTTTTTTTTCCCTTCTTTTCTAAATTATTTTTCTTCTTTCACAAAGCTCATATGCCTAAGCAAGTTTTACGATCTACAAGGGCGGAGGGGGATGATGGGAGTATTCGGATAGCCTGTTAGGCTTTTACGTTTTCCGAGTCCCGGAGCAGAACCAAAAAAAAAAAAAAAAAAAAAAAGGAAGCTGATATGAAACGAATATAAAATTCGTAGAATGGATGAT
Source organism: Daldinia concentrica (assembly GCA_902805455.1). NCBI lineage: Eukaryota > Fungi > Ascomycota > Sordariomycetes > Xylariales > Hypoxylaceae > Daldinia > Daldinia concentrica. Next base: position 1,831,516 of record CADCSW010000006.1, read on the forward strand.
TTAACGACTTTATGGAGATGTGATGTGCGTGTAAGTCTTGTGTGTGTGTCTACGTGGGGTTCCTAGATACCTAGGATTCCTATGTATTCTGCTAGGGATGATATGAGTAATTATTTACGCAGCGGAGCGGCAAGTATTGAGGTGAGATGGTTATGTTTGTAATACGTGGTGATGTTATCGTTCCATCCCTATAATATGTAGGCGTAGGTTCAGCATGTGCTGTGCTGAGATGAAGTTGTATTATTACCTACCTAACCTAGGTACCTATTCTTACAAGCTACGACTGAAAACTGAACGGATATAACATCAGATTAATAGATTGTGGTCTTCGGAAAGCTCAATAGTTACCTACGTTCCTATGTAAGACAGTCTTCTACCAGCAAAAGCCCTAGTCACTAATACTCGACACTCGAGAATGCCGGTTCAATAGCACTATATTCATTGCAGTCATATTTACTCTAGGTTCAGATTCCTCATTCTCTCTACTTGAGGAGCTTATGTACACGTGATAAAAATAAACAAAATAAAAATGCAACGCTCCTTGATGACCCCTCATTCTTGTTTCGTGTTCTCGTCTCGTCTCATGTCTTATAAATCCCGAGCTTGAAGTAATCGTGGGTTCTAAACGCCTATTCTAGCAGTGTAGGGTGCCAGGGAAATAAGACTTGGCCCGTCTGGGCCCCCTCGAAGAAACAGAGGCCGTTGAGCCACCGCTTGATATGTAATTTCGGTGACGTGCAGGGCAAACGTCCCTCGGATTTATCGCGCCTCTGCCACTCGATATCGACTTCTAGCGATACGTGTTTCTCGGTATACCCTGGCATATCTTCCTTATGGAATTGGTATGAAGTAAAGGCATAGCTGACCTCGTCTTCGTCCTCGTCCTTCCAATCATCGCGGCTGTCGCCCACAAAGACAGCGCTATAGGGACCGTATTCCGTTCCATGTCTAGGGTCTACAAGACAGCCTAGTCGAAGAGCCTTTCCTTGCATCAGGGCTTCCTCGACTTCGCCGGCCATACAATCAAGCCACCACCCCCCGCGGTATGGAGAGCGGCTGTGGTTGTATACGCGACTAATCAGATTGGCTGCGATATCCGTGTAAGAGGCGCCGTATATTCTATATTGCAACTCAGTAGCAAATTGGGCAAGTGGTTTTAGCGTACTGTATTTCTCATACTTCATTGGTTTCCGGCGTATGACTTTGCCCAGTTTCCAAAGGTGGCCTCTGGTCAATGTTCCCTCCGGAGTCAGCCGCGGGTTTATAAAACGACAGCCTTTAATGAAGTTAAGGCCTTGCTGTACAGGAGGCCGAAAGTTACTAAGTGATTGGTTAGATAGGTATTCGTGGATGTTGTGTTTAAGTGTGCCCAGGATGGGTCGTTTTGGGTTGTTCTCTATGATTTCGCCATTTAGAAGATATTGAGCAAGGATTGATAAGCTGAGGCTGGTTCCATGGTTATTGAGAGAGTTCGTGTCGATACGAGTACCATACTCGCAACAGTTAGCCATGATAGCAAGGCGGTCAGATTCTTTCTTAATGCTGCGCGAAATTATGTCGGAAAGGATCGTTGGAGACATGGAACGCGATGCTGAGTACGCCGAAGACTTGTCGTTAAGGAGAACATTATACTTTGTGGCCCTCTTAATGACCCTGTTACAGATATCCATCTTATCTGATCTCTCCCGATACGAGAGGCAGAACTCCGTAGCCCGTTCCCTGAAGGCCACAGATTTTATACAAATCTCGCCTTCGACTTTGCCAAGAATATACCGATCAGAGTCATCTACCATGGCTCGTTTACGCCTTTCTAAGCTCCAGTGGTGTGGGAGAAGCAACATCATTCGGGTAGAAGCTCTATAGTCTTCCTGGAACGTCCAGGCTCTCATCCACCACAGGTCAGATGTAATGTCATCCAGAAGATATAACACGGCTGGTTCATCTTCGGGGGCGACTTCGTTACACATTAGATTGGTAAGAAGATCGAGCTCTTCTGTAGACTTGATCCTACGCGTGAGGAGGGCAATTGGCCACTTGCTTAATTTATACACCAGGTGCATACTTTGTATTGCTGCTTCCTTCTCCGCCTCGTTTTCCTGATCGATGCATTCCTTGTCGATCCAGATATCCTTGCAGCCCACATGCTCGGCGTAGTTTAATACTCGGTCCCAGATCATAGGCCTCACCTTATTAGCCAGAGCAGGCTCACCGGCATTACGAGACTCGACAAGATAGCGCCTTGCCACTTCTTTTCTTGCCTCCTCTTCTGCCTCTTCTTCTTTCGAGGCTTGCCAAGTGTAAGAGACAGCGATATAGGGTCTTCCCTTAATATAGTGTTCCTCGTTAGCGTCCATAAGATTAAGGTACCTTCTCCTCAGAACCTCCGAGGAGTCGGAGGCTACACTGCCATTTTCTACGCGTCTCCGCTTGCCGCTGGGTTCATCGTTGTCCTTGGCCATATAAAGGCATTCGACAGACTTGAGCCAATTCTCCTTGCTGACAATGTGGCCATTGACGATGTTTAACACGGAGGAGATGAGAGAAGACGAAGTTCGATCTCGAATTAAGTCGAGAGGTAGCTTAGCATCATTTGCGACACCATTCTTCTCGGACATACTCAGTGTCTATCCTTAACTAGGTATCCAATTGATTCATGAAATCCGGATTGGTGGTATAGAAAAGAGTGAGTTAGCGCATATACATGGTAAGTATTAAAATAAGTATTAAGGAAGCGAGTAGTAAAAATTCTGGGGATTTTTAGAAATCTGGAGTTCGGCTGTTTGAAACGGAAAAAAATGAAATACTCGGGGTTCCGAGTGGAGCCCGCATTAGCTCAAACGGGGCTGGTTGGCTCCTACCGCCCTGCCGCCTAATAATTCGGCAATTATATACTATTTATAGTGTCATTAGTGCTGTCGTTCCAGCTGGTCACAATTATTACGACCCGTTATCGGTTCGGGTAGTTCATCACGCGATTGTTACTTTTCGGAACAATTTCACTAATAAAACCTTTAGATATGATATAATAAATCGAATTGACGTCGCAGAATTGATATATCACGTGTAATAGGATCCAGAAATCGAATTGAGTATCATACATAGTCCTGTTTTCCATCCATCCTTCAACCGCTTCCCCAATTTTATATCCATTTATCCTACACCGGCTTCAAATTTGTTAACGTTGATGACACCGTGGACTTATCATAGTATTTAGTAGAGTTGGCCCAATGCTCTTATTAGCCAAGCTGAAAAAATTCAATGATTCTGAGTCAAGCTGAGGACTTCGTCTTAGACATTCTGTGCATTTATCGGGATAGGTGAGTTTCAGCCCCTTTTCGGGGTAAAAAGTTATGAACACATTAATCAGTCATACCAAGCTATCGGTTTGGATATCGGGCTCTGGCAGATATTATTTCAAGACGACGCATCATCTTCCTATGAAAATGTGTTTAATGGTTTCCAAGCATAAATACTTATAGCTGATCCTATACATACTCCCATTACCAACATTTCCACCTTGTATGCTATACCTCTACTGCCTGTAGAAAACTCCTAGAGTTAATGAATATACGGAAGCTACTTTTCAATGAGAAAAAAACGAAAGACACTATTCCTATATACACTTCTCATCCTTCAACATTGTGCTCTGAGCGGATAGAAGCCATATTCTAATACAGTAGAGTGACAAAGCTTTAACTACCTAGGTACCTACCTAAATAATAAACATACTTCATAAACGGAATACCCAGCTTATTGTATATATATATCTATATATATATATATATATATTATAATTGTATATAGAAAGATTACGCTGAGATATTTATATCACTAATGATCTATCTACTCAGGTACCTCTTAGCTAGACCAGTTCAAAGAGAAAAGGGGTTCCCAAGCCAAGAACAAAGCCATCCCATAATTTTACCAACGATCTCTTCTTGAGGGAAACTACTCAACATAAGTTAACCTTTTCTTCTAAACGGACCTACCTAGCTAATGGCTGGCTTTGTCCCATCCTCTACTTCAGACCAGAACTAAACCAATACTTATGTCCTATCAAACAATTACACGAACCCAATGTATTGAGAGAGTATTTAACTTAATCATAATCTGTCGCTATTCATTGTTCATACTTGGTCTCATATCTATAACTCGCTTCTAAAACGGCAGACAGGTCAGACAAGTAACCCAGTCCATCTAAACCCAAGCATATAACTACAACAGTCAACTCTCGCGTACCAATATGACGAAAGCCCGCTGGTCGCTCGCTCGCTAGGGATCTAACTCTCATAACCAACCCATCAATCTAACCCTCGCCACAGCAATCACAGCTACCCAGGAATAAGAGCCGCCCTCAAAAAATAAAACATCCTAGCAGCCTTCTCAGTGCGAGAGCACATCTCCTCATCCTCCACATCCTCCCGCTCCCCAGATGGGTATTTCCAGCACAAGTCCCCCTCATGATTCCAACCAAAAGTCCAACGCGCACGCTTCCCCCGAGCTAGAACACGCTATAAACTTCCCGGGCCCGAGCTTTTCCTCCCATTCGACGTATCACCACCACCCTCTCCCGAGCCGGCGATCAACTCCGTCATATCACGCATGCGATAGTCCAGAATCGGTGTGATCCAGTCGTCGTACACAAGCCCGTACGTCTCCTGGACGTTGTCTTTCGGCTTGCGCGGGTTGATGGCCCAGTACCCGAAGTCGGCGTCGATACGCTTGAGGTACCGCAGCAGGTTACGCCAGTAATTTGCGTCGCCGGCGCCGGGGTGGTGTGGCGCGCCGAATTCGCCTACCCAGACGGGCGCAATGTCGTCTTCGACTAGGTACGCCCAGTTCTTACGCATTGCCTGGATGAAGGACGCGTAGCTGCGCTTCGCGTACCGGCCCTCCCGGCTACCCCACCCGGACCACGCGTACACGTGTGCCGAGTACACGACGCGGTTCGCCACGTCGAGCTTGATCGGCCGCTCGCGTACCTTCGTAAGGTCGTTCCCGGACTCGGTCCCGCCGACGACAATCAGCCAGTCGCTGTTCATCTTGAGAAGCCTGTTCCCGCATTTCTCGGCAGCGTCCGCCCAGCGGTTCCACGACATAGTGCCCCAGACGCCGCGAACCTCGTTCCTGAGATCGGCGCCGATGACTCTCGGATTATTCACAAACGGCTGCATAATTGTTTCCCAATGCTGTATCCAATCCTCCTCGGTCTGTGAGATTTTGCACAAGGGGCCAAATTGATCGTTAGCCCAGCCGGCATCGCATGGATCGGCGCCGCAGCACCATGTTGCACTTGTGATGTGATTGTTGAGTATGACAGCGATGCCGGCATCGGTCAATGCCTCAACGACGGCTTGAAGTATATCGAGAGCGCGTAGACCTACGAGGTCAGGATTTGCGGTGACAAGGTGGGGGAGGATATGCGGGTTGCGCATAACCATTTCGTCCGAGTAAGGTAAGCGTACGCTGTTGAAGCCCAGCATACGGATAGTTTCGGCAATAACGGAGCGATGCTGTACTTCGAGTCCGCCGGGGATGAAGAGCTCATCGCTGGCTCCGTACCAATTGACGCTGGCGAGTTTGTAACGACGGCCGGTAGCATCGACAATATTACGGCCCTCAGCCCGTAGGGGAAAGGTATAGGTTGCTATACTAGACGATTCCTTAAACGGGGGGAGAGGTCGCTGGCTGAAGAGTCGGTCGCCTACGTCCGGAACCCACGGTTCGTGAAGGGCGGCCTCGGCTTTCCACAGATAATGGACGTAACCGCCGAGAAAGAGGAACGTGAAGAGAAGGATCTGATACATTTTGCTGTTATATATATCTCCAAGAAGATCGAGGGTAACGATAGAACCGGGGGTTAAGGCAGGCCGGATAAGGAGGGTATAATTCTAAATGGAGGGTTGAAAATAATCGGTGTCCAGTATTCCGAAACAAGACACGATAGTTAAGATAGATAATGATGGTATTGAGCCCATTGTAACATGTGGGTTTTGATCTACGAGGATAAAATTATTACATAGTAGATGGCAAGAGAAGCAGAGACTAATGTCTGCGAGAGAAGATCTTATCGGGCTGAGTTAAAGCATTGAAGAGCTGATAGCCAGTCCTTCCTTCACGAAGTGACGTTGGCAGGTTTAACAGGGTACGTACCCCACTATTGCATTATGTTAGGTTAAGGAGGTACCTAATGTACCCCTGACCAGACAGTTCATCCAGGCAAGCTCTTCATTACATAATCCGTCCAACTCATGTACCTACCTACATGTACATACGCACATATAGGTAGGCACATATGTACCTCGCATGCCACTGCAGCCCTAACGTTCTCGTTCTAGTGCTTCCGATTGAGGTGACATGAATGTAAAAATATAGAAACTCATACTCTAGGAAATAAATATAAGCATCTTGGAGATTTAATACATAATAAATGAAGTTAATTGCCTTTTTTATGTCTATCATCAATAACATCAAACAGCTTCGGGATGTGATTCGTTGAGCAGGGAATATTCCAAGTTCGTCATAATCTCTAAAGACCACGCTCGAGCAAGAAAGCAAAGTTAAATTGAAGCAGATAGCCCATTTTATTGATTTAGAGTGATATGCCACTTTATCCAAAGCCAGCAAGCCAAGTGCTTAAAGAAACGAAACCAACATCGCTGCGTAGCTTCGTTTCCCGGTCAGTATTCATGATAATACTTCATTCTAGGCACCAGAGGCAAGACATGAGACATGCCAGCCAGCCAGCTTACCGCCATCTCTCCTCCTCTGAACCCGGTGTTCACATTATGAATACTTATTTTTTTTTTAGTTATACCATTTTGCCTCGCTATTTCTTCCCCAAGACACCCCCTTCTCTTCTAGGGTATTTATCTTCCTAGATTTTCCGATGCCCCTGCCTATTCCTTTGCAGTCGATCACGTCTCTAGGGTAAAGAGTGATTTTATCGATACAAAATCCATCCAATCCCGAGACGCCGCGCTTTAAGCCTCAAAACACCATATGTTCAAGGCACTGAGCCGTTTTGATATGGTAACATCAAAAGAAAAAATTGTACATGATAGTGGTTATGCAGGTAGCCTGCGTAAATAAAATGAGTTTGCTTAGATGAAAATATGGTCGCGATTATAATCGGGCGCTCCAGGCTGGGTATATTGAGATCTCGGAGCCGCGTATCGTTCTTCTTCGTCTCTCTGTATTCTGTTCATCCCTAGCGGGTTCATGTTTTCATACTCATGCGATTGCGCAGGCATTGATGGTAACGGGTACGCGTCTTGGTACTCCTGTGTCGTTTCCCACTGTAACTGTTGCGGCGGTCTTGGTGAAGAGAATGACCGCTGGTGCGGTTGGTATCGTGCCGTTTGTCCGAAATAATCCGGCGTCTGGCGCCCACCCCGTAAGGTCGGCGACTTTGTCGGGCTAATTGGCGTCAGCACGGTGTCTGTTTTTCCGGAATCGCGAGACAACATTTCATAAGACCGGGGGTCCTGCTTAATATCCATCCGAGCATCAACAGATACAAATTCTTTCTTGGTACGTGTACCAGTGTATGATCCGAATAAGTCGAGCCAGCCAGTAACCATTGACCAGCGGCCGAGTAGTAAGAGCAGCCAAAGACCGTTCATCTACAACTATTATTAGCTTCATCTACTATCACTAATTCGGTATGATAGCCACTTACCGCTAGAAGTATCAAGACTGCCGTGACAGTCGGAAGACTGACTACTAATTCGTTTGCTAAATATAAGCATTTATTCTTATCACCACCAGATTGGACTAGACAGGCCGCCCAAGTCAACGCCTTGTCAGGATGAGTCCTAATTGATTCCACAGTGTTATCTATGAAGACAAAGATAACAGCGAAGAAGATGACATCCGCGATGATAACGAGCACGATGACAATACCGCGCCATTGAAGTTGGATAACGCGGCGTATTCTTCGGTACGCCTGACGAGGAGTCATAGTGCGAATGCTGTTTGAGTAAGAGGGCATACCAGAGTTTTCGGTTGTGGCGCTATTGTCAGTTAGGGATGCGAGGTAGACCTTAATGCAGTATCCGAAGGTGGCGAATTGAATGATAACGGTGAGGCCTGCAAATACCAGCAGCGGAATCCAGAAATCGGCCAAACTGTTCTCGTGGTTGATATGGCACGTAGCTCCAAAGCGGAACGAAACTCCGCTGAAGACAAGGAGGATGACGAGGCCGATGATGGGTATACCCCAACCAAGCACTTGAGAAAACCACATATAATTCCGGCCCACGACTAATTGCCAGCAGATCTGAAGATGTAGGGAAAGCGCTCGTAAGAAAACCCACATGATACCAGCCCAGCCACCGGCCAGCAAGAAAGAACCGGAGGCAGCGCATACGGAACTCGTATCCATTCCGTGCGGAGTGATCTCGTTAAAACATTGCTCTGGCTTAGCCGCTAAAGGAATAATGAAGCCCAACTGTAGAATATTAGCTAACTATATTCAGGCTACATACCCCTAAACAAGAGCTGACTCACGTTCATCAGAACAACGGCGCAGGCGAGACTGATACTCAGATAGTGGCGATGTGTCTTATCGACGGGAAGCACAATCCAGGAAATCAAGAGAAAAGCACAGCAAACCATGCCAACGACATTGACCCAGTTTGCTGCTGTCGTTGCCGTCGTGAAATTATCTGGGTAAGCCCAGTCTGTCATAGGGCAAGGTACACAACAATTCAAGGTCGCAAAGGGCGCGCATAACCGGCCCTCCACATCTATAGACCGATTAGACACACATTCAGGGATGAGATCGACTCAAGACTTACGTCCTCCATCCGTAGGGAACATGAGCTCATTGAAAAAAGGCGCGGGGCACCCGCCACGTAAGGCTGCTATCGTGTTGTTTGCCATATTGAGGTTCTCTCTATATCGACCCCAATCCTTGAGGATGCTTAATAGATTTTAATCGTCGATATAAAATATTAATACCAACGCTGTCGTATGGTACTAGCTATAAGGTGTATATGCTACTACTTCGACCCGAATATTCGACTCCGGGATGGTGGAAACCGAACCTGGCGAGGTTGATGTAAACCGACTTGGGTGCCGCGTAAAACGAGAAAGGTATGTCGCAGGCGTGTTCACAGATTTGTGACTATTAATCGAATCGCTCCTACTCGGTAGATCTTTAGGTCCACGGGTTCTGTCAACTAGAATTATGCGCGCCAAGAAGCATATAGGTAAGGCAGTCGTCTAATCACTTCAGACCAAAAACCAGGCATAGGCCGGGGGCGCGCGGCGAATGCTTCTGATGTGTAAGTGTGTTAATAGCTTAGGTGACGTTCATGGCCCCGAATCTCATGTAGATGAGGGTATTCCCATACACATGAATCGCAAGTAGGGGCGGGAACATGAACGAAGAGAGACATACACCAGAAAGCAAAAAGATCAGAAGTACATGAGTAGACAGAGACGGCAGGAGGAAAGGACATATTTAGGTGAAGGCACTGAGTACACTACAGTACATGTAACCTAACCTAACGAATAGATGGGGCGGCCTCGACTCTGAAAGCCAATTGACGGCGTATTGCCGGGGGCTTGGGGTAGCGGATACTCGATGGTTGCAACTCTCGGGGTGGATCCGTTCGCTTCTTGTGGTATTGTACATATGTATGTACCTAACTGCATGTTACTGCATGTTAGATGGGTAGATACGACAGGCATTGAGCACGAATAACCCTTGCGAGTTACTCCTCTTGGGTCGCCCTGACGTATCTCGCCTTTGTACAACCTGGCCCGTTGAGTGGTGGAAGGGTTGCTTGGGGATGTGCTCCCGGGCGGAGGCCGGTGGACCACATGGGGAAGCTAGAGTTCATCATCTGCCAAGTCTTGCCATCGACCATCCATCCTCGAGTCTGACAAGGGAACTTCCTTTGCAGTTCGGTCCACTAGAATTCCAGACAGTCTCCCCTGTTGTCTTGGCAGCCTAGAAGAGCTCTACGCTTGGCTGTTTAGAGAGACGATGGGGCATTGTATACTCGGTTAAGTCTTCTCCCGTTTCGACTACTGTAGGTTAATTAGGTAAGTTCGGTCTTTTTTCCCATTGATAACCAACACTAATAAAATTGGCGCCTTGTTGGATAGCTTCGTAGAGAAATTTGATTTTGAGCAACTCGAGCAGGCTCTGCTCTGCCACTGGCCTTTTGCCTTCTGAAGGAACAAGGGATCAACTCTGCACTCAGTGGGGTTCTACCGCAGATTCACTAAATCCTGCGCGTACATACGTCCAGTGGTTGATATGTATTCGCATGTCCTCGGTAGTATGATATATAGTGGTAGCCATTGAAGGATTTCTACTGGTGATCCACTGTCGCACAAGTTCGCGGCACGCAGATAAATTCGAGTCTCTCCTTCTGAGTGGTAGGGACATTATGGAGTACCTGCCCCCTGGCCTGCTTACCAAGGATACGGTAAAAAGTATCGGGGGTCGAGAGCAATTGGGCAACTCCAAAACGAAGTTGATAGCACCTGCAGAAAATTACAGTTATTCCGGTAGCACGCTACAGGTACGTACCTACAATACCTACATGCACAATCTGTGCTTTCCATCGTTTCAAGTACATAATACCGACATTAGATCATCTACTATTTGAACTAGGCCGTCCCGAAGCCACTTATCTCATGGCACAATCCGCTGTCGGTGTCAAGTTGAGAAAAGGATTCTCCATCTGCAAATCATACATTAGGTACATATCTTACATATCTGAAGGATTTCTATTATTTTATTATTTCTTCCACATACACACTGCGTGTGCAGTGCATCGCATACTACTCGGCATAATCGAAATGACAGGTCAAAGGGCGGGCCGAATCTATAAGGTTAAATCCATCAGCCTGTACTGCAGGCTGTTATTATTAGCTTCAATGCTGCCAGCCAACCCATTTGGGAATGGCGACACCCCGACGATTATATTCGTACAATATGTAGTTCCCAAGACCTGCACCAACCTTGTCTAAAAAAAAGCCGCTAAAATATATATCTCGCGTGCCGGTGAGACATAGTTGCAGGCCGAGTACACATAGAGTATAGGGCAACACTTACAGGTAATTGCAACTTATCGACGACGACCTTGGCGACATCTCAAAAGGCCAAGAACCTCAACAAATTCAAGATTCACTACTTGGCGCTTCATAGCCTCAATATTTGTGCCGATGCTATATAATATAGTAAGTCTTTTACATGGAGGTACATACATCTTAGATGTATTAGACTGCCCCCGATCTAGAGCTAGTCCTGCAGGTACAAAGTTCGCCGAAGACAGGCTAAAATGCAGTGTGACGGTCAGACTGTCCCTGCATTAGGCGTATTATGTAGGAGGTAGTCAATTCCTTTTTCACGTAGACGGAAGCCGTGTGCCGTCTAAAGGAGGATGTAGGGCAACTTCTCGCAAACTCGTCTATTCTCGCTTGTCGCTATTCAGAGATGCGATTAGTTGAAAATTATATCTTATCTCGAAGCAAGCCACTATGCAAATCATGGATGCCTCAAAATTCTACATAGTCCCATTACATACATGTCTGGTCTGGCCTAGGTACGGGTTCGAGACCATTGCCACTAACATACGAGAAGAAACAAACAGTTAGAAACAGCCACATACATGGACGCACAGATCCCGATTATAATGTCTTGCTCTCACGTTTTGCCAAGAGTAAGAAATGAAAAGCGAGTATGCACATACAGATGTACCATACAGAAGTGCACGGCACTATGCCTTAAGATCGTTTAGTTTCTACTGTAATAAGCGAAGCATTCTCGATGCCTTCTAGGATGTTGGAGCTCTTGGGAAATGTCTCAGCCCTGTCGAGCTCACGGGCCTCGTGGCATCATCGGATCTGTCGCTCATATTACTCCATCATATGGATAGGTATCATGCGAAAACAACCCGACAGTCCGTCAGGGGCTTTCCCAAATTTCCCAGTGCCGGACAAGCTTGCCTTAATAGGTAATCGCTTCGGAGACGATGCAACTCACCTGCACCAAGAGTTCCCAATCGGAAGAGAGAAAAAAAAAAAAAAAAAACCTATTAAGAAAGAAAGAAAGGAGGGAAATTTTGTGCGCCCCGCAGAACACGCGGAATGAACCATAGCAAGTACCAACTATGCATTGTACTTCATACTTGTCAACGCTGTGCAACCATGTCAGCTGAAAATACTAAGTCTTGTAGCCATTCGTATTCAAACATTGGGATTAGATGCGGTTGCCATGCGGGCTCTCATGTAACAAAATAGGGGAACGAAGAGCAGGCAAGAGGCGCTGAAGCGGTAATTGACCAATCCCTACAGTTCGCTACAGCCAGTTAGAAGGGCGTTCCGACGTATTGGTTCTCGGAGCCGCTAGAAATCGCTGAAAGGGTGACCTCTCACAGTTGATAACATCAGAGGCGCACTTTTACTGGCTTATTCTTCTGCAGGTATCAGATTTTGCCTTACGATTTTATTCCCCGCCGTTCCACTGTCCCGCTCTTCACTGATCAGCACTCCAATGCAAGGGGCATTGTATGGTTTTGTAGAATCATCCTGGGTTCTAACAGCATGGCGCTTTAGACCAATAGAAGGACGCGTCACCACGATCTTTTTCAAGTGAGCCCGTATGGTGAAGAGTACGGGGCAACCAACTACATACCAAGCGTTTTTATCTAGATAGGCCCAGAACTACGAATCCATACGAAATAGGCACAATGGGCCTAATTCGCTAAGTCGAGCCGTCGAATCATAAAGCGTTGCCCAGAAAAGAAATTGCCGACACGAAGCAAGGGCCTAGAGGCACAACATATGACTAATAAGTAGATGAATATCAACTCGCAGTATAGCATCGCGTTGGTTTTAGGCTCTTACGCTGTCCACTTTCCGCTACTTCCCCGAGTCTAGGTACCAGAACCCAATCCTTATCAGCTCACGACGCGTCAGATTTTGGCGTCTTGGTCGTTACATAGGGCAAATGTGATTACTTACAATGGGAGGCAATGATGGCGAGAACGAAAATGCAAAACCAACGCCACGCGTATTATTACCTCGACGAAATGTTTGTTACGACAACTTCGAAAATGCCGCACCTATAAAAACTTAAGCACTAGGTCAAGATGTGACGAGGCTACTTCGTGCCTGTCTATTGGCAAATCTAAAACGCCACAAAAATTTCATCACGACTTGCTGCAGACTGTCAGCCCCCTTTTCAGCGTAGGATATACTGTAGTCAGCAATTATGTTAATACTAACATGCGCCGAAAATCGGTATGTCATTCATCGTGTTTACTCGGCCGATACATAGTATACTTCAACGCCTTCAAAATGAGCTCCCCGGCATGAACCGAGAGATGCATGGTTATATTCAAATCTCCAAAGGGTTGGGACCAGCAGAGCAGACGTCGGCGGCGATTACGTATTACATCGGGTTAGAGTTGTCGCCGCATCGTGTCAAGATACAGGCCCTCGGGCCGAACCAAATCGGAATCAGTAGTCTTCCAGAAAATATCGACTTTCCTATTTTGGCATCACACTCCAACGTCTCAACGTCTTTGGAGTAGTACTGGAGAGGGAAGAACGGCTAAGGCTGTTTCAGACAGCAGTTGATGTACTACTATGTACGTACTGGTAGAAAAGTTCGGTTCGGCCATTTCAAGACAATTTTGCAACGGTATACAAATCTGGTAAGTACCTAACCTAACCTAATGGTTCTGTACAATGGCATAGATGTCCGCCGCCGCGAGATAAATTGTTATACAACATGATAAGAGAGAGCGTTTCTTTAGTGTCATTTATCTGGAACTATCAATGCCGGTAAGTACTTGCATGCACGCAGTCTACAGGAACTTTCGAAGCCCGATTTCGCACTCTTGCGTACGTGTGTTACGTGCGCCGAAGAGTATTCCTCTTCTATGTTGGAGTGCCTCATATTATTCATGCGCTGCCGTCGCATCGCATCTTGCTTTATTGCTACAGTATCGCTGCACTATCATCTGGATTATCACGTTCGGCAAGTTTTACGTATGTTGGTTGATGTTACAATCGATTGACGACGGAGTTATTCGATGGGTCTAGCTGCCGGTTATTATGTGCTCTAACTCGTCATTCAGTATATACATCGGGTAATGCCACTATTTTCTCTGTTTGTAGAAATTGGGATGCATTTTAGATGGACCACTTCCTATTCGCAAGTCTTCCAACACATGTCTCGTTACATGTCTTCAACCACCCATAGTCTTGTGGATAGAGTTATCTATGCCAAACCACGAATATGTTACTATACCCAGTTTCGAACTTAGATCTGATACTGAACTGCACCACAAGATATCTCAAGTCTTGACTTATTACTAAGCTTTATATCCCATAAAGGAAAGACATGGCGACATAAGAATGAGGCTGTTCACTTCGGATTCGCGTTGTATTAAGCTTATCTGAGACAATGTTTTTCGAGGTGGTTCGGTAGTTGACGGCATTCAAGAGGCGGTGCTGTTTGGTCCAGGGTCATGTCCGATAATCCAGAGAACCAGAGTTCGTCCGCTCGGATATCCTGTCTCCCACGGAGATCATCCAAGTTTCTGAAACCGTACAGAAATGTAGCTGGTCTGCCACTCGCATCTTTTTGTCGGAACTGCCCGCCAAATCCGCCAGGTTGAACCTGGTTGACCAGAAATGGTAATCTCAGACATTGTCTTGGTAGACTACACTAAGAAGCATACTTTGTAGAACAGTGACATCCGACCGGAAACCGTCAACTATCTCAATGACGGAATACCACTAGATTGCGGGTCAGAGGAGAGTAAGCCACCGGTATATTCCATAGCAGTTTAGTCTACTATCTCGTACGTCGATCAAGTCTCTAACCTACCTAGATAACTATAGCTCGCAAACCCTAGCACCGGGATATCATCAAGTGAAGCCCGATACCAACGCTAGGGACTTAGATATGCCATATTTAGGACCGAGAAATGGAGAAGAAGTTTCCAAAACTGGGGAACTCAAAGGGTAAAAGCATCCAACGATTCTCAGACAATGGGTCGCACTTGGAGGTTCCCATACGATCGCCTTAAACGCTTGGACGAGTTCTCCAGATGCAGATGGCGTCGCATTGTGCACTGACTAGAAACGCTCTAGATGGCGCCATAGCTTTCTGTAGCGTAGCACCACTACCTCATTTTCGCACACAGGAGGGCTGGCTAACTCTGTGAGAAGGTAACCACATCAGACAAGACTGGTGAGTAGAAATGTATTTACGTATGCAAGACTCTTCTAGAACAGGTTGTCTTGGCCGCGCGAACCAATTACTAGTGTAAACTCGCAATCATATGTATTTATGTACTTCGGAAGTCAGTCCGATCCCTGCTTACTGCAGCAGCAGCTGTTAACAACCTCCTGTTTGCGGAACGGACCCCCGTCCAAGCCTCGCGACTCACGAGGGGGTTCGCGTCGGCCGGCCCGATTAAGATGGGGGAAAAGCTGCGCCAGGGGGCCAGGCTGACTTGGAGACAAGTATGTAGGTAATCAACACACGCTTATGTAGTGTATTCTGTTCTTATCGATTGCGCTCCAACGTTTCGAAACATGACGTCGGGCACCAACAGCGAAATTAGCAACAACCTTGAGGGTTCCGTGACGACGATATTGGCGATCTCATCACGAGCTAATAACTAACAGCCAGTATGTTAGGTAGCTATTGCAAATATTCTTTACTAATAGAACGTGTAAAACCCTGCGGAGTGTCACATGACAACATAGCACTATTGATTCTACATCCCTGACTTTTGGAGTGCGGATATCATTCTATTGAATAGCCCACCTCTTAGTAGGTGTAGATCTCCAGTGATCTGCTGGAACTCCAACTCGTGCTACGATTCCGAATACAGACAGACCGACAGACCGACAGACCGACAGACGTAAGAGTTGCTATGCGGCATAAATCAGTCACTGCTGCACGTGCAATTTATATAAGTGCCCTTGCGTGTAGGAGGAGAATAGCAAACTCGAAAGCTTGGGGGCGGTATGTGTGATTGAGTTGCTTTTCTATTTGAATACTGCCATAATAGCAATCAACTGCAATGCGAAATAAATGAATACGCGATATGGTCTATTTATAATCGTTAATTATTAGTGATACAGATTCCACCGAATTTCGAGCTACACAGCCGACATTCAAGTGAGAGCTAACTACGGGAGAGCCCGTCACTACCTACCGATGTATATATATCTTACTCGGCTATAAACTAAAGAGTTTACCTATATACATACATAGGTACCTATGTAATAAAGACAATAGCGTATTTCGTATACTCCAAGTTACCTAACCCTACCCAACCCCTCAATCTCGACGACCCCAGACTTGGTAATTTCAACCCTTGCTTAAGCCAGGGCAAGCAATCAAGGAATATACCTAAACACTACGCAATGTCCGCTTCATTATGCTTCTATATGCTGATATGTAAGCACTAAGTATTGGTTCTATTACTCGCTAGTTATGCGGAATCTCGTGAGCAAGGTTTATTTGCAAATGTAATTTACCGACGGGATGCTACCTAGTACGCGTCGCCAACTCTTCGGCCTCAAGACACTGGCGAGAAGCTCCAGGTTTGGTGGATCGGTCTATACTTACATAGAGTGCCTATGCGTAGGTAGGCTTCTAAACTTGTTGCCTACCATTGAGTCTGTTATTTTAAGACCAACAGATTCGAGCCCCTATATGAGAAAGCGCCGTGCATACGTCTAAGTTTCATTGTCAAGGAGATATCACTACTCTAGATTAAGATATACCGGTTAGATACGTATTTTACACTTGCACAGGAAGCAACCGTGGCGTAATAAGGGTTTTTATTTTTTTATTTTTTTTACTTTAGTAGAATTTGCAGCTATGTGCTCTATACAACTATAACTACAATATATCGCGTATCTAAAGTTGCTCTAAAATCCGTCTATCTAGCCTCGGACTTATGTACGGCATTTCCGGGATCAGAGGCATCTATCACCGTTCGCCTTCCCAGTCAACGAACTCCTATTTCTTCGCCATCCGCTTCTCAATCTTCTCTAACTCCCGATCGATCTTCTTAAAGGACCACGACTTCCAGAAGGGAGGGTACAGGAACGGTCGAAGGTCGAATCGGTTGTCGTCGGGGGAATAGGGGTTACAGTGCAAAGCGGGTGTGAGAGTAGTCATTTTATGACGGTTAATGGCGTAGAAATGGAAGAAGCGCTTGACCTTCTCGGCTACCTGAGCGGGCGTATACTCAGGGGCGTCGTCGTCGGGTCCTTTAACGCGGTCGGCGCTCCAATCGTGAACAAGCCGTTGGAACATGCCAAAAGGTCCTAGCTTGTTTTCCTTACGCAGACGTCCGAAAATTGTTAGTTCCGCATAAGTCATTCCCATGTCTGCTTCGTCGCTCTGCACGTAGGATTCTGTCAGGGGCTCGAGTTCTGCAGTCGGCGTAGCAGTGAGGAAGTCATGTAAGCACGGCAGATTGAAGTTTTTCTCAGCCCAGGCAATGAATCGCTTTAGATCAGCCTCTGCATAACAGCCGACATTAGTAGTTGCTCTTTGTGAGTAATTCAATACATCGGGTTGAGAGATATAACCCTTGGCCGAATTAAGAAAGAAGGGCTTTGTATTGGATGGAATGGGGGGTTAATGAAAGTCGAGCTCCTTACTATCAATAGATCCGATCGGATTGATATCCGCGCTAGATCACCAACAAATATTAGTAACCAGCATGAACAAAAAGGTTAAGGACTATCGTAAGTAGATGATAGGTTTTGAGATACCTATCGAAAGTAGATAGAACAACCGTATCTGATCTAAAGGAAGCAATATAAATCTTTTATACTGACCTTGAACAGTCGTATCTTCCAAAATTGTCAGTATCTTAGTGAAAGTTGAACGGGCCTGGGACATACTTTGTAAGGTAGCCACGAAGAGACTCTCCTACGTTCGCGCTTCCGAGAATGAGTAAACTCCCCCCGCCGGGCCGGTTTCGAGCCGTCGGCAAGATTTGCCCAAATTCATAAGCTGTAACCATACGAATCCTTGCCTGCAGGCACTGCAACGTGATGTTCTCCTGATGGGTTCCACCATGCACCTTGAACTTCGGCTCAAAGTTCAATGTGCTGACGAGAAGGGCCTTCTGAGCATTATAAACATCATCAATATCTAGGTTGACATGGTAGCTGCCGATAGCTTCTGCCAGATCCTTCGCTCTTTGTCGCGTCTCATGGGAACTCTGTGCCTTCATGCCCATGTAAATAGTTGAGAAGATCTGGTTACAGAGCTCCTGTGGGGTCTCAGGGAGAACGTTTTCGCCTTTATACTTAGCAATCCGTTTAACATCATCGATCACTTGGGGATTCCCTTCCTTTACTGCATCCATCACGATACGACACATGGACTGCAGCAACAAGTATCAGTAATAATTCCTAGAAGCTCTATAAGAAGTCAAATCGAAGAGGAATAATAAAGAAAATGACATACATAGACGATAGTTGCCGTAGCGCAAGAATCTATACCTCCTTTTTATGTTATGCGGATTAGCTACCTAGGAAGTATGATCGGGGGTTAGGGGTAGGATATCACGCACCGCTTAGAGGAACGAGATATCCTGCTACACCCGATCGTCTTAGATAATCCCAGAGGTAGCATCCTGCTGAAAGTGCGACCTCTTCTTCCACGGTATGATATCGAAGCTTAATCGGCGGCGATGGACACTTTTCCATATCGAAATCATCTTGTTCTGAACTGAGCTCAAATGCAGTCTGGATACGCCTGTACTTAGCGCTGGAACTGGCAGCTTGTAAACCTCGAGATATTGCTGATCGATAGGCGCGGACTTCTTCGAGGTCTACTGTTGCTGTTACTACCTCAACATCGTTAAGGCTGAACTGAGAGCCCTGAGCTACAACATTTCCGTTCACAATGATCATAGCTGAACCGTCGTAGTATAACCGGTCGCCATCACAGCCCTCTTCAGTCAAATTAGTTTCAGTTCATTAACTGAGGCTGGATTTACTTACGTTGATTAGCGTAGAGATAGACGCCTAGGCCATGGACGAAAGTTAGTATCTATTATGAATAGGGTAATGCGGTATACTGACCCCCGCACTTTCTAGTAGCCTCCATAATGAGTTGGAGTCGAGTTTCGAGTTTTTGCAATTCGAAATGCGAACCGCTGGAATTCGTGATGATCTCCACACCATCAAGGCTCATGGGGATGTGAGGCGCTGCGGGCGTAAAGAGCTCCTCGCACGTCTCTGCGCCCATGCAAGTATCAGGGGTGGAGATAACGGCATCACCAAAGGGTACGTGTGTGGCTCCTTGGATTTCTTGTAGCATGCGAGGCAGATGATAATCTTCGACCTCTCGGGGATGCATCCACGGTGTGAAAAATCTCATTTCCCTATAGTTGCCGTCATTTGCGAGCCACATCTTCGGTCTGATCATCAGGATCTTAGAGTTGAGGCATATGACTCGGCAGTTAAATCGCTGGTTCCGATGTTGGATGGGCATACCAATATCTAGTAGTATGTCATAGCAGCTCTCATCAAGCAGGATTCTCCTTAGCATCTCTAAAGAGTGCAGGTAGAGGTCCTGCTCCATCAGGTGATCGAGACATCCATAACCGCATATTTCCAGCTATCATATCAGGTCAGCAAACGGCGGATAACAATACCAAGCCTGAATAGCTGGGGTAAATGTTAAAGGTCTCACCTCTGGTCCAACACGCAGCCGTGCACCAGCAGCTTTCGCTTTTTGAATGCTCTCAATAATACGTTGAGTGTTTCCTTCCCACTAAGATGTATTGTTAGTCCCCCTCCACGAGCTAAAAGAGTGATATTCGGATGTGGAATTAATACTTACATCAAGGGCCCACTGATTTAGCGAACAAGTCGCAACGGTCACAAGATGACCCATAGCGACCAGCAATAGTTGAGATGCGATGACTAAGAGTTAAATGGCAGGTAAATATTGTCAAGTTGTAAGTTGCGATGACTCGTTTGTTGGTACGATATTGATACGATCAGGTGGAGAACTGTACCTACCGAAAGTTCGGATAAAGCTCTAAAAGTTCATGTGCAATTAGGTAACGTTCGCACTAGTAATTGACGGTTAAGGTGATCAATAATGTCATTATGTATGAATACACATGACTAGGAAGTACTTAAATTTATATGAATTTACCACAGGAAATAAGTACCAAATACTCGAGTCTTTCTCGTTTTTTCAAGTCCCTTCAATAATGCCGTCCAATAGCCTTAAAACAAGGCATTGAAAAGTCTCGCAGTCTTCATCATATTTCTTATAAGGGTAAAATTCTTGAATATGTCATGCATCTGCTTCAAATTATTTGACCAAGATTTAAACCTCTGCATGTGGTCCGTGCTCTTAGTCCCGATAAGGGGTTCACAACCTCCTTTTGAAGTCTTTCGTAATTAAGAAATGAATGACTTCTAGCCAATATTTTTTTCATGAGTGAACTAGTGCAAACAAATTGAGGTATTGAATATACTGGGTTTTGCTAAGTTGTCTAGGAGCACATTATCTTACGGAGGATGCCTCCCAAGAGATGACTCAGGTATTACAGAACACTAAAAGGCGTAGAGAAGGCATAAAAATTCACTTTTTAACAGTTATAATTATAACTAAGACCTATATTACTTTAGCATATTCATAAATCCGGCCTCGCAAGTAAATTCTGCTGAAGTGGCGTCTATATCGAGGGAACTCCACAGACAGCACGACATCTATAGGTATCAGAAAAGGGGCTTATAAAAAATACTTATCAAAGTGTAATATACTCCCCATAAAGAACGAAACATATTGAAACGTCTATGAAAGAAAATGCTATTTCCCACTTTAGCCGTCATAGATATTTAACAACATAGACTTATCGTGTTTACGGCGATATTGAAATTTTACTCAGTCCTGTTTGGCTAGCTAGGTATAATGAATTTTATTTTTTTGGACGAGCTTAGGGCGCTTGATAATCTATCAATTTCCACTTTATGGCTATTTATTGTTGTAGCTAGATTTAAAGCTTTAATTCAAGTCTTTAGCGCCTTACCTCATATACAGTTCAGCTTTATTATCCCCAAAGATGGGTATGCAAGGTACTTCTCAAGTTGTATACCCCTTTTCTTATAAGCCCTTAATGACAATGATCACCAGAATACACGCAATATACTAAAGCTATTTCTTTATTCTACAGATTCTATAGTGGACTCTGTTTAAATCGGAGTTTCCACTTGGGATCCTATGGACGGATTATGCCTCGTTTGAAAAACAATTCACCTGTCCTAAATAATTTATTCTACATACACCAATTTACACAAGTTTGAGTTCAAATGCCTTTCCTTATTTCATGATGTGAGATACCCCGTGTACCTAACTGGAGGTAGAAGGTAAGGAGCTAGATCTTAGATTAGAATCTACTAAAAGAACAGCTAACTGCTATGTATCTAACAGAATGACACTTTAACATGCTTGCCAGCCTCATTGAGAAAGTCCGTCACATCCCACATCCAGATAATCAACAATTACCTTAATCGTAGAAGTAGTTGCCCGAGGTTATTAAGTCTCATTGTACGTGTCCACATCCTCGATATCTCGGCTCTTCTCGTCTAGTCTTCACCGCTTCTAAGTACCGCTTTATTCCCGCGATTGGATGCGTTGGCTACATAGTGGCCTCATAGTGGCTTCCAAGGTATCCATTGTTCGACTGGTCAAACGTGGATGGAGTCCGGACTGAGTCCGCGATAAAGCACTGCTGCCATAAGGGTCACCAAGGTATCCGCATATTGGGTTTTGATGCGTGGTCATCGCCACTCTCCAGATCACGGCTAGGAACGGAAGGTATAATATGATATCTTGTTATTTCCGACAGGAGCTCAACCGCGCGGTTTGTCCCTTACAAAACTCCGAGTCTTTGAGCAACGCTCCTATTTGTATAGCGTGTTCGGTGTAGCGTCGGTTTCGCGACGGAATGTTGTCAAACCTGCTATATGTGTCTCCATCTACGTGGATGCCAATCAAGCCCTGAAATAAATTAGGGTGGCTATCACGAGGTGGGACCGAACAATATGGAAACTACTTCGTTGTTCCGCGAGGAACTCTAGAGCTATCTGACGAGCCTACGGCCCGTATACATATATACATGCTCTTTGTCCTAGGTGAGACACCTAGGGTCCTAACAGTGGCATATATCCGTAAATGCGGGAATTAATATTAATTACTAGTGATCTTGGCACGGGAGGACTCGATATGTAGTTAAGGAAGCTATTGCGATATAGGAGGTAAGTATGATGATCTACCGACGTAGTTGAAACCCGTGGGTTTTGCAGGCATGGAATTTAATCCCGTCGTTATCCCCGACGGCTTAGATCATCAATGAGTAATTGACACCACGAAACTTCAACTTCGGGGGTCCCTGCGTATCATCGACTGGCTCACTTATTTGCTGGTTGAGACTATTAGCCCAAAAGAATTCCAAAGAACTAACATAAAAGTATCGATCCTTTTTATGGAGATTTGAATTGCCGATAAGGCTAAAATAGACTCAGCTTTCATACTAGGGTCATGCTAGATTCTACATCTTGATCTTGATTACAAGTGTACGTATAATTTGATAATCCTACATATTCTAATTCCTTTCTTGCAAAAGTTTTTATCATATTATAACGGCATATCCGAGTTCGAATGAAAACAGACACCAGCATAAGACCGCATATATAGGAGGTATTCAGGTCGAGATAGTTAAGAGTATTCTAAATTCATCTCTGGGAGCATGAGTAAGGCCCGCTGCAGCATCTAAGCGTCGTTCTATAAAAATTTTATTTCTCAAATAGATAGATCGCGATCTCTTTGTTGTCATGTCGACATTTCAACTATTATAGAGAGCTAAGAGCGAAATCCGTCGGCGATATAAGCGTGTTCTGTGTGTATTTTATACGTTAAGTTGGCGGTGACCGGATTTCGGAGAATATACTGCTCGGGATTACCACGTAAATAGCACCAATCTAGTAGAACTTTACACTAGACCGTTACGTGACCCGGGAGCTAGCCGATCAATCCCGGATATTGGCCCGTTCAATTCAGACAATTAGATCCACTATTGCGGGGATGCCTCGGTCGAAGATTTATGTTGCCCCTCCAGCCCTCTCGGTGTCCGAACCGCGTCGCGAGAGAGCGGAGCCAACACTATCCGGGTGATCCCTACAGACTTATGGGTGCGTAGACGCCTATCTTGATTCCCTTTAGAATATTTTCAAATATCTATCATCGATGTTGGTGGGCGGATTCTAAGGTGTTGCCTCAACTCCTTAGCTGCACAGCTCGACCTACAGACGAATCCCTACACATGAGTAGTTTAGAATGTAACCTAGATTATAAGAGGGTTAGTTAATGGAAGATAGAAGCGGCAACCGAACCCGCCTACGTGGAGGTAGTGTCACATTAACATAGCATAGCGTAAATGGAAAATGCCGAAGCTGTCACGTTGTCTTGATAAGCTTCATACTTAGTTGATCTAGTACACATATAGCATAAGGTAATTACGTCAAACACGGAGGCTACGGGTAGCTAGGATTTCACTACCTGCTTCCCGAAAGAGATACGTAGATTTCTATGAGGCAGTTGCGACTGTAGTAAGAATGTGGAGTCTCGGCACACATGGGTACGGTACATACATGTACCTATGTTTGATATAGTGGATGAAAGTATCCATACATGGAAGGATCCCAAGGTTCTACCTCCTACACGCACGTACATATACATACCTTATGCAGAGTATCCTACTTTCCTTTCCCGTACCTTCTATCTTAGAGTAATGAAATGTCGTAATGTGTCTTAGGAAGTTACACCTTGCGTATGGAACCAATTTGGTAGGACTAGGTATCCGTATTAAGCCGTGGTGTTGTACGGTCCACATTTGGTGGCTGGCTGGGAATATCTAGTATAAGAGTTTTATATCCAATAAAACACAAATTCTATTCTAAAAGGTGATGTAATATAGAGAGAGGCGTGGATCTCGCGTTCGGCATTCGCGAAATACATTTCGCCGTTAATAGGGTCGCATCTATGGGTGCATGCTACATTTAAGGCTATACTAGGCATGGAAGACATGACGATCCTAGCATGACATGGCATATTTATACACCTAACACTAATTCGAATAGGTATATAAGGGAGCCAAGCACCTCCCAAGTGAAAGTAGGTTGTCTCATCTGAGCGAAGAAAAGAAACCTTAAGACCAACCTACGAGAGCCCTCCATTTTAGCAACTTCGAGGATAGATATATCGCCATTGTATCAATATGAGCGGAATTAATAGCACGGAGGGTCCTAAATATGGGCGACGGCTTCCGCTCCATGTCGTTAAAGAGAGAGTGGCAACTGAACCAGATAAAGAATGGATCTCTATACCACGAGGCTCGGAGCCTGAAGATGGATGGGAACAGATCACTTATCGCCAGTTTGGCAAGGCAATCAACTACGTTGCGAAGATGATCATTGATTTCGCCGGCCCGGCACCCGAAGGCCAGTTTCCAACAATTGCGTTTATTACACTAAACGATTCTCGTTACGTCTCATTTGCGTTCGGTGCTATGAAGGCGGGCTACAAGGTGGGATTTGTCAGTGATATTCACAACACCAATTACTAATATTTACAGGCTTTATTCATCTCGCCCCGAAACTCGACTGAGGGTCAGATTAAACTCTTCCAGGACACGGACTGCCGGTTTATTGCCCACTCCCCCGAGTTCCAAGACTCTGTTAACTCCTGGAAAGAGTTACATGATTTAAAGAATTTGGTCGTTGCCCCTGAGCGAGACTTCTACTACAACGAGGGGCCATCTACCATCGACTATGAGAGGACTTTTGAAGACGGAGAGTGGGATCCCTATTGTGTTCTACACACTAGTGGAAGCACTGGTTTCCCAAAGCCAATTATTTGCAGACAAGGATGGCTCGCTGCAGTCGATTCGTTTTATAGCAGGCCTCCGAGGAACGGCGTCCATCTCTGGACTGTGGAATTAACTCGAAGATCAGAAAGATATATTTTCCCTAGTAAGTGCACTGAACCATCCTGTTGGGAACTGCATCTAAGTATTTTTCCAGTGCCATTCTTCCACGCGGCCGGAATGTACATCTCTGTGTTTTTAGGTATTTATTGCGGAAGGCCGATTATGCTTCCGATTACCACCAAACCTCTGCGGCCCGATATATTTTGCAAATATATTGAACACGCCGGGCCTGGCACATCTACCTTGCTACCGCCTTCGATCTTGGAAGAAATGAGCCATGTTCCTGAGCATGTTGAAGCGTTGAAGAAATTAAGCGTCGCTATGTTTGGTGGGGGTAAGTGAGACGATTTCGCTGCTCGCGAATTTGAGCCCGTTATTGATCATACATGTTTCTAACGCCTTACACAGGTAATTTGACAGCCCGTGCAGGGGATAGTCTTGTTAAGCAAGGTGTACACTTGTCTAACCTCATCTCTGCCACCGAGTAAGCTGATTTCGATGACATTCCGTCCCTACTGTATGTGGTAATAGTGCAATGCTAACAAACCAGAGCACCATACCCTTTCTATTTCCAGCCCAATCCCGAGCTATGGCAATACTTTCATTTTGATGCTGAACTGGGCGGCATGGATTTCCGTCCCAGTGGCACTGATAAGGACGTTTATCATCTCTTCTTTGTCCGGAAGGATCGTTATCCCGGGGCTCAAGGCGTATTCTATACATTCCCAGAGCTTGACGAGTACGACAGCAAAGATATGTTCCGTCCGCATCCGACTCTTAAAGACCACTGGAAGTATGCTGGGCGCTCCGATACCGTGATAGTTTTTTCAAACGGCGAGAAGCTCAACCCGGTCACTACCGAAGAAATAGTGACTTCTCATCCAGAGCTCAAGGGGGTTTTAGTTGTGGGCCAAGATTACTTCCAGCCCGCAATGATTCTCGAACCTCACAAGCATCCGCAAAACGAGAAAGAAGAGAAAGAACTGATCGACAGAGTGTGGCCTCTAATATCTCAAGCAAATAAGGAGTCTGTAGCCCACGGACGCATAGAGAGAGATTTCATTATGTTCTCGAAACCGGAGAAGCCGCTTCTACGAGCAGGGAAGGGAACTATTCAGCGGGGACTCAGTGTCAAGCTGTACCAAGACGAGATAGATGAGCTATACAAGAAGGCGGAGAGTGACCAGCTAGCGAACGCACCCACCCTGGATATCAGCTCCGAGAGCGCCCTTGTAGAGTCTATTAAGCAACTCTTTATAACTAGGCTTGAGACCCCGGAGTTAGCCCCTGACGCTGATTTTTTCAGTGCTGGTATCGATTCACTTCAGGTGATCAATGCCAGCCGGTTACTAACCGCTGGACTTAAAGCAGCCGGAGTTAATGTTGATCAGACTGCTTTGGCTCCTCGCGTTATCTATTCGAATCCGAACTTCAAGGCCCTCGCTGCTTATATCAATTCTCTAGTCGAATCTGGTGGTGTACAGAACACAAATGAGGCCGAACAGGCGGTGCAGACGATGAAAACACAATTTGAAAAGTACACGAAGGACCTACCCTTAGCGAATACTACCAAGCCTCCGCCATCGGATGATAGCCAGACTGTCATAGTTACGGGTACCACAGGGGCCTTAGGTTCCTATCTTTTGAACTTTTTGATTGCTGACAGCAAGGTGAAGAAGGTCATTTGCCTCAACCGTTCAAAGGATGGTCTTTCAAAACAGGCCGAAGTCTTCCACAGCCGTGGTCTAAACGCCGACTTCCGCAAGTGCGAGTTCCTCCAGGCTGATCTATCTTACCCCGATTTTGGTGTGGGCAACGAGAAGTACAACGAACTTTTAGGCACCGTCGATCGCATCATTCACAACGGATGGCCCGTCAACTTCAACATTCCCCTCTCGACTTTCGAGCCACACATCCGTGGCGTGCGTCATTTCGTGGACTTCAGCGCCAAAGCCGCCAAGCGCGTTCCTATCATTTTTATTTCCAGCATCGGAACAGTGGAGTTTTGGAAAGGACGCGTCCCCGAAGCGCAAATCACCGACTTTAACGTCCCTGGTGGAAATTATGGCCGCTCGAAGATGGTTAGCAGTTTAATCCTGGACGAAGCGGCGAAGGTTTCCGGTGTCCCCACGGCAAGCATCCGCGTCGGGCAGATTGCGGGATCGCGATACGAGAAGGGCCTGTGGAATAAACAAGAATGGCTACCCTCCATCATCGCATCGTCCGTCTACCTCGGCATGCTTCCCGGTAACATGGGTAGGTTCGATATGGTTGACTGGATGCCCATCGAGGATGTGGCCAACCTCGTGCTCGACGTGGCAGGCATAAATGAGCCGTTCTCCGTGGATAAGATATCCGGGTACTTCCACTCCGTCAACCCGAAAACCACCACCTGGCAGGATTTGGCGCCGGTCGTGAAGGACTACTATGGGGATAGGATCAAGAAGATCGTGAACTCAAGCGAGTGGATGGAGGCGCTGAAGGCCAGCCAGGCTACCACGACAGATGTGAATAAGAACCCGGGTATCAAGCTCATCGACTCATACGAGAGCTTTTTCTTCGGGGGCGAGAAGACTATCGTGTTCGATATGGAGAGGACGCAAGTGTATAGCAAGACGGCTAAGAACCTTGAGGCTGTGACACCGGAGCTCATGCGGAATTGGTGTAAGCAGTGGAACTTTTAAGGAGGGTTGCATTGATGGCCTCATATATTATTGTTTTTTTAGGGGGGAATTGCTCGTACCTAAGCGCTTAGATTTTGACTTTTTTTTTCACGATAATAGACGTCTATTTGATTTATTCTCTAGATAATAAGCTCTGCCTTCCACGTAGCTACCTAGTTAGTATGAAAATTTCATCTAGTTACTTAATCTGTGTTGTAGGGGTACGAGTCCCACAGTACAAGAAAATCGGAATTCACAGAATGGGGGTTAGATGGTTTAAGAGGGAAGTACATACCTAGGTAGGTACCTATGTACACCCTTCCATTCTTTTAGGACCTAACCTTGTAGACGTAAGGTAACTACGACCTATATATCCCGACTGAAACCCTAAGATTTAGATTTATAATCTCAAGTTATTAATATCTTGTGGTTAAGATGTAGTCTTACCATCACCACCATCTTAAATCCAACAGACAGCGCCTTTAGGTGGTGTTCTGGGCCCTCTTACTATATTCTATAACAGGGCCCAGGAGGAATTGTTATAATATTATCTCTCTTTCAGTACATTGTCTGTCTTAACCCCGGTTTTTATGGTACACGTTATCAATGAATTACTGGTATGACGACGTACGAGTTGCCGGTGGCCGAGAGCCAACCAACTCTCCCACTTTATGGTGAACTTTCTCCATTGGCTACTCCGTCTTACACTCCTTTATCCATGCCAGAAAGAGGCAAGTCTGCTCGGAAATCTAGACGACGAGGTGGTTCGCGGATGCTGTCTGTACTGAGGTCATTGACGAATAGCGGTAAGCCGCCTCTCTAATAGAAAATACTATTTAGGACGACGACCCTGACATAACCTGTAGCTTCTGGTAACTCCGTCAGGGAACCTGCAACATGGCCGGCACCTTCACCCATCGAGAGATCACCTGTACCGCGTCGACGCTTTAGGAAGTTATCCATGCCGTTTCTGCGGAGCCCCTTTGGCGCCTCTGTCACTGTTATACATCGATTTAGATCTAAATCTAGACGGTCTTGCACGTCAATGGAGAGAGTCGTCAATGAGCCGCTCCCAGTTGTTTCTCCCGAGACCGTCGTTTCCTCTACTTCAAATGGAAATTCGTATAGCAATGGTAATACTACTTCCAGCGGCAAGTCCTCCGGCCCGACCAATGGGACCGGTGGAACTGGTGGAACTGGCGGAACCGGTACCACCGGAAAGACATCTCTTGAATCCAAGAGGGACTACAATTTAGGAGAGAAGAAGATTATCAAAGCAACCCGCGAGAGAGAACAGGAGGCCACAGCAACTGCCGAACCAAACCTTACAACAATTCAGGAGACGGCTCTCGATATATCCTCACCAACCATTTTAACTGTTGAACGAGCAGCAGCAGCAAAGATATTCCTCGAGAACTACTATAACGAAAAACTCACCAAGCCTAGTCCACGTACTCTTCGCCGCCGTTACTTAGAAGGAGAGCTGTACCATAACACCAGACTCACAGAAGCAGAAAAGGATGCTAGGCGTCGGGCGTTTTGTAAACAAGAGACAGACTATCTTCGGGAAATGCGAGTCTTGAACGCGAAAAGTATCGGCGCGGTGCAGGGAAAACATAACCAACTCGCTGAAAACTATGAAGTCCTCAAGATTCTCGGCAAAGGAAGCTTTGGTGTCGTTAGGCTTGTCCGTGAGAAGACCCGCCCGGGCGAACCCGAGAATAATATACGACAGGGCAAGCCTGTATACGCCATGAAGGTAATACGCAAGACAGCAATGTTGAGAACAAGCCAAGAGGCTCATTTGCGTGCGGAACGGGATTTCTTAGTTGCTTCTGAAGGCTCCAAGTGGTCGGTTTTTACTCTATCAATTTACTGAGCTGGCAAAGCTAATGATTAATACTATGGCAGGATTGTGCCTTTAGTCACTAGCTTTCAAGACGCTGCCAACCTCTATCTAGTCATGGATTATATGCCTGGTGGTGACTTTCTCGGTCTTTTAATCCGAGAAAACGTCCTTACCGAGCCGGTTGCTAAGTTTTACATCGCGGAGATGATCCTATGTATTGAGGAGGCGCACTCATTGCGTTGCATACATCGTGATATCAAACCAGACAATTTTCTCATCTCTGCGTCTGGGCACTTAAAGATATCGGACTTCGGCCTGGCTTTTGATGGCCACTGGTCGCACGATACCAATTATTACCATACGCAGCGATATAGCCTACTCCAAAAGTTCAACATACCGGTAGAAGGGGACGCCATTGACCGTGCCGAAGGGTTACAAGGCTCAGTTAAGTGGGCTCAAAGCGTAGCCCAGGCGATGCAGAAACATGAACGTCATGTATCATACCCGACCCCTCCGCCATCACCTTTATCAGATGAGCCGCTCTTGAATTGGCGTAACCGGTGCGGTAATCGTAGCGCGGCGAGGTCTTGCGTAGGAACAAGCCAGTACATGGCCCCAGAAGTCATCCGCGAGGGTGACTATGATGCAAGATGCGATTAGTGGAGTGTCGGCGTCATTCTATACGAGTGTTTATACGGCCACACTCCGTTTCTGTCGGAAGAAGGCGGTCGTCAACAGACGAAGCGCAATATTGTCAACCACAAGCAGACATTCGCATTCCCGCCTCGACCCGTGATTTCGAGGCGGTGCATGGATCTTATTGTCAACTTAATCTGTAAGAAAGAGAACCGTATCTCGTCAAGACGGTATCGTTACCGGGACACAAACCCAGAGCCTATAGGCAGAAGCAGACATCGCCGCGGGTATCAAGACTGGACGGGAAGATCGGTATATCCCCACGATGGAGAGGATATCAAAGCACATAAGTGGTTCCGTGACATCCCCTGGGACCGTCTGCAGCACATCCCTCCTCCATTTATCCCACAGCTCTCAGGCTGCGAGGATACGCACTACTTCGACGAAGAGGAGCCGATATCTGACTGGTCCGAGTCTCAACCTGAAGCAAGCAGTGAGACTGAAGGTTTGACTCTGAACCCCTTGATCACATGCAATACTGTTAATGGGTTTCCTACTACTCCGCCCCCTCGCCTAATACCTTATAGAAGTCCTGAAAAGATAGCCGCTATGCAAGAACAGATCACCACATTCCCGCGCCACGTCCGCGGTGTCATTGCGCAGTTCGTATCGGCTCCATACGACTCGGTCAAGCTTAAACGCATGGACCGCGAGATCGAAGTCATGGCGCCCGATACAGAGCTCTGCAACGAAATGAAGGTATTCATACGGACGTTCGGACGCCGCGAGCGGAAGCGGCCTCGTGATAGATTGCTACGGGATAGAAATACAAAGGGCCCCGTGCTTGATGTGCGCAAGCAGACTGCCTTCATGGGGTACACGTACCGTCGCATGGGAGACTATAACCCCTCGGGAATTGCTGACTTGGGCGTTGGTACTGGGGAGGACGGCAGAGGGAAGAGTAAGGGACATCCGAATAACGGCACCGAGCCGGCTGCTTACCGGGCTTGGTGCCAGGGGCGAGCGGGCTGATAAATACCTGCTACACCGTTGTTACGTGGGAGGCGTATACCCGTTAGTATATTGGGGATAGTGAAAACGACGATGGAATGTGTAGAAGAGAAGAAAGGGGAGGAGAGGAATAAAGAGGAAGAATGGAGATGGGGGAATAAGTAACTGGTGTAGTCCAGTTACGCGAGACGGAAACGAATAGTGTTAGGATAGTATCCCTACGCGCAACCTGTATATCTCTTCATGGTATCATCATCGCTACCTAGGAATAGTCAGTCCCTAACCTAGGTAAATCTCTTTTTCCTTTAACACGACATTCGCTCATTCATTCATTGCCTCTTATTTTCCTTCCTAGGGTAATTCCCGACTTAGAGGTAGTTATATACAAATTAAAATTACGTATTGTTCATTCATCTTCATCTTCTTCTGGTCAAGATAAGCTACAAGGTATAAGGTATCACATCTAATCCAAACACATACTTTTTCATCCCCAAAGTGAAGTCATAAAATAATCAATCAAAAAATCAGTCAATCAATCCCCTATCCCCCTAACTCACCAACCCTTCTCATTCCCGCCAGTCCCCGAACTCTCACCCCTATTATCATCCTCATCGTCAATCTGCTGCTGCGCGAGCCCATGGGCCCCACTAGCCGTAGCCTTAGCATTCATAATTTCCCACTCGAACTCTGCGAGCGAGCGTATCTCAGCGCCGAAAAACAGTAGCCCCATAAGTCCGTCGATGGCGCCAGCTAGAAAACCTAGACTGCTTAGGAGTAGGAATGCAAAGGCTACGCCGGGGTGGACGTTCCCGACGAACCATACGGCGACGTAGCAGGCTATTACTATGAACGTCCAGATAGCGAAGTGGATCATGCGCCAGCGGCGCTGGGCGCGCTCGCGAGAGGAGTATGTCCGGATGAGAGCGAGGACTTCGTCGTAAGTGGTACATGGAAGCCCGTCGCCGCGACGAGCGGCGGAGGATGGGAAGGCGGGAGAAGCGCGGAGTTGGTCGTCGAAGGAGGCGCGGAGGTCGAGACGGGAGCCGACGCGGTACTCGGAGCCGGTGGGGGATTGGAGATAAGTCCCGTGTTCAAGGGCAAGGAGGGAGGCGGCGTGGTTGTGGCTATTGGATCGGTCGGAGGAAGATGAGGATGGGCGGAGGAGTTGTGTTTGCTGGGCTGGTTTCTTGGGAGAGGGAGGACGAGAAGGGGAGTGAGGGGGGATGAGGTTGGGAGAGGAGGATGTGTGTAGGAGGAGAGTGGCTTCGACGGAGAAGTGGTCGCTAAGAGAGCACCCAAGATCAGGGTGGTGTGCTAACATGCCGACGCGGACGTCTTTGACAACCCAGCCTTTGGTACGACTGCCTTCGCCTGTGTCGTGGCTTGCTCGTGCTGCCGCCGTTTCTCCGGGGGTGGAGCCAGGGGTTACTGAGACTTGTGGAGAGAAGAATACGTAGTCCTATAAGAGAGTTAGAAATCAACATTTTTAAGAAATTAGGAGACTATAATAAGATATATATGTTAAGAGCAATAGCTCCTTGGCGGTTCATATAGAGAATCTCCGTCTCAGGAGATGGACTTAAAGAGAGAAAAGATTGAATATCACATACAATACGCTTGCCACGCGGATCCGGTGCATCTGGCGGAATGACTATCGGCCGTTTCCCCGAGTGTAGGGCGCGTTGTTCGGACTTGGACCACCTCCACGTATTATAAGCGCTGTTACTCGTAACACCGTTCTCGACGATGTTATACTGAGCAGAAGGTATCGGTCGCCGACGCGCGCGCTCCAGCTCGTGAACAGCCGAGCCAAGAGACGAGTCTGGGTTCAGCACTCGCCAGGCGTCTTTAATGGGAGCATGTGCTGTTAGCATGCGATACGACAACGACAGCGGTACATCATTGAAGTCTCCTAACGCAAGGGCCAAGTGTCCGCGCTCGGCGGCGCCACGTACAAGCTTGGCCATCTCCCAGGACTGAGCGAGTCGGTGGACTAGATAGCTGTCCGTCTTATCAGGCGGGTGCTCGTATATAGCATGAGTATGCGTATTGAAAACCTCAACGACATCGCGGTCGCCAGGGCCATACCGGATACGAGCACACGCGACGCCCTTGCCGACGAACCAGTCACCGCGGAAGAAGGCCGTAGGCCTACCGTTTAACGGATATCGAAACATGGTGCTCTCCTCGATAGGCCATCTCGACAGGATAGCTAGACCACCACCGAAAACACCGCTGTAGTAGAACTTGCCGAAGGGCAGGACGAAGCGCGTCTCGCGCCGGATGCTGCGGTAGTCTTCTTGAGTCCAGCATTCTTGCAAAGCGACGATGTGAGGCGGGGGGTCGGCGGCGGCGAGCTCACGGCCGATGGCGGTTAGACGCTCGGCGCGGTGCTTGCTCAGGTGTAAGAGGCCCCAGCAGTTGAGAGTGATGACATTGAGCTCGGTGGGGAGGTCCTCCATCTCGAAACTTGGCGATTTTGTTTCTCTTCCCTGGTATCTGGTTGTCTCCGCCTGGATGGATACTTGGTGTTCAGACCACCGTGGGGAAGAAAATGGAGGGTGGGTAATAGTTCCGTCTATATAAACAGCTGCTTGAGTTTTTTTCTTCTCTCTTCCCTTTTGCGGGTTTATCACTGCCACGTTTTTTTGCCCCCGTCGTGCAGCAGGAGCTGCAGCGTATTTGAACTAGGATTAAATGATCCTTTGGATCAAGCCTGTCATCCTAATAATGTTTACTACATACACATATATGTATGTAGTAAGTGTCTTTGAAGCGAGATGCACTTCGGGTTGTGAAGGAGTAATAAGAGCCAGATCTTAAATTGACTCTTGTAGTTGTTGCAAGATAAAACCTACGAGGAACTCGTGGGGAAGAGACGATGAACAATGGAGAGGAGGATTGTTACGATACGACTCAAATCATTTGAAATTAGATACAAACCACAAACCACAAACCACATGTTCCTACCCGTGTTACTACTACCTAATGTAGGTACTCGGGTATATCGCTAGCGATAGGTAGGTACTAAGTTAGGATAGTTACTAATACTAGGATAATACTAGGAAATACCATGGTGCGTTCCTGCAGGGATCCCACAATAGTAGTTCGTTATTTCCTCATTAAAGCTCCATGCTTAGCCTTGTCATGCCTGTCTTTGTATGTATGCATTACATATACTAGGAATACTTTAAAGTTGCAGTCCCCCTGCATTAAACTTCGTCCAGATCGGCATCGACGCCGGCTTATTTCTCCTGGAAGGGTAGGACTTGCCGAGAAGCGATTGGTAATTGCCTCTACAGTTGCCACCCATACCGTGTTACACTGTGATCCCCGTTGAGATTTTAGGTGAGGCGCGTGCTCGACGCGATAAAGATTAGCGACCTTTGGGAAGTGGAGTACTTATGTAGTGATATGGAGTAGTATAGTCCAATCAGAAATCGAAATGATAAGGTGACCCGCCAAAAAATTTATAATTCCAATCAGCCTTGTCATGTCGCGTCGTCGTCATATGTATCTTTTTTCATCCACGCGAGGCTGTAATATCTCCTATCTGCTTGCATTGCCCCTCAATTAAGATAGATCTAGCTTCTCAATTAATACTATATTCCGGCCAATGACCTCCGGTAGTAACCACAAGACTCTTCTACAACGAAGAGACATCATCATGTCTAGCGTCGTTGATACCACTGCCACCGCCCACCCCGAACCACCGACTAAGCGTCGCAAAGTCCACGATGACGATAGTATCGATTCGACCCCTGCCCCACACTACGACACCCCAGAAGAGAAAGACGGCAAGCGCACCCTCAGCGTCTCTATCCGGGAGAAAACCGTAGACAGCCGCTCCGAGAGCCAAAGCCCCAGTCGAAGTCGGAGTCGGAGTCGAGAACGTCGCCGCGAAACAGATTACTCCTCCGACGAACGATCGCCGCGCCGCAGCAGATCCCTCTCCAGCTCTCGCTCACGTATACGCTCGCGACACTCAAGTTCCGGCAGTCGATCATCAAGCCACTCGCGCTCACGCTCTCGAACCCCAAGATCGCGTTCGCGCACCCGCACCCCCTCAGACTCGCGCTCCCCCCTCGCCGAAACCTCTCCTCTCCGCACCGCCCGCGCCCCCTCCCCCACACCGCCCTCCCGCCAACTCGCCAAACCGCACTACACCGCACGGCTAGTCCTAGCCGGACACGCGCGCGCAATATCGCAAGTCCGCATCTCGCCCGACGGGCAATGGATCGCGTCGTCGTCCGCAGACGGGACCGTGCGTATCTGGTCCGTGTCCACGGGGCAGCACACGGAGACCCTGGTCGGGCATATGGCCGGCGTGTCGGCCGTCGCCTGGGCGCCGGACAGCAAGACCCTGGCGTCGGGGTCCGATGACAAAGCTATCCGCCTCTGGGATCGGGTTACGGGGCGCCCGGCGCGCGCGGGGAAGCCGCTGTTGGGTCACCATAGCTATGTGTATAGCTTGGCGTTCTCGCCCAAGGGGAATATACTGGCAAGCGGGAGTTATGACGAGGCGGTTTTCCTCTGGGATGTGCGTGCTGGTCGGTTGATGAGGAGTCTGCCGGCCCATAGCGATCCTGTGAGCGGGATTGATTTCTGCAGGGATGGGACGTTGGTTGTTAGTTGTAGTACGGATGGGTTGACGTGAGTTCTCCTGCTTTTATACATACATACCCTTATCTCCTTTTATGTATCTACCCTTCGGAGCTGTGCAGGCCAGCTAGCTGACTATTGAGATATAGCCGAATATGGGACACATCTACAGGCCAATGTCTCCGAACCCTCGTGCACGAGGACAACCCTCCCATAACATCAGTATGCTTCGCGCCCAACGGGCGGTACGTACTAGCCTTCAGCATGGACTCATGTCTCCGACTATGGGACTACGTCTCCGGCACCGTGAAGAAGACATACCAAGGACACGAGAACTCCAAGTTCAGCATCGGCGGGTGCTTCGGTACCGTCTCTACTACTACCATCACCACCACCACCACCAACGAAGATATAGACGAAGAGGGAACTGGGAGGACTGCGAGAGCTTTTGTAGCAGCCCCCAGCGAAGACGGCGACATCGTGCTCTGGGACGTCCGCACCAAGAAGATTGTGCAGCGCATCCGGCGCGCCCACGACGGCGTGTGTTTCTGGGTCGACGTCCACGGCGACACGATGGTTAGCGCGGGCCAGGACGGCAGGATCAAGGTATATAAACACCAGCGAGTAGGAGATACGAGTACGAAAAAGGTCAATGGTGTAATACCTGAGTCGAAGGATACAAATGCGGGTGCGGATGTGGATGTGGATGTGGATATGAACACAGGTGCAGAGAAAGATGGCGTTGAAGGGAGCGAATCGCCTCTGAAAGATGAAGATGTCAAGAAGGAAGAGTAAAGTAAGCCAAGCAGGCAAAAGTGGATAGGCATGAGAGTTTTATTTTTGCGGTAGATATAGGTATAATCAGGGCTACCGGGCGACAACCATAGGGTAATTGTATCGGAATAACTTATATAGACAGCGCAGCATACCCATCCCATGTTTTTAAATGCACAAATACTAAACCCTCGAATTATTTCTAATGAGACAAGTACCTAGGTAGGCTATTCGGGACACCTACATTATCACGAAACGACCCTCTTAAAATATTAGGTAGGTCAAGTCAACTTAAACAAACTATCTATATAATGCGTCCTCTCATCTATCCATACTTTTTCGAGACGGTAGGCAGTGAAGCCATGCAATATATTCATAGCGATCGCATTCGTAGCATAAAACTTCGTATTACATCATGTCATGATTGATCGATTGTCGTATACTCCCTCCTTATAGTATACCTACGACCAACGACGTCCATCTTCGTCCCTCACAGAAGTATTAAGGGTTGGCCGCAACGCCGGCGGTTATCCTCACTTCTGCTGTCATTCCTTACCAAGCGTGATTTGCGCGGGGGGATTTCCCTTAACCTCGCGCTTATATAGTCTCCCATCCGCCACTATTAATGTCCGCCTCGAGCTTCCTGCTGATGAAGCTGGGGATGCCGTGGCTAAGCCACATGTTGCGCAGCATCGAGTCGTAGCGCTTCTGATTGAGGAAGAGCTGACGCCCGTGGCGTAGCCCGATATCCACCTCGCCGTACTTATCGATGTACGGCGCACTGCTGAAACTTCCTGATGTACGATGCAAGTAGAAGATGGCGCACTTGCGAATGTTGATGAACAGCCCAATATTACCTTGGCACCTGATGAAGAATATTAGTAAATACAGTACACAATGCAAAATAATGAAAAGTGACTTACTTGAACAGCATATGTTGCTGTGCACCCCCAATCCTCATCACAGGCTTGTCCGGCCCTGGCTCTGAGTATTCCATGGTACAACACATGGTCTGTCCGCAGAAGATGTCACCGCACATCAGACAAACCATAGGATCGGTCAAGTCTTTACCGGTCTTAGGGCATCTTCTCTTAGCAGACTCCTCGATAAGAGTATCAAAGTTCTTAGGCAAGCCGACGAGTTCGAAGATGCCAGGATGGCTTATCTGGGCGGATCTGATCGGGGTTTCTTCGATCCCCTGTTCGATAGCAAAGTGCGTGGTTCTGGCGCGTCCGCGTATTTGGTGGCGAAGCCAACCGTCGACCATGGCTTGTGTGCGTGGCGGCCAGCCAAACTGGCTACCCAGGGGTGTCAAGGACGCACACATCTCGTCAAAGGACGGTAATCGCAGCGCGGCTGTCAGACGTGCAAGTTCGTCTGCTTCTGGGGCCAGAGATATATGACTGTTGAAGTCAACCCCAAGGTGAACATGGAGGAGAACTACTACTTTTCTCAAGAACACTAGGGCGTATTTCTTGACGAAAGAATGAAGGCTTTCTAGGCTATCAAGACCTGGTTGATCGAAACCAAGGTTAGGTAGATCGTCAGACGGTGCCAGGAACTCGTCCCCGACTAGGATTTCGTGACTGACGTTCATCCCAGCCATCGTGATATAGTGAAAGAAACTAGCAAAGTTGTTCATAGCGGGATCTTCTTTATTCCGGTTGTTCATGTATTCAAGCCACCTGGAAAGTGTGAGATTCTGAGATACGTTGTGGACAACCTTGACTATCTCAGCAAGATAGCAAAGCCGGACTAAATGCATCGGGTCCATGTTCTGCGCGACGGAGACGCCAAACATAGTCTCACACAAGAAGACGAATACATCTTGACTTAGAAGCGGTGGGTGCTCGTCGTACGGTGGCAAGGTATCCTTTGCCTCAGTGTTAAAATAGGCAGATATGAAGAGTTGGAAGAATTGGCGCTCGCTGGCCTTGCAAAATTCTCGTTCAATATCATTAGCCCCCCCGTGTCTAAAGCCACCAATTGCTATATATGACGACACTGTCTCGGACAGAATTCGAAGTTGAACTAGAAGTTGCTCTGGCATCCTTTCAATCAAGGTCATTCCGTACTCGGCTTCGACGCCTCGTTGTTGTATCTCTGCCGCGGAAATCGAGTAACCCACAGACTGGGCTAACACGTCGCTAGCATATAACTCATCATCCCTGCCCTCGTGTACGAAGGTCGCGGGCACAAGTTTGTTCTTACGAAGTGTATCGCGTAGTCGTCGATATATCAGCATCAGCTCCTTATCGCCGTGTTGTGATTCTGGCGGCGAATGTGACCGTACACTTGACCCGGGCGTAGGCGCGAGCGAGAATGTGTCACTAGAAGCTACCGACGGTACGCTCCTAAAATTACTAGGATCCCAAAATGGTGATTGGCTGGCACTAGACTTCTCGAAAAGACCCTCTGGCATTCTTGTGCGCAAGTAGTTGATGAAGGCAGTTTGGCTCTGATCTCGTGTTACTACTGCAGAGTAATGACGTCCTGTCATGAATGTAGATACGAAGGAAGAGAGGTCTGTATTGGGTTGCAATATCCCAGGGTAAGACTCTTCTTTACCATCCCAGGTAATAGGCAAGAAGGCATTTCCAAGGGCTTTACAGAGAGGACACACAAATTCCAGACGCTCCAGGGATTCGGGGTGATGACGTGCTATCTGATGCCCATGTCGACGGAGGGTCGCTTCCATATACATATCGAAGCAGCTGAAATGCATTATGTGACCACATCCGACGGAGACTGGCCCTGACCGACAGAGCTTGGCTGGGAACCCTTTGCCGAGGCCTTGCCTTTCGTTGTGGAATACCTGTCCATCTTTGTTGACCTTTTCTACTATCTGCCTGTTCTCATGGGCAAGGCCAAACGGACGGATTGCCTCGGCTGAGCGATCAAGGTTGACTGGAGTACTTGCAGCTTCTCTAACGAAGTCTGGGTCTTGAAGGTCAGTTTGTCGAAGGATTTTGCTCTTGGTAAAGAGTGCGAAAGTCCCGTATAGACGCCCATCGTCGGTATCTTCTTGGCATAATATGCAGGTACCTCTTGGATATTTCCAGAAGTTCTTCTGCTCTTCAATAGGCTTAGATTCATCCATATCATCCCATTCGTCTTCACCCCAATCGATATCTCCCTGTTTCTCCAGGAAACTCTTCTGCTGCTGTTGGAATTGCGCCATGACTTTGGCTTGACGGTCAAGTGCTGCCTTCTTCTTTCGTTCGCGCTCCTCTTCGGCGCTGTGGGCATTCGCTGGCGATGCCGTATCGATCCGATCCGCAGGTATACCTAGTCGTAAGTAGGCCGTATCAAAGTGGCGCGGGTATTTCTGTTTCATTCTCCGTAAAATCAGTGCGATCTTGGCGTGGCAAGCTTTGAATTCCTCCTTGGTCGACATCATGTCCAGAAGGGACACGATAGTCTTTGCAGCTGGAGCATCCTGCATGAAGTTACTGCGGGCAGACGTCGTCAGGGCGATATAGACGAAGGAATCAGTTCCGGACGCGGAATCGGTTTCGTTTGCCTTATCCTCGGCAATAGCAATGAGAATTAAATGCAGCACAACCTGCAAGAATGTCTCTACTCTAGTGAACGGGACTTTGGGCGTTAATTTAGCAGCGACTAGAGGGTATAATAAGCAGTAGTAGATGATCTGTGCGAACATCCCGGTGCTGGTAAATTCAGCCAGCTTCACAAAGACACCAGATTCGATCGGCCGTAGCTTTGGCTCGTAGACAATTTCTTCGGCAGGTTTCCCAGTCTTTTTAGAGATCCACTTGCGGTAGGCGGCCTCTGACTCCTCCCGCTGATTCTTATTGTAGTGGGCAATGTATGGGTCAATATCCTCGATGAAATGAGGCTTGAGTTCAAAAGTTCCCACGTCAGAGACGCCTTCGGGGGACTTGAATGTAGCCACCTCATCCAGTACGCGCTGGAAGTCTTCTTGCTCGTGGAACTTCTCGGGTAGTTTGCTTGATATCTCGTTGAAGGATAGAGGCCGGAAACATAGAACATGCGTAATATCCCTGCGCATCGCCATTATATGCGTCTGCTGCTCATCTTTAACTGGGATGAGCGAGGTTCGGTCGCTTAGTAATACTATTAAAAAGTGAATCATATCTTCGACAACATCAAGATGCTGAATCTCATCCTGAGTGCTTGAGGTCTGTTCGAATAGCCCTTTGATCCAGTTTTCCATACCAAACCGGTCAACAATCGAGGCGAGAACTCGGCTCGGGTTACAGACTACCATTGCGGTCTGGAGCAGGAAGATATCTCGCGCATGCGTGACATCCCTGTGTAGAATATTCTTATACGTCCCGGCTTGATGCCTCAAACTAATGCCATTGCGCACCCACATTCCAGCCTTAATCTGAGCAAGCCAAGTGCAAACACGTAGAGGATAGTCAAACGCGGCCATGAGATAGTCCTCAGGGGTATAATCTCGCCTAGGCATAGTTTTTCGGCCCATTGAGCGAGGCTTCATCTTGAGCTCTTGCGAAGTGAAGTTCAAGATTGACTTGAGTTCCTGCTGAGACATGTACTTCCCACACTCGATCAACCATGATAGAGTGTAATGTAACGCGTGGTGAAAACTAATTGATTGTTCGCCCACGATGAACCTTACCACTTCGAACTTAGCTGCCTCACCCGCGAATTCAAAGTCGCATAACGTCTTGAATCGCACTTCCTCTTTAATTTCAGCCTGGGTAAATCTAGCACGCTCCGCTCCGACCGAATTGATGATGACACTCTTAGCTGCCGTTCGTATGGCCTTCTCGAGATATGGGAGATCTTGTCCTGGGAGGCTCCGGAAAGAACCTGATAGAAGCCTGCAAAGTCTGTTGATTTCTCGCGTCATCAACGAGGCGCCAATCCAACTATCAGTTTCGTACTCCACATGCTCGCCAACGGCTCGAACGTTCGGGCAAATACCCTGGTGAAGTTTCACTAAGTCAAGAAATTGCATTAGGTACCTTTCCTCGGTCCTCATCCGCTCCTGAACATGAGTCGAGCCGAGGAGGAACTTAAGATCGACGTAGAAGTGGTACATCCGCCTGTTCGTCACCGAACCAGTGTCGAATCCAAGGACAGCACTTGACGAAACCTCCCAGGGATGACCGACTTGTCGAGTAGTCAAGAACGTGTATAGAATAGCCATAAGAGTGGTCAAAAAGTTGCCTCTTTCGACTACTTCGGCAGTAATAGAAGGCGTCGTTAGCATCTGTAACGATATGTTGATAATCGAGTGGTCAGGCTCGCGATCTCCTATAAGATATAACTGCGCCAATGTTGTATATAACGCGGCGAATCGAAGGCCTAATACTCTCTTGAACTCGGGAATAGTGACAACCGTAGAGATATATAAGGAACGTAAGTCGTTGCGGACTTTCTTCCACATTCTTAGGTCGAAGAGGATTAGCCAATCCAGACGGACACGTTGGAAGACATCTTCAAATGGATGGACACTATCACGTTCCATATAAGCTGCCGGCGTCTCAACCCAGTATCTCCCAGGCTTTGGAGGCCCTGTTTTACCCGCCTTAGAAAGGCCAGGGGTCTTGGGAATCTCAAGATTAGCCTTCGCATATACCGTCGGGGCTATTAACGGCTCAGCAGTATCAGAATCCGACGGTGTGAGGTCCCGATCCCGGGTCGCGCGTCTCGGTACGGGGGGTGGCGGCGGGGGTGGTGGATAGCCTGCCATTGTTGCTTCTTCCTCTTCAAGAGATGCCACGCCCGGACCGATCCAGTCGGGTACATTCACATCGGCGCCGCCAGCGTCTGGTCGCGTATCCACCATCATCACATCCTCATCCTCCTCCTCCTCCTCTTCTTCTTCTTCTTCGTCGTCGTC
The DNA here is from genome assembly GCA_902805455.1 of Daldinia concentrica. NCBI lineage: Eukaryota > Fungi > Ascomycota > Sordariomycetes > Xylariales > Hypoxylaceae > Daldinia > Daldinia concentrica. The sequence continues at coordinate 1,873,936 of CADCSW010000006.1, forward strand.
GTCGTTGTCTTCCTCTCCACTGGAGGGGGTCCGATTACCACCGTCCATATCTTCATCGTCGTCGTCATTATCATCATCAGAATCAAGAAATTCCGCTAGAGTAACTGTGTTGCCCTGCTCTGTCAATCGTTGTAAAAAGATTGTGGTTGCATGGGCCTCAAGCGGGTCATATTCAAGCTTCTCCTCGTCCTCGAGGCCATCTTTACCAGGCATCGCATGCGTGCCAGGGCTCCCTTTCCGCCAGGGCTTCAGGAGCTCTTCACAGACAACCATTCGGAGGATATTCTGGTCGCTTCCCACTACGCACCCCGATATGTCGTTTAACCAGTCAATCATAGTTCCACACATCTGTTCTCGGAACGTATCACGAGATGACCGAATAGTGACAGTTATCTTGATATGTTCAAGAATGGTGGCGCACTTAAGCAACCTCTCTATGCTCGTATCGTATTTCAGAATACTCCGTCCGATCGAGTCAGTTTCTAGTGCTCTGTTATACCCTTCTTTAAGAGTCGTACTACACGCCCGCGCGACTTGATCTTGAACTTCCTTTACAGTATGTTTCTCGTCATTCCAAAGCAGCAGCGCATACTCCCCAGGCGAGTCGACATCCCCGCCGCAGTAAGTCGAAGCTAAGCGGGACATTTTCTCATCTTTTTCGATAGATTCTCTCGTCTTGGGCTGTCGAAGTTGTTCGGGGGCGCAGGAGATGACATCGCAGATGAAATCAAGGACTCGGGAAACTGTCATGCGGATATTGGAAGCAACGTCTTCGGGTAATCCAGCAACCTCTTTGCCCTTTCCTTTCGACCGGTCTTCCTCACGCTCGCTATGAATTGTGCAGAACATAGGAGTTTTCCAAGCTTCGGGATCACCACAATCACAGCAGCCACTATTCCCTGGCGATATTGATATCCGTACCATGTGGCCTGTGTGATCTGTGGCGTTGAAACATTTGCTGCATAGGCAACATGTCTCGTCGGTACTGCAAGTCTTGCAGCCATATGACGCCTCCCCGGCTCGAAATATGTGACCACATGCCTTGCCACGGGCGGCCTCGGTGTATTCAGCTCCCTCTACGGCTCCCTGAGCTTCTCGGAGCTTCAAAGTGCTCTTTGGTGTGAGTTTACCATCGGGGAAAAATAGTCGCAGGTTTTCGGGTCTCCCTCCAGCCATAGACCAGAAGAGATTATATAAGAGATCTCGGCAGGCGGCTTCCTCGTATCGGTAACCATAACGTCGCGGTAGCTCTATTAGATGTTGACAGAGCTGGAGCTCTTGGGTAGACATGGCGGTGTCCATGGCTAAACTCGGCGGATTATCATTTCTGAGATGGAGAAAAGTGGGAGGTGAATAACAACCAGGGTGAGAGAATTTGTAGATAGATTTCGAAGAAGTAGAACCGAGGTCGATGGTGGATGAGTTGGTGGCGGCACGTGTGGAGAGTCAATGTCTTCGAGAATATGTATGGGTGTTGAATTTAATAGGTGATGGCGTCAGGGTGGTGTATATATTAAACTAATGTACCTAGGTAAATTAAACGTAGAATAGGTATAATCCACCTGGACAAACAAAGAAAGATGCGTCCCACTATGAACAGTTGGGAAAGGTAGGTAAGTACGGGTGTGAAATAGGTGAAACAGCTGAAATAGGGATTTGATGATTAGAAACTGCTGACAAGAAGCGCATTCCCATTCCCCCTCCTACGTAAGTACTGGAAGTTATTTGAGACTAAAATCGGTTATCAGCGATAAGATTGCTACCGCAGTTACCGTCAAAGTTATCACACTACATGTACTGTGACTCGTTAGCATTCGCAGCTGCGAACCAATATTTGCGCTCTAGCGTATTCATTAGGTAATCCGGTTTGCCGCTATGTGCTACTATGATATATAGGTACCTATACATTAGGTACACGCCATATTATTCATATCACCGCCAATATCATGAGCAAATAGAAGTCACACCTCATCTGACAAATTACGTTTGCCTTGACTTGTCACAAATATGACAATCCTATCAAGTTCCGCAATCTCGAGACAGTGTAAGAATACCTGACTTGTCCCTTTATTACAATAATTGGTTACATGTACCTAATTTATTATAATCGGACAAGAGAGAAGTTAGCCAACATTTACACCCTAGTAAATCGAGTTGATTTAATAAGTCTGGCTACCAATTTGTCTTGGACGCCTTAATTGGAATATTCTAATCAGCCTACGTTTAGGCAAGCATTCACCCGAATATCGTGTAGTCGTTCACTACGAGGAGGAGTAGGTAGAGATATAGCGTTTGTGCGAACCGTGCTATAAAGAATTGTTCCGGTCTATAAGGTACAATTGTACAGTTTTTGAGATACTCGATCGTCCTCGGAGGTTCCTATGTCCTATCTCAAGCGTTCCCTAACCTCAAAAATTGGTGGTGATTGCTTATTCATCCTGAACGTATCGGGATCGGATATCCTTCCATTGTCGCTTTCGCATTGTTAGTCGCAGCATTCTCTTCGAAATATTGTAAGGCAGCACATACCCCTCGGTTCAAGTTATCCCAGACCTTGTTCATGGTAGTATCATATAACCTAATATCCCGTTAGCAGCTACGCCCCATTCCCGTATTCCCGTAGAGGACCACATACATCTCGAAAGCGAAAGCCGAGGTAAAGACAACACCCAGCATTTGCCAGTTGCTTCGGAAAAAGGCGCTGCGCGAATAATGGTTAGCTTAACGAAGCTCATGGCTATAGGTAGGGTCGACTTGCTTGTAGAGAGGGCGTACGGCGGCCTATTGCGCGATTAGTTAGTTACAGCGCATCAATAGTGACCGGGTAGGAGTAGATCATACCATGATGAATACCGTCTAAAGGGGTATATATCAAAGATATAGGAGTGCGACTTTCGGGTAGAGTGCGGGAGGCTGTTAGCGTTGCTGAATAACAGACGTCGTGAAGTCAAATGCGTAAGTTCCAACTTCGCAGGTTCCAGCCGAAGAAAGAATTGGTGATTTAGAAATGGCTATTCCTGATTGGTTGAAGCTTATAGAATCGGCGGTCCACTTTTTTTCTCCGAGATGTGGTGGGCTGTTCTTTCTATTTGAGCCCCTCAGGCTTTGATCCGCTATTAAGCTCACATTCTTATACTTTTCATATGCTTGCTACCTCTACCTCATACTTCACAACATTGTACAATCCCCACCCGGAAAGCCCATTTCGAATACACATCGATCTAATATCTCCCCCCATGCCTTCCGAACCGTCGACTTCAGGCATCGTCACAGACGAGAACAGCGGCGAGCGCCGCATCCCAGAATCCGTGCGCGCGGACGGTACCACAAGGAAAGCGATTAAGATCCGCCCCGGGTACAGGCCGCCAGAGGACGTCGAGCTCTACAAGAACCGCACCGCCGAGTCGTTCCGCAACCGCGGGAAAGGCGGCGTCATTGGAGCAGAAGGATTAAAGGAGCAAAAGCAGGAAGCGGCTGCTACGTCCGCCGCCAGCAACAAAAACGCCAAACGCCGAGAAGCGAGGAAGAAGGCAAAGCAGTCGCAAGATCCCGCCGATGCGACTAATAACAATGATTCCGGAGACACGAACGCTGCGAAAGCCGAGGAAGCTGTCGACCCAGAAGCCGAGAGAGAAAAGAAGGCTCGAAATCTAAAGAAGAAACTGAAGCAAGCCAAGGACCTAAAGAGCAAGAAGGAGGGTGGAGAGTCTCTTCTGCCAGAGCAGATAGCCAAGGTCATAAAGATTAATGAGCTTGTGAGAGAGCTTGAAGCACTTGGCTTCGATGCCGATGGTGAACCCAAGACAAATGCGGATGAGGTGCCAGAGACAGCGAAGGAGGGTTGATCACGCAATTATCACGAGTATTCGATCTGATGGTTTAAGCATAATGTTGCTATAAATTACCCTTTGCTGGACACCGTGGCGGTAGCGATGATGGCACTACGATATTGGCTATTAAAGTCACAGTACACGTCCAAGTAAAGATGGACCAGTTGGGTCAGCACGATATCTATTAAGTCTAGATACCAGCATCACCAGACATAGCGTTAAATGGCTACGACGTCTAGCTATCATTACAAGGGTCATAGAACCAGAGTATTAGACCCAAGCATCCTCCTCCACGGACCCTCAAAAGCCATTCAGCATGCCCAACGCTGGCGCTGCATTGTGATGGGCTATATATAGTCCGGAGCTTTTGCCCTCCCGCAGCGAAGAAATCCGACTACACGAATGTGTCAGTCAAGCGATTCAGGGCTTGCATGCATAGCGGGTGGTTATTGAATGTGAGCGTTTTACGCGGAAGCATTATCTAGTCTGCTATATATGAGACTTTTATTCCTAGTATCCAACAACTTTATATAAGTTCGGAATATGACTTCGTAAAAGTTAAGAAGCATTTATATTTATAATTAAAAGTCTGATTATTTCTACGACACATTTAAGGGATTACAAAATAAGTTATGACTTAGAAATACCCATTCAATATGCCTTCTCTGCCTTCTATATGCACAAATCACCTAATAAATCAAAATCAAATTGCCCGTGGGATATATTTTTATTTTCAACAATTTATCCTATATAAGCCCAAGGGGTATATCTCTACATATACATATGTACCCAACATCTCAAAAACGCCAAACACACTATATACAGCCTAGGTATGTATCAGTAGGCGCGGAACACCTATGTATAAATCAAAACAAACCACCTCGCCATGCAACTTTTAAGACGTCCAAAAATCTCGTCAAATGCGTAAATAATCATAAATGCCTCAGTACTCTCCCCTACCGTTAACAAACGCGGCCACATCCCTCTTCTGCCCCAGCCTCCGGGACTGTATGCCCACAAACCCCACAAGACACACGCCGATGACCAAGCCGAGCGTGAGCAACAGCAGGTTAACAGGGACAGGGTCGCCGTGGAAGGTGCGGTGGAAGAGGTAGTCGAGGGCGCTCTGGCTGAAGTTGAGCAGACCGGAGAGGCATATGACGGTGCCATAGACGATGCCGAAGGTGCGGAAGCCGAATACCTTGGCGCTGTAGTCGCTAACGGCCGTATAGTAGAACGGTCGGTACAGGACAAACAGAACCACATTAGCGTATGCGGCCCATGTATACGGGAGCACCCCCAAGATTCCTATCGTCGTCGCAACCGTCACTAGTGTCGTGAGCACTGCGATAGTGCTAGTGCGGTCCAGGATGATCCCGATAAAGGGGATCGAAATGATGCCGCCCAGCGGTAGCGCCAGGTCGAAGAAGTTGTTGATTTCGATAGCCTTTTCTAATGAGCCGAAAATAGCCTCGTACTGCGGCCGAATAGTGGCGACGAAGTAGTTGATCCGCGTCATCTGTACCACGGTGAACAAGCATATCAACACGAACCAAGGCGAGCAGATCTGCTCCCACGCCGTGCGGTTATGCATCACGCCCCATACACCACTCTTCTCGTTCCTCACCTCCTCGCGGCGAGCTTGTTTATCTTTATCTACCTGGTTGGAACCCAGCAGTTCTTCGATGTCGTGCACAACGTTTTCGTGATATTCTCTTTGCTCCTCCCGAATGAGCGCAGTCTGTTCGTCCACCTGATCATCCGTATCCATAACGTCTGCCGTGTCCGTCGGATCTGGAAATGTAGGTGCCTCGATCTCCTCGATCATTTCTCCCACAGTCTTGTATGACTGTTTAGGGAGCAATGTTAGCTGGAAGATTAGTATCACTGCCGGTACTATAAGGTAAACGAGGAAGAACCGGTGGTGTCCAAAAGCGCCTTCTGTCTTGTTATAGATGATACGATAAACGAGGAACAGGGCGCTCGACGCATCGAACGCTCCTGTAAGTAGCGCGAGGATCAGGCCCGAATGTTGGGGGAAAGCATTAGATAATTGGAACGAAGATATATACGTAAACGGTCCGCCCAAGGCAAGGAAGAAGTAGCCGAACAGGAATGCGTCGAAAGGCAAGCTCTTCGCAAAGGACATGAAAAGAGCGCCCACGCTAAGGAACAGAGCACCTAGAATACCGCAGACTCGAGGGCCATAGTAATCTAGAATAGCACCGACGGGCAGAGCAGCAACATTGGTAGCAACGGCGGCAACAGTGAACATAAGATTTAGATGGATTTCCACACATGTGTCTTCGCCATGGCATATATCTTGATATGCACCCTCTTTCTTCAAGACTGGTTTCAAAGCGGCGTATCCAAACACGACCCCAGCTGCAAAGAGACAGAATACAACCATGACAACAACTTGAACTAAACGCCAAATCTACGTATTAGCATTCCTAACTACCTAGGTAGACATCCATCGTCATGAACATCTAGAATAGACACTTACGTATTCGTTTCCATCGAGGCACCTCAAAGGCGCCTCGAGACTGGCCAAGATGAAGATGGCCATCATCTTCATCCTCGAAAACGGGGTTCCACGACTCGGGCAGCGGGTTAAACGTGAGTTTGCGCGCCCTCTCCGAAGCAGCAACAGACGACGCCGAACCCCGGCGCGACCTGCGCCCCTCTGTAGGGACAATGACGAAGGTCTCGAGGGATCCGACACGTTGCAGAGACATGGTTGGCGATCTTCTATTATTATTAAAGAATAAAAATAATAATGATAATAACCTACCAAAAATCAATTTGGACTCGTGCAACAATGGGATAGAAAAAAGATAAGGAAGGACTTGAGAAGAAAGGAAAAGCCAGGATACTTATCCCATGACGATCGACGTTGAATCGAATCGAACAGCAAAAACCTTAAAAGAGCATAAAGCTAAACGCAGAACGAACCAACCCAACCCCAGCTTGGCCTATTAGAGCTACCTAGGCTTAGCGCACGAGTCTAAACAGGTGGGGCGGGTCAGAAGGTCATTCGCCAATGCCGGAGCTTTTGATCGCCAGAGCCGTTTGGAGCCAGCAAAAATGTGAGAGTTGACGTTATGTGCCAAGCTGCAGCGGGGAACATCTCCGTAACGAACAGACGAGGAACCTCCGCCAATGATGGAGACCATGAGCCGCAATATGCAATTTCGTGGTTGGATTAGTTTATATGTATACATAGTACATACACTAATGTAAAGACTTTGAGCGACGTCGGGTGTGGCGCTGATCCGACTTACACACATACATACGTATAAGACGGCATGTCGCAACACAGTAACCCGGCGATATGTGGTAACCTAACATATCGACGATGGCATTCAATTATGTAGGATGGACTAATAAACAACAGTTGTCGAACTGCTACAATCATGCATTGCTATGACGCAATATGTATGTTTACAGGGGTGCATTTACGATATGCAGGTGAGAGTTCGCTTACACCGTCAGCACCTCAAATTGACCGCCAAAAGTGACCTACCTTAGGTTAGGTAGTTATTGTTTTATCAAACGAAGTCTCGTGACGTTTTATTAGTTCGACTACCTAGGTAATTATATCAATTCTATCTATTGATATTTTCATCCTCTAAACATGTGTCTTATCAGCCTTATGAGGTATAAGTAGGCTACTGACAAGTGGATCCCTAAGCTAATAAAGAGCCCCAAGCCGCTGGGCCTATAATAGTATATAGGATAGATAGTAGAGAATAATCTTATATATTATCTCAATAATTGGCGACTGCTTAAGTAGGTAGTTAACAATATTCAACACACGAACAGCACATATTGGATTTCAGTTTCGAGAATACGTATGTATATATATATAACAATTCTACCATAACATCAAATAATGAAAAGACAAAGTAATGGACCGAAATATTACAGAGATGCCGCAAGATTTAAAAACAAATAGAATTGACTTCTTTTATGAAATTTTCATTCTCCATCCCGAGCCTTGACCTAGGTACCAACATGCCCACAAAGTATACTCCCAATATACCTCCAACCACCTCTCCATCGACTCATCTTCCGAGACCCCTATCCACTATAACTTAAGGCCTGTCAACGGCGGCCTTTTAGTTGTGTAAACTCTGGTGAGGGAAACTAGTCAAAGGCTCTATACAGAATACACCGGGACGAGTAACATAGGGGACATATCCACTATCGCATCAAATCATCGACTCTGAGCTGCCATCTCGAGATGTTGCAAAACGTCTCGTAGTTCCAACTCCCGCACGCAACAACCCATGCGTCTGCGATCAAGGGCGCAAATCAAGGTATGTCCGGCGTCCCCTAGCCACAAAGCCTGAAATATACACAATAAAATTTAAATTTGTCACATCGCCCACATGACAAAACGCGCCTCTAATATTCTGTCGTACTGAGGCGAAATATGGCAAGTATCCATTAGAAAGCAATATAAACCCTAGACCAGTATGACAGAAAACAACCTCCAACTCGCACTCCCTTACGCATCGGAGAACGTGACAACGGCCTTCCCACCGCTAGGGATGGTAGTCTATACCAGTTAGCAAAGTATAAAAAAAGAATAGAAATAGAGTTACTTACTGTGCATCCACTGCTGCCGATTGCGTATTCACCATCCTTGAAGTAGCAAGGAATGCTTACATCACCAGTAATGTTGATGTTCATCTTAGGCTTAGCACTGCTGGTAGGCGTGTTCGGGAATAGAGAAATATAGGTGTTACCATCACTAGACTTGCCAACACCAAGGATAGTAGGAGCCCAGTTACCGCACTCGTCGTGGTCCTCAGAGCAGTCCCAAACACATCCGTCCTCGACCGAGACACCGGGCTGGTTGACGTAGTACTGCAGAGTGGTAGGCTTGTTGTCCCAGTGGTAGTAGTCGGAGGATTCGATGTTAGCCAGCTGGCGAACGGCACCAGGCTGTGCGTCTACGGGGATAACCATAGCTTCGATACCAGGGTAATCAGTACGGCAGATAGCCACATTCTTCTTCATCTTGTTGTTGATGGTAATACCCGGGACACCTGGTTCGCAGAGAGTCTTGGATTCGGGACGGCTAAGCTCGAGATAGCCGTCATCGTTGCAGTACAATCCACCCACGGATTGTTTGGTGCTGCCCTGAGCTGAGGGCCATTGCGACTTGACATATCCTTCGGGGCAAGCATAGGAGTAGAATCCAGCCTTCTTGATCATTCCTTTTACACCAGTCTCGATGAAGCTGATGGAAAAGTCACCAAACTTGTAGCTAGGTGTATATTGAAGACCGCTCCAGCCACCAAGACCGAGCCACTTAAGAGGAACGGCACCGTACTCCTCAGGGAAGTGGTCGCACTTGATCTTGCCATCGGGGAAATCAGCATCGATACCAGTAGGGTACCCGGTGGAATCGGAGCTCGAAGAGGTCGCAGCAGGGGCGGAAGAGGTCGTGGTAGGAGCAGCAGACGACGACGACGAAGAGCTCGAAGTAACCTTCTGGATGAAGACTGCGTCGCTCTTGGAAGACGAGCTGCTAGTAACGGCAGGAGGGGGAGGGGGAGTGAAAGTAGGGGTAGTCTCGCCAATGACGACGTAGAGACCCTTGTCTAATCCATTCTTAGCCTCGTCGGCGCTCACTACCTTATCGTCAAGCATGTACTGGGTGACGGTGGCAGGAATATAGGTAGTTTCAACCTCGCGCTTTTCGGCCGCGGCGTTCTTCTTGTGGTGATGGTGACCGTGGTGGTGGGGCTGAGCAGCTGCGCCGGCAGCAAAGGATGCCGCAACGGCAAGATTCAAGACAGCAGCCTTCATATTTGAAGAAGTTAAACAGGTGAATACTTCTTAATCGGTATTATCAAGTTTGATAGTTGTGGCTTAAAATCGCAATTCTAGATAGAATCATTGTCAGCGTAACTGCCAGTGGAGGGAATAGCAGCTGTATCGAGTACTGTATCGGAGGGGAGGGGGAGGAAAGCGCTTGTGGGATCAAAGGGAAGTTTCCGTGGGACAATATTGTGTAAAGGTAGCAGGTCGTAATTCAAGCTGTGTACTCTATGACGAATTGACGATGCATATCTGCGCATTGGCACTTACCGACTGAACTGGAGAAATTGCGCACAAGATTTATCAGTTGCTGATCAAGATAATCGCTAAAGACAAGGAATGCTGAGTATTAGATTGTTATATTGTTGATTTGTTTGTATCGCGGGTATATGTAACGAGCGTATTTGCGGTCCCAAAGGAATGTGGTAGAGAGTGGATTGACTCTCAGTTGGAAGACGGCGCGATAGAAAGGGAAACAATGAAGATTCACAAGAGATGGAGGGAGACGGGTGAAATTAATTGTTTGCAGGGAGACAGGAGGTTTAGGGGGACAACAGGTACACGGAGTCCCACGGCGGGTCCTTCCTCTGGGGTGGCCTAGATTCATCCAATAATATGGAGGCGCTAACCAGAACAGGAGATAAGTGCCAGTGTAACAGCATAAGAGGTCGGCCAATGCTTGACCGACCATGTCCACTTACATGCCCACTACTGCAAGGTACGGCGCACTATTTCGATTCCTGCTGAAATTACCATGACTTAGCATGGTACTTACATGGTAAAGTGCAGCAACGTCTGCAGGGGTAACATTTAGGGCAAATTTGACCGCTGGTGTGCCATGCACCATTGGATTCCCGGACTGCTTTTCACATACACAGGAATTCGCGGTACAAACAGCAAGTATTGTGCCGCCTAGCCGCTCCACCGTCTACAAAACCAAGTTTAAAAGCTGCTTCAGTGGCTATGCTGCCCAGTATTTGGCATCATCTCATATGAAAATAGAAGTTCTCGTCGCCAATAACGAACAATACGAACATTCAGAATGGAGAACTTCATGCTTCGTGGGTTAGCAAATTACAGAAGATTGCGCAGCTTGATGACGACAGCTGCATTATTACCTAACGAAGGGAACAGACATTTGAATTTCGACGTATCTTTCATTCTGTCATCTCGGTTTTAACTATTTTTTTTATTTTTTTCACTAATAATGGCTTGCGCACCGGTCAATACACTACAGTCTCTTCTGGATAACTCTTAGGTATATTGTGCTTTATTTACACCTTGCAGCTTTGTCCATAAGTGTACTATCATATTTGAATCATTCAACAATTTGTCACTTTTCAATACGTATTGCATCCTATAATAAAATACCCAATGTGTCACTCCAGTTTACCCAGATGTCACGGCACCTATACGGATAATTCAACATGTTCAACAACAACAAATAGAGCAACAACGGGAACAAAAATGGCTTCTACGATTGTGGGTAAATAATATACATAGTAGAATAAGATGGGCTAACTGCCCGATCCAGATCTCCTTTGCACATGCCACTTGTGGATAGGTTGCGCGTCTGTTCCCTTGCATTTAATTGCTGCAATTTCGGGACTGGTGACCAGGGGGTATCTTCTCTCTTACTGGCTGGAATTTCTCTGGCACTCTGGCAATTATCCCCTTTCTTAATTCGACCCTCTGCAAAGATCGATACGACAGCTGATCTTCATTCCATGCAATAATAAGACTCCCTGCTAGTGCCGAATCTCATCCCGTCATCCGTTGTTCCTTTGGGACTTCCATCGATGCACACAAAGATTGACATCTTACCAAAACAAAAGTAAACGGATGTGGATTCTACATAGAAGAGAACGCTGATCTATGAGGCTACTTGGCTATGTATGTACTATCGTCGACATTGCCATGTGGTTTCTCCATACAGTTTTAAATGTATACCGAGATATAGTGAATGACGGACCAATAAATCAATCCATTGGTATGCCATTTGGGGCTTTTGACGGGTACATATATAGCAAATCTTCTTCATCCACGTATTATATAATCTACAGAGGCTCCATCACTTATACTAAAAATACTTCAATGCTCTCGACTCCCTTACCTTGAAGACCAAATTCAACCCGCCTTTTAAATTAACTAGCTAGCAAAAAGCGAGGATACCCAGCACTCACTACGAGTAATAAACCCTATTTATAGTATCACTATGTATGTGTTTGTCGTTTTTAAGACCGCCGTAGAAGATACACCTGTGACGATATATCTCAATATACTACATATTTTGACTTGATGCTAACATAGGTCTAGGTATATATTATCTTGGAAGGTAATTGAAATATGCTCAAAAGCGTTAGGGTTCTAAAAAGTATCTAAGTCGGCGCTTAGCTGGAGTAGTATACATAGCAACCTTTCGCGGCTTGCCACTACAGCCGCTATTGCAAACAGACGTTAGATATAATAGGGTCGGCAATGATACCCGCGTGAGTCATGTGTACCTACTTCATGCAGGTTTCCGTCATGAACCTATTTTACTGCGGGTACCCATAAGGTGAACCTGTCTTCCCTAACCCTCGGGTACACGAAGCTCCTTGAACAATATAGTATATAATGGTAGGGACTATACTTCGGGTGATGACATGATGATCGTCTAGCAAGCTATTTTAGGGACTTAGATGAAGTCCCTTACGATCTAATATATTTTATATTAGAAGTAGCATGATTTTTAGTATGGCTAGTATGTATAGTATTATTAACCCGTTTTTGAACTCGAGTTAAGTATGTGAACACGAACACTATAGTTTGCCTAACCAAACGTAGAACAGTTTCACTCGGCAATAAATTCATAAGAACCACAGCAGTAGTGGATCTACTTCGTGTAGCCTCAAGGTACCTGTTATAGAGGTATGTAGTAACACGTCTATTAAAGTATGAGTTAGACATAAGCCTAGCTAAGACCGGCCGCCGATAATTATAACCGAAAGCCCCATCTTAGATATCCCACCGGCCTAGTAATGTAAAAGGCACAACGAAACCAGGTTATATTAGCCTAGGGCTGTAGATACGAAAGTATCTTGATTCTCTCCGAAAGTTTAGTAAGAGCTATGCCGTACAAGCTCTCATCATTACGTTGCTTTTATACCTTATCTTAGTATCTTACACCTAGCTGTCGCGAACTAAGAAACGACTTCGGCTTATAAAGGCCCTTATGAAAGATTATGATGTCTGTGAGCAAAAGTAGATGAATTATTATTTGGGATATGATATAAGTTCTCACCGATGGTGATCTAGTCCCCCATATTGAGAGACGCTATAGGAAATCAATAAAGATCTAGGCTTTTGCGTTGGAACAAACTAAAAATCCATTTCTATATCCTCAAGTGCTAGGGAGACACGGTGGGGTAAACCTACCAGTATATGTTCAATCAGAACTGATGGTGAACTTTTTAGATAAATCAAACTACTTAGCTTTTGAGAGGCACTCCACCGTGCTTCCCTGACACTTGAAGACATAGGTAGGTAGTTATTGCTGGTGTGAACAATAAACAGGAGTGTGTTAGGGTATAAGTGGGTTAGGGGTCGATACAGGGTAGATCTACTATATAAGAGGCATGTAGCGCCCTCGTAAGAGGGTAGAAGACAGGCGTTAATAGTTCAATTATATCTATCCTAATATCCAATCTACGTACGACGTCCGTTAGGGGTATAATATCTAACAGAGAGGGGGATAGTCTAGCCTAAGCCGCTATTACAGGTTTTCGCGCTTAAGAGCACATACTATGAAATATATAAGTTCATTGAACCTAATGTTATGATTAAGATGTTTAGCAGCTGTGTCTAACATATCAGGGTCGAGCGGTACGCTAAATGTTAGTTGTAGTTCATTATTTACACAGCTACCACAGTCGATAACGACGTTTCCTCTCCATGTACACTTCTCATGTTAGTTAAATAATAAAACCTACCGACTAATACACCCGTACACTACTAGATAGACAGTGGTGACAAGTATAATCTTCCTACACCCATGAGTTACTCTTCTTAGGCTTACTAGCCGTTAAACTGAAGTAACCTCAAGAGTAGCTGGTCGTTAATAAGCCTGTTTATTTTTGGTCGGTAAGTCTTCGAACGAGAACTATTTTTCTTTCTATCCTTGTGGTTGTAATGATGTTTGATAGTCGAGTTGCCATGCAAAATGACGACTTACCTTTACTATACCCATAGCAGTCCTTATCCTCAAAAGCGAGAAGATACTAGAGTTATTCCCTAGAGTAGCTTAGAAGTCTTAGCAGGATCGCTTGCTATATATTATTCTAGACTATAAGGCCAACATAGTTTCAAATATGAGAACTAGGTCGTTGGAATTACTAGACTAACTAGTTGAAAAAACTCGTTCCTTTCAAGGCCCATTCCTTTGGCGCCTCGCACAACTACTCCTAGGTGGTTGATAACCCGATAAGGCCGTAGGACTATACATCGCCATGATCTTTAGACGACTTAAATATCCCTAATCCTACATATGGCATCTTGGAAGCTGGCTCTAGGATTGGTGGTCGTATTTACACTCATCACTCCGCCGAGGAGCCGCACGACTAGGTACTGCGATATCTTGATATCCTAACTATGAAGCGTACTTTATAACTCTTTAAGCCTACTAAAATACCACTGGTTTCGTATTATTCAGATCGCGAATCCAACTGTCCGCGCACGTTCGGTGCTCGCCTCTTCAAATTAGATAGGGCGACTGTGTACCAAACAATGCTGATAACATAGAAAAAAAATCTTGAAAGATGTAAATCTTGAAATATGTCTTTGGTCCCTATAAAAAGGCACTAGATGAGAACTTCGGTATCGGGTTTGCCGAACTCAACTATTGTCAATTCTTAGTACTCGGGAGTTCCCTAGGCGAGGCGAGGCGTATGGCAAGCAGTGTCAGTATGACTTCTCTTAGTAGATAGGAACTCAAGGTAAGTCGACCAACTTGTTTAACCGGGCCTTCCCGGGAGTGTCATAAACTTCCTTGACTTCGACGACTCTGTAAAATAGTTCTGTATCGATGGAGGCATGTTTGTTCTTACTGAAGCGATGTCTTAGAAACCTAGTGGCAAAGTACAAATAGACAAGCGGGCTGACGTTACCAATATCGACCACAGACTTCGTGAAGAGGGTAACATGTCGATTAAATGTACCAACGAGGAGACCCCGTCAAATGTACTACACCGTCTTTAGTGCCTTGTCGCTGGGCTGCTTAGGACGTCTTGATTCGCACGGGATTGAGCTGCACCCGTCCCAGAAGGTCGCAACCCATAGTCTACATTACGACGATTCTATAAAAGTAGCATCCGGTTTTAAGTATCTCTGGTGGATCATTGACTGCTATATAAAGCAAGGGGTGTTGCCTTGACTGACTTACCCTCGCGCGCTTTCGTCTATCCGTCGTATAACCTAAACGATGGCACCGATATACTAGCGGTACTATTGGCATCATATGCATATTTGGTCATAAGATGCGAAGCGTCTTGGGTTATTAGTTGGCGAGGACGAGTTGCTCGAGCTGATATTGCATGACTTGGCCTCGATACGCCCACAGTATATAATATATGGACGTATCAAATTTTCCTAATAGACATGCATCACTCCTATTCGTGGGCAGTTTAGCAACTTGTACCCCTATCCGGCTTAGCTGGCTGCTGATAGCAAGTTGCATACCGTTGAGGCGCCTGGTCTGGATAGTTAGCGCCCTCGACAGCGCTTATGCTACTGTTTTCCGGTTATCTTATCGCTTTGATCTAAATATGGGAATATATCATCAAATAACTAGCTTAGATTATATTTTTACTCTACCCAGGTAAGTAGCATTTCCTAGGTATTATAAAGGGGCAATAACTTATGAACGCATTCTGGTATCTGTTTTCGTTATCTAGAATTGAGGGGAACTCGGATTCACGATGAGGCCGGACCTCGGTGGACCTCGGTGACCTGGCCGGGAAATACGGGACATGCCGCTTTTTTGGCGGAGAATTATTCGCCGACTCCGTCCACGTCGTTGCTTACCTGATACATAAACATGAGGTGTCAACATGTAGTGGACGGTGACCGCTGTTGGGCTGGCACATAGTAGATCGAACCTGGGTGTTATCCGGTATTGAGGCTCAGTGGTACATCTTTGGAGATGCGGTCACGTCTTCGCTGAGCGAGGCTAGAGAAACGTTCTTGAATTATATGTCTCTGTACAATGGGCGCTACATTGCGAGATACTACGTATATTGCTGCTTTAGCCCGCCATCTTAGTACCTGTAGATTCATATCTTTTCAAAAGAGCTGATTCTTTGATGGCGGCCCAAACAGGTGGTTGGCTCCATCATCACGAGCATTGATGATCCGTGGAGCTCCCGATTTGGATGGGACTAGTGGAGTATTTGACCGCTTTTAGCGATTGAAGATGGACTTGGCGTCTGTGGGGTTACAATTTGGTTAGGCGAAGTATGTAATAGGACTTATTAAACTGTATGGTATGTATGTTATTGCAGGATATAGGTGATGGGGTTGCATACAATGACGAGGATTTGATTGTTGGTTTAACACCAACAATATCTGACTACCCAGGTAGGGATGTTTTCGCAGTTTGAAATATCTGTAGACCGTAGCGGGGTTAAGGAGTTTAGTTGACGTCTCAACGACAACGAGGGTTGTTTTGGGGCCTTGATCGCGATAGGAGTGATGAAGGTCTCGGATGTCCGATTTCTTAAGATGGATATTTCTCTAAACTCGGTACCTAGGTCGTCTGGTCGTATACGCAAATGTAGACGTAGGTAGGTAAATTTGGGGGTGGGTCGAGGCTTAGAAGCCGTGAAACGGTTGAGGCCGTCTGGCTTAGAAGATGGACATAGGTACCTAGGTAGCTAGTGGGGGACTATGGGGAAAAGAAACAGCAACCACATCCCCTCTTAGGTGATACAACTACCAAGGTACACTGCCAATTCTACTACGGCTTGAACTTGCTTATTTTATGTACATGTATGTATGTTGTATATATATGTACTACCTATAATATCGTATACATTTATGTACCTAGGTATGTAGATAGAGATGAATATGTTGCTAAAATGAAATGTTGCCAGCCCAATTTTCATGTCAAAAACAGATTGGTCAGATCTTTTCTAGGTAATTTGTAATGTAAGATCTGCCGCGGAGACACCTGGCGGTGATACTCTACTGTATGCATACCGTACCTATCTGCTACAATCTGCAAGCGCCGGTTGTACCTTTCTAATCTGGGATTGATGACGCTATTGGCTTAGATCAAATCAGCCACGGACGTGTTTATGAGTAACCTGTCTGCCTGTCAGTTTTATTCACCAGCCCCGACCATACATGCATTGCTCTGGAAGGACCTCACCTGAACGTTGTCTGGGAGTATGAGTCAACTATACTCAAATAAATGACAACTCTCGTCCGATTTTTAAAACTTAAAGAAGTAACTAACTCAATAAGAAACGAACGTCATTGCTCTGCAGTGACCTCTTATTACTGTCCCGAAGGCTCATATTTGTATAGGTAGGTAGTTAATGACTGACTGATCTTTGTCTTTGATATGTATGTATGCTGGGTCTTTGTTCCACAATATGCCTCCTACATACATAGGCTACAAGGTATTCAAGCCACATACAATTTTTTACATATAAGTAGCCCGTAAGCTTAGGTAGTCTTAAACTTTTTTTTTTCTCAGCTGGGACAAAGAGTTTAGGTATCTGCATGTTCCTAAGCGAGGCGAATTACGCATCGACAGACTTGCTGCAGACGAAATACGCACCTTGATGATGACTAGGTTGTACCGCCACACCCACACGATACCCATACGGTTAAGTAATATAAGCTTCTATACTTCTATATACATGTACTGACTTACAAAAGACATACTTGACATCATCATCAAAAGTCGATGGGTAGTAATATTAGAATCTCTTTGGGTTTTCTTAGGTTTATTTATTATCCATAGGTACCTATGTAAGCTTACCAAAATATTAGGTAGGTTAGGTAGGTTAGGTAGGTTAGGTAGGTTAGGTAGGTTAGGTAGGTTAGGTAGGTTAGGTAGGTTAGGTAGGTTAGGTAGGTTACTTAGGTTACTTATCTTAGGTACTCTTGATGTATGGTTTGTATGTAACTACATGTAACTATTGAGAGCCTCTGCATGCACTGTACCTAGTCGGGTAAGTATTGTACCTAGCTTAATCCACCACTTTGTCACTGTGTGGAAGGACCTAAACGATACCTAGGCTACAGTGCGGAATGACCAAGCTAGACCGAATCAAAATAATTCCGACACGCATCAGCGCCAATAAACTGGAACTTGCCGCCGCCTCCGCCTCTTTTTCCCCTTCCCACTGCCACCTGCGCCTGCACCACCACAATTTGATGTTCCCCCCCAAGCACTTTTTTTCCTGCTCATCCACAACCTACCTCTCGTCTTTGCGGCTCAGTCGTCCACTTACACTGTTGACCTGCCGAATCTCTACCCGCGCAATCCAGTGCAATTGTATTGTCCTTAACCAATTTCTGTCGGCGAAATATACAGGAAGGAAATATCTGATCAAATGCCTTGATTGAAAAAAATAATTATTGCTCATTTATAGTAAGAAGAAAAAAGGGAAAAAAACCTAAAAAGATCAGCATTTGGACGCGCTTTGCCGCGATCATCAACAACACCATCAATTCATAGCAGCAGCCACGTCCTCCAGCCACACATCTAGCCTTGCTATCTATCGAGTTTAACGATGCGTCGTTGATGCGCCCGAGCTTCCTTCGCGTCTCTTCTACGTCGATACCGAGTCATTTTTCGTTAGGGATCTTAATCGTGTGCTTGGTAATTATTGTTTGGACCTATGGCGTCCGAGAAAGGTCCCGTCGCGACGGAAGCCCCGCCCTTCTCATCTAACACCTCCCAACCTACGATTCACTCCGATCCTGTTTCTGTCGAGACCTTAACTGCTGAAGCTGCTCGTGCGACGCAGTCGCTGAAAAGACAGCGGGAATCTTCACCTGTCTCCCCGTCCTCAGCCTTATCAGCACTCCATCGTGAGCTATCGCCATCAAAAGTAGCTAGGCTTGGCCTGCCGCCGAGATTCTCTCCACCTTTAACTGGAGCTGCAGCCATCGAGGAGGAGCGGCGCAGAGAAGAAGAGCAGTACAAGACACAGGTTTCTGGTGCTAGCGACAATCCTGCCTTCAAAGCTCAATCTGCATTGATGTCTGCCAGCGCTCTCGCCATGAGCCGGCCTCAGGAAGCTCCTCAGGAAGCTCAGGATGTGCCTCAGGATGTGCCCCAAGATATTCCACAGGACATTTCTCAGGAATCCCGCCAGGAACCACCTCAAGCTGCTCCTCAGGCAGATGACGTGCAGCCTGCGCCTCCTCCCGTCTCCATACCGCTTCCCGACGCCCAAAATTCAGAACAAAAGCCTGATGACATTAGTCCTCAGAGCGCGACCAGCTTGGGTAGTTTGGGGGGTGGACCTGGCGCACCAGTGACGACCAGCCCTGGACCGATGGAGCTTGATGGGCATAATGATCATCCCGGCTTTGGAACGCAGCCGCCAGCTCCTATGGAAGAGAAGGCAGTCACTTCGCTGTCGTACCCTGGTGTTCTTGCTCCGACCAACATGCCAGCTCCTCCGATCCGGGGCATGAGCATGCCGATGACACCGAACCAACAGGGCGGACCACGCTCGCCGAATTCGAAAAAGCATAAGTGCCCATATTGCGAGACAGAGTTTACGCGCCACCACAATCTGAAAAGTCATCTTTTGACTCATAGCCAAGAGAAGCCGTATGTTTGTCAAACATGTTCAATGCGTTTCCGTCGCTTGCATGATCTTAAGCGTCACACTAAGCTACACACCGGGGAGAAACCCCACGTATGCCCAAAGTGTGATCGTAAGTTTGCGCGCGGCGATGCTTTGGCACGGCATAGCAAAGGTCCCGGCGGTTGCGTGGGCCGTCGGAGTAGCTTAGGAAGCTTTCTCGGCGAGGAAGAGGGGGACGGTTCAAGCCACATTGAGGGCGATGATTCCGCGATGAGTGGTGTCGTGTATGATGGTTCCAATGAAGGTGAGTTGACGGAGGAAGAGAGACGGCGTCTTAGTTTACCCAGCATAAAAGCTCAGCATGTTCAAGGTAACCAAACACTACTCGAACTCTACGTTTCACCTTTTTTAACACCTCAACCTTCAGGGTCTGCTACGGGTCGACTCTATCCACCCAATGTGGATCGTGGTTCCGGAAGTTCGAACGCGTCCCAGACTCCCGGCACCAGCATATCATCTCTCCCTGTGGGTGCTAGCAACCCAGCTATGTACGCTCAAAGCGCTATGACCGAGAGCCCTAAACCCTTAAGCCCCTCTGGTGGGCAGGGCCATGACTCTGCAAATATTAATAGACAGCGCTCGCCGAGTCTGACGGCGCAGTTCCAGCAACAGCACTTCAACCGTCACCAATCGGATCGACACACACCTCCAGGTTTGTACAGCCCAGAGTCTCCTAATGCACACTTTCATGCTGAGAATGTCGAAGTGCCTGGATTTGCCGCGGTCGATGCAGCCAGATATGCTGCCTCTGCGGGAGCTGTACAGGGCTCTGCCCCTGCTTCTCAATCGGCGGCTGGGAGCTCAGGCCAACAAATAGCCGCTGGCCCCGGGATCGGTCATTCTCACGCATCTAATGGTCCTAGCCAGAATGGCGGTAGTGGCGATAGCACTAGCAACAATATATTTGCGACTGATCAAGGCATATGGGCTTACATACATGGTCTCGAGGAGCAAGTGAGGCAACTGAACGAACGTGTCCAAGCCATGGAAGCAGTGGGGAGATCTCAAGAGGAGAAGATTACGTATCTGACGAACGAAATGACGGCCTTTCGAAGCGAAGTCGAGATAAAAACGGATGTGACTGATAAAGTCAGCTGAACTGATGATATTAGTTTGAAGATCATGGCATTATGAAGTGAGAGACACAGCCGAGCGAAGAATTTGTTGTGTACGCATGGTGCATATGATGAATCTAAGGGCTATGCATCTGATTCTCTGCGGTCCTTGCCTTCCCCGTTACGGCGGACGTAGGCTTGTCGTTTTAACGGAGGCGTTATGGAGTTTTCAAGTTGCCTACGAAAAGCAATGTTTCTTTTTTTGGTCTTTAACGACTTACTCGAGGTCTTTCGCTATTAGTTTTGGTGATATCCCTATGGGTTATTTCGGACTCGGACTCGGAATCGGGTGGAATTGCAGCAAAAATAATTCCACACCGACCATTTCCATGTCTATGTATTATATACTAGTGCAGATAGAAGCCTCGAGGCAGGGCAAAAAAAAGGCAAAGCCATCGCTATATTAATGAATGCTATCAATAAGTCATCTGCTTAATTATCTACGCAGCTACATGGTTTTCTGATGTTTTTTTATGATCTGATCTTGCTTGTCTGATATGGTATGAATGATCTTTGTATTTTATGTGAGCTGTCCACAAAATAAAACCTTTCTTTGCTCATACTACCTAGGTATGCTTGGCGTAATAATTGTACTGGTGAGAGGAAGGTATTAATTAGTTGAATTGCTTAAACAAAGACCTATGTATCTTAAGACATGTATGTAAATAAGATATGTACCTAAGGTAGTAATAGAGCTCATAGACGACCTAGGGGAGCCATCTAACAAAGAGGTGGAGCTTGAGCTTGAGCTTGAGCCACACACGGCCACAACCCCACCTAACAGCCTTCCATAGAAACTCTATGTCGGTTGAACATTCAAGTACGTACCTAACCTAATACCTGGCTCGTGCGCACACGACTTGGGGCCACAACCCTCTCACACAAAAATTTCCTGCAATCACTCGGGGCTAGCGCAGGCAAACCTAAGCGAAGCCTTCTACCAAATTATCCACCTCCAGTCTAGAAACTCAACAACCCCCCATCTCAATCTTGAACAATTTCGCTCTTCGACAGCGACAACCCACCTTCGATCAGCGAAACTTCTTGAGCATCACACAACCGCAATCATGGCTGACGACCCGGACTACGTACGTTATTTAATCCCGCCGTTGCTTACTACTACTATTATTACTCCTACTATTATGGAGAGAAGAATATTCGATTGAGGAAATTGCGACTAACTTTGGATGCGCAGAACGCTGAGGAGGCCGCCGAGCTCAAGAAGAGAAGACAGTTCCGCAAGTTTTCTTACCGAGGAATTGACCTTGACGCGTATGTTATTTTTCCTACAATCGAATCCCACATAGACGCGATTGTCTAGTCGCAAATTCCACCTATATTGGTCTTCGAGCGTGATGGGGTCCGAATTGAATATCTTGAGGCTAACATGATTTTCTTTTTTCTACGATAACAGTCTCCTCGACCTCAGCTCCGAGCAACTTCGCGATGTCGTCCACGCCCGAGCCCGCCGCCGGATCAACCGAGGTCTTAAGCGAAAGCCCATGGGCCTGATCAAGAAGCTGCGCAAGGCTAAGCAGGAGGCCAAGCCCAACGAGAAGCCTGACCTCGTCAAGACGCATCTGCGAGACATGATCGTCGTCCCCGAGATGATCGGCAGCGTCATCGGTATCTACTCCGGAAAGGAGTTCAACCAGGTCGAAATCCGACCTGAAATGGTTGGCCACTACCTGGGCGAATTCTCCATCTCATAGTACGTCCAGGACATCTCTAGAAGGATACATACATATATATATATATGGATAACTAACAATTCCTACAGCAAGCCCGTCAAGCACGGTAGACCCGGTATCGGTGCTACTCACTCTTCTCGATTCATCCCTCTCAAGTAGTCAGCCTGTGGAAAGTTGGAGGGTTCTTGCACTTGCATTCATGGATTGGGCGAACGGAACGGTTCTTTCTCGGTAGATAGGCAAATGACCATCAACCGAATGCGCTACATGATAATGATATGAGATCAGTCTGCGCTGAGCACATTACTACGCGGATTTCTTTGATGACGTGACTGCTTTGTGCCTCGTATTTCTCGCGTACTCAAATGACAACACAATGTCTACATAATTTAGGTAAGTTATGGAAGTCTTAGTATTTAACTTGATAAGGTATTTTGTATCTGTCTTCCCCTAATGACAATTCCTTGCTAGTGACGTAGTTTGTCCGTCTGTAATTTGTTTATCTATGAATCGGTAGCCTACATACTTGCTGATATATGGGCTGTAAGTTCTTTAGCGAGATAACTTGTTGCTCGATAGTTGTAGTATAGCTGCTTCTATTTACAATAGAGCATACGTACGTACTACACCACATAGATGCTGACAACATTTAGAGGGACCTCTGTACTAAAGTCATATTCATTTACGAAATTGTTCCATGACAAGCTCTCGCTGGTGCCCCTAAGGATAGATGGCACTTAGGAGGGATCGATCTAAGGAGGTTTTACTTATGCGGCACTCGATAATATATCTAAGATATACAAAGGGGGACCTTAGTAAGTCCCATGAGATTCAATCAAATTCAATCGGTAAACGACCAAATAAAGAGGCCATTTCTTATCTAGCCATCTGTCTGCTTGCTGTTGGAGCCTGTCTACCTAAGTATGTTATGTATGTACATGTACCGCATAGGGAGATATATAAGATATACCTTATATATATCCGTCCGCTACGAAGTCTCCTGCTTTTGCTCCTGCTCTTGCGCCTTGGCCTTCGCTAACAAGGCCTTGACTTTGCGCTCCTCTTCGGCGACGGCTTGCTTGTGGTAGTGCGCCGTGACGTGGTCTAGGTTCGGGTAGTGGCCTGCTGGGACGTTCCAGGGGGCGCCGGAGTAGAGGAGTCTGTTTGGGGGAAGAGGGTATGTATGTTAGCACTGTTAAATCTCCATATGTAATATATAAACTTTGGATTAGTTCCTTATATTTATATATCCTCCCCTATGCGTGTGTTTCTGCCAAATAATACTACCGTAACGAGAATTGGGAAGGGGGAGGGAAGAGATGCAAATGGAACGTACTCAGGCGTCTTGAGCTCGACGTGCGTGCTCTTGCCCCCGTTCATGAGCAAGTGCTTGTCGTGGGCGGCCTGCTCGATGATATTCGTGCGCAGGGTGTTGCGCAGCTCCCAGTCGTTGAAGTAGTCGAAGCTGCGCAGCCACTTGGAGAAGCTGGACTCCTCGCCGTCGGGGCCCGGCCGCGAGATCGAGTAGGCGACGTAGCTGGCGGGGACGGCGGCGGCGAAGACGTAGAAGGATGTCTGTGTGTGGTTGCACTTGGTCAATATCCCATTCTGTATCGTATCTCCCTTGTTACATGGCTCAGACGTACTCCTAATCCTTCCGCGACCTCGGGGGCGTGGTGGTGGTGGTGGTGGTGGTGATGGCTATCATGGCCGTGGCTTTCGGAGGCGTAGGATCGCGAGGCTCGTGGTGTAGTAGTGGTGGGCCGCGCGCGCCTGGCTGCGCAAGCTGCTCTGGTCCGGAGAGCCTGCATCTCGGGTTTATGTGGTGGGATGCGGGATATGCCCAATTGGCTTCGGAATGATGTCGTCAAGCTGTGATAATATCGAGCTTCTAGATGTTTATTCCGTTAAAGACGCTGGAATTGAGGCATAATGGTGGGGGCATTTTAACCAATCAGGGTTGTGGAATGGGTAAGCTTTAATGTGCTAATATTTTAGTTTTACTGTATTACGTACTGTACCGTATTAGTAGATTTAGTATCGGGGTACCTTAGTTAGTATAAGTCTCTTCTGGATTCTACTTAACTAGTTAACTATAACTACATATTTCTATAACTATTGCCAACTATTTTGAATTGCATTAGTTGTGTTCAAGAATAAAAGGTAAGAATCCACTCGTATTTCTATATATTTCTTCATGTTACTATTCCTCTTATCTTAGCCTGTGAGGCTTAGACAAACTCGTCGTCGTGTCCAGTTTAGCTATTGCAAACTGTCCTAAATAAGACGTTGCCACATCACTCAACTTACAAAAAGCTCACTTACAAAAACGACTTATATATATATTTCAACACTAGCAAAGTGGCCTCACCCCATTATACTCATTATTAAACTCTATATTTCACTATTCTCACTTAGTTGGTATAACATGATGGGGTTCTCATATATACATATTATGAAGAGGCTTGCTCTCGTAACCTTAGTTACCTCATCCGCCCTCTCATTCACACATGCATCATCCCCTCCATCTGAATCACCCTCCGCAGAGACGGAACTTATATGCCACACTGATAACCCCGCCGAGTGCTACCCAAAAGTCTTCTCCGCCACGGAGGAATTCCAACCAGTCTACGACGACCAGGATCTTCCGCCCGGCCTACACGTCCAGCTCGACATACAGACCGGACAGAAACAAGCCAAGCTATATAACCCCGCAGAAGAAAACCCAGCTCTAGAAGGTTTACCAGTGGACCGGTCCGTCGTCGTCATAGACCCCGAGACACCACAGGACGACCAGCCCCAAATCCCCCCCGGCGCCCCGGCCTACGAGCCCGTGGGCGTGGTCAAGGCGCCGAAGGAGAAAAATGAGGGTTTTATCTCGGCTCTCGAAACGGTGAAGAAGTCTTCCGGGGCCAATGGTAATGCTATTAGCTCAGATGATCTTGATAAAGCCCTGGAGGACCTGGAAGACCTGTCCCACGGGATATACTACGGTCTGCAAATCGCCGAGGACACCGACGCCCTGCACTCGCTATTCTGCCTCCTCACCGCGCGCGACCCGGCGCAGGCGCAACGGCCCCTAGCCCAGCGTACGGATTTCCTCGCGTCCGCCATCCTAGCATCTTCAATGCGGAACAACAAGCCCGCGCTCCGCGCCGTAGAGCAGTCCTGGGATTCTCTTCTCGAGAAACAATGCCCATCCAACGCCTCCCCCAACTCCCTAAACTCGGAGCTTTTCTCCGCGCTAGAACCTACCAGTACACCTGGCTCCGCAGAAGAACCCGCCGAAGCATACGCCACGCGCCTAAACCTCGCCGTTCTAGACGGCCTCCTCAAAAGCCCACAGATCACAGCGCAGTTCCTCGCGCACAACGGCATGCAGCACTTCCTACAGATCCTGCAGCGAACAGACCCGATCTGGGACGCGCGCAAAGCCAAAGTCGCGCGCATCGTGTCCGACATCTTCCTCGACGAGGAAGTCGGTGCCGTGCTAGGCGTGTGGCCGACGAGCGCAAGCGTAGCCGAAGCCAGCGTGTGCGAAAAGGGCGGTCTGGATTCTCTAGAAGACGGATGTTGGGAGTACCACTTGGAGATTATTAGCGACGGCCCGGAAGCCCCCGGTTGGAGCCAGCCGCTCCTCGACTTGCTGAGGCGGAGACGGGCGGAGAAGCCGGCGGCGCAGCATGTGCGGGATGAATTATGAAAATAATACGTTTTACCTAACTACCAAATCTAAGAGAAAACTTTACTGCTTCAATAACTGTACGGTAATAACAAGCACAGGTAGCATAGTGAGGCGTCTAGGATAACTGCATTTTTGTATTTTATTTCTCTATTTTTTACTTTACTTTTCTTCAGTTTACCCCCTGACGAATACCCTGGCCGCAGCTGTTCATGTCGAAGCTGCAGCGCACTACATAGAGGACATACATACATACATAATACCTTGGTCTCAAGGTAACCTAGCAGTGCCAGGTTCCAGCCGAACCAACGTTACGTACGCTTATATATATGTATATATGTATCCCCCCTCATTGCACCATGTAGTAGGTATTCATCAGGGCAACGGGTCACGTCTTCAGCCTGCTCATATCGTCCATGACTTCGTCCCATCGCTTCTCGAAGTCTGCGCGTACTCTTTGCGCGTCTTCCGTCCGACCTACGCGGCGTAGGTAGCTCTGCAATGTGGCGAGTAAAGTAACCGTAGCGTTGTCGTTGCGCCCGAATTCCGTCTCGCATATCTCTAGGCTATGCGTCATAAGGTCGATGGCCTCTTCGGCGCTTACCTCGTGGCTTGTCGGCAGCGTCCGCAGCATATTGTAGCAGCTGAACCGCGCCAGCCGTGGGTCCCGTCCCCCACATGTTTCGACTAGTGTACGCGCCGATGCCGCCGCCTCTGTCGGCTTGTTGTGAAGATTTGTTAGCCACGATAGGTGGTGCCGTAGGAGATCGATATCTTTTTTTATAGCGTCTTGTTCGGGCGGATCTACCGGCGGCGACGGTGAATTCTCGAGATCTGCGATGAGGTCTTGCATGTACTTCTGCGCCGTATGCATCTCGATGAAGTTGCTATTGAGCATGGCTCGATATATAGTTGCTAGCCATGTCGGTTTAAGGCGGCTGTCGGCTTGCACGGCTTGCAGGAAGCCTTGTATAATTAGGCCGATAAATCTTGTTATTTCGGCTGGACTCGCGCCTTTCAATCTCATAAATAATAGGTGTAGAGGGTGTCTAGGGCCGAAGACGATACGAGACATGCCGCAGGCGTAGTTGATTAAAGACTCGGCAAGGCCTGGTCCGGATTGTAGAAGCGCTCCTAGGGCAAGACACGTCTCGACGAGTAGTGACGGGTCTTGCCGCAGCATCACTTCTCTATAGTCATCGAAGGTTATCCTTATCATGCGGAAGCCTTGTTTCGTGAAGCCGTTGATAAATAATTGTCTAGCGGAAGACACGGGGTCTAGCCACGTCCTCGGCCGGCGTGGAAATATTAGTTCCTTGTCGGGAGTGAGTTGCCAGAGAGACCCTTCCAAAGCACCCCCGACGTAGCGCTCCACTATCTGCATACACTCCTCAGGGAGCCGTAAGCTGTCGGGAGCTTCCACGCGTCTCGGTATTGATACCGGCTCTGGTTCGGGAGACGGAGTACGGCATATGATTTCCTCTATGGTGCGCTTCTGGGCCTCGACCGATTCTATCTTACCCGATAGGATCGCCATGAGTTCCTTGCGACTAGCAGGCGAGACTCGTCGGAGGTATGCGTTGAGCCTATCCGCATCGACCTTGCGGCCGTGAACGAAGGATACCGATGGCTTGCCGACGGCGGCGCGGCGACCCCGCTGAACTAAAAGCTCGGCCACCTGGTGAGCTCTTAGTTTCTTGTGTAGGCCCCATCTGTTGAAACGGATCTTGTACATCTTTTCCCTAAGTGCCAAGTTAGATTTATAGGTTTGTGGTTATATATGCGCCAGGGTTGCAGGCAGAAGCTTACGTTGCGAAGAAGTAGTATTCCTCCCGCATAATACGCATGACTTCTTTCAAGCTCTTGTTCTGTTCTAGATATAGCGCTGTGATGGTGTCTCGATAGTTGTTCCAGTCCCCGTCCTTCGCAGGACCATTATACCGCTGGGGTGTGGCCATGACGGCTGTGGTTCGCTGGGTATCTCTATGTGAGATAGTCATAATATGTATAAGTTCGAATTCGTCTTGCTTGATTAAGAAACAATACGATAAACCTTCTTTCCCAAGCTCATACCCAAACTCTTATGTTGTCTAACTATAGATATGTAAAAGATGTATAACCATTATATACTTGTAAGGAAAAGCGCGCAACGGGACATGTCCCGTTCGAGGTTGCAGAGGATGTCGCGCGTGTTATGTTCTCGAGGTAGACAGAGACGGTGGAGCGGACTTAATAGACAGAATAGGCATAATCGAAGTCTTGTCACCTCCTGCTTCATTATGTCGCATCGCCTACAACAGGAACGACATGTTCGGGATAGGCGTCTCCAATAAGGCTGGCCTTTATATTAGTCAGGGCAGGGCAGCCATGATGATTCGCGAATTGAGAATCCTTGTCGCACCAGCGGTGCAACCGTCAGGGGGTCATGTCCGGACTTTGCCCTGGGCACTGACGTCGAATGACACACGTGTTATAGTCGCTCAACAATGGTCGACCTAAACCATTTTTAGGTAATATCTAACGCGGCATATTAATAACGCCGTAGATCGACTCTTGTTTCAATCAAGCCGATGGTTGTTTGACTTGTTTGAAAGCTTAGTAAATGGTTGAGCCTGGGGGTAGGATGTCGGTCCTAGGGCTACCAGGAGGATGAAGGATCACAAGAATTGAGCGAATGGGAAGCTAGTGCATACGTGAGTATCCCCAGTTCGCTAACTCCTATTGGATATAATTAGCTTACCTAAACCTATTGTATAATAGTTGGACTTTGTTCTAGGTGGACTTTTATTAGTCTTTGCCAAGGTTTCAACTCTCAGATGCGGAGTTAACTTCTTGGCTCCCACTCTATACACTGGAGTATAATGTTACCCGCATATGATCCCCCTAACTACGACCCAACTGTGAACTAGAACAGGCTACCAGATGTCAATGGGTGCCAATGCGTGGAAGATGGTACGTATTCCTACCTCCTTTGGCGCCGGAGTACGCGGAGTTCTTCCCTTATTCTAACGTTCCAAATATTTAAGCTACCTATGCTGCCGAATGCAAGTTACTGTAGTGTATACTACTCCCGGCCGCAGTGTAGTAGGATTTCTCTCCGGCACGGGGTGGTATCAACTCAATGAAGATCCCTCTGGGTGACTTTATATCACCTTCGGGTCAACGGCTATTATCACGCTTCTAGAATAGTTGCATAGCGGTCGAGCAATGACGACAAGACTCTAATCGGATCCTTGGCGGGTCATGTGAGAATGGCGTGTGTCTACCTGAACGGCAACGGTCCCGAATATTCATCAATGACAAACATGAATCCTTCGGCTTTTCTTCAGAGTGGAAAAAGGAGAAGTGATAGCCACGCGCTACGTTGATGGCTGTAAACTAGGTTAGGAAGCTACCTTTTATTGAGTCCTCATGGTACCAGCGGGCCTCTAATACAGTTAGCGTAGGTATCAGGCCACTTTAGCTGTTACTATACTATTCGTTGATAAAGAACTCCGGCCATCTCTATATAATGATGACTGACCTTTGTACTCTAATAGATAGGCTTGTCTGTACAACTGTAATCCAGCCTCGGCTGCAGTAAGCTGGGCTGGGCAGGGCAGCACGTGGATATCTCTTAGAATAGGTTATGTGGCTGTCTTGTGGTACTACCGAGTGATTCTAACGAGGCTGAGATTAATAATATTCAGGTGGGATATAGATAGGTTCTCCAAGACCGGCGAATTGGTTTACCAAACTTCGGCTGTCGGCGACCTCATGAGCGGAACCGCTAGATGGACCCCACGTTCCTATAAGGATACTGAGGATACTATATCGTAACCCTTTCAATCTAGGCATGATAAAGGGGGAATACTACATACGATACCTTATGTTTCCCGACATACCATCGCGCTGCTGGAATATTAATACAGGAGGATGGTAGTATACAGAAGTTGTTGGGGCCTTAATGCGATGAAACCCATATAGTCGAGTTATGTCGACTCGACGGATTGCATGGTGGGACTTTGGTCGATAAGTGTTCTGTAGGGTCTACATAGATGGAAAAATATGTAAATGAGGGGGCTGTGGGGGGATTGGGCTATGGATTTGAGTACGGGGAATGAATTAGATGTGTCGGCATTGAGCATCGAGGCTGTGGAAGACGCAGCCTTCAGTAATGCTGGCTAAGCTTGTATATGGAACGGAACGCGAGAAGCCGGTTCTAAATTAATAAATATTGATATTGACTGACTCGCATATTGATGCGACTAAATTTGAAGACGGAGAATATCGCCATCTTTGATCAGTAGATGAACCATAGGATGGATATGATCTGTGTTAATGGTACCAAGATAATGGGAAAACCCGACCGTAAGGCATCCTGAGTAAATAAATGGAAACAGTAGCATCCTCTAACAATGTATCGGACACATGGCATATGAAACACCAATCAAAGTAGCTCAATGTTAGTGATGGTGTCTCATCAGTGTTGTAAAAGACATTGGAAACAACCGAGAGGCCAATTAAGAAGACCGAGGTTGCCCTAACACGTTACACGGGAGATGTTAAATGTACAAACTACCTTATACTTGTTCATGAAGCTGCTGACTTAATACATATATGACCGACCCACTATATGAATTGATTTGATAGGTTCCATAGAAGATGCAATGCAAATGACTGCAGTCTTAGTCCCATAGTCCCATAGTCCCATCAATCCTTTTTTTTCCCTTTCTAAATTCCGCCACTTCTATATGCACAACATGCATTTCCATTCGGCACCAACAACAAAAATGGTTTTCGCATCTATGTTTACCGCCTGCGCATGCAGTGCTACAGTACACCATAGCGTACACCATAGCGTACACCATAGCGTACACCATAGCGTACACCATAGCGTACACCATAGCGTAACATTTAGAGGAACGGGAAGTGTGGATCCCGGTAGGGTTGCAGCCGCGATGCGAATACAATTACCTACATTACCGCCCAACCGTTGTCTAGCCATCTCTTGGCTTAAAAATGCTTGACCAATGGGGGCTATGCTGTCCTACAACTCGGCGGCTACATCGAACGCTCATCTGCTTCAACCCCAAATTCCACCATCCAGAAGCTTCATATGGCCTCTCGTCAGTAGCCGCGAAGGCGCCTTTAAGCCCCCAGACCACACACTAACCTTGATGTCGTGTAATGGGGCTACTGACAGCTTGACCACTCATATATCGAGTTGTCTTGTCCGACCTATTAAATCGGGTAGGTTGATGGTTGGTTAATTCGAGTCTCCCGTCAAATGTATTGTAGTCATATTGTTTGCACTGATGCGTAGATTGTAGGCGAGGTGACACGTCCTTTGCCAGTCATTGTTCTAATCCATTTAATATTGGCCCTCGCCAGTCGTCTCATCTTACAATGACTTCTTTACATCTAATTCTTACCTAGCGTATTGTTTTCGAGCATTTCTTTCTGTTTGTACAAAGACGTGCTGTTTCCCTATCATGATAATACCCATTCATCTGGGATCAAATGGGTGGCTCTTAATGACTTGAAATCTTCCATTCTCCTCGACCAAAGCCTTCTCCTTACGCGTAACCATTTTTGCGGGACAGTCACCTAGACAACCTCACCCGACATTTTATCTCTACCGATTCCTATCTCATTATATTCTTGATGCGCCGAACTTCAACGCAGGCACTTTGAATTTGGTACAGCTTTTGGGAAATACTTAAACATTCTTGACATTATTCATTATTACTTACTTGTTACCTAACTTACACCATCATCATGAAGGTAATAAAACCTTCTCCGAATAGTCCTTTAGGGATGCCATCTAGTCGATCGAACCCTAAGGACGAATGGGAAGACTGGGAAGATTCGGATGGGGAGGTACAGAGAATGACGGAGGATAAGGATAGACTCCTCATCGACCTTTCGGATGACATAGCGCGCAAGTCATTCAAGTCTACCACTACACATAGCCTTTCGCGCAATTCAATACGATACTCGATCCAAAAACCAACTCGTGTGAAGTCCAGAGCTAGGCAAAAGGCCCAGAATGCAAAGGCTGGCATCAAAGTTGTCACGGACATGTCCAACTTCAGTCGACCTGCCCCAGCTGCGCAACAGCCAAAATTTGCTGATGCTGTCGCTCTTCATGCTCTAGAAGGAGAACCTTCCTCTGCTTCGATTGGAAGTTTTTCGTGGCTTAAGCAAAGACCTGGGAACATGGGTGGTGCGAGAGCAAGCAACAGGCTCGTACATGCTCCCTCTTCAGACCTTTCTCCGGTAGCTCGACCAATCGTCATCGGAATAGCGGTACCTTCAGACAACTTACTAGATCATCAGCCTAGCCCACAGACTGCAGTCATCGAGACGCCGAATGATTTGCGAAGATATGCCCCGAAACAAGGAAATGCTACAGCTCTCACGCCACAACAGTTGCGCTCCGTATGGTCTCCAGACACAGAAGAGAGTGAATCACCGTATCAGTCATCTAGAGCTGTGTCAAGTTTCTATTCGCAACCCAGCGTATATGGCGGTACTGCAGTGAATGCTGATGTACCTCCCGTACCCGCCCTACCAGCGGACCTTAAGCCCAAGGAGCAGCAATCTACATGGCTTGATCTAGACGATGATGACAGCATTGGAACACCATGCACTCTTTTCGAAGAAGATGGAAGTCCTACGGCGGTTCGAAAGTCAGCTAAGCCTCAAGCAACGATAGTGAGTCCCGAAAGTGCCAACAGTCCATCTCGTGGCTGGTGGGACCATGTCACGACTCCTTTCGTACAACAAACAAACCCTTTCAAACAGCAGCCGCAACCGCAGCCGCAGCCGCAGCTACAGGACACAGCTTTGAGCTCTCCGCCACAGCAATGGAACCCGTTTAAAAAGCAAGTACAAGAACCTATCCTTAACACCACGACAGCCCCTCCTCAAGGACGATGGGCTGGAGTGGACGAGAAAGGCAATCCCTTGCAACCGAATACTAGACAACAGTCAAATAACTCAACCCCTAACCCTTCAGCATTATCCCCATCAGCTCCCCAGGAATGGTGGAATAGAACTAACGAAAAGGGTGGTACATCTTCAAGGGGGCTGGCTAGCAGTACACCGGTGGTGTCTCAGCAGCAGTTCACAGCTCATCCAGTCGCCACCTCGTCTCGTACGGCATCACCCGACCACCGCGAGGGACATTCCGAGAAAGCCAGGATTCTTCTAGAGGAGAACCAGAAGCCGAGCGAAGAACCACCGCCATATTCACCTCCTAAGACAGTCGATCAAGTCAAATTTGGCGTAATACTACCACCTCCACACGTGGTCAGCTCTCAACGCGTCCCATCCCCTGGCCCAATGACGCCAAACTTACCGGGGACGATGACTTCTCAGGGCGCCATTGACATGGCAGAAATTCCCCTGACGCCTTCTGGAATCCGTACCGTACAACCTGCCGTGCTCCCTGACCGCGCACCTGGCTCGTATGTTCCCGGCGATCACTTTTACGAAATCCGAGGCCACGCCAATAGAACCGAAATGCAGCGGCGGCGCCACGAAAAGGAGGAAGTGGTCGCCAGGAAAGTTGGCGGCTTTTGGAGAGGCCGCGGTTGCATGCCTCAGAATGGGTGCTTCGGACGCCCGGGCCGAGAAGGGAGGAAGAGAAGGCGGATTTGTTTCGCAGTTATTGGTGCTCTGATTGTTGCGATTATTCTCGCTGTGGTGTTGGCTGTTGTCTTTACACGGCGGCATCCGGATGAAAGCCCGGCCCCTTCGATTTGGCTCAATTTAACGGATTTCCCGCCGATGCCCACTGGAGTTTTGACCGTTTCTGGTTCGGACAATTCAGAGGCGAAATCCAGCTGTTTAATCGGAACGCCAGACACAGCCTGGTCGTGTTCCCTACCGAAGGAAGAGCATGATTCAGTAGCCCCCCATCAGCCTAACCAGCCCGAGTTCATTTTCCAGATTCAGTATGACAACAATACTCGGACTCTGTGGAATATGACCAACGAGGAGCAGGCTGACAGGAAGGGACAAAAATTCTTGACCGACGAAGGGTTCACTCCGAACCCGGCACCCCCTTCCATCGCGGAGATGCGTTTTCTAGGAAATACTACGGACCACATCGAAGAAGAGGACAAAGCTGGAGAGCCGACACCTTTCTTCATTAGTCTCTTGACGTCGATCGAAAAAACAGTTGGTCCTAATATGCTTACTCGCCGACAAGAACCCAATAATGCCATCGGCTCAGGGGATGACCCGGCGTTCGATCTTATGAATGATCTTCCTCCCCCGAAAACAAACGGCGACGGCACAGTTGCTCCAGCCCAGCTCTTTCCGCACGCCACCCAGCAGCCTATTCGTCTGTTCGATCGCGGCTTACCTACCGAGCACTATGGCTTTTACACTTACTTCGACAAGACTATCTACATGATCGACACCCTGAAAAGGAATCCAGGCGACGAGGACGGTGGCGCCACCTTAGCCGCGGCCAAGTCCATAGTAACATTCGCACAGGCGCGCTTCCTCGTGCAAATCTGGACACGCATGGAGAACACCACGCGACTGATCGGCGGCGGCGCCGTGCCCTGGACCAACGGCTCCGCAGCCGCCGACACCCCCGGCACCATGCCGTACCCGGTTACCGTGACCGAGGACATGCACGGCGGGGACGGGGGCAAGAAGATCGACTACCGGTTCGGCATCCTAGAGAACCACGCGGCCAACCTGACAGACGTCCAGCTCATCTTGTCTAACCGCGGCTTCGGCGGCACCTTGGTCAACCCCATGAACGATGCCGACTCGTCCCTCGGCGGTATCGACGGCGGCACGGGAGGCTGCAAGTGCGAGTGGATTAACTTTGAGAACCTCAATAAAGCTACTGCGTAGTTTTGTTGAGTGTATATTACATCGGCGTTTGACGCGGGTATATTATTCATTATTACACACACACACACAGATATACATGTACATAAGCATGTCAGGGCGTTTTTTTTTTTTTTTCGGATTGCATTAGCGTATTTTGCGCGGAAGACAAAAATTGGTCAGCGGCTTTGGCATTCACAGGATGCTCCTTTTTTATATATAACTTTTTGTAGTTTACAAGGACCGGATGTTGGCAGCGAGCGAGGATATGATAGCGTTTGAGAGGATAGGGTAGGGCGGAAAGGGGGTGAGCGGGTGCATGATACCACGATTTTGGACGGACAATTGCCTACCTAGGCACTTATGCATATTAATGAGGGAGCTTCTATGTAGCTGTGATATAACCGGCGAGAAATTAAAAAGCGAATTTGATTAATTACATTACCTGCTTGTGAGATTTGTGAACGCTGTTCTAGGTTAGGCAAGTTATAAGATGGAAGTGGTAGATTATCGCTTGAAAAAAACTACGAATCTACGTCCTAACCTATAGTGACACTAGCATTATCCATAGCAATCCCGATCCATGATGAACGTCACACATAGAGTGAATGTCAGTATAGGTATATTGAACTATTAACGGCTGCCTTTCTAACTCCTCTTATATAGTAGTAGATTTACCCCTGAATCTACATCTAACCCACTTATTCCCTGATATGTATAAAGCAAATATTACCATAAATTAAACAGAAACCGGATGTTGCCATTGCTGCCAACCAACCCACGCCTGGAATATGCTCACAGCAAGGCTCAAGGTTCCAAGCAGAACAGCAATCAAGACGCCGGCTAGCGTCGCCATCATAACGTACCTGGAACCGCTATTCCGTTCCATCCACATTTCCAAAGA
Source organism: Daldinia concentrica (assembly GCA_902805455.1). Lineage (NCBI taxonomy): Eukaryota > Fungi > Ascomycota > Sordariomycetes > Xylariales > Hypoxylaceae > Daldinia > Daldinia concentrica. The sequence goes on from CADCSW010000006.1 coordinate 1,909,700, forward strand.
GCCGCGCGGAGTAGGATGCTGGATTTCGTCGTATAAGTCCATTAGCCTCACCCCCCAATGCTCATATGCGATGGGTCCTTCGTGTTGTTGCCATGATGTATTTATATCATCACAAATATCTGGGTCGAACTTGTCTTTGACGACGAGGGATCGAAGAAGAGACCGCGATTCCGGATCGATAGGGAAGAGGACGTGCTTCAACGTGTATAGGGTCTCTAGAACGAGTTCTTTAGGGAGATTTATATGTCTGGACGTGGTTAGTGTAGATCAATATACGTAAGGTATACACACTACGGGGGCTGTGGATGGTAAGGTAAATGGATATTAAATTCTATATCTTCCATAGAACCATATAGTAGAATGTAGTCCATAGTGAGGTCGTCGGTCGGGATTATGGTTAGTTTCGCAATCTTCCTTAACCTCTTCATAGTTATGGCACCCAGAGGGATTCCAGACCACGGGGTCGTACCATTATGGTGTCCGGGCTGAGATTGGCTCTGTCTAGGGATATATGAGAGGACGAACTCGTTGAACGACTTGTCACTATGCCAGATGGCAGGCTGTAGCCCAGCTTCCAGTTGTCCATTGGGCTTCTCTTTGGTAGTGCATTCGAACATCGTTATCACGCGTGCAGCTAGGGTGAAAGCCCGGTTATGATCGTCAGATAGTTCCATTTGAAATCCTGAATGTTCACGGGTACTGAAGTAATCTATCGTTAATTGTAGGCGAGCGTTGTCTGCATGCTCTTTGATATATCGAATAATATTAATGAGGCCATCGTGAGTTTCTATAGCTGGAGGCGAGTTATCAATGAACTCGGGGATGTAATATGCAGTGATCTCTCCATAGAAATCAAAGAATATTTTTAGTCTTTGGGCTCTTTGGTAATGACATTTGGGGTCTCGGGGGAGACATTGGCATTTCCGTTTCGCAATACAATCGCCACATGGTTTCCAGCCCCATAAAGTCTCACAGAGCTTAGCGAAATCGTCCTGAGAAACGTTCTTCAGGGGATACACCGACCTAGGTGCGGACATTTCTTCTCCTAAATAACAAATTATCAGTTTAATTTTCACTAACTTGAAATATATTTGTACTTTTATACTTCGATACTATACTGCTATTCAATTTTATTTTCGGAGACAGCTTATAAGATAAATCACCCCACAACAGCCATACCCCATAACAGCCATAGTAATTTTAAAGCTATTGTCAATTAACCTATTTATATTTATTTATTTATTTTTTTACTACTACTTTTGTATTTTAATTTAAAATTTATTAATATAATCTTAATATATTTTTACATAAATTCCCAATTATTTTAAATAGCTTTTTGCTATATTGGGGCTATATTTACTAATATATTATTTGGCTTTTTTATTAAATGTAACCTTAGTTTTACCTTAATTTCTTTTATATCTTTTATATGTATAAAAGCTTAATTTGGGTTTGGAATAATTTTGTAACGTTTTTTAAGCTTTATTCTTTTTAATATAGCCTATAATTGTTTGGCTTAAAATTTAGTAGCGGCGAATTTATTAATTTTTATATTAAAAGCTTTATTAAATTTACGAAATAAAAGCTGCGTAATAAACGTAGAAAAAATTAAATTAAATAAATTAAATTTTAATTATATAATTTTTAACTTTTATAATAATTTAGGCGTATTAAAGTTAATTCTAATCATTATAATTATAAAATCAATAGGTTTAAAGATGGTAAGTAATAAGGTAATAATATTAAAGCCTTTATTTTATATTAAATATAAGCTTTTTAACGGTTGTACCGGTAATATTAGCTATAATCTTAAATATTTCTAGTCTATAAGAATATATTTTAATATTATTGTTAACTTTTATACTTTTATAAACAATTAGAAAAAGTCTTCTTTATTTATATTTTATAAAAGTCAACCGAATAAATATATTTGTAGACGAAATTTAAAGAAGTGTTTAAAGATGGCAAATATATTTATATTAAAAAGTTAGAATATATAAAACGTATAAATTGAAAAAAATAAAATATAAATTTTATAAATTAAATATTTTTATATAAATTTATTGCTTATATAATTACCGTAATTGTTAAATATAAAAAGCTTTTATTAATTGGGATTTTTAAACTTAATATAAGGTAAATAAACTTTTTTAAACTATTTAAAAGCAATTTCCTTATTTGTTTAGTTGTTAAGAGACGTAATAAAATACCAAGATTTATACAATTAATTGTTTATATTAAAAAACTATTATTATTGTACGTTAATACTGCTAAAAATTACTAACGGTGGTAACATTTTGCCAATAGCTGTAATAATAGCTAAAATAATAATCCATTTTTATTTTAAAAAGTTTTTAAATAGTATATATTTGCGATAAGCCTTTTTAAATACTAAAACATTATCCCTAATACTTTTTTATAACTTAAATTCGTTAGCGTTTATATATAACGCGGAAAGGATATTGGTAATCTCTAACAAACCCAATCAATTAAATAATTTATTTAGCAATTTAATCGTAACGTTGTTTAAACGTTTATAATTTATTGTATAACCTTTTATATTATTTATTTCTAAATAATAACGTAAAAAACTAACGTACTAGTTTTTTCCAAATAATATATATACGCTATTGTGAAGGAATAGGCGTTAGGCGAATAATTTAAATCTCGAATATGGCGGCGTATAGCTTAATATACCCTATACAATAATCCAACAAGCCAAATAATTTTCTTAAGTTTTAAATAGCTTTTAATAAGTCTTATTATAATCTTCTTTTATTTAAATACCTTTAATATAACGTTATATATAAATGTAATTAATTTAATAATATTACAACGCGTTCCGAACCAACTGCCTACCCTTAACGTCGTATATAACAGCAACCGCGCGAAATTAAGCTAAAAGCTATATACTATAAAAAAGAAAAAAATTCAAGTAATAAAATAATATAATTAAATTTAAAATTAAGTTGTAAGAAAGCCTTATTATAAATAAATTTAAATTAGTAAGTAGATTAAACGCATTTTTGAAAACCCTATAGCCGTTGTGGGGTATGGCCGTTGTGGGGTGATTTATCTTACACGCCACCTTATAGAGGCCTCACAGCCTGCCGCAAAGTACTGCAACCTAAGAGCGGTAATATACGTCACAATCTAACCCTAGCCATTCAGATCTCTTCTGGAAGCACCATTTTGTTACTTAGCAAGTTTGGATTCGGGGTGCAGGTTGGGGCCGACGTAGCCCGGAAGTATGTGTATTATATCCGCCTGAGGGGGTATATAAGATTAGTCTTGAGCCCAATAAATCTACACCTGAAGAACCTCTCTAACGAAACGTCCCAAGTAATATATTTAAACACGATGTTACAATCTAAGATCATTCGTGGATTAGAGTCTGAGAAGGCAGCAGATTTTATTACAAACCCAGGTGCGCTTTTGTTACTAGGTAGAAGATATTTTCTCGTTTCTGAAGTCTACACGAACTAATTATTGACAACCTGAATAGTAGAAATGGATAGTGGCGCCGACCCGGACTATAATTTGCAGGCTTCGAAACTACATAGGACACTTCTCCCAGTCAAGAAAATGAAAATTCCTATTAACAAACCGATTGATCAAGCGACAATAGATGGCCTTAAACCAATCCAAGAATACATCGAGGTACTTCTACTTCGTGAATTGCAGCGCCGTTATGCGAAAGATGGCAGACCGTATAAGCCCATATCTATACGCCTCACGATGATGGGAACTTCAAAGGACGATGCTCAGCCACATATTCGCATTTTTTGTCGGCCTGAGCTCTCGAGACGAGTTCGACGGATTATTAAAGGCAATGATGACCTGAATAACCGCCGGCCACTCGCTCCATGAGTGGGATCACGACATAGATAAATCCATGTCTGATGCCACAAATAGCGAAGATATCGAGAATTCTGAAGAGTCCGACGACTCTGAAGACTGTGAAAAGGCTGAATATGAGTTAGGGGATGGTCAAGATGGGATACATTCAGATACCGTATTGGATCAAGAACAATGTATCTACTCGCCATGGCCCTTCCACAATCCTATTACCGCGGGAAAAGTTATCAAACTTCCCAGAACGGGCATACTGCCCCAAAGCCGACAATGCTATGATTGGGCTTTGTTCGAAACTAAAATATACAAATCGAATCGTACACCTCTTAACGAGATTCTTAATGTATCCCAAAAGCGACCTGGAGCTACTGGGACGCGGGATATTATCGTGCTCGGTGCGAGAGGACGCGATGAGGGATCTCTATTAGAGGAACCCGGTCGGATACTACTTGGGGATGGAAAAGAATTTGTTGATGCCTTCGTGATCACTCCCAAACACGGTAAGAGTTACCGTTTAGAGCTCTTTAATTTAGCGCTATGAAGCTTATTGAACTTTTACCTAGACATACTTGATGGAGAGTCCGGATCGTGGGTTGTTGATGCTGAATCCTATGAGGTTTATGGACAAGACGCAAATATTAGATGTATTCTAACCAACATCATTATGAGTAACTCCATGTCTCCAGAAGGACGTGAACTATTACCTAAACCGGAATTCATGCCGTCGAAATACCATATTTGGTGCTTACAGGACACCACCTATTATGTTGCCCCCCGCTTCACCGTTGCCGCTACGGGTGACGCGCTTCGACTTGGCACCGTACTCATAGGCTTTCAAGAGTTTGTGCCGCTTAGTAATAATGCCGATTACGCGCGCATCCCCGACGACGAGATCTTTACTAAGACGCAGCGGTCGCGTTTTCACGGGACGCATGAACTGTTCTCAGCCCGAGCCTGGCCGGGGTCGAATAGCGGCATAGGCCGAAAGAATGAGGAAATGTTCTCCTGCGATAGTATTATAACGACCTACTTTGACCCAACAGATGAATTTGTAGATAAATGCTTATCTACGAAGTCTGTAAAGGGTTACTGTGCTGAGTTCGGATATAATAGGATGCTTTATATCGTGACGAGGCTGGATGTGGCGACAAACCTAACATTTGAAAAGGACATCATCACACAGGAGGCTGAGGTCGGAGTAAAAGTGCCCCAAGCTCCGGAAACAATTGAGGATGAAGGGAGTATAAATAAAGGGTAAGGCCATAAACCAAGGTTTCCACCTACGGATATCGTGGTTGGGTTTCGCGTCGAAAGGATTAATAGATGGGGGAGGGTGAGTGTGTTCGGTAGGATGTAGAATTTTGATAGGCACCCCTTTATTAAGGATGCTAGGATACTTGGTAGTCTACTAGGTAAACAAGATTAATTTGCAGAGGTCCTAATCAAGAAAGAGAATTTAGCTCTGGAAGCACAGAAACAAAGGGTATGGTGGGGAAATCATGGTTGCTTAAAATTGTATCCTTCGATAGTAACATTATCACGAGACGAACCCCGAAGATGCGGAAAGAACTTCGTTATTCCGCAACTAACTCTAGTCCCAAGCTACGGAGGTTAATAACAGGTAGATACCTAGGTACCTATGCATACTAATAACATCCCTTGTCATAGATAAGTTGGCTTGTAAGTATAATAGTGATAGTGATTGATTAAGAGAGTACCTAAAGTCTTACGGTTCTAATAGCTAGTCTCTGAAATATCATATAACTAAACAGGCCTTACTTGCCAACATTGTAGGGCTAGTTTATGTTTTGAAGTCATCTTTAACAAGATGTTGTATTGAGAACCCTGATACCCGCCACTATATGAGGCCGGCAACTTGGAACCGCTTTGACTAAGATGCGAGCGTATATCACCTCCAATCACCTTAGCAGGACATGAATGCCACCTTTTTAGTCTTATGTTATCTCCGGGTCTTTCTTGGATATGTGCGGGTATATCTTTCTCGATAATGTCGTCTAGGATAGGGGCGACGTTTTGGTAGTCTCCCTTGATGGACTCGTCTTGTAGTTGGGAACCATAGCGCGCTCATAGAAGAGTCGGCCCCTACCACAATATTCGTAGATTGTAACCTCAGCGTCTAGCTTTGCACCTTGTTTATACGCCCTTCAGCTCCGTTCGTGGCCGGTGTTTGGCACTTTGACGTTTACTTTTGCCTCGGCTTTCGCTTTCTGTATTATACTGCTGCAAAGTGTTAGGCTCACCGTCACTTTCAGCCTTGTGATAATACATACCTTGTTCTTTTATCCCGAGTCAATAAATATTGTCGTTCATAGTCTTTGCGGTTCAACGGGAGTATGCCTTAGCACTTATCCTGTAAGGAAGTGTCGAAAATTTAAAGGTAAAACGACGAAAGCCCCGATGTTTGGAGCAGGAAGTAGGGTTACAAGCTGTTACAAGCTGTTACAAGCTGTTACAAGCGAGCAATGATGAGCCAACCTGAGTCTAGGCGACTGATATGGTTGGAAACCGTTTGTTCTAGATGTGTCTTGTTGAAGGATTTAGGTTAGGTAATAGTTGAAGAAAATGTTGAGTTTAAAACTTGTGCACAGCGTGACTCTTATTAAGAGCTACAATGTAGGTACTGTTTGTAGATTAACTTGTTAGCCCCTTCCTGTATGATTACTTCGCAAAAAACTGACATGTACCTGCCCCTTTATTTCAGTAGTAAAGTGGCATGACTAATTTCCGCCTTGCCTTCCGCCAAGAAGCCTCGTTTTCTAGCAAGAGCGATATATTAAAGTTACTGTCTAGTTGCCATTGTAGAGTAAAGCTGTGTCAAAAAATGAGTCCATTGGTTTATTCTGAGCTAGGAGGCAAGAGAAGCAACTACGTTTCGCGAAAATGAGCGCCAATGCTTCATTACTCTAGTGGCAGTTGCTATTCTTAAGAAACCACCAGCTGTCCGTCGCTATTTCCATTATTCCTACAAGTGATTTATATGAACTGTGATTACCCTAGGTACCTAGGGACCTAGCATGGTTTAGACGGTTCCTCCTGGCTCACGAAGTAAGGGGCTATGAATTACCTAATTGCCTTCAACTACCTACACACATATTAGAACTACTTTTACAGAGGCTCTTGCTTTTGTTGCTCCCTATGATTTTGAAATATACCTAGGTAAGTAACAAGTTTTCTATTTTATATTAGTAGCATGGTGCGTTAATAATAGCTTAGTAGGTAATATCCAAGTTATAGGGCTACGATACGGCGGACAGACGGCCCGTATAGATCAGTCAATAGTAGTTATTTATAGGTAGGTAATTATAATGGTATCCTAAGTAGGATTCCAACATCATTAAAAGGATACATAGACTTGTTACCGTTATACGGTCTTATAAATGAATGGCAAGCCGCATTAGTATAGCTTTGGGAGGTATAACTGCCTAGGTATAGAATAGACTAGTGAGATACGTTGATTAAAAGACTTTCTCATTAGAACCATGTGACTAACTGCGAATTTGAACTATAAATAGCGCAAGTAAGGTACTAAGAGAGCCATCAAAAGCAAAATAGCCACAACGCCAGAATCATGTATCACAATCCACCAGATACCACCGGATATGTTTTATAGTATCTGGTTCCACGGAACTTTTTGGCTCAACCTTCGTAACGAAATCCTTGCAGCCCAACGCCGACCAATTACCCTAACCGTTTCCACCCGCCTCAAACTCTACTCACAGAACATTAAGGCACAAGCAGTGGGCAAGTCCGCGATCAGTAGCTTGTGAGGACATCGAGGACAGTCCAGATGAAACACAGGACCATTCCAGTGAGAAGGGTACAGATGATCAGCATCTCGGCCTCAGAGAAGCAGTCCCAGAAGTCAGGGTGAAGGTCTGCGTGTGAGGCGCGAGGGAGTGCTCCGTAGCCGTGGCGCTGGGGCACCGCCAAGGACAGAGAACTATTGAGAAGTGACTGCTGCTCGACATCCTAGTTACTACTTATTAGTACCAAGGCATCCATTACACCAGACGTCAAGTGAATAATCATGAGCTGGATAGAAAAACTTCTCCACTTACGTAGTCGACCGAGTCAGGAATGGTGAACCAAGATCGGATGCCGGCCGAACCCTGACGATGAGTGACGACGGTCTGGTTGCTGCCGCTGGGGCTAGCAAACTGGATGTCGTCGTACTGGCGGAAGGTAATCGCGTTCTCCCAGGACTCGAGGGGAGATGCGACGCTACGCGTCTCGGGGGAGCTGAAAGTGAAGACTACGCCGTCGGGAGACGTGGCGACCTGGCGGATGTTCATGCTGCGCGGGGTGAGAGACGAAACAGTGCTAGGTTGGCCGGGCGAGAGAAGAGATTGACTCTCGGTGTTCTTGGGAGTGACGGGGGGAGCCATGGTACCCTTACCCTTGTTCTTGGAACTGTTGGGGGTAGGATTAGTAGGACGATCGAAGTCGTTGGCGGGCGTGGTCGCAGATAGGCTTTTGGGACTACCAGGAGTAGGAGTGGTAGCCTCCTCGCTGGAGCTACCCTTGGTGACGTGTGAGTCGGGGGGGCAAACCATCTTGGCTGCTTGGAACAATTGAATTCGAACTGGATTAGAAGAAGTACACAAGGTATGATGTTTCGAAATAGAAATAGAGATGGCGAGCAGTGATGCGGTCGAGATAGTTGGATTCTCAATGGTTAGAAGGAATGGAGTGTGTTTGAAACTCCTGTGAATTATTGTGGGATTTAAAAAAAGGTAGGAAAGAAGAAAAAGTTCGTGAATCAGGTCAGTAGGGTTTCACCTGATGCAGACTGATCGTCGAGTTGGGGAGAACCTATCAAGTTGTACTTGTTAGTTGTACCTCTGCTATACGCAAGAAAGTATACAAGTACTGTTTACGCCAACTAGTCGAGTATTTGATTACTTTGCCTAAGAGTGACCAAGATTTATAACTTCTCCCATAACCACGTCTTACTACATCTGTGACTTAGAATAGTACAAAGTTAACTTAGAGGTAAAGTACATGGGCATTGCATTGTATGCTTATGAATCTATAATAAGTTAGGTACCTAACAGTCATTTACAGAACGTGTCGTGAATACGTGCATTGTTGCCATGTCCTTGCGCCTTCTGCACTACCCTTATTTTATCTGTGAACTCGACTAAGAAAGACAACATGTGAGCAAAATATAATAAAATACCCATGGGTACCTAGGTAGGTATGCATACCCAATAAATAACTCATGAATATGTGTCATGTGTATTAAAGCTTAATGACAGTAATTTCCCGTTTCGACTACTCCCGGGGAAGCCGCATATTTTCGGCCCCCTTTTTGGTGCCGGCGCCCGCGCCGTTCCGGGTGGGGTGAAGTACGGGATCCACATTCTCCGAAGTACGCGGAAATGGGTCCACAAAGCCGACATCGTAGGTTACCTAGGTAGGTACCTAACATACAATATCACAGGGAATATAATTAACTCTTATGTACCTAGGCACCTATAAGTATGGCACTGTTCAATAAAATAGCATTACGGTTCCGATTTCATGTAGGGTCTAACCAATAGCATTTATGTGCTTAGAAACCTGCTTTTTCGTTCCACCTTTGAAAAGGATGTCTGGCCCCCATGCTACTTCGACAAACCACACCTTTGCGCTTCGATTTACACAAATTGTGTTTATTCAAATAGCCTCACAGGTACCGCTGTATTTTCCACAATTTATAATCATTAGCCATGAATATGTTTATACATATCGACTAAATCTGTCCTAGCCTTTGAGCGACTTCATGGTATTAGTTCAAAGAGAGGAGAAGTATTCAAACCTATATATAACGAGTGCGCCTAAACAATAACCCCAACCCTAATGGATATCCAAGAATTTTACCTAATAGGAAAGAAATGTCATAATTCGTATCAGAATCCTAATGCTAAATCGACTTTATCGCGAATTTGGTCTGGTCTAGTGATTAGTTCCTACTTATCACCACTTATAAACGAAGAGTATTGGCTTACCTCTCATCCCACCTAAGGCTTCGAAAGCCGTTGCGTAGTTTTCCAGTGTTACTAATATGGAGACCAGTCCTTGTTGAAGACGGTCGCGAAGGTTATCGACGAGGGGACCAGCCTCGCCAGTTGCTGTTGGATACATCGTCTCCGTTCTGTCCTTGACCATAAGCAATGCGTAGCTGCATTGCATTGCGCAACAAGCGAAAGAAGGCATTGTCCTTGGCGTGATCAACGTAGAGTTTGGTCCTATATAACAAGGGGTGTCGCAAAGAAAGCCACTAGGATTCGGGTACGGTAAGGAGTCGAACGCCTGTGCAATATTCAAGGCAGACTTCAGACATATCTTAGACGACTGGTGTGTGCTGAACGGAAACGTCATAACTGGTGCCGGTTGATACGTGAAACCACAGCAGTCTGCATTAGGAGTGGATCGGCTAGAGAGTGTGGGCGACACAGACCCGCCAGATGGGCTCGAGTGGACAGAAGGTGTACTGCTCAGAGTGGTACAACACGACTGAAGTTGAACAACATCCGGACTATCAACAGAGTCTTTCTCGGTTGTGCTCTTCAGGTCGCAATGCTTTCCCGAAAAAACAGCGAGATCGAAGAAAGCGCAATAACGGTGGACTTTGATTCGAGCACTATATGTTGACGTTAGCCTAGGTACTATAGATAAGAGTTTTAGGTGTAGCCAATACCTATTCAACTTGATACGCGAAATGCATCGCAACGATTGAGACAGGACCGACTCCCTCTTATCAACCAACTGCGTCAATGGACAATTTAATATCCATGATTCGGATTTGGCGATCAAAGGTTCTAAAAGCCGTTCGAGGTCCCGCATTCGATTGAAGATGCGGTTCATATCCGATTGTTCTTTTCTAGCCTTGTTGAAATCGATAACAAACTGGGTGGCTGCTAGGATGGCCTGCTGAGCTTGGATGAACAATGGCCATGCCTGCTCACAGTTAGAGAGGGGCAATACGCGGGAGTTCAATATCATACATCTGGATCAGCCTTGACCATAGGATATTTAGCTGTGAAGCTAGAAGCGAAGACTTCGAACGTTGGAGGCTAACAAATATTCGTGAGCGCACAAATCATATCTCTAAGACAATCCGGGGACGTACTGTATTGCTAACAATTGATCCTTGGCAGACGCAGATATACGTCATCCACCATGTGCGACGTCGTGCTTCTGAGTACTCATCCTCTTCGTCGCTGTTTATATGGAGCATTTGGGACATGGCAGATACTAGGGCCGCTCCGACCCTAGCCCGCATCTTCTTCAAGTTTCCGCGCTGTGCATATTCGTAAACGCTGAGAAGATCGAGAGCGATGATACTTTCTAACTCTAGAGGAACTTGTGAATGAAACTTTTCTCTAAAAACTTCGTCGTCGGAGTCATCTAGAGCCCTGGGTGGCGATACAGATGATTCCGGCCGTTCCGTCTCAGTTTCGATACTCTCTAAGGCTGCTTTTGCGAAAAACTGCGAATACGTACGTCTCCAACGAATAGACTCTGGCTCAAGCGGACTTGGATCCTGAGGACATGGGATGAGGGCTAAGATAGCGGAGATGGCCAAACTGATAGCCGAAGATGGCTCCTCAAACTTATCTCTCTGGTTTTCGAATAGGGGCGAGACCTGGTCTAGTCCCGGCGTCGTCTCCGGGGGAGGTAAAATAGGGAAATACGGATGAATCCAAATATAATAGGCATTTAATCTTGAGAGAGGTCAGTCGAAAAGTCAGAGACATGGTAACACAACTCACATGGCCCGATCATCCCCTCCGTAGGTTCTAACCATCGGAATCCTAATATTGGGCATCGGAGTCGGCAGGGCATCTTGGAATAAATTATCATATATGGCGTCGCTATCTTTCCAAATATCTGCCAGGGGCTTAAGGCCAGCGCCGGGATCTATATAGTTCTCGAGAAGAAGTGCTTAACCTCGGTCAGCATTGGGGTACGCATCTAGGTCAGCCAGCAAAGATTCTCACCATCTTGATGGATTTCTTCTTGAGTAGGTAGCGAGATAGCTAGATCTTGATAGTCTGAAAGTGGTCGAGCCTTCTTTCGAATGCGCGGCCCTCCTCGCCTGCTAGGTTTATAGACACATTCGCGGTCTTTTGTAACGCACTGGATTGTTTAACTAGTTAGTGTCTCATATTTGATTCTTGTATGCTTCTATTCGGAACGAGACATGAACTAAGGAATTAAGAGTTAAGCGTACACTTGCGCATGGATGTTCGCCGTTGCATCGCGTCCTCGACGCGCGACTTTAATCGCCGTTAGCATGTGGCCCTAATGACGTTGGTGACTAGGAATTGATGCCAAAGGATGGCGCAATGGTCGGGCGCTACGACTTACCAGGATAGACAGGCGTTCTTGACGGGAGGGATCGCAAATTTCTTCCTAGGCACGGATGCCTGAGTGGTCAATCTTTGGACCCCATTCTGACCGTCGCCCTCGGACATCGTCATTGTGGTGGTTCGAAACCCAGTCGACAAACCCCAGGGCTGTTAGGTAATTGAATCTATAAATCGATGGTTGAATAGCCGTTTTAGTAAAGGAAGTTAACTAGTAGTGGAGATGCTCAGACAAGGAGGCGACTTCTGATTGACCAGATTTAGACGGCAGTCTTTTAATTTCTTCTTGTCGCTCAAGATTTCCAATATTAATTTGAAAGCGGGGTAATTGACTGGTTCTGATTAAGGGACCAAGTTTTCCAGGATGAGCTATAGCCGTATGGAAAATAGACTAGGCATTGAAAGGAAAAGGGAAATTCGCTAGTTTAGGAATGATGCGGTTCGATGGAGGGGGTTTTATGAATCGAGGGTAGCCACGTCTACTATCTAGCCTGTCGCTGTAGCATCATGAGACATCTGCATGGACTTTCCTCCGATAAGATCTATGTATGTACCTAGGTACGTATCAGTAGTTTTTTTAGTTTTTTTATTTTTTATAAGGGAGGGTGGCAGTGCCACCGTGGTGGCTCTTCGCAATGTTCTTGCCCTGTCTGCCTGTCTGCCTGTCTGCCTGTCAGGTTGGCTATCAGGCCTGTCCGGATTCTTAGGTACTAGGATATTATCAGTTAGTGCACTAATACCCACTATAGTGGATAAGCTAACTTTCGCTAACAAATGCATCCGAACATGTATGTACATACCACTACAGAAAACAGGCCATCAAATTTTAGCCACGCAATCACCTTCTTCCCCTTGGTCCTTGGCCGGTTACCAGGTATGTATGTGCTTAAAGTTTAACTGACAGGTAATTTTTGCCATGTAAGTATTTTTGTAGCCAACCCCCTTCGCCGAATAACTTTCCCGATTCTTTACTGATTGCGCACATTTATTCCCGCGTCTTACGCGCCGGTCCTACGAATCAAGCCCGGAGAACCCCTCCTCCATTGGGTAATCAGCACCACGCCATTAATGATAATCCTCGTACGTTTGCGGACATAAAAGGCCAAAGTCGGCGGTGAGATAGGTCTCAACGACTTCCGCTGAGACCCAATTGTTCAATCGCGATCTTAGCGATAAATCCGCTGGGTGAGAGTGGAGATAAGGCCAATCACGACCATATATGAAGATCGGAGATATGATACATACATGCCTAGACTGATAGACTTCCTACATGTACGAGTAGCGCCACTGATCAACCTGGCCCCTGACTCCTATTTTATTTCACTCGCTTGCTAGGTACTAAACAGCCATAAAGCATGGCAGCCTGTGGGTTCGGCTTACAAACCCCAGTACCCCAGAATTGAGGATGTCAAAGCTCGTCTAAAAAAACTTCGATTGCTTAAGCCCTAAAATTACCTGTACGCAGGGGAACGTGATAGAACCACTGAGAAGTCATAAGTATTATATCCCTTGCTTCGCCGGCGACATCGGACACAATCGATAAGTCCCTGTCAAGGTGGTCTGATGAAAACCAATCTCTAATTCTCACGCGCTACCTAATAGGTCAACCCGTTGACCAAACGTACAGATGCTATGTGTGTTTGTGCATACGATGCTTTGTCGTTCCTGATTTCTCCTATGTAGCAAACCCTTCAGCTCCTATCTCCACTCGAACAGGATACCGTATCCTAGGAATTAGTATCTGCAAGATGTTGACGATCGTTTCATTATTTGCTTGATCGATGAGATAATTGGATTACATGCGCGAATCGTCACTATGGGTTGTCGAGATGCTTTCTGATCTCGGTTTTTCTCGAGACCCGTTCTTCTTGGGGCGCGACGGCATACGGCATGGAATTGTCTCGCGCGGCATCCCGAGCGCACGCCCTGGGGCTCCTGGTCCATTCATAGGAGGACCGCCCAACCCCCCGGGAGGCAACGGCCATCCGGGTGGTGGACCCGGCGGACCCGGCGGACCTGACAGCCTTGGTAAATCCCCTGGGGGAAACATTTGCTATTCATTATTAGCCACTAGCATATCGTCTATCACTCAGATTGATCTTACCATCTCTCGGGCACCACCCGCATCAAGGTCGACATTCCCGTGATTTCGCACTCGAAATAGCCAAGGCATAAGCCAGTGGAAGAATGGCGCAATTGCCAGAAAGCAAGTCGGTAACCATATCACCATAGAGGCTTCTATGGCCATGAGTGATAAACGGAACGTCGATTCCTTTGATTCATCTGGTATTGAGAGCGAGCTTACGGCGAACAGTACAATCCACGCAATAGTGATCACAATCTCTGGTATGACGAGCCATATCGACCAGTGATGCCTCAGGAAAAGAGCGAAAATGCTCCAACAGCTGGCCAAGATAGTCTCGGCAATCGTATAGAAGATGAGCCAAAAAACGGGGACCGAAGACGTGAACACGTAGAGAATCAATACCAGGAGAGCGAGGAAGCATTGTGACGACCGGATAATCGTAATGAGCGAGTTGCTGTCGTAGCCGGACGGCCTATTTTCGCCGTTAATTCTTGAGTCGATGGTGAAAGTTGTGTCTCTGGGGCTTTTGAACCAGCTATCTCTTCCCTTCAGGTCCTGAGAAGGTAAGCACCACCAGCATCTTGTCCTCTGTTTCGGTGCGGGTGCGGACATTGGCATTAGTCTCGGCATCATCGGATGGGGAGGGCCCGGTGGAGGCACGGCGTATTGAGATTGTTCTGCCGTAGAATATGCTGGTTTCTGATTTGGATATTGAGACTCGAAGAAATTCATTGCGAGCTCTTCCTACTTGCAGATTTATATGTATGTCGGTAGAGTAATACGAAGCCGGCAGTATACCGTGAATAACCCGGCATACTTGGTGAAATAAAACACCAATATTGAATAAACGAGCGTAGTATTGGTGAATTACGAATGATTAAGTCACAATGTTACATACAATATTTCTATATGACCATGAATGATTCAGTAGTACGTTGTAAATATCTACGCAATTAGTCTGATCTTCAATTGGGGGAGCCTCGTTATATACCTACCTACCTAGGTAGGTATCTACATAGTTATTCAAGATTTCGAGTCCGTGTCGGGCGTTAGGAAAGTCTTACTATATAAGGAGATACGGAATTAGAAGACAAGGGTGTAATAGTGGCCGTTTTAACCATGCTCCTTCTAAGATAGGGGGGAATCCTCCCCTTATATAAACTTACTACTCCCCTAGTACGCCTCTGTAGTCTCTTAATAGCATGTCTCTATACAATTTTTCCTTAGCAGTTTAAAAGGTTAGAAGTTTACGGCAGCTCGAGGCATACAAAACAGATATTATTAGCATATGCCGAAGAAGTTATCATATTTAGGTAGGTATCAACCATTAAGTTCTATACACGCTATAACAGCAGGTAGGTACTTCACCTACGATCTATACGCCATTTTCAATATACAATGTGATGATGTCCGTCCTATTAATCATTGATATAGGAGAACGATATGCCATGATTAGAAGTTACAAGTAGGAATATATGCGTACTCTAAGGGATTCTTTAACTTATAGCTTTCAGGTTATAAGTGAGTCAGGGGTACATTCAGGGGTAGATCTACCAAGACTACCTAAGTATATAAGAGGCTCGAAGCACCCTCACAAGAGGGTAGATGGCAGGCGTTAATGGTTCAATTTTATTGTTATGCTATCATAAGTAATCAAATATCAAATAGGAAGTTGACCTAATTCCACGTTCTCGCTGGCACTTGAGGATATGCTCTAGTTATTAATTTAGAAACTTTCTTTAAAAAAGCATTCGGAGTACTGGAACGATGATACTAGTGTACTCACACTGCTAGTGGAAACTGCCGGCTATATACAACGTATTCGAAGCCCATTCTAGACAAGTTACCTAGATCACATTGCTAGCGAGAACCCTACTCTAATAACAAACGCTCAGAATCCTTTCGCAGTATATAGTATCTAGATTATTTACTGAACTTGATTAATCTAATACTGACTATACAAGCGCTTCCTCGAAGAAATCTAGGGAACCCATCCCTCATATACCTACAACCCCGCCCTTCTACTTGCCCTATTTCAGTACTTATTTCAAGTAATAGAGAAGGCATAGCGGCTAAATTCGGCATCATTCCGCAAAAACTCCCGCTCTTCCTCGGACAAAGTCATTACAAATTCGATTCCGCCGTGCTGTTTGCGCGGGATCACAAAGCACGTCCGGTACCCGCGGTTGCACGTGCCCATCATCGGGCGGAATGCTTCCGGCCTTCCGCCGTTGGTAAACATGTGCTCTCCGAAGCATGTCCCGTTAAACGGCAGCACCATTGGCGATAAGATGCCCACGGATGGACACTTGGTTGATAGGCGCGAAGCGCGTATCTGCGCGTGATGGTGGTCGTACTTGGCGATTGAACGCAACCGACCGTAAGCTTCGAGCAGGGTATTTTCGTGAACTTGTCTCGTGGCGTTCGTGCGGATCATCTTGGCTACCCATTGTACGGTCGTCTCTGGGGAGGTTAGAGTGAGCGACGGAAGAGTAAATATGTGCTCGAAGTTAAGATTTCCGAGGTAATTGACGGGTAGAAGATGCGAGAGGTTCGGCCGTGCGTCGAAGGGGATGGCAAGCGTCGCTGTTTCGCCCAAGTCTGCATCCTGTTGTGCTCTTATAGCTGTCCATGCTCTGAGGATGCTCTTCCAAATGAAAGCGCAGACGATGTCGTTTCCGGAAACGTCAGTACTCTTATGTACTGAGGAAAGTTCTTGACGTAGTTCCGTATACATGAGCTGTGGCATATAGAAGACGCTGGGCTTCATATCGGACTCCTGGTAATCATCATGGCTTTTATCAAACATGACGCTGGCTCTCGCGCTGCTGTCAAGCTGAGATTCATCCTCGCTCACCCCGTCATATCCATTAAGCCCGACGAGGTGCTGTAAATCTGAGTATTGGTTTTTATCGAAGCCTTCAAATGTTTTGGGCGAATTTATCGCTTCAATCATAGCAGTGTCCAAGGCCTCCCGATCAACGCCTCCTGCGGGAAGTGGCAGAAGCGTTTGGCTTCTAGTGGCGGACTTGTCCTCGTGATCGCGCAAGAGGCTGCTGCAGTGGTCTGCCCATATCTTAGTCACACTGAGCATTGCAGTTCCATCTGATGCCGGCGGTACGATGGACAAGACTAGGAGACATCCCCCTTGGACGAAATTTGCCTGTGCTGCAAATACTCTCGCTCCTGACTCGAAGTCTGGTTTGAAGGGTGATGTCCAAAGCAAGGCGTCATCACTGAAAACGTCCAAGGGAAAACCAGCCTCACGCAACTCAGCAAATGTCATAGAATTCGGGAGATGATTGAAGCGTAATGGGACTCCAGGAGCTTGAGACTGGTCTATGGATTTGTAGCGTATCTCTAGCTGGCCTGGCCGCCATCCAGGCGAGTCTCGTGATTGCAAGTACACCCGGCCGTTGAGCCATGGCGCCTGGAGGATGGTCTGGCGTAGGCCTTCACGGAGGCAGGTAAATGCATCCTTAGAGTCTATATCTTGCTTCAAACCGAGATAGATGATGCTCTGGGGAATATTGGAAGGTGCAATATGGTCTAGAGGGCCGAGTGGGATGTACAGTGTGTTAGTTTCTAAAGCCATGGCCCGTGAACATCAAAGACACTCGAAGTAGTCGAAGGCATTATGGATCATTAAACCTGTTTCGTAAGATTCTACTTAACCTAGCGCATGGAATTAATGCAGCCATAATCATGTTAACCAATGGACATATCGTTTAGGTTTCAAGTCCCGAAGATCGGATGTTTCTATATTCGGAAGATTAGCGGGAATGACGGGAGGCGGACGGCGATCCTAAACCCGGGTAGACCCTTTTTAAACTTTAAAGCCGCATTCTGCTGCAGGCTCCCGTAGGCTCCCTGCAGCAACAAGTACATGTAACTATCAAATATTAAAATTACTTGACGCGTAATTGCTACTAGGTTATTTCCCTGGGTGTAACAGATCTGCTCTGCTTGCTTGTCTTAAGAAACATTCCAAGGCCTTTGCGAATGAATAAGCGAACAAAATATAATGGTCAATAATATAGTGAATGCTCACTATATTAGAAATCTTAGGTACCTCCTATTCTAATTCTATTAGATTCTTGTACCTTCATATGCTAGTTTCACCTAGTCACTGTGATGGTCAAAGCAAACGGCACTCACGCGAGTCTCTCAAGAGACGGCAAGTTTACCTAATTCTTCAAAAGTCATACAATGCTTGCAGCTGCTTTCCCTTTTCAGCTGCATCTGCCACCATGGAGGTTATGGCCAAAACTTCTGACCTTTTGAACGGTATGTCATGGCCTCCATCGTGTCGATATAGCTGGGTTAACGAAGGAGTATACAGCCCTTCTGCCACACGCGATTGCTCTGCCATAGCGCCTACGTCCTTCTCCCCCGAAACGTGTACAATGGGGATGCGTACACGCTCCTTGTATATTTGCGGATGTAAAAGCCGTGGAACGTTACTCGCCTGCGCCTCAAACGACAGGAAGTCGAGACGGGTGTTTGGCAGAATATTTCCGACGCTTGAGTGCATTGACAAGACGACTTTCAGATACCTGGCGAAGACTCGCTCGTCCTCCGAGTCTAGCAGCGAAGAAAAGTCGCCGTCTGGGAACTCTGCGCGGAAGTCTGAGTGGCTTTCATCAAGGATGCAGTCGACTAGGCGTTCATAGCAATGGTCGTCGGGCGAGGCGATGAAAATAGGCGAAAATAATAAAGCGAAGCCGAAAGGAGGTTTTGCGTCTGGGTTTTTGCGCTGTTGGTCAAGTATGTAGCTCACGGCCATCGCGGATCCGAGACTGAACCCCAGAACGCCATCAAAGGCACCATTCTGCTTGATAAAAACATCTATCCGATGAAGCGCCTCCCGCATTTCTTGCGGAGAAAAACCCGTGGCGTAAGACTGAAAAGGCCCAGATTCCCAAGCTGGGACCGCTATAGAAAGTTAGCCTCGGAGATATATCTCTGTATGTAAATGCGGAAGCATTTCCTACCGGGTCCTCTTCCACATGATATAGCTCCATCAAAGAATACAAATTGATAACCAGCGCCAAAGCTTTTGATAAACGGTGCCAATTGAGCCTTTAGCATGACGCCAGATGCGCCTAATCCGTGCAGAGCTAGAATCCTCATGATACTCAGTATAACACTGCGTAGAAGACTAATGACGGCAAGATATCCGAGAAATACTGAAGATTATGAGCGTGGGCTCCAAGCTGTCCAAAACTCCGCGAAAACCCCTATACCTGCAGAGGCTGAGCGATGGAATGGGTGATGCCTTTTCCACTGGTCTCCGGCCCTCTAGCTCGGATTTTCCCTAATCTGGTAGTCAGATTCCCGCATCTGTCTTATAGGCTACATTTGAAATATTATACCAACAATAATCGTTCGCTCGCTTACAGGTCCTCTCAAAACCACCGTGGCTTTTGATTGCTCTTTATCAGACCCAGATCATATCAGAGCAGCACCGCTGCTACAGATTATTCCGTGAATAACTCATCGCTCGATTTGAAGCGTTACCATCTAACTCAGCCCTTGAAGATTGCAACGAAACACCCTCTACACTATGGGGAACTCGCTTGGCATGGTGGCTGGGGTACTTTTCTTATGTTGCATGATATGGATAATCTCTTCCAGCTCGGGCCCGCGTCTTCCCAAAGGTCTCCCGATCATTGGTGCACACAAAGGTGACTGGTTTCCTTTTTGGCAGGCGACGCTCAGAAACTCGCTCGATGTAAAGAAGGCAGCATTGGATGGATATAAGCAGTATCCTAACCAGGCGGCAATTCTACCCGTCGCCGGCCCCGGAGGAGCCAGCTTCGTCGTCTTACCCGCCTCCGAGACCCAATTCGTCACCGAGCAACCAGACTCGGTCCTCAATCTCCGCGCCGTTATCATCAAGGGGCTTCTATATAGATATACAGTAGCAGACCAGTTCATCGTCTCCAATGCGGCGCACCAACATATTATTACAACCACGCTGACAAATCAAATTGGCAATTTGCTATCAGCTTTGAACGACGAGACGGCATTCTGCTTTGAGCAAATTTGGGGTATCGACACCGACAACTTCCGCGATGTAGGTGTATGGGACACCCTCGGCCGCGTTGTGGGTGGCGTCACGAACCGTGCATTTGTTGGGCTTCCGTATTGCCGCGATCCAACACTGCTCAGCGCTGGCCTTAACTTCGCTCGATGCCTACCCCTGAGCGCGAGATTCTTAAGCTTCGTTTGGGAGCCTCTGCGTTCGTCAGCCTCGCCGCTCTTCACCTTGCCGAATCGTATCTTCGAGCGCCGCTTCACCAATATTCTACTACCAGAGATTCATCGTCGTCTTCGGCATCGCTTTGATCACATGAATAACGACAATGAGAAGTACGTTGCAGACAAGAATGACTTCTTGCAGTGGAGCATTGAACAAGCCATTGCGAGCGGCGATCCGCGTATGTGGAACCCCAGGACACTAGCAGGTCGAGTTCTTCTATTGAACCTGGTGTCCATTCATACCTCATCCCTGACAGTTACCAATCTCGTCCTGGACCTCATCTCTTCGAAGGCTGAGATTCTCAATGAACTTCGCGATGAGATCGCTGGCGTCTTAGCGGAGACGCAGGGTGTTTGGACTAAGACTGCGATGTACAAGATGGTAAAACTCGATTCTGTATTCCGCGAGAGTGCACGTCTCAACACTCTGACAGCAGTTGCGCTGCGGCGGGTGGTGATAGCCAAGAACGGGGTTACGACCCCTTCGGGAGTTCATATTCCCTATGGCAACTTCTGTGCCGTACCCAGTCTCGCAGTGTTGACAGATGGTAAGAAATATTCATCACCGGAAAGCTTTGACCCATTTCGGTTTGTCGATCTACGACAGAAGGTCAACACCGGCGAGAGGCTTCCGGATCACATGGAGCGAGCACGCATGTCATTCCCTGCTACTAGCAATGATTACCTAGCATTCGGTAACGGGAGGCAATCCTGTCCTGGTCGCTTCTTCGCTGCCGCTGAGCTAAAACTTATGTTGGCCTATGTTCTCTTGCATTATGACTTCGAAATGCTGCCAAAGAGGCCGTCCGATACTTGGGTAGGTATTTTACGCGTTCCCTCATCCAGCGCTAAAATACGAGTAAAGCGGAGGAAGCCCACGGAAGTTCCCGTGTTTCGATTTCCAACGCACGATGTTGATTGGACATGATAGCCTTGCGGCAATCTCTTATTTAGGGGAATTGAGTTCTAGATTCAAGGAGAAGGGCTCTTATTGGTGTCCATGTTTGGGTTTTATAGAAGCAGATATTGATATATTTCAATTGAACTTGGCTCACAAGCTGACCTGCATTCCTGCCATGGACCTTTGTGTGCTTCTTCTAAATATTCTATAACATAGGATATTTAGGAGTAATATAAGGATTACACGGTCTTATTTTAGCCATGTATAGGGCTAATGTCGCTATAAGTGTAATGGCAAGCCACCTAGATTTAGTGGACGGGCCACTATCCAACCTTCAGCTTAGCGCGTGGCTTATACAGTGTCAGTAAGTCAGGAGCCGTACAAAACACGGTGCTAGATCTAAAACATGTGCAAGACTTTTTGGCCCGGGCCTTTCGTAGACTAATACATAACTCGACATGATGCTTTCGATCTCTAGAGTAACTACCTACATTACCGTGTTGGGGTATCAACGAGTTTGATTATATCGAAGTGAAAGGCTGTTTATTGCTTTTCCTAGTATTCTACATTTAACTATATGATTGATTTTCTATCACCGTCTTATATTAGCAATCTTGGAAAGTAGTGTATGCCTTCATATTATAAGGTAGCTAACTACAAGATACGATACAATGCTTAAATACCTTAGGTTAGGTCCCTAGGTATACTCCTTTTTCCCCGCCACTAGTAGTGCAAATTCATTGAGCGACGCAGATTGAAGGATCTCAAAGACCGATACCTTTGCTTTAACGGTACTGCTGATCCAATTGCGCAGTTCTACCCCGACAAGAGAGTCGACACCGTATCGCGACAATGGCAGCTCGGGATCAATGTCAGACAACGGGATGTTGAAGATATCTGACAGCTTAGTGCTCAAGGCGTCTACGAGCAACCCCGAGGCCGCCTCAATGCTAGCTGCGGCGGCGAAAGCCTTGACAAACGCTGCCGTGGTCGACTTGCTATCGGACGCTGCGACAGTGTTGAGGCCGAGCTGGCTCGCGATTCTTAGCGTGCCAAAGCGACGATCGTTCCGCATAGCCGACTCGGTGGCGAAGGCGTGGAAGTTTGGCCCGACGATTACCTGGCTGTCCGCGAGGGAGCCTCGCAGCGGGTCTCTGATGCCGGCTTCGATGAGTCCGAGCACGGCCTCGATGTCGACGGAGCCGAAACCAACATTCTCGACACGTGCACGGAGACGTTCGTCGCCGCCAGCTTCTCTTTCTGCTACGTACCCGACGGAGCGCACAGCGCCTAAATCGATAGTGACGGCTGGTTTGCCATTCGCCGTGCGATGGCGAGCGAGAGCATCCTGGAAGGTATTACCAGCAGCGTAGTTAGCCTGCGACATGTGGCCTGCTACACCGGCGACAGAGGACAGCATGATGAAGAAGGACAGGTTGGGAAGGAGTTTATGTAGGTTGAGGCTGCCATTAATCTTGGGTCGCACTCCGTGGGACCATTGCTGGAATGTCATGCGCTCCATGACGGTGTCGTCCAGCACCATAGCACCAGTGATCGCTCCCGTAATTGGAGGCAACCCGGCTTCAGCAATTTGCTTTAAAAGTCGGAGGACGTTACTCTCGTCCGAAACATCGCAGTCGCGTATCAGAAGCCGACATCCAGCTGCTTCTGCTTCCTCGATGAGCTTTGATGCGCTGGGATGAGAGCTAGCTTTGCGGGAAACAAGCACAACGTTCTTGGCTCCTTTGTGAATAATCCATTCGGCTACCGCGCGACCAATACCACCCAGACCGCCGGATATCAAATATGTAGCGTCCTCCTTGTCCAAGGAGACAGGTGGCGGGCGTGTGATGACCTGTAGACAGAGCAATCGATTAGAATTGATACTCCACAAGGAGGTCGCAAAGAGGCAAGAAGGAAAACAAGGGATACTTACATTGACTTTGTCTCCAGGATTTGGTACTAGCACCAACTTTCCCATATGTGCTCCCCCCTGCATCTGACGCATCGCCGTGGCCATATCAGTGATGGAGAATGGGGTGATGGGATGAACGGGAGGAGCGCGACGTTCACGAATGATACGGATACTCTCCACTAATGCTTCATGTGTTAGGGCACCACGGTACTCTGTGAGTTGCAGCAAATCAAAGCTAGTGTAAACGGCGCAGCGACCGAAGGGTGCTGTCTCCAGACCACGGTTCGCCTCAATGTCGACCTTGGTAATATCAACAAGGCGGCCGAAACGGGCCACACAGTCCCATGTGGCTTTCAGCAATGGTCCGGATAAGGAGTTGAGCACTACGTCGACGCCCTTTCCGCTTGTTGCTGCCATGATGGCTGGAGCAAAGCTGGCGTCTCTGCTCGAGAAGATGTGGTCAGGATTAATTCCGTACGTCTGGACTAGGAGGTCTCGTTTCTCCTTAGTGCTACAAGTCGCATAGACTTCCGCGCCGACATATTGGGCCAAGTTCACAGCCGCTTGACCGGTTCCTCCTGATGCGGCATGAATTAGGACGCTTTCGCCTTTTTGCAGTCTGGCAATTTGTATTAGACTGCCGTAGGCTGTGACGTATGCCGCTGGGAATGCAGCGGCGTGCGCCCACGAGATATGCATGTCGTCAGGCAACTTTGCCACCGAAGTCCACCATGTCCGACCTCTGCTAGCAAGACGACCTCGGACTAGGGAGCAGACGCGGTCACCGACCTTGAGTCCGCTTGCTTCGGTATCCGGGCCCAGGGCAGTGATAATTCCGGCAGATTCATGTCCTTTGAGAGGTTCATCAAGTTCTCCCAACGCGACCATAACCTCGCGGAAGTTGAGACCGAATGCCTTGGCCTCCACCTCCACCATGCCGCTAGGGACATCAGTCGTGCTGATCTCTGCATTGTCGACGAAGTATGGGTTAACTACAATAAATGTCAGTATACAAATACACGATTCTATAACAGGCCAAAAGTAACCAAGAATTGATTTTGGGAGTAACTGAGGGTAGTGACTCGGAAGCATATCAGGTAGGTATGGTATCCCGAATCACTCTTCTCACCCTTTAAATAGTTGGAATCAAAGACGTCAAGAAAGAAAAGGGGGTAGTTACTTCCTGTAGCGCCTGATTTAGGGGTCTCCCATATCAGCGGCCGTCCCGGCTGGTGAAATGGTTGCGGCTCCGGAGGTAGATCGACTTCAAGGTTCCTCGCGAGTGCGTCTTGTACCTTATCCGGATATGTCCTAGGCACATGAAGCAATGAGTCTTTGACAGCATATTCCCACTCTACGTCTGCAGGGTCAAGAGCGGCATCGAAACTCTGTTGTAGCACATGAATAAGATGTTTAATCTTGTTGACGGACCACGTTTCCTCGCTCTTTTCAAAATCTAGTCGGATCCATCTCTTACCCGCATCTTCCTGTCTCATGGTTCGTATCAGACCATCAGTCGCACCAAAGGAAGGCTCTGCTGCGTCGACAAGGCCGCCGCAGCTAAGCCAGACTAGTCCAGAGCTTTGGTTAAGAAGTTTCTTAAGCTGATCAAAGGCGGTTGTATCCATGCCGTCTACAAAAGGCGCCTCCATCTCAGCCGTAAAAATGCAGACAGTGTCCTGCCACGCTTCCACGTCCTCTAGTGATGCTATCAACGGAGATTTGCCGGTAAGCGACGCGATGGCATTCGACACCTCACGCAACCATGCCTTCTGTTCTTTAGAAGGCTGTCGGTTTGGTGGCATCACGATTGAGAAAGGACACTGTACAATAGTTGTTGCCCTGGAAAGCATGACGCGTGCAGACTGAAAATCCGGCTCTTCGTAATCGGGCACGTCAAAGTCCACGCCAGTGAAGCCCACTTCACTCAAAACCTGATTCCACATCTCGAGAGGCGCGTTTGGACTCATTTGTCTTTCGGGTTCTTCCCCTAACCACCATCCTGGCAGGGTGCCGAAGATTAATTGACCTTCTAGGCGGTCTGCTGTGGCTTCTATGAGTAGGAGTGTTCCACCCGGTTTGAGTAGCTGCCGAACATGCGACATTGTGGTGTTGAGATTTTTCGTGGCGTGGAGGCACGATGCGGCCACGATCAAGTCGTAGGCGCCATTAGTAAAGCCTTGCTCGAGTGGGTTGACTTCGATGTCCAGCTTCTTAAAGTCCATCAAAGATGACCAGACCTTAAATTTGGATCTAGCCGCTTCGAAGAAGCCTGGGGAGATGTCCGTGAAGGTGTAATGCCCAAGTATGGATCCAGCACCGTCGCCCCTAGTGCCAAACCCTTCTAAGATTGTAGTTGTTGCACCACCGGTGCCAGCGCCTATCTCGAGAACCTTGGCGCCTGGGTTCTTGACAGCATAGAGCTCTGCAATAGTAGAAAGATGTTTGTACGAACGGGTCTTGAGGGCTTCGTGATCCATGTAGAACTGATTTAGCAGGTTTCCTTCCATCATCAACTCAAGTGGGGTGATTTCACCACGGATGATGGCCGCAAGGTTCCGTCCTACACGGACAGTAAGTCGGCCGGCTGCGTTCTGAGCGTTGAGCTCGTCTGCGAGCATTGTTTGGAGACCTTTGCTGGTTTTTGACCACGACTCACTTCCAGGTCCAAGTTTTCCGTTGTGGCCATCTTGCACGACTGTCTTCATCCAATCGTACATGCGTTTGTGATGCCATTCAAAAGTTTTAGGATCCTGGCTCTGTAGATCTTTCACAGCCTCGCAGATGAAGTTGTAAGAGCCTCGGACGAGTTTCCTCTCAGTCTCAACTTCATGTTCCGCCAAAGGAATAGATAGAGAAGCTCTTAAGTCTGCAGGGACATTGTGGAGGATGTCCAGCTCCCAGCAGCTCTTCGAGCAGATTCCGGTCTCCTGGCTCGAATCATCGGTGCGTCGAGGCATCGCTTGGCCGAAAAAGCCATGCAGTTGCAGAAAATTTGGGAAGGTCGAGTTGCTATCCTCAGGCTCTAGCGTCGCCGCCACGATGGCAATATCAGATGTATAGCCGCGCCTATCAGCCTTCACTAGCTCAGAGAAAGCCTGCAACTTATCCCCACCCTTCCGCTTAAAGGATTTCGGCACAGTCAAGCTTCGAATAAACCTTGGTAGAACCATTACGTCCTTGTCCATTTCTTCGGGCAGACTACTAAAGGATGCTTGTAATACAGAGTCGAGCGTAGTTGGGTGTAGCACGTAGTCATGCGCCGTGCATGCAATTTCTGCTATAGCGAAGTCAGTAATCGCCCTCCGTCCAGCGGTACGGCTGTAAATCAAATTCTGGAATTCTGGTCCATGGTAGATTCCTCTGTCTCGGAGTCCTGAAAACAGAGCCTCGATGTCAACGTTAGTCGCGGAGGTGTTTTCTCTGCTTCCAGGGCCCTGCTGCAGGTAGGTGTCTACCTGAGGCGAATCTACTTTGCGAGTCAATTCAGCCGTTCTAGCCTTTGGCCTATCGTCCGTATCGGCAGCGACGAATCCTTTGCAGTGCTCCATCCAAGAGCCACCAGACGTTAAAGAACAAAGCTTGAACTCGTACCAGCCCTCGTGATCTAGATCCTTATTACTACAGCTCTGGAGACTAAACTGAGTTTCTAGCCCAAAAACGGAATCCGGAATGATCATCGCGTTTATGATATCAATATCCCGCAGCCTATACCCTTGGATCGTCGATTCCAAAGGATCTGTGAGAAGACGTACAGCTTCGATGGCCAAAGCAATGTATCCAGCGCCAGGAAACACCACTGAGCCGTCGATCTGGTGATCTTTCAACCACTCAATTTCAGATAGGCGAATAAAATTCCGCCAAGTTGGTATGATAGAATTGCCCCCGTTGATGGGCGTCCCGAGAAGTTCATGGGGCGGAAACCTCTTGTATCTCTGGTCTCTGCTGATCCTAGGCTCAACCCAGAATCTCTTTGTATGGTTCCAAGGATACGGCGGAAGGTCGGTGACCAGCTCACCCTCTTTCCCAAAGGGTGAGTTTATCGCCTTGATATTAACCGGGTAGCCTCGAGCAATCAGGGCACAGGCAACATCTTGCATGGTTTCAACAGCGTTGTCGGGTCGCTTGAGACACGATGCATACGGCAATTCCGTGTCCCGTGCCTTGAGGATTTGTCGCATCGGGCCTGCCAAAGTGCTGTGTGCACCAATTTCCACTACCATGTCGACATTGGAAGTACCTGTTTCTTCGAAGCACATTCTTTCAAACGCCTGGCTGAAAAGAACTGGATGCGTCATGTTGCGGGCCCAATGCTCAGGACTCAAGGTACTCGGCGATGTAACTTTGTCTCCCGTGACAGGCGATACAAACGTCGCGACATCACCCCAAGTCTTCTGAGGTAGAGGAAGTACAGATTTGAGTTGGTCGATGTACTCTTGCGAGATATATGACATGTGATGCGAGTGGTATGCCATAGGGACCTTGAGCTTCCTAGCAAAGATATCATCCTTCTGTAGGCGAGAAGCTACCTCGTCAAGAGCAGCCAAGTCTCCTGAGAGCGTGATGCTGCTCGGGCTGTTGATGCAGGCTACGACAACAGTTCCACCAAGCGTATCGCTGATGTATTTCTTGACATCTTCGGGTCCGATAGTAGTAACAAGCATTCCCCCTGCCAGAGAATGCATCTTATGGTACTTTAGGGCAAGTTCCCCGCGGAAGTAACCAACACCAAGTGCTTCTTTGAACGAGAGGACATTTGTGGCATATGCAGCGGCAATCTCACCACTAGAGTGGCTAGTCACGGCTGTTGGGAAAATATCCCAAGACCGTAGTAAGTTGACGAGACAGAGCTGAATAGCGACGCTAATAGGCTGGCTGAGATGGATGTCGGCCACACGAGTTGTAGCTTCGTCGCGCAGGAGTTCCTCTGAAACGAGTAATCAACATCATCACTCAAGAGATTTATAAATGACAATGCGGCTCTAAGGATGAAGTTCATACATACCTAGCAGCGACCAGGAGGCACCGTACTCTCTAAGGAACTTATCAGCCTCTTGGATGCTATAGCCAAAGACCGGGTAGGCATCGATGAGCTCCCGCCCCATGGCGTACCATTGCGCACCTTGGCCATTGAAAACGAATGCGATTCGGGGGCGTTTAGAAGTGCTCGAAGGCTTGATAAGCGGATCTCGTAGGCGCTCCGCCAATTCATCTGTAGTTCGAGCGCGAACTGCTATGGCCCAAGGATGCATTGATCGCCGTTGTGCCAGAGTATAGGCGAGATCACAGACAGACGGCTTTGAGGTTTCTATATGGGTAGCAAATGTATCCATCATAGTTTGGCAGGCGACGGAATCCTTGGCACTTAATATAAAAATACGCGAAGGATTGGCATCGACGTATTTGTTGCCATCATGTACTCCATTGCTGGACCCGTCGAGATATCCATTACCGTTAGCTTCGCCGTCGTGGATCCCAGTATGGCCATTGCTATGTCCACCATGACCATTATTCATGGGAGACGACGCGGGATAGGGTTCTAGTATCAAGTGGGCATTGGTGCCTCCATATCCAAAATTATTGACTGATGCACGCAGCAGCTTGTCTTTGGGCCAGGGCACTGGTGTGGTTGGCACCTTCAAGTGCCACCCCTGTAGATCGATCTGCGGATTCGGTATCTCGAAATTCAGATTTGGTGGGATCAGGCGATTCTTTAAAGCGAATGTCGTTTTGATGATAGCGGCAAGGCCACTTACTGGCTCGGTGTGTCCAAGATTTGTCTTTACGGACCCGACAACAATAGGGTCGTGTGCTTCGCGGGACTTGCCGAACGTCCTGGCGATGGCTTCGGCTTCGATGGGGTCTCCAGCTGCTGTTCCAGTCATGTGGGCTTCCACATACCCAGTGTCTTTGAGATCGTAGCCTGCACGAGCGTAGCATTCCCGAATAAGCTTAGCCTGGGCGTCTGCAGAAGGTGAGGTGATTGTTGTTGTCTTTCCATCTTGGTTGAGCCCAGTATCCTTAATGACTGCATGGACCCTGTTACCAGCCCTG
This sequence comes from Daldinia concentrica, assembly GCA_902805455.1. Lineage (NCBI taxonomy): Eukaryota > Fungi > Ascomycota > Sordariomycetes > Xylariales > Hypoxylaceae > Daldinia > Daldinia concentrica. Next base: position 1,939,150 of record CADCSW010000006.1, read on the forward strand.
AGTGCTGCATTGAGAGGCTGGAGTACGAGTGCTGCGACACCCTCACCGCGGCCGTAGCCGTGGGCACGCTCATCCCAGGCAAAACATTTACCTTCTGCACCAATAGCACTGTGATAATACATACCTAACCGTTAGCTTTATAGGCCTTCACTCGAACAGGGTGGGACGGAGGGACATAGAAGAATACGCACCCGATGGTTGATGCTGAGATAAAAGCGTCCTGGGTGAGAAGCGCACTAGCTGCGCCAACAATCGCGATTTCACTCTCCCCAGTACGGATGCTTTGACAGCCTTGATGAACCACCACCATACCTGCACTACAACCAGTGTCTATAGACATGCTTGGTCCTTGCAGGTCGAAGAAATGTGAAATACGATTAGCAATCATAGCAGTGCCAGTGCCCGCAAGAAAGGCATGAGGAAGGACCTCCGCATCTTTTGTCTGGATCTCATGATAATCTTTATTGAATGTACCGGCGTATACAGAGGTATTAGTGCCAGCAAGAGTTTCAATTGGAATACCAGCTGTGTTTCAAGTCAACCTTCAGTCAGAGAAACGAACATAAGAACCGAGGGACTTACCGTCTTCGGTAGCTTCGTAGACAGTCTCAAGAAGAAGTCTAGCCTGAGGATCCAATCCCTAAAGAAAGTCAGCAATCAGGATACAAAGTCTACGGGAAACCCGTCTCTGAGACCTCCTGGAGGACTTACACTGGCAACGTCTGCAGCAAGATTAAAAAAAGCAGCATCGAACAAGCCAATATCCTCGCCCATAAAATAGCCACCTTCGACATGACTCTGTATTACAGTTAGTCAACTACACGAGGATGGTTTGAAGATATGCTGCCAATTTACCCTTCCAGCTCTAGAGTAGTCTTTGTGATATAATGACTTATTGTCGAAACGTGACTCGGGAATAGGCTGCCAACCATCTTTACCAGAAACACACAACTCCCAAAGTTGAGATGGAGAAGTTACGTTGCCAGGAAAACGACATGCCATGCCAACAATAGCAATCGGAGTTGTAGCTCTCTCGTTATCCCTATGGACGCCATTGGGGCCGTGATTAAGTGTTGACATCTCTATCAGCTGATTTGTATGTAGAGGAATATTTAATTTTAATTTTATGAAGCCTTGTTGCACGCTCGTTTGACTTCGTATTTACACCATACTCCCAGATTCGCATGGTATAAGTATAAGGGAAGCACATACAATATCCTCTAAGCTTGTCCAAGTCGGTATGGTTGGCTATTTTCGATCCTCTCACACGGCGTTGCTTACTCGGAGGTTTCCTGATGGAGTCAGCCTCCAACCAGACGAGGCTGTTCTATGATAATCACCAAAGTGAGATCTGGCCGAAAATGGTAGTCGTCTGTCTTGATCAAATGCGCTATACTTCGCCAAAGCTGAATGTTTGCCTAATGCAATCCGTCGACTTCACCTACATAAAACGTTTCCGGGACCTAACTAACCACTTTCTAGGTAGGCTAGACGACCGTTGAAGCTTGGTGAAACCTAGAATCCGCTCACTGCCCCGGACTAGGTGAAGAACAGGCCTTATTATTTTGTAGAAAAGTTCCATAGTTCTCATGTTGCCATAACATCTCTCGTAGAACTAGGATAATATGAGAAATCTGATAACGGAGATTTAAGTCACGTATACCCCTAATCTCCCCAATTTGGATGTCCCATCTCTGCAACATGAATCATCTAATGTCTAATTTCCGATTGCTTGTTTGAGACGAGATAAAAACGCTGTTTGTTAAAATATTTCTATTGGAACATACGTCCTACTTAGGTAGACAGTCACTTTCAAGTGGTCATATAGGTTAGGCAGGTAGTTAGTCGATTACCCTGCGATTTCATTGCCTAATACAAATACAACTTTGCAGTCTTAATATACAGATTAATATATAGGAATCCCCCACCTCAGCTGCCGCCCTCCACAAGATATTCACGCCTTGCTCAGGCTCTGCAAGTTAACAAGTTCAAAATACGTGCCCTTCTCCTGCATCAGCTCATCGTGTGTTCCAGACTCGATGATGCGGCCTTGGTTGAAGACATAGATTACATCTGCCCTTTTTACCGTACTTAAGCGATGAGCAACGGCGATCGTAGTACAACCTTGCGCCGCGGCATCCAGAGCAGCTTGTACGACCTTTTCGGATTCCGAGTCGAGAGCTGAAGTGGCCTCGTCTAATAAGAGGATCCTGGGGCGACGAAGGATTGCTCGAGCAATCGCAATGCGCTGTTTCTGACCGCCCGATAGCATGCAGCCCTTACTGCCAACAAGGGTCTCCAGACCGCTCGGTAGGCTGATGATGAAGTCGTAGATGTTTGCATTCTTACAGCATTGCACTATTTCCTCTTCTGAAATGTCGTCTCTATCAGTACCGAGCAGAATGTTTTCCCGTATGGTACCTCTGTAGAGGGTCGGCTCTTGACTGACAAGCGCTAAATGGGAGCGGTATTCGTTGACGTTAAAGGATGAGATTTCTGTGCCGTCGACGAAAATCCCGCCATCCAGTGGATCGTAGAATCTTTCTAGTAAGGCGATAGCTGTCGACTTGCCGCATCCACTGGCCCCAACGAAGGCGGCGTACTGTCCTGGCTTAACTTCTAGGTTGAGACCTCGAAGAACAGGCTGGTTCAGTCGTGTTGGGTATCTAAAGTGCACGTCCTTAAATTCCACATGGCCTTCCATACTCTGGACTTTCATGCCCTCCTGGCTCCAGCTATCAATGTCGGGCTTCCTGTCAAAAAGGGCTTTAAGACTAGCAGCAGCATGTCTAGCCTTCGCCAGGTCCGGCGCATAAGCGAAGACAGTTCCTGCAGACTGTGCTCCGAAAATAATCACAGCAAAGCACAAGAAAAATTGGAACCTAATAAGAGTTAGAATCAACTTCTCGTTGTCGGGGGGAAAGTTATCTCATATACTCACATGCTATACTCATATCTACCAAACAAGGTACCTCCATACCAAAAGCCGAGCGCCATGCAAAGAAATTGAAGGGACTGAGATGCAGCGTAAAGTATGGATGACTTCAGAATCGACACGACTAGTTGGCGGCTTTGTCCGGCAAGCTGTTCGTGGTAGTGATTCCAGACGTCATTCTCACGGGTTAAGGAGGCGACGGTCCGAATTGCTGAGGTGGCCTCACAAGCATAGCTTGCAGACTCTTCGTGGACGACCTTCTTCTCCTTCTGGAATGCGACAAGCATGGCTAGACGGAAGTACCCGCAAGCGAGAAGGAGGGGAATAGTAGAGATACACACTAAACTCAGTTTCCACCCGACGGCTAAACCAATGGCGGAGGAGGCAACTAGAGTGGTGATGAGCAAGAGAAGCGTCATAAGGGTAATCCCAGAGAGCCCAGCTAGATGGGTAGTTTCGGTAGATAGGAAAGACGTAAGGGCGCCCGACGAGTTCTTGTCGAAATAGCCAATGTCTTGCCGTAGAATATATCTAAACGCTCGGTCGCGGACCCGGCGGGTGAGTCGCTCCGCGCAGTACGAGAACGCGATACCCTGAGAGATAAGCGCGAAGAGCTGTACAAAGGCGAGCATTAGATACATTAGAGACCAAAAGTTGGCTTGGCGGCGTATCTCGTCGTGCTCTGAAAGAGGAAGCGAAAGAGCTGTGATGGACTTGGCGAGGAAGACAGCTTGTGTTGGGTTGCCGCCACCGCAAATGACGGAAAGCAAAAGTCCAAAGACCATGATCTTCCATTCTTGCTTGTTTAAGCTGGCGATGAACCTTACTAGTGTGAACAAGGAATAGTTGTCACTGCTGTCCTCTTGTCGCTTCCTCGCTTCTACCATTCTCGAAGCTGTCCTGTTCGTCTGTGTCTTGCTAAGCTGAAGTCCATCATAACTTTCTTCTTGTACCTCTTTGCCCGAGTTGCTGCCCTTCTCAGCGAACTCGGACTGTAAGAACTTGCCGTCCTTTTCAGGCAGTATGAGATCTTCGTCTTGGTTCTGGGACGCTTGCTTAGTGGCAATTCGCTGAGCCTCAATCAGGTTGTAGTAAGCCCCCCCCTTATCTAAGAGTTCATAATGGCTACCCTGCTCGATGATACGTCCTTCAGACATGACCACGATGTTGTCCGCAAGCTCGATGGTAGATAGTCGGTGAGCGATAATCACAGTGGTCCGTCCTTGGGCAGCTTTGTTGAGCGCTGCTTGAACAACTCCCTCACTCTTCGTGTCTAGTGCGGATGTCGCTTCGTCGAGAAGCAGGATTTTTGGATCACTAACAATAGCTCTTGCAATGGAAATGCGTTGCTTCTGACCTCCCGAGAGAAGAAAGCCTCGCTCCCCAATGTTCGTCTCGTAGCCTTCAGGAAGAGTGGTGATAAATTCATGGGCCTGAAAGAATAAGGTCAGAAAGTCACTTCATTAAAGGCTATTGAATAGAGGAAGTATGTTGAATGGGAAATACTATGCTCGTAGTTGGATACTTACATTCGCCGTTCTAGCAGCACGCTCTACTAGCTCACGAACTACCTCTTCGGACCCCTGCTCCTGCGCTGTTCCGATAAGACCGTGCTTGATGTTGTCGTATATGGAAGTGGCGAACAAGACTGGCTCCTGGCTCACCAGAGATATCTGTCTTCGTAGCCAGGACAAATTCAAATCTTTAACGTCATAGCCGTCGACGTAAACGCTTCCGCCAACTGGATCGTAGAAACGTTCAACTAGGCCGATAATAGTGCTCTTGCCTGAACCTGAAGCGCCGACAAGCGCGGTGGACTTGCCAGCGGGAATTAGTAGGTTAACATTCTCCATCACTACAACCTCGGGACGGGAAGGATATATATGCTTGATGTTTCTAAGCTCCACGTTACCCTGGACCGCATCCAGCTTTATGCCCTCGGTCGACGAAGGATCAAGAGGAGATACTCGATCGATTACCGCGTAGATTTTGTTCGCTGCAGCAACAGCTGAGGTGACGGCCTGAATGTTCGGTGCAACGTTCCCTAGAGCAAAAGACCCGATCATAATGGCCATTTGAATGGTAAGGATCTGTGATAAGCCGACGGATCCGTCCACCAGAAAACGAGAGCCCATCCAGAAGGCAAGTCCATAACTGAGGTATATGAACCTAGAATATAAGGTTAGAACATCACTTTCTTCAAAGTAGGTTAAGAGACTGCCTCGTAGACAGCAAGGCAATCTACCATATGCTGCTGTACTTACAGAAAGAGGAATCCAATCATGGAGCTGGTAGTGGATTTGAGTTTGAACCCTGCCTTCTCTGCCCTGAGGAGATATGTATCGTACTGTCGGGCCAGCTTGTCTTGTGTATGGAATGCAGTCGCATTTCGAATCGAGCTGATCACTTCTTCTGCAACTGTCCCACCTTCGGCGAAATGTGCAATGTATATTTTGCTAAGCTTGCCGATGAACGAGCCCACAGCACCCATTGTGACTACGATGGCCACAATCGTTGAAGATAGGATCAGCGCAAGCTTCCAATATCGTATGAAGCCAATGACGAACGCTGCCACAAAGGTAGCAACAGCTGTCAAGGTCAACCCAACCTTTTCCGAAATGCCTTCTTGGACTAGGTTGGTATCTGCTGTGATTCGTGTAGTGATCTCGCCGGCACCGAGTTCGTCAAAGAAAGCAATGTTCTGCCGGAGGATGGCGGCCAAGAACTGCTCCCTAATCTTGGATGAAATGTGTTCGCCCACGTACAGGAAGCCCACCGTGGCTATGTATACCATCACAAACTCGCCAATGGCAAGGTAGACAAAGTACAGAGAGAACCTAGCAAGCTCACTAGTGAATTGGCTCGGAGATGTGTTACCTAGGGTGAAGCCCTGAAAGGTACCTGCAAGGCCACCGAACAGTACTGTCATGAGTGGTAAGAGCGCGCCACCTATGATCGCCGCGAGGCTGGCAATGGCCAAGATGATCTTGTCCTTCCTTGTTGCATAACGATATAGAGTCGAGTACTTGACCTTGACGGCGGGTAGGTCCAGCTGCCTCTTCAAGATTTCCTTTTCGTGCTCGGGCAGATGTTTAAATGGATCGTCAAGCTCTGTACCTGGTGGAGTGGGATCCTGTGTATCCAAGGGAAGCTGGGAAGCTTCCGCTTCTTGAGATGTCGGAGTGGACTCTTGCTGGCCTCCCAGCTGTAATCGAGGTTCTGTTCTCCCAGAAGTTACGGGCTCGTGCTGCACGCCTCCTTTTTCCATTACCAGGTCAGTTGCTTGTGCGTGACGCTTCACGTCTCTCTCTTGGGTCTCTTGTGTTGTTACTAAATTCGCCATCTTGTGAGAAGGCTCTACCTAGTCACGTATGCTATTGATACTGCTGCTGCTAACAGCGTCTTCTAATCGAAGTATAAGTGCAAGGGTGAGAAGCAAATGAGAATGTAGCTTGATTTTACAGAAATGTTTGCAGCATGTACTATCTTGTTATTACTGGTGTTATTTGAGGTATAGGCTGAACAAGGAGCTTTTAGAATAAGGAGAGAAAGTAGCTGCCTAGTTGTTGTTCGTGTTGATTACCTGGTTTGTTTATTATTGTCACACAGCCGATACGTACTGTTTCCCCTTTCTCAAACGATCTACCATTCGTATAAATTGGTTTAAGTTAATAAGTAGGTAGCTAATACGTTTAATGGACGATGATAGAAGGCTTATTACTACTATTATTGAACTACATTCAATGTCTCTTTCCTACATTAAATACTTATGCGTTGTCGCACTACGATAAACTCATTTTAAATATAGATATTCTAGTAAAAACAATTAAATTATGAAGAATTGCACTAATATAACCTCGTCTTGATATCTTTTTCAGTTCGTATCGGCTGTACCACACCTTTCGCTTTGGGATATATCCGGTCAGCATTGATTGCGGAACTTACTGCAAAGGTCCTAACAGCCAAGCATCCGGTGCCTTTTTGACTGCGACCTCACATATCGGATGTTTCCCGATTCGAGTCTTCGTGATCCCGAGTTGCTGAATGTTCCAAAGTGTATTCTCAATGCATACAACCCCGTATCCCGTTGGATCTATGTGTTAGGTCAAGATCGCCGCTAATATTGCTAACAGTGATACACAAACGAGAGGTCTTTCAGACCATGCCACCCCTTTTCTAGTTCTGCCTCCCATTGGCCTTCACATGCACTCAGCCACTGTTCGAATTAACCCCTGAATCCTTTTCCTAACAGTGAACTGTACCGAATCATGCGGGTCGTTATTGTCGGCGGTGGGCTGGCTGGCCTCACACTCGCAAATGCCTTGGAAAAGGGAAAAGTCGACTTTGTATTACTGGAAGCTCGAACTCGATTTGATCCGCAAGTTGGGGCCTCGATTGGGCTGAATGCGGCTGCAATGCGCATCTTGGACCAGCTGGGGGCTGCCCAAGATATTATCAAACACACTACACCCGTCAAAGTATCCAAAGTTCATCGTAGCGACGGGAAATTGGTCATGCCACCAGCCTTTACTTTCCAGATATTAAAAGCAAGGTATGATATGTATAGACTTCTAGCTTACTTTAATAAAATGTTGATAAGATGGAAATTCTAGATTTGGCTACGGAGCAGCTTTCCTGGATCGACAGCTCGTCCTACGAGCTGTAGCCAACTCAATTACACAAAAGGACAAGATGCTGCTTAATAAGACCGTATTAAACATTGAACAAACCTGTTCCGGTGTTGTTGTGAATTGCGAAGACGGCTTTTCGTATCATGGAGATATCGTTGTTGGATGCGATGGCGTCAACAGCAAGGCATCAATCCGTCGCGAAATGTGCCGTCTTGCCAACAAGGACGACCCAGAACTCTTCTCAGGGATAGAAAATACAAGTACGTAAAGAAATCCACGGCTGAAGAACTGCAGTTAATGAGCTTCTTCAGAAATGACTGCTGAGTTTAATTGTCTCTTCGGCATATCTGACCCCGTACAAGGCCTCAACGAAGGCGACGTCGACACTACCTTTGATAAGGGTAGAAGCATGCTTATAATTACCGGTAAACATGGGCGGGTATATTGGTTTTACCACGAGAAGTTAGACAAAGTTTACCATGCTGGCGCTGAGGACTTCCCGCGATACTCCAAAGCCGACGCTGAGAACCTTGTACGTAAGAATGCCTGGCGACATGTGAACGAGACTGTAACACTAGGAGATCTGTGGGAAAAGCGCGTATCTTACACATTGGTACCGTTAGAAGAGGCTTTCTTCCAAACCTGGAGCTGGGAACGGATAGCTACTGTCGGGGACAATGCTCACAAAATGACACCTAATCATGGCCAGGCCGGAAACAGCGCTATCGAGTCTGCAGCTGCGCTAGCAAACCAACTAAAGCAATTACACGATAGTGGGCTGATCACCTCTCAGGGGATCAAGTCAGCGTTGCGGAAGTGGCAAGAGAAGCGTTGGGCCCGAATCAACTCGACGGTCAAAGAAGCTGCAGCTATTTGCCGGTTACAGACGCTGGATAGTCGAACGTCCTACTACGTCATGAATTATGTTGTGCCCAATGCCACCGAGTCGCTTCTGACATTGGTCACCAACTCGCTCATTGGCGCTGAGGTTCTCGAATACCTACCAGTACCTACTCAGTCCCTCGAAGGCTCATGTCCCTTCAACCCGAATCAAGGCATCGGCAACCACGAAAGCGTGCTTAAGCGCGCGGCCATTTCGGCACCATTGTTCATTTTCTCCTACTGGATGGTGAAATTAACATCAGAGGCTGGTATCGGAGACCCCATGAATCAGCTCTTGCAGCCAGCCCAACTCGCACACGCTGATGAACGAATGGAATGGTTCCAAAGCTTAAGCTTCTTCATTGAAGGAAGTCTCGTATATGCCATCTGGCTGATCGAGTCGAATCGTCGAGCTAACATGCTTACTTTCGCCCAACTCCCAATGATCTTTCGCATCCTAGCCCTTAGGTTTGGTATAGGCGTCATCAGTCCTTGTTACTATTTCTTGCATTACGTATTCTCGCCCATCGAGAAATTCGCTGCGGCTGATGCAAGGCTTACCAACGTAGCTTATACCCGAACGATCTTACCCTTAATACTATTTTCCATCAGCGCTCCAGTATTTCTAGCCTTAACAGGCTTCTCCGTCGCCGTCGACACCGAGTTGTGGCACTGGCACTGGATCCTGCAACCACCATTTATGGTTGCGATCATCCAGTGGATTCTGGTTAAAGTCCAGCTAAGTAAGATTACCATGCACGAGGATACGATGGGTAATCAGAAACGAGATCTCCCGTACATTCGATGGTGCGTGTATACTCTCAGTGCCATCTCTGCGGCAACTTGGAGGATATCAGTAGAGCTCTCGGGCGTTTCTTCGCTTTCTTTCCTGTTTGGAGACTTTCTTGAGTCAAATCGGTACGGAATTATATTCTCAAGTCTCTTCTGGATTAGCCTCTTACTCCAAGATATCAAGAATGCTGGGATGGTTAAAGATAGTTGGGTAAAGATATTTGCGGTTGGCTTAGTGGTTGGCGTGATTGCGGGGCCGACGGTGGCCATGGCGCTTGGTTGGATGTGGCGAGAGGAGATACTTGCGTCGAGAAGAGAAGGACAGGCGATTACTAGGAGTAAGTATGAAGGTAAATCGATCCTTGATGTTCAGAGAGGAGATACGCCTGCTGCTGGTGAGAGCACAGTCAAAAAATCATAGGCCATGTAGGTAGCTGAGCCAATAGCTTGTTCAATAACTTGGCAAGCAATTAGGACGATGGCCTTAGGAATTCTTTAAGAATCAATCGCAAATGATGTTGATACATGTTTCGCTCACATAGAACAAAAAGGGTAATAATATATGTATAAGAGAATTTAATCTTGGAATACCTCTCATCTATTCCTGCAAGAGTGAAATCACTTGAAATCGTTTGCAATTTAGGTAGTATCGTGCTACACTTCTAGACTGGTCCCTGTTGCGGAAAGGCAATAGCTTCTCTCTAAATCCGAATGGAAGCGCTCGTCAACAGGAAAGGACATCTTCATAGAGCAGCGGTCGCGATGGGCGAGGTCAAGCAAGTAATTCGTTCGTAAATATCTAGCCTCGGGTTGTTCAGGTCAGATTTTTGACTTTTTTGAGAATTGGAACCCTTTTCAACCGTACAAAATCTCGTTAAGCCACAGACAAGCCACATTCAATGACCCGCCACATACATACTATCACGCGATGTATAAAAATGGGTACCTATGAATTATGAATGCGTTCATTTTATCGAGGGCGCAACTCATCCCAAAGCTATCCCAGACCATCATCCCAAACTCTAACCCAATCGGGTATAAGTCGACCTCCACACCACTGTAATAGTATTAGCGCACCCAAAGCTCAACTACCATTTCACTAATATTATACTCATGCAAATACATACTTTTATATAGTATTATAAGACTTAATGAAATATAAATGACTTTATTTAATTAATTCCTAATTGATTCGTAATCGATTAGTAATTAATTTATAATTGATTAGGAATTGATATAAAAACTTTATATATAAATAATATAAAAGATAAGGTTTAGATAATCAATTAGAAATTGATTAAATAATGCGCGCAAGACTTAAGTGTAAAAACGCTATAATACAGGTGACTTAGTGGCTATAATGCGCTGTAATTATAGGTTATTTAACCTTGTATTTTAGCGATTAAAAGCACTAAAAGCTCACCCCAAAGCGGGGCGTCCTCTTGATTTTGACCAATTAGGGCGCTGGGTTTTAGGCCCCAACCTTTTCCAAATTGGGTTAGACTTTGGGATGATGGTCAAGGATAACTTTGGGATGAGGTGTAGACTCCATTTTATCTCATACAAAAAAAATAAAACATAAAAAAGGATTTATCCAGATCCTTCAAAAATGAGATCTGGTAAGTTTAGACCTAGTTAACGCAAGTCATGCTAGATAAGGGACTGGCCCATCGCGACCGCTATCACAGAGGGGTGAGCCTGACGTAGCATTGTCTTGGCATGCGGAAAAGTCGCTGTTGAGATTCCATACTGTCCAGACCTTTGGGGAGAGGCTCGAACTTGAAGTTCAAAACCATGAGCACAAGATTTACACGGAACTCCATTAACGCGAGATTCCTGCCTGGGCACCACATCTTTGTTAGTCAGATGCTCTCGAACTCAGTAACCAGAAGAAATGGAAGAAACATACCGTAGCACATCCTCGGCCCAGCAGAGAACGCTAGACGCGGAAATCGGCGAGGATTGAAGGTCCCATCTTCTTCAAGCCATCGTTCCGGCTCAAAACTATCCATGCCGTTCGGATCCCAGTACGACCCGAAGTTATCTTTAGAGCTACGTGAGGTATCGGATCTCGCACCCTCGGGAACATCGAGAGGCTTCGTACCAATATAAGGGTTGAGAAGTACACTAGTTCCCTTTGGGATCTGATATCCAAGTACTTGGGTATCGGTCGTAGTTGTCCGGACGAGACGGGGAGAGGTGTTTGCTGCGCGGATGGATTCCTCCATATACGCTTCTAGATACGGAATCGAAGTGTACAGGATCGCCTTGACTGATGGCTGCTCTCCTTTTGATCGTTCCGAAAAGGCGGCGAGAAGGGCCTTTCGCAACTTCTCCTGCTTTTCGGGGTTGGCGATGAGGAACTTTACGGACCAGGAAAGCAGAACGGCCTTGGTCTCGTGTCCCTATAACGCCTCATACGTCAGCTGTCTACACTATAATAATACGTGTTCTAAGTAGTTGAGCATTGTACTTACGGCGACTAGTATCATGAAAAGTTCATCATGAATCTCCTTTTGAATTGCTTTGGAAAATTTGACGTCAAGGGCCTCTCCTCGACGTAAGCGGGCAAGAAGATGGCGCCGCACGCCGGTTACCACGGCAGAATTCTCCTCAAGCTCGTTAAGTTGCTCCTCGGAGAGTCTTGCTAACTCGGCGCGGGTGTTTTCTATATGCCCATCAATGGTACTGTTCTTCCGAGCCAATCTCTGCCTATGAATGGGTTGCTGCCTGAGATACCAAAGGCTCCAGGTGGGGAATGTCGACTTCAATGACTTTGCCACTGTGCTTATGAAGAATGAAACATTCTCACACATTTCGGGCTTCCGAATAGCTGGTGGGTGAGCTAACGAGTCTAGCGATATTGATTGGATGCTGTCCCGAGATGCTCTCACGGTCTCATTGCGCGCATTTTCGATAGCCTCTCCAGGGGTCCCGAATACTAAATCACAAATCAATTCGAACGCTGCTACATCGAAGTCTTCAAAGCAGGGAAACGGTCTGCCACCAACCATTTCGGCCTGCGCTCTGAGCAGCTCGACTAGTCCTGAGGCGTAGTGGTATATCTTTGGCTCGGCGACGCGTCGTAGAAAAGGTATCCCAGTAACGCCTTCCCAGAACTTTCTCTGTTCCTTGAAAGCAGGCCCAGTCAATTTGACCAAACTGCAATGCGGAAGAAGAGCGCGATAAGCATCTTGCGTTCTAGGAGCACGGTCGAATTCGTGTGTGCGATTGCTAAGGATATCTTTGACCTCACAGACGTCATCAATGATGACCGTGGGTTTGGAAAGAGGCGCGAGAAACATCTGAATAACAGGCGAGTCGAGATACCTGTTCTGCTGGAAGATGTATTTGGCAGGGTCTTGGGTCACCTTGACTGCTTCAAGCAGCGGCGCCGCATCTCCCCAGAATCTTCTTGCCGAAGCAGCATTGTACGGGATTCCTGGAATTGGTTTTGGATATACCCTCCTAACAACATAGAGGAGTACGAAGACAAATAAGCCTGTTGTAATCAACGGTAGATGGTCGAGCAAGATAGCCATCTTTTCTCGCAGTATCGTAGGAGCAGATTGGCCAGTGGGACTTTTCTGCGAGTAACGATAACACTAGAATTGGAATTACATTTGAGAAGGTAGTAATTCTGGAATTCTGACGACTTCTAAGTCACGTCCGATGGATCGCGGAAGTCTCCCAAAGGAGATCTGACATCAAACGGTGCATTCCGATAACTCTATTCGGTTGAAACCTCCGCGGGATATTTCGCCAGATGATCTACAATGGTGGGGAAATTGTTACGACTTATTGAATTATTAAAAAAGAATTGCTAGATGATGTATCGTAGTGGGCGCCGCTAGGTTTTGCACGACAGGGTCGGAATCAGGTTCAATATCGAGATGAACAAAGTCCAACTCGGCAGTTTCGAGCTCCAGTGCGACTCAGCACGGGGAGCCATTGCACTCCTACTGGGAGCATATCTACACTATTGGATCCTCAAAGTCATTTACCGCCTCTACTTCCATCCTCTAGCCAAGTTCCCTGGGCCGAAGCTTGCAGGAGCAACATATCTGTACGAGCTCTACTACGATCTATACCCTTACAAACTCCGCTATCTTTGGCAAATTGAAAAATTACACCAACAATACGGCCCCATCGTACGCATCAATCCAGCCCATCTACACATCAACGATCCGGATTTCCTCGATGAGATATACACCAGCGGAAATAAACATAAGCGTAATAGGGACGCCTGGTTCTACCGTTCCGAGAAGACTGGCTCTCTTGGGTGGTCTCTGTTCCAGACAGTCGAGCATGACGTCCACCGTATGCGGCGGGCAGCACTAAGCCCCTTCTTCAGCAAGCGCAACATCCATGCCTTAGAAGGACTTATCATCGGCAAAGTCGACGAGCTTGTTGAGCGCTTTGCCATCGCCCACCAGACGGGGGAGGTTGTTCCACTTCTTCATGCCACTGGAGCGTTGACTATGGATATTATTTCCGTCTATGCGTATGGGAAGGATGTCCGAAAGCTGCAGCAGGCAGATTGGGCCGGCAAGGAGCTCGAGGCGTATAGCAAGTTGAGTCAATTGGGGCCTTTTGGTAGACACTTTGCGTACGTGTCCAAGATGGTGCTGGTAATGTTGCCAACGAGTGTTGTGGAAAGAATAAGCCCGGCTGCTGCACTGATCCCTAGGAATCGGGCATTTTTTCGAGGGTTGATTCAGGACGCACTCGTAGAAGGACGCTCGACAGAGAAAGTTCCGCATCGGACCATCTTTCAAGATATTGTCCAGAGCAGCCTGCCGCTAAGCGAAAAGACACCCGCTCGTCTCTCTGCGGAGGCGAATTTACTCCAGATTGCAGGTACAGAAACGACCGCGAGGACACTAGCTGTGCTTATTTTCCATCTGATTGATAGCCCGGCGGTCTTGGTCCGTCTCCGGTCGGAGTTGGAACCATATACGCCGGAATCCGGTTCGTCCATGCATTTGGCTGAGCTAGAAGCAATACCGTATTTTGTAAGTCTATGTGCCTCACATGGGAATTGACTCTCCCCCCGGCTGGCAGGGGAATTCTCACTAATACCTGCAGCAGTCGGCCGTTATAACTGAAGGCATTCGGCTTTCTCATGTTGTGTCCAGTCGCATGCCTAGGTATGCGCCCGACGAAGAAATCAAGTACGACAAATGGGTGATTCCCGTAGGCGTAAGTTCACACAACAAGAACTGTAGGACTAGCCAGGGCAGCTAGCTAACTCATGCAAATCCGTTCAGACACCCGTCATGCAATCCCACTACTTACACCATACGAACCCCAAGATTTTCCTAGATCCCTATAAATTCAATCCCCAACGTTGGCTCGACGATCCCGACCTGAAGTCCAAATACTTCATGGGTTTTGGCCGAGGGAGTAGAATCTGTTTGGGGATAAAGTGAGTCTAATTGTTCCCAATACTTCCAGAGTCGTCTCCTAATAATTGGATTAGCCTCGTATATGCAGAGCTTTTTCTGACGGTGGCTCGCGTCATGACCCGTTTCGATATGGAGTTGTTTGAAACCGTCAGGTCAAGGGATGTAGATGTTGTTCGAGACTGCATTATCGGGTTACCGAGTCATGAAAGTCCCGGCATTCGAGTAAAAATAAAGAAGGACAGGCAGCTAGCCGCTTCATAGTTGAATGGAATATGTCGGGTATAGCAGCTTCTAGTCTCAGCTGTTGTCTTTACCGGCAACTTAGCTGAGAGTTTCCAGGAAATTTCGCACTTCCTTACAGTAGCACCGCCGCCACCTGTGATTTAACGTACAGTTTCCTTGACTGGCCACAAATATGGCGACTGAAAAGATGCCATATTAGGCGATCTCCTACCGCCACATGGATATTGCCAAATTAAGCTTGCCGCATCAATATTGCTTATATTTTCCAGAAACGGAACCATAGACAACTATCTATGGTCCTTGAGCCAATCCAATACAAATGCGCAAATGCGCCAACTGTTTCCTTGCGCAGTAGTTCTCAGTTATCAACTGCTTTCCGCTTTCCAGCATTCGAATCACGCGTGGCCAACGATCATGTCTAGTACATATCCTGTGAACGGCAAGATTGCCATAGTGACAGGCGCTGGCTCGGGTATTGGTTGTGCCTTGACCAGGCTCTTGCTCTCAGCTGGATGTTCAGTCGTGCTTGCAGATCTGAAGCTTCGCCCCGAAGCCGAGCAGATACTGGCAAAGTACCACCACCCCGCCCCCCCCCAACTCGCCAAGCGCCATATTCCATCCCATCGATGTAGCGAACTGGGAGCATCTAACATCACTGTGGGAGACGGCCATCCAGTCGTTTGGCCGCGTTGACATCGTCGTCAGCGTAGCGGGGATCTACGAGCCACCCTCGAGCAGCTTTTGGAAGCCTCCAGGAATCTCTCCGGAATCTCGGGATCCGCCTGACGCAGCCATAGGTCAATACAACACGTTCGCAGTCAATCAGATTGCTCCAATCAGATTAGCGCAGATTTCCATAGACTATTGGACACGGCATCGAGATATCCAAGGCAATTATCTGGCCGTGGGGAGCATGGCAGCCTATCTTCACTCCGTTGAGACACCATTCTACATGGCCAGTAAAGCAGCACTTATCAGCTTCGTAAAATCGCTAGGATCAGTACGCGATCTGTTTGGTATACGGATGTCGGCCGTATGCCCTGGTCCAGTTCTTGTAAGCCTCTCCCCATTCGACATAACCGTCTTGTCTCTTGCTACTACTCTCCGCTTATGGTCACATTGGAATTTTCAACTAATCTAGCCTGGCTAGACCCCTATTTTTGAGCCAGAATGGAATAAGAAGTTGACAGCAGATGATGTATCTCTCACGCCAGAAGAATGTGCGGCTGTGATTCTCCGAGTGTTAGTCGAACCTCAATGGGGGAATGGTAGTATTGTAGAAACTCAGATGATAGGAGATAAGACGGCATCAAAAGTGGTCGTGCGTGATGTGGAGATGGAACAACTGTATCCCACCACTTTTGTGAAGCCGAGTAAGCGTGTAATTCAGAGCAGGCAGAAGCTGATAAAGCACATTCAAGAATTCGGGATGCGAGATTAGCATTAATGATATAATCCGGTAAAGCGATTCATTCCAGCTAAACAATTAGACCAGATGGAGGGAGAGTAACTGTCAGGGTCAGGGGTAGATACAGGGTATATCTACTATATACGTAAGGGGCGTGCAGCGCCCTTGTAAGAGGGTAGAAAGACAGGCGTTAACAGTTTAATCTATCTATCCTGTCATTCACCCTACGTATGACATTCATCATGGGTATAATATCTGACAGTAACCTCGCGTAAAGTTATTTATTAATATGAAACTTTGGAATGAAAAATATCCCATAATTTCCCCAACTTCAACTCTTCATGAACTAAGATCTTTCGGGCCCCGCCGTTTAAAACGACTTTATCTTTTAAACGAACCAAAACGCCCCGTAGTTGACTAATGTGTAAGAGTAAAGCATGATATATAATCTGCAATCGTATGCCGGGACTGTGAACTTTGTAACGACCAAAGAATATTGCCCCTTGGAGTAAATCGGATGCGTTCCGGGCCGGGTCGTCGTTGTTTGATGAGTCATGGACAGATTCGCCTGAGTTAACCATCCTCGAATCTGATGATCGGGGTGCTTGGTTGCTAACTCTGCGATTCTGACGCCAACGAGCGCCTTCGTAGCTTTCATAGGGGTGTTCCTGTGAAGGCAAACATGTCGTGACGCTCGCTGCCGTAGTACCAAGCTGCTGCGCAATTGTGGCAAGAAGCATGCCATTTTCAACGCAAGCATTGCAACGACCACAGCCAAGCACCTGCTCCATCACTTTCATACCTCGGGCGAGTGAGCTGAGTATATCATCAAGGCCTACTCCTGTCTCTTGAGCATCCCCACCGAGTCCCCGAACGCCTATGTTTTCCAATATATCCAACATGGTAGTCACGCATTGACACGAACCTCCAGTGTCACACCCTCCAGGCGGGTCACCAGGTTGGGTATTAGGGCTCTTCGAAAGCGAAGGAAGCCCTGACATCGAAGACCCTGAGGTCATATTCAGCGCGATAAAAGCATCAGCAGGCGAACTACGCATCTGTGGCACATCAAGATGACTTAGCCCATGCACGTACAAAGGATCCTTCCCGGGTGAATCCATTCTGGAAGCCGAGTTTACGATGGAATCCCAAGACTCGCTGGCTCTTTTCGAGCCCTCTGTCAAATTCAGCAGCACACTTGGCACTTCACGGGGAAGGGTTTCATACCCGGGTGAGGGACAAGAGCTTAAGGCTGGCGTACGTGGTACATTATCAGCGAAAGATGAGTTTTCGCCAATGTCCATTATGTCCTGGATATCGCCACTAGGGAACGCCCAGTCTGAGTCTGAAGCATCTGGTAGAGATGGCAATGCCCATGAAAGCTCCCCAGGAGTAATAGGTCCCCCTTGAATTTGCGGGCCGCTATCTTCGCTAGCCATGTCTGGAGATTTGCTGGACTGGTTTTGATCTCCAGTTTGTTTCTGTGGCTGTGGCTTGGTATTTTTCTCTATTTCGACGCAATTTCCCGGTGAGGATAGAGAGGTTAAATGTGTAGACGACTGCGTGGGCTGCCGATGGGCCCTATCTATAACCTTGTCTGCATTCGATTGATATATACAAATTGTAGATATTGCACGGCATCTTTGGCAACCGTCCTTATCACCGCTACATTTTAGCTGTGTTGTATAGGCTGCTTAGCGTTTAATGTAAATATACGACTGGGGGTGTTCACCTTTCGTGTACGGCATTCATTGCACGCAGTCCTGCTGTAGCCTCGAGCTTCAAACCCATCAGCTCTTTCCAGCTCAACATGCTCAACATCTTTTGTTACTGAGTTGTATCGTAAAGTGCCGAACATCGTTTCGAAGAAGTAGGTCTGGTTTATTGAAGTATAGAAACGCAAATTGTATTCTAATTTCGCAGAAGTAACTGGATGCTGGGTGCTCCGTTAAGTGCCACTATGAGGTTGACTAAACGCGGTAGGACGGGATATCCGATCTGGACGATTACAGCCCATACCTACCGATATATGTTAACTTGTCAGCATATAATACCTGTTGTCAGCTTGTGCCACATGGTAAATACATCATAATGTATATATACCAACATTCTAAATATATATAACAGTATGTAGACTGAGGTTGTCAGTTTGATCTACTTAGGTAAGCTACGTATACAAGAGATATATCACTTATATAGACCCTAAGCCGATTAGGTACCCTATAATACAGTAAGTTAAATATATAAGACTAGCTCTACGACAGTTTATAAAGATATAGCAGCACGTACATACATAGTATATATAGTAGTAAGTATTGATGATGATAACGTTAACGATTGGTAGTAGCGACATAATAAGTCGAATACCTAGAGCGCCCCTTTTGGAGACAGAGATAGAGAACTGCTTGGCACAGGAGATCCTCTACTTCCTACAACTAAGCTTATTACATAATGGTTAATAAGTCGCGAATAAGCCCCCAAAGCCCCCAATACCCCGCCATTCCTACTTGAAGGATCACGTTGGGAAGGTAAAAGGACTGCCTCGCATATTAAAGCCAAATGTACTTAACCAATAGATTTAGGTTTCAGCAAGATTGATAACAACCAACACTGGACTTATTATAAGGCCAATAAAAGTAGACTTGTAAGGTGAATCCAATGCAGTCAGTTGAGTCGAAAAGTATACGTCATAATAAATACTATTAGGTGCATTCCTATCATATTGTGTAGCTGTCACTGCAGTTGGTTATTTCGCGTTAGTCAGATTTCACGAGTATTACCAAAGACAATATGCCAACATAACCATTTTACATATTAGTTTCTTTATTAAAATATTATATCATTATAATTTCATTAATAATTTCATGAAAATCTTTTCATTTAACTCGCTATTCTAATTCAAATAAAGGGTTCATTATTAAAAATAGATACAGAAAAAATAGCCGAAAGCATAACCGAAATATTTTCGAGCAAAAGCTTATTTCATAAAAGACTTATACAAGAGCACATAGAAGAGATTTACTCTCATCTCTCAACCGGCTCCATTATTAAAGTCCACAAGGTTTATCTGCTTAATTTCGAGACTGTAGTTGGTTATGACTTGCGCCGCGATGAAGTCGGCTGAAGATCATTTATCCCGGATTATTTATGAGCTATCTTTGGATGGATCTGTTAGGATCTTAGATGAGACATTTAGAGCAAAAGATGTGTTCAATATGTATAACCGCAGGCTCCCGCGATTAGGTTAGAGTTCCTCGCGGAACAACGAAGTTGTTTCCATGCTGGTTGGTTCCACCTCGTGACAATTATTTAATACATCAATATTATGCCAGCAGATGTGCCTCCTAAATAACTATACCCTAAATACTAAACAGGAAACTTTTAAAACTTCATTTACCTGTAAGATAGCCTTAAATATTTGTATCTCACTCACGATGGCGGAAGCAAAATTTAAGGTGATCAAGTATAGCATTAGCTTACCCCTTAAAATTTTTAAATATGATGTACGGACTATACAAATTTGGGAAGCCAAAAAGCGTACACACTTCTCGAAAGCAGATAGGTAGTAAATGTAATCAATATAGTAGTTGAATATTAGTAATATAATAGCAATCATTTATTCGAAAATTATAATGCCGTGCTTTATGGTGACATGGTCCGTAAGTGACGATAGATTATAAAAGCATTAAATACGGCTTGTTAACATTTACTAAATAACGCTTACTGACTAGGTAAAGTCATAGTCTATCCTACTGTCGAGATTCTAAGTGTCTTACCTGGGACAAAGAACATGTGTGTATGTATATACGAGCCCACGGCTCGTTAGATAGATTTAGAGTTCCTTGCGGAGCAACAAAGTTGTTTCCACATCATTTGATCCATCTCGTGGCACCTACGATCTATTAGAATCTTAAACCACAATACTAGAGACCAGTAAGATATAAAATCATCGCAGATTATTTTGGGTACAACTAAAAAACCTAAGGGTTATTCAATACAATACTACTTTGTATCTTTCATGCGTGACTCGCGATCAGTGTATATATTTACTAAGCTTTAAGTGTTTTTCTTTAGTTGATTTTATAAAGCAGATCCTTTTCCATGATATAATATTTATCCCTCGCCGCATATTTTCTAAGATCAAAAGATGTATAAGTACCTACTGATAACAGTTATTGTCAGGGTATAGTGGGTCAAGGGTAGCTGACAGGGGTTTATTGACTACCTACTTATATAAGAGGCGCGTAGCGCCCTCGTAAGAGGATAGAAGGACAGGCGTTACTAGATCATTAAAATATATGACATGGTCTACCTATCCTAGACACTCTGTGTATGACATCAATCGATTGGGTATAAACCCCGATAGCTATATAGTTAACATTAAATTTTATAAAGCTTTCTACCATACAAACCCCTTAATCTTATAAGTACAAATTTAGTAAAAATAAGATATGGTATCTTAAGTATTGTATTAATGAGTTCTAACCCAAATGATAGAGAAGGCTAAGGATAAAGCCTATAACCCTTATAGCTCAAATTTGGTTTAACCCGGGTCTAGAAACGTGGAAGGGACTAGGTCGAGTATTATTCGATACTTAGCATATGAGGCATTTTATAGTTAATTCAAACAGTCGATGCCTGCTGCACGACTTGGTATACAGCCATCAGTGCGTTTCCATACAATTATAGTACATTATAGGACACAAGCCATAATCGGGGTAGACTCCAATATTGATAAGGACTTTTGCTTTTTAGCCTATTATTACTGAGGTACCACGTAATAAATATTCAGGCTGCACACATTGTTGGGACCTTAATTCTATATTCCAAGGTGCTATTTACTGCTAGGTAGTTTGAGATATTGTGTGCACCGCTTGGCTGTAGTGCGGCAATACATAGTTGACCAGGAGCAAAATGCCTGTGCTACAGGTAAGCAATTCTAATCCCCGGCTAGCGGGTGTCGCGAATATAAGCCCGTGCGTGCCACCAGCATGACGAATATATATATACAAGAAGGTAAGTGGCTCATCATTGTCGTCACTCGTTACTGTCGGGCCCTTGTGGGGAGATTAGGCATAAACACAGGAACCAATACCTCCAACGACGCCTTGCCTATAAGTAAGTCGATACCCAAAGACCTATTTCTATACAAACCCGAAACCAAGAAAAGAAAAATATGAACCGACGATGCGCTGATGCTATGCTGTTTTAAATAACTCCTCTAGATGCAGATTATCAGTCATCTCGACTGACGTCAAACGCCCGAAACGATTGTTGAATCTTTAACATATGAAAAAAAGAGCACACTGCCTCAACTGACTGCGTGTCATCACTGGCTAGCATACGAATCACGCGCAGTTTGCGATCGCTTAGCGTTTGCCCAAGCCATGGCTACGTCTTCGGCTTTTCTCTTTCCTTGTCTGCTGGGCGTAGGATCTTGGAGTAGGCAACTGGCAGAAACCGCAGGAACCGCAGGAGCCGTCATCGCTGCAGCAGCATCCCTTGTGCTCACCGCATGCCGGAGCAATGTGCTGGCATCCACCATGTAGCCACCGCTCGGGAATACAGGTACCGGTAGGATACGTTCCATCAGGTGATCTGGTAGGCCATCTGGAAACGATATGATCGAAACCGGTCTATGACTTGAATGGGTCATTCTTTCGTCGCCTATATTATCTGCAATTGACTCCGTCGTTGGAGGTTGCACTATTGGTGGCACTCCAACCTCCTCTGGTGGGGGTGAACTTGGTGTAGTATATATTACACCAGCTTGATATTCCGACCCGAAAAGTATGTCCACTTGCATAGCTTTAGCATATTCGCCTTCCAATATTATACATCTAGTGCGACGGGCAGTTTGGTCGGCTATTTGCTGGTGCCTCTGATGTTTCCACATGACAATTACGGTATTGTTGGTTTCTCTGTCAAGTTTGTTCTCCGCTACGGTTTTAATATTGATATAACTAGACTCTCCTTCGCATTGCTTTGTGTTGGCATGACTATACTTGGCAGTATTGGGTAAAAAGATGGACACTACCGTTGGCTCGACCTGTTGAGTGAATTAGTAAATTTGGCGAAGGCTGATTAGAGAGGCTCTCTTACGTCTTGATTAAACTTAGGGACGCTTATGACCTCTGTTATGTGGTCATCACTGTGGGCGAGGTCGACTTCGAGGTCTTGAGGGAAAGTCTCAAATGGCCCACTTGACGGCGTCGGGGGAATACTTGGGCAAAAACCTTTCCAAATATCCTCAATCTCGGCGGCATTGTTAAGTATAAGTTCTGTTTTTACCGTCTCCTCAAGATATTTAAATATGTCCCATTTGGAGGTAAATACCATGTTCTCTTTAAGCGCATCCTGTAGCACAGCTTCTATCATGATTCTGAGCCTTTTATCCATTGGATTGTGCGCCAAGCTTCGACGGGCCCGTAGAAACGGCACCCATTGATTTGCCAACCGTCTAATTGGTTTTTGATTCTATGCAATACGAGTGTCTCGGTCTAGGGGGGTTGTTCGATAACATTGAGAGAGATGCGATGCCTTGCTAAAGACTGTAGGCCGAGAGATGACGCAACTTGTATAACAACACAGCTAAACCAGCGATTAGATTCACGTCGACACATGAATTAAGCTATTTTGCTTTCGAGACAGAATCGTGCCAAATTATAGGTAATAGGATCGGGGGTCTTGTACGGGGTGGGATCGTGTATCGTCAGTCGAAGTTCTCGATGCGATTTTAGTAATTACTTCGAGGATAGGTATCAAACCGGTCTCGAATAAATACCGCCGGAGATAGAGAGGCCGGCGCGCTAATAGAATATACAATTAAGTTAAATTACGAATAATAAAGAGGAAATGGCAGTAGTCGAAGAGGCCAATGTACGGACGAAAGTAGACAAACTTCAGACGAACGAAAGGCCATAGCCCAATAGCCCAATAGTTCGTAAAGTGCATGTAGATCGACTGCAAAAGAAACGCGATTAGCTTTGTCAACACGTTTGTTCCCCTGAAGGGTCGCGTAGGCTCTGCTGCCCTTGCACATCAGCACTAAACCGATATGTAAGATAAGCTAGTGGGGCAGACAGATCGGCACAACACCCCGCAATATTCGCCCCGCCTTAAATTATTTGCACTATGTACCCTCAAGCACATCATACCTAAGGTCAATACATTAGATAGGTACTTAGGTAGGTACCTACAGATAATACTATCCAAATGACTACATTGATCCTTTACTGCAACGTAAGCAGCTCAATCTTTAAGGCTCGTTAGAGGTTTATTTAGACTTTTATAGAGTGCTGTTGTCCGGAACGAATGTAAATATAGGTATTTCTTATCTCCCTAGTTTAATATAAATACTTTCATCTCATATTTATCTTTATCGCCGTTTATATGAAATAGAAATATCATCGAAAAACATCTACTGAACTACGAAATGAGACCCCTGGTTGTCTGTTGCTCCTTTTTTAGAGGTCGACCTCTTGGGTTTCGAGGACGCCGACTTGCCGACTTTCGTAGCCTTGTTTTGTTCATATTCCATTTTATCCCGAGAAGACTTCGCAGCTTGTTTTTCTACACTTTTGCGTAGTGCTTCAATCGCTTCGGCTTCGTGAGGCTAGAATTTGATTAGCTCAAGTCAAAATAGCACTATCTCATCACTTACGGTTTTTGACTTCTGTGTTGTCCAGGCGATCAAATTTTGTGGCACTGAATCGAGCACTATAGTATCGTGTTAGTTGCTTCCCCACATTCTAAAGCTATAGAAATGCATAAGAGCAAAACCACATTAGTGAAAAGGGGAGTAAAGTTATTGAAAAGAAGAAGAAAAATCATACGATAGCAGCCGAACTCATCATCAAAGTCTTTCCCAACAAGTGCATGCTCGATGGGAGACTTATCACCCGGAAGCACATAGAAAAGATTCACTCTCATCTCACCACCCTTGCCCTTCCAATGAATTGCTGCCTCTGAGTAGCAAGTAAACCCCTCGCCGGCCACGTCATTAAATTCTATAGGGCTTATCTCCCTAGTTTCGAGGCCGTAGCTATTCACAGTGCGAGGCGTAACAAAGTTGGCCGAAGAGCATCTGTCCCGGATTATTTCGATAACACATGAGTTACCGTTTGAATGATCTAGAATCTCAAACCATTTCTTCTCTTTCTCTTCTTCCCTTTCTCTCTCCTTCTCCATCTGCCTCGCGCTCTCCTATATATCACAAATTAGTCTTTAAATCGCCCGTTCTCACTCGATAGGTACAATAGCAAGCTATTTACGTACCTGTTCTTCCTCCTGTAGAATTTTAGCGATTGCTTCATCCTTCGTAGTTGTATAACCCCCACGGGAACTCGCTCCCCACGCCATCCTATTCAGATCATCAAGCTTTCTCTGGCGAAATTTATTGATATCGTCATCCGTAATATTATGCGTTTGCTTAAGATGATCTCTACTATTGGCCATGTTGTTGAAACGCGTATACCTAGACAAGTATGGACTTTGGTGAAAAGGCAATTGAGATTGTTGTGTTGGCAACCACGTGCACTTTACAATCGCAGTACGTATGGCACTATAAATGGGAAGTTAATTCTATCCGATATGGGGGAAGGAGTGAAATTAAATACCTGCCAGACCCTGATTGGAGATAACCGCTATCATTCTGACTCCATACGGGATTGGGTGCCATTATATTATAAGCAGCTTTATTGTAACAGGTTTGGGCATGGAAAATTGCACTTTGGTGAACGAATAGGAGGACGTAGTTTTTGAGGAGGGGAAAGAAGGTATTGCCACCAAAAGTAATTGCATGCCACGTCTAGTTATATATAAGGTTATATATAGAACGAACGAAAAATGAGGCTTTGATCCTTCGAGGAGATTAGATGGATGGCTTCTCAGTACGCCTCCGGAACCATTCTCGCAATGGACTGGGCATTCAGTGGCGTTGAATTAGGCAATTTATTGCCTTGTGCAATATTGATGTAGTTTAAACCCCGGCAGGCGTACCGCTTACTACATAGCCTTAGTCCAAGACATGCCGATATCTACAAGAGCGAAACCATCGGCATAGCTGTCTCACTACACAGCCCTGTGGCTAGGGATATTATCAAACATGGAAGGCTATGCGAAAGTTGCTCAGCTAATGGCGAAATACGAAGAATTTGCTATCTTGCGGCGGTTTAAACGACTCAATTACCAAAATCTACTCTATTTACAAGCTCAAATTATCCACCTCGAGGAGAGCCTCGGCAGGATTGTAGATCAGGACGCTATTGATCCCGAGCGGAAAGAGTATCTCCGAGATTGGTGGAGGCTGGCTCACGGAGAAAAGGGGGTCGGAAGAGCGCAGTGGCGTAAAATACGCTACATAAGGAAGAAGCTAAAAGAATACAGTAAGAGGATGTACCCTTACCTACCTAGGTAGGCGAAAAGGGCCATTCCATAATAACTTGCTAGATGAGGCTCTACTTCAACAGGTTTACATATCGAAGCTTGAAGGACCGAATCCGAATGACCTCGAATTCCTACGTAGTTGGTTTGAAAGACCTTCTATGGGATGTTTTCCGATAAGGGGACTCGATTTCAAGGCTTGGGAGCAGAGATCTGAGAACGACCTAATCGCCGTAAAGCCTCGAGTACCATCGGATCCGCTTTCCTGGTGGATTACGAACGTTGTGTTCCCTCTATATCATCGCGTATTCGGCGTCAAATTCGGGGTAAGAAAGTTCCAAAGCCCGCAGAGCAGATCGCCAGCCTTGCTAACGCGTACCAAAAATACAAGGTAGCCGACTCGAACGAAGTGGGAGACGGGCTATACACGTATGAAGAATCATTGATCAGTTCCGTCATCAATATTATAACAACCGTTGTTGCGGCAGTGTTGCCTCTCTCGTCGATCGTGGTGTTATATCTGGTAAAAGCCGAGTCGATCAGGCTGGGGATTCTCATAATCTTCTCTGCCTGCTTTGCGCTCGTTCTCGCGCTCATGACCAATGCAAGACGGATAGAGGTGTTTGCAGCGACGGCCGCGTAAGTATTGCTGAATAACCAGTCTACTATATATTACAGTGCTAACGTGTCCTGCCTAGATATGCGGCTGTAAATGTTGTCTTTCTGAGCAACAACTGAATCCATCCGCTCTACCAAGGATACCACGTGACCATTGTGGTCGCCATTTGGGTAGCATCAATGTCAAGCTTATTCTTGCCCCGCAGAGAGCCTCATACGTTACCTAAGCTGTCTGTCTTATTATCTGTCTACTAGTGTCTGGTCTATTAGTTCTTTCACTACTCTCTTTTAAACGTTCGTCTTTTTATGATCTTAGATTCATACACATCTATATTAGCTATTCAAGGTTATCATAGTTTACGTCTACATTCATTTGGAGTTGTCAGTATAAGTTTGGATAACTACATTATTATACGACTCAACAATACACGAAAGATGTTTGTAGTGCTGACATGTGATAGTATTCGGTTAAGCTCGTAGTTTGTGGTAATGCTTTGGAAATGTTCCCTAAATTTATTATCCCACCTGAGTACTTGAGCTGATATATTAGACTTTGTCGTAATCTGTACTAGTTATTTAAGTAAAAGAGTTTACCTTGTGTTAGTGCGATTTGCCAACTAATTGACAATTCTATAAATAACTAACTGGTCACTGGACATTTCATGTTTCATATAAATAAAGCTAAAAGGGTTTTCAGGAATAGGGATAAGACATAAAATTGGGTTGACTTGTATCTCAACTACGTCATGTGTAACCGGCTAGGACCTGGTGATAGTACGGGAGTTAAAGAATAGCCGTGCTTGAGCGGTCCCATTTTTATCTTATACATATAAGAGAGATGAGCCTCGGCCAAGCGTGATTAGACCAAGCCGGAAATATTCGTTTTAACAATAGATCTTAGGATATAAGAATAATCTATCTTTAGAGCGGGATCTTACCGGTGATGTTCGGTAATTTCGCCATTTGCGTATATGTAAATCCCTACATATCTCCGAATAGAGACAAGTAAAGGCTAATTACTGTTTCTTACCTTTGGTAATAATTACGATTTGAATTTCACTTGTACTCCCCTGATATTCTCGAATTCTTACCTACCTACGTAATATACTACCGGCCTATAATGCATCAAGGTCTTTCGAAAGATAATTGTTTATGAGGAGGATCTGTTAAGAATGCGCTGCTATTCGCTTCGCACCCCTCCCGTGCGACGTTTCTCTGCCCAGACCATCGTAGGACTTCGGCCAGGACGCCACATATGCACTCGATGCTTGATAACGAGGGCGGATGAAAGCCGACGAAGCACGATTAGTTCTTCTACAGCCAGTCGTAAGCCATCGTCTGCCATTTTAACATGGCCCGCTTTCTCGCCAAGCACATCCAGACGTTTTGCGACCGTTGCGACATCCACCTTAGAGAATGGTTAGAACACCAATTTAGTTTTCACTTGCTTTCATTTCTAAATTTTCGATATAGTTCACGTACCCGATAATCATGGTCCGATTCAAGAATACGATCGGCGAGTGCAAGAAGGGCGCCTCCGAGAGGACCAACACCAACGCGGGATTATCCAGAATTTGCAGAATTTGCACGACGAACTGGTTCATTACCGAGCGCAACCTGTTGTGCGCCCGAACCTCGAGACTCTAAAACCGACCAAATCATTATTTTCGTGGTTCGGACCGAAACCGGCCGCTCGAACCATACAAGAGATTCCAGCCAATCTGCCGCGAGGGTTATATTTGTACGGCGATGTCGGGAGCGGGAAGACGATGTTGATGGACCTCTTCTACGACACATTACCCAGTTCCGTCCAATCTAAGACTAGAATACATTTCCATAATTTCATGCAGGATGTGCACAAGAGATTGCATAAGATGAAGATGACGCACGGGAACGATATAGACGCAGTCCCGTTTGTAGCAGCAGATATCGCAGAGAAAGCGAATGTTCTATGTTTCGACGAGTTTCAGTGCACCGATGTAGCTGATGCGATGATCCTACGAAGGCTTTTAGAGTCACTAATGTCTCACGGAGTTGTTCTCGTGACGACATCAAACCGACATCCGGATGAACTATATAAAAACGGGATTCAGCGCGAATCCTTTATTCCGGCGATCCACCTTCTGAAGTCGCGGCTGCATGTCATCAATCTTGACTCCCCCACCGATTACCGCAAAATCCCGAGGCCGCCGTCCGGGGTCTACCACACGCCGCTCGACAATCAGGCGGCATTGCACATAGAGAAGTGGCTCCGGTTTCTTGGCGATCCCGATGCGCCAGAACCTCACCCAGAAACACAAAAGGTCTGGGGCCGCGAAATCCACGTTCCAAGAGTTAGCGGTCGCTGCGCTTGGTTCACATTCCAAGAACTGATCGGCCGTGCGACAGGCGCGGCTGACTACCTTGAGTTGATGCGCTGCTACGATGCGTTCATCATCTCCGATGTGCCCGGCATGACTTTCCGAGAACGCGATCTGGCGAGACGGTTTATTACTTTTATAGACGCTGTCTACGAATCCCGCGCCAAGCTCGTCCTTACTACGGCCGTTCCTTTAACGGAATTGTTCATCTCACCTAAAGAGTTACGGGAGTCCCTGAAAAGGGATGGAAAAGCCGTAGATGATGACGATGACGAATCGACTAGCCATGCCATGCAGCACATGCTCGAGGACGTGGACAGTAACATTGACCAGTTGAAAAATTCGAGCCTGTTCTCTGGCGACGAAGAGCGCTTTGCGTTTGCGCGAGCACTATCGAGGCTGAGTGAGATGTCTAGCAAGGAGTGGGTTGAACGTGGTATGGGTCTAGAAAGCTCGGGGGGCAAACAGGAGAGGGACGGTTGGGCAAAGGCCCGTAGTCGACAGATGGAGGATAGTATGTGATGCGATACGGATTAGACAAAGCTTGCCTGTCCTACTGCACGCTAGCATGGTTTGGCGTTTATTCTTGGCTCGACGGTTTGTTACGAGACGCATAGAATGGCGAGTGGGTTACAGTTTTGTTGCTAGAGAGCTTGATACCTACTTACACCGTAAAAGTCATTTATTAATACATAGATTTTGCGCTAAGATATACGAGATCATGGCACCCTTTGGGCTGTGCTTCATTAGTCTATCCAAGTTTATTGTTTGCATGATATGATAGGTTTTTATTTTTCTTCGGGCGTACGGTAGTAGTACAATGTAGTAGTACAATGTAGTAGTACAATGTGTTACTGCGCTAGTTAATTGAAGATGATGATTGAGCTGATTGGCGATGGCTGAGATTAGTGCATATATGCATATCTCAGATATCTATTCAGGAGTCGTGTAATTTAGAGGTAGTTATATGATAACTTGTGCGACTGTTCTTTACATCTCAATGGAAATCGATGAAGGATCTGAGGTTTCACACATGCGTGTTTGCTCTAGTTACACAGCATCTGCTGGGAACCTACGCCGTACGATTGCTTGATAACGCAAGTGCCGACTTAGATGTATATCCACGCACGCGACGCGCCGAAGTTGGGATGTCCAATTTCGTGGTTCAGTGCGCCACGAACTTACATCCAGCGAACATGGGTCCGGCATAGTCGGGCAAATTCCCGCTGAGAGCTCGACCGAAGGACCGTGACAACCATGGGGGAACGTTGAGACTAACCAGGGTCTGGGGAGACGATTTGGTCTGGTGGCTTTAGGGGATGGCCTAGACTCGAGTGGACTTTGATGTTCTTTTTTACTTTCAATGCATACATATCTAAGGGTCTGAGGGTGTACACTACACTAAACAGTTAGCTAATGCTACTTGTAGATCGTTTCTATCTATATATAGATAGGTAGATATCTAATACCTAATTGAAGTTGTGGTAATTTGTAGTTATGAAGAACTTGCGAAACTTTACGTTAACTAGAGGTAGTTAACTAGTTACTTACACATGGTTAGTTATATGTTAAAACTTATATAGATGCGGTGAGCTACCATATTGCTATGTAGATCAGGGGCTGCTACTACACGTTCATCCATATTCATGGGTGCATCCCCTATGTATGTGCTATGGTTGTATGCATCTCGGCTGGTAGAGAATCTTACTGGGGAGTTCTAATCTCAAGCGGCAATTTCTAGCGTAGGATTCTAACCGATGCAAATTTCGATTGGAATATACTGAGGAACCACCCCTGCTCCATCCTTCAAATGGGAAAGAAATATGCAGGTATCGTAAAGCTCTCTATTTATGGCTTGCATGATATTATCATCATGATATCGTTCTTGATCATTAGGAAATACTTCTAAAGTTCCGCGCTATTGCTAGTCTAAGACAATATAGTTATCCATCTGATTTAGAAACAATGTTTCTTCAGCGCTAATGACCCTTTTTCACGAAGTAAGTGTGGGGGTGGCTTCTCTTAGCTGCAGAGCCTCATCGGGAAAGGAGCCGTAAGACGGTACCTACATGAGGTAATAACTATAAATCCATCTGAATGTTTAAAACCCTGATTATATCAATGAATTAGGTAGGTATAGATAGCAATGCAGATAGCCATTATAAAAGCAATGTTAGATAGCCTAGTTATAACTACCTAAACATATATGTATACAATGGTTGGGGTGGGTGGGATTGTGTAAGGAGATGAGATGAATGGGAAATGTCATGTGAAACCTCGCAGATAGTTACTGGGTGATAGACGGTTGGCTGTTTGGACCAATCAGGTCTTGGAATATACGCTACTCCCATGTTATAGGAAATCTAGATGCTCCAACTACAGAATAGTGTACCTGCCGGGGGTATTACACTAGAAGACGGATGAGTTAATCTACTTGCCTAGACGGGACCTTCCCATGTCGGTGCTAGTGGGGTGTAATCATTTGCGAAGATCATTTGCAAAGACGGTTCGTTCCTTCCCACCAAAATATGTATGTATGTATGTAGTAGTGTATGTAGTGATGTTTGTTGCTAGTCGCTAGTGTAGTGGGCTAGCCAAACCTGCCAAACCTGCCAAACCTGCCAATCCGGCCTCTGCCAGGTCGTCAGGGTCGTTCTTTACCCACCCTTACTCATACAACTGCCACACCAAAAAGGGGAGAATTCCGTCATTCTTCTTAGTGGAGTCCAGTTTAATCCAGCTTTAATGCCCTGGCATTTTACACCACCTCCACTCCCTCAAGTTTGCCTTGGCCTTTCCAGGGCTGTGTTCCTTTTCCTCTCCTTTTCCTTCTGTCGGCGTTTCCTACGATACATAATCTTTATTTCTCTTCAGTCTATCGTGGGACTATACGTAATGCTGAAAGAAGAACAAGGCGTGCGACTTACTTGTGGACCTCAACGCGAAGAATAACGTGCGCGACACAATCGTTTCTGGTCTCATTTCTCACAATTAGGATGGGCGCGATAAAAAATACCCTTTCCTTAATTCCCTCTTTTCGGTTCTCAGGGTCTAAAACAGTCTACGAGGTGCTGCCTTCGCACGATTCGAGCCATGCTAGTTCGCCCTTAGACGGATCACCCATCATGTCGGATACTTGGCGCAAAGGGTTCTCAACACCCCGTCGGCGACTGGGTGGTTTATTTCGCACGTCACCAAAGAAGTTGTTCTTTTTCACAATCGCTATTTTTTCCACGTTTATTCTACTTGCCGGAGGAAGTTTTCGAGCTAGGCGCTATTACGTCGAGAAGGCTAAGACAGAAGAGAGAATCCCTTATCACTGGGAGAAATACCCCAGGTAAGAAGTTATGCAGTCCATGTCTTGGAAGTATCTCAAAGAAGGCAACAATAGTTCTAACGCGTACTTTCAGGTTAAGTGGATTTTACAATGGCGTGCGCTCGCTTGTGAACTACACGGTCTGGATTCCGGAACAGCAAGTCACAGAAAAAACTAGACCTCTAATTCACAAGACCCCTCCTATGGACCCAGTTGTTGTTAATCCGTATCCCGACTTCAGCTCTAGCGAGTATCTTAAGGATCACCAGCCTGTGCAAAGATGTTATGTGGATGAAAATGAAAAGTTCCCGGCGCCTGATATCTTCGCATATCCTGGTATACCTGCTGGGATGCCTGCCCCGTTCTGGGGATCGTATGAGAGTATTGGAGTTGCGCCAGATAAGTGCTGGGAGCGGTTTGGTCGTTTTGGTCCTTACGGTTATAGTTACAATCCCGCCGAAGGGGGTTTAGGACTTTCGAATAATTCGGCGCATGCAGGTGCTGAGAAGATCCAAGAGATGTTTACCAAGGTTGATTATCGAAATGTGAATTGGGGCAGAGCGCAGAAAGAGTGCTTTGAGAAAAACCAGAAACGATTCGATCCCGAAGCGGCACGCATCAATGGCTCTACCGAAGACAACAAAGTAGTTAAGCGCTCTGCTTATGTACTACGAACCTGGACAGGCTACCAGTACACCGATATCCAACTCTTGTCTCTACGAGCTATGATTAACGAGCTATCCCTAAAATCCGGCGGCGAATATGACGTACATCTCCTTGTTCATGTCAAAGACAACTCAATACCCATCTGGGCGTCCGACGAAGTTTATAACCAGACGATAAGGGATAATGTGCCTGAAGAATTTTGGGGCATTACAACATTATGGTCAGAACAGCAGATGCGAACTTACTACCCCGGCCCGTTCCCTGAAGAAGACAACGTTGAGAATCATTCCAAGTCTGATATCCATGGTGTTTACCGAAGTGCTCATTTCGCCCTGCAGTGGTTTTCGCAGCAGCACCAAGAATACGATTTCTTTTGGAACTGGGAAATGGATCTAAGGTATACTGGTCACTACTACGAGTTCCACAATGGTATTTCAAAGTGGGCAGCAGAGCAGCCTCGAAAGCTACTATGGGAGAGAAGTTCTCGATTTTGGATACCTGGTATTCATGGTTCGTGGTCCAAGTTCTCTCAACTTGTAGAACGAGAGACGGTAGAGAGGAAAGAGAAACCAGTTTGGGGTCCAGTGACATTTCCCACTTCCGACCGTGGTATGCTCCCATCTCCTAAGGAGAACACGCCACCTACAAAGATCGAAGACGATGATTATAGATGGGGTGTAGGTGAAGATGCGGACCTAATCGTCTTTGACCCATTGTTTGATCCAGCAAAGACGAACTGGGTCTTCCGCAACGACGTGTCAGGATATAACACGTCCCTTGAGATACCGCCTCGCCGAGTAGCAATCATTACAGTTGCGCGACTTTCAAGAGGATTACTAAATACTATGCATGAGGAAACGTTCCGTTTACACCACACTATGTTCCCAGAGATGTGGCCTCCTACTGTTGCTCTTCATCATGGATACAAAGCCGTTTACGCGCCGCATCCAGTTTACTTTGACCGACAATGGCCTCTAGATGTCATGGATAAAACTTTTAACTATCCGCCCGCCCCACACGACAGTCCATTTGGTTGGGGTGAGCACAACATGCAAGGTGGTAGTTTCTACTACAATGCCGGCTTCAGCGGTGCATTATGGCGACGATGGTTCGGAGCTAAGGAGAATGGTGAGGGTGGAAAAAAGATGGAAGAATCTCGATCGGATCGTATGTGTCTAAGAGGAACGCTCTACCATCCGATAAAATCTGAGAGCATCGAATGAGCACGTTCATAGTTGTGGTTATCTAATTTTGGCGTATTGGCGTTCAGGAAAAGCCAAGTATAGGGCTTCTGATTTTATGAGAGAGCAATGAGGCATTTTCAGGGGGCGGTTTGTTTTCACCCATGGCATCATACAGCATTCGAGACTCCTGTTCTCTCCGCATATGGTTTATGGGGTTCTGATACCCGTTGATTTGTGGACGAACCCCCTTTTCTATTTTATTACCTTATTCATGAGAACAGATTCAAGCACGCACCAGGATCATCAAGATTGGATGTCGTGCAGTGCAGACGAGTGGCATACGAGGCTTGTATGAGGCTTGTACGAGAGAGCAGGTCGACAAGCCAACGAGGGGCTGTCCACTCCTAATTGTATAATAGTAGACCGTGCGACCAATGTTTAATACCCAAGACAATAATGCTGCAATGCTGCAATACTTCTCGTTCTGAGCTCTTCAATCCTGTCTTAGCGATGCATTTCTATACAGATTAGAAATACCTATATCATTCGCAGTCCTTTTTATCGAATTATGATGAATTTCTAGCTGTTCATCATGCACCTTTAATTCTTATGCTTGATTATGTACCTAACCGGGCAGTTCATGATCACATGCACCCCTTGCATAGTACATACGTGCATGTTCATACATGAGTTTCTGGCGCGTGCAGAAATTTGGAGAAGGGGCTACGTCATTTTCAGTACTGATAAGGGATGCGGTCCGTGTACTAGGGACACTGGGATGCTACCCCAACTGCGTCAGCTTCCAGATTGGTCATCAGTCAGCTGTTGCTGTGCCAGCTCCAAAAGTAACCAGTCATAATCAACCTTCCGAATTACATTCCCCGAGTTGAAGGGGTTGGTCTAGGTATTTCATCTTCATATTATCGCTGTTTTATCACCTCAACAATATTTCATCAACCCAGCAGGACTGTCAATAAGCACGGATCTGCAACCATGAAGGCGTCTCTTATTGGATTTCTCCTGCCTGTGGCAGCGAGTGCTCGTTTCATCGAAGCGAACGAGGCCAACAACCGCTTTCTCCCTACGGTAGATGCACTTCTAGAAGAAGTGGAAGCTCCGGAGCGATATCTTATCGAGCTGTCTCCTGGAAAGACGGCATGGGTAACTGAGGACGAGAAATGGGAGCTTCGTCGTGTACGTTTACCTCTCCCAACTTACAGATTCCAACATATTTGCAGCCACTAATAGATCTACTATAGGAAGGACTACGGTTCATGGATATCACGGACAACATCGACCTCGCCGAGTTACGTGTTACTTCCCAAGAATCACCTACATTCCCCGAGAAGGTCCAGCTCCAATCCGATATCCATCCGCTACTAAAGGACTTATCCAAGGACTTGCTCCAAGAACACCTCGAGAAGTTCTCGAGCTTCCATACGCGATACTACAAATCCGACTACGGCCGCCAGTCTTCTGAGTGGCTACTAAAAACAGTCCAAGACACAATTAAGGAGGCCGGTGCTGATAAGTACGGGGTCAATGCCAAGCACTTTGAGCACTCCTGGGGCCAGAACTCGATTATCGCAACGATTCCTGGCAAGTCGAACGCAACAATCGTTATCGGCGCTCACCAGGATTCAATCAACCTTTGGTTCCCCTCTATGCTTCCTGCCCCCGGTGCCGACGATGACGGAAGCGGTACCGTTACGATCCTCGAGGCTTTCCGCGTTCTTCTATCTTCGAAAGACATAGTTGAGGGAAATGCCCCGAACACGATCGAGTTCCACTGGTACAGTGCTGAGGAAGGCGGTCTCCTTGGAAGCCAGGCTATCTTCTCGGACTATGCTAAGAAGAGCCGGGACGTCAAGGCTATGCTACAGCAAGATATGACTGGTTACGTCCAGGGAACGCTTGACTCAGGAAAGCCAGAGAGCGTGGGTGTTATTACCGACTTCGTTGACCCTGGCTTGACGGCTTTCATCAAAAAGGTCATCGAGGAGTACTGCGAGGTCCCTTGGGTTGAGACTAAGTGTGGATATGCTTGCTCGGACCACGCATCTGCTTCCAAGGCTGGTTATCCTTCTGCTTTTGTTATCGAGTCGACCTTCCCTGAGTCCAACCAGCACATTCACAACACCGATGATGTGATTAAGTATCTCTCTTTCGACCACATGCTCCAGCACGCGAGAATGACTCTTGCGCTTGTCTACGAGTTGGGTTTTACCGATTTTGAGAAGTTGAAGTCGGAGAACGAGATGGGAGAGTTGTAAGAATGAGGGTCTCTTAACTACGCTTTTATCAATGAATGAGATTGATCGTCGAATGCATACGTGGAATTAATGGCGTTTGAATACATATAGTTAACACTTAGTAGAACCATAGCGGACATTTTCTTGTACGGGGGTATTGGATTAGCACATGCAATTTTGCTATACTAGAATGAGTAGAAATTTAAGTTTAATACTATGGTTGTTCCCGTATGTTTCCCGTATGTTATGTATGCATCCGGGCTTTAGTGTAAGCTGAATGTACTATGTCGAGCCGATTATCCGAGCTGGATTGTTCGGAATCGGAGCTTGCGTCATTCTTGTCGGTGAACTACCCACTCAGGTTCCGTTATTACCTGCAGTTACCCGCACTCTTGACAGCCACACCACCCTAAATCTCACTTATTCTCAAGTCTTGGCATCATAGCTCGTATGGCCTTGTTTTGACCTCCCAGACTAAGTCTAATACATGTCGTACATTTTTTGAGGCCGCATGTATACACGTATTTTAGGTATGTCCGGCGGACAGAGGCGTAATTCTATGCAGGATGCGGGTTTTCTTAAAATACTGCAATGGCCTTGATTCGGAATACACAGAGTTTGGATAATCTCGTTTTACCATTATTGCATCATCTCTGCATGTATTCAAAGACAGTCTTGGCAGCAACACATCCGATTCACTATGCAAACGAAGCAATATACAGATGGGCCCACTGAGTCTCCGATCAAGATTAGTGAGCACTTATATGAATTATGTCTATCATCTGAGAGCGTCTCATCAGCTCTCGCCCGAGATTTGGCGTTGACTCCTGGTGAGGCATGGAAGAAGTTGTTCGAGCGCCATGATCATGATCACGACCATGACTCCAAGGGAGACGTACGCGACATTGGAAAAGGCTCTCGTAGCCCCAAAGAACTGGAGAGAGCCCGGGCCTGTGGGAAATGGGGCACAAAAAAGCCCAGCGACCTGTTTCTCAGAGTTAGTTCCAGGAAATGCCATGATAGCAAGTAATAAACTAATATAGCTAGGTCTATCACGATGCATTATCCACACTTGGCGATAATTTGGAGTGTGGTATGGTAAGCCCCTCTCTAATGGGGAGCAGTGGTACTATGCCATTAACCATCATTTCTGTGTAAGTAAACATGAGGTATGCATGCGCAGCTACATCCTAACTTCATATTAAAGCATCCCTGATATCATGAGGCACATGTCCAACCTCATTGTCCGTGCCGAAAAAGAGGTATACCTCGCAACCAATTTTTGGCAGAACGGAGTGGCCTCCAAGTACATCACAAATGCGATAAGGGAACTCTCGCGTCGCGCAGGGGAGCGGGGAGTGAAAGTGGTCATGAAGATCATATATGACCGCGGGAGTCCAAAACAACTCCTCGAACCACATTATGTGGTCCCCGAGAGCGAATACACCGGAAGTGCCGTCGGACTACCGGCTTCACATGAAATTCCTAATATCGACCTTCAAGTCATGAATTATCACCGTCCGCTACTAGGCACATTTCATGCCAAGTACATGATCGTGGACCGCCAGATCGCCGTTGTACAGAGTAACAATATTCAGGATAATGATAATGTAGAGATGATGGTGCAAGTGGAAGGCCCCATTGTGGACTCATTGTACGATATGGCGCTCTTGAGTTGGCATAAGAAATTAGAGCCGCCGTTGCCATGTCTAAACTCCCCTGCCGCTAACAACGGAAGTACAAGTTTTACCCCGAGCTATGCTGATATATTCAGTCCTGAAGGAGCCATCAAAGGCTATTCTGCGATTGTTGATACAGATAAAC
This sequence comes from Daldinia concentrica, assembly GCA_902805455.1. Lineage (NCBI taxonomy): Eukaryota > Fungi > Ascomycota > Sordariomycetes > Xylariales > Hypoxylaceae > Daldinia > Daldinia concentrica. The sequence continues at coordinate 1,977,053 of CADCSW010000006.1, forward strand.
TGCCGGGGGGGAACACCTATGGTCTAGACGCTTTTGAGACTAAACGAACGGGTGAGTGGACAGACCATGTTAATGGGATGGGTAGATCGAGCGTAGAGACATCAAACAGCTTGAGTTCTCTTGATGGTGTTGGTGACGGGTACAGTAACCATCAAGGACAAGACGGTCTTATTGTTCAAAGCCCAGAAGGAGGAAACCCCTTTACACCACAAAGTTTACTTCCGGAGCAAACTACAGATGCTCCTCACTACGATGAGGACCTCGCCGGGGAAATCCGCCGCATACAAGCGTCTGTAAGCCAAAAGCCAGGCGAAACGCGGATGCACGCTGTGTCGCGCCACCTCAACCACACTGTCAACGAAGGCTTCGAAGGAACCGCTCCAGAGTGCGATCCTCGGGACGAGATGACACCGTACATACCGCACCCAATACACGAACCCTTCCCGATGGCTCTCGTCTGCCGTGCTCCCTACGGCCCACCGAACCATTCCTCCGTCTCAAATCCGCAGAACGCGGCCTGGTTGTCGGCGCTGAGGAACGCGCAGAAGAACGTCTTCATCCAGTCCCCGACGCTGAATGCAGAACCTCTTATACCGGCTATTGTGGAGGCTTGCGAGCGTGGCGTGGATGTTTATTGTTATATTTGTCTGGGGTATAATGACTCGGTAAGTCTTCTCCTATTCATGCCTACTCCACGAACACCCCTATTAAAACTACTACTACGTAAAGAATAAATTTATAATACACGTAAAATACTAACCCCTTTTCTATCCTAGGGCGAAATGCTTCCCATGCAAGGCGGTCACAACGAAGCTATCGCGCATCATCTCTACACCAGCCTCCTCTCCCCTGGCGCAAAGCAACATCTGCACTGGTACTGGTACATCGCCAAAGATCAGACTTCCCCCATCGTAGCAAGCAAAAAGAAGCGGTCCTGCCACGTCAAACTTCTCATTGCGGACGAGCACATCGGCGTTGTCGGGAACGGTAATCAGGATACGCAGAGCTGGTTTCATAGCCAGGAGGTTAATATACTAATTGATAGTGGACCGATTTGTCACGACTGGATTGCGGGGTTGAAGAGGAATCAGAATACACATTTGTATGGGAGAGTTGGTAGGGAAGATGGGATTTGGAGGGATGCGGATGGGAGGGAGGCGGAGGGGCGATGGGTGTGGATGCGGGGAGGTTGGCTTGGGCTAGGGGGGTTGTGGGAGCTGTTAAGAGGGTGCAGGGTACGGGAGGTTTTTAGGGGCAAGTTTGAATAGGGGGATAAGGAGAGGAGAGAGGAAAAGAAAGGGGCGTTGGGTGGGTGGATAAGGGGTATGGAAACGGTGATGCTGAAGTATTTGAAATGAGATTCTCAAGTATTATAATAGTATCACCTAAGCTATTTACACAATATTATGAGAGTCGTACCTGGCTATGACCTAATTAATGCTGGTAGCCTAAGTTAGAACAGGTATTTGAGTATATTTGAGTCATTAGGCACTCTTAGCTCAATCTGCTCAGTTTAGGTGTATCTAACTAGTAAATATCACCTTATTTTGTGTAAATGTTATGTGAGGTACAAGCGTGTACAGCTAAATTAGTATGCGTTGCCATGTACCATATATGACGACTGTCATACCTCACGTGTAATGCTGGCACCACTTGCAATTGCACGCAAATATGATTGCTCTTAAATATGATTGCCCTTTACTTGCCTGAGATGCGTTGGGATATGATTTCTGACTAAACCTACTACTTCCTCAAGCAAACACGTGCTCCTACCTGTCTTCTATATCTGGGTCCTGGGCTATGTTAGAACATGGGAAGGTGTAGAGCAAATTATAGGAAATAAGTGCCTTACTTTACTTAACTAAGGTACCTAGGTAATTTCTAAGAGACATACTAAGGTACCTATACCCCACTGACTGAGGTATTTTAAACCTTAGCAATATGAGCTTGAGATCAGACAACAAACTTGCTCACTTACAACAATTACCCACCCTTTTCCCCATACACTTCTATCAACATTACCATAACACAAAGATAGATTCACCAGTACTACTCTTTATAACACCAAACAACAAACTTATCTCATCGTTAACTTCTATCGTCTACCTCTATTGTCTCAGCAACATCAATCTATATCGTCCACACTAATAACGGGTGGTGTAAACGATCTGCTAAGGCGATTCATGGCAACTCACACTTGTTTGTATGCGTAAGCCATTATATACAACACCAATCATTCACATGAACATGAACATCACATCAAGCATGCTACAAAGAGACTCTACCTGATCGTCAACGGCCAAAATTTTACTAACTACCTAACAACATTGTTTCTAAGCCCTACGCATAATTAATCAGAACAACCAGCTCCTACATTACACCTTCACTTACGAATATAACAACTTACCTGTTAAGTCAACCAACTGGGCAGCGCAAAAAGCCGGTTAATAAGCCGGCCCCGAACCCGAACACTGCCTCGTCCGGAGCCGTCTCGGCAGCCCGGGGAGGCACCTCGGCAGGCAGCCTGCACCGTAAGCCCGTCTGCGATCCTAAGGCCAATGCCCGTGCTATTGCTTCCGACGTCACTGCTTATTGTTGTGGGCCATGGGTCCCTTGGGTGTCACTTTAATGAGTGTGTAACTTACATATGTTATTAGAAAGGTAAGATGAAATACGAAGGCCCAGCTAAGAAAGCTACTAATAACATTTAGGGCACCTAACATACACAGCCTATCTTCATTCAACTAGAGGTATTAGCCTGTGGATTTATGGAACAACATTTCACGCAATTTGACCCGAAGACTGGTACGATCGACTTCTCTTGCTTTACAATATGGTCAGAAAAGTCGATCGGTATGAATGCAAAACTTATCAGATCTGGAACCGCAAACACTTCTGCTACTACAGACAGGCAATCTATGGTATGTTGGGTGGGAATCCCGTTAGTACATTGAGCGCCTCAAAGTTCGACGACGCTCACAACCGGAGACATTAAACTAAAAGAACATGGAAGACAATTTCAATCCGGTCTACATCAATAGCAATAACCACCTACTTAAAGAACATGATTACGGAACAAAAACGAATTACCCATCAACTAAACTACTTATTACGATTTATTTCTAGGATGCAAGGGAAATTACGTTCAATGTATCAGCATCCTACCTTGGTAGTGCTAGTTGGGTCGCCCATCCAGGTCAGGGACAGTTAAGTCAGCACGGTTCATGGGAGTTCCCCTAGGACCCTAAGGCGAGACAATGAGAAAACGCACATCGTCATCCTTTCAACTTTGAGTATTTCTCATTCCTATTCTGCCTAATAAGACTTCACTTATTCAACATATCGAACAAAGACAACAGACCACATAATTCTATAAAGAGCATCGTAAAGCATTTCTTGGAAGTTGCAAGTTGCGACAAGTCCTTACTTGGATCCTTCCTCTGTGATCATCGATACAGGACGGCTACCATCGGCCTTGAATGAATAGCGGAACTTATCAGCGGATAGTCGCTTGTTCTTCTTCTTGTTGGCGGGTTCGCTGTACAGGATGAAGCCGGTATCGGACAAGCTGTCGCTAAGGGTAGGGCCTCTCAAGACATCAAGCTGCGGGGGCCCATCGGTATTAAGGACTCCAGGCTCGTGAGCTTCGGGCTGGGGGGTTGGGCTGGCGGCTGCATAGCCCTAGTCAGTAATCAATCATGGGGCTCAGGTCTTGGATGAACTTACACTTCTCTTCTTCTTGTACCTTGGGTCGAGAGAATATCTTGCGACACCAGGACTTCACATGTTCGCGGAACATCTGCCAGGGGGTGATCAATTCGGCTCTGTCCTAAGGAACCGATCCGATGCCCGTTGGGCGAATAGGGTCAAAAGCAGGAAGTCTACTAAAGAACATCTTGGCAAGGTGGTCGTCGCAGGTGGTGGAGCAGTGAGTCTGATTGAGCGGATGAATAAGGAATTGGTCTTGTCGGCGTGATGGTAGCCAATGGTCCAAGCATGCAAGGGACTGATGGTACGAGACAACAAGGTGAAGGAATTGTTGACCGAATTGTTAACGGAATTTCATTGGGAGGCCGAGAGAAGGGCTAGGTATATATATTTTGCCAAGGCGACGTGGTGATTCCCGGTGATTTGATGCTAAAGCTGCTAAGGCTGCTAAGGAAGGAGCCGGTTGACTGATTCTCTAATGATTGCTGCCTGACTAGAACTCTAATCATATACGGCGCTCGGGTTTAATGCAGGTACGAGAGGTTTTGTACCTAATCGGTCACTTGTAACCTCACGCCAATGAGAGTCCGTGATTAAAATATTCAAAATAAAGTATTAAACATTGATCCTCAGCTTCATTGGTGGATAAATGATATAACATTGATTCAGTAAGTCCATACCTACAACGTCCAACGATTCGCTCCTTCTATATTGGATCAGGTATTTATATCTAGGTAGGTAGGTAGGTACATACCCCTGCTATTCACCCCCGGATTTCGGGAACGATACAGGGATCTACGTACAGGGATCTGATGTGGGGATCCCAAGCTCTTGGGATGCTGATTTGCCGATCTGGCACTATGCTGTTCCCCCTATCTCGTGGGTACCAAACTCGGGTAGACTGTACCGCTCTTGCAACTTGGTAGAATACATAGAATGCGATAGATTCTGTCTAATATTATGGCCAGCGTGATTAAATTAACAAGTATACTTCTCATTCTCAAAGCTTGTCTTAAGCTCCTTTTTTAAAGGTTGCCGAATTCAAACCCATACTAGTACTTAGGTTTATTTAATATCTTCTTCACGAGACAAAGATGGCTTAGATAGATCAATTCTATTGGCCAGAATTGTGATTCTGGTAAAATAAATGCGTTAGCGCACCTCGTGATGCTTAAGGTTTGTTTAGGAGGATTTGGATTTGTGCTGGAATTGGCCCAATTAGTGGTAGTTGATTGTATCTAGAATTAGGCATGAGAAGTGATTTATTCATATCTTGGTTTATTCCGTAATTTTTATATTTGGCTTGCCAATCCGAGGTCGAATGCTGAATAAAACAACTATGGAAAAATTCAATTATCATGCAACAAGCCCTCGTAGAGTCGTAGTGCTGCAGTATCAATAAGTGTGTTAGTAGAAGTACCATCATAGAACTTACAAGATGGTGTTACATTATAAGATGGACAGTATAAGTTAAATATAAGGTATAAATTATATTATTATGCTAAAGTAGAATCTCCTTTGTGTTAGTTTGTGAAAGGCATTCTACCGACCTCGTATGATAAATACTTGCAAGCGAAACACAGGCAACGTCAACGAATTAAACTTAGACCCACGTAATAGGCAGATACTTATTGGGGGGGGGGGGGTTGAAAAAAAGAAAAAAAAGAAAAAAAAGAAAAGAACTATTGAATCATTAGAAGATATATCCCAGTAGCCGGGAAAGTCAACCTTCGGACTATGTGTATTTAGTACCTAGGGCTAACTGTTCATTCGCTTCTCCAATGATCGCGTAGTCCCCAACCCGGACTGAGATAACAATCCCTAAAAGAGGGTGCTAACTCATTTTCGTCTTGTACCAGTTCCTCCCCAAGACCGGTGTACTTATTAATCCAGGCGAGAGACTCCCGATGGTATTTGAGGATGTTCTCGATCTTATATCCGCCGTGGCCTTCATGGAGGAATATAAGGAGTCTGGATGGTGTTCCCAGCAGCTGTAGCGTGCGGAATGCGGCCGTGGCTCCAGTAACTGGGCACCGAAAATCATCGTTACCGTGGACGACGAGCATAGGGGTTTTCCAGTTGGGGAGGAGATCCGGACGCGCCGGGTTGAAACGCTCCAAACCTTCGATGTTCTTCCATAGGATTTCCGAACCGCTGAAGCGACGTGTTTCGTCGAAGCTCAGGAATTTATCTCGTTCCAGAAAGTAGGTTGGCAGATGGAAGACGCCGCCCCAGGAGACCATGGCCTTGAACTAATACGAAAAGGTATATTAGTAGCTGATATGACATATATCTGTTAAAATTATAGGATAATACTCACACGCCGACCAAGTGGGTGGCCCTGGGCCCAGTTGCACATGTATGCTCCATAGCTAGAGCCTATCATGACGGCTTTATCAATATCGATATTAGGGTTATGCTCTAGATAATCCATGCATTTGACTAGATCATCATATGGACGACCGCCCCAGTTGTCTCGTATTGCTATTTTCCATGTAAGCTTTTTATGTCGTAAGATTTACTTAATAACATACCTTTTGTGAATTCAAGACCAAAGCCCATGCTGCCAGTAATATTCGGAGCTACAACAATGTAGCCTTGTTCAGCGTAAAGTACGGGATTAGACTGTGAACACATGTAAGTTAGGTGGGTGGCTTATAGTATTAACGGGAATATGAAAGGGTGATATACGCTGAGACTCCACTCGTCTGCCCAGGAACCCTCAGGTCCTCCGTGTACGAGGAGAACCAAGGGGTATTTTCGGCTTTCGTCAAAGTAGCTAGGCTTTACCATCCATGCGTGAACCTGGTAGTCACCAGCACCTTTGAAGCGTACCTCTGAAACTTGACTCGAGGAAATACCAAGCCGAGCGCCGTGGTTCGTAAGCGATGAAATCATTCTAGACTCACGGCCTTCTTCGGTATAGACGATACTGTAGAGTGAACTGTCTACTAGACTTGAGCTGGTCACAAGGACCTGTTCGTCGTCTTTGCCGAGAGAGTAGAATGAATCCACATTGCCGCCGCGGAAAATCATCTTGGGTTTGGCATTCGGCTGCAGGTCAACCTTATATAGATTAAGTCTTCCTTGATCTTCGGCGCTGACATATAGGGCTTTGCTACTAGGAGCGAACTCGGCCGCCGTCGGAGATAAAGTCCATTTATCATCCGCTAACGTATCAAGCACCTTAACGATTTTCCCTTCGTCAAGCTTGTAGATATAAATGTTACCCCTTCTCAAGAACACGATCTGAGATCCATCGGAGTTGAAATAGGAGCATGAATCATGGCCACGGCCCTCGTCTGGGTTTTCATCCGGTATCTCTATTTTCCTAGGCCCGTGAGTGCTAGCCCTACTAAATGAATCTAGTCGAAGGAGATAAACGTGTGCGACGCGTGATTGCAGATGTTCCACACCGATATCCTCGGCCATGAATACGATTCCTCCGTGGAATAGATTGTATGCGGCTTTTGGCTCGAGATCTGTGTTGACAAGAGCGTTATGTAGGGATCCAGCTAGCTTCCATTGTCCCTTAGACTTCTTCAAAATCGAGTAGAAGATTGAATGCTTTCTAGGATCCACGTATCCGTCCATCTAATAATCGTGTATTGTTAGTTACTCTCCACCAATCCAACCATAACGACGAGGTTGTCATAGGAGCATCGATAAGGGAAGGGTCTCGTACTTCTCGCACATCATCAATGTCGTATACCCACCCCGTATGGGTTCGCTGCGCATAATTTACCTCCCTACGCAACTCATTATTTACCCCTACAGGACCGCCTACCGCGATCGCGATATCGCCTTTTTTTAGACGCGCCACTCTGAGGGCGCATAGTTTCGCGAAGAAACGGGCGGTTTTCCTTTCCACCTCTGGCCTTGTGATATCGTACGTTGAGACCTGGGTCTGATTCGAGGCATCCTCGACCTTGCTTAGGGATATTACCGTATTAGGCTCGTCTGCCAGCCAAGTTGCTTCATATACGAGTTCATCCGTGATGAGGATTTGTGATTCTCCGGTTGCGATATCCATAGTTTTCCAACATCCAGATACTTTATCGTCAATTTTGGCTTTACGCTCGAAATAGAGAGCGTGTGTTCCATCGTGATTAGGTATGGCTCCCCCGCGCATAGGTTCTTCAACTAGTATTTTGGGTGTAAATAGCTTGCTGGTCGGTTGGGGATCCATATTGCCTGTCATTAATAGATGAGTATCAAGTGCTAGTGTTGACAGGCGGCTTGATTATAGCATGCCTAGAAAGCAAATGGGAATATAGAGAACCCTGCCATGTTTATATACAATCTATTAAGGGAATTGTAGCTCATCGTTTTAGCTGTGAATATATCACAGACACAATCATGTAGTTTAAATTATACCCAAAATTCAACAGGCCAGTCAAGTTCTTCTGGACTGGTTCTCGGATTAAACATGACTTGGTATATCAACAGATGGATAATAGCATAATTAGAACCTGACTTATAACAATGCTGACAACATACGCTACACGTGTCTAAAATTTCAAACCATGATGTCTTGTATGGTATAACAAGGCAAGTTACGTGTTTGGGATATATGGATTTAATATAGTGACCAAATACAAATTTGAATAGCATCATAAGGATGATTGGCCTTAAGTAACAAGCACACAAAGGGTCTGATAATATCACATCAAGTATTATATTATATGAGTCTAAAGAATAATAATTAGTAATATCCTCCATAGATCTACCTACGTCTATTAAAAATAGAGATCATCAACTACGGGAATATTTTCACGTACTCTCTAGTAGAAATTTAGTAGAGAAATATCTGCGGGTCAAGATAGGAGGTACGTATATACATTTACAGTACCAAAGTTCCTCTTACTGTGGTCAAGATCTCCTCAGAAAAAGAAAGCTTAAATCATGGTTTAATCCAATCAGCGTCCTTGGATAACCATCTCCGATCTTGGTCCAAGCTTATAAGAATGACGATTGCTAGTGGATGAATGAACTAAGAAAGCTGAGCTCCGTACACCGAGGGGCGCCTATCACCTCTTTTTTACATATCATTTTCATTATATAGAAAAGAAAGAGCCAGAGGGACTTAGTGTAACCTGCAGGACTAGAATTCCCTCATCTCTTATTAGATTCTCACACATTTAATCAGACCTGATGTATCAAGCAACTTAATTCCTCCCGTTCCTTGCCCCTCGCCCCGAAGTCCCTCATCGTCGTGATTTGATTTCGAGTTGCGAGGGAGAACGCAAAGTATTATATCCGTGGTCGAGTATAGGTACCCATAAAGTAAAGTAAAAGAATCATCTAAAGCCGCCATGAAAAACGACGTCGGTGTTGAAAAGCCGCTGGCCAATCCGGCTTCGCCAATTCCGCTCCCACGCAAAGACGCCGTTGACATGCCGTCGTCCGGGCTGCAACAGCGGTGGAACACGAAGAACCTAGGCTTAAGACTAGGCGCCGACTTAACAAGCGCTGCTTGTGCTGCCTCGATGGTCGCACCGCTTATATCCATTATTGACAGGAACGTTGCTAGTTTCCCGTCTGGTTCTATATGCACTGACCACGTCCTCGCTCTAGATCCATAATGGAAAATGCATCCGGCCGGAACACGCTCGCCAACAGTCTCCGGGGCTCTTTCCGGATGCTTCTTCTCCGCCCGCATACCATGCTTTTCTCCAAGCCCGTCGCTTTGATATTCATGTTATACGGAGGCACGTACTGGACGGCGAATACACTAGATACCATAACGTCGACGGCGTCAAATAAGCCCGCTACGCACGTCACGACCGGAACCGCGAAGTTCGCCGCGTCGAGCGCTGCCAATGTCGGGCTCTGCGTTTACAAGGACCAGGTTTTCGTCAAGATGTTCGGACCTGGTGGACCGCCGCGCCTTGTGCCTATGCCGAGCTACGTGCTATTCACGCTGCGCGACTGTCTCACAATATTCGCCTCCTTCAACGTACCGCCACTTCTCGGGCCTATATTAAACGAGCGCATGGGGACCGAACTACAGAAGAAAGTCAGCGGAGCCACCATCGCCCAATTTGCCGCCCCCGCCGCCGTCCAGTTATTCTCGACGCCCGTGCACCTACTCGGCCTCGACATGTACAACCGACCAGGGGCAGGAAGCCTCGTGCCCTGGAGCGACCGATGGATACAAGTCCGGAAGAACTGGGCGATAAGTGCTGTGGCAAGGATTTGCAGAATCGTTCCCGCATTCGGGCTAGGAGGGACGGTGAACACAAAGGTACGAAGAAATCTCATGGAGAAGCTTGCTTGAAACAAGGAGACAGCCTTCTAGTGGTTTCGCTTTTTGCGAGAAGTGTGTTATGGCGCGGTGTTACGGGCGGGTATTAAAAGAAACAAATTATACTAGATGGCAGGCTTGGACGAGCAACCTCAAGGTGGGTTTTGGGACTGGCGGTTAATGGCGATATTCTGCTTTGACGTATTAGAAGGATTCAGTGGCGGTAATAATGGAATCAACGTGGTATATGATAGAAATCAACACAAGACATGTTCTACTTGTAAATTTCATCTATCCAAGACTTTATAGAAGACCAGCCGCACTAAGAGCCTCTATGATTTGTTCTTCTGCGTCTGGAGTCTTTCGTGGCTTGTTGCGGTATTCTCCCGTATCGATGTAGTTCTCCCAGAACTTAAGCCCTTCAATACCCTCCTCGCGGCAGAGAACACCCCTCTCCTCGGCCATCTCGAGCTCCTCTTCGGCGACACCAATACTCCACCCGAATCGCTCAGCAGCGTCCTGCGCAGTAACGCCGCGACCGAACTCTTGCCAATCCCAAGCGACATCTCTATCCGGTGGTATGTCGTGCAAGTCCCGGAGCCACGCTAGTAGTGCCTTGATTGTGGTGTCGTCTGTACGGTCGCGACTCTGGACTACCATCACGCCGCTCTTGAACGTACGTAGCCGGACTGGTAGTCTCAATTTACCCCACAAACGGGCCGCTTTTTCAAAATCATTAGGACTAACAAGTTCGACACCTCCACGAGCGCGATTGAACATAGCCCATAAGTCAACCAGACTAACGATGCCGCCGGCTTTCCTAAGGACTCCTCTAGCGTCGTCCGCCAAGAACTCTGCAAGGTTCCGAGACAATTCGGACAAGTAGAGCGACTCCGACCCTGAGCTGCTTCCGCCACCTACGATGTCTTTGGTGGTCACGAGGCCTAGCTGACTAGCCGACTCGGCAAGTAATGCGTTTGCTTCGGATGTCGCATTTTCGGCGCCACCATTGACCTGCCGAGCAAATGATTCCGCAAGCGCTACGATTTCCTTGGCAGAGGCCATCAAAGCTTCAAGATCCTCAAAGGCACTCCCAATGACCAGCTCATTGTTCTTCCGCCTATCTAGTCCCATCTTCTCTAGCCCGGCGATACCGGCGGTTTTGTTCCGACCAGCGCCGGGCCTTGATGTTGACGATGGGTCCGCACGGGTATCGGTGGAGCCCCCGTTCGGAATAGGGGGCGCTTCTTGTAAGAGCCATTTACGCTGGGTCATAGAACTCTTAAGCCGCTCGTAGAATATCTTCTCTCCTCCATTTCGGAAAGACAGCTTGACACTCTCCGGGTTCTCTAAGCCGGTAGCACTAGACAGCTTAAGCGTAGGTCCCGGTGAGTCTGTCCTAGGCTGGCTGTGCGCCACTGCCATAGGAACGTCGTGGGAAATGAGGGGCGCGCCACATATTTCACATGTCAAGAGAGATGGATGGTTCAAAAAGGTGCAGCGGGGACATTCAAAGCCATCTGAGTTCGTCGAACCAGCTGTAGTATCTCGTGACAACCGATTTGCTTCTAGACCCCGAGATTGATCGTTGGCTAAACCCAGACTTTGCGGTCGAGAAGGCAGTGTGAATGGCGACTGTGGGATGGAGCCGGAAGAGGTCACTTGTCTACTAGTAACACTCGATATAGCAGCTTTAAGCATATGTGTCAATGCTGGTTTGATACCACAAGCCAAGCATGATGGTAACGGTGTATGAGCATTTGCCGTTGTTGGGTCGAAATTAGATGGAACCGGATTTGGAAAGCTACATATAGTACAAACCCATGTTGCTGAACTGGCCTGTGGTGTACTAGTAGAGGGGGACCGAAATGCAGACTCAGATGTTGGTAGAGGTGAAGCGCCACTACTACGGGAGACGGTCGATGTGGCTACGGCCGCCCTGGACTGGAGAGAACCTCGTTTGGCTGGCTTAGGGAAAAGGGTTACTTTCGGAGAAGATTTTAGAAATCCCGCCTATAAAGAAAGCTCTTAGCAAAAGGATTCCCTTTCGTGAAGGTATAACCTAACTCCTACATAAAACTCATATCTCTCTACATCTTTTAAATCCAAAGCAACAGAGTACTTTCTGGGCTCTTGTTTGTCCACGTAGCATATTCGATGCGAGGTCAAATAGACTTGACCATTCTGTTGGTTCGGTAATTTATATTTCCTACCAAGACGAATAAGGACAATGGTGATTAGTTACTGAAGAACAATAGACATTGGCGTTGCAATCGATATTGGATAACTGGCAGACTCACCCCTCATAGAGCCCCACGTTGTCCTGGACAAAGAGAAGCACTTCGTCGGGAAGATAGGAAGGCCTGAGGGCAGTGGTAAGGTCGATTTGTTTTAAAAACATTCGTCATATCGGTTAACTTAAGTGAGAGACTGAAATCTGGGAGGATAACAAGCCCGGAATACTTGTCTGTGAACTTGATAAGAAGATGTTTGAAAGAGTTGGACTGACGCAAGCTAAGATCACCGACAATAGGGAAGGTACCTTGATACATGTACTATGTAGCTTCAATATACGATAGGTACGATATACGAAGTACATGCATTGGTAGACATCTGAAAGAGCTTGGTCCGTGTGACTTGGACCCATATATCGGTATTCATTCCGATGATACTCCGGCACCATACAGGGAGGGCCAACACAGCAAATTACTACCTAAACACACTGTAGATAGATATGTATATACTAGTACGTACTTAAACGCTCGGACCATTGCACTTTATCTGACCGCCCAAATTAACCTGCCGTTGCTTCCGCCCTTGTTTCCAACTCCTCCCTATTCACACACATTCACAACGCACATCTATTCTTTGTTATCACCGAACATATTACATTTCGCTTCGTTGCGTTTGTGAATATCCTTGTCCATCTACTCGTCGAGTTTATAACGCGATAAAACTAACTTGCCTCTCCATATTCTTCTCTTTGCAGAATTCTTTTGGGGTTTGCTACTAACCTTTTTGTTTCTGCCAAATCCTTCTCAGTAATTTACGTTACGTATTGAACCATCTTGACTACAATGTCTTGGGCAGCACCTCCTCCGCCTGGCGTCCAAGTAGCGCCTTACGCCTATCCTACTAGTCTTAGTATGTTCTTTTCTCCTTATCTGATGATCTCTCTGAATAAACCTGATGCTAATACTGGCCTCTTTGATAGATACCGCATATACTCCCGTTCCAGTTCGTCAAAGCTTTGGTCAAGCATACCAAGCTCCATCTCAGTATAACTATTCCGCTCCTGCTAATCCTCAATCAACAACCAATATGGCTGCTTCCTCGGATCACCAACCCCAGCAGCAGAAGTTTGACTGGCCAGATTCAGTACGCAGCTATGTGCAAAGGTCCTTCCAGTCATCAAATCTAGATCCCAGCGTAACCCGTGCCGAAATGGAAGCCAAGTTGAAGGATACTATCAGGTACACTCAGGATTGTGGATCTATGTACACTACGGATTGGGACAACATGCCTTTACCGCAAACATTAATCAAGAATGAACGCCAACAAGCGTTGATGCAGTCTATGGCACCACCCATGGTGCCAGAGACAACTCCTACCTCTGTTATCGCTCCTATTAACCCAAAGAAGAGGAAGTCTACGGATCTCAGCGGACCCGAACAGACCAACACCGCTTCAGTACCGTGGCGTAGCACCAGAGCGCTTTCTCTCGAAGACCGAATTACCAAACCGTCGATGGAGGCCCCGTTACCGGCCAAAAGTAAGTTCCAGAAGAATGTCGAAAAGCGACAACGCCGCGGTGATGGTGGATACCAGTCTACCTACCGATCTCCTAGCCCGCCGCCCCCTACCGGACCTATCGTCGGACTGAACGAATCCTTGGAGAAGAGATATCTGCGCTTAACTGCTGCACCGAAAGCAGCCGATGTCCGACCTGAACGTGTCTTGCACCAGACGCTAGACTTACTTAAGAAGAAGTGGCGGAAGGACGGCAACTATAACTATATTTGTGATCAGTTTAAATCGCTACGCCAGGATCTGACAGTACAACGCATTAGGAATGACTTTACCGTTTCTGTTTATGAAATCCATGCCAGAATTGCCTTGGAGAAGGGGGATCTCGGTGAGTATAATCAGTGCCAGACTCAGCTACGTGCTCTTTACAAGTCGGGTCTGAAGGGCAATTCTATCGAGTTCAAGGCGTATCGTATTTTGTATTTCATCCATACCGCAAACCGGTCGGCGTTGAATGACGCCATCGCAGATCTAACTACAGCAGAGAAAGAAGAGCGACCGATCAAGCATGCTCTGGACGTACGTTCAGCCCTCGCTTTAGGCAACTACCATAGATTCTTCCAGCTATATCTTGACGTTCCCAACATGGGAGCATATCTTATGGATATGTTTGTCAAACGTGAACGACTTGCTGCACTCGCAAACATGTGCAAGGCGTGAGTATTATCCCTACCTAGAGAGAGAGAGAGAGCTTGGATGCTAACTCGATAACAGATTTAAACCAGATCTGAAGCTTCGTTACATCACTGAGGAGTTAGCCTTCGAGTCCGATGCTGAAGCCGCACAGTTCATCATCGACTGTAATGGTCAAGATTTGCTTCTAGAACGGCAAGACTATATTGCTTTCCTAACCGGAAAGGCTGGGATGTTATTCGAGACAGCCAGAACTGAGGCGTTCCGTAGAGTCGACCTCAAGGGCCAGATTTGATTCGTCTGCCAAATTCTCTTTCTATCTTTTGTTTTTTTCTCCCTCCGACACGACGCTCTTCACATCGGGTCTGACTACATCGCATCACTACACATTACTCCTTCGTAGACATTCCTTTGCACATTTCCGACGAGCAGCTTTCGTTGATTTGAAGAGACATGTCGTTCGAGATAGGCGACTCTGGATATCGAACTTGGTTTTCCCCCGAGTATGAATCTGTGACGCGGCTATTGAACATTTCGTTCGATCGATCTCATGAGGCGCAACGCGTTCACCCACGAAAATATCTTACATTGACTTTCAATCACAGTAAAAACAGTCGTGGTCCGGTTTGGCATAGGTGCCTGGTAGGACGTTTGATAAAGAGGGTCAGAGTTTTTCGATGTTGGCGTTGGTCATGAAGACGAGGTTTACGGCACAAGGTCCTCGCGGACTCCGGTCATCGTCGGTGAGGCACGTTTTGGTTCTGCTCTGAGCATTTAAGGAGTTTGGCGTTTCTGGACCGAGTGGCCTAGTTACTTTACCGATACCCTCACACGATAGAGACTGGTCGTGTGCATTAGTCACTCGTCAGCTTCCGTAAGGTTGGGCTTGCATGGAAATTTTTAGCAAAAAGGATCGACGGTGGGAACCGGTTGAACCATAGATAAAATATCCGTAAAGTTAGCCTACGGAAAGCATTTCTATGCTGTCCATAATATAATATGAGTTTCGATATATTCGTCTCATGGTGAGATGTTAGCCTCTGTCATTTCACGGAGTCAAGTGTAAGCACTATGTGTCAGGCTAGAGCACTTGAACCTCAACTTAAAAGATGTTCTCTGATACTCTTAGGCGTTGGGCGTCCTTTACGGTCGACACTTTGAATTTGATAGCTTGGGAAGCTATGTAAAAGGAGATCTATGAAACTTAGACCGTTTGATATGCTATTACTTACAAGAACAAGATTGGCACGCATAGCTTACAAAAACACTCTTCCTAGAACTTAGCACCTAGCATTTTAGTAGTTAATATGGATCTATATTCTTAGCATAGGTTAAGAGGTAAGTAGTTACCTATGAAGTAACATCATATTCTTAGGCCGCCTTGCAATCAGCCCATCCATTCATTGTCATTTGACCACTCTACAAGGCTTCTCCCAGAACCGGTGACAGCCCTTTAGACCGAGGGAAGCTGACGGAGGGTTTACAAACCTAAGACATGCAGCCGCCGTCGTATGACCTCATCCCACGCAACTCGAGCTTGTTTTTCTCTTTTCTCTTCTTTCTTGAGTGCTGCCTGCTGGTGGACTTACCTTGATTTCTTCTCTTGGATGGTTGTAGGTTGTAGTAAGTATGTATGTAGGTTGGTAGAGTGGGAGGAAGAGACAAGGGAAGTTAGTACATGTAGCTAGTAAACGTCGCATTACACACACGCAAGCGCGAGAGAGGGAGGCGATCGTACGGCCTGAGCTAGAGGGCCCGATGCGGAACCAACGAAAGGCACCGGCTCAAAGCCGCGGGTGCTCCCGTACCCTGGCAAATGGGCTGCACAAGCGCGACGGGAAGGCGCACAGGCGAGGTGCCCCTACGTACGTTTGTGCGCAAAGTACCTAAGGTTTATCTTTTTTTTTTTTTTTGCGCGGCTCGACCTGCCACACGGGAAGCTAGTTGGCCCGAGTACGATGTCTCGTGCGCTTTGAGTTTGCTCGAGCTTGTGCTTCTTTCCGCCTGTGCGAGTGCGAGGGCTGGTTGGCCGCCTCGCGGAGGCCTGCGCTGGGACTAGGCTGGGTAAGGAGGACTCGAGGTTTAGATAGGTGTGCGGGGGGGGGGGGCTGGAAAGAGAGGGAGGGAGAAGGGAAAGCGAGTCCCATGGATATGAGTTGTCGAATTTCAAATTCTTGATATTCTACCCTGATGTCTATTTGGATGGAATCAAGGTCCGTGAGCTGAGGAGTAAAAGGGGGGAGAATCTGGGATCTCGTTAGATCGTAGCTTTGGCCTACGACTAACCAGATAACCCCCATCGCATGAGTTTCCCCGGGGGGGAGAGATCTGTGATATCTATCGCGTGGCCTGATAATCTACATCACATGCAAGACGACCAAGATTTAAAATGTTGATCTCGAGGATGTCTAGGGGCGGTTTACAGTTTACCTGGCTGGAATGAGAGCACAGACATGCAACAGCCATCTCATCCCTATGTAGATAGGATAGGGAACGAATGACGTGCATATCCATCCCTCACGTAAATTATTGCAAAGACGGGCCGTCTTTTTTCAACGCCGTCACTTTGTTTCAGCGCTTGGTCCAGTTTCACGATATCGGGGAATCGTCGTCGGGACGAGATGATCCGTGCTTCCGCGTATCGCATGAAAATATTAGGTACGGGTTAAAGCATCTATTGTCCTCCACGTTTCCGAACTATTCTCTTCCGCGTCTAGGAGCTTTTTTTCACGTGTCTTTTTTTTTCACGTGTATTTATGCAGTTAGAGTTGTTAAGGTAAGAGATATCCGTGCTATGCACAGGATTACCTTCCTAGTACGTGTTGGTGAAGTAGCTTTTGACCTAACTTGGGCATTCTGGAAGTGTTCCGGAGGGTCCCGGGTTGACCGGAGCTGGTCCGGACAAGGGTTATTTTCATGTATTACTACATGTAAATTAGAGCGCTGGGTAAGGTAGCCAAGCCAAGGATATTGACATATGTAATTATACATCGTTGGCTAGGTACGTCATTTAATGACTGAATTATTGTGGCTAGTATTTATCCCTAAAAAAGCCTCAAAGTGCGGTCTCAATATGCGTGAAACCTCAAAGAAGATGATAAAATTAGGCCTCCTACGGAATCGACAATGCCACCTGTTTTAGCAGGTGTGTGCGTGTGTGTGTGTGTGTGTGTGTGTGTGTGTGTGTGTGCGCGCGTGCGCGTGTGTCTACCGAGAAGATCTGTCGGATCTAGCGAATAATTAGTTATGTTTCACCAACCAATAATACGATGAATTTGTAATTTAGCATTGCATCTAAGTGGTTGTTATAAATCATAAAAGTGTATGCAGGAACGGTGAGTGGGAGAGTGCGTGTAGTAAGTTCATGTGTTGTTTCAGGGGCCGCCCTGCATATTTTATAGTCGCATTTGCTTCAGTCTCGCTTTTATTGGGTTGCATAAAAAGCATCGCCGATAATCCTATTGTCTTTAAGGAAGTTGGCAATATCGACAATAGCGCCTACTATTCTCTAGAAAGTTGTATATGGATTTCCATACCCATTGCAAGGGAGGATGACTCAATCCGATTCGAGTATTACAAATTTGGGTCCTCAATGACAGTTTCCACCATCAGGACGCATATGTACTACATGTACGTAAGTGGCCATGCAAGCTGCAAGGTACGATGTCGAAGCTGGTAGAAAAGATCTCTCCGGCCGTGGAGCACGCGCAGGGGAGGTTCCTGAAGCTCGGGCATCGAAGCCAAGCCATGGGTTTCCATTTGCTGGGCGTGGAGCACGACGTCCCGGTAACGTTCTGATTGCGACGTAGTGTTTTGGGTTGAAGGGCCGAGTTTGAAGGAAGGTTCCCCGGCTACCGGTATTGGAGAGATGTGGCTTCGTTTCTAAATGTTTGACTCTGACTGGCGGATTTAAAATCAAGAAAAAAAAAAAAAGAGTAGAGGTAATTATTGTGATTGTGATAGTGGTAGAGTGTTAGAGCGGTAGAGCGGATGTTGTTCTAGGGTACCCTGACAATTAGGGCCACTTAGAGCCTAAACAATGCCCAATGCCCAACCTGTTGGAGACTGCTCCACGAAGCCACGATGTAATGAAAGCCTATCGGAGTTACGCTTTTCTGGTGACTAGGTGACGGAAAGTACATAGGAATTGGTTAGGTTAGTTAGTAAGAAGCAAACAGGTACAAAAAAAAGAAAGAAAGAATCATGATCTAGAATTATACACTAATTTAGTACGTGGATCTTGTTCGACAAGTGTACGATTTTCGGAATGATTTATGCGATCTCCATATCTCCATGTGTCGTCAGTCGATCAAGCAAGAATCGATTGTTAGATTGTTTGGGGCCTCCTTTTTTATTTTTTCTTTTCTTATTAGAGGGGAATGTGACCATAA
Source organism: Daldinia concentrica (assembly GCA_902805455.1). Lineage (NCBI taxonomy): Eukaryota > Fungi > Ascomycota > Sordariomycetes > Xylariales > Hypoxylaceae > Daldinia > Daldinia concentrica. The sequence continues at coordinate 1,995,839 of CADCSW010000006.1, forward strand.
GTGGCCATGGCGGGGTGAGGGGCTAAACGGAAGTGGAGGGGCAAACAACCTTGAAAACAAGCACTAAAATATTTAATTCCAGGGTACTGAATGGATAGTTAGTGCTTCGTCGCGGGTAGCTAAACTTAAAGGATTTAAGTACATACACTTATTGGAATGGATTGTCATGCGATAATCGGTTGCGGTTGCGGTTGCATAGCGGACTTTCCAACTTGGAGATTCATATTACATTAACAGGTAGGTACATGTAGTTAGACCTTGTCACTTTTCATCTTTTGTACCTATCCTACATAGGCTGGGCATCATTACTAATAGGTATTAAATGATTAATAGTCAATTTGATATATTCATCTCGTATCTGGTTCAAATATATCTAGCCATATGTATAGGTAATAATATGACTTGTTCTTCATCTTACATTTACTGTAGGTACCTGAATTACAGGGCTAACACGCGCTAAGGTTGTCTTCTAGCAGTACCCGGCAGTCTAGGTCGCCCTAGCTCTTTTAGTCGGATCTTTTTTGAAAGCACCCCACTACCCATGCGTGAAAGTTTCTTTCGAACATTGAATTCTCCCTTGTCCCGTTTGGGTCACGGTAGCTACGTACCTTTGCCTGTGCTGATGCTCCTGCTCCTGCTTGTAGGCATGGACGTGAATGGCATGCAGGCTATCCGCCCGTCCAAAATGCATTGAAGGGCAGGCATGTCCGTCAAGGGCCACTTATAACCCATGGCGCACACACCTACGAGCAACCCACAACTCAGCCTACCCAATCTGCTAACGCCCGACTTAATTTATCCCACTTTTTCGACGTTTCCACCTTGTTCTCTCGGCCAGTCACTCAAACCCACCCCATCCCAGTTAAGCGCAAAGCAGTCAGTCATTCTCAAATCTAGCCAGTCTTGTTCCTCTCCTCCTCATCTTCTGTCCTCCTGACCTCACTCAATCTCTAAATGATAGCCTGTCGACAACTTCATACATTCCACTATCAGAACGATAAGGCGACGACTGGACCGACGATACCAGAAAATACGATCCCAGTATTAACGCCGGAGCCAAGTTTATAACGTGCGTGTCTGCCACGCATATTAACCAGCAAAACAATTAAATTCCAACCCACTATTGTGACTGTTGGGAAGGAGATAAAGAAACGGCGAATCCGCGAAAGAAAGAAATAGTGAAAAGGCCATCGCAGGGTAGGCAGTGCTATTGACTACTATCGGCCTAGGATAAGGAAACAATCGCAACCGTTCCTTTTTTTCGCTACTTATTTGTTCGATATCGACTGGCCGACAAGTAGACGAACTGAAAAAATAAAAATAAGGGAACTCTACCTAACTTTCAAGGATTTGGTTTATTTTTCCCTCTCCATTGCGTTGCGAAAGGTCTCACCTTGACGCACCTCAACTACTCGATTCTACCGGCTGAACTCCCGCGACTTTCTTTACTTCATTGCGATTACACGTTGTCGCACTGATTCAGACCCGCTGTCTAACAGGACCGCAAGACTCTGCTGCGTTCGCGTAACCGTACCTGAACCTCGGGGATAACCCAGTCTGCCATTTCTGGCCTGCGCCCATTCCTTCTTGGATCCTCCTTCGCCGCCTCCGCCTCCTTCTGCTTGACTTCGCAATCCACAAGCTTCCGAATCTGTACAACGATGAAGGTGCGCCATTAAACCTAAGAACCCCTCCTCTATTTGTCTTGATTTCGTCGCATGATTACCTTTCCCTTCTGCTAAACATGCCTTTAAACGTGCCTGGCCATCGGTCGCAATCATGTCGCGTTCCAATCTACATGGCGACTTGGTCGCATCCGTAAATGCCGTGGCTAACGTTATGCGCTCTATTCAGGCTCTGAGAAGATCCATCAAAGGCGAAAAGGATAGGCCTCAGGTCTCCATCGCTCCAAAGTCCGCAGTTGCCATTGTTCCCCCTAAAAAGGTTGGCGATATTCGCTCCTGTGCCTGTTGTTTTCTTTTGGATTTTCGTTTATTTCTTGACCCACTTTTGTCACATTGGACACGATGCTAATGCCCGAAACATTCATAGGTCATTCGAGCCCTTTATGATTATGAGGCAACTACTGCCCAGGAACTGAGTTTCTCGAGGGGTGATTTCTTCCACGTTATTGGTCGCGAAAACGACTCAGATTGGTATGAGGCATGCAATCCGGCGCTTCCTGACGCTCGAGGTCTCGTTCCGGTAGCTTTCTTTCAAGCCCTTGGACGTACCGAAAGAGATAGTGGGTCGTCAGATCCGGGTCGCCCGTTGACTTTGAAGAAGGACGATCACGATTCCGGATTCTCCGAGACCAATGCGTCAACTATACCTCCTACACCGGCGTTGAGTCAACGTAGTTCTAAGTCGGGCACTAAAAACGGAGCTATGGTTTATGGAATTGTGATGTACGACTTTCAGGCAGAAAGGGCGGACGAACTAGAAGCAAAAGCTGGTGAAGCAATCATAGTGATTGCGCAATCTAACCCCGAGTGGTTTGTCGCAAAGCCAATCGGTCGCTTAGGAGGCCCCGGCCTCATTCCTGTTTCGTTCGTAGAAATTCGAGATATGTCGACCGACACTGCCGTGCCGAATCCCCACGAGGCTGTGAAACGAGCCGGTGTTCCTAAGGTCGAAGAGTGGAAGAAGATGGCAGCTGATTATAAGAACAGTAGCATCACGTTAGGCAAATTTGAAGCTGGTGGTCATCCGGGTCTGGAACAGGGCATGGAACGGATGAGCTTGCAGCCGGGTCCCAATCGCCAGAGCCAACAGCAGAATCCTTCACTCGTAAGTAATCGTTGATTACTGCACATGCGCATCAAGATGTACTGACATACTTCAGCAGCAACAGCAGTTCAATGGATATCAACAGCAAGGCCAACAGCAACCCCAAAATGCTGTGCAACAGAATCAGTACGCTTCAAAATCGACTTCACAATTATACGCACCTTTATCCGCCCGGATACCGCGATACTGCTTTGCCGAGGACAAATATTGGTTTGTGATCGAAGCAACCTTAGAAGATGGCCGTCACTGGGAGCTTTCGCGTTATTACGAAGACTTTTACGATTTCCAAATCGCCCTTCTGACCGAGTTCCCCGCCGAAGCTGGAAATACCGGCACGCATAAGCGCACATTACCGTACATGCCCGGCCCTGTTAATTACGTGACCGACGCAATTACGGAAGGACGACTACATAATCTAGATGCATACGTAAAGAACTTATTGGGACAGCCACCATATATCTCGAAATGCAACTTAGTAAAACAGTTCTTTGCCCCGAGAGAAGGAGATTATGAGATGGAGCCGAACGGCGACGAATATAGACTATCTGGAGGGTCCCGCTCGTCAGTAGATTCGCCAAGAGATGATAACTCGCGGCAGTCGTCAAAGAACAATCTGAATGGAAATGGATACTCTGGGTTATCAGCGGCCCCAAGGCAGATGCAGAATGGTCAGCCGCAGATGACTCGACAAGCGTCGTCGCTTTCCCAACCCTCGCAAACCTCGTTATCTCCAGGGATCAGCCAGGGAGGGCCATCTCTGAAGGTTAAATTACATTTCAACGACGACACGTTCTTAATACGTGTACCATCTGATACCAACTTTCAACAGTTATACGAGAGAATTAGAGAACGAACCAAGCTTTCTAGCGGAGACCAAATCGAGCTCTTCTACCGAGACGAGCAGAGTGGCGATAAGCTCAGTCTCCTGAGCAACAACGATCTTAACTATGCTCTAGAGCATAACGAAAAGCTAGTTGTTTTTGTTGAACAGGTATAAGGTTTTTAAGGATCGGTCGATACCCCAGAATATTTCCATATACAATATACCCAATGCGCTTCGTTCTACTGGCATTTACACCCGACAATTCAGCAGCTGCTTTCGAATTGGATGCAAAACGTATCCCGAACCCTCCCGCAACCCTTAGCCATGTTACCCTAACATACCTATCTACCCAAACCTACAATACACGAATACTATCTGTGTTCTTGGAATAAGTAGCAAATATCCACGTTATAGTGGTTAGAGTAGTGTTGTCTAGTGGTGCGCGCATTCGCTTAAGGTAGTTGAATGACTGAATGGTTCGAGATGAGTTACTCTTACTGCGACTGTCTAATACCGTTTTCTATGTCATAACCCCTTACCCACATGGATCTTCTTTCTTCTAAAATCTTCTAAAATCTTTCTTTCAGCACCGGAACGGGTCGAAGAGGGTATTTATAGGTTAGCCTTTCTATTTTTTTATACGGTATACCTTACGGTTTGGCGTGGACACGGTTGCTTTTTCTTGCGGGAACAGTTTTATTCAGGCTTTTTATTCTTCTATGTTTACAACTTCGAACTTCTTTTTATTGACCCTTTCCCCGAGTATTATCTACTGGACGCGGCGATGGATAAACGATGGAATGGGATAATGGAATAGGCGATAGGTCGGAGCTATCAGGAGGCCAAAAGGTGTCCAGTAGAACCTGGGGAGGAGGGCATGTCGTAGGACATTTACTCTTAAGGATATGGGGAAACTACAGGCAACCCCTTGAGCAAATGAATGAGGTAGCCGGGGATCTAGGTAGCGGAGAGACATGAAGTAACGTGAATGTTTGCATCCTGCCTCGAAACACTTCTACGATAGCTTTAAGGAACGAATAAAGATGAACGTTAAATAATATTTATCTCTTGCTCTTAGTGATGGTGATGGTGATGGTGATGGTGATAATTAGTAAAGAAGGTTAACTAGATGATTTATGTTTCTTTGTGACCTGGTTTTTAGGCCCTGATTCCAGAGCTGCTTACCTGGAGGTGCGAGTAGTATGTACTATTAGCCTCTCCTTAATATATGTATACCTATGTAAGTGAGTATTCTTCCATTGATTCAAAAGATGCTAGCTGTTAGCTACTTACCTCGAAAATGCCTTATAGCCCTTTCACACATGTCAAAATCGGGAATCATCAAATCATGTTAACCGTAAATATTACTGATAAACCGGTGCGTCTAGGTAAAATGCGAGGTGAATCCTCTAGTCTTGCTTAATTGCACATTCTACCTTCAGGCTAGGAGGCTTACATTCGTGTTCTCCTATGGCGATATTTTTGTGCCAGGTTTATCTATTCCAATGTCCGGTAAGGTGAGCATTCTTGATGACGGTGTAGTGAGTTATGCATCGCGAATACCTTGTACCCGTCTTATGTACAGTAGCGTTTATCAGGTACGTGACTAAGGACGCATGTCCTAACTGAGGGTCCGTTCGGTGTACCTTCACGGTGATTGCATAGGAAATAGCGCTCTGAGCGTTGGAAGTTTTAAGCATAAAGTCGTTCAATGCAATGTATGCACAGACCATTGAATTTTATGCCCTATAATTTTGAAGACCCACATATCAATTGGATAGAAAGCGCGGATGGCCCCTGCACCCCTCACAGCCGCTGCGGTTGCTTGCACAAAAAAACCTCTCAAACCACAAAACTTCGCGCCCCGATTTCTTCTTCTTTCATTAACCCCCTTTACATCCAAAACCCGGGTTGTGCTTCGTTTACAGGATTAGCCGGCGAATTTCATTGAATCAATTGAGAATTCACATCATCAACCCTTCTAAAAGCTGACTACCGATCTATCCAATATGTCGGACGTTCCCGCTGTCCCCGACGTCCCGGACACTCCCACCGGCGCGACCACGCCTAAGGAGCGACATTCTCTTACCCTTGATCAACGTCGCGCTCTTCGTCGTTGGGCACACTCCCAAACTACCCGACCCTCCCACAAGGCCTGCATCGAGTGGTTCTACAGCCAGTACGGTCAGAATATTAGCCAGAGCACTATTAGTCACTCATTATCGCCCAAGTACGCGCGTCTTGACAACGATAATCAATTCAGCGGATCGCGTCTGCGCTTCGGTAATTGGCCAGACGTAGAGAAACTCGTTCTTTTATGGCATAGCCAAGTTGTTGCCTCCGGTCGCAACCCTTCTAATGAGGAACTTGCTGAAAAAGCAAAGTCCATCTTCCAACAACTGCCCCGCTATAAGGACGAAACTCCTCCCGAGTTCTCCCCTGGCTGGATTCATCGCTTCAAGAAGCGTTACGGTCTACTCATTCGACGTCAACGCCGCCATGGCAATGCTTCCAATCCTGCTGACGATATTCCCTACCTCATTGACGCGGTTCCCCGTTTCATGAACATTAGTGCCGAGACCAGCCCAGCTGCCATTCGCGACGCGGTTCTTCGCGTCGTCGGTGTCGAAGCTAGCCTTTCCACCTGTGCTCAGGTTCGTGACGAAGTTGTCCGTCGCCTTGAGAACCCCACCCCAGCCCCTCTCCCCACCCTCGCTGGCGCAACCATCAACCCTGCCGAGCCCAACGCCTTTGCAGGTACCGAAGACCCCGAGGTGGTACTCCAGAACGCCCTACGTGCCATGCAGCAAGAAGAAGAGGACGCAGAGGCAGAGGCAGCTGCCGTTCGTGAGCAGCGCGAACGACAAGAGCAGGGTCTCCTCCCATTGCGCCTAGCCTGCAAACACCTGTACCTCAACAGCGAAATAGTGCACGCTTCACTCCCGCCGGACCTGAAGATCCCGCCTTAACCTTGACTCCCATCTCAAGCGGCAACGCCCTGGGTGGTGCTGATCGTCCCATCCGATGCCCCTTCTGCGTCAACCAGCGCATGCTTCGAAGTATCAAGGAAGCAGTAGAGCACATGAGTACTCACGTTGTCGTTTAGGAAGACAATAGTTATACGAAGTATCCTCAGCATTATCAGGCCTATCAGCATTTTCCATTTGCATCATTATATCCCTAATAGGAGGTCCTTTGTGACTATATTTTAGGACGGGAATTCTTGTCTGTACAACTATGATCAAAGTCACGAAATCAGAGACTATGAGGCGTTAGGGATTTTCTTTTGCCTTTTCTTGTCGTGTAGGACGAGGCGGGCCTGCATGATGCGCATTCACACCGATATACACCCACACTCACACACTCACACACACACACACAAAGATCCGAAGGCCTGAGCTCGTTATAGGGTACAGAAGGGATATGGCACTTTTTGGCGTCCGGCTCGTCGTTTTTGGCATCACTAAGGGGAGGTGCTTGCTTCTATTTTATTACTACACGCTCTGCTCGCGTGCATGCTAGGGGATGGTGATGGTGATGGTGGTTGGGGATGGAAGTGAGATGTCTCAAAAGAAAGGAGGAGACCGCGGGCAGGGCGTGTGCATCACCGGTTCGGATAGGCTTTAATACCATTTGATTTATGCTTCTTACATTTATGCTTGAGATCCTTTGATGCTGTATGTTCTTTTGAACTTCCTATAGCTTAGGCGTTTATTATTCTTACCTGGTGAGGAGTGCATAGGTATGCCTAATTTACAGGATAATTCTGTTAGGGTACCAAAGACCTGGGAGCTTAGCTCTTGTGTTGAGGTTGGTTTAATGAATATTCAATATTATCGTTTTTATTATTGTGCATGGCTTACATGCAATGCATTCGGCATAATCAATACCAACCTTACGTATCTTAGTAGCACTGCCTTATCCAACATAAGACGTAAGATCAAAGCTAAGCAGCTTTATGTAGGTATTCTCTTCATTTCTATTATAATAATATAAGTACCTACGTACTTGATAATATGTTCAAGTTCCTCTTCTCGATGGCCTCAACCATTATTATTACATCGAGGCAACCCCAAATCCAAATCCAAATCCAAACTCCGTATCTAACTCAAACAACGCCGCCCGTTCAAGTATGGTATATATAGGTATGTATAGGTACATAAAACAAGCAACCAACCCACCAACCAACCTGAGCCCCTTCTCCTTTAAACCGATGCCGCCACAGCCGCGACATGTATGCAAGTGTCTGCCCCCGAAACGCCCCAAACATGCAAGCCGCAACGCCCACTAAACACAGGAATCGTAAGTAGTCTCGTCGTGATACCTGACCCATTCCCCCGGTCCCCTACCCCTATCCAGCCAAATATAGAACTCCTATATTCCGTAATGCGGTGCCGTGTAATGTAGTATAGTATCGTGTCGTAAGGCGTACAAAAAAAAAAGGTAAATAGCCAATTCTTAACGAATAGGAGGAAAGAAAATAAGACATTATATACGTATGCACGTCTGCATCAGACCAATAATTACCGCCTCTATTACATCCACATCAAATTCCTCCCCTGCTGCCGATTCTGCTGCCACAGCGGCCTATTCCCCATGCCATTGCCCCTAGGGGGGCTCTGGCTTCCGCCCGGGGACTCGGCGCCGGAGCGCAGGGCTCCACCGTCGGTAAGTGGTTGCCGGTCCTCCTCGAGCTCCTGGGTGCCGATGCCCGCGCTCATGTACGCGCGCGAGAAGTCGTCGATCTCAGTCGGCGTCGGGCCTCGGCTGATACTAGGGTCGGACTCGCGGTCACTATCTTGGTCGTGCGGGTTCTCTTCTTCGGCTACGGGCGTGAGCCCCGTTCCTACGCCCATAGGGGGAACTAGGCGTATGGTGGGAGGGTGGTAACGCAACGGCTGGGAGAAGCCACGGTTTGTTGGGGCAGTCCTTGCGGGTGCCATGCCGGATCCCGCCCGTGGTGGTGGCAGCTCAGGGAGCGGGCGGTACGGTTGGCTGGTGTATTGAGTTAGGGGTCTTCTGTCTTCTTCTTCATCCTGCCACGAGGGAAGCGGTGCAAATGCAGCGCCGTGGTTTTTTGGACTGTACGATGGGTTAGCTAGGCTCTTATTATATAATACAAATTAGAAACTCACCTGATATATTCTGTCCTGGGCGGTGCGTTTGTTGGTAAAGGCCCAGGACCCTGGCGGTTGTTACCACGCCGCTTCCGCATGAAGAAGAGGGCTATGGCGACAATTATCGCTATTAGAATGGCGGCTCCGCTGATGGAGCCCCCGATGATAGCCCCCCTATTAGTCCCATTAGCTCCGGCTGCCGCCGTAGGTGAACCAGAATCAGTGGGTGCTTCAGCGCCAAACGAGGATGTTATACTCGGCCAGGTATTCGTACTAGCAGTCGATAAAGGCAGTGTTGTGGATGAAGGCGAAGATGTAAGCGAAGATGAAGTAGAGGTTGAAGATGTTGATGATGATGATGAAGAGGATGAAGAGGATGAAGAGGATGAAGAGGATGAAGAGGATGAAGAGGATGTAGGCCAAGATGAGGATTCCGATGAGGAGGGTACGGGGGATGGTGGTGGCAGTGTAGATGAAGATTCAGAGATAAAGGAAGTGTCTGTTGTAGCTGAGGGTGTTTGCGACGTTGGTGATGCTGTATCAGGCCCACTGGGGGAAGGATCCGGGTTAGGGTCCTCCGTCGCACTCAAAGGCTGGGACCCGATGGAAGTAGGCTCGGAAAGGACTGAAGGCAATGCCGTTAGCGACACTGCTGTCTCTTCGAACACCAAGCTTGTCATGCCATCGACGGATGTTTCGACAGTAGTGCCTAGTGATGATGCAGTTCCGCAACCAAACTGGACATATCCGCCAGCAAAGTGATTCTTGTAGCACACGTCCGACCCTTGGCACGTATACACGTAAGGATTGATTTCAGTTTGCGGTTCGTTATTCCGGTCGACGCAAGTAGTAAATATACCCGTTGAGCAAGATTCGCCGTCCGGACAGCAGCCCACCACACCATGATTTTGTTCCAATACGCAATGAGACCCTGCCAAGCATGTCGCAGGTAGGTTTGGATTACCCCCGATAAAGCCGCATACAGTGTTTTGTCCCTGTCTTCGTAACAAGCCGGAAAGTAAGACTGGAGCTTCCGTTGGCCGCGGAAAAGGAACAACATTCAACTCATGTAGCTCAACGGTTTTTGTCTGTCTAGGCAGCACATGACCGCTCGTCAACCCAAATACCGCGCTGAGGAGGAGAGCAGCAGTAGCCGGCGGAAGGCGTAGAAAGCCGGCGCTGGATACTGAGCGAGCCATGATTCAAATCCAGGACCAGACGACCAGCCAAGTTGGGATCGTGAGAGGGTAGAGTAACTTTCAACCCAAACTGGCATCAAGATCAAGAAGGAATAAGAGAATGGATGCCGATGAGAAGGGTCTTTCTTTAAAGAAAAGAGGCGAAGGCAGGCAAGGTAGCAGTCAACTACTGCACATGCGCGACTAGGGTTGTTGCACAACAAGGCTGAGACCTGCTCAAGATTGCTTCTTGTCTGCACGATCTAGAAATAGGTACCTATAGCGTCGTGCTGTCTTACAGCATCTAGTAGCGGTTCCTATCCATAGCACAGGCGGCACAAAGTCTTGTAAGCTGTGCATGAAAAAAGGGTTCGATGAAAATAAAAAAGAATGTTTCTTTCTAGTTATTTGATACTTACTGATAAAAGAAACATAAAAACATTCTTTCTCGGGTCTTTGAAGAATGCCTACCAACGGTAATTGTGGCAGAAGCATTGCCACCGGCAGAATCAAGGTCCCTCTATGTTCGCCAACACGCCAACACAATTATACCAAATACCAACGATCGGCGCATCTGTGGAAAAGCCAATCGGTCCCAGGCTTGTTCACTACACGCCGCCGGACCCTTGGCCCTGGCGCCAGGTAGTTTATGGGGAAGGCTATGACGAATCATAAAGTGTATATTTGCTAAAATAGCTTTTTATAGAAAAATTTGGCCAATTAAGGTAGATGTGGTAGAATGTACACAGCCACGGGCGGGAAGACGATGAATGGCTCCAGGGGTGACAGGGCCGCAGGGGTACCGCCCACCTTTCAACGACTTCGGTAAGATCTTTTTTGTGGTCTAGATTTTACCCTGTAGAAGTGGGTTTGCTAAATCAATGACATAGGGACTGTAACCCTGAGGAGTGTACCCCGGATAGTTACCGTCGTCACACTTTCTATGTGACTGAGCAGCGCGGTCTTCGCTTCCGCGACCAAGAAAACGGCACTCAAGTGTAGTAACTGTACAGCTTCGGTGTTTGTCTAGATGATAAAAAGTGAAACAAGGTGTACCTGTGATACCGACCGAACGGTCTGAGAGGCTATTCCGGGCTGTTAGTTACCGCATACCTGCATCTCGGTCTCCCGTATAGAGTCAATCTGGCTGCGAGAACCGAGGAAGTTTTTTGATTTCGGTTGAGGCAACCTAAATCGGATTGAGGCCTTCTAAGCAACTTTATCTTGAGCCAGCTACCTGGACACAACGTCTGGCATCTCTCGGGACGTTAGACCGAGTATACTAAGCCACCTAGTATAATGTAAGTAAGATCGTAGGATTCCTTTGTACCTGCATTGATTTAGTGGTACTTAATAGCAACGCTATAGCAGAGGAAAACCGCCGTGGATAGCATCATGTTGCTAACAGCGAGAATCAGTGCACTCCAATCTGTCCTCTCCCGTCGTGGTACGTCTATTTAGGAGTAGAACATGCGATTTCCGGAGCGTATTAAGGACCCACGCAATGAACCAGCTGTGGTATCGTCTATCATGCGCACATGGCGGTTATTCCAGCGTTTTCTTGACTTATCTGCGTAGCTAAACGCCGCTACTTGTGAACTTTGAGCATAATGTGGTACAGCGACGTGGAGCGAAAACTCGGTGGGCCTTCGCGGATGTCCATTGGAGAAGAAATAAGGTCAACCGTGCTCGTGATCGTAAGTTGACTGCTAAGTCGATCAATTATCCGATTAGACGATAATCCATCTAGATGGGCGGCAGACAAGACAAGACGAGACAAGACCTGCAGACTGACGCTACTATGAAATAAGCGGTGATGGATAATGGATACGAAGAATTCCGAATCTAGCGTCTTAAACCATTGGCTATCCGTAAACGAATCTGCGCGATGCGGGCATTTTATTTGGCAAGGTACATAGTTGTTGTTACAACTTGGGAAAATATTATTCGTTAGTTAAGAGGCGAAAATCTTAACCGAAGGGATAGTCGTCGCCTTCCATTACGAGTTACCTATGGAAAATGTAAAGTGTTGCAACGCAAATGGTGAGCAAACAGGATTAGAGGTCCATTTCATGATTCCGGGTACCGAAGTTCAGCACCGCCACAGATGGATAAGCGATTTGTGGCGGGTGTGGCAACGAGCCTCGGTCCATAGATACCTGAGATACCCCCGTGTTATTGAAGACCCTGAATGCTCAGTGAGGTAACTCTGCAGGGACATGCATATTTTTATTCAAACCAATGATATTTCACCTGATCACCAGGTGCCAAACTCAGGCAGCTTTAAGCCTTAAGGGAGTTTGAAGGATGCTAAATTTTAGCTACAGTTGACCCCATCGTGAAAGCGCTTATCTCCCTTTCTAGGAAAGTGACGAGATATGACGAAGGAATCAAGCAAAAGCACGGGCCGTTGATGTTTTGATCCCGCAGCCACTCCGTATCCAGTTTAACCTCCGCATTTTGCCCTTACAAACGCATTGTCGTTAGACTCTTTCCGCACATTGGTATTCTTCGGACTTCTTACAAACCCGGCTCGTATATAATGAACTTTTAACGTTTATACGCTGTAAAGGGGTCGATTTAAGCATCTAATTACCTACCTGGTACGATGCCAATTCGCGTCAAGTCGCGTCCCTTGGCGACCCCGGATCGTGCTTTGTCACCTGTCTCTATCCCCACAGAAGTTCCCCTCCCTGATATCGCACATGAAGATGTCTTCCGTGACGTCGTTAAGAAGCTTTCCATGTAGGCTAATTCTGCTCGGAAACTCAGTTTAATAAGTTCTCGCTAATCAGCATTGTAGATATGTAACTGGGGTAGTTTATTTACCAAGCACCTTCGAACAACTAAGGACCACATCGGCCGGTGACGATCTACACGCCCTTGTTGACCATCTTAGCACCCGTGTTACCAATCCTGCGATCGTAAATGCTTTACTGTGAGATGCTTCATTAATATCAGTCTAAGCTACTATGTCTAGTGTTATTTTCTTATTCAACTGCTTAATCGCTACTAAGCCTTCACGAAGGTGACGCATTGTAATGATGGAAATTCTCAAATAGACGACCAATTCACGAGCCATAGAATTGTTACTAATAAATCATAGGGCGCTAAGATGGCATTACGGCTCAATAACCGATGGCCGAGGTGTTAGTGAAGCTCGTGCAAATGCTTGCGAGATTGTTGCTTGGCGGTTTTTAACTCGTCTATCGGAGCGGGAAGCCGTCGAGTTTTGCCTCTACGAGATCCCGGATGGTAGCCAAAGAGATACATCCCCTGACGACGAGCCCGCAGATGGTGGTGAAAGCAATGAGCGAAGCTCTTTACTACATCGCCCTTCTAGATCTCCCTCGCCAGACCGCCGTTCGGACAATCGTTTTGGGTCTGCGAGACGAAGCCAATTGATTCAGTCAATCTCAAAATTGACTATAAGTCGACATGCTACTGGAGTTGAAGAACCAGAGGATGACCCTACAGAACCGTTCACGCATCTCAACGGCCTAGAAATAGCAGCTATTGCTGATGCAAAGAGGTTTCTTAGCCAGCACGTAGTGCAAAAGATCATCACAGGTATTTGGAACGGCGAGATTATTTTCTGGGATCGTCTTTCAGTCCACTCGGAGAAGAAACCTCGGTTTTACAATCCCATCACAGCCGACCCCTTTTCACGACTTCGAGTACCCAAGTACCTTAAAGCTTACGAGGTCGCCTTCTTCGTTGGATTTTTAATGTTATATTACAGTGTGTTGATCGAACAGAACCGTTACGCTATCACCCCTTTAGAAATATTACTCTACGTCTGGTTCGCCGCCTTCTTCTACGATGAAGTTAGCGAATATATTGATGCCGGATCGATTTTTTATGCGGCAGATGTCTGGAATTTATTTGATATGATTATGATTGCCATTGGAATCGTCTTTGCAGTTTTGAGTGAGCATACTATATTCTATATTCTTTTCGGTTCAACGTAGATAGACATGAGCTAATATTTCGCGATAGGATTCGTTGGATTATATAGGGCTGATTATACTCTTGTGGATATTGCCTTTGATGTCTTGTCGCTCGAGGCTCTTTTCATGGTACCTAGAGTCTGCTCGATATTTAGCTTGTCCCCGTACTGGGGTACTCTAATCCCCTGTCTCAAAGAGATGGGGAAGGACTTCTTGAAGTTTATGGTTCTGGTAGTTATTGTATATGTTGGATTCCTGACTACATTCTCCCTTGTCGGGAGGGAGGCATATTCATTTTCGCATATGGCCATGATCGTGACCAAGATCTTTTTCGGATCCAGTTACGTTGGGTTTGATATTATGGATGAAATCGACCCTATCTTCGGTATCTACTTCCTTTTCCACTCAACTAACGTATCTCTAACGTTTCCTCCAGGACCTCCTCTCATGTTTATTTTTGTCACGCTGAGTTCAATCTTACTTATGGGCTCCCTGACGGGTATGCTCAGTAATAGTTTCTCAAGAGTCATTACGCACGCTCGTGAAGAGTATCTTTATGTCTATAGCGTATACGTACTTGAGGCATCAACTAGCAATAGGCTCACTCACTTTTACCGTAAGTGGTTCCTCTGCTTACATCTATATGCGCCATGCTAACCTGAGTAATAAGCTCCGTTCAATCTCATCGCGCTAGGAATCTTTAGGCCGCTGCGTCTATTCCTACCCTCAGACGATAAATTCCGTCAAGCACGCATTCTACTTCTCCGAGCAACCCACGCACCCATTGTCGGAGTTATTCAGATATATGAGTGGTTTACTAACAAAGTCAACCCCGATGGTTTCGACAACTTCCGCGGCCCACGACAGAATTCTTTCAAACGACACGCCGCACCACCCCCTAATGGACCAGGGAGTAGACCAGGGAGCAGACCACAATCAGCATATCGGCCACGCATGCCAACACCGCGCACTACCAGTGCAGAAATAATTCATAAGCCTCGACCTCGGCAACGGGTTCTTGAAGATTACGCTGGAGATGCACCGAGCGATGTGGAAGTTCGAATCTCAGAATTGGCAGCAAAGATTGATCGGCTTACTGCTCTGGTTGTTGCATTACAATCTGGTGCTGGTATCGAAACGGTCCGAACTTGACAAGTCTATGGCATGCGCATTGCGTATAGAAAACGTTGCTAAGGACTCTTCGCTGAAGAATTGAAATCACCAAGGGGCGACGAATATTGTGTATAATACGTATACACTTTATGTATTGTGCCTATATGGCTTTTTGCACTACTATCCATTATACTAGCTGGTTTAATGGGGTTTGCTTTTGCATCTTTCGAAAACACAGCATACAGAGCATATCATATAAGGAGCGTAACGGGGTGTTAATTTTTTATTTATCCAGAGAGTGGTCTAACCACTTGGCCCGGATACATATGTAACTATGAATTGTCCTCTTCTAGGGACTATAATTAATGAGTGTATTCGAACTTCTAATGCTGAAATTTGTGGGCCTCCGCGCCCTTTACGGATCCGTAACGGACTTCATAATAATACCATCATCTCCACATCCCTTAATAGGCACCTTATTAGCGCGTCTACCTATAATCCACCTATAAGACTCACGAGCTCTTCCGAAAGCGGCAATTTTTCTTAATCCTGGCTCAGCTTATCGAAGTTAACTTTAGCATATAATTACTTATGCTTATAGTCTTTGTACTACATCTCTACAAGTTTAGAACAATAGGAGAAAAGCTACTCATTAACTAACCCTCGACGCTTAACGTACTGGATAAGCTACTTGTCTAGGCAGTTGAAAATGGCTCTCCAATTCGTCACCCTCGACGTCTTCACGTCCCAACGACTCCAAGGCAACCCCCTAGCCGTAGTTACCGTTTCGGCAGCGCTCAAAGATAGTCTTACGCAAGCTACTAAGCAGAAGATCGCGCAGGAGTTCAATCTTTCGGAGACGGTATTTCTGCACGAAGCAGCGGAGTCGGACGTGGGGAAAGAAGAGCGTCATATAGATATCTTCACTATCGAGCGGGAGATCCCGTTTGCCGGCCACCCGACCATCGGCACCGCGGTGCTAGTGATATATCACCTGCACCCCCACGTGAAGACGCTTATTACGAAAGCCGGTCCTATTGGTATTGTTCCGCAGCCGCAGAACCGGATCAGCGCTAAGATTCCGCATGACGTGCACTTGCACGCGCGGACGCTCGCGGATGTCGTTGGCCCCGCAGCAGCAGGGCTCTCGCCCGACCCACAGATCCGGGAGGCGGAGCTGCGGGCCCCGTGTTCAGCATCGTCAAGGGCATGACGTTTGTGCTGGTGAAACTGCCGTCGCTGGAACTGCTCTCGCGCGTTAGCACGGGATACAGGCTCGACTTCGATGGCCTACCTACCCCGTTGCTAGACGAGGGGCCGTGGGAGATAGTTTCGTTAGTCGGTATTATTACGTGGATATGGGCGAGGAGGAGGACGGCGCTAGGGGTATCCGCGCGCGGATGGTGGAGTTGGGGTTCGAGGACCCGGCTACGGGGAGCGCGGCGTCGGCGCTTGCGGCGTATCTTACGCTCGGGGAGGAGAAGAGGGATAGGAGGTTTAGGGTTACGCAGGGGGTGGAGATGGGACGGAAGAGCAATATTAGTGTTGAGACTACGACGACGGGGGGTGTTGATGGGGGGTTTGGGTTGGTGGATTTGTGGCTGGGTGGGACGGCGGTTGTGGTGATGAAGGGGACTTTGACGCTTGATGGGTTTGCCTGAGTGATGTGTTAGTGGTGCTCAGTCGTTATACCATAGATTATTAAAAGTCTATTAATAGGGGTTATAACTCACTCTAAGTCTGAGTTTACTATAATGAAAATGATATATTCATATGTATTATCTGTAGCTAACCTTAAATGTACAAAATAAATATTGCTATTAAGTTAGTTAAGCGTGGGTATCCAATGCTTCAAATCTTCGACTCTGGGTATATGCTTTTACAACTCTTCGAAATGTTATATGTCGTGAGAGATAACTCTTAGCTCTATAGCTCTCGACATCTAGGGTGGCCACGCCTAGGTAGGTACCATCTTTGGTCTTACTTTACCTTCTTCTCTTATGTACTCTCCCTTTTCGTGACTCGCATCTTCATTTCCGACATGAGGAAGAATCCTGAATTCACGATCTCTACTGGGCTCTGCGGGGTGACGATGGAGAAGTCGAAGCGTCGGAGTAACTATTAAATTAGGTTAGTCGGCTTTGTTATAGAAAGAAAGGATGTTAACAGGGTGAAAGTCAATGTTAGAGTTGTGTCGACTATACACAATTAACGCCAGAACATACCTCAACAAATACTTTGTTTAATTCCATCTGGGCGATAGTCCGGCCAAGACATTTATACCGGCCTGATCCCCAAAGAATCTCTAGGGCGCCTTCCATCATCTCGAAAGTTTTCTCGTCGACCTCAAGCCACCTCTCAGGCCGGAAGACGTCCGCATCGTCGCCCCAGTACTTCTTCGCTCGCATAATGCCAAAGACATTGTGGCCGACTTCGGTACCCTCAGGGACAAAGTGCCCGCTGATGGTGTCGCCTCCCTTGGGCACTTTCTTGAAGAATGTGGCTGTTACGACGGGGAATGTACGGAGACCTTCTTTGATGACGGCTTGTAAGTAGGGTAGCTGTCGGGATTCGGTGTCCTTGATAGGCGAACTGGCATTTCCTTTCGTGATTGCGTCGTCTATCTCTGCCTTGAGCTTGTTGTATGCCATCGGGTTGGCGACGAGGAGTAGGAGAGTCATGCGAATACCCGTTGCAGTTGAGTCTGTTCCGGCAACACTATATTGAAATTGTTAGTTATAATAATCTTTGGGTGTTGTTACTACCTATGAATACTTACACCTGCAGCATCAACTCGTTGATAGCTTCTTCCTCAGTGCCGCCATACTCAAGGAAAGAGGCAACAACATCTTTTCGTCGACCTTCGCCGTCATTTAGGCTCTTTTCAACTGCAGCTTGCGCGAGTCTAACCCAGGAGTTAGTAGAATAATCTTTGTTATACAGTTCTGAAAAATATGTTTAGACTTACGCCATGTACTTGCCCACGCCATCAACATCGAGAGTTGACGGATAGATCTTATTAAAAGGGTGCTTGAAGAAGATCTTAGTCAACCAGTGGAAGTTCGATATTACGATGGCTATCGAAAAGAACTCCTCGTTCCACTTTACGAATTTGTGGACATCCTTCCCTTCGTCTAAGCACCCGAACGGTTTACCGTACGATAGATCGCCTACGCAGTCCATGGCGAAGAAAAAGGTTGCCGCTGTTAGGTCCAGTGGCCGATACTCGCTTGAGGTTGAGATAAACTTGCGTTCGATTAAGTCTACTAATCGTGCACATTGTCGATCAACACAAGCTTCAACGTGTGCGTTACCGGTGTAGCCGGGGCCAAAATTTGTTCGCCGGCGGGTGTGTTCCTCGTCGTCAAGAATCGAGAAGGAGTTGTCTTGCGTGGGATTAAACCTAAACGTCTGGTAGAATGGTGCTCTTGTATACTCTGACTTTGGATGGGCCATTCGACGAATAATATCTACATCAGTGGTCATGAGCTGGTTTGGGCCGATCCGGAAGAGGTCGCCTACGAAAGTTAGTAAAAAAAATAGGGGGTGGGAGAAAATGGCTGGTCGTGATAAACATACCGTACTGGTCCCCAAGTTTTCTTAGTTCGAGGTACCATTTTCCTCTTATCTGTGTTATAATTTGCCAAAGTTTGGTAGAGCATATCCAAAATGATCCGGGGATATGTCGAAGTCGATACCAGTTCCAGAGAATGTAAGTAGTCCAGGCCCCTAGAAGACATGTTAGAGCTACATATATTGTCAAAGACATAGTTAAAGTTCCTATATTAGTGAGCTATTCAAATTTAGGAGCGTTTATTAGACGTCTGTTACACCGAAAGCGCTACTGAAAGGCTAGACATGTCTTTAAGATAAATAGGAAGTTATATTATAATTTATACGAGAAGCCTTCTTTGTGTTCGAGGACAATGGCACACAGCAACTTAAAAGACAAGGGGAACCCGGTCATCATATGCAAACCTCATCATCGTATGCGAACTGATGGCTTGATACTTGACTAAGTGGTTACTCAAATTCCTAAGCTACCAGATCATTCCATTCTAGTCACGACCGTCGTTTCGAAATCTATATATCTCTCTAGGGCTGAGACAACAGGGAGTGCGGATAGCTCGGGTAGTGTAAGCGGCAGTATACCCGACGGTATGCATGGGTATAGCCTAAGCTTCCATAGCTTACAGCACAACGTCCTATCAACAACCCTTTCCATCGATACGAGGATCGCTTTTGTGTATTTACTGCCCTATACAGAATTCTCCCAGCGCTACTAGCTGGATTTATTGGCAGGCAAGTGAAGAATACGATTCACCTCTGTAACACATAATCGTTCATGGCGCTTCTCTTTATTTTGTTGTGCCACTGGAGGCGCTCGGACGGTACAGCAGAAGGATTCAACGTAGTTAGGTCATGAGGAGGCTTCTATGCCACCTCCATATTAAACCTTAGGTTGCTAGTATAGGGGTTATCTTTAAATGGTATCTGCAGGGTTAGGTAGCTCTATGGGAAGTTCCGTTAGTTTAATACCTATCTTTAACAGTTACCTATGAGAACTTATTGAGATATTTGGCAATCTGGACTAATATTAGCGTATCTCCTATACTTTTATTTTAAAATAGTATTGTAGAAAGGGGCATTGTATTTCCTAATATGTACTCCCCAAAACGAGGGGGGCAAGTCCTCTTTGCTAGTCATGTATATCAACTGACGTGCGAAGGAAAAAGAGGTGTGATAAAATCATGTAGTGTAAAGCCTTGTGTATGGGTTAGTACAAAACTCATATATGCTTGGCAAGGTTCAAGGATATTTAAAGAGACACGGACTCAACCTTCTACGGATGTATCCCGTTACACTACACGGGGTCCAACCCACACTACTCTAACATGCACAAGCCTCGTGGTTCGGTGTCACGAAGTGGCATTGGCTTGGGGAAGCCGTCGAGAGGAGCGCTCAGCTTTGACACAAAATCACCGCATCCCGAAGCCACATCTCTTAGGGCTTTATGATAGATAGTATCACTTCTATCGCACTACCTCTATGGTACACTGGCAGTCAGCTTGTAGTACTTGGCGGGGGCCAACTGGAACGCAGCAGAACCATATTTTCGATATCGTCGGTAAGGAAACCGACCATACAGGCGTATAACCAATATTATCAGTACTATTATTTTCCACTAGTGTTCACCGAGGGCTCACTTGTCTCCGAAATGCTATTCGGAGAGTAGAAGGGTTGCGTCACTTGAACTACGATTGGCTTTTGCAGATGCGGGCATCCGGCTTCCCCATTCTAGCATCTTTTACGAGGTCCTATGGAATAACCCGGACTTACAGTATAGTATCTTGATGATGTTGCATAGGAGTTATACCATGTTCATGAATTAACCTTGCTTAAAGGCGTATGCAAATGCGGCCGCTATTATCGGCCCGCCCCTATTGATACTTTCCGAGATACCCGAATGAAAGGAGCGCAAAGGTAATAGAATCCCAGATAAGGATACGATATACTACGTAATATTTCGCCGTTATGCGCTACACGGTGGCTTAACGGCTATCTAGGTAGCTAGCATGAGATATCTAGCCTAAGGATTCAGGAGGAGGGGGGGATATTCATCAATAACTCGACCTCCGAGGATGTACAGACACCCCCTAAGAGAGATAGTGACCTACTCAAGGTACTGCGTAGAGCGCAGATAGTGCCTAGGTACATGAGTCTATATGCGTTGGACGCATTTAATATCGCCAAGCGAGATCAGATATCCTTTGATGTCAGATTAGACTGATCTGTACTCCCCTCGTGTACGACCACTACCGAGATCTGGGGAATGCCTTACTCCCCCGGGACCTAAATATTCCATTATTAATCTAAACACACTAGCCAGTCCGTTTTCTTCTAGATCCTGCAATTACCAGAGAAGCTGTCCTACCCCTCGCCCCCCCCATGGGACGAAGACACGATCCGACCTGCAACCACCCGATACGAAGTAGTTAGGTGCTTAACTTATCTATATAAAAGCTAACACCGAAGCTAGTGGCGCCGTAAAATGAAGTTCAAGGCAATATAATCGTGACAAGGAGTACGAATCCGAGCAGACGGTTCAGCCATCTTGCGCGCATAGATCACATATCACATTATATCTCGGACAGGCACATCAAGATACCTAAGTTAGGCAGATACCCGAAGAATATCTTCCGAACACTAAAGCATCATATGTCCGTGATTAAACTCGTTGCTATTCGTAGACTGGCTTTAAATTGTACCAAAATGACGATCGTCGTCGTGGCCACCACCACCTTGCGTTTTGAAATACCTATTGAACACCAATTTTATAATTACTGGGCAGTTAATTGCTCGATTTAAAAGACTCTAGTTTACTATAATAACTATAATTAAGTATAAACATAGAGTGTAACTGTTCGTGGTCAACAAGCTTATCATAGTTATACCGATATAGCTACTCGTCTTCCTTGTCCTTTCGGCTCTTTAGTACCTAGGTATAAACAGGTAGCCAGCCTACCAGCCCCTTTATTTAGTAAATGCCCGTACGTTAACCATCATACGGAGTATTTTTAGAAACAGGACGCAACGATAACCACCGTATTTCAGGCCACGCATACTGTCCAACCATACTATTCAACATCATTATATATATATATATATTAATCACTATCCTCATCCTCAGCCACGAATTCGTCATCCTGCTCACTTTCCTCGTCGGAAGATACCGCAAGTTTCCTCCGAGTCCGCCTTCGCGCAGACTGCTTCGCTTTCGCTTTCGGCTTTGGAGCAGCCTTTTTAGGCGCTACTTTAACTGAAACTTCCGGTTCGGGGGACTCCTCAATAGGAGGATCTTCTGCCTCCTTTTGCTTCCCGTAGTCCACCTCAAAAGGATCGTTCCCGTCATCTGAATCTTCCTCCTCATTACCACCTGGAAAGAACCCGGAGGTTTGGCGAGGGACCTCTTTCTCTTCGACTGCTTCCTCCTCTTCATACCCCTCAGGTAAGAATCCGCCGGCCATGTCCTCATCTCTCTCACGCATAGCCTCGAAGTCCTTCTCATTATCATTGTCAGGAGTGTGGCCAAATACCTCCACCGACTCATCTAGATAGCCATAATCTTGCTTGAACCTCTCTGCGATTCGCAAACCCATCAAGAACCTCCGCCATGTATATAGAACCTCCTTGCGCCGCTTCTCGTTTTCTTTCCTCGTCCGTTCTGCCTCATCTTTCTCGAGTTGCTCTATTACACGCTCATAATTTTCTTCGGCAATGACTACGCCTTGAATAACTAAAAATAAAATAAAAATTAGTAACCATCCTATTTGGTTATACACCAAGGAGGTAAACGACATACCAGGTACGGCCATCCGATGACCAAATTCGAACCCAACAACCGCCTCCGCGTAATCAACTTCCAGTCGCTTGCAGACACGAACAACACCGCGATATGGGACGTGAATAGCACCTATATCTTGGTTAATCATGTGGCTCAATAGATTATACTGAGCGACTTACCTTCTGGACACATGTGCTCTGCAAACATATCGATGTTCCTGCATTATTATTAGCCTTAGCCGTGTTGCAAGCCAAGTAATTGACATACCCATATTCGTTCTTCGGAATGACGCCATTCTGAATAGGAGGAGGTATTATCCAATCCGTCTGATCGAAGCCGTATAGGGGTTGCATGACTTTCTGGCCTGTTGCCCTTTCGGCCTCGGCAATTTCCCTTCGTCTATTTGTTGTTGCCGCTCTATAAGGGGCATGCTTGAGTGGTTGGACGCCTTCGATAGGTGCACGGCCTTGCTTGTGCCAGGTCTCGGCACTCTTCACTGTTACCACATCCTTTCGCAGGTATACATTTTCCTCTTCAACTTTGGATGCCTTCCCTTTGTTGCGGAACACTTTGACAGGGGCAGCATCGGGAAGAAGAGCTTCTTCGCGTTTAAGATGACGCTCTAAGACATATTCCTTGGAAGTCTTATAGTACTGTAATGTCTCTTCTCCTTCCTTAACTTCCTTCTTCTCTAGCTTTGCTGGCTTGAGATCAGTAGAGTCTTCTGCCTCGTCTACTTCTGTGATTGGGTGTTTCCTATCACCCCGGGTATAACCTCGCATAACTGATTTGAACCAATCAAACTGGTCGTATCTCTTGACCTTGCCGTGTTTGTTGTAAACTGGTATTTTCTCTTCAACCATCCTGAACCCTTTCGTTTTACCAGGGAAAATGTTTTTCTTGAGGTACCGTACCGTAACATCTTTGGCCGTGCCATCTTGAGAAAAACCAATACAATAAGCCATGACTTGTTTCGCTTTATCGGCTTTACCTCCTCGTGGTTCCAGGGTTTCGACCAGGTCTCTACTGTTAGCTACAACAGATTTCACGATGGGATCTACCGGAAGAAATCCCTTTGTTACCGGAGAAAGAACCTCAGTCCAATAATGAGGAAATTCAAGATCCTTATCATAAACTTTTGTTTCTGGTCGCTTTGGACGAACAGTGTCTGTAACATCAACTATTGACGAGTCGTCATTACTCTCATCTGTGAGCGGATCGCCATGTTCATCCGAATCATCTAAGTCCATCTTTAAAGCATTTTCGTCATTCCTCTTTGCTCGGCGGGTTGCTGGTTTCACACTTTTCTTCTTCCCGTTTGGTTTCTTCGGCGTAGATTCGTTAGGCGTACCCGTATCATCCTGGGCCTTTTGAGCATTGATTTCAGCATCCGCTTCTTCGACCCTACTCCAGCCAAATCCCAGCGGTTGGAGATTTGCCACCATTCGTGCTTCTAGTCCAAGACCTCTTAATAGTGCAGTGAAGAGTTGAGCTCCGACGTCGCGACTTCCAGTACAATCCTGAGCACGCTGTCTGAACTCCTCGAGATCCTTGATCCGTTCTCCAAACCGAATTGAATCATCGCCTTCTGTTTCGAAGCTAGAAGTTAATTTTCCTAGTCTTCTAGCGTTCATGTAACCGACTTTGCGTAATCCAGGACTAATTATTCGAAACCTTTGCTTCCACCATGACACGAGACATTTCATGAGTCTTAATAACGGATCGCCATGACTCATATCGGGGATGCCTTTTTCAAGCCTATCTGCTGCATTACTCCAATTTCTCGTCGATCCTGAAGCTCGCTGTTTCCCCTTTCCTTTTCCTTTCGTATCAGCTTTAGCCTTAGTAGGTTTCTTTGGGGTGTCTTCGGGTATGTCTAAGCCGCTATTTCGTCTCCAACGATCCACCTCGTCCCATAACCTCGGAGGCAAGTGTGAGATCATGATAGCTTGAACTTCTCTATCACAAAGCCAGGAATTCCGGATGGCGTTATGCCAGAGTAGGAGTTGAACGTGCATACAGTGTATTGAAATACGGATGGCCTTTTCTTTTTTCGAAGGACCTTTCTTACCCATTTCGCTAGTCAATGGAAGTTCGTTTTCTCGGTTTAATGTCAACTCCAGATCACCTCCTAAATCCAGGTCCTGCTGCTGAATCTCATGGGAAGGGACATCTTCAAACTCCATATCTTCGTCCTCTGACTCTTCCGGATTGTGATTCACCTTCTGCCGCTTAGTGGCCGGCACATCCTCGAAATCAGCATCCGAAAGGGAACTGAGGGAACTATCATCACTATCATCGTTATCTTCATGCATTTGCTGTATAACCGATTTGGTCTTTTCAGCGGAGCCCTTCTTAGTGCTTGAATCTAGATCATCGAATAAGGTATTCTTGCGAGGCGGCACGGATGCTACCGGTGTGCTTTTACCTCTACTTGACTCCTTTGTAACCTGGTTGTCGCGGCCTGCTGGCGGGGTGCGCAATCGCTTGCGCGGTACGTACGGAGGCATCTTGATGATAACATTGAGGTACCTAAGTTATAATTAAGTCAGAGTTTGTATACATTACAACATCACGATACCTCGCGGTGTAAGACAGAACCTTGTTGATACGAATTAATTGTCGTCATCGAAATGCGCCGAAAGCGCGAAATCCCGTGACTTATAATGGCTCTTTAAAGTTCAATTAAACCTTAACTGGGACTGGTTACATAGTGGACCCCGGCAACCCAGGCAGCACAACCTTGGGGTTCCCTAAGGCTATGTAGGTACCCAAACTCTAGCGTAAGCTCCCGCCTAATTCAGCCGCAGCGCACCTGTAGCCCCGCCACTAACTTACCTAAAATCGGCCTTTCCCAACTCACGGCTCCTTCCAGACTATTCCGCGACGTCTTAATCATCAGCCTCGCCATCCTCGAGAGGCTTACGAGTCGCCATCTGCCTATCGTCATTCATTTTTTATTTCTTTTAAATAGGGGGCAAGTATATAAGAAGACCTATTGCCGATTTTGAAAATGGCGTCCTCATCAGCCGAAACCGAAGATACCAGCTACGTCAAAATGGATAGAGAAGACGACGTATCGCTTGTCGGCAAGCACTGTCAACTCGAATACTGCAACCAGCTCGATTTCCTACCCTTCTTTTGCCAGAGCTGCAAGAAGACATTCTGCCTCGACCACCGAAGCGAGACCTCTCACAAATGCGCCAATGCTGGCGCCTGGGCCGAACGACGACGCCAAGCTCAATTGGCAAAACCTTCGGTGGGTGAGGGGAAGCGCTTGCGCGACCTCGTTTCGCAGAAGCCATGCGCCGCGACGGACTGCAAGACTGTCGTCGGCACATCTCTAGTCCCCGGCGTTCACTGCTCGACATGCAATCGCGATTACTGTCTTAAGCACCGGCTAAAAGAGGAGCACGACTGCAAAAATAAAATCCCTATCGGCGCGCGCCCCCAGTTCGACGTTTCCGAACAAACGAAGTCCGCATTTGCGAAGTTGAAGGCCTGGGGCGCCGCTAAGAGAGAGGTAGCGAGTCGGGCGCTTCCGAAGCCCAAGCCTACGTCGGCATCAGCGCGTCTCGTCGCCGTCAATAACCTAAAGAAAGTTGCTAAGGGGGACGCGAAGCTACCACCCGAAAAGAGGGTGTACCTATATGTGGAAGCAGAGGCCGAAACCACAACGGCCAAGAATTATAAGGGCGAGTTTTTCTTTTCGAAGGATTGGGTTGTTGGTAGAGTACTAGATGCCGCGGCCAAGAGTCTACAAATCGAGAACGTCAATAATCAGTCTTCTGAGGAGAGGGATAAGCTTCGGGTATTCCACGTTGAAGGAGGGCGAGTATTGGAGTTTAACGAAAAGGTTGGCTCTGCGCTTGTGAGTGGTAACACGATAGTGTTACTGCGAGGTATAGGGCCACCGCCTGATCTTATCGAGATGTAAACCTAACATCACGAATTACGACTTACTACATTTGAAACGGCGTTGTTAGAATTGCATTTTGAGCGGAATGGAGATACCTCGATCAATGGGAGCAGAGCATCTGATTTATATTTATGGATGTGCTATATAGATACAGCTCGCTCTAGAGCGCAATGCATACATGTATTCCATGGTGATTCCCTGTCACCCTAATTCAGGCTTTGTAGTGATATCAAAACATGTCCCCGAAGAGTGGAAACGCCTCTCTTTACGCCGTATATACTGGTCTATCTTTTATTTTGGTATTCATCATCCTACAGTTCCTTTTCTTTCGACTGGGTATTTGGCCTCTGTTTCAAGGCGGCTTCTCGTCCTGTCATTGGAGATTCGCCAACGTATCCCTGCCCACCGTATGCCGCAAAACCCTTGTGGAACATCCATTCAACAGCATTTTCGACCGGCTTATCGAAAAGCGTCGGTAAGAACGGTACAATAGCAAGGCCAAGTCCTATAGGACCCCATACTCTAACCGTTTTATTCTTGGCATCCTTCAATGCCCTTCCCGAGTATCTGACAACACTGTGGATCGTGAAAGCGGGTAATCCCATCGAAGCGAGACTCTGGAAGATACCTCGTTGGACCATAACGGTACGGTAATCCTCCAACGGCGACACGACTCCGGGCTTGGCATCAGCGGGCGCTGTAACCGATAAACCGGTAGCTTTCTGCTGCTTTTCTGACAGCACTATCTGCGGGTTTAACGTCCGCTGGTTCTGCCAGTAGGCCTTGTATCCTTCGTACGAGACATCACCTAAGATGTACGCCCACGATATACCATATGCACTTCTAACCAGCCACGGATGTGCGACAGGCCTGAAGGACTCTCCTATATCCGAGGTATATGCCACATAACGGTGAGCTGAGAGCATAATAGTTCGTAGTCTGTTCGCGTAGGCGGCATATCGTAGGTTTGACTCGGTAGAATCGGGCGCACTAAGCAAAAGCATATTAGCCCAACAACGCATCAACTAGATTTATATCATGCGCAACATACTATCCTTCTACGAGCTCGTCAAAGAAATTCTCATCTTTATCAGATTTATCTACGATCTTCTGTAAGTCCTTCGGCAGCTTGCGCTGCGCTGGGAGCTTATCGGGATCGAACTCTTTGACATCGCTGCGAGAGCTGGTGTTGGCTGCTTCGGATGGCGGGGCTTCTGGTTTCTTGTCTTTCGCAGCTTCAGTCTTGTCCGGTCCTTTACTCCAGAACATCGTGGCTAAAGACCAAGGAAATGATAGATTGTGATATACTAGGTAAGTCTCTAGTTAGAACTAGTTATTTGAGGTAATAATTTGCAGTATCAATACCCAATATCAAACTTTCTCGAGATTGGGGTCTAGCATGCTTAAATGTAACCTAAATCGGGAAAGTGTGGAAGCTTATCGACACTCTTGGTGACGTCGCTACCTATCGGAATTCGGACGGTCTTGCTTGTTACCCCGGCTCAAAGCTTGTCGCTGCGAGATCCGTTTGCCCAGGCCGGGATTTGTCCGGGATATTTTCCATGGATAAACTTCGGCCTTAGTTACATCTTCTAACAAATTAAACAAAGCGCCTTTAAGACCCACTAAGGCTAACGTCTCTAAGTTAGATCAGATTTGGGGATTTCAACTTCGGAGCTTCTGAGCAGTATTTTGACGGATAACATACAAATACCCTTTCGACACTTACGCCCTCGTCGACTCGCATCGGAAACTTCCCTGTATCCATTCGCTCGCGGTCAATTCGTCAATACCTTCAAGATGGTTGCCATGTACAGTATCTTCGGCCGCCAGGTCGGCTCCCATTACGTGCGTCGCAATATATCTTTGTTACAGTCGACATCAGCATGCTAATTATCTTGTTCTCTCCAGCTCGCAATGGGTGTTCTCGCTACCCTATTCACCGGCACCTACCTCGGATTCAGCGGTGGAAGCAAGAAGGCTACTCAGACCCCTCCCATCAACGCATCAAGCCCTGATGAGGCCGATTTCATCCAGTACGCTGTTCCGGATATCCCGCCACGAACCATTGCTGACCAGCGATAATAGGAACTTCTTGAAACAGGCCGATGCGGACGAGAAGGCAGCGAAGCATTAGATTTGATCGGACAATCCACCCGGTCCAGGTCTTAGTCAATTGTACATAATAGATACGGTTACAATGAGAAGCAGGCAACCTAAGAAGGAACTTTGAGATCACCCGAGGGTCTCTTATTCTATATAAAGTCTATGTGATATTATCGAAACACTTAGGACCTGTGAATGGAATGCGCAAAGTTCAGCAGCATTGAATAATTGATCATAACGTCTCTTTCTTGCTCTAGAAGAGTTAAACGTAAAGTACGTCTCTGAAACTTTCAGTAGGTGGGGTGAACTTAGAAGCAACAGAAAATGTCAGGTATAATCGATATAACCTAGATATTAGTCGTCACTATTAGGTAGGACATCATCATAGGTTTCCAATGTATATCATCCCGTTGCAAACCACAATATTAGACCACTCATAGGAGGTTAGCTTCAGCGCAGGAGCTCTACCAAGCATGTGAGCCATTATCCTCTACGATATGTTCCTAGAGAACTAATAAATGCTTGTGCATATTTTACTGGATCCGGATCTCAGGCGTATTGTTATTATAAAGTATACCTCTAATTTTTCACTAGTCCGCGACTCAACGTTCGATTATGTTCTCTTGCTCAACTCAATACAACACTCCGAACATACCACCACGGTACATAGCCTATGTGTAATAATATCGAAAAAGACATGATTTATGTTGTGTCGAAGATTCTACGGGGCAGCCATGAAGGCGCAAAGATATGTAAATTTATGATGCTTGATCGAGATCATAAACTGTCCATTGTTGAGGGTTATTCGACAATGTCACTACTACCAAGACCTATACTCATGCCATTAGATGCATGCTTTTGCTGGTTAGGATATACTTATTCTAATAGAGCCTATAATATTTGCATAGGAAATATATATAGAGCGTAGGCATTAATTCCTTGTTATTCAATATCTCTCTTAGACTTTAGTATCGAACTCTTCCTAAACTTATTTCTTATACTTTTATGTCTTTGAAATCAATCATTCGCGGTGTAAGTTAGGGACTGATTAAATACTATAGGATGTACTCTTTGCCCTTGAATTGAATTTCTCCTATTGTTTTCTAGAAGAATCTGTGATATAACTCAGTACATCTTCTGTATGTTTTCATTATAAGCTGGAACTTTGGAATGTTACCTTAGGTATAGGTACATGATACAACTTGAGTCCTTTGTGGAAGATGCCTATCACTAACACTAGCGTTACGCTAAGAAGGCGGACATGGATTGCCAACCCCACATATAAGCTTTATCGGTTATCTCTAATCCCCGCGAGACAGTTGCTTATTGCCGGACCTTTGCATCATATTATTGAAGCTCCGAGATTCAACTCAAAGTAGCCGTTGGGCTTCTCACATCTTACCATGTTCTAGCCCCTACGAACAATGTTAATTTCGCGACAATGGCATACATAGCGCCCATTCACCGGCCTAACAGCGTGCGACATGCACTGCGTGTCAACCTGTTTCCTGGTGAGGATGAGTGCTTGATTCTTGCGTGGGTCTGCCTAAGCAAATAGACGCTACATTGGGGATATGAAAGCTGACTCTTACCAGCAAAACCAATCGTCTAGAAATATGGAAGCTCCACGAGTCTGGCACTTTGGTGCATACCGACACGAGACGAGTGAATGGTACCATCTCCATACTACAAAAGCTTCAACCTCGAGATACCAAGACTGAGTTGGTCTTTGTTGGAACTGATAGATTTCATTACTTTACTTTCGGATGGAATACTACAACTAAAAAATTAGAAACGGTAGACTCATTTTTCGACATCCATGAGAAGCACATGCGTGATGCCCAGAGCCAGGATATGTGCGTAGTGGACCCGACAGGCCGGTTTATGGTAGTCTTCCTTTGGGAAGGGGTAATTAATGTGTTACGAATGCATACTGTAAAGAGCAAGAGGCAGAACCTTCATTGGATGGATCAGGTCCGAGTATCAGAGCTTTACATCAAAGGCGCAAGCTTCCTACATGTTGAAACTGGCCACCCGAAGATCGCATTCCTCTATCAAACCCGAACCGACATCCCCGATTCTCAGCTCGTCACATATCGTCTAACAGCCGACGACAAGAACACAGAGGTTTCTAGGTTCGAAGTCCGAGATCAGGTTGATCGTATAGATATACCAGATCCCGGCGCGAGAATCTTGATCCCAGTTGGTAAAGGCGAAGAGGATCAAAAGCGCTACATAATACGAAACGCCTCTACCGCGCGGGCTCAACTTGGCGGGCTGATTGTTGTTGGCGAGACCAGGCTACTATATTACGATGATGCCGCAAAGAAGAAGGTCGAGACTCCATTGAAGGAGTCTTCCATCTTCGTAGCTTGGACCGAATACGATGTTTCACACTATTTAATTGGAGACGACTATGGAGTTATGTGGCTTCTCGAGATTCTACTTGACGGACCTGTGGTAACCGGCTTGGAAATGATCAAGATTGGAGAGACTTCGAGGGCATACACCCTCGTCTATGTAGGGGATAATGTCTTATTCGTCGGATCTCAATACGGGGACTCGCAAGTTTTCCATGTCGACCTCGAAGCGAAGTCGCTACGTTTAATTCAGACTTTGAACAATATTGCTCCGATTTTGGACCTCAATATTATGGATTTGGGAAATCGCGAAGGGGAGGGACAGACTACTAACGAATACTCGTCTGGTCAAGCAAGGATTGTTACCGGTAGTGGCGCTCACAAGGATGGGAGCTTACGCAGTGTACGAAGTGGCGTCGGTTTGGATGACATCGGTGTTCTGTCTGATATGGAAAACGTTCGAGCATTATTTCCTCTTAAATCCCACGGGGCATCCAAGACGGATACCTTGGTTGTTTCTTTCTTAACGGAAACTCGAATATTCAAGTTTACGCCTGGCGCTGAGGTTGAAGAACTCGACGAATTCGGAGGAATGATATTTGATGAGCAGACACTGCTGGCCCGAAATCTCCCAAATGGTCGAATACTCCAGGTCACTACAACCAGCGCACTACTTGTAGATTTGGAGAGTGGCGTCGTTGTATCGACGTGGAAACCTGCTGAAGGGCACATAACAAACGTATCAGCAAGTGACGAGTGGATTCTGCTCTCCGTTAACGGGTCGGCTCTTTTATCCATACGAATAGAACAAGACCTAGCTCGAGTCGAGTATAATGATCTAGGAGATAAAGATCAAGTTGCCTGTGTACACTTGCCTCCGGACTATCCCTCCATTGGCGTTGTCGGCTTCTGGAAATCGGGCACGATTTCCATTATTGATCTAAAAACACTACAGTCTATCCACGGAGAGAACTTGCGGCGAAAAGATAACAACGCTTCTATACCGCGGGGCATTGTGCTAGCGCAAATTCTTCCCCCACACCTGGCTGGACCAACTTTGTTCATAGCCATGGAGGATGGCTTTGTTATCACCTTCAATGTATCCAAGGCAGACTTTTCTCTATCTGGGCGGAAGAGTGTTGTTTTAGGGACACGGCAAGCTGGGTTGCAACTAATCCCTCGGACCGAGGGAATCTACAACGTATTTGCTACAAGCGAGCATCCCAGTATGATTTACGCGGCCGAAGGCAGAATGGTCTATTCAGCAGTCACGGCTGACGACGCAACCTGCGTTTGTCCATTCGATACTGAAGCCTTTCCCGATTCCATTGTTGTTGCAACAGAAAAAGAAATCAAAATATCACAAATAGACACAGGACGCCAAACACACGTGCAGACACTACCAATGGGAGAAACTATTCGTCGCATAGCCTATTCCCGTAGCGAGCGGGCCTTTGGTCTGGGCTGTTTGAAAAGGGAGGTTAAGAACAATGCAGAGATTCTCACTAGTTCGTTTAAGTTGGTAGATGAAGTTGCTTTCAAGCAGCTCGGAAGTGGTATTCTTTTAAGCAGCTCGACACGGGTGGAGGCGGTAGAGGCTGTCATTCGAGCGGAGCTTCCTGACTCGTATGGGAATCTAGTTGAAAGATTTCTAGTTGGCACTTCATTTCTCGACAGGCCGCAAGGTACCTCACCAGAAGACTTTATCAGAGGCAGAATCTTAGTTATTGGGGTAGACAGCGAAAGGGCCCCCTACCTAATTAGCAGCAAAGACTTGAAAGGCGCTTGTAGGTGTCTAGCCGTCATGGGGGACATGGTTGTTGCGGCCTTGGCAAAGACGGTTGTCCTGTACTCATACGATGAGATATCTTCAACGTCTGTAGAGTTGAGGAAAGTAGCATCATATCGACCAGCAGCTTATCCTGTTGACTTGGCAATCGAGGGCAACATCATCGCGGTCGCTGACCTGATGAAATCAATGACGCTAGTTGAGTATGTTCCGCCTGCTGATGGCCAAGCGGCTAAGCTTGTGGAAGTCTCAAGACATTACCAAGCTTTCTGGGCCACCGCTGTGTGCCATGTAGACCAGGAATCATGGTTGGAGTCGGATGCGCAGGGCAACTTGCTGGTATTAAGGCGAAACCTGGCCGGTGTCACGATAGAGGACAAACGCCGTATGGAAATCACGAGTGAGATGAACCTCGGCGAAATGGTGAATAAGATCCGGAAAGTTGTAGTAGATGCTAGCCAGAATGCCGTCGTTATCCCGCGCGCATTCCTCGGCACAGTGAGTTATATTATGGTCTTTTACAGATGAAGTATTGTTACTAACAAATAAAATCACAGGTTGAAGGGGGCGTCTACTTGTTCGGAACTATTGCATCGGAATACCAGGATCTGCTAATCCGATTCCAAAACAGGCTTGCAGAGGTCGTGGAGACTACGGGTAACATACTCTTCTCCAGATACCGATCTTTTAGGAACGAGGAGCGTGAGTCGGACGGGCCGTTCCGCTTCATAGACGGAGAGTTCCTCGAGCGGTTCTTGGATATTGACGAGAAGGTGCAGGAGGAGGTATGTGCGGGATTAGGCCCCGACGTCGAAGCTATGCGAAATCTTGTCGAAGAGTTAAAACGAATCCACTAGGAGATCGGCTCTTGTCTACATGTATCAGGCTGGCATGCATGTTCAGTTTAAGGGGGATGGTTGGTGTACTTGTGGATTGAAGGGATTTGAAGGCTAGGCGTTATGCAAAGATGACTGGCACGACTTTGCGAGCTTATAGTCATATCTGAGCTCTTACTTTGCATCTAGTATAAGACATGAGGATAATGACGATGTTGCGAAAACGACGCCATAACTGCTAACGAGCAATTACACCTTACATTGTGACGATCAATGTCCTTCCAGATTCCCATTACACTAGCTGTAAATTATAGACCACCGAATCACGCATCATAGTTTTGTCTGCCTGTTAAGATGATGACTATAATCGATTCGTCTGTATACATAATAATCATAGGAAGAAAGATATTATCGAAATTGAGGATACAACTATTTTAATTAAAATTGTTCGCACTTAGGTCTTCTGAAGCATAGGTTCTAAGCGGGAACTGGTCTTACAACTGTCGCAAAAAAGACGCTGCAATAGCTAATAAACAATTATGGCTTATATTATGACAATTGTGATATTGCTATTAATAATATAATAATACTTGATGTTTTTAATGTATGTAGAGAGTTGATGAAGCAATGCGAATAAGTACCTAAGTACCCAACTGCGGAATTCCATTTATCGACGTCACTTACGTATGTATATGTATGTACTCTATTTCTGGTCACATGACTTTAAATAAAGCTGACTCAGCAGGTGATATCGGGCTAACCCGAAGAATTGAACCAATCATTAAACAGGAATTTCGCAGCTCTTGAATTTTTCCTGCCTGAGGCCAATTACGGGATGTTTCGCAGAACCACGTTAGCTTGGGGAAACATTGCCGAAGTCTTTCAATACCGACAAAAAAAAAAGACCTCAACCTCTTTAATTTACGACTCCCCTACGACTCCGACCAATTGATCCGCCCACAACGCCATGGCGCCTCTGACGATTGCGTCCCGCGCACTCGCGCGAGGAGTAGCGAAATCCTGCAGCCGTGTAAATGCCGCCCGCGCCCTCAGCACTACTACCCAGCTTAACGATGCCGCCGGCTCTTACTCCAGCCCGTTCAAGGGCGAGTCCAAGTCTACCAAGATCCCCGACTTCGGCCACTATATGGCTAAGAACAGCTCCAATACGAATCTGCTCTTCCAGTACTTCATGGTCGGGACAATGGGTGCTATTACTGCTGCTGGGGCTAAGTCTACTGTGCAAGGTACGCTACGCGCCCGTTACTTTCCGTAGCTCCGTCATTCCGAATGTTGGTTATGGTTATGGTTATGGTTATGGTCTAATTGAAGCTTGTCCAATATTAACCTTCTCTCGGCATAGAATTCTTAAAGAACATGTCCGCATCCGCCGACGTCTTAGCCATGGCCAAGGTCGAGGTCGACCTCAACGCCATCCCCGAGGGCAAGAACGTCATCATCAAGTGGAGAGGAAAGCCCGTGTTCATCCGACACCGTACCGAAGACGAAATCAACGAGGCGAACTCGGTCAATGTCTCATCGTTGCGTGATCCCCAAACCGACGAGGACCGTGTCCAGAAGCCTGAGTGGCTGGTCATGTTGGGTACGGCTGTCTTTTATTTTCAACTATGTTATACGCCGACGACTTGATACTTTGGTTATTAAGCTTAGGCTTTTATGGAGATATATAGCTAACGATTGGTTATTATAGGTGTCTGCACGCATCTGGGTTGTGTGCCCATCGGCGAGGCGGGAGACTTCGGCGGGTGGTTCTGCCCGTGCCACGGATCGCACTACGACATCTCGGGACGCATAAGGAAAGGACCGGCGCCGCTCAACCTCGAGATCCCCTCGTACGAGTTCCCCGAGGAGGACAAGTTGATTATCGGTTAAAGCGAGCTTGCGCTGTACAATTATCAATTATCAATTACCTAGACTGGCGGCGGGTCGTGCCTCCTTTGATAGACGTAATGGCAAGATCGTTTTGAGGTTCATCGTGGCATTCTTTAGAAGTTTCTTTGGCGTGGCCATGGCCAAGGCCAATCTGTACAAACAATTCGAAACTTTGTTAAGATTAAAAAAGCATCATCACTTCTAAGACTACTTGTGTCTGTTTATACTGTTTGCATTTGAGCGAGTTGTTGAAACGCCTTAACTCTTATATATGGCTTGCCATAGCACCACATTATAAGCAAACTTATCTGAGCCTGCGCTTATGGAGAAATAGAAAAATCGATATGATTATTGCTTGAGAGGGATCTTAATGGAGACTAAGGGTCGTTCACACTATATATATGCTATAATGTTATGGTTAGAGTTGAGTTTTATGTTAAAGCCTGACTCTAAGAAACTCTTTAAGGACAATTGCATATAAATATCGAAGTGGATTACCATAATATGATTAATCCCAGAAAGATAGCTTCGTAGACTGCCTACGTAAGAGCCGCAAGACCTCGTTTAGATGAGACACCAAGAGGCGATCAATCATTGACAACGAACAAACCCTGTGTGCCATCCACATACCACACACCAAAGCAACATAGAATATTTATGCGGGGGTGACCCGGCAGCGGCATTGGTGAGAGATTGTGTAGGAACCTATGGCCCTATGGATGGAGCCTTATTCAACATCATAAGATTTACCTAACCCCGGAGGACATCGTTGCCGGGCGGTAATCTAAGGCCTGAACTTGGCGCTGTCATAGGAAGGATACTGCTTTAACAGAGTTACGTGGAATGCCTGAGTATTGACATGTCTGTAAAATGCTAAAAAGTATATGAAATATAATATGCGGACATTACTCTTAGGTGTTAAATTACCGATTTAATAAGTCTTTAAACATACTTAAGTGGTAACTAGTTAGTCATGTATAACTAACTGGTTTCCCCCTATATTTTTCAACTTTAATTACTTAATTATCAACACATAATCTAAGATCAGTCGACCTCGTATCGCTTTGTTGATGAATTAAGAAATGGTTTACATTTTGGAGATCTACACTCCACCCCTTGAAATAATGTTAGTTCGTACCCCCTTGTTAATACTTAACAGGGGTATTTTAGGATTACACCCTAAGATACAATTAGTCCAATAAAATCCCGGTTAATCAATTCAGCCATAACAATTCTTATCAAACTTTCAAAATATTAAAATTAATAAAATAATAAAAAATACGTATATTTTAAAGCTTTATATATTAATTTATTAGTAATTAAATAAAAAGATTTTTATATATAAACGTAAATACGATTTAACGTTATTTATTTATATAATTAATATTTAATTATATTATCGTTTTTTAATATAATAAGCCTTAAACGCTAAGATATATTATCGTAAAACTTTAATAAAAAATTAAATGAAATAACTTTTTAAAACTTTTTAATTATCGTTATTAATTTTAATTAAATAAATTATTTATTATAACGTTTAATTTAAATTTTCATTTATAATTATACGTATTTAATAAGACTTAAATTAAAGTTTTTAAAAGAAAAATCAATAAATTGCTTAATTAATCCGTGGTTTTAAATCCACTTTTTAATATTTATTAAAATATACGTTAAAACGTTATCGTATTATAAGTATATATTAAAATGCGTTATAATAAAACTTTTATTAAAATAATATAATTAAAAAGTAAATAAATTATAAGGTATTATAAAATTCGAAAAAAAAGTTAATTAATATTAAATTTGTAATTTAATATAATATAGTTTATTAAAAGCGAAAAAGATATTTATAAAATTAAAGGTTTAAAAGAAATTTTTATTTATTATAATACTTAATTATAATTTAAATTAATTTAATATTACATTTTTACTAATTTTTTTTAAATATTTATATAATTAAAAAAAAGCTTATACGATACTTTATAATATATTTATAATATGTTTTTTTAAACGTACGATAAGTTGCTTTTTATAACGTATACATTATATTAATGTGATTTAAACGCCATATAACCTTATTTTTATATATGTACAAACTAGAAACTAACATTATTTTAAGGGGTATAATGTATGTACAAATATGGACGAGTTAAACCCCTTGTCCTAGGTCTTTGATAAACCACACGACATCTAAGATATGAGAACAGACGTATCTACATCCGTATGAGCAAAGCAGCTCAGAACCGCATTTGTTGATTTCCAGACGCTGAGGGTCCGGAGCTGTGTGGAGTTGAGCCATGAGGCGATCCAAGTGGCGCCAGGGGTTCCCTTTCAAAAGTTGTTAGCCCAACCAATCATAACCCCTGTGACCCCCGGACGCGGCTCGACCACTTTGAGACGCTTCAGGTCGGATAGTCAGTCTCATCCCAACTTTTGTCGGTCTCAAACCCGAAAATGAGTGCTATCATATCCACTTAGCCCCCCGGCTTTGATACAGGCATTGCTGTTGTATTATCAATTGACTACCCGAGATGGGAAATTCCTCCTGTAGAACAGATGAGCTGATGACAAGGCTACTGATCTGCTCTTGCTGACAGCCGCTTTTGCAATTCCCTTTGTGCTGTATGTATTGTATCGCGAACGGCTCGCCGGCCCTAGAACCCAGCATAGTAGATAATAGCATCCTGGGTCTGATCTCTTGCGTGCAAATGCCATATGCAAAGCATTTCGTCCCAACCCTTGGCAGCTCATCCCCTCCGGCTTCTACTCGAGCCGATGCGAGCTATCCTAGCCGCTTCTTCTAGATTGGGACCATGGTGTTTCTTCTCCAGTCTAACATCTCATCTTGGGGCGATTAGATCTTATGGGGCCAGGGTCGATATACCCTCTTCTGGTGAGACAGTTAGTTTGGACGGTTCTTGGCGACAGGAGAAAAACCCGCCCGGCATGCCACGCTAGAGCTTCATCAGGGCGTATACCTTAGCCAGGGGCCATGCTTGGCGTCTATGATACGACTTCGAATATTCTATGCTGCTAGGTATATGCTACTAGGTATATAGGGACATGGCTGCCCTATACCGATACAGACGTTTCTTCTTCTCTTCTTTTCTTGTTCATCCAACGACAGCACCGCTTTCTGACCCTGTTACATTCTTTCTAGTTCTGGGAACTAATTCTTTTTTCGTTTAACTATTCTAACGTTCTTTACTTTACGCTTCGGCATAATATTCTTACTAGGCAGGGCCTCTTTTAGACTTTACGAATCTCTGTAGTTACGAACGATCGTTAATACCCTAAATCCGACAACATGAAGGTTGAAACTAGTGCTGCTTTATTCGCTCTCTTGAGTGTGGCATCTGCCCGCCCTGATGCTGTGAAGTTGTTCAGGAAAACCCACGCCCCTATTGGCGCATCTGCTAAGTTCAGGCGCGAGGTTCCTCGTAAGTTTCCGGGTCGATGAACGTCTAGGAGGACAAGACTAATATAATTACAGAGGAGCATTCCCACGAGAAGTTCCTTAGGGGCGTCGGCCAGGCCTTAAACTTGAACAACGTTGACCAGGTCCAGGACCCTGTCTTCGCTCTACTTGGAAACAAGGCCGCTGCTCAGGGTGCTGGCCAGGTTCAGGACTTGGACTGTCTCCAACAGCGAGTTGCCGACCAGGCTTTCACTAATGCTAAGGCTGCCAACGACGTTGAGGGCATGACTAACGCGCTGATCTACCGTGCTCTTGAAAGGAACACTGGTTCAGTCGGTCTAGCTTCCGTTCTGTGCACGTCCGAAACCGCAAAGAACCCTGAGATTGCTGCTATCCAGCAACATCAGGACCCTGCCTCTTCAGGTGCAGCTGCTCTAAACAAGCAGATCACCCTTGACCTAGCTGTCCAGCTTGCCTCTATCGGCGCTGATCCCCAGCTCGCCCTTCAATCGGGAACCTTTGCTCCCGGTCAAGCTGGAGATCAGACTGGTGCTGGTAACACTTGTGACGATGCGGACGACGCTGAGGGTTGCATCTTCACCCAGAACCTCCTTGTTGAAGACGCCACTGCCGATGAGATCGATGCTGCCGTCGCTGCGGGTGGTAGCAATGCCGACACTGGTAACAACAATGCTGATGCTGGCAACGCCGCTGACGACACCGAAGATGATGGTGAGTGGTCCTTTACTTAGGACATCAACTATCAGAGCTAGTACTAATAAGAATAAATAGGATGTGAGGCTGATGACGGTACCGCTGATGATTCTGCGAACGATGATGCCAACAACAACGCTGACGACACTGCCGATGATTCCGCTGATGATGGTGAGTAAAATTCTGCTTGACGCTTGAGACATTAAGTATTAGAACTAGAACTAATGATGATATATAGAATGCGAAGCTGATGATGGCTCCGCCGACGACACTTCGAGCAACGGAGGTACCGCGACAACCGGCGTCGACGTCAACGCCTTCACCGGCAGCGTCGGCTCCGCCCCCGTCCCCGTAATCAGCTCCACAGCCGACAAGCCCTTCTCCGTCAACGGCAACTCGTTCCTCAACCTCGGCGCCGCCATCCAGCGCGCCTGCGACGTGCAAAAGAACGCGTGCGCCAACGCGGCCAACGGCGGCGACAAGACCATCAGCGTGTCGGACTGCGACGCCCAGCAGCAGCAGTGCGTGGCGCAGAACGGCAAGAAGCGCCGCCAGTCCGTCGACACCGGAGCCTGCGGGTCGCCCGCCATCTCCTTCGGACAGCAGGAGGACCGCGGCAGCGAGGACGCGTTCGCCCCCGTGAACAGCGCCGACTTCAACCACGGGTCCGCGCTGAAGCCCGCTGTCATCACCGACTTTATCTGCAGCCAGCTCCAGAGCAAGTGTGGCGCTTCGGCGGCTGCGGTTGCGCAGTGTAAGGAGGGTGCGCAGGCGGCGGATTCGTTGGATGGACAGGCTGCTGCTGATGCGTTTAATGCTGCGTTGGGTGCTTAAGACGATGGGAGAGGAGAGTCTATTTTTTGGTAATATGGGGGTTTATGATGGGTCATATATATATATACATATGAGATGAGCGCTTTCAATTCAATGTGATGTCTGTTTCGTGATGAATATTTTGGATTTTGGATGGACCGTGGTATGTGATGCGTGAATGATATGAAATACTTGAATCTGTATTACTTGTATGAGTTACTAAGATGGTAAGATTTATACAAAAGAGTGAGGCTATTCGGATGTACGATTACAGTTAATTCTGTATTAAATTCAAGTTTAGTTAGCCCCTTTTCACCGCTAAGTTTGGTCGGCGCAATGATGGCCCGGTAATTTGCCACGATCCATGTAGGCATCGTATGCTGGTCGAGTCGCAGCTTGTACATATGTAAGACCAGGGACCCGGGACTAGGGGTGATATCATTGCCTAATGTGAAAGCTCTCAATTAGGGATGATGATTGGCTGATACTGGCTTGAATATCTTATCCATTGATCCTCACGACTCCTTAACTAGCATCTGAGTAACATCTTACCCTAAGATCTTAACTAACTATCTTATAAGACGAGCTTAG
Organism: Daldinia concentrica; assembly: GCA_902805455.1. Lineage (NCBI taxonomy): Eukaryota > Fungi > Ascomycota > Sordariomycetes > Xylariales > Hypoxylaceae > Daldinia > Daldinia concentrica. Next base: position 2,036,594 of record CADCSW010000006.1, read on the forward strand.
CTTATGTACATTTCTTAAAACTCATACGATGCCCGAATTCGAATTCGAATTCGTGAACGTGGCTCATCCTGGTGACGTAAAACACCACTCTACTAAGATCCGCCGCCATGTCATGAAAGATATCGGTAAGGCGCGTCGGAAACCGCGGACAAAGACGCGAAGAGAAGTGGTCATTGGAGAGAATTGTTCTCCTGCCGTTGCGGACGGGGATACGCTACGGAGGGGCAGCTCATCTACAACTTTAGTTCTCCCGAGTCCAAGGGGGGACAGCATATTACAGACGCTACCGTATCCAATCGATATGAACGAAGAACGGTTAAGTCTGATCCGATTTGGTAAATAAAGAATCCCGTAAAATGCCATAATATCTTCAAGTCTAATGATATTAGTTGTCAACGAAGCAAAATCTCATTATAGACCATTTCGATTCACATGGCTGACGATGGGATTGTCGGATACGGCCGCTTGGCACATTACTCTTGCAAATGCCGCCTCGTATCGTACTGCCAGCGGGTCACCGCCGGGGTCTACGGCGGAATATAGCTGCAGCATCGAGGCTATGAAGTGGTATACGCTGTCGCTGGCGTCCATTACTAAGAGGCTTGCGGATCCTAATGAGAAAGACAACGAGGGGCTTATAATTGCTATTACTGGGTTCATCTGCCACGACGTATGTATTATTCATACAAATTCATTTTTCAACTCCAATAACTATAGGAAGCCTTACTAAGAGACATTCCAGGCTACAATAGGTAACTTCGATCGCTTTCGTATTCATATGGAGGGCCTTCAACGTATCATTAATAAGAAAGGCGGTCTGGATACGTTAAGTAGCCCATTCCTGCGATTTATGATATCCTGGTAAGCTCTCCCCTTCAAAATATCCAAATAACCCTACAAAGTCTACCTATCACCTAACTAACACAGCATAGGCTTGATCTAATCGGAGCAACATACTACAACATCAAGCCCCGTTTCAGCATCCCAGAAGGCTCCATCAGAGAAATAGACACCGGCAACGACTCCCAATACCTAGAACAACTCCTCCGCTCCTGGAACGCCGACTGCCCCGCCCTAGGCGACATCATGAGCGCCATGAAAGCAACCGCGGCAGTCGCCAGCTACATCAACCGACGGCCCCCCGGCGACGAGTTCTGGACCGACGACGTAACCATAGCGCGACTCCTCGGCCCGGCCTTCCACGAGATCCTATCGCTGGAAGGCCGCGCCCTGCCACCCGACACCTCGGACCCGCAGTACTCGGCGACCGCGGCCCGGGAAGCCTTCCGGCGCGCGGCGCTGGTGTTCCTCGCCGCGATAAAAGTGAAGATGGGCGCGGGCGCGTTCGAGATGGACAGGCATCTAGAGGCGTTCAGGCAGATATCGCAACTGCCGCTCGTCGATTGGGGCGTGGTGCCGGAGTTGAATCTCTGGGCTCATATTATTAGCGCTATGCAGGAGGAGAGTCCGAGTCGGGCCTGGCATATCTTGACTATCGTAGGTATTATGGAGACTATGGGGTTGCGGACTGGTGGCCAGGCTGTTGATATTGCGCGCGGGATTATTTGGGTCGATGCTGTTGATGGCGGGAGGTCGGAGGTGCTGTGTCGTGAGATCGATGGGTATTTGGAAGCTAGTGTGTTGCGACGGCTTGGGGATGGGCCTTTGGATCCGGGGCTTGATGGTTTTTCTGGAGATGGTGAGAGCTGAGAGGGTTACTTTGAATACTATCGAGTTGCAAACTACCTACATATTTAGATGGGAGAAATAACGAAATAGTTTATGTGCGAATACAATACCCCTATACAGTTTATATCAAATATAGATAGAATACCCCCCCTTAACTTTACAAATTTACCTACATCACTCTTAGACCTATTAAGCCCAGCTTAAACCAAAAAGACTTTCCCCCTTAATATATCATAGATGTTAACCCTCACCTACTCCCCGTAATCCCAGCATCAGCAGCAATAAACTGCCCCGTAACCCACCGACTCTTCTCCGACGCAAGCAACAGCACCACGTCAGCAATATCCCCCGGCATACCACGACGCTCCGCGCCCCGCTGCAGCAAGACCATCGGATCGATGATTTCGGGCGTGCCCTTAGCCATGTCGGTAACCACGGGGCCGGGGGCAACGGTATTCACCGTGATGCCGTGGGTGCGGCCGAGCTGTCGAGTTTTAGCTTTTTTCCAGCCGAGGAACTGGCAAATTGGAAATTGGAAATTGGAAATTGGAGATTGGAGATTGGAGATAGGGTTCCTTTACCTCGCCAGCCCACGACGTAGTCAGGCTGTCCTGTGCCGCTTTGGACGCTGCGTATAGCCCGACTTGCGCCGGGTGCGTCTTCGACGCTATGCTCCCGATGTTGATAATACGGCCGCCTGACGACATGCGGCCCTGGTCGACGACCGCTTGGGTCATGAATAGCTGGCCGTATACGTTGGTTGCGAAGGTGCGTTGGCATAGCTCGAAGTCGGTTTCTCGTAGGAGTCGGGTTACGCCGTAGGCTGCGTTGTTTACTACATAGGGAGCGTATTATGTTAATATGGATATCCTATAGTTCCAGTGGGGGACTCTTTGTTGTATGTATAGCAGGCATCTAGTAGGGGATATTACGGTTACGTGAAACTTCGTACTAAGAATATCGACGTGGTTTACCCCAAGCTGTCCTAGTGCCCCGGCAACGATCCCCCGGGACCCCTTCGGCGTGGATATGTCTCCTTGTATACATGCTACGTCGACCCCGTACTCGTCCCGAATCGACTGAGCTATCTCGTATGCCGCCTGAGCCGAGCTCTCGGAGACGTAATGAATGGCCACGGAAGCGCCGTTACGGGCTAACGCCCTGGCAATCGCTGCTCCAATACCATTCTCGCGGCCACTACCAGTAACGATGGCGATCTTGCCGGCGAGTGAGAAGGAGTCGGCTGTTGTGTTCACAGCTGGCGTATTCATAAGACTCGGCATATTGAAGATGATATAGACGGATGCTTATTTCCTGAGGAACTAACTGAAGGCGTGTATGGCAATAAGAACACTAGTAAAGTTACGAGCGACCCCCTCGCACAACACGATCTCTTCTTATGCTATCGCCCGCCCCGTCGGCCATACACACCTGTGTCAGAAGTGGCATGTTCAATATGACGCCTACTATCCCAATAAAGAATAACGACCGTGTGTGATTCTCCGTGGACAAATCAAAAGAGATAGCCATCAATATCTTAACATCAGTGTAACTACCTACCTGGGTAGTTTAGCTCTCGATAAATACGCCTATCGAGTTCTTTAAAAACATAGCCAATTAGACATTGGCGGAGAATCTAGTACCAGCTACGCTGCGGAGTGGTGTAAGCTTACCAGGCCAATTGGACTTATAAGGGGGGTTTCAATGACGCTTTGTGTAACTCCGGGAGTTATCACCTTGTGCTACTCTATATCCTTACCCTGGTAGTCGCCAGTAAGCGCCGGTATACTCGAGCTAGGTGTTCTTCAGGACTATCTTTCTGCAAACGATATATCTTCATGTGAGATGTGATATTCTTTAGCAAGTGCCAATCTTACATCTCACCCCAACGTAGTATAGTCGTTTAGGCGTCAATACATCACCGCCTGATGATGTAGAGAACGACCGAAATCTTGGTCGCCCGTATAGAGTCAATCTTACAACTTGTATTATACATGCTCGCCCACAGTTGTATTATAGTTTAGGTATGTATGTTATGAGGGTCTAGCGGCAATTGTTAATACACGATTCGGGTGAGATGTGACAATTACTTAGATCGAAAGTCTCAAAACTCGGCCACATTCCATAATCTAAAACTCCGATTTTTCCCCCTCGTTTTTAAGAGGGCAGCCATGTCACGTCCGACTAAACGGAATGATGCCAAGCTGTACATGTCCGGCCAATAGCATTTTATGATTCCTAAAGCAGAACTACCATACTTTGTAACTTGAGCGCGCACGTCGCTGCTACATGTGATATCTTAACCGCGCCCACCTAACCGACTCCGCGTAAATCTCCGCCATGAGATATAAGGATTTATTTAGCAATTAATTGCTTAGTAGCTTCGTCCAAACATGACAAACTTCTCAGCCAGCCGTTCACACTCTGGGTTCAAACACTTGGTCTCCCCATGGACCAGACCTTCTGGCTGTTCGAATGGAATGCACAAGCTCTTCATTCCCATCGATGGAGCCTTCTGTGCTTCTGGGGTGTTAGGGTCTTCATCAGTGCGGCCGGTCGTAAGTTCCTTAATTTTGTCCTCGCATTTGCCATCGAGACAGAAGGGGATGATCACTACGTTCTTGGCATCCAAAGCAGGGAGGACGTCATCCCATTTCTTGACGATAACACGGTGCTCTCTGTAAGCCTTCTCTGCCTTGTTGTACATATCGCTCTGGATGGTTTCAAGGAGTTCTGGGACCTTCGTAGCAAGCTCAGTAAGAGGAATGGTACCTTTCTCGCCGGTATCTCGGCGAGCGAAGCTGACAACTTCCTTGGCTGCATCCTTTGGTCCGAATTCTAGACGGAGAGGGACACCCTTTAATTCCCAGTCGTTAAACTTCCAGGCCGGGGTGTATCCTTCTCTCGTATCGACCTCAACGCGCACACCTGCCGTCTTGAGGGTCTGCTTGATTTCGGCCAGTTTATCGCTGTGCTTGGCCCTGTCCTCAGGAGTAGTGCTCTTGGTGATACCGACGGGGATCAGAACTGTCTGGATCTTGGCAATTCGTGGAGGGAGGACCAGGCCTTTGTCATCACCATGAATCATAACCATCACACCAATAACTCGGGTTGATAGACCCCACGAGTTCTGCCAAACGTTGATGTGCTTTCCCTTCTCGTTCGGGTCTTCAACGGTGATGTCAAACATCCTGCTAAAGTTTTGACCAAGACAATGCGAGGTGGCACCCTGAATGCCTCGTCCGTTGGAAGGGATATAGCCCTCTACTGTAGTCGTGTAGTACCCACCCGCGAATTTCTCATTCTCGGTCTTTCGGCCCCGTACAACAGGAACTGCCAAGAGCTGTTCATATATGGAAGCATAGAGCTCTAGGATCTGTAAGACCTCTTCGCCGGCAAGCTCCTCGGTCAAGTGTGCAGTGTGGCCCTCTTGCCACAAAAACTCTCGTGCTCTTAAGAAAGGGGTGGTTTGCTTCGCTTCCCATCGCACGACCGAATTCCATTGGTTCAGTCTAAAAGGAAGATCTCTGTGACTTCGAATCCACTTGGCGTAGTAAGGGTACATGACTGCTTCGGAGGTAGGGCGAACTGCGACTGGGACCTCGAGGTTTTTATCACCACTATGTGACCTAGAATTAGCTGCTATCCGACATAGACCATGTCCGTGATAATAATATTCTGACTCACGCTTTTGTTACCCATGCGAGTTCAGGGGCGAAACCTTCAACATGGTCCTTCTCCTTCTCTAGCGACTTCTGGGATAAAAACATGGGGAAGTTGGTCTCGTCAACACCTAAAGCCTCGATGTTCTCCGTAAACCATTTGCGAATGACGTTCCAGATATACATAGTTGCAGGACGCATAATGTAGAAACCCGAAATTTCGGTATAGTACTCGACCATCTCGGCCTTGAGCACGACCTCTTGGTACCATTGCGCAAAGTTGTCCGCTTTGGAGGTAGTAATTCCAATGATATCGTCTACCTTCTTTCCACCCGAGCCGACAATTGGAAGAGTGGCTTGCTTTGCTGCCTTTGCAGCTTTCTCAGCAGCTTTCTTGGCCTCCTTTTCGGCCTTTTTAAGGGCGCTCTTGGATTGCTCGACTGGCTTATTCTCCTCCATGTTTATCGTCTTCTGGTTTACTACTCGATGATACGACGATAAGCTTCTCTCGAAATATTTGAATTACAAAAACGGAGGAAGTTATTACCAAAAAATAAAAATAAAGTGATAAGTTTAAAAGCGGCGGATATTTGAGTCACACCGGAGCGATATAGATGTGAAGGTGCCACCTGGATAAAAATAAAACAGTTGTACCTTGTATTATGTTGGTAGTAATAACGCGAACTGGAAATTTCAATGGTGCCCCGCGATTTCCCTCTCCCAATAGAGGGGTCCGAGGGGTCCAAAATCTTTGGAGGGGCCTGAGGGGCTGATAAGAGAAAATAGGACCGTGCGTTTATTATCGGACTAGGAATAACCATTACTTCCGCAAAAAAGTTCCAAGGTGCAGACGGGTGCTAAGGAAGCTTCACCTAACAAAATATCGAAGCAGCCTGGCAGCTCCGATTATACCAAATTCCCCTCTTTTCCTAACTACATTCTGGAAGTTATCTGTTATCTATAACCAAGTATAACAATAACAAGATTTCTGAAAGATGGCTTCCATGTTTGAACAGCCCTCGAATGGGACTCTGTTCCTCGGCGGTCAGAAGATTTCCGGTGCAGATATTAGGGATCAGAATGGTAAATAGCTCCCTACTCCTTAAACTTGCTCTTAAACTTGCTATGCACAACTAACTAAGACCTATAGTTCTTGCTACTCAATCCATAGCGAACGTTGTCAAGAGCTCTTTCGGTCCTAGCGGTCTAGATAAGATGATGGTGGACGATATTGGAGTACGTAACTATAGTCCCAAATGTGGATGCTTCATAACTGACTATTATAGGATGTCACAGTAACCAACGATGGCGCAACCATCCTAAGCTTACTAGATGTCGAACATCCCGCTGGAAAGATCCTCGTCGACTTAGCGCATCAGCAGGACAAAGAAGTCGGTGATGGTACAACTTCTGTAGTGCTTATCGCCGCTGAACTCCTACGCCGAGCAAACGAGCTCGTGAAGAACCGAATACACCCAACTACTATCATCACAGGATACAGACTTGCTCTGAGAGAGGCTATCAAATACATGAATGAGAATGTCAGCACTAAGGTGGAAAACCTCGGCCGCGAATCCCTACTCAGCATCGCCAAGACGTCAATGTCCAGCAAGATTATCGGTGCCGACTCTGACTTCTTTGCCAACATGGTCGTTGATGCTCTCCAAGCAGTCAAGACGACAAATAACCGTAGCGAGGTGAAATATCCAGTCAAAGCAGTCAATATCCTAAAAGCACATGGCAAGGGCGTTTTAGAATCTGTCTTAGTCAAGGGATATGCTCTAAACTGTACCGTTGCATCGCAGGCAATGACTACGCGGGTACAAGATGCTAAGATTGCAGTACTTGATATGAACCTGCAAAAGGAGAGGATGAAGCTGGGTGTCCAAATTACGGTCGATGACCCTCAACAGCTCGAACAGATCCGCGCACGAGAATCAGGAATGGTCATCGAGAGAGTGGAGATGATACTCAAGGCTGGAGCAAATGTTATTCTAACGACCAAGGGTATTGACGATATGTGCTTGAAGCTCTTCATTGAGCGTGGCGCTATGGCCGTGAGGCGATGCAAGAAGGAAGACCTGCGACGAATTGCAAAGGCTACCGGGGCGACCCTATTGAGCACACTTTCCGATCTGAACGGTGATGAGCGTTTTGAACCTTCGTACTTGGGTCACGCCGAAGAAGTCGTTCAGGAACGTATTTCAGACGATGAATGTATTATGGTTAAGGGGACCAAAACGCACTCGTCAGCCTCTATCCTCCTTCGAGGGCCAAACGACTTCACACTTGACGAGATGGAGCGATCCGTTCACGATTCGCTATGTGCGGTTAAGCGAACTTTAGAGAGTGGCAGCATCGTGCCCGGTGGTGGAGCGGTGGAAACCGCACTACACATCTACCTGGAAGAGTTCGCAGGCACAGTCGGCTCAAGAGAGCAGCTGGCCATTGGAGAGTTCGCGCAGTCGCTTCTCGTTATCCCCAAGACCTTAGCTGTCAACGCCGCCAAAGATGCAAGCGAACTAGTGGCGCAATTACGATCTCGACACGCTCTATCGCAGAGGACACAAGATGGAGAAGCTAACGAGGACGAGAAGACTATTGCGAAAAAGAAGAACTACAAGAACTACGGTTTGGATCTAATGAAGGGAAAGGTGGTGGACGAGGTCAAGGCTGGCGTATTAGAACCTAGTATGAGCAAGGTTCGTCAACTAAAGAGTGCGGTGGAGGCGTGTATCAGCATAATGAGAATCGATACCCTGATCAAGCTGGATCCGGAAGAGAGGGGAGAGCCGGATGACGGCCATGGTCACTGATAGAAAATAAAGGAAAACATGGTGGGCGCGAGGCGTTCCTAATAGGAAGACGGGTTGAGACACAAGTCTAATTCTACAACCCAAATTCCGGATCCAAGGCAATCAAACCGTCTACTTACATTAGCGTCCAGTGGCATTCCAGTACATGCACCGTGCAGTGTGATGATGGGGTATAATATGTAGTAACCAAGGTCAGCAGAGCTCATTTGAATGTAAGTCGACCTATAAGTCCCACCTATACACCTAAAGTCAAGGCGGGTTGCATCGGCATGATGCCCCACAACGCTCGCGGTATAACCGAGACCCACCTGCCTCAAGCCCCATCCCGCTCAGCTTATTAGTCCGCCTTTTGCAGTAATCGTAGATTCGCCAATTTAGTTTTATCCATTGTCGTGGACCTTCTTATAAAAAGGTATGTATTTCGTATGTTTATTCCATCAAATCACTTCACTATAGTATTATTAAGGCCGTGAAAAAGATAGGCATAACGCCAATATCTAATTATTACCGGTTTTGACCAAGTGGTCCGCCGAATCCCGGTCCGAGATCGAGAGCCGGAGCGGCTCAAGAAAGCTAAGACCGGTAGGCTCACCGGCTTTCTCGAATATCTGCATTTTGTTACATAAAATCCATGGAGCCTTGGCCTATGTAGTACTAGGCTACCGCAACCCCCCTTTTCTTCTTATAACCGTGGTTCAAGGTAATGGACTAGTCCTCCTTCGTGGGGATACATGCATGTCGACTGGTCACCGGGGCTCCTATCCACAGGGTTCATACGTCAAGATTATCTACCTATATATATATATATATATATATACCTACCTAGGTATACTAAGTATATGTATTGCCGGTGGTGCCTTACCACGGAAGCGTGGTTATCTTTCCTTAGCCGCTCTTTGTTTAAACTCAGTAGCCTGACGTTGGCATGTTTCCAGAACATTTAAGCTTTTCCTTAAGCATCTGAGTGTTGCTAAATCTTGCAGGAAACGTCATCCCTTAGGCTACACTATACCAATTTATCATCTTACCTCGTATGTCCAACAAATACGCTTGGACCCCGGAAGTTTACCAAGATTAGGTTAGGTACTTATACGAACAGCAGTCGACAATATGGGCTCCGCTTCTCAAGACACTTATGTCCTCCCTGAGGCTACGGCTCCCTCGCTAGTCCTTGCACATCCAACTGATACCGAGAAACGCCGAACCTGGACCCTTAACCATAGAGAATGGGGCGGTGCTTTAACTCTCGAGGAGTACCTGAAGCGAGAGCCGTACCTCACTACTATTCCCTTAACGCGCGACGGCGGTATGACACACTGGATCCTCACGGACTCGTCTTGGTCGGCAGATAGTGGGGGGAATCGACCGGTCCTCGCGTCATGTGAGTCTATTAAAAAGCGTGTGTTAATTGCTTCCCCAAGCGATAACACGGTATACGATGGCGTGGGCCACGGCATCGGGTCGGTCTTCACATACCCCGAGTTCCGCGGAAACCGGTACGCAGCCCGTATGCTCAACGAGCTGGGTCCCGCGCTGAGGAAATGGCAATCTCACGGCCGTGACGCTGTGTGCTCAGCTCTTTGGTCGGATATTGGCAAGGCATACTACGCCAAAAAGGGCTGGGCCGTGTTTCCCAGCCTGCACGTCGAATTCCCAGTATCCACCAACCAGACAGAAGAAAGCGGGAAGAGCAAAGTCTCGCCCATAACATACGATAACCTAGAACCCCTCTGCCAACGAGACGAGCAGCTCCTAAAAGAAAAGCTGCTACACACAGCGCAACAAACAAGCCGCACAAGCGTAGCTTTCGCCCCAGACCACGATACCCTACGGTGGCATCTCTACAGAGACGACTTCATCGCCTCCATCCTCTTCAAATCAACCCCGCCACAATCACAAGAAAGCTTCGCCAGAGGCGCCCTAGCCGGCCCCGAAGGCCGTCTGGTCTGGGCCGTCTGGTCGCGGAACTACTACGGCGGCAGCGGCGCCCCGGCCGACAACGTCGACAAAAACACGCTGTACATACTACGACTAGCCATTGAGCCGGAATCCACAGAAGAAGAAAACGAGAATCCGAACGAGGATATACGGGAGGCGTTTACGGCTGTGATACAAGCAGCGCTACGAGAGGCTTCCCGGTGGCATTTGGGAAAAGTCGATTTGTGGAATCCGTCGCCGACGATCAAGAAATTGATTGATGGTAGTGGGTTACGGCACCGCTGGGTAGAGAGGGATGAGGATAGCATACCGAGTATGATGTGGTATGGGGAAGAGGATGTGCGCAACGTCGAGTGGGTTGCAAATGAGAAGTACTGTTGGTGCTGAGAAATACGATACGAGACGGGAGTAGGGAACAAAGAACGAAGGAACAGAACAGCACAATTAGAGCGAAGAGAAGCTGGCTTAGAATGAATTCATTAAGTATTGACAACGGCTATCTGGGGTATCTATAGAAGCTTGCTCCGAACAGACTTGGGGCAGGGATATCATTATAGGGGATGACTAGAGTTGCCTTTCCCGTCAACACGGGTGTGAATAGACTAGGTAGCTTCCCAATCATCATTAGCTTCCTATAACTAAACCTGTCGACCATGTTGGGATATAGGCAACTGTGTCCTGCTATAACCTCAACCGTCTGATCAGAAAGGTTGAATAGAAGAAGACTCTGTAGCAGAGAATAAATTAAAATACACGCACACAAACTCTCAAACCTCCCCCTTTAACGTCCAATTCGTATGCTGCAATGATGTATATCTTCCTCAACGCCGAGCCGACAGAACTCCTAAAGGCGGAAGTGCTTGCAAAATCCTTAGACCGTAAAGTAAACAAGGCTATATGCACTGCATTCAGTCACCCCCCCCCCCCCCCCTGAATGATGTATCGAATGGGCCCCTTCAACGAAGGGCACAGCTAAAGCAACAAGATAACGGACGGCATACTGACTCCGAGAGAAACTCGGAAAATGCGATTTTGGTACTTAGACGTCCTTCTACGAATGGGGCTTGTAAAGGACGAGGCGCGTTATAGCACAAGGGGTGGGAAGATGGCAGTTGTAGTTATCCGAAACGACGAAAGTTGAACCCATTTTGATCCCGTATGTTTGGATATTCATCCATTGGTCTGTAGGCCGGGGCAGGGTACTCTGCAGGCGGTTCTTGGGGCAGGCCGTTAAACATGCGTTGCTGCAATACTTGAGGTAGTGGCTGATGTACTGGTTGATATTGCTGCGGTGCGCCTGGCTGGGGAACCGGAAGAGCTCCTCCCTGAGCCATGTCTTGAAGAGGCAGCATCAGATGCGGTACTCCGGCTCTAAGCGCCGCCAGCCGCCGTTCAAACTCTTCCCGATACAGTGCTCGAAACTGCTCTGGCAGATGCATCGGCGGTATCAAGGGTGGATTCCTACCATCCGCATTTCCCAACTGTGCCGCGATACGTGGTAGAACATCTTGACCAACAGCTTGGGGACCGCCAGCCGCCGCTGCAGGTTGACCCGGAAGGTTGATGAACGGGCCAGCCGCCTGACGCTGCCGCGCAAGACGATGGAGGCGATCGATGCGATTGTTCATATTATCAAGAATATCCGCAGGGATGGCCGGAGCGCCCTGTGCCACATTACCCTTTCTACGCTTTTGATCGTCCCGTAGAACTTGTTCTGAGATGTTGATCTTTAACACGTCCTCAGTCTGTATAGCATGAAAATTAGAAATAAACTTGGGCCAACAGATTAAAGTTGAAATGAGCCGTAACAGACTAATAAGCAGGGATAGACTGACTATAAACTGAAGAAATAATAGGGAAGAAGAAAGGACTTACGATGTTGGTATTATCTTCTAACATTTTCTGGCGAGCTGTCTCCTCCGCTTGCTGCACCTCTTGTTGGTGACGCTCCTCGGTCTTATCGAACAGCGGACACTGGCCGTTCTTTCCACCTCTTGAAGAATCATCGAAATGTCTGTAGTCGGTAATAGTCTGGCGGCAGACATAACACTGTAATGTATGGCATTTGGTGCAGCAAATTTTATTGCAGCCGTTCAACTTCAAATAAGGGTTTTGGCCTATAGATGAGGTGTTAGTAGAATTTATGTATATAACTTCTTGAAAATAGGGGTCCTTTACATTTATTGCAACGCCTGATTAGTGCCGCGCTCATCGCCTCCTCAAGAACGTGTCGAGCATCGAGACCATGGTCGACAGCGGCTTCGGCGCAAGTCTTCGGTATATGTGTCTCTTTACGGCACAGGCGACAGCTTATCTTTTCGCAACCCGGGTTGACGCAGGTAAACTCCTTGTCAATCTCAACAGGGGGGTATTCTGCTGCATATGGGCAGAATGGGCAAGTCTCAAGATTCTCGATGCCGGCCATACGCAACACGGCCTCCTGCTCGAGTCGCTCCAAGGCCACACGTATCTTCTTATTAAGAAATCGCTTTTTCTGGTCTACGGAGAAACCGGCCTCGCATCCGTCCATAGACATGCACGATATTTCGTATTTAGACAGGCCAATGTTTGTCTCTACCTGCGATCTCATACAATTCCGACAAAACCAATGAACGTCTTCGCCATCGCAATGGATCATCCGGTTGAGAGGGAACTCGTCAAAACAACAGCCGCACTCAACTACTTCACCGATCGACTTCGCATGCGCAAAGTTTTTCTCCTCTTCCGCCTTGCGAGCAACTTCTGCGTCCTTGATGGTCTTCAAATCCCTGGCAGCACGTAATTCGTCGATTGCTGCTTTCTGATCGTCGTTGTAGTTGCTCATGTCAAGATTCTCGATACGAACTGGTAAGAACGATACTATTTTTCTTGACGCTCGTCGTTTTTCCGTCCAAGGAGGTCTTGTGTTATCCCAGTTTCGGACAGCCTCATCCATCTTCGTATACGTCTCAAAGATAGATCCTCCATTGGCACGCAACAGGTTCTTGATCACTGGTATAGGGACTTTTGGGAAACTGGGATATGTTAGTATTAGGCCTAGTACCAGGACTTGCCCGTGATAAGAGTATATCAGTAGTAAAAGGTAAGAATAGTATGGGAAAGTAAATTTTTACATACTGCAACTATGTTAGCTTCTGTAGCATACGAAAAGACGGTCAAGATATCTCAAAAAGAAGAAAGTGATTTCTTTAGACATACCTCGGAAGCTAAAAAATTCTTTGCCATATCTATGTAGCCTGATTGCTTGAGCATACTATTACGGTAGTCAACCTGCTCCAGCTTCTTTCTAGTCGCTTTTATGACAGCATTTTCGGTCTTTCTAGTCTCTTGGTCCTCATCGTCAGCTCCGCTCTCAACATCGCTATTGTCGTCCTCCGCTCGCTTGCGCTTCAGATCACGGGACTGAACCGGATACTTTTCGCCCTTCTCCTGTTGATCAAGAATAGCGCCAATGGTAACATCCGAATCGTATTTATTTTCAGCGACAACCTGGTCCAGATAGGTTAGGCAAATATCAGGGAATACGGATTTGACATGATCTTTGCAGGTGTTCTGGGCTGCTAACGATACTTCGAAATGCTCAGGATGGTCTACGAGATTTTCGAAGTCACCAATATCTTGATAATCTTCGAAATACTCAAGCGGATGGCCAGCAATCTCCATCACGTCTGGCAACACATCTTGGCCGTCTATATCGTCATCTATATCGTCATCTATTATGATGGGATTCTGTTGTCCTGCCATTTTGATGTTGGCACGGTTTTGAGACACGGGGATAATAGGGTTATGGACGACCCCAAGTCTTTTGGACTTGCGACGACGAACCCTAGCCCTTAAACGGCCGAGAAATACGGCTCTAGATAACCTTTGGCCCATACGGATTAGTGCTTGAGCAACAGCGCGAAAATGCATAGCGCTTATGATGTAAAAATATAAAAACAAAGGAAAGAATAACTCCGAGGAAGTTTCAAGGGAGTTGGTGTAAAAGTAAGGTAGTCGCAAGACGGAGGAGTAATACTCATCATTGGGCACATGTCTTAAATATCGGAGACAGGAAGAAGAGGGAAGGAGGAAGGGGGAAGGGGGGAGTGGGAAGGGGAAAAGAGGGAAAGAGGGAAAGAGAGTATAAACTTATTAAAAGGCTTAAGCACACAGGGCTGAGATGTAACTATCGAAAGTATATATGTACCTCTTTCTTACCTATGTACGCGCCGGCAGAAGAAGTAGTTGCTTACCTAAAAAGGAAAGTTCAACCAAGATCAGATACAGATATACAGATATGTATAAGTACTGCGAGGTGCTTGCGACTTGGTACTGTAATGTTTAATACCTTGAAGCGAGTGCCGATAGACTGCCGATATGTAGTCTCTTTCAGGTAGTTAATTCAAATAACCTCTGAGGGGCATTTGGGTATATTCGAATATGTGTATATGCCCACCGTATACGTATACGGTGTGTACCTTTGTCAAGGTTGGATTGGGAGACAAGATATAAGACTCGTCCGTGCCAAATACCAAGTACCAAGAATAAGAATATTAAAAGAAATAGTTAATCAAAAGAAAGTTTGTTCCAACTCGAGGTAGAATATGTCGCGCATACGCCAACCGCCACATACGTACCTAATGTACTAAGTAAGTATGTCGGCGATGACCGTAGGCAGTGTGTGAATGTGCTTGAATGGGTAGGATCGTAGTGGTGAAGGAAGAGACAAACAAAGTAGGCAAAAATAAGTTGGAGAAATAGAGTAGTGCTACCAACAAGGCAGACAAAAAGATTGGTGTATGCACTGTTCCCGCGCCTTTAACGTTAACGTGGTGAGGAAGGCTCGACTTGTTATTTCCTGGGTTACTTGGGAGCCGAGTGTCAAGAACGCCATTTCACCAATTATGTGTGGGTGAGTGTAAGAAAACGTCACTAATCACTGTTGACGATGACTCGAATCAGGCCGCTGGCTGTCGAAAAGGAAACCCCGCTCTTTGAGATTGCAGTAAATGGCAACGGCAACGGCAATGGCAAGAGCAATCTCAAATACCCTTACTTCAATGATCCGATAATAGGATGACAATTCTGTAATCTTACAGCGGTACGACAGCTGCGGTCTGAGGGCGGACCGGTCGCAAAACTTACATTTATCTCATTGCGATTGGAATAAAGATAGTTTAAATATGTTAGGTTAGTAGGTAGGTTAGACGGTTATATACAAACAAGAACTAGCCAGGTATGCGAAACGAGGGTACGTGATACCACCGAGTTTTAGTTAGATAGGGAGATAGACAGGCCAACTTAATTTAAGAATAAGTTGATAAGGTTTTTTTGGTGTGGAAGGGGGGGAAGGGGGGAATAAATTGAGGCTCTGGTAAGGGTAGGCTATCCTTTTGTAGCCTGGTCGAAGGTTCAGCATCTGCACAATGCTTTTCACATCATATCGCCATATCGGGAACTTTTATGCCTTGGCTTGAAGCGTTGGCTTGATTATGGTTACTTTTTCTAGGCTCGCTAAAAGCATGTGGCTTATATCCGATTCTCGTCAGGCATATCCCAAAATAAAACACCAGTTGGCCAGTTGATTTAGGTAGTTGGTCGTTTGGTCGTTCTATTATTACACATAGATAACCATAGGTATATAACTTAACGTTGATTTAGCCTTCATGCTAACTTACATACCCAAGTCAATTCCCAAAGCGTACCTAAGCACGTACATATATATAGTTATTTCCTACATGTGGTTACATGTATGTACTTCTAGCCTTTCCCGAATCCTTGGTCCCGATATATGTACCTAAGTAGCGTGGTAGTGCCGACAAGGGTTATCCTGCAAGATTGTAGATCACTTGTATGTATCCTTTTAGGACTTTACGTCGAGGACATTACCTATTAGAACAGCATATACAGCTAGGTATTCCTTAGACATGTGCGGTAATTCCCGAGAAAAGTTGTCCTACTCTCTGATTACCTAAGTAGCTGCGGTCGGTGTGTTCTGGAAAAACTAGCGGCGGGAGCTCGGGCTGAGATGGAGGTATTACAAGGAGGCCATGCTTTGGTTTGTTTAAAATCCGGGGATAGCACACACATTTTTATTAACGCATCGGTAGATATTAGGAAGTTAGTTGACGTCGGTTATGATAACTAGCTCGGCTAGTCTCTTAGTTAGAGTATCTTAATTCTTACAACAAATCTATCTTCCTCGGGCAAACCTCTCATGCCATTTGCCCTTTGCAACAGGAGGTGCTGCCACTGCTAGTTCTGGGGCAAGCTCGATTGTATCGTGAATCGTTGCGATAGCATTTAGGCTTGCTTCCGATACCTCCGAAGACGAAGGGGTTGTTCCCTCAGAAGTCTTAAGTAAGATTAAAGCATTCGATGTGTTTTTCTGACGGAGACCCCATGATTGAGTACCATTTTTTAATATTGCTGAATTCGTCGAAGACTCTAGTGTTAAACTATACAACATAAATCGCATTAGCAACTTGCCGGGAAATCTTTTATATTTATGATTTACTAACACAGGAGGCGTGTCTGATTCTAGTAGTGTAAGCAGCTCAGGTGGTAACTCTAATAGCTTATAGCCAACTCCGCCTGGAGCATGATTGAGTGATATGCCTGTCTCACTTTGACTAGACATTATTGAGATATCGAATAGCTACGTCAAGGCAGGCTGCAGATATTGTAATTATTTGGTCGTTAGGCGGGTGGCGCGGTTTAGCAGTGAACTGATGTGTAATTATAGAAACTGCTGTTTGTCAAAAGAACGAAGGTTGGAGAATGCCCTGCTTAATTGTTACGTAGCAGTAAGAACCACCTAACTTCGTAAATGAGTACCTAACATACACTAATATATAAATAATCTAAGCAGGCTAGTGCATCTAAGGTTACTGAAGTTAGGTACATAGGGATTTCTTGAGGGATAAGGTGGGGTTAGAAAATCGAAACGCGGTTTCACGTTGTCGCGTTTGTTCGGCAAAGCTACTAAATCCCCGAGGGACCACAAAAAAATAGAAACCCTACCCACTTCCGGTCTAATCCTAGTCTTTAGCCGTCTCTCGTCACTGACCGCAAATGATGCTTCCCACAATAGTACTACTACTCTTGGAGGACTTCGAGGCCGTTGTTGTGCATTGCAATTATTGAAGATCCGGTTTTGGTCTTTGGCGCATTTATTAATTCTCATTATTCCCCTCTTCTGCTATATTGCATGGATCATTCTTGTCTCGGGTGGCTTTGTGTACTATCAATTTAGTCCAACTAGTACTTTTGTTGCTTGCTATCAAAGTAAACAATCGACTGCAGCTTTCGACGCGCACAAGAGGCCAACCAAAACTTGTTTACTAAAAACGAACCTGGTCCAAAGACGTTTCTCTTGTTTAACTTGTCCGTCGGGTCTTTTTATCGACCTCTTCACACTCGTTCCCCCTGTCCGGAGCATGATGCGACAGGCCTACTGAGGCGGCCATGGTTCGCGTCACCGAGGAGCTGGCTCTATCGCCAGATCATCTCACTCTTTACCAAGCTACCGACCCCTTACTAGGTCATCTCCCCTTGCTCATACTTCACGGACCATCCACAACCGCAAATTATACCTTAAACAGTTCGAGAGTCCAGGTTCACGTATATACCCCGGCCGGTTTCCAATCTTTTCCCCGACTCACTATATCCCCGAACTCGCCTTTCTATAATGTCGTCAACTATTTACCTCGCGAGTTTCAGGGTGACGAGATCTATCGAGCTTTGGCCTTTGGTTTATTCAAGTACTTTCAGGAGTTGCCCGAGCATGTCAAGGCTCACGTTAGGACCCAATATCCCACCATTCGAAATCGCCGACCCGGTTCGTTACCCTCGCTTTTCAGCGAGCAACATGCTGCCGATCTTGCTAAGTCGATGGTCAGGGCGGATACTGCATTCGAAGTTATTCAAAAGCTGCAGTCCGCCCTTCAGACGCAACATATAAATAATATCGACATTGATCTTGTTTTACCACCTGGATCCATCAGTCCTCTCCAGCCTGTTGACATAGAGGACATTCCCGAGGACGAGGACGATATTTTAGATCCAACATTGCGACAGTATGGAATGTACACGCCTATTGTTAAGTTATTCGGTGAACCCGTCTTCCTACCGACTTCGAGATTACGACGAGCCCCCTCCAAGCCGAGCGCGTTGAATAGAACAAGATCTTTTTCAAAACAGCAGAAGGCGGAGTTGCGGCGGAAAATGGACGAGCTATTGGAGACTGAGGAACGCTACGTAGCGAAGATGGATGAGCTGGTGAATCATCTTGCACCCGAGTATAGGCAAAAGGCCAAGGAGCAACAACCAGGGAGTTTTAGTCCTTCAGAAGAGGACGTTGAGAAATTATTCCCTAGGTCAGCCGATCAAATTTTACAGATTAATACGGGCTTCATGCAAGCCCTTCAACAGATCATGGAAGAAACTGAAGGAGATGCTGTGAAAGATATGGAATCTGGTACTGCATCCTCGAGAGTAGGCGTATCGGGAAGTGTGATTGGGAAAGGAAAAGATGCGAGCGGAGCTGTGGCAATGGCAAAGGTCATGCTGGAATGGTTTCCAAAGTTCACCGACTGTTACCAGGACTATATTCGAGCGAGTCAAAACTTCCCTCAGCTAATTACATCCTTCGTTAGCCAACAATCTAGCTTCTCGCAACGAGTAGCCGCCACTGGAGAGCAACACCTTCGATCTACTGTCATCGAGCCTGTTCAGCGGTTGCCACGCTATAGTTTGGTCATCGACCAAATTGTTGGTTCTTTACCAATTACCCATCCTGCACTCCAACCTATGTTGAAAGCCAGGGATATCATCGCCAATATCTGCTCCATGGATGATCCCCTCACCGATAAGCCTCATATTAACACACGCCTACGACACATGATCGAGAGTTGGCCTATCGAACTCGAGCCGCTCGGCCGGCTAATTGTTGCTGCTGACTTCTCTGAGATACCCGCTCCTTATCAACTTGGTGCAGCTGCGCAACCAGTTCCGAGCGATCAAGCCGGCATTTTCCTGCTCTTTTCAGATTGCGTCGTGATCGTAAGAAAAGTCTATGGTGCTAACACGTCAGCACGCGACCTACTACGTGAAATTGACAAACCATCACCAGCTGGTCTATTGGTTTCCATGACGAACGCGGCTGGTGGCCCGGGTTCCTACGAGTTGGCATTTGCCGGCTGGCACACTTTAGCCGATGTCCGGTTTACAGAATCATCCGATGGGCGTATTGTCTGGTTGACTTCTTTGAACGAGATGAAGGGCGCCAATGCCGGCGAATTTGTCACGAACACGGCAACTACATCACGATGCTTCGTGCTACAGGAGCTGTACGAAGGCAAAGCCGCAAAATGGAGTGAAGAGGTCGTCAAGGCTAGGGTAGAAGGCAGATTCTCCGAGAAAGAGCGTGAAGATCCTTGTTGGACTCTGCGATCTATAAGGATGCCTGATACTGGCTTAGGGTTGTTCGCCGCTGTTTTTCAGGAAGGTCTCGATCAACTAATAGAAGGTCGGAAGGAACCGGCCCCTGTTCGTATCGTTATAGACCATGAAAAGGGTACTAAAGGCGCACCTGTCGGCCACTACGGCGTGGAGATATGTTCAGATGTGAAGACGGGGACGGGGAGTATGAGGAAGGTGATGGTCATTACAATAGGACTTAATGGGAAGAAGGCGACCGACGAGATTGGATTAGATGATTTCCTCCCAACACTTGCTAGGAGAGGTAAGTTCTCATTGTTGAAGCGATGCAGAAATTTTGCTAATTGAACTGTAGTTATTCAGCTTCTCAGTACCCAATTCAACGTCGGAAACCCAGGACTCACCGCTGCGATGGTGTCATTTCACACAAAAGTGCTTCGGGGTTTAAGTGTTTCCACCAAAGCTGAGAAAACAAGGTCCTTCCTAGCTACATCACCCGTGAAGTACCTCTCAAACTTCCTGGCCGGGAGCAGCAACTCGGATACAAACAGCGGCCACAAGCATCAGCGTACATTGACGGGAGATGCTCCAATCCTTCTTCCTGGTCGGTTCAGCCGGTCTAATAGCTCCGTTGATGCGAACTCGTTGCATGGCTCGACCAAGAGTAGGGATGGAATTCGAATTGGCGGAAGCGATGATGATCGACCAGAAAACCCGTTAGTTCGGCTTGAGCACACCTTCACGGGCTATATGGCTAGTCTCCAGGCACGTAAAGGTAATTTTATTGGCCGAACGTTGCTCAACAGGTCCGCTGTTGATGAACTCTCCGTGAACGATCTTTACAACAAACTCATCGAAAGTCCCTTCGACATTGAAACTTCATCCGATTCCACCCCTGATGTCGTTTTTGTTGCCTTCGAGAAGTTCGTGCGCATTGCTTGGAGAGAACAAATGGGACCCATTATATCGCTTAAGACGTTAGACGCTCTCCAAGAGAGAGCTTCCAAAAAACTTCCTGGAGACTTCGCCGACTTCGTCCATTTCCTCTTTAGAGATATAGCGCCCCAAAACCGAAGGGCCTTTACTGCTCTAATCAAACTACTAGCAGACCTCCTCGACGGTTGCGCGAATGACAGCGACAGGGGAGCTCTCACTTTGGCATTTGCAGAACTCCTGGTCGATGATGGGGATGCGCATAATTACATTAACCTGCTTGATAGACTTGTCGAAGATTGTGACCGAATATTTGACGACGGGCCGAGCGGATTCAGTATAAGCATTGATCAAGCTGAGTCTATCTTCGAATCTATGAATTCGACTACTCGCAGCGTGAGATCACATACCGGATCGTTTGCTTCGAATACATCCTCTATAAGAAGGAAATTTGGGCTCGAAAACTTTTTGTCAAGGCAAAATAGCAAGAATGAGTTGGATACCAGACCATCTGTATGGCGTACTCTCAGCAAACACAACAGGAACCCAGCCACCGGTGAGACGACCCCGACTTTGGCTAGAAGTCCTGTGATTAGGACAAAGTCCGAACTTGGTACACCATCTAGTCCGAATAGAATAAGGCGACCTGGGTCGCGCGACAGACCTCCTATCACAGGTGCCTTCGATGATAGCTATTCACGGCCAACTAGTTCACAAAAGCTCGAAACGATTGGGGAACCTGAGACTGAAGAGAATATCCT
Organism: Daldinia concentrica; assembly: GCA_902805455.1. Lineage (NCBI taxonomy): Eukaryota > Fungi > Ascomycota > Sordariomycetes > Xylariales > Hypoxylaceae > Daldinia > Daldinia concentrica. The sequence goes on from CADCSW010000006.1 coordinate 2,057,816, forward strand.
TAACACGCCGAGAAGGAAACGTCGGAGTTCACTGTCAGATCTTAAGAGCCTTATGGAGGCTGCAACCCTCGAGGACGAACCGCTGCAACCTCTCTCTCATATGAAGCAAACTTCAGAAAAATTTAATTCTGGGCCACGTATTCCAGCGCCATCCAAAATCCCAACTAGTCCGCCTTCGCAATATAGCAGCCTAACTATTCGCTCGTCCCGCCAAAAGGAAAACATTGAAGACCCGTTCCAGACATCAAACGAATCGCCGAAGAAGGGGCATGCCAAGATGCTTTCAACCTCTAATATCCCAACTCTGAGACGTGAGAATAGTTCGACAACCGACCCATCCTCTAGACCTACTTCTAGCCCGAGTAAGTCTCCAGGGAAGCTTCGATTGCAGTCAACGCAAAAACTCCGAGAGCGGTTACAAACGGAAAAGAAAGCTATCGAGGATGTAGATGCAAATCTGCAGTTGGAGCTCTCAAAGATCGCCGCAGATATGGCCAAGGTCAACTCATCTCTGCCACGTACCCCAACAATTGACATGAGAAAGCTATCCGCCAGTCTGAGAGCCCTCGAGGACCGTGTTCCCATGCTTGTCGCGCAGTTGTTAGACCGACAAGACCAACTCCAGTATGATATGGACAACACTGTCAGGGCAGCCGAGGGGAAGGTCAGAGCGATCGATCAGCTGTACAAAGAGACCATGGCAGAGAACGAGATACTATATGAGAAGTTCAACAGCGAACTAGGTAAGATCGTCAAAGCACTTAAGGGCAAGGGGCGCGATGATAAGGAAGACATCATAACGCGCATGAGAGACTACAGTGAGGAGACTGCCCGCGTGAAGCGGGAAAACGCACGGCTCCGCCGAGAAATGGCTAGCTTGCGGGCCCTTATGAAAGGAGGAGGCAGCGGTGGAGGCGGTGGTGACGCCTAGAGGGACGTCATGTATGAAGCGGGCTCTTTAGGACGGCTGGCGTTCTGGCTGCTTTGGGGGGTCATGATGAGATTCATCGCGGGCGTTGCGAGGCCGGCGTTATCGTCGTTGTATAGGAGCTTTTATTTCTTGTTCTGGCAGAGCGGCTACTTCTACTTCAACTTGAACTTGACGATGCTTGCGGACGGGTATATGTGTAATGAGACGAGAACGAAAAAACGAGAACGATTCTGGTACGACTGGACTGACTGACTGACTGAGATTAACTTGGCTTGGCTTGGCTTGGCTTGGACTAACTAGGTACATACATACGCTACGCTGGATGGCCGGATGTTACGAAACGAGATGATACGAGATGAGATGGCAGACCCGAACCCGAACCCAATCCAGTAATTAATTATAGTATAGATGAGAAAAGTACGATTGTAATTGTCGAGTTATTGTTTTTTCCCTCTTCTTGTATGCCTTATTTGAGGTCGAGTAATAATAGGTAATATAGGACATTCTCGGTCGAGGAAATGAAAATGGAAGACGAGACAATACTATTCATTATATGTTTGATCGTCGTCGTAATATTGTTAATTTTAGTAATTTTAGTTCCCGTCCCGTATTTTTTCATCTGTCCTCAAGTTATAGTAAATCATACTTTATGTGTTATAAACTACCTCTCTATGCAGCGTTGCTCAAGGATGATTTAATAAACATTGGATATTCGCTCGCAGCTTTCCAGCTAACTAGTAAATGTACCATTTTCAACCCCTTCAGAGTATCATAATAATGTCTGCTTAATACGACGATTCGACGTTCCGCTATACGTCACGGATTAAACTTATCCACGAGGTAAATGCCGGCGAGTCGACAGCGAAAGTGAGTATAGTATAGTCATCGATTCTCTTTTGGCTACGGCTCAGCTTCCCCCAGACACCTCATACAAATCCCCAAGCTGAACAACTAGCGAGGCATTATTTACTAGTTGCTTACAGTACCCAAACATGCGTACCTCTACCTCTGACAACTAAACCCATTATGCCGGGATACCAATTCTTCGCAATTCTTGATATGGAACTGTATTGACCCTTTAGAATAGCACCGCTTAACTTCCAACGCGAGCTCGATTAACGACCATGATATATCCTCTTAGAATTATTTCTATACTTTGTGCTGCATGACTACCGATTATGCGCAAACCTATTGCGCGGAGAGTTCGTTTAGTTTTGCTTTCTCGTTCTCATTTAACTGGTTGTACCATTCTCCGAACCCGGCAATGTTGTCGCGTGCTGCTGCGAGGAAGAATTCTGTGAGATAAGCTTGAGTTTCATCATCCCGACGGCGCATGTTGTTGGCTTCTAGGAAGCCCATTAGATCATTTTTGACACTACCAAGGTTGAGGTCTAGCGTGTCTGGGTCATCTTCCCAGCCATCGTCGTCATCCTCATCGGCAAACTCAGCTGCTGCCGCCGCCGCTGCGACATTAGCAGCGCTATTCGCGCCCGATGCAGAGAGAAGTTCTTCAATTAGAACCTTAAGAATCTTTAAGGGAGCAGGAATTGCGGTATATTCATCTGGGGCTGGGTATCAGTGAGCAATGATACGTGAGGGGTTTTGAGAAGAGACTTACTTTGCCTAGCACGGGACCTTGTCATGATTCTATCACTCACAGGTATGATTAAATCGCCCCTTACCGTCGTCTGGAGAAGTCGGGGGTCATTCAGACTGAATAACTTGGAGAGAGCGATCACACTATTTTCAAGTTAGTAGGGTTGTTGTTTTAGTCTAACTAGTGGTTTTCACTTACTTCTGTCTAATTTCATCATATCCCGCAAAATTGACGGAGTTTTCCAGCCACTTGCCTAAAACCACCTGTAGACCACTCTGGCCATTGATCTGAATGGTACTGAGGAAATCGACAACGTCTCGGGCACCAACCAAAGAGAGTCGTGCAAAGACTAGAATGAGGGACTGAATAAATCCAGCAGCCTCAGCCGAGGCTAATCGGTTGGCAACCGCTTGTAAGAGCTGCGGTAAGAACGGACCAAGCCGCTCATGGCCTGCTTTTTCAACTAGCTCGGCTGCAAGACCACCAACTTCGGATGCCGCATTGTCTTCAATAGATGGACCAAGCAATCGGTCAATGATATGCAGGCAAACCTCAAGGCCAGATCTGTTGTTCTCGTCGTGGTAGTTGAGTACCTGCTCGTGGTCATGTGCTAAGAGATATTTGACTGATTCTGCGCCTGGTCTTAGGATATCACCCTCATTACTCTCCATAAGTAAGCGGGTCAGCTTAGGTAGGGTAGCCGCTACAAACCCAGGAGGTAAGGGTTCTGAGGCATATTGAGTAAGGGCAGCCATCAATTCGGTAGCAAACTTTAAGACTAGTTAGCCCTACTAATCAACTAGACTATAGAGGGAAGTTAAGTAGATTTGATATTTAAACTTACCGTAATGAGTGGGCTGTCTGAAGTAATATCGGCGACGTTGAATGCGCCATTCAGTGTAGGGAGAACTTTTTGACAAAGTGCTTGGTATAGGGGTGGGTCTGGCATTGTCCTAACGATGTCCTCGAACTCTTCGCAAATAAGCATAGTGACCTAAATGCCATTAGAAGTTAGCACTACCAATGGATAGGACATATACTTGGCAACATATAAAATGGTTTTAGTATTTTACAGGACCATTTAGTACATACCTGCCAATTTGTTGAACCATGTTTGGCAATGAGGAAAAGTAAATCCAGGGCGGGAACATCGTTGGACACGGCAACTTGTTTGTCGATATTGATAGCAGCTCGGAGGGTTTCCGTAAGTGTAACAAGCAAGTCATCCGCCTGCTCAATGTCGGACATATCTCGTGCAGACATCCATTGAGAAATAGCATTGACCACATTTGCTTGGACCTGTCGGTTACCAGCAGTCCTTCCACCCTGGAGAAATCCCTCGACCGCCTTTATACAGGCAACCTGCACAAGCTCAGACTGCTCCGACGCAATAGCCTCAATTGTTCGGTCCAGGAGTGCAACTGCTACTCCATCAAACTGAGCTAATACGCCAGCAACTAGATATCCACGGCCGCGTAGTAACGGTTCCCCAGGACGGTTAATGGCATAATTTACCAGTTCAAGATACGCCTGGCCGATCTCTTGAGGGACACTCTTACCGCAGTCCAAGAAGTCATTCACAAGCTGATTAAGCAAGTATAGAGCAGCTTCCTGTCTTCTCCAAGGCGCATCCTCGACAAAGAGACTCTTCGTGTAAGCGAAGAGACCTTCTAATGCCTTTTGATTCAACCATTCGCCAAGCTTAATCAGGAGGTCTCCGCAAGCGGTTCGTGGGGTGTAATTGGCGCTCACAGACTGCTCTTCTGCGAGATAGAGGGAAACATCTATATCCCATAACTCTTCCTCTTCTCTAGTAATAAGAGCATAAGAAGTAGCGAGCTTCATGATATCCAACACCCAAGGTGTCTCATGTGCAGAAGCGTGGGCCGCTAACTGGGCTTCTAGCTCCTTGCGAACAGGTGGGGCTCGCATGCAACCGTTTAAGAAATCTAGTTCCTCTAGAATAAGGAAATCTAAGGTGTAGGGAAGGCCATCAGAGTCTTCTAGCCTACCTTGAGCATCATTCTTAATATATAGCTCCTCATGCGCAGGTTCGAGGAGCAATAGTTCTTCCCAGATGGCCTGAAAGAAATGTGGTGTCTCAGGTAGCAAGAGACTTGAGAAAACGTACTTCAACTTCAGAAGACATTTCACAACCTGAAGCTTAAGGGCAATTATGCCGTTCCATGTATTGGGCTGCACAGTCGACTGAGGTTCGAGGGCAGGGAGCCTTAGTTTCATAGCCTGATGAAAGAAAGGAAACCAGCCCTTCATTGCCTCTTCAGCAAACGCCTGTACTTCCTTCGGGTGCTCCTCCTTGACAGTATCCATGAGGTCAAAACAACCGCGAAAGACGGAGACGGCAAGAGCGCGCAAGATGGGTTTTCGGCCTTCATTCATGGCGGCATCATATACGACCTTAACTATATCTCGTGCCATAGAGAAGAATTGGTCATCACTAAGGCTTTCGTCAACTAAATCCCGTAGGACTATCAAAGCACCGTGGAGCTGATTATCGTTTCCATTCGGGATTATCTCGAGCAAGGTAGGAAGAAGCGAGGGCCATAATTCGGGGAAGTCAACATTAGCAATTTTGCCGACCGAATAACTAATTAAATAGTCAGTAATTGTAGAAATAGTAACTAAGGTAAAAGTAGTATGCGCTGGAAAAATAGCCATTTTACAAGCATAGCAATAAGGATGTAGGACCAATTCATTCTATTTTATAAGACTTTCGTACCTTGCGGCGGTCTTGATCTTCCTATCATCTTCCGAATTCAAGGCAAGATCAAGAACTAGAGGTCGGATCTGATCTTTGACAGAATCGGCAATAGGAATGGCGGGGCCATCGTCGTTCTCCCCGCTCCAGTTTCTCTCGATGAAGAGTCGCAAAGCAGACAGAGCAGCTTGTCGGATTTCTACGGCAATAGACGTATGTCGGGCAATGTTTGCAAGAGACAGTGGGAATGCAGGATTGCTAGCTGCATGCTTCAGGTCAAGCTCTGCCTGCTTTCTAGGACCTTCGGCAGCCAACTGGGTGTTGGCGAGGACCTGGACGAGTTGGTCCTCCATTGTCGGCGCTCGAGTTTTGTCGCCGATCCAGATAGTTCAAGCAGTTGTTGAACAAGCTCAAATATTATTACTATTTAATTGTTGTTGGTAAATGATGTGGGGTTTCTGTGGTCGAGATAGTGGCTTCGATAGTTGCCTCGACAGAAATGTTTCTATTTTGTCTGAAAGCGGTCAAAATAGTTGCGGGACGAAGGTGGGACGGCCGCAGTGTGACGACGATTTAAATGGGCAAGTGGTGGTGGGCAAGGACTGGTGGTAACAACTGCTTAATGGTAGTGAGGTGGGTAGGTTAGGTAGGTACTTTAGCAGTATGGTATCACTATAAAAAGTTAGCGCGACGCGTTGGTAAAAATTGGTGTTGATCCCCAAGAAAAGTTCAAGTCTGGAAAATCCTTGGGGTAATCACATCACATAAATACCTCTAATTAGAATTTGCAACATACCTATACATAAGGTACAAAGTATAATATGTACCTTCTACTTTAAATTCATGTTTTCACAAAGATATTAACTAGTGGAAGTATCAATGAGGTAAGTACGAGGTACGATACGTACCGTCATTAACGGAACATTGAACCTTCCTATGTAATCTGCTAATGCAGGTCACTTGGTGTTACCTACCTAAGTATTTTAACGTGAACTCTCTCACCAATCATATGAACAAACCTACCTGCTCCCACTTAACGCGTATTAAATCTGGAAGTCCTACCCCTCAACGCGTCTTCTATATGTACCTAGCTTAGGTACTTACTTACTTACCTAAACCACGGGATCTCGCGCCAAAGCCATAAGCCTCCGAGGGGTGACGCTATAACTCCTCATAGCAATGGCTTCTCTACAAAGCCAGCAACCTCATGAAGAGCAGCAATCAGTACCTCTCAGCCAAGCTAACAACCTCTTAACTTCATTCACTCAGTTCCTCACAATATGCATCCATAATATCCTCTACTATCGCTCCATCTACCCAGCTCAGACATTTCTCACCAGCCGAGCATATAACCTACCGGTTCATCAGTCAAGACATCCGAAAGTATGTTCGTGGATCCGCGATGCAGTAGATGCCGTAAAGGGGCAGCTCGTCCTTGGTGTTGTGGAGCGCATTGCTATAGTCATATATGACGGACAGGCGAGAGTAATGGAACGCTGGATGTTTGATGTCGCCAACTTCCCCGCGTGGAAAGGCTTCAAGGAAGGGAGGGGGCCAAGAATAGAAGATGAAGATGAACTTGTTGAAGGGGCTGTCAATGTGGAGAGCGGTGTAGAGGGAAAAGTGAATTGGGCCAATGTAGACGAACAACTACGTGCTACTGTGAGGAAGCTAGCATATGCTGCTGAAAAGATGACACCACTTCCAGATGGATGTACTTTTACTATCGCAGTAGAATTACGAGATGAAGGTGAAGCGCCAATAGGGGTGAGTGTTTATAAACAATATCCCAGCTCAAAATATCAATTGTCAGTAATTAACAAACATTAGCATCCGCAACCTTGGATACCTTCACAGCCAAACCTACAGACAAGATCTAAAGACAACCCAGTGCCTGGCCAAGACGTTGGAGGAGCTAAGACGACTCCTCTTCGTGCAGTAGAAGCCGGACCTTTGTTCTTTGAATGCTGGGTTGAAGAAGGCAAAGCCAAAGAACAATTATCATCTCCCTCATCAAGTGAATAAAATTTACATATCCATGCTTTTAATACTACTTGTTCAATGTGAGCTTACGTTGTTTTGTAAATATTATATTAGTATAAATAATGTGATACCGTAGTCAAATCGCGATAGGTCCAGTATATCTTCATTCTTGTTTCAGCAATCTCCTTGAAGCTGTCACCAATGATAGTAAGGGCTTAGAATTATACAGTCCAGTAATACAAATCCTTTTCTGTGGATGTCACACCTTCATCCAGACGCCTGACAAAGTCAACTCTGGCTGATCAACTTGTCCGTTATGGTGTATTAAATGATATCTCCTCCACCAAACCCTCCAAACCCTCCACCAAATGGACCGCTACCTCCCCCTGGTCTGCGGCCTCCTAGCCTTGGGAGGCCTCCTGGACCCAGAGGATCATAGCGAGCTCCTGGCGGTACCTGAGGATCAAAGTCACCATTGCCACCACCAGGGCCTCCGAATAGAGGATCATCAAAAGTAGGATGCATGCCTTGACCTCCACCAGGTCGCGGTAGGCCGCCTCCGATGCCTAATCCGGGACGTAGCGGATCATGCGGTCCTAGCCCAGGAGGGTGTAGATCATCAGCCCCGATATTCCCAAATGGGCTTCTAGCAGGCTGTCGTAGCGGAACGCCTGCTGGACGGTTTATGTCGTAAGGGTCTTCGAAGCCCGGTGGTGGGAAATCTCCAGCCGGAACCGGGTTGCGGGGCGGTGGATTAAGGGGATCATTATACGGGTACGGCTGTGCCGGCTGGGGTAGTGGATCCGGTATTACAGGCTGTCTTGGCGGTCTTCGACCCGCTTCGTCGGCATCGTCGCGCGCGGCTCTGTCATCAGCAGATTCCTCATAGCCTTCTTTCTGAAGAGAAGGAAGAAGTTTTTGGACAATGTTGACCTTGATCAGACTAGCCAGGTCCTCGATGCGGTTTCTAGAGATGAAAACATTCTGTAGTGTCTGTGTTAGGTTGGAACGATCTTCTACGCCATCGCTATCAATGGCTATTCTAACAGGAAGAGCTGCGTTAGAGATGAAATCCTTGATGGTGACTTCGACGCGCGTAATACGATCGTCATTAATACCCAGACCGCGGATCTCAGCTTTGCCTCCCATTCGATCAGTTCTGATAACGAAGCGAAGGGCTGATTGCTGGTGCGCATAGACAAATGCATATGTGTTGAAAGACGCATTCCAGTTCGGTGGGAGCCGCGGGGCTAGCTCATGACACTGTGCTTCTATTAAATAATATTTAACATCATTTAAATCGTATAAGCTAGATATATAACTTACCTTCAATTTTCTCTTCATCGAAACCAAGGAGACGGAATCCGAGGGAAGCCATGCAGGCGTGGGCAAATAAGGCTAGAGCCTCATGGGAACTGCTCAAATCAGATGTGGTGTCGCCCTGGGGATGAGTAGGTAGAGCATCAGCCATCTGCTGAAGGATGGCCGACGAGCTTAGAGGATTAGTCGACATGATGAAGATGAGTTCATCCGACGTGTAGCTTATCGTTCAATTGTTTAAAGTTGTTGTTGAAGCTTTACATTCAATTTCGTAAGTAGCTAGGTATGATGTAAGAATAAGGTATTTTAGTAGGAAACTGCCGACATGAGAAGAACTATCATACGGATTTGCCGCTTCTTTATGTCATTGCGTCGTTGCCTTCAGCCCTACGAGGTACGCAATATGTATTGAAGTGGGGTTTGACAGGCGGGGTAGCTTTATCTTATCGGAGCTTACTCATGCATGTATGAAGTATATTACCCCCTTAAGTACCTGAGTACCTGTTTATTCGCTATAGAACCTTCAAGAACATTTTGTTGTCATAATTGTTTCTCGGTGAACTAACCACGTTTTATATTTTAATTTCATACAGAGCTATGTTTGATGCAGAAAAATATTATTTAGGTAGATGAAAGCTGACTTAGACCGAAGAGAGTTAAAAGCGTATTTCGTAGTTCCTTAGAGAGGTAGCAAATAACCCTTTACTATATCTTGGAGTACCCTACGGAACCACAATATTTAGTCTAATTCCTAGAGAATAGACTTATTGCTACATAGATTATCACAGCTACTGGCCATTACTAATAAAATACTAAGACAAGGACTTTTTGGTTTTGATATAAACTCTTAGATTAGAAGGTTTTTGCCATGCTGTAGCGGCATGTGTACCGGACTACAATATTTACAACACTACACAATGCAATCCATTCTTGAATCTTTAGTTGGTTGAGTAATATATTTGAACCTGGTGGAGGGGGTAACGACTGACCCTCGCAAACCTCTTTATGAATATGCCACGAATAAAGATTTCCGACTGGATTTGTGACAACAATACGATAGGTACTACAGACGTAACGTTAGAAAGGCATGATATAAATGCTTCGATTAGTTATTCCATATCAGGTATCGTATAACACGAAGTGAGATGTAGGGGCCTAGCTATTAGTACCTATAGCAGTGTATTGGTGACTTTATTAACCCATCCCTCCTAAGAATAGGGGGGGGACATAGCTCCCTTATATAGACCCAATATCCAACGGCTACCCCGTAGGGTAGCCCTATTGTATCCTGGAATTATAATTCGTCTCTATATAAGCACTCGTACAGCGCGAAAGACAGCCATGGAATGTCTTAGTTACTCACTAAAATGCTAGAGGTTCGCTTTAAGAGGTAGTTTGCCCGCAAGTCTGCCGAAGATACGAGGTAGTATTCGCCCTTAGATACCTTTCGAACTCGCAGAAATCCCTGGAACAAAATTAGACAGTGCGGCCAAAGTTTGCTAACAGGTATTCTGGTTAGAATGTGGCAAAACAACAAGTTTGTGAGATCTAGTTATGCTAACTGGGGGCAGTATTACATCACCATGTAATTTTAGAATATAGTCATTTACGCAATTGGCAGCTTGCCATAGCCCATAATCTTCTCTATGCTCAATCTAGTCAGTTCGCAAAAGCCATAGGCCATCTAAAATATTCAACTTGCTAAAAAAAAACTACTGCTCCATGCACTTTAATGAAGACGTAAATATGTACCATAGGTAATATCTATATCTTATATTCTACATTCCCTATTTAGACCTTCGGCATCATAGATATAGGGCGACACAGGTACATAGTGTGTGTGCGTAGATAATGCTGATGGGTATTCTTTTGTATGGCTGTATGGCAAATCAACTAATCTCAATATAGGGATCGTAATACTCGCTATTCGTCATAGTACTAATACAGAAAACGTTACGACTTTTTCAGCTCTCCTCAGGCAACTCCCGTTGCCTCTCTTGAAATCCTTCAGGTAGATCATACCGACTATTTAATATTAAGATCATCGCCGGACTTCTAGGCCCTAATGAAGAGAGCGAATTTCGGGGATCTGGATTTGCCTCGGCATTGCTCTTGAGAGAGACCCGCCTAGGTGGTTTTTTTTTTCTATTAAAACAAGATCTCACTAAATTTCTCTTATATCCTTGAATAGACTACGAACCTATCTAAGGGGCTTTTCTTCCGGGATGGTGATGAATATTAATTGCATAGATTAAGTACCTACCTACCTAGGTACCTAGGTAGGTATTTTTATTATTCGATCACATAGATAAAGCCACTTGGATACAACAGGCCAACTCTATCTTTACTCTATAATCAATCACCAACATAATGAATAGATAAAAGATTACATATGACTACCGATGCCGCTACTGAAGCACAGCTTGCCTCCTTCTATATCCTTCTTTAATTTCCCGTGTTTATAAAAAAACGCCTGGGAGAACTTAGAGCTATGAACCGGCTCTTCCTAGTGGACTTCGGGTTTTAGTAAACAACGGACTTGCAAACGGAGCGAGCTTGCGGCTTCTAGCCTCGAGTGGAGTGGTACGATAAGGTGCACTTCTACATAGTGCTATTCTATGACGAGATGCTTATTTAGCTCGCGGGCTTTAGGTTAATTATCGATGGCTGTACCTCACATTAGCTCTGCCCCTAGCCCTGATATTTTCTACAATATACATCATACATAGTAGATCAACAAGATCTCTACCATAAGCATCGGTTTTAGTCAAGTTTAGCCCATGATGATCCGACGACTATTGAGATATAGTATATAAATATTCGTTACATCTATTCTAAATTTTTGGCATTGTCAAACAGTAATTAATCCCTCTATAGATCAATGAAGGGAGTATCAGATGTAGTCTGATGTTAGACGTGATGAAATATTCTCCGTTAGGCATATTCCCCGGTTCTACCGAATGAGGGATGTAGGTCGTCGTCACCTACATAGTAGCAACTAGAGCAAAATCCTATTCTTCTTTCTAAACCAAAGTAGCCAATCGTAGAAAAGACTAGACGCGAGCTACGCACAACAGCACCGACGCTAGACGCTAGTCAGGGGTAAATCGCCTAATCCAAGCTGTCGGTAATCTGGCCTAGGCGTTTATTGGCCGAAGCTCGATCATTTACGTCGAAGTATACAACAATTTCCACAATACTCGCCTATCTCAACCACGTGCGGAACCTAGCCGCCATCTAGCTGCTTAGTACCTGGCATATAGGTTAGTCCAAGCTACTCGATAGTCGACGATTGCGACTTTCAGCTACCCCACAAAGCACTGACGGCTTGGTCTAGACTGTCTAGACTCTCTGTCACCTTTCGATTCTAACGGCAGCTCGTCCCCAGAGAAGTTAGCTTTCAGCCGGATGTCTGCTCTAGATTCTGCACCGGTCGAGGATACTCGTAGGAGGCTTAGTTAGTCAAAAGCGAAATGGAGCTATCTCATTAGGCTAGGCACGCGATGGATAAGGATTCTAGTATCGTATTCCCCTGACGCCGGTCACATTGGGAAATGCATTCAAATAGAGCGCGAGGAGACCAGTTTCTAAATTTTGATCACCAGCCTTTGTCTCTCGTCGCTCTTTACACACTCATTTAAAGTCCTTCGTTTTACTTTGCTTATCAGTGTGCCTTCGTCAATATGAGGTTCGAGACTGTCCTTGTAGCCCTCCTTGCGAGGGAAGCTGCGGCTAGGTGTAAGTCGGTTTTCCCGTCTAACTACCCTGGTGCCGGCGCTTCAAGCTCGTCCTCGGGAGCGGCTGGATACCCGGGAGTTTCGGCTTCATCGGGTGCTTCCTCAACGGGTGCTTCCTCAACGGGATCCTCGTATGCCGCTACCAGCACTTCTTCCGGCGCTGCCACCAGCAGCTCTGTCCCCAGCAGCTCTGTAGACCCGTCAAGCAGCTCCAGCTACTCCCTCTCGGAGTCCTCTTCCGTGCCCGCATCGAGCACCAGCTCAAGCTACTCTTTCTCCGAGTCTTCCTCTGTGCCCGCATCTAGCAGCTCGGTAGACCCATCGAGCAGCTCAAGCTACTCCTTCTCGGAGTCTTCTTCTGTGCCTGCTTCAAGCTCTAGCTCGAGCTACTCTTTCTCAGTGACATCGTCCTCTTCGGTGCCTGCGTCTAGCTCTTCAAGCTTCTTCATCACGGAATCCTCATCGGCACCTGCATCTAGCTCTTCGAGCTTCTTCGTTACGTCGTCCTCGTCGGCGCCCGCATCCAGCTCCTCCTCGAGCTTCTTCATCACGGAGTCATCATCTTCCTCGTTCGTGCCGAGCTCTACCTCCTCGAGCTCTTCTTCCAGCTCTTCGGAGTCTACTCCTTGCCCGACCCCGACCGACTTCGTTGTCGGAACCAGCTCTTGCGGCTGCTCTTACGATGTGTTGGATGGCTTCAGCATCGATGGTAACTGGGTGTCTAGGCACGATTCGGCCAACTTCGAGGACTGTCTCAGCAGGTGTGACGAAACCTCTCGCTGTGTCAGTTTCACTTTCAAGAACCGTATCTGCACAACCTACGGTTCCCGTGTTAATGAGGGTGTTGTCTCTGTCGAAGACGCCGATGCTAAGAGTGGTTCTTTGATCGTTGCAACCTGCAGTGGTACTTGCTCCAACCCTGGTCCTGCTCCTGGTTATGAGGCTCCTATCGTCGAGGATCCTTCCACCTGCCAAACGACCTTTGCTCAGAAGCCTCCTTCTTTCATCTACACCACCCTGGAGTCTAGCACTATTACTCAGACCACTGTTATCGTTGCTACTACCACTGAGGCTATCACCGTCACGCCCACCTCGACTACCACTACCACAGTTTTCACTACTCTTACCAACACCGAGACCGATACTCAGGTTACGGACACCTACACCACCACCACGACTGAGTACACCACATCCACGAACATCGAGACTACCACTGATACTGCTACTGACACCACCACCAACACCATCACTGTGCTGCCCACCACAACCACCGTTGCCACGCCTGCTGGTTTCACGCCTATCAAGTCTGCCCTCCCCAACGTTGTGGCCCGCACTATCAACCGTGTTCTTGCCGGCCGCACCGTTACCCCTGGCTGCCCTGTTGCTACTCCCGTCTTGAACGCTGGAGATGTCCAGACCTATGCTTCCGTCGTCGCCTGTGGCACCACCACTCAGACCACCTCGACCTCGACCGCCTCCGTCTTGACCACCGTCCAGACCCTCACTGCCCCTGCTACCACTGTCACGGATACCACCACCAGCACCATCACTACCGTTACCACCGAGGTTCCCATCCCGGCCGAGACTACCGTCACTGTCCCTACCACGGAGACCATCCAGACCACCTCGTTCGTGCCCACCACGACCACGGTCACTGCCACCACCTCCACCACCCTCACCGTTGGCCCTACCCCCACTGCCTATGCCCAGTGTGCCAGCAACAACATTGCTTCCACCCTCAACCGCCAGAGCATCAACTTCCTGTACGGCTCCCTCGTCGACCAGGGCACCATGTCTTCTGCCACCGACTGCTGTGTTCTCTGCGCTACTACTTCTCACTGCGGTGGTTTCGGCTACAGCAGCACCGGCAAGTGCTACATCGCCAAGGACTACGGCGTCTGCAAGGGCAGCAACCGTGTCGCCACCTTCGGCCGCATTCCTCTGGTCAGCACCAACTTGGTGGTTGGCAACGGTGCCTGTGGCCAGGTCCGCAACTAAGGAAGAGCGCCTCTATACTCTCTATAGTAGGGTTTTCGCGACTCCTCTAATATCCCGGTCGTCTGCCCTTCAAAACTCGCCGTTTCGGCTGAGGACAATAGGTTGGGCTGGCTACCGGTTAATATGAGCTAATGACGATACATGTACGTGGATACTTGTGCGTGCAGCGTTAATAAGGATTGAGCGGCTTCATTGTTAGATGTTGGGTTGCTGGTTCAGCAGCACCATACTTAATATTCTCCGTATATAGGATTAAATTTAATAATTTACACATGTGTCCCGTATATAATAAAGACTCGAACTATTCCTATCTCCTGTGAAAACTTGAATTATATTTTAAACTACTTCGCGTTTTTTATTCCTTTATACTCAAAGTCCTACTAAGTTGCGGTAGCGTAAAGCCTAAGCTTGCATATTAAAATGTCTAAAATATCTAATTAATATCGAAGCTACAAGACTGAGGCTCACGAAAGTCACTATACACAACACGAACAGATCGGATAATATGTTTTGCTAGAGATTAATGAGTGAAAGTCTATTCATGCCTACCGATCGAATTTTATCTAGATATTGTGTATGTGGTTAGGGTATGGGATGTCTAGGTACTTACTGATCTTCCACCAAATGAGCGACTGGGAGAACAAACGTCCTCCCAATTTACCAAACCCTTTCTCCGCATTATTGACGTACGCTGCCAGCCAAGTTCTCTATTCCGAGTAAAGAAAGTTTTAATTTAGGAATTTCGGAATATCATTAAGAACTTAACTTAGCACCACCGTCTTCCTTAGTCGGATCCTCCTCCTCCTCCTCCTCCTCATCACCACACATATCCTCGCCCTCACTCAAAGAGGCACCTCCCTCATCATCATCATCATCATCATCATCCTCATTCTCATCGTCTCCACTCTCTAGACCATCCTTGCCATCATCAACACCATCAACACAAGACTCGTATTCTCCAGAAACGCTGCTAGCGCAGGACTCGAAGTCAGATTCAGCGTTGATCAGAATTAACTCCTCAGTGATCTCGCACAGCCCGCACATCTCGTCAGAATCCTTACTATAAAACGTATACTCGACGCCCGTACGGCAGCATCCGCGGTTCCTGTTCCGTCGCGCGGCGTTGCAGGTGTGGCCCGAGACGCTGGTATCTTTGAGAATGGTCCCATTGCATTGGCTGCACTTGTATACCCAACACGTCCCGGTACACATCTTGGCAGGGCTACCTTCAATCAGATTTTAGAATTTTAGACTCTTATCTCACTTCACTCTCACGGCTAAGGGAGGGATAGAAAGGTGATTGAGGGCAAAGGGGGCGCTTAGCTGGCTTGGGATTGCTGATGGTGGCACTTTTCCTACTAGATACAAGAAAAATGTGATACAGTAAGGGGATATTAATATAATTAATTATATCCTACACACAAAGAAGATGCATGTGAACAGAAAATTACGGTTGTACAATATATTCATTATGAAACTGAAGGACAAAGACTAATGTTAGAGTAACTAATAGAACAACTACGAACAGCAACTACAATTATTACGACTCAAGACAATAATGAAATTTTTTTTTTTTTTTGGATAGTATTGTCCCAGAATATAGGTCGTCGTTACAAGCCAATTGTAGCTCGTTCTTGTTATGAAACTCTCAATTCATTACACCTGGGCTTTGTTCCCAGTTTGAACTTCTAATGGATGCACAGTCCACCAATTGCGGATCTGTATACAATACTGGTACAACATACATTCGCTGAAAGTAAAACATGAAGGCTCCGGACACCTTTGGGACTTTGCAGACCTTTCCCACCTAATCCAATGCACCTATAGAAAACGCCTTCCACCCCGCTACTATGTACACCTTCCCGCTTGAGAATAGGAACGAACTGTATTATGCTTCATGCATGAATTTTCCAGCCGTGACTTCAGTATACCATGGCTATGATATTAGAGTCATTGTGTCAGTAAATAGCAAATGCTTACTTCTACCAAGTCATACCTCATACATCCCTATGTGCTGATGAAGGATACCTAGAAGCTTCGTAGCTCGTACTAGAACACATTGTTCTTAAATAGAAATCCCGTACGGCCCTATGCTTTGTATAGAACAACTGTCTTTATCGGCGTGAAACTTTTCAGCCTTGTATCATTACCAACGACGTCTAAGTCCTGTTAGCGACCAAAAATAAACGAGAGCATAGGCGTAACTTACGAATACGCTTCAAGCATAGGTTGTCGACGCTTGAATTTGGGCATTGCATCACTCAACTGCCTCTTTGTTGACTCCTCTCCACTATCTGTACCGCTAGTTGAAGGTCGCCCTAGCCCTAGTAGTTCGCGCTCGATAGGATCAAGTGGCGATCCTTGGGATTCAGATATGTCGCTTCCGAATGAGGAGCGCCGGCTGGCCGGACGGCTTCTGTTCACGCTTCCGGAACTCTGTCTGCTCGATGGCCGGCTATGTGGCTGGGGTATATCTGCTGGCTGGCCTGGCGGTGTTGACGGCCGCACATTAACCTTATCCTGACTATCCGGTAGCGATAGGTTAATACGATGGGCTATAGTTTCTTGACCTGACCTATTGGTCCTATTATTAAGATCTTTAGGTCGCGATTGGCTATCTAGTGTTTCTTTTTCCCTCGGGGTCCATTTGGCATCATCCATAGGTACGGCCAACGAAGGGGATTGCTGAGAATCGGCCTCAACTAACTCGCCGGGTTCGGGCGGCGATGTAGGTTTCAACCTCTTGTTGAATGGATCATCATGTGGAGAATCACGGTGACGCTTCTCTGACATGAACTCATCAGGGTCATCATGGAAATCGTTCCATCTCCTCTTCTTTTGATCTGATTTGTAACGTGAATCTTGATGTTTCCCCTGGTGTCGACCTAGTCCTTTTGAACTGTTGAAGCGATGTCTATTAGTGTCGTGTGAGTTTCCAGAGCGGTCTCGGCGACTGCCCCTAATATTCAGGTCTTTCTGGATTACTCTATTATAATCATCCAGCTTCTCTAGACGGATTTCTGTCGGGTCTAAAAACAAAGGATGATGCTGCATTATCTGCCAGTCCCTAGTTTCGCGGATGCTTTGTGCAAAATCATCAACATTACGCGGCGTGATGTACCGCGATTTCAAAGCCTTAGCGTCAAATGCTGGAGGTATCATTATATCCTCAAAGTATTGCGTCGGCAAAGGCGCTGCAATCGGGTCTACCTTGCTACTTGACGGAAGCTCTAGAAAGATGGTCCGCTCATCCCAACTAAAATCTTCATTACTCTCATCTTTAGTTGCGTCGACAGTTGTCTCTGGGTCACCAGTGTCGGACGCGGATGCTGGTTCGGATACTATCTCGCCAGGCTCACGCTCCTGATCTGTCTTGGCCGTTATTGGCGTTTCTCTATCCAAAGAGCTCCTATCGCGACGCGCTGGTTCGCTCGGAGTCGTTGCTGGCTGGTGTTTTCGTCGGTGATGTCTGTCCCACTTGTCTGAATTCTTATAAGGCTGGAATCGGTCTTGCCGATCTTGGCGCTCTCGGCGCCGCTCGTCTTGAGACCTACCACGCCCCCGTCTACGAGAAGGTCGATCGTCTCGGTATGGGGGTTTGCCATGCCAGTCATCACGGTATTCGTCTCTATACGGTTGGCCATTTGATGGCGGTGAACCGTGCCACGCGTCTTGAGGATGCCAAGCTTCATTTGAACGCCTATCATCATAACGGCGCTGGTCCCGACCGCGCTCATAGCGATTTCTATCGTCTCCGTATTGCGGGGGATAAGGATCGAGTGGTGGATATGGCTGAAAGATGGGCGGAGGATCGCGCTGAGGTGGGCTATACTCACTCTGATGATACCCGGGAGGCGGTCCTTGAAACCCATATGGGGTAGGTGGAGGTACGAAACTGGGCGGCGGCGCATATGGTGGTGGTGGAGGTCCGGGTGGATATTGCTGATGCGCGCTGTACGGAGGACCTGGCGGACCTGGCGGACCCACGGGATGTTGACTTGGCGGGTACTGGTCAGGCCGGCCAGGAGGACCAGGGTGATAGTCATTGGGGAAATACTGATTAGGACGTCCAGGAGGGGGAATATGATGATGGTCGTAGGGTCCGGGAATATGGCCTGGTGGAGCATACGCGGGATTGTACGCGCCTTGGTAGGCCGGAGGATTTAACAGCTGATGAGGGCCAGGTGGCGGCGGTCCCGGAGGTCCATATCTATCATAGGATGGGTTCGGCGGCGGATGACTTCCGAACCCCGGACCATAAGATGGTGGCGGGGGATAACCCGGGATTGGACCCGAATGATAGGGCTGAGGCGGAGAACTCTCGAAACGAGGTAATGGGGGTGTCGGGTGAGAAGAAGCGAGAGGAGGTGGAAGGGGATAACGCGTGATCACCGGTCCTTTACTTCGCTTGTTAGGCACGAAGCTATCATTATGAGGACTATTGCTCGAGTGTTGTCGCGCCCAGGAGGCCTCTAATCCACTAACATATTTTTAGTCGGCATAATCGTGGATATTGAGGTGGAGGAGAAAATCAAGCGTATGATCAAGATAGAGAGAGAGAGAGAACTATGAATACTTACGCCGGCACTTTCCGAGGCTCCTCGGGACATGCAGTGAACATATGGCCCCGTATGCCACAATTATAACAGGGCCGTTCGTTATGGTCTGGCACAAGACCCGGAGCAACTTGGGCCATTTTCATAGAATAATGGGAAGAAGAATCGAGAGAGACAGTGTGGTAGTGAGAGTGTATCTTCTTAATACAGGATGCAGTTGGTAACGAAGCGAAGCTGATGAATTGCCAAGCGCCTGAGCGCAACAGCAAAGAGTAAAGTTTATAAACTTCGTAAAGCGGACATGTACGTATCTACATAGATAGTGAGGCTTTGTTGTACTTGAGGCTCTAAGAGGCTCTAGGATATAATTATCATGCTGAGATAGAAGTAAGTCTTCAACTTCATATATAGTAAGGAAACGTGAGTTTGTCGCGACAAGACCTTAACATACGCGGGGCAAGAGAAATTGACAGCTGGCAATGTCATCTGAAGTCTGACAATAGTGTCAATTAGGCGCAGCGCATGGATATAAGAGAGATTATAAAGATTACGCGATGAATAGCGAGGTGTCTGATCCTAGGTGTAAGTTGCCTTGTTGAGCAAAACTTACGAGATCAGCTTCTCACCGCGACAAAGCGAAGACCACCACCGATACAAGTCCCTCCACTCCGATGACGCGGAAATAATTGTTGTAAATTCATCAAGGATGCTCTGTATTTGCGATAGAACTGCAATCCAAGCTTGATATGGTCAGTGGAGGGAGTATTGATGCTCGATATACCTGACATAAATATCAATGGTGAAGGGCTAAAAGTGAAGGTTTCACGGGTGAGATTGAAATGTCCAAAAGGAAAGGTACAATGCATCGCGGCCATTAGGTACCTAAGGTACCACCACCAAAACCAAAGCGGTAACGGTTAAACTTCGGACCGCACTGTAGACTAGAAGTACTAAAAGGAGGTATGGACATACGTGATTCACTTTGCTTCACGTCTTTTAGGATCCTCAGTTAAACTACGCACACAAGACACTACAAGAGAGGAAAAAAAGTAAAGAATCAGATAAACGGTCACTGTCTAAGATAGAGGTAATTAATCTCAGATGAGGACAAAAGAGTTCCTATTGTAAGACAACACAACACCATGGGGTTAGCGTTGTAGGCTCCAAGCCAGATAATATCAAACATAATAAGAAAGTCTTGATATTGAAGATATAATATTTGATGAAGACCCCTACCGACGGGTAGGCCTTGATAGATAGGTAGGAAATAAAACATAGATGAGCCAATATAAGGCCCAAGCCATTTAGGAACCAACTTCGCGTGTTCCACCCATTCCAAACACCTTAACCTGTCATAAGGTAAACTACCAATTATCATTATTCCTAATGAAGGCTTGGACGAAAAAGATTGAATATGAATCAGTATTCGGGCATCGAGCAGAAAACCCCAGCTCGTTGAACGATAGAATCGCAAAAACCACCGGGGTCCAGGCCGAAGAAAAAAAAATACCAGGGAGAAAAGGAATAACACAGTTGGGTATTCTACTACGAACTCCCAAATCAAACCATATAGAGCAAATGTATCAAGTACTAAGTAGTCTGCGCAAACCAGCTGCTTTTTCCGTAGGAAAAAAAAAAACGCTGCGAGACACGGAAATGATTAAAAAACCATAGGACGAAGTTGGGAAAAATCATAGGGAAGGGAAGAGAAAAGAAGTTGAAAGTGCAGAAAATCAAATCGAACGATTTCAAGCACGGGTACCAGTCTTATATATATATTGCATACGAAAGACAAGTCTCTACATATAGACATAATATGTATATATAAGGTTTAAGATGCACATGACAACTACGGTATAAGCCCCTAGCCCAACAGGCCTAACCCGCACAAAGCGCGGCTCTTTTTTTGCCATGGGTGGCGTAGAGGCGATAAGCGATAACGATAGCTTACCAACCAATTCGACATCGCATCTGAGACTAGCAGCTACGGTAATCCCACACTGTCGGCTTTTGATTCAACACCAAAGGGTATGATGGTATGAATTCATTCCTTGCGGAGGGTTTAAAAGAGTTTGCTTTTCGTTATATGCTCTGAGCTCGAATTTGCGCGGCAACTCCTCACACCCCCCGTCCCTCTCGATCCAACGACGACAACTTACATTCCATCCTCTCTCATGCGAGGCGCCGAATACCCTGCCTCCTCCGAATATGTTTGCGGTTTCTTCTAGCTCCCCACACGACTTTGCCTTTCCCCGGAGCAGAAGGAAGCCCGCCCCGCGCCTGCGCAGTCGCCCACAAACCGCTTCTTGAATATCGCTTTGGGTAGACAGACAGAAACAGACAGACCGACCTGCTGTTGTCTTCGAGTTGCATCTGCGTCTCTAGCCGCCCAACATGCCTGGGCTTCCAGGTTGGTCCCGCCGTACATTCATACATATATACATGCATAAATTCAAGTTGAGGTTTTCGTCTGACCTGTGCGCCGCCATGTAGCTTCGGTCGATCTGGATGAATGCATATCCCGTCTATATAAGAAAGAACTCTTAGCCGAGTCCGTAATCGAGGCGATATGTGCCAAGACGAAAGAACTGCTCATGCGAGAGAGCAACGTCGTCCACGTCAGGGCCCCCGTCACCGTCGTCGGCGATATTCACGGCCAGTTTTACGACCTCATCGAGATATTTAAAATCGGCGGTTGGTGTCCGGATACGAACTACTTATTTCTTGGTAAGTACCTAACCTAACGCAGCGCAACCGAACCCGCAATAATAAAGTTATTATTCTAACTCTCCCGGGTATCATAGGCGATTATGTAGACCGCGGCATGTTCAGCGTCGAGACTATATCTTTACTCGTGTGCCTCAAGCTGAGGTACCCTAACCGCGTACACCTAATCCGGGGCAACCACGAGTCGCGCGGCGTAACACAATCTTACGGATTCTATACCGAGTGTTCGCGCAAATACGGAAACGCAAACGTCTGGCACTATTTCACAGATATGTTCGACTTCCTCACCCTCTCAGTAGTTATCAACGACCAGATCTTCTGCGTCCACGGCGGTCTCTCGCCCTCGATCCATTCCATCGACCAGATCAAGATCATCGACCGGTTCCGGGAGATACCGCACGAGGGCCCAATGGCCGACTTAGTATGGTCGGACCCAGATCCCGAGAGAGACGAATTTTCGTTATCGCCCCGTGGCGCGGGCTACCAGTTCGGCGCGCGGGTAGTCAAGAAGTTCCTTGCGGTAAACGGGATGAACCATATATTACGCGCGCACCAGCTCTGCCAGGAAGGATTCCAGGTCCTCTACGATGATCAGCTGAGCACGGTGTGGAGCGCGCCCAATTACTGCTACCGGTGCGGTAATATGGCTAGTGTACTCGAAGTCAGTGATGCTGGGGAGCGTTTCTTCAACGTGTTCGCGGCCGCGCCCGAAAATGACCAGCACAAGGAAATACAACAGGGAGGAGAGAAGACAGCCGATGGAAATGCGCTGCCGGATTATTTCTTATAAGAATATATCGATCGGTCGGTCCGGATTTGTATAAGCAGGCTTATCAAGCAAGTGGTAGGCGTACCATAAAGAGGTACCTCGATATATGGTGGTAAGAAGGAGAATAAGAAAATACCCCCTTTTCGGCCCATCGTATTCATCTACATAGACCCCTCGCCATCAAAGGCTCGAAAGGAAGAAATCATTTTGTTGGACGTTGCATTGAAAAAAAGAACTGCAAGTTGCGGCATAATTGTTTAGTAGAGCAAAGAAAATGCTCAAGAGATGAACTATCTACACTCAACTATCCGTCCCCTATAAGCACAACGTACTAGTCGCCAGCTAGCCGAACCGTCTAGGTCGAAGAGTACCATTCCATTGAAACTTTTGGACGTTTTGTCTTCCTTCTATTGTCATGGTCGTCATCATTCAGTCAGATAACACATTTTCACCTTGGAGTAGACGGCTACTACATCTACCAGTCCTTGCCGATGTCGAAGCTCCACTCGAACTGCAGGTGAGTCTTCTTGTCGTCATCAACAAAGCTGGAAGTGGCGTTGTAGTGGCCTCGGGCAAGCATGCCGGAAGGAGCCTCTTCCTCTTGGACTATTAGGGGGGTTAGATTATCTGGGAACTTAATTTCAGACTAGGGATACTTACAGCGCTTGCTATACAGGGGCTGCTTGTCTGTGTTGGGGGCATAACTTCCCTGTGATGCGTTAGTAATTGAGCAGCGAGTGTTAAGTTGAGAATAGTTCTCAAAGTAGACTTACCAGCATCTCGGAATCCTTGCTGACTTTGATACCCTTGCGCTTGACAACCTGGACGTACTGGAGACCGCTAAGAATTTCGTGCTGGACTTTGAAGGTAGCAACCATGGTGAATTTGCTGCCCTCCTTAATCTTGAAGGGACGGTCCTTGAGGGTGCTCTCACTACCGGGAGCAGATAGATCGATAACGACCGGAGTACGGCCGGAGGACTCCATAGCTAGAGAGTGAATGATGCAAACTCGGGGGTCGTTAGGATCGGATAAATCCTTTCCGCCGCTTAGACCGAGGGATTGCTTGTAGCGCTGGAGAGATTCGTCGTTCGCATCTATATCAAGGTTATTTAAATTAGAGGAATCCTTTCTATCACTAACTTGTGACCTGGTCTGTTGGAGCGTTTGTGAAGTTGTAGTGAAGGATGGTGAAGCGGGGGAGGAACTGATTGACGAATTTATGAGTGTGATCTCCTCGTCAAGCATCATGCTCGGTAACCCTCTACATGTCATGGCAGGATCAAGTCCGCTCCCAGTTGAGGATGTAGAAGGGCGTCTCGTGAACTTCAAAGCGTGCTTTTCCTTAAACCAGTTCAACAGATCCATACGCAGACGGGGTTTTTTGTGAGACCGTGATACACTCGCATCATCACTGGACTTGGTCGTGTTAACTTGAAGCTGGTCCTTCAGGTACTCCTTGAGGGATTGTTTGGTATGGGCATTGTCATACTCTGGAATAATGGGAGGTGTATCAACTAGTGGCCAAGGCTGTGCGAAACGATCATCTGGGTCTTCTTCTGAAAGTCGATGGAAGCCAGACGAGTATGGTGTATCATGAGTTTGCTTCATGAGCGGCATCGAGACCATGCGTCGAACAAACCCAACGCGTTGAGGGGCGGCATGCCCAAGTGGTCGCGGACGGATTGCGTGTGCATCCATATTGAGAGCAGATGTGTTGATGCATTGGATAATGTGATTTGATTGAGAGAGATGAGTTGTTGTTCAGATTTTGGTATTGTTGAAAAAGGGTCCTTTGGTATGGTAAACTTATAGATAAGGACCAGTCCGGTATGATGCTGTGGATTGTTGAAAACTCCCATAGTCATTGTCGACGATTGGAAATTTCTTAACAGTCAGGTGTCAAACTGGCTGACTTAGGCTCCAGCCTTAGGAAGCAAACAATTCCAAGGCCATGTTTCTTCTCGCGTTTTTTTTTTTTTTTATAGAGACGCGTCTAAAGTCGGTGTCGTGAACCTCGTCCTATCTCCATCCCCCTTTTTTTTCACCTAGCCCTTACCAAACTCAATACCATCCCGCCTCTTCTATGCCTATGAGACACAGACATCTATGGAGTAATGCGAAGGGAATGACAGGTGGGAATTATGAAGATACGGTAAGACTAAGTAAAGAAAAGAAAAGAAAAGGCCTTTATACATACCCATATTCTGATATTCGGCCAAGCTCTGCTTAGGCTGAGAGAGCTTGTAACCCTGAGTCTCCTCGGGCAGGTGATCATTTTCGTCTTGAGAAGCCATTTTGACGATGCTCTACTGCGAAAAAGTAAGGCAAGTTACTATGAAAGAGCGAGTGTATTTTCAAGTATTGTTTTTGGAAAGATGTAAATAACAATAACAGATGATCTCGACGTGTGATAAAATATTGGTTAGGAGGGGTAGACTGGCGGTGATGGCTTTGTACCTTGAGACTTTGTACCTTAGAGGGGTGTAACTAGGTTATTACGGTAATCTATGTAAATACTAGAAATATATGTATCTAAGTGGGATTTCTATGTCGATCTGATATAAAGAAGGTGGGTTGGACACGATGTTACAGAATTTGGGGCTTCTGGCCAATTTTGTGGCTCTTAGAAGCTGCATGTGCAGCTCAAGCGCGGCGGGGCTAAAAAAATAGGTGCACCAGTGGCTTTGAGGAGGGGCTTTCCTGTCTTGTCTCGTCTTGTTTCCCCTGAGGCCAGGTCTAGCCCTCTTTTCCTTTCTAGTGTAAACATGTTAGTTATTGTGCTTCAAAGCCGCGCTTTGCTTAATATACGCATGCGTGATACGTGCGTTAGTGATGTTAGTGATACCCCCGTATTTGATGATGCCCGATATCACAACTTGGAGTAAGGGTTAGAATATCGGCCAAACCGGCTATGGTCAGCTATGTCAGATAATGGTACCATCGTGCTTCTTTCTCCATCCAATAATTTCGATACGCTCACAAAATAGCATGCATGCCTGCGTGGCATATGAATCCCACTAAATCCGCCATATGATTTATTAAAAGCGAAGACCTTTTATAAGCTGCTAGTTAAGACTTTAGTTAGTTATCTATGTTGATTCTTGATTCTTTCACATAGGCGTAATGAATCACCGAGCTGAGAGTCATGCAACCTAGTGGGGTAGAGGGTACTTTAGATTAGGTAGTTAAAGGGATAGGGAATTTGTCTATAAGTTTAGCTATTTCTAATCTGGCTTCAGTGTTTATTATGACTATAATAGAGATGATGATACTACCTAAAACTATATTAATCCTGTCAACGACATATCTGAGATTCCTTAAATATACGACATAGTTATAAGTAATAGTTTAGCCATAGTTATCTGTTCGTTGTAAGAGCAATCTAAGTTCTCCTTCATCCTTGAGCACCTAAGGGTAGCTAGACAGGTAAATACGTGACTAGCTTGGATTTGATATAAATTGACGAACCATGGAGTTTCCTTATTTTACATCGTTTGGTCTTCAAGCTCTCTGGTGCTCATAAAATACAATACACAATACATATGCTACCACGTATCGTATGTATAAACAAGCAAGACAGGGGATAATTGGATCGAGTATTAGAGCAAACACAGTATTAGCTTATACAGTATAGCATATATGCACTGTGGAAAAGCAATTTCCTCTTCGGTGATACAGTGGGTGCATCCGTATGTACCCCGTACTGGTCTTCCAGAAAAGGTGTTGGTCCGTGCCTTATTCGTACTAAGGAGGAGTTAATAGTCCTTGCCGCAATATACCTTTCCTATTGGCTTATACTTTATAAATATGGGCCCACTAAACCTGTCGTGGTAATTCATCAATTCCTATTTCGCGACTGCTGGGCTGTCTTGGACAAATCACCGTTGCTGACAGCGGTTCTAACTTGCAGCGCGCAGTCGAACGAAGCCCCCCCCGGCTTTCTCCCCTTCTCTTCCTCTGACCTTGTCCTTTTTCCTGACAACCCGCCTCAAATTCGAGAGAGGAACCTATTTTTTTGCGCCGGGTGTTACAGCTACATCAATCTGTTCCCTTAAATGTTTTCTGTGGCCAAAAATTCATAACCTATTATTTCAATTTCCAACTGGGATTTCGAATATTGGTGTACCCTTTTTTTATAATAGCCTTCTTCTTCCTGACGCAAGTCTGCATAACGTGAGTGAGATCCATCCTGGCGACCCGCCTATTCGACAGCCCTAAGTTCGCGCTTCTATGGCGACGACCCGCGACATTACATCGCATCGCATCGCATTTCTGCGCGACGAAATAACGAGAAATTGCTAATCCAGCAACCAGCTTCAGTTTTCATTATCTACCTCTTTTAATATTACCCTCATTTGAATCTGATCGCTTGTCGCGGTTTCAATCGACGCGAGGCTCTATCGCATACGTTAATTTCGGTCGCGTCTTATCCAACAAAGTCCCAAAAATGGCTACTCCGAGACGTCTTCCTAACAAACATAATCCTCTTATGACTGAGGATATCCCTCCTTGTATGAAGCATCGTGTCTAGTTTTTGTCAACTTGCATCGCTTACTCGTTCTACAGATCATGAGCTCGTTTCACGCCGACGCTTGGGCCAGACCCAATTGACCGCGAAGATGGTTGCAGCTGGCACCGCAGGAGATGTCGACCCTACTAGTCTCGGGGTCTTCGACTATGCGCATCTGCGAGCTCCCTTGCCGAAGGGTATCATCTCGGGTATCTTCAAGTCTTCTCCGAACTCGTATTTCCTCATGCGCCGTAGTCAGGATGGATTCGTTTCTGCCACTGGTATGTTCAAGGCGACTTTCCCCTATGCTGAGGCCGTAGAAGAGGAGATGGAGCGCAAATTCATCAAGTCGCTACCTACGACGAGCCACGAGGAGACTGCTGGGAATGTTTGGATCCCTCCCGAGCAAGCCTTGGCTCTTGCCGAGGAGTATCGAATTACTCCTTGGATCTGTGCGCTCCTGGACCCGGCTGAAATCGCCATTACGAGTGCGCCTGATAGCCCTCCCAAGAAGATCGCTGCGCCACCAAAATTCGAGGCTCCTTTGCCAGCCCAACCTCTCCTTGCACCGCCAACTCCATCATCGCTCCCCCGTAGCACACGAAGTCGTCGTTCAGCTAGCCCTTCAAAGAAACGAGCTGTCGCATCTCCGCGAAAGCGGGCTACGAAAGCCTCTACTCCTCAACTACCTACCGAAATTCCGTCCTTGAAAGAAGAAGCTACGCCTATTACGAACGGTTCGAAGACGGACGAGGACGCCGAGTCTACTGCTGCCACCGAGGAAGTATCTATTAAGACCATCGAAAAGGAACCCGCTATTGTCTTCGCACCGGCTGAGGAGGAAGCCAAGGTGCAAATCAAGGTTGGCCAAGAAGTTGAATTCCATGGCGGTGTCGAAACAACTCAAACTGCTGTCGAAGTGGAAATTCCCCTCAGTGGAGAACCCGATACTGACGAGGCTACTCGAATGATCGAAGACGCGAAGGAGATGGTTAGGATCGCTGCTGCTGAGACTGCAGCGTCATCCGGCTCCAACAGCAATAAGAGCAAACGAAAGGCTGACGAGATGGCTGTTGATGATGAGGAGGAGGAACAAGAAGAAGACGAAGCCGAAGTATCAGAGGAACCGAGATCCAAGAAAGTGAAGACGGAGGTGCAGTTGAGAAAGGAGCGTGTCAGGAACCGGGCGCTCGTCGGTCTTAGCGCGACCCTCGCAGTTGGGTGAGTTTCTGGACTATCGTGAGATTCAAATCGTCTCGTAAACTAATCATCTTTTCTAGTGCTCTAATCCCGTACGTCATGGGCGTATTCTAGCCTAGTACTGTCCTCGTACGTTTGGCTCCTAGCCCTACAATTGTTTAGTCCCTTAGTATCCCCTCATATCGTCCTCACGATCCTCATCTCATCTGGATCGTTTTACTGGGTTTTGTTGGTGGGGGAACCCGGTTACTTGTCTGTTATTTTTGCACATACCCCCCTTGTCCAGTTGGTCGGAACCGGCTGTTCAAATTCTGATTTCGCGTAGCTATATGAAATGGCTCATGTATACATCACATCCCCTTTTGGTGGTCTCTCTCAAGAAAGGAGGGATCGCTTTGCTCCTACACTACAGGTCCCGAGAACTTCATAATGAAAAAGAGAAAATTCACTCGTTCACTCGTGTTTGTGACATTTTTAAAGGTCGGCGGCTCCTTAAGAGATAATGATTCAAATAGTTTGGAATAGAATTTCCTATAGAACTACGAAGTAGCGAGGGAGATCCTTTTAAGCATCTAACTCAACAAAGAGTCCTATTAACAAAGAAGCTTATCTTAGCTTGACCGGATTGCAGTTTTCGTCATATGAAAATAGGATGTGCCTTATCACAATAAATGACCATACCGTATCTATTTACATGTAATGGAGGTAAATGTTGTACAACAACCCTCTGGTGCTAACAAGCGGCTCATCTACTATGTATGATCTTAGGTAACTAGCAACAGTGACTTGATAATGACTTAATGTTCCGCGTTACGCCCAAAAGGGCCGGCAGGGATCCACTATTTCTGGTCGGGTGGCCCAAGCTTTTAATTACCTACTAAAATGAGAATAAAAATTTTCGCAATCTCATTTTATTCTCGTCTTTTTTTCCAAATTCAATTTTCGACCCCAGCAGAGGCGTAGCATTCAAACACCAAATGTCTAGCGGTCGCATTGGAGACATCTAGAGAGATGAATGTCTGTAGCGCCGGTGTAATGGATTGAAAAACGTATTCCCTCATAGACGCGATGTGCGCGGCGCAGTCTGTTTTGGTTTGGCCTTTGGCCCATTGAGGTGAGGTGAGGTCACTTGACCGTCCAACCTAAGATTTTGGCCGGCAATGGTCGGTTCTGCGGTCCTCGGTACCCCGCGGATGTTCAGGGCTTTGGAGAGAGTTGGAGAACCCGTCTCCAATTGACTTTTGTCTACTGCACCTCATAAGATGTCCACCGTTGGTTGCAGCTGGTTGTTTTCACTTGGTGCTGGAATCGTTTTACACACATTACGACGATACTTTCCACCATGAGAGTTCACACCGTTGCACGGAATGTTTTTCAAGCTCAGAGACGGGCCTTCTCGGTTTCGTCGAGGCGGTTGGAGAGATATGGTTTCGTTGGGTTGGGACAAATGGTACGTCATGAACTGGAAGCTTTGTTGGCGGCTTTTGCTATGATGGATAAACTGATGGATACGAGTTTAGGGGTACCAGATGGCCAAGAACTTGCAGGCGAAACTCCCGCCGAGTGATTCGGTCAAGTTGTTCGATATCAACAGCGATGCGGTGAAACGCCTAGCTGAGGAGATGCGGACCTCCCAGACTGGTGGTGCTACAGTTGAACTCGCACATGACGTGAATGATGCTGCAAAGGAATCGGTATGTGTTTACTATTATTCCCTTAATTCTCTAACTTTCAATTTTCGTTCACATGATGATTCTGTTCTATCTATGATCTAAGTTGGGGCCGGCTTTGCCGGTTCTTTTATGATTAATTCTTTTTTTATAGCCAATCCTCTGAAGAACCTTTTCAATATTGAATTTATTTTAAGATCGTGTTGGCTTCCAATGCTAACTGAGTCTTAATAGGATATAGTAATTACGGTGTTACCTGAGCCGGCACATGTAAAGGGCGTGTATCGAGAGATATTATCCCCGGATTTGCCTAAGAAGGACAGGATATATATCGATTGCTCAACTATTGATCCTTCATCATCTCGAGAGGTTGCAAGTTGGGTTGCCGATGCAAACCAAGGCCAATTTGTTGATGCTCCCATGTCGGGTGGTGTAGTAGGCGCTTCTGCCGGCAGTCTGAGTTTCATGCTGGGTGCTCCTGATGCTCTGGTACCAAAGCTAGAACCGATATTGCTACGGATGGGAAAGCGAGTATTGCACTGCGGCGTGCAAGGCAATGGACTCAGCGCCAAGTTGGCCAATAATTATTTGCTTGCCATCAACAATATCGCAACGGCGGAAGCAATGAACCTAGGCATCAGATGGGGTCTCGATCCTAAGACATTAGCTAATATTATCAATGTCAGCACTGGTAAATGCTGGCCGAGCGAAGTCAACAACCCGGTAAAAGGAGTCGTTGAAGGCGCACCGGCTAGCCGTGACTATTCTGGCGGGTTTGGTATTAGTCTAATGAAGAAGGATCTGAAGCTTGCCATTGTAGCTGCAAATGAAGCCAATGCAAAGTTAGAACTCGGCGATCGAGCAAGGCAAGTCTACGAAGAGGCTGAACAAGTAGAAACGTGTAAAGGCAGAGACTTCTCCGTCATATATAGATTCTTAGGTGGCAAGGAATAAGATCTATGTAATTTGAACATACCATCTAATCTAATCTGATCTGATCTAATGTAATAAAGTGAACGTATTAATAGTGTAACTATAGCTTCCTTGTAGTTATTAGATCGGCTATTAATTGCTTATCCAAGATGTCTATGAGATCAATGCCACAGTATGATGTGTTAGGGTGTGCGTTCCGGTGCAATGACCCGGGTGGCGCCCGGAGAAGCGAACTAACGCCGTAGCGTCCCGGATAAGGCCTCTTCCGCTCAAAGATTTGGGGGTCCAATCCCCCTCTAATCTAATTTCCACAGCTTCTCTTTAGGTAGGTAGTGTAGTGATGACTTAGTCATGACGATACTTACTCGTTAAGCCCGACTCTTTCCTCAACTCAATCACACTTATTATACTTCAGAGCGA
Source organism: Daldinia concentrica (assembly GCA_902805455.1). NCBI lineage: Eukaryota > Fungi > Ascomycota > Sordariomycetes > Xylariales > Hypoxylaceae > Daldinia > Daldinia concentrica. Next base: position 2,088,888 of record CADCSW010000006.1, read on the forward strand.
ATATACCTAGATAAGCAGGTAGTACATCTATTTATCTCTGTAAGTGTATGTAAAAGTCCATTCGACAATGCATGATAGCAACGCAATAATATACGACAGCATAGCACAGCACAGCACAGCACAGGCCTTGGCCCTCGGAGCTGGCTAGGCAAGTTCGTTTCGTCAGCTCGGCAGCGCAACCGAGCTGGGCATCGGCGTTCTAGAAGCCCACATGGGGGGAGGGTCTTGTCAGATCGCTTAAACGTACACTGTAAACCCCTGCTATGTATCTCTCGTCTTTCTTCCGCTTTTAGTAACCTTCTCGTTGGGTATGTCTATGTATCCGATCGGGTTCCGCACCGGATCCTCACGCTATCTGCGTATTCGCTCGGGCGGCCTGGTCGCCAAGATGTTAACTAACACCCACACACCTTTGTTCCTACTGCTGCTTACAGTACCGTACCGTACCGTACCGTACCTCGCCTCCCCCACTGATGATGCCGCGAGATCGATCGCTTAGGATATGTATTCCCACGAGGCTCCCGCGATTTATCTTTTTTTCTACTTTTCATTTTACATTTGCAGTACCGCGCTGCTAGATCGCTAGCATCCGGTCAAACTCTTTTTCACCTGGATATATTTCGAAACTGAGGTATCCTACCTATAGTACCCTGAGCTATAGCGTCTCTCGCTAAATTTCGTTTCGTTTTGTTTCGTTTTATTTATCGCTTGCGTATTCGCGATACGTTCCGGCGATTTGGATCATCCAAGCGCTTGCTTCTGAGATCTAGCTAGCAATTCAACAAATCGAAAGAAAAAAAGGTTCAACTCAACAGCTGGACGTTGGGCGGTGGTTGCTATTATAAAGGGTCTATATAGCTGGAAGGGAGAAGGGAAAAAAAAAAAAGAGAGAAAAAGGAGAAAAGAAAAGAGTGAATTCATACCGAGTTATTCGACGATTCGTCTAGCTCGACTTTCAAGATGTCGAACAGTACGGATGCGCCGCATCACGTATCCTTCAGATCCTGCACCGAAGTCAGCCCTTACTGTCCGGTGCAGGCCACCGTCCTAGGATACTATCCCAACCTCGGCGTCAATGCCTTCCTAGCCGCCGCCTTCGGGCTATGCGTCATCGGCCTAGTCGTCACCGGCATCTGGAAGAGGACCTGGGGCTATTCCGCCGCCCTCACCGCGGGCTGCATCCTCGAATTCGCAGGCTACATCGCGCGCGTGCTCCTGCACAACAACCCGTGGAACTCCAGCGCCTTCCAGACGCAGATCTGCGCCATCATCCTCGCGCCGACGCTGATCTGCATCTCCATCTACCTCACCCTCAAGCACGTCACGCTCTCCATCAGCCCCGAGCTCTCGCGCCTGCGCCCCCGGCTCTACCCGCTGATCTTCGTCCCCGCCGACGTGTCCTGCCTGATCCTGCAGGCCATCGGCGGCAGCCTCGCCGCCTCCGCCGGCTACGACAAGCCGGAGCTGCTGCTCTCCGGAGACCGCGTCATCATCGCGGGTATCGCGCTGCAGTCCGCCGTGCTGGGCGGCTTCGGCGTCATGTGCGTCGATTACTACCTCCGCACCAAGAAGTGGGTGGCTAGCGGACAGGCGACGCCCCAGGCCCTGGCGACTTGGAACGATAGGAAGTTTCGCATCTTTTGCTATGCGGTGGCCGGTGCGTACGCGGGGATTCTGATCCGGTGTATCTATCGAATTGCCGAGATGGCTGGAGGATGGGGAAACAAGATCATGCAGGATGAGCCGTCGTTTGTTGTGCTTGAGGGATTGTAAGTGTTATCTATCTACCTACCTATTTATCTACTTTAGCTCCCTTCTCCTTTTCCCTTCTAACCCTTTTGTTATTTCTTTTTTTTTTTTCCTCCCGAGAGACGTCTACTAACAATACAATAACAGCTGCATCATCATCCCCGTCATCCTCCTAACCGCCTTCCCGCCAGGCGTCCTGTTCCCGGCAATGGCCGAGCGGGAAGCCCAGCGCTTCAAGAGGAAGAGCAAGGGGGAGAAGGTGGGTGGCGAGGAGCCTATCACGTCGGGGGACGAGGGACACCAGACGGAGCAGAAGACTCTTAGCGCATAAGATGTCAATGTTTCCTTCAATCTTATAATCTATTGCTATTCTCGGCTTTTTTGGGAATTAGATGTACGACCAGTGGCCTTGTTTGTTTCACCTGCCTGGTTCGTTTACTTTTTGCATATAGAATATAGCGTGTGCGATGATATAGACACCTCTGTTCACTTAGATATCCGCGGTTTGGCATACCCCCTTAATATTCCATACGTATATTTGTCTATTAGATACCTGAAGTACTACTCTTTATTATCAGCAAGTCCTGTAATTGAAAGTACTAGGAAATTACGCACGGTGATCCTTTGCATGGCAATTGGATATGTGGGCGATCTTCCCATTATTCTTCCTAGGCAGACAACTAAAAACGAGATCTAGCAACGCCTGATTCTATGTAGCCAGTCCTAATGCCCTTAATGTCTATGCATTTCTATTTGTATAGCTCGGCTTGATATGCAAAAGAGGTAAGCGAGTTCCATGTTACCCATTAAGGAACCCTTCTAGCTCAGCTTTCGAGTTGTCTAATTCCTCATCGGTCTCTTCTTCTTCCGCTTCCTCTTCCCCCTCCTCTTCTTCCTCCGATTCCTCTTCTTCTTCGCTCTCCTCTTCCTCCTCGGCGTCTTCCTCGCCGTCATCTTCCGCCTCCTCTTCCTCGTCCTCGGCAAGCCAATCATCTAAAGTCTTAGCCCCTGTCCCTGCTGAAGCGGAGAGCCCATTGCTCCTACTTGCTTGCGCTCCCATTGAAGAGTCCCCAAGCATCCGCGCCGCAGGGATAGCTCTCCTCTCTTCGCCATATTCGTTCGGAACGCCATCCTGAGCCCGAAGCTTCGGGTCCGGCTCCCTGCCTTCTTCAACCCAGTCTGGCAGGGGCTCGTACCCTCGTAGGCCGTGCACGCCTCCACCCCCGGCAAGCACCAATGCCGAAGATCCTAGTAAGAACCCTTTCCGCGTCTCTGACGGACTTGGCGCTTGAGGTGCGGGTTTAGGCGCAAGTAGCATTAGCGTTGCTAATTGGGGCACGCTCAGCAGCGCTTTGTATAAGCGAGTGCGGTCGCGCAAATCGTACGACGTATCGTAACGGACAAGTAGAAGGACGTAATTCCATAATCGAGCTATAGGATGATCCTCCGAGTTTGGTGGAGGATCATTGCTTTCTTCGTCCGACTTCTGCGCCTCTGTTGTCCGATTGAGATGGTGTAGGTAGACTTTCGCTGCGAGGAGGACGATTTGTCGCTTAGCGATCTCGGATTCTTCCGCGAATCCCTTTAGAAGTATCCGCAGCACGTCGGCCGCGATGTTGTCCTCGCCGTTTAGACCAGCAAATTCACCCACGAGCCAGATGATAGTTGCGCGAGCTTGCGGGTCGGTCGCGGAATCGAGATTTTTTGCCAGGCGCACAACGGTTCCCATATGCGCTTGAGGTTCTTGTTGGATAAGATGACGGATTACCGTAAGGGACTCGGCAGCTAGCGTGCCGTCAAGACTCGTGATTTGCCCCAGTAGTAGGCGCATACATCGGGGTGCGGTCGCCGGATCTGCTTGCGCGCATCGGCCAATAGCTCGCACTGCTTCGCGAACAAGCGACTTATTCGTCCCGCGAGAGAAGTGTTCGAGTTCATTAAGTATGAGGCTCTTCGTCTGCAAAGGGCTGTGGGGGAATATTAGTGCGAGTACCTCGAGCTTTAGCTCCCACACTGGAGCTGTGTCGGTAGCGCGAACGAGAAAGTGGGATGAGTATTTAACGAATGATTCCGGGTGCGCAAGACAGACAGATACTATATTATATAGAGCGACTTGCTGAATGTCCTGTGCTCCTCGTAAAAGAGCGACCAACGGCCCGACTGAAGCTTTGGTGTATTCAGGTGTACCTAGGTCCACATAACAACGGGCCACAGCTACCACCACACCTGAGTTTCTGCTTTGTAGAAGTGGTTTGATTCCGTTAAGCAATAGAACGAGATCTGGATCGAGAATGACTACTCGTTCCCCTTCAGAGGCAGGATCCGATTCGCCCTCCCCGTAGAAGTCTTGGAGATCAGCCGATTTGTCTTTTGATCTGGCAGTCTTCGTCCGCCTTGGGAAGCACTTCCGCGCGTATATAGACATCATTCTTAGAACTGCCAGCTGACTCCACTCGTCCATATCTACAATCTTCTTAACGAGACTCCTGTAGTGCTTGTGGATCAGGTCAACCCTATCAGGACATATTTCCATATAAGCACTGACCGCGGCACCGGCGACGAAGTATTGCTTGTCGCCTAGGAGCGTTGTCAGGTATTCTAGCAGCTGGGGTAGGGTGTTTGGTTCCAGACGGTAACATTTCGGTATGGCGAGAGCGGCAGCCTTGCGCACATGAGGGGACATGTCGACTACCCCCTTTTTGATAGCTAAGGATACAATCTGACTGATGACAGGGACTCGAATGCCCGACATGGTTCGTAGGGCGAGTGCTCGTACTTGGGGATTTGAGTCTGATAGAGATTTTTGGATTGTATTAATGGACAAGAGGGCCATATCAGGTTCTTGTTCGGCATGGTGTATAAGGTATATGTATACGAGTTTCTTGATTTCGAGGTTCGGTGACGCGACATTCTTGACGATGGAAGAAAAGAATGGGAGAGTCTTCTGCTGGCGGTACATCATCTGGTTAAGTAGGATCGATCAGTCGGCATGTTCCAGTAGTCGGCAAGGGGGATAGAGTATGCGTACAGAAATAACACGTCGCAGTCCATCGAGCACTTCACGGTCATTTCGGCTGTCGAGAAGCTTCTTTAGTTGCGCCGTAGGTAGCGATCGTGTGGTGCTACGAGAGCTCCGGGCAGCTTGGGCCGCATCGAGAGTGAGCTCCCGAGCTACGGAGAGGAAGGTCAGTCCATCTCGGTCAAGCTATTTCAAGCTATCCTTAGAAGAGAATATGGGGATAGAATATGGGGATTCTCACCGCTCTCAAGCAAATTAGATATTCGAGAGATAGACTCCATAGCGTAGGTGAAGATGCGCAGACAGCTCGTAAGCTGTTGCGTTGGTTGCGTGTTCTTAGGTGTGTGACGTCGGTGGAAGAGAGCTGGGTTCAGTGCAGCAGCAGTGTTGAACTTTTGGCGGGCTGGCGGGCTGGCGGGCTGGCGGGCTGGCGGGGCTTTCCCCTGGTGACTTTTTATGGGGCTAACTTATACATACATAGGTACCTAGGTACATAGGTAGGTAACTTAGTTCTATTTTAGGTCGCGGGTGATAGGTGCAACGCACTTATATCCATGTATACTAGCATAGCACCTAGTCACACACATCCCATCTCAAAGTTTCAACCCTTTTCCGGGAACCGGGTTCATTTACTTATACGGACATAGCAGTCAAAGTTAGAGGTATTTATGTAATTTGAATATTCATCCCGTTGAGGTTCTTGTAATCGCCGTTATGAAGGCACAACATTCATGTCTTCGGCACCCTTTCTACTCCTCTCCCCGGCATTACCTTCTGAACTTCTCACTTATATCTTAAGCCATCACGTCAATCCGACTACTCTGATTATATGTTCTTCCCGCCTAGAATTCCTTGCATCTCTCGCGGATGACGTACTTCAAGGGACAGCTCATTCGGACGAGGTAAATCCTGATGAGCATTCAGCGGAAAATCCAATATCTGCTGCTGCGCCAGAGATCCAAGATATCAAACAAGAGCAGGTCAGACGACAACACAGGCTACTTTCCTCCCCGTTGTACCAGATAGCCACATCGCGGCACATCCGTGTCGTCTATATCCCCACAGTCACACATCTCCGCGCATACTTGTCCGTCTTCACGCCAGATAGCTCCAAAGTCCCAATTCCGCCCGCCGGCTTCAACTCTTCAGGGAAGTGCGCACCGTGTATAATACTATACGGGTTCCTAGAGATGCATCGCGACACTAGCGAATGGAGCGCGCAAGGTCTTGGTAACTCTGCTTCCGCGCTAGTAGAGCTAGGTTACCGGCTATCGTGGCAGGCGATCGTTATTGAACCCCGGAAGCATAGCTCTGCATCCCCATTTGAGGACTCGCTAAGAGAAGACGTTCCCTTTTTAAGTGGCGGTGGACGAAGATTAGGTCCCGATGCGGAGGTTGGCGGTTGGACTGGTCGGACTGTAGAAGTCGGAAGAGTCATGAAGAGATGGTTTGATTTCCAACTTGGAGAATGGGATATAAACTTGAATGAAAACAAGTAGACGCCAGTAAAATATAGTGACCTTTACAAATAATACGGTATCTCTTCAGATGCCTAAAACACAAGTTAAAATGGTAATAAGCCCTATGTGCACTTTTCCGGTCCTGGCCGGTATGCAACACCTTAACGCCTGCCGTGGTATCATCCTTTCATGGTCTCGTTATCGTTAAAAAGGTGAGACAGTGGTTAGATGGAGACGGCCTGTTCCATCTCTGTAATGTACAGCTTGATGTGCGACTCCATCTTCAGATACTCATCATATGCGTTGTGAACCTCTCTCTCGATGTTCTCCTTGAGATCCAGCATCTATCCTATCGTTAGTACCAAGCATAGGGTAGTTGAGGGATAATCTGAGTATGCGTACCTTCTTCTCCGTCTGCTCAATTCGGACCCTCCTTCTCTCGATCTCCGTACCCTTTGTCGCTCGCTCCTCCGTCAACTTCTTGTGTAATGCTCGGAGCTCCTCCATCTTCTCCTTGGCTTCCTGGGCTTTCTCTCGACTTTGGTCGCGGAGTTTTTCTGTACGCTCGTTCCACTTGCTTAACTGCCTCTGTAGCAATGCTTCTGTTCTCTCCACTTCTTTGACGTTGTTGCCACGTTCTGATAGTGCATCTCGTTGCTTCGCGTTTCTAGCATTTTCCTCTTCCTCCTTAGCTAGTTCCGTTGAGATCTCATCGAGAAGTTTGATACAAGATGCAACATCTGTCGCCACAACACCGAAGGAATCCGTCGATGTCTGTAATGCTCTCGCTCGTCGATCCAGAGAATCTATATGGGCTTTATCCGTGTTGAGAGTATTGCTAAGCTCCGCTAGACTTGTTTGTAACGCTTGGGGACTTTGCAGTGTGTATGGCCGTAACTTGGCGCTCTCCTGCTTAAGTAGCATCTTCTCAGTTGTTTTTTGCTCGAGTCGTTGTGCCAACTCTCCCTTCTTTGCCTTCGCCTCTTCTAATCGAACAGCGACCTTCTCTTGGTTCCGCCGTAGCTCCAACAGCGTCTTCTTTAGTTCCTCATTACGCTCCGTCTTTTCACGGACCTGTGCTTCCATCGCCTTCCGGTTATGTCGCATCTCTTCTAATCTAGCTTCCAAGTCCTGATTGTCGCCATATAGCGTCTCGATCCGCGCCTTAGTCTGTTCGGCCTTATTGAAATGCTCGTCAATGACGTTAGTCTGACTTTCGCGGAACCGAACGAAGTTTATCAAGTAACTGAAGATCTTGACGAGTCGAGGATGTGTAGGTTTGTATAGATCGCTAAAACTGAAGTCGGTAATACCGCATTCGAGAAGTAGCTTGCGCAGGGATACATAGAAGCCCAATAGGTTACGAGTATCAGGAGGCACAATATCGGTGAATTCGCCGCATACATCCTCAGCCGCAGCGCGCATCGCCGGCTCGACAGTATCACGGGTCGCATTCAAAAGTAGTTCAGCGAACCACTCGAAGATCATTTGTACTTGTAACGGGTTTGGCTTCTGCAGGTCGGCAACAGTAAAGGGGATCCCGATGTCTGTTATACAACCGACGATCTCTCTATCTGGTAACCGCATAAAGGCATCGGCTTCCTCCTCCTTCTTGCGCGTGCGCGACTGGTTTTGCGTCGGCGGTATTATCGACATTCGCGGGTTGTACGCCATGGTCGCGCTACTGGATATTTACGATCTTCGAGGGGGCTGTAAAGTTCGTATATTCTATAGTATCAGATAGTCTAGTATCAAAGCGGAAACACTATTTTAAAAATCGATCCGAATCGTCGAATCGTCGAATCGTCGAATTGTCGGACTAGGTGATGGAGTGGAAAAGGCTTAGAGATATGTTTTGATATGGTTGCTATGTGGGTCGATACCTAGCTGCGATTGTGTAAACAATTGATTATGTCATCCCATCCTCACTGATTGGTTGAGCGCCCATACTACGGATCCGTATATCTTAGACAATATATTTATGCTTCAATTGCACTTAGACTCAAATACCTCCTTACCTATGTAAGAGGTATGTACTTACCCTAGTTACATGTAGTACAAATGTGTAATTTGTGACAACATTTCTTCTTCGCATTTCCAGCACTAGCAGGCATGGGTTATGAATTTATCATTTATTACTTCATTTATTACTTCTCATCCCAAGCCTCACGAGTTGGCTACCTGAAATCTCAGCTACTATGTTTGCTGAGTGGCTTAAGCCACTATATACCGCCCTTAAAATAATGTCCGACGCATGCAGACTTTTATGATAGGTTCCTGAGATAAAATACCCTCAGAATCACCGACATGGTTCTTGATCACTACTAGATATTTTATTCGTTATGCCAGTATGCTACAGAAGATGAGATGAAGTTGAAACCTCTTCAACGGGCCTCATTTTCAGCTATGTATTCAACCTAGCCGTCCTGACATAAGACTTGGCTCCGACAAGCTTGATACAGCCACAATCAGGAATCTTCGTTGTGTGGTAGTAGGTGGTGGTAAGGTAAGGTAGTCAGTCTAGTGCTTAGATCACTAGAAGCTTCACTATAACAGGTAATTTAAGTATACATCCAATCAGAGTTTTTCAATCCTAGATCCTGTTATATGTATGCGAGCATCCTTATACTCGAGTCGCTTATTTCTAGATCATCAGGGCTGCGGAGAAGAGACGTTTACATCCAATGAAAGCTGTTGTACAACAGCTGTGCTTTTCATCCTCCTAGATTTTCTAGAGATCCACAGGAGACGAGAGGGACGGCGGCTCGCGATGTAGAACCTTATCAAAGTCAAGCATCCAATCATCCAATACATTTTTCGCCCAGAATGGAGATAGTAGTAAACTGCCTCATCTAGATTTGCTACTCTGGTTAGAGCGATATGGCAAATAACCCAGAAGCGTTCTTATCTGGATGCACGTTTGGGACCGATCGTCCATTAAGCTTCTCAGGAACCGTGCTCTTGCATAAGGACCCAGGGGAGATGCGTATGTTGAGCACACAACCTTCTACGTGTCAGTCTTGAGAGGCATAACTACTATGTCTTGAGTTACCACCGCCGCCCCCGCATATGCAAGTACCATAGATTCAGATTTCCAATGAGAGTCGAACAGGCTATCACTAATGTCTACTTGCATTTTGCGCCTTTTTACATATGTGCGGGTTGGACAAGACAGTTAAGCGTGAAACTCTCGGCATCTTCAAGGATGAGTTGCGGTGACGTATAAAACAAGGGAGAAGAGGTATCTAGAATGTCCTACCAGTACGGCTATCCTTTTGGAGGAACGAGGCGCCTATCATTTCCATTCATGATCTTGCTACCCGAAGCTATGCCCTATTGCGATGCACGAGCCGTACTACATTCACAAAACATAATGCTAGTTAAGCTACATACTTAACCTACTAAGGTCTACTCAGTCTCAATAACGAGATGCCTAGCATTTGTAATGCTTAAAGGAAACTAAAAATTCAATATTGGCTGCAAGCTGCAATAGTTTCTGTTGCAGAAAGCGTGAGAGCGTCCAAATCCTCCTTGGCAAGGTCATGAATACGAGACCTCTCCGGGTTTTAGGTATTCCACCGCCGAATTTCCTACTGGTAACATCTGCTACTGTACGATACGGGGCAGCCCGCCTCGGTTACAGCACTGGTTGACAACGGTGGATATCTAGCACTCGCTAACATGCGCGTAACAAATACATCGGGGATTCCATTAGCTTGGCACAGCCATGGTCATTAAAAAGAAGCAAGCATTCTATTATAATCCTTCTGTGCCTGTGCTTGTGTTTGTAGTTGCATAAGCGCTCTGCGGAATTATTTCGACAAGATTAATACTTACCTCTAGACGACGAAAGGGAAAAAGGACATCGTTACACTTTCTATTAAGAAAAGGTTTAACCATCTACTAGTTACGTCCGATCGAACTTTCACTATGGATGTTCCCACGCAGCCCACGCAACCCGCGTCTGATTACCACGAGTCGGCATAGTAGCATGGGTCAAGCGGCAAGCCGTGCCGCCAAACGATCCGTTAACGCTACATCTTTGGGGCTATTATTCTACCTAGTAAAAGCTCGGACATGAAACTTTTCATAGTGCGTGCTCTCGGGGTCGTGAAGTGAAGAATCGGATTATCGAAACAGAAACCATCTCTAGGTTAGAGAATTGTATGATGACATATTTCAAGTTTACCGACTTGTGATAATAGGTCGACTTAGACTTCTGATTACAAGAATACATACCTACATGTAGTGAATAAAAGCTTGGAGTAGGTTAGGTACCCAAGTCATGTGTCGTACCTTGCTGTTTTCCTTGTACCTGACATCACCGATTAAAAGCTTAGCTGCACGAAGCCCGGCTTTCGCTTTCAAGTGCCGCCACGCTATGCTACGCCATGTTATCATTGATGGTCACTACAGATCGCTATCGATGGTTAGTCCAGAGTATCTTCACATCAAATGACTACATGTAATCTTCGTCTAATATGTATGTATATCGCTAGGGTTATGTTAGGAAGATCGTATGTGTGTAAGTGGATAGTACCAATGTAAAAGCATGTAGTGAGCAATATTATTATAATTTGTCGATAACCTATTTCATTGGTCACGACTCATATAAGAAGCCGTCCCTAAGCCGTTTCCACTAGCTTTAGCTCTCGAACCTTAAGTGACCTGCATTCTTACAGTATCAACAAGATTTGTCGTTTACTTACCTAACTCGCTCCTGATACATGACATACTGTAGTCATGTAAGTCTTAAACATACCTGACTTAGACTCTCCAGTGATTTGAAGAATTTTCGAGGGCCGGGTCTATCCCGTATCCCTATGTAGAAAGTTGGATTTATTTCGTGTATTCTATAACCCGAGAGTTTGCCATTGACGGGCCTGACAGGTAGTACTTTATGAGATGCTCATTAGTGTATGTAGATGCTCATTGGATGTTGGATGTTTGGATGTATGCTTACATGCCCTATGTGCCTTCAATATGTATAACCATGTACCGTACCCAAATTCTTTTTTCATCAACCCGCACCCTGTCAAATGCGTAGCCCCTAATAGGGCCAAGTTCGGCCAGGGTGGTAGCGATTCGGATGTTACATACATGATGTAGGTACAGGTAAGTGGCCAGGAAGAATGCGTCCTATAGGTATGCAAAAAGTAACTAGTTACTCGAATAAATGATTAAATTCCTACGAATCGCTAGGATATTACGAGGTACTCATTACTTATATGCTACGTAACACGACCGAATTCAATATGTACAATACTTTGAATTACTCCACTAAAAGGTGATTGTCCACAGTACCCGCGTACCCGTCAGCCCGTTAACATCCAGCCTGCCAACCCAAGGGTTCCCCCCCTGTGTGTGACTTCATTTCGCAAAGTCCATTTAATCGCCCTTTCCTTGTTGTTCCTGTTGTCCCTGTTGTCCCTGCCACACGCACTGACTGAAAATAGTAGTTGCCAACGACGCTACCCCCGTTTCTGATTTTTTTTTTTCTCTTCCCTTATGTCAAGTTCCTTGTAAGTGTTCCATATCTCCCCACTGCCGACCGCCACAGTCCCTCTATCGGTTCCCTCTAAATTTCTTCCCCAAGAAACTGAACCACCTCGAACCACTACTACCACCACTACCACCACCACTACCACCAAATCTGGAGCCCAATCCAAAACTTACAACATTCCAACACGAACGAGCTCCGTCCTCATGCCTGCGCTGGAAACGCATTGAAGCAGTTCGCGTCGACCTCAATATCCACAACTTACATTTTTTCAGTCATCGCTAATTGGTCTTTCAGTCTGACTAAAGCGACTAAAGTAAAGGAGAGACATCAATATAATCTGCGTGTAATAACGTCCCGATTGCTGCGGTGCGACGGCGTTTTGGAGGTTCTATCAATTCGAGCAAGACGCAGTTAGTAACTGCACGAATTGGTTTGCGATAGATCTCGGCGAACCGAATCGGCCGGTGGCATTCAGCTCAATACTTTACTGATTATATGCATAATTCGAGTTAATCCGCGCCCATGGCGATAATCAGTCTGCGGCGATCGTTACCCAGCATTATCGACAGAAACCCGCAATCGCGCATCGCGATATAGCCTCGCTAATATTTCCTGCAACCGGGGCCAACCATCGACCGTTGGAAATATGGCCATGTGGCCTTTCCGCCGCAGGGGCTCGCGCAAGCGATCTCGAACGCCAGCCCTCGGTTCCGATGCCGACACTTCAGAGCGTGGTCGTCAAGCGCAAGTACCATCGCGAAGTCAGACCGAACCCGTCGATACAACAACAGGTAATGAGTCTATAAGAGGAAAGCGAGACGGTCCTCACAAGTTGCAACGGCGTCAACGTACCTATAGCTTCTCTCCCGGGCGTCGGGATTCTATACGTGTTGCTAAGACGAAAAGGGGACCGGTTGCATCGTTACCTGCTGATTCTATACCGACCGTCGCGGATGAAGCATATAGAGGCCACGGACTGCCACCGGAATCCAACGACGATCTCGCGACTCGAGTGCCGACTTTGCATCATGAGAACTCACGAAATAAACGACGGGGCCAACCTTTACCACGAAAAAAGTCTAGCAAACGCCGGAAAGAGGACCATAGCCGGGAGGCTGAAATCAAGGCTATGAGCCAGTTTATGCCAGTACGCCCTGCTGCAGACGCCTGGCCAGCTGGTCGCTTAATGAAAAAGGAGAGCAGACGGACAAGGCCGGGTTCAAGCAGGAATTGGGATGAACCTTCCTCCGATATTTCGTTGCCTATGCCTCGCTCTATACATTCGGCCATGTCGACAGACTCGGAACAACTCTCTTGGAAGGTCTCTGCCTTCGAGGCTCTTGCACCCCGCCCGACACTACGATGTGCTTCCAATCCTGTTTATGGACCAGCAGCCAGCAGTGCGTTAACCCGATCTCAGTCCACGAAGCGGAAGCTTGCGGAAAGAAGCCCAATTCCCGAAGCTACCCTTCGAGCCCATAAGAGGATTGATAATCTAGCGGACGACTTAGATGCATCAGATCTACGGGAATTAATGGAGAGAGACAAGCGGAGGAGAGAAAGGAAGAAAGAAAAAGAACGTGAAAGAATAGAGAGACGTCTCGCTAGGAAAGCAGAGAAGCAGCGAGCAGAAGAAGCTGAGGCCGTTAAGAGCGGTACTCCGCCGCCCCAAAATCTAGAGAGGGGTGTTCTAGGTCGTGAAATGGCTGGCGAAGATCCGGCTTCAGTAGTTATCACATCATCAAGAAGGAGACGCTCGGACGACTCGCCGCGGAGACAGAGCAAGCAGCAGGAGGAATTAGAAACCCGCGGGGATTCGCCAAAACCTCTGGATGAGTTCCATCGTACGGAAAGTATTCCCCTTGAGCCGTCTACTCCAGCAAAGGCTCCAGAATCCGAGCGAGTGCCCGAGCCTTCCCAAGAGCAGCAGCAGCAGCCATCTTCGCGTTCCTCGAGCCCGAAAATTTTGAGTTTCATTCGTACAAGGACATCGCGCTCGAGGTCACCCAAGGATTCCGCCCGAACTAGGGCTGATGTTGAACAACCCTCACCTTCACTAACTAGGCCAGACTATGCAGAGTCAGGCAGCAGGGTCTCTGACGCCGGCTCCTCGAAACCGTGGAGGTCATTCTTTAAATGGGGTAAGAATAAGCGCAGTTCCGGCCCGTCATCTTTTTCGAACACTTCGCGAGATTCTATGCTAGCAGGCCCACCGCTGGCACATCAAAATTACGTGCCGCGAAAAATTAGCTCAGGCGTACCCAAGAGGACTATGTCTCGTTTCCGAGAGGATCTCCCTGAGTTACCTATATCCCCTCCGGACTCGCGAGTGGCATCCCCTGATGCCGATCCTCTACCTGTGGATCCCCTGCCCGTAATCCCTGATGACGTGCAGATGCGCTATGATACGCCAACGTCGGGCCGTCGATCACACGATGTTATGCGGGCGACTCCTATTTCCTGGCAGCGAGATGAAATCCAGTCGTCGCCAGCGCCACATTCTATGTCGCTCGCCTCTATCGATTCGGAGGCATCTTGGCTCTCGGGCCGCATTAGTAGGAAGCGAGCCTCATCAGGTATGAGAAACTCGCTTCAACAGTATACTCAACCTGCTTTCTCTACGGAATGTGAGGAACATGTTTCGGACGACGAGAATATCGTCGAGGATGGGTATATGAATAGCGTCGTCCCCACTCACTCACATGAAAAATCTACAGGCGAAGCTCGTCCAAGCAGTGATGAGGAAGATGAAGACCGTGAAGCCAAGTGGGGTGCTGTTGGTCAAACACCCACCGTGCATCACAGAGATACCATGCGAAGCAGAGAAGGCTTTCTTCAGTCTTTTGATGACGATGATGAGAAAGATCTCGAGAAATACAGCGACGATGAAGAAGAGGGTCAAAGTCCTGTTCAACCGCAGAGAGCAACTAGCGTTAACCTTGATAAGGGTCATGCTCGAAACTTCAGTGCGGGTAGCGCTAAGCTGCTAGAGATATCCCCTCGAGCATCTAGTGAGAATAGGCAGAGTTTAGCCGACCGCGGCACTCAGTAGTGCCATACGCTGACTAGGAGCGAGTGGGTTGACACTACTTGGCACCAAATATACCAACACGAAATAGGTGCACGATTTAAGCCAGGAGATACGATTGACATTCATTTCCCATTCCCTTGCGTTTACGTACGACCAATAGCTACCAGCTCAACCACATTCATTTGACATTTCTTTCCTCTCTCAGATACCGACCTTATTCACTCATTACGATCTTTCTTTTCATGTTTCAACGTATAAAACACCAGAAAAAAAGTTGAAAAGAAAAAAAGTATCCGGTCTATCTCCTGGCTCAATGGTCGGAATATTACACCCTTTCAGGGTCAACCAAGAAAATGGAAGCCCCCAGCGTCAATGCGGTCCTAGCTTCACTACCTAACTCAGCCAAATGCGCTACCCTCATTAAGCATTTCGATGTGCATATCACTCCCACGATATGACATGCGTCTCTATGGACTTCTTGACTTCATATTTGCAGAAACATGTGGAGGAGGGGTAAAATATGGCTTTTTTTCTTTTCTTTTCTTGATATACTGCGATACCACAGGGGTTATGTGTTTTTATTGCGCGTGGATTTGTTATCTGTTTTTGATACCACTCATATTCTGCTGCAGCGCAGGGATTCATGAGGCGTCCAGAGAGATGCCCAGTGATGCATAGATGTCTTCTCATACACTGACCGACCTAAATTTCGATAGCTTGTACTTCGATCTATTCGAATTGATACCTCTTAGGCAGGGCCAAGGATTCGTGCATGCTAGGCAAGCGCATCAAATCCACAATCCTCTCAGGGGATTATTGATGCTAACTCACATGCTCGTATGGAAGACTACTGGGAGTTTACTAGCTAACCCGGTCGCGATGCGTTTTCCGGGCTTCAAATAGACATGCTTGGGTGAAGGGGCCCAGGTTGGCGAGCAGGCAAGGGAACAGGTGTTCAGGATGGGGAAAAATTAGATGTTCGAATCAAACTAGAGGTGTTCGGAAATATCTGCGAGGCCGACGACTTGGGCCATTTATACCCTTGCCTTGCTCGTAACGTCGGAGTTTAGGTTGGTCACGTTGTGTACATGTATGAATTATAATGCTTGTAGACTTGCGAGCTAAAGAAGAAAATCTGTTTTCGATCAATTTCATCGAGGGCCAAGTCAATTGTGAAATGCAGTCTTATATAATCGCCATCAGATTGATGCAAACCCCTTAGTATTCAAGTACCGTACTCGTAAACCCGGACGCCTGGTTCTCGCACATCAGCACTTTCTTCAGTGTGACCCAAAGGATCACGGGTATGCAGTGAGATGATTTGGAATTTGGTTAATCATGCAGAAACGTCTTATTCAAATTACGACGTGTCGAATGCTATTAGAAGTTGGTCATATTCCAGATCAAAAGGTTACCACGTGCTTAATAAGCTCCTTTATTATTTGTACATAGTATTTCAAACGCCGGGGATATAATAAGCTACAGTATAGTCTTTTACTAATACTATTTACGAGATATGCGATTTGGAATATTTTATGGAATTAAATTAGTAGTGATCGGGGAAATATTCTGTATCATCCATAGATAACTGCAGAACGCCACGAAACGCAGGATAAAGCGCGTTATAAGCCACAGTTAAAGAAGGGTAAGAATCACGTCATGAGAAGGACTGACAAATCAAAAATTTACATCATCAGCTAGAAAGAGGTTTGCCTTACCTATTCGAACGATAATACTCGATCTGTACATTTTGCTACCTAATCCTATGTAAAGGTACGCATCAATTACCTGCACACCTACGAAACACAAGCTTACAATTACATTTCTTGGCACAGCCTTGCCTCCTTCCCGTTCCTTAGAGCTAATACAGATACATAAAACCCACCAACACCCCGCGTCTTTTTCCCACTTACAATTCAAATTTTCCCCTCCATGTCAAGAAACTTGATTCGAACAGCCCAGTCTACTTTTAGGCAATCTCTTTACAGACCGTCGCATATATCATCCTTGAGGCAGTTTCATACTTCGTCGCCCAGAATGACTGTACACAACTACCAGACGTAAGTCGCATATGTGTTTTAAGCCCTTCCCGAGACAATAAAAAGCGGCTGCATTGGACCTAATGTACCCCGCTCTATTATATCTCTATTATATGCTCCGTGTCTCCGATATGTCGACGGCATGCTGACATTGCGCAAAGCGCCGAGTCCTTCAAGGAGGCCGTCAGGAACAACAAGGTCGTCTTACTCGACTGCTTTGCCACTTGGTGCGGTCCTTGCAAGGCCATTGCTCCCATCCTAGCGAAGTGAGTTACACATCCGAAATCCCTCACAAGCGAGGCTCTATATTACTGCGCGCCGCCGAATTTTAGCTTCTCTATACCATTATCACCTATAATTATTATACCCCAAGGTAATGCGTCGCTAACCATATATATTGATAGCCACTCGAACGAGGAGCAGTTCAAGGACATCCATTTCGCCAAGATCGACGTCGACGACCTGCCCGACCTGGCCCAGGAGCTCGGAATCACCGCCATGCCTACCTTCCTGCTCTTCAAGGACGGCGCGCTAGAGCCTGCTGAGAAGCTCGTCGGTGCGAACCCTAACGCGCTCGTTACGCTTCTCAAGAAAAACGCCGCCTAATCGTTGACCCATTCGTTGGGCGGGGTCGGTCGGCTGAGAATGAAGTATGAATAGAGGGGCGTACGAACTTGGCGTCGGCCAAGAAAAGATATCCCGCAGAGTTCGAGGTCGCATTTAGTGGTCGCGGAGGAGGCTTTGTCGCGCTCGTGCGTATGGTTTCTGCTTTGCGAATAGAGTAGGGTTTTACCCAAACCTGAATGAACGAATTAATTCCCAGTGCATAGAGTACTCCAGCCATGATGTCTTGTGATATCTGCAGAGCGGCGAATGTCTTCTGGATAATCATTATAAGTTGATATTGTCGAGGACATCGAGTGATGGGGCCTGATCGCTTACTTGCAGTGACATGTTCAATCCTTGGAATCGAAAAGGTGAAGATGGGGAGGCTCATAGCTGTTTTATACCCCCTAACAGAGCAACGATTATGCAATGCAGGGACTATCTAACAGGCCGCCTTCTTATCTCACTTCCGAGCAGGAGACATTATCCAATCTTCATCTACTAATCTAATAGAAGTTTATCACGGTATACTTTTATCAAAGCTGACAAATTGAGACTGAATAACTATGCGTTTAATAGACGTTGTTTAAAGGATGATGTAAAACAGCATCGGCCAACTAAACTTACGAATGGTCACATATCATTTTACCCGCACTTGATCATGTAAATAGTAGTCTTATGTTACAAACTCATCTTTTCGTGACCTTTGATAATTCGTAATAATAGAATATGTTGCTTTCCTTTTACTTTTATTATGATGCTTACTTTATTTTCTAGGTGCTTTATATAACTAACCTACCTGGTAGGGTAGGTATCTAGAAGCGCATTAGTTTTAACTCTAGGTACTTATGGTCATAAGTCTAGGTACCGTTCACGTTTATAGTAGTAGTTTGGGTAAAGCAAAGAACCGTAAACTATCCAAATTCCGCACTTGAGAGACTCAAGCGAGCTGAGTTTGTCCTGAAGTTGGCAGAAGGCATGAAAGCAATTATGCTACTATACAAAAGACCTTTAATACAATCATTCGTTTTAGACAGCTCGTTTAGAATGCTGACAGCGTTTATCTTGTATAACAAGAAGTGTTGCTGATATTTAACTTCTAGTTATGCTAAGCATTAAACCCAAGTATATATTTCTTTCAAGCCCGAATAATTACTGACTTCTCCCTTAATATGGCGCATCACGCCGTTGTCTCCTTGCTGATAAGCCGCACAAAGGCTTACCGCAGCCGCTAACAGGGCTGTTCAATGCCACATACAAATCGTAATAGAAATTCCGAAATACCAAAATCTTAGTTTAGCTTTAACAATAACTAGGAACAATAATAAGACAAGTTAGGTAGGTAGGTATCATATTATTTTCCCATTGTAACTTTAGGGGGATTTCTTATTAAAACATCTCATCACTTTGCAAGTTCGAAATGGTTGGTAAGCCGTGCTACATACTGTGACGGGGTGGAACCAAACAATATGGAAACAGCTTCGTTGTTCCGCAAGTGACTCTAGCCTAACTATAGGAATCTAAAGCTATACATACTGAGCGTAATCTTTGTTCTAGATGTCTCATTTAGAATCCTAACACATGCTTGATGAGACTAGATGTGTTGGTGTAGAGCGTGAAGTCTAGTAAGTAACATGGAAGTATTTGCAGTCCCGCAGCGAATATTCTAGGTAATAGCGTTATTGGACTTTAAGAACTGAGTGTTAGGATTATAGACGAGACATCTACCTAAAACAAAGGTCTCGTTCAGTATGTATACCTGTGACGAGCTTCCATAGTTAGGTTTGGAACTCCTTGCGGAACAACGAAATTGTTTCTATGGTTCCTTTGTTCAGTGCGAATGCATTTTTGAGATTGATGAAAGTGTCTCTGCTAGCGTCATTGCACGAAACCGCCCGGAAAACAGGTGTTTCATAGCAGCAGCAGTCTGTTTAGTAGACTACTGTTGAATATGAAACCACGGGAGGGTCAATAGCTGCAACTAAGATAGTTCAATTTGACTATTTTGGAGACTGATTTTGTTGATCGACGAGGTTACGTCGCTGGGGTTTATGTAATAGTAAAATAATCTATTGTCTTTCGGTATTGAAGACCGAAGATGGGAAAGGAAAAAAAAGTTTAATTGTCTTTTTATTCTAAGGACTCTGCAGAAAATAAAAGCTTAATCCGTCCGTACCTTAGGTACCTAAAGGAACTGGAATCAATTGGCTGCTGTAAATATGCGGCTCTATGCGGTACCTGACTAATTTCTGCAGGGACGCGTACCACTTATAGGCTTGCCCCTGAATTGTCAACTGCACGCCAAGGATGGGAGTCCCTCTTGATGTTACATAAGATAACTTCTCAAACTACGCGCTTCAAAGTTCTTGGTGGGACTTTAGAGAGGGTCATTTTTATAGCATTAATAGTAATTATTTTATAAGGGTTGAGTAAAATTGAATTTTAAGTTTACTTGCTCTAATATCTTTGAATTTACTTGCTTCATGCTTCATGCGTTTTGAATAGTTATGTACCTAGAATAATCTCTTCTTAGTTGCCTGCCGCGATACGATAATATCTAATAATAAGTCTTTACCTCTCAACCTTACCCCTCGACCTCGAACGATTCAAATGCATGAAGAGAGATCTACTCATGGATCAGATAAGAAATGATTGGTTAAGACTAGAGCTGAAATTAGGGCTGCCACTTCTGCACGAGCCATGGTACAAGGGGTCGGGACCGAAACTCTTCGCATTGGGCAATCAGGTCGTAAGTGATAATAATCAATGCCGCCTTTGTGGGGAGAATATGTTTACACAGCATTGTAGCCAAGCATTCTATTAAGAGTTCATGTAATTATGGACATAGACTTCTTCTCTATTGATTGGTTAACTTGTTTTTATTTCGCTCTTTGGAATCTAATCTCGTGTTACATTATTATAACTCTATATATTAGCGGTAGTTAAGAAAGCATTCGTCAACTCTAATTCTATTTTCTCTTAATTTTCTCTTAACAAGTCTATTATACGTAAAATGTCTTCTCGGCCAAATTCGAAAATCTTCCCCAGATATAGCTCGCGCAACTAAAGCCTGAACCCCTTTTCATGACTTATCTATCGAATTGCTATGTAGACGTTAGGGGATAGACAATATGATGACGACTACTCTGACCTCAAGGACATTAGAGAACACGTCAAGATCAGATTTCCTGCAGCTGCTAGGATTTTCCTCATCAACCATGATCTTCACGATGAGCAGTGCTCGCTCCTCTATGTATGACCTGCCGTAGCCATTTGTAGCTTCTTTAGTGGAATACCGGGTAGGACTTTTTCTGCCCCAGTTTATGTAGATGTTAATGTGATATATTTCCGCTATGATACGTCGCGAATGCGACCAAGTCCCGGAGTACGTAATGAGTCCTAGCAAAACGTAGATTTTTTTTTAACCGGGATCGGGAGCGGCTGCGAGGTTTAGCACACTCCTCGTCTCTTTAATGATCAGGCGAAAATTGTTTCGTTAACACGCGTCCTACTTTTGTGCGCTAGGAGAATTTGATGATCCTTACCTACTCCAGTTGACTCCAGCCGCGAGGTAACATGGCGCTAGAGGCTCTTAAGGGACCCTTGTGTGAGGTTAGAAACCCTTTCCCCACGTAGAGAGTCTAAGCGCGGCTCTGAGAAAACGCCGACAGCTGCGTTACATACATTCTGTTGTCGTCGTAAGCATGTCGTATTGGTAGGAACGTCTAGATATCCATCGCGTATCGATATCTACTTCTTGCCATTGGCTAGAGGTATTGCCTTTCCTATTGCAGTTTAGAGGTCTCCTTGTGGATCATTCTCACGATAGTGACAAGACTATGATCGGCCCTGGGATTGGTTTGATCACTTACATACACGGAATACGGGAACACGCGGCTTGATGGCTCTACTTGCTCTACGCCTTCATTAACGATTATACCTCAGTCAGATTAGGCTTATGGACAGCATCTGTTGTCATAAACAGTGAGCGTATTATACTGTATATTTTCAACTCGAATGTTTATACAATAGAAAGAAAAAGAAAAATGAAGTAGAATAGCTAAGTCGCTTCTCAATGTATAACTAAGTTAAGTGTCTTCTGAAGTCTTGGCT
Source organism: Daldinia concentrica (assembly GCA_902805455.1). Lineage (NCBI taxonomy): Eukaryota > Fungi > Ascomycota > Sordariomycetes > Xylariales > Hypoxylaceae > Daldinia > Daldinia concentrica. The sequence goes on from CADCSW010000006.1 coordinate 2,110,408, forward strand.
TCTCCCTTGCTGCGTGGCTCCATTCTTGTCTGAGCAATTTACACCCCTTTGCGGATGCTTCCCGGGGACATATCCTTGGAGGGTCTCGAGGAGACACCAGCCTAACTACTCGTATGCAGGGTCTTTTTGATACAATTTTAACAACTCCTAGGTCGTTGTATTGCAGCTTCGACTGGGGACATACTTCGCTTAGGATATTTATATAAGTATAAGGAGAATATCACCGATATATCTTCAGGATGAACAGTATCTCATCAGCCTTTTCTCGTCTCTATCCTTCTCTTCGAATTTCTCTTCGCCTGTCTCTCGTTTTCAGCAACTACATTATCTATACCAAACTCTTAATCCAATAATATCTACCTACCTATCTATAAGACTCTGACGATATGGATTCTTTCAAGCTAAAGGCACTGCTCGCAACTCTTGTAGCCAGTAGTGGTTTTGTTCAAGCACAATGTCCAGCTGTCTGGACAGACGTTGCTGCAGACTTGAAGGAAACCTTCTTGGACGGCGGCGGAAAGTGTACCGATAACGCTCGTGCAGCAATTCGACTTGCGTTCCACGACTGCTTTCCTGGCGCCTGTGATGGGTCGATCATATTGGCGAATGAATGCACCGACCGTGGTGAAAACACCCAGATGGTTGATATATGTTCGACATTGGGTGATAAGGCAACACAGTTCAGTGTTGGCACTGCGGATCTGATTCAGTTTGCTGCTGGTGAGCTTTTGCCTAATACCTCCGTTGGTACTTACCCCTAGCTCACATATTTATTCAACCCACAGCCTATGGGATAGCGTCTTGCCCTGGCCTACCTTCGATATCTGTCAAAGTTGGCAGAGTAGATTCATCCGAAGCGAATCCCACTGGCCAGATGCCCGGCGCCAACGACAACGCTACATCGATAGTGTCCGCGTTCGCGGCGAAAGGCTTCTCAGTCACCGAGTTAGTTGCTTTGGTCGGGGCTCACAGCGCCGCCAAGGACCTGAACGGAAACGCGCTTGACACAACAGTACAAGAGATGGACACCAACTTCTACACCGAGACCGCAGAAGGAAGCGCACCTTCTAGTTTGAATAGCGACAAATTCCTGAGCAACTCGACAGAAACAAGTTCTGACTGGAATTCTTTTGGCTCCGATGCTGCAGCGTGGGCTGCCGCTTTTGTACCAGCGTAAGTATCTTCTCTTCTTCTCATACCCTTCTCCAAGCGCATTTAGTATCAACATAGTTACTAATATTTCTTGTGTAGGATGGAAAAGCTAAGCTTGCTCGGCAACGACGAGGCCAGCCTAACAGATTGTTCTAGTGTCATCACAGAGGCATTCGCCTAATCATTAATCAGCTGATATATCGGACTGGCTTGGGCATGTTGAGTGGATTATAGGTAGTAGCTACGGAGTATTTGCGACCTGTAACATGTTTTATAATAGAGGGATAAGGCCATTTATAAAGGATTGGATAAGGAAGGAGTTTATGGACAAATAAAATAGAATATGAATATATTTAAGGAAATGATTAAGTTACGATGCACTCAACTGAGAGTGTAAGTTAAGAAGCCCTCAGGTTTGACTTATCTTAAAATTAAAACTCGCGTAAGTTGGATCATGTCTATAATGTTCGGTAATCATCGGTAATAGTATTTGTTACCTACCTACCTACCTAGGTACCTGACCTAATATATCAAGAACTATTATAACGTAGCCTTTCTAAAAGGCTACGAAATTAATTAATATTAACTCCTAAAGACACGAGGCTTGGAATCAACCCGGGCTATTTGTTCCTGATTACTTCCGGCCTCGCCTACCTCTTGAAGGCTTACCTCTCGATGGGGAATTACCTCTCGACGAAGACGTAACTCCCCGATTCCCGCTGGTTTCGATCGAAGCCATCTTTGCGGCTGAAGCTTCTCGCCCCCTTTCGAGAGTTTGGAAAGAGACGTTTTGGTCTTTCTTCAAGGGGCTGATCATGACAAACATGACAACTTTTGTCTGGGGTGTGAGAGAAGGTTTTAATGCCCGTAAAAGCTCTGAATCATGAACTATGGTCTCGCCAGTCCCTATGCAATTAATGAGCTTAGTCAAACTCATCAAAGATGTGTTGATTTTGATCCCTTCCTCACGGACTCCGCCCGTCAACCCCATCGAGTTTGGCCTCTCGCTCCCCGCGAGGTCAACGATATTAAGAGCGCCAGACTTAACTTCCTTTACATTTATTCGTGACGTCCTTTTAATCTCAAATGACAGAATCAAATGCGAACGAGAGCTAGCCGCGTTCATATCAGTTTCCGAAACTACTCTGTAGTTCATCGCTGCCTCTATCACTGATAGAGCCTCTTCATTGGAGTGCAATTGTTGCTTCCGAACTGTGTCGAGTCGGACCTCCTTACCCCTTTCTTTCGCTTCGGCCGCTTCCAGGAGGTCAAAGGTCTTGTTCTGATAAATTTCTTGGATACTTACTGAAATCAAGTATTCAAACTCCCTTGCTTGGGTTTCCTGAATCTTAAACAGTAAACCTAAGGACCTCGGAATTACTCCGTCTTCTTTAACGTCTGTGCCTTTGTGACTAAGAGTAAATGTCTTTCCAGCACCAGTTTGCCCATAAGCAAACAATATGATCCTTTGGCCCTCCATTGAAGAGTCAACAAGGTCACTAATATGATTGAAGACGTCCTCGTTCGTATCCGATGAACTAAAGATACGCTCAAAATCATAGATTCTCGGAAGGTTCGGAACTATATCTCCCTTATAGTCCACTCGCGTAGTGGTGATGGTCATTTTCCCCCAGGACGAGGAATACGGCCCCACCTCTTCCGGACCAAAGTCCACAAGGTCTTCTTCTGGGGTGTCTTTTCCGGGGGGTCGAATTCTACATAAAACCCTAATGTTGCCTTGAATATCTCGAAGAGTCCCAACAAGGACTCGGGATTTCTTTCTTTCATCTTCAAGTAGCATCTTGAGTTCATCACAAAGCTCCATCTTCTCAATCAGCTTGGCCTTCGTCTCCTCCATCTCTTCCATTATTGCGTTATCTATGGCTTGATTGGAGCTCTCAGCACCGTGGCTAGTATCATTGGAACTTTGAATATCACGACTAGTTTCAATGAAGCTTTGGACGTCGTCACTAGTCTCAACGGAGTCTTCGAAAATGACTACATCGTACGTGAGGTTCTTAACTTGTCTGGGAATTGTTTGATGTTGACTTCCTTCTAGAAGTTCGATTATTATATCCCTAGATTTGATTAATTCCGCGGGTATATTTTTCCATATTGATGTCTGGGTTTCGGCAGAAATAATAGCTATCTTCTCAAGGGCCTTGAGACGTTCTTGAATGCTTGAGAGCCTGTCTTCTAGACGTGAGATATCCATTGCGACGAAAATGTTAAGCTGAAGTGATTAAAATGAATAAATCAATATGGGTTGTGTGCTGGTGGATTGTAGCTAAATTTAACGATGAACCAATGGTTTGTGAATTTAGTTGTTATATATTTTGAAAGAAAATTACTGACTATTTTTCATTATTTTATCCTTAATGTAAATAGCACATTGTTCTATACAAGTTCGATTGTTCCTTGTTTGCTAATAAATAATGCCATTGATTAAGTACATAACTGGGTATCTATATCTATTCATACTATGTTAATCCTTGTTTTCTTTCAAGGCAGACCACCTATTCTGTCCAGACAAAGATCATGTTTGAATGTCTAACCTGCCTTCTTAATGCATCAAAGTGCAAGTACATATGTATTGTATTGTTATTAACCATGTTCATGTTATTAATACTAGAAAGTGCAGTATATGAGTAATGTGGATGACTTGATTGTCAGGTACCTAGGTAGGTAACTAAGCTTCTTTATGAGTGAAGGGGAAGCCTAGCTTATATATAAGTTCTCGTTAAGATGCCCTGTACGATACCTGACAGTAGTCCCTTGACCACTCGTTCCGGCAATTAAAGTATTAGCCGAGATAGGTGTGGAACTTAGAACGCATTCTACCGCTGTTGGCTGGGTCCAGTGCGCATAACGAGGTTGGATGGCCTTTCTCGTGAAAGGAATTCGCTATCAACCTCATACTCCATGTCAGGCCCTTCACCATGAAAGCCTAGACGGGAGTAGACATGCCTTCCCACTAGATACGAGTTAGTTATTATCGCTTGAGAAGTTATATATACTAGTGAGGCTAAATCGAAATAGGGTATTGTATATAGATCAAGGTACTTATGGAACAAAAATACTTACTACTCGATGCTTCGGTAATAGCTTCCAAACCGCCCCGACGTCGTGCTTCGTCAAGACCCCATTGGACTAATTTTTGTGCAATTCCCCTTCGTTGGTAAGCTGGATCGACGGAGCACGAGCGGAGATGCATCACCGCCGGTGGATGCGACGTTGCCTTTTCTTTGACAATTTCGACACGGCGCTTTACAAACGAACGCATAACCTGGAAAAGGTAGCGCTGCTCTACTTCTTCGCCTGGATAAAGTGCCTCAATATTTGACAAGATACGTTGGTCATCAGATGGTCGTTCGCCATGACCTTCAACTATGGATAACTGATCCCAGACTGCCAGACCAGCCACAACTGGTCGTCCCTGGTCGGAAACAGTAGCTTTGAGAAAAATAGTGTTTACATTTCCCTGATTGTCGTATGTGACATTGCGCCATTTCTCAACCAACTTTGCTGCAGCACGGGCCCTACCCTCGGGGGTGTCCCATCCAGGATTCATAGCTATCCAAAGGGCATCGTGAACCTGGTTCCCAAATGCATTGCAGGCACAGTCAAATCCAGCGATGATATCTTCCTCGCGATCGATTATTTCAACTCGAGGCTCTTCTTCTCGCGGTTTACTTATTATAGGTTGGTCAGTCATGTCGTGTGAATACTAGAATGGTGATGAGGAAGTGGAGAAGCTTTATGAAATGTTGAAGGAAATTGTGTCATCGTAGTCTGACTTTAAATACGAGCAAAATATATTATCTAATAGTAATGAAGTCTAAAATAGCCAAGCTTTCAAGAGTATTATAGACTTACTAACGCTTCTTAATTACCTTAATTACTCGGTATACCTATATAATACTCACCAGGTAGCTATTGAATAGCCGGAGACTCAATTTTAACCACTCCTTCACCGCTTATAAAAACTTGTCCTTATTTGGAAGTACTTCCTATCTCATTTAATTATTAACAGGACTGTAAATTTATCTAGAGTATAAGTTAATTAAAAGACAATGTTAAATAGGGCCATTCTATATCTATACGCTTATCGTATACCTATTTCTAGTTAGTTGGTCAGAAGCGTAAATTGACATGAGTATGGGTTATATTGGATTCATTGCTTCACTGGTAGGCTACTATTAAAAACGCGGGGACATTTAAATACTAAAGATATGCTACTTTAGGAATAAGTTGGTCTCTAGGATTCTTCTCCTTTCCTACACGAGTTCGGCTTCGGTTTCGGCTTCGGCCCTCGGCGTAAGCTAGTGATTATGGAAGTCTATACTATACTATTTTTGAATAACTAGGTAGGTGAATATCACTTTAGTACCACCCCCATATTATGCACATTCTCCTTAGCCACCGGTTTCGGTTATGTTTGGCGGAGGGAATCAGCGCTTCAATGGCGGCATCGGCTTCTTCGTCTGCTAATATTTCCGCCAATCCCGTTTTTAGATCAACAGAGTCAGGTGTCCTAATCCAGGGGTCTTTCCTAACCGAAATTCTGTGGCCTAGGTATATCAATAAGAACACTAGAAGCCCAATATACGCTGTAAGAAAGCCTGATATATTGAATCGACCCGGGAAGAATACCTGAAATCCATTTAGTAACCCAAAGACGCCGAATGCTACAACAGCAATCCACGCTGCCCATGGCTGTAAGACACTTGTATAGGGCAAATCAGATTTAGATATGCCCTGTGCGATACACGCCTTTCTGAAGCGAAAATAAATGAGACAGCAACAAACCCAGCTTATGAATGCCGCTGTGTTAATGATACTTACGAACCAATTGAACACAATGCCACTAACAACTCCGATATTTAGATATGCTAACAAAGATAATAAGCTCGAAGCTATAACAGCATGGACGGGTACCCCGTGCTTGTTGCAATAGCTGAATATCCTAGGTGCGTTTCCAGCTATGGCAAGCGAGTATAGGGAGCGGCTAGACATGTATAATACCGAATTACCGCTTGACCACGCTGATGTTATGATCACGGCATTTATAATACTGTCTAATGCACGAATTCCAGCTTTCTTGATAGCGATGACCCATGGGGATGCGGCTGCTCCTTTTCCACCGTTGGTTAACGCCGATTCGTCACTTCGACATATGACACCAATAGCAAGCGCACCAAGGGCATAAAACATTATTAGGCGCCAGATGAAGTGTAGGGCGGCCTTTGGAAGGTTCTTGCGAGGAGACTTCATCTCGCCTGCTGTGATGATTATCAACTCGGGACTGAAGTTAAAGCTGAAGCACGAGTAGATAAGGGTGAACAAAAAAGCACAGAACCGGCCGCCGGCACCTCCCACAAGGTACTCATTAGTTGCGCCAGGATCCTGCCAATACCAAAAGCCCAAGCGAGTATGGTTTGGTCCGCCCCCGAAGAATAAGACCACGGATAGAATCAAGAGTCCGATGATGGTAAAAACTTTGATCGACGCACACCAGAACTCTACTTCAGCGTAGACTCCGACAGGAAAGAAGTTCAGTGCGACAATTACTACCAGCATTATCGTGATCCATACGGCAACTGGGACAGTGGTTGGCCAATAGCTAATTACGACTGCGGCGGCTGTGATCTCGTATGCGACGCTTATACCCCAGGTATACCAATACAGCCAACCTAAGGCGAACCCAAGACTAGGTGATACAATTCGGTTTCCGTAGTATGCTACAGACATGCCTGACACCGGCAGATAGGCACCGACTTCGACAATCGCGGTGACAATGCCGTAGACAAGGAAACAGATCACCAAGTACGCAGAGAAGAGAAAAGCAGGACCCGCGATTGCCAGTGCCTGCCCCGTCCCGACAAAGAGTCCAGTGCCAATGGTACCACCTATAACAAGCATCTGTGCATGCTGTGATAATGCGAGTTAGTTATCGACTTCTTAATTGGCCTGGCTGGGAAATTCCAAGCCCCAAGGCAGGCTAGGGAACTAGGACAATAGAAGCTTACGCGCGATTTGATAGCTCTTTTAGTGCCATGCAAGTCAACCTCAAGATCATCCCCGGCGTTTCTCAGCCTCTGCGGAGTATCTGCCAAGGACGAATGGGGCTCTTTTGACTCGTTCTGCTGTACAGCCATGTTTTCTTTTGTTAGCAGCACTATTACTGCTGTGCGTGGTAGCACCAAAAGGAGTCAAGCCTTAGGAAAAAAAAAAAAAATATATTCATTTCCAATAAAAACGGCGGATATCCTTGCTTACTGATGACGGCTCGCTCTGCTGATTCGCGTGGGGTTCGGGTTTCCCCTATCGCTAAGCTGCATTTCAGCACGTTGTGCTTATTGGCTCATAGACCTGATAATGCAGGAAAGAATGATATGATTGGTGATCTTATAAGTAATGCGATCTTAACACGGGATTCCTTAAGAGATGTTTCTAGCCTGGGAGTATTCTATTTTTATGTAGCCATTGGATACTTTAGATAGTTTTTCTGTCATGATGTCCTAGTAGGGACGTGATAGGCATAGTCTTCAAAAGTCAATTCAAGGAACATTTCGGCTACATAATAGTCCTGTAGGATTGCTATAGGTCGGCACTTAAAGCAAGATGTACACTGTATAGTGTTAAAATATATTAGTATAATATTGTTACACCACAAGCCGGCCATATGTTGTGCAAGTGTGGCACTTCCACTTTCTTCTAATTTTAGGTAGATTGTACGATGATATGACGAATCCAAAAATCAAAGTAGATTGTGGCTAGGTTAGGTACTTCAGGTACCTACCTACTCATATACTTAAGGTAGGTAGTAATTCAATATTCTACTTGTCATTACTCTAACTTAGTGTATGGACCTAAGAAACTACCTTGCTACTTCATTTTGTATAAGCCAGATAGTCGCTATAGGGGAGCTAATAGAGCTTGCTTCGATACGGAAAAAATTCGACGACCCGGAGTCACTTTCACGGACCCCTTAACGACTCAATGATGCAAAATAATTGTGGCCATACTGGAGACGCTAATACCAACATACCGGGCTACTATTTAAGTTATGAAAGACTAAGTAACGACCCTGCGGTCAACCATACAGAAACCCCTGTTATAGAGCAAGATCAAGAACTTGAGGCTTCTCATAGCCTTACTTCTAGCCAACAAAAGCACGAGCATGAGAAGAAAAGTCCTTTCCGCGACTGGAGCCTCGAGATAATCAGCCTTTTTGTTGCAGCAGCGGCTTTTATTTCGCTTGTTGTGATCCTTAAAAGAGCAGAAAACCAACCCTTAATAGATTGGACATTCCCAATCTCACTCAACACTGTGGTGTCAGCCCTATCGATCACCATGAGAACCCTGTTAGCTTTCGCTATCGGCTCCTGTCTTGGCCAGGGGAAGTGGACCTGGTTTAAGAAACGATCGGGTTCGCTATTACGTTTTGTTGCTTTTGACGACGCAAGCCGGGGCCCACTTGGTTGTGTATCATTAATATTAGTTCTCAAATCACGGTATGTAGTACCTGGAGTTTCTGTTGATCATATAGGATTCTAGCACTTATACTTATTTATAGATAGGTACTGGGTTTCTATTGGTGCCTGGGTAACGTTACTGTTACTGGCGTTGGACCCTTGCATCCAATCTGTGATCACATACAAAGGTCAAATAGATGTCACAGGGCAAAACGACTCAAGTGTCGCAAGGGCTACGAGGCTGGACATAGGTGACTGGAGCTATCAGAACACAGCAAAAATGTTCACCGGCAATGAGACCTTTTTGCATAGTTATCTTACGTATCCGGATGTGGGGATGGCCACAATTTCAGTACTTGGGTTTGTTAATACATCGACTTCGCAACCTTCGCAACCTCCCTTGATATCTTGTCGAACTGGTAACTGCACATGGCCTATATATTCTTCTCTTGGGGTTTGCAGCACATGTTCCGATATTTCTGAACAAGTTATCAAGGAGAGAGGATGGGGCATGCCGGACGAGAGTGTGCTCTCACCATGTCACGATATCAGTTTTTCATTCGCGGACAATTACACAACCTACTCTGTCCCTTACGACGCAGGACGTCGGGTACTAATACAGAACATCAACGGCTTGGCGAATTCCAGTGTCTGTCTTCCCAGATCTCGCGTCGGAATTTCAGCTGTTTTTCGCCCCAACGAAACGTATAGGTTTGGTAGCTCGTCAGCCCTTTTGGCATCCTTCGTCATCCTTGAACTCCCAGCCGACTACTGGAATAATAAGATTTCCATTGAGGACTCCACGCCAAGGGCAACCGAATGCGCTTTGGAGTATTGCGGACGCATTCATGGAGCAATAATGCGCAACGGCCACGTGGTTGAGTCTACTATACTAGAATCGACTTCGACTGTTATTAACTCATTTCGGCCTCTAGACGTCTTTTCGCAGGAAGATCTAGATCTAATCGAAGAAGACTATGGAAATTCACTCGCTGATATAACCGTGAAAGCATTCGCAAGAACAGAAAATTTCGTGCAAGTCTTGGAAAGAACTGATCTTCAGGTAGAGATTCCCAGCACAATTGACATCCCGGAGCATGCCCAACGGATTTTCAATATTACACAGAAGTCTATTGTCACATCGATAAGAAACTTAGCGGAAAACACTACCTTAGAGTCTATACAATATGCTTTATCAAACTCTACTAATATCACAACTACTTTCGACAATGCTGCTCGTCTATTATCGAACAGGATGCGAGAGATAGACGGCAGCATAGCATATGGATCTTCGGAACAGTGGGTTGTTTATACCCGTGTGCAATGGAATTTCTTTGTGCTTCCCATTGTCGTTATTTTTGCAGGTTGCTTATTTGTCATTGGCACAATTATCGACTCTACTAGATTACAGCTTGAGGCGAAGAAGACTGACTTGTTGTCAACTCTTATCTCCGTCTTTGATCCGGAAACAAGAGCCTTCCTTAGAAACGAGCAACGCCGCGAAGGTAAACACGAAGATGAAGTTTTAGCCAAGGTGGAAAATGAAGAAGATGGCTTGGTATTGCGATTCTTTAAATGATATAAAATCCATGTCTTCAGATTAGAGTAAATAGTCCTAGCTTAGTTATCACAATGGTCACATAATGTCACGAGGTGGAACCAAACAGTATGGAAACAACATCGTTGTTCCGCGAGGATCTCTAGGTTAGCTACGAGAGCCTACAGCTATGTATACTGATATTGTCCTTTGTTCTAGATGTCTTATATAGAATACTGACAGTGGCGGAATTTCCTAGATAGTAAGTTTTGGATAGTAATATGAAAGTTAAAAACTCGGATAGGCCCAATATCTACGAATGGTGAATAAAAACCACCTATAGACTCTGGTTATAGATTCATTCAGTACACAGTTTACCGCCCTCAGTCCCCCTTTGATTAAATCTAGATTTGGAAAGGAAGATGTAGTTTAGGTTCAACATATGTCGCTAAGTGGTACATACCCCTTTCAGGAGATTTGGATGTCTAGATACTAGTGGCCTAGATCCACATACAATATGCTTTAGATTGCCCAACTGCCAGTCACGCACTCCATGAGTGGGATTGCAATAGATATACATATGCTTAATGCTACGAATAATGAAGGTACTAAAAACTTATCATATATAAGGTGTATGACGAAGGGTTTCATTGAAGCTAGACGGACTGTGTAATTCAGCTCATCCCAAGTACCTAACCACATTCATATCGGCCACTGATCTTACATAACTCATGCGCCGGCCATGCTCAGCTTCTAGCCGACAATGAGTAGGATGCTACCAATTGGAGGCCTCAGTTTTACAGTCGATAAAAAGGAACCGCCGGATTACAACCGAAGATGGATGGCTCTCATCAAAGTTCCCGGTGGGCTACCATTTACTCCGAGAATAACAATGGTGTATCTCATAAATATTCCGTAACGAATATTCTTTTGAGACTTCTTAGGGAACCTTTCCCCTAATATTCGTGTTATTGGTAATCTCCTTCGAAACGTAATGAAACCATGCCACTTAGGTACACACCTTCCTACTAACTCATTTTCATATGCTATAGTATGCACCATCTCTTCACTTGAAGGGAAGAGAGGTTCGACTTAACATGATTTGCATATAGACGGTTCGGATCGGATTATTAACCTTCGGGATATCGGGGCAATTCTTCCCCAAGTTACAGATCGTAGAGTTCAAGTTATAGAATAGGGGGTGGGATGGGGAAATATATTTCATTAATGAGTCAATTGTCGTAAAGCTTCAAATACTACACGTATATTATTTATCAATGTTACTCGGGTTACATGTTATGACATTTACTTTACAGATGTTCATAGAGATACCTCTTTTGCACGCAGTGCTCAGGTGAATACTAACGAATATTGCCGATTCGCCGAGACTACTTCCCGGGTAGTTAGCTGTGAACATTTGCGCTCAACATAGGGGATTAGGTATTTCATTTGCACTAGATGCGTAATGTAATATTTCGTACCAAGTATTTCTTAAGGCGACAAAATCTACATTGTTTAAATAGGTAGCTATTCCATGCTTCAAAAATCTATTTACATAGTTGGGAATGCGATTAAATGCTCGCTACGATGCCATGATCCTATGTCTATGTCTCCCGGAAATAGCACCTCTTTGCCTTTCATGTTGAAGCCTAACCCTCGTACACAGCCGGGCCGGGAATCGTGTACTCGGTGAAACCGTTGCCCCAGATATCGACCTTGATGCCAGGGTCGTTGGCGCTGTACGCACCAGGGAACTTCACTCCGTCTGGGTTAGCAGAGCCTCCACCAGTCACGGTGATTTGCTATTCACCCATGTTAGCGCACGTAACTTTACTCCTACATATGATTATTGCCGAGCATCTCAGGGGGTATCACTTACGTAGCAGGTCATGTAGAACTGCGCGCCGCCGGCCTGGCCCGCGGTGTGAAGCGCGATGGTTTCGGCACGGAGGAGATAGTCGCCAGGGGCGATGTCAGACGGGATCTTGACGTCTTGTTTGCCGCAGCCCTTGTTGAGGATGTCGTTACCCCAGGTCTTAGTGGCAGGGTCGTAGCCGATCTCGAAGATCTTGAACCAAGACGAGGATCCGTCGGCCGAGGCAGCATCCGACACCTTGCTCAGTGCTGAAAGATACGGTATATGAGCTGTAGTTGTATATTGACTTAATCTTCCAACTGTATGAGTGAGGAGGGAGGTCCTTCTTATATATATATTCCATGCCAAGATATTATGTATTATACTTAAGAATAGTCTTTTAACCATTTATTTTAACACTTTTATTTAAGGCCTATTAGAGGAGTTAGTATTGATTTTAAGTTATTTATTATATATTTTAAACCTTAACGTTATTTTTAACTATTAATTCTTTGTTTTTTTTTTAAGTTTAATATATTATACTCTTGCGGGTTAAATATTTAAATAATCCTATTTATATTCCCCTTTTAACTCTATACTCCTACAATTTAAATATTCCTGTTAGTTTTACAGTTTTAATATATTCTTATTAATTTTGTTATTCCAATGTTTTTGTTAACCTTTTAAAATATTTCCGTTAATATATTACGTTATTTATTTTTTTTATTTTATTATTAATTTTAAATAACTTTATTTTTATTTACCTTTTCGTTTTAAGCGTAATTTTTAAATATTGGTATAAGTTTTAATGTTTTTTAAAACTTTAAAAAAGTTTTTTAAAGAAAGGGTTTAATTAAGTTATTTATTACCATTTGACTTATAAAGATGTACTTTAATTATATTACTTTTTTTATTACTTTTTCTTTAATAAAATATTATTAAATATTAATATATTTAATTTTATTATAATTTCCCGGATTTTTGATTAATATAATAACACCTTAATTATTATAATATATAATAATTATATAAAATTTAATTTTAACTATAATATTATCTTTATCCCCCTTAAAATCTATATTAAACTTTTTAAATAATTTTTGAAATTAAATAACTTCTTTAATAATTTATATTTAACTTATATATTTAATTTTATAAAACAATAACGTTATATTAACTTAACGTTTTAACAATTAATTAATTACTTCGTTACCGAAATTAAATACGTAACTAAAGGTGGATTTCCAAGTGTTAACATTGCTAGCTTAATTAATATTAAAGTATTTTATAAAAGATTTTAATATATTATTATATATTAAATATAAAATCTTAATGCTTTATAAGTAATAAAAGATCTTCTTTATAACCTATTAATGTTTTAATATAAGATTTATTAAATATTTATTAATATATAATATTATATAAGTAATATTAGATTTTATACCCATTATTAAATATATTAATAAACTTATAACGGATTAATATTATCGTTTATCGTTTTTGGGGTAAGTATAGCTTTTTTTGGTTTATTGTAATTTTAAGGTATTTATTAAGGTATTAATTGTTTTATAATTTTTTATATTATATAATATAAATATCTTATTAATATAACCTTATTAATTTAAATAAATGGTTTATTTTTTTTTATGTTTTTTGATTTTAATACTTAAGTAATATTAATAAAAGTTTAAGTTTATTATTTAAAAACGTTTGTTAAATATTGTTTTTATTTTATTTATGGTTTATATATCCTTATTAACCATTAATAAATTATTTACGTAAATAATTATATAGATATTTGTTTTAATATTAACAAAAATGCCATAATTAATATTAATAAATTAAAAATCAAGGATTTTTAAATAATTATTTAAGATTTTAAACTAGATTTTAAAGGTTTGTTTTAAATTATATAAAGCTCTTTTTAATTTGTATATTTTATCGAAACTATTATTAAATTTATTAAGTTATTTAACGTATATTTTTTTTTTTTTTTTATTATAAAGAAAAATTGTTTTTACGTTTATTTATTTGATTTTAAAGTTTTTAACCGTTATTATTAAAAATAATATTTTGTAATTTATAAGTTTTACAATTAAGGTAAATGTTTTAAAGTAATTTACTCCTTTTATTTATTTAAAGCCTTTAATTATTTATTAAACTTTATATTTTATGATTTTATTATTAAGTTTACGTTTTAATTTAAAGATTTATTTATCTTTAAAAATGTTTATATTGTTTATAACATTTATCAAAATTTATATTTTATTTATTATTAAAAATTGAAATTTAATTTTTATAATAAATCTTTATTTAAGCCAAAAATAATTTCGTTATATCTTTATTAATGTTATTAATTTTTTATCTCCTTTTGTTATTTTTATATTAACGGTTAATGTTAATGAAGCGTATAGTATAAATATTTAATCTTTAAGTTTAATTATTTTATTTTTTAATAGATATTGTAGTTTAAGGTAATTAATAATATTTATATTAAAATTTAAATTAAGGAAGGTATTTAAGGAGTTTTTTGTTAATTAGATTTATAACAATTTCTGTGATTAAATTATATTATTTTAATTAATATTAATAATGATTTAACGGTGTTGTTTTATTAATAAAGATTTTACAAGGTTATTTATTAATCTTTTATTTTAAGTATTAGTTTAAGTACTTATAAATATCATTATAGGGATTGCACCTTTTTTGGCGTTAAAATAATAGTTTTATAAGGTTGTATTTATAATAATCCTTATTTTAATTAATATCTTATAAATGAAATTGTTTTAATATTTTAAAAGTATATTTTTAACTGTTTTTTTATCTAATTTTTTATGCTTTTTTAATAGTAATAAGTATTAAATTTTAATATTAATGGTTTTAATATAAGTAATATTAAGCTTTTATTTATAAATTATTTAAAATAATATTATATTTAAAGTATTATAAAGGTTTTTATTTTATAAGTAATTAATAATTTAAAAAACTTTAAGTTAATATTATTTTAAGATATTTTCCCTTATTATTATTAATAATAACTTATTTTTAATTGTGATATTTAAGCTTTTAATTATGTTATTATTTTGATATTGTTTTGTAAAAATTTATTAAAATTGAATATTATATTGTAATATTTAATTTTTAACATCTTTTATTAAGAATTTATTGCTTTTATTAAGATGGATAATAATGTAATTGTGCTTTTAAACTTTATATTTTTTAAATAATTTAATAAATTAACTAATATAATTTCAAACCTTTTATTAATTATTTATAAAGTAAATATCATTAATACAAAAATAATTATTAATTATTATAAGTTAATATTACTTATTTTTATACCTTATAATATAAAAGGGTTTATATATATTTATAAAAATAATATTTTTTATATATTTACTTTATAATAATTTATTTTTATAAGATTTTTTTTACATTTTTTCGCGTATATAAGTTTTATATATATAATATTTTTATGCGTTGATTATTCCTTAAATAATATTTTTTAATTTTAATAGTAATTATTTATTAAAATATTTTATTTTTTTATATTAAAATTTTATTTTAAGGCTAATATTATATATTAAAAGCATTGGTTAAATATTATTATAAGTTTTAAATGTAAAAAGATTATTAAAATATTATATATATATTATAAATATAAGGTTATTTAAAAAGATAATTTTATAAAGGTTTTGTTATAATGTTATTTATATCCTTCGATTAAATAATTAAGTAATAAAAATTAAATTTATTTTTAAATTTAAAGTATAAAATATATTAGTAAAATTAATTTATATTAATTTTTTCTTAATGTTATATTTTTTTTTAATAATATTTTTATTAAATATAAAAATCTTAAAATTTTTAATATTATTAATAGTATAATTGTTTAAAAATGGTATAAAGTTAAAAAAGAAAAATTTTTATCGATTAAAAGTAGCGTATTATTTATATTTTAAATTAAATATTTAAACGTTTATTAAAGAATAATTCTTTAACGCCATTATATTAAATTATTTTTTTATTTAAATTATTTAATATTTTCCCTTTATATATTAAAAATGTTATAAAGTTTTTTTCTTTAAATTTTAAACTTTTCTTATTAGGTTTTTTGTTTTTTTTTAATTTAAAATATAAGTTTTAACATTTAACGTTTAAATAATATAACCTTTTATAATAATTATACTTTTTAATTTTTTTTATTACCGTTTTTTCCTTATTTATTAATGTTTTAATGCCGGTACGTTTTCTTTTGCGCCTTTTTTATATTTTAACCATTATAATTGGTATATTTTTCCTTAATTAATTATTTATTTTTTACCAGGTCTTTTTAATATTCATTAAACGTATAACGTTTATAAATTTTAAAAATTTCGCTATATAAAAAATTTAAAAAATTTGAAACTAAGCGTAATAATAATCGTTTAATCCTTAAACGAAATATATTATAAAATAATTAATAAATAATTTATATTTTAAACCCATTTTAGCATACCTTTTCTAAATATCCAATATTTCTTTTTTAAAGATTTAAATATTTTTAAAATTATCCAATTTAACGTTTTTTTAACGTTTAATTAATTAAAATAATAATAAAACTCCTTTTTTATTAAACTCTTTTTTAACCCATAAGAACATTTTGGTTATAATATCTTTAAACTTCGCCATTTATTCTAATATATTAAAGAGGATATTTTTTAAAAATATAATAACTTTACGTTAAACAATAATCCATTATAACTACAAATATTTAAAAATCTTTTCGATAATATTAAATATTTATTTATTTATATAATCATATTCGTTATATATTTTTATAATCATTTCCATAATTTTACACCATTTATAATAATTATTACAACTTATTAATTAAGAAAAATAATTAAATTTAACGCCATTTATTTAAACATTAAAAATATTTATTATTTAAAAGGTAATATTACTCCCTTTAACATTAATAATTCCCTTTTCATTATTATTATTAACTAATATTTTTCAATTAACTATATTAAATATTATTAATTTATAATTAAAACAATATCGTTATTATAATAAATCAAAAAACATTAAATCTTATTAATATATTAATATCTTTATTTATATTTTACCACTTATAACTCGTATCGAAATAAGATTATTAACTTTAAGTTATAAAATTTTAATAATAACTTTAAAGATATTTCGTTTATTTAATATAAAAAAAATTATTAATATTCCTTTAATCTTAAAATTGTTTTCTTTTATTGGTTTAAAGGTTGGGAATTTCCTTTCGTCGTTAACATCTTCGTTTTAAAAGTTATATTATTCTTCGTTTTATAATCCTTTTATTATATTAATTAAATTTAAATAATAATTAACAATTAACGCTTATAATTCGGTAAATACTTAAATAAAACGCTTATAAACAATTTATTTAAAATTCTCATTATTATTTATAATAATTAAAATAATATTTAAAATTAATTATATAAATAATAATATTAAAATTTTATAATTTTAATCAAATATAATTATCGTTTTTTTTAAAAAATATTATAATAAATTTAAAATTAAAATTATTTATATTTAACTTAAATTATTATTAAATATTAATATTATTTCGACTTAATAATCTTTTCAATTATTTTAAATCATTTTTAAATTAACTCATTTTAATTTATATATATAATACTTATTTATTTAACGCAAATTCCAGGTTTATAACCTATTAAAAAATACAATATATAAACTATAATTATATATTAACTTAATCTTCCAACTATATGAGTGAGGAAGGAGGTTTTTTTTATATATACATTCCATGCCAAGATACCATGTACTATACCTGAGAGTAGTCCCTTGACCATTCATTTCAACACTCAGGTATACCATGACGGGGCCGAAGTGGTTTCCGCCAAGGGCTTCCCTGCTGCAGTCACGGTCACCAGGCTGCTGGTGCATCTCTACCGTCACGGTGTCGCCGGCTAAAATGCTGTTAGAATATAATAAAAACCATATAGTCGGCATCTATTGTTACCAGCTACGCTGCACTTAGCAGCAGCGGCTTTAGTGCCTCCGACGTTACAGCGGATGTCGTTTGAGCCCACGTTGGTGACAGGGTTGTTGTTTGCCTTTTCCAATGTTAGTGTTCGGTCATCACTGTATGTCGTGTATTCTTATTAGAATGTTATGTGTAACGTACGGGAAGTCTAGCGCAAGTAGACTCTTCATCCTTTCCAGCAACCCATAACTCTTGGAAGGTGGCGTGGCCAGCAACCGTAGCTGCGAGCGTAGAGAAAGCGAGGGCGGCAACGGCAGACTTCATTTTGAAAACTAAGTGACAGATTGAAGGTATGAAGTCGACTCTCGGGTTCCTTGGGAGATGAGGAAGGCTTGGGGGAGCTGAGGAGGGCCAACCCGAGATTAAATATAACTACGTACGGTAGTAGTACCGGGATACGGGTCGCTAGGCGTTATTATATGCAAGACATGCCGAGTTCTATATAAATTTCATGCACGTTCCGTGGCTCAAGTACGAGTTAATTGCGGGTTGGTACTTTACGTTCAAGCGCCGATGACATAGATATCCTCTAGTCTTAGGGGAGATACAATTTGCCTAAATTACACATCCCGCCTTGGAGTAAAGTAGACAGCGGTCGATCTTATCTCAAAGAGACTTCTCGACGAGGATGGAGAGGTTTGGGTAGATGAAAAATGTACTTAAAACCGCCGAGCGGAGGAGTGGAGTGTTTCCCTTTTCGAATACTCTTCTAGTCTATCATTGGTCCGTTCGTGGTCGATCGTTTCCTCCCATCGGATTTCGGCTATATTATCCGCTTGGTCATGCAAGAGCATCAAGTTGGCTCCGTAAGAGAAACCGGACATTATCAATAGAATATACGTGTAAGTCGTGATAAAGGATGGTTAGCGTGATTGATTATTGAGTATCTACTGGTTGATCAAAGATACAGACCTGAATAGAGAGAAATTGAGAATTGAGTACCTTATCCAGACCACATTTAGATAGTCTCATCGGAGACATGCATATGTTTATAATATTTTTGAACCATATTTAGAAAGAATAGTAGATGTCATACTGTAGCAACTCTGCTTGCCGCTTCGAGAAGAAATATTTCTTAGAGCTCACAACAAAAGAGAAATTTAACGCTAGTAGACCAAAATCACTACAGCATATGTTAAAAAAATAAATAAACAACCTATACACCTGGTGTCAGAAACTGCTGACCAAAGGCCTAAAGCCGCTGAGGCAGGTTGTTTCTAGTCAATGAGACACTAAGACATCAAGTATGTTAAAGGCCACATAGCAATGCTCCTAGGCAACTCAGCATCAAAGAACAATATATCATACAGCCCCGTATATATAATCATAATAGTCCACCACTATCTGCTATCATATACTATCATACCAAAAACGATACATTTAATTCCTGAGACTGTATACACAAACCTAGCGAATCAACGGCATATCCGAACCGCGCAAGCATGGATATGAACAATACAATTTCAGAAGGTAAGAATTACACATAAGCTAAAGCCTTCCTAGAAAAATCGCTAAAGCCGTAAAGACGCCACGCCGTGGGATATAGTCGAAGTTCGCCGACTGGCTTCTACCGGTGAAGCGATATTCGCGAAAGTCAATATCTCACGCGGAACGCGTATTGCTGCCGAGACTCCACTTATCACAGTGCCACCTACCAAATCTACTGGTGAAGAGTTATGGGAATTATGCAAAGTCATCGACGGAATGGCGAATAACGAATACAAGGAGCTAGAACAGTTACCTTGCAGTCCTAAAGTGGCAGATGCTATTAGAGAAAGAGGGTTTGTCGATAGCCGAGTTTGGTCCTTCTACAAGAGTAGGAAGTTGAAAAATAAAGACGGAAATTTGCTCAAGGGGAAAAAACTGCGGAGGATAGTTAACAAAGCAACCAATATCTGCATCAACTACCTCATCAACAATGTTCAGCTAGGACCTGGTGGAAAATACGGCTCGGGTGTTTTCCCCCTATATACTCGGATCAGCCATTCCTGCGTCCCTAACACCTACAACTCTTGGAACCCAACTTTAGAGCGGCTGACAATACATGCTATCCACGACATCAAAGTCGGCGAACAAATATTCGTAGATTACGTGGGCAACATGTGTCGAACTCGCAAGCAACGCGGCCTCTCATTGTATACCGCGTGGGGTATTACTTGTAACTGCGTAGCTTGTACCGATGATGCACTTGACCAGTTACGGTATCGCATGCTGGTTATCGATCAAGCCCTAGCAGCATACGAGTGCGGCATGTCCGAAGAAGCACATCTCGAGGGTATTCCCAAGCTCGAGACAACCAAGCAAGCCCTCAACGCTGCAGAGGAGCTTCTGCAACTTCTCAAAAAACAACGGTTATGTGGTATGGAGATCCGTAGAACGTAAGTGCCTAGTCTTTGAGGTTTAAGTCTTAGATGTTCTGTTTTGTAGTACTTAGAGAGTGACGATGATAATAGGCTTCGCGAATGTTCGGGATACGCCTTTGATAGCGGGGCTTACGAAAAGGCTTTGAAGTACGCACGGGTGGAGCTAAAATATGAGACGTTGCTTATCGGTACGGAAACTCGACATCTGAAAGAGGAACTCTATGGTGCGAAGTATTGGGTTGAGTACATAGAGAAAAAAGTCAAGTCACGTTCTTAAGCTATGAAGAGTGATTTCTCTTATGGGAATCATTAGGTTCTTGGGTTGGTTTGGAGGAGTCTACACCTCATCCCAAAGTTATCCTTGACCATCATCCCAAAGTCTAACCCAATTTGGAAAAGGTTGGGGCCTAAAACCCAGCGCCCTAATTGGTCAAAATCAAGAGGACGCCCCGCTTTGGGGTGAGCTTTTAGTGCTTTTAATCGCTAAAATACAAGGTTAAATGACCTATAATTACAGCGCATTATAGCCACTAAGTCACCTGTATTATAGCGTTTTTACACTTAAGTCTTGCGCGCATTATTTAATCAATTTTTAATTGATTATCTAAACCTTATCTTTTATATTATTTATATATAAAGTTTTTATATCAATTCCTAATCAATTATAAATCAATTCCTAATCGATTCGTAATCGATTAGGAATTGATTAAATAAAGTCATTTATATTTTATTAAGTCTTATAATACTGTATAAAAGTATGTATTTGCATGAGTATAATATTAGTGAAATGGTAGTTGAGCTTTGGGTGCGCTAGTACTATTACAGTAGTATGGAGGTCGACTTATACCCGATTGGGTTAGAGTTTGGGATGATGGTCTGGGATAGCTTTGGGATGAGTTGCGCCCTCGGTTTAGAGTAGATTTTGAGAGACATTTGATTTAAGTCATTCTGAATTCTAATAAGAATGAAGTAACTAGGTAGTTAGCTGAATTATGCTAATAATGCCAAGAGTATAGAATTGCATAGGTACCTACCTAGGTATATGTATGTAGTTTCTATGTAGGGCTGTGCTTTTGTTTGAAGAGTTGAATGCTACTGTGGCTTAGGCTATCATTTCACAGGCTCCATTAGGTACCTAACCTGCCTAACCTAACCTCATAACAGATAAAACAGGCGACTCTGCTAGGCGCAGTGCAGGGCGCAAACTCCGCCACGGGCGCTATTCGCAGGCAGCAGTTAATTCAATGCTGTCGCTAATGTATAAAGGTACATTGTATCCAATATGTAAGACCAATCTTTACTTTTTGCTCCGCATCGTCATTTCTACTTCGCCACAATCCTAATAGGGATCGTCTTTCGGCTTTGACTCTGCAAGACATCTTTGCAATTGTTCAAATTCTGACAAGTTTCTCTTTTTCCATTTCCCCTGAATCAAGGGAGAACTAGAGTAGCGGTTAAACAACCCACCTATTTAACTTAGAATCATATTCTTAACCTAGCTGTGTTACTTTGCTACTACTCTAAGTATTCACCCCTTAAACCCCTGGTCTTCCAAGGCTTGGCAGTCCCATCAAATGCAAACATAATTATCTTTTACATAAATTGGCAGTAACGTTAAAGTGCCAGGTAAAATTTGATAAAGTGCCAACCCATCTACTTTCTACGTGAAATAACAATCCAACCCATATCTACTTAATTTATATTGGGATTAGCTTAAAACTTTAACAATTTTAGAATATTTACCGGTTATATTTTTAAAGCCATATATTGTAACATAATAATTAATTGAATAAAATAATAAAAATAATAAAAACGGTTAATAATTAATAATTAATTATTAGTTAATTTTTAATTGAATTAAATACGTAATTATAAGTTTTTAAATTAATATATTTACTTGTTTAATCTTGTATAACTATTTGTAATATTAGCCTCCTAATTACCTACTATTATTATAGTTTTAATAAATTTTATATATTTAATTAGGGTGGTTATACGGTGGTTAAGGCTGTTAATCTAATTGGCTATATTAATTTAGCCATTTATTTTGCTGCCCTACAAGTCGTTAAAACGGCATAACAAGTGCCTGTTACCGTTGAATTATAAGTTATTAAAGTTGTTAAAAAAGCTTTAAAAACCATTATTAATAGCCCTATAAGCTTTGATAGCCTTAATAGCCCTAATAGTCCTGTAATTAACTTTATAACTTGTGGAGGTTAAATGCAATAATAAACCTTGTTAACATTAACGTTAGAGATGAAGATATTGTATATTATTGTATATACTGCTATTAAAGCAGTTATGTTAACATTATTACTAAGGCTATTATTTGTTAACTCATCGTATTTAATTAATTTTATTAATTTTAAATCAACATAATTAAATTAATAATAACAGCCTCTTAATTTTTAACCTTAGTTTTGCGGCCTTGTCAACGCTGGATAAGCCTTATACTCGGGGTTAAAGCTTTATCGTATAACGGAATTTGACGGCTATCGTAATCAACTTACCTCAAAAACTAATTACAAGGCTTTGGGGCTATATTAAATTTATATTTTTTGAGGTTAATAAAGGTAATTTTATTTAAATTTTGCTGTAACGCCTCGAAAGGCAAGCCATTAAGGTATGCCTTTCGTTGCTTGCGGTTTTGGAGTAGTTTAAGGTTTTAAATCTTTAAATCTTTTGCCTCTTTATTGTTTAAATTTAAAGCCCTGTTAAAATAAAGCCATCAATAATTATTAATATTAGTTATTTTAAAGGCCTAAAGCTTAACCAGATTTAATCAATCCCTTTTAACACGCAACAAGATAAAAAAGATGTATTTATAGGGTAA
The DNA here is from genome assembly GCA_902805455.1 of Daldinia concentrica. Lineage (NCBI taxonomy): Eukaryota > Fungi > Ascomycota > Sordariomycetes > Xylariales > Hypoxylaceae > Daldinia > Daldinia concentrica. Next base: position 2,133,669 of record CADCSW010000006.1, read on the forward strand.
ATCCCATTATTTTGTAAATAAACCTTTATAGGTTAATTGGGTAATATTACTATTACGCCAAGCTATATAGTCTTTATGTACTAACCTATATTACCGCCACATTTACCTTAAAGCCTCAAGAAATATACGATATAATATATTGCGAAATAGCCTTATTTAACAATATTTAGGAAGATTTTAAAACTTAACCTGTTAAAGCCTTAATTTGTACACAACTTTATAATCTACACAAGCCTTATATATTAAAATATACAATATATTAAAGTTATAATAACGATATCTAATATATTGTTTTAAGTGTTTATATACTACCTCGAGTCGATTAATAGTAATTATGTCGTAATTATGTATTTAGAATATAACAAACTAATAATATTAGTTATGCTAGGGTAAATAATATCGAATTAAATAATTAATAAATGTTATACGAAAAATTGATTAGTAAAAAAAACCTTAAAAACACGAATATTTTAAGGAAAAAAATATAAGATTTATAAAAATAATTAAAAATGTAGGTTTATACGCCTTATCGCCTTCCCGATTAAAGAATTTATGAGTTGGTAAAAAACCTTATTTTAACGTATAAGTCTTATAATTGACTAACCCCACCTAAAATATCGTAAAATTTTTTGGTATTAAAAGTTAAAAATATTATGGTTATATATACCCCCATCCAAAATAGCCGTGTTGTAGTATTTTATTGTATTTAAGTTAAAATAGTAATTAAAATAGTAAAAATAAACATTGGCAAACCGTATTTGATAGTTTTTAGGCTTTAGATTAACCTAATTTGCCTTAAAAAAAAGGAGTATTATTTATGTATTTAACGATAAAATTTCTTTTTTAATAAAGTTTATATAGTCTAAAATATCTCTTTTGTATCTACGTAAACGACGGCTTTTTAAGTTTTTATAAATCCTTCTTAAGTATTAAGCTACTCTTTTATATTAAAAGCTTTTTTTGGGGGTTATAAAGGGAAGGTTTTAACCCTAATATTAACGATATTTTCGTTAGTTTTTAAGTTGTCTTTAACTTTTTTAAGGTTTTTGTTGCTTTTATTACCTTCGTTACCTTTATTGTTGGTAGGCCCTTTATATGAAAGAGGATCTAAACCAAACTGATTGTTGCTTAAAGCTGTTTTATTATTAATAATATGTTTTTTGTCAGCCTTAAGCAATAAATTACTTATTATTGCTGTTAATTTGATTTATTTTTTGATGATATGGTAGGCAACGTTTTTTATAATATGTCATATATACAGTTGTTATAGCGACGATATAAATGCCAGGTTTATAGTCCTTTTAAATACCTTTAAAAAATTATTTAATATTATAATAAACTTTCGAATTTTGTGTTATATCTATAGCCTATTTAGATACCTTAACTATTATGTAAAATTAGCTTTAACCTTACCTAAAACAAAGCTAAAAGTAACGTAAAAATTGGTATGTAACGAGGTAATACCCGTAATATTTAATAATGGTATATTAAATCGATTAATTTATATTGTATATAAATTAATATAAGGTATAAAATAAAGTTATTGGGATAAGCTATTAATAATATTTTATATATATTATTAAATAATAAGACTTTGGGATTATATTATTATATATTAAAACATCATTTAAAGGTTTAAAATATACGCGTTATTTTATTAGTTATTAGATTTTTATCGACTTTATAATTAATATTATAAGCTTCTTTATATTGCTATAGTTTTTTTATTAATAGTTGGGTGTTTATAAGCTTCCTTCGTATTTAAATATAAAATTTATATTTAATATTTAAGATATCCCGTACCGTAACTATAATATTTTCTTCTTAAATTTTTGTATATAATTTATCGCTATTTTAATTTAAATCGAAAGGGTTGTTAAGATTAGTTTTAAGCCTAAATCTTATATAAAGCTTTAAATTGTTAAATTTAAAGTTATTTTCCAATAAATAATATGCGATTTAATAACTAATTAACAACCTAATCTTTAATAATTATAATATAATCGTATTAAAATTAAGGCTATTTCGTTTATATTGTTGATATCTAACATTAGCCAAATTAAGGTGTAAATTATGGTTATAAAAAGCTTCTTATATTTTAATATACTATTTATTTGGTTTTTTAAGATATAATATTGTAGCCTTATATTTGTATCCATATATACGAGAAGCTTACTACCTCTCCTTAATACCTTTTTTCTTTTATATTTTTAAGTAATTGTATACAAATTAATAATAAATAAATTTACCATTTTTATTAAATCCTCCATTGGGTTCTTTAATCTATACGCTTTTTTTAATACGTATATTAAATCCTTTTTTTTTAATAAAGGCATAATAAGCCTTATAAGTTTTTTCATACGTTTCGAAAGGTATCTATAAGTTATATTAACATAACGGAAATTGTTTACGAAAAAATTGTCTATTATTAATTAAGGATTTAATCGGTAAATTTGTACGATTTGAGATTGGGGAAGCAAAATTATCAAAATTAATAATAAATTGTATACGTTAAAATAGTATTCGAATTGGTAAAGTAGCTATACAAAGCCTTAAGGGGGTTATAGGCTTAAATTAAATAAACAATATATTAAAATATTTACTAATTAGTAAATTTAATTGTGGAAATAGCTTTAATATTATTTAATTAATTATTATATTATAATATATGGCTTTAAGGATGTAACCGGTAAGTATTTTAAAATTGTTAAGGTTTTAAACTAATCTTAATATAAATTAGGTAGATATGGATTGGGCTATTATCTCACGTGGAAAGTGGATGGGTTGGCACTTTATCAAATTTTACCTGGTACTTTAACGTTACTGATAAATTGGTAACACTACAGGAATGGATCATCAACAGTCTATTGTCGCCGACAAGACCGCACGATCAGCCGGTCCAGTCCACCGCTCGTCAGATCCCTCCGGAGCCGGCAGAGGTTCCCTACCGGCAGGAGAGCCTACTACGGATCTCTCAGAGGAGCTATCGGTCGGAGATGATGCGGCAAATTCGTTACACCAGCCGCCGCCTTATTCGGGTCCTTCAGATGCCTCTCTAGATCCCCAAGCCCGCTCACAATTACCCAAAGGCCCACAATATTACCCAGGCCTTCCCATATTAGACTATCGCCAATATTTGCCGCCCTTATTTGAGCTGTCGCCAGATAGCATAACTATCACCAGCAAAGCCAATTATCTTTCGGAAAATGCCAAGGCCCTAGCTACGCTTGTGCGAAGCCTTGCCACCGTGCCTCCAAAGCCTCAAATCATTATACAAGGGAACCGTGGTCGCAAAGTCGACTTCAGTATCAAGCTAAATCTTATGAACTTGCTCGTTCCCAATGACCCCAAGGATCGTCTTGACTATCTCCGATGTGTTAGCAAAGATGAGGTGGCTCTTCGTGGTGGTAGCGACCCCGGGCTGAAGCCCGACTTTGGTCCAGATAACGGGCTGGAGGCGTGGTGTGACCGATTTATTAAGGATTCAACTACCATAAAGAGCTTCACGGTGGAGCGAGTTGTAGCAAACTTCGATGCAAATTGGTTAGAAGGTCAGGTGCGAAGTCTTGTTGCCTCTACAGACTATAAAGGCCAAGTCACAGTGCAATTCCTCATCACACACGCCAAAGTCATCATCCAGAACCCGGACAAGCACAATAAATTCTTAACGAGCGTTACCTCGCTATTCTCGAGCAAGAGCAAATACGAGGTCGTTAAGGCCGTGTGGCCTTTCGCGACGAGCAAGAACGGCGAGCAGGGTCGAAAATGTGTTGTGCAGAGTGAAAAGACGTGGTGGGAGGAGGTACGTAAACGCCTAGAATTTCCTTTTGGTCTACCCCGATCCCAAAGCTTCGAAATCAAATCGATTGGAGCGTTTTTATTTCCAAATTGTTCGCAGACTTATTAGTTGAAGAATCAATTACTGACTGACTATTGTAGTGGCGCGACCCAATCAGATTTGCCATTGGGACGAAGCGTCAAGGTTGGGTTACGAATGAGGATAAGCTTGAATGCATCATGGAAGGCAGGGGAAAAGGTATCAAGTTAATTGACTGGGGCTCCGAATTGGATTGAATAAACTTGGTATGGATGCAGGATGTCAATTCCTCGTTACGGGATCCCCCACTGATTCGTCTAAGGAGAATTTACTAACATATGCGACATGTATTGCGCTTCATTTTTATTTTATATATACCTTGGAGATGGCGCGACTGGATAGGCCACTTCAACTTACTTGAGACTATTGCTAAATAATATAATATAGGTAATTGCCAGTGTTTACAAAGAGTCCAATAGCCTACAGATTCGTCAATTAAGGAAGGTGGTATAGACAATATATCACATTTCTGTGATTATCTACATTAGGTACCTAAGGTAACATACTTACCTTGGCCAATCCATTCATAATCTTTTGGGGTTATTCAAAATGGATATAATGGCTACGCAGGGCTCCTGTTGACTCCTATTGAAACTTGTATTGTCTTGACTTTTTCCGTCTTATGCTATATAACCGCATAACATCTACTCGGTTCGCTTATATGTGCCTATAACGAAGGTATTGCAGTATCGATAGAATTCCTTCTGGTATGTTTATCCAATCATAAGGAGGCACCCAAGATATTTCAACGTATAATAGTAGCATTGGGGGCTGCAGATCGATGACCGTTGGCCATCCTTCAACTCATCCTAGACGAATATGCGTCAAATTTGGTCTGACATACAGCTACTTATGGTAAGATTAACATGCTGTGCCCTCATCTTGATGGTACCTGGGGCACCCATCTCGACAACCAGCCGATTGAAATACCTGGGCCTATCCCTTAATAGCTAAAACTAATATTCAAATTCTGGGGAAGAGACCACCTTGTTGACCCTATCGGTCTTCACTCGTGATAATGACTGTCCTCACGGAGAATGCGCGCAAGAATTTTATCGCTTGCGTTATTATGTTGGCTTTGGCCACAATAGCGGTTCTTACGAGATTCTTGATTAAAGTCGTGCATCGACAGAAGCTGCATGGTGCCGACTGGCTGTGTCTTGCGTCACTCGCCTTTTTAATCGCATACTGTTCTACGATTATCAATTGTAGGTCTTGAAATTTGTTTATTACCAAGTCCCACTCGACCAGACGTTGATTGAACTGTTATATGCTAACCTATCCAAGTTATCTTCAACGTTTCCAATTTCCACGCTTACGACGTCTCTTTCAGCATATCGTTACCTGAGGAGTTGGCTGAGATGGTGAATCTCCTAAAGGTACGACGACCCCTTTACATACGTCGCTGTTCTAACAGATAACCTAACTATTGAGCAGTGTTCATATGCGACCGAGCTACTATTCACGTTCGGTATCTCCTCAGTCAAACTCAGCATCCTCTGGTTTTATTTTGACATATTCGCTGTCAATAAGCGCCTCCGAATTATGATCCAAGTAACAGCCGCCGCCTGTGTTATCTGGTTCCTCGTCGCTACGTTTGTTCTGATTTTCCAATGCGAGCCAGTTCAGGCATTTTGGGAAAAGCTTAACTCAGAGCCGTATTGTCTTGATACTCCGCGTCTCCTTCTTGGCTACGAAATGTCAAATCTATTCCTTGATGTTACGGTCCTATGCATACCAGTTGTCGTTATATCACGGTTGAAGCTTCAGACCTCAAAGAAGGTATCAGTCCTCAGTATTCTTCTACTAGGTGCACTGTAAGTAATAACTCAATAATTTCAATGGACTATTCTCACCTAGATACCTACGCAGTGTGTGCATTGCAAGTATTGTCCGGTTGACAGCAATCTGGAACCCGTCAGACATTCAAAGAGGCTGTAAGTCTCCCTTTAACTTAGATGTCCGGTATATGCTCATTATTTCCCAGACGATTTTGGTTCCATAGGGCTCTGGTCTACAATACAGTTAGGTCTAGCAATTATCTGCAGCTGCCTACCTATCTTTGGCCCTCTTCTCCACGCGTTCAAGCAACTTCGATGCATCCAGAGGTTGCGTGAAACATTGAAACTAGGGACCTCAAACTCTAGCGGCTTTAGCAAAACATCAGGAATGCCCAGTACTGACCGCCCTTGGGCTAGGATGAAGGGTGGCCAGCATAACGTAACTTCGAGGACCTGGGCAGAAGGTAACAATGACGGTTCAGAAGTTGCACTTGAACCAATACCTTCAAGGAGGATTCTAGTTAGTCACGATATAGAGGTATCCTAATATGCAAGGGGGGCGCGGGGTAGGGGTACAAGGGCGACGGATGTTGGTTAAATTATACGATAAGTTACCAGCCAATATTAATTCTAAACAAATCCATCAATACGTTCCCGCGCCAAGACGCCTACAGAACCTGGGTACCAACGCTCTTAGAAGGTACATAGGATGTATCCTTCGGAGTAACTTAATAACAGTACGATGCGACTTCTGCAACTCTTCAACTTGTCCATATGCGGTATACCTACGAGATGTGTTAATCTTTCGATAATCTTTATTTTATAATTTTTGTAGAAGTGCAAGTTACGTTTATCCCCCCGCCCCGCTGCGAATTCTTTTTCTTTGATCTCTTGACATGAAATACCTACATAGGTACCTAACCTAACCTAAGCAATCATATATAGCATATACGACTTAATCACTTCTTCCTACAGTCGCCATTCAATCTCACATTCATCATGGCTCCCCTATGGGCTACCCAGCCTTTTAAGGCAGTATATATTCTGTTGTTTTCATTGAAGACTATTCTGTCCTTACCACTGCTCTCAGTCTATGTGTTTAAGTCTTTCCGCCCTATACCCGAATGGAATTTCAAGCTGTCTTTTATGAGGGCGGTTTTTCGTACCGCTTTCCGCTATATGACAGCAACACGTTATCAATATCCAAGGCAGCTGGAAGCTGGAAAATCGGGAGAAAGATTCGCCTTAATCCCCCCGCCCGATTCAACATTCTTTTCCGGAGTTTTGGCTTCTCCGGATATTAAACCGGCTCCGGTCGGGGCAATTTGGCACCCAAGTCCAATTCGGCAAGGTCAGGGAAATGGCCAAAAGGTCATCCTTCATTTCGCCGGCGGCGCCTTTGTACTCGGCTGGGATCCAAATGCGATGGCCAAATCTTTGTCTGATTCCCTCACAACATACTTCAAAACAGCTAAACTCCTCTACGCGCAATACCGCCTAGCCGCTCCCGGAATACATTTCCCTGCTCCTCTTCAAGACGCATTAACAGCATATAACTACGTCCTCGACCTAGGAATTGCCCCTAAGGATATCATCTTCTGTGGGGATTCGGCGGGTGGCAATATTGTCATTGCTTTACTACGATACCTAGAGACGTCTCTGGGGAAGCTTCCTTCGCCAGGTACGTGACAGATATTGTGAATAATTTGATGCAATTACCTATAGTGATATGACATATACCACATATCCCCTATGAGCGTCTAATAAAATAAAATAAAATACTAACCCACGGATATGAAACAGGTGGTGCTATAGTGTGGTCTCCATGGATTCACGTAACATCTCATGCCGGCCGGGACTATGAGGATTCGCGGAACTCAGACATTGATCTCCTATATGCGCCCATACTGGATTGGGGAGCAAATGCATACATACCGAAGGGCGATCTGACTCCAGAAGCCCAGGCGTTGATCTCACCATTACACCACCCTTTCAAAACCGAAACGCCTATATTCATACAGGCTGGGACGCACGAGGCATTTCATGACGTGATACACAGTTTCTCCGATGAAATGACAAACGTAGTAGGCAACCGGATTAGATTCCACGAGTCAAAGTTCGCCCCACATGATATTCTGTTGGGCAACGATCTTCTACATATGGACACGGAGGTGCAGGCTGCCGTCAAAGATGCTCATGCTTTTTTTGAGGATTAAGTCTAAGTAGAAAACGTTGTCGATCTGCGACGCTGCTTAGAACCTCTACAAGTAAAATTTTGCAATATTTTATGAATGGGATTTACTGATGTATGGATGGCTTTAGCTCGCTCGCCGTTTTTACCACTGTCGGGTATTTTTAATCCTAATAGTTACTAGGAAGGTTGGGATGACTTTTCTGCTGTTTCGGAACGCTATGATAAATAATGGTCTAGGATTGAGTTTCGGGTGATTATCTGTTTGGCTACTGTATGGGAAAGAAGTCTATTGTTAAAAGCGTTATGTCGGTATTTCAAGGTTTATATGTTTAATGGGTGGTAGGTATTAAGCGGGATACAAAGGGATAAGATGGTAGTTATCACTAAGTATTAGCGAGTTCATTCAACCTCTTCTATAGGCACGAGCAAACAAATGTGTTAAGAATAAGAACTTTGATTGACACCTAGTTCTCTAAGATTTGAATTTCAGTTTGTATGCGATAAGTTTCGTCGGCTTCACCTAGTCTAGCTTGTAGCGGGCAAAATATGAAGCTTTTTCACCCTTACTTCTTTACACTTATATTAGCTCGTCAGCACTAGCGAGTTCCCATATCCGCTATACCTGTAGGCGCAACTCCTTAATCAATAGGCTCCTTTTTGATAGGTTTTATACAGTTTTATATTCCCGGATTCTAGCCAGGCTACATCATGTGGAGTAATCCCTATTAGTTCTGTCACTAGTTAAGCATAGCTTTATGATCTTTAGTGAAATTCCGTATAATATCCCATTACGGTTAATATAATATCAACACTTGAGAGACCTAGAGTTATACGGAGGTTATATAAGCTTACGTTTCTTGGTAAACTAACTCGTGCACGCCAAGGGTTAGGTTTAGGAGTGACAGCAACACTTAGTAGGAATATGGCGACAAAGTCGCTAGAAGAAACTTAGTAACAATTAAGGCAAAACCGGCAGAGTGGAAGTTGAAGCTGTCTGGACAAGATTCATGCAACGTTACAAGAGTGCTTACAAGAGTAACATAACTAGATACCTCTCAAAACAATATTAGATAGACCTATAAGGGTACACTTAACTCACTAGGCTCTATATTACCGCCGTCTCGATAGGCGTTTGCACGGGCTTCCGTCAAATTACACTTCGATTAGATTGGTTAGAATAGCCTACTAAAAAGGCATTGTTTAGCTAATTATGATTGCCCTGTGTGTCGATTCTGCATGGAGTATTCAAAATAGAAAATACTTTCGGTACGTAATTATAGCCACGGGCTTCCGTAGCTGTCTAAGGTTTCGAGTTGCTCTCGGACCAACGAAATTGTGTTGGCGCCCTTTAGTTCACATCGTGATGTTCTAAACAGGGCATACAGAAAGGCTTACCTTCCATTGACACTATAAAACTAATACATCGACTCAAACACTGTGAATTCGCATCTAAGCCGAGTTCCCAGAGGCGGAAGGGAAACAAGCCCAGTATTCCGTACCTTGAAGTTTGTCAATTGATAGCAACCTAGTATTTCGCTACTTAAAAAAAGGGGCAAAAGATTGCTAACCGGAATAATTATAGAGGGTCTTCGAGACAACGAATCACCTAGCCAACTGTATATAGAAAGGCAACTTACTATAGCACATGGAAAATTCGGGCAGCTACATTAGCTACCAACCTAGGTAGTCCAATTATAAAATCTCTAAACGAGACCCCTAATAAGTGGAGGGTCTTAGCGACATCATATGTAGTCTCTTGGCACTAAGCTAAACCAGCTAAAAATCTCGCCGAAAACTTCGTGTTTAAGTCAAAAGTCCCACCAATATTTTCTCCTAGAAAAGATTCACGGTACAAGACCACGATGCTTTGCTCGGAATGATAGCAACCGTCTTCTATTCAGTGTACATTGATGCATATGCAGCCCCCAGCTCGTAGTCGTTCGAGGCTCAGCGGCTTCATCTCAGTTGATAATGAGGCTAATTCCGTAAATGCGCATAGAGAGCTCTGGTCTTTTTGATTGGTAAGTTGGCCATCTATTATTGGCTCTAGAGTAAAGACTACCCCAAAGTCAACCGTATTAACCGGCATCACGTTAGCCGGTTACCGCGTTTCAAGTCATTTTATGTCAGCCGTACAGGCGGGCGGAGGGCTTTGCAACCGTGACATGACCGTAAGCAGCATGGGTTACATTGGGCGATGCAGTTTTCGGTGGATAGCGCCCAATAAACGGGCTAGACTAGGTATATCGTATTCTACATATCGAGCTGGCTGATTCGGTTGGACGCCTATTTTTACAGTATCTAGCAAACATAATCTAGTCGAGATCTACAGAGCTGACGAGGGGACGGCAAGACTTTATCTCCGAACTGGAGTTATTCAATTGACAATTTACCCCATATCTTTCTCATTATGTTCCATTCCGTGCCTCAAATATTTTCTAGAATGTCCATTTTCTCTTTTGTTTCCTTTGTTCACCGCGCCGTAACTGCGACCCGGGTCTTTTCTTCGCCATCACGATACGATGCAGTCGAGTTGGACAAATCATGGAACTACTATGCGGAATAGAAGATCTATCGCGTTAGCCGTTATACTTCTCATCGTAAGTCTATGGTTATTGCAGAGCCGGTTCGACGTCTATTCGCAGTTACACAATGGTCCGAACTTCCGTCTCAAAGAATCTCCCCGGGAGACGGCAGCAAACGCTACACTAGGGGTAAGCGATCTTTTATTAGCTTAGACTTGTTCCACTTCGATAAATATTAACCCACCCATAGTTCCAAAAACTAGTAGCGCTTTCGAATAAACCGAGTTGGAGAACCCGAGGCCTCGAAGCGGCCGCTAAACTCACCGACCTCGAGTTTACAATTCCACCCCAGGGACAGAATTCCGATGAGCTAGTCGAAGCTTTCCGGAACCTCGGCGCAGATAAGAAGGGTGCCAAGCTTCCAGCGCCCGGCTCGGCCAAAGCTTGGCTTGCGCATCTTGATCTGCTCAAATATGTGATAGCATCAGGCTTCGAGACTGCGTTTATCGTGGAAGATGACGTCGACTGGGATGTTCGGATCAAGGCGGAAATGAGACTCGTGTCCGATAATGTTCGCGCCTACATGGGTGTTGCCGAAGACGATCCTACACCATTTGGGACCGACTGGGATGTCCTGTGGCTTGGCCACTGCGGCTCAAGCATCACAGACGACCTTCCCCCGCCTCGCGTTTACTCGGATGATACCCGCTGCGAAACTCCACTATACTCGGGATGGTCAAAGCGCTTTTTAAGGGACAAGCTAACTGAGGGCCATCGTCAAGTCCAGGCAGCCCACATGACTGTCTGCACTTTCGGATTCGGTGTGACGAAGCAGGGTGCGCAGAAAATGGTACCTCTTTTATCGCGGGGCGGCAACGAAGCGTTCGATGTTGCGCTATCTGGATACTGCAAGAACGAGAAACTGAAGTGCATCGTCGTCAACCCACAATTATTCAACCACTATGAACCTCCGGCCGACTTGGGATATGTTAGTGACGTTCATGTTGGAGACGGGCACAGCGAAGGGAGTGACGATTCAAGCTTTGAGCACACCAAAGGAACGACAGGGAACATTATGAAGAGCGCTCGATGTGAAGCGCTATTCCACGACGTATGCATGAGGCCTCCTTCAGAGATATGAAGTTACAAAGGCATTTTCTTTGTTGTTCCAGGTAGCATTATAGACGGAGCGAATTATTATAGATACCCAGGGTTTGCGCTAGCTTATTTTTAATACTTCTCAAGAACTTGAGCTCGAGAGTAAAAATATACCGACCTAAAAGTATATCTATCATCCCTATTGACTATGAAGATGTAGTAGATGGAACTTCCTGGGCAATGGGTGGTGTGACCCCCCAATCCAGATTTATATCACCCGACGGAGGTTGGTGCCATCGGTGGAAGAGAGTATTACTTTATTCAATTGTATATTCAATTGTATTAACTCAGAGTCTGTCTATCTACCTACTTGGGTAGATACACTTAGTGCATTACCACGTCACGCTGGACCTGGATAGTAGTAGTGGAAAGATTCTTGTTAGGATCTTGCTCGTTTTCTCGGCCACCTGTGCCAATTTCCGTCGTAACGGATGACTTCATCCAATTGTAATAAGCCGTCGGATTATGAGAGGTGCGAGTTGCGATATGAGCACACGGCGGCAGTGTTGGTGAAGTTTCTCCGTAGCTAGACAAGCTTTCACGTGCTCTCCCAGCTTCCAGCGAACCATCTGAACTGTCAAGGCTGTCGCTGAGACGTTCCTGTATGCCAAAATAACAGAAGAATTCGTCCTTCCCTTTCATGTTCGACATTCTGCTTGCGTCCGAGTCCCCACGTATATGTCTGCTCCCTCTCTCTGCGCCTACCATACACGAGTTCCTTGCTGGTTTATGTAGGCGATTCGAGAGGGCAGGAATCCACTTTGAAACCAGAGGTCGCAGTGTAGGTAGGCATGCACAGATAATTCCCGAGCATAGCTCTGTGATAGACCAACTGGATCCCTCAACATTTTCGTATGAAAAGTCACCTCCCAGCTGGAGAAATTTGATGCGGATGACGGAAATAGCACACGTGCTTAATCACCCATTAGCTTAGTTCGATTTAAATATCAATTGCTCTTGGAACTTACAAAAAGCCGAAGCTAAAGATCCCAATAAGGACAAGTCGCTGAGCCTTGGGTAAATGTAGATGCCTGAGAACTGGCAATGGTAGCACGAAAATTGCAATATCAGTTGCAATGTTTCCCGCTGCGTTGATGTACCATTGAGGATAATTTCCTATACATGACCCAGCCGATTTCTCCCAGAATCCGGAAACCGGATCGCAGATAAAGATACCGACGGCAATTTGGGACATAGACCAACAGCCAATTAGTATCATGGCGGTTATCAATGTCGTCCTCATCTTCTTGGTAGCAAGTACCCGATAGTACTGTGTTAAGAACGTCAACTTTACGAACATAAGTCCCGTATTGTAAAGCGTAATAGAGACATAAAAGCCCTAGAATATCTACTCGTTAGTAACAAGCTTCACTCACTAGGGAAAGCAGATAACGTACCTTTAGATAATTCCTACGTTGTACATCGCTATCCAGATCCCACACATGTTTACCAAGTCCGTTACGTGTGTCTATGAACAATGAGTAGCTGTCCATTTGATCTCGAGGCTTGCCATGAAGTACTTACTTGTACATTGGGAAATTCCTGTTGCTATAGCAAAGACCTTTAAGTAGGAGCCGAGTCAGCTTTTGCCAGTTATAATATGGTCGTACACGACTGACCCATGCAGCTAATACCAGATAGTCGTCGACGCCGACTTGTTTGAGCATACAAGAACGAGTATAGAACCGAAGCCCTATGACAGCTGTGGCAACGGTGCATACGAAACATACTACCCCGATGAGTACAGTAGCCCTATCATCATGAGCTAAATTTAAAGGACTAGCTGATGAATCCATACTATCTTTCTGATAACCAGAAAGTCTGCAATATGATATAAGTTTCGAAAATCTTAGACATGGCACTAAGAAAGCAGTTCATAATCTACTCATTCTCCAGGAGTTCTTATAAGTGTTCTTTGGCATTTCAAGTAGAACATCATCGGAAGAGAGCTATCACTATTCCGTTCCTGGAATGATAGTGAGAAGACCGGATGGTCTCCATCCTAATGAATATAGAATGATGCGGGGAGCGGGGTGTTTCTCCAAATAGATGGAAGAATTCCAGAATGGAAACGGATGAGCTTTGGGGTGCATCAAGGCTCAAGAATCAATATCGAAGAGCGTCGTCACTATTCAGCCATCCTGCTTAGCCGGCCAATAACATGAGTGCGGGGGAGAGAAGCACATGGCAAAGTGCCGGATCACACTATCACACATGGCGTTCGTCACTTATACGGAAATATCTTCGTATGTTTCCGAGTCTATATGACCTCCCAGGAACCGAATACGGGAATTATCAAGGATATGCACTCTCCGCACACGTGGCAGTATGTAAGGGACCCTGGGCAAATAAAGTAGAAACTGGGAGTATTGGGCGTGCAGACTTTATATATATATATATATACAAGTCCACGTTAAGACTGAAATATTGAATCTCAAATCTACACTAGCTTAGATGGTACTAACTTAGAAGGTTGCCTAAACTTTAATAAACAATAGTTACAGGCTTTTTCGAAAGCAAAATATGATAAATCGTCAAATCGACGGTTTGAGTAAAGAAAGTTAGGAAGAGATCAGAACAAGTTACAATTTCAAACACTTCATCCCCGCTCCACAGATGTAATGAAATGAAATGGTGGGGTTATGAGTTAGGTTCTTAACCCCCACCCCTCAATATACATGTAGCTGTACAATGTAACAGAGCTAACCGAACTACCATACTTGTTCACGTTATAGTTATTTCCCTAGATATAAATAGTATAACTATTAGAAGACACATCATTGAGCTAATGTAGCTATATTATGTACATAGTAGCTTCCTTGTCTTCTTAATGAATCGTTGTTTTTATAACATTGCGTAAGGTCCATATGAGGTATTCTTAGCGGGGTAAACCAACAATAATAAAGAACGATGCGATATATCATTTCCCCACTTAGCTAATTCCCACCGGGTCGGGACGCTATTAGCTTGCTATACCAAGTATATTATAGGTACCTGAGTGTTGTATTTTAGGTAGCTATGTATGTAAAGTCTGACTTACACTAAAGTTGACTCACGCCGAAGAATTATTGACTACATGTGTCCACAAATCATGCAATAGGAATAATTGGATTTCACGTATTACTCATAATGGAGAAATAGCAAAGGAAAGTGGCGCAGCTCTATCACAGTAGTACCTAGAAGTACCTAATCCTACAACTACGCCACCATAAAACCTCACCACTTTACACAATACCGTACCTATCTTCTTGAACATTGAAACCGATATAGTTTTCATTCCTTGAATATATAGTCCTGACCTATTCCAATTCATTTACTTTGGAAATCATTATCCTTCTTTTTGTCCCTCAGAGTATCGTTCTACTATCTACTGGCGTCCCGATAAATATTGTTTTATTATTTCTATCAACTTAAACACCTCCCAGTCAAGGCTTTATTGAAAAGCTAGAGCTATGGCTACTCCAACTACTTCGACAGGCGTGTTAGCCGATATGGACTGCAGCTATGACACAGCGCTATGTATTATTCCTCCGAAGCATTTACGACCAGACCTAGACCGATTGAGGATGCTCTACGACCCAGCATACAGAAAATGGCCACCACATATCAATCTTGTATACCCATTTGTTTCGGTAGATAATCTGTTTGACGCTTCGGAATTAATCACCTCCCTACTCGTGCAGTGGTATCATCATTCTCCGCTAGATATACAGTTAGATAGTACAGGTACCTTCACCAATGACGCCGAGGGCACCAAGGAAAAGAAGATAACGCACTTCTTACACGGCGAATCACCATTTTTCCTTACAGCTCTACGGAGTCTTGTTCTATCATCGCTAAAGCGAAAGCATAGCAACGATGATCAATTGCGTATGGCCATTGGACAAACGGACGATTTAACATGCCCGCTACATCAATTTGTAGTACAAGTACTCAACCTTTCCCTTCCCTTTCAGTGGAGGGTTGAAAAGATTTATATCCTTGTACGAGACAAGAACGAGACCCGAATCGATCCCAGTGTCCCTAGCGAAATGAAGATATGGGGAGAAATCGATCTAAGAACTCACACCTTATTAACAATGCAAAACCCCATTGGCTTCTACGAAGACGAGAAGACAGCTACCTATTCTGAAAATAGCGAACAAAGTACTCAATTGGAAAGCCGTCCGCTAACGCGCCTTCCGTATATGTTTTCTCCTACGGAATTTAAATGGATTCAGCAACAGGAACTTCCTGCTGCTGAGGAGGTATCCTCAAATCCGGAATCTCTAGTTGTTGCAAGCTATAATGTTCATGCGGAATTCCAATATCCCCCAACTCGAGCTCGATACCCTATCATAATCCAAAATCTACTAGATTCGCGGGCTCTAGCTGACGTTCTAGTTCTAGAAGAAGTCACAGATGACTTTCTTTCATACCTTTGTAAATATGAGAGAGTTCGGGAGGTTTACCCCTTTATTTCTAACGGCCCCCCTGATCAATCTGATATAGGGCCACTTCCAAGCCGTATCAATATTGTGGTGTTGAGCAAGTGGCCTTTTTCTTGGGGCTTATTGTCGCTTTCAGACCGCTGCAAAGGCTCGGTACTCATGCAATTTACCAACATTGGGAAACACGAGGGGGAAACCTTCATACCAGTTATATTATCTGCTGTTCATCTTAGTTCAAGCCTCACAGATGCTTCTCTACAGAGAAAGGGGCGGGAATTATGGTCTCTCCTCCGTTATCTTTCCAAAGAATACCCTCGAAACCCTTGGATATTAGCTGGTGACTTCAACATTCCGACCAGTGTATATTCCATCGAAACGGCAGTCAAAAGGAATAAAATTTTCCCGCATAGCAGAAATATCTTAACTATAATTGAAAAACTATTCACCAAGATGGGATTGATAGACGCCTGGGCCTCTGCGTGCCTTCAATACGGTGAAATATCGGAGCAGGATCTAAGGCAACCGGATTTCGGGAAAGCTTTAGGAGGCGAAAAAGGCGCAACTTTTGATCCAACAGCCAACCACCTTGCCGAAAGTACTACTTGCAGCGACTTCGATAAAAGGCCTCAACGCTACGACAGGATTTTAGTGAGGAGAAAAAACTTTATTGTGACAGGATTCAACATGTTCGGCCAGAAAATGGGAGTAACGCAAGCTGATTTTTGTGCTGACTCTAAGGATGATGACTCAAACGCCCAGCTTTCATATGGTAGCGATCATTGGGGGATCAAATGTTCGCTAAAGGTTTCTGAAGATGCACCAGTACGATCAACCGACAGTAGCAACACCTTCACTCCACTAAAGATCAAAGAAGAGGAGATGGTTGCCTCTCAACTTGCCGCGTATCTTTCTGAACAATACGTAATCCCTTCTGATGTTGATATTGCGATGAGGGAAAGCGCGTTGTGCTTACTGAAAGAGGTCATAATGCAAGATGAAGATAACCTCGCTCGTGGGCTTCCAGCATTTACGCTAATACCTGTCGGGTCTTATGGACTGGGTATATGGACTGCGGCGTCAGATATCAACTGCGTTTGCATCGGACGTATCAGCTCAAAAACTTTCTTCGCATTAGCTATTCAACGACTTCGTAAAGCTGCCTGGAGGGGTATTAAGATCTTACGACGAGTAGATGCCCACTCTGGCATAATCCTTAAGCTGGCAATCGGTCATATTAAAATGGACTTACAATATTGTTCAGCAGTTTCGATTACTGAGATGTGGCCAGCCGCGCTGTCGCTACCTCCAACCGATCCCGTTTTCAAGTTACCACAAAATTCCCTAGCGACACTAAAGCCAGTGCGCGACATGTATCATCTCCTTGGGACGATTCCAGACCCTGCGGCTTTCAGGTTATCATACCATGTAATAAAGTGTTGGGCAAAGCGGCGTGGTATTTATGCCGCGCAGTTTGGCTATCTTAGTGGTATTCAGATATCGATACTACTGTCGCGAGTGTGTAAGCTACTGGTAGACACATATAACTCTGTACCAAATATCCCAACGATATTAATGAGCTTTTATCGCCATTACGCGGAATTTGATTGGAGTAACTCCATCATTTTCGACCCCTTCTTCCATAAAAGTCCGAGTTATATGAGAATTGAACGGGAACCTATGGTCATCCTGGGCTTTTATGGGCCTCGTCTGAACACGGCGCAGACTACGTCAGTTTCTACAGCTCAAACCATCATTAAGGAATTGAAGAGAGCAAACTCAATACTATTAGGAACCGAGGTGTCATGGACCGAGTTCCTCAATGAGAATACAGGCATAACGGAATTTCTAAGCACATATATGACATATATTAAGATCACTGCTCGATTCTGGGGTGTGTCTCTGGCGAGGATAAATAAGAATTTGGAATGGCTAGAATCAAAATATGCCTCACTTTTGGTCGGTATGTCTACTCCCATCTCCCCTAGAACACAGTATATTATATACTAATGCGAGTATAGAAATCGGTAAGGTAGTACCTGACATACACCCCAGGATCTGGCCATCACGCTTCGTAAATCAAGACGCTTCTGAAGAGGATGAGGAATATGAAGGGCATTATCTTATCGGCTTAGAATTAAAAGAACCCACCGGTCTGTCAACCGATATAGAAAGAATACGTTCTATGCAAGCTGGTTTGGATACCCGCATACGTGTCTTTGAAGCTCAGGCAAGTAGCGACGAGAAGTACTTTGACCCTAGGTCATCCTGGTTAAGTGCTACAATAATTCCGGAATCTGAACCTGGAGAGCTACGATTGGACGATCGGGACTGGGGAAAATACATGGTTGAAGCTGAGGATGAGGACATAGGCGATTCGGAATTCTGGGCATATATGGAAGCGGACGAAGCCAAAGAACCACCTACGAAGAAAGAGACCCGTTTATCGCACAAGCCAACGTACGAAGGGAAACTTCGATCAGCAGGTGACGTTCTAAATAGGCTTCGGTGGGATCAAGCCATGGACAGCAGCGACTACATAATCGGTTACGAAGATCGCTTCTCGGGGGCAATGGAGCGGTCAGTTGACTCGTGGAAGTCGGATACGACGCACGAGGAATTCATACCGGAGCATAGGATCCTATACTTCAAGCGCAAGAGCGACGGTACGGTCGTGTGGGATAGGGAGGAGAGACGGGATGAGATATTCGGTAGCGGGGCTTCTAGTCTTGGTAAGACATAGGTAATTCTACGTGTTATTGTTTATTGGTTTGTTTTTGGGCTGGTTTTTACTCAGCGTCAGGGAAATACCGGAAATACCCGTCAGCGGCGTCTATGTAAGAACTTAGATCGTCGTTATTGTTAGCGTGTTTTGACAGCTCAGAGATATGTAATCCGCCTTGGCCCCCCGCGTATAGAAGGCATGTTACTGGTGTGATGGATATAATCGTATGTAAGCTCCCAGCCGTGCCAACAGAATGGTAGCCAATCCTTCTCAGTCAGGTGATGGAAATCTCATGCGCGTCGGGGGAACGTTGATGAGATGAGGGTTGAATGTGACGGTTTCGCGTGCTACTTGGAATATTTTTGAACCTATCAGCCTACACTATGTTCCCCCCCTGTTCGTCATAGTTCGCTATTCGCGACTTTCCCCGATCGAGTAGTAGTTTCTGAGCGAGCTGCAACCCTTCTTTTCCTGGACCCCGGTCTGCTTTTCTCGGTATCGTTTCCTTCTCGCAAAATAATCCGACTTTTGACATGTCGATTTCCTGGGGGGGGAGGAGGGGAACAGGGATGACGGAGGGGATTCTCTAGTTGGGAATGATGTGGTGACGGTACCGGTTTGTTGGGTATTCCCCCGCAGCTTTTCTCCTCATCTTTGGCGGTTTGGTGTTACGTGGTACCTTGGTAACTAGTATGTAGGTAGGTAGGTAGGTATCTCGCTCTTGGGATTCGAAGTGAACCCCGTTTGGGAATTCATTTATACCATATTAAGATGTTGGTCCTTTTAGTATAATATTAGAGTACCTTTAGAGTTATATATTCCAAAAGAAATCTATGCTAATAAGAAGTACTCAGCTTCGATATTACGGCTGAGATATAGGGGTATCTCGGGGAGCCCTGTTGCAAGGTAAAGGTGCGGGATCTAAGATGTAAGTTGCCGGGTTTTATGGAGCCGTCTTGCCTGTTTTATTAACACTAAATGAGCTGTGTATAGGTATATTTGCATGTAGGGATATCCCAACTACCTCTTACACGCTTTCCTGGTCTTTTGCTTTTTTCTCTTAACTGTCTGCTAGATGATGGTATGTGTGAAGCTCATAATAATTAGTTTATCGTAATATCCGTTACTTTCTCAATATTCCATTCTTAATTTCCGTAGTTAGGTACCTAAGGCAGAACTCTCAGTGCTTTTTTATATTTCTTTACCTTTAGACTCGAGGATAGAATGTTTCGTGTAGTTCGCAGCCGAGTCTTTTTCGCAATCCATCAACTCACTCACTACCTACACTTGTTACCTAACTCGTTCTCATAATTATCTCCCTTATTCTGTGCTGTTCTTTAGTGTGAGATAGCGACAATGGCCTGGAGCTGTCGAGACTGTAATAGAAGCTTCGTTCAATGGAGCGCTCGGAAGCAACACCTCAACGCATTAGACCACCGCCCTCTTGACTTCGAATGTCGCTGCTGCTACAATGTCTCAAATAGTGAGGAAGCCCACAAGGACCACGAAGCCGAGGACCACTTCTACTGCCATGATTGCGATAGAGACTTCCAAAACTATAATAACATCAAGATGGCGAGATGAAGCATCTGCTCTACAGCTAGCTAATTGCCAGTGAAAGGCACCAGCCAAATTAACTCGGGCTCTAGTATCTTAATTCTCGTATTCACCGAAAGAGTAGGATTGCATGTCCATTCTGCAAATCCAACTACACCACCGCGACGGGCCTCACGCACCACCTCGAAGGCGGTCACTGTCCCCAAGCTTCATTCCTAAACCGCGATGAGCTATTTCGGGCAGTGCGGGCTAAGGACCCGACCGGAATCCTTTCGAAGAAGCTCATCGGCTGGCACGGTTCCGCCACGTATGAGGCCTCGGACCAGACGTGGAACGGTGACGCCTTCGAGTGTTGCTTCTGCCATCGCGATTTTGTGAATCTCCACGCCTTGAACCAGCATTTGAACTCTCCTGCTCGTAAGTTATTGTCCTAAGTCTTTGCTTCATGTGGTTAGATTCGTATAACTGATATGTCGACCCACGTAAAGACCAGCAGTCATTGTACCTACCTATCTATGAGTTATCCTCAGGTGGCCATTGCTGACTTGTACAATGAACCACCTCGAGAGTGAAAGCTGCGCCTTTACACGTTTCGAGAACGTGCAGAGAGCTGCCATCAACCTTATCAGCGGGGGACCGGCGCCTCACATTTGGCTAAACGCCATGCCATGATAATATTGATGGTGGCTTCGTCATGGCATGCTTTACTATCCCACTTCCTCGTCATAGACTCGACACAGGTTTGGCATAGCTTTGCAGCCCCTCTTTCACACCACCGTCTATCTGGGTTACATGTATGATAGGTCAGCAGATTAACTCTCCAAATTTTGATACCTCAAGACCCGGAGACGAGTCCGCAACCACTCATCTTCACTCCTCTCGGCTTGGCACGGCTCTTCTTCAAGCACCGAAGGAACACGGGAGGAATCTTATCCCAGCGAGACCGGCCAGGAACCAGAGCTATCATGTATATCTGGCGCAGAATACAGTAGTTAATAAAAACGCATGGGTAACTTAGCACACCGGACTGTGTTTACAATCTTCCCACCTACAATCTTAGGTTTACATTATGACAATCGATACAACTGACGTAGGACTCAACTTCAGGAGAATCAACTTCATTCGTCCCAGGCCCCAATCATTCCCTCATGATTTCGAATGTTATCTCTCTAGCTGCGCAATTCCCATACAGGCAGTTGGATTAAGCGGGGTAACCCATCGAATATGCGCAGTTACATATAAGGCGTAAAGTAAATTCCAAAGGATGGATACTAACATCACGTATACAGACCGGTCAAGGTCGGTTAACCAGTAATCATTAACTATGTCTATGTCGTTTATAACATACATCCCAAGATTTTATACTGTCTGATTATACGGCTCCAAGGTATAAACGCAAATGCCGTAGGTTAAATAAGGAAATGGTGGAGCTGTAAGATCCCGTCTGGGCTGCCGAGAAGAGGAGGAGGCACAGAAACGGAAGAGGACGGGCGAGATGAGGAAAATCAAAGAAACGGGGGCAGTCTTATATATCTAAGTGCTTGGGCAACCCTTGCAGTCTATCGATCAACCTTGGCCAAATCAATAACCCAAGCAGAGAAAGCAGACAATCGACTTACGAACCATATCCTCATTACAAGGAGAAATCCTTCGACTTTCGAGGTATAATAAATTAAATACTTACTAAACACAGGAAGAATGGGCTTCGAGAGTAAGCTTTCATCCTATGGGGGCACTTACTAGCTAGCTAGGTTGAGAAAACTGAAATAGATCGTACGGCAGGCAAATCTAATTATTTCCGCAGGACTTGTACGATTCATCCCGCGTGGGGAAGTCGACCGGGTGCTTATTGGAGAACCTATCATGAGTAACTGGGCCATAGGAAATGCCGTACGCGAAGGCGATACTGTACAGGTCTAGGTGTTTAGTGGAACTTCTGTTTTGGACCCCGGGGAGCCTAACGGCAAGATCGAGATCATCAGCCGCCTCTTATCACCGGTGTCTGCGGCAGAGGCCGGGACTATCAGATGTATCGAGCTGAATGTAAGTAAGTCTTACCCGCCATTGTGGGCGGATGAGGGGGGCCGAGAAATGAGATCTGGGATTAATCTCAACATACAGTATGTGTCGCACGCCAAAGAAGCAAATAGTAAGTAGATTATTTGCATTTTTACGATCTTCAGCTTCGAAGATCCTGCCAATAGACGCTCTGCCGTCTCGGCTTATTACTCTTCCCTTTCCCCGTCCCTGCAGGAGTAAGTGCTAACGTAAGATCTATAGTGAAGATTCCGGACGTACCTCTGTTATTCCTGTAAGCCGCGCAAGTCGAGCGTACGAAATCTAATTCTATATGCGCCTAGAATGCGCTAAGGCAATCCCTAACCTGCATGCATTGTACTAGGAAGCCGGCTACGGCACTGGCAGATCCCTGGCCGGCACGTACCGTCATCCCGAAGCACACGTTAAAGGATGATAGCGCGGACTACAAGGCTGAGCTCGCGATCGTAATCGGAAGGACGTGTAAGAATGTGAGCGAGTCGGAGGCGCTGGACTATGTTCTCGGCTACACGGCCGCCAACGACGTGTCCAGCAGGGTAGCACAGTTGGCACAGAGCCAAGCGTGCTATTCCAAGGGCTTTGACGGCGCTTGCCCGCTAGGCCCGGTTCTTGTCTCAGCAGCAGTGATGCCCGATCCCAGCACTTTCACCATTCGAGGGCTAAAGAATGGTGAAGTGATGCAGAGCCCCAGTCTAAGGTGAGTACGTCGTCGTAAAACGGAGTCAGGGGCATACGCGTTGGGACCATGATAACTAATCTTGGTTTATCCAGTGATATGGTCTTCAACTGCGCGAAGCTGGTGAGCTTCATATCGCAGGGGACCACACTACCTGCAGGGACCGTCATCATTACGGGAACACCTGCAGGAGTAGGCTTCGGGAAAGAACCACCCAATTATCTTCACGATGGCGACGAGTTCGTGGTGGAGTTATGGCCTCATGTTGGATGTTTATATTCTGTGTTCGAGACCGAAAAATAGCGCTGTTTAGCATGCATGCTGACGGCCACCGAATCATAGAGGCATCGGAGTAATATGCAGTGTAAGGATGGCCTGGAAATAAAATGTCCGCATCACGGCATTGTTGGGTTATGAAATCTATGCGAATGATAGGGGTCAGATACGCAAATACAAGTTGTGTTGCCCAACAGGAGGCGATGGTGGGTCGTGAGATATCATCATTCATATCTAGGAAAATTTTCCACGAATCTCGGGCATCACCGAATATTGTTTCAGCCTCGCGAGATCGAGTAAGCTCTCCGACAGCGGAGCCGCATCTGATATTTCGAATAACTCCGTAATGATTTATTCGATCTCATGCTCGTGGTCAAAATTAGTATGCCGAACATCGGGCAAACTGAGTAGAGTATTCAGTTGCATATGCTGAAAAGCAATGCTGACTGGCTCAGATTGGCTCAGACTCATTCGACGCCCGTGAACCGTAGCCTACCGCGTAGCATTTATTAAGATTGAATGTTAACAGCCTGAGCTTGACAGGGGTTCATATGCAATGAAACGTCCGGGAAAGCGGATTTGATTGCCGCATGCAAAAGGAAGACCACGAAACGACGTCGACTTTGGGGAGGGGAATAAAATAAAAAACACCATCCATTACCTCGGTCTCAGCCAAGTACCATGATGTGCACACCATCATGAGAGATATATTGGCTGATACCCCAATGCATAGTGAACTCGATGCCCTTGCTTCCTGCATAACACCCTCAAGTCCACCGACTAGTCCTTAAAGTTTGGTTCATTGACGTAGTGGAACAAATACATATCTTAAATCATTGGCCAAGAGATCCTTTCTGGAAGATGCGGAACCTATGGCTGATATCCCAATGGACAGCAAATCCCATCGAGCTAGTTATGTATACCGACCTTATTATATCCTTTATTAGTATTAATTTTCCCTTATAAAATATTCTTAGCTCTGGCCGCTAAGACTGCTGAGATACCCATCTCATAAAATCCGAGACTAGGTAAACACTTCAGGAAGGCGACGGATGATTTTATTCGCCGGAATAGGCACTTCTGCGAATCTGCAACTTGGCGTGCCTGCAGAGCCTATCTGAAGTGAACCACGGTAGACTTAGCTAGTGTCGTTCGAGTAATATTTAGAACGCGCGTTAGTTGCCAGGCCAAGTCAACCAGACGATAGGCTGAGCAGGGTTTCCTTGGAATGTCAAACGGCTCTTATTCATTTCATCAACGGAGAAAATCGGGAAAGTATACAATAGCATCCCCATCTTCAATTGCGCGAGACATCGACTTTCAACTGAGTTTGTTCAGTCCTCATGACCGACCATTAGTGCCGTTTATAGATCGTTGTGCCTATCAGAGATGGACACGCAGTCAGTATGCCTAGGGCTATTTCCCGTGGAAGATCTTAGGGTCAAGCCTTCGCGAAGACGGTGTCAAATCTCGATAGAAAGAATACTTTGAAAGCCGGGTTACGTATTAGTAAACAAAATGACGAATCTGCAATATTTTTCATCGGTTGTTGGCTTGCCTATTTAGACGATGTCCTCTAAATATAATAGATGCCGAAACTCTCGTAGCGCTGTAGCTCGCTGTCGTAGACTAGGATCTTAAATCAGATGGTCTTACTCAATCGGATTGGCCAGTCGTAGGTGACAAGGACCTGATTGTGCATTTGTTCCTCTCCTCGACCCCTGAGCAGGCCAATAATAGATGTTCATATTAAGTCCTGCAAGAGCGGTCCTATCCGTGATAAACCGCAGTGGAGCTGGAACCGGTTTGTACCAGACTAAATCCGATATTCCACTGCGATAGCAATCTTTCGATGATGATGTCACTATATGTACTGTGAATGTCTATAGAGGGGAAGCGGGTTAGCGCCTTGCACCTCTTGGCATCGTGGGAGTTAAGAGAACGGGTCCGTGAGCGTTAGATCACAGCTCTGGGGGAATGCTGTTACACTCAAGCCATTCCCCAATACCAACACTACCCTAGCGTATACTTGAGCTATTTGTTGACGGGGGCCAACGGTTTGTAATTAAATGGAATGTATAGGTGTGGTTCCCTGGAGGCCCGTCGTATAAGGAACAAACAGAAAATCGTTAATGGCGCCTTATCCGGATCATTCAGGAGAAGCCATACTTCAGGTGCCGTAGATAGCGACTTCT
Source organism: Daldinia concentrica (assembly GCA_902805455.1). Lineage (NCBI taxonomy): Eukaryota > Fungi > Ascomycota > Sordariomycetes > Xylariales > Hypoxylaceae > Daldinia > Daldinia concentrica. The sequence goes on from CADCSW010000006.1 coordinate 2,159,118, forward strand.
TTCTAATACCCGCAAGAGCCAAGGGTGACGCCTCAAGAGTAAAACGACTATGGAGGCTGCTTTGATATCGAGTATACCCCAGAATAACTCAAATAGAGAGTGAGGGCCCAAGCCACCACAAGAGAGAGCAATTGAACTACCCGCAGTGGCATTTGAATAGCATTTTCTCTAGAAGTACCTAGGCTTGGTATTCTCGTGAGGCTTTTCCAGCTGAAAGCCCTAGCAGCCCCAGTCTGGAGATAGCCCAGCGTTACTCGACGCCTCCGGCCTCTTAGCTGTAACCTCCATAATGGGTTGTGGGACCTGTCAAACGATCGAGTAAGATCGGTCGGGACCGAGTTTTGTGTGTAATATTAATCATTATTCCTCTGGCATACAGTACAACGTATGTAAAATGGTATTGGATGTGAGTGTTTTAGTCGTTGAATCCTGCAATTAGTATTGGCTCGGCAATCTCGCTTGCGATCGAAATTCGGTCTTGTCCCGGAACGCCGTATTCTGGTTGAGAGGTCCGGTGTTTTTTTTAAGCTTGACTCATCGTCGGATCTACATATACCAACGAAATCTCCGCGTACGGAGAAAATACCAGGGGTGTAAAGAAGCCCACAACAGGAATCCTACGATCTTCCGTCTTCCAAGCGCCTCACACGCCAGCGGCGGTAAAGCGACGATATGAAGGATTACGTATTTCGTAACGAAGATGGCGAAAGAAAAGAAAAGATGCCTGCAGAGAGGAATCGTTAAAGCAACTAATATAAGCGGATCGACGGACAATTACATGCATTTTCATGCGCATCGTGCATGAGTATGTAAGAGTGACGTTGGTAAGAACGTGGAGAGGGAGATAAACGAATATCTAAATCTGCAGTAAGGATTGACGAAGGGTCAATAGCGCTTTAGTTTTGTTTTTTAATTATTTTATTAATTTTTTCTATTAGTTGCTGAAGAATAGATGTTACATAGTAAGACCAAGATGGATGGCTGTCGGTGTAAAAGGTAAAAGGTAAAAGGTAAAAGGTCCAATCATGCCTTAACCGGATTATAGTCGAAGCTGCGTAATACCGGATACACTTATGTATGTAGATCACCAATATTAGGGCTTTTACATGTTTAGTGTAGGGCTCTCACCAACCCCATGGAGGACCTTCCATGTCAGCTCTAGGTTACCCGTTCCAGCGGGCTGATTCTCAGGCGCGGGGCGCCCCGGCGTCTCGTAGCTGGGGTTTTAGGTTATGCATATATCCGTCGTCTAGGTAGGTGAGTTTATCTTAAGGGTACCTAGTTAAGGGTAAGGGTAAGGTACCTTCTTCCTTAGGCTAGGTACGTAGGTACATGATATATCTATACACTACCTTAGGTACCTATGTACATATTGTCAAGACCTTCCACAGTTTATTAGATGTGTACCTACACTAAAATACCAATTCAAAGTTAATTGTACAAAAATGCTTCCTTTTTCGACTTACAACTCCCCCCACGATTAATATATATCTAGTTACATGCAATGGAGAATAGGTACAGATATCAGCATAATCAAGTTGAAATCATGCTTAGGATCATGATCAGCAATAACCCCCCCTCTCATGTCCCTAATTCAGCCTGCTCGGCATCCCTTTGATAGCAATTCCGTTAGAATTCTGCTCGTTGTTTCTCCTTCACCGCCCAAGAGGACAACGGGGACGATGTCGTTGACTAGACCGCTCGTGGCCTGCTGATTGGACGCTGGCTCCATTATCAGAGCGCTAATTGTGACGACGACTATCATAGCGTCGCGGCGGTAGATGTTAGCTGGAGAAGTGGATTCGGCTTCTCGGCTTTGCTCTTTTCTCCATCGTGCTCAGGGCAGCAGGGTCAATATCTGATCACGATGACGGCTACACCTCTATGCAGCGAAATGGAGAAGGATTGGAGAAGCGACAACTTTCATAGTTGCTCAAGTGACTACCTACATATCTACATTATCTAGGATACATACATCTCAGAGCCTTATTGCCTCCGCTTCCCATAACGGACAGCCACATACTTCTGGTTCGAGGCAGCATCTCCCGATTAGATACTAGCCTAACCCATTACGTGGGTATGAATTACCCATTTGGGAACCTATCACAACTCGTGAGATGCGGAGGAGGAGTAGCATAGGTAGCTCATTTTTGCCCATTCCGATGGGACAAGGAATTGATTGGATGCCGTCGAGATGGGATCTGAGCACCATTACATACATGCTGTTTACGGTAGTTTTGTATGTATGATCACCGTCGCTCTCGAGTAGACGAACGTGCTTAGGCGATTAGCAAGACCCTCCCCCACTATGTATGTAGGTAGATATGGACCGTTACCTGTATCCTACCTGTATCCTACCTGTATCCTACCTGTATCCTACCTGTATGTATCCTCAGTCGCATTTCAACGGTGTGAAGCTCCATTGCCCCCCCGCTTACTATCCGCGTTCCGAGCATAGTGGGTTTACGAAAATGGCGTAGCAAAGCAGATTGGTGAAAGCAGCAGAGAATACAACGTTGATTCTAGCGACGAGACTGCACTAGCAATACCCTGGGCCTCATCGGTGTGGGTATTATCAATCTCGTCACTTGTCCCCTCTGCACGAAGGGCCGAAGAGATCAAAACCCTGAATCCACTTTTCCGATGATCTTCAGGACAAAGAGACAAGCCTGATCAGCTCTGATCGACAGCATGGCCTATCGCATGCAATCCTGAAACACAAAGTCCCTCGCCGAAGATTTGATAGTTGTACAACGGGCGGCGAAGGGACGCATGGCTCGGGATAGGGTTGTCTAAAGAAATAGAGTAGCAAATAATAGTGAGCGCGAGTGCCGATGGAACCGAGCCAAGCCCACTTGGAAGACCCTGGGGATAAAGGACGACAGAAGACGACAGAGGACTGTTGACGTACAAGAATGCAAGATAGGGCTTACCATCGTCCTGCAGAATAGTGGCGCCAATAACCCCAAACTCGGTTTCGTTACCCACGTGCTCTACTCACGTCGCATCGTCGACATGGTGAGATTGCGAAATAGCTACGAAAGGAAAGGACACGGGATAAGATAAGCATGAGGTATCATACCGAAGTTCGGACGCGTCGGCCCGTTGGGGGGGCGTAGCTGACATCCGTTGATAATGGTTTATTGTCACTTATTTGGGGGTTCCGAACAAAGCCATATGAGCTCTCCTGATATGAGAATTGGTGGCACCTATCAACATGTGCCGAGCTGATATTCGATGCGGTGATGTCAGCTATTCGGTGGCCAACTTCGTTTATCGAACGAGGGGGTTCTCGAAGGTCCATCCGCAAGTCAAGTTTGTGGCTGTGACGGTAACTCCCAATGGCGGCTTACTGCCAGACTGCCCATGCCAACTTGTATGCAAACAGCAAATCACTTAACTAATCAATCTTGAAGTGCAGCTCTTCGGGTTGCCTTGTGGCCTCCTTCACCGTCGCTAATTGGCTGGGACATATAATTCTTACTGAGCCCACAGACCATAGGCTATGTACCGAATGAGAATTCAGCTAGCTAGGGTCCGCTGCGAGACCTTGCAGTTCTATCATGTCGAGAGATTTCAGCGCATTGAACAACAACAGTACCTAGCAGCATGTGCGAAGAGACAGCTCGGATCTACCATGTCGTGAATTGCATTTACAGCAGGCTTATCTTTCTTACTTATGACCTGTATACTCCGTAACGAGGACCTGGCTCCCTAAGCAACGAGCGCCAAGAAGCATACTCTATGCATGCAGTTAATGCAGTCATCCCTTCAGTGTAGCATACAGCTCTCCATTTGGAAAATGGATACCTGGCTGTATGCAGGCAGCTGGCTTCATCAGACCTGAAATCATACCTTCGCATCGTTAGGACCTAGGGATATGTATCTATGGTGCAATATAGGCTATGGTATACCACAGGCTAAGAATAGACCTGACTGAAGGTAACTGATCAAATTAGTATTTTTATTATACATGCAGCCATGCGTGCAAGCAGCTAACCTATAACGATATCGACCGGATCCGTCAGGCTGGGCTAAGCTCTCGAGCTACTGTGGTAGACCCCTACTTACGATCCTTTTCTCGTATAGACAGGCGATTCTAATATGGAAAACCATCGTGCATGCATCTTATTTCCCTTTATTCTCTTCGCCGGTTTCCATAGCCTCGATGTCGCTCCTCTCTCCTCTCTCCTCTCTTATGCGTACCTCGTAGACGGCGCTCGCCTCCGCGGGCTTCTGGCCGCTGGCCGATGGGCTTTTTTTTTTTTTTTCATTTTCCCCCTCATTTTTCAATTCAACCATCCCCTCACGACGTATATGTGTGTGTTATACATACACGGAAGCATGTCGATGAGGTACCTTGCATAACATAAGGCTAGGTACAAGAGAGGGGGGAAAAGCAGGAGGTACAATGCAATTCTAGTCGCGCACCTCGAGTAGGGTTAACTTTTGCGTGCGTCTGTTTTTTAGTGTCTGAGCACCTGGACATGGCATCTGGGGCAGGGCAAGGTAGGGTATTATTATCATCGATATATGCATACATACATCCATCTATGATAGGTATACGATGGACGGATGTAAGCGAGAGAGGCTCTGCCCGGATTTAGGTTAGGGATTTGAAAGGCTTCGATTTATTCTTACCTAATATCATCAGTTGTCTACCTAATGTATCAATTTATTTACATGCCCATTTACATGCCTAGGTTGGTTGGTTGCACATTGGCATGTTTTAATGATAGGTACACAAGTCCCGATAAGTCTATGAATTAGAATTACGTAGTACTTGGAATAAACAGACATCTCTTTGTGGCAATGGGACAATGGAGAAATAGAATTTGCCATCAAGGTTTAAAAGTGTGATAAATGTCGTGGTAGCCAAGTGCCGTATTAAGATCAAGGGTTTTTTTTACCATCTGCGCATAAGGCATCGTACATCACCTAGGTAGGTACTTAACGTACGTATGTATGGGCATATGGGCAAATGGTCATACATATTCCATATTCATACATATAATCAATATACAGTACATACACATACCTAACATAGGAATTCGCTATTAGCAAAAAAATTCCGTTCCTAAAGTCCAGGTGCCTCGTGACCCTAAATCATGCCACACCGCTTGAGTGCAACGGTATCTAGGTACCCATTTTCGAAATCCCATCTTAGCTTTATTATTTTTTTTCTCACATTTTATTTTTTTCGTCTCCCCTAACCCTTCGAAAAAGTTAGCTCACTTTTTTTTTTTTTTTTCGTCTCTTCCCCTTTCTCTACCACTCCCCCCTCTTTCCAGTGAAGCTATGCAAAGCCCACATAATATAATCTTAGGCTTTTCTTTGACGAGATTGGGCAGCTTTTCCTGTAGCCTGCCCACGATGGTGAAGTATTAACCACTTGGGTTAATTTATCGTTTTCGTATTTTTAACTTTTTTCTTATTTTTTTTTTCTTTTTCTTTTTTTCTATTTCTTCTAGTTGCCTTCTTCGTAGCTCCATAGTCCATACCCCTGCCCCTGGCCTTAACCCCCCTGTTGCCTTGTGCCCTGACAGTTGAGTCGGATGGCCTTGTCCTATCTGCCATCATCAGAAAGGGCTCAACTGCTTAAGCGTCCACCACCATGGGCATATATAAAGTTGGTCCCATCCCAACTTAAAATAACCCACCTTTCCTAGGGATATCAATAGTCTCACGTACTCGACAGAAATACTTAAAGGGCTCGTTTCCCACTTCATCGTACTTTCAAAGCCCACTTACTTACACAAAACTATCTTCGAGGAAGTAGGCTTGTTACAATAGACCTCTTCTCATACGTACACGTACTCATATACTTGTCGTCTCTTCATAACCAAGGACATAACATACTTCAACGGTCTTCCATCTCGCATAAAACTCGTCTACATAAACGTGACAAGACTCTTTATTAAGACACCCTCAAGACTCGAGCTAAGCTTCAACTACTCTAAGCCTTTTTTGGCCAGCCTGTCCGTCACCATGTGCGTCAAGGAGCGTCAACCTCTCGTCGATGGCTGCTGCACGTTCTGCTGCAAGGCAGTCGACTTTGGCACCCACGACTACTGCGGGAACAACTATGCCTGCCCACGGTGTCCCGATTAGGAGTCGTCACCCTTTCCCTCGGATGCAAGCTACGGGACTAAGATCCACGAGCTCGGCTACTGTCCTTCTTAAATCACACATCTTTATCATCTTCCCCATTCTACTGCTTGGCCTCGACGAGATCCCCCGGCAACAAATGCTTGGAAGCATTTTTCGCTTTAGCGTTTTTATTTTATTTTTCTTCTTCTCACTCTTTTCGGCTGGGCCTTCGGGTTATCAACCGTATAGGATGCGGATAGGGAAGAACCGCCAATGGAGGAAAAAAAAAATATAAATCCAAAGCAACAACCTGCTACTACTGCCACCGCTACTACACCAGCATCGCATACAAACTGGGTCATTTCACTTACACTAGTGACTCAAAACTTGCTCTACTGTCTTTACATACATACATACCCACAGAGTACCGACAACTCCTTCACCTGGGTCCGCCCCCCCGCATGCAAGGCTGACGATGAGACGGCGCCTGGTCTGGGTGTGTGCGACACCCTGTCTCGACAGTACCTCTCTCCTAAGGTTGTCGTCCTGTACTGGGATATGAGAGAAGAGGGCCTGCTTTAGTTGTATTACGTATGCTGCATACTGCAAACTGCACTGTAACTCTTCGTTACCATACGTTCGACCATTCCCCCTCCTACTCCTCCCACGCACCTTGTTCATTATGGCTCACCTCGACTCCATGCATCCTGACCACCCCCTCATGTACCACTTTCGTTGTTGCATATGGCCATGCGTTGTTGCGTTGGTTATCCTTTTTTATTATTGCTTTTCTTTTTCTTACGCGCAACCTGATTTGGTATCCTTTCTTTGTTGTTGGTTTGGGATGGGGCCTGGATGCGAACTGGAGTTCATATGGAGCAACATGCAGGGATTCTGGGTATTGCTTTTTTGTCTGGTGTGACATTTGGGCGCTGCAAAGAGTCTAGGAACTGAATATCATGTGTTAGGGCGCAGGGTCTACGGGCATTTTCCTCCTCCATTATTCTAGGTATACGGTACTGATGGAGCTATGGTGTTTTTTTTTTTTTTTTTTTTTTTTTATCCTTCCCCCGCCGTCTTTTTCTCCCTTCTATCGTTCCCTGAAAGTTGGCGGGTAGATACCGGATGGATCCGCAAAGCGTAGCGGGATTCCTCTTGCTGGTCTCTAGTCTCTGGTCTCTTAGTCAGGACGCGATGATATACCCCCCGGTTATACCCACATTGGTTGGATATGAGATCTAAAAGCAGACAGCCGCGGGCTGGGGAATAAGCGGTGTTTTCCAGCCTTATCCAGACGAAAGTTGGCTATAGGTTGATACCTTTTTATGCGGAAGAATTGGACAACGGCCAGGGGGGAAATGACTACTACCGCCCACCGGAGTGTCTCAATTTACATGGGAAGTAAATGTCTAGGAAGGGAAATTGTTTTTATTTGCGGAGAAATGACATTGAGAGCATGTGGTTTCTATCTATTATCATATATCGATACCTTGTCACGCGGGCAATTTGGGATGATTATGCTTACTCTCGATGATACCAAGGAATGTTATGAGAATCAAATCAATAAATGAATGCATTTAGTCATGATAAAATCTATTATAACCCAGAATCCCGTTTTTTCTCCCTATTATTCCGTGATTCATCCTTGCGATTCAAGCCTTAGGATCCCCGTCCGTCTGCATGTTCAAGGTCTCGCCTCCCAAATATAGTCCTGACGGCCCCCATCGACCATCAGCTATCGATCATCGGCCCCGTAGCGCTTCGGTCCATTCGGTGACCGTCGTACCGGGAGTGATGGGAAAATCCTTAGGCGGAGTCCATGCTACCGTAGCGGGGATGGATCACGTTGTTAACGCTGATTACTTCTAACATTGACATTGGGGTCTATCTGACACGCGTCTCGGGTTTCGTCCATGACTATCACCGCTCCCGAGATCATGTTTTTGCTTACGGGGTTGCCTTGTCATGTATGTGTGTGCAACGTGCTTACGCCGCACCGAAGCTTGCTATTCAACGGGCCACCGTAGCTGATGAAGGCCTCTAACCCGTACTAGACGGCCTCGAGGGGCTGACAAAGGACAGTCCCATGCTGCATTTTATTTCCCTATTTGGGTTATATGTTTCATGGTATTAAGGATTACAAGACATGAGATGACATCTATATCATACGTCTGGCGATAGGCAATGCCATTATACTTAGGTAAACGTAGGCCACGTAGCTTTCTCTGCTTTAGGATTCTGCATACATATATGAACATACGTGCGCGCATCGTCATATACATGAGCTATTAACCCACGAACCGGGATGGGTCATGGGAGCAATGTGCTACAGTAGCTACCTATCGTCATGTCTCCTATATACCTCGGCATAATGAACTAGGAGGAAGTCGAAAGTTACGTGAGAGACAAGGGTGTATAAGCAATGTTTAGGTAGGCGAACAAATGCGGACGGGCTCGGGACTGATCAACAGAAAGGCCATGTAGGTCCGTCCATCCCGGAGAATAGCTACATAAGTAGCATCGATAGGGTGCCTTGCTGTCCTGCTGCCCACCCTCCTGATGCTGCTGCTGCTGCCGCCACTCACTCGTGAAGGACGAAACCGTCACCCCATCGTCGGCCGAGATCCAATCACCCAGAACACAGAGGCGAACCCGAGTAGATCACTGTTCGGGTCAGCGGGGATGATGTCGAATCATCGATGTGCATTCTGATATCTGATATATTCTTACTCAATGACAATGGAACCCCAGTGGCAAGAAACATCAACATCATCATCGTCATCGTCATCTAGCAAAAGCTTGGGTAGGCGAGCCTAACCTATCTAGCTAGGCTCCTACGGCAAGGGTCGGAAGAGGAGGCACATTGACCTGCGCTCCTGTTATCGTGGAAGTGTCGGGGTTTGCTTGTCATCATTGATTATTATAGTCTCCTTCGTTTTCTGGTGATAAGATTGGTCGGTCAAACAGCGGGTGTTCAGGGTTCATACATACACATGTAGGTACATATATGCTCGTGCCGCGAACAGATTCCAACCAAATCACGTCCGCATCACCCAGGAAGTGAATAGAACAACGGGAGAAGCAGAGCCTGCCGCAAACTAGATAGTCCCAGCCCTGTAGGAAGGATGCTAGCGGGCTATCTGCAGCATGCATAATAGCTGAGGAGCAGACTTGGCGATGTTGTGTTGGAAAAGGAATTGGGTGGTGGGCGAGGATCCAGGTCGGTTCAGTGGAGCACAGACAGGCAGGGTGTGCGGTCAGTGCAGCGTGAATCGTTCCTGTCCTGTCCGGTCCTGCATGGCAGGTTGCAGGAGGGCATAATGCAGCTCTGTTTCTTATTCGCCGCCAGTGCGGTTTGTTCCTAGCTATCAGCGAACTGGCTGCAAAACCTACATACTGGGCTACGGTTTTCCCCCATGGGGGGGATGGGATTGGCAGTCCGTGCTCCTAAACACCCTTCATCCGCCTTCTGTCGGCGCAACGGCCAAAGCAAGAGCAGCGACAGGTACGAGACGTATGTATGTGAATAAGTGCGCATACGCGTGTGCCTGTAGGATGTACCCAACCAGGCAAGGCCACCCTGGGTAGATAGCTAACTAGCTCGCAGCAGTCTCGTCAGTGTCTCCCAAGTCAGAGGAATCGTCGGATCTTGTGGAGCCAAAAGAGTCGAATTGGGCATCGCTGTGCTGCGCTGTCGCTGTTGTGTAACAGCCAAATCGCCCGGGATATGAGCGACTGGGACTGACTGAGTGGCCCACGGACTGATTAGCCAGATATTCTTGTGTGGGTTGTGTGGCATGGGGCATACCTAGGTCAAAGTTCGCGGAGGACTGTAGACGACAATTTGAAAGCAATTCCTAAAACAATATACCTAAATCGGCATTCCTTATTGGAAAGAGGGGTACATTTTGTTCAGCAGACGTGGAGGAGCTGGGGGTAGAAAGCCACATTGCTACTTGGTGGTCCACTTTGGCTAGGGATGAGTTACGAATATGGTAATGGGCGGATTAATCAACTACACCAAGGCCCCGGATCCCATAGTGCGGGAATGGGCCGGACTGAGTACGCGAATGACGACGGCTTCTGGCGGTTGCCGCTGCTTCCTGACTCTGGAGAAGACCCAGAAATTCACCGACCTCACCTTGAGGGGCCAGGGCCCTGCTAGGAAGCACCATCGATTCCCTGCATGCAGGTCGACCGAGAAGGGAAGACATTACTTAAGCAATCAATGCCAAGGGATAGCAACGCAGATAGCCTGGCCCACAAGGATTCCCAGTCTTTGGATTATCTGGCCTAAGGAGCTTCTGCTGCTGAAAAGGGCGTTACTCTGGGATGGGGTTCTCCATGACCTTGATGTTCCTTTGATCGTCGCTGCAGGCACGTATTTCTTGGTCCAACCCAGCATCCATTAGTCACATATCACATTTTGATATCTCATCTTCCTTCTGGGGATTCAGCCTAGTGGAGTTGGTCCCCACGGCCCCGACGACGGCAACATCGTCTTACATCGGATACAACTCATCAGGCCATTCTCGATAAAAGGGTACTTGAACATGACCAGGTCCGGCAGATGATCCCCCTGCAATAATCCCTCCTCTGAAACTCCAACGGCGAGCCAAAAGGGTATCATTTTCTAAACAATAAACAGGACGCCCTTCGTAGCGCGCATTTTGCGTATTTCCAAATTCTTGGTACCGTGACGGAGATTCGTGGTGAATCATTCCTGGTTCGGTCACCTTGGCCCGGCGACCCCCACTCCCATCCAAGCTTCACTCTCAAAATTTAGCTACCGCTTATATTGAAAGCCTGCTCGGGAATAATTAGATATTAACTTACAGCCGCGACCCTGCCTGTTATGCTGTAGTATCGGGAACAAATCATATGATGATCGCCACATACGAACCTGGTGTAAGGCCTGTTTGGCATATTTCGCGACGCTCAAACGGCTCGGCTGGCTTTAAGCTAGTCGGCAGATGTCTCGGCATTCTTTATCAATAGAGGCTCAGGAAGACAGCAGCAATCGACGACTTATCGTACTTGGCGTACTTGCCCTTGCCCTTGTCTATCTCGTGGTACCGGTCCCAGAAGCGATTGTAAAGAGGCTCAAGCATCTGCTGCATGTCCTTGGCCAACATTTGTCTCACTTCCCGTTCCATGCTGTAGGTCTTGTGCCGAGCTACCAATTCATCAAAAGATGCGTTGAAAATCTGGAATTTTGCCTTGATACTATCCTTATCTTTGCTACTAAGCCCCTTGAGAATCGATGCTGATTCGGACGAGCCAGAAGGCGGCCGTTGGGTCCGATTCGTGTGGATTACGTCAAATAAGTGCATCGATACGTCTTTGCATGCCTCGGCATAGTAGGCCTTCGCCTTTTTGCGCCAGCCCTCTAAGGCACCGAGCTTGCCTTCTAAGAGTGGTTTGAGGTCAGAGTCCCGAATCATGCGTTCAATGATAGTGACACTGTTAGCTAAAAGCACGCCCCAAATGGACTTCCCTTTTAGCAATGCCCTCGCTTTCTGCTCGAGCGCCGACATTAGCGCATCTATCGTATCGGTACAATAGTGCGCAAAAATCTCCTTCCCATCGGCGCCGATGTCGAACGATGCCAGACTAGGGATCCCGTCCGTACTAGTGTTCGCAGCAGCAGCCGACCTCCAACCACCGTCCCCTAGCGAGATCATAATGCTGTATATTGGCCGAAGGAAGTCAACCATGGTTTGCAAGCGTTGCATCGTCTCTGATACAACGGGCACCGGCGAACCATCCGACGGGAGGGCTTGCATTGCCCCCACTCTCCGCTTCGTCTCCTCAAGCAGCTCGGCAAGTGAAGACTTGCCTGTCTCGCGTACTGGTTTCAATGCGGCGGCCAGGGTAGATCTAAGTTCGCCTGTGCGCTCTTCGATATTGTTGGACAGATTAGACATTATCTCGATGACTTCATATGCAAGATAACAGTCGGTGTTCAGATGGGCCTTGATGTGATTGTTGAGTTCTCGAATCGTTCGAGCCAATTCAGCCAGCGGGGCTTGACATGTCATTTGAAAAGCTGGTCCCCAGTCCTGTCGCATAAATATGTTGCAGATATTGTCGTATTCGGCAACGAATAAACCCTCCATAGCCTGTGCGTACATGCCAATTCCATTAGTACCAGCCCGGTAAATGGCGTCTGGACTCTTTTTCTTTGCCGTGTTCACGCTTGCATATGCCAGGTTCACTAGGGTCTGTTGTAGATATTGTCCTCTTACTTCCGCATAGATTTTGATTAGCGGGTTCTCAGACATTGAGTTCCCGGATACATAGGAATTCATCAGGCTCAGGCGCGAGATCTTATCCTGGGTCAATAAGGGGAACGGCGTGTTTTTAGTCGTATATTGCAGCGGTTCGATTGAGCGAGGCGTCTCTGCCCGCAACATCTTGTCAAACGAGTTCTCGAGTTGGGTATTTCCAGATTTGATTAAGCGTTGGAGATCAGTCATGGTTTGCTGATTTGCGCGCAGATTTGAGGTCTTCATGTCTGCCAACGCCTTATTCAACCGTTTAATGGAGTTTAGATAGTTGGATAAACCAGCCTTTTCAGGCCCCTGGCGGATAATCGCTTCTTCGTCATTCTTTGAATCGGCGGGCTGGCGAAGTCTCTCTATGGCTCCGATGACGGCATCGATGTCTATAGCGATTTACGAATTTAGTACAAGGCATAGGACACAAAGCTAGGTATTCAGTGGTATATAGAAAGGGATGGGCTTACTATTCCCTAAGACCTGAAGCTTTTTCGTTTCGCCAGTGAGGGGACCTGACACATCTCGCACGCTCTTTCCGGTAGCCTCCAATCTTCCTAGACATGCTTGGATCTTCTTAGTCAATTGGGTTGTCTTCTCTAGTCGCGAGTTGAGCACATCAACTTCAGCACGAGCTTCTTCATCAGCGGCATGGCGACTGTTAGACAATCCTACGGCCATGGTCCACTTCTACTTTGCGACAAACAACACAAAACGCGAAATTCGAAATTCGAAAGCGACACCGGTAATTCGAAGGTCAATGAGTGTATCGTATTGGTGGATGCGAACGTTGATGTTTAGTTTAGGTTTATGGTGTCGGTAACTGGTGCGGCAGGAAATAGGGAAGTACCTAAGTAATAATACCTTGTAAAGATGACGGCAATCTCAACTAAATGGTACCTAGGAGGTAGGTTTTGTGGCTGAATCTGGGGGCTGTTTAGACCGTTTAGACCGTTAAGACATGCTATCGGCTGATTCCGCTGGGCTTAGACCACTGAAGTTACGCGCCGTAGTTTGACCGTAGGCGCATGTCTACTGATATCCCTTGACCGGTGCCTCGTCACGCCAATCATTTATTCTCCAAATGTGCTAGATGTGCTTAGATTCCCCGACCGAATGCATGACACCTTGTATAGGTACCTAGGTAATTGCTTATAAACGTTACTTGCAAGCACTGAATCCGGAGATAATCGGAATACTTAGATTACCAGATTTGGACTTTAATTGATGTGGGGCATCTGCAACCACTTTACCTGTGTTGTAGAGACGCGTTCCACGCGAAAAGCGCGTTTGTAGACGCGACATGGATTTTTTACTTCCCCTCTGCCCCCTTATCCTAAACAACCTGAACTAGCAACTCGACCTAGATCCTCAACCTTCACCCCACCTATGCCACATCGCTCTGTACTCAATTACTAATAACTATCGTGGCATTAAGCTGTCCTTCTAATTACTGTAATTTATTATCTTTTCCCGCTGAATTAGAAGACAGGAAAAAGTTAAGGCATCATGGATAGTTTCATGCTTCGAGATGAAGCGGCCAAGGAGCGTATTCGCTTGGCCGAGGAGTTCCTCGATCCTCGTAAGTTAGCTGCTAAACAGCGCCGGTATCAGCATGATACTAACGAATACTGTTATCAACAGATGACCAGCATGCGAGGAGTTACAGATCCGATATCATTCTAATGCTTCAGAAGAACCAGAGGCGGTTAGTCGTCAATTTAGACCACGTTCGTGACCACAACGCAGAACTCGCAGACGGCTTATTATTCGATCCCTTTGATTATACCCTCGCCTTTAACCATGGGCTTAAGGAGATTGTAAAAACTATCCCTCAAGCACGACCCGATCAGACCGACCCAGATGTCTTATACTACTGCGCTTGGGCAGGCAGCTTTGGTCTAAATGCTTGCAATCCGAGAACGCTATCGTCAAACCACCTAAACCATATGGTATCGATCGAAGGGATCGTCACAAGATGTTCGCTTATCAGACCAAAGGTTGTGAAGAGTGTGCATTACAATGAGAAGAAAAATATTTTCCACTTCCGTGAATATCGTGACCAGACTATGACCAACGGTGTGACTACATCAAGTGTCTATCCCCAAGAAGATGAGGAGGGTAACCCACTCCTAACAGAATACGGATTCTGTACATATAGGGACCACCAGACCATTTCCATACAAGAAATGCCCGAGAGAGCTCCCGCCGGCCAACTCCCCCGTGGTGTGGATGTCATTTTGGATGATGACCTGGTTGACAAGGCGAAACCCGGTGACAGAGTCCAACTTGTCGGTATTTTTCGGACACTTGGAAACCGAAACACAAATCACAATAGTGCGCTCTTCAAGACCATACTCCTAGCAAATAACATTGTCCTTCTTTCGTCCAAAGCAAGCGGCGGTGTAGCAACAGCAACAATTACCGACACCGATATCCGTAATATCAATAAGGTTTCCAAGAAGAAGAATCTTTTTGAGCTTCTATCGCAGTCACTAGCGCCTAGTATTTTCGGTCATGACTATATTAAGAAGGCGATCTTACTCATGTTACTAGGTGGTATGGAGAAGAACTTGGAAAACGGTACACATCTCAGGGGCGACATCAACATTCTCATGGTCGGTGACCCTTCAACAGCCAAGTCACAACTTTTGCGTTTCGTGCTCAACACTGCGCCGTTAGCCATCGCAACAACCGGTCGCGGTTCATCAGGTGTCGGTTTAACGGCGGCTGTCACATCGGACAAGGAAACCGGTGAAAGGAGACTAGAAGCCGGTGCTATGGTTATGGCGGACAGAGGAGTTGTTTGTATTGATGAGTTTGACAAGATGTCAGATATCGATCGAGTTGCTATTCACGAAGTTATGGAACAACAAACGGTCACCATTGCCAAGGCCGGCATCCATACATCGCTCAATGCCCGCTGTAGTGTCATTGCAGCCGCCAATCCTATCTTCGGTCAATACGATACTCACAAGGATCCCCACAAGAACATCGCCCTCCCGGATTCCCTCCTATCGCGTTTCGATCTCCTGTTCGTCGTCACGGATGATATCGAAGACACCCGAGACCGCCAAGTTTCCGAGCACGTCTTACGTATGCATCGCTATCGGCAGCCTGGTGCTGACGAGGGTGCTCCTGTTCGCGAAAACGCCCAGCAATCCCTTAGTGTTGCGCTGCAAAGTCAAGACGCCACTCAAAAGCCTACCGAAGTATACGAGAAATACGACGCGATGCTGCACGCGGGTGTTACTCTTACTACTGGTCGTGGCGCTAATAAGAAGCGGGAAGTTCTCAGCATTCCGTTCATGAAGAAGTATATCCAGTATGCAAAAACCAGAGTTAAGCCTGTATTAACCCAGGAGGCCTCGGAGCGTATTGCGGAAATATATGTCGGGCTGCGCAACGACGAGATGGAGGGCAACCAAAGGAGGACATCTCCTCTGACCGTCCGTACCTTAGAGACGCTGATCCGTTTGGCAACCGCGCATGCCAAGTCACGGCTCTCAAACCGGGTAGACGAACGGGACGCGTTAGCAGCCGAGGCTATTCTCCGGTTTGCCCTATTCAAGGAGGTGGTTGAGGACGAGTCGAAACGAAAGCGCAGACGTACTCAACGGCTTGAGTCGGACTCGTCGGGCGAGGACAGTGACGATGATGACGGTGATCGTGGTGATAGCAGCTACAGGGGATCGACGGCTCGCGGTAGGACTGCCCCGTCAACCCGTACGACTGGTCGCAGCCAACCATCCACCAACGGCAGCCGCCGTCCTAACGGCACAAATGCCAGTAAGACTCCAGGTACTCCCGCACGAGTAAACGACGATGACGATGAAGACGGAGATCTTTATAACGCCACACCACGACGCTCTAACAGAACCGGTCCTACGTCCTCATCGAACGCACCCGGCGCGTCCCAAGTCTCATTCGCCTCCTCTGTACCGGCGTCGCAGCTTGAGACACAGGAAGATACCCAAGAAGATGCGGAGCTAGCCGCCGGCGCAGCCGAGCTCAACATCGAAGTACCGATTACCTCTGAGAGACTGGCGACGTTCCGGACGGCGCTCGGACAGCTTCTCAACACGGACCTGTTCGAAGACGACTCGGCCAACGTGACTCAGGTCATCGAGGCTGTCAACAAACGCATTGAAGGGAAAGAAGCCGCTTTCTCGAGAGAGGAGGCTGTCAAGGCGCTTAAGAAGATGGATGATGCGAACCAGATCATGTAAGTGACTTACTTCTCCTTTCGGTGTTTGGGCGTATCAATACTAATGCAATGGCACAGGTACACGGATGGCGATTTGGTATACAAGATCTAAGGCGCGATGAATACGACGCAAGAGACATCGTTACCGCCTTAAATTGGTTGGTTTATGGTGTTTGATGAGTTATGAAGGCCGACGAGTCTGGTGGTCACCATGATGTATCACGATCTTAGCATCCCCATTGTTTACGGCCTTACCGGCGGATGAAGTTTGCTATGGTATTTCAATACGAGTACAAGCTAATCCACTTATTAAATGGATATTATAGAGTGTTACGAAGAGACATAAAAGAGGGTTATGTAATTTGATGAGCCACGCTGTTAATGGACATTGATTCGGATTGTTCGAATAGGTTATACCAATAAATAGGCTCGACATTAGGTTCTAAATGGAAGGGTATTCTATCATGATACTTTATACTAGGTATAGTAACTATCCGAATCGTCGAAGAGTCAAACGATTAAATGCTTTGAAGGTAGCAGTTTTGAAGCCTCGGTCCGTATCTTAGCTAAGAATCATATTACTGGCAAAGTTCGTAGCCTTCCTAGCCTAACCTACATTTGGGGATGACTTCTGGTTTGAGTATGCTTATTCATACCTATATGTCAGGACTTACTAGTTTAACTAAGACCATCTACCTCTAGATAGGTATTTAAGTCCCGCCTCTCCCAACACACCTCATTAAGAGATATAACAGATATATATGTAGTGTTAGGAATAGCTTGATCTATATAATTAACAATCACACGTTATACAGTCAAGCATTCATAAGACAAGCACAGGCACAGGCACAGGCAAAAAGAGCCTACATCTTAAAGAAATCAAATCAAATCCATTGCGCAAGAAACCAGTCCGATATCAAGAATCCCTAAACCTATTACTGTGCTATCCCTGAAACAAAGGGGGGCAAGTTGGTTTTCTCTCTCTCTCTCTCTTCCTCGCAGGGACGCCGGGCAAACGAAAACAACGAGTCTCTAAATGACAAAAGTGCTAGTGCTAAGACCTCATCTAGCTTGCAAATGCACACGCATTGCAACGCCTCTATAATAGGCTATTAAGAGATCGACTAAACGATCCAGGACTCAGGGTGCTTCATATCACTCCTGGCTGCACGAATATGTGCTGACTATCCTATAATAATATAGCATTTCCGAATAGACTCCAAACCCGTTCATCCAAGTAAACTGGTCCGTCCATGCATAACGGTCAAATCGTACGAGTGTATCTAGGCAATAGCCAAACCACAGCATAACGAAAAAAGGAACTCCCCACCAGGTGGTAGGCACATTAAGAAGCTTTATCACCTAGCATCTTTGCAATCTCCTTAGGCATATCTGCAAACTTCTCCTCAAACGTCTTCTCAAACTTCTCACAGTTAGCCCACATTGGGGAGCCTCGCTCGTGGTATGCGTAGCAGTTAGTGAAGATCTGACGGATGTCGGCCGAGAACTGCTGCTCATCGTGGTACTCTTTGTGGTCCATCTTACTTTTGATAGTGCTGAGATCCATGGGCACCTTGATCTTTGTCAAGTAATCCGGCACGCCATCTTCGACAGGGCGGACAGGTTCGCGGAAAGGGCCAACTAGACGAGTCCAGAAGCCTATTGAATCCATGTTAGTATGAAAAATGATAAATGAGTGGTTTACGAGGTAGATAACTTACCAGGTCCAGATAACATCTTACCCAGGAGTCGCTCGCAGAACCATAGCTTATCTTCCGTTGAGTATTGCGAAAGGTCGGCATTTAAGCTAGATCGTTTGAACTTGATGGGCTTGGGCGTGGGGAGCGATGCTCTCGAGGCGGGTTTCTTAGCCCCGACCTTTCTTTCGCCAGACGTTAGCCTGTTTGAGGCTACATCTGAGTGACGATGTTTCTGTGGCTTGATGTATACATCGTCTTCACTATCTTCTGGGTCTAGGTAGTGGACATTCTTCCTCTGGGCCTGACTGGCAGGGGACAGGACAGGATTAACCTGTATGATTGGTGAAGAGTTCAGATGGCTCATTGCGATTACGAGCTCACTGAGTACCTCTTGAGGTAAAGACTTTGTGAATTCTTGTCTAGACTCTGAGGATCTTATGTACTCGGCAGCCCAGTTCAGAAGGAGCGTGCGGATAGAGGAGCCCTCTGGAGCGTCTTTCCACGCCTGGACAAGTAGAGGCGTAGCGGGAATGTGCTGTGTGACACGTCTGCATTCAGCCATAGCTTCGAGAGCCTCGTCGCAGAGACCCTCAATGCCTAGCTCGTTTCCGAGCTTCCAAGAGGCAATCAGAATTTCATATCCAGGGAGAGAATCGGCGTCGGGAAAGAGGCTTCCGGTGTATAAGAAGTTCTGGACGAAGCCAAAGACTTCAGGGGTAGTCTGGGGAAGTTTGACAATATGCTCAAGTCCGGCGTCTTCTCCCTGTTTGTTGGCAAACTGGATGCGATAGTGAGAGGACTTGGCGCAGAGAAAGTCCTTCTGGATGCCAAAGGGAACTTCGTCTTCACCAACAAGGATGACCACGAAGATGACATGGGGTTGCCTTGATGATACAGAAGTGAGTAATAATGATAAATATATCAGATAAGAGTATTGACTTACAACCAAGAGAATTTAGTAGGAACGACAACATTTACTGCTGCATCTACTACAGCGTCTACTTCTCCTCCGTTTACAACGTCTGCCATTGCTTCAGGTTCCGACGCCATGATTCTACCCCTGTGTCAACCAGAGGTCAGATAGGAAATGGTTTTAATGATTGGACAAGTTCCTCAGGGGTGATGGTTTATGTTGATGGGGGAAAGAGGCTAGAAAAGGTGTAAGATGTAAGATGCAAGGTGCAAGACGTAAAATGTAAGATAACAAAAAGCTCTAATGAAGAATGAAGCTTCAAGGCCGATGCAACAGTTCAGTTGGGAATAATTAATTCCTTAAGTCCAAAGTTCAAGTTCAAGTTGAAGTTCGGGTTGAAAGTGCGACGCGGGGTTCTTTAATAAGATGCAAAATATCAATTGCAGAAGGAACGTACCTAGAATAGTGAGTCAGTTGAAACCCAAATATGCATAATTGATCATATATTTCCTACTCACTTGGACTTCTAATATTCACTTCATGAGATTGATTCATCAGACCCGGAGCCGACAAGTGCCAAGCCACAACTTCACTCAAAGCGCTAAAACTTTACGCCACAGCCAGCTATCGCGCTTTGGTCGCGACTTCTTCACTTGTAGATACAGCAATGCTGCTTTTTTCAAGAAACTTTGGCGGAAGTAAAATGGGTTAAGGAGTGCATACATTCAATTCCCCATAGCATTGTTGAAATGGAAAGGCGGAAACGGATTGTCCGAGTCTTGTTGTTGACGATGAGTTAATGTTCCGGCGCGATGTTAAGCTTCGCAGCTGCCGTCAAGAAAAATGCAGATGGGAAATTCCAAGTCAGTGTCAGGGGTGACACCAGGTGCGGGTACGTACAAATGAGCCTCCCACCTGCCCACCCAGCCACAGCAACCTTTAAGCTTTAATATAACTATGCTTATGTAACCACACCTTACTGCACAGTTATCTGTTATTGCTACTGCGCGTACAGCGGCTATCTATGTACCAATTCACATACCTAACATACCTACCTACCTATGCATTACTACACTTCAGTCATGGTTACACCGGATGATCTTAACTTTATTGTCGTACTAAGCATTGAATTGTTATTGATGCGTCTTCAGATATTGAAACAAACACATATTATACCTACCTACATATATCTAACAGTCAGCTCAAGCCAGTATAATTTCTTCTACTTAATTAAGTAGGTAGATATTCATTATGTTCAATCGTCTCTTTTACCATAGCCCAGTGTTGTGAATATAGCAAATATGGTAATGTAAAGTTGACAACGTTATAGTCCACATCTCAAAAAGAATGGTTGACTAACTACCTGGTATTCATTTAACTTAACAAACTTTACAAGACTACCTAGTTACCTTGTTTATTATAATCTAAACATGGAAGCAATTAACTATGTCAGCAACTTACCTATGCTATAAGAGTTTCTAGTGTTTAACTAAATCTAACTTCCTTCAACTTAGATATATACCTATGTTGCACAAAGTATTCACTAATATTAGTAAGAATTTGGGACTCAAGCTTGGGCCATATCACATTGACTTGGCAAATACATACTTCCTAGTGAATGAATCATAACTAGTTAGTAGTTAATATTTATCTGGCTTACATCCAGTCTCTAAAGCTTCTCATGTATCCATTAGTTATATCATTGTCTCCTTTCAATACCCCCCCCAAAGCACCAGGGAATCCTGAATCATGTCAAGAGTTCTTGAGGCTCAACAGGAAAACACAGCTGGAACGTGCATCCGTTCACCCATAGGTTCCCACTCGAATCTGTACGAAGTTCACGGGCTATCGGTTATCCATTGACCAACGAGCGTCCGCATTTCGATCCGTGACAACATGCCGTAGTCAATCTCCGTTCGCATGTGAAGACCTGCCTAATCCCACGCGCCTCGATAAACAAACCCAATAGATTCTCCAAGAGGCTCCGTCCCTTGCGTATTCCCTTATTCTTCACTCTCCGGGATTGGTTCAGATCATGCGATTGTACTTGTCGGGTTGCTGTGGAACAAGCGCTACCGAACTGGATCAGCTGTTGGTGTGGACGTACGAGTGAGCTATCATTTTGTTCTTTATATGTTTGCGAAGCATGGCAAGTTAAAAGAAGCAGGATGTTGTGGATGCATCCCGTCCGTTGGAGCGAATGTAACCGCCGTAGCGGTAGTTGCACAGTATACAGTCGTTCTCATTCAAGCGCTTACAGGTCGCATATTTGCCGGACCTTACATATTATGTATGCATCTGGAAGATAACTCTCTTAAATAAGCTTTGATGAAGCTTACTACGCCGCATAAACAAAGAAGACGCGATACTGTTCCGGATCGTATCACAATCGAATCAACCCATCAAGACATACATCAAGACTCCTTGCCTATCCCCTGCAAGGAGGGTTTACTCCAATGTAGTCTTGATACGTTAGCTTATGCTCAAAAATGTTTAGTTTCCTTCGGTACCTATGAACCTTTCATAAATGAGGCTATATCATAGTAGTCATTGTACTCACCGCATCTCAGACGCACAAAGTTTCTAGTTAGAGTTGAGCTTTGCGTGCCAGTAATAGGTGTGTATAGTATCGTAGTCTGCCGCCAAGACCTAGATACTATAGCAGGTTAGACCCCTACAACTCTCATCACAGTGGATGCCCAAAAAAGAATTTTTTTGAAGTGCGTGATGATCGCCTTTTACTGTAGCGTAGCTGACAGTCAGAATTTCCAGGAGTAACGGCACAATATTCCGAGGGATTGTGGAAGGTCCTCCCGAGCTCTCACACCGGTGAGTCTAAAGTCTAGCCGGCTGCAGGCGATGCATATCCGGTTGCATTCCCGCTGCAAGTTATTCGCATGGAACCAGGTTCGCCGATGAAGGGCACCGCGGCATGCATATCCTTCTCCGCACTCGACCCCAACATCTGAAATCTGATAATCTAGCCAAGGCCCCTCGAACAATCTATAAGCCTTGCCGAAAGTGAGAATATACTAGGTCGCAAGCGCTCGGTAGAGTCGATCCGTATAGCAGGGAATATAGCAGCTAGCTTCTACCTTATTACTCCGATATGATCGTTTGCTAAGCACATTTCGCGAAATTCAATGGTGTGATATGGTCCGCTTCGATTAGCTTAGGTCCTGTAGTAACCTGCCTGTTTATTAAGATACGAGTTTATCATACTCGCTAGCTGCCTTCGCAGATGCAGGTCAACAGTAGACCTTTGCGGCTGAATACTCATTCGCACTAGTATCTCCTAGGTCAATGAAACCATCGATCGGGGCGGGTTACAGTTACATGCCTACCCTCTCACGGGTATAAAGCCAGGAATCTGGGAGTGATATTGAGAAAATTGGTATGTGGTAGCGTTTAATACAACGGCTGGAAAGGCAAGCCTAAGGATTAGAAGCATAGTCTAAATTAACAATCCCTCTTCTCATAGCGGATCGCGGCGGTTATTCTATGGGGCACCCATTGGTAGGATCACTACCTAGATTGAGTTGCGACAGCGCAATGTAACGGTCTTTGGCCTCTCCCTACTGCAGCCTAGTGCCGCGACCGGCTAAAAAATCAGCTACAGCAGGACCCTGATGAATTGGAATGTTGCCCACACTTCGTATAATGGGCATGGCTCCATGATCGTTTCATCTTTGACGCCATCCATGACGGAATAATGAATGAATCGAATAAGTATGGTAAATATGGTTAACTGGATATTATATATGGTGTTGAAGTGATTCGACACTGGCACTGATAGGTGTGTTTCTATCAATAAAAAAAGATTCATTGGTGCTAGATATCATGTAGTTAACTCGTAAGTATGTACCATTTGGCCAGTTCCATATCCCACCATGAGAAGGTAACGTTAGCATGTGAAAATTTTACCATGGCATCAGTTTGTACAATTTTTCTACTTCTTTCCGATAAGGGTAGTCCGGCAGCTCCGAGATCAATGAAAATGGCCGACAGGATGGAATTGGGCCGTGAAAGACCGAGGTGTGGAGTGGCGGTGGCCGACTGTTGAGGCTAGAGCATTAAGGAGCCGACATTTGGCCGACGTTTCATGGTGAGTTCTTTACTGGTGTTGAGCCGCAGTGGGGTTCGCAAAGGGGGATGCTGAGGTTACCCATCGTTTTTGAGAGGGATTTATCGCGAACGTTCCTGGCTCATACTTATGCTTCACATTCATAACAGACCAGACCAGGCCATTAAGGACCCATAAATATAGATATTAGCTGGGGTCGCTCCCCTCATCCCCGGCAAGATCCGAACCCAAACGGAGCGTAGTCTCCTCTAAATGTCCGGGCTGGTGTTCTGATCCGTCTTCAGTCTGGCCATCATCGTCTTCTACCTGTCCAAGAAGGATGTCTTCGCTTCCCTGCCATTGAGGTGGCATTCTTGGCATTTCTAATTCATCTTCGTCTTCCCAACCATAGTCTTCACCTTCGCTATCTGCAACTTCGAAATCGGTTTGGCCTAATTTTCGCTTATGTCGCGAAGTTGGGGACAGAGGCAAGGATGTTTGGCTCTCATCCAGGCCGACACCAATAAGACCGCCCTAAGCGGGTCAATATTTCGAGCTAGTTGCGGGGCATGAGTTGACTTACGCTCTGGACATGAAAGGCAAAAACCTGACTGAGGCCCCCCGGGGTCGTCTTACCATTTAATTTCTGAATGCCAACGAAGTGGACGTCGTGGACCGTGTTATTCTCCATTATCCAGTCCCTAAATAGAACTAACCGAGTAGCAATTCCCTGCTCCCAAGTACCAGCATTTATAGCGGGGATAAGAGTAGCGCCATGCTCAAACTGCATTCGAGTAGCGCATTGAGATAAAATTACGATGCAAATATCTCTTGTAGCGGAAAGCTTCTGAAGCGTCGAAATCAAGAACTGAAGGACCTGTAACCTTCTAGCCGAAGGTCCTGGTCCTGTACATTATGTGAGCAAGCAACCCGAGATAAGGTTATGATATTACTGCGTAGCATTACCTTTTTGAGTCTGTCGGATCTCGGAGTTTTTAGGAAACGCGTAGTTTACCAGGCTTGACAGGGTATCGATTATGATGAGGGATGTGTTGTTAGGAATCGCGTTTACTGTAGGTTTGCATAGTAGACCGATAAGATGCGCCAGAGTCGGTGCTTGGAAATGGACGAAATTATCCAATTGATCCGCTGTTAATGATGCCGAAACAGATGTGATCATATCATGAAGCCTACGGGAAGATACCGGATGGAACCCATCTGTGAGATGAATTAATTACTCGGTAACACATAAACCATATTAAACGACTATTAATCTATAATAGACGACCGAACGGATATGGGCAAAGCAACACGAACCTACCCAAACAACCTTCTCACCCTGTCGCAACACATTTACAGCGAGCTGGGTTCTATATCTGACGTTCAGAAGATGCAACAGCAGTTGTATTATTTTGAAAGGCACCCATACCCGAGGGAAGTCTTTCCAGATCCTGGGGGACCCCATATCTCTATGACTTGGCCTTTCTGCAGGCCACCAGGACGAGGTAAGGCACTGCCACTCTCACTAATGACATCATTAAGGGCTTGGTCGAGAGCCTCAATATTTGTCGGTAAAAATCGTTGAGGATCAGTCCCCAGATCCTCGAGCGCCTGGGCCGCAGAAACAGTTGGTAACCGATCTAGGTCCGGTTAGTACCAGTCTAAAGATATAACTATGATGGGATGCTATTCTTACGAGTAGAAGTTAGATCGAAACTAGATATATCTTGGCCGTGGATGGACGGATAGTCCATTTTAGAATCTGGGGGTGAGCGAAAGAAGGGGTTAATCAATGGGGTCGCTGCATAGAATAATTTAAATTACGCAGGTCATATTATCGTTTACCTTTTTTCAAGAATCAAGCGGTAAGAAGTTTGTTGCTGGGGTTGGAGATTGGAGATTGGAGATTGGAGATTAGAGATTGGGGTTGAGTTTCCAAATCTTAACAGGGTTTGAGCCTCACTGTGACGAGCAGCCGCGACCTGCAGATCAACCGCTGATCATCTTAACGCCCCTGAAGTAATTGTCGGCATTGGTGCACGTGACGTGGGGTCCATTAATTACTTATTGTACCTAAGTACCTACTCCATTAAGTGTTCTTTAGGTATTCCGATGCTTCACCAATTTACAATTCATGAGACATGTAGTGTCCCAGTTGTTCTTGTCATTGCACTGCTTAGTTGGATCCGCCATGCATCAATTATATTTTAATCAAAGAAGCCCAATTCTCCCAGTAGCATTGATCAGCCACATGACGGTAACAATGTTAGTTAGTTCGAATCTAACAAGCTTTAATACCAAGCTAATTCATGAAGAGGGGTTTCTATTTACAAGCAGATATAAACTACCCGGAAATTATCTCAACCCTAATAGCATATCTGGCTGACTTGGATCGGTCCTAATATATCGAACTAATTGATGCTTGAGGCTCCTTTCTTAACTATATCAGCAATGAAGCATCCTTGGCGTATCTTATGCCATACCTAGGTAGTTCTAGCCCAGTCCTAAATAAGTCCTAGGCTACAATTGTTAATTAATTGCCCCCCCACGGAAAGTCATTTACTAAGAACTTGAGAGATTTAGCTACCGTGGCTACTTCAAATAGTGCTTTTGTATAATTTACTACAATCGTGGAACAATCCGAGTCGCAACAATAACTACCCCTTGGCTAGCGGGTAAGGAGGGCATAAACCTATCGTTACCTATCAGCCTATCTAAAGGAAGTTGAGACGAGATATGTGGTTCATCTCGGCCTTGCTTACTTCGTCCAACCGGATAGAGAAACCAAGTAAATCTAGGTCCTGAAAATGACAAGAGATAACCTAAACCGGTCCCGACCAGGAGACTTTCTTTCTTTTTGCATTAATGAAGCTAGTCGATCCTCAATGCGGAGAGCTCACAACGGATCTCTATTGGTTCGCGTACCTAACTTCTATGGTTACGCTATCAAGGTTATCTCCAGATCGCAGGCAGGGGATTGATGCAGGTACGTGTCGTGTCGGGGAAAAGTTTCAACTCGGACCGGTTCCTGGGGTCTGGGCCTGTTGAACGCCACAGTCCGGGGGTCCCAGGAAGTCAGCTTACTTCGGAAACATGGAACGGCACTCCTATCTCTCTCCTGAGCCGGTATGATAAGGCGAATAAATGCCTCTCGAAGCGAGACAACACGGGCACACCGTAACGATCGCACCTTTTTCTCTCTCAGAAAGCCAGGTAAAGCTACAGGTCCATAGGTAGTATCCGAATAATCTATGCCATATTCTGTCATAAAAAAAAATTAGGGGATACACTAGACTTTATGATGTATTCGAATACACGAGTCAAGGGGCTCATCTCGGCTTAATGGCAAGCGGAGCATGCCATAGCGTATATCGGACCAGCTCGGAGCGACCGAGAGCAGAAGGAAAAACCGGGGAACGATTTACCCGCGGGCAATCCTAGTCCAAGATCAAGAAAAGATGGATCTAAGGAGGTGAAACCCCCACCGAGAAGCCGCACAAGCCTCATGATACCACTGCCGTCCCATGCAGGTTGTAAGAATTCTGCAAATCTGTTTTGGCACAAGCGACCTTTTGAAATGCCTCCGTTAGTGTCTAGTTATGTATTGATCTGGTCGATGAACTGAGGCATTGTGGTGGGGTACATATCATCCATCGTCAAGCAAGGTCGTATTATTGATTTGAGGATTGGGAATCCTGGCTTAGCTCGTTGATAAGACATTCAGGACGAGACGATTCTGTGTTGGTGTTCTCGGCTACTACGTAAGCATCACGCACCATCAGCTTCGCATTGAGGCACAGTGTACTAGATGCTACCAGCCTGACTCGTAGGCTACTCAGGGTTCTAGTATGTATGCACACACATACACTATGTTGACCGATAATGCATATTCAACAAGGTCGAGGACGAGCCTCTCTCCGCCGCACGATATAGCTAAGGGCCGACTCAAACATCAGAGAGTGGCCCGATTGACAGGAAACTCGTTCGGCGGTTGATTAATCTTGCCTTGCCAAGACATCGCGGGACCCTATGTGCGTTTGCTACCATTCATTTATTTTTATTCTAGAATGTACTCCGGAATATGTAACGGGAATTAAGCTGCGGAGAGAGCTGTTGCGGAGAAGCGTCGCCCTCCGCCTTTCTATATTACGTATGCGTAGATGAGTCGTCTATGAGAAAGGTAGGGACCTCTGTTACCACATACGAAGCAGGCTCTAGGAAGAGATTTTCTAATGATTCCCTCCCTCTTACGCTCGAATACATAGGTAGTAATTAATCATAGCACCTAATCTTATGCATGGCATGGTTACATACCTAGTATTACTGTATTTATCATATGAGCTACTATACTTGTAGGAATGTTGGTCTATACAGTTATGCTATTTGATTGCTAGAATTCCTTCGGACGGGTCCCTGCGTTAAACATTTAAGGACGTGATCTTCACTTTAAAATGTTGTTTACTCCTTGCAGCATAGATACGATATGATGTCTGTATATATAACTGTTTGCTAACCTTTACTTATCTCGTATATGATAAACATATTAATTATAATCGTGATGTCTGTTCCAGATTTCAAATTAACTTGGCAATAACAAGGCTCGTTTGCGCAATTAAGATGGACAAAGAGGTGCTCTCTTCGGTATGCCTTTCTGGGAAATGAGAACACTGCCTAGACCTTAAGGCCTTAAGCCTAATGAAGTATAAACTTAGTTTATCTGTGGATCTACGACCCCGGATCAGTGGAAAGTTTAAGTATTATCTTTGTGGGGAAACATGCTTGTGTAGCGAATTAAGTATTTATACTGTGCGTATCTTGCGTATCTTGCGTATCTTGATACCTAGTTTATGTGCATGTGAGCTGCTCGTTTTAGCACCTTTGATAGTTTGTCTCATACGTAACTTCTCGTGTTCACAATCTCAGTCTCACCCCTTAGAATTTGTATTCAAACTTATACTCGTCAAATTACTTAGTTATGGCAAGTTGAGGTTGCTGTATTCCCCAGGATAAAGTGGGTTTGACCTCGAGGCTACTCCCGCTTTTCCCCGGACTTACTTTTATGTCTACGCATTATTACGTATAGCTGCATACAAACTCAATAAATTGTTAGGACCAGATGAGAACAAAAAGCTTTACTAGCATTTACCAGTCCGAGTATAATAGTCTTTGGGGGTTGAAAGAGGACGTAGCAATCGGTCTGTCATTAGAGAGAAATGATATGTCGAGTGACAATTAGACGCGAATCCGCCTATGAGCAAAGGATGGTAATGCATCTTTCGACATTAATATACGCGTAAGGCGACCAACTGATGATCTATGTTCTATCTTGTACTTTCAGCCGTATTCTACGACACATAGCACACCCATTATTATGCCTTGCCAGAGGTGGAATCGACTCATAATACACAGTAAAGGCGTAGAAAGCCTCGCTGCCTTCTATTTTATTCATACGGACCCCCACGTTTTGAGAAAAGCTTGGCACAGACTGGGCTTTCGGTAAACTGGTACGGGGATTCAAACATCAATTACATCAATATTCTGCTCCTTACCGAGGGATGCCGCAGAAGAAAACCTGCTTCCTTCATCGACATATTTCTTCCACGCCAGTTTTACCGAGACCTGGGGATTATTAGCTGTGCGATCACGTTCATGTTAGTTGTCGTCAGCACGTGTAAGACCTTATCATCAGCCACTCTCAAGGGAGCATGTGCAAACTGTTGGATCCGGTAATAACAGGTCCCGGCCTACGTATTCGATAGTCCAAACTATACTACTTATTGAATCTTAGTGGAATGTTGGCCTTGTGAGATAGTAGCGTACCTGATAAGAAAGCAAGGCTAACCCAGGAAAAAAGTAGTATCTGGAACAAGGCAAAACTTGGGCTATGCGCTATCTATCGTACAAGTTGCACTTGGCATGAATGTCTCACAAGATGCATATACAGATCTTACTAGGGTAGATAGATAGCCTGCGGGGAGAAGCTCTGGGGTATGGTAGGTCTAGTTGTCCAATGCGATTATGGTGACTTTCCTAACCCCTAACCCCAAACCCCAAACCCCAGATTTAGGACGAGTTAAGAACCCGGAAGAGAGAAAGATTGCGAAGATCAAACCCCGAGTCGCCTATCTACAATCTTGGGAGTCTCTGTTTCGTACGAATATATTAAGAAAGCTACGCAGTGCTCTCGTAATCCATCCTGTACGAGTTGGTTTGGTTGGCTGGCTGGCTGGCTGGCTGACTTGCGCTCAGGGCTCAGGGGCTAGGGTTGTTTTATTTTGGTCATCTACAAGTTGTCCAGGTGTCATGTCTGCACGTCTTCTTATGTCAGCCAGCAACCTTGCGTTCCGTTAAGAATTCTAGTGTGTTTCTTGATCCACTCATCGGAGTCCATCTGTACTAAACTTCTCAAGTGTACTGCCGAGTCGACGATGGCAAGATAGGCCTTATCTATCACGCACTAAGAAGCATAACCCGTCGAATGCGGCCGAGCTCGGCCCCACGTTCCCCATATCTTTTTATCGCGGGCCTTTGCGATAAATTTTTTTTCTTCTTCTCTCGTAGACTCCGGAGAAGGTGTCATTGTAGTCAGCCAGCTCCTACTTGGATGACAGGTAGAAAACCAAAATAAGTTAATAATTTACTTATTTTTATTGACGAAGATCCTTTGTTAGTCTAGTTACTTATTAGTTTTTATCTGTTTTCGCCCCCTTTCCCTCGCCTTGATTAAAAAAAAGGAAGAAACCGAGGCAGTTTTCGGGGCGCGAGAGAATTATCAAAAGCAGCTAGTCGTTGCCGTACAGCCAGCCGCCTTGCCTTTTATCCCCACACATCTCGGTCGTACTATGCCACTACCCAGGCCATCCAGGTGGATGACTTACATTGAGGCTAGTAAGATGAGAATGAATAGTACGAGCTTGGTACGATGGGCTCCTGATCCATTCAGGTGGGATTCGCTTGCGGCATATGCGCTTATTAAGTAATCCAAATAATGCACACCGGTTACCTTTCATCTCAACAAGCCTCAAGTCTTCTTATTAGTAGTAGTTAGTGATAAGATGAACGGGACGAAAAGGCCAATAGTAGACATAATAATAAAAGGAGATGGAAAAGACGAATCTAGATAATAAGATGTGTAAATCTAGATATGGAAGATGCCGCTGGAGATAGACTGCAGATTATGCCACAATAGTTAGGAGGAAGATAGGAAGATGGAAGTGAGGGAAGACCATGTGTTGTGTTCATTAAGGGCTATTCGTGGCTTGATTGTCCTTTTGTTACGTTTGCTAGACATACCCCCTTGTTACTTACATAGTCTATGCGGTAATCTGTGGGCTTGTCTGGGTTGTCTGGCGCTCCTTTTTTTTTTTTTTTTTTCTCTCTCTCTTTACATAGTAACTTCTTTTCCGCTCCCTTAAGAGCCGGGGGGCTCTAAGTAACGGAACTCCTAACCACATGTCCACACGTCCACACGTTCACACATGAAATCCTCTGACCTTAACACGCGGAATAATCTCACACACCATCTCTGTCTTTGCATACACCCCGTCCTATGAAAGATGCATACACTGCATAGACGACATAGACGACAGGTGGGAGGACACTCGCGAAAGAAGATAGCCTAAGATTAGAGTATTTTGAGGCTTGGTCCAGACCATCCAGCTACTAGGTAGAGTAGAAATAATAACGACAACATCAATTTCAATACCGATAATACCGATGCATAACAAGTAAGTACATGTAGCCAGCCAGGAGGTAGCACATTGATGATGATGATTTGACTTATTCTCTTTTTACCCCCTTGTGCAAATCTTTCTAGTAGGTTCAGCGGCCTCCACGTTTCTCCTCCCCCTTCCCCAATTACCTCAAAATACAAATACGTACTATGCTATGTAGGGTATGTAAGTAGGTAGGGTACGTAGTGTATTATCGTATCGTGCGCAACTATGGCGAAGTAACGTGCGATGTACCTACTCCAGGGGGGGCCCCTCTTCCAGGACTTGCCCACTGCCCACTGTCCACTGTCCACCGTCCACCGTCCACTGCCCACTGCCCACTGCCCAACCGACTAACCAACAGGTAGCCTGAAAACTGACCAATCATATAATACATGTGCGCCTCCTTCAGAATGGAGCTCCAGGGTTCCAACTCCCCCAGGCCATATTCGTCCGTCTACTGGCTCCCCCCACACTAAGGGAGATTCTGTAAGGCAGGGCCCCGGAGGGGTGAAATGGGTGAAATGGGTGAATTTGTTACAAAGTCTATAGGTACCTACAGTTCAAACAATTACACTGTACAGTACAGTACCCTACTCGCATTTTTACTCGACTCGCCCACTCACCCACTCACCCACTCACCCACCGCCCCAGTGTAGCACGTTTTGGCACCTTGCAACTTTTCCGACCCGCCCGCTCTCGTAGTTCATTTAAAATCATACCAGTGCCCCCATTCCCCCAAAACGGCCTTCCCTTCGAAATTCTACCGCACCAGTACCACACCTGCAACCTACACCCGGCTTTCTTCGACTAAAAAAGGCCGTTATCAACCTTGCTGTTGTACGTCCTCGAAATACCACAACATAGCAAACCACAACAACTACAACTACAACAACACTCGACCTACACCACTACCACTAACAAATACTGACGACTTGATAAATTTCAAAGGAGACATCAAGGAGAAAAAAGACAAGAAAAGAAAAAAGAGAAAACTTGAATATATTCAGAATTCGTGTCAAGCTGGCTATTACGACATCCAGCTTGTCAGTATATACGCCATACTTCCTTGAGAAATTATTATAGCAAGGAAGAGGCAGTGCCCACTTGGCTGGCGATCACATGCAACGCTCACAGTCAGCGGTGGATTTTTCCAACCTGCTGAATCCTGAGTCTACCACCACAAACAACGACAGTAACTCGACTGTTGGACATAAAGTGAATCCGGAAGGAGACGTCGATATGGCTACCGTCACTGTTATACGACCGAACGGCCCTCTGCCCGGTGGTCAACCAGCCGAAAACACAAACGAATTGCCACGACCGTATAAATGTCCTTTATGTGATAAGGCTTTCCACCGACTAGAACACCAGACCAGGCATATCAGGACGCATACTGGTGAGAAGCCGCATGCATGCCAATACCCTGGCTGCAGCAAGAAGTTCTCCCGCTCAGACGAACTCACCCGTCACTCGAGGATACATAACAATCCTAACTCGAGAAGAGGAAACAAGTCGGGGCAGACTGCGCATCATGGACTGGGTCACGCATTAACGCCGGACTCTATGATGCCTCCCCCTTCCAACCCAAGATCTATTAAATCGGCCCCTAACTCTACGATTGTTTCTCCGAACGTTTCGCCACCTCACTCTTACTCTGCATACACCATCCCGCATCCGGGGCCTCTTCATCATTACAACCGAAATATGAGTGGCAACGGCCCGCATCATGGTCACAGCATGGACATTGGCATATTAGCTAATGCCACAAACCAAATCGAGCGCGAACATATGAGTGTTCATCACCACTCGGCAAGATCTCACCCTTACTATTCTAATAGTCTCCATAGTTCGCGTGGCCATCTGCCTTCGCTCTCTGTCTACCATATGTCGAGGTCTCAGTCGCACGATGACCACGACGACCATTACCATGCTCTTCGACATGCTAAACGGTCAAGACCAAACTCACCAAACTCTACCGCGCCATCATCGCCAACTTTCTCCCATGATTCTCTCTCTCCCACCCCGGACCATACGCCACTAGCAACCCCGGCTCATTCGCCGCGCCTTCGGCCGTACGCTGGTATTGAGCTACCAACGCTACGTAATTTGACCTTGGGACATACACCGGCGCTAGCACCGATGGAACCTCACCTCGAAGGATCCACTTATCCACCCACTTCCCAACCGACTAGCAATGGTCCTCGGCCCAGCGGCTTGTCCCTAACGGATATCATCAGCCGGCCCGATAGCAGCAGAAAGCTTCCTGTTCCTCAGGTACCAAAAGTCGCAGTTCACGATCTCTTATCCAACGATGGATATAATACTAGCGGCCGAAGTTCAGCAAGCGGCAGTTTGGCAGGTGGTGACCTAATAGACCGGATGTAGGCCTGTCAATTCGAAACACTGTTACTATCATTGCGGCATGAATAACGACTTTAATTATAGAGGTTAACATAGACAAGAGGTGGCGTTCTAGTGGCGACATGTTTTTATTTTGAGAGTAGCGGTTGCTATTCGGCTTGTTTAATTACACTGCCTTTACGGTAGTAATCCAAGCAATTTCACAACGGACGGACGGCGGATTTACATTTGGGTTTCCCGTGTTTTCAGGCGGATTCACGAACTTATAGAATTGAGACCCTCATCGGCGGCTAGATCTCGTGTTATAAGTTGGTTTTGGAATCAAGTTTCTCTACTCCTAGGTTTCCGTTCATCGAGCAGAATCGTCGGGAAAAGAACTACAAAGATTAACCACGTCTCTTTTTCCTTTTGCTTCTCATATTTCCTCTCAGTTTCACAGCGTTGGCATATCCGGGTTGATTCTCGTTCCTCATAGACGATGGGTTAGGCGAACACAGCGAGTTGCGTGTTTGGAGCATTGCGGCGCTTAGCTGGATCGGCAATCAAAAACCTCGGGCGATCTGTCTACTTCCTCTCTTCTCAACTACGAGCGTTCAAGGGGTTCAAAGGGGCTATTTGCTAAGTGTGTGCGCGTTTCAACTCAATCTCGAGCCAATATCTTGGTACAGGCTTGGCGGTTATCTGGTCACAAAAAAGACAGGCAGCATGTTCTCACTATTGGTAGTTGATAATGGTAAATGACATAAAGCACAGACAAATAAGATTCGGTCAAGACCTTTGAACACCTAAGAAACATTGTTCTCACACCACTTCGTTGACTTCGTAAACCTATCATATGCTTGATCATCGTGACAAATCCTCAAGTCGTCGGGTTAAAAAATTACCCCGTAATATCAAATCCCGCGTGTCCTAAACCTAGGTCGAGGAGATATATGAGAGCGGGTATCAACATGCATTACCCGTTATGCACAAGTTCTAAAAGATTCTAAAAAATGGCCAGGATTTCAAAGTCTCCCCTCCACTAATACAACCTAACCAAGTTATTTTCTATGTTTTTGTTACACAAGCAGGAGTCACCTATAATTATCGAGAGATACCGACACAAGTGACTAATAAGCCTACCGTCGCCCGTATCGCAGATTACTACGCGCAGCAGAGCCCCCCTGTAGGCACTCATTGGAACACCCCGCATACCGGAAGCAAATAAGGGGACCAGGCTTAAAGACATGGGGAAATTAAGGGAGAGAGTGATAGCCTAGGGGGGGTCTCGGCTCGGGGCGGGCTACTAGAATTTTTTGCCAAGGCTCTTCTCCAGATCCCTTTTAAAGGTACGGCTTATTACAGCGATAAGACGGCAAGGCGGACAAGCATTACATATACAAATTCCTCAGATGTACGTGTGCTTCATATGTACATGTTGTAGTAATATTTTCGATATGAAAAGGGCGCCCGCATATAATGACTGACACACCAGACAGAGAGAGAAAAGCAGTAAAGAAAATTTTCATCTCTTGTTCAGGTTACTTGCGTTATTATTAATATATTCATGCTCACCGCCGAATAAATAGACGCAAAAAGGAAGCTATTACAATAGTTAATGAGTTCAACGTATGAGGATGGAACGGGAGAGAAGAAGCGCCCCCCACAAAAATAAAATCTTGCTAGACCTTTTACACTTTTCTCTTTCGTAACAAGCAGATAATAGTATGTATAGTTGCAGAGGCTAGAGAAGATTTTAGTTGCCAAGTGGACACCGGGAATGACAAGCAGGAGGCACAGCGGCAGTGCGTCACCGTCAGCCCTGCGAGCAGTATGTATGTAGAAGGGGAAAGAAAATTTATTACCGGACGTCCCCGAAGAGATGTGGTCCAATCCTGGGGTTGCGCTGAAGAAGCGGTGGGAGGAGGCATCATCTCTCTCTTATGCAACCTGCCAACGGTAGATGCGCAAGCTCCAATGACAACGACGGTTGCGGCCGCAATTCTTCGTAGGGTAAGCAGAAGAGTTAGCGTAGTGTAGTGTAGTGTTAGGTAGCCTCTTCCTACCTTTGTCTACCTTCCTATTTACCGGTTTCTTACTATTACCTATGTATATTGCGAGCGCGAGAGATAGGGGGGCCAGACAGCCTGTTGGGGGCGTTTACGTGTAATTGCTCAGCCTCGAATCCTAACAAGGCGACCTGAATTCCAAAATACGCTTCTACCTGCTTCCGCTGACGTGATACTTTCCATTGTAGGCTAAGTTAAGAGTAGTCCCGTCTTACATACTGCGCGCATACCTTAAGGCGCTGAACTAGTGGACAGCTGAATGTAACTTGTTTGGGGTGTACCTGGTGATTGCGGGTTAATAGTAGTTTAGAAGGGTAAAATTATGACGTGAGGACTTTGTATTATGTTCTCGTTATGCTTACTTATGTATTATATATTTGTGTATTTTTCGAGCCATGTCTCCGATTCCTAGAATTCCCGAATATCATATCCACATGTGAAAAGGTGTGAGGTGAGAGATATGGAAGTGAGCTCAGAGGTATGTCATAACAGATTAACCTAGAATTTTACAACCCCAGACTTTTCTTTTTCATTACGCGTACAATAACCTTAAGTCTTGCGGGGCTCCGGATTTATCATTAAAGACTAAAACTTTTAAGACTAATTAACTAACAGGTAACTATCTAAACTTGGATAAACTTAGAACTATTCCTGTTGGCTGTTTCGAACTCCTTCTGATAACGCACAACTACGTGTATCTACCTTGTACGTAACTACGTACGCATTTTCAACCATAGTTCGCCTACGAGAGATTTCCGAAGTCCAATAGAACGTAGGTTCTATCCCGGACGTTTAAAGGGGTAATACAGCTGGTGTAAATGATTGGTCCCCGCGCGCCCCGGGTTAGGTTTATCGCTAGCCTTAGGGGGACCAACCTCGTTACAAGGACCATTTTTCTATTTCGTCTCGTGTTTGCCTTCCTAATGTATACCTACCTAACCTATCTAATCTACCTACCTACCTAAGCAGCTAAGGTAGGTAGGTATATTAAGACACTAATAAATGAAATCTTACCTTGGCCCCGACGAGGACATCTCATGCAGGGACGGGCGATTACAGGAGTCGGATTTCGATACGTACGAAGGATGGAACCGGCTGCAGGCTTGATATTACACAAAACTGGCGCCTATCCTTGAGCAGTCCATGAGCAGGTTTCTACAGTAGGCGGAAGCCGATCAGCTGATTTACATACAATTATGTTGCCTGATGATGGTAAGAGTGAATTTGCCTGCCAACTGAGGCCGTGAACGCCGGTCGGCGCCGAGAAGGGTGAAGAGAAGAGGGAACAAAAACCCCCCATCTCCAGGGAGAATCGGAAAATAAACGGGGTAAGGCAGCAGCATGTGAAAAGCCCAAGGCGCGAATCGGATCGAATATGATCGACCGGGCGCATTCTCCGGCAACGGTTTCGAGGGGTCCAAGAAGGAGAAGCGAAAAAGAGGGACAAAAAGTCGACGAATAGTTATCCGTTCCAAAGGTTGCAATTGTAACAGTATCGCGAGCCTTGTGCTTGATGCCTCCTACACCGCAACTTCTACGAATATGACGATATGAAGATGTGGTATGGTTGAGGGCGATGGGAAAAAGGCTGATCGAATAAAATAGTGTAAGTCGTGCTCTTGCGCAACCTGGTCTGGTGATTTGAATAAATCGAGAGATTACTGAGATGGATGATGTGCACTGCCTAATTCGGCCTCTGGGGGGCTAAGACTAAGGACCCTAAGCGTCACTTTCGAGTGTGACAACTCCGCGATACTGTCCTGTCTATTTCCTTCTGTGTGGAGAGACTGTGTGGGGTGCGGACAAGAGAACCCTTGCTCATGTCTCATATCTCCGCCTTAGCAGTACGTACATATCGAGTTATTATTACTTTGAAACCTAAGCTGGCCTTTATCTGCGCCTTATGGGCTGTTTGCTTAGAAGTTGACCATTAGCATCCTGAATATGGCGATATATTTATTGGACAAGGTAACCCCAGCGGCGCGACCCTTTCAAGTTCAGTTTAGCGTGTGATAGACGTGAGAAACCTCTAGTGTAGAGTTGTTCATACGTTCCATTGGGTGTCAGGCAAACCAGTCTAGCCATGTGTTACGGGTGTCCTCGATAATGAAACTGTGAGCCCAATAGCATAACTATACGTGCTTGATATGAATGAGACGCGTGGGGTGGAGCAGATCCTTGCATTAGCTGATCCAACCAAAATAGCAACTAAGACGTAGGGTCGGAATCGCGATTTGAGAAACGCCCTTCACACCTATCGTTAAAAGGGGGCCAAACAGGATGAGAAGAGTCATTTGCCACACGTTGCTAATCGCCTACCCAAACACTACCATGCTCAAGAGCCCGCAGACGTGGTAAGCTGCCAGATCTTTTTTTATGTCCGTGATACGAACCTGCGTGTCGAAAATTGTAACTTCGGCTGATTCTTAGCCAACAAAGAGGGCTACCATATCGGAAATAAAAGGAGATATATAGGTACCTAAGGTATGTATGTATATTACTATGTACATACATACATACATAGGTACCTACCTAACGTAAGTATGTAATGTTTAGGTACAGGGTCGTCGAGGTTCAGAAAAGAGTAGGTTAGTCCCAAAGTTACAAGATCATGTGTTGTGTTACACGCAAGAGTCTTAGACTTGTGTCTTACATATCGGTATT
The DNA here is from genome assembly GCA_902805455.1 of Daldinia concentrica. NCBI lineage: Eukaryota > Fungi > Ascomycota > Sordariomycetes > Xylariales > Hypoxylaceae > Daldinia > Daldinia concentrica. Next base: position 2,197,157 of record CADCSW010000006.1, read on the forward strand.
AATGACTCTAAGTTCTTAAACAGCAGGTCCTAGACTCCGTATGTACCATAGTATATCGTACGTCTAGACGTGGGGGTTGCTCAGCCGGTCCACTCCACGGGGTTGAATCCCTGCTTTCATGTACCCCAAATCCCCACAGAAACCTTCTCTCAGGTTCGTACACTATGTATATTACGGGGAGAGATGCCGATAATTATCCAGGGTTTACCGGGCTGACACCATCGCGCTAAGGAGAAGGGAAGCGTAAGGGGGTGAAGGGTCTCGGTGTGCAAAGAGCCGACTTCTCGAAGATCGATACTACCTACTGTAACTGTGGTTGGACGAGGATTTACATAAGCGCGCATATGAGGATGTAGACGCCTTCGTCTATGGCGTGTAACGTTTAGTTCAAGATTCCTCTTCATGAAGCTCCTTAGCTTAGCTACGCCTCCGAAGCGGTACAGGCATCCGTGTTCGAGAGACACGGGTTCCATAACAACTACGGCAAATGAGCAGCTTGACTTTGCTATCATCCACAGGTCCAGGCGAGATATCATATCTCATTATAACCCCTAAACCGGCATTTTCGGGTGAACGCCCCGGATCGCCAGGACTTTCAAAGTTTGATAGTCAACCTTTACAGATTAGACAGCCCACGCTCCGTTATTGCTAGTAGTAACAGGATCCTATCCTATTGGTCCTCCGCATTGTGGCGTATGCAAGAGTAGCGAAGATACTGAACTCCGCCGGCTGGGCACCAGCCCGGTTAGAACTTCACAATGCAGCAAACGGTAGACGGCGCGCCGTCGTGACTTTTTATGTGTGAGATAGATTGGCGAGGTGACAAGATCGCAAGGATCCGGAGTAGCTAGTCACCTCGCAGATCCCCCTCGATTAAGGAAAACCTGGCGATTTCCCCGGGATATCGCTACTATTTCGAGCTCGGGGGTCGCCTAGCCCCCATCAACGCGTAATAGTGTCGTCTTATGTGACAATGTATTAGCGATCCGTGCCCCAGGGATGCCGGCGTAGTGGTGTAAATCCACCCTATCTTAAATCTCGATACTACACAAGCGTATGGGGGTCGAATGGGGGTCGAAGATCTCGACTCGTCCATCGAAAAGTTGTGGGGGAATTATGCGGCCTATCAGTGGTTCGGCACCGTCTTGAGATATTAATTATTTAATTGACTACGCATCTAAGGGGGAGATCTTGCTACCAGCTCCTTTATGCAGTTGGTGCATATACGATATAGCTTCGGGGGGGGGGCAGAATTAAGCCATGTTTAGAAAGGACAGGAACAGGACCGAGCGATGCCGAGTGAAATGGCCGCGCAAGCATGAGCTTTCTGCCAGGAACGTTTACTGTATTCTCAGGTACGGTGTATAGCCTATGAAGAATCTTGCTCGGAACGAAAGAAGCGAGATTGATCCAGTCGACACGACACGGTGCATACTGTTCCTCTGGAGCCTAAAGAGCCTATCGGAATAGATGGTACTTGTCATCGTAGTCATCGTGAATGTTGCCGTCATCCTTACGAAAGGTTGGACAAGATAAAGTATTATGGCGGCTACTTGTTATATTGGACTACATTACATACCTAAGGTAAGGGAACCGACCCCTTACATTACCATCCATAGTAGCCGGAGCTAATGGAATCCTCCGGAGCTAGACGCCGTTGATGAACATGTCGCCATTTTCCTTATCCGCCAATCCCATGAAGCAACAAAACTCCTGCCATTCTGAGGTATGCTTAGACTAACTAGTCTGAGTATGTTGTCGCCAAGATATCTATCCATAGATCGATCTATTTCACCACACATGCTAGATCCAGTCCTTATCGACTCCAAGTCTATTCTAATAATGTCCCTAGCCGGCGGGCGAAGGGCTAGAGTAAGGCCCTATTCTAGATTAGGGAGCCTTTAGGATTCTATGACATCAAGGCTAATAACCCGTAGCCTCGTCATCAAGCCAGAGCTTTGATACTAAGGGAGAATATCTCCCGGTAATCAAGAGACGATGCAGGTAAAATTGGTTCGGAACAGGTACATGATATAATCTCTCAGGTTCCTTGACTTGGTATGGCCTTGGCTGCATTGCTTGGGAATCTGGATCGGCGCGAACCATCTAATCATGGCTTTCCAGTTCAGCTTCCATTCCTGTCCTCCGGATAGACGTACCGATGCCGGGACTTGGAGAACAGAGGAGTAGATGTTCGTCGTTCTCCGCTTTGTATAGATGAGGGTGAACTTGTTCTAAATTGGAGAGTTGAACGAAGCAACTCCATTCGACTTCGCAATGTCAGAAGCAAGCTGAAAACGACCTAATCCGTCAACATGCATTCGGTCAATGCAATGGCCGTATGGGTATTATCTGATCTTATCCCCCCAACTTCGCCTCCTTACTTCCCCCATCCCACCCATCTTTGCTGCATCATCGGCCCCGGACGACACGGTTATGCCGATTTGCGCGGTCGTAAGCCTGTGCGCGGCTACGGGCGTTACGGGGTGCATGTAATCATGCAGTTAATCCCCAGATAAAGAAATATCTTGCTCAAGACGAGCCGCAATATATTCCACATGTCGGCCCCGAGACGGGAGCCTACCATAGATCTATCTCCGCAACGGCTGATTCGGACTTTCAAGTTTTCCTGAGGGGAAGCCTGTCGATGTGGTATTTGTACCCCTTCTCCTCACCCTGTATTCCGGGCGCACTTATCACTGTTGCCACCGGATGTTCGTCTACATATATAACTTCTGGTCGCCCTCTGCCGTGTAACCTCCACAATACTATACTACCTGCTGTACATCCATGTATTACTACTACTCGTCAATCAGGGGCCAGTACGTCTCGCTTGGGGACTACAAAGCAACCGTCCCGGATCTATGGAGAAACATACGCTCCAGTGGGCTACTTCGACAACTTAGAGTGTCGCTGCAGTAATATGTTGAAACCGGCGAAGGGGCGTGATTCTGAAGATAGATGTGGTGGCAACTTCAAACGGGGTTATTTCATCTCGGCAGCCGGTATTTTCAGTTGCACGGCGTGTGCAGCCTATGCAAATCATATACCATCTCGGCTCGAACCGAAGTGTGGCGCTAGCAGGACGCCAATCCCGTGTTAGAATCGACGCCCTTTACATCTTGACCGAGTCTGGCCGCCGCAGCTAAAAAAGCTTTTCTCCGGTATAGTAAGCCGAACTGCTTTGATTCCTTGGCTTTAATCACAGGGATGCCGTGCTACAGCTGGAACGCCGGTCCGGTAAAAAGCTTCGATGACGCTGTCGCGATTATCTCCATAACATTGAAGCTTCAGCCCGACTTAACTTAGTAACCATGCCTACTTCTGTTTCAGACAGGCTTGCCTATAGGTGGCTACGGCACAGATACCCTATCGGTCCTGGACAGTTCGATGTATGGCATCCGGTCCTCTAGGAACGGTGCCAAGGTGCCATCTTCATAAACCGCTACACGAGGTTGCTCACATAGTCTCGGCGTGGAATAGGGGCCTAGAGCACAGAAACGAACAATCGCTAAACAGTGTTAGGATATCTAAGCGAAAAGGATATGCAGACATAAACTTCGGTGGGCATTCGAATACGCAAGCCGAGGCGGGAAATCAGGCCCGGAGATGTACGACTTCGTTCAACGTTCACGATGCTGAGAAGACATTCGCATGACAACTCCACTGTGCGAAAAGTAATCTCGAATAAGTAGTCGATACAAACCCAAGATACTGACGATATCAACATCTTACCATAGGGAATTACGAATGTTTTTGTCGAGACGCAGGATTAGGGGGCACCTATTGCTCGGTGAGGGTGGGGGTGACATTAGAACAACATAACTCAAGGCGCTATAGTAAGTAATGTGAGGATACCAGAAAATCACTTCTGTCGAAGATATCCTTAGGTAAATAAGCTCTAGGGAGGCAAGTTCCCCCCCTTTTCACTAGATCCACGGAATAGCATCCTGCTTGACGGGTAGGCTGTAGCGGAAAACACCAACTGTAATGTTATGCAACTATAAAGGCCGAATGTGAATTATCCGCATAAACCCGGACGTCTATAATTCCCATTACAGTATATATAAGAAATGTAATAGAGTCAAAGTGGTAGAGGAGGCCTAGCCTTAAGAATAGGGAGTTTGCAACTACCTAGATAATTAATAGCTAGGGAGTAAGTAGTGTAAGATTTATTAGTTCGATATTTAATAATCGTAAGAGTTAGTCTTAGATTATAGGTCAGGTACTTACTTAGTATGAAGCCTTAACGTTAAATGTATTCTTATTTGTAGTTTCTCAAGATATTAACTTAAGGATAGCAAATTAAACTCTACATATTTATAATTCATAGAAATAATTTACCTAGGACTATAGATATGGGTCTATGGCCCCGGTGAATAAAAGCTACATAAGACAAACTATACGAATTCAACAATGGTTCATAGTATTTTATCTAATATTATTATACGAACCGTGATCATCTTACCTCTACTTGACACCGGCCTAAATCTTAGCGACGGAGAAACGAAGGGTTATGAGTTTATTTTCCGAGTTATATTTTAAGATGGCACCTAGTTCATAGTCGATAATCATCTGTATGCTTACGGTGTATCACACGAACTGGCTCTATATGAGTGTTGAGATATCTAGCCGACTTGGTCTAAGAAAACCGTAACACTTATGTATTAGTGCATTAAACGACAGTTTAGACTAGTCAACTGTTTCGTATACTATGTGCCGATGGGGAACTTGTAAACTAAATTATCGCTATGTTTAAATGATAGCTTGTATATCCAGATTAAAATCACGAATAGAATATGAGAAACGCGTTATAGCTGAACCTGGAATTATGTCTTGCTGATTTGAGATAAAATATAAATATCCACTCTGGAGTGCTATATGGCTCATAAGCAGCAGTAATAGTACACTTACTGACGCTCACATTGAAACCCCGAGCTTAGAAAGGGACCATGGGGTAATAAATAACCCTCATTATTAGGGAACTATTAGGTAAATAGGCTGAGAGACAAAGGGCTGATAATAGTTAGGATTATGCCAGCTATAGCCGCATTTGTTTATAAGGTTAAAAGTGAATGTTTGCTTGTGGAAGACATCTTACCTATATTTTTTTTTCGATACTCCCTCTATATACATGTCAGATTAACGGCATATAGACTTGCGCCGACGATACAGGCGTAATTGAGTCCCTCATTCTAGGGTTTGTTGACGAGATAAGAAAATGATTATAACGACCTCCACTTCTCAGCTACAACATCGACGCCGCTAGCTATGTCACGAGGTGAAACACAACAGCCTGGAAACAATTTAGTTGTTCCGCAGGGAACTCTAACCTATCTACAGGAACTAAAGCTATACATGCTGAACGTATCTTTTGTTCCAGATATCTCATCTAGAATCCTGACAAGCTGTCCTAGTTTAGGGGGGTGTATGGGGCAAGATGCACTGTTTAAGCACCATTAAAGAGACGAAACGGCAGCGTTAGCTAGCCGCTTTGAGTTTTCCGGCGAGATTAGTAGGTAAAGAATAGTTCTTCGCATACTACGAACAAAATCATATTCGAATAATAATTACTAAGGCTATTAGCACAGTCGTGATTGCGAAAAACAGAGGAAGTGACAATAATCTTTTTCGCTTACCTAGGCCACAATGAGTTGCTTCAGAGTGGCAGAGATATCAGAGACGGACCCGAGTGACTCGGGGCTAGCGGGAAGGGTTCAAAATTATTAGATGGGATGAAACCCAGTTGACAGGTCGAAAATCCGTTGATCATAGATGGAATTTCTCATCTTAGCTGGACCTAAATTTCCATTAGAAGGCATTGGTATATCTACGGATCGGTTACAACATATATATTCTCAGTTTACATGAACTAACGGTGTCTTTGGATGAACATTATTATTATCAACCCGGGATTTCAAACATAACCCTAACACCGCTACATGCATGCCAGGTTAGCTAACGACAGTACGGGTCGCGGATGTCATACCTATGACTACCTTGATGCGGGAAGCATTTCGGCCTCAAGATATTGAAAAGAAAGTCAAGTCACATATATATCGGAGATATCGTAGTTAGTGGAATGATATTTGGTATGCATTATAAGTAATATATGTATGAAGTCGTTCGGTTCATATAGCTCACTAATATCAACACGATATAGTATGGTATCTCAGAGTAGGCCTGGTCCTGTCATTCCAAACTGATGAATCAAAGATCTAACATGCTATGCCCAATTGCCTATGCTCCTCTATTGAGACTCCCATGCTCGGTTGGTAATCTTATTCCTAGGTTTCAAAAAACACTTCCTAAAGAGGTTCTATTATTTTATGTCTGAATCGTTAGGCGCGTTTCCGCTCCCGCTCCCGCTTTCGCTCCCTAGCTTTGGATTCGTAGGGCTTTGAGGGCTCTTTGCTCTCTTTCCGGCGCCTTTACCAACGATCTTCTCTGTCCAATTCCAGCTTGGGCTGGTAGCTCTTTGCTTGTCGTTGTCCTCGTGCCCTTGGGATGGCTTGCCATAAGCTATATCCATATCGATTTCGCTATCATCCCCACTGTCCGCAAACTCACGATCGCTCCAGCTTGCAGAGTCGACCCTTTCATACGACGGATGAGGCGGCGAATCTCTTGAACTATAACGAGTCGACCTCCTTTCCTGGGCTAGGGATGGTAGATCTGGAACAGCATCTGTAGCCTCGATAGCTTCACTTGCAGTATGCTTGTGGGCCATCGCCCTGTCTTTGCCTTTCCGGGGTTGGGCGTCTTCTTGTGTGTAGGTCTCAGCGCCAGTCTCGTCAGGTCGCTGGTCTATAGATTTTGCACGGTCACCGGTTTGCTCGGCTTCGTCCCGCATGCGAGCAGCTGCGCTGTCGCTAAAGTGGGCATCAACTAAATGTTTGACAACAGGCCAACCAAATGCATTGGCAAACTTGCGACGCACAATAATATTATTGTGCGCATCTGGCTCCAGTTTAACCAGGACTTTTCGCCAACTCAAACCGCGGTGATATGCCCGAGCAATCTTTTCCTCCACTTTCATGTTAGAGCTGTCAACAACATCATCAATATCTCTGCCAGGGTCGGTATGCGCAGGATCATCATAGTCGCGAGTTGAAAGTTCAGAGCCTGCATGTTCAACTCCGACTTTCGGCGAAGGGATATTCATATTCTCATCTTTAGAAGATGAAGAGGCGCCGTTGGTATTTGACTTGTGTCGGAAGCTAAGTGTCTTGGCCGGACGTTTCTTGAGCGGTGGTGGTGGAATATCGGAGGGGTGATAGACGCGATCATGAAATATAGTCCGCGGTCGCTTTGAAGGGTCAATCAAGTAGTCCACCGTTGGTAACTTAGGGTTAAGAATATCGCCCGCGGACTCAAAGAATGTCGTTCTCGGAGGAGCAGATACATCATTTGCTGGGTCTTCGCTAAGTTCATGGCCGGAAGACACCTTCGACTTACTTGACGATGCCGAGTCTGTGGCTGCGTCTATCTTCAATGTTTGGCTGCGCTGATAGATTTTGTTCTCTCGTGGAGACGGTGGAGGTGTTTTACGAGCTGCTGCTTTCTGCGACTCGCTGGATTTGAAAAAGTTGAAAATTCCCGAGAACGCAAAGTCATTGTTTGTCTGTGAGTTTTGATTTGTCGTACCTGTCTCCGAATGGGGAGTGGTTATGTTAAGACTATGTCTATCATCCTCTACAGTTGCGTTAGTTGGTGGCTGAGGTACTTCGTGAGAGTCGCTATGGGAAGACTCAGACTCGACACCGGATTGTGGTAACGATGGTGACTCTTCAGTTGTCGGTGACCAGGGACCTCTTCGTGACGACACATTAGCACCTGTTAATTCCGCCCACCCGAACCCGACGACGGTTTCAACCAAGCCAGCTTCACGTCGAGCCTTTTCCACCCGACCGAGTCCTTGCCAGTCTAGAAATAATAGGCAGCTTGTGCGCAGCGGTACAATCCCATCGTTTACCACATTTGAATAGACGGTTCGGTTGCGGAACTTCTTCAACGCGGTATGTGCTGGGCCTGTTGGTAGGATACGTAGCAGCGGTTTTGACTCTGGCTGTACCTCTCCTATTACCTTCCTGTGGGCACTCTCCCCGAGGGTACCTACTAATGCACCCCAGCCGCTTCTGGCAATAGTTGGTGCCCGCCAAGTAAGGCCTAGATCTTGTCCAGTTCTCCCAACGAGGCCAAAGTCTAGAGCAAATTTGACATATAAAGGGTTCTCATTGCTAAGGCCTAACAGCGGAGACGCAAGAGTAATGAAGTTGATCGGTCGTATCAAGTCGAAAAACTGGGGTGAGTGCTTCTGGATATATGCTATAGCATACACTTGAATAAGGCCTCCGAGCGAGTGCCCAACAAAGCTGATGCTGGTAAACTGGAACTTGCGATTCTCCCCGTAATGCTGACCCTTGTGTATGGTGCTGTTTTTATGTGCAGGTTTCCCCGACGCATCATCACTCCCACCGTCACTTTTGAAGGCATTAGCAATGCTTTCACTCGCCGCCTTTTTCCTTGATGGCAGGAAAGGTTGGTCTGGGTAGGTCATGGAGAGCACCCAGCGTGCCAAGCGCTTGCCAAGAAACTTAATGCCCCTTTCTGTTCGAGTAGCATTTCCAGAAAAGCCTCTTACTACGACTTCTTCTTCGTTATATTCGTCGTCGTCAGCATTAGCGTCAGCATCAGGAAGGTTTCCTTTTTCGGCCTTTTCCCGTGCTTTCCTGGCTCTCGCATCGGCCTTCGCTTGCTTCGCAGCTGTATCGATACTCTCCTTCATGTATAGCATATCAGCTCCAAGGTTACTATGCAAGCCATGCGTTACAACAACTAGATGGATTTTCTTTGGGGGCTGCCTCTTTGCGTTATCATCTTCTTTCTCTGTCGGCTCCGCAACACTACCGGTTGCCTTGCTTACACCTGATCCTTTGTGGCTTCCATGGTCCCACTCGTCCCAGCCAGGAAGCGGCGGTGTATTCCAGAGACTTGCTGTATCCTCAACCTTCAAGGTAATAGCCTTCGAGAAGACACCCTTCGGCTGGGCGGGGTGATGACCATCTTTTGCACCTATACTTTGTTGAAAATCGGTTACTTTGCCGGGTTGTGGGACTTGAGCTTGACCGCCTATGACTGACACGCCACCGAGATTTAGACTCTTTTCGTCGCGTGCAAGCAAGACCTCGTAGCCCACGGCTGCACTGTTAGAGAAAATAACCTGGCTCGTAACCTCCACAATCCAGCTCGCAGTTTTGGGAACCTCTTCCTTCGTAGTATCATAGCCAAAGTCACCCCTCGCAGCCCCTGTTCCGGCGTTCTGGCGGATATTGTCTGGTACGATCAACTGACATGACCACGTGCCTCCAGCCTTGAGCATGGGCTCGAATTCAGGGACTCCATAACGTTGGGGGTTCTCGAACTTGCTATTCGGATCGTAGTGGGCGGGACAAGCGGAAACGTCTAGAGTATAGGGGCCGTGGATAAAAGCGGCTCGAAGGGGAATGGGGGAAGTATTGCGGATTCGTAGGTATAAAACACTGGGCGAGGGTAATATTCGATCGTGCGACGGCGCATAAGTTACGGTGTAGCGGATGACTTCACCAATTTTGACACTGCCAACCTGGTGCAGAAGAAGCATGTTTCAGAATGGTTCCCCGCGAGAACCAATCATCGACCTGGAGACGCTATGTACGGTCAACGGTCTATGACGAAATGTACATAGACAAGTGGTTAACACGAGAAGACGAGCTCTAGATGGTAGAACTGGGAGGATCGGCAGGGTACATTGGAGAATGAGGTATCGACATATTACAGATGCGTTTATAGGTGCGTAGGGAGATGAGCGGAATTAAAAAAAATTAAAAGATAATCAGAATGATCATTGTGTTGTTTTTAGTGGGAGTCAGCGTCGATCGTATGGGATCGTGAATGTACTATTATGTAGGTACTGATGTAAAAGTAAGGGAGCACGCGGACAAAGTTGAACAAAGGTCCTACGGATCCGCAGGGTCGGGTAGTTGTTGCTACCGATAATGTCGCTACCGATAACAATTTGCAGCGCCAGCTAATGCAGTATCGACGTCACAGACAACTGCACTGTATGTACTAAAATAGCGCCGCCACGCTTAAGTTACCGCTTCTATGTACCCCCAAAGCTACCCCCCATACCACTTTTACATTTCCCTTTTTAGTAACATTTAAGACCTACATTATGGCGTTCACTACATGTAAGCAGCTTCGGATATGGGTTATGTTTCTCATCCGCACTCTTGTCATCCGAACTTACTTTTAAACTAAAGGATCATCCTTGCATCTTGGCGAATATAATATTTTCATCGTGTACCTGACGCTTCATTTCTTCATGTACTACGATAAGTTGCTTAAATACCTAAACTAAATCGTTTAATAATAATTGGGAATTTATGAGACAAACAACAAATGGCTTTAGCACCGTCTATACGGTATGATATAGAAAGAGGGCGTTTTGAAAATCATTAACTACCGGAAGCTCTGTTAAAATATAATCTTTTGATATAAAATATGCCAGTGCCTTATTGATCAGGTTTAAGAACTCCCGCGCTTTCGCTCGTGGATATTAAACTTTGGTTTAAACTTCACTCTTTAATTGTTATTCATTTCTTATTAAGTAACTAGTTCTAGTAATTGTATACTGATAATTGTATTCCATTCTCTATAAAAGCCATCTATGCTGCCTAACAGCTTATTGATGCTCTTTGCTTAGGTATAAAGCCACTCAACTGCTTGGACAACCTCTTTTACCATTTTAAAAAGAAAGTTGAGCTTAGCCTATCTTAACATTCCGATCCGTACTGAGTTTAACGGCTATACTGGGTGTTTACTAGGTGCACCATGATGGAACTTGTATCCAGCATCTATCTAGTAAACTAGAAGTAGAGACAAGTTGAGAAACTCACCCTTGAGATGACCCGCGTCTAAGGCATACCCGAGAGTGAAGCTTTTATTGTTTTATTGTCTTTGGTGATGCACTTATCAGAAATCATCCTAAAGGCGAAGCCTCGAGTACTAATATATGACTGTAAGGCTGTGGAATATCCTATATTAAGAGTATCAACGCTGTTCTGAGTGGAACTTTAATGTTTACTTACCTAGTTAAGATATATAATTCTCTGTAGTTTTCTTAAAAACCTCACGTACTAAAGTAAGTATATAAGGCAAAAAAAAAAGTCAACCTGTTAAACTTGCAGGTTTTCCGAGGAAGCTTAGGATTGTGTAGAATACTTGCTGTTGACTTATATTTCAACGTTCAGGCATAGTCTTGTACGGTTCTTTTACGAGCCCGTTAAGTTCCTAAAAGATAAGATATTTGGAAAAACTACCCTCGAATAACTTACGGGATGTCTAATTGTAATTATTCTTCATTGTGCATAATAATATTGACGGAACGGCAATGATGTCGCCGTGTCTTATTTGGGATTAGTATCGATTGATCAATCTAATAATTGTACGGCCGACGCCGAAGGGCGATGGAGTTTTATATCTGATTTACATCCAGTTACTTGGGAAGGATAGAACTTCCTTATTGATCAATCTACTGCAAATATTCTAAAATTGACCAAATAAATCTTCACTTGAACCAGAGAACGACAATACAAGGTTACCGGGCCGGTATGGTGTGGTGTTGAGAAGCTACCTACCTAGACCTGATACATGCAAGCTACCAAAGCTGAAGTACATAGGCAGGTAGGCTACCTACCTAAGGAGCAAAATACTACTATTTACACGGCGAAGCGGGCTTTGGGGCATATATTCATTCCCTCCAGTATACTTTCGGTAAAGATTCACGGGATGGGCCGTTAGGCTTGAGGCTGCACAGAGCTGGTTGGTCCGGCCAGCCTTTTACATATGTGGTTGGGACTTTCGAAACTTACTGTTGTTGTACAGCAGCATTCTTCTGCTGCCTGATGTAGTAGTACTGACCGGCCGAATAGGCAATGTTGTGTCAGATACGTAGGTAGGTATCCAGCTTTGTAACACTAGCACAGGAATCGAGGCAGGCTACACGGCAAAACGCCCTACCACCTAGATCATACTTCAGGAACCATGGTAATCATTAATATATAGGGGCGAGTAGCGAACAGTGAACAGTGATCTATCGTAGTATACGGTTTTATTGTGTAACTCACCACCTGCCTCCGTGCCTGATGACTGATCATCCAACCACCCCTTTTCGATGCATTGGAAGGATGATTTCTTGGAATATTGGAATAGATGACGACGATCAGGAGGAGCTAACGCACTCGTGACGGAGGATTCTCTGTTTTCAATGGTATTTACTCCGAGTCACTTGATTGGAATTGTTCATCACAGAAAATGTCCCCCTTCTAAACCTGTGTGCGACTGGAAAGGTTAGAGCTTTATTATTTTGTTACTTTATTTTTTATTTTTTCCCAACGTGACGAACGGGCTGGAACTTGACATGTGTGAGGGGCATCTGGCATGGAGGGGACCAGTCAGGAGCCAGGTTTTTAGTCGCGCTTGTGCCGCCAGAATCACTGTCCAACCAACGAATGGTCGTTTTTCAGGGGGCTCCCGGCCACTTAGGTCCACTCAAACAACCATTCGGGCCATTCCCCAAGGACCCCCAGGTGAAGATCGTAGGTGAGGGTTAGAACAGAACAGAGGGGCAGGGGGATAACCAGCGAAGGCGGAGACAGCGGGAGACCATTCCTTACATATCGTACTGTATCAGTATCATGTTCGGGTTAGAACCGACATTTGCCCTGACCACCTGTTCTCCCTTGTCTCACCTCCACAGCTTTTCCATATCTCACCTCTCGTATCTCTCCCCACGACAGCGCGATCCAGTTATCGTGTAGGATCCCGTAGACGATTAAATCGTAATTAGGTGCCATCACACATCATTGTCCTACGACTTTGACGTCTATTGGGGATGTTTTCGCCCGATACTGCACATCCCACTCCTAATGCAGACTGTAACCATACAGCCCAATCAGCACTGAATTGAGTGCATGCAACTAGCCATTCAGGAGTAACCAGCTGTTCATTTCCCACGATACCGGCAGGACTCCTCAACCAACCGAAGGGGTAGAGCAAAGACGATCTCCTCTACGAATCCGTAGGTACGGGGCTGATACAACGGACGAATGGCACAATCACAGCATGTCGCAGCCAAGCAGCGGGCCAGACGTCGACACCAGACACGCAGTCCCTCCCCATCTCGCCACCATGATTGGGACTCACGACATGATCCCAACCCCCATTCGCTGCCTTACCGACCCCGAGGACCTGAAATACACAGGTTTGCCGGTAGAAATTTAAAAATTTATTCTCATCAAGGTGCACCGCTGTCCGAAGACGACGACTCAGATGCTACCGACCCAATGCCTCATCCACAGCAGCAACTGACCTGTCCCCGGTCGGCCACCGTCGGATCTCGGAACGGGAAAGGTCGGGCAGTGTATCTCGAAGTAGAAGATGGCGATGACGATGACGAACAGGCGAAGATGATCTCGAGACTTAGGTCTAGATCCAGACCCAGGACGCAATCGAGACGCAGGACCAGGAGCAGGACCAGAAGCGTGACCAGTAGCAGCGGAGACGATGAGACCTACGAACTTTCGACACCCCCGAGATCCACCCCCTTGTATCGATCTAGGCCTACCTCGAGACTTCCATCACCGTCTTCATCGAGAAGTTCAAGTGTTGACACTGAGTCATCGGATTCCACAGAGGATGAAAGGCTTAAGCGCCGAGCCCGCAAAAGACCAGTCCAAGTCCCAATAACCCCGCCTCCACCCCCGGTCGATCGGGCTTCCCGCCGACGACAACGATCAAGACATCGAGAAAGACCTGCCTATGAAGAAGATAGCGATGAAGAACCCGAATACGAAACTACGCTTCGTCGTTTGCGAGAAAGGTCTAAATCCGTACCGCGATCAGGACACATCGAATCACGAAGCACATCCCGGATTCGTCCTCGTCATCGAGAGCATTACGATGAACCAGAGGCTAGTTCATCAAGACGGTAAGCATGCAAATAAATTAATGCTCGGGAAGTTGATACTAACGATCCTATTAGACCTCATCGAAGGAGGTATTACGAATCTGATGTGGGATACACTGCGAAGCCCTCGCTTCCACGGGCGCATACTGCTCCCAGTTCACATGTAGCGTCCCAGAGTATGAGTTCCTCCTCAATATCTTCTCCAGCTTTTCTGAATAGGTTTGTGGATTCAGGACTCCAGTCGCCGCCCGACAAGCACTCAAAGATGTAAGTTTGCGAGCAAATCTAGCAACAAGTCGCCGGTAAATGGTACAAATCTAATTGATTGTCTTTAAATAGGGTGGAGTGTGTTGTGTGCCTCGACGACCTACCGTCTTCGAAGACAGCCAAGCTGAAGTGTGGGCATCGGATGTGCAAGTCATGTCTAAAGCGCAGCTTCAAGCTCTCCGTCAAAGACCCTGCGCAGATGCCTCCGAGATGCTGCACGTCAGATTGCATCCCGCTAAAGCATGTCGATAACCTGTTCGACATCGATTTCAAGAAGACTTGGAACCGGAAGTTCCACGAATTTTCTACTCGGAACCGCGTATACTGTCCGGGTAAGAGATGCGGTCGGTGGATTAGACCTGACCAGATCCAGCAGCACCGCAATGGCCGCAAGGTGGGTAGATGCGGTGGTTGTCATACCCGCGTATGCTGCGACTGCAACAACAAATGGCATGGCTCCGGCCCGTGTCCTGCTGATGAAGAGACAAACCAGATCTTACAGCAGGCTAAGGAAGAGGGATGGCAGCGATGCTTCAACTGTAGAAATATGGTAGAGTTAAAGGAAGGCTGTAATCACATGACTTGGTAAGACATCTTTCTTTATGACTAGGACTTCGTGGGGAGGGATCTAACGAGGAACTTAGTCGTTGCGGTGCCGAGTTTTGCATGATCTGTGGACTGAAATGGAAGACTTGTGAATGCCCTTGGTTCAACTATGATGGAGCCGACGCCGACGGGCTCGACCACATGCAGATTCCAGAACCGATGATAGATCGCGAGAGGTTAGGCCTCAGAAGTGCTCCACCTGCTCAAGGCTTTGCTCAGCCTTTTGATCCTAGACGCTCGCCTGGCAATGGACTACGACCTCGACCAAGTACTTACGATGACGAGCTTGTTCGCAGGCGTCTTCAAGAACGGCAAGACGAGGAATTGGCACGGAGGCTTCAGTTTGATGACAGTGAAGACGAATATATGGATCCAGCTGATGACATTATGGGCCTTGGGAATAACACCGCTACCAACAACACGGCGCACTTCAACATGAATAACCCCTATAGGCGCCGAGCACAGACCGTAGTCGCGCCGCCAGCACCTGCGCCACCACCAGTAGGACCATTCGAAAGAACAGCGGGTTCAGTTGCAGACTATGTCACTGGAGTGAACAGAGCACGCGGCCTTCGTGCTAGTTCGATGGAACGCCGTCTCGCCGACCGGTTCGAACAGCGCCAAAACCCTAGCCCGGCCCCCCAAGCCTTCGGACAAGGCATACCACCTCCCCCGGCTCCTCCCCGAGCGATGGGCCCGCCACCACTACCGTCTCAAGCCCCGTTAACGACACCCCCTATGATGCGTAGGCACACCGTGGATGATGAAGACTTATACGAGATTCCACGGGCCAGTCGAATTCCCGAACGGATGCTCCCTAGACGAGCTGCGACGCGCGGTTACATGGACGATTCGGCTCTATACGAGCCCGGACCCCGGGTGCGCCACCGCCAGCGAGCTGCGTCGACATCGCCCAAGGACTCCGTTCTCGCCGGCCTCACCGGGCCCGGACGCGGGATGCACCGCGTATACGAATGGGTTGAGCACGTCGAGCAGGACCCGCACACACTCGCTACGTAGAGATTCCATCAATCATCATGATCATGATCATTATCATCATTATCATCATAATGTTAGGGCAATGGGATTATTTATCAGGTATTGAGAGGAACGTTTTTTCCCGTACTAGGGGCTCATGTTATTTTGACGATTGTTCATGAAGATGCATGAAGTGACAATATATGGTTTGCTAGGATTTTCTACGGATCTCCTTTTTGTGGCAAGGCAAGTTGTATCACCATCTACATCAATACGTTCGTGCAGCAGCATTAGTACACGAGTTAATTCTATTCGAGTGGGCTCTGCATTAATATTACTGGGTATGGTTTTTAAAGTCTCAGGACGCTTTTGTAACTGCACTCGGGTCGGGTTCTAGGAATCAATCAATCAGGAGTTGAGGAACGACATTATCCATCCATCGCTATTATTATTTTCAGGGGATTTTTATTTATTTTGTTTTACAGGCATTCTATAAGGAGAAACAGAACTATCGCTTTTTTCTCTTTTCTACTAACATAGAAAACCCCAAAAAATAATTATCGATTCTTCTGTGCCACTCGCTCCCCGAGTAATGATATCCTTTCCTAATACGAGTACATAGTTGTAAAGACAGTGAACTTCTGACTTCTGAATATTAGGGGATATCTACAGTGAAATTTCAGAACTAGAACACCTTGCCCACAGAAATGACTGATATAACCTTGCCTAGACGCTTTGCATTCTCTCATCATACAATTCTTCTTCTTAGTATCGGGAAATGGGTTCCCCTTTCATATCCATAACAGCGGGCCCCGGTGCTTCTGTTAGATGGTACATCGGCGGTTCTAACGGCATAGGAGTCTGGCCCATCTGGTATGCGCTCGCTTCGGGTTGCGGCTCGGAAGACTGGAGGGCTGCTACCGCTGCGTACGCGGGAGGCTTGTCGCTTAGTCCGTGTGCCGGTATTGGGGATAATGGAGATACGGCACTAGATGTGACCGATGGAGAATATGTAAGTGCCGGAGTCGGTAAAGCCAGACCAGACATCGACGAATTTGTCATTGATGGAGATGGGACATCCCCGGGATATGGTGTACGTTGGAACCTGACGTTATGCTCGGACGGATTTTGGCTTGAGGGCATGGATCGAGTTGGTAAATGTGTGTCCTGGGGAGAGAATTGATAGTTGCTCTCGAGCTCGTCCTGTTTCCTGCGCTGTTCCAGCAGACGCTGTCTCCTCCTAGGCCGGATACGGAGGAAGTACCACACGGCAAGAAGGAATAAAAGTGCAATAAAAGCGCCTATTACAGCTCCTGCTATGGTTCCACTGCCGTGATGCTCCTCGTCATCGTCATCGTTACCGTGGTGCTTCTTCTCCTGTTCCTCCTCTTCCTCTTTTATCTGTTCGGGAAGCCGGTCACAAAAGGGAAGATCGGGCTCGTCGTCATCAGGATCACATCTTCGATCCCTAGAGACAACCACTCCTTTATGATTTATGTCGACTGAAGCGAGCCTTGCCGCAAGTGACTGGGAAATTTCGATGGGTCGTCTTGATTTGAGTGTTAACTTCCTTTCATCGGACCGTCTCGTTTGCGCTGTATTGTCCGCGGCGACGCTGGCTACGAGCGCCAGTAGCATGTAAGGGAAACGCATAGCGAGTGATAGGACGGGGCACGTCAGAAAATTGATGTCTAGAAGCCAAAACTAACCACAAGGTAGATGAAGACTATAACACGACTAATTCATAAAGCTAAAAACTAGCCTATTACAAACGAAAGAGAATGTGAAGAGGGCAGTTGGCTAACTAAGTGGGAAGAAGGATAGTGGTCTAGGTATCTTGGACATCCGAGCGTCGAAGGACTTTGCCAAGGTGTGTTTGTTCCAGCCACCAAAAGCCCCAAGAACCGCAGCTCGTTGCAGCAACTTCACGGGGTTTACTTCGTACTAGCTTAACCTGTTGAAAGGATTAAAAGGGCGTACATATAGCCAATTACGAGGGAACAGAAGCTGCACTGCCCCGATGGTGGAGGATGCGCGAATCAGCTCGTTCTAGTGACACGTCTTACACGGGGCTCCACACAAGAAATCGAGAAAACTATAGCCCGTAATCCATAGTCCATAGCCCATAGCCCCGAAGGATGGGAACTTGTTAGCGCGAGCATTGCTTACGGTCTGGAGAGTTCTGGTAAAAACAATTCCCCTGTTGTTTCTCCCGGACGTGGGGCGGCGAAGGCCGGGATAGATGCCGAGACTCGCACTGGGTCGTGCGTATCGGGGACCGAGAACTTACGTCAATATATAAATTGGTCTTCAAGTCCGCTTTCAGCGTTACTTGTATCAAGATAAGTCTAGTCTACACTTTTCAAGTGAAGCCCTAGTAAACCACACATGACTCGTTTAACCTAATGGGCAGGTCTAAGGAGGTTAGATATTGCGGTCTTTATGCAAGAGAACGGCACTCCCTAGCCGACTTAGAACTAAACGTGCCCACACCGTGGCTGAGACCTCGCACCGCAGCATCCGTAAGAAAAGGAATTCTTATCTAATCCGTCGATAATCAATAACCGTCTACGGTTTAGATGTTGTGACGGTCTCTTCCCTCGCGCTCATGGAGGGTAGGATCCTTTTAGGGCGGCTAGGGTGCAGCAATAACAAGATACGCTTATGGCATTTCAGATTGGTTTCTTCTCTAGCACTGTAGATCGTTTCCTCTTGACGTCGACCATCTGGCTTTTCTTAGGGCCAATAGCCCCCACGTCCAAGTGGAAGCCAAGAATGGCTGACAGTTTCCACCTTTTAGATGTTATGCTATGTATGCGGGAACACGCAGAATGATGTTCGCGAAAGGCAGTTTTTTTCTTGTTTTTATGACGTTCGCCCGCTTTGGTTACTCCGGATGAGAGTTTCTACTGGGCGCCAAGCACCGAATCAGGGCTTCGGTCAACTGTGTAATAAGTGCTGACAGCGCAGCTAAATCGATAGCGTGCGTTGGGCATCTAGAGAAATGGTAGGCCCATTAGGCATGGTGATAGACAATGCAGCGATAGTAAGGAGTCGGCCCCGACGAGACCGCCTCTTTTTTTCATCAATAGCTTGAGTGCTACGAAACGTTATAAGGGCTTTATTTTAATTAATTGATACCACGAGGCTGGCCTGATACTAGACCTAAGGTCGTACCAAGCCACTCGAAGGCGAGCGAGGAAATATGTAGCGATACCTACATCAAAGCCTGCTTAAGTGAGACCGGACATACGAACTCGCTGCGTTTCGAAGCATCGTTCGACCTCCCACATTTTTAATATGCAATACACCGTCTCGATTGTTAACCTCCTAGCAGGTTAGAAGTTTGGCCTTAGATTGCACGGCCGGCGGCCTCGTCAACGCCACCAGACGTCCTCAACAACCTCCATACGAAATTCAGTTAAGCATAAATATAAGTATCTCGAGAGTAATTGACAAGGCTGTATGCAACAAGGTATAGGTATAGATAAGATGCCGGTAGTTCATAAGACCTGCATATAAGCGAAGATCGCTGCGGCATCCGATATCAAGACAATATAAACATGTGATTGGTCCCCCGGCACGGTAGTGGCTAGATGGCCGTGTTTACCAATCTATACTTATTTTTCTTGTCCACCGTCTTCGTTTGAACATGGATATACGTATACGCACCAAGAATATTACACCTATGGAATGCCGCCATAGTGACACGATATCGGGGTTGACATATGCTGCACCCCTGAGATGAGACAATTGCTGTCAAGAGAACTACTCCTATTTTGCTAGCAGTATCTCCACTCAGAAAGGTATCCATCGGCCAACCTTGTGTCCTCGAACATTATCAACCCCTTGCTATTCTTATTACTGGAAAAGGGTCAAACGCATGAGAGATGAGCCGTTGAGTATACAGCCAGATTAGCTACCTAGAGTCACCGCATTTTCTAGCAATCCCACTTACTCACCCTTGATCATCTAACATAAAAGAGCCAACCTAATAATGAAGATACAGTAGGTAGAGTAGAGAAATTCATTGTAGACACTTTACGATAAATATGTGTTGAGGAATCAATCCCCCTTTCTCCCTTGAAAGCCACAAGCGTTGATAACAGCAACAAGTCGGGCTTTGTTGCTTGTTAACGTGAGCCGAGTTGCTCGCTTATCGGCTATAACATGCCTTTTTTAGTATTTAAGGGGTAGAAATAAAATTCATCCATCCCAATACCACTTTTAATGAGAGTGTCACGGGGTGGAACCAAACAGTATGGAAACAACTTCGTTGTTCCGCAAGGAACTCTAACCTATATACAGGAACTGAAGCTATACGTACTGAACGTATCCTTTATTCTAGATATCTTATCTAGACTCCTAATAGAGAGGCGGGATTAGATTGTGTTTGTATCCATTCCTAGACACTCAATGTTGTATATCCAACTAAGCTAAGACCACTATTGGTTGTAGATGAACGGGCTAAGCAACGTGACCCCTATCCTAAGTGACAGGTAAGGACTTGGGCCCCCTTTCGTTTTCGTGGCTGAACTGGCCACTAATCCCATCATCAATTCAGTTGGTAGGTTAATGATCAGGCAACTATCCTTATTAATAAGATTTCCTATAAGACTAGGTGGTTTATAGACAAATCGGCTATGTTGATGATATATAATTGTTTATTTTATTATCGATAAACACTAGGTATCCAGGGTTTCGTAGGTAGACAGTCGATCAAATACGCCTGAAATCTTTCTATTAAGTCTATCATTATAAGAATATTTAATACTAGGTTGTTATAAATTACCTTAAACTGTTATAGCTTTAAGAATCAAACTTAGTAACATCACTAAAAATGTTCAAAATCATTCACTGCGAACGAATTACCTTATTGAGGTAAACTTGGTAAGAATCATCTTCCGAAATCCCAACGAATTCCATTCTCATTCATCTAACCATCTTTTCATACGCCATACTCTAAAGCTATAGGTATCCAAACAATAAAGGTTATACCTCTAGTGATCCATGATATTATCGAGCCGGCGAGGAACAACAGCAATTGACATAAAGATGAAATAATTTTAGGGTATTACCCTCTTCCGTCTCCTTTCTCACTTATCCCGCCCTATATATCCTAAACTTCGCAATATAGATCCTCTATTAATTACAGCAATGCCATGGGGTATATTCACCAAGACCTAGTGGCATATCTACTCCTTGATAATAATGGCGTTTATTTCTTCACAATCATAGTTAGCACCATATATATATTAAATTTCTCTAAAGTTGCTCACCTGTTTTCTGAATGATAGCCTGGATTTGAGGAACAAGGGACTGGTCGACGAGGGAAGAGATGTCAAAGCCGCCAATACCGCCGATGAGGCCAAGGTCGAAAACATTGATTTGGAGAGAGCTAAGATCGAAGTTGCCGAAGATACCGAGGCCGCCAAGCTGGGATAGGAGAGCAATCTGTTGCAACTGGAGAAGCGAGTTGATATCAAAGCCGTCGTTGGCGAACAGCCCCTGGAAGTCACCAATGTTTAGGTTGTTGAAGGCAGCCAACTGAACAAATGATTGCAAGTCGAATTTGTTGACGGCGAGCAGGTATTGAAGATCCTGGTTGGCAAAGTTGAAGTTATTGAAAGCACCAATGTCGACAGCAGATCGCTTTTCGGGAGTAGTAATAGCAGTAGGAGCGGCGGTAGCAACAGCGGCGAGAGCGCTAGCAAGGATAGTGGTGGCCTTCATATTGGATAGGTATAGTGAGTGTTGAGAGATTAAAATATTAGCTAATATGAGCACAGCTGTGTATATCAGTTAGCCTTATTACTAGTGGCAGGATCTATTTAAGATCACTTCATATTATCCGACTTACCTCGAAAGTTCTAATGAGTGTATATAAAGAATGAAGCGAACAACGAGCACAGCTACCGAATGTTAGTTAAGGCTGTCGAACCAGTTAATGGAGGAAGACTCGAGACTTACCTCTGAAAGAATGAATAAGAGAATGGATCAGGAGGTCTGAATATGACTTTAGATTGGTGGGTGGGACAGATAGAAAAAAGAAACAGATCTGGATGAAATGAACATCATCTTATATATCAAGTGGCATGCCATATTGATCGGATGGCATGAGACCTAGAAACAACGCCAAGCTTTCGAGGAGAAAATAATAACTCGGAACATCGTTGAAGGAGAGTTCCGGTGCGTATCAAGATGTAGAAAGCGTTAGGCGGATGTGCGAGTAGTAAAACAAGCCGAGCCGAGGGAACATATCCGGAATGGAGACATTCAACAGCTCGTGGGAATGTCTTGGCAGAAATAGCTATGAGAATACCTACCTTCGTGACTGCATCCTTGCATAGACACAAACCTCAATAGCCAAAGGCCCCTGCCGCTCGTTACGTAGTAGACTCTAAGAAAAACGAGTTTATCTAACAGGGGAGCTGTAGGTGTCATTGATCATTCACGGAAGACTTTTGGCCGGAAGCCAAAGCGTAGATCAGAAGTGCATCCCAAGGATAATAGTAGTCTAATTAACCTTAGCTGGAACAAGATCTGACTATGCTAATCGTCTGTCATGTACTATATCATAAGATGTACTTTTCTTACTACATGATTTCCCCGCATGAACTGGTGTCTCTTTGACGCCGTTACATTAAAGCTAGTTTAACAACTCGCTTGATCGTCGTCAAGGATTGGCGATACGGCTTCCCGCAATTTTCCCTATAGGAAAAATATAACCAGGTTAGTAAAGCATCTCAATAATATAGTAGAGAAATAAGTTCGCCTGAAGTTATCACTTCCAATTAATTTTAGTATACAAAAACTTGACGTGCTTTGTATAGCGGATGAGTTGAAGTTGAAAGACTGCCGTTGCCAAAGCGCTGTCAAGTTCTTGGCAAAGTCTTAACTAGGACAGGGGTTAAATGCAGGATTTGCTTTCACTCTGAAGGTGCCGACTAGCCGGCAACGCAGAACTGGGTTCGGGTTTTCAAGAAAGTACTTCTCGGACCTGCTATTTAGTCTTCCGGATGGTGTATCGAGAAGTTACAATCTCGTCATGATCAGGGCTATCCTAGTAACAAGGCTATCCGCCAATCATAGGATCATATCACTCAGTTTGACGTCTCGAAGTGTCCACTGGGCCCCAGATCCGCAGGGGTCTCTGTCACTTCCAAGAGATCTCCCGGCACTAAGGGAGCCCAGACCAAGTCTGTTCATCTATCATCTAGGGTCTCGACGCTACCCCGAGATCCCGTTCCTGGATATCGGATGTGTTACAGACACGACACACAGACTTAAGGCATGATTGTATACTTCTTATACATGTCATGTAACTATACGCCTTGTATACGGCTACACTGGAACTTGACATATCCGAACTTGGTACAGAACACATGGTAATATTTCGGGCGCAATATTTGTGTTCGTCTGATGATACCGAGTCTAAACAAACTTGTTTCTTTGACTTATCTTATCTATGGGTTTCCGTGCTATTATGCTGAGTCCCATTAGGACTAATAGCTCTGGATTCGATTTTGAAGATGCGTAAAAAATATATTAAATAGAGTGCGTACACGGAATGCAATGTTTTCTCCAAGCGTACCTAGATTCATATATGAATAATCCCTGTTTCCTAGTTTATTCGGTTTCGGCTTTTGGCAATCTGTCAAAATCCTATTCTATACTATCTGATAGATAACTGACGAGTAGAGGTATCAGAAGGAAAGCTATTTGACTGTATGTCTTGACTAATATCTTCTCTCAAGTTAAGCCACTTATCATGCCTAGTGAAAACAACCTTGGGTGAGGACACAGATATAATTGAATATTCAGTAGATTCCAATTTACAAGTCTATATAGACTCACGACTCTAATCATAGCTGGACATAATTTGACATTGGACTCCGAACAACCGAGTCTTTCCTTCTAGTCATACACTCTCAGTTACCATTGTTCTTGTTCTGACATTCCTTTCTAGCTATAATAGTGCGCTTGTTCTCACGGCTAGCCTGCTTGACAGATGCACTAACAGTACGTTTGATGATTTCTAGACGTCGTTAGCAAATCGCTTCTAACCAGTTAGCTTTACCAGGGAAGGCTCACTAAGGTTAAAGTTGTTAAGGAGAAGTTCCTGCTGAATGAGCTGCTCGATGGAGAATGAATTGACAAGCCCAAGTTGTTGAAGCTGAGCAAGTTGCTGGAGTTGAAGGAGAAGCTGGATCTGGCTCCCGACACCAATGTCGCTAATGCTACCGATGTTAAAGTCGCAGACACCTAGCGAGAGCATGAGATTTCCGATATTCTGCTGAAGATTGCCTTTGATATCATTCTCCTCAAGGTCCTGATCATTATTCTGGTTGTCTTTTTCATTGTCATCTTGATCCTTGTCCTCTTCGTCAGAATTTTGCTGATCATCGGCGTTCTCTTCTTCGTTCGCATTTTCATTCTTGTCGTCGTTGTCTTCGGCATCGTTCCCGGTGTCATCCTTATTGTCTTCGCCTTGGTTAGGGCTAGCTGCTTCGGCGCCGTTTCCGGCGACAGTGCCATTATTTGCTAGCGCAGAACTCAACACTGCAACTGAACCCTGGTTCGCGGCGAGTCTTTCTACAGCAAGGATGCTGGGCAAGTAGGCAATCAATGCCAACGTGGTGAAAAGGGGGCCAGTCGTAAGCTTCATCTTATCGTAAGGCACGTCTAAGTATTACAGTGAATATACCGCTAAAGAGATTATCATGTTAGCACATGCCCTAATAGTATAGCCAGAGCTAGAGGACGTACTTTCAAACGGAGTTAAAGACAGAAAAGAATCGAAAGAGCGCAGCTACTATTCGTCAGTTACGAACCAAGAGGTTCATGGTCTGTAAATACCATACCTCTGAAATATGCAGTATCAAAGAGTGTGATGTTTACTAGTTTTCTTGGATGATAGGAGTAGTACGATTTTCCTGAGTTGGGGGGTGCATGGGTTATATCTTCACTCTCAAGCATCAATCACTCCTATACTTCTACGATTTCCCTACGTCGTCATGTGAGAAGGCTCATGGGAACTTAGCTTTAATGCCATGACCGAAACTTCATTTAGCTTGGCAGCGAATATTCTATTATCACAAGTCAGTTAAAATCAGATGCTACTTAATCAAGGAAGAGTATGAGCATCGCCGTGATCTCAAGACAAGGACGCCAAGCCTCCTGATCTACTCGGAAGGCATAGTGTCAGTATTTTTTTCAGACCATATCATATACACACATAGAAATATAGACTTCGGATGATGTTATCCGGGGTAGGTTATTAGGGCGAGTCAATCTTGCAGGATCTCTTGAGAATTGTTTCATATCGTACCGGTTCAATGGTGGAGGTATACTAGGCGAATTCTAGATTAATTCGGATGGCTGACAGGCCATCCCCACGCCAAGAACTATACTTAGCCGGGCACTATGCTTTCCGAGCTTTTGCCTCCTGTGTCTACAGATTCTGATACCGTAAACCCGCATGATCGCCATTCCGAAGCATCATCCAATATCCCGTTCGTGTGAATTGTACTATGTTAAGGAAACTAAACTTTCTCTTCGAAATCCGACTATTAATCATGTATACCTAGATACCTACTTCACACCCACCAAATCAAACCAATAGACTTGATTATTCATTTGCGTCCTAAACTACGTACATAGGGATATAAATACATTAATGTCTCCAGGTATATCTTCTGTACTATCTTAGTGTAATTTACGTTATAGCCCAATAATACCTAACAACTAAAGAAGATAAACAACGAGACGACAGAAAGTAACTATACTAAGACTATAGTCTTTAGTATGGTATATATATTTACCCGATTTTCTTTATTCTCAAAGGACCTCTAATATTAATGCAATGGTGACTCCTGTGTGGCTCATAGCGACATTCCTCCTACTAATACAAGTATACGAGTCCGGAAAGAAATATGCCCCAACTAATCGAACTTTATATTATTTGATTTGGGATTATTGGTTCTCTTATTTTCTTTTCATGTCGGTTACATTAACTATAAAGGTGTTTTTCCTGTCAACAAATAGGCGAACTGGCAAAACGGAGAGTTTGTGTCAGGCAATGAAATACAAGCCACCCAGGCCTCGCAGACAAGCCGCTAAGACATAACACTATTCCTTACATTGTACATCTAGGTAAATCGCCAACGGGGCTCAGTTTCCCGGGAACTGATTGCCAAATCTATGAATACGGGCTCATGATCGCAACCCGCCAAGGAATCCCTGTGCTAGCAATAATCAAGGAGACGTGACTTGCAACACCATCCTGCAGCCCATTTATAGTGACATGATTTCACAAATATTCATTAACCTACTTTCCTGCTTGGCAACTAGTTGAATGCTGCGCTCACCCTAACCGTACTTCTTGGACTACAAGCTATGTCTATCGGTGACTTCTTCCTACCCTCTACTATGGAAAGATCTATATCGAATTGGCCTTCAAAGTTTCCTTTATGGTCTTGCGATTGGGATTATTGCAAACAACTAGCTGTTTAAAGAGCTGGGAATTGTTCCCTCTGCAACAAACACCTATGTCCAACTCACCTACGGGACGAATGGCACAAATGCCCCAAGCCGGAGGTACCTAAATTGTGTCTTCTATAATATAGTGGTGTTGCCACTGACATCCTTAGGAAAATTGGAATGAGTACGCTTCTCATTATGTAGCCACAGAAGGTCGCCAGATGGGTGAACTGTGTTGTAGAATAGACTGTGCCAAATTGTGTGCACGTGCGTCGCTATGTAGAGGAGGAATTCCTTGCAGTGCCAACTCGTCGGCGAAGAGCCTGTCGGCTATGATGGGTGGTCAAAACTGTCATGCCGAGATTACCTTTGACGACAACGTGAAATGGCTCGCCCGATTCCGGTTGTCAAATGCTTCATCGCCTCCACTAGAATGCCGCGATTACATCCTTCGGAGCGAGGCAGTCACAATGGGCTTTTTACAGAAGCACACATGTATCCCGTCCCCGAAAGTCTTCGATTGGGCATGCGAATCAGATCCAAGTAACCCATTGGGACGGGTCGGTTATATCTTGATGGAAAAGATGGAAGGAAAGCCCTTAGATTGGCAAGGGGCAAACCAGTCGCAGAGAGAAAAGGTCATGCAGCAATTAGTTGATATATTTCTTGAGATTGAGAAGCACCCATTTGATATGATGGGGTCAATAGTCCTAGCTAATGACACAACAAGGTACGAGATACAGGGCATCGTTCACCATGATGTGTATTGTTTAGGAACTACAGTGCCCCTAGGCCCTTTCCACTCTTCGCCAGAGGGAGCTGACGCCCTTATTAAATTATACCTTGCTATGATAGCAAGCGGCGAGGTTGAGGCTACTTACCCGATAGATGTTTTCCTCATGCATCGTTTTCGTTTGGATCTTCTAAACGACGCCGGGAAAGATGACCCGTCAGGGGGTCCCTTTTTTCTGAAGCATCCCGACGATAAGGGCGACTACATCCTCGTAAACGAAGATTTCGATATTGTCGGGATGATAGATTGGGAGTGGTGCCAGACAGTTTCAAAGAAGGATGCATTCTCCTCACCGTGTATGATGTGGCCCGTTGCGAAGTTTTACGATGGTTCCAGCGAGCTTACTGAGGAAGAATTGCGACTGGCTATGATATTTAGTGAAAGAAGCCGTGGTGATCTGGTTAAATGCATTGTCGAGGGAAGGAAAGCGCAGCGATTCTTCTTTGCTCTGGGCGCTGGTAGTGGATCCCATAATGATCGAACAACAATGATTGATCTTTTCATGGCCTTAAACGCGCCTTTGACTCTGGAGAGGAAGGATGGGACGAGTGGAGGGCCAAAGCACTAGAGAGATGGAAGGGTAACGAATTATTGCAAGTTTTATTGCAGAGAAATACGTAAAGTGTATAGTCTAGGTATGTCCTGTAACTATAACCCTGACTTTATAACCCTATATCTAGGTAGAGACACCAATATTACCGATTATATTGGATGTTTTATCCGTGAACTACTTCACAACCACTCTGCTCCCGTCTTGGTAACTTGACCTTTTCCGCAGCTCGGGTCTCCAGTATCGAGGCTTGATCCCGGAGATCCCGCGAGGCATCCCGCCGGAAAGCTAGAATAACAGGACGCAGCGGCAAAAACGTTGGGGTATGTTGTGCACATAACATTGGTCATCATATAACCAGAAGACGATCCAGTAACAAAAACCCTAGCGGCATCAGCATCGTAGGTAGCTACAGCCTATTTTATAATGTTGGTAGGCCCAGTGCTGTCGCCGCCGCCATTCTGTGTAAGTGACTCTTCACTAGCAACATCCCAATAGTGACTGTCATGAAGAGAGCTGAGGAGAAGAGCAATAAACCCTCTGTTGTCCGCATAGGAGGTGCAATAGGTTTCTTCCAAGTATTGAGTGATTGATTATAATGATAAGCTTGGGTAACCTCTTTTTTTATAGCGAACTTGAGTACAAATTCTAGATATTCACCCGAGAAAACATGGAGAAACCTATTTTTTCGGCGGGAGGCCAGCTCTCTTGGTTGTCCAACAAAGGCATTGCGAAACTAAACTTGATCTTGCTTATCTCCCTTATTTTAAGCTGTTCGTGCGGTTACGATACTTCGATGATGAATGGTTTGCAGTCACTAGATACATGGAAATCATCGTTCAACAATCCAGGGGCTATCGAGCTTGGGTTACAAGGGCCATAATAATATCTATTTCTAATGTTTATTGTGGTTTACATACTGGTACCCCATAGTCTTAACGCTATTCAAAACGTGGGCCAGTTGATCTCTCTTCCATTCTGTGCTGCTTACTGCGACTTATACGGCCGTCGGAATGCTCTTATTACTAGTGCTGCTATAGTTCTGCTCGGGGCTGCCCTCCAAGGTGGTGCACAGGATACCGCAATGTTCATTGGGGCAAGAGGTGTCCTAGGGTTCGGCTTAGCTTTGAACATCACAGCTGCACCGCTCCTGATCATGGAACTTGCATACCCCCCTCACGCCGCACCTCTAGTCAGTACCTATATATATAATAGTCTATGGGGCCTGGGGTCACTGATGGCTGCTTGGATCACGTACGGTTCGTTTCGACTAAGTAGTGACTGAGCATGGCGAATCCCCTCGCTTCTCCAAGGCATGACCAGCGCCATACAGATTGGGCTTTGCTTCTTGATCGAGGAATCACCACGCTGGCTCATGTCTGTTAATCGAACTCAGGAGGCTCGCGACCTTATAACCGAGTACCATGCTAACGGCGACCCCAGCGATCCGATAGTCGCATTGGAGCTCGAGGAAATTCGCATAGCTCTTGTTGAATCTGAGAACAGGAGATCAACCTCATATCTGTCCTTTTTCCAGACTCGTGGAAATCGACAGCGCTTTTTAATCGTCTTAGCGGTCGGCTTCTTTAGTCAGTGGAGCGGAAACGGCATCATCTCATACTACCTCACGTTAATCCTCGACTCTATCGGCTACAAGTCTCAAGACATTCAAACCTTGATCAATGCTATGGTGACGCTTTGGAGCTTAATTGTAGCCGTCCGAAGGTTGACACGGAACTCGACCGCGGATAGCTGGTGGATATGATAGTGCATGGCATGCGAAAAGATCTCCCCTATGATGAGGAACATGTCTTAAGGTATACATACTATCAGGACCCTGGGGTAGTTCCTAAGAAAAGCACATTCGTTTGGCCGTGCTGCAGATGCCGCGAAGAACCATGACCTGCATTGTGGCTAGCACAGCATCGTATTCCGTCAGGGTTGTGACACCCGTTTCTTCCGTCTTTATAAGTTAGTTCTAACGGGCCTCATATCGCTAACTACGTATTGATAATAAACGGCCTTCGGAATAGCATGCGCCAGTAGTATAGTGTCGATAGCAATTTGGTGTTGTGCCCATTTGAGATCCCATTATAGGAACACTGCATGAGAGGGGTTCCTCCGGTCTAGCTACCTTATCCAGGTTTATGTAGTGTATATTAGTAAGTAACCGAATCTTTCATGCTTTTAAATCTTAAAGCTTGACATAGAATATTGTGGTTTAGTAAGTTCTCGGCGTATTAGATGAACATTTCGGAGTTCCTGACCTTGGCTTATCTTTGCCATTGAACGTAACCATGGTACTGTGAGAGTGGGACATCAAAGGGTCAAAGCCAATCCCCAATAGTGTACTCTTACATACATAGTACACTCGAGCCACTCTATGTAACCCCACGCAATTCAAAAAGACCTCCCTTGTTATAATTAGAATTGTTTATCGAATACTGTCCTTAAAAGGTACCTATCTACCCATGCGGCCATACAAACAAAACACTCGATATCTTCGTCGAGGGCGACTTCATACGTATCTAGATAGATCCCTACCTTAGTTATGATTTTGCCTAAACTCAAATGTGCAAGCAAGGGAGGTAATACATGACCCTCTGAGAACATAGAGCGATCTAGCCCGCCGGTACCACAAACGACATATCGCTATCGGGGTGTTCGGCCTTTACCTTCTTTGTCCGGTGGACTCGACTTCATCCGTCTTCCAATCTGGCCTCTCCACGCTCACCCAATCTCAGAATATGGAAATGGCTTCCTGGAGCATGCCCCTGAGAGAACAATATGCCCCGATAATCTCCTCGCCTTTGAATCCGTCAAGGCCCGAGGCATCGAAGCGATGCAGGCGGGTATACTACGCCCAAGTCGCCAGACGCGAGCAGAGTCCGACACAGATATTGCTGCGCCGAAAGGCGAAAGTAGCGTGGAGATTGATGTCTTTAAGGGATGATAGCATCACGAATCGCCGCCAAACGATATACAATGGCACGAAAACTACAGCAGCTAAGCCACAGGAGAATTATTATCCTATCGGAACTGTTGCAGAATACTATTTACGGACCGATTTGGAATGCCATGACTTTGGCCTAAGTGTGGGCATGCGGAGGATGAAGATAGATATGGAGAAGCAGGCATTTGTTACTGGCGACTATCAAGGCGGCTCGCTACCAGAAGCATACCATCTTTTGCACATGTTAACGACTTGGCGGTCAATAGCGACGATGGGGGTCTTGTGCATCGCTGGACTTCTCTTAGCAATCCGCGTAGTCGGTATAGCTCAGGCTTGGCGAACGTGACAGTCATGTCTATTGCTCATGAGAGTACTCTTTTTGAGGACTCTTGTCTACTGCTCGGATATTATCGTAATGAAGAGCAAGGCCGGTTTATCTATCTTCCCCAACCAAATCCG
Source organism: Daldinia concentrica (assembly GCA_902805455.1). Taxonomy (NCBI): domain Eukaryota; kingdom Fungi; phylum Ascomycota; class Sordariomycetes; order Xylariales; family Hypoxylaceae; genus Daldinia; species Daldinia concentrica. Next base: position 2,228,256 of record CADCSW010000006.1, read on the forward strand.
GGTATCATTACCTATCTATAAATTCGGGATCTTGTTATCATGAAATACCCTTTCGTCACCAGCTTCCCCGATATATATTTGCTTTAATTCCGTTACTATATCATTTTGGCTTCTCCGTATCAGGCGGTTTGGACTTCTCTTCCTGTTGTTTTTGAATCGCTGTCTCAACTTGCCAAATTGCCCGCTCAAGTTCAACTTCGAGTCCCGGTATTTCCAGCGCCTTTACGAGCTGTCGTCCATTCTCTTGCGAAAGTACCATTCGCTCCTCCACAGACTCTTTGGAGCTACCGGTAGTTGGTTTGCTCGCTTTATCTGTGTCTGCTATTTGGTCTTTCGAAGTAAGAGAGTTAGGGACGAGTGGAGTGTAGATCGAATCGAGTACTGGCGATGGAGATAAAGATAAGAGATTCTTTTCGCAGAGGAACTGAATATGTTTGCCACCCGCGAGGGCTCGCCAATGCGACCAAGCTCGATAGACTAGGTAAAAGAAAGGCAGGTTGGGGATCCTAATGGTATGTTGATTAGAAGTCTGTAAAAGGTACGAAGTGCCACTGAGACAGGATAATACACTTACACCGGTACAAGAGCAAACGGTGCACTGATGGGCATTCCGATGAAGCACCACATTAACCTAGTTCTATGTAACGTTTCCCGTTCCGTACCAAGGGTTCGAAGGACGTTTACCGCCTTTGTTGTAGGTATTAGTGATTCTGGGTAAATAAGATGGTTCTTGTCCTTTCCTAGCACTTCTTCTTCCCTCCGTCTAGTAGATAGAGGAGGTACCGATTTAAGGCCCCATTCCTCGTAGGGAATTCTTTTCAATAGGGAGTTACCATAGACCACAACTTTCTTCTGCCAACCGTTCTCTTTTCTCTCCCAGCCAGACCAAAGCTGTGCGGCACGAACCGTAGCCTTATCGACCAAGGTTTGCTTACTTGTTGGTAAGACTTGAACCTTCTGGCAATATAGCAGAGTTCGCCGGGTTGAGATGGGGAGGAGAAAGAATCTCATTATAGCGGGTGAGGGGGAGGAGGAGGATATTGTACTGCGACGGGCTTGCGACAGGAGCGGACGACGATAACGACGGAATAAATTAGAATAAAGGAGTCGCAATGAAGCCTCGATTACTTCACCTCTCTGTAAACTTTGCAGGAATCATCGTGGTCACGTCAATGAGGTTTGCAAGCAGACTAACAATGACGTTGAAAATGTAGATTTTAGACCCTTGTCGAATTCGGAGCAAGTTTCTAGTGTACGTAGTGTATGAGGCCCTGGACTTTTTAGGGTAACAAATGAAGATTCTCTGGTGACGCATGTGCGCAGGGATAGGCTTTGTGGCTTGCATAATGTACGTAGTCGATTAGGTACTTATAGTACGCATGTATACATACTTACCTAAACAACTACCTAAGACCTTTTGTAAAGCTAAATGTAATATATTGGATAGTTGTATGTAATATTATGAAGATGTAGTAGTGCGATAGTACGTGGATATGTATCTTATAAGAGTTGTGTGAGATTTAATATTAAATATGTACACAGTGATGTAAAATTTAGATGAAAAGGAAGAAAACAATAAATAGAATACTCCCTGCTATGAACTTCATGATATAAACTCACCCAAGAAAAAAAGGAAGCCAAGAAACTATGTACCTGTGGCTAAGACGATATAGCCCCACGGTCGGATATGTTAGGCACCTAACCAGCTAACATATTGTAAATCGTGCTCCACAGTAAGACGAAATCTACCTACCTATCCCTGCAATTATAGTTTAAAAGTTACCTACATAGTACATACATACATATGGCTCCATCATCCATATGATATGTTCTACAAAGTACATCCCTGGTAAGTCTCCCCGGACAACGCGGTTCCTTGCTGTTGTACCTGGAGCTGACTTTAATTTATTAAAAAGCTATCGCAACTTTTTGTCATTTGACCTCTCAGCTGCTCCTTATCTCATCTGCGCCATCTTTCCGTCTTCGATATATGTAACGACAAGTTGGTATTGTATCTATTGTTCATGGAATTGGGTTTGGATCTATCTGTTTTAAGTTATACTTACATACCAACCTCCTTACTTACCTAGGTACTTTCTTTATCTACCTTCTAACTTACTCGCGTTAAATCGAAGCCTTGCTTTGTCCTCGCTCGTCTTATGGTTATGCGCTTTGCTCCACCCCCGTCATTGGCGCCCATACATAGTATGTCGAAAGTTTGATAGAAGTTGGCGCCTACAGAAGCTCATATATATGTACACACGCCCGGCGCTATATCTATACCTTTGGAGTGTTTCTTTTTCTTTTACGCAACACGCTAATTAGCCACCCCACCTCTTCCGCGTCCTGACGACACCAGCTACCACCTATGTATGTGAGAGGATGACTAGCAATTTTGTCTGCTTATTCGACTATCGCCGCCCTACTTCGCCTTTATCCTTAGATTTTCGCATCCCTATGCCTCTACTACACCGAGCATTGCGATGACCCGAAATCCATTGCGGACCACAGTGCCCGCTTGGGTGGAGTTGTATGATGAGCACGCTCACGGGCCGAGAAGGGACGAACACATCAATCCTCCTCCACCAAGTGTACGCCCGGAACAGAATAAGGGAACCCAATTAAAACGAAGGGTATCAAAGGATGGCTATGTTGATTGGGTCGACGAGAAACACGATCGTGTATCTAAACTCCCCGTGTTTTTAAGGAAACGAGCCGACAGGCCGGGGCGACGATGGGATCATTTGCGCACGGCAGAACCAGTTATTATGGGACTCGGCTATCGAGCACCTAATGAAGATCCTTACGAGAGATGGCGGGATTTTATCCATTCGTCTTCCTATGGACGAAATCCCGATGATGAGTACGAAGTGGTACCCTATGATGTTCTCGAACGACAAATGCCAGGCCTCGATCAGCCCGTACGAAGCCCGTTTCATCCGTTAGATCCCAAGACCAAGAGAACATCTAGAAAGGATACGTGGGGGATGAAGATCTCGAATTTTGTACTGCGGCATCCAATAGCGCCGCTTATATTCCGTCTAATCGTTTTAATCACTACCATTGCAGCTCTTGCTGTAGCAACAAATATCTTCCAAAAAGAGAAGAGCCCGGAAACCCCCAACGACAATACTCCGGAGACTTCGCAAGCGATTGTAGCTATAGTCATTGATGCGATAGCTATACCTTACATTTTATATATGACTTGGGATGAATATACAGGGAAACCTTTAGGACTTAGAGCACCAGCGCAGAAGATATCACTAACGCTCCTGGACCTCGTTTTCATCGTGTTGAAATCTGCTAGCACGGCACTGGCTTTCGAAGCCTTGGTGTATCATAGTGGGGACGGTCTGTCGACAAACCCTGAATGGGCAGCAATGGAGAGACTGTCTTTGCATCTTGCTAGGGGTCTTGCGGCGTTAACGCTGGTAGGGTTGATTGCCTGGATTCTGAATTTCACTATTAATGTTTTCAGACTGGCAGAGAAACTCGGCGGGATAGATAACGTAAATGAAAAATGAGTTAGGTAAATAGCTTATAAGGGTAGCGTATAAGGAGATGAATATACCCCAAGATAATAACGTTAACATCATTTACCCCGACAGCCCGAGGGTTCTATAGAATATAGAATATGTATTACTGGAATGTGATCAACTTTATTGGTGATGCTTGACCTTATGTACCTAGGTACTTACAGGTACTCTTTAAGGTACATGTGCAGCGGAACTTTTAATGTGTTTGTGTTATTGAAAACGTTTAGGTGAATTGTCTTCGATCAAATGTCCAAGTGTCGTTCCTTATATGTATGCTACCTACAGATGGCAGGCACATGGAAAATATGGAAAACAATATCCTGTACAACATTGCAATCTATTATGTACTTCCAAGGTATGTACCTACGCGGTTGCCTGCCTAACATTATGTACCTAGAAGGACTTGAGGAAGGCTTAAGACGCCGTGGAGGGGTAGGAGATGTACATGTGTAAGGATAGGTCTTTACGTACCTAGATACCTAGGTACCTACCCTGCGTTAGGTAAGTCAAGGTGGGGGCGGAGACTGGCAACCAGTCGACGCTAAACGGTTTCTGGTTGATGCGGATCGGTTGGCAGCCTTGGGGGCCGGGTCATTTGCGGTGTCTGCCTTATTACAATTATGTAGTGATGCGGCAACCTGAAATCAACTCCATCTCTTAATTCTTACTGTAGTTGTGACATCCATTTTCAACTTCTTTTGATTTCCGTTTCGATTCAAACTTTTTTTTTTTTTAACAGTTAGTCTCTTTCAACACATTGTTTAATTTTCAAATTCATTGCGTCGCTAACTGTCCACCGAACAGCGAGCCTTCTTAGACTAAGGTCACGAGTCTGGAAGATTCACCAACTCAAAGACAATGTATGTGCATTGTTTGTCTTGGTGTTCCTCTATTTCCCCTAGCATCCACAACATATAAAACTTTACAGACCCTCGCACTGGATTCGCATCGCCATTATCTATACAAGATTCGCTTGCCCTTTACACAACCGATTGCTCACATCATTTTGATTGTCTTGTCTATTGCTGACTGAGTTTTGACATTCGCCCGTTTAGAGACCCGACTCCCATCTTCGTACCCGAAAGCCATCTTGCCTGTCTGTCTGTCCATAGTCTTCGTCTGGAACCCTCCTTGGGGGATATCTCTTCCGACATATTATCACCATGTCCTTAACCGCGGCACGACCTATGCCCTCGGCGCCGAACCGAGAGGATATCGGTCAAACATGGGAGTACCTCCAGAATGGTATTTCCAAGATTATGATTAATCTGCAGGAAGGAATGGATATGGCCACTGTAAGTCTTAAGTATTGCTCGCATAGTTTTCTTTGCTAACATCTTCACTAGTACATGGGCATTTATACGTGAGTCTTTTAGCCTTGTCATCTAATTGCCCATATACTAACGCGAATTAGAGCGGTCCATAACTTCTGTACATCACAAAAAGCCGTCGGGCTAGGCAGCTCTAATGCCGTAGGCCAGGCCCATAGAGGAGGTAACGATAACCCATACCGAAATCAACAATCCCTTACTAACTTGAGCGAAGCACATCTCCTCGGTGAGGACCTCTACAAGAAATTAAAAGAATACCTTAACAACCACCTCAATGGACTCTACGAACAATCCAAGGGACATGCCGACGAGGCCTTACTGGCATTCTATATCAGAGAATGGAACAGATATACCGTCGCCGCTAAGTACATCCACCACCTCTTTCGATATCTCAACCGGCACTGGGTCAAGCGAGAGATGGACGAAGGAAAGAAAAATACGTACGATGTTTACACTCTACATCTATACCAGTGGCGCACAGAATTCTTTACGCTCGTTAACAAGAAGGTTATGGATGCGGTACTCATGCTGGTGGAGAAGCAGAGGAATGGCGAGACTATTGAGCATAGGCAGATCAAGCAGGTTGTCGATTCCTTCGTATCCCTCGGTCTTGATGAGCACGACGCGACTAAGTCGACTCTTGACACCTATAGATACCATTTTGAGAAGCCGTTCCTCGCAGCCACCGAGGAGTTCTACAAGGCCGAATCTAAGCAATTTGTAGCTGAAAACAGCGTTGTGGAATATATGAAGAAGGCTGAGGCTCGATTGGCAGAAGAGGAAGAGCGGGTGCGCATGTACCTCCACAACGACATTGCACTGCCGTTGAAGAAGACATGCAACAAAGCCTTAATTGCTGACCATTCCGCAATGCTAAGGGATGAGTTCCAAGTGCTTCTCGACAATGACCGAGAGGAAGATATGGCTCGTATGTACAGTCTTCTCTCTAGGATTCCGGATGGGCTAGAGCCACTACGACAGAAATTCGAGACTCACGTTCGCAGCGCGGGCCTTAACGCGGTTGCAAAGGTTGCTTCGGATGCCGAGAAACTTGAGCCCAAGGTCTACGTGGAAGCTTTACTTGAGACACACACTCGGTATCAAGGTTTGGTTAAGCGCGCATTTGCCGACGAGCCGGAGTTTACAAGGTCTTTGGACAATGCCTGCAGAGAGTTTGTGAATCGCAATGAGATTTGCAAGGCAGGGAGCAGCAAGTCTCCCGAACTTCTCGCCAAGTATACCGATGTGTTACTGAGAAAGAGTGGGGCCGGCGTGGAAGAGGCTGAACTCGATGCTACCCTGACGCAAATCATGACCGTTTTCAAGTACATTGAGGACAAGGATGTATTCCAGAAGTTCTACTCGAGAATGTTAGCCAGACGTCTAGTACATAGCAATTCCTCGTCGGATGACGCTGAAACGAGCATGATAAGTAAGCTCAAGGAAGCATGTGGTTTCGAATATACAAACAAACTGCAGCGCATGTTCCAGGATATGCAAATATCCAAGGATCTCAACACAGGATTCCGAGAGCATACCAAGGGCCTGCAATCAGAGAAGCAACCACTCGACTCTTCGTACTCGATCCTAGGAACCAGCTTTTGGCCTCTGACGCCCCCTAATACGACGTTCAACCCGCCAGCTGAGATCCAAACCGACATTGATCGGTTCACACTCTTCTACAAGAACAAGCACGAAGGCCGGAAGTTAAGCTGGCTGTGGCAACTCTGCAAAGGGGAGCTCAAGACTGGCTACTGTAGGCAATCAAAGACGCCCTATACTTTTCAAGTGAGCGTTTACCAGATGGCTATTCTTCTGCAATTCAATTCGAAGGATGCCCACTCATACGATGATATCGCGTCGGTTACCCAACTGACTAGCGAGGTTCTGGATCCTGCCCTCGGTATCCTTCTTAAGGCCAAAGTTCTTCTTATGAAGCCTGACGGCGAGAAGCCTGGTCCAGGAAAGATGTTCCATCTTAACTATGATTTCAAGAGCAAGAAGATCCGTGTCAACCTTAACGTTGGCACCAAGACAGAGCAGAAGCAAGAGGAGGCTGATACCAACAAGACCATTGAGGATGACCGTCAAATGGTTTTACAAGTAAGTATTCACATGCTCTTTTTTTCCCCTTTCCCTTTTAAATCCCTCGGGTTATCAGTTTATAATCTAGGTGCTAATTGGTATTTTAGTCTGCTATTGTCCGAATCATGAAGGCACGAAAGAAGATGAAGCACAACTTACTAATTACCGAGTGTATTACTCAGATCAGGTCACGCTTCGTGCCTAAGGTTGGTGATATCAAGAAGTGTATCGAGATCCTTCTTGACAAGGAATACTTAGAGCGTTTGGAAGATGACGACCTCGGTTACCTTGCTTAAGACAGACATGAGCCCTTAGTCTGTAGCAGAATTGCATTATACTCAGGCATATTCCCCCGCATTCTTTCTCCTAGCATCCGTCGACGGTGGCGGCAGCGGTTACATTCCTCATGACACATTGCCACGGTGTTGTAATAATGAAAGCCCGGAGGTTGGCTCTCCAAACGGACACTCGGAAGGCGCCTTTTATTTTTCTTCCTGGTTTTCGGTTGGCGGGCTATCTGACACGAGGGGGGTTTTCGGAACGATCAACTAGACTTTTATTACGCGTTTGACGAGGCCCCGAGTTACTACAGAATGCGACGACGAGCTGGGCGCTTCCCATACTACGTTTGACGGAGAGACCAGATTTGGCACGAGGAGAGGATTGTGTCGTGTACAGAACGGAAACGCCCCGCCTATAGCACCGCGGCTGGCTAGCTGCTCGTTGCTTCCCCCCTCCTCCTGTTTTCCTACATATACCTTAGGTAGGCTTAGGTAGCTAGGCCGAACCTCTGGTCGTCGTGACGAGGGGCTGGTGATGATTACCTCAGGCGCCCCGAGTAGCCCCTGCTATACCATGCCATCTAGGTATGTGTCTAGGTGGAACCGCAAACCCCATAGATACGAATAAATACTCTACATCTACGTGTGCTACTGTTTGTGTTGTGAAGATAATGTCTACTCTACTTTGATGTACCTGTGCTTACTTGACTCCCTACTGATAGCCTCTCGGCGCCTAGGTACCTGTCTTCAAAGTCGAATAAGTCCGCGTAGAATAAAACTGCGGTCGGATATTCTCAATGTCTACCTGGGCACATATACTTTCCCGTGGCAACTTGATATAGTAGTGACTAACACCCGTATTGAAGTATACTGAACGAAGTAAATGCTCATAGTCTCAATTCCTATAACTAGACTAATCGGTATACGTATTAACCCAGCCAGCTACGACATTCCAATATCGCTAGTATCACAAAAAAGAAAGACGACTAACCTAGGCTATAGCATATCACTAAAAGCAACACCGACGTAACGATTTATTTTCTTCTCATTTCAACATGAATTTCTTACTTCGTAGGAGCAGACGAATTATCGTCTATCTACCTAACTTAGCCTAGCTAACTTGGAACATCTAACTATAAACGTTCATTTATCCTGCCTGCCTATTGAGCGAGGTTGGGGCATTTGTTTAGTCTTATTTCCCTGGCCCGTATCCAAGAGGATAGATAAGGGGGGTAACCAGGCCGCGTCTCTCGTACTCTCTCTATATATACTCTTTCCTGCTAGCGCTGGTCGCGGTATAGTAAAGCTGCGTTGTTGCTCTTCACCTGCGTCGTTGCTAGGTACCTAACCTATCCATATCATGTCTCCCCATTCGTTGACTCGTAGAACGTGGTTTGTCGCCTAATTAATTATCCAGCGTCTCTTTTAGACCCGCCTTCGTCGTATATAATGTGATTGCGCATATGTTGATTCCACAAGCTAATCACTACGTGGTAGATTCGGATACTTTGGATTCCTCCCGTTTAGTATCTTCTTTGATATCATCCTTCTCTTCGGTAGCTATCTTAGCATCATCACCGTGGTGGTCATCGCTGTCTAGTTTCGCGTATTGATTCCTGCCATTTCGTTCCAGGGCAGTGCTTTTTCGTGGACTGCCCGCACTGGAAGAACCGCTCTCGTCAGCCGAACCAGCGGCATCGAGCAGGCTTTCGTCAAAACTATCTTGCGTAAGCGGCCTTCTCTCGTGGCCCTCGCTGGCTCGGTGCTGTACATCTGACATTTGGATCTTCTCCATGCTGGTAAAGCCGCGCGAAGAAAGTGCAGGGCTGCTTAATGGTGTATTCTTTTCGCTGCTGGAATCTGTGTTCCCAGACCTTGATTTACGACCACCAAATCCCCAACCACCACCGCCACCTCCTGTTCCATTAGAAGTATTACTCGATCGGCCCCATCCTTGTTTCCGTTTCTGGTCGGCCCACGAAGTCCAGCTTCCAATGTAAGCACCGGCTCTCGCCCCAACAGAACTCGGTGTACCTGGAGCCTTTGTTGAATCTGTATTATGTGCTGCGGTTCCATTCTTCTCTGCCGCTGCCTGAGTCGCTTGGGACTCTTCGGCGCGCTTCCTTTGCGCCTCACGGAGGGCTTCCATATCAGCATACAGCTTGTTGAACATGGTACTTGCTTTATCGCGCCCCGCTGCCAGATTCCTGCCTAGCACTTCCCGGCCAACTGCGAACCTTTCATCTAGATGTAAATCTTGTACCTGCTGCTGAATCCGTCGTTGAACATCATCAATTGAAAGTCCGCCAGCGCAAGGATGCCTAGGTTCTACAATGTCAAATAGATGCGAGTCCGTATGCGATTCCCATATCCGGTAGTTCTCAGTTCTCATCCAGTATTCCACCCATTCGTTACCAAAGTCTATAGAGGGGTCTCCTTCGATATGTGGAAGAATTGCTTTAGGATTGTGTGCGTTTTTAGCGAGGTAGTTATGATATTTGACGGAAGAAATGAGAGATAGAAGATATTCTTCAAACTGAAGACGGATGAATTCTTCGCTACCACGGTACCCCATCGTTTTCGGTCGGCCTGGATTGGATTCGTCCCATGTGTCATTCACTTCTTGTGTGACGAAGTCGATCCATCGTCTGTCGGAGTGTGAGAGTACTAATGCGGTGCGAAGTGATGTCGAAGTAATATTGATCGTGCTTTCGTCAAGGTTGATTAGTATGTCGCTATACCGGTCTCTTTGCTGTAATAGTAACGAGTTCGTACTGCCAACTATATACGATTTCGTGCCGAAGTCTGCAAGGATATCCAATTGCTGTAAAGGCGTATATGGCCCGAATAGGCTCCCCTAAATAGATAATTAACTTATGCTCCTATTTCTAAACCAAACTGTCTTACCTTGCCAAATATTTGTAATGGAAGTCCCATGTATGAGAGCAACGAGTTTCGATCACTAGTTCTTAAACTCGTTGGCTGGGTCAAATTCTTCTCGTAGTTATTTAGCTCTGGCCCTGCGCAATCTTGGAGATTCCTAAGTAATCCGGGTATTAAAGAGATGAGAGAGAACTGCATCATACACAGGCGCTCACACCGCGAGCCGAAGAAGAGCATCTAGTTTCCTAGTGAGTATAAGTCGGGTCGATAACGAACCGTGTAAGACTACTCACCTTCGGCTGCAAGAGGCAGCACTTTAAGAGCACTAAAGTCTGCCAGCGGAATTCCCTTACGAGTTCTCGAAGGCTCATGCCTAAGTATTGATCCCTGTCTACCTCCTCGTTCATCTGGCCGCGTGCCTTTTCCTCGGCAAGGCTCTCCTGGAACCTCCGCAGGATCTCGGTATCACTGAACTCGCGCTGGGCAAACCACGCACTGGTAACAACAGATAATCGTTCCCTCAGCATGCCAAAGAACTGTGGGCTATCTGCTATTACTACGACTGCTTTCTGCACTGTTGAGCGCGTCACGTCGGAGGGCCTCACTAGCAATTGCGAGGCGTCCAATTGTCTCGTACATGCTATTCCGAAGAGTGATGTCGCAGGAGAGTCGCCTTTGGCCGGTCGTAAAAGAGTGAAATACGAGAAGTCTTCGGTCGATCTATACAGGCCAATGAGCTCAGATTTGTCCTAAATACAGATAGATACTATACTGAAAAGTAAACTCACGCGTGGGCTCCGTCACTTAAAGCCATAAACGGAAGCAATGGCCAGTCATACTCGACTGCTGGGTCTTGTCCTTCTTCTACGCCAAACCATCTCTCAACTTCAGGGCCTCTGTGGTGGTGAAAATCCACAACCGTTACTAAAGGCACGAAGCCTATTTTACTGCCCTCGGTTCCCTCCCCGACAGGGCCAGAATTGGGCGTAGCCATAATAAATACCCGCGTGCCTAGAGGCAATCTAAATTACGGAAAGAGACGCGCACGTGGAAACTCGGGGGAAGTAGGTTGTCGAGAATAAACGCGTATAAGTCGATCGTGACAATGCCGAGCTAGCAGCAACAATCTCTTTGCTTCGAACCGTAAACAGTTAAGAAGCTCGGCGGAACGAGCGGAGGCGGTGAGTTGGTAGCATACAGAGTCTCGGGGAATATAAGTCTAGGCAAAGGTACGGCGGTTAGGGGGAACCAAGTCAGGATTCTCCAATAGCAGGACAAAGATGTAAGTTCGTCAATGCTCGAGATTAGCTGAATGCTTAGAATCGAGTCGGATTGGAGCTAGGCTGGAAAGTTTAGTGATGCCAATGGCCGGTTTCCAATCCAGGTGTAAGCAGGTTCCCAAAGGTCTGACAGTAGCTTTTCCCCATCGACGGTCAACAAGGAAATGTTAGGAGAGGGAAAAAATAACAAGGCAGCTTCAGCGTAAGGTCACATAAATGCCATTGGTGGAGTAATATACATGATCTTCAATGCCTCATGCGGCATCGAGATGTTGATTTCATGTAACGGACTGTTGTTATGGTATGTTATGTATGTAGATGGTATGTATGTACGTATTGTTTTTTATTTTTTTATTTTTTTTTATTTTTTTTTTGTATTTGCTGCTCATGGAGAAATTCCAGAAGATTGGATAATATCGATTTTTCTTTCAGGTGCTGCAGGGTGGTCCCACGCCCCAATGAATTAGCGATGTCAGCGCTGTTACTAGTGTGTTGCTACTACTAGGTACAGTAGTGTACGTACGACGTGGGAAAAAAACAAGACCCCACCCTACCCACTATCTTAGTAGGTTAGGTACATAATCTTTCCAAGTTACCAGTGGGAAGTTCCATGCAGACATCATCTTCCAATCACGTGTAGCGATTAAGATATTGCGACGAACCCTTTTTTATTTATTTATCTATGTACTTATTCTTTAAAACATTCGCGTTAAGTTGATAGGTATGTATGTATTGACGCCATAATAAAGATCGCCTTATATTACTTTTACAGACCGCACTTCTATATTATTTACATTAACTAACTGAATAATTAACTACCGTACTTATATCAAACATCAACAACATTTCTTCAACAGAAGTTCCCTTCGGATATCCCGCTGCCGCGTTTCTCCTCGTCCAACCCGCGCTAGGTCGGTTTAGGGGGCTACGAAAGAAAGATGTGGCGATATGCCATGCCAACTGTCTTGCATTGCATAAACGACGTCGACTTATCATAGCTCTTCCCGCATCGCAGCATCAACTGTTTGCCAAGCCCCCGAACGTTTGTTCATTAAAACCTACCGATCCTGCAGTTCGACGGAATATCCCACCCCCTTTGAGTCAGTCTATGTATATGTGTGTATGTATATGTTTTATTTTTATTATTTTTATTATTATTTCCATCTCCGCGCCTTTGCTTGTCGGCACTTTCAACTCCTATCTGCACTTCTGCATTTACATGCCTACCTTATATATATATATATATGCATGTGTGCGGCCTGGCTACTAGGTATCTTCGGCTATCAGTTGCTCGAAGAGGCGGACTTGCATATTCGCTCACCCGTACGAATGGGATGAGATCTCGTCCGGCATAATCCCATGCGAACTCATATCTCCGATTTAATCGTGTTTGTTGGACTCGATGAATATGTCGAGAGAACTCACTGCCTGCCGCCTTCTATTATGCGGCTTGCCGAGACTCTGTAAGCGAACCCGAGTCTGTAGTCAATTACGCAGCATTAGTTACCAGATCTCATGAGCATACGGTATGTGCTCATATAATATACAATTTACCGTCAATGGTATTGTGAGCGGCTCTCACCTTCGTAAAAACGTTAAGAAGTAGACAGTGTCAAGGTAAACATTTAAATATAATGGATTATGAATCCTATGAAGATAATATCCAGGCTCCAACTAAGTTAATGGGCAGCCACCCTCAGTAGACCTCGCGGTTTTAACAGGTTTTATCACGTATCCTTCCAAGAACAACAATTAACTTGAAACTTAACAAGCTGTTACGTCTCTAAAGCTGCTATTCGACTGTGATTTTCGCGACCAAACACTTGACTTTTTAGAATTCTAAAATCATTGCTAGCGTTTCTTTCGTCATCATCGTAACCTCAATCCTTTACTTCCAAGCGTTTAGTCCCGCCCACGGATCATTATGCTGTTGCTGTTGCTGTTGCGCTGACCGCGGCGCAGCGTTTTGAGGACCTCCGTATCCGTACTCTTGTGGTTGTTGCGAATAGTGGATAGTCTGTTGTGGTCCTAACGGCGGAGGTCCGGGAGGTGGCGGAGGCGGTACGAAACCAGGAGGCACGTACTGTTGTGATGCCTGGGCTTGTGGGTTCCCATATGTACTATATTGGTGCGGCGCAAATGATGTCTGTGAAGGTGGAGGTGAAGCAGGGCCTCTACTCCCGACACCAAGCCCAAAGGTGGTTTGGTTTGGTGGTGGTGACGCCGGGCCAGGATTCCGACCCCAAGCGCTGGGGTTGTACGCAGCCTGGCCAAATTGTTGACTATTATGTTGCGGATTAGGAGTGAATGATTGTTGTGACGTGGGTGCGAACGTAGTATTCGCCGGAGGGCTAGAAAACCCTGGATAATTGACTTGGTTCGGTGGCGGAGAAGCCGGCATTTGATATTGACCAGAGGCGTTGGTCGTCTGTGGATAACGCGGAGTACTTGAAAAGGAGAGCGGCGTCGGGACAGGTCGATTCGAGCCCGGGTTCGGTGACGGGGATGTGCTAGGGTCCATAGACATGCGTTCCATCAGACCACGGAGTCTTTCTCGCTCTGCTTCAGCTTGCGTGCTCTTGTTCGCCGCTATCTCTTGTTCGATCTGGCCAAGTAATTGAGCGCCCTCCGATCTCCTGTTGTTAACAAAAGTCTCAACATTCTTCTCAAGGCTATCAACCGTCTCTTTCATCTCCGTATACCAGTTCTTAGCACTCTGTAAGCCGGATTCCAAATCGAGGAATTCTTGGTATGCTCTCTTATACTTGCTAACTACCATGTTCCTTTGTCGTTGTATGGCCTCATACTTGCTGCGTTCCGAACGTACGCGCTTGTCCTGTAGAAGATGGCCAAAGGATGCCTGCAATTCCTTCAGTAGAGAAGCTTGCTTATGGTTGGCTTGCAGGATACGGTTTTGATGAGGGCGGAACTTCTCTAGTTCAGACTGAAATAATTCTTTCTCGAAGTTCGGGATCGACTTCTTGTTTAGAATCAGAATTTGTGAGATATCGTCGTTGTGAACCTGTATTTCGTTAGCCGATTAATATGGAAACTCCTGGGCTTTACGTGTGTACCTTTTCTTTGAGGTCTTTCAGTACTTGATTCCGTTCCCTCTGAACTAGGTTCAGCTTCTTAAGGATATCCTCAACTCTCGCTATCTGCTCCGCGACACTAGGACCACCATCGTCAAAGTCAGCATCCAACAAGTTCGCTTCGCTACTAGCGGGGCTTGTCGCGCCGCTGGACTTTGATCTAACTCTATTGACGGCCGCTTGGAACAGCGCATCAACTTCGCCAGTTTGCGCAGCATTCCGCATCTCCTCAAAAGCCACTTCGTTTTGACGAAATTTTGTGTAGAGCTGGCCATCACTCTTCGCTGCTTCATCTAAAGCTTCTCTATAACTTCGGATATTTCCTCGTAGAGTAGTCGTAAGTCGTGAGCTCGGCTGTTGCGTCCATTCGCTCTCGTACTTTGATCTCATTTTCTCGCAGACGCTCTCTTCCATATCAAGCTGTTTCGAACATCTATCTAGTACAGTCACGATTGCGTCCTTGTCTATCCGTAGCGTATCGAATATCGAAATCGGATTCTCATGCCCCGCTACATCATCGCACCAAGTTTGGAAGTCCCCATCTGGTCGGATCTCTTGATCAACACCCCCTTTTAGTACCTTTAAAGACATCGGTAACTTCAAATAATCCAAACTAGTGGTCATTTCACTATTAGCTAGGTCAACTCTCTCAGCCTCTGCGCGGACTAATTTCGCCTTTTCTTCGTCATATAAGCTTGCTGATTCGGTGACTGTGAACGGAACGATCTTCGCGAACAAGTCTGGACCAGTTATGCGCTGAATATCCTGACCAGAATATAGTTCGTTTACGGGTATTGGCTTCGCTGCAGGTAGTTTCGGGACAGGGACCAAACTAGCCTCCGCCGGCACCGTCTGGTGGTAGATGTAGTCGTTGTCCTTTATCAATTCCTTCAATTTCTCCTGAATGGTAGTCAGGTTTCGTTTTGTGATCTCCGTTAATAAAATTCCCGTGTCTGCACTCAAGTTCGAACTAGGTGGCATGGTGTTAGGGAAATTGGTTGCCATTCTACTAGCTTCCTTCGCCTGGACTTCGGCCGCCGTAAGCCTCGCGACGGCGACACCATAAGAATTGGCATCTTCATCAGCAAGCGCTTGATAATATTGAGAATTTGAGCTCATCAAGCTGGCTTTGATCTAGATACGAGTAAGTTAATGATCTTCATTTCGAGCCGCGGAATGGCCTACCTGAGTAAAGAGGAGCCAGACTTTCTCGAATATGGCCTTATTGACGTTTTCCTGGACTCCTTCAAGGGCTTGCTGATACAGGTAGGCTGCCTGGCTAGATAACTTTGCCAGTAGACCTACCTTTTTCTGGTCTGCAACCTGTTTCTCCAGAAATATCTCCTGAGCTTGCGCGAGCATGATCTGAATTAGAGTTTTAACAGTATCTCTGCTAAGATCAGATGAAGGTGCATGTAAGAAGTTTTCGTTTATGTAAGTAAACATGCCGGCAGAGGCTTGGAAGGAATGATATGCGGTTTTCAGACCAGCCTCTTCGGAGCGGGTTTGGTTAGCGGCGTGGCAGGACAGAACAGCGGATATGTTGAATATTATCGAGGCTTTCTCAAAGGCAAGGGAGTATTGAGATGTTGACTTGTGGGTAAATGCATCGAACCTATCATACTCAAGTCAGAATTAATACAATATTAACACTCGACCTCTACAGGAATAGCCATACCAGGTGAAAGAGATCTTGATATGTTGCTCATCGACAGGAAAGCGAAGATCTAACAGCTCGAGCTGGCCGTAGTATCGATATAACAAATCCCTCCCGGAGGTACTATCCTTACTAGCACCTCTCATATCCTGGCGAAGGCGGTTGAGCGTCGCACATTCTTCCGCATATCTTTCGGGGTCGTCTCCATAGGTATCTCTAATGTAGGTCTTAAGCGGGGTGATCCAATCGATTTCGTTGGTAGCCTTCAGAGGCACCGAGATCATAGGAGTTTGCGTCATGGCGGAGGATGCGAATTGCGGTATGAGACTTCAGCGCGGCAGATTCTCCCTCTAATATTTCCTAGGCCCGTCTATCATAAAGAAAAGTGGCTTCGTAGAGGGGTCTATCGTCGTATGTACGAATACAAAGAGATGTGGGGTTGGTATGATTTGATGCCGTATCGACTATGGACACTAGGTCAAGTTATGAATTGTGCGTCGTGAATTTTGTCACCACTTCTAACACACGACACTCGCTCCAAGTTAGTTCTTTGAAGGTAAGTTTGTACCAGGGGTCGGTGTATCTTCTTCCAACATGCTGTCGTCCGAAAAGCAAAGTTGCAGAAGGCTGGATTGGACCAAGGTAGGAGAAAGAGAGTGTGTATGGTGTATAATGTTAGGTATGTAGCCTAATTAATTACGTTGCGACAAGATGGTCAAGTCGAGTAGGATCAAGTGAGAGTTGATCAACTAAGATGATGCACGAATAAGGTGACACGCGGCGCGTTGGTGAATGCAGTGAGACACATGAAAGTGGCCATGCGAACGGAGGTTCGGGCTGGTAACGACAAGAACCGTTTTGAAGTGTTCTGGGCAGGCGTCTATGAAAGTAGCCGCCGCAGGTTCAATCTTTAAGGCTTAAATCTATCTACAGTGGGGTCCGGCTAGAAAGGTAAGGTTTGGGTGGCAGATGCTGGGGCAGGCAGTTGGGACAGCTATCCCAAAGGTACTATAATACTTAGGTATATAGTGGGGTTTTGGTGCGGAGAATGAGATGGTAGGGCACAATTAATCGTCAGCAGCGACTGCCCTGTAATAAAATCTGCGTATCTGGGAAACTACTATGTAGGTACCGTACCGAATCTCACCGAAGCCCTATTAATTTACCTCAATCTACCTAATAAGTCTCATATTCCGTACACCTATGATAGCAAGTTACGTGATGTGTAACATGGCGCTTAACATACGAGACGCCTCTTAATGGCTTATAATAAGCTTATAATCCTACATACATATGTACCTAAGGTACCTACCTAATAGTCATGCTGTGCTATTAAAGACATACATGAGAGGTACTTGTATACTTCAATAAAGGTGTTCTACCCCTCTTATAACACAAAAGCACCAGTATAACCTAGGTAATAATATATCTCCCAATTTGTGTCGTTTTGAACACATTTTTCTCCTCTTTTCCAAATACATACAGTCAATAACACCATACAAAACAGCATTAACTTCGGTTTACCAGACAGTAGTGTATACAGATAGCAAGCGCACTTATGCAGGTGACGAGGCCATCAGCACGGCAAAGGACCCCTCTATTGTACGTCATTGGCTACAGCCTGCAATCCTCTTCCGCATCAGATATGCCTTGATTGGTCCTTCAGGCGGTTAGTTTCGAGAGAAGCAAGGGATGTAGGCGCTTAGCGGCCCGCTGCTGCGACCTTAAACTTAATAAGGCTGTTCAACTCCTCGCGGCTCACCCTACCGAGACCGCTTCTGCGACCGCCTGTAAGATCAATTCCGTACATTACATGTATCAATGCTCCATTATGTACCCTACTTACATACTGACATACAGACATACAGACATACATCACCCATTACATACATGAAGAATGTCCTTGTGGAGAAACATCTTGGAACTTGACATAACTAGTTAAACGATAGTTATACCTTAGTCATACATTCCATGTTCAGTTCATCGTATATCTCAAATTGAGGAGAGTAACCTCGCACTATATGACGTTCCTTGAAGCCCCTATGCGTAATATACAAGCTAAATACATCCCGTTTTGGGTACCGAGGCGCAAGGCTGCTCTCGCCATTGAGTCGCTTCCACAGGCGATGTCCCGAATATCACCGATCCAGCCTCAACACCATCCATGCAGTTCCAATCTCTATTTCTAAATTTGTTGTGCTTTATTTGATCACCTATCTCCCGAGGCGTAAGTATGGTACATGCTATAAGGGAATATATATCGCCCACTCGTCCAGAGACGACAACCAAGAGATATAGTATAAGCCTAACTCGAGCCCTAATCTGATTTTTTCTTCGGGTCGTCGTCAGGCTTGTTCTGATCATGCCCTTGGTCCTCTGGCCCCCGATGGGCTGGGTGGTTTGTCAAGTTATGCCATATAGATTTTAGGAATCCTTCGTTTCGATGTGACTCGGGGTCGTCATTTCTTGTTGCTTCTCCTGAGGTCCCAGATCTGTAAATCACTTGGGTTAGACATGCTGATGTATGAAAATACATTGAGCGATTTCTTACCCTGGCATCCTAACATTCATTATCCGTTTAGCTGTCTTGTCACCCATCTCATCTGCCAACATCTCCACGATTGTCCTCTGGTTGGCTGAGAGATACTTGGGCATCGCCACTCTGTATTCAACTTTCAAGTCTCCCGCTGCGTTGCTACGCCGAGCACCTAGCTTCTTCATACCCAATCCAGGCAGGGTTATCTTGTCACCAGTGTTCGTACCTGTCCCGACCTTTACATTGACTTGTCCATCCAGTGTCGGGATAGTCACCTCACCACCCAGCATCGCCGTAGTTAAAGGTATAGTCGCAGTATAGAGGATATCGGAGCCTGATCGCTTGAACTTAGGATCCGACGCTACCCGGACGAAAACGTAGAGATCTCCTCGAGCTGTTCTAGCATCGGGTCCTGCGCCGCCGCTAGTGACAGGTGCGTCTCCTTCGCCGTCTAACCGTAGCCTCATCCCATCTTCAATACCTGCCGGGATGTCTACAGTAATAGTCTTGCTTTCCCTAACGGCTCCGGCCCCAGAACAAGTCCGGCATTCTGATCCCCTAGGAGTTGTCTGACCAGTGCCTTTGCAAGCCCCACAAGTAGTCGCCACTTGGAATCCGGATAGGACGTGCACCTGCGTACCTGTACCGCCGCAAGACTTGCAGTCTGACCGCTTGGTGCCCGGCTTGAGGCCGCTTCCACTGCAGCTATGACATTGCACAAGTGGATGTATCGTAACCGTCTTGCTGGTTCCTCTAGCCGCTTCCATGAATGATATGCTCGTTTGTATTTCGATATTTTCTCCAACGAGTATTTCTTGGGCGAACGGGTTCTTTCCACCAGAACGGCCCCCCGCACCAAACGGCCCCCCGTCCACCAGTAAATGCGGAAAAGAGATCATCGAAATTGAAGCCCCCACCGAAACCTCCTTGCCCTCCAAAACCCGTGAAAGGATTACCCGCACCCCCGAAAGGATCACCTCCCGGCTGGGGTCCACCATTAGGATCAAAGCCGGCGGCGCCAAATTGGTCGTACTGTTCCCTCTTCTTTGCGTCGGACAGGATTTCGTACGCGGACTGGATCTCGCCAAATTTGTCTTTCGCCGACGGATCCTTATTTGTATCTGGGTGGAACTTCTTGGCTAACCCATAGTAAGCTTTTTTTATTTCCGCCGGCGAAGCAGATTTTCCAACGCCGAGTGTTTGATATGGGTCTTTAATAGCGAGAGAAGTAGGGCTAGCATGGAAGGACTATATCGACATCGTTAGTAGAAGTATAACTCAAGTTTGAAGAAACTAACATACCCGTCTGCATAATGGGGCTTCGCATCCAGGCTGCCTCGTTATAATATTTGGTCTTTTTGATAGATAACATATCGCGCTGACTTGCGCGCGCTTTCGTAAGTTACTTCGTAATCTCTGCCTTCGATAGATATGAGCAGGGGAGAGTATGCGCGAGGGCAGCGCTGCCTTTGAGAATAGAGTCGAATTCATATTAAATACTCCTAGTCGCACGTCAAATTCTACCAGGTGTCAAACTCCTCATAATATCGTATGTATTTAGAGAGCTAATCAGTCACGCTCGCACATGTCGTAGAAGTAGAGAAAAAAGTGAAGATGATTAACATGCAACTTCGGAGCCGTTACAATGACGCTCGAACTTTTTTTTTTGCGCTAAGATACGGCGCCGAGTAAACGGGAAGATTCTCGATCCTCCAATTGCTCCACAGTTGAAAAGCTTAGGTTGACATGTGGAAAGCCACGAGGGACAAGCCACAGTACGGATGTATCCCGGCATCTGCCCGGTCGGAATCTCCAGCAGCCATCAAGCGATTAACAAACACCCGCTGGCAGCTGAACTATACCTATTAAATACCCAAGAACAAGATAGCTATAGGAAAGCCATTAGATGTAAAAGCCCAAAGTAACTATTAATATGAAGGAAAAGCTCACCTCGAAATATCGAGGTACAATAAAATACATTAGGTACTTTATAGACTACAAAGCGTACCTAGAACGGCAAGGGTCTAAGGGAAAACCTTTCTAAAGGGACATCCGTACGTGCTATATACCTGCCTGTCGCCTACCGAGAAGCCTTAAATCATGTAGTGATCAAAATCTTAGAAATAAAATATTTAATCTGTACTATCCTCAGATATAGAGTTTAGACCCATTGTTCTTACATATATTCATGAAGACTAGCAGAACAAAGTGCTCTATGCTTATCGATATACCCAGCTCAAGCCCGTTATCTAAGGGTAAATTATGTAGATAACCTCGGGCTAGCCATGCTATTATTAATATCAATTTAACAACCCTTGTCAAGCACGACTGTTTGAAAATATATTATTACATAGCGTTAAGCCTCATCAACTTGGCTTTACTTAAAGCAAGGCAAGTAACTGTTCAATGTCTTCTCCGTCCCTTACATATTCAAACTTGCAGGTACATAGCATGCATACATTTTACCCACCTAAGTTTTCAAATTGAATTCGGAGTTACGCCAAATGGGGTGCCACTTAAGAAGCGCGGCCAATCTCAATTTAATTAGTAATAGGAAATGAGAGCGCGTCCAGGTCCCGCGTGAGGGGTTCGGTCTAACGCCATTGCAGAACCGCGAAACTCAAAAAAGTGGCAGCCAGGAACCAAAGAGGTATCCACAAAGTGGAAACAATAATAATACATAAACATCTTCTACACTAGTTACGATAAGAAATATTTCGTAAGAGTAGATAACGATCTCTATTTAATGATAACAACAACAACAATAATAATAATACAATCCCGAATTGGTATTTGACCTAATTGAATAGCAAGCCCTCCTTTATATACTTGTGAGGTCCTATCCTAGAACCTCGGAGTGTCCCTCTGTGCTACCCATTCGTCATAGTCGTCGGCCCTTGTTCCTCCGTGATAGAGTCCCACCCAAGCGCTAAAACTCCAGGATAATGCAAAAAAAAAAAAAAAGCGAGAAACACAAATGTATGCAAAGACTCAATGCGAGCCTACTGATGATGATGCTGTATCTACAACAATAAAAGTAGCGCCCGAATCCAGAAGGGCAAATAATTCTCGCTCTCATGGGGTATATAGGGGGTAAGTATCATGGTAATGGGGAAGAGTGTGGTAAATCTTTGTTCCTCTTAATCTTTCCAACGCCTGGGTTCCTGACCTTATGAACAAAGTCAACAATGACGTCGGTTTCCTGTACGCCGAGGGCGTTGAAATGTTTTCTAACGACCTTCGTAAGGTTTTCCTTACTCTGACGTCGGTATTCTAATTTTCGTGCCATGGTGGGTGATCGCAAGCCGATTCCTGGTCGCGAGAGCACCCAGTGATGGTATGGGTTGGCAAAAGCGGTCGGGGTGTGGAGGAGGTATTTGCGACGGTAGTCGTGGAGGACATCTCGTTCAAAGGACGGCCATTGCAACTATATTGAAAAGGCATTGTAAGTTAACTTGGAAGAGTAGCATTGAATGGTCGAGTTAGTGCTTACCCCTGGAGTGTGGTTTGGTTGTGATGCTGAAGTTGGTGCAGTCGACGAGCCGCCGTTGACGGCCGTTACGTCTCGCAACTGTGAACCCGTGGAACTGCCAACACGTCGAAGTTTTCCATTCGATTGGTTATGGTTAGATCCATGGCCGTTCCGATCTTTGACGCTCGCCGTCTCCGACTTTGCGTCGTCGTGATTCGCTTTTGACTTAGCCGGTGGCATTTGGAAAGATTGTGATCAAAGAACCGAAGAAAGTAACGAGGCGATAGTTGAACTCAGAAGTATCATTACTGAAGCTGCTGATGCGCACGAAGAGAAGAGAGTAGGATAAAAAATGACCAAGCTAGAAGAAGAATTGAAATTGGATCGCCTCGTTTTTACACATTAGTGTGGGAGTCGAGTAGAAAGAGAGGAGGAGGTAGAGAAGGCAGCAGACCACTTCTGTAGACCGCCCACATTATTACATGGTTATAATTTTTTAGGGATCGATCCCATGTCATTTCTTCGTTTCCAGGTCAGCTAACGTGGTCAGCCACCAATGACGACAGTGGGACTAAATCGAGCCACCTACCGAGCATCGGACCCTGCATTTGGAAAGCCGTAAAATGGAGAAGATGGGACGGGAGATCTGTGGGGTGGCCAATGCGTTAAACTTTAAAGGGCAATTGTCAGTTTCAAAGATAGATTGATTCAATATAACAAATAAACCTTATATTATAGAATAACGTTAAGTAGTATAATCTTTCCTTTCTTCTACTTGCATGCAAATATTTATATTACCAAGACGACCCTATAAACCCAATAACGATTCGACGGTATCAACAACATCTGACTAAAAGACAATAGGCATAGCCTACCCCGTTCATAATGTTTATAGGTATGCATGGCACAGGCTATTTAATAGTCAACAAAGGAAAATTCAGTTGAGATTTCTAACTTTACTAGGCAAGTTGCGGTATACATAGAAGTTGGGACGATTAAGGCTAGTTCGTCTGCTAAAGAGGCGATTGCTTCAAGTCAGTGTCTCATTAATACCACGTGCTCGCGATCCGAGAATCAAATTTAAAAGACACGTAGTGTGCAACCACGCAGCCCACGTGGGATAAGTTGCCCTTTGATGTCAATTTAAAGAGGATAACCTTTCCAGCTACTGCAATATGCATGGTTATATATATCATATATTAAATACATATCGCAAGTCAACCGAATCCAGCCATCCTTTACTGCTACGAGATGATTAACACGTCGATCTAAAAGGCCTTGCAGCTATTAGCTTAGGACACGGACATCGCCAGGATGAAAGGTATATGGAAATCCAGGGACCGGAAACGACTCATCAATATTATATGTTATCTATCGCTTTACGTATAGTGGTGTCGATTAGCGCATGCACGTCAGCGTAATGCCGAGAGGCTATCGAATTTGTGATTTTTGACGTGTAGAATTGGATCACGCCCCGTTCCAAGAACATTCATCAAGCGTTGTGCCACCAGGTACTAACAAGGCTAAGCTTAGCTTGGTGTTAGGTCGATCACACCTGCATCTCGAGATGGAACCGAAAGCTGGGAGTGGTGCCGCGATATGAAAATACACTGGCCATATAAATCGAGAAGTGGCTTGATAAAACGCACAAATTAAAAGATAGGACCGAGCAGCTTTGAGGCGTGAGGTTTCCGTAACAAGCAACATGAAATTTGAATGCTCCGGAAACTAAAACTCACCGACGGGGTGCTGTCCATTGGCTTGCTTCTATATACTGGTAACCCAGTAGACCGTCTCCAGAGTCAGAAAGATAGCGGTCGAACGTTTGTAAGTCGAGCAACTAAGGAAGTTTGAGTATAGAAGCGATCTAACGCCGTTAGCAATGTTTCAGCCATTAGAAATAGCCCTCTCGTCGAACATACCTTCAGCTTTAACAGCTTCCACCAAAACTAGGTAGCTGTGAGTTATAATTATTATATCGTCGTGAGCCTAACATTTCGTTAGGCATACAGAATCGAGGAATTATATGGTACACGGGAGCAGAAGATGCTGCTCGAATACAGAGTTCTCAATCATTTCATAGAGGGAAATCCTCGTATGGGAGAAGGACTTGGGTGAAGAAAGAGTCTCGACGTGCACGGTTTTGCACCAACTATCCATTACCAGGAAGATCACCCCCGCCTCCTATTCTTAAGAATTAGTTTATGTGCCCGAAGTTTGGCCTAACGAACATCGTCTACTTTTGTCCGCCTGCAGAAGTCTCAGAGTAACATCAACATTCTACCTAGTAGGTAAGCCCTTGGGAATATCTGCAAGATCTAAGTGCATAATAGTGGCGGAGTTCGCATGATATGCGCTTCTCGGACCACCACCTCCGCGACTGGTCAGTGTTCGGGGTCTCCACGGCGCCATTCGGTGGTGAGTTCGGCAGGACGTTTAGGTAAAGGATGTGCGTGTATATAATAACAACGTTCGCCATGTGATGCTCAGCAGTAGCGGTCTTGTTACCGTTGTAGGAAGTTCCTTGCCGAATCTTCTCATGGAAAAAGCTTACACTAGAAGTCCCTGGAAAGCTATCAAGCTGCTGGCAGGGCTTATGGCTGCCCCTAAAGTCTCACAGCTCTCAGATCGCTAGCACTCGACTTCCTAGCTCACGCGACCTACTACACTATTTGTAGTTAGTATACACTTATCTGCTAGGTACCTAGTTAACATTTTGTGGAGGAGTTGTACCCCAGAGACGAGCCTGTATGGGAAAGATTTACTACAAGTAGGAAAGCTATAGGGGCCGATCGTCACTAGCTTCTACTAACTTAAGTATAGTGTCCCCGGGGTAGACTAGGAAGCTGACATTGCTATACCTTGCCCATCGTTCTGCGGCCCGTTGCAGTCTCGCCCATGCCGGTAAGATGGTAATAGCAAAACTATCTCAAGTAATATAGGTAAGAAACGCCGTGTCAATATAGTTCGAAAACAGGGGGTAGGTCTTAGTATTCAGATTGCTAGCCGCATCAAGAGTTATCTTCGCTAGCTAGGAATATATCGATTTCTATAATCTCCCTCGGCATGCGTGGGTCTTCATACAGAAAGAGAAACTTGAAGCGAATAACCCCTATCTTCCCCTAGTAAGAGTATTGTCTCGACTTTAGAACGACCGGTTACACATGTCTAAAATGACGCGCCTTACCTAGCTTCAACTACCTCATAACAGCTGCGAGAACTAGTGTATATATTAGGCCATAGATGGATTAGCCATATCTCCATCTCCTCATAGACCTCTCCAACCTCTCCCATGGGGTACTGATGGGTCATTAAAGCAGCGGGGATGTCAATGTAACAGCCCGTAGGCATTTTCATTCATCGGGTCGGAATCGCATCTTTTCGCGAGCGGACGCTCGACCCGCTCGCTCATAGTCACGAACCCAGCATCGAGCGTTGTCATTTCCGAGCCGTAGCAATCACATCACGGTGCATTCGGAAATAAGGACAGTAACTAATTTACTACACTTATGGTATGGTGCCGTTTCTAAGAATAGGGTCAATGCTCAGCCCAATGGGGAGCCGCTTCGCGCTACAATACTACGTGACGCGCAACGTTGTAACTTGACCTGTGGACGGGGTGCCGAAAACGGCCGTTTCTATCTGTCTATCTATCATGCACTTTTGGTTCGTAGGGACTCGGTGATAGATAGGTAGGTAGATAGTTGGCTTGGAGGTAACTGTTTTCCTCTGGACTGGCTGCGCAACTATGTAGAAACGTTGCTCGCGAAGAATTTCCGTGCAGGAAATAGGAACTAGATGTACGTCGCATGAAGAAGGAGTTTAGTAGGGAGATAACCCTCGAAATCGATGTCGCTTCGTATCTATAGTCTATCCGCTACTATCGGTATAATGGCCGAAATGGCAAGTCATCAGCTCATCGCGGTGCTCGTGAAGCTATCATGTACACACATACATACCTACGCAAGAGCAAATGGTAGGTGACCCAGGTAGGCAGGTAAACCTCGAATTCCACCCCTCCTACCCCTATATCGCTCCATTCGCCTCGATCTCCCGTAGCAAGTCATCCGTAAGCTCCGCAACCAGCGCCGGGTCATCCTTCTGTATGAAATGGCCACACCCCGCCGCTATCACCGGACCCCGGGCCCTCTCCGCATCCGTCAGGCGTGTAAGCCCCTCGTTGTAGTCGGCCCAGGGCGGGTTCATATACGCGTTCGTCAGGCCCTTAGGCACGTTCATGGACCCCCGCAAGCCCTCCTCGGCAAAGGTCTCCCAGTCGTGCCCCACGACCGTGATCCACGGCCCCTTTCCTTCGTCCGGGCCCCGCAGCGGCGGCGCGTCGGAAAGCGGTAAGAGCGAGATGATGTTTCGCCGGTCTAGGTGCTCCGGGTTCGGCGCCGACGGCTGGAAGTTCGCGGCGTAGCCCGCGCGCGTGCGACGCAGGTCTGCGATTGTCGAGTCCGGGGGGAGGATGTCTGGGGTGAAGCCTGCTGCGTCTGGGTCTGGGAAGAGTGATACTAGGTCGCTGTTGGCGATGTTGCTGTCGAGGAATAGGAGTGCGGCCGTAGAGCCCGGATACGTCTCGGCGTAGAAACGTCCAATGACGCAGCCGATGCTGTTGGCGACGAAGATTAACTTGGGCACCTGGTCCCCTCCATCTTCATTTGAGGCATCTTTTATCTTGGTACGCCATATCTCTTGCGCCAAGACGTGCAGGTCCGCGGCAACCTCGCGAATGTCATGGCTCCCGCCGTGCTGGTCATCGGCAGGATCGCGCGCGGACTCGCCCTGGCCGTAGCGGTCGTAGGTAAGTAGCGATGGGTGATTATTGTTGCGGCCCTCTTCATTCCATCGTCGTTGTAAATCCTCTATAGTTGCATGCCAGCCGGACTGGGGGGCGATGAGTCCGTTGAGGTAGACGACGAGATGCGTGGTTGACAAGGGGCCCTGTCCCGGCACGAATTGGTACGACAGCGGGGCGTCGGGTTTATGGGGGAGACGGATTGTCTCGGACATTTTCCGATTGCGCCGTTATGGTGTTACTTGTTGAGTTTTATTTGGGTGGTGTATTATAGATAGCTGATGTTCTAATATAAGTGCGGCGTTGGGAATAAGCAATATATTATTTTATATTATATAAGGACGTATGAGGTAGGTAATTAGAATGTGCTGATTGAGGTTTGTAGCTCAAAATCGCCTTCCCCTTTCTTGAACATATGACGATAATAACAATGCCTTATGCGTAAAGTTTGTTTACGAGAGTTTCGTGTCATCGAGTTTATTAGCAGTTATTATTAGTTATTCGAAGTCATTGGCAGCTACTAGCAGTCATTACTGCCGTGTAAGGCATGTAGTCATCATAGGTCTCAGGTAGTAGAATTATACATCGTCTAGTTAATATGACTTTTCTATCGTGATATCTGAAGTTCCTAGCTGCACTTAAATGACGTCGTTTATACTTCTATTTCATTTTTGTTTGCTCTCCTGCTCATCAAGTGGGACACACGACGTATGAGATGTTAGTAAAATATCGTAGTTATCACTATCAACTATCCGCCGTCCCTGATTGGGGGTGACGGCGTTTACTGTGTTATCCATTTAATCTAATTTAATTTAATTTCTAGGGAAGTCCTTGCAATACACAATAATTCCAATCGTCTCTCCTTCACCTAATCGTAGCGTACCCAGCAGTCAGCGTAGTATAAGTCACCGTCATTATATAATTTAGGACCATCGCATTAGCTCAAGTTTCATACTTGTACTGGAAATATGTCCCTCTCAAGTAGTGGTCAAGATGCCGGCGTCCTCCGACGGAAGTACGAGACCGACTTATACGTTGTTGGTGACAACTTAAAAAGGCAGCACACCTACATACACACATACATTATCATAGAAACGATGTAATGCATGTTACGTTGAATTCATCCGAGTGGACTCGATAATCTCCACCATATCTGCGAAAACAAATGCAAGGGGCAGCTACATGATAGAGGCTAACGGACTCGTGAATACTACGGTGGTATCGATGAGAGGGGAGACCTGGTCATCAAAGAGTGGTCACCTTAATTGCGCGAGCATATCTAACTAACATACATAGTACTACTATATAAGAGGGTCTTGACCATGTTAGCATGTGAACCCGTCAAGGTGAAGACGATAGGATAAGACATGTCTAACCCCTGAACGGAGGGACCCAAGCAAGCAGGTAAGGTGGTCTTGGGTGGGAGTAATCAGTGGGGAACAGACCATGTTAGCCGGATGGCTCCATTGAAGGATTCCTCCAGTCTGTTAGTCTGCCAGTATGTACAAGTACGTACAGCTCTACAAGGTGAACAAACTCTCCGTCTCCGTCTCCGTGGTCTGTTTTGGTTATTAGTTATTGGTACCCATCATTTGGTTAGGTACGAGATGCTCCAAGACATCAGGGTCTTAGGAACCGAATTTTGGAAGGTTGTTGTCGATCTTCTCTATCCCACCCCCAATGACACCATTGCATAACCTAGCTTAAGTTGCTCATGTTACTCAGGAGGACCAATTCGCGTTGAGCCTCAAATAGACGCACGTGAGCTATGGCTGTAAGGTAGGTTGCGTCCAATGTCGGGTAAAATACAAGAAACGCACCGATGAGCCCTCGGAGAATATCGAGAACAAGTGGAGGGTTTGTGATACAGTACATGGTGATGCCAAGGAAATATTACCGCGAGGACCGGCAAACTCGTCAATGTTTGACGTCTTCGAGAAGCTTGCTTGCTTGATAAATTTCTAATAGTAAAGCATTGTGTCTGCGTTTGCTGGGACCATACTTCAATCTTTCCGGCTCATGCTCTTCGATACCGAGAATGTGGACGGCGGTAATGGTAACAATATCTCAGCCGCATCACTCAGCAGGTAGGCAAACATGACACTAAGGTAGGTTGTCCGGCGCCTTGAAATCCTACGAGGTTATTTTATAATTGAGTGATCGCGAACTGGATAAAGAGTAGGCCTTTTGTAGAATCTGCCTCGTTGAACGCCTCTCCTGATACCGAACAACTTTCAGGCTTCCGGGCCGCATACATATACTCTGCCCTATCCCAGCTGCCTGGAAGTCTTCTGTACATACATCAGCCCTGATGCCAAGACGAAGCAATGTAGGCTAGCTCGCACGTACATACGCACTATTTATCAGCTGCATGTCCGGGGTGAAAGTCCCTCCCCCCACTGCCTAGGCTACTGACTAGGTGGGATGAAAATGGGGATTGAGAATTGGGTTTGGGACTACCTAATTCTCTCGTCTACTATGGCTACTTTCGTCTTCCTTCTTCCCACGTGTTCCTGTTGATGAGGATTAAAGAGGGATCGTTACTGTTGGGATTATAATCTCCCAACGAGAACCACTATTTCACCTTCTTAAGATACACTTATACCATGACGTAGAGCTAAAACGGAGTGCTATTAATGGCATACTGCATTCGTAAATGATGCGAATAATATAGGTTCGATCCTTTATCAATGCGTGATGCATGTCTCATATCTCTACAGCGTAACGTGGGCAGGCTTGGGTAGCCTTGGATCGCCGTCGGAGGGATGAGCTCAGGGAAGAAATGTGTACGGTAAGGTAGCCAGTCAGCAAAGAAACCTTCCTTCGCGATAGGCCGAGGTCCTTGATTCGTCCGAAAAGTACAGGATTCGGTGGAGAAGCATTTGCCGATGGTGGGTTGACTCAGATCCATCGCGAAGCTTTCCGCCCTATCTCGTCAACCAGTCTTAATGCATCTGTCCTCAGGCACAAGCAACTCATTTCCAGTCTCCTGGAATCAACAAGGTATCAATTGCCTGTCAATTGTTTAGATGCTTACCTCCCCAGACTCTATTATGGAGAATTCATATATAAAAAATTAAAAAGCGATCGATAATCCTTGGGATTATCTGCTTATTGGTCGAGTTTGGCCGAGGTAGAGTCCGTTCATCCCGCTCTTTTACCCCAACCCGAACAAACTGCTGGGTTAGTAATGGGAGACTGCCGGAGAGTACATACCGTTGAAGTAGGTGACACTGTGATCTGAAGATCGTTCCGTTGGACTTGAGCGATTTCGATTGCTACCTCCTAGGCATGTAGGTATGTAGGTATGTAGGTATGTAGGTATGTAGGTATGTAGGTATGTAGGTATGTACATAACTCCCCAGTGCTTCCTACGCAATAACTTCTAAATATGTTTTCTAATGCCATACATATGTCATGGTACTTATTACTACGTGGCAGTTCCGCATAGTCTACCTAATGTAGCACCGCCTCAACGGCTGAATCCGATACTGCGTACGCTTTGAAGCCCGCGGAATTAATGCCCTTCCTCTCGGTTTCTCAAACGTTAGTATCTAATAATTCAGAGTCTCGACGTCTCCTATCAATGCTAGTGCGTCTCATTCGTCCTAGACATACTATATAGTGTAGATTGTGATAGTGATCGTAACAGGGGTTCTCTAAGACATTAGATTCGCAACCAAGAGGTCTTCACTATGGATGCTAATGGTAGAGTAGTAGGGAATGGTAGGGGAGCGCTAAGGTGCCGGCCAGTGGAACGTGTGCACCGCCCCTGTCAGTGTCGAACTGCTAGGGTTGATACTGGACGCACCATAACTCCTTAGAGTCCAATCAGAGGCTTTGACAGGCGGTGACGCTAGACTTGGATATGCCTACGCGGGTATGGAGTACATACATAGAGTACCTAACCAAACCTAACCTAACCTAACTTACCTAGACTTACATAGTAACATGGAATTTAGATACCCTGATACCCTTGAGCGTCCACGGTCCACGCAAGCCAGGGGTCCATGACCTACCATGTACTGGTCTGCTCTGCATTGGCCAAAGACGCCACTCGACCCTTGATAGTTCCGTTATGCCCCGGGCAATCGATGATACTGTGGATGTAAGCTATCGCTGCAGACTCTAGCGAATTCGGGGGTCGCCATTCTAACTGGTATTGTTCAGCCTTCCCTGTGCCGCGGGGTGAACTTCTACCATATGATATCTCATTTTTTCCCTTCTCTCCTGTCTCCTTTTTTATTTTTTATTTTCTCATCTCGCATTATGTGTCACGGTCTCCGCCAAACGTTGTTGCGCAACCTTGATGTAAAACTACTGTGAAGGCCGAGTCGCGAGACATCCAGCCTGCCGGCTCGCTGCTCCACTCCCCATATCTTCATCCTAGTTACCTACTAAATTTGGAGCTCCCCAACTCTCCACGACGATTAATAGATATTGTCGTGTTCGTTAGACGGTATACGCTCTCAGTTGTCTAACTTATACTATTAGCCCATCATGACGGACGAAGTCGAGCGGCTCGCGATCGCACCTTTCAGAGAGATTGTAGAAAAGGGAAACGCAGCGATTGAAAATGTACCGAATGCTGACGAAGAAACGTCACCGCTTATGCTTAAGGCAGCACAAAACCTAGTTAGAGAAGGAGAACGGGCACTGAAGCGGATCGAGCCGCTTTGCACTAAGAACTTTGAAGAGTATGGCGTTAACTTTGTTGATGCGATCAAGGAGAACGGTAAGATTTTATTCGTCTAGGAATTATAATAGGCCAATCGAGAATTATAAGTTGACGAATCCATTGGTGCGCAATAGACGAAATCGCGCAGTTTCGATCCGAACTGGAGGATTTGTTATGGGATTTCGACGACTATGTCGAGCCCGACGACTTCGATCCCACCAAGTTCGATGAATTACAAAAAGCTTCGAGAAGAGCTGCACCGAAAATCGTGGATATCCTCAAACGGATGAAACTGGTTGTTCCCGCACCCACAATATTACGGTCTCCATCCCCAAGGAGTAGGGCGCCGTCGGCAGCCCCTGACCACGTGAATAACTTACACTATGGGCAAATACCATCAACAAGTATTATCGTCAACCCTCCAGCGGCCATGTCGACAGAGAAACTGATGGAAGAGACAGAGCTGCAACTAAGAAGTATGATGGGAGCGGTGGCTGGCCCCGATGAAGGCCTGGATGCGAATCTACCCCCGCGATCGGTAAGCGACCTCGACCGAAGAAGCAACTCGCACCGCTCCGAAGTATCCGATGCCACCTCGGAACATCCGCCAAGACCGCCATCGGCCGATCCGTGGCAGGTCGGAACGGCCCCGCCTGTCAGTCCCGTGGATCTTTCGGTCGAGGGAGACCGATGGGAACGTCGCCCCCCTGTCCCCAACGACTCCCCGACCATCCCTCCAGCACAACCGGTTAGTCCCCTCGGTAGCCACGCCGGCCCCCTGCGCATTCGTAGCAAAACCGACGACTCTCTCAGCCTGACTCAAAGGGACGTCGAAGACGGCCGAATGCGTGCAGCTTCACAAAGCCAAGGGACGACTAGCGATGGATCTCAGTCTCCCAGGAAGAGGAATCGTTGGACTAATTCTACGCAGGGTTCAACATACAGATCTCACAGCGGTTTTACCTCTGCTAGCCGATCACCTTCTAATGAGGGTTCTGCCAGTTGGCCTGGGCAACTCCTTGATCCGTCGTCTAGCCGGTCACCTTCGGATACATCTTCGGTGCTCGGTCGTACCCCTTCTATCCCCGAGAACATTGCTATTAACACCCAGGGCCCAAAGACTGCCCTCCCACCTATCCCTAGCTTTCCTCCGAGACAGACTTCTTTAGCTAGGGCCCAGGAAAAAGCACAAGAGAGAGCTCAGGAGAGGGGTTCTCGCCGTACCACTCGCCACCCGTCGACTGAGTCAATCAACAGCTCAGTTTTTGATATAGTCGATTGCATGAGCCCTACCACTGCTGCCGCTTCTACCACACATCGAAATTCGGTCTTATCAGTCGAGCCTCTTAGTCCGGGGCAGCAACCGCCAGAGTATATCGGGCTCCCGCCTATATATCAACGCGCAGTGACAAACGGCAGCACATCCTCCAGTATGGGAACCATTACTAACCACTCCTCATCCACGCTCATGGCCCGTCGTCCCAGCGCCCAGATTCCAGGTAACGTAGATTCGGGCTTGATCCCGGTCGACGCAGAAAACCCGATGCCGGACGAGCAGCCTATCCCTGCGCGAGAACCGGACTGTTCGATAGGTCCATACAGCTCTTTCTATAAGCTCAAAGGGTTTTGTAAGGGCGCAGAAGAAGTCATGGCTGGTCGGCTCGGCTTCAAGAAAATCAAACGGCCCGTTGGTGTAAGTCATGATATGGTTTGTATATGTCACATTGATCCCGCGTGCAGTATTGACAGACGAGACAGGGCTTTTCAATGGCCGTTGTAGCAAAGTGCAATCACTGTTTATTCGAGATCGACTTTAAGTCGGTCG
The DNA here is from genome assembly GCA_902805455.1 of Daldinia concentrica. NCBI lineage: Eukaryota > Fungi > Ascomycota > Sordariomycetes > Xylariales > Hypoxylaceae > Daldinia > Daldinia concentrica. The sequence continues at coordinate 2,261,713 of CADCSW010000006.1, forward strand.
AGCAAGACTTAAATAACGACTGTAAGATATATATTCCTTGTATTTACCTATATATGGATTCCGTCTCACATATTACCCAGCCTCCGGAAGTTTTACATCTAATTCCATCGGATTTCGACTACGCATACTCCAAAAGAGCCATCTGCAAATTCGACATGTAGAGGAACAGCTCTACGGATGTTTATTCTGTATTCAAGAAGGCAAGACTGTCGAAGAGAGCGATGCTACAGTCTTCTTTAACCAGAGCCAATTATTCGCTCATCTAGCACGACATCCTCGCCCACTCCCCGTCATCCCCGGCCTGACGGTAGTCGAAGCACCAGAGATACCACCAGCCTTTAGGGATAACTTTGATCTCCACTTACCACACCCGCCAATGCTCTCCGTCATGGTCGGACTCTCGCGAGAGCTCTCTAGACTGCCCTCTGCCATCGCGACGGAAACGAGGAAAATACAGAACGGGGTTATGCGCTCACCGCCTGGTAGAGATCCAGTCTTGCACTTTGCTATCGGAGCTAGGATAATCGGTATCGAGTTCCCGGCCAAGTACGATGGTAAATGGGGTATCGGCTGGCACGACGGTGTGCGTGCGGCATTCGAAGCCGACTCAGTCCAAATCGATGCGCCGCCGAAGACCGAGATCAAAATGCAGGGTACAAGTAACGTGCAAGCCGTGGCACGATGGAAGTGGAATCAGAAGAACGGTGATGATAGGTGGCTTAAATTCGACAAGGGAGACGTCATCAAGAACATTGGCTGTAAGTTCCTATCTATTTGTTTATACTTTGTTGATAGCCGATCTTCCTTAGGAAGCCTCGTAACTTATCCGAGTTTTGCAAATCACAAACTAACACATTACTTTCACTAGGGGCTTACACGGATCACTGGTGCTGGTCCGGCACAACATCAAAGGGCTGGGGAATCTTCCCACAGTCCCACCTCGACCCAAGCTCGATCAGGACAGTTCAGCCCGGAGACACTGCTAGCATCAATAGCTGGGAGAAGAAACCGCGATTCCAGATTTCTCTTCGAAAAAACCCAGACCGTAAATTTGGGTCTCTCGGTTCAGTCACTCCTACTAGCGAGACGCCGCCTGTTCCTAGCAGAGCTGGCGTCTACTAGTGCGAGCCCCTATCTACATAACTTACTTCATTCCTCGAGTCATGATTAAACTACTTTATTTCCCCACAAGGGGCCCCCTTTACACTACCTAACTAGTAGGAAAGCTGCTAGTTTCTCTTTAGTGCGTATATATGCCGCACCAATGCCGAGAGATAGGAAGCTAACGCAGAGAAGAATAAATGGGTCATAGATCACGATGATACCACGCGACTGCGGTTCTGTTTGTCCGGACGCACATACAAATAAAAGATATAAACCGTTATCGGCGGCGAAAATATTAATGATATGATACATGGTTGGCACGGTACGATTATCGATATATTACTTACTTACTCACTCGACGTATACCCCTTTCCCTTTCGGCTTTTTCATAAAAAAAACTTCTTTTCGACACCAGGAGGGATGTGGTGTCCCTACACGGGGTGGGGATCTGGGATGGGTAGGCAGGTTGTGTTTTATTTTCTGGCCTTCGGAGGCGTATAGCGATGATACGAGTAGTCGATATATGTTTGGATATGCGAGTTTGGATAAGTCGAGTCGAGCGGAATACTGGACACCGCCCTATTGAATATTTTTATTTTTATTTTTATTTTATTTTTTATTTTTTTAGTCTTTACTATTGTAATAACAATGGGATACACTACGAGGCTGCGGGTTTGCTTAGACTTGGGTCTGCATACCGTAAGCGTCGATGCTGTCTTGTATGAGATTATTCAGATAGCTTATGCCCTCGTTATCGTTTACTAATGTTTCTTGCTGCTTGAAGTAGTGTATACCTGTCTTGAGAATTCCGTGTAGGAGCAACAAGCCAGGAGCGTTTAAGTCTAGTAAGGACTAATATATAGTAGATAATTCCCAACCTTAGAATGTTCATAGAGCATTAATTAAACGAACTTGATAAGTTACTATTTCGAGTTCCCAAGCTGCTAAGGTAGTTCTATAGACTATAATAGAGACTCGTCTTAAGCTAAAGGCTGGCCCAGTAGATCTCTTTAACTACAAGTGTATAAGATTATCGACCATTTATAATGAGAATAAAATACCCACTTCAGTACCTTTGATCCAGAACTTCCGTGTGTTCCTCTCTAGCAAGTGACGTCATTACTCGGGAGTATTTGTAACACTTATGTGTACATGATTCGGACTGGAGGTTAATCGAATAATATCCAACAAAGCTATCCAGCCTCGGGGAACAAGCTAACAGTTAACTGTTCAATAGAAGGCCGAAAAAAAGTACAAGTCTCCACCTAGCAAACCTCTACTTACCGCCATACGAGCTTCTCGAGAGCTACCTTGTATAACATATGTTTTGTCTCGTAAACGTATCTAAGAGACACAATCTACGGCCTTACCTCTCTTTACTCAACTCACAGACCATCCGGTCGTCTCCTATCACAATGAGCTGGATGGATTCATGGTCGCGGCCTGGAAAGTCGCAAGCAACACCGGCGCCATATTACCTTCTTCCAGGGGGCGAGTCAACTCCCTATTGCCGCTCATGCGGCCGAGTTATAAGCTCACGCCGCGCAAACACCGCAGCGGTGGTGCATGATTCTAACAGCAATGTGCCGAGTTACTGCTCCCAGCGCTGTCGCAACACCAAGCCGCGGAAACTAGATCGCGAAATCGAAGCTACGTTTGTGCGCATGCTCTCCGGGGAAAACGGTGATGGTGCCAGTCAAGTCCGACAGGATGGTAAGACGAGAAAGCGCGTGGTTAAGGGTGATCCGCGCATCATTGTCTCCTGTGATGAAGTAGAGAAGGCCATGTTCGGGGATCATGCGGACCCAGACAAGACATTCGGACGAAGAAAGAACCGCGCCTCGAGAGTCCTCCCAGCAACCTCCGACGACGGGACGGAAGGGGATAGCACCGCTACTACAAGAGAAGCACTAGAGGACGGTGACAGCGCCGTAGGCCTCAACGACAACGAAGACGACTCATCAGTAGACGGCGACGTCCTGGCGCGCATGGCAGTACGAAGCGGGACTCGGATCCGACCGCCGCAGAGCATGTCGCAAGTCAACGGCAGCGTAGGCGGAGAAAAGGGACGAGCGGAACGGAGCGAGGAGACGGAAGAAAACGCGGAACGGAGGCTCGAAGGGCAGCGCAAAGCGCAGCAGCGCGAAATGGTCCGCAACGCCGCGCGCAGGGGCGTCGTCTTCGGGTTCGCCGCCGCAGCTCCGAGAAAATGCGAGGCTGTCATGCAAGGGAAAGTCGTCGAGCCAAGTTTTGCGAAAGGCGACTGGGGGATAAGGTGGAGGGAGTGAGTGAGGATAAGGAGAAAGACAAAAAGGCTATCGTCTTGGCCAACCCTTACTTGCTCCCGGACGTCGTGGTTGAGCGCGTTCCGACGCGGTTCGCGTGCTATGGGGGGAAGGGGAGGTTGGGGTTCACGATATCCCGGCCCCTCTTACCCATACTAGAATCGCGATGCTTGTCTTAATATATCCACCCAATGATCCCGAATTTAGATTGCGATCGACCCGTCTCACGCCTGCATAATGGGACGAATAACTGTGTAACATAAGACAGGTGGTGAGCTGCGAAACTACCTAAGAGAGACGCGGCTTTGGAACTTGAAAAAACAAATATATCCGTTAAGTTGAGCTTTCCTGTGGTAGGGATGGAATTGGATAGCGGTAGAACCAAACCTATACATAGATAGTTACCTCTATACCTGTTTAGATGGGCCATTCCAGTTATGGTTACTATTTATATGCTTCTCGGAACCAGCTCTTATTCTCGTATAGGTATTTCGTATCCCAATACACTAACTGAACAGACAGTATCAAAGCTTTACTTCTTGATAACATGCTTGCCATAGAAGCATTCCATATTAATCAAAGCACCCAGGCTGAATCGGCCAACACGTGGTTGGCGCCATGGTTAAGGACCCTGCTAAATCAAAGCACAGACGGGAGACGCCACGTGTGATGCCTGTAGTCAGTGTAGTTCCTGGTCAGTCGAAGGATTTCCTTTCAGGACGAAAATCAAACTGACGTAAGAGGAGATAAGTACAGTACGAAAACACCATAGGAGTCGGGATTAGGAAATAATACATAAAGAAAAGGAGAGCTCTGAAAAACGTGGGTTGCATGAACATGTTCTGGAAGGAGTGTGGAAGTTTCGAATGCCCTGCAGTAAGGCTGTGCTAGCATAAACCTGGAGTATCATGTAACTCCTTTCTCTCCTTTCTACAAATTCATGTGAAACAAGACCTCGTGTTTAAGACATCGATTCTAGACTAGTTGGCCTTGGTATCTATCCTCTGATGCGCTATGAGAATGATGGAACACAACTATCGTTTATGCACGGATATCGTGTATATCGATCTCAAGAGAGATAGGGAATGGGGGCTAAAAACCATGTTAGACTAAGATAACTAATTAATGTTAGTATAAAACGTTGTTACATAGGAGGGTATAGTGTATGGAACATTCTATCCTCAGCGAGATTTTCAAGGAGTGCTTAACCAGCGTTAGATTAGGAGTCTAATCAAGATAAAGCTTAAGAAATTGACTATTTGATGCCATTAGATTTTGCTTTTCAAATGCTCTTGTATACAACGAACAATATCTCAGCCACGCGCTTGATGACCGAGGCGTAGAGCGCCGACACCGAAGGCGTGTCTGACTTACGTCAAGCAAGCGCTCTTCCGCGGCACATCAAACACGTGGGCAGGGAGGTGTCTGACGAGAGAGGGAGTAATATGCAGTGTCATCTGCAAGAGGTGAGAAGCTGGCGGTGACCAGTTGGAGACATACCCGGTGGAATTAACCAGCTGAATAGGTTGATTATAAACTACACCTCCGCTCACTAAGTCAGAGATGGCCAAAAGGCTTCTTGTGATTGGATATAGAAACATAAGTCTTTGAAAACTACTTCACCGCAGAAAGTATAGAATGCAAAATAACGTTGTCGTGTACGGAGGCCCCGCCATGGTTTATGGCTCGACCATTAAGCGTGTTGCTGCTGACACATAATATTATCGCTCTATGATAATGATGGTATAATAGTAGGTTGTCATGTAGTAACGGGATGCAAGATAGGGGTATTCCGTAACAGTCAGTGACGAAGCCTGAAAAGATAAACCTTTAGCTGATGCATTATCGAGACTTCAGACTTCTACCTACATGCCTACATGCCTACATGTAGGTATACCTAACGTAATTAATCCGTATACAAGCACTCCTCGATCGATCTCTCACATCTCGAGTCTGACCAGTCATTCTATGTTATTACTTACCTAAGCCTAAGCTCGTAGGGTGACAGTAGCCGAATTGCGAAATGCGCAAGCTGTACGCAATTGCAACTAAATATGGTTAGAAAATGAAAGCACAACGATATGTATACACATATTGATTATCCCTGCTCAATTAACGGTCGGTACCGCTGACTGGTTCTCCCGTTTTATGAGCACTATCTACGTACCCGGCCGTTGCTCTAATTATAGAGCGGTGAATGACGCTTAAGGCTTTATTAACAAGGGACACCAACCTATGAGACGCCGAATGGGACCATACCGAGAAGTCAGATCAATACCTAAGTTAAAATATTAGTTTTGTAAATATGGTAGCCTACCTGTCTGCCTGTCTACCCGTTTACCAAAAACATATTAGACTGCTACTCAAGTTACCCCTGAGCACGTTGTTAGATGCAGTCTTTTAGGACGCATCTTTAAGAGCGAATGACCGGCTCGAATTGGATCGGGAAGCGGTGGCTGCCAATTGGCTCTGCATGCATTGCAGCATACCTCCTCATAGTGTTGAATGGCTTTCCCACAGGGTTTTCTGCAGGTAATAAAAAAACACGGTATGGACCGATAACCGGGCCAATGGAATAGACAAAGTATCGCTAATCACGAAGAATCATACTAAAGGTGGCTTGTTTCCGATTCCCTCCGGTGTGCTTGACTCGACAATTCGTATCAATTCGTATCAATTGATCTCGACTGAACGAATTTGATTGCCCTAAAAAAGAATAGATGGGGCCCCATGTGGTTTGCTTTGTTTAACGTCGGCAGCTCGTGGAGATAGGGATGGCATAATCCCCGTTGGTCGTTTGGGCCTATGAGGAGTTGGGGATTAAATGAAGCTCTTGTGGGTCATTTTCGTAAGGCAACGAGCTTTCTACGTATCTTGAACTTACATAATGTACCTACTATACCTTAAGTACCTCCTACTGTACTTATCTGGACCTGAACTTGGATTATATAATATGTATGAGTTCTCACGCGTGGTGCGTCTTCAATAGTTCCATTTACATGCTTGTTTAGTTCCAAAAATATGTATTTCAAGTCGAGACATCATGTAGGGGTAGCGTGTACCAGAATACCTACCTACCTACCTACCTATACCAGAATACGTATTTCCAAGTATGTGTCTACATCAACTCAACGTAAGGTAAGGTATTATCGCAGTTATGCGGCATAACCCGACGCTACGGGCACTGGACGGGCATGAGCGAAAAAGTAGTGCTAGTACACTCTATTGGTACTGTACATACATGTATGCTTAGCATACAGGTATAGTACAGGTATAATACAGGTATGGTACAATATCTATTGGAAGCCCCTTGCTCCAGGTCGACAGGTCGACAGGCACAGCTTTTAAAACAGGCGTGGGTTGCAAGGGTTTGCAAGGGTCTACAACAATAGTAACAATGGTAACAATGGTACCAAATGCAACCAAAATTCATACCAAATCCCATACCGCCAATCACCTGACGAACCTCTATCCATCAGCTTTCAATGAACCATTAAAAAGTTCAGCCCTTCGGGGCTCTGGAGACTTTGGAGAATTTGAGAGGGGAACCCTAGAAATGCATGTTGAAGAACGGTGAAGAGGCCCTATCCGCCGTGACCCTGCACAAGTGGAAATTCGAGAAGCATGATTGATTAATATTTGTTTTATTTATTCTATATTTTTTTTTTTTTTTTTCTTTTTTTCCCATGCAAGAGAGTCACATCGTGAGAGTCTTGCTTGTGTAAAATATCCCGTCAACATCAACGTCAACTGATTACCGTGACCGCCGGCATTTTCCCACCGTCTTTCTCCTCATCCCCAATCCATTCTAGAACAATTCTTTCCCCCAAACTTAAGAAGCTCATCAAAAACAATTCTATTGAGAATCGTCACCATTGTTACCGCTGTTCACTTACAGAGCAATTGGAATTGTGTATCTGTCTGTGTGCGTGTGCTAATAATTGGAAATTGTAAGTAAATACAACCGGTTTTATATACGTTATCAATATCATCGTCAGTCAATCCTACCAGCTTCAACGTTGCTTTCCCCCCCTCTGCTTATTAGTTGTATGTGTGTGTGTTATATACTTATATACATACATACCGATTTCAATTACTTGTCCGATTACTACATTGTATTATCCCGCTATGCCATTGCAAGGCTAAGCCAGTTTTTTTTCCTCCCTCAATTATTTCTTTACCTTACCATCTCAACCTTCAGCCATCTTGCCAGACTTGAAGATCATCATCGCATTTCTGTGCACTGCAATCCTTTCCGCGACCCCCCTGGACTCGCATCCGTCCCGTCCCGTCTTTAAGACTATTATATTGTACGCCACCCGTTTATGGATTTCCTCATTACGTCGTTGCACAGAAAGTCAAGCGACGAAGACGGTAGTAGAACTTTAGCTTTATGATAAGTAAAGGTAGAGGTTCTGGCAATAGTCTGGTAGGTAATGCCTATGAGCAAATAAGAAAAGAATATCGAATACATATTTCCAAAGTCTGGTTATCCAGGTATCAACCATTTATAGTACAAACACAAAATACTTTGTATATTTCATATTCCCCAACTTTTATCGGCGCGGCCGGGATTATACTTTTTATTTTTATTTATTTTTTTAACCATTTACACTACAACTTAGCCTGGCACGTTTCTTGCAACACCGCCTCGCTTCTAAGTCGACTAGTACCTCCGCTTACTTGCCAAATGCACCTCCATTTTTAATTCTTAAGCTTGTTAAGTTTATTAAGGCTAAGGGGATAGTTAGCGCTGACTTACCTCCCTTCTTTAGATAAACCTCTTGCAGGTCTTGCCAATCAATTTCGTCATTTTCCGTTGATTACCGCTCCATTCGCTTCATTCGCTGTATTTGCATCACTCTCCGTCTTCAAACAACGCAACCCCGAAACTACCTCAGTCGAGAACCCACAACTGAAGCGCTTCCTTCACCGCTAAGATAGTATCTACCGGGGCAACCTTCCAGGCCACCTATCGGCCCCGTCTAACAAAGAAACGCGGTCATATTATCATACACCGTTATCGACTCCAACTTATTTTCCACACGGAACTATCGCAGCGAGTCAAGTCCTACTCGTTCACGAATCCTTGGACAAAAAAGAATGTGCCATTGAGTGACAACCATCGCGGATCACATATGCGCCCTGTCGCCCTATCGCCCTATAAATCAACAATTACCATTAACCAATTCAAATACTCACAATCGCGTTGGCTCTCAGACCAACGCGACCTTTATACATGATGGGGGCTTGCATGAGCTCCAATAAGGAGGAAGAGGAGCAAAAGAAACGGAGCCAGGCTATAGACCGCGCACTCGATGAGGATTCGAAGAGACTGAGACGAGAATGCAAGATTCTCCTGCTAGGTAAGCTTGTCCTTGCTTAACCATTGATATCTTCTTCGTGGTCTATGGTACTAACAAGGTCAATTCACCAGGATCTGGCGAGAGCGGAAAATCGACAATTGTTAAGCAGATGAAGATAATACACCTGAAAGGCTACTCGGAAGATGAGCTATTCAACTACCGTGCCACGGTCTTTAAAAACCTGATCGAATGCGCCAAAGCCGTCATTATCGCGATGGATCAATTCGATATCGAAGCGAGCAGCGAAGAAACCAAAGAGTATTGCGACTACCTGCTAGGATATACGGTTGAATCGGGGCCATCAGCACATATCGAACAGAAGGTTGCGACAGCAGTGCAAGCATTGTGGCACGATCCATGTATCGAGCGACTCATGCAGCACGCCACGGAATTCTATTTGATGGACTCGGCCGAGTAGTAAGTAAAGAGGTTAATACAATTCGGTTATTCCTTACTTACCACTGCTGCAGTTTCTTCGACGAAGTATCGCGGATTTGCGCCCAGGATTACCTGCCGAATGAAATGGATGTCCTCCGCGCGCGGACGAAGACGACCGGTATCTACGAGACCCGATTCCAAATGGGAGCCCTCAGTATCCAGTAAGAATTCCGGAATAACGCTTCTGATATGGTACGAATTCTAACTCTGCGTTTTTAGCATGTTCGATGTTGGCGGGCAGAGGAGCGAGCGTAAGAAGTGGATACATTGCTTCGAGAATGTGACGTCCATTATATTCTGCGTGGCGCTGAGCGAGTACGATCAGGTGCTGCTCGAAGAAAGTAGTCAGGTATTTCTTGAAACCCGTCCGAAGGCTTAACCATCTTAGCTAACGCTGTGTAGAATCGAATGATGGAAAGCCTATTGCTGTTTGACTCGGTTGTTAACTCGAGATGGTTCATGAGAACGAGCATAATACTGTTCCTGAACAAGGTTGACATATTTAAAGTCAAGCTTCCTAGATCGCCGCTGGGCAACTATTTCCCCGACTACTCTGGTGGTAACGATGTGAATAAAGCGGCAAAGTACTTGCTATGGAGATTCAACCAGGTTAATAGAGCCCACCTGAATTTATACCCTCAGTATGTCGCAAGCATCTGGATTAAAAAACCCCCTTTGTTTCTAGTTACTGACTTTCGTATTTAGCTTAACCCAGGCAACAGACACATCCAATATTCGGTTGGTGTTCGCGGCCGTGAAGGAAACGATACTTAATAATGCCCTTAAGGACTCTGGCATCTTGTGATTTCGTCTTTTAAACTGTTTACGGCTCACCGAGGCTTATTTTATACCCCTCAGAGTGAGAACCACAAAAGCATTGGGCAGGAGTTTTAGGCAGGGAACCGCACAGATTTCTTTTGTTTTTGTGTTTTCTTGCAAGGCGTCAGGGGCCTCGACAATTTCACAGGTTTTTAATATGTTTTCGGCATATGGGAATGACGTGGAATGGCAGGCAGAAAAATACTGACCGCAAGAGTCCGGCGAGAGATGGTTATTATTCATTTCTACTTAGAGAAGAAGAAGAAAGAGAAAGAGAAGAAGACGAAGAAGAAGAAGCTGCCCGATGGTTGACAGGCACCATCACCACTACATGCCACATCCGACATAGGATCGACGACGGGGTAGGGAGGTGCTAAAGGTGCTCGTATAGACGGGTCTAGACTGCGTAGGCGCTAAGAACAAAGTTGGTAGCTCATAGTCGGGCGACGTCCCATGAGATAGTTACCAGTAGATACCTCCTTCCGTTAGGTATTCATGAAATAAATCAACAAATAGCGTCTAAATGATGCGAAGAGCATTAAACCCAATAGAAAAAGGTGATGAATGCATTACGTTGTTTTATGTATGACAGTCGTGTCAAATGTTGATTCGCATCTTTTTACATGTCCCTTTTTATTTGCTGTTTACATCCATATAATACAACGCGTATATTTTAAACATACCGAAGAGTAGAAGGTATAAATAAAACATGCTCTAAACTAGAAAACACGATTCGAGAATCAATAGTTACACCTATACTATAGTAGAATACTTCATGTAGGTAGCCTTGTTATTATCCTTATGAAAATTTGGTGAAATAGAAACTAAAAGGTCTACCCGCGTATACCGTCCCAATCATATATATTGTCCTATCAGAATCGCAACTCCACGACAATAAAGGGTTTTCCTTCCCGTTCTTGAAGCCTTAGAATGCAAGGACTTCGTATCACATGCATGTAATATCTTCTCTATGTAAATCATCAATGCCAAGAGAAACGCTACAGCGTATGAATCCAATTATTAATAGCCCGAAACTACAAGGATTGCGGGGGGGTCTCTAAAGCAAGGCGGGGTTATGAATCTAGAACATCCAGAACTTATAAGGGAGAGAGTCTCGATGGGCTTTACTACCTATTTCTTCACGTTCTTTGCGCACATCTCGGCAATGGGAAAGGAGGAACTGGGGGAAGAGTATATGACTTATATTACGATAATGCTGTAGGTTAGGTACGGAACCTTAAGGCTTAGGTAGGTATGTATGGGGGATGGCCGTTTCAGTCAGACGACCTCGTTGCGAGAGGTAACATCTACAAGTGTTATGACATAGCCGTCTCGAAGGTGCAGAAAATTATCCATGTAGGTTGCTTGACAAGGAAGTATTATGCTGCAGATGCTAGGTCAGATGCGCTACGACTAACAGAGCCGCCGTCTGCGAATCTCTAACCCATGGAGGTTCGGATATTGACCTCCAGCCGCATATCTTAGTCGTCGTTGGGTGGAAGATTTTGATACTCCGATGTCGACAGAAAAGGGGGCGGTAATCTTACCTGAGCGCTTCACGTTAGTATACATACTAACCTAATACCACGCCCATCTAATGTGCTCAAGCGACACAGGAGAACTGAGTGTCTAGTTCATTACAGTATAACGAGTTATATTTCCTCTAGAAATCATCTTGTGCTCCCTATATAAACAAGTGGTTCTCGAGTTCAGCTGCTGTTATACTAATTTATAAGTATATCTTAGACCGTTGGCTAGTACAACGTTAGCTGACAGCTCTAGACTTACACGAGTGGTTCTAATCGTACATACTAAGGTGGTATAGTATTACCTCTCCGCACTATCCGTAGAGCTCTGTCCAATCCGTTCATCCACTCAACTTTCCCTATCCGCATATCAGTTCTCTAATAAGACAGAATATAGTGATTGGGAGATGTCAGGTTATAACTTATACATTAGGTACTACATAGAGGTTAGCAAATTCCTACGGCTACCGCCTTTGCCAATTGATTACGCTTCTATACTTCTACAGCAGGGCGCCTGCAGCTTCTACAGGCTTCCCTTCGTCATCGTGCCTTAGCTGTGGCATGATTTCTTCTAGGAATTCTTCCCCCCCGGTAACTCAGTATCCACCATCGCTCCGATTCCTCTTAAATGTTACGGGCCATGTCTCCCCTTTATTTGCCTCGTTGCCCGCAATTTTTCCTTTGTTTGCCTCTTGAACTTTCCCTCTTTACTTTTGTTCTTACTCAGTTCGTGGGATAGGAAAGTGTTGTCGTGTGTTACGGGAGAGGATATCAAACCCGTATAAGTACCCCGCGGTGATCGACATCGGACCAGGAACCAGAGCTCTCATAAACTACTCTCACAAAGAGCAAGCTCCAATCCCCATCGACTAACCCCGCCCCCTCATTCCATCATCGACTATCCTTGCTTCTGCTTATCGTTAGCTCCTCTCTTAGACCTACCTAGGTATGTTAAGTATTGTCGTGCCAACCAGTCTTTAATTGTTCGTCTACTTGTAATAGAGGATGGCGGCTGTTCTTCTTTCTTTCTAATTACTGAGTCCAGCTTTCCGTGGATTCTAGCTACTTTATCCCATCTTAGGGGGTAGCTTCAAACTATATAAGTCCAAAGTTTCAAAATGGCGTCGAGTCTACCAACCAGGGAGCGCCGCCCCTCTACGGCTGCACCTATTGTCGACATAGTCGGTTCTGTAGGCCCCGCGGGCATCTCTCGTCCGAAACATAAGCGTACTTTCACGGGTTTTGGAGCCAGCGAGATTAAGAACGTAGAGGGTTCGTATAAGCCATGTCTTCCTCTGGTGGCTTCGATCATTTCCTAAAGGGATCACCTCCTTATCATTATAATCGGACCACCTACTAACCCCTATTGTCCTCTTGTAGCGGCGATCCCCGAACCTCAACGTGCGACATGGACTAAGCACCAATTCGATGGCTTCAAGACAAAGGATGAGTTTGAGAAGGAGGTTGTTCGCCATGTCGAGACAACCTTGGCTCGTAGCATGTTCAACTGTGACGAGTCGGCTGCTTACTCGGCTACAAGCTTAGCGTTCCGCGATCGTTTAGTTAAGGAGTGGAACAGGACTCAACAGCGCCAAACCTTCACAGATAGCAAGCGCGTCTATTATCTGAGTCTAGAGTTCTTGATGGGTCGTGCTCTAGACAATGCTATGCTCAATGTTGGCGCCAAGTCCACTGCTAAAGGTATGGCATAGCTGACGTCTCTCTGTTTGATCAGATGGTTACAAGGTAGCTAACTATGCTGCAGAGGGTCTTGACGAACTTGGATTTCGTATCGAAGATATCATTGGCCAAGAACATGATGCTGCATTGGGCAATGGTGGACTCGGACGACTTGCAGCTTGCTTTCTCGACAGTCTCGCCTCCTTGAACTATCCCGCCTGGGGTTACGGCTTAAGATATCGCTATGGTATTTTCAAGCAGGAGATTATCGATGGATACCAAGTCGAGGTTCCTGACTACTGGCTCGACTTCAACCCGTGGGAATTCCCAAGGCACGATGTCACAGTCGACGTGAGTTACTATCTGATAGCTGGTCTATGTTTACGTGGCGTTACCTAATAGAAAATATAGATCCAATTCTATGGCAATGTCCGCAAGTCCCAAGACGAGAACGGAAAGACGGTGGCTTTCTGGGAAGGAGGTGACTTTGTCACCGCCGTAGCTTACGACGTACCAATTCCTGGATATGACACGCCTTCTACTAATAACTTGCGACTGTGGTCCAGCAAAGCAGCTAGTGGTGAATTCGACTTCCAGAAGTTCAACAGTGGAGAGTATGAGAGCTCAGTGGCAGACCAACAGAGAGCGGAGACCATCAGTGCCGTTTTATACCCGAATGACAACCTCGACCGTGGAAAGGAGCTGCGTCTTAAGCAACAGTACTTCTGGGTTGCAGCCTCGCTCTACGATATCGTCCGTCGATTCAAGAAGACGAAGCGTGCATGGAGTGAATTCCCCGACCAGGTTGCAATCCAGCTCAATGATACCCACCCAACACTAGCCATTGTAGAGCTTCAGCGAATACTGATAGACGTGGAAGGTCTCGAATGGGATGTGGCCTGGCAGATAGTCACATCAACCGTGAGTACCCTCTGAAAATTAGCCATACTTGGCTCTATCTTGCTAACTCTGTTTTAGTTTGGCTACACGAACCACACAGTTTTGCCCGAGGCTTTGGAAAAATGGCCCGTCGGTCTAGTACAACACCTTCTACCTCGTCACCTTCAGATCATATACGACATCAACCTTTTCTTTTTACAGACCGTAGAAAAGAAATTTCCAGATGACCGGGACATACTGCGCCGGGTTTCGATCATTGAAGAATCTCAGCCGAAGATGGTCCGTATGGCATTCTTAGCCGTCGTTGGGTCTCATAAGGTCAACGGTGTTGCCGAACTGCATTCAGACCTCATCCAGACGACTATCTTCAAGGACTTCGTTAACATATTCGGCGCTGACAAATTTACCAACGTCACAAACGGTATCACACCCCGAAGATGGTTGCATCAAGCGAACCCCCGACTCTCAGAGTTGATTTCTAGTAAAATCGGCGGTCTCGGTTTCCTGAAAGATCTCACACTCCTCAATAAGCTAGAGGCGTTTGTCGACGACAAAGCATTCAGAAAGGAATGGGCCGAGATTAAATATGCTAACAAGGTCCGACTTGCGAAGTACATCAAGAACACCACAGGCGTTACGGTAAACCCGTCATCTCTGTTTGACGTTCAGGTCAAACGTATCCACGAATACAAGCGACAGCAGCTGAACATCTTTGGTGTTATCTATCGGTATCTGAAGCTCAAGGCTTTAAGCCCCGAAGAGAGAAAGAAACAGCTACCTCGCGTCTCGATCTTCGGTGGAAAGGCAGCACCTGGCTACTGGATGGCAAAACAGATTATCCACCTCATCAACAGCGTCGGTGCTGTCGTCAACAAAGACCCCGATATTGGTGATCTCCTAAAGGTCATCTTCTTGGAAGACTACAACGTCAGTAAGGCAGAGATGATTACCCCTGCTTCAGACCTTAGCGAGCACATCTCGACTGCTGGCACAGAGTGAGTCCCAGATTATAGGTTGGAATAAATCAACAGCTAACACGTGGATAGGGCATCCGGAACTAGCAACATGAAGTTTGTGCTGAACGGCGGTTTAATTATTGGGACATGTGACGGAGCTAACGTAAGTCAACTGATATTTTCTTACTGCGGTTTGGAAACTTATATAAATACTAGATCGAAATTACCCGAGAAATCGGGCAAGAAAACATATTCCTCTTCGGGACCCTATCCGAGGACGTGGAGGACCTGCGTCACGCGCACACGTACGGTTCGCATGCAATCGATTCTGGGCTGAACGAGGTGTTCGAGGCTATTAAGAGCGGCACGTTCGGCGACTCTAACGACTTTAACGCGCTGATCTCGGCCGTTCGTGACCATGGCGACTACTATCTAGTATCGGATGACTTCCAATCATATATCGATACCCAGAGGATGGTAGACGAGGAATACCGCAATCAGGACGAGTGGGTCTCGAAGTGCATCCGTAGCGTCGCTAGGATGGGCTTCTTCAGCTCGGATAGGTGCATTAACGAGTATGCCGAGGGTATCTGGAATGTTGAGCCTCTCGCAACATAAGTTCCTTTTTTGAAGGTATACCATATATCTACACGTGGCTATCTTGTAGGGGTTTTCCACTTAGGAATTGCATATAGCGATTATCCCTCAAGATATCGTAAGAAACTTTCGGCAAACAGCCTAGGTTAGCATATATTGAGACGAGGCAGATACTACTAGGTACACGATGAGGTTAGGAATAGGGGCTACGATTATGATAGGAAGGATAATGAATAGCATTCTAAGTCTCTCGACTACGCAAGTCGTATTTTCTTATATCTTGCTTCTAATGTGACGGCCGTATATTGGCTCGGAGTAATTAATAAGCCATCTAATAGTGTTACTGATAGACATTACATACCTCGGAATTCTAGGAAAAACCTACCTACCACATTACTTACAAAAGATTCCGGTTAGTTATGTAGTGCAGATAAGTCTATGATGGCTCGTAGAAAGGGGGTCTAGGTAATGCTTAAGCGAAAAGACGCAGGTCTAGAATATTGGTGCTGTACCCCACGAGGAATATGCCGGCGGTGATGTCACCGAGCATGGTGTCTCTGCGCCTAGACATACAGTTTAGAGTGGTTTGTCTTGTATGTTAGAATGGAGAAGGGGTATGCTGGTAAGATATTTTCTGATCTTGTCTCGAGGGGTCCAGGGGTGCGAACGTGTTCCTCATCCCGTCGATAGTGATGGCTAGTAGACCAAGAGGTTGTAGCAGACCAGCCTGCCGTTCAATTAACATCGGATGATCCCCTAGACGATCCCCCCCAGCCTTACATGAGAATTGATCGTCAGGGTCCAGTCGTTTATCTAGGAAACTTTCTCAGGGTCCAACCTCGAAGAGTACCTAAACTATGACGATATCTCTAGCTAAAGTTGGTTTTTTTTTCTTACGGGGAGAAACTTATTCTCGTACGATATGACCAAATATATTTGGGGTTTTTATTATATTGGAAATGGATAGGACAGCGTTGTTTGTTAGTGCTAACGATGTCATAAGTATGTTCAATGTTGGGTTGGGATATGCGCAATACGTAGTTAGTGAGCGAGTGCATGTGAGTGAATGAGTGAGTGATTGAGTGAGTGACTTTGTATGCGGCATGCCAGTTTTTCGTTTTTGGAGAATGACGTCAACAGGTTCACCTCTTACCTTGTCGGATCACTTATCTAATAAGTCAGCATCTGGTAAAGGTTCAAGCCCCCAAGTTCCACAAAATGCTCAGGTCACCTTGGTAGGTACGATACGATACCTAACACAAAATAAAAACTGATGGAGCGAAACCGATGGAGCGAAACCGATGGAGCGAAACCGATGGAGCGAAACCGATGGAGCGAATACTCCGGTTCTGCATGTCCCCAAATGACGATCTGGAGACCTACGTCCAATACTCGTCTTTCCCCAACTCCCGGAATTCTCTTTCATACGGGGATGTCTTGACTTCCGGTTTCTTTGCTGCCCCGGTCTGTTCTCCGATTGAGAGTAGGAAAACCGACATACGTCATCGCATGTAGTCGTGCCCTGGCGCATCTTCTCCATTTCGAACTCCCCCCCTCCTCCTCCTGCTCCTCCTTCTCCGCTGTACCCTATGCAGGACTTACCTACCTAATCAGGACGGTGAGCCGAGAAGCTTTTGGCCGGATCGTGAGGAACCGTCTTTTTTAGCATGACCAACTCGACAAGGTTAGGTTAGGTAACCTCTATTGGTACGTAGTGTAATAATTTTTGTAGACCGCCTCGTTACGATCTCAGGTGCTAGCGCCGCTGGAAAACGGGTCACGAGCCCTCTTTTTTCGCTTTGTGGTTAGTGCCCTATAGGCCCTATAGGCATGTTATATGTTATAGCTGTACAGCGGACGGAGGTTTGAGGCTGACGGGATACATGCATCGGCGATGGTACGCGTAGAATTCGATTGTCGGATACCTTGCGAAGGCCTACCGTGCATACGATCGGATCCTGAAGGATATTTTACTTGGCCTTTCGCATCTATAGTGTTTTTGTCCCTGGCTGTCTGGCGGCTCTTCACTCTTTGCTCTTCGCTCCTCGTCAAATAACCCAAAGGGCTTATTAGCATAAATCACATTAACAAATTTCTTTATTGCAGTGCTACTACCATGGATGTTACTACCAGCATACCCGCACAACCTAGAGATGCGGATCAAGTAGGATCAAGTTGCCGACTGCAGCATAACACATTGGATGTATGTCTGACCTAGGATGTACCTTGCTTAACCTGGGGATTTTGCGCCTATACGCTTATACAAAATTGAGGGGCAGCGGGAGGAGTAACTTAAGGTGACGTCATTCGTCTTTAAGAGGAGAACAGCATACATCTGATTGGTTGCTGGTTCTGGTTTCAGAGCAAGCATCTTACCATTTCTTTGGGAAAGGTATCTCAACTTGCTTGCACTCTACCTCGTCACTCTATATGTAGGTATGTAGGGTAATTCGTAAGACGGACTTGGACTTGCACATGATAGCATTCTCGTTAAATTATCCATCCCCCTAGCCGTCTTCCGAATCGGCAGAGCGCTGTAAGGGAGCGGAAGTATTAGAACCTCTGCCGGCCAACCCAGTCTCGTCGGCGTTATTAGCCTACCATTAGGGTAACACTCACCAACGCAAAGCAATACTGCATCTACAGTAGCATCTACAGTAGCATCTACAGTAGTCTTATGCATCTATGCATCTTCAACCCAACAGATCCCCTACTCGGTGTGCTTATGGTTGTACTTGTGGTTGTGTTTGTGGTTGCTTCAACCTCGATGAAGCAAATTATGGGCCAAACCACCTGTCTGCTAGTTGTTGTCATAAATCCGACAAATAAATTTACGAGCTCGGGAGGCACTAGATAGAAAGATATCAATGCAATATGTAGGTCCTATCATAAATGCAACTTACGAATTAAGAGCCTCATGCCGTGCCGCCTCAGGCTTGACAGTCCTTAAGCTTTGGTTTCTTATCTCTAAAGAGGAATAATACATATATTATAGCCAATCGTTATTCATCTATTGAGATGAGATTCAAAACCCTTGCTTTCAGATTTACTGCTATAGCACCTGGGTATGTAGGTACCTAGGTAGACATTATATGGCATACCTACCTGGTAGGTAGGTATATATTATGATCGCAACAGGTAGCTTTAACGGGCCGATCCTCGTGTAACACCTACTGAGACCCGGTCGGTACCTCATTCTTCCCACCACTCCAAGATTTTTATATTGTCGAACGCTACCTATCAACGGATGCCAGCAGAGATCGACACCCTATTTTTCCCACCACGTGCGGTCAGGTTCGCATTTAGAATATTAGGACAGTCTTGGGACGGCATTTCTGTCAAATCCCATCCTTAAAAAGTTTTTATTTTTCTATTCTTTGTACGATCCATCCAAGTTTTGGGGGGTGAGCGCGGTTGATCTTGCTACTCTATTGTTGTTTCTGTTACTATTCATAGATAATATGTAGGTATACATATAACCTAAAACTACCTAGTTAATGCATATAACTACATGTATGCGTAGGTACTTGTATCTTTTAGTTACTAGCTATTGTTAAATAGGGATACAACATGCCAACTGCCATCCGTGTTGGGGCACCGGCTGCAAGTTAGGTACATAAGGTATCAGAGATGGGAAACATCAGATAGTCGTGCATTATGCTAACCGGCATGGCATGGCATCGTCTCTTCGCATGATTGACTGATTATATCCTATATCTGATATTATTGTACTATCGCTAAACTGAGCCTAGTTTATATTCTTCCACGGACGTTGCAACACAACAACGGCAATAGCACGAAATTAATAACGCATTCGTTATTGGAGGCTCTCCGTCTTAAAAACGACACCTGTTTTATTTTTTATTACTAGACCATTAGGTACATAACTACATACTAAGCCGATATGGTAGGGTTATGGTACTTGAAATTATGTAGTGTACCTAACACTATGAATGTATGTATGTAGGTACCTTACCATACCTTAAGGTTACCAAGATGCATGTAGTTTCTTTTATAAGTGGGCCTAGCTTCTCCTACTAGTGATTCAAAGCACATAAGGGCAGAGCGATAGCTCACACATGCACTTACTTACCTTGACTTCCTATCCTCCAATACTTCTACCTACATACATAGGTAGGTACCTATCTACCTACATTTTTCTAGTAACTATAAAGTACTTCTTCACCAGAATAAGCCCATAAGATACTTACTAGTACATCTCTCATATCGCATAGCATCAGCCACTTGTCACAACTTGCCCGCAACGCCCGCACCGCGAATGGCCAGGGGTAGCCCTTAATAGCTACATAGCGTACATACATCTACACTAGGTAGCGTTACTTGCTAAGAGGTAAAAGGTCTAGCATTTTTGTTTCTTATTTTTACATAGAAATCCTCGATCGCGATCGCCACTGGAAAAGTGTCTTCGAATCGCCGTTCCAGCGTCTTCCAAAAACCTTATCCACAGCACAGCCCAACTCTCTCAACTGGAAAATCCTGTTCTTTCATCCCACTTTTCCCATCTCTCAACGGCATTTCAAGATTGCCATTCATTTTGACCTAGCTTTCTATACTTTTTCTTATTCCCCCCTCCTTCAAAATTAGAACGAGAAGAAGAAAAGAAAAGAAAAAAGAAGAGGAGAAAAGAATTAACACAGAGAGATAGAGACGAAAAGGTCGTTAAAGTCTATACATACTTGTATACGCCACGCTTACCCCCTACCAACTTATACAGTAAACTTAACCTAACTGTACACGGCTATCTCTACATTTCTGCCCCTCGTTCCCCCCCCCCCCCCTCGTTTCGATAGCTGACAACGCTCCGTCGTCTCACCCTTATTTTTTTGATCGCCGTCCAAACTTTCTCACCACCCCGCCTCCTATAATAAACTATAGCTCTTTATTCGCCATGGCCGAATTCGTACGAGCTCAGATCTTCGGAACGACGTTCGAGATCACTTCTAGGTATGCCGGCTTTTCGCAGCGCCGCCTGCCAACCGACTTCGAATTAACATAATACTCTACAATAGATACTCGGATCTGCAGCCTGTGGGCATGGGTGCTTTTGGTCTGGTCTGGTACGTCATGTTGTTGCCCAACTTCTACCACCGCGCCGAATAATTTCGATCATAGAATCTAATAACTAACCAAACTTGAAATTGTCCTCGTGCAGCTCCGCGAAAGATCAGCTCACAAACCAAAATGTTGCAGTCAAGAAGATTATGAAGCCCTTTAGCACCCCCGTCCTAGCCAAGAGAACATATCGAGAGTTGAAGCTACTAAAACACCTCAAACACGAAAATGTCAGTTTAAGGTGTCTTTTAAGGTGTCTTCCTAGAGGATATTTATAGCATTACTCACGCCAGTTTCCAGGTCATTTCCCTCAACGACATCTTCATCTCGCCCCTTGAAGATATGTATGCACGCCTAGAACAGAGCCTAATATCTACTATAATGCGCTAACACGCCTACCAGCTACTTTGTCACAGAACTTCTAGGGACAGACCTGCACCGACTCCTTACATCGAGACCTCTAGAAAAGCAATTCATCCAATATTTCCTCTACCAAATCATGGTGCGTATACCTTTTTCGCGTTTGGCGGGTCATAAGAGGGTAAAAGGCTAATGGGTGAAAAATATAGCGAGGTCTGAAGTACGTCCATTCCGCTGGCGTTGTCCATCGCGATCTAAAACCTAGCAATATCTTGGTCAACGAGAACTGCGATCTGAAGATTTGCGATTTTGGCCTTGCTCGAGTTCAGGATCCCCAGATGACCGGATACGTCTCGACAAGATATTACCGCGCCCCGGAAATCATGCTCACTTGGCAGAAATACGACGTGGAAGTCGATATCTGGAGTGCAGGGTGTATTTTCGCCGAAATGCTCGAGGGAAAGCCATTATTCCCCGGAAAGGACCACGTCAATCAGTTCTCTATTATCACTGAGCTGCTTGGTACTCCTCCGGATGATGTTATCAACACAATTGCCAGCGAGAACGTATGTTGACGCTCCTATCGTTTGGCAACTTCTACTAACTTAGAGTGTAGACATTAAGATTTGTCAAGTCTTTACCAAAACGGGAGCGACAACCTCTTAAGAACAAGTTCAAGAACGCTGACCCAGCTGGTTTGTTTCCAAAGTCTAGGCGCTATTTTGTAAATATTACTAACAGTTGGATAGCCGTCGATCTACTTGAACGCATGCTAGTATTCGACCCTAAGAAGCGAATCACTGCAGCCGACGCGCTAGCACACGAGTACCTTGCTCCTTACCACGACCCCACTGACGAGCCTGTCGCTGAAGAGAAATTCGACTGGAGTTTCAACGATGCTGATTTACCTGTAGACACATGGAAGATCATGATGTGAGTATTTTTATGCCTCCTGGATTGACGTTCGCCTAGTCGAAATCATACGCGAGGCGTCGATGACTAACAATTTCGAGGCAACAGGTACTCGGAGATTCTTGACTATCACAACATGGAGTCAAGCGCGGCCGGATTTGAGGATCATTTCAACGGCCAATAGAGAGCGGTGCAGTTCTCAGAGCGGTTCTACAGGCGGCAAGCATAGTTTACGGCGACGATCCTACGGTTAAAGGTAATCCGCATATAACCCCAGGCTCGAATCATGTCCTAGCGTTTCGAGGCAGTGTTATTGGCTTGGACTACGCCATGAACAATTTCCTTCGAGGGAGAGGGGGGACTTGCCATCAGCGACGAGTATAAGAAAGACGGGAATATATGAGGATCTGCATTCGGCTGCTGATGGACGGTGAGCAGCGGGGCTCTACGCGGCGGTAATATAAAGCGTAATACGGGGGCCAAAGGGGAGGGCACACGCACTAGCTGTGGGATGAACATTCTCCTTTTCTCGTGATTGAACGTGGGAGGGAGGGGAGAGTGCGCAAGCCTACAGCATCAAGAGCAATTTTTGATGCCGAGAGGCTACGAAGTAACAACGAAGCATTCAAAGGCGCGAGGGACAGTTAGCCAGGAGCTTGGGCTTTTTTTATTATTCAAATCAATAAGAGACAGACCGACCGACCTTTTTTCGAATATGAGGCCGAACGAATAGATACTCCCGGTATGGATATGACAAAAGGGATAAAATAATAGAAAGCTTTAGCCCTAACGTAAATATATCGACTTTATCGGTGATGTTACATGACGTGATGGTTTTATTTTAGATGGGTATGTTGAGGTCCTTGGAAAGGGGAAGGGATTTCTGTGAGCCGTTTCTACGGTGAGATAGTTAGGTCTGGGTTTATGATAGAGGGGATAGGGTATTAGATGGTAAGTAGTGCATGATTATGGGTGGTTTGGTGGCGTGTATCTACTGGGCAGGGTTTTGTAAGTTGGGAATTAATGCGGAATGAGGAGGTTATGGTAGGACAGGTCGTAGGCCTAAGTAGTGAGAATGGGAATCGGTGATAGGTAGGTAGGCTGGGGAGGAAGTCGTCGATAGGGGACGTATATAAACGAATGCGTTTGGCTTTGGGGGGATTTGATGGAGAGAGAGGATGTGCGGGATTGAAGGGAGGACAAGTTAGCTGGATCGAACGAACGCTTGGTGAGATGACTTCCACGTTGATATATAGGCGGTAGGTAGTTGGCTCGCGGGGATGTGCTGAAATAAATGCGTCCACGTGTATCGTATATTACTGGCCTGGGCTTCTTTTGGACGATATTGGTCTATTGATGGGTAACTAGACCATAGCAATGATAGAGTGCTTTTCCCTGACAGGACAGTTAAGAGACTGGAATTCGTGGGTTAGCTGTTGGTTATTTTATCTGCTACGGGGGTAGATGGATCGTATAGCGCGAGTACCGCACTCTGCGCGTCTCTCTAAGGTAAGGTGCCGACTTGGGTAACTACCTTAGCTTGAATCTTTCTTATGGATGACTTTGGAGGGAGGGAAATTTTGAGGTCATTGGTAGGTTTTTCGTGGTTCTGGCTCCTGTCTGTGACGAAGTCGGGATACTGATCTCTGATTTCTTCATGAAGCCCTTTATAGATAGGTAACCGTTTGTTTCTTCAGGGGTATACTCTTATGGCTAGGGTACACGCCTCTATCTTCAATAGTATGTAAAACGGCCACCTCTAGGGCTATACGACCTAAACGGGACTATTTGATTATTAGCGTGCTGAATCAAGCTGTTGCAGATTAAGGGTGAGCTGCGAAGCGTGTCACTAGGCGCCGACTATATGTTCTTGGTATTGGGAATTACCTAAGTACCTACCTAGGTAAGTAGACTCTAAGGTTGCTTAGAAGTACTATAAGCCGAGATAGCTTTATGGAGGACGCATATTTTACTTTGGGCTCGTGTATCGACGAAGAAATTTAGCTTGGGAAGAATATATATCCATCAAAGCCCATTTTTATTGGCGAGTGGGTGAGCACGTCGGTAAATTAGTAAACAATAGGCTTCCTACTTCGATATGCTCATTTTAAAGTCCTATATCGCGTCTACATTATTCATGTATTTACTATCTAGTATACTTCTAAGTAATATTACTTCGAAGTCCACTCTAATGAAAATATACTGTACCCTATTGCCCATCATTCAGATTGGTTAGCACTTACGACAATCGACTCTAACGTTATACAAATGGTAAAATGGAATACGTCATAAAACGTAGCACTCATATCTTCATTGGAATCAGACACACCAATGCTGCGGTTGCCAGATTAGGAAACAGTCAGGACCAGGTCATGCATCAGATTGGCCTGTTTTAAGGGGGTAGAGGAGTAAAAGAGAGATCCCCTCACCAAAGCTGGGGAATTTATTCCCGGGGTAGGACCTAAATTCATATCGGTTGTGTCTGACTGTAGTATGTGATGCAAGGATGTATATATTCAATGCTAATATCCGG
Organism: Daldinia concentrica; assembly: GCA_902805455.1. Taxonomy (NCBI): domain Eukaryota; kingdom Fungi; phylum Ascomycota; class Sordariomycetes; order Xylariales; family Hypoxylaceae; genus Daldinia; species Daldinia concentrica. The sequence goes on from CADCSW010000006.1 coordinate 2,286,262, forward strand.
ATCCAGCTCCTGTCTCCTCTACTGGTGTATTCGCTACTCGTCCCTCCTGTGATCGGAACCGTTACTCAAGAGATTCTGAGCGACTAACTAAGGCATCCCAAGCTGCATCTCCGGGTTTTGTGATGTAATTTGATTAAAACACGATCTTCAGCTGAGGGATGTCTTGTTTTAGCGTGGGGGTGAAAGGAAAAGGGGGCGTGGGCTGCTAGCATCGCTTCTAATAATGAGGTATATATTCGGAAGAGAATTGAAACTACCATGGCGGTTATACCATCTATAGGTTGACGTACGTTACCTATACACGAGCCAGCTAGTACCTGAGTAAAACGAGATATAGTGAACGTTTGCCTGCACTTGGACTAAGGCATCGTAGTATTGGAACCTGGATACAACGACGTATAGGTATGTTGAGCAACTAGAATTTAGGAGAATGTTGAGAACATTCTACTCTACTGCCGTCAAAAGAAATATGCATACATGTAGTATAGTAGAACCAGACGACTCGATAAACTGGAGGTCCTAGACATAGGGGTTTGGGGGTTTGAGAGCAGGCTGCATTAGTTCCTAGCATAGCTAATGTTCGACTCGATCCTATCTACCAGGTATATCTGTAGATGAATGACTAGGTAGTTTAGCTACTAGTATGAAATAATTAAATTCAGAAGAACTTACTAAGTAGTTCTCATAGCATAAGATCATAAGCTATAGCAGGTATCAGGTGGTCATCGTGCTGTTACTTCATATAAACAAGTCGTTCCCGTTTCCAATACCGAGGTACCCTTCTCTACTGGCCATGTTTTTATAGCGGTTAATCTATTCTCGGATACCTAATCTGGTGATTATAACCACAGTTAGCCTAGTGATGCCGCAGTCCCGCGTGGTTAAGCGAGCGCTTCCCAGCACATGTGAATACCTATATGCATATTTGCCGCGAAGTAAAATTTTTCTTTTAGGTTCGGGATAATTCGTGCTTCTAGAACATATCTCAAATCGTCTAGGAAGAAAATTTCTGCTTCGGGTTTCGTGTTTTGTCGGTGTTCTAGGTTGGATCAAGTCTACATCGGTTTGACCTACCTATTCCGTGACCGACTCATTCTGATTCCGTAATCGATATACATACGCCGGACGCCGGATATATATGGCATACGAAGAATCTGTCCATGGTGTCGAACCACCTGGTCGTACATCCAGTTGTCTCAGACGACTTTTGACGCGGTCACCTAAACTGGAGTACACATTAGTAAGTCCAGATGCGGGAAAGACAGGGGATACGTATGACAAAAACGTTCATCGTCCAAGCGCAAGGAAAAGTCTCAACGATGTATAAAGTTGGATAATATGGTTAGATGTACATTAGAAGGTAGCCATATACAGCAACTCCTATATCATAATAGATCCCAGAGGCTTTCTATCCACTTGGCTACGGGATACGCCTAAACTATACGACACCCCGGTGAAGACACGGACTCAGTCTTCAAGACGGCATGAAAAAAATGATTGCTTAAGGCACAGTGTACCTAATATAACTTGAATTTTGGATGGATCTTTATACGGTCGTTCCCAGGGGGCAGCGACGCTTACGTCGTCACCGAAATCTAGATGATCCTTGATATTTCTAGAAAATCTTAATCGGTTTAAAGTTGATCTAGCGGTCAGCCTCCAAAGACCATGTCACTATGGTTCCTATCTACGGGAATGAGATCTCGGGCTTACGCCAGCAGTGGTGGTTTTCGTCGGAGTAGGCAAGGAGTAGACCCGATGCATTTCGACTCGGCCACACCGTTCGGCCGGTGCCAAGACTTGGGCTTTTCGATATATCATTTCCCCAAACCCGTTGACTGCGTGCTCACGGGCCTCGGCATTCTCGTACATGGAATAGGTATTCGCTACCAAAACTGCATATGTATATCTCAGACACTGAAGATAAATGATGGCGTCAGAGATGCTCACAAGCGGTCGTCATCGCTGCCTCGTTCGGATTTCATGCAAGAGGTTAAGAGGTACCACAGGGGAAGATCTCTGCTACCCATGGGTTATGGATGGCTAGCTACTAAGATCTCATCCGTCCAAACAGGGCTGCGGTAGGAATGGGGAACGTCTGTCGGGATGCCGATCAGGAGCCTCACTGTAGACTCTATCCGAAAATCAGTTCCCGAGTCGTAACTGGACGTAAGCCAGGCACGTGGAGTTGCAGAATTTCCTCAACGTTATGCGGTTTGTCAGCGCCATTTACTCGCCTTTCCTTGGCGGGGAGGCATATGCGATGGAACTGCAGACGGACCCTGCTGGGTTATAATGCTGCCCCTAATGGGGGATAAAACTGGTTACAGTAGGTGATAGTGATGTCCGTTGAGTTACTTACTCCTGGCTTGCTCTGGAGTTGCAACTCTTATTAAATAGAAACTGCCGGGAAATAGAAAATGAACAATACTTCTATAGCCGTGACGATAGATGGAAAGAAACGAACCAACTTACTTACCCTCCACTACGGATTGTCCGATAATTTTTTACACCGAAGCTAGAGAGCGACCTTCCCAACCAGCTGCTACTTCAAATAATAAGAGACTACCATATTGGTGTGCTGAGCTGTCTATCATGCACTCCAGTTTTTTTTTCTCTGTGCGACTCGTCCCCTTCCCCGACTATCCCTTTTCGTCGATCTGCAGCCGGACTCCCTGCCAGCTTACCTGTGGCTGAGGTCTTTGCCTCTCTTCTGTTTGCCTCTTACTACCGCTTCCGCCCGCCCCCTTGACGGCACCAACAAATCATATTCTCGTCAGTTGATCAGCTGCCAAAACGGCCGCTTCGAGCAATGGATGTTTACATACCTCTTATGGATCATGGGGAGGATCCATGGCGGGAGTCCGGCAGGCAGGTCGTCGACCTGGGGTTTGGCTGGGATGTCGAAAGGAATTTGACTGAGCCGAATGGGCAATTCCGACGTTTCCGTGCGCCTCCTCATCAGCTTCCAGAAGCTTTCCCAAACGTGCCGCTGCGACACGACCCTCCACGGGAGCTTTTTCTGCCTTCTAGCCAAAGTGAACACCTGCGGGGTTACCTGCAGACTGCACTATACTCGATTTATGCTATGGCTTATGTATGTAAATGTAACATAGCTTACTTGTACCATGGCTCTCGTATTGCAATGAGATGCACGTAGTCGCCGCATCGATACTTGCTTCATCTGTGAACACTGACCTTCTAACCATAGGTACTTCGTTGTAGGTTGGTACGGGGACTACGGAACTGAGCCCTGTCCCGAGTCGTTGGCTATGAACCTTGTCTGCCTAACCAAATTATATAATGTCACTTTGATCCTGGGTTTCTTAGATTCTGACCCAATTGGGTAGCGAGACTAACCGGGGTTCTGTGACTAAATCTCAGCATTCAAAGTTTTAGGGATGGGCGTCGAGCTTTGGGCGATGTAAAAGAATAATGCGGCTATTAAGTTGCCAGCCGCTTGGAACCAACCCAGAAGGACAGTACGGAAACAGCCTGCTTCCTTGGCCCATTGCCCCGACCGAGCCTTAAAATCAATATGATCACGCAAGCGTCCCACCAGTTTGGACCCTGAGCTTACCGAGCCCACGGCACGCCCTCCAGTTGATGACGGCAATGATCTGACGGTCTTGGGGTTTCGTGCTCTGTAATCTAAGTAAGGATGGCAAAAAAATGGGGGGCGCGGGGGCAAAGTAGAGAGTCATCGCCAATGAATAGATATTTCCCGATGTGTCAGCTGTTGGCGTAGTGGCTAGGCGGTTAGGTAGTTGCTCACGATGTCCCTCTGCATGCTGGTGGGCAGTGCTAGCGTCATCCAGCTGAAAATGATCTTGACCGAGAACAGTTAAGGGTATATTGTGGCCAGGTTTGACCCCAGTTTGGAAGATATTAACGAGCACTAAGAGCCATTTTGATACTCGTGATCACGATGCCGACTTACGAGAGTTATAATAGCTGTAACTAACTATCTTATTTTCTTATTAGTTATGTGATCGTATGTTTAGAGTAGGTATTTCGAGCCATGCATATTACTTCTTCTTGCGATTCGTGACTTTAAGTATAATCAATATTCTTGTAAGACAAGTGAGAAACATGTCTTATGAGAGATCAATGTGATGGAGATGGAGGAAAGCGTCTTTTAGGCTGCATAGTGGAACTTGTGTAGAAACCCAATGCATCCCGTGCATAATGATCCACGCGTTAATGCATTATGTAGTAGATGTGTAGTAGATGTTCCCAGCTAAATCTTGCCAAGATCTGGAGAAATCGACCAATCAGTCGGCTTGACCCCAGTCCCCACAAACTAACCCTTCCTCTCCTTAGATTTTAGACTCTGATCCGCCAGTAGATTATTGTCCTGGGGTTCCCTGGTTTTGAAGCCACCTCGAATCCATGTTCAATGTACGTATATTGAATATAGTATATGTACCTAAAATACCTACTATGGTACGTGCGAAATATTTATTCGGCGCAACCCGATGAGTCCAACTTTTACGTACCTTGAATGACATTATTGTTTGTCAATGATTTTCCAAGGCACTTCAACCATGCTGGACCTATAGAATATTTTATAATATCCCAAAGCGGTACCTTGCATCTATTATACTCACACATATACCTAATATATGTATATGATGAATCACACTACTACCTACGGTCATCCCACTCTGCAGATACGTATATATAGATATATAATATATTAGGCTGCGGGGCTAACGGTAAAAAGGCTACATCTACTACTACGTAGGCATAGGCAATGATGTAGGTAAGACGACATTAGTAGCAAGAGACGCAAGGGACCATGGCATATTTATCCCGTGCCTTCGTAGATAATTCGTAACCACCGGCACTAGTGGTTTGGTTGTTTTCCGAATGGAGGGGTCCACGCGACTGGATCACACATCTAATATACCCACGGAGTATTCAGCAAAGCGGCAAGTCACTAATACATAAGTCAAGACTTTTGTCAAGTTCGGACTTCGACAATGATATATGGTATTGGGCAAGTAAATAACTTAGTTATAGGCTCATGACTAGCTAGTAATAACCTATACGCGATCGAATACAAGCTTCGACTTGAATTATATTAGGTAGATTCCGTGTTAGAGTCAAATAAGGACTAGCAATTTCTAGCTTGTTGTGAGTACATCCCACCTGGACGGAGTCGAAGGCCCGTCTTACCTCGCTTGCCATAATCGCTAACCTATAAGAAGAGTCCTAATATCAACCGATCCTATCAATGCCATTCTAATTGCTCGATTCTCCTCTCCTGGTTGTGAATTTCCTCTATTGTAAAAATGAGGGGAAGTATCTTCAAGGTTTGATATTATTCTTCTGGAGATAACTAATAAACATTGCGGACTTTATTCGCAATTGGAGACGGTAATGGTAACCAAGCAATGAATAACTCAGACTTCAACGAATACTCTTATAACTAACACTAAAAGAAATAGTTGATAGGTCGGGGTAACTTACGTGTATGCATACATGTCATGTTTTCCCGACTCTCGCGTGCCGTTCGCCCCCAAAATACAATTATACGATCGAATGGAGAGAGACATACAAGCGTCATGTGTATACTTACATATAATGATCCATGCATTTATTAGACGCAGGTGGTTGTCCTTGGCTTCGTACATAGTACAGGGGACTGCACTCCACAGTTCGGACGAGCCATCAGCATCCTTCCTACTATCCCAGTTTAGATTATCCCAGTTAGAAATAGTCATATGTGCTCGAGTATTAGCAGCTATTAAGAAAGAGGACCCCCACCTCGGTTTTTTGCCTTCTCCCACATTTCCATACTGCTATCCTATTCTCTGGGTCTTCTTAGTTGTTATTTTAGCAATTCGACCCTCCGCCGCTACGACTCCCCTTTTCAGCCGCTTCACCCGATTTATCATCATACGAGTGTTTCGTATTGTCTACTTCTCCTCAATCGACTTTAACCGCTAGTTTGTAGCAAATACCGATTAATACCGACCAGACCCGGGACGTTCGGGGGGGCAACTTCAGACGAAGGATTTACCGTGCAGCATTTGTCGGTATTGTTGGAGATCGCTCGTACATAATAGTTTGCAAGAAGTCGTGGTTTAGATGGGTATGTTTCATATGCGTCTCTTTCATTAGCTTAGTTGATACCCTTCCTACATCGTCCTACCAACCTATCGTCCTGCTTGTCCGACGGTTTCGCGTGCGACTTAGACGCACGGTTTCGGACCAAGTTCTGGTGCCGCATTATTATCTTCGCCGACCTCTTCCCGCTCAACAACACACACTCATTCTTTCTCCTCCGACAATAGCCCTCTCCCCTGTCTTCCTGTTCATAGGCGGACCAGTCAAGACCCCTTGTCAAGTGTCATGTCTTCGCAACAACGTGCAGTCCGAGACTTTTCCTTTCTGCAATGGAACCCTAAGCAAGTAGGTACTCGAGCGCGGATAGATGCTCTCTTTGCCTCTACCATATATAAGCGTCTTCCTGGTTCGCGTACCTAACCGATCTTTTACTTTTGAGGTTTCTGTATTTCGTATATACCTCTAACCTGTCCGTCTACTACCGACTAGCATGTATGTTGATATATACCTAAACTATCTATGTTTGTTAGTTGGTTGGTATATATACACTATATCACACCACATACATATGTTGCATATAGCATACATCACTTTGTGGCAGATATCGAGTTCAATTATTATTATTTTTTCAAAGACATCTATCAACAATAGTAGTTCTATTTTAACTGAGTACAGGTAGTTCCCGACTTCAGTACTTGTCCCGACCGTTTGTTAGTATATAAATTCTTAGCCAATCCCGAACGGCGCATAGTGTGCTCCGTGCCTGCTATTTACTATTATGTAGCTAATTGGCCTTCCCGCTTGTCGTTTCCCTGCATCTACATACAAATCAAGACTCCCCCATGTCTTGTCACTGGACTCCAGTCTACTCCGGGACCCTCCCCCTACCTGCATGTACTTACTTGGGTATCCGAGGCGTTGTACTCTAATCTATATGATTATGTACCTCACCAAGCATTTTATACTCAAATTGGTACTTTCCTTCGTCCTCGGCGTTACATCCTACCTCGAAAATTCCCACTTAATTGCATCGCACCTGAACCCCGCCCAGACGCGCTAGCTTCGTTAAGGTAACTACCAGTACCTAGCCACCTACGAGGATAGGTTGCTAGGTGTGTACTGGGCTCCTTAAAAGAGCGCCTTCCGTTCCATGGGCAATTTACCGCAATGGGCGGCATTTACAAATTTCGAACTCTCTATCCCGTCCTTAGACGTGGGACCCCCCCAGAACCTAAAAAGACTAATCATCTTCCTCCCGGTCTAGGCATTTCCAGGTAAATCCAGATAGTCTAGTCTTATGTCTTTCGGGCTCGAACATCGCGTGTCCCTCCTTCGCATCGAATCAGCTCCAGCTCCGTCTCTCGCTTACTACCCGGCGATCGACTCCTTCAAGATATAGTTCCCTCCTCGGTACATAATTCCTTGGTTTGGACTGTTATGTGGTACCTACAACCGTATCATAATTCTCTAATTTGGGTCATGTTGTTTGTTTCGAGGTCATCTTAAATCATCGTCACTGTTAGCTTTTAGCGCAGCCGATTATTCGGGAAAACCCAAGTTGCTCTACGTTTGCTTGTCCCTTCTCCCTTTGCGCGCCTGCAGTAGTTTGGCTCTTCCGTTGTAACACACTTAGATCGTCCGACTGTGGCACCAACGGGCGCCTTGGACTGGTTTCTTAGTCCAATACTTTCCTCCATAGGACTGCACATAGTGAGAGGTATAGAGGAACTGTGTGCGCGTGCGACTAAGCGTTATTGGCCAATTATTATTCTATTCGAGGTGCGACAGGAAGCTCCCCACGAGGGGTGCGACACATTCGCCGCGAGCGGCCCGGAATTGAAGCGCTACGATTCTTCGCAAGACCATGACGCTTTAATGGAACATGACTTCTGTTCTCCCCGCACTGCTTAGAGACGTTAAACCATCTATACCTTTCGTGCGATCGAGCCCCATCATGACCGAGGTCCAGGAGCCGACGCCGCCTCAGAACGTCCAGCATGAAGATGACCCGCAGCGTGGGCGTCGCCGGAGTCGCTCACCTGACAAGGATATTGATGGCAATGAGAGCGACCAGGTAGGCGACGGTGACACCAAAAACGGTAATTCGTCAAACTCGGATGGTCCCGTGAGAAAGCGGAGACGGAGTCGTAAAGGTTTGGATAAGAAATTCGAATGTCCTACTGAAGGATGCGGCAAAAGTTATTCGAGGGCTGAACATCTGTGAGTTTTATAGAATAACTACGAACTAATTCCTAATTCCTAATTCCTAATTCCTAATTCCTAATAACTATCGCTTCTACTTACTCTACTAACTGGGTGGAATTTGAAAAAGTTATCGGCACCAATTGAATCATTCGCCGAAACAGATTTATAGATGCGACTTTCAGGATTGTAAGCGCCAGTTCGTCCGACTCGACTTGTGTAACCGTCATAAGGATCGCCATACTGCGAAAGGTTCTGCGCTGAATCGAAAAGATTCTTTGATTAGCCAATCTTCTCCCGTCGACAACGTAAGACCTCCGTACCCTACGCCCAGTGCCGTTTCTCCCGATTCCGATAGACTCGGACCAAGCTATTCTCAAGGACGCGGAGCTCACTATGAATACCAGTCACCAAAAGATACCATCGGTACCCCTTATACTCCGATATCAAATACACCACCCACCAACTTTTCTCATACCGGTCATCCCAACGGAGTTGACGGTTATATGCATCACGAGCAGGGTTATTCTGCTCATGGTGCGCGGCATCCGCATCATTCTCCTTCAGGCCCTCCACGACCGACAATACAAACCGGCGTCGGTGCCCCTTATGGCGTTTTGTCGCCAGTTCCTACGCAGCATGGCAACTATCATGGGCATCTCGCCAATACTCCCCAATCTGCCCCGACGATGCCATACGTCACTCAGCAAAATCTAACACCTTTTACCTTACCACCTTCAGACTTTGCGACGACGACTGCTGGTAACATGCCGAGGGAATCTGGGCAAGCTTATGCACCCCAAAATTCTAACGATTACGACCATTCGCATTCTCAATCAAATGGTGAGATGGTGCTGCTGGATCAGATGGCAACGCAAACTACCATTCCAATTTTTGGTAGTGACGGCGTCTTAAATAAGTCCCCATATGTTGCTATTCCCGAAGACTTTTTTGCATATCTCTTTAACACCAATGATCCTAACGGGTCACCACAGGTGGGCCACGTAATGCCACCAAATCAATATGCTAAGTACGTATCAATGGTCAATTTCAAGAGTTATATTATTCTTCAAACTAACATGGTCGGATTTAGCTATGCGGAGCATCAATATGGCATGCCGTATTACGAAAGTGCGTCTCTGGGATATTTTCCGCCGTCTAACCAACCACAGCAAGTCATGGCTGTCACAAATCTTCTTGACCCGAACCTCCCGGAGTCGCTCTTATCTGAAGAAAAGAGCCAAGAGATTTTTGACTTTATTAAGGAGAGGTTTCACGAGAACGACCATGCGCCAGTGGAGCGTCAACGGGAAAGCATACTAGAAGGTGACAGAAGTGATGAGAACCACATGCTAAGCCGAAAGATGATGCAGCAATATATAGGTTCTTTTTGGGTTCACTTCAGCGATCAGATACCCATTCTCCACAAACCGACGTTTTCGCCGGATAGGACGCCGAATTTGTTGTTAATAGCAGTGATGGCAATAGGTGCTGCCTGCTTAGATAGAACGCACGGGCAGAGTGTCATTAGGGCCGGATCTCAACTTTCTAACTTCCTTGCGTGGCACCTAAGGTGGGAAATATTCATGGACGTGAATTGCCGGCCACCGGCGAAGATCTGGGCGTTCCAGACCCTATTATTACTGGAGCTCTACGAGAAGATGTACTCAACAAGGGAGCTCCATGAACGAGCACACATCCACCATGCGACTACTATTACGCTCATGCGGAGAGGGAGGGCCCTAATCGGGAAATCCGCTCTCGACTCACCGCCAAACCCACGGGATGAGAAGTCGGGGACGAATAGTTCTCGGCATTCTTCTACTTCGGGGCTCGCGCATACGCCGGATGAGTGGTGGAACCACTGGATAACGAATGAGACTACTAGGCGTGCAGCGTTTGCGGCGTTTCTTATCGATTCGATTCATGCTACGATGTTTGGGCATTCGACCGTGATGGTGGCACACGAAATGCGTTTACCCCTCCCTTGTGACGATCAGCTATGGAAGGCTACAAGCGGCGCTGAGGTTGGTAGGATCGAGGCGAACCTTATGTCTAATGGAATTAAGCCTATCTCATTCCTCGAAGGACTCAAGCGGACTCTTGCGGGGCATGAAGTACAGACGAATCCTTTCGGCCGACAGATCCTCATGGCGGGTTTGCTAAGCGTGAGTTGGCATATGAACCAACGTGACTTACAAGTCAGCTCGCTCGGTGGTGGCGTGCAGCAAGCGCTTGGGGGCCGTGACAAATGGCGATCAACACTTACGAAAGCGTTCGACTCATGGAAGACAGACTTCGACAAGTCGCTACAACGCGCCGATACGGTGGTCGACCCGTATAGCTACGACAAGCGGAACGAAGCTAATGTGGTCTTCGAGAGTAGGACAGTGCTACATCATCTAGCCCACATGGCAATGCACGTGGATATTGTCGACTGTCAGATATTTGCTCGCGCCAAACGCCTACTTGGTAGAGCGATCGGTACACAGGATTTAAATAGCGCGCAGCGTCGAATGAAGGACCTCTGGGCGCCGTCTGCAAAAGCTCGCGACGCCACATTTTACGCTGCTAAATTCCTATGCTCAGTTCTACTTCCCGAAAATGCAGGATCACCTTCGGATGGTTACAGTCACCAATCGGGTATCCTGATGTACCTAGCCAGAGATGACGTCCTCCTGAACCGGCCATGGGTGCTCTACTTTGCAGCATTGGTTGTATGGTGCTACGGTTTCGCGCTGGAGGGCCCTTGTCCCGGAGTTCCCATACCGAATACTACCCAGGAGAAGATGAGCCAGATGCGCGAGTACCTGTTGAGAGTTGGTTCGGTAGCGTCGCCGGAAGACCTCAAGGGCATGAGGGGTGTCAACAACAATAGTACTCTGCTTGTAGTTCTTAAGGACTCGTTCGAGTCGACACGGTGGGAGCTACTACACGAAGGAGCAACATTACTGAGCAATTGTATCCAGCTCAACAGTGGCGCAACCGTAGTTTAGCGAAGCCCATTATAAATAAAGCACACAAAAAAAAACCTCCCCTAAGAAGGAAGAAACATAGAATATACGGAAGCATGATGAACGAGAATCTGAGGATGGCTAACTTATGTATGAGGAGGAACGGATTACGGACAAGCGACATCGAAAACATTTTTTAACGAGGATCATAGCGTCTACCAGATTATCTGGACCCTTGAGCTTTTTACTATTGTAACTAACTAACTATGCAAAACCCGCGACTTCGCATCATATACCCAACACGACGTAACGGTGTCGCACCACCACATCGCTATCGCATTTGCGTGATATTTACTGCTGTTCGATACGTATATACACAACCTACCAAAAACTGGCGAAATCATTTGAATATTCGTTACAAGGCATGTGGAGGCATACACTCATCATCATTTTGAATGAGGGGGGAGTTTTCATCTTGATATTCTGCAGAGTAGGTGCCGATATGTTCGGTTTAGCAGTTAGTGCCGGAAGAAGGTTAAAAAGTGTCGGTCGAGTTGAAATCCTTCGGGTATTGCACGTAGCATTAACGCCGTCCGGAAAGAGGCATGAGAGTATTGAATTTATAATACTTCCGCCAAGACTAGAATTATTCTTACTACATGATTATCGTGAATTATCGGGACTACTGGACTATACTACACACCCTTAGGTAGTGCGAGCTAGTTTTAGTTTAGGTACCTTAGCTGGGAATGCGGAACGTGGGGGTTTGATACCCCGTACCGACTAGTCGGCTAGTAAAGACGTAGCTGGGTGTATCCTTGTTGGATAAAGTGACATTAGGAAGTATCCATTCTTACCTGGTATCATGTAGTCGTTGCTTGCAGAAGTGTTAGGTAGTGTGGGTTTAAATGCTAAGTGAGGCCCTGGCTGCCGGTTAATTGAGAGGTGGCGTTTTCAAGTTAAACAGGTAGGTACGCAAAATCCACACGATCCCGTAGGTACAAGCATACATCTAAATTTATGAAGTCATATGTCGACAATAGTAGGAAAGCGATATCTAAGCTCAAGCGGGTAAGAGCCGGACTTTTAGAATTACCTAGCTAGGTTTAAATAATGGAAATGGCGCAATAGGTTATTCGTATGTAGAAGGCACGCTCTTACGTTAAATCCGAATACTTACCTAACATACATGCACTTAACCTACATATGTTTAAGGTTAGTTATAATTATTAATCCCGAGGTAAGACTTAGTTTGCAGCAATTCCCAAGCAAATTCCAAATCAAATTCCCAATTATAGGTACCTAAATCATCCAACTCTCCACCTCTTTGCCTTCATCGAACCCCGGTCAGCAAAACTTCCGTGTGGTCCCTTGTGCCTTAAGCTTACATTCCAACGAGCCGCCATTCACAACCTTGGTAGGGGAAACGAGAGAGCGAGGGAGATTGCCTCTCGCCCTCTAGTATACGCCAGAAAGATGGTCCTCTTATCTGAACTTCCACCTGAGATCGTGCAACATATTCTCGGCTATGTCGAACCCTCCGACTTAGGATGGATCCCCCGCGTTTGCAAGAATCTCTACCATATTGTCAATGGGAATACTTCACTCTTCAGAACTGTTTATCTCAATAATTATGATAATCCTCTAAACAAGCCAGTTGTGAATTGGACGCAGGCAGTTCACGATGTCGTTCGTTTACAGGGTATAGGTCGAAGAAATCGTGTCCAAGATAAGGTACAACACTTCTAAAACCTCATATGCTTGCATTTACTATATCTAGCTGCCTCGTAATTCGAAATTGCTCAATGTCTAACTCTTTCCTGCGTAGAAGAGCGAACTCTCCTTCGTTTATGAAACCGTCAAATCTTTCCTCCAAAATGCTGCCACCGATACTGAGCGATTCCCGTTAACAACCCATCTGACGTCCCGTAACATTGAAATTCTACGCTCTATATTCGAAGAAGAGACTAACCAATCTGCCTTCCTGTGCCGGTCCACCATCTTCGGGCGTGCCCGCGAGGAATGCATCTGCTCGGATAACCACATCTCATCCGTGCAGGCGGTCCACCAGAAGAGTGCACATTTACACTGTCTTTTTGGAGTGCCTATTTTGTATGCGCGACTAGAGTCTCATCAGACGAGAGAAAGCAAGATGAGCCCGTATGCCTGCTCTATGGTGTACGACTTAAGACGATATACAGAAAAAACAAAATGGGGCCCGTTTATGGATGACGATACAGACCGTGTGGACTGGGAGAAAGTCGAAGCTATTATGATCGTGATCGGATCGAACCTTCGGAGGCTTGGCCTCGCGAGGTTTCCACTATGTAGGAGCTTTTGGGACTCACCTTTCGCAGGAGCATGGCCCCAAAGCTATATACCATATCCTATCTCGCGGAAGCCGGATTCTTTGGAAGTCCCGGACCCGTTGGAACTTCAGGACCCGTATGGAATTACAGGGACTTGGCTACGTATAGTATGCTTCCTGGACTACACAGACTTTCACATATATAACTTCGCCGAAGGCGCACAACTTCCACAGAATATCCCTCGACCTGCTCTCGATGTTGGCCAGGCCACGCGCCTAATCCTTATGAGGGTTCGCGTGACTAGTATAGAGCCCCCTGGACCCGAGGACGGACAAGAACTGCCAGTTGTACATTTCAGGGGAATTTCCCAGTCGCTCGACGATAGCTATGATGATAATGCCAATTCGGACTTGAGAGGTATGAAAGGTATGTTCCTCTTTTCACTTCTAGGACATCTGAATTTGCTAATAAGTGCTTGGAGAGAAAGGCACCGTTCGCTTGACCCGTGAAGGTGAGGTACACTGGACAACCTTCTCGATTTTCAACGGTGAAGAGAGATGGCGCAGCGAGAGTGTCCAGATTGGTGGAGTCAAGAGCTCTAAAGGGGTAATGGGTAATTGGTTTGACAAGTAAGTCAATTGGACCTTAGCTGCTATTACCTACCTAGGTAGGTATGTATTGTGCGTATGCTAAATAGATGTCTAGGGATTTCGATCCACATGGCCCGGCTGGTCCAAGTGCATTTTGGAAGGTTTCGGACGATATCGCAGCAGAATACAGCGAAATCATGCAGAATTTTCTGCCCAGTGTCCATGATACCTCCCTCGATAAGACAGGCGACGTGGATGAATTTGACCTGCCGGCTTACCGGTCAGACGACGATGAAGACGAGGAAGATGAAGCTGGACTTGAGCTGGAAATCACGGGCATCTCTTGGGTGACATGGACGGATGACTAGCTTAGACTTTTCGTGTGGTTTCTTTTGTATTCTTTATCCTATTTATAAGCTCGGTCTAGTTGGTAGTTGGTGTTTCGAGAAGTATGCTGTGCTTTGCAATGATTTCTCTATATTTTATTCGATTACATATGTAGGGATATACATTACAGCTTAGACAGGAGATAGGATTGATACCTTTGAGGTATCCAAGTACATACATATACCTCCTAATGTCTTATCATGGATTAAATTATATAAGCAATAATCATGGCCCGAGCTCCTTTCATTTTACGTCAACCTCGGCATCTTGTTCATCTTGTACCGAATAATGTAACTTGAATTGTTATTCGGATTGGGTCGTGTCTTGTCAGCTTGTGCTTTAATCTACATTTTAAATAACTACCTACCTAGGTTAATTCCTACAAAAACATGTTCTGCTCTTAACATTAACAATCAACCAACCTAGACACAGGATGGAATTCGTCACAGCCCTTCGGGGCACCTTCGACGACCAGAAACCTTCATTATTTGAATTACTCTCAGAACAGCAGCTCAACTCACTTCTGCCACCAACATTACGATACCTTCTCACCGTCGCGACTCATCGATACCCCCGTTATTTACTACGCGCCCTTAACTCCTTCGATGAGCTTTACGCGCTCGCAATGCTCGTTATCGAGCGCCACTATCTACGAACACGCGGTGGCAGCTTTACTGAACACTTCTATGGCCTCAAACGAGAAAAGTCGTTACAAGCAGAGGTCCCCCGTGCTACCGCCCGCGCCCCGGAGCTGGTACGGGAAACTCTTAAGCTGAGCGAAATGGATATTTGGAAGAATCTGGCTGTTATGGTTGCTCTGCCGTACCTGAAGCGCAAGCTGGACGAGAGCCACGAGATCGAAGCCCCACGAGCCCTTCTCGGTGCAAACTATACTCGTATGCCTGCGAATCCGACGTTTAAGCAGCGATTGTTACATTATTACAAATGGTTCATACGTAACGTCTATCCAAGCGTACACGCCGCCTACTACTTTAGCATCATTGCCTTTAATCTAGCATATCTATTTGACGGCAGTAAATACCACAATCCGTTCCTATGGCTCATCGGCACTAGGATGCGCAGGATGAATGGAGCAGATTTCCAGGCCATTGAGGCTTTAGGCAAACCAAAGGCGGGAACCCCTCCCTTTACGGCTGCCAGTCTCCTCAATCCGAGAGTAATGGGACCGAGGTTATTAAGTAGCTTGTCAGTCTTACTACCGACCAGCATCTTCGCACTGAAGTTCCTCGAATGGTGGTATGCATCGGACTTTGCGAAGCAGCTGTCGAGGAAGGCTGCCGAGAACCTCGAGCTACCGCCACCTGTCGTGTCTGGTTTGTCCGCTTTGGGAATTAAGGTGCCGCAGAAGAAGGGCCAGAAGGGTGACGACGAGAAGAGTAAGAAGGAAGAAGAGGAACGACCTAAGATACCGTCAGCAGAGAATGCGCCAATTGCTACTCCATCATTACTTCCTATCTTCACTGTACCTGCACCAGAAGATTCTGAGTTATGCCCTATTTGCGAAGACGAAATCACGACGGCGACTGCTTGCCAGACGGGTGTAGTCTACTGTTATGCCTGTATACATAGGTGGCTCGAAGGTTCTCATCAAAGACAGGAAGAGTTTATGGCCGATCAAGCCGGCAAGTGGGAAAGCGGCCAGGGTAGATGTGCCGTGACAGGACGTCGGGTCCTCGGCGGCACGGAGGGTCTAAGACGTATCATGGTTTGATTAAGATTCGAGATCTGGATTATATTGTAACTGCATGTGTCATTGGGTCAGGCACCGGCGTCTGGGGTAGTATCTAAAAAAAGCTACATGCTAGGGGGAATAGCTGATGAACAACATGAGGCTTTAAGGTATACTATTAATGAACGACATATATCTGTCAAGGTCCATCGTCATGAGATATCCGTCTAGATGGGCCGGTTTTATTTCAACAGGCCATAGATGTCGACTAGAGCTTCTTACAACGAACGAGTAATCTCGTCTATTGATACTGCAGACGGCTCCAGAAGAGCTGACAATCATTTGCAAAGCTCTTCGACAGTCTATAATTGCAATGATGCAAGCAATTCAGACGACAATGGACCGATTACGTTGGTCTAGGCTTGCTTTACTCACCGACAAGGGAGATTAGGACTACGACGACATATTTTATAAATAGAAGCAGGACGAGATCTAGACTCGGTGCGAAAATAAACACCACGCTTTCGTCGCCGACGCAGCACGTCGGAACGGGCCTAGGAATATACTCGTTACCAAGTCTCTTGATGCAAAACTGTCCACAATGCGCGCCCGAATACTGGATACGAAGGCTTCTTAGACTGTCCCAGTCTCGCGCACCGCAAATTAAAATATGACATCTGGACTGAGCGAGGCATTCTAGACCAACTGCTATTACGAATAACCGTGCTCGCGCCATCTATCTCTTTTCTTATTACCCGGGGCGCTGGGATGGGTCTGGGTCTGGGTCTGGGTCACCTAACTGCTTCAGGGTCCCGGGGCTCCAACGACCTCTTTTTTCCCGGACGCGCAATGGGTAGCTGGTTAATATGGCTAAAGTGCCCACGCCCTAGCTGCTTGCCGTTGGTTGGCAGGGCTCGCGAGAATTAGCGAAGATGTTCGCTACCGCTATCTGTTTGCTTTGCTTTGCTTTGCTTGGATGTGGTGGTGGCGGACAGACGCGCGTGTGTAGGTATGTATGTACCTAGGTAAGGTAAGATGATGACTATGGAATGGGATGGCATGGCATGGGATTCTTAATTAGGAGGCGAAATTGATCGAAAAGGCCCGGGCCATGGGCCCTGGCCCAGAATGGCAGTTCTTGATTTCGATTTGCAGAACGTCGATGGCGTTCGAGATTTCTTTTTTAGCTTCGCGGAGCTTATCCCGTGGGTTGCGCCCCTGGGATATACCAATATCATCTCATATAATGGGATGAAATCGAACGAGGCGTCTTCTATAAAGACTTGTGTTGTCCGCTTGTTGTTGGGATAGAAGATTTGTGTACTCATCGGATAATCAGACAGTTTATATCTACTGCTTAATTAGAAGTCTTTAAGAGCTTCGTATTCATCCTCATATCCATCTTCATCTTCATCTCCATCACCAACCACTTCATCTATCTAATACTACCTTAGGTACTCAAACCCAACCAAACAAACAAACCCACCCACAAACTCCCAAAATGCTCACCTCAACCCTCCTCCCCCTCCTAGCCACCCTAGCAGCCGCCGCTCCCTCCCCCAACCCTTCCCTAACAACACGCGACGCCCCGTCTCCCCCTCCCCGCATCGACTCCGTATCCTACTCGGGCAGCGGGTGCCCGTCCGCGTCCCCGGCCGTCGACCGCACGGGCGGCTTCAACGACATATCGCTGCGGCTGAACTCGTTCGAAGCGCGCACGACCGCGTCCATCGCCGACGCGTCGGTCAACTGCCAGGCGCACCTGTCGATCGCCGGGTCCGCGGCCGGATGGCAGGTCGGCGTTAAGGATGTCTATGTTAAGGGCCATTTGGTGCTGGATCCGGGGGCGGCGCTGGATTACTACGTTACGAGTTTTTGGAGCGAGGATGCCGATAAGACTGTATGTTTGTTTCTTTTCTCTGTTAACTACTTTTATTTTTATCTTTTTCTTTTTTATATTTGATTCTTGGGTATTATGTATTATCTCATGGAACATATACCTAAGAGGTATAACAAGCGCGCAAGTGAAAATAGTCAGTTGCTAACATGCATCTCCCGTATAGTCCACCATCAGGGGTTCCTTAACCAACGGCGGCACCGGTCGCATGAACCAAGACATTACGGCGCACAGCACGGTTCCCGACAATCAGGTCGTATACTCGCCCTGCACGAGCTCCAAGGGCAACGTCGGTCTGCTCAACGTCAACTTCCGCGTTGCTCTCCAGGCCGACGGCGCTCAATACGGTTACTTCGGCAAGGACCCTGATACTACTGCCTCTGAAAGCTGGAGTTACGTCTGGCGTCGGTGTTAGGGTTGCATATTGTTATCATTATTATTATTATTATCATTCTCTTCTTTATTTTACAGCTATTTTAGTTTTGCTTAAAAGTTAGTCTTGCCGGAGATGAACGGAAGATGGAAACCGAGCGAGCGAGCGTTTCTTGTAGGTGTCTAGCGGAGAGCCTTGACTTTTTGTTCCTTTTGTTTAGCGGCATGGGCTGGGTTTGTATTGAATGGATTGTGGGTTTATTAAAAGTTTGATAGATGATATCAACCTATACTTCAGAAATATTTGTGCCTTTAACTTGTGTTTTGAGGTCTCACATATCGAAATCTATAATGGTATGTGTCAATATCTTGGACTACCTATATGTACCTAAGGTAATGACAACAGTTTACCGGATGGGCTTATATTGCAATCACATTATTTAACAGTAGAAAGTACGTGAATAATAATATGCTATTGTTTGGATTATAAACACCAGTCTCGACTACTCAATCACTACGCTCATTGTTATGGCCAACAACACAACTACCATAACTTCTTCTACAACCCCCTAGGTGAAGCAAAGTCGCCCAGACACCTAGTTATTGGCCGCTTTCGCCTGTGAAATTAGATTATGACCTATTTGGATCGTTTCATCCATTCCTTGCTGTCGCAACCAGAATCTAAAAATATTAGTATGTCAGCTCTTCAGCTGGGCTTGGTAGAAACTTACAGTTGTTCAGAGGTCCCTCCACCGTGAGTGGATATCTCACGAGCTTGGTCCTCTAAAGACTCCCTGGTAATCTTTTCCCCAACTCGTGGTGTGGGAGGCAGGGGCTTCTCAATAGCTTCAGGCCCCAGGCTCTCTTCTAATACCTGTTTCCTTATAGCAAAGCGCTCGGCTCGCTCCTTTTGAAGTCCGGGGGAGTCCATCTGCTTCAACGCGTATCGAACCACGAATTGCGCGGCTAGGTAAACATGTTCGGAGAGGAGCATACTTAATAAGAGACCCCACACGGCAATGTTGGATGGGTCGCCGCCGGGGCCCTCGGAATCACCACTGAAGAGATACACGATTGCGGAGCTCACAAGGCTTCCAAACCAAGATAAGAAGCCGAGCGCATTGAGCCATGGTCCGATCGAGTCATCTCTCCAAGGAATAGGCCTCTTGCTGCTGACCGCAATTTTCATGGCGTCCGATCGGAGCTCAACCCAGTTATTGATTAAGAAGCAAAGCGGCGTGAGTGGCCAAATTGCCGAAAAGAGTGATAGGTAACCAAATTGGACAACCATCTCTCTGTAATCAACAGTAACGTCGTATATGTCAAGTTGAGCCTCGTTGCGAACTCTTTCAAGGAACTCGTGTTCTTCGGGGACATCACTGACTGCTGAGGCCTTACCCTTGGATTGAACTCTCTTAACTTCTTTAAATGCCTTGCGCTTCACGTAGGGAACAACGGCTTCGAGCGCGAAATTGACGATTTGTGCCGTCACCGTGAAATATATCATCTGCTTCTTTAGACGATCGGGATTAATCTGGAAGCCCTGAGTCGTGATCGACTCCTCGCTAGAGAATTGCTCGGCGGTAATCTTAAAAATATCCAGGTATGGCACGAGAAGATTCCCAAAGGGCATGTAAACAAATGCACTCAAGAAAAGGGGTGTATAAGAGGTGATAAAGTTAATAATGAATAACTTTCGAACAAGAGCAGCATGGTGATCTATATAGATGTTAACGATATACAAACGGGAAAAGTATTAGGGGAATCTACTCACTGTCTATCGTCTCATAATTTTCCATGTCAGTGAGCTTCTCTGCAAAACCACTAAGAATAGTCGACAGTGTTGGCAGTAGCCCGGTGAGTATTATTGTAGGTGTGAAAGTCTAAAAACGCATTAGATAACATATGATCCGACTGGGAGGCTCTACAAACCAGGTAAGATTTGAATGGACCGTTGTAGATTTCAGTGAGGAAGATTTCGATAGAGAAACAGAAGACGTAGAGTGCCCCGAGGATTGCTAGACAGCCAAATGCAAACGGGATTTGTAACAGCTGCGTCTGCAACCTCTTCATGGGAGGATAAACTTTCACAGCTTCGCCAGTGACAGGATCTATAGTTTCATGCTCCCATTTAAATTGTGTTCGGGGACGTTGGATCCGAGATACTCCACGAACACCCCATTGGACAGCGAGGTCGACCTCCTTTTTCTTCCACCACTCGAAAAAGATGATAGACCAGAGGGAGCTAACAATAGCATAGAACTGCGAATATTGACCAAGAATAAGCCAAGCCCCGAACCCGAATGCTGCTGGGAATATAAGAAATGCGAAATAGGATTGCATAAAGGCGAAGTAGAAGGCAACGCTTTCGCCAAACTTATCGCGAATCTGGTCGAGGTCCCGGTCGTCCAGGAAGTATTTAGTACTCCATTGTTTAATCCATCGTCGGTTGAAGGCATGGTTATGAAGTGGGAAGATAGACTCCACGTCCTTCCACATGCCAATTTTGGGTGCAATACCTGCGCCGCCTTCGTTCTTAGGTTTCGTGATCAGTAAGTAAACGGTACGCAACCGCTCAGCTTCAGTAACAGGCTGGTCGGCGAATTCTTTAGCCACATCCTTATTGGGAGTGGTAATTCGTACGCCATACAGCCAATCTTGAACACGTTCGCGATAAATATGATTGGTTAGATGCTTCTCAGATGCCACTTTAACAAAGACCAATAAGGAAGACCCGTCGCCGTATCGAACTTCTGAAGCGAGCCCAACCCTAGTGAGGGCTTCGATTAGCTGGGAGAAGCCAGCTGCGGCCTCAGCTCTATCACTGGAAACTTTGTACTGAACGACATAATCTACGTCCATGTTGCCCCCGAGGTGATCGCCATCGGAGGCATAGAGAGACCGGATGCTCGACATGATCTGGCAAGGGTTGTAGTTATGCCGGCTCGTTGAGGCCTTTCGCCTTGAGTTATCCAAGTATAGACGCCCAACTAATTATAATGTGTTAGGTCTACAATCTGGATGTGGTAGGATATTAGAGTATTAATAGAGAAAACTGAGGATATGAGAAGTCTATTAGGAGGGGAGATTGTAGGAAGTAGATTAGGTAGAGACGTTACTATAAGATTGTGATCCTCTTACAAAGATGAATTTAAAAGATAAAAGACAAATTTGGTCTTTTAGCCCGTATTAAAATTGGTAAGTGTGCATGTGTTACATACGCGTACATGAATATAGCTGAATGGTCCGATATCAAGGAAAATCGGCAACAATAGAATCAAGAAGTTGATCAACGTCATCTCGCATTTGATACGATTGGGACCACTTGGATCGATGACATGTTACCGTGGCCCGTGCGGACCCTGTAAGTAACCCGCACTAAGCTTTAGGTGATGTGCACTGTAAATTGCTCTAAACAGTCTAAACTTGTCGCCTGCAGCAAGCTTTAGCGCATCTTTATACAAGGTTTGCAGGTGTCATTAGCGAACACGTTCCGCTAGGATCTATGCCGAATGGGCCTCTACAGCTAACCGGGGTCCCTGTTGTCGTTACATTTTGCGGCGGTAGGAACACAACGACATCTCTGTCAGGTCCAACTTTAGAATAAACCTTAGAACAGGGATATAGCTATGTTGCTTCTTGTCTGCTTGATAAAAGGCCATGCTACTCTTACTCATATGGAATTTACCCCTTAACATTTATATCTCGTCACCTACAATATTCTCAGTGAGTTTAACACCTAATTAGGCCTGCTCTCTAAATCGTAGGGCAGCAAACAAAAATACTATCACCATGGGACTGCTTGTTCAGCTGGGCCTACGCCGTCCCATCATCTGGGAAAGTCCGACGGTACTAGATTGGCTCCTGGAAGCACCCCTTCAGGGGCTCATCTTCTACATATACCACATAATCTTATGGCTACGCAGCAACCGAACTAAGCCGCCCCGGGGAAAGCATCCTATCAAGATTGTATGCTTATCGGATACCCATGAGTCTATCGTTCAAAATGTTCCTAATGGCGACCTATTGATACACTGTGGTGACCTGGTGAATGATGGTAAAGCTGCCTCTATTCAAAAACAGATCGACTGGCTGGCCTCTTTACCGCACCAACACAAGATTCTTGTCTGTGGTAACCACGATAGTTGGTTCGATATTAGCTCTAGGACGGAAGAAGACAAGGTACATGGTAATTCTGTTGATATGAAAACGATACATTATCTTGAGCATAGATCTGTCACCCTTGACCTTCATGATGGACGCAAATTGAATATCTACGGTGCCCCTGATATCCCTGAGTGTGGTGGGCCTGATAATGCGTATGTATAAGTCAACCTCCTTTATGATGTTTGGACATGACCCCTAAACACAATCACTCTTATAGATTCCAATACACGTCATATCAGAACCCGTGGGAAGACGCTGTACCCATAGATACAGACATTCTTGTAACGCATACTCCACCAGTAAGTGAGCACTTCTTTAACTTCGATCAACCGCACCTAAACGTATCACTTTAGAAACATCATCTGGATCTATCTCTTGGTTGTCCTCATCTACTTCGAGAGATATGGCGGAAGAAACCTAAAGTGCACATGTTTGGCCATGTCCACTGTGGCCGGGGGTTACAGCACGTATTCTGGGATGAATGTCAAAATCAATATGAGAGAGCCATGTCTCGTCCGAAGCCAGGGCTCTTCTACAACGTGCTTGACTACCGGGCCTGGCTGGACGTATATAGGGTGCTGTATTACGGCGTCATCAGCATTTTATGGCACTGGCTGTTCCTCGGCGGAGTCGCAAACAGGAGCATCCTAATTAATGCTGGCATGCAAAACGGGACTTCGGGGAAATTGACCAAAAAAGCCCCTATAACTATTACGATTTGAGATTATAGGAAAACTACACGGGGGACTATTGGCAAGGGATAACGCTCAGGTAGTAATCAAACCCCTATGCTAACTTGGTAAGCGGGTTTACACCACAAGGGCCTGATGCCGTCATGCCCGGGTCAAGGGCAGATCTATTAGCTTAATAACGGAATACCGTGCCGGCTTGGATATGGGCTGAAAAGTTAGCGACGGCATTTATGAATACCAAAATGAAAGATGAAGAGATGGCGCTTGATGGTTCGAGAAAAGTGTTTATTGGATATTTACACGGGCTAGCCGATAATTGAACATAGCATAAAAGCTTATAAACCGAATCCTACTTCTAGAAATTCGTCATCGTTATCATGCTGCCGTGCTGCAGCCCCTAGATGTAAACCGATTCACGCGAGACCTCCCCCCGATTCCATGAACTCCACACCATATACGTTATTCAAGAGAGACCTAAGAAAGGAAATGTAGACAACTGGCCGACCCGAAGAAATGAAATCAGATAAATATAACATAGAAAGTAGGTAGACTTCATCACAAGATAAGCATAATCCCAAACAGACCAAACCACGCCGCTACGCCCCAGCCGATCATTTGTGCGGCACTCAAAGTCTCGCTGCGAGGAGGGGCAGCGGCTACGAGGGGTTTTACGGTATTGCTGCTGGGTCGAGGACTAGGCGGAGGCGGAGGAGTGACAGTAGCTATCGCCACGGCCGCGGTGGTCCCGTTCGTGAGACCAGTTCCGTTGCTAACGAGGGGAATGACAGTCTGCACGGCCGTAGCGGTAACGACGACTTTGGAGGTATACACGGCTTTCGGCACGGTCAACGTCACGGTGCTCTCGCCGTGCGGACCGCATGCGCGACATTTTTGCTTGTACATCTTCATGGGTATGGCGGCGAGCGCTGCTGGGGGAGGGACCTTGGCTGTTGGCTCGGGGTGGGATTTGGTGCAGGTGCATGGCGCGTATGTTACTGTCGTGTGGTATTCTACTTCTACCAGGCTTGCGGGGTTCGAGGCACAGACGGTGGTATATGTTATAGTTACGTCGGTTGTTACTGTCGCGTTATGTGCTGGCTTTGCTATCGGGTGGTAGTGGCTGCCTCCCATTGCGGGGGCAGCTGGAGGTGCGGGTTCATTGGATAGGTTTCCGTAGACCGTGAGGAGGATGTTGTCTATGGCAGTATGGTGATAAGGTTTAGAGGCTGGTGCGGAGAAGTTCGTTGGGAGGGTATGGCTGGGTGGTCCTTGTGTAGGAGCAGGGTTGATGAGGCTGCCACAAATTTCGTCTCCGTTTCCAGGACACGGCGTATTACATCGCTCATTATCGACTCCGCTTGCTTCCCCGAGGGTATCGGCGCAGTAGCATGCGCTATGATGCAAGTTAGTATAACTAGTAACTAGTAGGTAAGTTACTTGATGTGTACTTACTCGCCCTGTACGCCAGCATATTTATGTCCAGCACAAGCAGACACGCAGACTTCGTTGTCCATATCCGCGGCCGATTTGACCTGCGAGAATGGTTCGTAGTTATCGTGAGATTGGAAACACCCGAGAAGAGTGTAGTCGTTAACGTCTCTTGGATGTATCGAGGTGCTGCCAGTCTCGGTAGGTTTCACCGTGGATAACGTGATGGTGCGGGTATGGGTTGGAACTATGCCGGTTGGTGCCTCTGTTACGCTAGATGCCGATGAAATACTCGAGGATGTAACGTTGGTAGAAAGGGGCGGTATCGTCATGTCTGACAACGGTCCCATTTGATATACGTCGATGAAATTGATATCCCAGTAACTTCCATTCAACTTAGTTGCTAAACGGCACCCCTTGGTTTATACGATTACTTACGCGCTTTGGAAACTATCAGGATTCCCAGCAACGAAATCTTCACACGTAGGGGCGAGACGGTTGCACTGGTCGGCTTTACCCCAGATTTTGCCTGCGTAATCGCCACAGAAGTTCTGTCACCTCGTATGAGTATATTGTAGTCCTTTCAGAAATATGAACTTACTATATTTAATACGAGGCTCATGTTGAAGAAGTATTCATCAGGACTGCAAGAAGAACCGCCGAAAACGGCCTGTGGTGGTCCCCAGGTCGAAGGGTCAGGTCCTAAGACGTGAGCGTACACGATGTTATCGGGGATCGTAGAGCGTGGGAAATGCCATAATTTCAGGTCTTCGGAATCCCACTCTAGAGCGTACACACCACCCCCTTCAGCGTTAAAGGCATCGCCATATGAAGTAGTATCAGATAGAGGGGATACAGTATTGCAGCCGATATTATCAAGCTAAGTGCCAGATATTAGTTACGTCCTGAGATGGTCATCACAGTTAACTTACCGTTGGCGAGCAGTTTGCTCGACCTTGCTTCCCGGTGAAACCAGCACTGGGAGATCTGCATCCTGTAGTTCTGCTCCACTTAGTTAGGCTTCGTGGCTTGCAGACACATCTACTTACGTATGAGCAGAGTATAAGTTTCGCTGGGCGGTGTTGGCGCCATCTATGATATCCAGTTCGCCTCCTGAAGGCCATTCGGCTTCGTTATCTTGGTTATTGAAAGCCCAAACTAATGAACATGTCAGATTAAACTACGATAGGCGGGATGATCAGAACAAACATGAAGGCCAAGTGCCGCATGTCGACGCGGGCATATGATATATATCCGCAATAAAAAGACCGTGAGTAAACGCATCATCACTCGTTAGCCGTACGCTGGGCCGCCCCTTATCGCTAGTCGAATATGTATTGTTTGAATCAACACCGAGTCTCACGCTATTGTAATCGCTCTCAACGGAGACTAGGTTCTTAGCTAAAGCGTCCTCTTTACTTTGGTAACTATTACAAGACAGTTAGATATATAAGCCAACATTATTTAATAATAGTTGAACACTGATGCATACTCAACAAAGCCATGGCTGGGATCGTTCCCGGTAAAGAAACTGAAGCTATCAAGCAGCCCCTGGCCGGCATAATGCGTAGCAAGTGAATATCCCGTTGCCATTGCGGCTACTAGCTTAAACGAATGTCCAAAACGACGAATAAAGTAAAGGAGCGACTTAAAGACTCAGAAAAGAGCGAAGTAAGAAGAGAAACTGATGGTAAAAGAGTGACTAAGCTTGTTAGCAGAGAAAGGAATGAACTGTAAGAAACGACCTGGCCTGGGATTAGAAGACCAAATCGATGGACTTTTAAGCCCGTATTTGAAGTAAATTGTTGATATAGTCATGGTCGCGGTTTTGGTGGAATGTCTATACAAAGACGCGGTAGTGGGATGGAGAATGCTAATAAGACCTGAAGTTGCAGTGGAAGCTTTAGCTAACGTGGGTGAGACATGGATGCTCTGGCAACGCGGAGAAAAGTCTCAGGTTTAGCTAAGATGCTAACTTGTTCGTGAAGATATCTCGTCATCCTCATTACCAAGTCTTTAGTATACTATGTACAAGTTAAATGATGAGTAGTCCCTTGAAGATTGCAATATCGACTTCGATACATTAGA
Organism: Daldinia concentrica; assembly: GCA_902805455.1. NCBI lineage: Eukaryota > Fungi > Ascomycota > Sordariomycetes > Xylariales > Hypoxylaceae > Daldinia > Daldinia concentrica. Next base: position 2,313,113 of record CADCSW010000006.1, read on the forward strand.
AAATAACTAGAGGATTAATTGAAACTAGCCCTGAAGTATAATGTTTTGAAAACTATTGAACAAACTCAATACCTTTTACGTGTTGGATAGGTGGTAAACAAGCTTCCCGCACGTTAAGCGCGGATCTCCATTCCTTGTATCACCCAACAGAACATATGTGGATAATAAAGCGTTTAGAATACCATAATGCCATTGCATAGCCTTTTCATCTAATAAACATTCGCTAATTTTGATTCTTTAATCTTTTAATATTGGTTTCCTCGAGTTGTTTGAATTTCGCCTAGTACTCAGCATTAGTAGATCTAAGTTAACATAACAAACGAGTATTGGCTAGCAAACGCACAATTGCTAGCTAGATCTTCTATATGCAGATCTGGTTCGTGTAATATTATCTATCCAATCATCTTATCAAGCATCTAGGTCGCATCGTTCTAGAATATTTCGAAATCATATGAAGCAGAAAGTAAGCGTTACGCAGCAGCGATGATGTAATAAGATGTAGGATTGGATCCGATGCGAAATACGCTTTGCATGTGAAAATGGAAATCGATAGGATGTGGCTCGGTCATTTGACAATTGATCTTGTGAGGCTAAGCCACAAGACAAATTCCCGCAAGTCGCGGTTAAAGCGTTAAAAATAAGTTGCGTAAGTCTGGGGAATGATAGATCCATAGATTCAATTTACCTCGGCATCGGGGATCTGGCAGCCGAAGCAACCCACTTGCACAGCCAATTTCCAGTTGCGGCTGTAGCTTGCGTCTTTCCGGACATACTGCCGACGCCATTTTGTTAAGGTTCGCGGTTGAAGCAGCTACGGTTTATCGGCTAACCTCTGGCAGTACGAAAGTTTAGCGTACCCTTAACCCGCCAGTCCGCCTTTAATTCCCTTAATTAACAACACTCCATTGACGGAGCCCTGTCTAAGGAAAATAGCCTAGGCTCCACACTTACTTACAAGGACACCATACCGCATCATACCGCGGTTCCTTTGATTACATAGTACCCACGAGATAGCTTACGAGCTTGTTGGTCATTGCTTTCTTTTTTCCTTTTTCTTTTCGTATTCTACTCTGTTATTCAGAGATAACACCTTTGGTAATGTTGAGTTCGTTGGCAAAGAGTCGGGCACAGGCTACCGCTCTAAGAATACCAAGAATACCCGTAATAAGACAAGCTATTACACCCAAGGTGCGTACTCTGAATCCTGATCTTGAACATCGAGTAATAGCACAATAGCACAAAGCTAACGTTTATCGACTTTAAAGAGTATATTAATGGCGCCGGCAGCGAGACGGAGCAACAGCTCCCTTCCCGCAGGTTAGTTCTTTGAGCGCAAGAGAGAGACAGCTCGACTTTTTATAATTGCTAATAAAATGATATAGGATATGTGGAGGACAAGTCAAAAGGCGCAATGCTTCGATTCCAAGAATCGCTTCCCCGGTTACCAGTCCCGACACTCGAAGAGACCGCCGCACGTTACGTGAAGAGCTTACATCCTTTGTTAAGCCCCGTCGAATATGCCGCAAGTAAGAAGGCTGTCGACGAATTCATAAAACCTGGGGGTGTAGGACAGAAGCTACAGGAGAAACTGATCGCGCGTCGTGAAAACCCCAATATCAAGAATTGGATATACGAGTGGTGGAACGACGCAGCGTACTTAAGCTATCGAGACCCTGTCGTTCCCTATGTCAGCTACTTCTACTCTCACCGAGATGACCGACGGCGGAGAAACCCCGCAAAGCGCGCCGCGGCCCTGACCACCGCCGCGCTCGAATTCAAGAAGCAAGTCGACACCGGCTCGCTCGAGCCTGAATATATGAAGAAGCTGCCGATTTGCATGGACAGCTACAAGTGGATGTTCAACACCAGCCGCGTACCAGCTAAACCCGCCGATCACCCGGTCAAATACGACCCCAAGGACCACAAGCACATCATTGTCATCCGAAAGAACCAATTCTTCAAGGTCTCTCACGAAGTCGACGGAAAGCAGCTCAACACCTCCGAGCTCGAGTCGCAGTTTGCCCGCATCTATGACCTTGCAAAGGGCGCCCCTGCAGTGGGTGCTCTCACTTCCGAGAACAGGGATGTCTGGACGGACGCGCGCAAGGTGTTGCTAGACGCTTCGCCTAAGAACAAGGCTGCCATCGAAGCCATTGAATCGGCCTCTTTCGTTGTGTGCTTAGACGACGCTTCGCCGGTTACTCTCGAGGAGCGCGCACACCAGTACTGGCACGGTGACGGCCAGAACCGATGGTATGACAAGCCCCTACAGTTCATTGTAAACGACAACGGCACATCCGGTTTCCTGGGCGAGCACAGCATGATGGACGGCACGCCCACACACCGGCTGAACGACTACGTCAACGACCTCATCTTCGGTAACAAGCTCGACTTCAGCGACCCATCGGTGCGATCCAATCTACCCGAGCCAACTCCGGTCAACTTCGAAATCACCAAGGATGTGCAGGCAGAGATCGACCGCGCAATCCGGGACTTCAACGAGGTTATCGGAAAGCACGAGCTCGCGGTCCAGGCCTACCAAGCCTACGGCAAGGGCCTGATCAAGAAGTTCAAGTGCTCGCCCGACGCGTACGTGCAGATGGTGATCCAACTAGCGTACCACAAGATGTACGGCAAGAACCGGCCAACCTACGAATCCGCCGCGACCCGGCGTTTCCAGCAGGGCCGCACAGAAACATGTCGCACCGTCTCGGACGAGAGCGTCGCTTTCTGCAACGCCATGGCCGACCCCGAAGTTTCCGAAAAGGACCGCGCGGACCTGTTCCGCAAGGCCGTCGCCGCGCATATCGAGTACATCGGCGCTGCGTCCGACGGCAAGGGCGTCGATCGCCATCTCTTCGGCCTTAAGAAGTTGCTCGAGCCCGGCGAGGATCTACCTGCTATTTATAAGGACCCGGCGTACGGCTATAGCAGCTCTTGGTTCTTGTCTACTAGCCAGCTTAGTTCGGAGTTCTTTAATGGGTATGGCTGGAGCCAGGTCATTGATGCTGGGTTTGGAATTGCGTATATGATTAATGAGAACAGGTGAGTCTTTTCTTTTTCTTTTTATCACTTCTTTTCTGAAGTTGCCCATATATGCAAGAGGCAAAAATGCTAATATACTCCAACAGTCTCAACTTCAACATCGTGTCCAAGGGCCTCGGCAGCGACAAGATGAGCTACTACATCAACGAGGCCGCTAACGACCTCCGCGACTTACTACTCCCTACTATCGAGCCGCCTAAAGCCAAGCTGTAAGGAACAGGCCCTTTTTTGCATGCGCTTTTATGTATGTCGTTAGCGAGAGGAATGTAAGGCATACGTATCTTCTCCCCCACTTTATATTGGGTATATACCGTCGTGTGTCTCATTGGCGCATTGAGCGCTTCTCCCGACAATTTTGGTTTCGCTAGGTTTCTAGAGCATCAGACCGGTGTTGGTGGATATTCCATATGTACCTAGAAGCTAGCTAGCTATAGCTGCTACATGTACCTTTGTCGAATAAATCAAGAATTTAAGACAAGTCATACAGTCCCGCGCATATTCTGGTTCGATTCCGTTTAAAGATATGAGAATATTGCTAGTTGTGAATGCTTCAAATACGATATGCTATCTAGGCGATACAGTAGACACCGTACCTAGGCGTCCATAGGTCGCGAGTACGCCCGGGTATATCCTGGCTTTACACTACTTCAGCTTCTTCAACCACTCTTAACCCTCGGGCGAAACGTGCTGTCAAACATATCTGACCTTAGTTATATATATAAACGAGCTGCATAATCCAATTCAACGTCCATAGTCGCCCATGACCTAATACAAACCCCTACAACCTCTTAACCAGCGTGGTCGACAATCTCATTAACCATGTCGCCCTTCGCTTCGTCGTAATACGAGCAGATCTGGCCGGGGAGGGGAATCTCCTTGTAATCGTCATCGGGGCCGGCAACGATGTTGATGTTGATGCCGGAGGACTTGGAGGAGAAGATGCGGGTGGAAGAACTCTCCTTGCTGAGGTAGATCTGGGCGCCGTCGAGCTGGTCGAGCAGGACGGTGGGTAGGGTGCCGAGGACCTGGAGCGCGAAGTTGGACGACTTGACTACGTCGACGGTCGATACGAGGGAATCGATTACGATGCTAAGTCGCTGTGTGTTTTCAACTGTAATCGCGTTTGCTTTTCCCTTTATAATGATGGTCGTCTGGTTGCATCGGCTGATTAGGATCGAGTGCGACATCTCAGCCTCGATCTCGATCGGCTCGGAGTGCTTCTCGAAGTTTTCCTGGTGGCTGTTAGTTTTTGTAACACTTGGGAGTAAATGAACCTAGGAGAACGAGGTAAAGGGAAGCGCATACGATTAACCATTTGTTGCCATCAAGCTCCTTCTTGGGAGGCTTCTTGAGGCGCATGCTCTCCGGCTTCGGTTTCTTCCCGGGCGCGGGACTTTTGCCCCTGGCAGAGGAATCCGAGACGGTCGAGCTTGCCCTTAGCGCCGGGTTTTTGTGTGTCATTTCGGACCTGTCGACCTTCCTTAGGCCTCTGGTCACGCTTTCACCCTTATTTAATTCGCTAAACACCGCGCCCATCCCATCTGACTTAGAGGTCGTAGCTTGATCCTTGATCTGAAGAACAGGCGGCGGACCCGGGGGTGGCGGCGGCGGGGCACCACCTGCAGCTGGGGGAGGAGGGGGCGGCGGAGCTGTAACGCCAACAGTCGGAGCGGACTCTAGTGACTTCGCGACCTCAGATGCGGGCTGTCCGGACGGGTTCCAGGGGATACCGTTGGGGAAGTATTGCTTAACGTAGTCGGCAAGGTCGCGGAATACTTGATAGAAGGACTGGATCCATTCAACCTGGTCGGCGTCCCTGAAACTTGGGTTAGCACTAGCTTTATGGCGTAGATGTAGCCTATCTCTTACTTCTCCTTGTGCTCCTTCAACACTCTGTTTCCAAAAAATTGCGCCGATCCCAAAGACTCTTCAACATGCTTGAATGGCTTGTTTTCGACTGTGACCCAAGCCAGTACCATGATACCCTCCGAGACAGCGCTTAGCTGGGAGAAAACGGGAGAACCGCGGTTGGATTCTTTAATGCTGCCGACGGCCATGAGCGCCTCGTTGATTGGCTTGAGCAATTCTTGGTAGACGACCATCTCCGATCCCGTTATGTCGGGCTTCTTAGCCTTGGTAGATATCAGCAGGAACCGGCGCTGCTGCTGGAACCCCTCCAACACCTTAGAAGCCTGTTCGGCAATCAGGCCGCCTAACTTGTTGCTAGCCTTAACATATTTATCAACCGACTGATCGATGAAAGCATCGAATTCTTCAATAGACTCGGGTAAAGGTTCTTGGGGCGCTTGCACCGGTGCAGGAAGGGCCGGCGCGGAGATAGCCTGCTGTTGCGTAGGGCTCGATGTGTGAGACGGACTGGGGGTTGCGCCGGTAGCCGTGAGGGCGGGAACAGCTTGAGGTAGTTCTATTGTCGACGAAGCAATGTCCTCTAGGCGAGTAGTAGCAGCTTCGAGTCTAAGTTTAAGAGTTAGAATATCAGTAGATCTCAGCTGAGGACGGGGTAGGTATAGGTGTAAGAGCCAAGGTGCCGAGGATGCATAGCACTTGTAATAAGGAGGTAACATAGAAAAGGGATTCGGGAACAGGTTAGGCCAGCCTACCTCTTGATTAGAGTAACTAAATTATGTATATGATTCTGCGCCATATTGGCAGTTGCGCCTAATCAATAGCAACAGTTGCAGCTAAAGAGTTTCTAAAGTTAGGACTTAACAACGTTACGAGGTTTCGAAGCTTCGATCAGGAGGGGAAGGCAACGAACGTTGAACTCCTGACACAAAGAGACAGAAAGGAACGAATAGCACTTAAGTCGGACTAGCGACTACGAGAAGAGATTTATGTGCCTGTAAAATGCTGATGCCTAAATACCTAGAGTATGAAAGGCAGGAGAAATAATTCGAGATGATGACGACGAGGCCAAAGATAGAGTAGGAATTTCGAAATTCAGACAACCGCCAAGAAAGTTGGATTGAAGCTTTACCAATTATCAATAAGAATACGTACCCTTTTTTCTTATCCTAAATAGTATAGGTGGGTCTATGTTACCGTAGCGTTGATTGGTTATGCACACATTGACCTGCAGGCATTTAGGTGGTGTAGTCCTCCAACGGAAGTACATGTACCTTAGGTACATACACACCTAATCTATTAGCTACCTTCACTTTGCAACTCGAATGTTGTTGTAACTTACATCCCACCAAAAACCACCGAATTTCATATTAAAAAACAACCGTCAAAAGTGAGGCTGCACGCAGAAGCTCAGCCTGGTCGATTATTTTCTACCTATCAAATATTCCCTTTAACTCTTGAGGCGAGAACCTTCTTACTGTACCTACTTCACTGCCACACTTAAGAGCTTAAGAGGGAGGGCGGTCTAGGGTTGAAGTTCATGCACTCCAAAATCTACACCGACCGTATGATATCGTACATGACATGACATGACACTTAACAGTCATCCGAGGAGAAATTACACTAGATTATTAAGTTGTTAAGACTCTAGAACAGAGAGAAGCTATGGATGATCAGGATGTGCCCAAAACTGAGGATGGCGAGACGCCTTCTCAAGAGATAGACTTCGTCACCTTAGGAATGTTTATTATAGGTACGGTACATCCCTCTCTTCCTTAGTTCGTCCCTCGAGATCAGGTACCCGTTTCTCATTGGATCCGCCCGTCATCATCCATCGATCCGTGATCGTGAATACCAAAGCTTTGGTGCCACCTGAGGGTCGGGTCGGTTGACTGCATTTGGTCCAAGTGGGATCGATTAACAGAGAGAGCTATGTCTATATCACTACTGAACTTACAACTGGGGACATATTACTATTCACTATTCGAATTCTCGAGCATGCTATATTGATATTTGATCAGTATCGCCATAATCTAAAACTAATATACTCTAACTAACGTAATTAAATCTTAAGATGAAATTGAATACCAGCCGCCGCAACCCCCGGTAAGAGACATCCTCGGCGGTGCCGGCACCTACTCCGCACTAGGGGCACGGTTATTCTCACCGCCACCTCTCTCAAACTCCGTAGGTTGGATCATCGACAAAGGTTCCGACTTCCCAGAAGCGCTAGAAGACCTCATATCCACCTGGGAGACCTCCGTACTAATTCGGCCTACGCCCGAGCGTCTTACCACGCGCGGCTGGAATGGCTACGACGAGCATCAAAATCGTGCCTTCCGCTATATGACCCCCAAAAAGCGTCTTACAGCCGAGGATCTCACCCCAACTCTACTCGCCTCCCGCTCTTTCCACCTCATCTGCTCGCCGACCCGGTGCCGTGAGCTTGTGACCGAGATCCGTGCCAGGCGGAGCGGTCTGACCAGCGTAGATGGCGGCCCATTACCCAGGCCTATCTTCATCTGGGAGCCCGTACCGGATCTGTGTACGCCAGACGAACTGCTAAACTGCACTAACACCCTCCCCCTCATCGACATTATTAGCCCAAACCATTCCGAGCTGGCTGGCTTCATGGGCGACTCGGGGCTAGACCCGGACACGGGCGAGATCAGCACGAAAGCCATCGAGCGGGCCTGCGAACAGCTGCTAGGTTCCATGCCGTTGCAATCCTTCGCCATCGTAGTCCGCGCCGGCGAGAAGGGTTGCTACCTAGCGCGGAACGGCGGGCGAAAGCGCAAAGTACCCGGCAAGCAGCCGAAGCGCAAGAAGCCTTCTGCCTTGCTACATGGCGGCTTACAACCAGACACGGATATGGAAGCGCTGTTTGCAGGGCTCCTGCAGGACTCCGAGGGTATGGTCTCCCGCGAAGAGATCGAAGTCGACCCAGGCGTCGAGCGCTGGCTCCCCGCGTACTACGGCGCCTCGCCCGACCGCGTCGTCGACCCCACAGGTGGCGGGAACACCTTCCTCGGCGCCCTAGCCGTCGCCTTGGCAAGGGGGAAGAGCCTCGAAGAGGCAGCCGCATGGGGCAGCGTCGCGGCTAGCTTTGCCATCGAGCAAGTCGGCACACCGACGCTAGGCAAGATCGAAAACGGAGACGGGGGCGAGGAGGGGAAAGAAGGCGGTGAAACGTGGAACGGGGTCCGTGTCGACAATAGGTTCGAGGAATTCAAGGATAGGTTGGCTTTTACTAGCTAACTACCTAGCGTGATGAAGCACCAAAAAAAGAAAGAAAAAAAAAGGGTCACCGGAAGCGGGGGGAAGCGCGTGGATGTATAGATGGGTAGGTAGGTTAGATGAATTCGAGGATACGATAGTTTGTCTTGTGGAAACGCAAGGGTAATAAAAACGAGAGGGGGGTTTGCGGCTTGGTATAGATCATTAGTCAATTAATCACGTCAGGGGCCTGGTAACGGGGACGATGGTTTTTTTTTCTGGGGGGGGGGGGATTCTTTTTTTCTTGGTTACGGCCTTTTTATCTATCTAGAGTGGCTACGAATTCTTATACTGCCAGGTTGATTAGACTAGAAATAAGTTTATACGAGATTCTAAGTATTTGAACCTTTAGCATTAGGTACCTAGGTACCTAGGTAGTTATCGTGTTAGAAGTTGACATCCGAGTTATTACAGACAACATTTATTAAGTACCTAGAGGTAGGTATACTTTATTTAGAAATCTTGACTCTTAAGAATCTCTCTGACATAGGTCACGCTGAATTTGCAGGATAATAGGTATAAGTATGTAGATAATCGAGTTTCATTACTATGCGTACCATGCCAATTGCTCTATAACGTCCAAATCGTGGGCTGGCACAGCCGTTTGTATTCATAACAGCCCTTTTACCATCCGGTCGACCGTCTCCCACACAGGTCTCAGCGTCAGCCTCCCAAGACCCGCCAACCCCGTCGATAGTGTAAAGGCCAAGTCTAGCTTTTCTCTCCCCTCTTGTGACATGTGAAGTTCCCACTAACTTTTTCTAACTACTGTCATTTATTTAGGTAGATCGCTTAACCGTTCAAGTAGTTACGAATAGCACCCTGGAGTCTAGTAGCGCCTTCGCCTAGCGCGCTCGTAAGGTTATCCAGATCGTCGCCAGCGGTGATACCGAATTTGCGGACGAAATCCTTGGCGGCCGTTTCGAGGTCGCCGTAGTCATCCGCGGGATCTTCATCCTCGGGTCGACCAAAGTACGCGTTGGAGGAAATAGCGGTAGCACCTTCGAAGCCTTGCAAGCGTGTCTTTGCCTCGGCTTGGGCATTGGGGTCGAAAGAGCCCTTTCCGAAGAATTCGTCCGAGGAAATTCCCTTTTGGTTACCAAATTTGTTACGGGCATAGCGCTCATCGTCATCTGGTATACGGTTTAGTACATATTGCTAAACAGTGGACATGATTGTAAAAATAATAAAGCCTACCTTCGGTGGTTGCTTTAACCGGTCCAACTGAGCCGAATCCGCCGGCGTTCTTCTTGGGCGCGGCACTGGCAGCGGCTTTGCCACCCCCAACTTGTCCAAAGCCTAGTCTTCCTAGGCCCATGCCTAACCTTTCAACCTCGGCTGCTGACTTTTCGCGAGAGTGACCGGATCCGTATCCACGCGGACTCACTGGTGTGGGCGAGATAACATTGGAAGCTTCGGTCTTGGATGTAGTGGACTGCTTCACCTCGGCCTCTTCGGCTTCCGGATCATAGCCTAATTTCGCAATTCGCTCGGCCTCCTCTTTGGCTTTCTTTTCGGCCTCGTCGAAGTCGATGATATCTGCTGTAACCTTCTTCGCTCCAAGCTTGGTAGTAGTCTTCTTTGCGCCTAGCACGTTGGCTTTGCGAGGCGCTGAGGGGTTTGTCTTGCGAAGCGCAGCAGAGGTAGTGACCCGACTGGCAGCAGGTTTGGCTTCGGATGCGGAGTCAGACTTAGATAGAGGGGATGAAGATCTGGAAATCTCCTTGCCATTCGCACCGGCGTTGAGAAACGGGGAAGCAGTACGGCCAACGACAGGCGGCGTATTAGTGCGCGAGATGGGTGGCGTAGGCCTCTTGATAGACGGCTTATCCCATGAAGAAAAGAAGTCGTCATTTGGCTCACTAGAAGGAGTTGCACTCCCCTCGGCGCCTTCGCCAGCTACGTCGGTGACGACAACCTCTTCCGGGTACTCGAGCGCGTCTCGTGCGGCTCGCTTCTTAAGCTCTTCTTTGTACTTGGTCGCGACGTTAGACTGGTATTTGGTCTTTGGGTCCTTGCTAGCGAGTGCGGCGCTACCGCCATTTGCGCGGAAGTACTTGGTGGCGGACTCGTTACCGCCAACTTTCATAACACGCAACTGATCCCATTGCCACTCTGTATATATTATTAGCGCTGTGTGGTTATAGGAAGCGGGGTTCGAGGCTAAACCCGTGAAAGCGACGTACGATCAAGGTTGGTGGAGCGGACAAAGGAGATATGGACACCGAGATTTCGGTGGTTAGAGGAACAGTCGAGACATAAGTAAATGCCAAATGGTACCGAGGTCCAAGTAGGGTTCTTCTGGCCGCAATCAAAGCATATCTTTCGATGCGCGTTAGTAATTGAAAACACGTATTCATCGCGACGATAAGTGGATTATCACATACCCTATTTGCTGACTTGGTCTTCAACTTCTCGAAGATCTTCTGCGATTGTTGCTTGGTTGCAAGCGCACTCATCTTGCTAATTAAGCCCCGTTCGGGCAGGATGCACAGTATAAGATATAGAAATGTTGGGGTGTAAGGGTATAGGGGAAAGGCGTCGTTGTTCGTTGTTGTTCGTTGTTGTTCGCCGTGGTGAAGGAAAAAAGGGATAGGCTGGCGGTTGAAAGTCGAGAAGTCGAGAAGTCGACGTTGAAATCAGGAGTTCGGCCAGATTTCGCCAAATGCCAACTTCAAAAAGAATGGGCCAAAGGACCTAAAGGACCCACATGCTATTAAACAAAATAGAGCTAGTCTAGAACTAGAATAGTCTTGAATTTACTCCGTTCAACGGTAGTAGGGTGGGTCCGGAGGTACCGGTGTACCTCTAAATAGCTTTTCCCCACATTACCTACATCGCATTTGCAGAAGCTTCAACTAACAACTCGACTTCCATTTAAAGCTCCATTCATTCATTGCTTTCTCTTCTTTTGTCGCAAAGCTTCAACCCATCACAAGAAGCAGTCCCTTCGACAAAGCAAGTACCGATGGACTTAAGACCGCCATAATGAAGCTCCCACTCCGTTCATTCGGCTCTCCCGCTATCATCCCACGATTACATCCCGCCATTGCCTGTCGCACCTACGCTACTCATCATAGCCAAGGCCAAGGAACCAACCCAGCTACTTCCAAGAGGAGGGCTGTAACACCATTCAACGATAATGGATTCGTGCCTTGGAGCGAGCTCTCTGCTAGTGAAAAGGCGTCGCGTGCCACGCAGCAAACCTTCAACTTCGGCCTTGTCGTAGTTGGGTTGGTTTTGACGGTATAGCTCCCGTCTATCGCATTACTTAACATTATGCTAAGTTATTATATTATTCATTAGGGAGGCGTTAGCTATTTCCTCTACACAGACGTATTCTCTCCAGATAGCAAAACTGCCTATTTCAGCCGAGCTGTCGACCGAATTAAGAAAGACCCGGAATGCGTACGGCTGCTTGGCGAGAGTAAAAAAATCATAGCACACGGCGAAGAGACTATGAATAAGTGGCGCCGTGCCCGCCCAATTGCGTATGATACTTCCAAATAGAATTATCTATTATCTTGCTAACGATACTAGGTCAACGCTAAACACAGATGCACAAGGTAACCAGCATCTGATCATGCACTTTTATGTAAGTCTACTTCAGCAGCTGTGAGCCTCAACAGGTCTAACGTTGCATAGGTCGAAGGACCACTCAATAATGGTGTGGTGAATGTGCACCTGGTAAAATATGCCAATCATGACGACTTTGAATACAAGTACTTCTGTATTGATATCAGGGGCCATTCGAGGATTTACTTAGAGAACGCTGATTCTAAGCCCGCGGGTGAAGGGACGAGGAATTTCAAACTGTTCGGAGTGAACTGGAAATAGTGTGTATTGTATATACCACCTCCCTTACTAGCCTAGTAGATACCGAAACCACCGTGCATGTAAGTCGCGGCCCCAAATACCTAGGAGGTAGCCAGTTATCCGTGTGTGCTCTTCTATGAAGGTTTAGGTTAGACACCCTTCATCTACTTTTAGAGCCGCTTTTCTAAGCTCAAGTTATCCCCCTTTTTTAGATTATATACCAACATGGTTGCCTTTTAGTTCATTCTATACCCTCATCTCCGTCGCTTCTTCCACGTCCACGTAGTGACGAAAAATATCTTTTCTACTCTACGTATACAATATTCTCAAAATAGTATACCACTTGATTACTTAGTTTCTAACTCAAATGGATGGAAAGTTTTATAATCGCGAAACTAACGAGTCTGCTAATAAGTCGCTAGCATTATGATGTGTTAGTGACCACGGTTATATTAGGCATAATACCTCTATCAATATCAATCTAGGAAACTGCTTGACAATAATTAGACGTTGGTCCCATTGTACTTGTTGTGAGGAATTCAAAATAAGACCTAGGATCGTAAGTCGGAGTGAGAAAAGAATGTAACTACCGTAGTTACCTCATATAAAATACTTTAAACCTTGTCGTTATAGCTGCCAATTCTCTCATTCAAACTACAAGTTGAATGTCCGTTTTTTATTTAGTATGGCAACTCGATAAGATCAAATATATACCAAAACATGCTTGATCCTCATAATGTTCAACGATTTTCACGGATATTCCAAAATCTTTCAATACTTCTTCGCTAATTCTTTTAGAATGGGATTTATCTCAGTCGTTCAAACATCTAATATATATCTACTCACAGTTGTATCAGCAATTAGTGCCTGTTACTCAATAGTACATCCCTATTCTATTATACTATTACGGCATTTCTTTTTATATGAGAAAAAATATTTATATTCGTGCCATCAGGACCGTTGATTAACTCATTAGCCCAAAATTTAAGATAAGGGGCCTCCCAATATGCTCTCAACTAGGAATAGCTAGAGTTAGTAAAATTGCTACATGATTGTTACGGTTGGTACGGACATTGAATGGCCGTAATAACAGGCTTGTGGCAAGCAGCCTTAAGGCTCACCAAGAAATGGGTTATAGTGCAAGCGCCGTATCAAGGCCACTGTATCAGCGAGAGTAGCGTATTAGTGTAGCGATAGTAATAATTGATTCAGCAAGAGAGTAAATTCTAGCTATTTGTTAGATGAGTGTATAGATATGTCGGAATTACCTAAGGCAACTTGCCTCGTGAGACTAATTGATACTCCTGCAGTCATCCCTAACAACAATAGAAAGACTATTCATATATTTAATAAAAGCTTAAGGCTATGTTCTCATTAAGCAAAGAAAGAGTTTCTTTTCATACGAGTAATAACGATAGTTAATATCTCATTAGTTTGAAGGGCCTATGCCTATATACCTGAGGTATTTATGCCCATGGATCATGATTACAAGGTTAATCCAAAGTCTTACCAAGTAGAATACAAACTTAGTTAATAGTCTTTGGGATTGATTACTGCGTTGGATTGCTTTCCGTGTCTATATCCCCTAAGGAGGCCATCGTTATTTCTTATGGTGTTATAGTTGAGTACAGTTATCTCCCAAAATTTATTAAGTGGTAGGCTGGCCTCTGTTAGATGATTAATTATAGATACCTTCGAACAAAAACATTCCTCAAGCTAAACACTTATAAACTCTTATACCTCCTTTAGTTATAATTTCTGTTAGAATAAATACTAGCTTAACGAAGGACGCCTTAAATAATAAGGCCACAACGTGCTTTAAATCGTGAGAGATCGTTTTACTTTAGTTTTGGTACAGGTATGGTACACTCATGACTATCCTCTGTTCTTTAAGTTCATGACGCCTGTCAAATATAAGTTTATAGAGTGACGGATAGTAGTGATCTTCTAGTTTTCTAGTAAATACCTACCTAGTTAAATATGAGCCTATTAACCTCTGTCTTTCTTTTTCTATGCTATGATATTTTCTACGTGGATGACCACTTACTTACATGGATTACGTAATCCGTACCTTTACCCCTTTCCCCTTACCCCTTAACAGCTAAGAAATTTGGATGTCACTAAACACACTTCCCATATTAACTTATATTAGGTATGTGTCTATAAATTTATACCAAACTGCTTTCTATTCAAGACTTGACAATTTTTCTTATCCAGCTAAGAAAACGTAAGCTACCGTTAATTTATGTGTATGATCTTACGCTAGAACTTATGTTGTTATCAATCTTCTACGAGATATATGCCGGCTGTAAGATGTTACAATATGGGTAACAGCTAATAGGTATGAACATACTTATGGACATTATCTCATATATTACAAGTATCTCTGCTATGCAGTTTCTAACTCTTATTGGTAATTATATCTAGGTACCTATGGTCCACATGGACAATACTCTTACTCAACGTGACGTTACTTCATCAAACTATCTGAGCTAATTATTCAAGAATCCTTTAGGTGTTTGGCCTAAGTATTATGATCTCTGATAATGACTTCGATGATCCTGCTTTCGAAGTGCATAGTACCTCGTATCTGTTTCAATGAAGTAAAAACTCCACTCACAATTGATCTGCAATGGCTTTAAGCGGATGTCCCCTAATTCGGTTAAGTTTCTAACTTGTAAGACATTGTATCACAAGAGATAGAGTATGAAAACATACATAATCCACATAAAACGCCAACGGAGCAAAGTCCGGGGTCATTTGTGATACGTACGTAATATTCTTCGGCAAATCACGTAAAGTTAAAACCAATTTTTAGAACAAGTATATGGAATATTAATTCTAGTATCTCTGTAAGACTGTATGGCGCCTAGTTATTATATGGTTGTTTCTTTTGTCCTATATATGGACATTTATTCTAATATTTATGAGGACTTTAATAATTAACGGCTTAACGTTTATTTAAGTAGGTAGGCAACCTTTTAAGCACAGCTGAAATGAGTCATTGTAACTATGTCCGCATATAGATATATGTCAGAAAGGATCTCAGTGTATTGGGAGAAGCACGTAAATTAGTACTGCTAGGTTTTAACATAATTATCGTAAAGTACCTAAGTTAATACGTAATTTGCCACTACGTAGGACTTGCAGAAATCCCCAAATATATCTCTGGGCTAGAAAATGAAACCTATAACGGAAAATCAGCTGTAATATTCTATATGCTGGACCGGAACCGAGCCTGAGGATCTGGGTCGAAAACTAATGCATGGTCAAGCCTAAAGGTTAAACATACATTGGATTTTCACAACTAGTGTACTTCGTTGGGCTATCATTAGGTGGGGTGAAGACAAGTCGGGATTACCCCCGGAACCTGGAGATGTTGCCAAGGGGGTACAAAGTCTAAAACAAAAGGTGCATTTTACGGTGTTCAGCGCATTTACAGATGGCGTCTATCTATTATAGGGGGCTAAGAGCAAGTAGATAACGGGAAATGATGTAGGGAAACCCTCAAAGTCAAGATTAACCGCATTACCGGGCTTTGATCAACGCCTCACTCCTTAATACTGGAGTTTGGGGTCCGATTTTGGTATAGGGTGAGCAGGCATGTCGCCATGGAACTGGATGGGCCATGTATACATCTGCTACTAACAGATAATCCGTGTATGACGGAGAACCCGGAACTCTTCTAAACTTCAGGTAGCACAACGATTTCGTTTTGTTTCGTCATGCCCGATGGTGTCGTGATACTCGAACTGGTCCCTACCGGGCCTCTCAGACTTCCCCCTTTACGAATTCCAGTAATGCGGTAGGACTTCAACGCGTTTCAAACCGTTTCAATTGTGGTGCCCTATCGGTCCTTCCAGGTAGTTGGGCTAGATTGCTAGATTACTAGCAGATATGTAGGTTTCGGTGCCTAACGACTATTTACCAGGACATCGCCTGTCTCCTGCTCGGCCGTAAGATATGGACAAACTTAGCAACTATCTAAGCTGAAAGCCTCCGAAGAACTAAGCCGCGACAGATCATCTCGATCTAGGCCTCCATAGGCCTCTCTAGGAGACACAGGACTGCTAAATGCCGTCAACTGTACAGGGTTTACGTGGCCTAGAACGTGTAGTTGCAATCAAATATTTTCCCCGAATCATTCTCTTACTTCACCTAATTCGGCCACTACCCGGCCTACCGGTTGGCCGACGGTAATCAGATGACTATGCGGCTAGGAAATCATGTCATGATCAACATGTGAACAGGGAAGCCCAGGGCTTTGCTAAATTAGATACGGGACAGTTATGACCCGAAGGAAGGGCGCTCATCCGAATATAAGTTCGCTAGCTTGATTGGTTACAGATTGGCCGGGGAAGAGTACGTGTTGGTAGTTGAGCAGGTTACGTCCGGAGCAAGCTAACTCCACCTCGAACTAGGAATCGCTAACGAAGCCTGGCACCCCTATTTCTAAAATAGTTCTTGGGATAAGCCACTAAGAGAGCCTATAGGCCACATATCACTAGTTTAGAATATGTCGTCGAAAATACCAAGTCCCTCAGATGTCTATCTCATAGCTAAAGAGCGATTAGGGATATATCTTATGTAAAGGGGTAATGATACTAGTCCGGTGAGAAGCCAGTATGCTACTTAGTTGATTTTACAGTACAGCTTTTGAAATCAAACTACCTTTATAATACGATATTATTATATTTCTCCAAGTTAGAACAGGTAGACATCATACTCTATTTATTATGTTCATGAATTGGTATGAATCTAATTGTGCCGGTATAGTAGGAAAACCCAAGGATTAGCAGGCAGTTTATATTTGTGTGTATCATAGTAAATATATCGACGGTAAAGATATACTTGCTATTCATTCGCCAAGGAAGGCCTTAGATACCTAGGTACATATAATTAATCCTTGTTATCGCTTTCTTCTGGAAGTAGTCTATATTGACGAAGGGTAACTATCTAACCTAGGTACCTAGATATGGCACAAGACAATATAGAATGAGCATATGGAACTTATAAGTTACATTATATTTCAACTAGCTACTCCGAGAGCTTGGCTACTACCTATAGGTTTATATGTCTCTATGTCTTCACCGATAGCATTAACTGAGTACGTGCTTTAGAGTGAATATACTGAAATAATTAGAAAAGTACTCCCAGTTAGGTCTGTGCTTTCTATGCGTAAGTCGAAAAGATAAGGACCTTCAACTCCAAGGCAAATAGCAGCGTTTCAAGTAATTAACCAAGTCTACAGTAAATGATTTGCTACTCTACGCTATGAAACTTATAAATTAGTTTCTATAAGCCCTATTTCTGCAAGGTAGTGGTAATAGGCGGCTATGATTACACTCGTAACGCGGGCGTAACATTCAAGAACTCCTTTTAGGGCAATACTTACAGTCAAAATAGATGTTTTTAGATTAAATATTTGGAGGAAAAGAAGTTACTCACTGTGTGTATGCCAGCATACCTGTAGTATAGGCCATTTAACAGATTAGCGGTATATTTAGCCACTCAACCTGTTGGGAAGGGTTAACATACTATCTCCTAGCAAAGGAGGTAGAAAGAGAAAGTATATCCGAGCTTGTACCGTATGAAGATCCTGATTACGCATAATTCTAAGACATCTATATGTATAACGAAGTTCGTAAGATTTATCTCTGTACCACGGAATACGCTTTCAATACCCGCTGAGCCATGTTCCAATGTTTCCCCTTATATGACGAAATTAGTAACGCCTGGAGGCGTAATGGATTCTCCGCCTAACAGCATCTGTTACTTATACCAAGTCAACTCGGCATGCAGCTATAGCGTATGGGATGACTAGAGTACCAATGCAGAGCCAGCGTACCACCCGATATAGGGGGATAAGAAGGTGTCCCCTAGAGTATGATGGTGAGATGGTACCTGACACAATTCTTCAACGAGAGCAAAGCTATGAAGGGGGCAATAAGATAAATAGGATAATATATTCCTATTTCTTGGGTAAACATAATATTTTGATAAGTTACGTGCCAAGTGAAGTAATTTAGATCCAACTATGCGTTGAGGTTAAGCAAAAGACTCAATTTACCACCTTATTACATCCTAAGAAGCACGCTTAGCAATAAAATAGTCGCTATATCAACAGAACGAAATAGATACAAAATTACCATACCTATTCAAAGGCGAAGCTCTTGATATACAATATTATACTCGCTGTATATTTATAGGTTACGACAGACGTACATGCTAAATACCTTAGATATCTTACGTGGGAAGTACTCCAGGGGTTGAATTGTATATATTGCTTTATCACGGATAGAGGCTAGTTTGTAAAATATAATGCTTCTATTAAAGAAGCCTTTAGAAGCACTGGAAGCCAGGCACATAGACACGGATTAAGTCTTGTACGTGAATACTTTACCTAGAACGGCTAAATATCGTGAAAGGCTTTATTGGCCTCTCTTGATATAAAACGGCTAGGGAAATCATAGAAAAAGCACAATTTACTACGTGGGAATTGATGACCATACCACCAACGAATCGTAAAGAATAAAATTATATTCTTTATATTCTTCGAATCCCCAGTTGCGCTATTAGATTATCGCGGCAAGGTAAACTCTATGTACGGTTGCTAGTAGGAAATAGCTCAATGACTAATGCGAATGAGTGTTTCTTCTCTGATAGACTCGGAGTCCACTCCGTGAGGCTATGGACAATATCTATCGACTTCTACTATTCGCAGCCTAGTTTCCCATATTCCGCTGGGCACAGTATATGTCGAGACTTTACCTGCTTGTCTATACACTTTGATATTTCCATATCTAAAATTCGGGAGGGTATTATGAAGCCTACCTTCCTGCAGAATTATCTAATGCCGCGTTGTGCTGTTCAAGGGACCGAGATGGTAATAGGCATGAGGGTATATCTATAATGTTGTCATATGATATCTATTCGGTAGGTATATGGAAGGAGGACGCGTGGGCTTTTTGGAACAGCATGGTGGATGCCTGGTCTTCCGAAATTCTCATTGTCAGTCCACTTCTTTCCGCGGTCAAGGGGATATTTCCGAAGGACTGCACCATCTTTCGATGTTGTCTTGTATATCAAATAAAGATCGCCAAAGGCCCGAGTCGATCGACGGATGAGATGAGGCCTGGCAGCCAATACACAGATCCGACTCTAGGGTTGGAATGCATACCGGGGCAGGCTTCAACGGGCATCCTGCGGGAAAGCGGCATTAAAGGTATGGCTAGCGTGCATCGCGCGGAAGTGATCCAAATTGACGTGGATTCTATCCAGGCGCTTCCGATAGTTTCCGTCGACATGAATCTATAATCGTAGACTTCGCTCGAACGGGCGACCGGCGATTTATCTCGATGCGTGAGCTGACCTGTTGGGGACGTATTACTGCTGGAGGCCTAAGACGGCAAAGTATTCGACTACCAATGCCTGCGTCTGGCTCAAGCCACCGCTACTCTTCTGACAAATTCATCGCCGAATCAAGGATATGGGTCGATGCTACGGGCCTAAGGGTAGGTACCGATGTGTTGAAACCCTACGACAAATAAACTTTAGAACTATGATCTGAAATAAGAGGAAGATCTATAAAACTTAATGATCTCGAAAATATTATGAAGAGTAAGGAAATAACTTCCATATCGGTAGGTAGGCAGTGCCAGCCAGTATCTTAAAATTACACGAGGCTCTATGTCGGATAACGGTATGACGACAGGAACTAGGAGCTCTGTTGCATGTAATCCTTACATGATTTCAGGCCGAAATGGGACGTAATGTGATATCTTCCTAGTAGTGTGTTCCTGTTCCCGCATCTCGTAGAGGATGTTGCACAGTGGCTTATAAGATGAACCGGCTAGACTTACGATGGCGAGATCATGAAGAATACAACTTCAGGAAATAGACCATTTGTTAGATATTTCTATATTGTTGTATTCTGCTGGAAGCACTAGTACTGATCCTAAGGACCTTCCTTTTAAGTTCTTAGAAGACCTAGACAGCTATTAATAATGGGAGGGTATCTCTACAGTGTAGAAAAGCCGGTACTCTGGGACCGGTGGAGGATAACACTGGAGCCTTGCAGGCGGTGAAGAGTTTATATCCCTTGATATTGGGTATTTCCCCTCCCGACCTCTCGCTCAAAAGATGAATACAGTGTGACCGGTCATATCTATATGAGAAGAACCGTCTCATTGAGACTATACAGATATCTACTAATCTATACCACGACAAAAAGAGTTGAATCTCCGAGAGCTCTTGTCATAATTATCAGTCATCTTTATCCTCAGTTCAGGATACCAGGAGCTATGCAGGTATGCTGATGCAGACAGGGGAGGGTAGCTCGGTCAGTAGACATATATTTTACGCTACGTAATTCAATAGTTCTCTCGGAAGTGTACTTTTAAGAATAGCCTAAGATTAGACGAGGGTTTTTCAACCGTAAGCCATAAGAATCCTTTGGTAGAAAATTCCAATCGAGAGTAGGCTATTAGAGGTAGAGCTAGGAGGTAGGGAAGCCTAATATGAAGTCTTATTAGGTTCAGGTAACCAATTGTTGTCGCCCATCGGAGAACGCCTTGCGCGGTGATAAGATTTATTCGTCGGCAAGGCGTGTAACTAGTCGATTCCGTGCGAATCAAAGGTGGGATGGGACTTTGCAGATTGAATGCCCCTAGCGTACCCTTTATAGCAGTGTGGAATGTCATCGTTGAGGATCGAGCAGAGCCTCACGATGTTCTACAGAGACTGATGGGATGTTGAAACCCGGTAACCTTGGAACATGGGCCTTTGCGATGACATATAGATTCGCTAATATGGGTTGAGCTAAAAGAAATGGGCCAGCAACGATAGGAGGGATCTCGTGCCACGTTACAAGGACTAAGATGCATCCTTCTTCACCTTCACTCTGCATTTGTGCTTGCTCGAGGATTTATCGGCATATTTTTAATCCATGACAGGATACTCTGGTTTGACCTTTCCAAAAACTAGGCCCCTAAGCCAGCCACGTATACGCAAGCCATGTGCTCCAGGCATGATCCTGTTTGTAGGACGACGCTAGTGTAGATATACCAACTCTTCAACCCTTTTGGAATTATACGGACAATCTGCCTGTTTAGAGAAACCTCAAATGATCACAACAGAAGCTAGCAACGTGGATGGTTGTTGGCTCAGGGGTAAAAAGAGGTATGTTTGACAAATGATTTAATAGCAGCAGCCCCCAATTTGGAAATGAGAAGCGAACAAATGCGGATAACCAAGGTCAAGTGCACGCTAGTCTTGACGCACATAGAGAGTTTGAGCAACGTAGAGGAAGGTAGGAGAAGCTGATAAAGGTCTGCTGAAAGTTGAATGCTGAAAGTTCGCGGGTGAGGTGGCCGGCAGATGAAAAGGGGAGACGTGGATTTTCGAGTGTATAGCGTCTGTCGATCGATTCGATAAGGCACCAAGCGGGATTAATCCATTTCTCTGTAGCTCCGAGGCACGCGAGAGAAAGAAGCGAGATGACCATGCCAGAATGTGTAGTTGTTAAGATATACGAATAGTGAGCTTACCAGTAAAATGAGGAGATAGCTTCCTGAATATCCTTGCTGTCGATCAAAACCCAACTAAGCGCCAACCCGCTGACAGTTCGCCAGCGAGTGCCACAGCACCGAGCTTTGTAATACCATTGGCTTAATAGTCTAATTTTCTAAGCATTGAGACGCCCGGCTATACTTGAGAAGGTAGGTAGGTGGAGGAAAAGGCTTCGGGTAAGGCCCTCTCGTGCAACAGCAAGTCGCATGCAAGACACGCCACCTTCATCGAGTAGCCTCGGTCAAGTTCTTGGTCTACGTTCCTTGTTCCTTGGCTCTGCCACGATGGTTGGATGGATGAGTTGGTCCGTATCAAGTGATGTCGAAATGTGACAGGCTTTAATGCTACTGTTGCTATAGAGTTCTGCTGACATTTGGCCCCCCATCGTTGAAGGCTAGGGCGCGATGGCTTGAGCCCTGCTGTTGTGTAGCAGATACAATTATGAAGAGTCAATATCCACGCCGGACTACTATTGGGTTCTCGAGCAGTCCTAGGATTACCCGCCACAGTCGACCCGGATCCTGGATGCCGAAGCCTCACACAAATTACTAATTCTTCGGTCATGGTGGGCTTTCTCGTGAGAGTACGGAGGCACTGCGCTCTCGGACCGTGAGAACAGAGCAGTAAAACGTGTAAAGGAACCTGAACTGCGACCAACACAATCACTACAGCAATTTGATAAGAGTACGAATGTAACGGTGGGTAGCTGCATGAGGAGCGCATGTCAAGCCACCCCTTTTCGAAATTTCTTGCAGAGGGTCACAGAGATACTTCGGTCCAATCTAACGCTATGTCCCTGATGGGGTATAGTATGAGTGTCTAAATGTCTCATGTATTCATTAGCTCCAAATTGATGTTGACTGAGGAATGCTGGGGTCAAAGCCCGACTGAATTGACTGAAATTGGCCGTTGCGATCAGCCTAGCTAAAGCCTAGGACCTGTTCGGTAAAGATGTCAACAAACAATGTTAACATCACGTCATATTCTAATATAACCAATGTGTCTGTTAGGATTATGTCTCGCATATATGTAGTGTATATCTATACTGTTACTTGTAATAGTTAGCCGGTAAGGGCTTGGTGGTAGATGCAGGACCGGGCAGGTTTGTGTTAGTCAGTTACAGATATATAAGAAGCAGCAGCTAGAGCTTCGTAGCTATGAAGTGATAGCTGATATAAGTCTCACAAAGTACCTATACTTGCGCGAGATACGCACAGTTTGAACGAATAAACGGATGAGCAGGTTTCTTAGGGAATAAGCGACGGCGACCTTTCCCGCAAGGTTTTAAGGATCTAATATGCATAGACATAGAAGCTAAGAAGGGATGATAGGCTACAAACCCTAAATGAAAGAACACGAGCTCCAATTATATCTCGTTAAACAAATCATCTCAGGCTTCGAAGATACATACATATACAGGCTTCACACAGTGCCCGTAGCTTAATAACCTATGTTTAGATGGATTCCGGCTATGTATCCGCAGGTATGTGTTCGGTCGAAGGCTTTGATAACGGGAAGGGGAAAATTCCGAACTATCTAGCACTTATGATTATGTCGAAATAGCAAAGGGAATTTCTTTGCAGGGCTTCAGGGTCCCGGGGGGTGTTGAAGCATACCACGATCCGGCAAGGAGAAGTGTGATAGGGATTTTTCAATTATTTGATTTGCGTAAACTTGCATAGCGATGGAAAGCTGGAAAATAATGCAAAATTCAACATGTCCTGGGATCCTCATGTGAGGCTGATCGATAAATAGATACGCACTTAAATATTTGCTCGAAAGTTCGATCTGTGGCTCTGATGCTGGTGAAGTCATATTGCAAGTACATAAACAAGTAACCGCTAGAAACACTATCCTCATTGAATTTTCTTCCTTTTTGTTTCTATTATTACAATTAAATACAAACTCCCTTGCTTTTTATTTCTAGAGAGCTCCAAATAGCTCCAACACACATAAACTTGTTGGCAGCAAGGAGGTATACAAGCGGAATTCCAAGTTAGGCTGGTTAGATACTGTAATATGATGGATGTCATGATATGTTGAACAATGAAGTGGTAATACTTTACACCATACATCATACATCATACATACATGCATACATACATACATACATACCTACACGTAAGTTAGGTAGCAGTATACAGCTTATGTACTTAAGTATACACCTATACGTACCTAGGTAAGTATACCCATACGCGATCAAGTCTGTACATCTAGATTTCAAGGTAGCATGTGTACGACAGTACCTAGGTACGTATTTCCTGAAAAGGACGTACTAATACATGCTATGCACCTCTTTGGGTTGGTGGGTACTCATCTTGCACCATTACCGGACATGAGGCCCTGGTATGACAAGGGTGACCACTGGCCATCATGTTTATGATTGGTGGATCGGTCAATTCAAATAACAAGTATTTTCTGTCCTGTCAGATTTCTAAAGACAAATTATTATGTACCTCTATACTTATTTTCGCAGGGGCACTTTTACACCGGTCGTTAGGTATAAGCAAACTAACAGTGCGGATTAGAACGACTGGATTATGTATTTCTTCTAATTCATTTGGCGTTCTCCTATTACAACTTAGGTCTAGTATCATCTCCAAAGAATTACATATGCTAGGTAGGTAAGTATGTTTGCTTTTTTTCTTCTTTATGTCTATAATTACCTGACTTCCCTAGATAGGTAGGATTAAAAGTTGAAGGCTTGCCTGATATGCTGAGTCCCGTGGTATGATAATGCTTGGCTGTAATCCACGAATGTCCGTCCCCGCGTCTACAGCGCCTATTATCTTCTATAATAAAAGAATAAGCTGCTCGAACCTATTTTCTCTACCCCGGGAAAAAGTAATAAAGGTAGGTAGGTAAGTCAGTCAACCCTGCTTAATTCCTTGCCAGTCACCATGTGTTACCCCTGCCGCTTTTCGGTGATATACATACCTACGTAGGTAACTACATACTTACCTAGGTAGGTAGGTAGGTAGGTATGTATATATGCATTTACGTACGTTTTATATACTTCCAATATCTACTACGCTATACTCTAAGACTTGGGAGATTCATATACTATTCAAGATGATGAAAATATGGTTAGCTTAGGAGAGATGACGGCAAAGAGAAAAAAAAAAAAAAAAAAGAGAAATCAAATAATGTATAAAGACAAGGCACCAAATATGGTAATTAAGAAAAAGATATAAATTTGAATCCAGGGCCCTCCGTGATGATTCAAATTGTCAATGAGTGGTCACCTCGTACAAGATCTAGAATCGTCGCGTGGGCATCATTCGTTCAGCTTGCGCAACCCTCTCTACACCCATTCAGTCAAGAACAAGATGTTTTAGGAAAAGCATGGCTTTTCGGTATTGCTCTGTCTGAGTGTGCCAAACGTGGCACCGCTGCGTCGTGTAGATCATGATGTGCATTAACATGACAGAAAGATTGCTGCATCAACATTCTAGATTGACGAGCATTATATCAAAGCCCGCGGCCCGATCCGGATGGCCCGAAGCCTTGATGCGTAGTAGATAAATCCCTCCCATATGTAGGTATAATGCCACATTACGCCTTGCCAACTTCGGGATACCGATTCCAATAACAATAACAAGAAAAACGTATTATTCAAAGCCATAAGATAAAGATATCACTCTAGTGAGCAGTTTACAGTGTGCTGTACCAATTGACACTTGACACTCGGTGCTAAAGAATCTAAGGGTACTATGTAAAGCTCCAATGGCAGCTAGATACCTCTTAATTCGTAGTTTAAAACAGTTCGTGGGGTTACACTCTTTAGGGGCTTGATTTGTGGGGGACAGACTATGCTGGCTGGACACATGTAATTCATCAAACCAACGGCAGTTCGCATTCACTATTATAGTTTAAGGGGCAAAATAAACATGTAGGACCCGTTATTCGCGAAGCCGTATAGGTATATTAATAGCCCTGCATAGGGGTGAAATGATGAAGATAATCCCATTTCTTTGCGTTTCTGTGATCTATAGGGAGCAGCCTCCAGCTCCATTCCTTTGACGTGGTCAACAGTTATCGTTCCCGATCCCAGCTTTAAAACCCCGGGTAATAGGGGTAAACCATTGGTCATCGCATCAAGTGCGTAGATCAAGTGCGTAGAGATGATCACGAATTAGACTCTATCAATGTGTATATCTTTTTCTTTGCCACTCCAGCAGTCAAAAGTTCAACCTTACCTTAGATTTCAGGAATAGTGTCATACTTTGGAACTCCAGAAGGCTAGGAGAGTGAACTGTCGGCTCACCTTCTGACCTGGGTCTGTCGTAAAAGATGCCCAGCAGGCCTTCTTCATGTCAGCCCTATTTCTCACGTGTTATTTACCTGATAAGTTGTAGAACTTCCATGGTTTGAGACATTTGAGATCGTGGCTTCAGGTGGTCTATTGCTACGTCCGTACCTTGCGGATCTAGCCCCCTAGGCGTGCTAGGTTAGCCTACCAAAGGCATGCAAGTACGCCCTGCTCAATGTCGACCGGATGCTGCCGAGGATTCGTCAGAGAGATGTCACAGCCAGGCTCAAGGCCATGGACATATGCCAACAATGTAGGGCCGAAGACCAAACTCATAGAACGGTTGTAAATGTGGTGAGTCACGTATGTATGCAAGCCTAAATCCTCAAGTCCCGATATTCTCCACGTAGGTACCCAGGCAAAATGGAAATGAGAGCTTCCCTTAGAAGAAGCACGATATTTTCAGGTCACGGCCCCTAATTCGTGGGCTGGTAAGTGTTTGCCTACGTAAGATTCTCATGTTAGGGTTCATCAATTTCTCAAAAGAACTGCATCAGATCCTGCTCGTTTCTGGTCAAATAAGGATCTCGGCAGAGATATCTTATGACTAGGACTCCTAACTAAAAGTGGCGACGGTTGGTCCAGATTTGACCAAACGGTCGTAGGCTTGCCATGCAGTCTCCCGAGGATTGGGCACAACTCGACCAAGCAGATCCCTTCCCAATTACCAGGAGATGTTTGTGGCGTCTCGTAGAGGCACTGACGGTAGGGTACGTGCAGAAATGATGCATAGGGGAACGGAGTTCCTCATCCATCGGCTCCCAAGCTCTCGGTGCTCTTGATATCTATAACTACCTCTTTACATTGTCCCCTATGGCCTCAAAAGAACTACATTCAAGTACTTCATAGGAGAGATATTATAGAAAATTATATCCTTAGCGGGGACTGTAGAGCTGAATAGGCATTCAAGTAGAATTCTAAGTTGCACTAAAGCCCTCTTTAGGAGAAGCCTGACTTTGGTAATCTTAGGAATACCAATTACAGTACCGAGCAGATTAGGGGTCCGTGGCCACACCCTAGGACTTGTTTGGCCTTGAGGCTGGAGAGACTAAAACAATTTGAAGCATAAGCCCTGCAATGAACGGCTTCTTGCCTTGATTGTCATGAGGAAAAGATGGAGCTGAGTTGCCCCAGATGCTTTGTGTCTAATTCGGTAGAATCTTCACTTGACCTCGCTTGACGCACTCCGCATCTTTGCCAACACTGATGCCAGGCACACAGGCTGTGCTGCCCACCCCGTAGGTTCTCATCTATGGAATTCTTTGGACGGACACATAGGGCTACACCCAGATACCTTGTCCAGCTCATACATTACTGCGCAGCTCGCCGGTTCATTTGAAATTCAAAGGAGCGGCACATCGGCCCCTAACAATAGAAAAGACTGAACAAGCCTCGAGTTCTCCGCACAATATACTGATGACCCTAATACTTGCTGTCTCAAAAATCCCCCCAGCTTGCACTACCACTACTACCATTATCACCTCACCCAGTCCCAAGAGGGAATAGACAATACCCACTTCGCCTATCTACCAGTCCTATCAAAGATTTTATCATCCTATCATTGAAGCATCGAGGACCGCAGTGTGGCCGATATATGGATTTGCTGCTGCGAGTCTGAAGAAGTTGGCTTCATCCATATGCACCATTTTGTGGCACTGCCCTTTTGTCTCTTCTTACAAGCCTCCATAGATCTGCGCGGCATATGTCACCGTACGAGTCGAAGCCACCACATTAAGCTTTAAATACATTTTCTGTGAGGGTATATAGATTCCCTTCCGTCTCGGACTTCGCTGCACTCGTGTTGTCAACCTGCACCTGTCACCTGCTCAGAACACTCACATAGATTAAACAGCCTCCCTTACATTGATTCGAGGAACAACTTAGGTCAGGGCCTATCATCATCTTTTCTGGATCCACGAACCGGCTACGCGGACCCTACACCCGGCAGGCGGCGGTACGGGAGCTGATTCTTTGATAGCGCGAGGCTTGGTGCGGATAAGAGAAAAAAAGGTACGCCAGGTTACTGAACGTTTTTGGAGGCTGATTATCACGAGGCGCCCCCCTTGGGATAATCTAATGACGCCCGTATGGTTTTATTTGAGTACCATCCCATGCCTTGTTCCAAATTGATACACATGGCGCCATCGACCCAAGTTGGCGGTAGGCAAGTTGGTGTGCATT
Organism: Daldinia concentrica; assembly: GCA_902805455.1. Taxonomy (NCBI): domain Eukaryota; kingdom Fungi; phylum Ascomycota; class Sordariomycetes; order Xylariales; family Hypoxylaceae; genus Daldinia; species Daldinia concentrica. The sequence goes on from CADCSW010000006.1 coordinate 2,341,179, forward strand.
TAGCCTCCACCATGCTAATCAATCACAGATCGCGCTGGAATTCTGCAGCAGAGAAGCAGTGCTGACACATATTCTCAGTCAGGACCTCCCTTCGATTTGCTTTAAGACATAAAGATATTCGCATATTAGGGCCCCTTTCCGATAGGAAGAGTAGGTACCTTAGTTCTTTTCTACTCGGGACATTGTGCAGGCGCCACGCACGAAATCTCGATGAAAAACCGCACTGGGCTGGGCAGATCGCGGAGCTAGGACATATACTACACAGAGACGCAGGATACAGATAGATACGGTCAGAAAACAGAACGATGACGTTCTAGTCGACGTCAAAGATGTCTTTCAGGCTGATTTAATCAGACCTATCTATCAAATTACTCAACCTGACTTCGATTCGGCATAACTAAACTCAGCTTAAGTCGGCGCGGCTTAGTTTCCATCTTACACTGTTGGCTCTGCGAGAAGATGCTAGGAACTGTTATGTCTTGGCTAACCCGCACTGTCAACCCGCTTTGCTTTCCTTTCCTACCTTCCTCTAGCCCGGTTGTTTTCATTCTTTTCTTTTCTCGAGGGTTAGAAGCTGACAGAATTTTGTATCGTCTAGGTTTACTATTCGCTGCATGACTGTGCATGTATTTGCGGAAGCGTCAATTACTTGGCACTCATGGTTACAGTGGACTATTCAAAGGTCGGTGTACATCCTGGCCCCCCTGGACTTCTCATATCTGCAACGCAGCAAGCCCATCTCGTATCCCTGCCTTACTTAAAGATTGACATACATCAATTACTTACTTTTACTACTACCATCTCTCCCATGGCATCTGCTACCGATCGAGGTCGGAAAGCGGTTAGTCCATGAGTAGGTAGGTATACTCACAATGCAGAATGTAGAAGAAGAAGAAGAAAAAAAAAGAAAAACTACAAATAAAAATATTCAAAAAAGGGAAAGAAAAGAACAAGAAGAAAAAAAAACCCACGAATATGTGGCCACTATCTCCCCATTTACTCAAAATAGGTAATTTACCTATATGGCTTTTATCTAGTTATATCTCTTTTTACTTCCAATATGTGTATTTACATAAAGTACCCGTCTTACCGTCTTGCAGGTACATTGTTAGAGTTTCGGCACGTTATGACGGGACAAGCCTTATTAGTGGATAAAGTACCTGGTCTCTCAAGTGAAGCCGGTGTCGTGTCGTCTTGGATTTCTTTTTTTGGGAACCCTGCAAAGAATACGGAACTAACAACCGTTATTGGAACAGCTAATCCACGATCCGTCTTCGAATCTTCCGTCGTCAGCTCTATTTGCATCATCAGCCACTTTTCGGCCGAATGAAGCACGCCTCTCTTCTAACGGAGAGGCTCCTCGAATGAATCAACAACTTAATCCCAAGGTATTTATCGTATTTATCATTATATACATATTAATTCGTTAATTCGTCAATTTGTCAATTCGTCAATTCGCCAAATTTCCCATTTCATTCACTTATGCACCTTCTTGTCTTTTTTCTCTCCAATCATTCCCATCTCCTTTTACATCAGCTTCCGCCGAAGAAATAAAAACAACAAATCGATCAAGAAAGTCCGCATTCGCCGAGCCCGGTCTGTGGGAGGGCGCTTTTAATTAAGAGAAGCCAATTGGATTAAATGGGTCATGCGCTGTCGATGCTGAGGATATCGGAGACGAAAGTCCAAGACAGCTCCGGGTATGCTTGCTTTAAGCTTTGAGATCAAAGTAGCAAAGCAGGGCCAACCATGGGCCAAGGCCAACCAAGGTCAGTTCAATCATCTCAACTCCAAGTATACATATCATATTGTCATGTTCATATGCACGCGCACTAAGCATGAACCCACCATACGCGCTCGCGCACACAAACATATACACGCGCATATACACAAATACACAAACACATTCACCAAATTTGTATACACATACATACACGTACATATATACCTCTTACATATTATTCATAGCCGCATATGGCAATTCCCATCTCATCTCCCTGCCACAATCTTCTAGCCTAACCCCTCCACGATATGCCAAATCAGGGACGGAAACAAAAAAAAAAAAAAAGAAAAAAAAAGATGATAATGCAAATCGGAAACCGGGGAATTCGTGCGCCTTGTAGGCTTTTAAACCGTCTTCCGGTGGTTTGCCAGACCGGTAGTCTCGAAAAAGCTTGCGTATCGTAGGCAAGAAAAGGCCTGTCGCATTAGATGAAAATATGAATCAGCAATCCCCGGTTTCTTTGATGTCGCACAAGAAGAAGAAAAAACGCCCCCCGGGTCTTTTAGCGTGGTACATCTCGAGGGAATTCTCTACCTCTACCTACCCTACCTTCTAGGTATACTTTTGTACCTGAAGGCTGCTTCTGGAACCTCGACTGCCACTGCCATTATCCTTGCTCCTTGCGAGGGCGCTTGCCCTTAGGTACATCCATCCTAAGGTACCTTACCTTAGGTACCTACCTTACCTACCGTACTTGACCGGGGCAGTCAGCTCACTGGGATACGTATCTTGCGCCATGCCCAAGGTGTCACAGTGCCACGCACGGAATGACAAGGTACATGTCAACTGAACTGGAAGCAGCCGGAGCAAACACCGTGCTATTCTTGCACATTCACTGAAGCAGTCACTCTACTTACCTCCTACTAGTCTCGCTTTCTCTCTCTCTTTCTCGTGTTCCCATATCCGCTGCCAGTCTACTAGCCTACATAGTTACTTTGACTTAGCCTACCTCTTGGCCCGGCATACTCATCTACGTACCTACATACCTACATACATACATACATACATACATACATCATACATCCTCATTTGATCTACTTGCCTACCTACCTACATAACCATACATACATAACCATACATGGCCAACTCCTAAATACTTGTCCACTTGCCCACATACCCGACAAGCCATCATACATATACAACAAGTACTTACATACTCGTCAATACTCGCCAGTCTTCCCCGGTGCCAACTGTGCTTTTTGTACTTTTGTATTAGCACATCCGGTACGGAGACAATATTTCAATCCTCGTGTGCTAACATTTGTTGCCGGTTTCTACAGGGCCTACTCGCAAACCCTCGAGCCCTCAATTTCCCACCGGCAATGCCCAAAGCCCGGTAATGACTGCAGCTCACCTCCAATGGGCCTCCTCTATTAATTAGACCTGTCACCTCTATGCCAAATATCTTTACCATCATTACCCTCCTTTGTCACTGACTATTTTTATCCTTCTAGCAGGACTTTGAGTCTTCGCCGCCTTCTTGTCCTGGGCTGGAATATCTTGACATACCAGCTACAGGTGATATGAGGTTAGTTTCATAACTCTCTTGCTCGCTAAAGACAACGAAGAAGAAAAAAATAAAACGAAAGCCCCCAAAGACAAAAAAAAAAAAAAAGGAGAGAATATTGTTAATCTTCTCCGTATTTTTGTCGCCTTTATTACCTTTATGTTATTTCAACCCCATTTCACTTTGCCTGTCTCAGATCGCATCATATCACTTTGTCCTCTCCATCTTCGCACCTTATCTCAACAGCAAGACTCGGGCATTTATGGAGGTGTACCGGCTGGGCTACTCTCTGGTCCTACTGGCACACCCATATGATCTACCTACCTTACAATCTGCACCTAACTGCTACTGCCTGTAAATCCCTCTTACTATAGGCGCGGAGACGAGTTGCATGGGTGGCTGTTGTAGCTACACAAAATGCCTGTGACTCTTCCGCTGTTCGCCGCTATGTGGCGTGGTGTATAGCTCCCGATCCTGTATCCGCTACCCCTGTGCTACGCAACGTTGGCAGTACTACATCTCTTGGTCGCACTGAACACTTGGGCATTTGTCTCGCATGGAATTGCGATACAGGCATTTCGCTAGCCTGCCCAGAGCCTCGCACACCAACTTCTATTTGCTAGGATCCCTGCTAATACCTTCTCTAGATACAACCAAGATTCCAATATTTCTTCCTTGACGATAGAAAACCCTCCTCAGCCGCCTTCTGTGCTCAGCGGTTTTTCTGCACCTCTACTAAACACTACTACGACGGGGTACTCCCCTGATACTGGATCATTCTATTCTCCAGCCTCACAGATCTTCCCCGGGATCGACGTCAGGCCACCGCGCCTGAGCTCCAAGTAAGTCGTACATTGATCCCAGCCCCTTCATAGTGTTCAATAGCACACCCGTTTGTAACTCGTCCAGATGTTGCTTTACTCACTGCCTTAGCAGTAGCGCTTCATCCACGGGCATGGCACATGCCAACCGCTCCGCTGCGTTACCAAATCCAGCATCTGCATACAACGTAAGGGATCTCTACTCTGGATCGAGGCCATCCTTTGGAAGACCAACGGAGCACACGAGATCGCCTACTTTTACGGCGCCTTTGCGACGCCATCCCCTATCTCCAACTCCTAGTCCTAGTATCAGCTTCACAAGCCCTGTCAGGATGGACGCTAGTCAGTATGGGAAATCCGGGGGATCGCATATACCTCCGCTTCTAGCAATGAGTACGAACGGGCAGCTAGTGTACAGCGATTCTGGGGCGCCCATAAAGATCGATATCCACGGAACTATCGACAAAGGGTTCTTCATGTCAGAGGGAGATTGGACGTGCTATAGGAGGAATTACTTCTCCTGCATCTGCTCATATAGTTTGTCGCCATACTCGCCTAATACCACGATGCAGTATGTTCCTAGCGGATCGTCGACATCATATCAAGTATTCGGGTTTGCGATGTGCATTTCTGCCGTGGTCTCCGACAGCGACTCGCACACAATTGACTTGGTGCAGCATACACCAAAGAGAGATAAAGGGCCGGTACAGAAGCCCGAGAAAGTTAGACTTACACCGAAGCAGCCGCAGCAGACACCGCATCCACTGCTATATCAAGACCATCACGCTATGCCCGGAAGTTCGAGACCATTATACGAAAGTGGTTACGGGCAGAGTACGCAGGGGTCCTACCCAAGCGAGCATACGTTTGAAAGGATTCAATTCAAACAGGCGACGGCAAACAATGGTAAAAGAAGAGCGGCTCAGCAGTACTATCATTTAGTTGTGGAGCTATATGCAGATGTGGGAAATCAAGCACAAGACCAATTTATGAAGATCGCATCGCGGAAATCTGCAAAGATGATTGTACGAGGGCGCTCCCCTGGGCATTACCAAACGGAAAGGCGCGGGAGCACTAGTAGCGGGCCCGGTGGATCAAGCGGGATGGGCGGTTATTCTGGATCCCAGGTGTTAGGTCCAGATTACGGCAGCTCGGGTGGGCCTTCTCTTCTCCCAGGCTCGTATGCTAGCGGCGGAGCTTACGATCCACGATCGGGGCATTATGGGGGAACTCGCCACCACGAATTACCAGTAGAGCCAATTATCCCAACCGAGGAAGCTAAAGCCATCGATACCACGAGGGAGTATCAATACTACCCTGCACCTATCTACGAAGGCACCGATCCGAGACATGGTGTTGAGATGTTCTCCCACCGAGGCGAGCCCGACAGCCTAATGACTTCGGCTCCACCGGCGGGAGACTCGAGCTCATCGAAAGTAAAAAACGAATACGAAGGTCCCCTTCCGAGTATTCTATACAACCCCGGAAATGCTTACTACCGTGGCTGTAGTCGGTTTGAAGGGAAGTCAACATCGACAGGTTATTACCCAACCATGCCAACCATGCTTCCCCAATCTGGGTGATACGAATATTATATGGCATAGAGAAGTATACTTGGCCGCATCCTGGCTGGTCTACACGGTATATTTCCTTGGCAGGTTCCCGCCAACTGCCTTAAGTTCTACTGCGTCTAGCATGACCATCGGAGATGAAAAGCATATCTGTTTTCTGGATTTTGGTTTTCCCGCGTCTATCACTAGAGGCGGGACTGGCGGCGCACGATGGGATACGGTAGAGGGAAAGAATCCGAGAGAGGATATGGTTTTACGGGGAATTCGGGCGAATGTGGGAATATACGAAGAATGAACTACGACCCCGGCAATGTGGTCGGGATATACTACAAAATACGGACTTTACCTGGTGGGATAACGGAAAGGATACCCCGGTGCGATGCTTTATGGTGTTTTCGAGACGGCTCGAGAAACGAAGGATAAGCGACTTTCATTCATCTACTTGAAAATTTGACGAAGACTACGCAAAAAAAATACTCATGGACGGCGTTGGGAAAGACGGATTATACGGGTGTCTGCGTTTAACTTCCCCAACTCGGCAACTGCTGTGGCCCGTTAGTCGAGTGCTCCTGGTGAGACTAACTTGATGCAACTCGCCTTCTCCTGTCTCGATGTGATCGGAGGAATGTTTGGGCGGAATGTGTGTTTGCAAGTCTCGCGAGAAGGCTGGGCTTAGGATGGACCGAAGAACAGGACCCCAGTTTGTGGCGCAAGGTGAAAATAGAAAGGCCTTCTGTTGCTGCTGACGGTGCGTATGTGCTCAGAATTGCTTTCCCTGTATCTTCTTGGTCGAAAGATAAAACATAGCATTCTTTCCAAATTTCTTTCTCCTCTCTCGGCCACGGGAAAGGATCCTTTGTCTCGCGGGAGAGCGGATCAGTGCATGCCTATGGATCAAAGCAGAGACGCCTTATCCACGCATAACTCCACACTAATATGCATCAACCAATTAAAGAGAATGCTGAACTAGACTCGAGAAAAAAGAACTTGTTCGGCTTAGGTAGGTAGATGCAAACTTAATAGCGAAAGGGGGGGCGGGGCAATGAACTACACCAATGAGTACCCCTACATGAGAGCGCAACGGCGAAGAGGTCCCTTGGCAGAAAGAAGTGTGCGTAGTAGTGTATAGGGATATGGAGGATTTGCTTTTCTTTTTTTCGGGGGGGTTTTTTTTTTCGTGAGAGCCAGCAGCTCATTAGGTTGGGAGGTCGTTCAAATTGGACTTGCAAAGCCTCATTATGCCCCACAACGGGAACTAGGTTGCACTAAAGGCACGACACCATGATAGGAGCGTAGTGTAGTGTAGTAGGGCCTAGCAAAAGACGTAAGGCCAAGGCAGCTGTTTTTTCAGCCAGGGTTCAGGCGATGCAGAAGGCGGGTTGTAAGGCAACTGGACAGGGGGATCCTCTTTACGGAACCTATGGAATTGTATGGAGCTAAGCAACTAGGGTCCTAGTACATACATATCGGCATGCGATCAAAGAGAGATCCTTGGTATCAATGCTTTCTAAACAGTGGAACTTAGCAGATGAAAATCACCCCACATTTGACGTTGCAAGTAGTGTAAGAGGTACCAGCTTGAGCTACACTAACAAAAAACCCTGGGCTCCAGTAGCTTATCCTAACGATGTTCAGGGTTACCTTTAGGCGGGTACCTAGGTACCTAAATTACCTAAAGTACCTACCTACATACCTACAAGGTAAACTATAGACCAGGAAGGTTAGATACGGTAGTTAAGTAGATTACGGAATTTTACATACTTACCTAAGGTAGAAACGGAACAGCTTACATATCTTCCCAAGGTACATACCTAAATAGGAAGCGAGATTTGCGCTGAACTTAGGACCTCGTAGTTTCCTTGCTATATGCAATATAGGCAGCTGCTGCCTACTATTTGCTAAGTTTACTTTATCCAACTAATTTCGGGACCGAAGACTCTTTTCATTTCTTTTATCTTAGTTATTATTTATTTATTCTATTTATCTTTACGCCCTTTCTCACTGTTGCACTTCCCCGCCATCGTTAACAATGTATCTACTGCGACATGATAAGTTGTTGTGCTCCATTTTCCATTTTCCATTTTCCATTTTCCATTTTCCCTTCTGATATCCAATGCGTGCGCGCATATAGAGATGGCTTGGCACTTATTTACGCACCCTCCCTTTCCTTCATACAGTACGTAAAAGTCCCCAAGCTCAAAGCAGGTTATATCTTTCCAGGCTCTATCTACTGTCGCAGTGACGTTTACTACAACCACACTCGTCTAGCCGATGTTTTATTATTCACCGGTGAATTTGGGCTTATTGGCTTAATAGTCGGGATGGGCCGTACGAGTCGTAGTAAAGAGACCGGTCAGTTAGCTTCCCCGGGATTCCAGCCGCTATCGTTGACGGCCCAACAGATTTTCTTATTTCTCAAACCATGGCTTTTGTCAGATTTGAAAGCAATTTTCAGTCGGTATCAGCAAAAGAGATTACGGCCGAGAAAACAACTATAGAATAAGCAATATGGAACCAACCAGACATAATTGCTTAACATACGAGTAATGTTCCAGTATATGCAAGTGAGACGCGGCCCGAGGTCATCTCCTACCTACATGTACGCTACGTCTTTACTCTTCCCTCCTCCCTTCGACTTCCCCTTCCCCTAAGGATACCTCTGCAATACAATATAAGAAACTTGTACCTGCGGACATGTACCTGCGCTAATTGGTGCGCGGTCTAAATAAGCTTTTGTGGAGCTCTCACAGATCGTCGTGGAGAGTGGTCGGGGAAGCCGGACGGTGAGTTTTTTTTGTGTTTTCGATTGACTTTGTACTCCCAATCGCAAAGTCTGTTCCTGTTCAATTACCTGTCGAGAGAAAGATCATCCGATCCCCTGTCATTCATAGTTGCAGTCGCTATTACTTCACGTCGAGAAAATTTTGTAGCTGGACCCGCCATCGCGGATCCGGAACCTACCAATGCATAAGTGACAGACCCGCTGCAGCTTAATGGGATAATGATAGCACCCTTGGCGCACGTTGTCGACCATCTGTTGGTCGACACTGGTTGCCTTGGGGGCCGTGTATCCTTATTTTCTTTATTTTCTATTACCTAGGTATGTGTGTATTACCTAGGTAGGTAGGTAGGTATGTATTGTATCTTGCACCTTTTATACACCCCTTGACAACCTTGACAACCTTTACTCCCTTTACTGAAGAAGCAAAAACAGGCCAAGGCTAGGCAACTACCAATCGCTGTAGTGCAATTCCCCTTAGCACATTATACACCCTTTTCATGTTTGAATCATGAGATCTAGACTACCAGCCTACGTAGTTCAACTGGACCGGCGGTGTCGCATCAACCTCCGAGGTTCCGCAGGAGGAGGGGATTTTGAAAATTAGATTTCAAACGGGAGGTAAATGTACCATCCCGCAAACGCGTGGACAATGGCTGCTGCCCTGCATACCCGGGCTTGGTATTGAATGCCCCGTGTTCTCACCGGAAGGCTTACTACCTTAGTACCTACTTAAGGTATTATATCTGACGCCGCTTAGCATATCTAAATTCCCTCAAGCTAACTAATAGCTTCTACTAACCCCTTCCCTGCGTGCCCCTTCATTTCCCTTTTTCCTTTTCCTAATTTCTCATTTCCTAGTTTCTCATTTCCTAGTTTCCTATCTACTACTAACCACGTATTGCCACTGACTCCAAAGGCGGGGGATCTCTATCATTATTTTCCCTGCCGAGTTCCGGTAAGTACCGAGATCAAATCCTTCCCACTGTACCATCCAATCCTTCTACTTGGTGCAGCATTTCTTCTGGTAGTAAGCCTGCTACGGTACCAGCTTCGACTCAAACCGACGTTGCTATAGAACATACGCACCACCACCCTCAAAGTAATGATCATGTCTGTTTAATTAAGTTCTCACCGCTCTGACCTAGCAGACGAGCATCGTGGCATCCCTTCTGAGCATTCCCTGCTTAATCCGCCAAGATGGTTCTGGCCCAGGCATTCATAGATGGACATGGGATGGACATGGGATGGACATGGGATGGACATGGGATGGACATGGGATGGACATGGGATGGACATGGGATGGACATGGGTGAGTCGGTCAGCTTGTATCTTGGGGGCTAAGCTCTCCACGCGGACCTTGTGGTTGCTTGCATGGATGCAGCTGATTGGACCGTGCGCGTATCGACGGCGTCCTCGGATCATCTTGCCATTCGCAAACAGCTTCTCTCTTCGCAAGCCACACGATGTTACCATAGTAGGTACATGCGCAGATGCGGGACCGTATGTAATCCTCTACGGGACTCCGGTCTGGTTGTGATGTCACTCAACTGGCCTACAATACATGGACAACTAATTGAAAATAAGACCACGGCAAGCAATCATGATCTTCCCGAGTGCTCCCCCCCTATTACGCTCTGCAGTACGTACGTACATACACCCGGAAGATGTGTCTGACGTGCATCTACAGCCCTCTGTTACACTACTTCCGTTGTCTACTCAGCCCTATGCGGTACCTTGTGCTACTTTACATGGAGAGGATTCCGCAACACGACATTCGCGGCTTGATCCCGCTTGGGCGTGGCTGAGTCAGACGACGATGGCTAATGATGCTTGACGATAGGTACTTTGTCCAACTCAACAAACAACATGCGAAGAAGGTATTGAGATGATAGGTCGGTTTAACTCCCTTACTACCTACATATGTAGGCACATGCGTTTTAGTGTGGTACAAATTTTGCACTGTGTTTGCGTCTAAATCGAAAAAAATGACAGCTCATTCTTACAACCGTGGGGAGGGTTTTGGGATGAGCGGTACCAAATACAAATACTGTCGTACGAAGAAAAACCGTGCCGTGCACATACAGGATTTGGGGATTATGTTATCTCATTGAGTCCGTCCTTCTGTGCAACGTATTGCGAATACTACAAACCACTGCGCCGCGCTTCTTGCGACACGGGTGCAGCATATTTGTGGCACGTTTGTCTGTCCCCCGACGACATTTGTGCTACACGGCACGTACAGTTCGTGCCGGGGGGGGGGTTAATTGTTTGGGAGTTAATGACCAATGAGATGACCTTTTTTTCTAGTGTGACATTCGACAGATCATGTCCGCTAGGGAAGTTCCCCCCTTTAAACCTATCAACAAGCGAAATGCCGATCAGTACGGGACAATTACCAACCATGCAGTCAATTTAATCCAGTACCTTGGAGGATCCGCCGTAACTGCCGTCAGCAAGCAAAAGCTTACCACTTATCTAAGAGCCTAGGAGCCTAGGAGCCTAAGAGCCTAAGAGCCTAAGAGCCTAAGAGACTAAGAGACTAAAAAACTAAGGAGGGCATGTGGTATGTGGTGTTTGTTATCCACACCGCCGCCAATGATTCTAATATTTGGCCGAGTTGAGTGTTTCCTCCAATCGTGACGCTTCTCCACGTACTCTTTTAACTAACGGTGTAACCAACATAAACGCCTGTGTAACTCTAGACTCTCTTCTATTGCTGTTGGTTTCCATTAACTTGGGGGGACAAAAGAGCTAAGGTCAAGTCGAGTAAGCGCGGGGTGTCACAAAAGCAGGGTTTTCTAGTGTAAGGGGAACCTTTCGTGGGCTTGCAGGATTACCTAGCAGCAGATCACTGACGATTCGCTGCTGTCATACAGGCTTACGCATGACGAAAACATGTACCATCCGGAGTTCCTGGAGCCTTCTTTGAATCTTGATTCGTGACGCAGTTTTCATCCGCGTCGTATCGTCGGCTTTACCTAATCTAACTCCTGGTCGTTAAGATTTTTTATTCTTTATTTTTATTTTTTATTTTTTCATTCAAGCCTCGTTTAGGTCTAGTATGATTAGGTAGGTACCTATGTTTACCTCATCTCTCTCCCCTTACTGTAGACAGTGTGCAGTTTGCAATTTTCAAGTTTGGTACACTACGGTTAGATATCATCCGTGATGGTGGTACCGACATCTGTTCTACGCTGGTTCTAGGAGCTTCTCGTGACTTATCTTGGTCCTGTGTGTGGAGAAGGGAAAAGGTAATATAACTTAGGTAGTTTTACGTGACTCATCAGGAGATCCAGCAGGCATTAACTACCTAACCTAACCAGCATGCTGGCTCATGTTAAGACGTATTCTAGACCCCTAATATCTACCCCTGGGTGGAGCAATCTAGGTTATTGATCTGGTGTACCCCTTTTCTCCAACCGTAACGGGCTTTGATCGCATTCTCGGGCTTTGCTATATCCCTAGGAATCCCTCTACTACGCGATGGCGTGATAGTTCCCGTCAAGTATATATGCAAACCACAATTAGGATTTTATATAAGGCGTTTAGAAACGCTATTATCTAATTAACATCGTAAAAGCTATAGCTAGGTACTGTATGGCTAAGGCGAAGCCATATCGAGGCGGGGTCGGGATGTGGTGAACCCGGATTTTGCGTGGGTAGGGCTGGATGTAAGGGCTGTTAAGCTGTGGTGTATTAACCAAAACCGAATGCTTATACATATACACGTGCATTCGAGTAGACCCTGTACGGCAAGGGAGTGATAATGTGGAGAGGTGTGTTGGACAAGACGGCTAAAAATAGAACCACGAAGTAGAAAGGAATCTAATGGATAGACCACTCTAACGGACCAAGCAAATTTTTACACTACATGTGATTGAAACTCCCGATTCCATGTAGGGTCGAAGCCAGAGGTAAGGGGGATAGAATAGATAGGTGTAGTGTAAGTAGAACTGAATAGGAGCAGGTAGGTAAGGACCAAATCAGCAAAATCTTCAATAGGTAGGTACCCTATCGGCCGGGACCGCCCCCAAGATCGCCATGCGGCATTGGAATAGAATGGGATAGGATGGGATGGGACACATAACACGTACATACCTAGATCTATATTTACACCTCGCTATAACCCCGTACGCGTAGGCTACTGCCGTGGCAGAGAGGGGCCAAGCCACGCCACTCCCGAGACATACTGGCCCCCAGAGTCGTACAGAGATAGGTAGGTTAGTGGTGTTTCTCCCCGGAGGATTTAGGACTGGGGGTATGTGTGTGAGATAAGATGGATAGATGGATGGATGGATAGGTAGGTAGGTAGGTAGATAGGTTTCTGCTTCGGGAGACTAGACTTGGAGACTATCGAGGGTTGAGGGCGGAGGGTATTTCGTGTCGTTTGCTGGATTCAACCTTGGGTTGGGGTAGCTAGCTGGGAGTTTAGATGCTAGACATGTAGGTAAGCGGATGGGAAAGGGAAAAGGAGGAAGTAGCACGGCATTAGCTACCGCGAGGGAACCCCCGAGTTGTTGAGCCGAGAAGCGAAATATTGTATCACTGCTGCTCACCCACCGACTGTCTGTCTGTGTAGTGGGAGCCATTGTATGAGCCCCAGCCAACGCCACAGGCCCTGGTGTTGACTCCCCCTTTAAGGCTTTCCAGGTCTTGCGTAAACTCAACGATAGAGAAGGGTATTCCTTATAACAGGTAGGTATGCGATTAAAACCGGGTGCCTAGTTTAACGGTTGGTTCCTCGATATGGCACTGCGAGTAAGTAATATTGAGAAATGCTGTCCGAGTTGATATTAGAGGATTCGAACGTAGGTACCTAACCTAAGGTATACGTGAGCTATTTACCCAATGTAGATTTGATTTTTGAACACTCAATTCATACCCACAAGTTACCTAGGTAGCCATCGTCTAGAATAAATTTTAGTTAGCCGCAGTTTTCTGTGGATGTAGTTGTCTCTAACGCTGGGTCCTTTAGTTGTCTCGTGTACTTCTAATTCGTCGTTGTGTTGTTGAGGGTCCTTGTGCACAATAAGACAAGACAAGACAAGACAAGACGTATCTGAACAGAAATGTTAAGAACAGCCGATTAGAACTTTGGATTAATTACTGAAGTAACCAGGACAGGTGCATTGTAGCTATATTAGTAGTCTTGCTTTAATTATCTACCTAGTTAGTTAGTTGCGTAGTTCTTCATGCTTTGTTATAACTAGCCGTATTCTCGTTTCTTGCTCCCCTTTTCATTATTCCGTCCCAACGCCGTTCTGGGGGTTCTTATATATGATAAAGATAAAACGCACTTGATTAGGGATCTTGGGAGTAGTCGTTACTTTCGACTATGAGTTTCGGAGCGTTGTCGTGTTTATTATGACGGTAAATAGGTCGCGTTAGACTGGTTCTGTAAGAGAGGTAGGCAAGTCTGTCGACTGAATCAATGGAATATGGTTGCTGCTCAGACAGATTATGATAAAACTACGTGCCCAAAGTATCAATATCAAATGAGGCGTGAAAGATCAATCTACCTTAGGTACCTAGTTCGATGTAATAACTTATTCCTCACATGGAATAACCCAGCGCGCACCCATAGCGTGAGCAAAGCAAGCGCATCACCCTACAAAGACAGAGTTCACTGCCCTCCCTTTTATAAAATAGAATGCCCAAGTACGTTCTGCTTTCTGTCCTTTTCTAAGGATTTACAGTATTTTTCGTCTCCTCGTAAATGCTATCTATGTAGTAGGTGCCAATTTCTACCACTGTTAAGACCAAGGCCTCCCAGCCCGCCTCTCAGTCAGGGTATGATGGAATAGCCAATAATACCATCTACGGATTTGCATACTGTAGAAATTGACATTTCTATCTATTTCTATTGCATAATAACAAAATCGATCTTGATTTTGCTTAAACCTGGTTGTCGAAGCTGTAATTCCCTTCACGTACGTAGCCCCTCTACGTAGCCCCTGTACGTAGCCCCTGAATCCACCTATGCCTCGACTTGTATAGTTAATATACCGTCTCTCTGCGCATAACAAACATGGTCAGCAAAGAACGGTTAGTTTCGAGAATCCCTTGTAGCCTGTTTTGAATAACAAAGGTCTGGAACTTGATCAGATGAAACTGGTCATGAGTGAGTCGAGTCTAGTGAGCAAGCAAACAGAAATACGCTCTCGTGGGTCCGCATCGCCGACAGCCCCGGAAGCCCATTGGCCAAGCCGTACTAGTCCGGAACGCAGAAGCCGGGTCCACCTCCGGAAGTAGTCCTAGTGCGGCTCGGCGCTCCGCTCCGGGCACCTTTCAAGCCGGCTCTAGGGTCCGAACTTAGTGACAACTTCACGGCCCCAGACAACATCCTCGCAAGCCGCATGCCGAGATTTGGTTCATTGGGCGGAATTTTCAGCCAAACCAAGCATTGTAAAAATTCGCAACTCATGCGTGCTGCTTCCTTTTTTTATTTCCACACAAACCCATTCACTTCATAACCTTCACCTACCCCTCGCCTCCTTCCTCGTGGTCATTAAAGCTAAGCTCCCTAGGCGATGAGTACACACTTTCTTTAAATCTCCTTCCTCATCACTTTGATTTTGTGCTAGCATCTTCTGCTTCTGTCAAAGTCTTGACTTAATCCCTATTTCCACTCGTTTAGTTATCTTCAAATACATACACCATGGGTAACTGTGTGTCCATCTGCGGCGGCCGCCGTAAGATACTCGTGCTATCGGACTTCGAAATGGTGACGCTCTCCAGCATCAATGAGGGAGCAAATCACCAACCTCAGGGGCATTCCCCTGCTTCGACCACACTACCTATTGGTATTGCCTTGACCACGAATGAAGTCATCGCAGCCCCAGTCCCCGTTGTCAATGAGGCAGCCCCTAACCAAGCCCCCGGTGGTAGCAGTCAGCCCGTCGGTGAAGATCCTCAGTCACTTACGGACTTGCTTGAAGATGTTACTACCAATGACACCCAGGTTCAGATCGCTAGACCGGTCAACTATAGTCGTCCAGGACCACAGCGACTTGTGACTAGCACCTCGTCCTTCAATATGAGGGATCTCAGAGAGAAAAACGACGCAATTCCTTCTCACTTACACTCGTCGGC
Source organism: Daldinia concentrica (assembly GCA_902805455.1). Taxonomy (NCBI): domain Eukaryota; kingdom Fungi; phylum Ascomycota; class Sordariomycetes; order Xylariales; family Hypoxylaceae; genus Daldinia; species Daldinia concentrica. Next base: position 2,356,735 of record CADCSW010000006.1, read on the forward strand.
TACTATGGGCAACCTGGATGGGCCGTTGAAAGGACGCCCTCATGATGACCCTGTAGAGGCGTACATAGCTAAAGGGAACATGGAGCTCGAGAAGGCCTGGAAGGCCATAGCGCCTGACAAGGGGCTCCTAGTTGATTTCATTCGAGAGCGTAACGTGGCACGATCACGAATTCTTCGAGGGTCTGCAAAGATCACGTTCTCGAACGACCTGCCTGTCGACGGTGATGATAATAACACCGAACTGGTGGAGGAGGTTGATGGGGGTATTAGCACCGGCATAACGCAAAAGGTCAGCGAAGATAACGAGACTTCGAGGGACCTCATCTACATACTTCGCCAGCGAGTAAGTTTCTTTTCTCCTAAAAGTAGCCCCCTTTTCCTTTGCTCTAGTGAATACGATAACACCAAACTGTTGATCGAAGCGTACTTATTAACGACTATGTTAAAGATTTGGGAACTTGAGACGGAAAAGGCTTTACTAAAGCCCATTCCTAGCCCTGTCATTGATGATGCCAATGACACCAGTAATTCGGCTATTCCGTCTCCTATTAGAAGTTCCTGCAGCCCTACTAGTGCTGTAACTAACACTTCTAATGATAATGGACCAAGCACTCGAGAGGCCACTATGGATCTAAGCCCCTCGGATTTCGTTGGTAGCCCTCATCGTACGGGCCTACACCGTCGTCCTCGGCCCGTTGGCATTATTGGGCCATCAACGCCCACGGGATCCCCTGGCGGGTTCACTGGGCTACACTACGAAGCTCACAGTCGTGACGATCTTGACACAGAGGCTGAGCAGCCATCCGTGGTATCTGAAGCGGGACCGTCGCAAATCATCGTGCACGACACACTGCCTCAAGTTCCTTTTGATGACGAGGAGCGCGACTACTCCCTCTACGCGTTGGCTTTAGAGGATGCCACGAAGAACTACTATGAGGCCAAACCAATCATCCTCGCCAAGGTGCGCCGGTTCGTCGCGAGCGAACGTACAATTCTCAGCATCGGCGAGACTATATTAGCCATGACCGACGACGTTGTCGACGCATGCATCAACGATGAAGACAGCCTCGATCTAGTCCAGATGCTAGTGACAGGGTCTTGTCAAGGATCCGAGCTTGTTCCAAATGGTAAGATGACTCCAACTTTACGGGAAGAGCTTGATAGGGAAGCCGAAGCAACGAAAGTGCGCAAGGCGATAGCCCTGCTGGAGAAGTGGGCGGCCGATGCCAAGGCCGAGGAAGAGGCCAAGGAGGAGGCCAAGGATAAGGGTAAAGGAAAGGAAAAGGCCAAGTGAAGGGCCCAGCTGCTACCGTGGGGTTTTAGAGTGTTTCGGACAGGGGATCGAACACCCTAAGTTACCGAAAGATGTTTTAGTCCTTCATCCAGAGGACATTCGGTTAGGTAATACGTTGATTTCGCAATGAACAGGGACTCGCATATGGAGCGCTTGAGTATCGAAAAAGGGTTGGAAAAGGGAAAAAAAGGAAAGGGTTATTGAACGAATGAATTCATGATTAGTTACGATCGATTCGCGCTTAGAATATCTCGTTATTGTGAACTTAATATCGCCAAATGGCATCTGCCATCTTAACTACCTGACCCATCTCAACGACATCGTGGACACGCACTATATCAGCGCCGCCTTGGACTGCCGCGGCAACGGTTGCTGCCGTACCGAATATTCGATCCATTGGCTTTGGCACACCGGTAACCTTACCAATGAAGCTCTTGCGGCTGGACCCTACGAGCCATGGTAGGCCTTCTAATCCAGGCCAGTTTCGCAATTCTCCGAAATGACGTAGAAGATGTAGGTTCTGCTCGCCTACCTTGGCAAATCCCAGTCCTGGGTCGAGGATGATGCGCCACCGACGGATGCCTGCCGCTTCGGCTGCCGCTAACCGCTCAAGCAGCTCTCTAGCGATAGTCGGGATAAGCCCTTGAGGGTAGTCGTTCAGTTTGCTCATTGTACTGGGGTCTCCTCTCATATGCATCAAGCAAACCGTCTTGCCCGAGCGGGCCATTGTAGAGAGCATATCTGGGTCCAAAAGACCTGCTGATACGTCGTTAATTATATCTGCGCCGGCTTCAACGGCTGCTTGGGCAACTGATGCTCGATATGTATCTACGCTAATAGCGACATGGCGTGTCTCGGGGAGACTACGAATGAGCTTGATAACAGGTATGACACGGTCCGCCTCTTCTTGGGCACTGACCTCGAGCTTCCCCGGTGCCGTGGACTGACCCCCAATGTCAAAAATTGTGGCACCTCCCCGAACATAGGCCATGATTGTGTCTCTAAGCGAATCAGGAGTATGGATCCCCCCGTCAGAAAATGAATCGGGCGTTATATTGAGAATGGCCATTATTTGTGTTTTTCGAGTTGGCTTGAGGGCGTTCAACGGTTCTACCGAGGGGCATATTGGGGTTAAAGTAGAGAGAGGTTCCGGAGATGGAGGTAGCTCGTTAAGATAGTCTTGAATGAGCTTCCAGGGCTTAGAAGCGTCTATAGATTTGTCCGGTATAAGTTCGGCGAGAGGCCGTAGAACGAATTCACGCTCTGAAATGCCTATATGAGGAATTTTAAGCCTCTCATGATCAACTATTTCATCGTCATAAAGTAAGATGTCTAAGTCGATGTTCCGAGGGCCCTTGTCTATAAGTTTCCGCCGCCCCATAGACTTCTCAATATTTTGCAATTGGTCTAGTAAAGATAGGGGCTGTAAATTCGTTTCTACCTGGGGAAGATTATTTAGCCTGAGGTTCATAGAGAATAAAAACTAAAAACGTACTTCACAAACTCCATTCACAAACCTATCCTGATCTAGAACATACATAGGTTCAGTCTCCCAGAGGCTACTGGTCCTTTTTACTCTAATATCTCTTGAATCCATTTCCTTACACGATTGCTCAATCATGGATATCCGGTCGCCAACATTACTACCCAGGGCAATGTAAGCCTTCCGCTTACCGCGGCTTCGCTTTGCGGAACCGCATGATTTACCAGATGGACTGGTCGAGAGTTGGCGATCCATTATTTTTCTTTTAGGGATGATCTGATTTTGAGAATAAATAGAAGAGGAATGAAGTGAACCACTCAGCGGAAAAACTAGATTGGCATGAGATGGCAACGCTCGAGTATGACGATATGTATATCTCCATGCTGATGAGAGAAGATACATTAAATTTTAAAACGAGGTATCGACCCGCAAACTAATTGCCTCATTAGACAATTGTGCATCATAAGCAACTTTTTGAACTACTGCGCACTTGAATCGAAGGAGCTGACCGGAAAAATTACAAGTTCCACAAGGACCCTTGATGATTGATACTATGTAGGTACGTACTGTTTTCCCTTATCTTATCTCATATGCGGGTCTGATTTAGTTACATAAAGTACGTACTTACTTGTATGCTGTGTCACGTAAACGTAGATCTGATTTACCTAGTTACATGTAACTAAGGGGTCTTTTTTGTTTGCTTGAATGATGAAGTGGCGGCAGCTCTCGTCTTAAAATATTTTTATCTTCGGAAGTGGGATGCATTGAAGTGACTCCATCGTCAATGCTTTTAACATACTTCATGATTTATTTAGGCAAGTCACTATCACAAAGATGCATTCACACATATAAAGAAGATGCAAGCTTGTATATATGTACATAGTATATATAATCAATAATCACACTAAGAAGATGCCTCGGTTCGGCTAAGTCCCAGATTGGACTAGGCCTCCGACTTAACATTCAATATGTAACTATTGCCTCGGCTTCCCCAGCTTTATTCTTTGGAGAGATCGCATACCAAATCACATTTCCATCTGCTCTTATTACTATTCCCACTGCCGCGCGTGTTGCCGATACCGAGACTCTTTCCCTCTTAGTATTCGCATTTCTAGCATCTAATATTTACTTTCTTGTTCTTTTTAACTACTTAATCTACCCCAGATTTCTTGATATAGAACAGGCTAAAGAAACGTCTTCACCATCTTATCTTATTCTACAGTTTTACATAAGCACCCAAGACAGTCAAGATGGCATCGCCACGTATGTTACAAGTCAACAAACCTACACCTATTCATGAGTAAAGCAAAAGCACTGACAAAATGCGATCTTATAGAGAGGATCCGAACTCCCGTTACCGATCTATTCAAGATCAACCACCCTATTTTCCTCGCCGGAATGAACGTCGCAGCTGGTCCCAAGCTCGCGGCTGCTGTCACGAATGCCGGTGGTCTCGGTGTCATCGGAGGCATGTCTTATAGCCCGGACATGTTGAAGGAGCAAATCGACGAGTTGAAATCGTATCTCAATGACAAGAACGCGCCATTCGGTATCGATCTACTACTTCCACAGGTTGGCGGCAAGGCCCGCAAAACAAAGTAAGCATTAATAATCCTAGAGTATTCGCTTATACTCGGCGACAGCAGCTAACCGAGTTGAAATATAGCTACGACTACACGAAAGGCAAGCTCGACCAATTAATTGACGTCGTTATCGAATCGGGAGCCAAACTTTTCGTCTCCGCTGTCGGTGTACCGCCCAAAGCCGTCGTCGACAAGCTACACAAGCACGGTATTTACTACATGAACATGGTCGGCCACCCCAAGCATGTTCAAAAGGCATTAGACATCGGCTGCGATATCATCTGCGCTCAGGGTGGTGAGGGTGGTGGCCACACTGGAGATGTTCCGACCACCGTCTTGATTCCGGCGTGTGTGCAAATTTGCAAAGGAAAAAAGAGCGTGGTATCCGGCCAGCAGGTTCCCGTCATCGCCGCTGGTGGTATCCATAACGGTCAGATGTTGGCCGCCGCGCTGATGATGGGCGCGAGCGCCGTCTGGGTTGGTACTCGTTTCATCTTAGTCGACGAAGCTGGAGCGCCCGAGTCGCACAAGGAGTCGGTACGAACTGCCGGGTTCGACGACACAATCCGAACCCTCATCTTCACTGGACGACCTCTGCGAGTGCGGAAGAACCCGTATATCGAGAACTGGGAGACCGAGCGCCAAGCCGAGATCAGGGAGTTGACTGCTAAGGGTATCCTTCCCTACGAGCACGACCTGGAGAAGGTGGCGAACGGCACGGGCGAAGGTTCGGGCAAGGAGAGCGAAAGCGAAGAGGATGTAGATGACTTGATGGACCAGTTCCGGCCCTACCTAATGGGTAAGTGTGCCGCACTGGTGAACGAGCAGAAGAGCGCAAAGGCCGTTGTGGACGAATTCGTTGAGGACGCCGCAGCAATGCTGAACCAAGGCGCCAAGATGGTGGCGAAGTTGTAAGTCATATTAAATATCTTTGTATATATCCACAAGCACCATGTTTAAGGAGCAGTATTAGCGCAGTGCGGTCACTATTAAGGGTTTAGGCAGTATAATTAGGTGCCATAGTTGTATTATTTTATATAACGATACATACATACAAACTTGCTTTTAAACCCTGAGATATAATACAATAGTCTAGGTTAAAATTCCGGACGACAAGATCTCAGGAGACATTAAAGACCTAGGAATTCCCTTTCCCAAGGCCGCTATAAATGTCCCCTTTGACATAACTAGCCGGAGGAAACCGGTAGGATATCAGTATAATCATGCTGCACCTACTAGCCCATATCCTTATAATTTATTGCTTCCACGAGGCGGATAGTTAATTCCCCTATTCCGACTCGTATCACAACAGGCCCTCTTAAGAAAAATAACTTTCTGGTCAAGAGATAGTCTGTTAGATTATGTTAGTCTGCTGTTCGCCAAAATAGCCTCAGTGAAGCGGTACTCATTCTGTCTCCTCTGCTAATTGCTAATTGGAGGTGTTCACATTAAGAGAGGTCCTTTGAAAGCTGAAGAGCCGGTTTAAACGGACTAGAGCCAGTAGTATGGACTACACAGTACCCATACCCATATACCTCTATTCCGTCGATTAACTCTTCTCTAGGATGCTGAGGCGGCCGTAAACCTCCCCATGGCATAAAACCGGTTTCGGGCGAACTAAAGGTTCCGTGCTCTGTGTCTTCTTTAGATCTTCGTCTTGAGCCTCGTACACAACAAAAGTCTCGGAAGAGGATATTTCCTCGTCTAATCCGTAATATTCGCTTCTCTGTTCTTTAAGATAGTTATTGCTGAGATTCACCCGGGGGTAAGAGATATTGGTTTTCCATGAGTTGTTCTTGGAATGGCCGGGGTATTTTGAGCGGTAGAAGTTATAGACCATGGGCAGGCAAGCGCAGATGATATACAAGAAAAGCTCCAGAATCGCCCATAGCCAAGCAAGCGTCAAAGTATCTAGGGGGGAATTATTAGTCTGGTGACGCAAATGTTGGGCTATAAGCAGTCCGAGTCTTTCTACCAACTTACAAGTAACCTCGTCGGGGTCCATATTACCAGTATAAACAACGCGTAAAATACCAAAGGCAACAGATCTAAATAGGTTAGCAAGATCAATTCAAGAAATATGTAATAATAAATAGAAACTCTTCAGTACGTACGATATAGCTAGGAGAAATAGAAAGGATATCCAAAGTTTACGCGGCTTAGCCATCTGCAACTGCCATACTTTCCGCTGGACTAACCCTATGATAATTACGTCTATGAGTATGTTGATAGTGCCCACGGTCACGTAGAAGGCCACGGCGTTTATTGGCGTGTGAAGCATAGTGACATGCCACTGTGCTTTTTCCGGGATACCAGTGAAGATAAGGCCAAAGGTGTAGGTGAAGCAAGCCGCCACGACGAGAACTGTCATGATGCGTGCAAACAGCAAGAATTGCGTATTGACGGAAAATATGCGTTTATAAAATAGCAAAACCGAGATCTTGGAGAACGCAACGCTGACCGTATAGAGGACCTCGCCGGCGAGACCCGTCTATTACTATCAGTTTTTGTTTATTGATGGAAGACAATGGTAGGTATAGGGACAGCCTTACTTTTGCACATGTATTTAACTGCGCAATCGTGTACTCGTCGATTCGATACCCTTGCAAGGCGCACTGAAAACCGGAAATATATGCTGCAACGCCCGTAACTAATGCTGCCAAGATGGCCCAATCGTCCCACGAAATAGTTCTCTTCCCCCGATGATGAACGAAGCGCAGAGTTACGCACACGACTGCCAACAGTATAAAAGGTACCGGGACAATATTTATGACCAGGAAGTCGTGGCTATTTCCCTTCGGTAGGGGAGACATGGTTATAGGTGGCAATGATATGACTTATAGGCACGATTTAGGTAAATATTTGTTTGGAAGAATAAAAAGGAGTAACTACCTAATAAATAGGGGAGAGGGAGTATCTGAGGAATAGAGCCTAAGAATAGTGTTTAATATATTGATAAATTTTCAGATATCTAGCAATTAAAGGGGGTATAAATACGTGCTTCCTTTCCCTTAACTAACACAAGCTACACTTCAGTTCCCTTTAACACTGCATATCCTACACTACACAGAAGATTTATGCACTTCGTTGGGTCACGCACCTGGGCTGCAGCCTTATCTCCGATAACCCTTCAACACCTGCAAGGACATCTACCCTATTTACACCCTTCATCTCGATCCGCGCAATTGCGTCTACAAGTAGGGTGCGGCGAAGGGACACGGCGCCTTATCACGACCCTCGCAATATAATTCGTCCGATCTTACGGTGCCGGACTCGACACTCGGAACAACACATTCTCGACTACGTACGTCTGTGCTTAGCTAGTTACCTACCAGGTAGCCAGCGCGGTTAATACACTTGCAGCAGATCCCCCGCGGTGTGACAAGCGCGCGCGCATACTGGTCGCCGAAGACGGAGACAATCTCCACGAACGCACACTTATGAGTAGTCTGTCGTCGCAATAGTGGTTGAAACGGAATGAAAGAATAAGAAATGTGATTGGTGCCGATAAAAACCTCTAAAATTTCTTGGTCCCGAGATAGGCAATACATCTGTGTACACATTAGAGGTCGCAAAGGCATTCGTACGTATTTTAGATGGAACGGTTAGTAAATACATTACTACTTGACAACTATGTGCAGACACAAGATGTTGGAAATGCCTATAGCGACATCGCGATTGTTGTCCTAAATGTTGTAATCGTCGGTTATGGTGTGGGATAAGGAGAAGCTGGCTTGTCTGTGTATCTCGGTGCGTCATGCCGTTTTATATATATTTTATTCGGTTAGGAGTTCGAATGAAGATCCTACCTATTTTCATCAAGAATTATACCCTTAACTATAATTCGTTATCTTTTCCTTCGCTACTGTGTTATCTAACGGGTTGAGGCGTCACCAACATGATTGCTACTTTTGCAGAAAGAGCTTTTAATTAACTAGAATCAACAAAAGAGTTTCTTCGAACATCAACGCAATTTACCTGTTAATTAAATACCTATCTACCAACTCAACAGCTATTGCTTAATTCGTTAATAACGGGCTATCGTGAGATGCTTTGTTAATTGCAAATGCGTAGTTCCCAGAGATGGATCTTATGAGATTCAGAAAGTCAATGATGCTTAAAAACGACACTAATATAGCCTGCTAAGGCCGGAATCCTTTGAGAACAACGCATCGCATTGAAGAAACTACGTTATATAGCAAATCGATGATATAAGATACAATTATAAATATTTTAGGTGGTTTAAATAATTTTATCAATAAAAGAGCTGTAACAGGCGTCATTAGAGCTCAGATGCGCCCCTGCGCTTCGATAAGATCCCTGCTACACGTGGGTTCCAGGTACAGTTACGTCACCATTCATGGCGATATAAGAGGCACACCTTTAATATAAACTTTCAGAGCAGAACTATGTTGACTTCACTGTGACGGCCAGATTTAATTATTCTAAGACTAGTCCTTCTCAAATCGAACTATATTTCCCCTCTAACATATATTTTAAACGCCATCTATCACCTCATCCATCCGCCAGACCCTAACACTTATACATCATCGCAGCCCATCTTCCACCATGGCCGACACACACCAATTCGACGTAAACAAGCTCTTCGGAGTCCAAGACTACGTCGCAGTGATCACAGGCGGCGGGTCGGGCATAGGATTAATGGCCGCACAAGCACTCTCCGCCAACGGCGCCAAAGTCTACATCACCGGCCGACGGAAAGAAGTGCTCGAGAACGCGGCGAAAAGCCACCAGCCGGCCAAGGGCAGCGGGCAGATCATCCCGATCGGGCCGTGCGACGTGACCAGCAAGGACGACCTAGAGAAGTTAGTTGCGGATCTGAGCAAGCGCGAGAAGTATATCAACCTCCTGGTGTGCAACGCCGGCATCTCGGGCCCGAAGGCCGAGCCGGAGGACACCGAGGCGGAAGATCTCAAGGCTAGGCTTTGGAATAATGAGGATCCTAGCGATTGGCACGATAACTTCAACACTAATGTCACGGCGGTGTACTTTACGACGGTGGCTTTCCTTCCGCTGTTGCAGCAAGGCGTGCGTCCGAAAGGTCCTCTTGAGCCTTACGCCCCTTCCGTAATTACCATATCTTCTATGTCGGGTATCATGCGACACGCCCAGGGCCATTTCAGCTACAACACGGCCAAGGGGGCAACGGTGCACTTGACAAAACTTATGAGCGCAGAGTTCCAAAAGGCCGGGATCAGAGTCAACTCCATTGCGCCGGGATATTTCCCCAGCGAAAGTGAGTTATTCCAGATCTTCTATCCCCTACCCCTTTCTCCTACCAGGTCGATATAGATGATGGTCAAGCTAACGGGTTTGCTACAGTGACCGCTAAGAGCAGTGATGATAAACAGAAGAGCTATGTGTCGCCGGAGAAGATCCAAGATAAAGGCCACGTCCCGCTAATGAGAGCCGGACGCGAGGAAGAAATGGGGATGACGATACTCTACCTTGCGAAGAACCAATATGTGAACGGAGAGATTATCGCGGTGGACGGTGGAGTCCTAAATGTTGTAGCAGGACGGTAAAGAGGTTCACCCATTAGCTAATGCTGCCTCACAATATCTGCGATGTGTTAAATCTAAAAATATGGAATGGCGCATCAGTACCGAATTGTATTAATAGTAAGGGAATTTGGGTATCAGTTCTATCTTAGGTTAGGTAGCTAAGCGGTTAGACAAAAGTAAAAGTTGCATAAACGAATTTAATCTTCCGAGTCTGAGCAGAAATAAGTAGTATAACTATAACTTGACGATAATGAAGTATATCTTAAGAAGGAATACCTTGTTTCTCATTTCGACTAATTATAGAAGTTGTTCCTATTTTCTAACAATATCATAGTAATACAGAGAAATAATAGGTATCTTAAGTATGGTACGACCAACGAGCCCATTGGGCCACCCCCTACAGTAACTTGAAGGTAAAGAAAAGTCACCTCGACTACCTATCATAAATAAAGCCAAAGGTGGAGTCCGGAACCTATACGCGAAGAAAACGGAATATCAACTGGCCCATTTCTACAGATCTTCACAGAGTAATCTTTTAACATGTCTGATACTTGTCGTGCTCATCGGTAGATCAAGTTGACGATGATGCGTACCTAGTCTCTACCCCAGTTAGCGGGCGCCATTAATAAGTGCGGAGCCTCAACTTTTCAAGATTTATACTACTGGATAAGGAACTAAAGCTCCTATGTTTCTACTTATTTAGGTAGAACGCGCAGTCTTAGTCGGCGACTAACAAGTGCTAGTGAGAATCTTAAAGGAAGGCTTCTTGTTACCATATGTTAGTAGCGCGACTTAGTGAATTTTAGATACTCGACGGCAGCAATTCCGACGAGTCGGTTACATCATGCATGCTCCACCATACCGTCAACTCATTGTCAAGGCCGACTTATAGGCTGCGAGTAGTATAAAGTCTGTACCGGAGAAGTTCGTAGGACTGTAGGATACCATGGGTAGCCAAGTCCATCGATCGTAATCAAAACAATAGGAGGAAACTTAACTACTATCACATAGAGCCGCGATGCCTCCTCATCACGAAAAGCGTCGCCAACCAAGTGATGGCTATGGAAATAGTTACCGAAATGGTCACGGAAATGGACACCCGCGGCGAAGCCAGCCGCGCCTACCACGCAATAAACATCTAAACCCGTTAGAAGAACATCTTGTCGCTGCGACGGGCGAATTCGTCGGGACCTTCTTTTTCCTTTTCTTTGGCTATGCGGGCCATCTCATGGTGCTCGACCAAGGGGCGACAACATCGGGCGCTTCGAAGGTGATCTACATCTCGCTTGCCTATGGCTTCTCACTTCTCGTTACCGTTTGGGCCTTCTACAGGATTAGCGGAGGATTATTCAACCCTGCGGTACGTGTAGAGCTTGAAGATAGTAGCCGTCCTTCGTCGTGTCTAGAGACTTTGTAGCTAACCTCTCAACGTGTAATAGGTTACTTTGGGTCTCTGTCTCGGTGGTCAACTGCCGTGGGCGCGAGCAGCTTTTTTGATCCCGACACAGCTGATCTCATGCATGTGTGCGGGTGCTATAGTAAAAGTCATGTTTCCGGGTGACATTGCATTAGTGAACACGACGTTAACCCCCGGGATGAACTTGGCACAAGGAGTTTTCGCTGAGATGCTATTCACCTCGTACCTGGTCTTCGTGATCCTCATGCTCGCAGCCGAGAAGTCTAAGGACACATATCTAGCGCCATTAGGTATCGGATTAGCACTCTTCGTCGCTGAAATCCCTGGTAAGTAGACGAGAACTATCTATCGACCAGAACGCAGCTAATACAAGGAAACAGGTGTTTTCTATACCGGCGGCTCACTCAACCCGGCACGTAGTCTCGGGTGTGCCGTTGCTGCGCCGAGTTTCCCGGGATACCACTGGATCTACTGGGTTGGTCCTCTCTTGGGTGCTTTAATCGCAGCCGGATACTACCGATTCGTGAAGATCTGCCATTACGAAGAGGCAAATCCTGGGCAAGATAACGCAACTACCCCTCCAGAGGTGTAAGAGGATGAATTAGAAAATTGCTGTTATGATTTCACACGCATAGGTAATAGAGAAGTACTCTCTAGAAATAACTATAAGGGATGTATAATGTAGAATAATGGAATATTAAATGTATATAGCAAAGTCCATGTATATTTTAGTTGAAGCCGTAAAGTTCAGATACCGTAATGAGCATTGAAGAGCATTGATTTCTCTAGCGTTGTCAAGTTCACATTCTGTTCTCCTTAGGTATGAAAATTATGCGAGCCTTACGACCTCGAATAAAGTTAAGAAAAAGACTTTAGTAAATGAGGTAGGTATGTATAATAAGATTGGATCCGTAGATTTCTGGAAGGAGCAGAGTGAAGGCACAGGGGTTTAATCTGCGGCTCATCGCATTACATAATCTCCGATGAGTCAATCAAGTCATCTCCAATTCTTGCGCCGTTAGGTCGATTTTACCTTCATTTGCTAACACTCTTCTTAATTTTTGCGACTTCTTCTTTTCGCAAACAGTCGAGATAGGTCTATCCCATCCTCAACTGTTATGCCTAAGAAAAGACACAATAATAAATACTCAAAGCCACCTTCAGTAGCTCCGCCATCACTCGCGCTGTCCTCGTCGTCGAGGGCTACCTCTAGTAAGTTAATCTCTTAACTCCCGCGAACTCCGAGCGTGCGCATCGTGCCTAACAGCCATCGCGCAGATCAGCATGAACGTTCCGTCAACCAGATTCTCGCAGATTTGCGACGGGCTAGCATAAAACAAAATGGCACCTCGAGTAACTTCTCCGTAGCGACTCCTACCGTTCCGCCTTCGATACGCCAGATCCTCCAGATTCCCGAGACACCCGCCCCAGCACCCCGACGACCTCAACGTCTCCATGCGCATGGTCGACGGGCACCCCCAGGCCCGCCGCCACCGCGCAGCTGGGTATCGCTAGCGCAGTCGCGACATGCCCCCGCAGATCTAGGAAAAGACCTTGTAGGGCATATTCAGCACTGGCCCTTACCAGGCATCTACACTCCTGCCGATGGCAGTTTTGTGGACCAATTAATACGACGGGTGACTCTAGATTGGGAACAGCAGCGGCATTGGAATCAGTTTTATCTGTATACGCTACCTAGTCAATTGCGGGCAGCCTTGATCAGTTGTATCTCGGAGCTTCATGAACCAGGACTATCTATCAACGACCTGAGACTGATCCTTGCTGGCCCCTCAGACGAGAAGCTCGCACAATATGAGGTAGAAAAACCTGATCTGGATAAACTAAACGGGGATATGTTTTGTTTAGATCTAAGCGGTTCGGTTGGGAAGTCAATATCATTGAAAGAGTTAGGCGAGTTGTTGTTTCCTCCAGTCGCAGTCGAGCTTGATCTTCAGGAATCGTGGGAAGCTCCAGAACCTATTTCCGGTCCGGTTAAGCTCTTACCAAACTTAACACAGCTATCACTCGCAGTCGAACCCGGAAATGCGCCAGCCGCTTCGTGGAAGCAGCTACTTTCATTAGCTAGCAAGTTACAAACACTTACGCACCTCGACCTGTCTGGCTGGCCGGGACCATCTTTGACACCAAATGCAAAATTTGCGAAGATGGCGTCACCGTTAACTGGAAGAACCGTCCAATACGGCGGCACCGGGCCATATAGTCATAATTTAGACGGCGACTGGTCGGAAGCGATACTGGTTTTGAAGCGTCTAAGCAAGTCTCTATATAGTCTAGAGTACCTTGATTTGACCGGCTGTGGGGATTGGTTCCCAGCATTGAGAGAAGAGTCAGATGGAGACTTCACAATCGATCTTGTTGACTGGGTGGGTGATTGGGGGAAAATTACAACCCTGAGACTCTGTTCCGGGTATGCCCTTACGGACTATTCATCAGACGGTCAAGTCCTCCGGTTTGCGGATTGGATCGAGTCTGCGACAGCAGTAGAAAAGCATATCCGAGCACAGCGGTCAGGGAGGGGACGTTGGATCACCGTGGAGAAAGATGCTCTCACGGACAGTGAGAAGGCGGTTGTAGAGAGCCAGCGACGTGGTGTGCTGTCATGATGTAGCTATAGATGCGGAAAGGCATGTCACATATTCAAGAGGACCAATAACTTAGCTTTGGGATATAATGACGACCTCTGCTCGAAGGATGTGTGAAAGATTTATAATTGAAATTTGAATTATGAGCATGCGTTGCTAACTATCTCAGAAAGATACCAAGATAATTATTAGCGAATAATAGAGATACAAAGCCAAGCTATTCGACACCTCTTAACAATTAGAATAAAGGCATCCTACAATAGCTCTCTCATGATTGAATAACTTTATAGCCTTTATACAGACTACTGTCTAAGGCACCATAGCCACCATGTAACTTCAACTATTTCCAGATTTCTGTTAAACGCTTCCTACTCGTGACGCCGTTTCGGGAGGCCGCCAAGAAAGACTGCCGTATGGCCACAGATTATTCTCAGAAGAAGCCTAAAGGCTCTGTACCGGGGTTGACTGGCTACAAGGAGTCGAACCGGTTTTACAGGGGGCCAGTTCTGTAATGGTCCCTTATGACGCAACGCTAGTAAACAGCCAATCATAGAGACCGACATGGACTAAAGGAGGCAAAACTACTCCGTGACGCAACTTATTGCCCACTCAGATGCCGGCCATGAATACATCTCGAAGTAGACCAGACAGGGTACAATTAATTATACGTATACGTATGCCGAGTAGATGTCGATTGCCAGAGTAGACCAAGATGTGTGTTGGGATGCCTAGACTATTTACCATTCAATTTACAAGTAGAATTCAGACGAATGATGGGTGGCCTCTCGGAGTTTATTTTTATTTTTTGTAAGTAGTGTAGATGATGCATGTTATATATCACAAGCTATATACCTATGATAAGGCTGCTATCCGACGGCCATATTAAGTAGCACATACGACATTCATGAATTGCCCATTGTATTCGACAATGTAACAGTTTACTTGATTGACTTTGTCCAGCTGCGCCTTAGTTCTTCTCATTATTTAAATCCATTATTTAAATTCCTATTGAATCTCGCCGATTGAGACTTCTCGTTTTTATTTGCCAAATCAACTAACATAAACCCCTTATCGGATCGCGAGAAGACTAATTGATCAGAATTATCCCAACTCCAATCAACGGCAGAAATCAACTACGGAAATATGGCTGTAAAACGCGGCTATACCAGGCCACTAATGGTGGTTATCCCAACCCTCCTGTCGCTGGTGGGATTCGTGCTGGCAATGATAGCGCTCTTTGCTGGCTCCGGATCGCAGCAACGATCGATGGAGAACTATCACATCATCGCCGTATGTCCTTAACCCATAACCCATATTTCAAAAGAAGGGGGAAACCCCAAGCTAACCTCGTTTCTAGATTAACATGTCCACTTTTGGTCACGATCTCGTACCAACTCCAAGTTCTTCCGGTTCCCAACCCACAGCCACCAACGACGATGGGTTTGGTTGGGATGATATCGAAGATGGACTCGACGACATCGGAGGCCAGATCACAGACGAGTTGAACGATATCGCAAATGATATCGCCGACCAACTTTCCCACGAACTGGGTATTTCTCAGTGGTATAGCATACATGTTATGACTGCGTGCGAGGGCAACTTTGCGCCGAATGCCACTTCGCCGGGTGCTTGGTACAATACGACGAACTGCACAGCACAATCCGCAGGAGGTAAGAAATACCGCCATCTTTTATCAACTAAATAAGGACGGTATAATAACTAACCCTCATTTCTAGTTCAATTCAATCTCACCGACATCCTGCAGAGGGAGCTCAGTGCCGGCCCCCTGAACATCAACGCAGCCGACATCCCGATCCCAGACTCGATCCAGCAGACCATCGACTACGTCAACAAGTTTCTGCTGGCAACATTCATCCTCTTCGTTCTTGGGGCCGGCTTCTCTGGCCTATCTTTCCTGTCGTGTATCATCGTCCTGACACTAAGACGCGAAGTCATCGGGAGAGGAACTATTCTTGTCAACATGGCGCTTGCCACACTAGCCGCCTTATCACTTGCAGTTGGCGCCGCGATCGGAACCGCCATCTCGAAGAGAGGAGCGTCTGAGATCAACGACCGGGGCGGCGAGTACGGTATCTCCGCCGTTGAGGGTACGAAGTTTATGATCGTCTCCTGGGTGGCGTTCGCCGTCATGTCCGTGACATTAGCATTCTGGACTGTCTCGTGTTGTATGTCACGCAGGCAGTTCGGATCACCTACAGCGTACAGGGAAAAAGTACCTCGAACGAGCACGGATAGCAACCGTGGCTTGTTGGGAATATTCCGGCGAAGGCACTAGGGAGATAGGAGATGAGAGAGTAATTAATGAGGATGGGAGTCGTTAGGGAGTGATTGGGATGACGTTACGAGCTTGGTTTTAAGAAAACATAATGATTACAATAGTCACCGCGTATATATTCACTTAGGGACTTCTTAGATACCACCACCACCACCACCACCACCACCAAAACTCTCATTGAGTTAATCCACCAATACAAGCAATTTATGCTCATTATCACCGCTCATATACCATCGCCGCCGTCCATATATGCATGTCCGCCATCCGTATACACCCTCTACACCTCCTTCTCTTCCTCCTCTACTTTAGTAACCCCGTGATGCTACCACTGAAGCTCCAAGTCGACGATAGAGTGTTCATCAGGAAAAGTTTCCTTAAAAGCCTTAACCGCCTGATACAAATACCGCGTCTTGCGCAGCTCCTCCATTAACTTCCGTATTGCCCGTCCCAAATCGAGGCCGACCTTCGTTTTGCTTTTCTCCAGGATCACTGCCGCGCGGAGGAAAGTACACCTCTTCCGGTACGAGACGTGCGAGTATAGCGCCTCCGTCCTGGACAGCATCACGAGGCTGGCTATCCCGCATAGCAGCATGTGGTATGCCGTGTAGCAGAGCCGGGGTATGTCGAGGAAATCGGCGGCGATGAGGATTTCTGCGATCTTGCTGGGCGGGACGGTATCGCCGCCTGCTAGGCCGAAGGCTGATGTAGCTGCGGAGGACCCTGTGTGGGATATAGCTAGTTAACAACTATCTTTCTGCTGTATAAAGGGCGACAATGAGATACTTACAGTCCTTGTACATGAATTTTACGACGAATTCCATTATTTTGCCGTCCATTTCGTAGAGCTTGATTTCTCTGGTCCTGTTCTCCTACTTCCAGTTAGTATACCATTGATAGGACGAAGAAAAGTGACACTCACTAATAACGGAACGGCTAATGCCATTCGAAAGAAGTTGCTTTGGTCAGAGATCACGTTGCTATGGACAGGCCATGTCTCCTTAGATTCGGGCAGCGAGATTATTATATTCGTAGGTCTAGGTAGATTGTTAGAAGAGTAGTATCTCTTGTCTCTATCGGAATTAGATACTTACTTGTCTTCGTGCTTTGGGACGGGCGTGTAATCCAAATCAAAAGCCGGAGTGACCATCCGTCCCTCTCTTCGAGGAGGGTAGCGGTAGTAGCGGTTGAAAAAGCTTGCTACAGATTCGTCCGACATCTTGAGTTGTAAGCTTTGATGAGAATTGATTACCGATAGTTTTGGCAAGATAGTTGAATATTGGTAGCCCTGGTGAGATAATTGAGTGCTGCTAATTCTGAAGCAATAGAGTCTTGAAATAGTAGAATCTTAAGCTTATTAGTTTGCAGTTGTTATAGGGCGTTATGACAATAAAAGAGGATAGAGGATTGGCCAAGGGCGGAGGACTGAGTGACTTGGGTTACTTGTATGGTGATTTTGGGAGCATTGGAGAGAGATTGAGAACGGTATGACTTCCCCATCAAAGTCTAATTCACTGTTAGTATATATATTAGAGTTATGATATATGTTTACCTGAGGTATCTGGTTGCAAAACTTTCGGATGACTGAATCGTTTCCGTGACTCGAGCAGTCGCAACGCCCATAGCGAGAGAATGGCTAAGAAGTAGAAGGCCGTGGGTAGCAAAGTTTGGCGTATGCAAACAATGCCCTCGAAATAAATTGTAAAATCTTCTCGGAAAATGTTTACGGGCTAGTTTCTTAGGTACGGATCTACACGTGGATAGTAGACAGGCTGTATGCCTGACTGTTATGACTGTCGGTAATTACACATTTCCATAAGAAGTTATAACATATGTGGGTAACCACTTTACTTTATCACCTGGTGATGATTCACTACGTGTTTACCTATAGGGGATAATGGTTAGATATTTTCGTACCTTAAGTATCTCTTACAATACCAGCCCATCGAGACAAGAAGTTAAATTTCGCTATGAGCGATATCTATAGTACGAACTATGCTGATTGGTATTCAATGTTTACCTACGCATGGCTTAGAATTAAGGTATTGAGGCTCTAATTTAGTAGAGTGTAGTCTAAAACACGTTTTCCGTTAACATTGTATCAGTCAATTAAGTTTGGCCGAGCGTAGGTTGTACCCGGTTGCGTATAGCGAGGCCGTCACCGCGCAAAGCTTATATCTTTGGGAACTAGATATTCGAATGAAGAAAGGGATAAAAGATATACTTGAACCATATCCGTTTATAGGCTTTCGTAATGACATGTTCATGTGATTAAATTCAATTCGAGCTACCTCTCTGGTGGCTACGTATTGCCCCTGAGCCGCGCCCAACTATGATAGTTTCTCGAATTCCAGGGATCAAACTAATATTACTCTAATAATATTAACATAGATTTGAATTATATCATTTAAACTGCTT
Organism: Daldinia concentrica; assembly: GCA_902805455.1. Classification (NCBI taxonomy): domain Eukaryota; kingdom Fungi; phylum Ascomycota; class Sordariomycetes; order Xylariales; family Hypoxylaceae; genus Daldinia; species Daldinia concentrica. The sequence goes on from CADCSW010000006.1 coordinate 2,375,351, forward strand.
TCAAGTCGACATTTTACATTTACTTCTCCTAGGTAGTAAGGCTGGGGTACTAGTCGATAGGTAGTGACGGAAAAGGGGGCAGTAGAACGTTCTTAATAGACATCAAATTGGGACTACAAACAAAGATATCACGGATGGGAAACATCTTACATAGCACTACGTGGAGGCGCTAGAGTTAGGTGCCTATTCATTATGTAGTTTAATCCGATCTAACAATTATAAGTGTACGTTACCGACGTTAAAATTATTGTATGATAACTATACGCACAGCCCTTCCATAGAAAATTACTTACAAGCCAAAGTGCAACAGCGGTAAATATCAAAAGACGTACGTCATCGTCCAACATCATATCATGAAGCTGGCTTCATAGACGTCCTACTAGGGAAGCATTCCACAATATATAAATATTATCCAAGTTCCAAAACCAATCCGCGTAGCTGTTGAGTTATATTTGACTATATTAGAACCCGTATCATTAGCTCCTACTAATATACAAGAGGCACACATAATGTTCACGAAGATGAGAGGAATATAAATGCATATCATGCTCTGACCCTCCGTCATTCAGAACTGGGCATTGGTGTTATTTAGCAATCATTCTACGCAGAATCCTTCTAGCTAGACGAAGTGACAATAATCATAACTTGATATGGCAAACTATATACACACACATTAAAGTCCTCGAAAAGACAGATTCAACGGCAGAAATAACGCTACATCCACATGTGTACGTACAATCACTGCATCACCACAGTAGTAAGCATATTTTACCCCTTTATTCATCATGCCCGAGATGTATTACTCTACAAGCCCAACCCCTTGAGTCATCAGCCCCCTCCTATATTTCTATCCAAGGGATCTGCGGACTCTATCCCGAGTCCGGTTTGTGCCTCGTCGTGGTATATTTACCTAAATCGAGTGGAGTTCCAGACGCACTACTCTACAAGTACATATACAAGTTGTCCATTCATTATCACCTAAATACCCCTCCTCCCGTGCCCGTATATGTCTTCTCATATCTGGTGACCCTTCCCTCTCTAAGAGCCGAACTTTTTATTGTAAGAGCCCCCTTGAATACGCAGGAAACCAGAAAAATTGGCAATAGACCTTCACCGCCGTTCTGTTTTTCATGCAAAAAAAAAAAAAAGTATGCTATGGTTTATGAGATGCGTGACTATTACTTCTCTGATTTCTGTTTTGCTTCTTCCTCTTCCTCCTCGCCAAGCTCCTCGTCATTATCCTCCTCGAGCTCTTCCTCGATTATCTCGGATTCCGAGAGTGTGGGGCCTTGCGCTTTGCTTGGAATCTCGCCTCCGCTCATCTGCCACTCCATCAGCCGGGTGAATTCACTGTGCGGGTTTGCGCTAAGTTCCTCGTAGGATCCAACTTCGGCGACAGTGCCCTGGTTAGATAGTACGATAATCTTTTCTGAGCGCTTGATTGTAGAGAGCCGGTGTGCGATCGAAATAGTTGTCCTCCTGCGGCCTTTGAGTAGTGCCGCCAGAGCCAGGTTGACTGCTGTTTCGGATTCCGCATCTAGAGCTGAAGTAGCCTCGTCTAAGATGAGAATGTCAGGGTCCTTAATGAGTGCCCGTGCGATAGCGATACGCTGTTTCTGCCCACCGGAGAGCTGTGCACCCCTGGGACCGACCTGCGTCTCGAGACCCTGCGGGAAATCGGCAATAAACCCACAGTTAGCCTTCTGCGCAGCCATTACTATCTCTGATCTCGTAGCATCTGGTTTTCCATAGGCGATATTTTCAGCCACCGTACCCGAAAACAGTACTGGTTCCTGAGATACCATGCCGATGCGGCGTCGTAGCGACTTCGCGTTCATCTTGGTAATGTCCATGCCATTTATTTTAATGGAGCCAGAGGTGGGATCGTAGAACCTTAGTAGTAAAGACGACACGGTCGATTTCCCTCCGCCTGAAGGGCCGACTATGCACACATTGGTCCCCGATGGAATCTCAAAGTTTACGCTGTTGAAGATCATCACAGCAGGACGTGTAGGATAAGCAAAAGAGACATTCTCGAATTTGATGGGCCCTTGTGCTGATTTGACTTTGAACCCCTTAGTCGAGGAGATACCCGAGTCCCGATCTTGAAGTTCGAAGATACGCGTAGCAGCGCCAACTCCTTTCATTAGTTCTGAGTAGAAGTTGGCCACGCCGAATAACCCGCCACCGGCCCAGAACGTGTACATGACAAAAGTAGTGAGATCTCCAGTTGTCATTATACCGTCTCTTACGAGATTTCCACCGAACCAGAGCAAGGCAATTATCGTCATGTTACCCATCCAGGATGTCCCAGAAAAGTAAGACGCATCGTATATAGACTGCTTTTTCCCGAGTTCAAAGACCTTTCTGACCTGGTTATTGTACCGACGGACCTCCTGGGCCTCGCCGGCAAAAGCCTGACTAGTTCTGACATTTCCCAAGCGTTCCTCTGCGATCTTAGTAAGGGTTCCTAGGTTCTGTTGCATCTTACGGCTTATCTTCCGGATGACGCGAGAGTACACGAAAGAGGCGCTACCGATGAAAGGGGCGGCGAGCAAGATGATGGCAGTGAGACTAGGGCTAAGCCAGGCCATCAATGCGAGCCCGGCAACGCTGTTCACCATCGATCTTAATCCGTCCGATACGTTTTGCGTAATACTCTTGCCCACTATAATAGTGTCCGTGCCGAGCCTCGAAATCAGGTCACCGACCCTGTTCGCATCGAAAAACTCGGCATCCTGGCTATACGTCTTCCTGAAGAGCTGCGATCGTAGGCGTGTGACGACTCGCTCGCCGACAATTCGCAGCAGGACGATACGTCCAAAATTAGCGCATGCGCCGAGGGTAAGAGCCAAACCGAAAGCGCCGAAGAACTGGTAGAGTGACAGGCCGAACATTTCTGTATCTGCTGCAGCTTTCGCGGTAGCAACATTCATGACTTTGCCGACAACTAGGGGGAGCGAGACGAATAGCGACGAAGAGATAAGCAGCAATACCACGGCAATAGTAAGATTCCTTGCCTCTGGCTTCGCGATCTTGATGAGACGCCAGATCTCGTCGAACGAGGCGGAACTTTTCTTGCTATCTTTCCCATCGTGGGAAAGACGAGCGCGTAAGTTGACTTGAGCCGCCTTCGAAGCTTTTTCACTTTTGCCGAAGCCCTCGTAGGACTGCGCACTGTCTTCCACAGTCTTAGCTGCCGTTGAAGCAACGATGCTAATGTCCCTCTTTTCGTTACTCGGGATAGTCACATTAAGATTCTCTCGGCTAGACGGTTGGTTCGTAGATAGTTGTCTCAACACACCAATTGGCGATTTCCATGGCGAGTTCGATACCTGTATTCGTAACGGAGAAGTAACGCCGAGCTTCGGAGAAAAGGCTAGCGGCGTTTGCGATCGGATGAGGCGAGATGAGTGATAGTTCGTCTTGAAAACAGTAGGAGAGATTTGGAAGAGCGGCTGTGACGGAAGTTCTGAAGGAATTGGTCGTCTAGGGAGAGCACAGAGTACATGGCATAGTAAGAGGGTAGAAGATTGGTGGGAGAAGTTCTTTGCGACGCCGACACCGCGTTGCGGGAAGCTTCCCACTACAGCGCGGCCCAATGCTCCCGAAGGCATCTTGTGCGCTTTATTCTTGCCGGGTCGTCATGGATCGACGTAGGTGTGTTCCCTTGCGCAGGGTTCGCACCATCGAAGCGAAGCTGACTCGAGCTTCACTGTCTTTTATTTTCACTGCGCAAGTTTCGTTGGCAACCTCGGTGGTAAAGAGGAAAGAAAAAAAGTTGGGAAGAATGCCGTCATCCGCACGGAGTAATTCACTAAAACCGCGGAAGCTTTGAATTGCTTATGCATCATCTAAGTACTTGCATATAAAGTTAATCGGCACAACTCCGGTCTGTTATGTTCCTTGTAGAGTCTAGTGCAGAGTTAAATACGTAGGTACCTAAGTACGTAAAAAGATGGAAGTAAGTGATTTGCTTTGCGATGCTTGTAAGTGTGGGTAGTTTTTATGTCGAAATAATCTCTTGGGATGTACGTCCGAATGGTGTGAATAGTATATTATGTGCCTTCTTTTGCAGCTACTTTTAGGAATAGCTACACCAATGTCTTTCCAAGGTTGCAAAGGTTCTAGGTAGGCTTCTAATAAACTAGGTTACTCTAAATTCTACTTTCTTATACTAGTTATGTTAAGAAAAAGCAAGTAAGCTAGCTTCTTGAAACATCACATGTATTACTAAGAGTATATACACTCGTCGAAAGGCGATATAGTCGGATTAACCCTAAGAGCTCCGAGGTCCAAATCGGCGCTGACACTGTACAGTGCCTATTTTATGAGTACCTAGTTAAACAAGGACTATAATTATTCTGCATAGGTTGCAGCCATACGCCTATACGATAAGTAGAAAAGAATGGTGTATCCTTGGTGAACGAGAATAACAGTAGGCTTCTATGATTTTGGCATTAGAAACCAAAAAGAGCCATACTGAAATGCAAATTGGCATTAATATACATCGATTCGTCTCCACTCTCTGCTCAATATCTTCCGAGATATCGTTTAGGGGACATGCGCAAAGTTTAGCTCGAGCCATGTCTACCAAGATTACGAACCGCTGCTGTCTCTACGAAGTATCTCGGCCACGTCCGAGTCGATGCCATCATCTTCTCCTAGATCAGGAAAATCATTGCCATCGTCGAGCTTGCGTTTCTTAGACCCGTTCATCGTAGTTGGCACCGACTTATACTGGACGCTGAGATTAGCGTGAGTGTCGGTATCCTCCACGGTGGGCGGTTGGTCGGTGGTTTCTTGGGTACTACCTGTATTGTCCGTCATGTCGGTGTTTCCCGGAAAATCCGGTTCCATAGGTGGTGGTGTGAGTTCTTCAATCTCTGGTCTATCAGGCTCTGGGTCTGGATGATCATTTTGGCCATTGCTGAAGTAAGGCTCGTCGTCTGGAAGTCCCGCCATGATTGCTCTCTCGACCTCGGTCTTCTTATCCTCCACTTCCATTCTTCGTCTTACGAAAGTCTCCAGCTGATCCTCCTCCGATATGAGTGCATTCCTGTTGCTGTCTAGGACCTTCTGCAGAGCTGCAACAAGCTCCCGGCGAGCCTTCACACATTGGTCTACTGCTCCTTCTGCCTGGGCTAGTGTCTTGAGTAATCCGCTTAGACGGGCAGCATACACAGGGGCAGAAGGCGCAGTGCTTCCAGGGCCCAATAATTTGTCATATTCTTGATTGGCTGTGTTAACGGTGGACTTTGTACTTAGAATCAGCTTCGTCACGTTTTGCTGGGGAGTTGTCAGGGGAGCCAGTTCCGTTGGAACGGAGGCGGAGGCGGATCCGAATATCGAGCCACCCAGCCCGACCTTAGCGGTCCCGCGGGCCTCATTAATTTCTTCATATAATTAGTATGATATTTGCATGTGTGATTAGGAAACGAAGATTTACCCTGGACGCGAGCTTCTATCGCTTCTAAGATTGGCGTCTCGAAGACAGCACGTTCTCTCCAGACGTCAACGACCCGTTTGATTCTTTGCTGTATATCGGCCGATGCGCCCTTATAAGCGGTGGCGACGGCTTCCGCAATAATAGGAGAGAATGCAACAACGAAATCATCTCTATGACGAGCTTTCGTCTGTTGTGCAACCTCTACAAAATTGTCAGGTTTTGACGAAATAGGGGCAATTGGCACAAGTACGGTGGCTTGGAGGGGATCCTATGACTTACCATTGGCAAGGTAGATGAGATTCAATCGCTTGTGACTTGTAGAATCTCTAAGGCGTTGGAGCCATAGTTGCACTGTTCGATCTGCATGGCGTCTGGTGTCCGACAAACAAGTCAGTGATTATCTACTAGGCAGCACGGATTGCTTAATGGGCATGTGCTCGAGTTTGCCTACCTATGAAACATGATCCACTGGGATACGGACACAATGCTGTCTGCCGCCTCGGAGAGGGCAGAGAGCTTGGCCAACACAGCATCGTCGGTGTAAGCCATGTTGACTTGTTGAATCGAGGGTTTGAGTAGAAATTTGTGCTGGATTGAATGGGCTCTTCTGTGAATTGGAATGTAGTTTACTTGATGAATCAATCTACAGTTGGCTACCAGGATTTCATCTTGACGCGGACTGAAGACGCGCAGATATTGCTTAGAGGTAAGTCTAACCTACTTGCGAAATATCATGAGATAAGGGAAAATAACTCGAGTCCAGCACAAAGCAGAAGGCGGTAAGGTTGGTAAAAACCAATCCAGACAGCTGCTTGATTCTGCTTGTTTGTTTTGTTTTGTGATATCTAGCTTAAAGTAGTTGTTAGAGGTAAGATGCATAAAATGGGAGTCAGTGGAGCTATGAGCGGGAACGTACATAATACCGTCGATCTCAGATGATTGGTGCACGTGATTAGCGTTATACACGGGCTATTTTTACCAATTATAACAACAGGAAGTTGCCATCCTTTTTTCTAAGGCATTAATGTTAGGTAATTCAGTACGTACCTAGGTAAGTGTACCCGGTTCGATAAGATGTTGACAGTGCGAATTACGATAGTTAACGCGATTAATGTCTCAAACACACTGTCCCTTAATCCATGCATGCAACTGTAATCTGTACTTCATACAAAACGGTCGTACCTGAGGCTACAGCTTTAAGCCTTGCAAGAGTGTTAAGACTTGTTCTTTGCATATCGTTAATTCTCCCAAGAATCTCTACATAACAACCTCGACGTGCATTACTAGTAGCCAGACATCACCTACAACCCTACTTAAACCCCCAATCGCATTGTTGTTGTCAATATGGCAGACAGATTCCCGTCGCTAGACGACTTTGATTCTGGTGGTAAGTAGAGCTTACCCCCTACTTTTTGGTTTTTATCTAGCAATAGGCGCTCACTTCCAATTTCTCTTCGTTAGCCCAAACCGAGATACAAGATGTCGGTTCGCCGTCAGCAGACGATTTCCTCGCTCGAGAACGCGCTCTCCTGGGCGATGACGCCACGCAGTTTACCACAGGCAACGAGTCTGCGGCCCTTGCAGATCCCTCGTCCGACGATCTTCTAGGAGGAGGCAGCGCCGAAAGCGCCCAATTCGAGAGCCAATTCCCCGATATCAACACTTCCAACGAGGTTTGTAACTTCTGAGCTAGCCGTAGCATGATCTTGTCCTAACGATGACCAATGAGTAGCAAGTCGCACCTGGTGGTACCATCACTGGCCCGTCAGTCAGTTACAACTCAGGCTTTAATGCTTATGTTGGGGAAGAGGAGGAACCCGAGGTGATCAAGGAGTGGCGCGAGAAGAGGGATGCCGCCAACGCCCGACGAGCCGAGCAGTTTGCCATCCAGAAAGCCGAGACTATCAAGGAGGCTCAGCAGAACATTGATGATTTCTACGAGAACTACAACAGCAAGAAAGAGAAGATGATCGCGCAGACTCGAAAGGAGGCAGAGGAATTCCTAGCTAGCCGAGACGATACTACTTCCGGCGGAACGAGCTGGGAGCGCATTGCTAAGCTGGTGGATGTGAGTGGTAAAGGCCAGAAGGGCGGTGCCAGCGGTTCGGGCAAGGAGCGCTTCCGTGAACTGCTGATGAGCCTGCGCAAGGACGAAAAGGCACCCGGAGCCGAAGGATACTAAACATACCCTTAATACTAATGTACACAGGGATGATCAACTAATAAAAGTTACCAGCTAGTTGGTTTATTAACAGCAATTCGAAGGTGGATTACTACCAACGTAGGCTGTACTTAGAAAACATTCATGTACGAGTAAATAGCAGGCATCGCAGAGGTTTCTTGTGCCTTAGGCGTAATGGACTGATTTACATCATTTTCTACACCAACTTCACGGCTTCTTGGATACAAGAGGGTCGATTTATGAAGTTATCGAAACTATAAGAAAACTCGTAGGGATTGTATGAACAGCCGTCTATTCTTCAGCCTAATAGGACATATATGGTCGTCCTCGTCTCTCTCGTCTACAACGCTATTTGTCTTATCTTTTCCTAGTCTAGTTCTTGCCGAACCATGTGTTGTAGCCCAGAATCTTGCGTCCCATCATGTACATAGAGGCTGTAGTAATTGTTAGAATTCGTCGTACTGATATTTATAATGTGATAAACGAACCTCCGAAACTGCCCCAGAGTAGGACCTGGTAAGGGACAAGTAGGTAGTTGCTTCGCGGGTTCTGCGTTATATTCAGTCAGTCGGTAATGGCCTCTGGCGGAATGTATATGAATAAATTAGACACATACGATCTTCCAGACTCGGGTGTGCTGGTTGTAAGCTTGCTGGTAGAATCGCTGGTGTTGGGGCACCTTGTTGGGGGCGTTGACTAGACTGTAAGGCCGGTTAGTATACGTCAACGAAGCTAACTCGTGTTATCGTAGACATTCGAATCCGCGCATAGACGGAATGAGGCCATTGATGTTCCCATAAACCGTCGCAAGGATACTGGAATGTAGGATGCACACGTACGCCATTTTGTAGATGTTCGAGGGTCGTTCGGAAGCAGGGTTACAGATCCGAGAGTGTATGAAGAGCTGTTGTCGAAAGCTTGAATTGAAGCGATTCAAACATCGAATGATTGGATCTCGGATTAGGTAGTGCTCTAATATGACTAAGCGTTAAAACCTCGGTTAAGCTATGTAACCAACCCCCACTAACCCCCTGTCCTAACAGTGGTTCAATGGGTGCAATTGCGACTCCCTTATTGGCTTACGTCGAAAAGTACCGAAATACCTTAGGTAAGGTATCAATCCGATCTAAGCTGCGTCTTTCAAAATTCTATTTTCCTTACGCAGCTATTCACTCTCTACCTTCGGGACCCTTACTTCACCATTTCCTCTTCTTTTTGAGGCTAATCCCGTTGACTAAGTTGCTTAGCAGTATGTAACCGTGTGGCAGTAATGCGATTGGTGAGCAGAACCCTTCGAGATGTGAAGCCAAAGCGTTTTGTCCTCCATCCTCGATTCCCACTTTCACTCCAGCGCCCTCAGCTGCATAGACGGGGTATTCTGTTGTCCGTCCCGGAATTTGGAAAGAATTCACGGTACTATTTCTCAGCATCGCCCTCGAATAGCTCGGAAGGCCCTTTCGATATTCTCTTGTCGGAACTATCCGGTAAGATCCAAGTCATACAGGAGACGCCTACGCAGCAACAGAAGCCGAACCTTCCTCCAATTCAAGAGACGAAGCTATTTGGAAAATGGAGAGCTCTGTTGACCGACCCTTACCGTCTCTCTGTCGAGTCTGACTTTGACCGGCGCGGTCCTGCTAAAGAATGGCGCAGCAAGCTGTTGGTAGACAAATTCGAAAACCGCAACGATCTTGCCTTATGGAGTGCTCTCCTGGATTACCAGAAGAGAGTCAATGGGGACCTAGGAGTTTGGGACGTTTGGAAAGGTCTCTGGGGTCGCAAGGCGCTGTACGATGTCCAGAATCCGCTTGCGCCTGCGTTTTGGCAAACAATGTTAGAAGCCGCAGTGAAGTCTGGGGAACACAAGTTCCTAACGAGCGTCTGGATTTACAGCGAGTGGATGTATGAGGTGCATGGTGTAAAATGGCCACAGCTCTACTCGACAGTCCTGTCGCATTTTTTGCGCACTCACCAACATCGTCAAGCTCTGCAGTGGCAGCTACGATTAACTCCAAACTTCTACCCGGGCGCGGACGAGTTTGCGAGCATAATCAAGCAGTTTGCAAGTGACCAAGAGCTATACCGTACTCCTATTCTCGAGTCTCTGTACATAGTAAATCCTGATCGTCAGCTGTATGATATCCTCGTCCCATATCTATACGACTTGGGTGCGTCCCGCCTAGCGGCACAATGGCGACGTACCTGCGTTCGACATGACGATTTACCTCGAGCACATGTTTCTGCTCGGCCTTTCCTGAGATTTCTGCAGGGATACTTCCCTCAGGCACCACTTCATCCCGAGGAATCCGTTGTGATCGACAATTTGAATTTTGAGACAAAAGAAGATGCAGAGAAAACTGAATTATCTCGGGAATTCATGAATCGTGTACATGGTGGGACGTTCGGCATCAGCGTCAAGAACTATAACGATCGAATAGGAGCCAAGTGGCTGGCCAGCTCCTGGGTCAGTTTGAACACTGCTATATCGACAATCTCCGCTCTGGGCATCAGTGAGATTGGACCGCTATCGCTGCAATCAATCGCGTTGAGAGAAGGAACATCAAAGGGAGTGTTAAGGCGAATCGATCAACTACGCGAGCAGGGGATTTCAGTTGTCGATTCCAACTATTTGAAATTGGTCCTCTATCTAGCCAAGGTCAATGATGATGAACTTCTTCTTGATCTTCTGCATAGCGACCTTCATCCGGACGTATTCGATGATGCCGAGCTGCAGTTGCACCTCATTGTCTCTACGGCCAACTCAGAAGATTGGAGGACTCATCGGCTTATGTTAGCTACACGGCTAGCAGTAATGGATAAGTCGACTCGCCAAACAGCCAACGCACTTGCTCAAACTTATATCCTACACAAAGACCGAGCAGGGCTCTCGAAGCTCTTAGACGATATGAAGGCAATGGAAATTACGCTCGATTCCAACCAGACTCGCCTCATTTTTGACAATCTAATCAGCGAAGCCAAGTCAACATATCTACCTGAAGATTCACTCTACTTTTACCTATCTATTTACCGACAGCTCGCCGCTATGGAAATTCCAGTACCCATTAGCTGTTGGCGGAAGATATTGTTCTGTCTCACTCGACAAAGCAGAGTAGACGAACTAGAAAAACTTAGTATTGAATTGGTAGACATGTTTACTTCTTTCCAGTCTTCTCGCCCGGGTTTCGTTCCTGTACACCCGGAGGATATACCGGAATCCATGAAAAAGCCGTTATCCGGTGTTGAAAATCTCCTAGGTGTATATATTCCTTTGGACTTGCCAGCCCCGACGCCCCTACATCCGTTACGCCGTATATTCGATAATAAGCTATTGAGGACTATTGTTCGCTACTCATTTTACCCCCCCTCGAAACAATCTAAGGAAACCACTCCCATGCAAAGTCATCGTCAACGGCATATAAAATTTGGCGGCGGTCGAGCTGTCAGATTGCTCCGGACTCTTTACGACCGAGGCGTTCTTATTGAAAAACCATACTTAGCTACTCTGATTAAACTGCGCCTAATCGACTTCTACGGACCCGGTTATCCGACGAAGAGAATATGGCAGATGGCCAGAGCGAACAATAGTTTAACGTTGAAGGAAATGAAGTCTTATCTAGATGAGGCTTGGGGAGAAGAACTCCTTCCACCGCTAGAGACGCTCCAAGAGGATATTGTCGCTCGCGGCCATAAGATAATGGTACGAGATAAAAAGTATCTACAACGTATGGGGAAGACAACACCTCAACTCCATGTCGTGCTGTAGGATAGATTTAACGCCTATATGTACATATACAATATAGAATAATGATACCCAGGGATTTATATATAGAGCATAGACGAGAGGGTATACACCTTCATAAGACAGAATTAAGATTTAAGTAAACTTGTCTGATACAGGATTTCGTCGATGCCCCCCATGCCCATGATAGGTGGCTCGACAACTCTAGTTCGAATAGCTCAGTGACATGGCCCGAGCTAAAATATGATATACCGTATTTCCTACATACCTCCCAAACGTACAACAAGCATAACCCAGAAATGCTCTGTCATCAGCCCCCGTCGTCCCCGCCATCAGTCCCTCCATCGTCACTCCCTCCACCACCGCCTTTCGGTTTCAAGGCTAGGAGTATTATAGCGCCGACGATGAGCAGGACGAGCAGGAGGATAAGCTTGCGCTTAGTAGTCTTCTTCTGGTATCCGGCGGCGACGACGAGTTCGCGGTCAGCACCCTTGACGTCGGTGGCCATGCGCTCGACATTGTAGTCGATACGGTCGAGCATCGTGCCCTGGTCAATGACCATCGTCTGTAGGTCCCGAAACAGGTCCGACAGCTCAATGATTCCTTGCGCGATATCCTCGATCTCGCGCTCGCGCTGTAGGATTACTGCGTCGTTGGAATGGAGCTGGCGCTGCTGTGTCGTCTGCTGTAGCGCGGACTGCGAGTACGATCGGTCGGCGTCGGATTCGAGGAGTGATGGGTCTGCGGCGTAATTGTTGCTGCTGCTACTGCTGCCGCCGAGGGGCGTCGAGCTGCGCTCGCCGACGGGGGATGTAGCGCCTAAGCCGGACATCCCGCGGAGCTCTGGAGTGAGTGTTAGCACTATGGGTCTAATCGCTGGCGTATTCGAAGGCGGAATTACTCTTTAGGTATGCGCTTTGCTTTTTCCTGAAGCCGGCGCTCGCCTCTTGCACCCGCGTCGCGAGGCTGATTTGTATATTCTTGGCCATGGTCTCCTCGGCCCTAGTCATGGCGCCGCTCTGCTTGCCGTCGCGCACCATTTGTTCGACGCGCTGGATGCAGCGATGGCAGTCGTGGAATGCCTTGGTGATGCTCTGGGTCAGGCGCTCGATCTCGCCTTCCTCGGCCTTCTTGGCCTCATCGTCGTTGAAGCCGGGGAGTACGTGCTTCTGATGCAGGCGCTCGAGGGTCTGCGACTTGCGGGCAACTTCGGCGAGAAGATCCGAGACCTCGTCGTTGATGTCGGCCCAGCGCGGGGGTAGCAGGTCCATCTCGATGACAGCGTCGCCGTCGTCGTGGTAGTCGGCGCCCGAGAGCAGGCCCTGCTGGTCCTCGGCGGCGCTGGTGCCGCTACCGCGGGCGAATTCCGGAAAGCCATTTCTGTCGCCGCTGGGGCCGGGGCCGGGGCCGTATCGCGTCTTCTTGGCCGGGTGGTGGGCGTAGGATTGGCGGTAGGATATATAGCTACATTAGGTTTCGGTTGTAAGTCTTGAGCGACTTCGTGGGTATATATATATATATTAGGTGTATAACAAGTGGGCTGGGCTCACAGGTTGGTGCGGTCTCGCCACATGGCGGACGCTGATAGAAGGTGTTGACACCCTCACTTTGGCTTTTCTGATATCGATGGGAAAGGAAAGGAATTGGGGGTAATGGGAGACGGTACGGTAAAAGTAGAAAAATGATGTTATGTTAAGCGTTTAAGCTGTTAGTAATCGGACGATAAAAAGTGAGCCTCGAGTCTACATAAATTATTGTATATTGTACAGATTTACAATGTAGATGTATGTAGAATTGCCAGCTCCCTTACAGCTGACGTAGCTCCGACCAGTCTGGCCCGTACTCTCCTTTTTGGGTTGCAGGGCTGACGAGCATTGAACATTCCGCACGAGCATCCGCATATAGATACGTGCATGTAGATTCAATATTCGGGTTTGATTGGCATTTAAACGTGCGTTAATGGGTTAATGGTTCGGATAGATGCAAGTCAATACGTTAGCCTATTACATGTACCGACCTGCTAACCTCCACCGCTAACATACCCCGAATACATAGCATGAGCTACATCTTATAGCGCACGGTCCTTGTAGTCGCACCATACATGTATGTATCTTATGAATGTACCTTATGTAGTGTACATAATATGCATTTGATTATGTAGGACTTATAATAGGACTCTAGGTAGTTATATGTATAGTCCTTGATGAATTTAATGTGTTAAACTTATGTTAGGCGACAAGAAATACATAGCAAAGATAAATAAATAATAAATAAAATATAAAAAAGGACAAACCCGCTTAGCTTGAAGATACTCGGCTGCCTCTATCCGCGATGTACCAGGTAACCTAACATAAAAGTCCAAAGTGGCTTCCCCCCCTTAACTTTTAAGGAGGTACCCCCTAATAACTTCTGGTACAAATACAAAAAAGCCCCTCCATCATCCACCTTCTCCCCACTATTTTTATGGAATCCAGCCCTGCCTTGTTCCTAATATTATTGAGCCAACCCTTGACGCTTGTCAAAACCCAGAGGCCCTTCTTCCTCCTTGGCAAACCTACATCTTCTGTAGTTAACTGCGATAGCGAACAAGTGACACTCGTTCTTTTCGCTACCTTACAACTTCATCATAAACCTACACACATCTATCGCATCCCGAAAACAGCTCAACCATGGTATGTCTCTACTCAGACAGTCACCGCCAACCTGGAGAGAACCCCGCCGATGAGGGGCTCTAAGGAGGTGAAAATAGAACTCGCGCTGACCTAGTCTTCTACCATCACAGGCTGATTCTCTGACCGAAGAGCAAGTCTCCGAGTTCAAGGAGGCGTTCTCCCTCTTTGTAAGTGTTTCCCAGACTTGTATTGCTTCTTTACTTTTCATGGCTATCGATACTAGCTGCTGAATTCTCTCTCCTTTGATGACGTACCCGCTAATAGCTCGCGTAGGACAAAGACGGTGATGGTAAGTTACTATCTCGACATTGACAACCATACTACTTTTACTTGAATCGATAAAAGCAAATATACCACAACTGCCTCTGTCTACTTCGCCTGTTTCGTGCTATACCAACGAACCAAGTCGACTAACCTAAGGTTACCAGGACAAATCACAACAAAGGAGCTAGGTACTGTCATGCGATCGCTGGGTCAAAACCCCTCCGAATCTGAGCTTCAGGACATGATCAACGAAGTCGATGCCGATAACAATGGAACCATTGACTTCCCTGGTGAGTTTGTTGCTGCCTGGCGCAAAGTCGTACCACCTCGGAGCCTTACTGACGTTGGGGTCGCACAGAGTTCTTGACCATGATGGCACGCAAGATGAAGGACACCGACTCCGAAGAGGAGATTCGAGAAGCGTTCAAGGTTCGAGTCTCTTAGCCACGCAAACAAATACCCAGCCGCTTACGTTCAAATAGGTTTTCGATCGTGACAACAACGGCTTCATCTCTGCTGCTGAACTCCGCCACGTTATGACTTCTATTGGAGAGAAGCTCACCGATGACGAGGTTGATGAGATGATTCGCGAGGCTGACCAGGACGGCGACGGCCGCATTGACTGTGAGTAAACATTCCCCATAAACTAAAAGTTATGTCCATACTAACCTGCACTACTAGACAACGAGTTCGTCCAGCTAATGATGCAGAAATAAACTGGAGAAAGAAAACAGGAACTTGTTAGACCTTAGCTAACCTGTTGCCGTCATACCCACTTCTTATGTTGCGATGAGCTTTTTTCTTTCTCTCGGGACCGTGGCCAGTGGGACGCTATTGATTGAGCTGACATTGCCAGCTCGGGTGGTGATATACACATGAATGGTGTTAGGCTGAAAGACGGGCAGGATCTCCTCCAACAACGGCTGTCTTGACTCTATATTTCCCGATAAACAATAGCACGTCAATCTTGGTGCGACTTAATGTCCCCTCCTACACTACTATTTTACTATCGTGAAATTTATAAGCCTCTAATCTTACTGCCGGAGCCTTGTAGTTTGTCCTTGATGTAGCACTCGATTGACATGAGATACCACCCTTCATCCAGTATTACTTGCATGATGACTTCCTCCATAACCTGAGCCATCAATTTAGACCCCTTAAGATACAGCATGGTAACCTTAACGTAGGGGCCTCCGCATAGGGTTAGACATGAAAAGGTCAAACATAGCTAGAACTCTTTGACTTACCCAACTCTTCATGGGGCTAGGTATGTTAAAGATGACAGAAAGTGCTACTTCCAGACTAGTGCTATGTTAAACTATTCTTATAGATATACCTAGTTAGTGCTTACTCTATAGGATAAGTCATGCTATACCAAGGGTACAGACGTCTTCTATATCTTTGTGCAATATAATCATACAGGGTCGACGGGGCTACACTTAGAAGCGAGGCTTTGGAACGAGGCGGTTTACTATGTGTTGAGTACTTACGACATGTTCATACTTCTTCAATCTTAGCATAAATTACCTTTCTAACATAATAGCTAGTTACTAGTTATCAAAAGCTAAGGCTAGAGCAATCGAATAATGAATTTACCTAGCGGTTGCAGTCGAAGTGAATCTATTATAGAACTTCTGAAGACTTCACTAGGTTAATAGTCTTTATCTAAAGGAGCTTGGGCCGGTGGCTTAGTACGCACTTAATCAATTGTCCCAAGTTGAGCCTATGCGGTGGAGAATGGGGAGAATGTGGCTTACGAAAGCGGAAGAGCTTGACAGGGAAGCTCCGTCATGTGAGAACCCCTTTTTAAATTCAAGATTATTTTTCTTTTAATTCAGACTTTACTGCCACCAAGAATACCACCTTAAAAAAAGACTCCCCTATTGGAACTGCGTCCCACAGACACGTAGAGAGGCCCCGTTCCGAAAACCATGACATAAACCTCGCCCCGCTACTCGAATCCTTAAACAGTAATAATTCATTCATCTGATGTTTAGCTACGAATTCAAGATCTCTTACCTGCTTGCCTCTAGGAAAGCTGACCTTTTCGTCAGTTCTCCGGGCTGATACTATACAATCCCGTGCTCGAGCGATGTGAACATTTGCTTCCTTCCGACTGCATTCGCTAGCTTTGAAGCCTTATTAGAGTAATATACGTTAGATCTACGTCTCAATTCGCTATAGTCGCAGCCATGGCCGTTCGACGAGTCCGAATACTTCTCGCTGCCATTGCCATTTGGGTACTTGCATCTTGGTACTATAGCTGGCACCCACCCGTCGGTTCGGGCGTTTTTAGTCCTACACGTCGTCCAGGTAATCGTCCTACGTCGGGCTCGGCTGGTTCGAAAGGCCTGAAGTGGGAAAAGCGTCCCCCGCAACACCCCGTGGAAAAACTCGCTACGCTCCCGACCAATAAGCCTTCCAGACGAATACCGCGCGTACAAGTCGCGAGACCAAAGGAGAGTGCTTCTGATAAGGAGTTGCGGCTACGAAGACTTGCTGCTATCAAGGATAGCTTCAAACACAGTTGGAATGGGTACAAGAAATATGCATGGGGTCATGATGAGATCAAGCCCCTCTCGGGGTTACATAAGGATCCCTTTGCCGGGTGGGCAGCAACCCTAGTTGATTCCTTAGACAGTCTATGGCTCCTTGATATGAAGGAAGATTTTGAGTTTGCAGTGAAGGCTTGCGAGACAATTGATTTCACAACTACGGAGACTCGTGATATCAACATTTTCGAGACGACAATTCGATATCTTGGGGGTTTCTTAGCGGCATACGAGCTAAGTGAGAAGCAATATCCGGGCCTTCTTAAAAAGGCGATCGAGGTTGCCGACCTAGTGATGTCGTGTTTCGACACGCCGAACCACATGCCCATAACGCGGTTCCCCTGGAAGGACTATGCTAGGGGTAAGTCACAGGTAGCTCCGGGGCATGCTCTGCTAGCCGAAGTCGGGTCATTAAGTCTTGAGCTTACGAAGCTATCCCAATTGACCGGTGATATGCAATACTACGATGTCGTACAAAGAATAGCCGATGGCCTAGAAAAAGACCAAAAGACGACCGCGCTACCGGGGATATGGCCAATCATAGTGGATCCTTCAAAGACACCTCTCAAGTCTTCTGGAGACTCGTTCACTCTCGGTGGAATGGCCGATAGTACATTTGAGTACCTTGGAAAGCAGTACTTACTGCTCGGAGGCGCCCTTGATCAGCCCCGCAGGATGTACGAAGGCTTCATTGATGTTGCGAAGAAACACCTTCTCCGTCGTGCTTTAAACCCGGACAATCTCAAGTTGCTATTCTTCGGTGACACTAGGGTTGTCTCGATGCCCGAGGGCGGCGAGCAGGTTGTGAATACCCCGATAGCGCAGCATTTGACATGCTTTGCAGGAGGTATGGTAGGAATGGCAGCTAAGATCTTCGACCGCCCGTCGGACCTAGCTATAGCAGAACAGTTGACGGAGGGGTGCGTGTGGTCGTACAACCAAACGGACTCGGGCATTGGACCCGAGCTGTTCCGCTTCATCCCTTGTGACCCGGACGTTACTAAGGACGACTGTCAGTGGAGCGAGACGCGATGGACGGAGGCGATTAGGAAATTTTGGGGTCGCAATATGAAGGGTGATACGCTTTCTGATAAACAGATCAAGGATAACATCATAGAGGCGCGGCATCTGCCCCTCGGTATGGTTAATGTTGACGACCGCCGGTACTTACTGCGCCCCGAGGCCATCGAGTCCGTGTTTATGATGTGGCGCATGACAGGAAATCCTAAATACATGGAGCAGGCGTGGGCCATGTTCGAAGCCGTCGATAAATGGACACGATCAAAGTACGCCGCCGCCGCACTGGATGACATAACGGTGAAGAAACCGGTGCAGGTGGATAGCATGGAGAGCTTCTGGCTGGCAGAGACGCTCAAATATTTCTACTTGATCTTTGGTGATTGGGACTTGGCTAATTTGGACGAATGGGTATTGAATACCGAGGCGCATCCTCTAAGGCGCGCGGATGCGTAAGTGTATATGGTTAGGGTGCTCAGTATATGAAGAATAGAGGACCGGACTTGATACCCCCAGAGGAAATTATATATGGGTGATATAGACGTTGAATGGGAATGATCTGGATTGGACTGGGGGGATTATGATAGAACTGCAATATTGCGATGACTTGTCTAGATTACTATTTAGCTAAGTAAAGGATGGAAGTGAGATATACGGTATTGCTATGCTTTAAACCTGTTTAAATATTAGAATTTGGCTTGTGATAATTTATCAAATAGATGTCGTGATTCTTATTAAGACTTTCCGAAAATCGCCTATGAGGTCCTTCATCTACCTCTCTGTTATACGTATTGTACCAAGGTACCTCGAATATGTAGGGACCATTTTGGACGCACAGCATTTCCCGACCGGACCCGAATTCATAGGACGATTTGCTGTTACAGCAGCCCTTGTCCTAGCATATATAACAAGTTCGACCCGATCTGTTTGACATCTGCATTGGATTTTTATTTTATTTTAATAGTTTGTTCATTTTTAGCCGCACAGACGAAAACTTTCAATCTTCCACAACAGAATGTGTCATGGAATCAACCTCGTCGGACGAAAATCGCGCGTCAATCTTCGCCTCGGGCGGCCGAGGTTGAATTAATTAATTATTCGCAATTCAACATTTTTTTTTTTTTCGCAGCTTGCTACTTGTCCTTCTCCACTTGCGGTCAGCTTACGTCGTTTACGTACCTGGGTTAGGTACCATTCATTGTCTTTGTCTATTTGATAGACAAGTCACAATGGCGGATTTGAGCGCGTGTTGGATTGCCAGAGTTGGCACTTCTTTCTAAATGGGCGTGGCGTGGACTTGGGTTATGACCTATTGCCTATCCCATCTCCGCTCTTCGTATCTCGGCTCTTTGCCACACGAAGCTAAGCTTGTTCGTCATAGTGTGCTCACTCACCTCTTGGAGCTTTGAAGGATAAAGGTACAAGTAGGTGGACGGGTAGACGGACTAGTGGTTATTTCCCGCGTTCTCACCGCTAAAGCTTGGAGTTGGCAATGGCAATGGCAATGGCAATGGCAATCAATACCTTACATGGGTAGGTAGTCTTGTTAGTGCTTGCACTTTTGCAAATCTATACGTTTGTGTCACTTCCCTACGAAGACTTCCTTCCTCAATTATATCTTACATTAGGTAATTGTACTACATTTTATGAGACACGGTACTTGTAGCTCTTGCCTACAATTAAATGAGATCAAATCACTAAGCTCAATCACTTAAGCATCATCACTAAGCCTTGTATTTAATAAATTTACTAACTCGTGTGTAAATAGAGGCCAGCAACTTCGTCGAGAACAACATATTCTCAGACTCTGGTACTCTGGGAGTGGGGACCTTATAAATACCCTCCTTCTCTCCCTTGCGCATCGCAACCTACATTCCACTCCTTATCTAACTCCTCACCTACAGATAGGAGTAATTAGCATCTCCGGTTATATGTCCGAGTCTCATCGACAACCTTAGCCAGGTGTGGATATACTCGCTCAACTATGACATCTGACGTCTCACCTTCCGCGGCCTCGCGCTCGCATTTAAGCGATTACCAGCATGGGCAAGCTTCTGGCTCGCGGTCCTCGGTCCACACACCTGTATCGCAGTCTCATCACTCCCGTGTCCCTCACCACAATGCCACAAGCACAGGTGTAGAAGCCATGGACGAGAACGGTGACCAGCCTGTAGCTCGCCACCCAGCTGGTACAGCTGCAGATATTGAATCGCAGACTGGTCCCGCCCGCTATAGCGGCAGTGACCCTTATAACTTGTCCTCGGCTTTCAAGACGCCTGAGCAGCTAGACGAAATCAAAGCTAACACTGCCCGTAAGCGTACGGGCGCTGTCAGCTCAAGTATCGATCAGCTCACATCCACCCTCCGAGCACGAAGGGTCCAGACATTCTACCACAAACAGAATGACACCATCAAGCAAATGCTCAAATCGGTAGAGGAGCACTCCACCGAAGCTCAGAATGAGGCCGGTGATGATAACCTACGAGTTAAGATTGCCGTCTTAGGCTCCTTCGTCGCCAACGTGTTCCTGGCTGCTCTACAGATCTATGGCGCCGTGTCTTCCGGCTCTCTATCTCTCTTCACCACCATGGCCGACGCCATCTTTGACCCTATGAGCAACCTCACCCTAATCCTTGTCCAGCAGTCCATGAAACGGGTGGATCCTAATAGGTTCCCGTCCGGTAAGGCACGCCTAGAGACGGTAGGGAACATCGCGTTCTGCTTCATGATGACGGCCGTGTCCGCCATCCTGATCGCCTTCTCGTGTCAAGACATCTCGAACCGCCGAGGCACGACCGAAGTTAACAACTTCCACCTGCCCTCAGTGATCGCGGTGTGCGTAGCTTTTGCCACGAAATTCGGCCTGTTTATGTACTGCTGGGGCATTAAGGACAAGTACAGTCAGGTGAACATCTTGTGGCAGGACCACCGCAATGACCTCCTGATCAACGGTTTCGGTGTGCTCACCTCCGTCGGCGGATCGAAGCTAGCATGGTGGCTTGACCCTATGGGGGCGATCATCATCTCGCTGATAATCAGCGGCGCGTGGCTACACCAGGCGTTTGAGGAATTCATGACGTTAGTAGGGCGCGCGGCCGATATCGACGTCCACCGCCTCATCACGTACGTGTGTCTGACGTACTCGGATTCCATCCTCGGCATCGACACTGTCCGCGTCTACCACTCTGGCCCTAAGCTCATCGCTGAGATCGATATCGTCATGGATCCTGCCGATCCCCTCCGCACCACCCACGATGTTTCAGAGGGTCTGCAGACCGAACTCGAGAAGCTCCCAAATATCGAGCGCGCTTATGTCCATGTTGACTACGAGACTACGCATAAGCCGGAGCATAGCTACCGCAAGGATCTATGATCGTATACTGCGAGGTAGCATGCTAGCTAGGTGTTTGGGACAAGATTGGCTGCCAGCGATATTCATATAGCACGAGCGTGGTTAGTTATGAGGTATTTAAGCATATGGTGAATCGTCGTGGCGTTTTACGTAGAGGAGTGGAAAATCGACGCGGGAAAGAATAGAAGTCATCTCGGGAAAGACATGGGCGTAGGCTTAGCAACGTAGTAGTAATATTTATCAAATCCACAGGCCTTCACTTCTAGCAGCAGAACACGTTGGCGAGAATAATATGCTGGCAGCTCGTGTTGGAATCAAACGGCGGTATTTCGGCTTCGGGAGTGTATCACAATTGGTTTATAGTGGTCTGGGCGAGGTTTCTGCTCGGGCTTTTCATAAACCTAATATCAAATATCCAACACACCTTAGAGTATTTCTAACCTAGGCAGATGTTTATATGCTCAAGCTTGCCTTGTGTATGTACTATTATTATGGCTGAGTGTGGTATTATGAGCTCCGGAGACCTATAGTTAAAAGGGACGTTATGACTCGCGATAGTTGATAATGAGTAGAGGTCATTTAATAAGTAATACGAGGCCAAGTTGCCAATTTCTATCCTATAGGAATTCCGATCCTAGTCCTTTTCCTTGCCTTAATATAATAGGCTCTTCTAACCAAGATAAATTACGAGCAGGTTACATGAACGCAGACACGTCATCATCAATAAGTCTAGTTTCAAGCCAATCAAGATGTATGAGTTAATAGCCTCCTCGTTGTCTGAAGATATAAGATCAGTCATTGCAACCTAAGATCATATATTCAAAGGATTTCCGCCCAGTGAAAAATTTTCACTAAGAACCAGATTTATCTAGAAGTCTCATTACGCTACTTGGGAGGTATCAAATTACCCTCACTACCTTGAGAAGTTTCCCAGAGCTCGTTTTCCCCACGCTCTATCCGCGCCGAAATATAACAGAATATCAGGCGTAGAGTAACGAGATTAAGTGTGCTGGCGTGTGTGGTTTAGGCAGCCAAACAGATGTGAGCAATCTAAAGAACTAAAATCTCATCGGTGCTAGTTCTTTCTTACGGTCCGGTCTGCCTAGTGTCATTTCCCTATGTCTGCCACAGTCATATCCCCTCAGTATTGCAGTTTTATCCTTGAAGATTTCAATACGAATGTGAGCATGCACATCCCGTATTCTGCTTGATAGGGGTAACCAATGTGGCTGGCTATAATACGGGAAGCAT
The DNA here is from genome assembly GCA_902805455.1 of Daldinia concentrica. Taxonomy (NCBI): domain Eukaryota; kingdom Fungi; phylum Ascomycota; class Sordariomycetes; order Xylariales; family Hypoxylaceae; genus Daldinia; species Daldinia concentrica. The sequence goes on from CADCSW010000006.1 coordinate 2,397,829, forward strand.
AATTTGACCAGCTGTGATCCTGTTGTAGTCCATTTCTTCAGGTCTATAAATTTCCCTTTGACGATGGGACACAGATCGAGCCACAGTGGACAATTATCGCGACAGGCAAAGACGAATATGATAGAGGTCACACTGGACATGGTCGATCGCCGCAAACTCCACAGGAAGAAGTTCATAGGGCAGAATGGTGCCATATAAGGCACTCCATAATATCCACATTGTCAGTATACAATCTAGGCTTTGCTTTGTATGAACTCAGGGGACGTACAGACTACGAGGAATCTATTTTTCCTGTAAAGAATAGAATTTGCCTCTGAATTTACCTGCTTGCAGGTACGTAGCAACTCTACATGTGGCACTCTGTGGGGGAGGCGGCGAAGCTCGCACGTAGGCAGCTGTGGACGGTACCAATAAATCTGACGACGTCTAGAAGATATTATAATATCATCCGGAGAGCATAGGAGATATTCGTATATCTCTAGACGCAACTCGAACGGGAGTTCGAGGAATGGGGAGTTAGCCCCTGTGTTACCTGTATCATCGTCGCTGATGTGTGTAGTAGAAGGATTGATCTAATAGAGAAGGTGTTCTCATTAGTTTCAGTATATTATAACTATCGTAATGCGTATAGACATAAGTAGCTAATGTCTATAAGTATATTATTAATTATGAGATGTATTATTGAGTGCCCTTGTACGCGATCTGGGAAGGGAGATAAAGAGCCATGGGGTCGGGTTGTAGCAACGCACTTGCGTGCTTATATGATATAGACTTGACAATCGCAAATATTCTAAGGATGTCAAGTCCCATGGAACGGAAATACATCGTGCTTACTGCGAAGCTCTCACTAGTATTGCTATATTGACTGGCTTCCGTAGTCGCCGCTAGAGAGGGGCGAGTAACCTTCTTCTGAGGGTCTCTCTTGTTTCCTGTTCGTAGCATGACGTTTTCGAGTCCGGTCCGACCCGCCGATAGGGAATAGTGTAGAGGAATAAGAAAGATCCACACTTCCCGGTGGTCCGACTAGTGTAGTGTATAATTAATACCCAATAGATAGGTAATGGATGAATAATGTTTGGAGAGATTTTTGAGTCGAATGGCTACGATGCCTTAAAAATTTTCAAGATGCTTCTGTCCTGTAGGAGACGTGGATGTTATCGAATAATTTGAAGTTGGGCAGTTTTCCGTAGATACCTAGGTAGGTATGTTAGGCTGATGTTGGATGGACCAGCAACGAGACTGCATAGTGTATGTGTAAAGAAATATGGAGGTATGGAGGTATGGAGATATGGAGATATGGAGTTGTGGAGTTGTAAACCCAGACCGTTCGGAATCCATAGGAGGAGCATTGGAGATCTATGTAGGTAGTATGGATACATGCACATAACTAGTGCACATGTAACATTAATTGTTAGAACATTGGAAGGCGAAGGCGGGATGTGTGGCAATTTAGACTTTCCCTAGAATCCTTACCCATTTTTCTATCATTACATACTTCAAAGAAAGGAAAGAAGAGGTAGAGCTGTTCCCTAACTAAGGGTTCTTCAGTTAAGTTTATCGATGCTGGTTAGTCAGATTCTCCAAGATCGCTTTGCGGGGCTCCCCAAACTCAACCCCCGATTCGGTATCGGATACCCGTTCCATTCAAGAGAAACTACGGTTATAAAGAAGTGTCGTCATTCTAATACAGGCTGCTTACATAACTCTATACACATATATCCAGGTGTGTTGTTAAGCTGAATTATAACTCAAGTGCATAATACGTGTATCTCCGAGTTCGAATTGTCGGGATTGGCATGCAGAAGTATGTACAGATCTCATGTGTGAAACAATACTTACATGTGCTTGGGTGGATGGCATATGTACCTCCTTGCTTGGGAGGAGTAGATTGGGTAGATTGGGTAGATTGGCAGATTGGTAGATTGGTTGCACTAACCTAAAGTCCTTGGGTTTGCCAGCATGTGGTCCGAACCATAATGTTCTTCCTAACCAGCCACCCAAATACCTCAATATTGAGAAATTTTATATCTCCAAAAAGTGTTGATATTCTCCCTTCTCTCTCCTCGTTGATGGTTGGATGCGATTTATCTATCTATATGTGTGCTGGGTGGCGCGCTTATTATGTTTAAACTTGCTTGTTGTGCTCGTGGGTCCTAATCATTGTTTACTGGTACAAGGAAAGGCGAAAAGATTCTAAAATTTGTTAGGATTCGTAGATATTTGTGGGTATATGTGGTGTTGTGGATAATTGTCAATGCTGAAAAAGACGAGAACGTTCGAGGCCTTCCCCAGCCAGGAGGGCAGGGAGGGGCCGTAAGCAAAAATAAGTGCCCCCTCACCAACCGATTCGATCTTGTCCTAGTCGCCTTGAGTTTTTGCAAGCCCGAGACAAGAAACGATAGCAAATGACATAATTCACGATGTGGGCTGGTGGATAACTTATTATCCAGTTCTAAATCCCCAGGTCGTACATAGTGGCAGAGTGGACATAAGTAACGGACGTTGTGTGGAGCTACGGAGCTTTAGTAGGTACCTATATAGGTCTGTGCTCCCTCTGATGGGTACTGATATGGGTTTTAGTGGGTCTGTAGTCCCTAAGGTATCATCATTAAGGTTCCATCAGCGATACCGCCAAACGTCTTTCATTCTTTCAACGGCTTTCGTATTTATCTTTCAACGGTACATATGCGAGTACATATGCACATGTCCGCGTATTGCGTATCTTTTCGAATTTTTCAGAATTTTCAATCTTCAAACTCTTCGAGAACATACGACTCTTGATACCTATCAATTTCAGTTGGGAATCATAGCCTAGTATATTTGGACCAATCCTTTCTTTAAACCATCAAACTAAATCTAGGTGGAAGCACATATGCCTAATATTGACTGCCTTAAACAATGCCTTAAACTATTCCAGACAAAACACTAAGCTTGAGACCCAGATAAGTGCATCGCTGGACCAAGGACATGTAAGTAAATACATATAATCCACATAAATCCTTGCTCATCTTGTTGATGGAAGTAACGCTAACGTTGCATTTGCATATCGACCACGGTCCATTTTGATGATCTCCTCTTCAACCTTGTCTCTTTGAAGGCAAAGTCCAAAGAAGAAAAAAAGATACACTGCAGGGTTATTTGCAACTAACTGGCTAGACCAGCCATCCTGCTTCATCGCCATAGATAAAAACAACTTGACTTGCTACACTATTATTTACAATTCTTCTAGCTTAACTTAACTTCTTCACTGTTTCTCATTTAGCTATAGTCTATTTCATGAGCAGACATCTTGACGAATTTTGAGCTCCGATATACGTCCTTTACGTCCTTAACGTCAATATTCTTCGTTATATCTAGCAATCTACTTCATTTACCCCTCTCGACCATCTCTTTTTGGCGTGATTTGACCGCCACTTCTTGCACAAAATGTCTGCGCAAGATGGACCGCAGGAGGATGTGTACGCTACAGTTAGTGAACCCGGATATATTCATGGAGCGTATGAATAATAGCTAACACACTTCCCGCATATAGCTTCTTCTAAGCGACACATATTTGCCTGGTATGTTTTCCAGCTCCAACCATCTTGCGATCGACTTACTTACCTCTCTCAAGGTGCTTTGGTACTTGCGCACTCTCTGCGAGATGCTGGCACAACCAAGAAGCTGGCCGCCCTGGTCACACAGGATACCGTAGCGCCCGAGGTCATAACAGAGCTTCAGGTATGTTTACTGCTTCACAAACACCTAATTGCTATAGCCGGACTAACTTAATTGAATAGACCGTCTACGACTATATAATTCCGGTTGACACAATCCGCAATACGCAAACGGCAAATCTGCACCTGATGAACCGAGCCGACTTGCACTCTGCCTTTACCAAGATCAACTTGTGGAAGCAGACCCAATTCCGAAAGATCGTGTATATCGATGCCGATGTCGTCGCCTACCGGGCTCCGGATGAGCTCTTCGGTTTGGACCACCCGTTCTCCGCAGCTCCCGATATTGGCTGGCCGGATCTCTTCAACACTGGTGTCATGGCTCTAACTCCGAATATGGGTGACTACCATGCCATGTTGGCAATGGCCGAGAGGAGCATCTCCTTCGACGGCGCCGACCAGGGTCTTATCAACATGCACTTCAAGAATAACCACAACCGCCTCAGCTTCGCCTATAATGTTACCCCCTCAGGTCACTACCAGTATGTTCCTGCTTATCGCCATTTCCAGTCTGGTATTAGCATGGTTCATTTCATTGGTCCCGACAAGCCATGGTTCAGAGGGAGACGTGCCAGCACTGGAAGTTCGCCCTATGACGAAATGGCTGGGAGATGGTGGGCTGTTTATGACCGACATTATCGCGGATCGGTACGTTCTCTATTAATCCTTCCATATATTAGACCTTCAGCTTACCATATCTAGACCACATCGGAGCTCGTACAATTCCTTACCAAAGGAGAATACCAGTCCAATGGTACAACTAAAAATGCATACATCCGGGGACGTGGGCAAAATGGGAATTCATCATTCCACTCTAGCACATCAAGCTGGGACGCTCAGAGGTTTGTTACCAGCCCCATTACCTATTCTGAACACCAGAGAACTAACTCAAAAATAGGCATGCTCCCCCACAAAATTCCAGACCGGAAGCTATGAACTTCCCCTCCACTGTATATCATATGTCTCAAGATACTACTCCGTGGGTGGCACCTAAGTGGTATGAACCTCCTAGGGAGCCTGGTGCGCCCCCTATGAAACATATATTCCCTTGGGAGACTCAACGATCAGCGCCTTCTCGCGTGTTCGCCGAAGATTACGCCCAGGAACCCGAGGAGGAGGAGCCTGAAGAGGAAGAGGAAGAGGAAGAGGAGGAGGAGGAGGAACCTCTGTCTAGTGGCGCACAAACGCCTACAGGTGGGCCATGGAATGCCCCTTCTGTTACAGACGCATCTACAGATGACCAGAGGAGCGAGCTCGTCACACCGACCACACCAACTATTCATATCACACCAGCCACTTGGACCTCGTTTACGATGACCAACGCCTGGGATGATGTACCTGAAATTGAACGCTATGTTGATAAGATACAAAGGCACAAGCAAAAGCCGAGCCTCAAATCTCCTCCTAGTGCGGTAGTGTTGCAGGATCCTACCCAACAGCCTGAGACTATTCAACGTAGGCGAGGAAGCAAGGTTACCGACTTCCCTAGCGAAGCAGAGCGTCCCAGCTTGCCAGTCACTCCAGCACCCGTCGGCCGACAGAAATCCTGGGATGGCAACAATGACAACCCGCTGCTGCCGGCCGCACAAGGTGTACCGGCGCAGTCTGAATGGGTATGTGAGCACGGGACTCGGTGGAGCCCTGAGGCCTGCCTCTGTGATATAACTAACATACTACGCTCTGAAAAGGACCCTGCAGCCAAGCTACAGGAGCTCTCCGAGTGGCATAATTCACTGCTGCAGAAGCTTAGTGATGGCAAAGACAGTGGTGAATTACACTCTACTCACGTCGCGCATCCAGCCACACTCGTGAGCCCGCAGCCGGTGAAAGCTGGTGCCAATTCGAGTGCGATCCATAGCCTCGAGTCTAACTTGGAAGCGTTACCTCGGATCATTACGACCGGAAATCGTAAATCGAGAGGCGTAACACCCATACCGCCGCCTAGCTACTCGGGTCCTGGCCTTGCGTTCGAGAAGGGCGAGAATATGCCGTTAGAGTTGTCAGCCGGGCAGTAGTCCAAAACATATCACATCGAGCCCACCACAAGCCTAATAGGGCTTTTCCTCTTTGGGGCTAATGTGCTCGGCGTAGAGGTCAGACGAGGCTCGTCTAGCAGCTAGGGAAGGCTACAGATATTCCCGACGAGTCGGAGGATAAAGGGGATGGATGGACTGTTTGGCGTTTGGTACACAATACGAGGAGGAAAAAACAAAATAAAACGACGGCATGATGGATGGATGAACGACCCGGCAACGAAGGTCTAATTACTTGGGATATTGGCTACTATCCCTTACGCAGTATACCTTTTTTTTTTCTCGTTTCTCGTTTTCTACTTGGATACCAGACCCAGAAGCAGGTACGCAGGATCGCACATGGCATTTACTCTTGATAGCCTCCCTGAGATTTTTTCTTGCTCTCCCGTTGAAGCCTGCTGTCTTTGGTCTGAGAAATTTTTATTTCATTACATATGAATTCTTTATCCCGACCAGGGTGCTACTGCAGTTGCATTTGCGTCAATACTACACACAGAAAGAAAAAGATACCTTATCTTGTCGCACATATGGATACTGTAGTAGCATGCCTACCACTTACCTATATATTTGCTTGGGCGGCATATGACTGAGGCTGGCATGGAGCGAGCGTCTTATTTTAGCATAGCTTATCTATATATCGAGTTGTCTTCTTCATTAGCTAGTTAGAGGATTAATGAGATTAATGAATAGGACTTTTATAGATGGGATGACGGGCATGATATACATAGATACAAATAAGTACGTATATAGCAAAAATTATATTATACATATTAGATATATCTTGCTGGCGAAAATGGATATACTTGGGTGATATTAATAGACAGGTAGCTTAGGAGTAATTACAAGATATTTTCAAGAAGCGCATCCTATAGCGAGCAAGTTCAGACAATGTCTACCTTAGGTAGGTACCTAACTAGTGCTGTAGCAAAAGTTGACGTATTCGGGCGATGGTTAGGTAGGAGGCTCTCGACTTTTATTAACGAGCTAGGGAGTTGGCAGACCAAACCGATGACGGGCAAGTTCGAGACTATTTATATAAGAAGCTACGCTCAGGTAGGTTCACCGAGCGCAAGAGAGGGAGCGGAGTAATGGATAAAGGTTGTGCTGTCGGTAAGACTACCTCCTAACATAACGACTTCGGTCGACGAAATGCGGACTACACTTTTCACAATGTGTGATAGGTACTTGATTCGGTTTTCTACGATTTAGTAGGTACTCAAACTAGATGTAACTTTCGGCTAACTACTGCTACTTCGGTCGAGTCTCGCTGTTGTGGCATTGGGTTTATCGTAGTTAAGCCTGTCGTGACTAGCCCGACTTGGGAACTGGAGCTCACCTATCAAGCAATTTCAACCCTGTTTCTGGTCTTTAGGGGAACATGTATATGATTGGGATTTTTACTACAACTAATAAAGTTGGACAGACTATTTACATTCTTAGCACGTAACTAACCTATCTCGAGTAATTTTTGAATTGTAGAAGTCGCGTCTTTCGTGCTTGATATATCTAGGTAAAAGGTAGCCATGGTAGTGTCTTACATAGATCGTCTTCTCCACAAGACTTTTAGACATCTATTCGTATCCAATATAAGAGCCTTGCTGCTTAATAGCTGGCTTAATATTGCCTGGAAATACCGGTTCCATGTCTGTTGCCATACGTAGACAGGCTTATAGCCACATGGCCGCGATCCCTCAGGGTTGGTTGGCGAACAACGGATAGCGTCGCCTTATCATCTTATCCACAAGGCTCGAAGAGATGCAGAGTATATAACTCCTATGACGACAATCCGCAAACGCGCGATCCGACCATCAAAGTCTCAGCACTAGTAGACATTCGAAATACCCTCACCCTTCAACCGCCGATGCCCTTCGCCGCAGTACACCAACAACCAACCACCGCTTCCGCACACTAATATCCTCTTGGCCGCGGTCCCAGACCCACTCGCGCTCAACGCCGTCGCAGTCACGCTCCCATATACTCTCGACTTCAAGCCCGACAACCGCAAGGGCGTCGTCCTTGAAGAAACCGCGCATCTTGGCGCGCCCCGTATGAAACCCGGCAACCACCCAGGCTCTAGCGTCCGGGGAGTCTTTGAGGAACCACGCGATGGACTTGTGCAAGTTGGTGTGCTGCCACGGCATCCACAAGCAGTCGCACACGAAGACGCGGTCGAACCGGCCCCGATGCTCTGCTGCGAAAGGCGTATCTAACTCACCCCACGAATGACCCTCGACTGTTAGCGGCGCAAGGGAGCTGCTAGGCGAGTTCTCGGTCTTGACGTTAGCCGCGACGTTCTTGCGCAGAGTATCTAAGACAGTATCAGAGGGGTAATCCGTTACGACCACGCCCTTAGCCCCGAGCAGGGCAGCCATAAGACTAGGCAGCGCGGTACCGGCGCCGAGCTCAAGAGTCTCAAGGCTAGCGACATCGAAAGCGGCGGGCTGGAGCCGGCGCAAACCGATGTCGAGGGGTAAGCCAAGGGTGCCGGTTTCGACGAGCTCGGCAAGCAGCAGACTCGCGTTCCACAGGTAGTGGCTAAAGAGTTTGCGATCGGCCTCCCGGTCCGGGTCCGCGAGGGCGATGTGCAGGGGTTTGGGTAGGTGCGGCGACGTGTAGAGGAGCGAGTGCTCTGCGTCGCCATGCTGGTTCGTCACATCATCCGGGAAGATGATGCCCAAGGAAGAACTGAGGTAGTCCTCGGGATCTGAAGATGGAGGACCGTGGAGGGAGATGCGGCTCGTGAGGGCCATCCTGGTCGGCCGAGTAAATTGAGGCTCAAGTGCAGCAAGGGGGGGTATGATGTTGTGCTGGGGTGCTAGAGAACTTTTTTCCCCTTTCGTTTCGTTCTCTGCACCCGAGCGCGTGTGATCAAAAGTTGGGCACACAAGCGATACCGAGAGTAGTAGAGCTTTGGGTCAGTCTAGATACCCCCGGTATTAGACACCCCCCGGTAGTACAAGGTTACTCTGGTAAGGTTAAGTTAGGTACTTACTGGGGGGAAGACGGAGCTATTCCGTTGCGAACCTTGCCGGGCGGAAAGTGACACCGTCTATGTAGTGTTGTAATGTGTGTATCTGTGAGTGAATGTGTGAGTGTGTGTGCGCCACACCCCCGCGATATTAAAATAGAACAGAGGAAAAAGCAAATATGTACGATACCTACACTAGTGTACCTAGGTATGTAGTGTATGTAGAGGTATGCGTGCACATATGTACATGGGTGTAATAATATATGGAGAAGGGAAAATAAGAAAAAGCAACATGATATTGGGATGTACACAACACCAATGTGTATATGCAGTGTTACAGTGTTGATTGAGATGACATGACATCAACCTCGCCATGCCGTATTCTGTGTATGGCGTCTAGAAGAGCCTACGGAGATGCAGACAGATATACGCTCATCAACGCCCATCCGTGTGGGTATATGTGCGTCTACGGCGCTGCCGGTGGCATTTACAGTGAGTGTATGTAGTGTAGTGTATCGAGAGTACCTAACCTACCTAAAGTAATGATGATGATGTTGGATTGATGGGGCCGTGGCCGTGTTTCGGATTGAATTTTTGCAGAACACGATTGGGAAACTTGTAGTGGGGAAAAGAGCCTATCTACATTAACTACCTAACTAATGTATTTACCATAGTAATATTCCTACCGGCTCGGTTCGGGTGACGTTTGCCTCTAACCTTGGGTAGCCTTACCGTTGCTTACGTATTACGTTTATTCTACTTTATTCCTATAGAGGTACGTACATATATACATACGACATGTACACTAGGTAGGTTAGGTATCTAAGGTTAGGTTAGGTAGGTTAGGTAGGTACATACCCGCCCGCAGGTGCTAAGCAAAATGTTCAGTTACGTTATGCTTTCCCAGCAGCCAGCAGCCATTGCCCAGCAGCCATTGCCCTGCTGCAAATAAGCAAAGCTGCGCCCCTACACCGCTTGTGAAAAGACCCTAACCTTCCTAATTCAGGCAGCCAGTGCGGGAGGGTAGGCTAATAACGTTAATTTTGTATCGTATGTACTCTTTTTTTCGCGCCAACCACATTGTTTGTTTCCCTTTTCATACCCCGGCAATACACGTGGTATGCGGGAGCTGCGCCTCAGGTGCGCAAATGCACGAAACGGTCATCAGAAGCCACGGCCTAATCCGCGGAGGCCTCTATCGGGGCCGCGCTTGTGTAGGTATATTGCGTAGGTATGTATTAGTGTTTAATGGCCGGTCTTTAGTTAGTATACGATACACACATACATACATACATACATACCTAAGGTTTAGGTATAGGTAGGTAGTCAGCATGACAGTAGCCGTTCCCCGTCCAATTGCGGAGATGGAGTTTGACAGGACGGGTAATGGTTCGTGGTATTGGGTATTGGCTCAATCCATCCGTTCATCTCGCTGCCGGGTCGCCATCGCTGCGACCGCAACCTTATGGGAAATGACATGCTCCGTTTCAGCTGCAAATATTCACCTATTGTGCTAAACCTCCTGCGGTTTCAGGCAATAGGAGGATTCATCCGGGAAGCCTCGTTATTAGTTTAGATGCAGTCGCCTTTCGGCTTTCCAATCAGATCTGTTAAACGGTCACTCACTGGATTTGATTATATTGCTCGCTTGGACGAGATGGGGTTTGAAAAAAATGCATCGGGATTTGCATAGTCAATAAATAATACTAATACTGACTGACGTATATGTAAAGATTGGGTTGATTGATGGATGTACGAAGTATACCGTAGCAAAACCGTGTAAGGGGGGAAGTCTGAAGTACATAGCTTGTTAGGTACATGTAGTTATTCGTGTAGTTATTGGTTATTGGGCCATGTCAACTACACACTCATGTTCACATTCATAGCAGTCTAAGAATAATATAGTCAAAACAGGTGGTGCGAAAACGAGATGATTCTTTATTCAAGATCGAAGCCGAGTCTTTGTTTCAGACTTCGCAGCGCTGTCGTGATAGAAATAGATAGGGTATCAATACAGACCATCAAAACTACATAAATATACCAAAAAAAAAATATAATAGAACATTTTTATCAGCCGCTAAGGACTATCGGGAAGATATACTCTTCATGAGATATTCTCCCTTCTCCCCCCCCTTTCTATAGTTCGCCTGTTATAAACTTTCTCCGCGACGGAGAGAATGAAGCCCCCCCCTAATAGGTTTTTGCATGCCATTAAGTATTCCCAACTTACAACAGAACAGACCTTGCGCCAATCATGCTTTATCCCAATCTTCGTCTCGGTCGTCATGATGCTATGTATAATCGATACAGTAGTGATTAGGGATGTAGGGTGGATGTGATATATATATATACGGGGCGCGATCAGCTCTAATGGCTATGGCTATACTCCATGCGCTTCCTGTCATCCTCGGTAGGATCATCCGAGATCCATATTCCCTTCTCTTCCTCTGTGGCGTTGTGGAAGCCGTTGGCTCGCTTCAACGTCTGGACGTCGAGATCCGTTACGTATGACTTTTCGTCGGAAAGTCTTAGGCGGATCTCGTGGTCTGTCGAAAGCATCATGTCGTCTTTGGCTAGTCGGCGGGGTCCGTCGAATACTGCCATGACTCGCTTCTTCATGGTCATCTGGCCCTTATCGAAGCCCCATGAAGATGGGTATTCGCGTCGGTTCTTGCGGCTCTTGGTCTTGCCCGATAGTTGTACGCCGCCTCGCGAATGTGTCATGCCCCGTGACTTTTGAACACCATTGGGTGGGTTTCCCTTCTTCCTCGTTGTGGGAGAGGTCAACTTCCTCGGCTTGTGCTCATCATCCCCGGCGTCGTCATCTTCAGCCATGTCCTCATCCTCTTCGTCATCTGAGTTAGGGACACTTTGTGTGGTGAGAGGTAGTTGGTTCTTCTCAAGCGTCTGGTGAACCTCCTCATCATGTTCCACTTCAGCCAACCGCTTCGCGTTGATGGCCTCTGCGGGGTCTTCTTGCTGGACGATGCGCAAGACACAGTCGTCCAAATGCTCATAGAAGTCTTGGGCATTCTCAAACGTGGCCGAACACGTCGAGCACTTGCCTGTGGCATCTGGCGCATAGCCAGTTAACTTCTTGCCGCTGTTCATCGAGCTTGCTGCCTTCTTCCTACTGTTAGGCGCGGTCTGCTCGACGCCATGTACAGCGGTTAGGTGTCGCTTAAAGACATCAGCCCGGTTGAATGACTTCTCGGCGGCCGAGCCTGATCCAGGACAGAATCCGCATACCATAGTACCCTTGTAATGGGTTAAAGTATGTCGGTTCTTGTCATACTTCCGCGCGAAACCCTTAATGTGATAATCACATGTTTGAATGGGGCACTTCTCCGGCCTCTCATTCTGGTGGGTTAACATGTGCGCCTTAAGGTCTTTGAAGACCTTCCCACATTCTGGGTGTGGGCATCTTTGCTTCTTCTCCGATTCGTCGCTGTTGTACGCGTACTCGTGCGACCCATGCGATTGGTAAGATGATAGAGACTGTCGCCTGGCCGGTGCAGCAGGGGGTGCTTGGAAAGGGCTGAATTGCTGAAAGGGTTGCATGTAAGGAGACTGGCTGCCGTTGCGCATAGCTGGCGCAGGTGAGGCAGTACCAGAGAGAGCGGGAGAGTTAGGATAAGGGTTTTGAGGTGAGAAGTTGTCGTACCCCTGCATCGGTGGGGCCATCGTTCCGCGTATTAGTGAAGGGTCTGTAGAATGGGCTTCTTGGTCAGCGCATCGTGGTCTTCATAGTATGCGGGTAGGTGTTGTCCAATCCAGTCAAAAGAAATCAACATATCCCATATCCCATATCCCATATCCCATATCCCATATCTCATATCCCTCTATCTTTCGACCCCGAATTAACGGCGCCTAACGAAACCAATACCAAGCTCACAATTCACATACAACGCTGGGAAAAGCTATGGTTGGGGATAAATGAGAAATCATTGAAAATGAGACCCGCGCCAACTCACCAATAGCCTTATTGTCAACAAAACCCATGCTAAATTCGTCAATACCTGGATAGGTAGAGTATTCCGTTCCTGTGAAGTAATTGCTTGAGTCGACGATTCCCGGGTTCACACCGAGACCACTCTGTTGGTACTCAGGGAAGAAAGCTAATTGGCCGTGATTTGAGTTAGGCGACCCGACGGTTGAAGACGCCGTTTCTGAGGGAGCTGAGGCAGTTGAGAGGCTTGAGGCTGGAACTGGTATCTCGTAATCGTCTGGGAACATGCTGGGGGAAGCTCTGTTGTGGTTATTGCTGTACATGAGGTGCGTTTCCGGGTACATGGAGCCAGCTTCGTATCCTGAAACTGGACGGTAGTCTTCCTGTACGCTCCGGGGAATGTTAAAGGCGCCCGGACTCATGTGCATCTCCAGTGTCGGCGAAGTGTAGCCCGTTTGGTGGTGTGCTTCGGGGTAAAGCCTGAAATCGTGCTCGTTTCGAGGGAACATATCGTAAGCTTGGTCGCCAACCATGGCCATTATAATTCTACGTTGTCGGCGATTCCGGGGGCAGATTTGTGGTGAATTGTAAGAGGAATCCCGGCCAGTATGCTCACGCTAACCGTCTCCCCTCGCGTCAGTGTCTCAATCGACACAGGATATGACTACGGTTTGTGCGATGAAGTAAAAGCTCACATTCGTCTGGAATTATACCATATCAAGACCCGATAAGATCTATATGGGACCCAGTATAGACTTAGTGAGTTGGTGATGTGACGTTCGAAAGTATTGTCACTAAGACGGCCGGTGGAGTAATGAGATTTATATAAGTCGCAAAGCTTAGGCAATGATCGAAGTGAGTTGTCGTGCCACACAAATTCGTGATGTCTTCTTCTTCAAATCCTATAGCTCTTCTAACATACGACCTCACACGGATGAGGCTATGGATGGCGATGACTTGGGAGGGGTCCTCGTGTCGAACACGACAAGCACAGGTATGAACAGAGTCTATTATATATATTGCTCTAAGCAGCTGGTAACCACGATGGTAAGATGGGAGGATAGGACGGGAGTGTTAAGTAGTTTAGCATAGTCCGAGGTCATGGAGATGGGGACAGCAGGAACCGGTAATGCTTTGGGGGCTTCTATTCTATATACACTACACACTTGCGCGCACAGCCGCGCTTTTCTCAGGGTACGTAGATCTCCATGCTTGCCCATTTGAGATGTGGGTTGATAGGGCAGAGAAGGGCAGAATCCGCGGCAGCGGTGAACAGGGATTAACAAAAGTCGATCCAGAGCCTTACTTGGGTCATCATCATACCGTGTCCAACTCCAACTCATACTTGGTACATTGTTTTGACCCCCCATAGGGTCACCTTGCTAGCGTCTCTTCCAGTCTTAGGCGAGGCCGTCAGCAAGTAGCGTGGGTGAAGGACCTAGGTGGGTACAATTAGTATCCCGCCCGTCAATAATTCCAAGAGACGAATGATAATTTGGCCCGTGGAGTTGTTTTGTTTTGAGGCGGCCCCCGTTATTGGTGTTATTGGTAGAGCATCACACACCTAATGTTGTGCTAAGGCTAAGTACCAAGACCTAGTACCTACATGAGTACCAAAATACGAAATACCTAAATACTTAAATACCTACGTAGGCCTGTTCTTTTTTCCAGAGAGGTAGGGTGGGACGGTGGGCTCCCCAATGGACCCCTGACACCCACGATTTACAAAGTACACGGCATAATCTGTCTTCCCATCTGTTGTCAATCGTTGTTTTCAGTCGCCAAAGGTCCCGTCAATCGAGTAGACACCTGATTTGTACTAGTGTCATGTTCTTTTTATCTTAGCATAGGCGTGATATAGTATAGTGCAGTGTATATTGTATATGTTGTATAAGGTACAAGAGAGCAGTCCCCGTTACCATCTCCCCCCGCTACCGTGCTAAGTCCCAGGAGATGCATGTCTGGGAGCCCTGCTGGTTGTCATCTCTAATTGGCATCGTCAGATCACTGGAACTCATCTTCACGACAAGCATATAGTCGTTTGTTTACGTTATTTCTACGGAAACGACGATACCCGTGAGATATGCATAAGCAGCGATGATAATTAATTACAGTTATGGCCGATAATAATTGTCCTTGCTTAGTATGGATATTCCCCGTAGTCTCGATGGTGTAAGTGCAGTAGTTAAGAAACAGGATTCGTTGCCAGTATAAGGTTCTAGGATCCTGAAATGTTATTTTTCTTTTTCTCATTTCCCTTTCTTTTTAATTTGACGAATAAAACCCCAGGAACGCTCTAGGGCTCCTAGGAGGAACCCGAACCCGAAAAACGAGAACTAGATCAAGCAGTGGAAACGGGGCATCTAGCACAAGGGGACATCTACCCTCTGGAATTAACCTATCAATAGATGTGTCTCATATCTACTTCAGTAAATCTATGGCACACTATGTATGCTTAACCACCCGCACACGTTCTTCCTTAGCTCCTAGGCTATGCTCTAGGCTAGAGTATCTTGTCGGGGTATTCTAAATCCAGTAATAGGAGACGAGAAATATGTCTCAAGGACGCCTAATAGCGGGTCTGGAAAACGGTAGCGCTGGTGCAGAACGGCAGACCGAACGATGGCTAAGGCGGAGGACAGGGACGCTAGACAGCAAAGAGTTAAAGAGGCTTCGCGCCGTTATGTCCCCGCCGACGTAAGATAGTCAGTCAGTCAGTCAGTTCAGTCAGTCATATTGCCGATACCATCGTCAACTTGTTTAGTGCGGAGGTTTCAAACATCCGATCGCATCTACACTATGTAATTGTACATCAGTCTGCATATAAGTCTAGATTGTAGATAGTACATACATGAAGAGTAGTACGTTGTGTATGGAGTATGGAGTATGGAGCGTCATCTTCGGGCTTTGCACAATTTACACAGCCATGCATATACATATGTATATCTCCGGTGCGGTAATGTAAGCACCGCCCCCTTTCCCTTAGCCTTTCTGCCTCTGCGGCAGGATGCACGTGTCATACTGCGACCAGCCCATAGTATTGTGAAGTCAGGCAGGTAATAATACATAGTACGGAATAATGCCATTATGAAGCCTGATTGGAGATTTTGTCATTTCCACTACTTTTCTCACTCTGCACGCAGCAACACCATTAATATATGCATCTTCGTTTTGAAGCGGCGGTATGCCCAAAACGAGCCAGCCAGCTACCTTGGTGACAGTTTCACTTCGCACATGTCCGGACGAGTGAAGCGGTCAATATCTTTGTAAGCAGCTGGTAGCATTTGGTAGTATTTCGGATCAAGAGTTACAGTGCAAGGGGATGTGAGACTCGCATAGAGCACCGTGAGCCGCAAAAATTCATAAAGCTCCTAAGTTCCTAGAGTCCCAAGTTTTCAAGCTTGCAAGCTTCCGAGGTTCCAGGCTCCATGCTGAGTCTCGAAGCGTGAGAAAAAGAAAAGACGTAGCATCGCAGCTTAGAACGACCTTTGGAACTTATATCACCCGGAATTATACCGAACCATAATTCATGCTTCCTGTCTCAGATTCACCGATTTTACAGTTGTTTTCTGTGAAGATTACTGTCCATAACAAAATCCGTAGGTAGCATTTACGCCTTAGTTAGGAAAGTTTCTAGAGCGTTTAGAAAGACAACCCCATTTGTGAGTCCGAGCAAAGATCATTCATTGGCCCCTTGGCAAATTAGGTACATGTGTGTCTAAGATGGGATTTGGACGACGGCAACTCAAATAATAAGCAATGATTGGTCAAAATACGTCGCGCACGGTACAAGCTATGTATGGTCTAACCTGCTTCGGTTGCAATCTAAAAAAAGAAGCTCGAAAGGGGTACAAGAATTATGTACGTTCCACTTCGGAATAAGTGTGGCAAGCAGAAGGACATTATGTAGAAGGGAAATAAGAAAATGAAACATGACAGTATGATATTGGTCATACATATCAACATATAGACATATAGACGGCCATAGTATAGGCCGAAATAATAGGCCAAAACATTGATGTCATATTCCGTCTCAGGTAAATCTATCCGTCTGCTCCTTGACTAAAATAGTCGAGTAGAGAAATCCTTCCCAAGCAAACAAACCACAACATTACACCCATATGTCAATATGCTGTTGTGATAGAGCGTATGTGCTACTACGACAAAGGCGCGTTACATACATATATGTATACCATACCAGATCTATATATATTAAGTACTCAACAGGGTAAGGCACGCCGTTCGCATTTACACAGTAGTCTTCAGGTCATCCGCATAGTCCGACTTTAAAACAACGCTTTTAAAAACGTCATGCCGTGTTGCCATATGCATTTGCCTCCTCCATGTGTGATACACGCGATATGATGCCACGTGAAAATCCGAAGGATCGCCTCGTGACGGATGCGCATTGCATGAATTCTGCTTACTCCACCTCAAGCCATGAACGATATGATCTTCTCGACGTGCGGTTGGGCTGTCAATTCTCATACCGTCCTACTGTCCTACCGTCCTACGGTAACCTACACAGTAATAAGAATCTAACAGCGCTAGGAGCTAGGATGTCACCAGGGGTTGCTCGCAAACAATTAACTCAATATCTATCCAGAACACCACGGTCGGAGTACCGGCGCGAGGCTTCACAGCTTTCACCAAGTCGGATAACGAGGCATTCTTAGTCAAGTCGGGAGTCATCTAATAATAAAATGATACCTACCCCTATCATAAAGGGTTGAGCATTATTAGCGAAACCTAGCCCAGAAACGTATAATTGTTTAACAAGAGCGCCTACTGTTCATACATACATTTAGATTAGGTATATTTCACGACAATTATCCTAACTGAATTTAGTTAAAGTTCTCATCTAATCATAACCCCGATTAATGGCGGAGGATGAGATGATCGTGACGATGATGCGATTAGCATGAGGCACTCAGCCCTATAAGAGGGTCAAGGAAAGAAAAGTCGATTAACGACGATTCAACGCGTCTCAAATGTAAGCAAATTCACAGCCACCTCCATAAAATAGAAGATTGATCTGCGCTTCTTGGCCAGACCTCCATACCAAAGGAACGATAATCGAATGTTCGACGAATATTCCAATTTAGGCACCATCGTGTTCTGTATACCATCCATCACCATGCAAAACCCGGCGCCTCTGCACCACTACACCACTACACCACTACACCACAAGTACCAGATGTAAGCACGTATATGATGCGCCAACTCATCACCGACCAGGTTCTAGCAGCCCTTTCATTCAAAACAGCAGATATCCAAGCAGGTTGATTGGCTCTACCGTTCAAGATTGTCCTGCGAAAGAAAGGAGAGCCTGTTTCGACGCGGCCATTAGAAGTTGGAGAAGATGGGGGCGAACACCTACATGTCCCAGTTTATCCTGGCGTCCACATGGAAGATGTTACACGACGGCATATTAATCCCTCCGATTCAGGGGTAGAAATGTAAGCCCTAACTACATAATAGATCAGAAGGAATCGATCCGTTCCTGCAATCCTACACAACTGAACAAAACTCGTGTCTCGTTTTTAAGAGACCCCCTGTCAAAGACCAAATCCTTCGAAGGACTGCAGGACCTGTAGTTACCATAGTACGTAGTTGTCTGACACAATACCGCGCAATACGGATGTCAGCAATTTTCTGATTGGGGAAACCTGGAACCAAATTCTATGCATAATTGTTACATAACGATTGAACGTGCAACCCAAGTTCCTAAAAATAAGTCTACTTTTCTCTCTCTCTTTAGTGTAGTGTTACAATGAAGACACGTGAAAAATATGAGCGACTAGTGGCGCATATAGCTTCTCGGTAAGTGTGATATTATCATTTATTCTGATTTAATTTATTTTGGGGGGGGGGTTTTTTTTTTTTTGATATGGTTACCTCTTCAATACCTAACTTTTTAAAAATCCGAGGAACACTAAACAGAATAGTTTGAAAACTTTACCGCAGTTCTGGGGCATAGGGCTGAGCTGTCGTAACAAGGTGCCGGTCCTAATGTCATTCATGATCTCCGCTGTATCCATGTAATATTTGACTTATTATGCTCTGTTTGTCCAATCGCAAGCTTTTCCTTTTACTCGGGTCGAACCACAGAACCTAAAATGAGCACGGTACAAACAAACAATTCACCGACACTACATACACTATGTATTTACAATAGCCTTTCCAATATCAGACAGATGGTGGTAAAGATAAGATAATAAAATATAGGTATTCATGCGAGATGCGTTGTCGTCAAGACTCTAACTAAGAAATCTTACGGATTTCCCGCACCCTGTAGCTTATAGGCACCGTTTACTCAACATATGAGAAAGACGCCTATTCGCAAGCATGAGTTTAGTTGCGCATATAAATATCAAACTGGGGCATATGTTAAGAGCCTCAGTCCTACGACCATTCATTACTTAGTTCTTATATGATAAGTGTTAAGATTATTTGTACCGATAGTAGAATAAAATTGCCAAGACGGCATACCCGAAGCCATAATTTTAGATAGATGATATTTCAAGTCCGGTTGAATGACATTCTTAGAATACTCATTGAATAGGTAGTATTAGTTAAACCCATCAAACAAGGAAACTCAGGACAGAACGAATACTCTAACAAATTCATAATGTTGATTTACTCGGATCATCCGAGTGCATAAGTTATACAATACCGTCCATACACACATGTATTCATCGTATGTACATACCTCTACACTAGTCTCGCATTCAAAGGTTCCGCCCCGCTCCGCCCGTCATTCACACATCCCAGTCTGATATCCATAACGTACTTATAATACATCTGTGCATACACAGTGACCGACTAGTGAGCCCCAAGCTTGGTCGAAAACGGAAAATTTTAGCGAATTTTTACGAGAAAGGTTAAGCGCCTAAGATATGTCCAAGACTACGAACCCTGCTACAAGTTCTTCCCCAGAGACCCATATCTACATTACAGCATGTATACGCTATGCCCTATTTTAGGTCCCTGCTCCGAACCCCTACGGCATGTATTCGGTACAAGGTACAGTACAGCACTTCGGAATCGGTTGTTGCGCCTAATAGTGTACATAGTAAGACCCCGGGGCCAAGAGCCAAGGCAGACTGACGGGTCGTAACAGTCAACCTTGTATGAACTTCACGCGCAGACGATGTATGGAGTTGAGTATATGCCGTAAAGCATCCACATTTGCCCACATAATCAGTATATTCTACTACCGCTAGAGATATCACGGCGGACATCGGAGGATAGAACGGATGAACGGAGATGAGTTGAAGGATTCTAAAAGGCCACTGTGTAACTAAGCAGGCGAATTCGCAATACACATACATACACAGGCTATTACTGTATTACCACTAACCCCGTCCTATCAACTGGTCACCTGAGCGAGACATTTCTATTGTCTACATGCCTTTCGGAAAGATTCCGCATATCGACGTAGACAAGCTCGGTTGGGACCCTGCATGTTGATACTCATACTATGTAGTTGGGCGAGACAGGATGTGTCCGGTGTCCAGAAGAGACATCTTTGATCTCGGTGAACTCCTTATCTCTCTATCATCGATCTGCCTCCCCTTTTCTATGGTCTACTATGTAAGGTGAAGATGAACGCATACGTACTAGACTAATATGATGGGCAATACTAGTAACGCACCAAGGAGCGGGTTGACAGCGCGCCATGTGTAACATAAAACTTGGTTCTAATACCCTAGTGTAGTGTATAAGACCTACAATCCCGCCTAGTTCCTCCCGCAGACGAAGGCTTGGCTTGATCGAGGACGATGATACGTCAAAGAAAGGATGCACAAGCTTTCAAACTAGGTACCTAAGTTAGTGACATAAGCGCGCGTACCTTGCAGAGTGGCCGTCGCTGTCTTGACCATCAACGTGCTATTCCCTCCTACGCCCCTTCAACGCATGAAAAGGGGTCTGTCGTCGTGGCTGCGTAGGTAGTCAATAGATCAAAGCTCCATAATTCTGCACCCGACGGTGATAATCTAACTTCACGGACAGGAATCGTGATGATCTCATCCGCAGTTTACATAAAACAGGGCGATCAAGTTGGATTGTGACGCTATTCCAACGCCATGTCACAGAAATGTAACGGCGGAACGAGATCCACCATCCAATGCCTGCCGGTCAAAGGACGCGAGATGAACTAGCATCTATCCTTCAGGCTCGTTACCAGGTTCTAACACAGACGGATATGTAGATCAACAAGATATTGACATATATGTATGTAGGTAGGTAGATATACATGTAAATGTAAAACTGAGGATCAAAGTTGCGATCTGACGTTCTTATTTGCGTATTTACGTATTTACGGGGTATTATGCAAGGATCCGATAATGAATATTGGGTAAATTTGCATAGAGGTCCGTGTGCTTTGTATTAGAGCGCCAATCATTTCCTACTTCTGCCGCATCGGCGACCTGGAGTTGCAGGTGCCCGGCGAGGCAGCCAACCATACTTCATAACGACTTAACCGAATCAACAAGCCATGAAGGCAAGCCCTGAAGACAAGAAAATAGCGTTCGGTAGATCTAGAAGGACGCATGGAAGCTCCAATCCCTCTCTCTGCATCTTGTGCTTCCCAATGCCGCCAGCCGTTATCCATGCAAGAGAGCCATTGTGGACTAACATGAGGATCTTCGCAAGCCACCTTCAAGCCCCTAGAGATACCAGAGTATGTACAGTAATCAATTTGCTTTTCCAATATCGTCATGGGTGAAATTATTCGCTTCAGTTGATCCCCAAGGGTTTACCGGAACGCCATGTTTCCGAGTGTTTGGTAACAACTAGCCCTACCCGATCTCACCGAACTTTGCAATAGATCATTTATTAAGCGGTGTCGAGATTTGGTATTGTACCTGCGGCACGTACAAGATAACGATATATCTAAGTTATTATAGATATTATGGATATTATAGATACAGGTACCTAGTGTATATCCGCACATACGTATAGCTTACGCGAGTGTGCTAGATGTTGAATGGTGACTTACAAGCCAAGCAACCGCCCGCCAAGCTGCATGTCTATCTATGTAATATGCTGGCTTGCATTCTACGAACTGATGCATTTTAAAGCAAAGCACAGTATCGATTTCACACATCGAATGAGAGACATGCCCCTAAGAAATATCTTGGGTCCCCCGCAAATAGAACACCCTGCGATTTATACTCTTCCACTATGTATGTATGCTACAGTACAGTAAAACAAAGCTCACATGCTCTAACACTATTGTGTCCATAAGGAGCCCAAGGCTCCACGTGCCCGCGTTTCCCACGGGCCTAGCTCCATCGCTTCGGGACCGAAATTTACTAGGGACCTCCGTCTCTTAATCCTTCTTTGTAATAACATATACTACTGGACTATATAGACAATATACGTATTACCTCACACCTAACTTTCTCTCTATATATATATATCATAGAGTCAGGGGTATGCATGTCTCTAAGAACCTTAAACATGAATAATAGCTTTGCAGAGGTTGGGTGCCACAGGCTTGGGAGAAATGATCGTCGTAGGTCCAGACCGTCTCACTGCTGCCCCCGTGGCATAAAACATCAAGCCTCTCTAATGTCATATGAACTTTAGTTTATGCCAAGTCTAAAAGTGCGCCAGTCAGCGGATGAGATCAGCACGGAGCACAACGTGGTAAAACCCGTTGCCGCGCCGGAAAAGCGCTAAAGTATTACGCATACTACACACAAAATCCTTCGGATGCAGCAGCATGTCTCAGACCTAGTAGATATACGTCCCCGTTGGTCGTTATTAACAGACTTATTGCTTCACATCTAGTAATGAAAACTCTATCTTAAGATCTCGTATAGGCGCGTAGAGCCGGGACAAGTCTTAGTTCAACGCAGCAAAGTTAACTAATAAGTCGTTCTGGCCAGGGTTAGGTCTAGCATACATACCCTACAGCCGTCAATACGACAGATCACAACGAGAGAGTAATCCATATGTAATTCTTGTCGCACTGCACCAGCCAAGATTACACCTCTGGTAAGTTCCCTGCCAGTAAGTACAAATTAACTGTAACACGGTTCTTTGACTGCGGAAGGTTCCGTGAAAGAGCCTCTCTTTTGATCGTCTTAACAACCGGTCTGGATCTATGTAATAAATCATCAGGAGGTCTATGCGTGTCGCGGACATGGGTGAAGAAGTCTAAGATCACGCGCCAATGCCCGGAAGCCCGTGTGCTGCTTGGCCAAGCCCCTGGATGTTCAAATGAGACAATAAGTCTACATACGTACATACCGCCTGTGATGGTGATTCCCATACCCATGAATACATATCAATATCAAAGCACTACCCAGGTAAGGTATGAATATATTATGGTTAATAAAGGAAATCATCATCAAATCCCGGCTTATCCTAGATTTCTCGGCCGGTGGACTCCAGCTGATGGAAATTACCTCACCATAATGATCCGAATTAAGGAAGATCCAGGATTACAAGCTTATGATGCATCGTCAGGACGGTTGCGATTGTCAATAAAGAAGCCGGTGTAGGAGTTGTGTAGGATTTATGTACCTGTAAATAACAAAGATTCCAAGATTACCTAGCATGGGTTCAAGGGACCCATGGAACCGTCCCAGCTAGCCGGTTCGATCATCGCAGCCACAGCGTTAAACCCACGGGAACGTCTAGATACAGCAATTCTAGACTTCTGACAAGCCCCTATGTAGATATCCATTACATACAACCGCAAGTAAAATTCCATCGTCAACGACCATGGTTCGATATCGTGTGGAACTAAGAAAGAGTCTTGCGGCTTACTACACTATGATTTGTCGTGTGGACCTACCGAGGCTGTGGACTTATAGCGCCATGTATGTATGTAGGTATATAGGTATGGATATGAAAGTATTAGATCAAAGGACCCAGAAGGATTTCATTGACGGCCTACAATTCCGCACTACTAAGCTCCTTAGAGGAGACCCGACGAATTGGTTTCCGCGCGCCGCCCCGTGTTAGCTGCCGCCGGATACGACTCTGTGCGCTTAACAATTCCCGTCTTGTCTTAGTCCCAAGCCTCAACGTTTGTGGGGAGGGTTGTCCCAGGGTTTGTTCTCCCCCTCCCCAATCTACCGTATCTAGGTAGAGTATGATTTTATTACCAGGTGATCTTACATACAAGCTTCAGACAGCGGCCCCTTGCTCCGTGAGGGTCTAGTGCGAGCCTGTATGCCTTTCGATATTACAGTACGTTGAGATAATATCAAGATCGACCCCCCTGTCCTTCGCTTCTACGCCTCTTACTGACAAAAAAGCATTGCCTGTTCTGACGCGCATACGCCAGCTGGGTTCTCTATCAAGGAACTTTCAACCCCGCTGAGATCCCCTATAACAGAGCTGCTATGTAATTATGCCTAATATTATATAGAATATTGTAACGCCAAGTGTCAATGTAAGACCTCCACTGTGAGGTACTAATCCCAACCCGTACCTATGTATGTCCCCAACTCGCGGATGCAGCAGGCCGTCAACCTTAAAGCTAGCTATCTATCGATCGCCGACGCAAGATCTACTCCGCGTCTAGGCACTTGGGGATCATGCGCGTGGCTGACGTGGAGCTCGGTAATCCCTCTATCCCCTCTGAATCCGGCCTCGAGACCGGGGTAAGTTGATGAAAAGCAGCGCTGAGGTTTAATAAACCCCCACCTCCATCTCAAATTAACGTACATAGGTGGCAATGGTAGGTATCTTGGGCATCGCACAGTACGGTACGATACGATAAATGTAGTGTCCCTAGGGCCTATGTACACTATCATGGTAAACGATGTCGCCAAGGCCCGTTTCAGGGGAATGGCCCGTCTTACTGACAACCCGTATATCCTCCAACCACCATCATCATAGACCGACCCATCACTAATCTATAAACAAAATAGAGACTAGACAGACTATCGAGTCGACTGGGCGGTTCCCGCAACACGTGTTTTTTGAGCCTCAATTTCCTCAGTCAGCAGGGGGACCTAGGACAGTCTCCTACGGTCCGAAAACCAGTATCCTTTCCCCCCTCCTACCCCCCCCTTCCCAATCCCCAGTCGTGCGTTGGATGCTACGTACGTGCAGAAGCGAGATCATCGCTTGGCAGCATTTCAGCAGCCTCTGGCGTAGCATTGCCTGAAGATCTTTTCTGGATTGCTCAACACTACACCGCTTTGAGTCGCTATGGTGCAGTCTATTACATAGACTTACATACGGTTTCCCGTAGCGTGCGTGCATTCTTCATCATACATGGTGTATAGTGTGTGTGTGTGTGTGTGTATGTGTGTATGTAGAGGCCTCACCTCGCTCCAAGATTTTTTGATTGCCGGTTCAGCAGCAACGGAGCGTCAGTCGAAAAGCAAGTCACCGTTGCCCCTCCCCCCGTCTGCGCTAAGATCCGAACCGAGGCCGTCGTCGTCGTCGTTGACGGCATCCTATTCGTAGAGCCAGACTCATCGACCGTTTGGCCCTCCGTTTTGGGCCACGTACATATATACATATATGTCGCCGACCTCAATTTCGTACTTTTGACAGGTAGGTAGGTAGGTATGTATGTATACTACAGGCTTACGGTTCCATCCGGGAGCGGTGCGCTCCCAGCCAACCGCGGCATGCTCGATGTCTTGCAGCGCCAGTATCGGGGTTGCCATGCGCGCGGCTCCTCCTGCAATCGCAGGCATCGCCGAGATGGTTGGTGGCTCTAAGAGGGGCTGGGGCAAAAGTTTAGCCCAGGCCTCCTATCCTATCTACCTGTCTTAGGTACCTACATACTACACAGTACCTACTACTACCTCTGCCACGACATTGCGCTCAGAGCCGCAAGGTGTCATGGATGATGGATTTCTTGCCTAATGGCTTGCTTGCTTGGTTTGGCTTACCACGACACGTCGGGCTCCAAGCAGCAGCAGCACAGCGTAGCATCTTGCTCCAGCGAACATCACACTCTGACTGCTTGCTTGCTGCTTCGCCCGAGAGTGTCCGTCCGAAGTTTTTCCCTCGACTGCGCAACTGACTAACTGATGGAGATGGATGGGTCCGATGAGTGGAAATCTTGCGAATGATATTGATACTTGGGTAAATTACCGCAGACCGACCTTCTTACTTACTCCTTCTGTCTCGCTCGGCGAACGGTTGCGAAGATGATGATGCAATACCGTAACCTAGACCGCTGCGCACGAGGGGGTGGTCAACGTTGCAGCAGTAGCAGCAGTAGCAGCGCCTTACATGAACTGTACGCCATGCATCACAAACAAGTTTCGTTCTCCCCCTCTCCCATCGAGGCGAGAAGGAGGAAGCGCCCGTCTCCGTCGGAGATTAAACTCACTCTTTTTTATTAGTATTAGTATTAGTATTAGTATTAGTATTATTATTACGATTATTATTTTCTTCAACGCCGTTAGCGTCAAGTCTTCAAGCATGTCATGTCATGTCACAGTAAGTAAGTAACGTACCGTAATCACCTAAGCCATCGGGCGACGGCGACGCACATGTGTAACGCGTCTAGCATCGGTATGCTGGACTTTCCCGACCTTAATGCAAGTCCACGTAGACGCAGGTCCATAACGACTACAGGTACTTACCCCTCCCCTTCTCTCGCCTCCACACTGCCCCCTAAAGACATTGTTTAATGCGACGACCTACTATACCGTCTTGGTCCTCGGTGTTCCCACCCGGAGCCTCCTGTCAATGTAGCTGTGCGCTACACACACTCACGGCAGCAACGTGCCGTGCCCCGATGACGAAGGAGGAGAAGCTCGTATCGAGTCGCGTGGAGATAGTATGTTTAATTCCGAGGCGTGGTTTGTGCGAGACCGTACAGTGTTGCTCAGAAGTCGTTTGTTCGTATAGCGAGACTCCGTAGATACGATCGTTCGATGACTCGTTCGAAGCCACACGTACTACATCAGTTCGAGGATGGTCATGTAGGTAGAGTGATAGCATCGTAATGGTCTGTCAGCTGTCCCTTCGGGACTAACTAGTCGCATCTGTAGATATCTGCAAGCCCCTTTCTGTACATAGGGTCGTTGATGGCGTTGCTGGATAGGGGTTCCGTCGTGTAGTGCTGTAGAATGATTTTTAGTTTGGCCACTACCTTGCGACGGGTTAACTAAACGCAAGCTAGTTAAGTCTTGCATATTCCATAAATATAAAAAATTAACAATACCATGCCTACACTCGAGTTTTTGGTTATGGTGTTCGATTGCCATAGTCGCCCTTGTGGAATCGCTAGTCGTCCTATACGTAAGACCCTTCTAAAAACTGGTTAAGCTAGTATTTGCTACTAGTCTTCTCCCGAGAACAAGGTTAATAGCCATGGAGATAGACTAACCCATAGCTCATTGTCATATTTAATAAATTTACTTACTTAGCCCCCTAGTGTCCGTCTCGAATGACCTGTCTTATTGCCCTTGTGATTCCTCATCAAGTTCAGGTTTTCCAAAAGGAGATATCATTTACTTCCATTTCGATTCGCACTCTATCTATCTTCTGGCCCCGTGAGGCATCTACGTTCTAGAAAATATACTCTCGATCCCCTAAGGGCTTTTCGGCTTTAGCTATGCACATGGGATGCAGGTTGAGACTTATACGAATGGCGGGAAATCCTAAGAGCTATCGGTTTCCAAGTCAATATATGGCCTCTATTAGATATACTTATCCATGTCGCCTACCTAGGAGCTTGTAATAGACGCAACAATACAGAATATCTGGCAGTCACTAATCGGGGCTTATAATACAGTATCAACCTACTGAATATAGTTTTGTACGTTCCCGCCGGTCCGAGAGACTCTGTAATGGATAACGGCGCCCAGTATAACACGTAAATAGTGAAAATTAGTTGAATATACAACCTGAGAGGAATTCATCTATATCTATTGATATCATTACCTACGTCGAATCTACTAAATAGGCAGGCATTGTTCAGTAGGTTAGTCAATACATCCCCAGACGCGTATAAACATGGCGGTGGAGTATTTATCCCTATATAGGCATGGCTAATGTTAGACTAACCGCCCGTAAGGTAGAAAATATAGGTACCTAACCGTCAAAGCTCCAGTTAGTTTCATCGACTATAAATATCCTCCTCCTGCCTTCATGCCCTCGGGGGCTAGTTACGTGAAATATAATCGCCAACGACGCCGATCCCGCCGAAGTGTGTACCTAGCGACGAAGACTATGCAAAATATTCGATATGGGCAGTTAGATGGCGGAAAAGATTCACAAATTTAGGAGCACTGTCTCCCAGAGGAGTTGAAGGCCTCTTGAAAAGACCCAAGCATAATTATCCCCATGGGCGAGCAAAAATTAGGATATCTATATCAACTTGAGGAGATGAAGAGCGGATGAATAATTCGAAGCCGAAGGTGTGAATTGCCTAATTACTGTCACGAGATGGACCAAAAGATGTGGAAATAACTTCGTTATTCCTCAAGGAACTCTAAACCTAACGACGAGCCGTAGGCTCGTATATGCGTACATGTTCTCTGTCCTAGGTAAGATACCTAGGATCCTGACAATTACCGAATAGTAAACGTTACTTACCTAGGTAGATAGACATAGCTCTGGGATAGACAACAGCTGTCGAAGGAAACTGTTTATCCGAAGAGCGGTTCACTAAAGATACCCTCAGGTAAGTATTCTACCAACCATAGTCAATTTTGTTAATGAAACAATTATTACTTTTTCAGCCCAAAAGGGGTAATAATCCCGAATACCTATTGTCTACCGATCTTTCCGTTAGCAGTCAATAAGGATTGGGATGGGAAACCTCATACCAAGTCGTCACTATATTTTGCAACAATGCTTCTTCAGGCGTCGGTCCTAAGAGACCTTAGGCTATTAAATTTAGGCCTCGTGTCAGGATCCTAGATGAGACACCTAGGACAGAGGACATGGGTGTATATACGAGCCGTAGGCTCGCCACGTGGATGTAGAGAACCTCGCGGAACAGCGAAGTTGTTTCTACATCATTTGGTCCGCTTCGTGACACCTCGAACCGTTAGCTGAAGCCCTTGCTATATTTAGCCCGTAGATAGTCGACAATATTCACGAGCTATGCTAATCTTGAAGGCCATAGCGACATTAGTGCTGAAGTAGAGACTGATAGGGAGTTCGTACCCCTAATGGCCACCGGGAATAACCCTTACCGATGTTAGTAATTATGTTGCTGTCTGGAAGGATAGTACGGTTATTGCCTTGGAAGTATATGGATACTATATGCACTACTTGCACCGGCTTTGTCTCTTGAAGATATTTTCTCCATCTTTTGTATTTACCTAGGTAACCTCTATTCGCAATGTAAGAAGAAGATTGGCGCGTCATTGGGTGGGCATAGTTTAGTTCTTATCTCTAGTCAGTCTAACCTAGGTAGTTAAGTAAGAGAATATCGTTGATATATCAGACGTATACTATGAAAATAGTTATCTCAAAGTAAGGACGTCTCTTAATGCTCATCTGCTAAGAGTTGGCCGCTACGCGTGGTCTTTTCCACACCTCGTATCGTTACATTACTTGTATTTAAACATATGTCTAAACCCTAAGAAATTTTCTTTATCTAAGCGAGGTTATAACTATTAGTTCCCTTCTCTACTCCTGTTGTTTATCCTCGCATTTGAAATATTGGTTAACCCTAACCCTGTCAATTTAAACAGCCAACGAAAGGTGCCACCTGATACAAGGGGAACTGAGGATATTTCCTATCTATCCTAGTAGACGAGTATGCATTCGAATTTAGATAATTTATTCTCGGTTTTATAGAAGTGGTTTTCGTAGACTAGCGATGGAAGAACGACTTTGATACCGTGCTCATCTCATATTAGTAAACACGATAATCAAGGACTTAGGGTTGTATCTAATGTATTTGGAAAGACTAGTCGTATAATTTCAGAAACATATTATCTAAGACATTGAATATTTCCTTATGATTAGAATCCCATATAGAAAATTCTTAGTTACTTGCGCTTATTGCGAATTGACTGTGGATAGTGATCACAAGCCACTGCCGTCATGGCACGTGCATCTATATCAAGTATTTCGCAATAGTTAAAGCATTTATTATGTAGATGCCTCAATAATTAATTAAACCCTTAGGTTAGGCAATTGCAACTCGGAGACTTCCTTAGGAATAGCTGCTGCTAATTGTATTACCAGATTAGATAACCATAACTTCTGGTAATGTGAATTACGCCGTCGGACCGAGCGGGGCATCTCGTTTATATAGCTGTACCTAAGTACAACATAGCTCGGGGACCGAATGATCCGCGCAACCAATCAGAATTAGAAAAGTGACCCCAGTCGCGTCATCTCTAGTTACTTCTATGAGGTATAGGCAGTTGCGAGTTGCAACTTCAATAGGTGGCATTAACCATTTGTTGAGTACATTTGTAACTAACAAACCTCCCATTTTACCTACGAAACAAACCCATCTTTAAACCGCTCTTGACTTTATTCCCACATCGAAATGATGGGCACCTGATCCAATTACCAACCATCTCTATAATACTCTACATTTCCTTAATTATTGCTGCTAACAATTGTCACCATGCGCGTTCTTTGGTATGCAGGGGTAAGCTTAATCTCTATATAGTGCTCTATATAGTTCTCTATATAGTTCTCTATATCGTTCTTTATATCGTCTCGTGTTGCTGGGGAGCTTCAAGCTAATTCAATTCTTTGCGCAGACCTCGACGGCCCTGGCGGCCGGCGTTGTTGCCTATGCATTTAACCAACGGGCTAACTTCTATTCCGCCATGGTCTATCTGTCGCAGAATAATTTGAGTCTTATGGTATGTCTTATGGTACACCTCACCATCGTTGATAAGTCTTTGCCACCGTGCCGAATTATTGACATTTGTCGTCTGATCATAGATACTCATAAACCTTGTCCTCCTGGTATATGGTTCCTTCGTCTGGGGTCTTCAGCGACTCTGCTACGGCCCCCTCCGACCGGTCGAGATCGAGCAGCTCTACGAGAAAGCCTGGTTCGCCGTTACCGAAACCTGCCTCGCCATGACCATCTTTCGGGAAGAAGTCGGTGCTTGGTTCCTCGTTATGTTTACTGCTCTAGTCACCGGCAAAGTTTGGGAATGGATAGGCGAAGGTCGTGTCGAAGTTTTGGAACAGCAACCTCCGGTGAATCCGCGCCTTTTCCATACGAGACTCAGCATATCCCTCCTGCTCAGCGTCATATACGATACCTGGCTATTTACATACACCATAAATGCCGTCATTCAACAGGCCCGACCCAATATGATGGTTATGTTCCTATTCGAGTTCGCCATATTAACCACCTGCTCGTTCCGCACTGGCTTCCGATATGTCCTGTCACTGGTTGAGGCCGATATAGTGAGGAAGCAGACCAAGCAGAGGTTGGAGGAACGACATAGACAAATCCGAGAGCAGCGTGCCGATATCATGAGGCGTCGCGAGTCTGGTGATCCCGCGGAGGTGGAGGCTGCAGGGCAGGAAGAGCTACCTAGCGAGGACGATATCGACGAGACGGATATCGATGTACCGGGATGGGAATCCAAGGGGCAATGGGTTCTAAGTCTCGATTTGTTAACTGGTAAGTACCTATTTCTCGGTTACGTTATTATTAATTAACACGCATATAGACTTCGTCAAGCTCGGCATCTATTCCGCTTTCTTTGCTATTCTGATGATGTTTTACGGTCTACCTATTCATATCATGCGCGACCTATTCATGACAGCTCGCTCATTTATAGGGCAGCTCAAACTCCTAATCAAATACCGTAGAGCTGTTAAAGATATGACCAAGTACCCTGACGCTACTGAAGAAGAGCTAGCGCGCGAGAATACTTGTATCATCTGCAGAGAAGACATGAGACCGTGGGATCCGTCTGCCGTAGGCGCAGTGGAGCGGTTCCGCCCAAAAAGGCTTCCATGTGGCCACATCTTGCACTTTGGATGCCTTAAGAGCTGGATGGAGAGACAACAAGTATGCCCAACATGCCGACGCCCAGTTACTATCGAGGATCCCGCACCTAATGACGGCGCAGCTCCTGGTGGCCAGCCTAATGCTCCAGGTCAACCAGCACCAGGTAATAGAGGTGCAAATGCTGGTCAGCCGGCGCAAGCTCGTCCAGGAGGTAATATGAGGGTGTTCCAGTTCGGTCCTATTCGGTTAGGCTTTGCTCAGGGGAATGCCCAGAATATCCATGAGATGGCTCAACGCCTTCGTGTCCCTCTTGACGGCGCCAACATCCCTGCAGCACCAACGCCGACCGCTCAAGTCCACCCTGGCGCTACCCATCCAAACAGCCCTAATAGTATTATGGAAATACAGGCACAACTTCATGACATCTCGAATCGAATCCAAATGGAAATGCAAGCCCTACAGGCGAGCCAAACCGAATTACAAACCCTATATGCTCTAACAGCAGAGCTAAACCGTCTTCGTCAGGTGCAACATGATCCTCAACTCGCGCCAGCAGTTCAACCCGGACACCCGAGCATTAGCGTTCAATTTGCTTCTGACCATGCGGCTGCACCGCAACCCCCTTTTGCTCCTTTCCAACCCATGTCGCAGTTTCCCCCATTTTCGGGTTTCCCGCCTCGTGTAGCAACCCCGACAATGACCAGACATGGAGGCGTATCTTATTCGACTGCTATCCCTGCCGGTAGCTCAGAACTACCTGAAGGTGTTACCATACCTCCTGGTTGGTCACTATTGCCTCTTCAGCGCCTTGATGGCCAGCCACCGCAAGCTCCCCTAGGGGCTCAGCCACCTAGCCAACCAGTTGACGCTAGCGCCCAGCAGTTACAAACAACCGATACGGCGAATATGAATACCACAACTACCAGTGTCCCCGGCGGCTCCCAGCCATCAAGCAATAGAATTGGCGACTCCCTTGCTCGGATTGTCGAGGCATCTAACAGGTATACGACAGAGCAAACTTCCGGGACTACTTCGCAGCCGCAGAGAGAACCCCCCGTAGTAGCTGCACCTACCCCAGTAGTGCCTAACTGGGGCGGTACTTCGCAGCTGTATGCTAACGGCGGGGCTGGTGGTTCAGCCTCTACGGGTGAGCCTGGGGCGAGAGCAGGAGAAGCTTCAACGCCAGAAGGTCCGCGTCGTAATTCAAGCGACGAGCAAGAAACATCAATTAGGAGTGAAACGAAAGGAAAAGCGAAAGCGGTTACGGTTGAGGACGCAGACGATGCGGAGGATGCAGAAGATGAGTAAAGCAAAATGCTCAATCTTCAAGCTGCATTCTTGACTTTGTATTCACACGAAAATTGCATCAGGGCAAGGCGTTGGCGGCGTTGGGAGTTTCGCGTCCCTATCCAGCACACCGGATCGATTGAGGATCCGGCACGATAGGACTTATACCATGAGTTATCCATGAGTTATTGAGGCGGTATTCTTCCACGCTAGAATATTTGAATGTTTCGGTCTCCACTTTAGGGGCCGAGGAATACATAGACTCCGGTGTACTTAGGATGGATGATAGGAAAACGAAGGACCTGTTGTCTTGAGAAAATACAAATGTTTAAGTTCTATGAACACTTCACCGCAGTGCATTCTGGCATCCTTAGAACTGAGTGTGTGTGTTTGTACCTAGGCCTGTATCAGTAGCCGAGGGGTATTTATCACCTAAAAGTTGAGTCGTCGTGGTTGTCTATATCGACTAGATGCTTGCTTTTCGTATATAAAATCGATCCACTAATTGGTAATGCGTTATATTCAATGAGACTATCCTTTAGAAGCAAGTCCTATCGTACAAATAGATACATATACAAGAGCAGTCCTATACGGTCGCCTACCCCTTACTTCCAGAATGTAAACTCCTTAGCGATAAGTGTATTCTAATTTTAGCCCATCACGATAGGGATAGGATTGTAAGTCATAATATAATCATATATCATATCTCTGCTCCCTTAGTCGAATTCTACGATATGCTATATTATTAGTAGGAGGTCCGTAACAGCGGAGAAATAAGGAAGTTGGGCCTAGTTAGATATCCTCCTGTCCACGTCCGGATACCGACCACTAGGATTTGAGAAATTGAGAGAGTAAGGCTGTCTTGTACAGTCAGAGAATCCCTAAGGTGGAACTTGATATGACGGTGTCAACGTCCTAGTAGGATACCGGTAGCTTCCTTAGTACGTACATAAGTTTACTGGGCGGTACAATATGCAATTCGTTCACCGCTGTGCCGATCACTACAAGTCATAGCGCCCCTCTTATTATAAAGACAGGTTTTGCCCTCATCGAACGACATTATTAATATATCAGAATCATATCTTGTAGGTACATGTGGCTAAGTTACGAGATTGAAGATATGATATTCCATCATACTATAAGAGGCAAAGGGCGTGGCGTAGCCTTTCCAGCCTTACATCAGAGATACTTGATTCCAAGGCCACTAAGCTAGTCACAAGTGAATCCATCTTAATATATGTCAAAGGAAATAAGGAGGGTTGGCGTGGGGGATGTGTTGATAGGGGTGGTCTGGTCGTATAAGTAACAAGCAATAGGTTGTACTAAGTTCATAGCGGATATTTCATCGCAACTAGGGAGATTTACCTGGAGGCCTTTCTCCCTATCCAATCATGAATGAAGTGCTCTAACGGTGATTGCTCATAAACGTTAACTAATAGTTTATTGGAAACAAGTATCCTTCTCGTGACACAAGTAGGAGCAAGATAGGGGGGATGCTTAAAGGCACAGTTTATGAACTAACAAAGACTAGCTTGTGTCTCTGATATGGAAGTCTATTTGCCTTCTAGAAGAGTAAGTAGTAATTTAAAATAGTCACAGCCTCGGCGTCGCGGCGAAAACTCGCAAATCAAAACATAAGCTCAGACGGTCCAATATCAGATCCGAGTCCAAGCCAGATAGATAGATATTATTAGCCATCTCACCCAACCCACTACCACCACGCAGCTTTCCCATCAAAGAACGTGCTAGACCATTAGACCATTAGACCATTAGACTAAGCCGTAGTTTTACATATTAACGAAAACCCGGTTTCTCAAATCATTCCATACATAGCATCCCACACGCGTCTTATATAAAGCACAGTAAGTGGCGGACGAAAAGGCTCTACTAGTGCTCACTCGCTCGCTCACTCTTGCTCGCGTAACCTTCAGTCTAGCCATCGACCCAGCAGCCCGGTACGCCCGAGAAAGAAGAAGAAAAGCACACCCAACCCACGTGCGCCTGGCGCCTCCCCCAAGCACGTAGGATGGGCGGTCAACGGCCATGGGTCTCTGGGTTAGACCTCTCGTCTAAACCCGTGCCTTGGGGGCGCATCCCATAGCGCTGGTTGGCTAGTCGCCTGCTCGGCTGTCCGTTTCGGGAATCTAACTTCCTTATTATGTATGTATGTATCTATGCTGACGCCAAGCCCACCCTACGTGAACCTCTCTCTCTACATATGGGCAGGGCTCGTACATACCTAATGTATCGCCCACACCCACACCGCAGAGATGCCCATTACGCAAACCACCGTCGTGTGACACCAGGATCAGCATACATATGCGTCGGAAAATATGTAAGCTCGTAGGGCTGCATGAGCATAGCCACAAAGCAGTTGACGCTAGCCTCTCCCTTTCTTACCATATCCCACCTCCCCTGCCTCTCTATCCATTGCCGGAAGCGATTCGATCCGAACAGAAGGCAATGCCGCGCCGCGCCGCGTTTTGTGTAATCCGAGTCGGACCGGACAGCCACTCAGCCATCTAGATTAGCTGAGTAGTACAAGCACGTCGATTCTAAGCTTGTTTAGACGGCGTGTGGGATGATAACCTTTACAGCCGAGTATGTGACTATCAAGCTACTAAGCACGCTTCGGCATCCTCTTATCTGGTTCGCCATCTCGTCGTATGGCAACAAGGTGTGCCAGTGACGAGATAGTGACAAGACCACTATATACCCTGTAGTAAGTGTGGCAGACTATCTACAGGATCGGCGCTGATTTACGTTGCAGCGTGCGTAAGCAAGATGGAGCAGATCCCTGATTTCACCTCATATCTGTGCATATACGGATGTGACTCCGAATTTCGTGGGGTATACCCTGGTTTTGACTACCACCGGATATCCATCAGGTGTCTGGGATTATAGTCTTGTTATGGATATCACGGCACTGCTCACAGAAGCGAAAAGGCGAGTAGCTAATGAATATGAAGTAAGATTAGATTTGGTATCTGGCTAAACACACTCAGGATTTTGTTGCCTCAAGTATCCTCCAAGACCAGGAAAGAAACCCAACATGCCTATGCTAAAGATGCTCAATCTGTTCCGTATGCAGATTGAATGTGACAAGAGTAAGAAACCCCAAGAAATGCAAAGGAGAAAAAGCCACCAAACGCCGCCCTATGCAAGGTATGCTATGGATATCCAAGTGTAAACACTATATGCAATTAATCCTTAACCGGTAACACAAACCGAACCTTCTTCCGTGGCTTTGCAGCCGGTATATCTATTGGTCGCGTCTTCTCCTGATCGTCAGTCAGGTCTTCGACGCTCAAGCCCATCTCGCTCATAGTTTCCTTCTCTGGTTCCTCTTCTATAGAATAAACATCGGGACTTGGCTCACGCCATGAATGTCGTCGTTGAAGCGATTGGCGAGGCGACCTTCCTCTCAGAGGACGCCGTGGGGGTGCGAAGCGCTTTACGGGTCGTTTAGGTGAACCGACGTGAAATGCGGCGGGTGATAATAAAGACTCTGTGGTCTGAGATGTTACAGTGGAAGAAGGCCTTGTCTGATCGAAGAATTTTTCGAAACCAAATGGTAGAGACGTATGACCATGAGGATGGAAGCGGATATAATCCTCATCATCATCATCATCGTCATCTTCATCTTCGTTGTCATCCAATACTGCGCAGTCTGCCATCTTGTCTCTAGGCTTGTACTTCCTTAGCCCATCGAGAGTAGAAGGAGAGACGGTACGAATGATCTCCCGGGGTTTGGTTGAATCCTCAATCCCGGCGTCAAACTCGAAATCAAATTCGAGATCTTCTTCTTTTGGAGTAGGTGGTGTAAGGAAATACATCATGGGATTCTCATTAGACCACTGAGCGTCAAGCTCATCATCGTCTGTTGAGTTGGTATCATCTTCCAACGACGGGGGAAGACGGCTGGGACTCGGCGGCCAAGACGGCTCCGACTGGTCACGCATAGATGTGCTGGTAGGTAAAAAAGGCATGGTAGTTAGTTTGTTGGTTGGTGACGGGACCCGGATAAGGAGGTTAGGAACAAGAGACCGGATTCCGCAGCGTGACCATTACTAGAAATTTAGATTGATAACTTGAATGAAATGGAATAAAGAGCCTTATTGTAACCTTAACGAAGGTCGCCGGGCTCAAGCCGGCTCAGGTAAAATTATCTGGGAGGTGAGAATTGAAACCAGCCAACCACCCCGAGAGATAAAATTGACGAGTCGTGAAATATAAGTAGAACGAAAGCGAAGTGTAGAAAGCGCGGGAAAGCCGCGTAATATATACTGCCACTAGGCAGAAGGTGTCAAGGAATATGTTAGTCACCGGTTAGCTTAAGAGGTTGCCTTGTGAGTGGGCAGGCTGGAGAAGATGGTGGTCATGCCTGAGGTTCCCAACTGGGGAAAAGCAACCCTTTGGGAACCTGGTAGTAGAGCTCGTGGACGGACGCGCTATCTCGCAATGAATCACTTAGACTAAGTGCTTAGCCGTGGGAGGCTCAGACAAGAGCGAACTTCAAGCTGATTTCCACAAAGAGCATCACGCGTCTGAGATGGTGTGTGGATTTGATTTGAAGACTGGGTTGGTGGGTGGGGGTCACCAACAATGATAGAGCATAAGCCGGCTTTCTAAGACATCGAGGCCACCAACTCAAGTTCGGCCAGATAGGCATCTGACAATGTTGTATAGAAAATCAGCCGAAACAACCGCAACTCAATTGCATCCGTATGCTATGATTGCGACGTCTTGAGGCTTGTGCCCTTGTGATTTGATAATGCCAGAAGTTGATCGAATTGACTTGCGTTCGGATCGGCGAATACGTATGCATCGTCATCGTACCTTGCATGAAGCTCGAGTGCGGCACAAGCTACTGAAGAACACGAGTTCGTTTGATGTTAAAAATGCTACCTTGACGATTGTTGCTTCGAGTTGTTACTTGAGTTATGCTTTCATATAGAAGTTGGGTTACGCGATGTCGTACTAGACTGCTAGACATTTGCGGAATGACCATTGTAACCGTACTCACTTACACAAACACTGTAAAGCGATGAAGCTGAAGATAGCGCTTACAAGGGAGAACTCACCGTTTATGCACTCCACCGCTAGAAATGTGCGAAATGTGCGAAATGTGATGCATCCCATTATTGATTGTTGAAAATGCTGTTTGATACGCTATTCGCCCGACGCCCAGCGACTTACATAGTAAGTGCGTACACCACCACCTTTTGACTCCAAGGGATGCTCGTAGGAGGGGTGACTATTTCTTGGTTCGGAGTAGCGCTAATACCCCAACACGAAAGTGGCGCTGGTATTCCTACTCTAGGAGTTGTATCAGATGACGATACTTATCAACCGGAAGAGGGGAAATTGTCTCGACTATGGTAGCAGCATAGTCGCAAATACACAACCATGATGGTATTTGAATACAACCCCGGGCGATTCCGGGGTAAGCGACCGGCGGTCATCTCCTACCCTTCGAACCTCGATGAGTAGAATCCTCGAGAATAACCATCCTTCGCTTGTTTTGAGGGTGCTTGATGTTGATGATAAGGATAGTTGGCATTAGCCTCAAGGGAGCCCAACCTTTGACAGCTTCAACTAGAGACTTAGTTTTTGGGAGCTAACACGACTAAATTAGCTTCGGTGTGGTTAGAACTTGTCTTTGCTAGTGCACTATTGCCCTGAAAGTTCCACGAGAACCCGGGTTTTATGACCCTTGGGCATCTTTGACACTCGTCCATGTGGTCCCAAGTATGGGCCATGTAGGTAGAAAACCCGTCTCCACTATGAGTCAATGACGTCACCGAAGATCCTATCAATATGTAAAGTAGAAAAATGAAGAAAAAATGAAGAAGAGAGAGAAGCTGAAGAAGTTTGAGCTGATCTTAAGCGAGTGGTAACTTGAGGCGGGAATATGGAACGGTGAGTATAGAATTGTTAGCTGCAAGTCCCTGCAGATCATCTTTTGACATGCATATCGTACATGGTCGGTGGCACATTAGGGAGGGATGCAGATTCGAATTACCGTAAGGCTTTGGCATGGCTAGCGATAAGTTCTCTAGATCTCGATTGTTGGTAGGGCTGAGGGTTGGAATTGCGAAATTAGGCTGACAGGCGGGTCACTAGAAGATGGGGCTCATGGTCTTGTTGTGGCTTGTGGGGTTTGTGATCTATGCCCTGTGGCTTTAGCTTATAGGTACTTAGGTACCTAGGTAATTTAATGATCACGTGTGCCCCCCTAGCCGTTGTCATCACCAGCTATTCTGATCAATGACTTCTACTTTGAGGCTCACGTTTATATTTCGATAGCTATTATTCAGCTCTCAGTACATTGGCTTATAAGTCTTGTTAACTTTCTATTTTGATGTAACTAGGGATATCAAACTATTCTTATTCTTATCATTACGCCTATTGATCATTAACCTAGGTAACCATTACTCAAATCCTAGGTAATCCGAGTACTTAACCTCAGGTGGGTTCTCATGAAGACCGTTTTAAGTCCTCCCCGATGTGCCGGTTTACTAAACTACATTTTAATGCGGTAGAATATGCGTCTAATAAACCGTTTGTAATAAAATAATGTAGCTAGCACTCACTAACCGAGAAGACTGTCTGCTTGCCAGGAGACAAGGATTAAGATTAGTTAGGTCACGTAGTTGGAGTTCTAGACGAAATCTTGCCACCGGCTAGCTACTGGGTAGTATGCATAGGGTACCTCTGTGCCCTTAGCTTTATATAGGAGTAGGTATGCGCTAATACAATTTAATATATTATATACTTTGGCTCTTTACCAGCGGCCTACCTGTCACTCTGGGTGATATATCATATCGAGTGCTATCTCCAACGCTACTACGGACACGATGACTATGGTTCGTCGTTCTATGGATTCACTATTCTTCTTTGATGCTTGACATACTT
Source organism: Daldinia concentrica (assembly GCA_902805455.1). NCBI lineage: Eukaryota > Fungi > Ascomycota > Sordariomycetes > Xylariales > Hypoxylaceae > Daldinia > Daldinia concentrica. The sequence goes on from CADCSW010000006.1 coordinate 2,437,595, forward strand.
GTTAGATCTCACCCTATATGAGGGCCGGTAACCGGGGGTATACCATGGTTCCATTGACAGGGCTGCGGTCCAACATTTCCTGCCTAACCAGAAATCCAACCAACTGAGACGTGTCAAAACCCTGAATGGGCAAGAACCTAGATTTTGTCGGGCGTCTGTTACTTTGAACGATATAAGGTAACAGCCTAAGAAGATTTTTGGTAAGTATGACGCCAAAAATCTCCGTCCCGCCGTCGACGTTACAACAGGACTTCCATGGTAACCTGTAGTAATGAACACTTCAACAGGGCCAACAAGGCCAACAGCCGTTATCGGACATCCCATGTATGGCCAATCCGCTTGTGTGGAGATGTCAATATGTGGGTTGCCGCCTTATTGCTACTTGGGGGGTTGGATTATGCCCTGGGTTTTGATGACTTCCTCAGTTTCATTGAATGTAAATTGAGGCTAGGCAGTGAGTTGTTCGGTGTTGCCTAAGAATGCTCTTGATACACCTCTGGGAGATAGCATATGTGTCCTGAATCTATTCCTCGCTAAGGAAGGGGGTGAGCTTTTGCTTATTGTAGCACCCTCAAGGACCCTTAGGGACCAAGGTTCAGGGGATATAGAAAATGTGCCAAAATTGTATCTGTAGGTCATCAGCTGAGTAACAGTCAGAATTGGCTGATTATGACGTTCTCATCTTTCCCTGATTTGTGGTTTTGGCCGTGTAATTCCTCTGAGATGCCACAACATAAGGGGAAACTGCAAGGCGTGCGGCCAAAGTCCCGAATCTGTTCTTTAGAAGTTGGCGCGACGGATCTAGGAGATCTCATTATTCCCGGGTTACTAATAGCATAAATCAACCATTCGGTTTCAGAGGTACGACTGCCGCTTGCTTCGTGCCCGATTCATATAAATAAACCGGGAAGTATGATGATGTACTGATGAGTTGTCGTCGCGATTTCTGGCGCAGAACTCTCGGACACTACCGCTTAGAGCTAGTTGTTCCGATTCAGTAGTCTCCTTCGCCAATCCTGTCCGAATTCCCTAAGACCATTGGCATCTACGAGCTGCCTCATCCCAACTGTCAGCATCGGGATCTCAGGATTGGCGACTAGATGCCGAATCATTCACACACTGAAGCGTGAGAAATTGGCGTTTGCGAATCGTCTCATTGAGACCTCGGGTGGACCCTTATTTATGCCGCCGTATTTAACTATCCTTTGCTGGCGTCCTGTGGCTACCAACTACATTGCTACTTCGAAAGTCGGGCAAGATTGTCTTCGAAATACCCGGTCCAATATATACGAAGCCAACGGCTCAAATGGTATCAAAGATGTCCAACGCATTTTTTCCGAAGCTAGCTGATAAGCTGATCCAAAAATACCTCGTGGTAGCAAACTTACAAGTCGTATCCGGAGTCTCAGTTAAATCCTAAATGATAACAGCTTGGGGACGCTATGTTTAATGCGGTCTCACCGACGACAGGGTCGAAGCTGGTTATTTTAGTGCTGAGGCGTGGCAGAGAGTTGTGCAACATCAGTTGACATGTGTTCGCTCTCTTGCGGCTTTCCTTAGACCTTAGGAATAAAATACGATGGCTCTCTCATCACCCAAAACAAGCAGTACACTTGCGGCGTATCGGAATATTTAATATGAGTCCAAATTGTGTATTCATGTGGCGTTGCTCGCCCTAATATTCTTAAGCTGTGACGCGAGAAGCCTTTCCTATAAAAAGGGCGGTGAGAAACCTGGTGATTTCCCGATCGAGGAGTTGTATTAGTCCAATCATACCTATTCAATTGTCAAGGACCCCTACTGGGTAGATAAGTTGGATACTGTCGTGTATATTTTGTCGGTACACAGCACCAATCATGTTCGACAAGAGTCGACGAATATAAGTCCAGATTCTCACCGAAAATCAATGTCGTATCGCTGGTTGGTTTATACAATTATCAACTCAGCAGACACGTTTCTACATACTCGTAACGTACAGTATACACTGTACTATTGAGTCTTGGACGTGAGCCTCATGCTAGTAATTATACCACATTTTCTACTTCCCGTTTCTCATTTGCTAAGCTATACTAGGCAGTCGAGAACATTTGACGATCTAGCTTTAGTTGGCGTTTAGACAACTAGTCCATGGGAGGATCATGCACCTACCCGTATACATCGACGGTAGAGGTTGTCATGCTGCATTTGGAACCTTGCACTTGCGTCAATGCTTTGTTGTATCGGTTATGTGCCCGTAAGTAACTTCATGGCTTGGTGGCGTAGCATCTTGTACCGAACCGAGCGAGCCATGGCTGTTACAGTACGTGCATTAGGTACATAAAATGTGTAGAGGAAGTGACTCATAGCGTGTATGCTACGTGATAACTTCGTGATATCGTGATAGCGCGATCTACGTCTGTCAGATATAGTGGAGGTTCCATTCTTTCTGATAGTCGCTATCTGCTCTGGGGAAAAAGTGAGGGGTCTCGCATACATGCGTAAAAGAAAGAAAAAAGAGCTCACAAGATCATGGCCAAGTCCTTCTACGGCGTAAAAGCCTTCTTTTGAAACGTACCACCGTGAATGAATACAGTATATGAATTATAAGCAACTAGTCTCTAATGTACAGACATATGTGTGCGCCGATAGAACTCGGTCTAGTTTGATTATATGCGTCGTTGGCACCGTCTCAGACTGGAGATATTCACGATGCGGGAGGTCCAGAATACACAAGTACTATAATCTATCTGGAACCAATCAACTTGCATGTACTGGACGAACATGAGGGTTTTTGCCCCTTCTTCGCCTTGATTTGAAAGGATCGACGTTGTCACTAAAAGATTTCCTCTACCCGAGGCATCGTATGGCTCCGAGACTGCCCGTTTTTCGCGACACCTGGGAATGGCAGTTGACAATGGTAAGCTTATCGCTCATGTTTCCAAGTACTTAAGATCGCTTCTTATAGGAATATGATATATGTATCAATGAAATATTAAGTAACTAGTGTAGTACTTCAAATTACAAACTTCTCGCCACACACATTAGGACCATCTGAGTACTCCCATCCTTTTAGATGCACCAATCGCTATTAATATATGTCGGCTCAAAAACTATCTAGGCTGCTAGATATTAGTATAAAAAACGTGGTGCGCCGCAAACCAAGTGGTGACTCGGCGATAAGATCTCAGTTCCTGGGTAAGGGCCGCTGACGCTGAAGATATTAGGTTGGGATATAGCCAGCCTTAAGAGCCCAGCGGTTTTAAAATTCATGCTCGATGGCGTAATGTTATCTTGATTTGGATATGTCGCATCGAGAGTATACGTCCGGAGTCAAGAGACTACATACATACTTACCTTACCTACATATGTAGGTATGTATTAAACGGCGGAAAGCGATGGAGAAAATAACAAGGTATACGATGATTCCTCCCACCGTGGCTGATTGACTGTCGAAAATAATGTAGTAGTTCGAACTACATAGGCAGATTAGTCCTATGGGAAGCTGATGCTAGCTTCTTAACTTATGCAATGCACCCTGCGTCCTGCATACCGTGATGGGACCAGTCCAATGACATGTTATTTTTTTTTCGGTCCTTCAGATTCGGAATGGCAGCCATGGTGCGTTGGCGCGTTGGCATCCCCGTTTCTGCCTGCACCTCTCTACCTCTCTGCTTCTTTGCCGTCTGCCTGCTAGCAAATAGAATTTCGCGAAGACGCACAAAATGGGCGCTCGTCGTCATCATCATAATATTCGCACTACTCGCTGTCTCAGAAATGTCCGGCCATTTCTGTCCATTGCTTATTTCCAAGCTAGTGTTGAAGCGATATACGAACAAGTAAGCTAGGTAGTAAGAGTAAAGAGAACTGGGAATAGTTTAGCAAGGAGACAATTCGTTAGTTGAGGAAAGGAAGAAAAAAGCCCACTATCCAACCCACCAAATTTTTTTTTCATCGAACTTTTCAGCGGCCCTATTGGTACCCAAAAGCGCGAGATATACAATCGGGCATTAAATTCGACACCCGATTAGACGGATTAACAGCACCGCATCTTACCTCTACCAGTAGAACTGCCTATACTAGTTGTCTTTTTCGCCTCCAAGACGCCCTAAGACGGATGTTGTCTTTATTCTAATTCCTTTCCACGGGCTTTCCACTCCAATTACCGTCCACTTCCATCCCTAACGTCGCCACTGGTCCAGTTGCGATGTTGATCTGGAGATAGCCACAACCAACGGAAGAGCCATTGCGGGATAATATGATCTACACTCCTAGGATCCATTGGGCAGATTGGCGACATTGAATACTAGCACCAATCGGTCCCTACAAATCTTCCTATAAGGGAAAATTACAGGCCGGCAACTACATTCGGTGCGGATAGTAAGCGTTTGCAAGAAAACGAAACGAAACGACTAGAGAAATCCCAAAGACCTAGACTAGCAGACAGGGGCGGCCTTGCCTCCACAAGACTTTATCATGAAGTCTTTATTATAAGAGAGAACGAACGGTGGCCATTGGTTAGACGAGGCGGCACGTCAATAGGCCACTATCGTTCAGGAACATCGAACATCCTGATCAAGAGATCCCATTTTTGTGGGAATCTTGTGGGAATCTCTTCCGCCCTGCGGGACTTTTTGACCCACCGTTGGGTACCGCTGCCGTTAATTTTTTTGCTGGGAACGTTGAAAAGTTTCAAGGATTCTAAACTCCGTACCCAGCTAGAAGTCTTCCTTCTGACGAAAAACCCCAAGGGTGTGACTTTGCGTTAATAAGCCGCCAAGCTTAAATTTACCCTTCTATTTTTCTGCAAGCACTCAACAAGAAGAAAAAAAAAAGTGTGGGAAAGGGAAAGAGGAAAAAAAAAAGGAAGGAATATACAAAACAAGGTATTCCCCAGTTTTTGGCTATCGATATTACCGTATCGATAAAAACGTCGCAGTCGGGACCACTAGAGAACCCCTCGTTGCTCGAGGGGACATCGGTCTTCCCTGTTCGATCCCACGGTGTTCGGTGCCACCTTAAAACCACGAGCCTGACCAAAGAGAATTACCACAACTTACATATTGGACATATTTGACATACGACATATACCGGTACTCCAATACTTTTCTTTCTTCATCTCCCGTTCCTCCGTCGTCGTCACCTGTCTTTTTTTCATCAGCCGTTACTCTAGCTACCACAACTACTTTTACGACAAGCAAGAGGTGGTACAAGTAGAAGAAAAAAAAATATATTTATACATTTGTCGGTATAGGTGGTGTGGCTTTGCTCTCTCTCTTACTCCGTCTCTCCACATTACATACATATATCTCTGCAGATATCCACCTGCCGACCTCCAACGTACATAGCTGTACGACAGTATAATACGTGTACGTGTTGTATTGTATGTATAAGACAGTACCTAACCACACAACTCAAACTCACAACCAATAGCCTGAGTGAGTGCAAAAAGAGAGACAGGGCAGTCGCTGGTTGCATGTACCTACTTGCATAACGAGGTACTTTGCTCAAAAAGAAGACACCCCTTAAGTACCTACGAGTTTCTCCTCATCAACCCATCAACCCATCAACCCGGCAACACCCTTCCACTTTTCCGTTTTCCTCATGCAGCATCCCCGATTCTTCTTCATCTCCCAATTAAAATAATAAGGGAAGAGAAAAATAAGGAAGGGAAAAACAAAAAAGGAATAAATAGAAGAAGAAGAGAAAAAAACAAGAAACAAGAAACAGTCAACACGACTGACTCCTTACCTCCTGCGGGATATTTGTGGTTCTTAACCTGCATCACACTCAGTCGAAGACCACATTTCTTTTTCCCAAACTGATCAATTTTTATCTCCTTCAATCATATTACATGATCGACTCCATCCCGACCTTCTGACGCTACAAGTCTCGCCCGCAACGTCTGTTCGCAGGTCCCCACTTGATCCTGACCCCATTCATCTAGCCTGCCTCCCATATCTTACATACATACCTACATACCACTTTTCCTTTCTAATTCTTCCAAGTCACTCGTCCACCATTATCAGCACTGTACGGCTAGTGCATAGGACAACTGCCACGCATTCGGAAACCCACTTCGTTGGGTAGCAGGACAGCTCCGCCATTCCTGATTCAGTGACTGGATTCACTTATCAGGCACGCAAGCCCTCGGCATGGCGAAGAAATCAACTCCTTCTGTTGCATACTTTGAGGAGGCGGACGACGACGGACATCTCATCCCCGGTGCTGAACCTAAATACGCCCGCTCTACTCCAAGTAGTCCTAAAGAAAAACCTAACACCGGTAGATCGCGCAAAGATTCGGCGAGAAGAGAAAGATCACCTCCCCCTTCATTCTCAGATTCTGACACTACCGAACCTCCTCTCGTCTCCAAGAGAGACTCTAGATCCAACAAGATGAAGGGAGATAAGAAACGAGACCCCCTTGTCAAGCAGCAGCGTCCTCCTCCCCGCTCGCACAAGACTGCTCCGTCGGCCCCATCACGAATTTCTGATGAGTCGTCTTATTACGGAATTCATCCTCAGCAGACCGTTGCCGCTTCCAGACCACGGGCTCGTACCAGACCCGAGTCTTACTATGGCCAACGCCCACCTCTATCAACATCAGCATACGCTCATCAACCCCCGCCGCCGCATTCTGCGCATATAGGACCTCCACCGCAATTCCCGCCTCCTCCGTGGATGGCTGGACCGCCGCCTCCAATGGGGCATGCACTAGTCCATCAACCCATCCCTTCTCCCACATACTCGGAATTGAACCCTCCCAATAGAGATTTGGCATCACGGTTTCGTCGTCCTCAATCGGCTATGGGATTTCAACCCCCGCCTCCGCCGTCCGAGTACGAGCCATCGAAAGAGAAGGCCCTCACTAGAAGGACATCTGTATCAAGGAAGGTTAGCAAGAACCACGACGAGAGAGACCGGATGCCACCTCCTCCACGCCCGGCTTCTACACAACCGCCTCGAGAACGATTGGTATTCCGCCCGCCACCACCCTCCCACACAGCTTCAAGGAGGAAGTCTGTCGGGTTTGAAGACGACGAACTCATTGACGCCGATCCTTCTATGTATAAAGCCGTGGCGCGGCGCGAAGTAGAATACGGTTCCGGTGCTCTCCCTTCCTTTTCTCGACAGAGACACCAGAGCTTTGATGCAGAGTCGGTCTTTGACGTTGATCCTTCCTACGACATTGAGCAACCACCGCGTGGCCGACGAAACTCATTCTACAACTTTGAGGATAAGGTACGTGACGCTTCTCGATATCAAGAAGATGTCAGCGGAGGAGGTGGACCGCCATTAACAGCCGAGGCCTTGCGCCGTGTGAAGAATGATGGCAGCAGCCGCTCGACTCGAAGTAGCGCAAGCCGTGACGAGAGCGACTATAAGCAATCTGCAACAACACGGACGACGAGGTCGAGCAGCGGAGATGATGACATCACAATCAAACTCCCTATAGGTGCCGTTATCGAAGTCGGAAATACTAAGATCCATTGTAAGGACGGTGGCGATATTAACATTGGCCGTGGTAATGGAACCTCCCGCGCGGGAGGTAGCGACCCCCCAGCTTCTACCTACGGCGACGACCGGAAGAGTCGGGCGGATCGATCAGTGGCGCGAACTCGGGCCAGTTCACAAGCCGGATCATACTCCCGTACACGCCACGCTCCGCCGCCCGTCTACGCCCCCCCGTCTTCTTATGCCCCACCATCTTCCTATCACTACGATGACTACTACAATTCTCAGTACCCAGCTCCCTACCTGGCTTACCATGATGATGATGACGATAGCGAGTATTCTTCTTGATGCCAAGTCGCCAAATTGAAAGAACCTATGAATTTTACGCTTTGTTTTTGTTTTACTGGACAGCGATTTATCTATTTTTTTGCCATTTATATTTGGGCATTTGAATACATTATGCAGCCTTCCGACTTTTTACCCTGTCATATCCTATCATATACCTTTAGTGGTCTGAATACTTGTTGCCTAAAAGGGGGTTCAGAAAACTATGGATACCCGAAAATGGATCATAAAAGGCTTGCGGGATGGAAGCACAAGCAGATGCTCCCTCGCCAGGTTCCCAGTGGTCGGTGGATCTTTAACAGTGTACACGAATCTACGAGTGGATGAGATGGAATAATAGTCGGGTCATAGACTAGGGATTTATTTGAATAGTGGAAGGATGTGCAGGTGGCTGTGAGGTACATGGAGCGAGCGTTGACTCGCGTTCTAACCTCACATCCGCCTTAATCCTTCCAGGCCAATTGGGGAATAGGGGGACGATGTTCTATTTTTGTCTTTTTATTTTCTTCGCAGGAACTGGCCGTGCCATGCTGTTGTGCGGATACCCTTTGCGCTTTCGAAGCCAAGCCATTCGCATTCACATGGAGTAAGAGTTGGACTGATAGATTTAATCCGTTGGGCAAAATGAAGTTCGCACTTCTGCTGTCAGCGGGACGTTTGTGTTTTTGGCGCACCGAGGGAGGATTTTTGTTGTTGTTGTTGTTGTTGTTGTTGTCTTCCTTCGGTACGGAGTTGTTTTCTATTGGATGGGACGGGTGGACTCGAGAGGGCCAGGAGTTAGTTTGTACCCTGTGTGGCCTGGCCTGGCCTGCTATCACTGGGATTTGGTGCGAGGAGCATAAGGACGGTCGATCCGCCTGGGCTCTCGTGGTAGCTCGCATGGTTCGGGGTGTGACTGGTGGATGGCCGACACGCGGAGGGATTCGTCATGATGGCACGACTTGGGATGGCCTTTGGAACTTGGTCGGAATGTCCATTAATTATTATTGATCTATGTATAGATACGTATGTATGTGGATGATTTCGAGGTAGCTAATGCGGGTCATGTTGGATATTCCCTTTTCTTTTTGCTTAATGAAGGAATTATGTCTTAAACAGATTTCATCATTCGTGCAGCTTGGTTTAAAGTGGAATCCATGTAATCGATATAATCGATATAATCGAGTGTGTAGATATGTCCCATCCCGCCGTGCGTAAGGGACTGACGACACCATTGTCACACAAAGGTGTCGTCCGTACTCCGTGAGCCCATCATCTTGAAGGTCCCGCGGAATGCAGGTTGGCAGGGTTTCCCCGTTTCCCCACGTAGATTGTGCCACGTCTTTTTGCATCTACATATGTAATGTATGTATAATGTATGTATAATGTAGGTATGTATATGTACTCTAGTGCAGAATCGAACTAGCCAGTCAGCTAGTCCGGGTGATACATTTAACTTGAGGTATTATTATTGTCCGACGATGATACATAAAAATGGCGCCTTGTCGAATACGGCAGCTAGTCGCGCGAGTATTATTACGATCGTAGCTAGATGACGACTGGTTGACATACATATCTTAGGTACCTAAACATATATAATGGTGGTAGAAAAGATAGGAAAGATAGGTAGGGTATGATAGGGGACTGACTTATCGGCCTGTCGGTCGAGAGGGATTGTGGGATCGGGGTTGGCTTGTTTCATATCCTTTCTTCGGGTTGGAGATGCTGACTTAGCTATGTCGATCTCGAACTCGGGTTTGAGTGTTGTTCACGATACATAATACTATGCATGAAGTCCTTAGGTAGAATAGAGCCCTTTGGGTTGTATTCATTCTTACCGAAGGACCTATAGGATTACTGGGGTAATCTGGCGTTTATGGGGGAGTCTTACAGGATTCAAGCTCGAGATGGGGAGCTGGGGAGTTGGGAACTTGGGTGTATGTAGTATTAAGGGTATCAAGGTATTCTACCCCTTACTTCAAAACGGAATTCTCAATAGCACCGTAATAGAACTCCGTATGATCTACGAAGGCCTGAAATAACGACCAAAAAAAGGGAACTCGCCTTAACACCAATTATGCCATAGTCCAAGGGCGGTTGATAAATATAGCAAGCACCAGACCTAGCTGGCCGCCGGTTCCGAGCTCCTGGGACAATTTCCAGACTAATGGTATCAGGATTCAGCGCTTAGAGACGACGATGATGCTATGATATTCACCAAGTCGATCGACTGACTCTGGCTATCGATTAACCTGTTGCTGTTGTTCGCTTGGCTCAGGCGAATCTGAAACGCGACGTCTCCCTTTTCATTGCCATACGGAGCTTACCCTACATGTACTACCTACAACATACTGCCTAATAGCGAGAGGGACGGCGGGCCGCAATAAGCTTATTCGCTGATGCTTTCGAGCGGCTAGCGATACTGATTGGGTTTTACCAAGAGCGTACGGAGAGATTCGGGGGCTCTAATATTCGCATGAACTGGACCCTTTAATATATTCTAATGTACCTTTCGACGGTGCAGTCGGCAGAGGGTTCACCAATCGACGCGTGAATTGTCCCGTGTAGGGTCTTGTAATGTAGTTGCAATGGAGATAGGACAATAATACCCAACAGAGAGGTACGCACGAATAAGCGAATAAGCATTGAGCGAACTTCAGCTCCGTTGCGATCGGCTTCGGAAGCTTAAATGACCTGAACGGCCTAAAGTAGAAAAGACAGCCCCACTATCCTCTTTGGGGTAAATTAGGTACATAAGTACTTCCTTTATCCAACATGCTTATCGATAGTGTCCGATAAGATGTACATATGTATGGTGTGCTGGCAGTAGACCCACTTTAGGTTGCTGGGTCAATTCCAAGTTGTTGACTTTTGACATCATTCTACCAACCTCCCCCAGCCACACATTTCCGAAACCACGCTGTCAGCCATAGAAACCACCGGACAACCGCTTCGTTGTAACGGCGCAACGCTTACCCTTTCTTTCTTTCCTTACTCACCCAATTCAACCGCTCACAACGTAACGTCAACAAGGTGCATGAGCGAGCACCTATCAACAACATTTCTAGCAATTCTCACCTCGTGCATTCCAGATTTTGCAACGAGGGTGGGTTCGATCAAGACACCTTTCCAACATCAGCTTGGCTGGTTCTTCCAGTAGAATACCAGCCGAGTCATTAGTTTCATTTTACCAATTCTACTCCCCATTCCAACCAGAAATAATAACGTCGTTTATTCGGCACTTTACACGCCACGAAGATGGCACCTCTACTGCCAAGTCTAGCGGCACACGCTCGTAGCTTACTATCCGCAGCTAGGAGCACAGCGAACGACCTCGCCGCCCGCTCGACGACAAACATCCCTAACTCCCCCTCGGACGCTCTCCAACAACTCGGGCCCTTAGCCGCCCGATCAATTCTACTAGCACGAGACGATGACAACGGCGAACAAAAGGTCGACCCACACAAGGGTGCCGTGCGGCCTCAGGACATCAACAATACGTTCGTGTTCGTGTTATTTGGCCTCATCGGCGCCGCCTTCGTGTGCACCGGCATCTGGTTTTTCTTCTGGGCCAAGAACGGTGGTTTCTACTTCAAGGACGATGACTGGGAAGACTACAAGTCCACTGTTCTCCGCCGCAAGGGCCCTAACGGCACTATCTTATCTAACGCTACCCCCACCACCCAACTCGGTGGCGGCTCCGTGTACAAAGACGTCGACGACGGCCGCACCGAGTACACTGGCGGTCTAACGCAGATGACAGGCGACACAGGAAGCACACTCACCGGAATCACAGCAGGCGCCTCGGACCTCTCCGCGCGCGAACGCCGCCGCCAGAAACGCGAACGCAAAGACCGCGAGCGCGAGAAGAAAAAGGACCGTCGCAACAGGGATAAATCCGGCCGCCGCGTCGGTGAAGACGGCGTCCTAGTTGACGAACAAGCCGAAGCCGAAGCAAAAGACCAGCTCCGCGCGTACCGTAACGAGAAGGCCGCCCGCGTCGGCGGCATCAACAAGGAAAGCGAAGGCAGCACCTGGGACGGCTCGACGAACCCCGAAAGCTCCACGGCGGGTAGTGACCTCCACAGCAATCGGCATAGCAAGCACAGCGGCGCCAGCGAGACCACGGCCGACGGCGGACGACACAAGAGCGGCGGCGGTATTCGCAAGGTCTACAGCACGGCGGACCGTAACGCAGACCGGGAGAAACGCGCCGAGGCCCGACGCTTGCGCGAGGAGAGCCGTGCTAGCGCTAGCGGCAGCGGCGTGAAGCGCGATTACAGTTTCCAGCGCGCTCGCGCGGGCCCGCAGAGCGCGGTGTCGTCGGGGGTGCGGGCGAGCACGATCGAGGAGGAGCCGAGGGAAATGGCGGAGAGCAGTGTCGGCGGTAGATTCCTGCCGCCGCCAAGCGGATGGGTTCCCAGCGAAGTTAGCGCCGAGAGTGCCGACACGGGAACGAAGTCGTACCACCATGTCATCCCCGGCTTGTCGCCTAGCACGGCGAGCGGTACGGACGTTAAGGATTATGCTGAGGGTAATGATAAGGGTAAGGAAAAGGATAAGGATCGGAAGAAGAAGCGTGGGTCGAGGGGACAGAGGAGGGAGTAGGGGACGAATAGGTGAGGGGTGTGGTTGATAGGGATAAGGAAAGGGAAAGGATAGGGAAATGAGGAATGGGGGATGAGGGATGAGTTAGGTACATGATCGTTAATTTCATCCGGTTTGCAACTGGTGGTGCAAATTTGGTATGGAGGTTCGTAAAGGAAGGATATCGTTGCCGTCTAGCATACTTCTGGTTCTTCGTCATGCAAAGAACCAGGCCGGGGGGTAGATCCATACCGACGACACTTGTTTGTTTCTTTCCTCTTTACTTCGGCGATCACGGGCGGGTTTACGGTTACGAATAGTTGTTGTTATTTGTTACTTCCACTTTCAAGAACATAAGTCACGAATGGAGTGGAAGGGGGGTTGGCCGGATGGGACGAAATACGAACTGTATGGAACGATGCCGACGAAGTATCCCAGAGCAATTACTCCCCTGTGACTTTCAAGTAAATGACACTAACGGCGTTTCTTGCTTTGGGGATGTGTGTGCTTGGAGGTTTGGGCTATTTCGACGGCATCCATGTAATTAGATAGCACAAGGTCGAGCATGACCGATAAATATACAGAACATGAATGAAGACGATGACCGAATGGATTCACATGTGCCCTGATTTTCCATTTTTACTCGCTTGACATAGGCATGCCTTATACAGAGCATACGCCAAGATAGACTACGTCAAAGTACAAACCCTATTCCCCTACTTTCTCATATACATGGGTCATTAATGACAGAATGAAATAAAGACAACAGACGGATATTTTAACCAGACATTAGGTATATATCCATCTATATGACGGAGAACCTACACAAATAGATACCTACCCAAGTAGGTAGATATATAAACACGGTATGAAAGCAACATGGTAAAATGAAAACCAGAAACTGTATTTTCTCGAGTAGATGATGGATTATTAGTAGTAGAGCAGGATAACCATAACCCCCTAATCCAAGCAAACCAAAAAATGAGTCAACGATAGATGCAGAAAGCTAAGAAGTAAAAAGGAGAAAGATATCGGGTTTGCAAGTTAATACCGTGTACCCCGTCTGTCTTTTGGTTATTCGTAAGACATGTATGTAGTCGTAATATCATGATAATTCCTTAGATTCATGCCTCATTCTGTCCCCAATTTTTGAAAACCCCCGGTATGCCATGTTATGCTGTATGCTGTCTTAATAGACGGTGTTGCATAATAGAAACGGAAGCAGGATGTTTAACTATTAATAGTTGTCGGTCCTTGCGTACCAATGTGCTGTTTTCCCAATATCTATATCGTGGAAATGTCGCTTAAAATATGGTGGCAACGGGTCGCCGTTGGAAGTGAAACGTAATTTGGTGTGATAGTACCGATCTCCAAGTCGGTAAACGCTAGTGATAGGCAGTAAAGCCATAGAGTAGGTTGTGTAAAACGTATATATATAGGGTAACGCCGTTCGATACCATGGGTGGCCTACGGCCGTGGATGAACGTGTAGTTTGTTAGGGGCGAGGTGGATTTACCTCCTCGACTTTTTCGATAGACGCATCTTCTTATCCCAGCACACGTCAACAGCATAGCTGACATTTTCGAAATCTTCTCCGGTAATCGAGCCGATGAAAAAGACCTTGACGTTGTGCTCAATGGTCACTAACTTAGAATAGTTGACCCGAGATTCCTTGGCAAGTTTCTCGCCTTCCGCGTAGACCTGGAGTGCCACAGGGGTGAAGCCAAGTTCGGGTTCATTCTTTAGGAGTCTAGGCTTACTCCCTGCCATGTATATTATCCCATGTTTGCTAGGCCTAACGCCTTTCTTCAGACATCCTCTTCGGTCGTATGTTAGGATTGGCCTATTTCTGTGAGCAGGTTGAAATATAAAAGGGGATGGGATAACTTACACGCAAGTGCTATGATGGCTCTCGTCCGTTGTTACGATGATGAACCTGCGGAAACCAACATAAAATTTACTACCAGCCGCAGTCCTTCTTTTCGTCACGTCGGAAATCGGGTCGTCGCCGCCGATTTGGCCGAGAGGTTCCGACCAAAGAATCTTGAACACCTATACGAAATATTTAGCTATTATCCTATTTTCAGTAAACATGTAAAAACTAGGTACTGCTTACCTCGCCTGGTTGAAACCGTGCTGAATGTTCTACTCTGTATCCTGTTGCCTACTTAGTCAAATATGAAAATTGAAAAGTCTGAAGGTGGACTTACGGCTATCTAGGATTTCTTCCATTCCTGGTGTTCCCTGGATATAATTGGCGTAAGCGAGAGTTGATGGGATCATAGGACCCGAAACTGGCGAACCACCACGGGGCGTTGGTAGGTCGTCTCCGTTCACTAGGGATGGATCTGCTTAAAAGTATCAGCCACTGTGTCAGCTAGAGTTTGACGTGGTACGGACTTAATTCGTATGCATTAGGGTCAACGGCCGTAGGCCAGGATGAGGATGTGGCTGTTTCTGCCACTGGCGGCGAGTAAGATGGCTCGCCTGTTTTTTGGGTTCCGTAGTATTCGCTGCGGCTCCTGCGGATAGCTTCCTGATATTCATCGTCGTTGAAAACTTGGTTTTCTTCGGATTCGTCGTACCCATTCACTTGTGGCTCTGAAACGTTCCCAGTCGTACCAGCTATAACAGTTTCAGCACTTAAGTAGTCTGAACCGGTATCTAAAATCATTAGCATCTCGTGGTCGGCTCGTAATGATCGCGTCTTACATTTGGGGCGCGTTCCTTGGCTATAGTCGCCCATTGCCAGTTGCACCCCACGGGCAACTTGTGGTTGGTTGCCATCCACTGAGGAACTGCCATAATCCGCAAGCTGCTCAACTTCAAGAGATTTTCCCTTTCCTTTGCTGCTTTGCTGTTGCGTCTGCACATGATCAAGGTAATTGGAATCTTGGGGCTGGCGTGCGTCGTGCGTATAACTAGCGTGATCGATGGTGGTAGCATGATGGCCCCCATAATCAGGATACTGGCCTTGGTCGTATATACCTTGGTCGACACTAAGATGACCGACTTCTACAGCCAGGTTGTCAACCAGGTTGTTAATAGCGTCAGACCGTGGAATACTTTGGTCAGGGGCGTTAGGGAGGGTTGGCCCAATCCAATTATACTCTATAGTGCCTGATGAATGGTTCGTTAGCACAAACCAGGCCGGGAATTCGCAGGATACTATAAAACGTACCATGCCGGCCTACTCGTTCCGAATACCATTGCTGATATTGGTCGTGCCACTTGGGTTCGCTCCAAGGGCGCGACGACTTTTGCTTATGTTTCTGCTTTTGCATTGTGACATTTTGCAATTTTACTTCTCATGGGAAATGTCAACAGGCAAAGAAATGTGCGCAATGTCTAAGTCGTGGGTAGAGGAAGCAATCACGAGCAAATCGGGGAAGAGGAGACGAAGCCGACGCAAACTGAGCCTTAAATCAGCTATGCGGCTCTGTCACTGATACGTTCTCTCGTCTTAAAAGAATAACCCTAGGCCGTTATAAGGATGGCTTCGGTCGAGAAGACAGCCAAGAGTGTGGGACAGTTTTTGGTGAACACTACGCCAGCACGTCGAATGTCTCTGGGGACAGAAGAAATCTATCTGATTTGACGGCTCGAAGTCACACTTTATGTCTCGTGATATAGTCGGTTAAAGGTCATTGGCCGTGACAGCTTTGGGGCAAAAGAAAAAGATGCAGTGTTCTCGTAGGAATCAAACAGCGTCGGCAATGTGGGAATGAGAAGACGAACTGGCCAGGGATCGTAGGTGAACTAGAATTGGAAGCTTGTAAGGCCTAGGTAGGCAAAGACTATCATGTAGGCATGAGAGTGGGCAGCCAATCATCAGAGGGGATGGTAATGGCTGCAACCTCGGCGTTTGTATAACGGACGGAGGAGTTTCCCTCAGGGCTCTCCGGAGAGGAGAGGGACATTCAGATGTAAGTGAGAGTGTGCCCGCATCGAAGATGGGACGGGGACTCGGACGAGGACAGAGAAAGGGCAACAAGAAGCGGACGACCGAATTAAGCGGTTTAATTATCAGAACGGGGACACAAAAGAAACCCGAGACATACTGTCGCGACGGAAAGCGACATAAACAACAGTATTCATAAATAATAAAAAAGGACTAGTAAGGCATGGTAGAAAATGGAGAGGGGGTGTGGTGCGTTCTTATCAACTTTTTTGGAATTTCCAATTCTCACTCCCTTGGCGGGCCGGCCCACCTATATTCGCCTATTCTTCTCCGGTCTGGAGTTCTTGTTACTTTCTATTGTCGAGAAAGTAAGAGGAGCAGAGAGGAGCAAAGAGGAGCAAATAGAGCGGGAGTACGAGCGGGAAGTCTGGGTCTTCCTAGGGTAAGTATCCTAGGGTAGGTATTCTAGGGTCCGTTTTACTTTTCGACAAGTTCAGGTACTTTTTCGACAAGGGGAGGGGAGTTCTAAACCTCTGCAGCCCGACAAAAGGGAGAAAATAGAAGAATCGTGGACCATCAAGCGGCAGCCACTTGGCGTAACTAAGAATGCCACTTGGAATGTCCACTAACACTACTGCAAGAGTACGTTGTAAAGGGTACGTTGTCGAATACGTTGTAACAGCCGCAAATGGCCTAGCCAAACAGCTAGACCATGTACTGTAGCAACGCAGTGATATGCGATATGCAGCGATGTAGCTACGGATCCCAGGTCTCCATATTCTAAACGACACACCCCACTAACCAGTGACCACTGACAGATGAGTTAGAGGGGTTAGGGTGTATGCGAGGATCGGAGGGGTGCGTGAGGAGAAGTCGGGCAGATGCATCTAGGATGACAAGATGAGGCTCTGTTTAAAGTACTGCTCATCTTGTGTACAAGCTATAATATGTCATCAGGCGTTGACAATCGGTCGTGGACGTTGAGAGCCTCGTTGTGTCATGAAGCGGGGGGGTTGCTTCATCGTTGAGGGTCGAGCTTTTTGAAAGCCACATCCCACTTTCTAGTGTTGTGTTTTCCCAACTCTTTCCCTTGTCCACGATGCTTAAGCGCTTAGATGCTTTAGACAGTTGGAGAAAAACATGCACGTGTAAAGTAGAAGTTTGATAGCTCCAGTCTTTTTTACCACTTTTATCAACTTATTAGTCTATAAAAGGTATAGCGACTACTATAACTTTATGTAGTTAGTAATTGTCGTAATTGTCAATTACCTATCCTGATTAACTCTAATGCACCCACCCACAAACAGATAAGGAAACTACACTAAGACATTGATTACCTAGTTAAGATATTAATTAAGACAATTGATCGTACATACATAGGTAGGGCAAGGGTAAGGGTAGTGTAGTGTATTTTCATCGCTATTGTAAGTGGGTCTACGCTAAGGTCCTGAGGGTCCCGCCCGGGGGAGCCGGAGTCGGGAGATACTACCAGTCTAGTTAGGTGTCTTTTTAGACTAGGATGCTTAGAATATAGGCCTTAAGGTGGGATACAAAGTGAATAAGTTCCGACAAACCTTAGCGCCACGTGCTATATCTCCCCTAAATAAAGCCCAATAGCTGCAACTGCTGCGAATAGCTGATACTCAAAAGTTACTTACGCCGCTGTGCTAAAGGGGGTGGGCTTTGTGTAACTGGCCTCGAATCTGGCCTTCGTGTTTTCTTTTTTCTTTTTTTTAAGCCTTACCTATCGTCAATCTGCATCACAACACCCTCTCGCATCACTTCCGTGTCACCTGCTCATCTATCGATTTTTTGATCCATAGGAAATAACAACAGCCTCGTCTCCAGAAAAAAGGAAAAGAAAAAAAAGAATAACGTACCCATTTCTTTCCCTTACGATGCTGCTACGGAATTCACAGTTGAAACGTCCTGAATGGCTACTAGCGTCGCCCATCGTCATGTAAATTTGGCTGATGATCCTTTGGTTCTTCTCGAAAGCTTCGAACCTCGTCCCCTCGAATATGACCGCCATCATGACGTATTATACGACCCCTCCACTGAATCTAGTAGTCAATTATCTATCATGTCGGCCGAGGACATACCCTTAGATTTATCCCGTACCCTAACAACCGGGTCCGAAGGTTGGACTGATTCCGAAGACGACAACGACGATTCGTCCGTCACGTCTGACACTTCGCATGCCCGCATCGCCCGCCGACCACATTTCCCCCCTGTCCTACCCTCCGTAAATTCATCCTCTAGTATCTCCAAGAGTTTGCCACAGAAGCTAGCAGCAACTATTGCCGCTGCGGAGGGGACCGGATTACACCGCCGGCAACATAACCTAAGCAAGTCTCACTCACCTTCTGCTCGCTTTCGACGTGTGAAGTCACCGTCGATACCTTCCCAAACCCATAGAAGGTCTCTCATCTCCGATGCTCTCCGTGTCAACTATCCGCTGGACTCGCAAAATCGGCCGAACCTCCTCCAAGTGCCATCGAGCCGGCAAGTACGACCACTTTCACATGAAATCCACGACAATATACCGGGACGGGTAGGTCTTCCTGATGTCAGGGGCCCTAAACCTAAGCCGTACAGTTGGAAGGGGTTTGGAGCAGAGAGTGAGGAGAGCGATTACGAGGAAGATGAGACCGGACTGGCCGATTCTTCTGAGGATGAGGACGATGATCGGGACGACGTGTCCGGTCGCGCTTCTCGCGGCCTCCGACGCCTAACGGAGCACTACTCGAGGCTCAGAGACCGGAGGACTAATCTATGGGAAATGTTCGACAGCATCCATCTAAAACGAGTCCAGGTTCAAGATCTACGTCACATGAAGGATGAAACTAGTCTCGCCTTTATGACCGCCGTGCAAGCTATACTTCCTAACAATCCAGAGCTAGATCACCTCTTCAAGGATATGCAAGATGCCCAACTCAGGTGTCAGGAAGCAGAACAACGCTTCGACGACATGTTGGATGAACTCCAGCATGGCGAAGTTGAGTTGGAGCTAGAAGAGCGAAGGTTCTATACCGTCGCGGCGGGCGTAGATGAATCTGATGACGAATCCGATGATGAAAACTGTTCGGTGACCTCGGAGGTTTCAGCACTGCGAGGAATCACTGGTGATCGCCCCGAAGATATACATCCTCTATTTGAAGAGCTTCGAGAGGCATCCCGAAACATACAGTTAGCCAAGGAGCTTCTAGTAAATACCCAAATGAAAAGGAAAGCCCTGAGTGCAGGAAAGTCTCATTTGTTATCTCCTGATAGTATCGAGCTGCTGGAGAAGTACGGGGATGCGGGGAAGAACCGAGCTCTCGAACTCAAGCGATTGGGAGTAATGTCGGAAGACGACATTGAAATGCTAATGGATTACGACAAGCTAGAGCGGAAGGCTCGTTTTGATATCGATCGTTTTACGAAAGATGTCATAAGATTGGAGAATGAATGCCGCGAAAAGGGAGTAATGCCCAAGAACACACCTTTCCAGGAGGAAGGGTTTGGAGTCAATCCCATTCTTAAGGACGATATCCAGTTGGATGATGTGCCGTTCGAAACGCACGCGAGAGGGCAACCTAAGACCCTGGCTCATTCAGTGTTCCCCAAACTGCTGTCAAATCCTACGCACTTGCTAGAGGCATTCCCCATGACAGCTCAACAATCTCTCCGGCTCGCCCTGTCACTTCCTCCGGGAATGCCATCCCGTCAAAAGCATGTTAATGATGCGGCCCGCGAGGTCAATATCCATTCCTTACTTGAAGAGGCTGGAGATGTTGACAAAAGGGGCTATATTAATCGTTGGTTGCTTCATAAGCTTCATTTATCACCCATGGAAGCCGAGCTTTTGTGGTCTACTTTCCATTCTCGTCTCAAGGTTCGCGATACCAATAGATGGCAACAAGATGTCCTCCACCTATGGTGGAAAGACCAGGCTGCTAATCTACCACCAGCTCAGTTTGAGGGTGTGCACGAAGATCGTAGTTCGGCATCCATTAATCCAAGGACAGATCTTCCTGCCAGGCGCTATTCTGACTCTGGCCAGCTTGATCATCTTAGGCTTTGGGAGATCGAAGATGCGTGGAGCTGAAAGACTCAGATTTTTTTTAATAGCACAATACCCTCTTCAGTATATATATAGCCATTATGTTCATGGCTTCATTCACTTTGTTACTTCACTGGTGGCTTATGTCGTCAAGTTTTGGGTTTGCGGAGGGCAACGGGACTTGCAAACCGCGTTGGGAAAGATTGATTCACGGACTTTATATACCCCTTATGCGATTTTATATCACGATGGAGTTTTAGCCATTGGCTAGGAAGGGCTAAGATTGGATTACTGTTTCATGTACGAATCCTATGTTAACTTACAGGTGGAAGCTGTCTGTGCTACTTTGTAGGCGTTCGGTCATACTCATACCCCCCCAAGCTCTTATTCCAGAATGTTATAACTCCGAGTGAGGTTTTCACAAGTGTTGTTGCCCATAAGAATGAGTTGAGTACCCATTGTATCGATTCTATGGTCTTGAATGTACGTATGAATGTATGTCATGTCACGTATCACAAGTGCCTTGCCCATCTATGTGGTGTACACATCTACATCGGTCCGTTAGGCTGGTGATGGTAGACTAGCTCGGCGGGCCGTCCCACCCGGTCAAAGTGAAGTGGGTAGTCTAACCTAGTTGGTGGTTTTTTGGTGATCTATTAGGCCAGTCCAAGGAGTTTACTGCTTCTAAGTTCCACCAATCCTGTTTGCCATCTGGTATGGTATTACCTAGATGCGGGGAACGTTATTATTATTATTATTATTATTATTATGTACAAGGGCACAACCACACCTCCATTGGGACCCTCATTATATTATACATGTTGTATCTTTTCAAAGGAGTACTTCTAGATGTATTATTTAGTGCTCACGTTACACGACTAAAGGCATAGGATCTTCATTGCTGCAAGCAAGATGCACGACCATTAGAATCCTATGAACCTAGCAAATCAAGGGTCCTAAGTCTAAGACACCATAACTAAACAGGCCAAGAGTCATCAAAATACTGCACTTCGAAGTTGCTAGTTCTTACTTCATCCTACACTACTAACTTACCAAACCTGATTAACTGTCCTGCCGTAAGAAACAGCACGTCTTTTCGGCCTCCATTCCTTCGAACAAAATATCACAGCCTAACGGCCTACAAAATGATTCCGTATCCAGCCATAACTTCCGAACGGCGACGCCAAGCACCGTAGGATTTGGCAGTCCATATAATATCCTCCAATCCCGCTCGTGCTGATTGCTATACACGGGTCATATGTTTCTCAGAGCGGAGCGACTCCTCTCGAGGGGGGTCGCGGCAAGATGCAATACGCCCATTGCGCCTTACGGAATCCGGAGCCTGCATCCCCTAGTGGAGGGATACCACAAGGGGGACCAAACTTCCCTAAAAACATGTATAATAAGTTGGCCCCTCTGCCTTGTCGGCGGCCTACACGTGTATGTCTTGAAGAAGAAGAAGGCAATTATAGCTAAGGTATATGTTAGCTCCACGCCCCTCTTCTACTTATGTAAATCAGCACGACAGAAGTTGTGCGCAACAACGGATTGAGCCCAGTGGGCAGTAGGCAATGGGGGTTTGGTCGAATCGGAAAATTCGGCACTTTAGGAAATTTGTGATTGGGAATCCCAGAAGAAGAAAAATGGTCTAATTAGCTCTCAACAACCAGCAAGCACCAGAGAGGGAGGGATCCATAACTCAGGTGTGTTGGGCTTGTTGGCCCTGGCGATGCGGGGATGGTAGAACACAAACCAAAAAAAAAAAAAAAAAAATATTGATGTGGCCGATTCCCAGAATTCCACGAAGACTGTTCAAGGCTCTACACTAACCGGACGTAGACTCGAGCTGGAGATGGAACTTAGATGAGGTTTCATTATCAACAGCAGTTCCTGCAAGGTACACGCGTCGGAAACACTCTACTGCCTGTGCCGAGCTGCAGTGCAGCAGCAGACGTCGTGGATCGCTAGGGGAAGCGAACTCTCGACGGCCTACGGACAGACCGAGTCAGTCACCCGCAGTCAAAATTGCCACGCCCGACCGGGAGAGAGAGGCGCAGATCTGGAAATTGCGATTGCGACTGCGCCCGACTAGGCATTGAGAGCTTCCTCAAGAAGACGTGTCATGTTAGTAGCGTTGCTTTGCTTTTCTGTGGTTCTGACACTGAAGACTCTTTTTCTATTTAAGGAATCTCCGAATCGATATAACCAGGTTTCGCTGTCTTATCTTGATATTTTGTTATGTTGGTTGGCTTGTTGGGTATAAGCCACATTTATGAATAGCGGTGATGCCTAGAGTACAGGTACAGTATTAGGTATTAGGTAGGTAGGTAACGTGGTAATATTAAAGTTGACCTTGGTGACATGAGTTATCTGCCCTGGCGAAGTCATCCCTTAGCTCCGCCTTGTGCGTTGCCGAGTTTAACTCCACAGTTCCGCAGTTTCCAAGGGAATTCCGATAGCCAGGCTCCGTGACTGCCCCCGCCCAATATTCCCGGCCTTCCCGGCACCGGCACCGGCATCTCAAATGTAACAACAATAACCCAACAACAACCTAGTACCTATTCCTATAACATTCAATCGGTCCTTATGGGTGTTCAATATGTTATTCTTTGTAATAAAAAGCTAATTAGTTCTAATAAAGTTATTTTCTGTTACTTTTCTTCTCAATCAAGCTTTTCATAATCTTTCAGCTTAGAACATAGAAGTACGTCTGTTAGTTCCTGTGACTAAGCTCACACGCTTAACATAAGCCAGTATATCAAGGCTTATAATCGATCGTATAGGCGTTTATAAGGAAGCGCCTTTTAAACTTTCGCAGCGCAACCAATCGACAATACTATATAAGTCTTAATATCATCCAAATCTAACTCGATTCTTTAGCAAATGTTATTGCCTTTTAATTGTGGCACTTTCAATTACGAATAATTAGCTGATAAAATAATGATGTTGCTTTTTTAAATCGTCCATTGCCTACATACAGTACATGCCTCCATTTCACATACCGTAAACGACATAGTGAGCCCCCAGACACCCCCCAATATAGCAGTCAGCCTTAAAGCTTATTTACCTATATAGATTCCCAATGGCTTTCTACCCCCCTAGGCAGATTTTATAAGCCCATACGAGAGATATGTTGATGTTATGTATTTACCTGAGTGACTAGGGCCTGAGATCGGGCATATTGATGAGGGGAGCTGACGTACTTGTGAAACATAGAACGGACAACATTTTACTTACTTATTTCCTAGCTAGTAGCTCTCTTAAGTCCGTGCCAATATGCACATACATCGCCTATAACCCTAACTGCCTGACTAACGTAAGCCAAGCTTGAGGCTTTGAGCCTCAGCGTAGCCTCTCAACACTTCATTCTGATAGGTATCAATATATAGTCGCCGCTTTTGAACGTATTGATATGAAATCGTGAATCAAATAACTGCCATATACCGAATAATTATCGAATTACTATCTTCCTAGGTTAGGTAGTTATTCCACTTCCTGGTAAGTCTAGTCCATCGGCGATGTTACTAGAAGAATGAGGTACTTGTTTTCTACTGCTGCTTGATTCAGTCTCCCATTCCTTAAGCAAGCCTGCCGTTCAACTCATAAGTTTTTTTTTTCTATCATAGTAGTCAAGGACAAACCTCATTTATTTGCTAGGCACTTTACGTATTGGACCTAGCACCTAACATAGGTAGGTAGGAAACATCTCTCAGGTTCCTATCCGTATGCTCTCGCCTCGTCGGTCCCCTCACGTCAACCCCAGCCACGCAACGTGAGAACACGAAATACCATCGACGACGAGCCCATCCGCCGTAAAAAAATTAGTCCTGTTGTTCCTGACAATTTTATCTTTCCTGCCTGCCTTTTTTACCTCACCACCCTCAACATTAGAACATTTTTCTGCCTCAGAGGCTAACCTGCCTCACCATTTTATTCCAAGTACTGCACTTTTTGCAGTTCATTCCTGAACTTTCCTCTCTCCTACTTTCACTTTCACTCGCACACACCTCTTAACAACATAAGGGTCTGCTCTAGAACAGTACAGCATACACTACACGTGTTGTTGACACTCTTCTAGCCTTTCCTTAGCAGAGTCTTCTTTCTTTCAAAAGGTTCGTAGACACGCATCAACAAATCATTTCTGGCCCTGTCCTCAGTGTCTTTCCCCCAAGTTGCCCGAGCTACACCTGACACGTTCCGCATTACTAGTTAAAGGCACCAACTAAAGGTCCTGCCACTACAAATCACTGGCCTCACACATTCGGTGTTTTTGTTGTTTTTTCCTGAAACATCAACCGAGAGACTATTCGTGTCAGCTTACGACTGGATTCTACCATGGCTCCGCCTATTCGTAAGTAACATTCCTTTTTATCACTATCCTATATACACTTCCCTCGAAACTACTACACCTATCTTCACTATCCTCACTATCCTCACTATCCTTTTTGAAATTCACTCTTCAAATACGTTGCATATCAGGTATACACTACCTTTTCGCGCAACTATGCTGCCCTCTTCCCCTTCCCTCCCTTCCTCTACTCCTATATCACGTGTTCCTATACACCTCGCTATACTTTAAAGCCTTGACATTTATACACTAGTACTGTTACTAACTTGCTTCAGAAGAAGCCAATCCTGGCTGGCCTTCGGGCCGCGTGCCTGTCGAGCTATTCTGCATGATTGCAGAATACTTGCCCAAACGCAGCCTTAAGATCTTACGTCTCGTCAACCGAGAATTCGACTCAAAATTGCAATGTGAATTCTTCAAGCACATGGTAATCAATGTGGGCTCAAAGCTCAGAGCTCCGTTGAGTGCTAGCCATCATGGTCCAGCCCCTGATGACATCACGGAGTACATTCTGAGCTCTAACCAGTTCGGCAAGGCAGCCCCATTCGTCCGTCGCATCGCATTAGCTCTCGAGCTCAGTGAGCGAGAGTTGGCGACTCCCGAGAATGACGAGACAGAGGACATCCAAGTCCGCGAGTGGGGCGTGTACAGATGGCCCGTTGATCCCGACAGTCGCCGTTCTGGATCACATCTTGAAAGGATTACCGCGTCGCTGGAACGCTCAAAAGGAATCTTCCATATCTTGGGCAAAACCAATAAGATCCAGGAACTCGCATTATCATGCGACGGCGGCTTGGGCTATCTCCAGGGCCCGGACGTCAATGCCTTGCAGCCGCCGGGTCCGCATCCCATTTTCGGCAACCGCAACCAGGTTCGAGTGATCGCGGACAACTCGCTACCCTCTCTTAAGGTCAAGTTTAGCAAGCCTTATAAGCTAGAAGTGATAGAAAAGCGACTGGTTGCTCTGGGAATTCCCCGTATCCTCATACCGCATATGATAAAGGAACTATTAGAGACCGAAGGAACCAGCATGGATATATTTACCCATGAAGACCGAACGCGAGCTCCCCTTCCTGCGAGCCGTTACGGCGAGCGAAAGGTCACCCGATCTTTTACTGCAGACCGCAATTACCGTTTGCAACCGGATCAGCTCACGGACACCCAGGCGAGACTCATATTCCAACATGTTACAGCACAGCAGGCACTTATCCATTCGTTCTTGTTGACTGTGACCAATCACGGCGAATCTTACATGAACTTGAGTAAGATCAATATCGCACGTCTTTCAAGCTTCCATTTGCATTTACTGTGCCGCGACGACTTCTGGTCGAAACTACCTGAACTCGAGGAAGTGTCTCTGGCTATTGTGCCTGACTGGAGATCGGTGACCGTGCAAGACGCATACAACATGGAGACGAGACAGGTTTATCCTACCGATGCACTACCTAAAGTCTTCAGGTTGCTCAATGATCACATCGGTCGACAACCACGAATCAAGCGACTTCATTTTGAGTGGCTCTGTGGTGGCGAACTGGCCCCTGGCTGGCTCCAAAGAAGTAGCTATGTTTTGCCGGCGCCATTCTTAAAGAAGCATCGACTGGTGATCCTTTCAAGCGAGGAAAATCTTCTTATCCTCCCTCACGTCACGCACCTATCTCTGAAGAACTGCTGGTTCGCTCCGAATGTCTTCTATCGAGTCATCCACACCATGGCTAAGAAACACTCTCTCGTGTCTCTTGAGTTGGAAACTGTCTCTCTAACAGGCCCTCCGATCTTCCGAGAAGAAGTGGAAGATAAAGATGACGACTATCATCCATGGCCATTCTCACCAAGCGTCCCACCTGGCCTAAATATCCCGGGCTTGATTCAGGATCCTCCAACGCTCTCTTGGTGTCATGTCATCGATATGCTGACACCGGGTCCAACAATCAAGGAGCGCGTCGCCGCTGAGAAATACCCTTACGATCCAGAGTTGCGTATTCGAAAGGAACTAAAGCTCCGAAAGCTTGTATTCAAGTCCTGCGGATATGTTGTCCTCCCAGATTCTCGTTTCGTTTCGAACAGACGCTTCTGGAGACTCACTTACCCGGTTGAACTCAGCCGAGCGGTTAGACTGATGTCCAGACGATACCGCGCAAAATGGCAAACTTTAGGCCGTGTCATGCAGGTCAACACCGACAGACATCTAGGCCGAATCAACGAACTAATTGATCCTCGCGAGGAGCATTGCATGCTAATGGTCTTTGGACTGCACACGGGCTGGTACGACACATACGGACTCACTCATCTCCGAGCTGCCGTGCGAGACGGCGTCACATGCCCTGGCATCGGCCGCTTCAGCGGCACCATCGACGCTGATTCGTTCATGGACATCGACTCAGATGATGAGGCTCAAGCTTACGAGTTTGACACTTCTGACTTTGATCTTGACTACGAAGATGACGATCAAACTAACCTCGAGGATATGATGAGACGATTCGAGTTGGAGATGGAGTATAAACTCACCGGACCTGCCAACTAAACCGGTTATTCGGAACTGGTCATGACACTCTTATATGTATTACATTCTGCCTCGCAAGAGCCTGCGTACTATACGCGCATCGATCCTCAGCAGGCTTTTCACTTTCAGTCTTCGCGTTTTTCAGTTCGTTTTCTTATGTTCCAGCATGACCACCGCCTTCGCCTATTTGCGCATCACGCGGCACACGGTACACAGCACACGGCGTTCAGGGGGTTCTTTTCCGCGATGACTACTATTTCGCGACTATTTCTTTCAGTTTTTTCCTAGGAGCTCTTTGTACAACACAAGAAGTCGAGATCGACATCGACGATTAATACCTCGACCGAAAACTACCAGACTAGGCGTTAGTTTTCCATCTTCTCGCATCCACAACGGCGGCGGCGTTAAAAAAAAAAAAAAAACATTGATTTCTGCATCACATCACCCGGCTGCCAAATGGCACACGGGCAAGAACTACTTAGGAAGTTCAGAAAGGCACTTGGCATGGAACCAAGGGCCGTACTAATACATGCGTGTGTATTCACTTCGTCGAGCAGCAGCAGCAGCGCACTTGCGCTGAGCTTGTTACTTTTACATATCCCCATTCCGTTCTACGAACTAATTTACGAGTCATGGATCCTTGGTGACCATACGGGTTGGGCGATTGGTTACGTCTATCCATATTCTGGAGACGGGAGAACAGAGGATTCTACTTTGCATAAGGGTGGACTGCTTGTACTATAATTTTAGCCTGACATGATGTTCATGGCTCATCTCGCTTGAGAGATACGGTGCGAATTTTCGATACGTTGCTAGTTTTGCTTGTCTCTGAGTCTTACATACTATGTAGACCCCGATGAGATACATTCAGTAATAATGACTGATTATACCCCCCATCTGAACTGCTTCTTCTGAAAAGTGATAACATACTAATTCGTAGTTCAAGTAAATGTAGAATATTAGGCGTAGCGAGGCGACGGTAGTTAAAATGCCTCAGTATATCTACACTAATATGGTTCTTCATCTAAGGTGTAATAAGGTCTTGTTCGGGGTTAGACTTCGTAGAGGCATTTGCTTATGAATGAATTGAAGCAATTTGTAAGTTTTGCTACTTGCTAGTAGACTAGGATTTCCGTCTACTCTTACAAGTAGTTTAAGAAGAGAGGCATATGAGGAACGGGGGCGTAACATCTTGAATTAGGCTATACTTTGTATCGTATCCTACCTTGCTTTTCTGTCTAGTAATTGGCAACCTTGACGGACCAAAAGCACATATGGAGGGAATAGACTACGGTAAAGAGCATAGAAGCACGTAGAGGGCCAATAATTCATCACAATTAAAACGGAAGACACAAGAGATGATCGTTCAGAAACTTTTTTGCGCGTTATTTGGGGGAAAATCCACGAAGATTTATGATTTCGCGGAGTTGCATGCCAGAGAATACCTAGACCCATGCTTTACGATAACCGCCTTGACACCTGGAGTTTGAAAGCAACTTTAACCCCGAACCTTTAATCTCCATTAATCGTCACACCCCCTACCTTCACTACCTCGTCCCCGCTATCTTATTTTGGGAATCTATGCGGCAGTGATGGCCTTGCGGATACGGGCACCGCGTTGTCTCGAGCTCAGGTGAGCCGGCTCACGGCCAACAACTGACTCGGACTTCTGCACAACCTCCTCACCTTCCGTTAGGATGAGCTCAATGTGGCACGGGTTCGACATGTAAGGGTTGATCTGTTACGACTCGTTAGCAAAGCCGTTTATGTGCAAAATTTGTTCCAGTCCTAGAAAACCTAATGACCGGAAGAAAAGGGGTGTGGAATACGTACACGACCGTGAGCTCGGTAAGTTCGTCTTCGCTGCTTGGGGGCCTGGTTGACTTGGATGTGCTTGACGATCAAGTTGCTGGTGTCGAGGCCCTTGGCATCGGCGTTGGACTCAGCATTCCTGAGGAGGCCGAGCAGGAACTCGGCAGACTTAGCGGGCCATCGAGCCTTGGAGACACCGAACTGCTTGCCTGTTTGGATCGGTAATGTTAGCTGGCTTGCTTTTCTATTGTGATAATTATAACTGCGTAGCAAATATCATCCAATTCTTTTTTATCCGCCCCACCAATGCTCTGAAGTTTTATAGTAGAGATAAATCCGTAGAGATAAGATATTCGTACCTTGGGCTGTTCGGCCAGTGCTTCCGGCATATCGTCGCATGGGGACGGCCTCAGTCTTCTCCTTAACGTTCTCGAGGAACTTGACGGCGCGGGTCAACTTCCAGCCGTTGATGGCCTGGGCGGTTTCTCGGGTGTTCTTGAAGGAAACACGGAGGTAGGCGCCGCGGGCGCGGGCCGACTTCGCGGAGTCAATCTCGGTGGCAGCGTATCGAACCTATGCGAATAGATCACCATTAGCTACCCAATTTCCCAAGCTCGTAGGTTTTTTGCATCGCGAGAAGTCGTCGACGGTGCGCATTCAAGCCGTACACCGAATTTGAAATTGCGGTTGTCGCAGAACGAATGTGCATTCGACGAAATCACTCGAGCGGGATTCTGAACGTACCATCTTGGCTGCTGTGTGGTGTTGAGTTGGGAGATGGACTCGATGTCGTTTGTTGGATTGAAGATTTTCGCGAGGGTCAAAGTTCGGGGAAGTTCAAATTGTGGAAATTGAATTGTGCCCTCGCTTACTGCCCTGAATGGTACGTACTCTTTTCTTTTGGCTTAGATGATAAAGAGTCCCACTTGGTCAATGCGCTTTATCTTCTTTTATCGATAACAAACTTTTATCATGAATCTTTTCGGTAAATATTCGGCTTTAATGATAGGAGCTCGGGCCATGTAAATTCTCAATTGAACTCTATCAGCGGTACCTTTAGCTCCAAATTTTTTTTTTTCCTTTCTGAAGCTCGAAGGAAATTTTATGGGAGCTTAAAGTTAACATAACTTTTCCTCCAATTGTCTCCGCGAACTCCCCAACGCGACAAACGACGCGATAATACTTATCGCAAACATCGCAAGAATCATACTTAACTACTCCTCTTATTTTTAAAACATGGGCTTTACTCCACGAGGAGGTAGAGGCGGTGGCCGCGGTGGTGGCGGCCGAGGTGGTTTTGGCGACAGAGGTGGACGAGGTGGAAGTGGCTTTGGCGGCCGTGGAGGTGGTGGACGAGGTAAGTTAAATCTACGAGCTCTATATATTTCAGAATATTAGTTATTGATCATTTACTCTGTAGGTGGTGGCCGAGGCGGCTTCGGCGACCGAGGTGGACGTGGTGGTGGTGGTCGCGGCGGTCCCCCAAGAGGAGGACGAGGTGCTCCTCGCGGTGCTGGACGCGGCGGTGCGAGAGGCGGCGCAAGAGGTGGTGCGAAGGTCGTTGTTGTAAGTTGCAGGCCTCGTTATGAGCTGGCTCGTGAACATGATCATACTGATGACTATGTTTTAGGAGCCCCACCGTCACGAAGGCGTTTTCGTCTCGCGGGGCAAGGAGGATCACTTGCTCACTCGAAGCATTGCCCCTGGTATCGAAGTCTACGGCGAGAAGAGGGTTACTGTTGATAATACTTCTAAGGCCGAGGACGGTACGCCTATTACCACGAAGGTCGAGTACAGAATCTGGAATCCTTTCCGGAGTAAGTTGGCAGCCGGTATTATCGGTGGTATCGACAACATCTACATGAAGCCCGGCTCCAAGGTTTTGTACTTGGGTGCTGCCTCTGGTACTTCGGTTTCTCACGTTTCCGACATTGTTGGCCCTACTGGAAATGTCTATGCCGTTGAATTCTCCCACCGATCTGGCCGAGACTTGGTCAATATGGCCCAAAACCGAACTAACGTTATCCCTATTGTCGAGGATGCCCGACACCCCATGAAGTATCGCATGCTCGTACCTATGGTTGACTGCATCTTTGCCGATGTTGCCCAACCCGACCAGGCCCGTATTGTTGCGCTAAACGCACACATGTTCCTGAAAGTTGGCGGTGGTGTAGTTATCTCTATCAAGGCGAACTGCATTGACAGCACAGCTGCCCCCGAAGCAGTCTTCGCACAGGAAGTACAGAAGCTAAGAGCAGAGCGTATCAAGCCCCAGGAACAACTGACACTAGGTACGAATCATTTTCCCCTATTCAAAATTGCTTGCCACTAACTATCGTAACTAGAACCCTATGAGCGAGATCACTGTATCGTGATTGGACAATACCAAGAGGCGAAGTAAGGCACCTTATAGGCTAAGAGGAAAGCAACCTATTTTGTGTTATATTACGGTCTTGATGTAACGATCATAATCCACGTGGTTCGTGGGGTGGAGTTATTCCCATCAGGCAACGGCGACTAGGCGTTCGGAGGGTCGGTTTATTGATATTTCATCTGTGCATCAGTTTCCATAGGGAAAAGTCTATCTGGTCAATACCATGCAAGCAGTTCGATCCACACATTTGTCTATTCAATATCTTGTTATAAGGTATAACCTTGCTATGGCATGTTGATTATATCGCCGTATTTTCCAGATCTAGTATCTGAACCCAGCTTACTGTGGTTCTGGGCTAGCATATCAAGACCGGTAGCTTGACTCTCTTACCAATAGTCAGCATAGTATACGAGACAAAAGGACCTTTTATTTACTCCCCCTGTGTTCCACTGTGTTTCCCTTACATGCCATAGCGCCCCCTATCCATTCGCGCGTGAGCTTACTACGATGTCCAACATCTAGTAGAGCTGGGTACCAGTGAATAATATGTACTTAAATGACTAGCATAAATATTCATACCTCTATCTCTACTATCTTGATAGATCCTTGACTATCTAGAGAGTTGTCTAGAAGGTTTTGCGGGCGCATATTCAGTCGTCTTCTACTTCCCTAGATCTACCCTGATCCCTTATGCTCCACTGGTTGAGGCCCGCGTTGAGGTTGGGATTCGATAATGTCCCCGGCACTTCGCCGCGGCTAACATCTAGCAATCCGAAGCCTGAGATGGGTAAAGTTCCATTACCGTCCCCCTCGCATATCCCATCATACGACATATTTCTCTCGGACACCGCAAGCCCGCCGTCTTGTGATTGCGCCGGAACGGCCACGGGCCGGAGACATCCTGTTGACGCAGACCAAGGGGGCCAAGCCCACGGCCCAGGTGTTGGTACCGGACCTACCTGCTCTTGCTGTTGACCCTCTGTGCCCGTAAACGGGTAAATAGGAGGCAGAGAAACAGTAGAAGTAGGCGACATATCCCCACCGACTAGCAACACCCGCACCACAGGCTCCGGCTGCCAGTCCATCTCATCCCCCGTCCCAAACCCAACTCCCACTTCGTTAGCCCACGCGGCAAAGCGCTCGTTGCACCGGTTCAAGGCGCGCACGGCCCAGTTCCGGAAGCGCAGGTTCGCGCGGCGGACGGAACTGCATTCCGTGCAGGACCGGATGTTGTTGCTGTTGCTGCTTTTACTTTTGTAGACGCCGTTGTAGGGGTCTTCGATGCTGGTGTTCTCGTCGAACTCGGTGTCTGCGCCGTCTACGCTTGCTGGTCCACGGTGTCTGCGGCGGTTGTGTTTGCTGTTTGGGTTGACGTTGGAGCTGTTGTGGGAGTTGGTCCTGTGCCCTTGGGTGCCGTGATGAGGATTGTAGCTGTTTCGTGAGTGCTGGTCATGCGAGAAAGATGGAGTATGGTTGCTATCCCTATTTTTGCCGCGGTATGGCGACCGGCTACGGCCACGCGGTGGATTATAGTTGTTCTGAGTTTTTCTTCTATTCGACGAATTGCTACCCCTCGTGGTCGAAGGGTCAACGCCGCCCATGGGGTAATCATCGTCGAAGTTTACGCTTCGCGGACCTCGCCTATTGTTAGCACGAGTCGTTGAGCCCCGGAATTTATTATCGTTCCTTTTCCTTCCCATGATTTCTGCACTACTCGCTCCCTAAGATGCCTCTCTAGGTTATTTGACTAACTTAGTTTTGCTAAGACCAGTTCTTCCAGACTGAACGTGTGTAAGTTCCATCGGTATCTGAGGTCTCTAATGAGGTCCTGGTGGGTATATTGACGCCGCAATTCCTAGGACGACCGAGGGGAGCCTGGTGACTCTTAAAGGGAGCTTCCTCCATCTTAGAAGTTCTCTGATTTCTATATCCTGAAAGAGTGCGGATCAACTACATATATGTTATGAAGTTAGTAGGTACATTCCAGAAAATAAAGGAAAAGGCTTCCGTAAATAAAGTGACGATGTTTCCCGTAGGCTATGGAGACTATCTGCTAACATTGGATATCGTAAGGATCGCGAAATCTAGAAGGTTTCCATAGCAAGGATATTTGAGTCGTCTTATTTAACTTAGTATACAAAGAGAGCCTCAGAAACTACGGGAGAACTCGTCAGTAGCCATGCAACGGTTCTCAGAATTAACTTGGTAGACAATGGAGAATGTGAAGGCCGGGAGAGTCATAGCTGAACGAACGAATAGCGTCTGACACCCGTGTCGGTTGCTGAAAGCTGTGGACCTTTATAAGCCCAGGCAAATTTCTGTTATGAGACATAGTTTCAACGTCGACAAGGTTGGTTTAATAGAAAGAAAGACCCATTGTTCGTCCCTGGGTCTGACGAAGCATTAAGTGAGGATTTAGTATGCTTCGTTGAGATTCTAGGGAAGGCTTATCATACCACTTTATATGTACATTAAATTTCTTTTAAGCTACCCTATTGCTTCTCTTGTCATTATCTTTCATATAAGGGCGTAAGAGACGGCTTCTTAGCTAATCCAAGTAGTCTTTAGCGAACCTCGAGATCGTCATCGTAGAGGATAGTAGCCCGAAGTTCCATCGGGTCCTCTTTAGGGAATTCTGACCGCGCTCCGTTTATGCTTTGCTACCACGAAAATCATGGATAGGTAGTTAATGAACCCATGCTTAGCGGTGTTGGAGAATCTATTATCGACACAGCTACATCGCGCGGACGTTCCAACTTACCTTCATTGTGCTATATCCGGATCTCGATAGGATACAAAGTTCTGCACAACCTTGAAGACGTGGTTGCCCCTGCATCGGGGGTCCGAGATAGTACCTGCGGCAATTCTCTGATTCCTCGGGCGGGTTTACTAGTCACGGAGATTTTATAAAGACGATGACGTCGGATTATGCGGTGCTCTGTGCGGCCCTGCGTATTCTCGTGATGGGGGTAAAGAGATTTCGCATACGCTTTGACATTCAAAAAGATGCCTAACTGCTTGGCGGCTGGGCCATGAGACATTTGAATACTTCCCTCAGTTCTCCAAGCTATCGAAAAGAAGGGTCACCGACGCTGGGGATTATTTCAATACTAACGTGACAAGGGTTCTTGGCGCTAGACGAGGGGTTCATAGGGGAAATTGTTGAGAAATATTCTCTAGATGTTGTAGTGCGTACCTAAACTAAGATGAAGAGCACCTCGTAAGTTTTGCGAGATACAGTCGTATTGCTTACCTTAAGGTATTTAATAGGGATCAAGCGAATATACTACAACTCTTTCTGATTTGTATGAGAAACGATAGTTCCAATAGAGACTTCGGACCAGCACCAGGACGAAAATGACTTGCAAACACCTTTGTTGGCCTGCGGACGCTAGGTGATTCCAAAGTCTGACAAGGCGAGCGGCTAAGTAAAATACCCGATATCGTAGACTTATCGCTGCCCAGTTCCTAGAGGTTGGCTTGGGAATCTTTTCTAGTGGATAAAGGCAGGAATATGTTAACTTAGTCGTCGGGTTCCTGACTGAGTGACTCAAAATGAGCACTGTGTACATAATTGTAAATTGTATAGATCGTGGTCATGGATTTGATCTCGCCTCCGTATTCTAACTATAACTTTTCTTTCGAGATGTTAGAGGATCTCCGGACGATGAAGCAGCATAAACCGGGTATATGCCCAAACCACAACGAGGCCTTGGGTACACTCCATTGTCTAAGAAGGCGTACTTCCGAGGGAATGGCATCGGCAGGACATCTTGATCGTTGAATATCTTGAACTGAGCCAAGACAGATCTTTAGCGAGGAATTGGCAGCTCGTGTTGTTATTACAGTATAAGACATATTAGAAGTGGCCTGCTATAGCTGGTTGTGCCGCAAGTCTTTATAACAGCAAACCATACCCAGTTATATCCCGGTATATAAGAAATCTCTGCACGGTATGCCCGTGCTGCCGTGTCGTTATGGCATGGCTAACCAAGGGCTGTTGAGTTTAAAGTCTTTACAAGAGGATAAGATAGAGGCGAGCCGTGTCCAGAAAAGCAAAATGGCGAAAGTAGATCACCACGTGGAGATTGTGAAATCGTGGTTGACCTCATTCTAAATTCTGTAGGGGCTTTTGGGGTTTTGGGGCTTTGGGGCTTTAGGGACAGAGGGACAGAGGGACAGAGGGACAGAGGGACCGCATAATAAAACATGCACGTGCCATATTACATACTTAATACTCTAATACGCTGATGGCTTGGTACATATTAGGTAATAAACAGATTATCCCCTGTCTTGCTAACTACATATCTACAAGCCGGCTTTTCTTACCACGGGTTGGCGTCAGCACTTATCCTATCTTACCACATTATCTCATCATCTCCAACCGTGAGCATTATAATTGCATCAGCATAACGATCGCAACATAGACACTGGATAAGAGTTCGAGTAGCGTGCTCACGTCTGAAACACGTACACACCCATATCAAGTAATGCATGCTTAACAACTGAAGAAGATGGGTAGGTACACGGCCTTCTCTAATAGCAAACCGCTATCTGTACGATGTAATATCTATCGGTAATCCCTACTTCAGCCAGCCTATCCAAAATCGGAATCCCCGGTAATAAGACGGCTTGCTTAATAGTCATCATTATTGCCTATCACAGTAGTATTCCCCCTACTCTAGTGAGCCGTGTCATCTGTGGATGATTACAGAGGCGCACTTCTGCGTACTTTCCAATAGTCTCATAGTATCATCAGCAAGTCTCATCTCCTTTACTTCCAATCGCTTCTTTTAACCGCACTGTTCCTAGCCCTTGTCGCTCGACGTACCAACCGTCTGCTTGGCGAGAACACCGTCGTCTGCCAAGCTGGGGTAAAGGTTACTAGGGGACTACGGAGCCTGGTTCGCCTGGATAGGTATGTTTCGACTATTATCCACATATCCTGGGGTTGCCTTTAGCTGCTCGAGATGAGTTGGAGAAAAGTTGACACATGCATACTGTGTAATACAACTTCTGTCCGTCAACGAAACGGGCATATACGCACGTCAGCGTCAACACCCTACAGGTCGGAATAAAAACATCCTGGTTCTCTACAATTTCGTAACTATTTCTCTGTCAAATCCCAGAATAGTCGGCCTGCTATCCTTGCTCACCATGCCTGTGCCTTTCTCTTTACTGTTCAATTTCTTATTTGATTGGTGCTGGTACCTGAGGAACCCTTCTAGGAGCCGAAGCCCTTCTTATTCATAGTTCGCTTTAGCCAAGCACCTGGACCACGGCATAAAATACACACGGGGCTTTCTTTATTAGTCGCGTGGCATCCTGGTCAGAATCCAGGAGATACATATCTAGTGTTCTGTCCCTCCAAAGATGTTCTAAAGAATATCCACATCGATAGGCAAAGCTTAGACCCATGCCATCTCAAATAAGTTTAAGAATCCGGTGTGAGTGGGTGCTGGAGCTATAAGATTCTCTTGAGACCCGACTGTTGATTCTGTGGATGGACAAGTGGACCTCGAAACTTCGTTACGATTCATGAATCGCAAACACATCTAACTAACTCAACCATATCGATATTCAACGACTCACATTGGTTTACATATCTCATTCGCGTGGATAATGTCGACTCGTCCGTCCTGCTGGAAAGTCAAACGTTGATTAATGACTCAGGCGCTCCTTCGGCCAGTTATGCAGCTTTCACATCTATCGAGCAAAGCAAACATAGTTCCAGCATCTCTATTTTACTACCGACTCGGTAGCGGGCCGTTCCTGTTCTTACAATATATCAACTCGGAGCCCAACCATCGAACCAACTACACCCCACTTCCCTTGAATATAATATTAACTACTATACGAAAATGGGGCGTGAGTTAACAGCAGGAGAGCTCGAGGCGATCAGCATTATTGAACGAGTTGGTTCCGTATTCTCGCTGTTAGGATGTCTTTTTGTCATCATTACCTTCTCTTTCTTGAAGGCTTTCCACAAGCCTATTAATCGCCTAGTTTTCTATGCCTCCTTCGGCAATATGATGACCAACGTGGGAACATTAATGTCAAGGAGATATGTGACGGAGATTGATACATTTGGATGCCAATTTCAAGGTTTTCTTATACAAATGTATGTCATTTGCCAATACACATTCGCTCAACTTACTAAACTATCCAAGGTTCCTGCCCGCTGATGCTTTTTGGACATTGGCTATGGCATTCAATGTCTACTTAACTTTTTACTATAAGTTTGACGCCGCTAGGCTCCGTATGATGGAAAAATGGTTAGTTCAAGGTTAACCCCTATCCCTTAAAAGCTAAACAGGGAAACTCATGGAATACCAACTTTAGGTACCTCTTAATATGTTACGGCATCCCATTCATTCCCGCGCTCACCTACGTTTTCGTGAGAACAGAATCGGCTGGCAGGATGTATGGCAATGCCACTTTATGGTGTTGGGTTAGCTCGGGATGGGACATCTTTCGGATCATTACCTTCTACGGCCCTGTCTGGTAAGGGCTTTGGAATTGATGCTCCTAAGATTGACATTGCTGACACTTCTTAGGGTCGTTATCTTACTTACGATGGCTATTTATATTCGGGCAGGAAAAGATATATATCAGAAGCGCAAGCAACTACGGAATTTCGGCGCCAGCAGCAGCGCCCATGATCCCGATGCATTGAACATGAACGACCCCTATTCAGTGAAGACAACCGAAGTAACAGTCACGTCAGAAGCCGCTGGAGAGGGCGGAAGTGGAATCGACCTCGCACCCCTTGGTCGATTCGGCATGAATAAGAGCAAGCCGTCGTACTCGGTAACAATATCGTCGAATAATGCAAGGGGTAGCAGCAAAGCGCAAGAGGGGGATGTCGTACTTCCTATGCAGAGCAGCGTGCCGCAAACACCATCTGCAGCCCAGTCACGAGCAAAGTCCCAAAAGAGAAGGGCGAACTTCGAGGCGAACAATGCTGCATGGTCATACAGCAAGTGCGCCATCCTCTTCTTTACGGCGCTCCTTGTCACTTGGCTTCCCTCGACAGCGAATCGCGTGTACAGTATCGTCAATACGAACAGCGTGCTAGCATCCCTTGAGATTATGAGCGCAATCGTCTTACCACTTCAAGGGTTCTGGAACTGCCTTATATACGTCGCGACAAGTTGGGAGCCAGTGAAGATGTCGTTCTCGGATCTTCGGGTTCGCATCACTGGTCGACACCGTGAGTTGAGTCAATATGGCAACGAACACCAGGATAAACGGAATTTCGCATTCAGACTTCCAAGCCGAAGCTCACATAAGGACATAGAGAGCGAGTCAATGACGGAGTTAGCTAATAGCGGCAGGACGTCACAATCCCACCAGGACGTTAAAGGGCAAGCGATATAACGGTGTCAAAAATTAGATTTTGATTTATAATTTTACTATTTATTCCGCCTCTGATGTTTACAAATATCTTGGCACAAAACCTTGTAAATATATAAACCCTATCGTCGATGAATTATTAACCGAACGATACGCGATTTAGGCAACGTGGTATTCTAGAATTTCAGACGTTGCAGTATCCTCAAGTTTCACTTTTTCTTTTTGCCAAGGTCAAGTTAGATAGCTCGAAACAAATCAGGATAGAAACTTGGGTTGGAAGATGGGTATGATTCCGCTATGAGGTGGTATTACCCCTTGAGATAGCGGGACGAGAGGAGCTAGACTCGTTAGTCGGTCCTTTCCCCTCAACGCTAAAGTAGCTAAAATATGGAGAGGTTCAAGCTTTCTTAGGTCGAGTGCGGCCGAAAGCTTCTTCTTAACCTTCCTACTCGAGCACCGAATTAAATACTACACCTATAGTGTATAAAACTATTGGGTCCAACGATAGTTGAGCGCGCGCATATGCAGGTACCCAATTTAATGATAGATCTAGCCCCAGCAATTCAACTTGAATGTGTGTTATCTATTTCCGATATTGCCGACTTAAAGCGAGAAGGAAAGGAGGTGGCAGTGAAAGGCAAGATCTCCGCCGAGAGAAAAATATCTAGTTAGGGACGTAACATCGTTTGTAATCTGGAGAGTATTCTCCTGACCTATCTCGGGTCTGTCTAGCGCACTGTTCAATATGTTGTCTTCGTCAACGCTGTCTTAAAAACGCGACTGCTTAAATATAGTAGCATTAACAGTATTCTAGGCATAATGAATAGGGAAATTCCCCATGTGAGTTAGGTTAGGTTAGGTATCCTTACGAACCGTGGGAGCACTGAGGAGGCCAAAGTCGTAGTAGGATGCGGAACTTACCCGTCGGGTCTCCTTGGCGTACATATATCAAGGCATTGCATTCCTGACGACAGCGAGGTGGTCCAGTAAGAATATAGCGTCCGTAAGGCTGATCTGCTACTGTGGTACTATAGCTTCACTAACTTATGAAATACTACGCGAGATTTGGATGCTTACGCAAGTGAGAGGCGTAGCAAAATTGAATATCTTCTAGAATTATCGTTTACTTATACAGCCTTAAGATATTCACTTAATCAACAATTAATATCGTCTTTCTGCTACTTAGGTATACATAGGTAGTTCATTATATTAAACCTTTCTCAATGTTAGTTTTCACATCAAAACAAACCTGTTTTCTATAAAACCTGCGGGGTAGAAATTCGAGGAGAAAGGCTCCCCAAGAAGTTTTAAAAATACGGGAGTTAGGTTCGACTTCTCTCGTACGTAGGTACATACGATGTATTTCACGAAACACGCCAGGGATCTATCGGCCAATCAGGTGTCACGAATTTGAGCTTTCAGGCTCGAAAAGGTAAAGTTGCTTGCCCTAGGAACCATGTACCTGCATAAGCACACGAGTTCTCTGCGGTGATATCCCCAAATAAGAAAGACAATACTTTTCCTCTTCCAGATCTGATATGCATAACGGAATGATAATGCCGTTATTTCCTTAGTTTTCCCTGTAAGATATACAAAATATTGGATATTTCTTAATTCAGCTTGTTAAACTTGTCGGAGAAATGTCAAAGGAGCAGTAGGACTGCAAAGTGACGGGGCAAACGCAAGGAGAAAATTTCTCGGTAACGCAGAAATCTCACCGTCGTGTTCCTTGCAGTTATGCATGGCCCGTGGCTTCGGGTCTAGCGAATTGGACTTGACATTGGCAGATTGGACCTGTCATGACGTGCCATCGTACCCCAGATGTAGTAGTGATCAGAGCGCTCGGTTCCGCTGGCAATTGATTATGGACCGCCAGGGGGGTGGCAAGGGACGTGCAAAATTCAAGATTCTCCACTACTTAAGACTTTAGACGGCAGAAGCCATCACTTTTATTTTGTCATATCGTGCTTACATACTAGTACATAGTCAGCGTTGAGTTGAGTCCGCGGATATAATGGTACGGTATCTCAAGCAAGTTGTACGCAATTAACTAGCCCTACTATGACATGATTAAGCGAGCCAAACAAAACAAACATTATTCTGCGGTGGCTTCGATACTCCCTTTACTCGTCTTCTCCAGTAGCCTCATATGCCAACTGTGAATTCACATGCTCAATGACCGAATTTGATCATCAATCTCCGTCAGGCTATCGCTTTCGGCTGTTCTCAGTAGATTACATATTAGTGTATGCAGTGGCGTCGTCCGTGCGGTTGAATCGCACGAGCCTCGAGTTCGACGGTTATGCAGCTAAGGGCGAACATTATATTCCAATTTAGAATCCTCAGTTACCTAGGTTAGGAAGGGTAGGAAGCAAGCTAAAAGCAACTTCTGTAAGTGTGATAGATTATTAGCAGTTTATCTGCAGAACTATCCGATTCTCTCTACACCTACATCGGAGTTTTGTGAGTTGAAATTCAAAGATATCAACGAACCACATGTATAGTCATTTGAATGTATTAACGTTTCCATTCAAGTTTTCTTTTAAAAAAGAAACCACAGCATTCCCTCGTGTTACTGGGCTTAAATGCTTTGGAGATTTGGATAAGCCCCTATTAAAGAAGCAATAGCTACCTAATTATATGTGTTTGCTTGAACTTCTGTGCTCCGCCTAATTGGCCATCAAACGACCTGAGCAAATCAACGTTCATTATTCACTTTTGGTTTCTGTTACATAACTCTCTTGACTTGGCCGCAGGACTTCTCAACAGCCCAATCAAGCAGACGTATTAGACTTAATCATCTGATCTACCCGCTCGGTGTCGAACTAATAGTAGCTACACAAATTCATGTTTATGGATACGCGCAGAATGTTAAACAGCAGCCTTACTGCTAGGGGTGCATGGTCTGACTTATATAAATCTAAATATTCCTCTCCAGTCCTCTTACATCACTTCTATGACATCCAACAAGGATCCATATTAATATATTCCTCCTCTATTCTACATTCTAAAGGCGAAACCTTACACAAGTCAGTACCTTGTTCAGCTGAGGTGTAGAACTTGTACTACAATGAGCTATCTGGTTGAAGTTAGTATGAAAGACCAATCCAAGATAATTGCCAAATCTTTTGCCGAATCTACTACACAGACCGCTTTATAGACTACTTTAACCCAACTGCTGATTTTCTTTCATAGCTTCTGATGTATATAAGAGTTATGGGTTAATTAACGTCTATATGTCTGCATTACTGGAAGAAAAGAATGCACCCTTTGAACTATTCTAGAGGGTCTCCATCTAATTAATGCAGCTGAGATCTATCATCAAGAGATTTCCCCAGTGATGTCTTGCCTGCTCACTTTAAATAAACACCACTTAAACTATCGGGATATCTATAAACGTATACACAGGATAGACTCGGCCCATATGGATTGGATGCTTTTCCGATTAGATTGTGTGGTCTGGATGCACACTAAGATAAACTAGTCCCGTCCACTGGTTTTGTTACGTCGGTTATCACTGAAGACTCTCGTACTTGAGGATGCACAACAGGTACACCCCGGTTTACACAAGCATTATATGATAGTACGGGCAGACGTTCCATCTCCACCCTGTGTTCCGGTAATGGAATGGCTTGCGTTACAGTATATCTCGGTAATTGGCGAATTTTCCCGCGTGTCTCGTGCACTTGTCTGATATCAAGTCCAATGTTGCCTCATAGGAGGCCTTTCAGGGGTTCAGGTATTCACTGACAACCTCTGAAACAGACCAGTCAAGTCTTTCTAAGAAGAAAAACATTGATTGTGTGTTCACAATGGCCTCATGCTGTCAAATTTATCGGTGGTATCAACAAGAAGGCAAAAATTTGGCGAGCTGAATAAATAGGTGGTGCAAGGCCGAATCATGGTTACAATGAGCTGAAGGATACACGACATCCACGCAGAGTTGATACTTGCATACTAATACTTGACAATTTTTATAGAAAAGAGGCTCAAAGTAAATAGGAGTAGGCCAAGTTCGATGGATAGGAGATCGGCAGTCCGCATAGTAATTTGCGTGCTTGCAGTTGAAATGTTTGCATCCGCTACTAGGATAGCCTTGGTACTTACACATTTCTATCTTCGAAGACATACTCCTATAACAAAGTTATCCACAACTAATGTAGTCTCTCTTCTAGAAATATACCGCAGTTGAAGTGCTGGCTTTGCACGTAGTAAATACTATTTTTCTTATTTCTTCCAATGTCTCTCGATTATTGTGTGCTACAGGTAAACAAGGATACACATATTTCACAACTAGTTTCCTTTCATACCACAACCTCACACACGTGGCCGCTAGTTCGCTTGATAGGAGGGCCAGATGCAACGTCTTCGGGTTAATACTTGTTCACCACCAAGTTTATCGTAGGGAGACGTGTCAACTCGGTGAATATTGAAGACACACCGTCCTCATATCGCCAGAATACAGACGGAATTCCACAGTAACATGATCACTATTGGTAGCTGCTCGACGGAAAAGTACCGAAAGTAAGTTCGAACGGGACGGTCCATGAGGGCCCCTTTGCCTTATCTAGGTGCACCCTTACTGATATTATATTGCAGCCGTGGATAACTGGTGGAGAGTGACCCTATTAAATACGCTCTGTCAAAATATTGGAGAAAGATATCTGAAAAATAAAAGGCAAAATTACCAGATGACAACCCAATAGTGTCCCGAAGTGGCCTGACTCACGTAGTAGCAGCAGCAGATTATTATATTATTGCAGCTGGAACTTGTCGTAATAAGGTACGTATTGCTCAAGGTGAGAACCTTAGGCGTACCCGTGCACGTAGATGCACATGCATCTACACCTTCCTTCCTTCCGCTCCT
This sequence comes from Daldinia concentrica, assembly GCA_902805455.1. Lineage (NCBI taxonomy): Eukaryota > Fungi > Ascomycota > Sordariomycetes > Xylariales > Hypoxylaceae > Daldinia > Daldinia concentrica. Next base: position 2,481,142 of record CADCSW010000006.1, read on the forward strand.
TACTCACGACGATTCTTCCGGCGCTCTTTCCCTTTTGTTTCTAAACCACTTATCTTAGGCACACGTGAACTTTAAAAGTACTTAGTTCAGCCAATGGAATCTCTCCTAACCATACCTAGATGAGATATAATACGAAGGTACGATTCTAAGGTACGTGGTTGCCTGGTCGTCTCTCCCAACCGTCCTTTTTACCTTTGCGCGAATCACCCAATTGCCTATTTATTTTTCGGCATTATTCCCAAGACAGATAATAGAAACATTCTTTTCACAACCAACGAGGGCACACCCTATCCAACCACAGAGGTAGCCTACAGAGTCGGCACACAATAATACGGTGCGACTTTTTATTTGATCTCGTCCTCCGCATCTTGTACCGACTTCTAAGGATCTACTCGACCTTCTTTTTCGTGTCTTGCCCTGCCCTGCTTTGTCTCCCGACCAACAGCATCGTCAAACCTTTGATCAAACAGTCTAACCTACTAATATCATCCCTCTCACTTACTGTTAACTATCTTTTTATTTGCCTAGCCTGTTGGAATTGGCTTCCATTCCCTCACTAGGCTATTTTCATTAGTTATCCTCTGTGTCTCCGATCTAACCGACGCGACTGCTTGTCGCTTGATCGAGACGAAATGCCGAACGTCGATGGATTTATCGACGGATTGATGAACAAGGTGGCATCTGTTGATGATTACATCAACAGATCAACTTTCGGTCGCGTCTTTCGCCTGGATGGATCTGGTCACGTAAGTTAAATTTGGTTCATCTTTCTTCACAAGCCATCACATACACCCCTAATCAGATATTTGATATGATGGATTCTATCTCCGCGATAGTCCTATCTAGTCCTCTTAGGCCCACGTCATACAATATTTCCAACAAGCACAGGGAAAGTCACCATACTAATAGAAATTAGCCCCAAACCGTCCGCGGTTCGTCGTTCTTTCGAGAGATCCGCGCCGGCTTGACTACCTTCGCAACTATGGCATACATTGTTGCTGTCAACGTGAGAATCCTATCTATTACCTTCTTCTTAGTCTATATACCTAACAAAAACAAGGCTGCTGTTCTTGCAGACTCCGGAGGCATGTGTGAGTGCCCGGAGGGATCTGAACCTGGCTGCCCTGGAGATTTTGAGTACGCCAATTGCCAGACAGGTAAGTACTTGCTGACTCCGAACAAAAAAACTACAAGTTGTAACTAAGGCTGACTCCCATGCAGTTCTAAAGCGTGATTTGATTACTGCTACCGCGGCCCTCTCTGGCCTTTCCAGCATCGTGTTCGGATTCCTTACGAACCTTCCTGTCTCTCTCGGGTACGTCAACTCTCATTTGATATGGGTTTCCTATTGCATTATTCTAATCTACTTCAAGACCAGGCATGGGCCTTAACGCCTATTTCACCTACCAAGTCGTCGGTTGGCACGGCACGGGCATGGTCCCTTATAAGGTCGCTCTTCTTGCCATCTTTGTGGAAGGATGGATCTTTGTCTTCCTGGCCCTGACCGGAATGCGACAGTGGTTGGTTCGAATGATCCCGGCTACCATCAAGACGGCATGTGGCGTCGGTATCGGTTTGTTCCTTACAGAGATTGGATTGTCTTATTCTGCAGGCATCGGTGCCATCACGGGCGGATTCTCTACTCCTCTCACAATTGGAGGATGCCCTGCCGAGTACCTCAACGACAAGGGAGAGTGCTCTAGCCATATCATGACGAATCCTGGGGTAAGAATCATTCCATAACAACGTTGGGCATCTAGCTTACAATTAGTAACAGATGTGGATTGGCATTTTTATTGGTGGCATCTTCGTTGCGTTTCTGATGGCCTTTAAGGTCAAGAGCGCCATTGTCATCGGTATTGGAATCGTGTCAATCATGTCCTGGCCGTGAGTGGAACCCCATTCTCCCTCTTACCCCCTTTATCCATTGAATGAAACTCAACTGATAATCATTAGCCGCAACACCTCTTTCACTTACTTCCCTTACACAGAGGCTGGTGAGGAACGATTCCAATTTTTCAAACAGGTTGTCGCATTCCATCCGATCAAGACTGTCTTGAATGCTCAGGACTGGGGTCTCGAGGGTGCTGCGGGAGCCCAATTCGCCTTGGCCCTCGTTACCTTCCTTTATGTCGACATTATTGACTGTACTGCGACCCTGTACTCGATGGCCAAGTTCTGCGGTGTTGTGAGAGAGGATGGCGACTTTCCCCGCTCGACCCTTGCGTATTGCACTGATGCAGTCATGATTTCAATTGGTTCCCTCTTTGGTTGCTCGCCCGTTACCGCCTTCATCGAGAGCGGTGCAGGAATTGCAGAAGGTGGTCGTACCGGGTTAACTGCAATTTCAGCTGGTGTTTGCTTCCTCGTCTGTTTGTTTTTTGCCCCGATTTTGGCCTCTGTTCCGCCCTGGGCCACGGGATCAACCCTGGTTTTGGTAAGCTTGCCTATGAATGCTACAACCGAAGAGAGTCGCTAATATTATCTTTCAAGGTCGGTTGCCTAATGATCCGCCAAGTCATCAATATCAACTGGCAGTACATTGGTGACGCTGTCCCGTCTTTTGTCACCCTGGCCTTCATGCCCTTCAGTTACAGCGTCGCCTATGGTCTAATTGCGTGAGTACCTTCTACTAGACGCGTAAACATAGGCTAATCGGAATTATAGGGGTATGATGGTCTACGTCGTTTTAAACAGCATGATCTTCTTTATCGTATGGATCACTAAAGGCAGAGTCATCCCGTCAAACTGGCATGAGAAGGAGGTGTATGACTGGGGACTAGGAGTTAGAGATATCCCTAGCTGGATGAAGCGTGTTGCCGGAAAGGTCATGCCAGGCCGCTTTCAATTTGAGACTAACAGTCAGAAAGGTGGCGTGGAGCTGGTGGACAACGACAGCGTTATGAACGCCGCCACTGAGACCAGCTCGCGAGGCCATTCGGATGAAGAAAACAAGGACATACCTATCGTGCAGAGCCACCCCCAGGCACGTATTCGACACCGAGAGCACGACCTACCCTCGCTCAACTAAACGAGTGAGGCAACAAGGAAGCTAGTTGTATATGTCTATTACGGGCATACATTCTCTAATTTTGGAATGCTTTGCGACACCAATACGTACGAATAAGGGATTGGCGTAAGTAGTGAACGAGGATCACGGAGATAATAGCAATCAAAGGACTGAAAAGGGCAAGACGAGATGATTGGCAAGATGCTTTCTGAGATGTCTACGGAAATTGACTAGGATCCTTTTCCACGAGGCGTATATAATTGTGAAGTAAAAGGAGAAAAAAAGGGGGGGAAAATGTACTGGCAGGATCTCTTGCTTAGCTTTACAAGGACAGAGCAAATACCAAAAATAGGTATAGCTTCTTAGCAATTCAGAGAAAGGATACCTACCTATTCATATGAAGAAAAAAAAGGCTGTGATAACCGTAGTGTAAATACTCCCCCCTATGTAATTGATAGCTATTGTGGATCATCTGCTTTATCTTATCAGACTACCTAATGACCCACAACAGCTCAGGTACGTACCTGATATATGTACCTAATGTACATGCTCAGGCTGCCAGGTACGTAAGCGAGGTACGTACCGATAGAGCTCTATGTAATTCATCTCTTCAACTGCGACACAAACTTGACATCACACATTATAAGCATCTTTTCAGCTGTCTTACTTAAACAAGAAATTTCCAGACATTCTGTAATAGACGTTAAGGTTTACCGATACCTTTAATTTTGGGCTACCCACACGCCGGAGCATTCAAACAGTTAAATTCTCAGAGAAGGCGTTCCTTGTTCCACGACAGCTAGCTTCTACCCGATCAGCGCTTCGATTTATCTGCCTGCATACTACGAGACCTACCGCCAGCGCCTCGTCCGCCCTGGAAAGCAAAGCTCAAAGATGAGTGGTGGATGGAATACCAGTTGAGTTTGACACCATCAGTGTTTCTTCGAGCTCGAGCACGGATCGCTAATTACCTAAAAATAGTTGAGTCTGATGCTGTATGCGAAGCTCTTGTCAACTTACCTTTTTGATATCTCCGAAAACTGATTATTATTCTGAAGGGCGTTTTCACCTTTCTTCTCAACAACCTAGGCGTTCAGAATGTTCAGTTTGAAGAGCTTCTCACGTTAGAGCCGGAAGCGCTGGCCTCGCTCCATCCCGTCTACGGTGTCATATTCCTCTTCAAATACCCTACAGACACTCCGTACACTTCGACCGATAAGCCCCTCGATGGCACCTTCGACCACGACGCTGCGGAACATCTCTGGTTTGCGGCTCAGACAATACAGAATGCGTGCGGTACGCAGGCGTTGCTCTCGATGCTCATGAACCGGAGTGGAGAGGTGGATATCGGGACCCCGCTAAGCGACTTCAGAGAATTCACGATGGAGCTACCGCCTGAGTTCCGCGGCGAGGCGCTTAGCAATAGTGATCTGATACGGGACGTACACAACAGCTTCGCGCGCAGTAGTCCGTTCGTCGACGAGACGCAGCGCACGGGTGGCGAGACGGAGGATGCGTTCCACTTCATCGCGTACACGCCCGTCAACGGCGTGCTCTACGAGCTCGACGGCCTGCAACCGGCACCAATTTCGCACGGGCCATGCACATCGGAGACTTTCCCCTCGTGCGTCATGGACGTGCTGCAGCGCCGCATCGCGCGTTATGACCTCTCAGAGATCCGGTTCAATCTCATGGCGATGGTCGGGGATCGGCGGGCCGTGGCGCGGGAGATTGGCGATATGGAGATGCTGGCACGCGAGGAGCAGAAGCGTCGCGATTGGCAGTTCGAGAATGCGCTGCGCCGGCATAATTTCGTGGGGTTTGCGGGAGCGGTGCTTAAGGGGGTTGTGGATTTAAAGATTAAGGAAGGAGGGGAAGATGCGTATATTAAGTGGGTTGAGGAGGCGAAGGCGAAGACTAGACAGAGGCTAGAGAGTCGCAAGAAAGGGGGTGGGGAGGACGTGGAGATGGAGGGATAGAATGGTCCTTTCTACTTACCGACACAAACACCTCGTGAACGCTATGTGTAGTAAACGGCAACTATTAGATAGGTTAGGGCAGAGCAATCCCCTATGTCTGTTTTTGGTGGGAATTTGTGTCTTGCGATGGGGTCTGAGGGCTACATGGTAGTACATAAGATAGGTACCTACTCTAGCAGATGGCCGAGCTTAGGTCTCTTTGGCTTAGGCGCGCGGAGTGGCCTGAATATAAAGCTATCGACCCTTTTTGACTTGGTTTTATGAATGGGGAGCTTAGTTCTTGTAACCTATTATGATGAAACGTGATAGTATATTAAACGGAATCCTAGGGTGAGCAAGGAGGTCGCTATCAGGTAGTCGGGAATTTGTGGTTTTACGATCATGATGCTTCTGAACTTGAATCTCAGTAATAAGGGATGTGGCTTTCTTTAACTTCGAGGTAAAAATACAAGATCGAAGGCTATGAACAAGATCTCATTGGGAACTTGACAGAAATCTATTAACGCCTGGCCTCTAATACTTTTAGGGGTTTCATTTTCTTCACTGTAAACGTATATATGAACCGGATTATCTAAATGGGGCCATATTGATGACGAGTTATATCGAAGTAGTAAACCACGGTGGCAAGTCTGGCTTGAATCCTACCTACCTGTTTATATTCCCTCAACCTTACCCTAACCGCAGCTGGATATATTGATTACCGCGCATCGAAGGGTTTTCCAAGCAGGCGGCTCGCAAATCATAAAAATCATTCCTCTTCTCTGCCTTTGAGGTGCTGATGATTGGATAATGCAGACGGCCTCCCGTTCTATCTTCGGGTCTGGTGTAAAGCGGCCTGCACTAACATGTCTTCAATACACTACCTGTGCCTGCTCAGGTCCGTAATATCATAGCCCCCACCACCACCGCCACCCGTCGTCAACCTCAAAGCAAGAGTACTCGAATATTCCTCTCCTAGGTCCTCGTGTCCTTCTTGGTGAGGAATAATCATCCAAATCTGTTTGTGGCCCTCTTTCGTACTAACAACTTGAGCCCTTCAACCTGGCATGTCGGATTCGTCCAAGGAGAGCATATTAGGTGCTTCTGGCTCGATATTGGGTCTATCTACTATTTTCGTCTATCTCCGGGTTTGGGCGCGAAGACGGTACAAGATGCCGCTGATGACTGACGACTGGTTCGCTGGCCTTTCTCTTGTGACCTGCTCGTGGCGTGACTTAGCATCATATCAAGCTTAACAAGTACCGTAGCTAATGAAGGATGGAAATAATGGCTTTAGCTTTCACACTATAGAGCATCGATTTGCGTGTTTATTAGTAAGTTACTTTTCCATCCTTCGCCGATATGTCAGAGAAATGGAGCTGAGCAATGAACCCTCGTAGTGGTACATTACAAGTTCCTGGGGTATTCTACCCAGGTCCTCACACCGGGGCAGATGGAAACAAGGGGCAAAACGTATAGCGTGGTGAGTACTGGCAACCCCTTTCCTACGACTTTTTTCTACTAATGGTCTCAATATCTACCTAGTGTTGAATCACCCTCGACGTACTGACCAACACTACGCTTGCCTGTGTGAAGCTCAGCGCAGTCTTCTTCTATCGGCGCATCTTATCCGTCGGTGGGAAGCGGCCCATGTTTAGGATAGCAATTGGGGTCGCAATCGGCGTTGTGGTTCTGTGGCTCGTTGTTATTCAATTTCTGGTTGGCTTTCAATGCGGTATACATTTCTCAGCGCTCTAGTATGGCACCTCTCTCCAATATTGCACTTTTATATTCCCTTTCTCGACTAGACTTGTTGTTTCCGGCTTCTTGCTCGACATACTAATGTTGGTTCTTCTAATCCCTAATGTGCGTCAGCCCTCGATCTAGAATCACTTACTTTTTGGCTTCTCGCTACTGACGGAAGTACCATGAAGATCTTACATCTTCACACAAGCCTGCGGAGGAAATTGTCTATTATAGGCGTATTCATTTTAGCTTTCATGTAAGAGCTTTAATACCATACGGTACGAAATTGGCTTGTTAACCCTATGATTCAGTGGGTTTGGTGCGTCAATTACTCGAATGGGAAAGTACATCGAAGTCGATCTAAGAGGCCCAGATTATTTCTCCAGACCCAACATGATCGTGTATTTACTGATGGTCATATATGATGAGACCAATCCGACTCGTATTACTGACTCGGACTCGACTCGAACCATATGTAGACATTATCTCCCAATCCTACTTTTATACCATACTTGAGGCTGAGATAACCCTTATTGCCGTAAACTTGCCGTCGCTACGGGCTTTCTCCGCTACCCCAGAAACCGGAGAGGTGGTTCACAACGTTCGAAGCCTCGTAGAGCTATCCTTCCTACATGATAGCAACACCAGCATTGAGCGGAACGCCTCGGTAGCCCCTACTACCAGTGGCACCAGCGGTATTAATGAAGAGGGAAAGGCCGCATCTTTTAGTACCGCGCTAAGACTTTCTCCAGGCATCATTTAGATTCCTTAATGATCCCGGCAGCGAACTATTATAGGGTGCCATCACCCACATCGTTCAGGTGAAAGACAGGGCGTACTCCTTACACGACATGTAATAATAGAATATAGATTTGTGAGCTCCTAGTAGTTATACCCGTGAAAAACATCTCCGTTTCGTGGCTTCAGGGGCGGACATCTGTCGTTTCTAGAGGTAGTATGAAACGGATTAAGGGCTAAACACTCGACTTTCAAGCCTAAGAGACCTCCTCTACTACTATTTCATTATTCAAATGCCAACAGTGCATATTATGGTCGTATAACTCCGTTCTAGAAACATATAGAAGCCCATGATATAGGTTATATGCGATTGAAGACATCTAGAAGAGTCGTAACGGTAGCAGTCTTAATATAGAAGTTCGATATATTGTACTGGTTTGAGTTAGGCCGTCGTAGTATCAAATATACGGGGGAAAGGCCGGCATATAATTGTTGACGTCACTTGAATATAGGCTCTAATTCCTCACCTCTATGCCTACCTAGGTAGGTAGGTACGGTCTGCGTCCCGACAGAATGCCGCGCGTATCCACAAATCGGAGGACCCGCCGGCCGGAAGTCAGTACCGGACCTGCACTTGCTCTGATCATCAAAATTAGTCTGCTCTTAAGAAATTTAAGAAAAGGGGTTACCAAGTACAACGTATTCCCAGTACATCCAAAACAAGACACCGTCAAAAGACAAATTCAAAATCAACCCCCGCGATATTTCAATGCCGCCCCCGTTTCTTTTGTACATATTAGCCGACGATGATATAAGAGGGGAGGGGAGGCAAGTAAGGGAGGCGATACAAATAGCGGCAGATCTATTGGTGGCCGTCTTCCTAGAGGAGATCTGCCGACGATCATTAATACGACGCATGGCCCCCGTCGTCGTCAATTTAATTAACGTGTAATTGACCGGATTAGGTAATATATACCAAGCTCCGAGAAATGGGGAAATCCACAGGCTCGAAAGAGCTTTAATATATTTTTGCCTAGCATGGGGTGGTCTGCCTGTCAATTAGGCTGGTAGATTAATTCCAAAAACACCTCGAAAATGGCTGTGGAGGAGGTCTGCATACGTAAGGTACCTTAGGTATATAAGCGACTTGCATCATCTTTCAGTCTTTGACTTAACTGGTGATGCTAGTTGGTAGTCTAAAGCACAGCCTAAGTACTCCTAAGAATTATCTAGTTACATAACAAAGATCAATATGCTGGTAACATCTCTACTCACGCTCGCGTTCGCCGCGACTGGCTTCGCTCAGGCTCCCGAGGGCTACAAGACCGTTTACATCGCGTCGATGGTAGACACTAAATTCGTCTTGGTTCCCAAGTCGAACACTAGCGGTAGCACTCTAGTAATGTACGTCTATAACTCTCCCCCGTCGTAATAAAGCATCTATACTAATCCGTCTCTCATCGTCCAGCAAGACTGGTAGCCAGCAGCCCGAGCAGCAATGGTACATCAAGACCGGCAGCACCAAGATCCAGCTGGCTGGTACTGAGCTCTGTCTAGACGCAGGCGAGCAATGTGAGCATCCCCTATAAGCCTCATATCACACTGTCCTAGCCTACTGACACGACAAACCCTCGCAGCTAACTGGAAGGACATGGCCAACATCTACATTAAGGAGTGTTCCGACACCGCAGACTCGCAGAAGTGGGTTGCCATGGAAGACGGACGGATCGCCGTCGAGAAGTCAAGCCCCCGTAAGTGCTACAATATATGTTCATCAGAGTACGGAAGCTAACACCTATAAACAGAGGAGTGCCTCGACCTTCAGTACATGCGCGCCACGGAGAACAACCCCGTCGGCCTGTACAACTGCGCAGGTCTAGGAAACACCGGCGCCGCAGACAAGGGCATCAACTGGCCCCTCACCGAGGTCACTGCTCCTTAAAGTTGTAAGCTGGGTATTCGGTGGTGTGACCAAGTTCTCGTTGTATATAGTAGTAGTGTGGTGGATAGCACACGCACATACGAGCTATGAATTTAGGTTGAAAAGAAAATGAACCTAACATATCGGTCATATTTACATATGCTAGTAACTTGTTATGCCTACTTCTCTATAGTCTCATTGCAAGTAGAGCGTGAGATGCGTCTGTTGGATGGAAGGAAGAAGTATTTCTCTTCCGTATTGGATTCTCCCTGGAATACTAGGACGGAGTTAGACATCATAATAACGATGGTTGGCTAAAGACTCAAAACATAGTTTCTTTAGGTAGGTACAGGGATGAAAGGAGAAAATAGAAGTGTTGGTATAATCCGATTATAGTTCGGATCCCTCTGATTCGGGAAGGCTACGGCGTCCTGTAAGGGCGAGAGCCGGTCTGAAATGGGTGTTGCACCGAGTTCGTAGTTGAATTAACTCGGGACCGACCGGCCATTTTTACACACAGCGTCCGCTCTTTCATTATCATCGTCTTTCCTTCTCCGCCAAACCGTGGCCGAAACCCAGGTCCGGGAAGGCAAAGCGCCTTTCAAAATCCCTTCGATCAACGAGCCCTGCTTCACTTACTACAAGATCATCGGGGACCTCCCAAGCGGTGCTCCCCCGGTCATCGTAACCCACGGCGGCCCCGGCGCCGGACACGAGTACCTCCTCACTTTCGCAGACCTCTGGCGGGAATACGGTCTTCCGGTCATCTTCTACGACCAGATAGGCTGTGCCGCCTCCACGCACCTCCCACAAAAAGCCGGCGACCAGTCTTTCTGGCAGGAACAGCTATTCCAGGATTAACTAGACAATCTATTAGACCACCTTGATGTGCGTCGCGATCCTGGCTTCCACCTTCTCGGCCAGAGTTGGGGAGGTATGCTTGGCGCCGCGTTTGCCGCCCGCCAACCCTGGGGGCTTCGGAGGCTGGTCCTTGCTACCCGCGGTACTCTTTTGCTAAGGGGGCAGATGCCGCCGGATATGCAGAAGGCGCCCGATGAGGCTTAGCAGAATGGCGAGTATGAAAGTCCCGCTTATAAGGAGGCGTTTGACTTTTACTACAGGAAGCACGTGTGTCGTGCTGATCCGTTTCCGCCGGTGGAGCTACTCCCGGCTTTGAAGAATCTAAGCGACGATACGACGGTGTATCGGAAAATGTAAGTTGCTCTCGTCTCTTCTGCTAAGACTTTTTATGGTGGATGCAGTGGAAGGGGTGGCTGGGATTTTATAAGTCTTCCCCCTATCTTTCCCAAGCAGACCCTCCTACTTCTATAGCATATCCGCCTTAATCCCATTTCTAACCCATCTAGGAATGGCCCTCACCTCTAACAGCGGACGGCTCTCTAAATAACTAGACAGTCATCCCCCTTCTCCCCAAAATCACCTCTCCTATTTATATCACTCTATATATTTCATATAAATCTTTACGCCACTCGTATCACACAACTCCTCCCCTCCCTCCCCCTTTTCTTAGAAGTAGCACCAGTTCCAGTAAACTAGATAAGGGTTATTATTACTTTATCCTCATCCGTAGCCCCCCGCACATGCTCGGTTAAATTGGGCTCAGTATCTGGATCGACCCAGCATACACCGATGCGCCTATAACAATCCGGTTCGTCTTCACAAAGACGTACCAGTAAACCCCATATCATATATTTTTCGTGTTGGTCAACAATGAGCACAATATACGCCTGAGACCAATAATCGTCGGTTTCCGGACTGTCTGTGTATAGATATCTCGGGCGAAACCCCAAATGTGGGCTCATTGGCGTCATAAACCTCGTTGAATTCTTCTTACCGCTATTTGCCGCAATGTCAGGCTCGATTTTGTGAAAAAGACATCGCAATTTTAAGTAAGATCCCTTATAGCTACCAATAGCACCTTGCCCAGGAGTCGTATGCCCGTCATAGGCCTCGTCAACGTCAATTAGGACACGGTCTTGAGATCCTGGGACACTAAGAAAAAGAACTTGTTCGTTTGAGCTGGCCCAACTCCAAGAAGGACCGCTTTCATATGAGGGGGGCTTGTTATTGGGCCCATTTGTCCAAAGAAGCATCCAAGCAATCTGTGAGAGCCACAGACCTGCGACGTAGGTATCCATATCTTTAAGCGCCTCCTGAATTCGACATGCAATTCCGAAGATTGCTATTAGCTTGTCAGTTTTATATGACAACTCGCAACCTGAATACCGGGTAATTATAGCATTCCAATCTAGATATATATCGCGTCTCAGGTACTTGATCCTCTCGTCTAGGGTGACTTCTTCCAGCTGTGTTAGTGTCTCCTCGAACCTAGGTCCGTAACAAATTACGGGATGGGATGGCTTGAAATCGCCAATGCGGCCGCTAGGGAACGGGTCAAGCCTCGTTTCAGAAAATCTTGACCGACGCATTTCTGATAAGGTAAGATTTAGACTTGTGAGTGTTAGACCAAGAGGAGAAGGGAAATTTTTGAACTCTATGTGAGGCTCGAAAATGAAAGGAAATGTCTCGCATGCAGTAGTTTGGTTGCATTCCCAAAATAACTGATCTTTAGTGCAATGAATTTGTCGCGGTGATAATGTGCGTTCTTGCAAAACCCATGCTCGCTTGTTTAATGGTGCATTCTCGATATTTATCTCCCATGATCCATCGAGAACAAGGAAAAATGTTTTTGCGGGATCTTCTTCTTCTTCTCCTAGGCGCAGTGAAAATTCTAAAGGAGAAACTATAGTAGGATTCCGGGGATAGAAACAGCCTTCGGTTGGTCCATCAGCTGCTGTCGCCGCGATATTACATTTCGAATGTCGGTATACGTCGATCATTGCCTTGCTCTCTTGTATCCAGTCGTCCGAGGAGCCTTGAATGATACATAGTGAATCAATCCATATGTAATCGCTGCCGAGAAACCGCGATAGACGGACAGCGTCCTGGAATGTTTTGGGAAGTTCTGTGTATGAAAAGCCATTGTTTATTCGATGTTCGTAAGTCTTACTAGTGAGCTTTAGCATCTCAAAAGCGATAATGCCCCAACAGTGACTAAGCGTCATGTAACCCCCTTTGGGTGGCTTGTCTTGCGTCAAGTGAAGTTGTATCTTTAAGGAGCTGACAACCCCATCATCGAGATCCCCATAGTCGACACATCTGTTAGGAAGATTGCCGATATATAAAAGCCTTGTCGGATACCATGAAGCGGAGTGGAAGCTATTGCATCTACTATGGTTATTTATGCAGTTCTCTAACCAAGAATCACATAGTTCCCATGCCGTCCGACTATCCGTTGAATCTGGGGGCGTATAATTTAGGTCGTGGTATGCTCCTATAGAATTTAACTCCTTAAGTACCCTTTGTCGGCCTACTAAGAGAGAGAGTCAGACAATATGTAAGTTATACCGCCAATTATGCACTTAGATCGACTCAAGATAGCTTACACGAAGTGCCTGGGTAAGCCAAGTTTTCGGCTAATTTTCCATACAAACTCATACCATCCGTCGAAGGCGATTCTAAACGCAAATGTATTGAAAGTTGTGGACTGGTATGAAGTGATACCAGGACCGTTGTCTTATCCCAACGTCCATCGTCGAAGTCTGTAAATAACCTTAAGCTTTTAACCGAGTGTGGCCATTGTACACTGATAGAACTATTCTTACTCGAGTTCATGCTTAAATAGAATGCAGAGCTGGCAACCGGATCGGGCTGCTTTGTACAGATTATAATAATATTCAGAGGTTGCGGCTTTCCTAGTACCAGAACGAGGGCTCAGTTCAAAAGCAGAGAATAACTCGTTGCAATGACCGCAAAGCTTTGGCCCAAATCTACTTATAGAGACGTTCCCTTCGCGACTACTACTTGGTGACGAATCAGACATTGTGTCTACTGACTTTTGCCGATATTTAGTTGATAGGTATCGGGGATGTGCTAGATAAAGCTCAAAGGGCTAAAGTAGAAGCGTTAAGATGAAATGATGAAGAACAGGAGCTGATGTCTCTTATAGAGTATAGTTTTCACTTCAACTGTCCAAATATCTGATATAAGGCTCTGTGCAGCAGATGATAGCACTATACTCTGAATAAGGCTGAATGAAACCTGATCAAAGAAGATATGAACCGTACGAATATAATAGAAGAGAGTGCATGTTGACGATAAGATGGTGTCTAAATTCCCGATCAAGGGGAAGCCCATCCCTATATAAGACCTTTATAGGCGCCGTGCGGCTACATACTGCGTAAAATGCTACCCTACAGGGGGCTTGGTAGCCCTGCACCTGTTCAATAAATATGCGTAATTAAGCGATAAGTAGCTCTTGTATACATATGTGTTAGTAGCGCGTGGGGAAAGAGAGGGACGGAAAAGGGGCGTTTTTTTTTTGGTAGTTATCCAGAAAAAATCCTCAAGCTTTACTGTAACAGTAAAGCGTACCAAGTTTGGGTATTGAATGGTTATAAAAATGGGACGCTTCTTCAAAATGGAAAAACAGTTCAAAAATAATATGTAAATACGACGAAATGGATATATCAAGCGAGTACCCTCCTCAGAATTTATCAGATCTAGCTTTACCTAGGTACTTACCTTCTATCCTAGCTGCCTGGTATTGATGAACATTACACAACCGCCATGGCTTACTTATGTCTAAGATGTTCCCGCTATCTACAAAGACACCGCCTCAGCCTCTTTACATGGATCCCTAATCAACACATATGTAGTCTCGAACGTACCATATTGGAGTACCTACCTAGGTATCTAGTGACGTCTTCATTAAAAAAAAAAAAAAAAAAAAAGGCCGTGTTCTGTCGCTATTGTTAGGGGTTACTGGTTCTGTTAGGTCGGAGCCGAGGAAGCTTGAAGCTATCTTCATTGTAGGTCACCCTGCAGCGTTATTTCATGATCCCCACAACGTCTCCTTAAAAATATGATGTAGTATCTCCCATAACAATTATCGGGATCGCCTGAAACCGAAGACGCTTAACGATATCAACTACAAGATATTGTAATCTAATACAAAAAATGCTGGTAACTACTGCATAACATATCACTCCTCAAAAAATCACCAATAAAACACATCAACTCAACATTTCATAATATATTAACAAGATAGAACCGTACTATACGAGAAGAATAAGAATGGTAATAAAAAAATGGTGTAAAAAATGGTATGAATCATAACGCTATAAATCCCCTCGTGGCCCCATGTCTCAATACGCATGCATGCGTGACGTCCCAGTATGCCTTGCCATCTATGCCTGCGCCTACCCAGGCGCTCTGGAGGGGACAGGGGCTGTGATTCTCCGCCCAATCATGTCCGACCTATATGTCGGCGCCGTCACGTCTCGTATCTTCCGAGACACGCACAAGCGGAGTCACCCTGCCCCTATCATGCTTGCCCCCTTCCCATTACAGACTCCTTATTCAGAATTTCATGATTTTCTCAATTTTACTCAGTTTAGCAATCGCGGTTGTTCAAGCCTGAGATTCGCCTTCCCAAAACCAGTATCTATTTTGTATATTAGCTTCGTACTTAACAGATAAATGTCATGGAAAGGGGGTGAGAACATACTGCGCCGCATATTGTACTTCGAATGCCGCCGGCTGTCCCTGGCACGTGGCTGGCGCACTGCCGCCCGCCGTCTCAACACGATAGACCTCCTGTAGGTTGCCCGTGGAACCGGATTGTGTCTTAAGGCGGAGCCAGGGGACGGCCTTCTCGCCTTGTTGGCCCTTAGGCGCGTCAGCAGGCGCGTTGGTCTGGCTGTCCTTGGAGCATCCTGCCTCGCCGATCTGATACTGGGTTGTGTCGAGGTTAAAGAAGGGCGTTGTGTTGTTGGTGAAAAAGTGCTTGCCGGAGATGATTAGGTTCGTGGGGCCCATGCGCGCGTCTTCCTGCGCCGTGAGGTTAAACTGGAGAGCTAGCTTAGGCAGGAGATGCAACAGATCCGGGTACGCGGAGGCGACGCAGCTCGCGTTGAAGAGTGTGGCTACGGCACCGGCGGCGACGGGGACGGCAGTCGCGTTGGTTGTGTCGCAGGTGTAGTTCTGCGTTCCGCGGCCGATGGCTACGTGCTTTAGAGTTAAACCGGGAGACGGAGGTGTCAGTGGCTCAGGGGCTGAGGACAATGTTAGTCAAAATCCTTATAAGATTTTGAAGGAAATAATGACGAACCTGTAGCCATCTGTGCCTTTGAGATATCACAAACTGGAGCTAACGACATATATTTCCCTATCTCAACCTTCTGTGCCAACATATTGAAGTACTCGGATACGGTCTCGAGCCCATCAGGCTTAGCGGAATTCCAGCTGAATGTGGGCCATGTCGGGGCGGCGATGACACTCGAGGCACCGAGTAATGAGACTAATAATGTCGAGGCGTACATCTTGATAGATTTGAGGCTGATGATATATGAGGAAGAGTATAGAATATTGGTTTGTAGTCGAATCGATGTGGTTTCTTGTTTGAGATCTCAAAGTAGTCTTGGTCGTGATATGCGTAGACTAATAAATAGGAAACCAAAAGAAACCCGACCCAAATAGATAGATAGATAGAGATAGATGAGATAGACAGATGAAGTCACAAGGAAATAAAAGAAATACTAAGGAGATAGAGAATAGGAAAACGTAAAAGGAAATGATCTCCAAGAGGAGAGAAAGATATATAGGATAAAGGCTTGAGGATGGTATATACAACTGTTCATCATGTTCGGGAGCGGGACGAGATGGGGTTTATTAAATTCTAGACTACATACATACAGCGGAAGAATCGCCGCCTGGCTTCTTAGTTCAGGTGCCACGCCCTACCCCAGTCCAGCGGCACGACAGCGTGGGACCATGAACGGATCCCAAATTAAGAATCTGGGTAGCATACCTGTAGACGGACCGGGGTGTTTCGAGAATTCTAATCGTTAAAGAATGGCCATCTGCCTATGATTCCGCGGTAGTGGACGAAGCCGGACGGCGGTAGACGCAAGGAGGGTGGGATTGTATTTTAGGATATCCCTGCCGTCGATTCAACATGGGGCTCTGAATGGAGAGCCAAGCGATCTGCAGCTAGGGACGGCTGGCAGGGATACCGAGCTCTCACCCCGCCATCTGACTGGCTGGAAGGACTGTCCAAGCTACCGTGTAAGCGCTATGGCCGCCTCTTCTTCGGCCAGCTTATTTACACTCGGTGGTTGGTGTAGCCTTGAGAGAAATGACAAAAGAGGGCGGCACCGGCAAAACGCGTTATGTTTGAAGCAACTAGAGTCAATTCAAGTTAGACAAAATATTGACCGTGGATAGTGAGGAGAATCATGTTTTGCAAGGCAGATTATGGATACGAGAAACAAAATCAAGTAACTATGTATTGAATGATCTATGTCCTTTCTCTAGTCATGCTGATGGAAGTTGTTTGTTATCGAGTGCCACTGAGGCGCGGGTTTCTCTGATTCCATCACCCATGACTGGAAGGTAATCTAGATAGCTATGATTCCAGCAGCTGGTTGTGACGCCAGCAAGCAAGGCACAACTAGGTCAAGTATTAGCTTAGGTAACCTCGTGTATAAGTGAAGCACAGGATACGAAAAATAAGCTAACATGACCCTCGCTGCCTCGTCATGATTCCAATGCTATAAAGATCTCGTAGTCTGGGAACTTCTAGATCCGGCTGGCTGTGCAGTTTGACCGTGACTTTAAGATCGACCTAGAACTTCAGTCAGTGCTGAGACATACTGACTTCTCATTGGCGGACTTAGTGTAGAACGGGGGAAAAGAAGCTTTGTAGGGATAGATCTTGGTTGTGCAAACGCCCATCAGATCATACTACGTAGCACCCTGGACCTTTTGCTCAAGTGCTCAAGTAAGTGGATAGGGTCAAAAGAAGCAAGGGAGTAATTAGTCTTCAAAGAAGGTGGGTTAATTTAGGAAAGAAAAAAAGGGGGGGGGGGAAAGACCACTAGGATAGTTCCGGGATAATTCGGCATGATTTGCAGCCGTGATCTAGTGGCCCTGGCGGTTAGTTGTTGTTGCTATTTCTAGCAACAAGCGCGCCAGCAAATCGTTTGTGGCCAGACCTGAACCTAAACCCAAAAATAAACATAATTAACTAGCTTTTCTTTTTCCCTCGCTTAAGTGGAGATGCCCATACCCGTTCTGGCCAATTTGCCCATAGTTTACACATTTACCAATCATGACGTCGCCCGCTTTCTTCTTTCTCGGCTGTCCAAGTCGAGCAACCGACTGGCTGTTCGAATTGCGGGCAAATTCCAATTATTCGCATGCAATGCTACCCTTACCCGCTCGCACATCGCAAATTAGCTTCTTATTACCCGTCTGCTAATTTCGCCTCGTCTCAGGTCGGCTGCTGAATGGAGAAAGCGTCTCGCTCGTCCGACGGAGATAATGTCCGAATGTATATATTGATATCGATAACTATCAGGTATCCCACCAGTCCGCCTGTCTATCTTACACAGCTGGGTTTCTAGTAAAGCAAGCCTCCCGACATCCTCCCGTCTGGTGTGCTACTTTAGCAAGTCTCGGGTGTGGGTTGCGGCCGCGGTCAACAAAGAAACCTGCCATCTCTAATTCGTTACTTGCCTACGGTGAACGTTGGACATGTGTACGCGCAATATATTTTATATTGGTACGCGTATAACCCCGCGCCAAGTATGCCATGGAAATCTTGGAGGGTAAGCTGGTAGTTAGCAACAGATTGGTTACTCAAGTATGGTGTTTGCTTAGCAGCTGAAAATGTGTGTTGCCAACCGTTGAAATCAATGAACTCCTGCCAATCAGCGTAGATCATACTCTATTAGCCAAGGCCTTACCCGGGTTGTCTTCAGCGGGCCGCTTACAGATTGCGTGCATAGTATCCAACATGGTGGCTCGAGATCATGACAAGTTAGATCCTGGCTCTCTCTCATGACATGGAACGAATAAAGGTTTGTCTATAGATAGGCAGCTGGTTCCGAGAATGGGCCTTGTGATATTCTTGCACTTCATGCTTGTCTGCCATTACTTATGGAAAGGCTGCTTGCTTCGATTATCTTATTCCAATGTAGAGATGTTATGGTGTCTGGTTCATGTCTAGGTATCAAACGTTGCTAAAAAAAATGTAGGTACACTGCATTGTTTCACCGTATACCTATGCATTTAGATGGTAGTATTAAACTACTTATTCAAGACGAAATAGGCTGGTATTAGATGTATTGCGCGTGCCGTATAAACAAAGATCGGCTAGTTAGTAATGATACAATAGATGTATTCTGTGGACGTAATCATCAGTGCCCATTGAAACCCTCTTCCTGCCAATCCCCGGCATGAACGGCCTGTCCTCTCCCACCACTATTACCGCCGGCTGCCCCTCCCGCTACTGCGGCGGCGGCTATACCCTGGCTAAGATTGCTCGAATGCGTCTCGACGTCTGTCGTACCAAGCCAGTACAGAGAGAAAAATACTAGGATGTGCAATGCGACGCAGTACGCTGCAAATATATTTCTGCTCGTTCGCGAGGCCAACACCATCCGCGTCACCGAATACACTACCCTCTCCGGGAAACTCATCCGTTTGTAAGCTCTTGCTGACTCGCGCCCTCTGAACGCCGCAAACGGTGAAATATTGGACTCGTACGCCTGTTTATATCGGTCTAGCGCAATCCCGGGGTTTCCAGTCCCGCCCATAGCGACCACGGACGGGTTAGGATTTGACGAGTACGCCGACGCTGACGACGCCGACGGCACATTGCGATTGTAAGTTGACACATATCGTGTCTTTTCGTAGAGCTGAAGGTTATCCTTCTGTAAGGCTGCAATCTCTTGGCGCAGCTGTGATACGGTACGATGACACTCTGACAACTCCCCCTCAAGCTGAGCGTTGCGTTTTTTAAAGCGGTCACGTTGTGCGGTGATCATGGGCAAGATGCCTGAACCACCACCCATCGGCTCGCCCCCTGTCATTCGAGGGTCGAAACCGGATATGATAGATGAGGTAGGCGATGTTCTTCCACCCCTCCTTCCGGGTGCTATAGACGGCGCGTATCTCGTGTACGTACCAGCCACCGATGCTCCTGAGGGGAACGCATTGTGTCCTTCTGACTGAAGGCTGGCTAGATCATTTTCCAACTGTGTATTGAGGTTCTGTGATCTCTCCAAGTCCGCATTTGTTCTTGACATTTCCTCTTGGAGGTTTTCTAGTCGGCTCTGAAGATCTTGATGAGAAACCCGTAAGATAGTTAGTTCGTCACTTAGCTTCTTGTTCCTGGCTAATAGCAACTGTTCCAGGGTATCACCCTTCCCCTTAAGTGCAGAGCCATTCGATTCCGAAGCAGCTAGCATATCGTCGTCATCACCAGTCGCGAATTCGATGCTTTTGAGAACCTCTAGTTCTTGTTTGATATCATCGTAGTCGTTCCACTTCTGTACCTTTGCTTTCAAACTGTCACGCTCCTCTTTCAAAAGACCAACTTCTCTTTCTAAGCCTCTAAGTTTTGTGTCAACGTCTCTCTTGAATGCCTCCTTTTCTACTCTCGCAGAATCTAGCTTGCGAATTAGAGACGAATTCTCCGATCTCATGCGTATGTATCCAGGGTCATCCTCCAAAACTGGTGCGTGGGTTGTGACTTGGGATTTGGATTGGGCGAGCTCCAACCGCAGCTGCTCATTTCGAGCTTCAACATCAGCTAGTCTGGCGCTGGTTCGTTCCAGATCGGAATTAACCATTTCCAGCTCCGCATTCGTAACGTGACCGTAACTGCCTTCAGCATCTGCATCTTCGGATCCCTTGAGGCGTTGATTCACCTCATAACTGGCCTTAATTTCATTCAGCAGTCTCTCCTGACTTTCAATCTTCTCCTCTAACGCCTTCTCCTTTGCTTCCCAGTTGTCCTTCTTCTCGTCTACGACTGCAATCCATGACTCCTCTACTTCCCTAACCTTAGTCTCGAGATTGTTTTCTAGTTGCTTCCTGTTGGCACTTTCTGATTGTAACCTCGACTCCGTCTCCTCAAGTTGTGATGTAAGCTTGGCGACGCTTTCTTGTAAGTGTTGATTTTCGTCGGTAAGCTTAGGTAAAGTGTCTTCGGCTATGAGCATAGAGTCGACCGATGCTTCCAGCAAAGGATACGGGTCGGGGGCATTTTCGAGGGCGGAGTAAACTTGTAAAAAGGCAGAATTGGTCGACTTAGAATGGTTGGTGAGGAGATCTATAAATGTCTGGTACGCTTTCAAAAGGCCCTTGATCTCCGTCAATTTGGTCGCATCGTCTAGCTTTCTGAAATCTTTTGTCTTCTGGGCCAAATCCTTTCGTTGGACTGTAGAGTCCCGTTGAAAAGCTACAATGTCTGAAGCAGTATTGTCGAGTGTGGACATTAAGGAGCCCAAATCAATGTCTATCAAGCAAGGGTTAGGACCGAGCATAACAGTACCAATATAGATAGCAAAGAATGCGTACTTCTCCATGCTGAAATAGCATGCTGAAATTGGTTTGTACCATCCTGACTAGAAGTATCACCCTGTCCATCGCCAGTGGGCTGGGGCGACGGTGGTTGTCCTGCTTGCGGCGACTCGGACACGTTGGCCATGATTTTTTCTTTTCTTTTCGACAAGGGGCAGATGTCGCTGCCACGGTTATCGAAGCATTAGATATGAACTAGTAGGAAAGGTTGATATGCTATAGGAGGTTATGCGACAGGCAACCGACGTCAGTCGCAAGCGCCGAGTAGATGGTAGATTGGTCTAGAATAAGAATAGTTGTGAAGGTTGAACGTGTTCGTTCCATGTCTCGACGCACGCTGCATCTAGTAGATGCAAGTACAGGGATTCGTAAGCTCGGCAACTTGATTTGATTAGCGGATTTAGTGCTAGAAATAGACTTACAATCCACTGTAGCTGCCTTTTCAGGTCCCTGAAGAGCTGGACCATTTATGATTGGATGTGCACTAGAAATTGTACATGTATACCGTACATGTACGTAATCTCAGCTCAAGTAAGCTCCACTTCAGCTTCCTACGCATCCAAATTCCAAATTCCAAATTCCAAATTCCAAATTCCCAGAACGCTGCACTGGTATTACCTTATCTTCACCACTAGCACTTCTGCATCCACAAGGAACTAATATGGCCAACTCCAATTCCTTATGATGCCATCCCTTTCACCATGGCTTCCGAACCTCAAAGCGGCAAGAGCTCGCTAAAGGCGTTCGGTGCCGGGCCCTTCGTACTTCGTACCCTCTTCGCAGACGTTCCACTATCAGAAGATGGAACAAGGGACGACATAAGGATTAACTGTGTCGAATATTTAGGTGCGCATAAGATATGACCCTTTCGCTTGCAGTTTAGTTTCTGTCAAGTCCAAAATAGCTAATATCCTCGTCGTCAGATAACCACTTATACGTAGGCACCTCCGACTCGGAACTTCTTCACTTCTTTCAGATACCCCCAGATCCTGCAGACAAATCGAGCGCGCCGACCTTCATCCTCGCCTCAAGACTGCGCCCTGCCTTTGCCGAATCAGCAGCAGCATCCAATTCCAATTCCAAGAGACCCGGTGTTCAGCAAATCCTATTGCTTCCAACCGTCAACAAGGCTTGTATTTTATGTAACTGGACAGTCACCTTCTATTCGCTCCCAGAATTAAGCCCGGTGTTTGGCGGAACACAAGTCAAGAATTGTAATTGGGTAGGCGGAATAGACCTCAATGAATTGACTACCAGCCAAGATGGACGAGAAGGGCCCACAGGTGTCACTATATTACTATCGCTTAACCGGAAGATCCAGGTGGTCAACATAGCTGATAGGGCTCATCCTATCAAAAAGATCGACTTTGCGGGAAGCACAATTTCTATAAGGAGAGACTCCATTGCTTGCGTGGCGGACTCGCGCAGCTATGCCTTACTTGAAATTAACCACCAATTGAAGATCCCCTTAATGTCTATATCATCCCTAGACGAGGCCGAGCCGGGGAATATTATTGGTCAAGCCCAGCATATTTCCGGAAGTTCAGGAGGTGGGTTAAATCGCAGCAATTCCTCCGCACAGTCTCGCTCGCAGACCGGGAGTCCCGAACCTCCTACTCATAGGCGGGGAACTAGCTTAGGTGACTTCATCACGGGTGTCAGTCGAAGACAGGAATCTCATGCCGCCGAGGACGAAGAGCCAATCTCGCGACAACCAACTCCGTCTGAATTAACGGCGGGCCAATCCCCTCCTGACGACTCAAATTTTCCAGTACCAGATAGAGCCACAGAGGGTCAAACAGGCCGAACAGTTCCAACTTCTAAGCCTAAGCCGGGTCTTTTGAAACCGCTTATCGTATCTCCAACACCAGAAGAGTTTCTGTTAGTCACAGGTACAGATCCGCTAGAGCCGGGCATTGGAATGTTTGTAAACCTAGATGGCGATCCAACAAGGCCTACCATTGAGTTTGATCGATACCCTAAGGATATCGTCGTCGATGGAGGTCCTATAGATACACCCCCAGCACGGACGTCCCCCACCCCGGAAGAGGAGGGATTTGTCCTTGCATCAATGGGAAGAGACTTCTCTGATGGTATTCATTATGGTCTTGAAATTCAACGCTGGGATACTGACGCAGCCGAGGGCGAGGTCTCAAAACATTGGCTCGAGCTTCCAAATGCTGATCCGGTTACCAACTCCGCGCAGAACATAGGAATTCGATCATTGCGCGGGACAGATGATACACACTTCCCAGAAATTGTCGACAAATTGTGTCGGCGGAGATTTGCTCCGTTTTTATCAGATAATTCAAACGCTTCGACAATGTCTCTAAGAACTTCTGATTCTAGAACAGCCTCTTCTATGGAGAGGATGTCTAAAGAGAGAGAGCTTTTTGATAGGGATACTGATTCTCAGAGTGAAGAATCCTTTCCCGATGGTTGGCGGGCGACACGTAACGCTGAAGAGGAAGATTATGCTCGCCGCCTCGCAGGAAGTACGGCTCGCTTGGCTGTGTGGTCTGGAAAGGATATATGGTGGGCTATTCGAAATCCATTAATACTACGGTTAGATTCTCAATTAGAAGCGGCGGTCTCGGCATCGAAACAGGCATCTACTGAACGACAAGACTTGTTCACCATCCTAAATTCCTTCCGAGGTCAGGACGCTAAATCAGAATTGGAGTTTTTAACATTTAACTACATACGACAACGAGCAGGTATACTCTTATTAACGAGCTTCCTAAAGTCGGAAGATGCCCCTTTCTCGGAATCAGAGCTCCGGGCCATGGAAGAGATCTTAGTTGATAGCCTTCTTGACCCTCGAGTTGTCCTGTCTCTTATACCTGGAGCTCGTAACGAGGTAATCGAGACGAAACGAGGCATTTGGATATTTGGAGGTGTCAAATCGACAGCCGAGGAATTTATCTCGAGTAGGGACTTTGATAAGGGTAACTCAACTATGAGTACATTACCACAGTCTGTACTGCATTTTCTTAGGCGTTTTCTTGCTGCATGGCGACGTAAGAAAGGCTTCGGTAGCATACCGGACGAGAGCGAGGTTTTCCGTACAGTTGATGCGGCTCTGCTCGCCGTCCTCCTTAAGCTCGATCAACATTCGACCACGGGTCCAGCCAAAGCAAAGTCTACCCGTGCAGATTTATACGAGCTTGTAGATACGGGGGTCGATTGTTTCAACAGAGCAGAGACATTGATTGAATCCTATCACCGTCTTTACGTGCTTAGCAGACTCTACCAGAGCCGTAAGATGGCAGGAGAAGTTTTGGCTACTTGGAAACGCATCATCGAAGGCGGGCGGGATGACGGGGGTGAATTAACCGATGGCGAACAGCGAGTACGAGAATATCTTTCGAAGATTAGCAACCAAAGCCTAGTTCAGGAATATGGGATCTGGCTTGCGAATCGAAACCCGAAGCTTGGCGTCCAGATCTTTGCTGACGATAAAGGCCGTGCCCCGAAATTTGAGCCTACCCAAGTAGTTCAACTCCTCAGAGAAGAGGCTCCGGGCGCGGTAAAGTATTATCTAGAGTATCTAGTGTTCGGTAAGGGCCATACTGTGTACGTCAACGAGCTGATTATGTATTACCTGGATATTGTGATCACTCGTTTTCGAACATCGCCTGAAGCTCGAGATGTGGTGACGTCTACATATACGGCATATCGTGCCCTGCAACCTCCCAAACCCACGTATCGCCAATTCTTAACAGATAATGCTCCTAATGATGACGAGGCGTGGGTTAGTCGGCTACGGCTCTTACAATTGCTTGGTGGCAACCATGACTTTGATTTGGCAGTTATCAGGGGCCGGATCGCAAGTTTGAATACCGCAGCTGAAGACCTTCTTGTACCTGAGACCATAATACTCGACGGCCGAGAACGCAAGCACGAAAACGCACTACGCTTATTAGTCCACCATCTCGGAGACTACGATACGGCCGTGGCCTACTGTCTCCGTGGCGGCTCCAGCATCTACACCATCTACCAAGCCCAGCAAAGCCAACCGTCCATAGACTCGGAGGCTCCTAAGGCACCAAAGCGCCGCGATAGTATGCCACCGACGCAAGATCAGCAAGCCCGGCTTTTCCGCGCCTTGCTTGGCGAGTTCCTCAAACTAGAGGACATCAGCGACCGCTTAGATCAGACGGGCTTACTTTTGGAGAAGTTCGGAGGATTCTTCGACGTCAATGATGTTCTATCCGTAATACCCGATAGCTGGAGTGTAGATTTGGTCGCGGGTTTCTTGGTGAAAGCACTCAGACGGATCGTAGTCGAGAAGAACGAGACTACGGTGGCGAGGTCGCTTAGTTCGTCACAGAATCTTCAGACACAGCACGACTTGATCGTGCGAATCCAGGAGAAAGGACCTAGCATTGAGACATAGGGTTGATGGTGTTCATATAATGGCTATGTTCAAAGAACATGATTGGTTTCTTGGCGAACACTTAATTGCAATTGCTTAATGCGCCGTTCCCCGTATGATTTATACCCTATCTGCATTCGAACCCTATTGCAGCAAATTAAAAGCTTGCTCCGGGTCTCTATTCGCTTCACGTCGGTCTCCAGTTAAGTTTGCGGCCTCAGTAGATCACGTTATATTAAGCCCCTATTCATTATTGATGAGCACCGTCGGTTTATTATTGTCATTAAGTCATCGTTTCGATAGGAGTAAATGCCAATAGACATCATAAATGAGACCCCAAACTCCAATCGACGCCACGACGGACGGCTAATAGGTCTAGATCTAGCTTCCCCGCTATGCAACTGGGATATCAACTCTCTAAGTCGCCGTGGTAAGGATGTCCATACGTCTATCTCGGGGACACTAGCAGTGAAACCCCAATTAACCCTCCCGTCACACCCCTCATTACCCTGGATATCTATCTAGCTACTAGCCACACAATGCACTCACTGTACCTGCAAAATCTTGCTCTTCGTCGCCTTTTGCCTTAGCAGACCATCCACCCATTTATCCGCCTCCTCGAGCGCTTTTCGCGGCTGTCTCTTGCGCTTGAGTAGATACCCCTGGATCTGGGCGGGCGAGAACACGCCTTCGGGGATCTTGGCGCCGAAAGCAGCGGCGACGGTAGGCAGTTCAGACATGGATATGTCGAGGTCGGCGGGTTGGGGAGCGGTGCCATTGGCGGTTATCTGCTGATTCTTGTCCTCGGGAGGAGTAGTAGGGCGCTCCGAGTCTTCCTCGTACATGCGCACGAATAACTCACGCGCCTGGTCCCGCGTCGCATTCGCAAACGCTACTTGCAGGTCTACCCTGCCAGGGCGGATCAATGCATCGTCGAGTTGCTCCGGGGTGTTCGTTGTCATGATTAGTACGCGGCCTTCTTGGCTTGCTACGCCGTCGATGGCGTTGAGGAGGCCGGATAAGGAGATGCCGACTTTTTGGTCGCTTTCGCCTTCTTTCTTGAGCGCGCGTGCTAGGTCGCTGACTTTCCAGTCGCGAGGGCCGGTGCTGTTGGGTTTGCTGGGGACGGTGGGATCTTGGGGCTCGGGTTGCGAGGTTTCATCGGAGAATTGGTTGAGGGATGAGCGTCGGAGTCCAGCTGTGTCAATGTCTGCCAGAGGTTGTTAGTAGATAGTTTTGGTTGAGGGAAGTTTTAAAGCTAGAAAAAGATCTAGGAATTATGGCTTAGATATTTCAGAGGGTAAGGGGACAACATGAACTTCGATGCTGCTGTTGCCAGTTTGACATACCTTCTAATAAGACAATACAGCGGCGCGGGAGCGAGGCAAATAGTGAACTTAAATCTTCTTCCGTCAAGCTCGGCTCGAGAAGAGATATTACGTGGATATCAAGACCGAAGATCCCGGCGAGAGCAAACGAGAGCGACGTCTTACCCGTTCCTGGGGGTCCATGGAAAACTACATCAACAATTATTAGTAATCGTTACCTTATTAAAGGGGTTCAAATAAATCTCGGGAGGGATTACTCTCTAGTCAACTCTTAATAGGAGAAACTAGCTCGAGACAAATCAAAAAAAGAGAAAAGAGGTATTTAAAATACATACGATATCCTCTCCGTAGCGGTATACCTCTATTTGAACTGCAGAATCAGGAGTCAGTAATTTCTTTTTTGGAATATTTAGCAAATAGCCGAGGATTCAAGCTCGTGTTTAAGACATAGAAACGCTCGATACATGCTAAAAGGGGTAACAAATAACACTGGCTGCTACTTACTACCACTTTGGTGTCTCCGGATGCAGATACTCGTTAATATCTGCAAGAACCTGTAATTTCTGCTGCTCATCTAGCACAACAGTTTTGATATCTCTGATAGGTCGATTCGCCACCTGATGCCAGCCGACCCGGCCCGCGTACCGGCGAGAGGTGTTGGTGCTGGGCCGCTTAACCGTGGTCCTGGCCTGATGGCCGCGGTAGTACTGCTCCTTGGCCTGGGCAAGTAGCTGCTTGATAGGTTCTAATTGTCACGCGTCAGCTTGTATGTGAGACGGGGACTAACGACTGGGGAGCTTACCCGGACTTCTCCAAAAGCAAGATATAATCAGGTCCTCTTGGTCCCGGAACATCTGTCCCGACATGCTACTCTCATCAAATATCGACTCCCGCTTGCGGTTCAACTGGAAGTACTGACCGCGCCACCAGAAGCTATGCAGGCCGACGGCGGGACTGAAGAATGGTGGCTTGGAAGAGTGTTAGTATGTATGCACTGTGTAGTACTGGATAGAGGGGAATAATAATAATATAAGGGGAAGAATAATTAGGAAACTCACAGCCCTAGCTTCTTGGTTAGAAAAGTTAAGGTAGCGTCCAGACCGGTCCTTAGCCACTTCCGACGCATCCTCATTCTGCCAAACCCTCTTGCTTGCCGTCTCGGCGACCAGGTCTCTCGAATTCACCATCCTAGGGTGAGTGGCGAGCCAGTCCATAAGGTGGATGTAGATGTCGTCGTTATTCATGATGTGTACACTACTCATGAAGTATCCGGTAACAGTCCGGTAGAGAAACGAGTACACTTGACGGAAAACCTTGTTAAGTGCCCAGAGAACACCGACTACAGTTAATAGATTGGACGGCTCGAAGCCCAGCCAGCCCCCGATGAACCCATAGATGGGCGCAAGCCCGCGGAGACCGACGAGAGTCAGGATGCTCTCGACTGCTTTTGCATGATGCGTGTTATCGGTTACCGAGGCATTACCGCCCGTGTGCGATATATTTGCACTTATGCCCGGGAGCAAACTATGAAAGACGGCGCCGTAGTCCATGTCTACCGTGGTGACTTATATCACGCGTGGCGAGTACCGGATATTAAAGAGCCAGTAGTTGATGATTTATGATATCCAAAGGGAGATCAGAAGGATGGTGAACTTCTTATATAAAGATCTTAATATCTAAATTAGTAGCCAGGGGGCAGAGTTATCTTTCAGAGCCTCTTTCGGTGGGTACGGGTAAGTATTTAGAAATTATGTGAATGATGAGTTAGTTACACACGCAACTACTAGAGTCTACCTAACATATTATGTGGCGAATATGCATGCCAATTGGCTATATTTTAGTCTAATACATACCTACATATATGTATGTGTAAGTCGCCTGCTGCCTACCGAAATATTCACCTGTTGGGACTAAAGTGATTTTCTATAAGTATGACTAACACCACTTTTTATATGTTTGACTTGGTTGTCTGGCTTGTAGTGCTTATATCAGTCACTTATAGGGCAGGATTAGCGCAACTAAGTTACGAAGCAGCAAGGAATTGTCCATGATGTGATTATGAATCATGTCCTATACATACCTAATCATCAAAGTGCTCGGGCTATAGCAGCAACTGTCTGTACGTGTGGAGAGTGTGGTAGTTGTGCAGCTTTGATAATATAATCGGATATTAAGTTAGATGGGTTGCATGGATAGGTATGATCAATGCATATAATCTGGCACTTTTGTGATTTTACACACCTACAGTAGTGCAATGCATGTCATATATTACTTATCTCATGGAGGTTCAATAGACATCCAATCAAATTTACAGAATTTACCTTAGAAATACAAATCATCTACCTATCTAGAGATCCTATTTCGCTTTCCTATTTCGCTTTCTTATAATGTGCATACCTCTAAATATTGCTCTTATCCTTTTTTTTTTTTTTTCCTTTTCTTACTCTAATATCTCACTCCTGTCTACCCACAACGATGCGGGTCTATGATAGATCTATTAACTATCTAAGGCAGCCAAGGCCAACAAATCTGCCGAAGGATCCCTTGAACGAATACCAGCTAGCTAAGGCAGCATCAGCACTAGCAGACCCATAAAGTCCTGACAGCACAACATCTCGTTCGGTGTCTCACGGTGGGTTGGGACAGAGTCTCGCTAACTCATCACCAGGTATTCTGATTGGGATAGTTGTAAGTATAAAGAAAGCAACTAAGACGATCTTAAAATTGCACGTCGAACAAAAGGTCACGTTGAATATCCAACAAACACATGTAGGTCTCTAGACTATGCAGTATCCCACATATATCCCCGTACGTTATGTATGTTCCCAGCTGTTAGTGCTACAAGTGGGCTTCATTGCGTATCTAGTCCCAACGCCAGGCTAATATAGGGCGGCTTAAAGATGCTAAGCCTCCCGACTCCATGGTATCAAATATAGCACAAACAAGACGGCATGCATCATAATCTAACGTCTAAACAACCGAAGTAGAGCTGAGCGGGGCTCGGCCCGAGTCATTCATGGGTATCGGGTCCTTATAGGAATATATCTGTCCTAGATATTGCAAGACGTTCTAGAGCATCGCCGCATTTTACGCAGTTAGGGTGGCACGGAGCTTGCGCTAATATTAATGGACCAATTAACATATGCCCCGTGAACTTCTTGAGTATTTGCGGCTGTCGAGGTAGGGTATATTGGTTGGACAATGGTTACGAAGATCGAAAATGGTGACATCGGTTTATTATACAATTGGGGAATGTTGCAAAGAAGATACCCCCCTATACCTCAATAAGCCTATGAGACCAAACGGTTGAACGAGTGAGAACAAACCTCATCTCACACGAGACCAACAATGCTGGTCCTGGAATCGATGCTTTCACTTCTATCTGCGGGTAATCGTCGATATCCTAGCACCCTAATCCGAACAGAGTCCTCCAATTCGGCCATCGATTGAGAGAACTCTCGTATCGACAGAGGCCGCAGAGCCTCATCGGATCGGAAGGAGAGAGCGATATGTATTATATATGCTCGTGTCTGCATTAGACCACATGTTCCCAAGCTGACGCATTGTAACCCGAGGCTGTGCCATTAATTCAGTCCAATCCATTCAGCCTCGGACTCACCCTCAGACTGCATGTGATCCTCTAAGATGAGCGTTTCCCCTGATGGCAGCATCTTCATAGGGGTATCTCCGCCCGTGATTAGGGTCTGGCCGTTGGTATCTCCCTTCTTAGTGGTAGCCTGCCCAAGGAGATAGTCGACCGTGTATACATTTTCGTCTGCTAGTCGTTTGATTTCGTTCCGCATCCTTGTAATGGCTCTCGAGACAACCCGTAGCTCGACATCGACTTTACTCCGATTTGCCGTAAGCCAGGATCCATGCTTATCTACCAAGGACTTGATCCATAGGAGACAAAACTCGATGTGGGGGGATTCTTCGGTCTGAGCTGCAACGGACCGTAATAGTCTTGCGACATATACAGTAGGGAAATGTTCCACCACCAATGGGATGTCCGTGTGCGGCACGGACTGAAATACCCTCTTAATCAAACCAGCTTCGTTGAGACGGAATGCCATGACAAGAGCCTTAAGGTAGTCTTTCTCGTTTTCAAGAACAGCAAGAGTCGACGCCGGTGTAATTTCCATATTGAGGTCAAATGGATCGAACTGAAGCTCGTTATCTACGCTGTATATGAGAAGGCCCTCCGTAGATGCAGCACAAAATGAAGTACCGGCAGGTGAGAAGCCTACGCCAGTCACTCTCACTTCAGGTAGTTTCTTTCTGGCGGACGGATCCCCGCCTCGCTTCGAACCTGGTAATAGCTTATCTCGTCGAGCCTCGCGGTCTGAATGGTCTGCCTCGTCATCGAGTAACCCCTCCGGTCCCGCTTCTGTAAGCAACTTACTGTTCAAGAACTCTTGCGTTCCCGACAACGAAAGGTTGACACTAACGGTGAATTTTTTCAGTAGAACCATAGTGCTCACAGAATAGAGACAGATATATTTACTGTTTCCGGCTGCTAGAAGGCAACTTCCATCCGTACTGTATCGTATAGTATTGAAACTCTTGGTGCCAGCAACGTTAGCGGCGGTTCTGCGGTCACTGACTTTCCGACCTCCTGACACGTCTCGTCGACCATCAAGGCCTGATACTTGCTCTGCGTCGGAAACCGACCAGAATGATAATTGACCATCCAATGTAGAGATTGCCAGCTGTGCGGAATCTGGCCGGACCGCAATATCGAGGACATCTGCTTGCAATTGTAGAGGCTCGCTGGTTTGTGTGCGACTAAATATTGACCACATCCTAGCCGTCCGATCCCAACTTCCGCTAAACAGAATACTTCCATTCGGTGAAAATGCCAGCGAGCAGACAGGGCCTTCGTGACCAGATAACTGATCAAGCAATTGACCAGTCTGCACAGACCAAATATGAACATCGAACGAGTCCAGAGACCCGGCAGCAACCACTTCACCGCTTGGATCGACTGCCATACAGGAAAAGGAAAGCCGGCTCGGCGCCGTGAAAGTTCGAAAGTTTCGGTACCTGATAAGATCCCAGGCCCGTATGGAACCGTCTAAACTCGAAGTAAATAATACATTGCCCTTCTTTGCGAACTCACACGCAGTTACGCCACTTGTATGCTCAGTGAAGGTCACTATGCAGAATCCGGAATCGACATCCCAGACTTTGATTTTTCCATCGTCGGCGGTGGTAATAATACGTTTTCCGTCGGGAGAATAGACTAGGGAGTTCATGGAGTCGAAATGGCCTTGCTGTTTTAGAATGTAGGACTCAGACTGCCATTCCCAAACAAGAAGTTGGCCTAGCTTAGAAGCCCCAAAGGCCAGC
Organism: Daldinia concentrica; assembly: GCA_902805455.1. Classification (NCBI taxonomy): domain Eukaryota; kingdom Fungi; phylum Ascomycota; class Sordariomycetes; order Xylariales; family Hypoxylaceae; genus Daldinia; species Daldinia concentrica. Next base: position 2,513,024 of record CADCSW010000006.1, read on the forward strand.
CACTCTCCGCTCTTATTTATTGTGACGAAGTCAATTTCGTTCTGAGATATGCTGAGGGTATGAATTGTGTTGAAATCAGGCATTTCGTATAGGCTGAATATTCCGTTAGAGAAGCCTGCAACTAAGAGGTTTGACTCGGGATGGAAAGCAGCGCATCTAACATGGGCATTGTTCTGCATAAAGTAATGCCTCTGAACAATCCTCCAGCGCATACCGTCGTTATCGGCATCTTCCATATCTTCGTCCTCATCTATCGGCGGCGCATTGGGATGCCTCGTATATTGCCAATCAAAGACAGCACCATCTTTGCTGACAGTGTATATCGTTTCTTGGTCTTTCGAGAACCAAGCTCCAATCACAGCCTGCTTATGGCCAGACAAGACTGTTGGGGTAAATCCTTCTTCCGCGTCCAAACTCCATATTCGGGCTGTCAGATCTCTGGAAGCAGTTAAAAAGAAGCGCGAATCAGCGGACCATTCAATATGACGGACGTCATCGAAGTGACCCATATGCGTATGGTGTCGGACAAAAGGTGCAAACTCCAACTCCCCATCTGCGTTTGAGTCGGGAGTTGACGGAACTTGCCATACTTCCGTCTTTCGACCTAATCCTACAGCGAAGTGGCGCCCCGACGGTGAAAAGGCAAGAGCCGTGACAGGAGATCGGAAAGAGAAGTGGTATATAGAGATTCGTCGCGGGACGTTAGTTAGAATTGCATGGCCGTCTTCGTCAACGGAGAGTAGGAGATTGCCCCGCGGCGTCAAGCCAATTCTCGAGATGTTTTTCCTATGCGCGAAAGGAAGTGTGTATGACTTGTTACTGTTGGAACAACGTAGTTAGGAATCATGGCTTTCTAAGTTGAGAAAACTAAAATAAGACATACTCTACTAAGTTGAAAACCGTAACTCGGTTTCCTACAGGTGAGAACAAACATGTTCCATCAGGGCTGTATAAGAGGTTGCCCTGACAATACACGGTCCCGAGGAGGTTGGAGAACTATTATGCTGATTAGGATATGTTTCTTAGCTTGTGAATTATATAAAGAATCCTCACTTTAAAATCGGTCTTCATTGTCACGACATAGTTAAAATGTAGACGGCCTTGCTGGAGAATTATGCCTTGTATTTATTCATGGATTGTATGCGCCGAGTTGGATCTAGGTAATCCAGAACTTTTTTTGTTTTCCTTATCAGCGATAAGATAAATGTTTTTATCCAGAAAAGCCCAGAGCTCTACATAGCAGTTCAAGTACCTAAAGTTTCCTAACCAATCAACCATAAAGGTTCCTTCCTAGGATTGACGTTACTACCTCCACTAGTATCTAACCCGATTCGGCTAGACTTCGTTGGAATTGGTAGTGGCAGGCGGTCAAGGCTTCAACGCTCGAACCACAGCTGGGAAATGGGGAAAGGGGGCCACTGGCACTCAATTTAATCCCTGTCCCCTTTCGGTTGCCCTGCACTTGAGGTTTTGTGGTAAGGAAATTTGCTTGACCAGCAACTCTTTCCCCTGAAGTAGCCCGAACCCTTTTGTCTGTCAACATCACACGTCGGTTCGTATCCAGAGAGTTTCTTGATAGAAACATCCTCCGACAATCAATATACAACGACAATTAGGCTTGGACGCTTTCTTGGCCTTGTACCTTTATTCTATCACAATCAATTCACTTGTTCTTGTCTAACAGCTACCCAATACCCAATACCATCACAATGCCTCCAGCCACCGCCGCCGAGAGCGCGTCGCCAATTGGCATTGCCAATCTACCCAACCAGCGACACAAGATTGTTGCGAAGAGAGGTGCAGCTTTCACTATTATGGTACTATATCTTGCGAACCCCTCAGGTTATTGTAATCCATATCACTAATAGCTATATCAGGTTGCCGGTGAATCTGGTTTGGGCAAGACCACCTTCATCAACACCCTCTTCTCCACGACCATCAAGAACTATGCCGATCACAAGCGACGACATCAGAAGCAGGTTGACAAGACCGTCGAGATTGAGATTACCAAGGCTGAACTGGAAGAGAAGTTCTTCAAGGGTACTTAGCTCTATTCTAAAGTTCAATTAGCTACCTGCCATTTACTAACTATCGTACGTGCAGTCCGCCTAACTGTCATTGACACACCTGGCTTCGGCGACTATGTGAACAACCGGGATTCGTGGATGCCCATCATTGAGTTCCTCGACGATCAGCACGAGTCTTATATGCTCCAGGAGCAGCAACCCCGCCGTCAGGACAAGATCGACCTCCGTGTCCATGCTTGCCTGTACTTCATTAGACCCACTGGCCACACCTTAAAGCCTCTGGATATCGAGGTCATGAAGAGACTTTGCTCAAGAGTCAACCTGATCCCCGTTATTGCCAAGGCTGATACTTTGAGCCCTGTTGACCTTGCCAAATTTAAGGCTAAGGTATGTCTGCTTATTCATTTGTTAATCGTTCTACTGACTAACGTGTATCTAGATCCGTGCTGTCATTGAGGCCCAGAGTATTAAGATCTATCAGCCGCCGATCGAGGAGGATGATGAGGCCGCTGCTCAGCACGCACGTAGTCTCATGGCCGCCATGCCTTTCGCTGTTATCGGCTCGGAGAAGGATGTCAAGACGGGCGACGGTCGTATTGTGAAAGGCCGTCAGTACTCGTGGGGCGTTGCTGAAGTCGAAAACGAGGACCACTGCGATTTCAAGAAGCTACGTTCGATCCTAATCCGCACTCACATGCTTGACCTCATCCACACGACCGAGGAGTTGCACTACGAAGCGTACCGAGCTCAACAGATGGAGACCCGGAAGTTCGGCGAGGCCCGCCCCCGCAAGCTGGACAACCCCAAGTATAAGGAGGAGGAGGAGGCCCTTCGCAAGCGCTTTACCGAGCAGGTCAAGGTCGAGGAGCAGCGATTCCGACAATGGGAGCAGAAGCTCATCGCCGAACGTGACCGCCTTAACAAGGATCTCGAGCAGACCCACGCTCAGATCAAGCAGCTCGAGAATGAACTCGAGCAAATGCAAGGCAGTCTTGCTCGCAGCGGCCGCCGCTAAGGAGTTTCGCTCTATATACCCCCAAATTCGCCAACAAAACGATTTGATTCCGCTAGCGCTAGTTTAATGCTTCCGTCCAATAGGGAGTATGGAGTTGTTGAGAACGCCGGGTCCCAGCAGCATCTCTGATTCTACGGGATGATGGGTCGTTGATGGATGATATGCTTACAAGCTAATTTACATGTGTCGAGAGGTGAATTGTCAAGGTCCTAACGGTTGGTGTTGTCGTGTCTGCTAATGGCAGGGAAAGGAGGGTTATGGACCGGCAAGCGTGTTGTGGCTTACCTGCGATATCAAAATATTCTCCCTTTTGGAGGTCGATTTGTGGCTTCCGTTTCTCTCCAGATCAGTTAAGTTTATTTTACGATGTAATCGCAAATTTCTATGATACCAGTAAAAGCAAACCAGGGTTTTTTTCCTATTCACCGTGTAACTCTATCTGCTCACCCTTAAACCTGGTCGAACTAGACCCTATTGCGTTTTTAATGCTACATATGAGCTCATCGATTTAATCAATATAATTGCTTGTAGTCCCGTAATCCTACAGCTATGCATTTGCCAACTTTCCTATTACTAAACAGCGTCCATTGCTGCTCTCGTAGCTAGCTGTTCGTTCTTATTCCCCAGCTTCGAAATTTGTAGGAACGCGTCTACACCATATCCTTCCAAGCTATGTAATTCTAGGCTTCCAGCCCAGTACTCGGCGTAGACCCGACTTAACGGGAGACCCATCCCGAGACGTAGGTTAGGTGGGCGGGTAGACAGCGAGGAGAGCGAGCTATCGTGACCCGACCGCTCGCTCTGCAGCCCATGCAACTTCCCGTCGTCGACCCTAAGCTCCTGCAGCGTGGCTGCCATGAGCGGGACCTGTCCGAGGTTCTCGAGGCGCTGGTTCTTTAGAGGCCCCTTGCCAAAGGACCATAGATACGGGAGGATGTCCCGCGGGATGCCGCCGCCCTGGTCCGAGATGCGGATTATGACGTGCTGCTGCGCCTCGCACAAGGTCACTTCAATGGGTGGTGGGTTTGAGGCGGGATCTTTGCTCTGCTGATGCTTTTCAATGACGGCCTGGACCGAGTTCCGGAGGAGCTCGCCTATGATATACTCCAGGTGGCTTAGAATATACGGGAACGAGGAGTCCATGTGCCCGTTGATCTTGATCTCGGGGATCTTGGTGTTGGGCCCGTTGGCGGATCGGGCGAGGTCCTGGACGGCTTTGGCGCAGTGCTCGATTACGTCCTTGGCTACACACTTGATGAATACCTCACCGATGAAGTCGGACTCGGAGAGCTTGGCTCCGGGCGAGAACCAGTGCGAGTTGAAGGTTTCAGTTAGGGCGAGGTGTTGCTCTGCGATTACTCTACGGGATATCCTCTATAATGGGGAGATATTAGCTCGGATTACACTTAAATCGCTGTAGCGAAGCTACTCACGGATCGTAAGATGGTGTTCATAAAATGATCCAGCTCCACTGCAGGCATCAACCCGCTACACTCAAGTATACCCATGGCTAACTTCGGGATCACAGTCAAGTGGGCGCGTAGCATTTTGGCGATCTCTTTACAAAGGTGTTCATTGTCCTCGAGCGTCTTGACCTCTCTAATGCGTCGGAACGTGTCGAACGCGGTATAGTAAAGCTCATATACGTCGCTGATATGCGGATTCGTAACAACTACATAGGGCAAGCGTTGCATATCACGGATCCGGTGAGCGATTCTCGTGGGGAGTTCGGTTCGAACATAGTTCGCGGAACTAATCAGTCGCGCCTCGGTCAGCGACCGGCCGAATACCATCAATTGTCGCAAGCTAATAGGACGAGCTTCCTTTACTACCCATCTACATACATATAGAAGGGATACTATCAGTCACACGATACTACGAATAGACACGGAGCGGAAACATCATACTCATCTAGGACCTGCACCGGTCTCCATTTCGCCGTGTGCGACCACCGCTTGCTTGTTATACTAGAGTTTTTACGGTCGATTATCAATCTCGAGGCGAGTAACAGCGAAAGAGGGACCCGAATCGGGATAATCGAAGCTCTCGGGCGGGAGGTCAACCGCAGGGTTTTGGTGGCATCTTGCACCGCGAATGGTAACATGCCGATGATTCCATGCCAAAGTGAACGATACAACAATTGAGAAGGATACACAAAAGGAAGCAGGAAAGGAAGAAAGAAAGAATGCAGCGCCCTCGTTTTTTTTTTTGGAGAGAGTTTGCGTTTGGAGTTGAGCTGGGAAACTCGCCCTCACATGTTACCTACTCCGGGGCTAAGACATCGATGGGGAGCACATGTTCCGGTTTCGCTAGATCGATTGTGGTTACATGTATGTAAGGAGGAAGGTAGCGCTGCTGTGACAGTAACGAGGTGGTGACCTATGACTCTAAAAGATTCTTAGTATCAAGAGCAAAGAACTTGCTTAGTGTACTGTACGGCCGGACGGCTTGCAGGGCGGGAATGATGAAGGATACCCCACATTTCTCCAATCGGCATTCCTTGGCAGGTTCGATACCGGTATAAAGGTATATTCGTGCCGGACAGGCAACTTCCAACACTAGCAAAGAAGGAACACCAGCTTTTAATCATTAAGTGTTTTATTCTCTTCTACTAGTATATATGTACCTTGCTATTTTGTCTATGTGGTAGTATGATTACGTTAAAATTCTAGTTATGTTAGTATAAGCGCAATAGTATGCTTTAAAAATACGAGACGAAGAGTATAAGGTATAGTTAAGAGGCAAGTATATAGATAAACACGTATTGCATTAACTAAATATTTTAATAGAACTACTTATCAAGTCCTTGCTTCTGTTTTCATTAATTAAATTAACCGAATGTACGAGCACCTTATAGATAACATATATATCCAAAGACATAATATTAAGTAACTAAGGTTTAACTACTTAAGTTAATATGTTTCAATTAGTATACAAAATAGGATCGTTGCATAGAGGTATAAAATAGGTATCCCCTTGACTGGCATAAGACTACACCTCCACTATTTTTGATATTAGTACATAGGGATTGGCTAGAAAAGAGAGAATAGCTCGTGCAATATCAGGTTAACTAATAATATTTGCGGTTTATGGCTTTAGAAACTAATCGTAAACCCTTTTCCTATTATATTAATAAACGACGTCAAGCCTTATATACCAATACCGAAAATAGTGGAGGTGTAATCTTATGCCAGTCAAGGGGATAGAGTAGGCAAATGGATCATATATTCTTTGTTTGTCTCACTAGTAGCCCTATCCTCTAAATGGAGAACTTCTACTTGCTGCCTCAGCCATGTAGGTGCTTACCGTAGTAACGTCATTGCCAATTGAGAGGCATTAGCGGGGCTTCTGCAATAAGCACATCGTTTAGTTACATGTAGGTACTGGTGTGGAAGTCTCTAGTAGAAAGTCTAATGTACATTATCATTCTAGAAGAAAGCAGCGGTTCTACTTAGAAATACGACCAGTTACAAAGTATAGGCTACCTTCTAAACTATTCGCCCGTATCGTAAGGTTCAAATGTTTAATGTTCCTTACCATCAATGCAGCAGCCATATGTACCTAGGAGAAAAAAAAAAAAAAAAAGTATTTCTCAGTAACGAATCCATCTAATTCTCCCCCGCTGCGCCTTCTGCTCCGCGCTCCAGGCTGCCTTATCCAAAAAAGTACGCCTGCTACTTGTACACGTATGGACCCGAGGTGTCACAACCCACTTTCTACTCCCACCTAGCGCTTGTTGGCCTGGTAAGTCGATGAAGCAATTCTGTACTAGAGCTTCACCTCCGTTTTCTTTCCTTCAGATGTTTCTCCTTCCTCTAATCTACATTTTATTAACCTGCGCCTAGTCGCGTAACTTCCCTTAACCTCCAGTTCTAGCTCCCCCTGACTGCTCTTGCTGCAGTGGCTAGTAGTGAGCTGCGCTGTCTCTCCTGCTATTTCTTTCCACGCCACCCGTCGTAGCCCCGCTGTGTGTGCAGCTGGACCTCGACTATATTTTTATCTTGCGGGTTTGGGAGGACCATTCGATATTGAGCCTGGAAGTCGGCAACAGAGATTGTTAGAGATAGTATTAAGCAAATCATAGGTAACCATGGTAAGCTCATATCTCTAACTAGTACTATTGAACTACTTCAACTACCTACTTTTACTACTCTCACTCTACCAAAGAAACGTCGCGCGATAGCCTCTTTATTGAACAATCTTTCCCTATTCGTGCGCGTCCTACCTTACCTAGACGTTCCCAAGCCAACGTTAGGTCAACTCTTTAATTCCAATCAAATCTCTGATGACATAAACTCCGACCCGATTTATCTACTTCCAATCACGAAACTAGAGCCAGCTGACAGTACCCTTCACCTATCAGAGCTACGATTCCGAAATCCACTCGCCGAACGAGATGGTGGTAGACACCCAGGACGAGATGGTCGTCCAGCCGACTCTAAACGAGAAAGATCAGGTCACAGAGATCAATCCGGAACAACTGGATAACGATGTTGAGAATCTCGAGAGCGCTATCTTGGCTACCGATTGTGCGTATAAGCCCTAGCTATCATGAATTGGATACCTTTACCTCAGAGGAGGTTCCCACTAACAAACGCTTCTATTCTAGTTGAGGCTATGAAAGAGATAGTGCTGCCACCTCTCCTAGACGAACCTAAGATTTTAGAAGATGTCATCAATACATGGACTGTACAAAATTGGAGGGCACTCTCTAAGAAGGAGCACGGCCCCGTATTTGAAGCCGGTGGACACCCATGGCAAGCACTTATCAGATACCCTTACTCGAAGAGCTGGCTTGCTGACTTGGCTGAGCAGGCGAATTCTCCTCTTTCCGTTTGGAAATGGTGTCGACCAGTCCTCGGTATATCTTGAGCATGGCTTCCCAGATGCTAGTAGTATACCTGATGACTGGAGCTGCTGTGTACAATTCGGGTTGGTCATGTGGAATATTAATGACCCATCTCTCTTCTACCACCATACAGCTCATCACCGCTTTACAAAGGAGGAGAGTGATTGGGGTTTCACGCGGTTCCTCGAGTTAAGGAAAATGTTCCAGCAACCGTGGGATAACTCTGGCCACCCGCTCGTTGAGAACGACTCCGTCAATATCACCGCCTACGTCAGAGTGGTCGAAGATGAGACTGGCGTGTTATGGCACAACTTCAATAACTACGATTCTAAGAAGGAAACCGGTTATGTTGGTCTGAAGAACCAGGGTGCCACATGCTACCTTAATTCGCTCTTGCAGTCGTTATTCTTCACAAATGCTTTTCGAAAGGTTAGATGAAAGCTTCCAAAAGCGAATATATTTAGTACGAAAGAAGGTGCACTAACATATTTTAGGCCGTTTACGAAATCCCGACGGCGGAAGACGAGAGCATAACTAACAGCGCTTACGCCCTCCAGAGACTCTTTTATCAGCTCCAAATTTCAAATCAGGCCGTGGGCACCAACGAGCTAACGAAATCATTTGGTTGGGACACACGACATATCTTTGAACAACAAGATGTGCAGGAGCTATCCCGCAAGCTGATTGAACGCATGGAAGAGAGGATGAAGGGCACCGCCGCTGAAGATGCTCTTCCACGTATGCTCAGTGGGAAGGTAAAGACGTATGTTTCCTGCATTGATGTTGAATATGAGTCCAGCCGAGTCGAAGACTTCTGGGATATCCAGCTCAATGTCCGGGGAATACCAAATCTCGAGGAGAGTTTCAAAGACTACATTCAGCAGGAGACTCTTGATGGCGACAACAAGTATTGGGCAGGCGATGAATTCAAGTATCAGGATGCTCGCAAGGGTGTAATATTCAAGAGCTTTCCCGAAGTCTTGCATCTACATTTGAAGCGGTTCGAGTACGATATCCAGCGGGATACGATGATGAAAATCAACGACCGTTTTGAATTCCCCGAGGTTCTAGACCTGAAGCCCTACCTTGATCAGGAAGCGGACAAGTCCGAACCGTGGGTATATAAGTTGCACGGCGTCCTAGTGCATAGTGGTGATTTGAATGCGGGTCACTACTATGCCTATCTTAAGCCCAACAAGGATGGTTGGTTCTACAAGTTTGACGATGACAAAGTCACGAAAGCAACCATCCGAGAGACACTAGAGGAGAATTTTGGGGGTGAATACCCAGCCTCGTTTTTGCAGTCCCGCACAGGCCTCCAGAAGAAGTCCCCGATCATGCGTCAGATGAGTGCGTATATGTTGGTCTATATCCGAGAGTCTCGGTTGGATCAAGTTTTGACGCCAGTCGAGAACGAAGATTGCCCGTCACATCTCCGTAAGTTTCCTCGAGTAACTCAAGTTAAGGATTAAGCTAATTTATCATAATTAGAAAAACGTCTGGATGAGGAGGCGGCTGCACGTGAGGCCAAGAGAAGAGAACGTGAAGAACAACATCTTAAGCTTCCTGTTAAGGTTATCACGGAAGAAACGTTCAAGCGTCACGGTTCCACCGACCTTACGAACTTCGACTCTAACCCTGCTGAAGATCCAGCAGCCCCTAGGTTCTACACCCCGGACAAGAAAGCCACAATCCGGGAATTTATTGATGAGATGGCCAAAGAAACAGAGCATGATTCTAAGAGAATTCGCTTGTGGATTATGGTAAATCGCCAGAATAAGACCACTAGACCTGATCAGCCGATTATGAACATGGCGGTGCCAGTAGAAGAAATTTATAAACAAATGGCCACAACAAATAGAGATTCTGCCCTGAGAGTGTGGGCGGAAGTTGCAGATGAGGTTGATGCTGAAGGGGAAGCTATTTGGCCCACATACCAGGGTAATACCAACAGCGTCGTCGTTAAGAACGACCTGATTCTTCTCTTCTTGAAGCACTTTGATGCCGAGAGGCAAATTCTCGAAGGAGTAGGTCATATCTACGTAAGCAAGGAGAAGAAAGTCGAAGATCTAGTGCCCGTGATCGCCAAGAAGATGGGCTGGGGTGACAAGTTACCCTCAGGAGAACAGTTGGCTATGTGGGAGGAGATTAAGCCAACAATGATCGAGAGTCTTAAGGCTAAACAAACTTTGAAAGCTGCTGAACTTCAGGACGGCGACATCATATGCTTCCAGAGAATTGCCGAGCGGAAATCGGCTGAACTTCTTGGGAAAATCCCTCGTCTTGGAGATAAGAACTCAGAGGAGACGCCTAAACGATGGGACCGATATGATGACGCTAAGGGATTTTACGACTTCCTCTGCAACAAGCGAGAAGTTCGTTTCGATCCTCACCCCCGTTGCGAGAAAACCGATTACCAGAGCTTTATTCTTACATTAAGCACGAAAATAACTTACGATCAACTTTCGGAGAGAGTAGGTGAAGAGCTGGACGTAGATCCTACTCATATCCGCTTCTTCACGGCCAACGCTTCCACGGGAAGTCCCAAGGCGGCCGTTAGGAGGGCTGTCAGTCAAAACCTTGGTACCATACTAAATCCGAATAACTACACCCAACAGACGTTGCAGACCAAGCACAACTCTCTTTTCTTCGAAGTGCTAGATATGAGTCTTGCAGAATTAGATACGAAGAAGAATGTTAAGGTGACTTGGTTGAGTGAGGGCATGATGAAGGCCGTGAGTTTTTCCGAGGTGTGTATATGGAATATATCTAACCAGGAGCTTTCTAGGAAACATTCGATGTTTTGGTAAATAAGCAGGGGCATATTGAAGATCTTGTGCAGGCCTTCGTAAAAAAGGCGCAGATCAAGGATGAACGCGAGGGCGGTCGAATTCGGGTTTACGAGATTCATCATCATAAATTTCACCGGGAACTTGTGCCTAACTATCCGGTTCTTAGTATTAATGACTACACCGACGTGATAGCAGAACGAATTCCGGAGGAGGAACTGGACGCTGATGAAAGAGATTTTATCAAGGTCATTCATTTCCAGAATGACGCTAGTCGGGTCCACGGAATCCCATTCAAATTTCTCCTCAAAGAGGTAAGTACATGAGCATATATATATATATATATATAAGAAAGAGATACACGGCTAATTCAAACTAGGGTGAACCCTTCTCTGAGACGAAGAAGCGACTAGAGAACCGAACGGGCATCAAGGGCAAGGCTTTCGAAAAGATCAAATTCGCAATAGTGCGACGATTCCAGAAGCCAGCTTATATCAACGACGGTAAGGGGTTATGCAACATTTGTTACGAGACGCAGCTAACATAACGCAGAGGATGTGCTTTTCGATGAGGGAGGCACAATAGAAGACGACGTCGTGCTTGGGCTGGATCACTTGGATCGTTCAAGAACAACGCGGAATGGGGGAGAAATGTTTCTCAAGTAGATTCTCTTACATATTTCATCGAAGCTTACTACGAGGAGTGCGAATGTGCTCCCTGTGTCCCCTTGGGGGCTAGCTAAGTATCGCGGAAGGAACTCATTGAGGATTCCGGCCGATGACTGATAACCGATGACCCGGATATACCTTTTGTATTAAGTAGTTATTGGGTTTCTGCGGCGTTTTTCTCTCATCCCCGAAGACATGCAGGAGATTCAAAACACACAGCGAGCAAAATAAAGAGGGATCAGCCGGGGGTAAAGGTCAATTGGACCCCTTAGTACAGCATGGTTAGTCAGACAGGCAATACGGAAGGGCGGCCAGATAGAAACGTGTCCGGGGCAAATCGGACAAGGTTTTGGGGCAAGTTAGGCATCTCTCCATGGGGCAACACGGGAGTTGCAAAACTGGTGGTGGACTTTGACCTGGACATTGAATTCGTGGATCTAGATGCGAAAAGACCCCAGGGTCCGGGCAAAGTTGGGGCCTGCTCTACATACAATCGAGTTCCATACTTTACGGGGCATGCGTGAATAGAGTTGTTGTATAGAAGATTACCTGCGTACGTACATGCAAAAGCTCTTTTCTTTGTCTTTTTCTAAGCTATGGCGTTGTGCGATGCGATATTGGATGCAATAGGGGCGGATTAACTGAACATGACTTTTAGACTATTAAAAACCTTCTTCCCTATTTCCTTCCCTATTCTGAACAGTGCATAGGTAGTTTGTCACTACTAAAAATTAATACTGCTCTCGACAAAAACAGAATAAGTACCTAGGTAGATACCTAACCTAGGTACCTAATATGTATTCATGGCCTAGTAGACATATGTACACGAAGGTCAGGACCCACACAGCATTCATCCATACTATGTACCTCAGATAGTTTACAGTTTAGTCGTTTCCTCTACGATACTTCGTTAGCGATATACTCGATAAGGTTATGATGTGCTTCTACGAAATTTTTACTTACCTACTCGGTTGGTAGTCGTAGAGTTGCCCGGTCGATAATATACCGTCACGACAAGCTCAAAACAGATACGCACGCAAGTAACCCAGACATCACTCTTGCGCATATGTTTTGTTCATTCATTCATTAATATAAACATATTCGTCGGACTCGTCTTCGCGCTTATACTCGTAGGCGTACTTGCCCTCGGTCGGCGCTGGGCTGAAGCCGTAGGGATAGCGCTCGGCGTTGTCGACGGGAGACTGATCCTGGTCGTGATCTTGGGGTTCGCTGTGGCGCTTTCGGCCGCGCTTGGTAGTGCTGGTAGTTGATGTCTTCTCTGGGGTTTGGGGCATGAGGACTTCGCGAGGTGCGCTCTATGCTTCCTCGTTAGTGTCGCTAGTGCCTAGTTTGATGTCCGAGTTCTCGTTGTTGAAGGCAGTTTCCATATCTGCTAGGGCAGTTGTGAAGACCGTGTTGAATAGGTCTTTATTGCCGTCCTTGGTCATCTTCTTGTCCTTTGGTAAGGGTTTGGACTGGGCTGGGATGAGAGGTTGGGGCGGGGGTTTGGGCTTAGCCTTAGGCATTGCGACGAAGCCGAAGCTAGACCAGATCCCGATGCCAGCGTCGTTCTCCTAGTCACTGCTGCTCTGGTCCAGGACCTGCTTTTCGTCCTGTTGTTCGCGCTGGCGGGCTATCTTGGCTTGTTGCTTGCAGGCGTCGCAAGACGCTGTCGAGTCCACAATGCGGAAATCACCCGCGTTTTGGATGCCTGTTGAACAACGCCCGAGCCGCCTAGCTTGGAGCGCTTCGGGACAGTACCGGTTACGCTTCTTGGAGCCGAGGATGGAGTGGCAGTTGATTGTGGGACATTCGGAGTGGTAGTGGTATTGTTTACACATGGTAGGCTACTAGGAATATAAAAGTAATTGGGAGGTGGGAAGAGGTTCTCTAATTAGCTTGGTATCGCCGATGGGAGAAAATACCTATGGTGTGAACTGGTATAACGAAGCATGACAACGTAGTGAGTGGTATATTATAATACGGAATTCCAAAGCTACCACTGCTTTTTGATCGCACAGGTAAATCTCACTGATGTTGATTGGTAACGGCGTGTATGTGTGGCCTTTGTTGCTGGGACGACTGTCGTCCTAGGTGGTAACCCGTTGCTATTGGTAATAAATCAATTGTACAGCTAGCAACAAAGCATCACAGCACCTTTGGTCCTTGTTGCTATTATATCTAGGTACCTTGTGGGCTTTTAGTATCTTTACGTTTGTTGTGTTTGCTCATGAATAGTTACGCGGATACCTGTTTATAGCTAGATAGGGGTCGTATAAAATGCTACGAAAATAGATAACCATTTCTTATATTGTTCTTCGCCCTCTTCTATAGGCACGGTAGATAGATAATTCTATTATTTCCCTTCCCACAAAGGCTAATTTTATATAGGTAGGGTTGTATTATTTAGGAAGTTATATTCTTAGCGATGTTTATATATCCTACAACTCTATCATCATCTATAGTAGTTAGATTTTCTGTACCCCTAACTCGTCCATAATAGATACGAATGTAAACCCTTAGAGCTTATATAGGCTTTTTTTTTTTTTTTTTTTTTTTTATATATGCCTGTCAGGGTTCTAGATGAGACATATATAACAAGGGACAGTGTTAGTATATATAGCCGTAGGCTCTCGTAGCTAGCTAAGAGTTCCTCGCGGAACAACGAAGTTGTTTCCTTGCTTCTCGCTCCACCTCATGACAATACCGCCCCCCTCCCCCCTCCCTAAATGTTCCTACACTTTGTGCCAATACTATAAATGTAGTAGGTATAAATGAAATCATAGGACCTCGATCAGACAGTTGAAACATACTATTTTACATATTTGCATAACTATGAGTTTATAATCTATACTTGATCATTTAGACGCATCTCGTACTAAGATATGAGTCATAATATTTATGTCTGTAAGTAGTGAGATATTGCCATCGTGTCCACGTCTTACATTAGCGGTCTATAGTTAGGCTTACAGGAAATTATGCCTATGCGCATAACCTTAGTAGCTTCATTACGGCAAGTTCGTTTTTAAGCCCCCTTAAACCAAAGTTCCTGTAAGAGGTGACAAAAGTTCCAATAGGTAAAAGTAGGATACTGCATAACGTTACAAAATCATGCGGATGATGTCACATATATGCATGACCTTCGGGAATAGCTGCGTACCTAATCCCGGATAGGTAAGGCCTAACTTCCGCTTCGGGGCCAGTTCGCCTGCTATACGGAAAGCCGAAAGCTGCTGAGTTAATGCACGGTTTATAAGCAGTTGACCTTTGCGCTCGCTCTATCCTCATTGTATTACAATCTCCAAGATTATAATTGGAAATGAAACCGTGAAGCTGTGAAGCCAAGACGGGGCTATTGCCCATCCATGCTGGATGCCCCGGACTTATCGTGACTTCGTCACCATTGCACATACACCATCTGGTACGAACAAACTACTTCTCCGCATATTCCGTCCAACCAGTTGCCTACTATTTATAAGATTTGTCACCATATAAAAGGCCGAGCTGTGGTAGGAGAGGCTTGGCATAGGTTTGAAGTATAAGATATAAAGTGAAGAATCCATGAGCTTTTCTATTCTTCCTCTTCGAGTTGCTCAAAGCAATATAAGATTCATCAAAATTTCAACCTATAGGAAGTTAGTAAATATGGCAACGGCATACACTATCCAAATCACCCCTGAAAATACTGGGCTATGGAAGATTCAACAGGATGAAGCCTCGGCGAAGAAGGCTAATGAACTGTTGCAGGAGGACCTCGAGGCAGGTCGAGCTCTGATTATGAAAAGAAGCATAGCTCTAATCTAAAGGCTTAGAAACATCATGTGTACTTCAACGATATGGGCTACCATAATCAGTAAACTCACACCATACACCTTGAGCTTTAGACGGAAGTGTTGACCTATTCCTCAGTATAAGTCATCAAATCCTATCTTTGTACGGCACAGGAGCTTCACCCGAGCATTTGAAGCATGGCTATGATGTCAATAAGACGTATCAAAGACCGGCTAGGAAGATCCGTGAGGATGTCGTCGGAGAGCTCGGGGACTGGGAGAAAGCCAAGAAGTATCTTGGTAAAGGCGGGTGAGTCAGACTTGAGGACAGACAACGTCCTTTCATTCATCTAGACTCCTGGCGACTATTGCCAGAGTTAAGAAACCAGAAACTTGCTTTTTAGTTATCTCAAAACTACTGCCAACACTGGCTGACACCCTAGTTGAAGATACTACAACGAATTTCTGGCCTTTTTTCAGAGCCAGATTGACAGGTTAGGCTGGGAGAAGACCCTCAGCGAACACATGTTCAAGGGTGATGAGAGAAGTGAAGACATGCTACTTCGAATGGTCGCTGGTAAGCCCTATACGTGAAGGACATAGTTTTGGTCGATATCACATGTTGATATTTAAATTAGGGTTCCTTCACCCCATAATCCAGCTAATGTACGGCGTCGAATGGAAACAACCTGCCATAGTCGCCATGGCTCTGGCCCAAGCAGCCGTCCATAAGGATGACCTAAGGAAATTCCTACATACGACTGAAGAGGCTGCCAAATCAAATACAGAACCCATGCCAAACATCGAGAGCCTATTAAGGGAAGTCAAGGCGAACGAAAATATCTCTACTTCCATCCATGGCACAGATGAGCCAACCAAAATTAGTAAGGGCGTCTTTGGTAAAGCATGGGACGAGATTGTCGAGCTAGCGAGTAGGGTGAAGGTCAAGCCGGAAGAGCTAGATGAGAGGAATGCCGAGATGTACCACACAGCCGTATACGAAGGTGCTTCCGCAGCTTTACACCCAGGCAAGGAGCCCAAGTTCGACTTCTTCCTCATGTATGTCTTCTTACCCACCCTTCATTATTTGTGTGGTTTACTCACGGCAAATAGGCACCACATCAATATCAACCCCATATACATTACCTTAAATAGTCAGGACTGGATCCCCATCGAAAGCAAAGTGAGGCTCCTCGAATGGAAAATACGACTCGACCTCGTCCAGTACGCGGCCAGAGGCTGTCCACCCCTTGAACTCGACAATATCGCCACATACGTCCCGCGGGCTGGAAAACTGACTCCAGCAGATGGTACGCACTTACAATACATGGTTTAAAATATATTTCCATCGAGTGTAAACTAACTAAACTCTGATATAATAGAACAACTCCCTCTAATGCACACCCTAGAAGAAGATGGTCACGGCATCAAGCTCTTCCGCGCCGTCAGCATCGGCCAGGCTCTAAGCGAGAAGTACGAGGATAAGCCATGGATCAGGATCAAGGGGGACTTGTGGACGAAGATCAGTCACATCGTCGTCGACTCGTTCCAGACACAACCGCATTGGGTGCGCGGTGCCGGCGAGGATGAGGCGTGGGATATTATTCCGGATCGAGTGGATGGTGCTAATGGTTCCAACAGTGTTAATGGCGTTTCGGAAAAGCTGGATCAGGTCCATCTTTAGTTTGGGAGAGGTAAGGAAACTGGAGAATGGGAGGGAGAGTATGTGCTGGGTTGTGTTATAGTGTAACGAGTATCATGATAACGCCGCTCCGTTGTATTGGTTGTAGGATAGACTATAGTAGGTAGGGAATCAATTTGGTCAAAAGGATAGGGAAGATTGGAGAGGTGGAAAATGAGCGAGTAATCGGGAATTAAGGGAAACGTATGTCCACTCAAGTCCATCATTCATATATTTGAGTGAAGCTTGCCCTGCTGGGCGTAGCTTAGTGCTTGCTATAACCCTCGTGGATTTATTAAGATATTGCCTACTAAATAAGTTGATATTTTTCATCTTATATTAGCTGTTAATGATCTTATATAAGTTAACGTAACTAAGTAATTATGAAACTAATATAGGTTTTATTCGAAGAGTAAAGCAGCCCTATTTTATCATGTAGGATACTCATATCGAATACCAGGAAGTTAAGCTGTTGCTAGGTAGAAGGTGATATCTGGTTATCGGTGCAAGGTATAATTCTAAAAGCGGGGTGATTTCGGTCAAGAGGCAGCCCAGGTATATGTACATAGTTACAACTTACTTGTACCTACGTACTTATACATGTAGCTTCCTTCGTGTCGGTTGTAATTACTACAATGTTGTAAACAGCTACATCTCCCGGATACAACGTACGCATATGATAAGTAAAGCATAAGCAACTTTGTCGAGTTTACAACAAGATTCCAGATCCGACTACCATTGACCTCGTCAAAGGCAACTCCTCACCTAGAAAGTTTAGACGGTTTACACCGCATAACGCGTTTGCATGCTCGGCCTCCGACCGACGCTGCGGGCCCGGCCTGTATGTATATGCACGAATCCCCCTTAAGCGTTACTCAATGGAGCAATCGCGTTACTGACGCTGGATTGTTGCTCAAAGTCTTTAGTGGAGCTGATCGAGCGGCGGGGAAACCACGGCCAAAGTACAAGTCCGGGTTCAAGTCGGCCGGTCACACCTACCTCGAGCCCTGCGCTATCTGCGTCACCTGGCAGCTCCAATAGCCCTGGCAGAGCCGCTAGAACTGCTAAAGCCACAGGTCTAATAGCTGAAGCTGCTAACCAACCATTACCACCCAGCCCACTGCTATCACCAGCAGGTACTACTAGCACTAACACTATAGCCACCACTGCCACTACCGCTGCCGCTACCACTGCAACTCCTAACATCATCACAACTACAACTTCAACTTCCACCACCACATCGACGCCGGTCTCGTCACCCCCAGCTTCGCCTTTACTAGCTCCTACAATATCTATCTCACCTGTATCTCCAGCTCCAGAGCCGCTTCCTACACCGAAAGAGACTCCCAAGATGGCTCCGGTAAGCTTTAGCTATCTCCCGCCACCTCCAATCTACAGTAAAACTTGCAACAAAGCAACCAGCTTAACTTAACTTGTCCTACCCCTTTGCGACTTAGATATCTAACGTCTCTCATGCATATAGTCAGCGAATGCCACAAATGGCGAAGAAGCGCTCAATAGTGGTATGTAGCTCTACTGTTTATGTATGTTATTATCCGTCTGATGAGCTGATCACTTATGTATACGTGCAGGCAAGATCTACTCCGTATCCGGGTTCGTACACGATGCACCATGTCTACTTATAGCCTTCGATCACAAAGCTGACATATTACCTAACCAGACCCGTCGTGGTGGCCGAGGATATGATCGGAGTTGCCATGTACGAGCTCGTAAGAGTCGGTCACGATAGCTTAGTCGGTGAAGTCATTCGAATCAACGGCGACCAAGCCACCATCCAAGTTTATGAAGAGACCGGTACGTGTCACTCAAGCATCTTGCATACCAATGCCAAGCAAGAGGATACAGAACTAACATTAAAGCGTAGCTGGTATAACTGTGGGCGACCCCGTCCAAAGAACCGGTAAACCTCTTTCCGTCGAACTCGGTCCCGGCTTATTACACAACATCTACGATGGAATTCAACGACCTCTCGAGAAGATCGCCCAACAGTCTGACAGCATCTACATCCCTCGCGGTATTTCGGCGCCTGCTCTTGACCGAACTAAGAAGTGGGAGTTTACACCTACCTTAAAGGTCGGCGACCACGTATCTGGTGGTGACGTCTGGGGAACCGTCTTTGAGAACTCTTTCATTAAGGTACACAAGATCCTACTTCCGCCACGAGCAAGGGGAACTATCACCAGAATCGCCGGAAAGGGTGAATATACTGTAGACGAGAAGATTCTCGAGGTCGAGTTCAATGGTACCAAAACCGAATATGGCATGATGCACACCTGGCCCGTCCGTGTCCCGCGACCCACGACCGAGAAGCTCTCCGCCAACAGACCTTTCATTGTCGGTCAGCGAGTTCTGGATGCCCTTTTCCCCAGTGTACAAGGCGGTACTGTGGCTATTCCTGGTGCTTTCGGTTGTGGCAAGACTGTCATTTCTCAGTCCGTCTCCAAGTTTTCCAACAGCGACGTCATTGTGTACGTCGGATGTGGTGAGCGCGGTAACGAGATGGCTGAAGTCTTGAAGGATTTTCCTGAGCTATCTATCGAGGTTGAGGGCCGCAAGGAGCCTATCATGAAGCGAACCACCTTGATCGCCAATACCTCTAACATGCCCGTCGCTGCCCGAGAAGCTTCCATCTACACAGGTATCACTGTCGCCGAGTACTTCCGTGACCAGGGCATGAACGTGGCTATGATGGCTGACTCGTCATCTCGATGGGCCGAAGCCCTACGTGAAATTTCCGGCCGTCTTGGTGAAATGCCTGCTGACCAAGGTTTCCCTGCTTACCTTTCCGCTAAGCTGGCCAGTTTCTACGAGCGTGCCGGAAAGACGAGCTGTCTAGGCTCTCCCGAGCGCGAGGGCAGTGTCAGCATCGTCGGTGCCGTTAGTCCTCCAGGTGGTGATTTCTCCGACCCCGTTACTAGTTCGACACTCAGTATCGTCCAAGTGTTCTGGGGTCTCGACAAGAGACTCGCACAGCGGAAGCACTTTCCATCCATCAACACGTCGGTGTCGTACAGCAAGTACACGAACACGCTGGACAAGTGGTACGAGAAGGACTACCCCGAATTCCCTCGGTTGCGTGACCGTATCAAGCAGCTTCTATCAGATTCAGAAGAGTTGGACCAGGTAGTGCAGCTGGTCGGTAAATCAGCGCTGTCGGACCCTGACAAGATCACGCTAGACATTTCGACGCTGCTAAAGGAGGACTTCCTACAACAGAACGGATACTCGGATTACGACCAGTTCTGCCCTATCTGGAAGACGGAATGGATGATGAAGCTTATGGTCGGCTTCCATGACGAGGCACAAAAGGCCGTTGCACAGGGCCAGAGCTGGTCCAAAGTTCGTGAGGCTACGAGTGACCTCCAGGCGCAGCTGCGAAGCCTCAAGTTTGAGCTCCCGAGCGAGGGACAAGAAGCCATTAGTAAGAAGGTACGTAACCCAGTTCATAAACAAGAGCTTGTTCCTATTAGACGGGGATGAAATTTCATATGCGCAATGAATTGTATGATGCTAACTTAATTTGCAGTACGAGGCTATCCAGCAGAACATGCTGGACAAATTTGCCGCCGTCATGGACGAGTAAAGAAAGAAAGAAAGAAAGGGGGGCTGTAGTTTATCCGACGTTATATGAAGTACTTTTTTTGAGGCGCCGTCGGGTATAGTAGCGTGTACATAGAGAATATGAGATAAGTCTGGTCCGTGGGCATGCTAATGCCCGTCGGCTAACTAACTGAGCAAGCTGAGCTAAACGAGCAGTGTTAGGGTACTGTTACCAATACAATTGAATTGTTACTTTTACTTTTTGATGGTTGTGATTATGGCTGATTTGCTCTGCCTATCGCTTTTCTTATTAGGACACCTATTGAACAATAATTTCATCCCTCTAACTACGAGGTATAGGAGTCGAGCCTGAAGAGAAATCGTAGACGATGTGGACTTTACACATGGCACATTTCAGCTACCACGATATAAATCTCGAGCCTTAAAGACACAGGAAGCAACCGTCCTAGAGAAAGAGTCTTCTTATTCGACATGATCGCTCACGTCATATCCTGCCTTTCTGTCTGTTTGCCTGTCTCCTATTGCACAACCAGCCCGCCCGCTCGCCTTCGACCCTCATCAGACTGTTATTCATTGATACACGTTTCACTCCCTCATACGCAAGCGCCGACTCCAGAAACATACATAGATACATACACGCTGTAAACAAAACCCGCTATTCGAAGATCTTACAAACGGGCTTGGCTTTGAGCCGAGATCCCTCCAATGTCATTTTTGGCCAACTTCTTTTTATTATTATCGCAAGACACATAGATTGCGTCTTATGAGATATTCGCGAACTTCTGTGGCCCTTATTATACCTTGTCTCTTGACGTAGTATCGTATTATTCGTGCCCGCCAGTGAGTTTATATGGCAATGAGCGGCTCTTCTGCAGCAGGTGGTCTCTCGTTACCCCTCTCCTGACCTCCTGACTCCTGACTGGCAGTGGCAGTGGCGGTACCACTATCTCCGCCCTGTTCTGCATCCTCTGGTCTCTCAGATTGCTGAGCCGCAGTTGCGGCGGCAGCTTCGGCCTCCTCCCGTCGTCTACGCTCAGCCCGCGCTTCGGATTCAACTTGCGCGATATGCCGCTCGGCAACTCCTGGAGCGATACTAGCAAGGAACAGGATACCAGCACGTTCTAACCTCCTAACTTGGTCCATCAACCAGTTGGCATTCGCATGACGTCGCTGCTGCACCAGTCTGGCTGCCGTATCAGCCGGATGTAGTTCCCTTTGCTGTTGCCCGCCATCCGCCATAGCACCATTCCCGCCCTGGACGCCCCTGTTTCGTGCATCTACTTGTCCTGCTGCGCCCTGGTGGCCGTCGGCTAGAGGTATTAAGTTCTCCAAGCGCTGGCGGAAAGGAACCCACAGTTGATTCAAAAGGCCAGTGCGGGCAAGAAACATAGTGATCGCGGCGCCAATCATAAAAATCCAACGAGACCAGCTAGAGGTTGGCGATGAGAACAACCAGATGAAGAAGCCAATACGAGCGACCAACCAGATATGCGGCCATATCTGAGCTATTCTGATAGCCTGAATTTGTGGGTTGTCTGCACGGGCTACAGCATGTCCTATATGTGGCATCTGAGGAGGATGAGGTATACCATGCTGTTGTTGAGCCTGATGTTGCTGTGGTTGAGTAGCATTATGTCCTCGGTGGTCGCCTACGTGGCTTCGTCCGGCTAGAGGCATGTGCGGTTGGGTTGGCGCTGGCGACGGCGCCGTATATTGCGGATGGAAAGCATTAGCAAATGTAAGTGGATACTGTCTCTGCGCAAATGGTATACCCATAGATGGGTTTACGGTTCGAGTCGGGGAGCTGAAGTATGTCTCTAAGCCGCCATTGAGCAATAAGGCACGGGGTCCACTAGGGGAAGATAGGATATACACCTCTGGCGTATTTTGAGACGAATGCGTCTGAGTTTGATGTATAGGTAGGCTTCTGGATTGGCCAGCTGCTCTAAACGGATCTGGTGTAGCAGTAGCGCTACCCGCTCGAGATGGAATCAATGGTGTAGTAACCCCAGGCGGAATAGGATACTGAGCTTGGCCGGTTGCAAGACTTGCTAGAGAAGAGCTGCTAGCATTCCTTCGCATAGCATCAGCCATGACCCTAGTTGCCGCGTTGGTATCCGCAGCTCGTAGAGTATCCTGTGCTTCATTGTCGTAAAGCTGGCTCCCATTCGGAACAGAGCGTGCTTGAGAACCCCATGCATTTCCTGGTCGCTGTAGCGGATTTGCAAATGTTTCGTTGTAAGTTATTCGCCAGTGTAATCCATTAGGATCGGTTCTCTCACTGATTGTGGTACGCGTCATCTCTGGCTGGAACGGCGAAGTTATCCTTCCAGGTGTACTCATTCCCGGTGTTCCCCTTGCGCTAGCAGGTACGTCCTGCGCCCCCGGTGTGGCCGTTCGCTGGTGATGGTCGCGAGCTCCTACGTGAGCATTCAGGGCTCTTACCCATTGGTTATACTGCTGCGGAGAAAGACCAGGCGGAAGGACCATTGGTTGGCCCGCAGCCGGCATCCCAGGAAGAGGCCTTTGAGAACCAAAGCCTAGGCCGTGGTAATGAGGAATTCCAATCCGTGCCTGAGGTTCAGGTTGAAAAGGATTAGTGTTGGGATGCAGCTGGTGCTGGGAAAGAGGGTTCACTCCAGTCGAAGGTTGACCCGAAGTAGTGCTCTGGTTCGGAGGAGTTGGCGTAGGCGTTGGTCGACCATCAGAAAGATCTCGTAACACTAGATGTAATGTCTGGTGATCCGTAGAGCGCAGCTATATCGAAAGATTTGTTAGACGAATTTCCTTCTCTCAAAAATTTAAAAGTTGGACGCATACCGTTTCCTGACCGAATATGTCAGTCATTGTCTCGTTGTCACGGGCCAACAAACGACCTCTATGAATGAGACGCTGTGCCTGGTCAGCAGGCTTAGTGCTAACAACATTTCGGATGCGCTCCTTTAGCTGTTTAACAGTGGTGCCTATAGGAAGCTTCTGGAGCGCTAGTGGTTGCGGTATGCCTACAGAAGGCGATAGAATTTGTAAAGTAAAGGTCTCAGAGTTTGAGTCTGCTGGAGAGTTTGTTGAGGGTGCTAAGTCGGACGCCATCGTGATTTATGGCTGCTAGAGAAAGGCTCGGAGGGGTGTACACGCCGCTCTAGGGGACGGTAATCAGACCGGGGGGAAAGGGAGTACGAGGGCAGGAAGTAAATTCTAAATAAAGTTGTGCATTCACCTCGCTGCGCGTAGGTCCAAGACTTAAAGGATAGTGGGTGAAAACATATCAGGCAGACAAAAAATAAAAACCATTACGGATTTCCCGCAACAGACACGTAGCTTGTTGTATTGTGGTATGCGATGTTTGCGAGACTGGCACTATGATGTATGTTTAGAAAAAAAAAAAAAAAAAAAAAAGAACAGAGAGAATTAATTAAATTAACGGAGTACTAAGTTTAGACTTAATAAATAGGGAAAGAGGAGAATAGAGGTTAAAGTTGAGAAATGAAGGAGGGAAAGTGCTGTTGGTACGGCTTGTCGTCGTCGGTAACAGGCAACGGACTATGAGACGAGGGACTGTCAATGCAAGCTGTTCATGTTATTTGCTTACCTAATTGTACGACCATAGTATTCTAGTAGGTACCTTAAGTAGGCTAAAAGGGATCGTGCTTACAAAGTACACAACCCCGATATCTTGGGTAATTACTCCACATCGAATAGCACTAAACCTTACGGAATACAAGCAGCTACGAAGCAGCGAAGGTAGGTAGCGACAGATTAAACTCTGCCAGCTGCCGCCGTCTTGTACAGTACCTAACCAAGCTGAAAAGGGATCGCTCTTCAGCTCCACCTGCCCTGCGTCATTGAGGGTCTTCCCAGTCCGCCCGCGGTGTTGCATTTGGCCAGTAAAGAGCTCCAACATTTCTAATTCTTACACTTTAACCTCAGTTCTAATAGAACTATAGAAGTAAACCCTAGTATTTGTACGGGGTCTTGCTTGATTCAATTCTTCCTCATTGTGACAATTGCCTACCATCAAACGAATGTCATCCTCTCTATATAGTAACTTTCCTTTCCCAATATACGTACCGACTTAGAGCTAGCCATAAATTAGCGTCTCTTTTTTCCTTCCCCCAGAAACTTTAATGAAACGATTATAAAGATCTTAGAGACATTAGACATGTCAATGGCAAGTCTATGCTCGGCGTCTGCCCGAGGGCATACGCCCGCATTGAGTCGCCCGATATCGCCATGCATCCTTCGACAAACGTATACTGCCGCGACAGGACAGTCGACGAAACATCTTGTAGCCTCGCCTAGGGTATATTTTCATCATGCGTCGCAGAAATACCAAAATAGTCAGCGCTTCGGGTCGAGACTGCGAAGTGCGCTGAAAGAGACAAAAGTTAAATGGTATCCTATACCTGTCGGCTTAGGAATCGGCTTTCTTGGGCTGGTGCAGTTCTACAAAACGCAAGCTCGCAAGAAGGAAAGGCTCGAAAAAGAGGCTTCGGATAGCGACGAACCCGGCGTTCGTCCTAGGAAACGAGCGCGAGTACGACCGGATGGCCCATGGTATGCGCTCGATATATACAACACTTATTTTCGTCAACCTCGTGGCTGACCCGCTCTCCTTAGGCAAGTGAAGGTAATGTCAACTCTGCCTTTGAAGGCATTGTCAAGGTTATGGGGCAAGTTCAACGAACTCACCATTCCTTACTATCTACGAATCCCCGGTTTCAAATTATACTCATTCATATTCGGCGTCAACTTGGACGAAGTATCCGAGCCAGACCTCCGTATATACCCTAACCTTTCGGCCTTCTTCTACCGAACGCTGAAGCCCGGTGTTCGGCCATTGGACCCGAATCCAAACGCATTGTTATCGCCTGCCGATGGGCGTGTACTTCAGTTCGGAAAGATCGAGGGCAATGATATCGAGCAAGTCAAAGGCATGACATATACAGTCGATGCGCTACTTGGTAAGAACACACCTACGCCCAGCCTGTCTGGTGAAGGAAAAGAAATTCCCGACCAGTCGCCAACACCAACGCGCGGAGACGAAGAGCTCGTCTCGTCAGATGAAGAATTCGCACGAGTGAACGGTATCTCTTACACTCTACCTAACCTCCTCTCCGGGCCGGACAGAGCCCACGAAAGCCCCAGCAAGAAGTTAGAGGATCAAGCCGCCATCCCGTCCAGTCCTGGTGCCGTCTCCGAGGTACGAGCGGACCTAGCGCTCGGAGAAAAACCCTGGTACGCACTCCTATCGCCAGACAACCGGACGGCCCTCTACTATGCAGTCGTGTACCTAGCACCAGGCGACTACCACCGATTCCACTCGCCAGCGAACTGGGTAGTAGAGCGACGGCGACATTTCGCAGGGGAATTATACTCCGTGTCGCCATACCTGCAACGCACACTACCCGGCTTATTCACGCTGAACGAACGCGTAGTCCTCCTCGGCCGATGGCGGTGGGGCTTCTTTAGCTTTGTACCCGTGGGCGCAACCAACGTCGGCTCCATCGCCGTCAACTTCGATCGCGAGCTCCGAACGAACTCTCTCCTAACCGATACAGCAGCCGACCGCGCTGCCGAAGAGGCTGCCGCGCGGGGCGAGCCGTACGCCGGCTTCGCTGAGGCCTCGTACGCAGCGGCTAGCAGTGTGTTAGGCGGCCACGCCCTACGCCGCGGCGACGAGATGGGTGGCTTCAAGCTCGGCAGCACGATTGTGCTTGTCTTCGAAGCCCCCGTTGCTGAGAACCCCGGTGCGAAAGGCGGGTTCGTTTGGGCTGTGGAGAAAGGGCAGAAGGTCAAGATGGGCCAGGCATTGGGATTTGTTGAGGAATAGTGGTGTGGAAATGAATGGTGTATATATGTACCAATTACCTAAGCCAGGCTATCTATTGCAGTAGTCGCTATATTATCTTTATTTAAATAATACAAATGAGTAAAATGAAGAATGGAGATAGAAATGAAAAGTGAGAAGTGGAATAGTGCTACTTCGTATACCATAAAGTCAGCTAAGTAAACCACTCTTACGGGATATCTGGGACACTATTGGCTGTAAATGAATAACATTATCCTACTCGTACAAGGCAAAGCCGCAGGATGGGTTCTTAATAATTAAGACTAAGATACTTATTGCCCCCCAACCGATTCAACATCCTATTACCACACATACACTCTCACCACCATCAAGTATTTCTTTACTTAAACGATCACGACTTTCAGACCTTTCCAGTACGAAGAGCCTATCAACTCACCACACCACACCAGACCACACATACATACATAGGTACACATACAAAAAAACAAGGTCTATCAAGATTGACATTATCGTTTCGCAAAGCTAAGCCAGCCGTTTGTTGCTGATGATCATCATTGCCCTTATTTCCATCCTCTAGACGCCGCGACGGGAGCCGCCAGACGAAGAAACAACAAAAGACAACAACAAAATATATCTGATCTGCCACCACTCCCCTCCCTTTCCTTCCCTCTTCACCGTCAATCCTGACACAAGACAAAAAAATTCCATACATTTATCGAGAAGCACTGCTGCATGCTTCGCACAGACAGCAGAACAAGCTTCCCAGAACCCTTACTAAGTTTCCCTCTTTCCTCTCCTCCACCCGCTGGGGCGTTGGCGCTTAGAACCGCCGTATACACTTTTCTCAGCATGCATGGAATAGTCCAGTCCAGTCCATCTCCTCTGCCTTACCTTGCCTTCTTCCCCTGTGTCGCCTCCTCCAAGTATACCTAATTCTCACGCTTCCGCAACGATAACCACTTTTATCGAGGCTTCGTAGGCGTACGAATAATAAACACCGTCTCACATCATGTGTAGTAAGCGCGGTTGCTAACCCCCTTAACCGAATTCTGTATATCGAAGACGGCAATAGGATAATTCGAACGACATACAAAGCCATCAAGTATGTACTGGGAAATTTAAAAAAGAAAAAAACCACCTAACGTGCACTTGACATCCCGGAGATTGACCCAATCCAAAGTATCGCTGAAGGATTAGAGGCTGACAGACCCGCTTCAAGCCGATATAAAGCATTACCTGTTTGCGACCAAAAGCCCAAGTCCCCACACAAAGGTCGAAGTCGACATCAAGTACCGCGCAAGTTAGGCTGAGACACAACCCGATGCTTATTAGAAATAATGGGCCGGGATAGTGTATAGGTAAATCGAAATAGAATTTTTAAGAGGTTCGTGTAAACCAGGTCATCATCGCCTACAAGTTCTATCGTAAAAGAAGTCGAGCACTTCTAAAATGCTCTTCGTGGGAGGGTTCACAGGAGAGAGGAGGAACAGGAATCAAGATCACCGCTGACTCCGCGCAGAGCTGGCCGAACCCTGCCGCTCGTGCGTATTGGGGCGGCGATTAATTCTGTCAGCATCCTGAAGCTTCAACGAATCCAACCTCTTCTGGTTATCATCCGTAACCGAATCGGCTTCTTCAACTCGCGGCATTATATTTAGTGGCTTTGAAACCGGGGTACCATTCCCAGTGGCGCCGTTGACTTTCCTCTTATTAGCCTGCTCTGTGATAGCAGCCCATTTCCTTTCTCGGAGGGCTTCCCTTGCTGCTGCATTATTTTGCTGTTCTGTATATTCGTGAGAGCAGTCGTCGAAAAGCTGCGGGTTGATCTCCATAAAGAGCTTCATCGCATTATACACCATCCCATGAATCGTTCTATTTCGTTATGTTAGTTTCGGGAAATAACGGCTTGGTCTTCGGTTTCTTACCTGTTCCAGTGTCCCTTAGAATTCTCGTAAAGCGGTGCGAACATAATGGGTAGGATGATATCGACGTTATCGCTCACGAGGTTGCAAAAATACTCATTATTCCAGAAATACAGGGCTCGCTCTGCGACCTGGAAATGCGGACTGGCGACGGATTTGGCGAGCTGGTGGAACAGCGGCTCCTGGACCTTTGTGAATTCTGCAGGGTCCATTACCTCGAAAATGTCTTCAACCTCATTGAGGTACATAACCTCCTTGGTGCTGTTGACTTTCGGCCAGTATCGGAGAAGGCCGAGAACAACATCCTCGGTAAGTGAGGCGTCTTTTTCGAGGAATTGAACAATACAGTATGCGAGTTGAGGATGGTACATGCTAAGACTCTTTACTTTGTGGAGAGGGAGTAACACCCTAGTCAAAAATAACTTATGCTCCTCTTTGAGAGGCAGGGCGAATCCGTTAATAATGGAGCCGAGAATCTCAAGCAGCTCGGCCACGCCATTGAATCTCTCCGTCTCGTAGGTGAACTGAAAGAAGACGTTGTTGATAGAACGTCGGATGAAAGAACGGAGGTTTAAGAATTTTCCGTAGATGCGATGTAAAGTTGTCTTGAGGAAATCTCGCTCGCGTGGGTCTTCCGAGTCAAAAAGCTCTAAGAGCTGAAGCACAAAGCTATGGTCGATATATGCTTTAGCAATGTTCGTATTAAAGTCTTGGCTCTCGATAAATCGCAAAAAGAACTCGTAAACGACCTGGATATGGGGCCAAGCCACCTCTAGTACAGGTTCGTCTTCCTCGGGGTCAAATGCTTCGCCTTGCGGGTTCATAGGCGGAGGGATCGGGCGGAATAGGTTTTTTGCGAACATCTCAACGACGCGAGGATACATTGGTTCCGTAATAACTTGACGATTATTGGCTACGTAGTCAAGTAGCTCATGTAGGGCTAGACGTTTGATCTCCTTGGACTTCATGTCGGCACTAGCATCGTTGAAGTCAAAAATGACATTGCACTGGTCAATCTTCTGCATGAAAAGCTCTTGTCGTCGGTTAGGCGGTACTTCATGAAACCCTGGTAGCTTTTCTAGTTCTCGGTGCGTCGAGATATCAAATCGCGACGAGTTTTGTCTCCTGGGTGTCCTGAGACCTTCGGGAACGTCTTTCGGCGTCTGGTGAAGACGGTCAAAGACAAGGGATTTTGAGCCGGCTTTGGGTGGAGCGAGATCGTGCGGCATGGTCTCTGCAGCGCCGGGAGGTGGAATATGCTACGGACAAAGATAAATTAGTCATCTTCTTAGGACTATGAAAAAAAAAAAAAAAAAAAAGGAGGCGTGGCCTACTGGAGCACTCGGGCTAATGACCACGGTTGGCGGAAGAGTACCACCATGTCGAGGGGTAGCAGCACCATTCGGCGACTGCTGAGCGCCAACATTGCCAAACCTGTCAGGCAAAGCGCCAGGTGCCTGGCCAGCCTGACCTTGCAAAGCAGGGCTACCATGATCACCACCATGTGTTCCAGCATTATTGGGAGGAAGGGGCTTGTTTCTGATATCGTTCAGCGTCGAGGTAGAGGAAGAGGGTGTCAATACAGGCGACTGGGTCTCTCGAGAGCCACTAGATGAGGGCGAGGCCGTGCCATCTTTGGAATCCTTATTCTTCTTGGTGGACTTGTTGTCCTTGCCTCGCGAGAGCTATTTGGTAGTAATTGGTTAGCGACGTATATATACTGGTGAGAAGAATGATAACTCTTGGAAATAAGTATGAAATAAATAGGTAGACATACTGCTCGCCTGAAGCCCTTCATCTTTGTAAGTCGAGGCCCCTACTTACGGCGGGGTGGGGACACTCGACTCTCTCGTCTCTTTAGGATGTTGTTATAGGGGATTAAAAGTTGATAGAGTATAGCGTCGATAGACGCGTCGCCGTAGCAAGACCCTAGTACTTTAAAAAGCACAAAAAGAGATATGTCGATAGTAGAAGTTGAGAGGTGGGTGATCGGGTGATCGGGTGAACGGGTAGTAGAATTAGGTTGTGGATTCACCGTCTGTTTGGTACGAGGCAGAGAGATTCATGAATTAACAGTTAGGCTTAAGGAGGCGGGACGGCGGTGCGGGAGGGTGGACTGTCGCATAAAGTAGAGTAAGCAAATTAGCAGCGGGTTGTAGTTAAACAATGAATAGCAATAGCTCATGCAAGATAGCTCAAATTGAGCCTCTTAACTTGAGAAAGAGACTAACGAACGGGGGGTCGATGTTGAACAAGTTTAGAGAGATATGAAGTTTGAGTTGTCGTTGTGGAAGGTGGAGAAGCGTTCTGCGTCTACACACAAGCCAGCAGCAGTGGTAGACCATAGGCGGGTTTAGTTTTAGGGACTCCGGTGATCTTCCATAGGGCCACTTTCACAGGTGCCAAAGGGAAGTGGCCTACAATTCAGCGTAGTAGGTACATAATGTACGATACATCCTGCCCAGAGGTAGTGTACATTAAGTAGGTACACGCATGCATGCGGGTAGGGTACAGGTACAGGTACATAATCCACAACCAACCAATGCCTTCCTGGTAATGTATAATACAAAGTACTTAAAGTACCTCACCTCTACAATGTACACGTACCCTAGCAACGATACCTAGGTATCTATCGAGGTTTGCCAGTTACGTGACTTATATATTTCTGTAAAGAAACTTTATTATTGGCACCAGGCTTTCCGACCGTCAATTGATATCGTACCCGAAGCAGCCAAGTCATTTAAATAATGCAGGTCTGCTTGTGCTCATGGACCTGCATATTATGCATTCATATATATTTGTGCAAGGTTCAAGTCGTTGCCAGCAGTTGCTACTATGTATGTAGCGGTCTGTGGTGTTAGCTCGGGTTTGTTACATGATTTATGCTTCATGGTGAAGAGCCGCGTCGAATCACAAGCCAGTTGGCGGGGCGAAATTAATCCAATCTAATCCAATCATACAGCAATTTACTTATTCACGTACACCTTTTAACGAAACTCATCTTAATAGGTATGTGAGTAAGCGGGTATCTTGTAGTGTAGGCTACCTAGCTGCCTAGGTAGCTAAACTTGACTTGGTAGAAACTTACATCCCTACCTAGGTACTGTGGGAAGGTACAATGAGATAAGGGAGTATTTAAGATTTCGGAGGTAAGAGTGGAGTCATTAGAATCTTTACCAATACCTATACTACAGCATCCTTTTGCCACCTATTCCTCAGTACTTAGGTATAATGGCTACTTGCCGGTATGTAATTGTAAATAAGTTTAAATTATGCCGAAGAAAAGAAAAGAGAGGCTTTAACTTCGGCAGGTACATAACACGTGCCGTAAATTATTGCGGATCTTAGTGACAACTTAATTGTAATAATTAAGAGAATACATATATACTACAGTACATACAGTGCACCTTACCTGTATGTGCATAAAAGATTTAATTGGGTCTTGTTCATAGGCTAAATCTTTGATGTCAGGTGACACATTATACTATGCTTCGCACTGTATTCTCTCCTCCGGTTTATGAGATTGAAACTTACTATGGTTAATTTCATAAGATATCATATCTACCTTTTTGGTAAGTATCAAGTTCACAAAACTCAGAACTTCAACAGCTTTCAATGTTTTAAAACTTACAAAGAAAGGATAGACACGAAGACCTATTATGTCGAGGAAAGGTGGCGCATTGTTTTTGAAACTGAAGCGCCATCTGGATTCAAGAGCTATAACCTAGTCAATTATCAGATATCACAGAACTTCGCACAGCATATGAAGCAAGCCATTACAACGGTATTTGTGCTACGCTTAGGAACTGATATCGAGGATCCTCCTCTACAGTCCTGAAAGTCTCCGTAAATTCGTATATAGGGTTTAAAATCCTTTTCGTGTATCATATCAACTGGTTTCGATAGTAGCAGCGCTCAAAGTACCATGATGGAAGCCGAAGATGAATCGTACTATGTGGATGAAGTCGACGATGCCGACGCTGACGACTCAGCCGGTGCACCTATATTCGAGATTCCTCCAAGGGAAATAGTCGCCATAGAACACCCCTGTGTTATTCTTAATATTGACAAGGGACTAGCTACCTTTGGACCGCACCCGGATTTTCAGAAAGTAGGCAAATCGATATTCTTCGAAAGCGTAAGCAACTAATCAGCTATGATAGCTTCTCGTGGACTCGGCAGAGCCCAGCTCGGTTCCCCTATGGTTCCGGCCCGAGAACCCAACGTCAAAGCCCATCGTGTCCCACCATGCATCTACTAATAACATCCTGCTCAAGATCACCGTCCCCAAGAGGACAGGCAGGAAACGAAAGCGAGGAAGCAACGAGCCATTTACAGGAGATGTCAATTTTACAGATAGCGCATCCTCCATTTCGGGGACTGAACGGATCAATTCCCAGAGTCGACAAGATTTACCTAAATCTATTCTCCGAAAGATGCAAGATAATCCTGAAGATTATCAAGTAGAAGCTGTCGGAAATATTCACGCTACTCACAGGTATCGAGGCCTGGCGGATTTCCAGTTCGCCAACACGAACCCTTCCTTCTTAACAAATATTGCCGAGCATATGCTTCCAATGAAAGGTAAAAGAGACACTGATATATTCTACCAGTTACCTTTCTTTACTAACATCTTATCCAGTCTCAAAGCTGCGGAGAATCAAATTTACCCCTGGCGTAGCCACAGGTCCTAGTCAGGAGATAATACCTCCGCCGCACTTTACAGATAGGGTTATTGGATTCAACTACAACTACGAGCAGAATCCGAACACTAAGGTCGAAGGGGACGAAGGGGGAAAGCAGCAACTCATCAATATCCAAGGCAGGAAAAAACACTCGTACGGCCACTTCATCAACAACAACCAGTACCCCGTGCCCGAGAAACCCCGGCGAGAGCCAGCCATGCACGTACCAGAGGGGCTCATGAACCAGCTCCATAGGTTGATGGACGAGCGACCCATCTGGACCCGCCGCGCCATCCTCAACCGCATCACGGGTGACTTCTCAGACTCAGTCCTCCGGATCGCCCTCCAGCTCATCGGATATCAATTCCGCGGCGGGCCCTGGCGCGACGCCTTCATCAAGTACGGCGTGGACCCGCGCCCCGACCCCAGCTTCCGCATCTACCAGACACTAGCATTCAAGCTGGAGCGCAACATCGTCGGCACCAAGAAGATCCCCTGGGAAGTTGTGCGCAAGGGCCAGACCAAGAGGCGCGCGCGCGAGAACAGCAACAGCCACCTCTGGAACGGCGAGGATTACTCTACAGACGGCAAGTTCTGGCAAGTATGCGATATCACGGATCCGTTCGTGCGTGGCATCATCGATCACGCTCCGCTGAGGGATACCTGCGATTTGAAGGATTCGGGGTGGTATCATAAGGGCACGTGGAGTAAGGTCAAAATGATCATGAAGGTCAAGATGGTAGCTATTAAGAGGGGCCGCATGGGATCCGACGACGATAGACCTCAGAAGCCCGGGTTCTTGTATAACTCGTTCCTGGAAGATCGGATCCGCCCGTTCCCGGATATCACGGATAAGCCGCTAGGCTTGACACTAGAACCCTTCTTGCGGCCCATGGAGGAGGTTGATACGAGATTATATAAACGTCGTCCTCCTACGCAGAAGCAGAAACCTGGATCTGGCGTGACGGATGGTGTGTCTACGCCTGGCGGAGATGATTTAGAGCCGGATGATATGGTTGGTGAGAATGATACTGCGACTCCGATGGAAAATTCCTGGGATGTAGAGGATTTGGAGGGGGATGATGACGCCGAGGGGGATGCGGAGGAGGAGTATGGATATTATGATAATGGTGATGGTGAAGAATATGGAGGCGAGGATTATGGTGAGGTAGATGTCGAATAGATAGTCGGCAAGATGGTATAGGTTATAATCGCGAAGACGGTACTGAGATAGTTGCTTAGACCGATGCTATGTCGCAACAACTAATGTTACTGAGATGTCTGACCTATGTATTTGCCTAGCTTCCTTGTGGATACCTCCTATCTATTTGACTGCATTCTGGGCTCCGCTATTGTATGAGTATTTATTCGGCGAGACCACTTACGTCTACGGCATAGTTTATAGTAGAGTCGCTGTCGAGGACCGTTTCATATCGCATCGCCCAAATCCAATAAATATTAGGACGTAGGTAAATCTTCGAAACTTAATATAAACAACATTCACAACACCGGGCTTTATCCTGCCATATCACAACCAGCAGAGCAAAGCTACCGAATAGAAGACTCAGCCCTCTAGCATTCAAACACTCACTATTTACTCGCTTATCTACACTAGCTATCAGGTCGACGGAATCTGTCACATAGTTGCATATGTAATCATCGTATCTTCGCGAGCGCGAAAGGCATTCATTCATCTCAAAACGGACGGTACAAGTACAATCAATCATCAAGACGTCTTTTATTATACCTGCTTCTACCACATCACAACACTAAGACGGTTCCGTCCACTTGACCTGATCCATGACCTGTCCTGCCGACGGGTGGGAATAGCCGATTCGTAACATTAAGCGGAGAGGCTAGATAGAGTTATACAATGTTAGCTTAGCAATTCGAAATAACAGGATGATATATATTATATGAGCTGGAATATAAACTCACCCCTTTACTTCCCGTGATCCTCATCATCTGTGTGGCTTCAGTTCCGGGCGCGATATCGGAGTTGGAAATGCTCATCAGCTGCAGCTTTTGCGACTTCGGTACTGCTGCCTGTAAGCCCACATTGGAGAGCAGGCCGCCAGACGTATTCCGAAAACGGCCTAGGACTTGTATGGCTCCCTCGGCGTTACGCTGTAGTTGAAGAGTGATGTTAAGACCGTTGGCGTTATAGCACGAAATACCAGTCGGTGGTGGAGCTACTGTGGCTTGTTGGGGCGGAGGAGTACCGAGTGATGCCAGGTCGCCTAGGCCCGAGCTAGCAGGTGCAGGACTGGGAGCCGAACCTTGGGAGAAGAGGTCCATGATCGACGCCGTGTTACTCTGAGGTGGCGGAGAGGCAGCCTGGGGTGAAGTTGTGCCGCCGAGAATATCGGCAAGTAAGTCAGTGTTGCTTGGGCCTCCGCCTGTAGGTGAAGCTAAGGGTGTGGTGGTGGTGTCTCCCATCAGGTCGAGCAAGTCCTGATCCGTTGTGGGCTTGGTGATAAGCTTCGACCTGCGATTAGCTCCCTTCTTGGGTTTCTTGGTGGCTTCGCCTAATACTCTTGACTCCTCCTTGATCTGCGGCGGAGGCATCTTCTCTAAGACACCACGACGTATGTCATCGTACAAAAATAGGTTACCATACTCGACGGTTCTTTGCTGTACCTCGACATCTAAGCTGGTCTGGTGAATTTCTAAAAGTCGTTTAATGCGTTCTATCTGGTTCTGATCTGAAAAACGCGTACTCAGTTTGATCAGGGCCGTGACAATGTACTCGGTAGACACTTGGGTACCGTAGCTGCTGTTGAGAATAGTGCTGAAAAGGTCGGTGATTTCGTGTTCTTTAACCTCCTGAACTAATTCCTCCTCTTCGTATTGTCCACCCCTAAGTAGGGAATCACCATATTCACCAATACACCATGCGCCTGCCTGGGTTAAGCTTTCCTGGGTAATATCTTTCTTCAAATTTGCGTATAGTTTTTGGACAGCATACGTCTGAAGTTCTGGAGTTGTTGCCACGAGTCGGACAAATGAGGCCATAATGGGTTCCTTGACGTAGTTCCCCGCGAGAGTCAGGACCCTCAGCATAGTATCGACATGCCACCGCTTGTTAGGGGCGTAACGGTCGGCAGCGATACCGATTTGACTTGTCATGCTAGGCTTGAACTCGTTGTCGGCAACTTCGAGGAAGGCAAGCAACTCTCGAATGAGGACTCGTACATTACTCTCATTAATCAGCGTGAAACTCAGATCTAGAGCGCGTCTCCTAATGCTGATATCGGGATCCCGTAGACATTCTAGGATCGTATTACGATGCCGTTGAACAGCGTTTGGTTCGATAGCGACGACTTTAATCAATGTGTTGAGAGCAACGTATCTAATATTGTTGTCACGGTTGGAAAGGAATTTGCCGAGGATGTTCACGCCAAGAACTCGAAGGCCTGAGTCTGCCTCAATGTCGAGAATTGTCCGGACAGCTTCGTACAAGATCGAGTTACCAACGTTCTTAGACGAATCGGTGTTTGTGGCGACCTGGGCGAGGATGTCGTTGATCTGTTCTGTACCCTCGGCATCACCACGAACGAGGACTCGAAGTAATCGGAGAATCTTGACTTGTAGGAAGGGGTCTGTAATACCAGTGACATCATGCTCAGGAGCATAGCCGGAGGTAGCAAGGCCCTTCAAGGTCCTGACTAGAACTGGGACGAACTGCTTGAACTTATCAATGATGCCTTCGTCGCCACCTTCTTCCTCTTCTGCTTCGCACATGCTCGTAACTAAGGTAAGCCCACAAAGAAGTACGCCATGGTTCCTATCTGATAATAGCTGCGCCGCCTTCTCAATGAAGTGCTCTTGTAAGTCGGGAACCTTTCGGCATATCCGCATAGCGCATAAAGCTGCCTTCCTTCTGATATAAGGGTTGGCAGTCGACACTAGGGTCTCGATTTCGGGGAACAGGTCTCGGGACATCTCGATCGAAGCTATATTTCCCAGGGTGCAGAGGGCAAGGCCCACAACATATTGGTTGGAGTGACCTAGATCACTGGAGGGAGAATCTAAGGTTAGCCTGGAACCGAAATCAAGGCCATTAGAGGGGGATGCCGTACTTCTTTAACGAATTTGTAACTAATGTGAGTACCTCCTGGTTTTCATCGAGTAACAAACTCGTAGCTAGATGGCCAAGCCGCTTGTCGGCAAATCGTGGAGATGCGAGTAGCTTGATGCATTCTATTTGACCGAAATGGGTTCTCTCTCCTAGTGTGAATAGGTATAGAAGTTTGGCCACGTTGTTCCGCCTACCGATCGCCATGGGTTAGCAGATGCATCAAGGTTTTCGATATCAGCGTCGCCTTGTGCGCACCTCACGTTGTGGTCGTGGCTCTCTTCGCGGAAGCTAGCCCTGATGGCGGCGCTCTCCTTTTGGATCACAGCTCGTTCGTCGGCGATGGTCTTAGCTGCACGCACATTGCGAATAAACTGCTTCACTGTAGGAGAGAGACAGAGAGAGAGGTTAGTCACTAGTTATACCATTCGAGACTGGCTATAAAGGATTATGAATTTAAGGGATTGCGAGATTACTCCTTTCCGTATGACGACTTACGGGAACTCATGGTGAAGCTTCACGGGCCCTGGAAGGGCCTATTGAAGTAGAATAGCCAGCTTTGGCAAAGGTCGAAATCGTGGGTTACGAATAATCGACGTCGCAAATAAGTTTCGCGGAAATTGCCTGGGTGATATTATGAGATGTCTTAGTTGTTCAGTCCCGTATTATGGCGATATTCCCGTGCCTAGTGTAAGACCAACACAAGCTTCAGATTCTCAAAGACCAAGACCAAGACTAAAGACCATTATGGTAGCCGTGTGCTGTCAGGAGAAAGGTACCTAGGTACCTAGGTAGCCTCTCAGAATTGAAGTGGACCTCATCCCCGGCCATTTAAGAAGTGGGATAGGTATTCGGAGCTATTTTATCCGATGTACTGTACTTCCATTGTGTACCTAACCTAACCTATCTAAGTACAGTGCCTAAAAGAGAACATCTAGCCGCATCAAGGACAAGGCGGAAACATTGAACGTTTCAAGATGGAATTACATAATAGAATAAGTACATACGTAGTATATTCTTCGACGGATCCTCGTGGAAAAGCTCGCTAGTAAATATTCTTCCAGTTCGGCCACTTTTCAATGTTAACCATATATCCGCCGGTGGAAGCATCTCCCGTCTCGGCATCTTCTTAGAAAGTCTAGCCGCATACCACCATAGCTAGTATTCCACCCAACAGAGCTCCGTAGAAGCTTCACGATCTAATCTACCCAGGTACCGATTGTTAAGAGGGATTTATATACGTATATGTATCTTACGTATATAAATATGCATAGTTAGGTATAATAATAGGACGTATGTAGTTTCAGTCGGGGACCGGGCTAATTGACGACTATCGCATTAGTCACATACGGTCCGCATTAGTATGTAGGTAGTATGGACGGGATAACCATCATTTGATACCTGACTAGCTGAGAGGCCGGATCTGCGTATAAATAAGGGGGTGGGATTGTAGTCTTCCCGTCATCAGTATGTAACGCTATATAAAACAAAACTCCCTTCATCTTCTGTTGCAAGTTCTCCAGAGTAAAAATCCAACCATCGACGACCTAAAGCCACAACTTATATAAATCCATATATCAATATTCATCACATAATGGCATCCTACGCACTTCAGGTACCAAGCGAATACGGGTAAGTGCCGATAACTTTATTTATATCTGCGTTGCATCTATTACCAACGGCCTGTAGCACGCCATTTTCTAGTCCCTTGATTGGCACGTCCGTGTCCATCAGACACAGATACAGATACAGATCCAAATCCTTCCCGCGCGGCTGCTAACTGCACCGTTGCTCTATTTAGCTACGTCCTAACCGTCGCCGCTTCATCGCTCTTTATCAACACCTTCCACTTCGTGCTATCGGCCAAGGCGCGCAAGCAGAGCGGTCTAACCTATCCGATCCCCTACGCGAGCCAGGAGCAAGCTGCCAAGGACCCTAAGGCCTACAAGTTCAACTGCGCCCAGCGCGCTCACGGCAACTTTACCGAGAACGTGACACCCTTCCTCGGTGCCTTGCTTATCTCCGGCCTTTGGTTCCCAACTGCGAGTGCCGCCCTTGGCGCCGGCTGGATCGTTGGACGCACGTGGTACGCTGCAGGTTACACCTCGTACGGTCCCCCGGGCAGGACCAAGGGTTTTGTTATTAGCATACTGTGCGACACCGCGTTAAAAGTGATGGCTGTCATTGCTGGCATCAAGTTGCTTCCTCAGGCTTAAAGATCGGATACATTTGGTACTGAAAAATAAATGAGGGACAAAAGGGGAAGACAATAGGGTTAAGAGACCTAAATACAGCAGATCTTTTAAAATAGAATTTTATATTATTCTCCTTCGAGAACAAATATCAACCCTTGACATCTTATCTAACCAAGTATGTAATAGGCCAAGACGTCTATGCTCAGTTCATTGTGCCACTAAGCCGCTTGTCGGAGGCATAATGTTAAACACGAGCAATGCACATATATCAGACCACTTGGTAAAGCGGTAGTCTTGCCAATAATATGTCGAAGACGTGTATATATAGTCCAATAACAATACTCAATGAATTAGGTAGGCGCAATACATAGAGTACAGGTCCATAAACTAAGGTCAAGCCAAGGTAGCTGGTTTTCTTACCATGGATGGCTCGGGGCAGAACCAAAATAGTAAGGCGAAAGAAATGAGGCACCCAGAGCTGGGAGTATCCAACTGTAACATCAGTTCTGGGACTAAATGAACAATATTTAATATTATTATGATAGATTATGTGATTTATGTACAATCGACGCACCGTCTTCGGCGCCGTTTTCGAAGTTCTGCTATCTCTTCCTCATTTTGATCAAAGGGCTCAGTCGGATTCTGGTCGGGGCTGGTAGATTGGGCCCATGACTCGTGACCGTTATTCCCAAGAAGATAATCTCCAAGAAATTTCATAGCTTGGTATAGTTCTTCGCCGGTCGGAATAATATATTCACTAGGGAGTAGGAAGCCATAACTTCCCGTATCTCGCAGCTTGATCTGGTAACTGTAACGAGCTCCGAATTCATGAAAAATATAATCAATAGCAGAGCCACCGCCAGCTTCTACCCGAGTTCTTTGGGTATCACGTGCGGAGTCTGCTAGGTTTTCGTTTACGACGGCTCCTTCGCAGGCCGACGTGGTAGTATAGACTTCCCCGTTAGAGAGCCTCATGTGCTTAGCTAGGTTCATAGCTACCTCCCTTAAATTTTCGATATTGGGCGGACGGGCGACGCAGGAATATGCATACGGGTATAAAACCTGTTGAGAATAAGAGTGGAGGTCTAGGTAAGCCGCGAAATTAACGCCGCTGTCCGTTTCGTTCCTAACCCAATCCGCCAATTCACCGGCTTCGACGGCCTCGAAGGGTTGGTCGCCGCCGTAACTCTCAGAGCACGGTTCACTCTGGTGCCGGGTACCATCCCATCGGTAGCCGAATGCGTGATCCAAATCGAACCCGGGACAATACTGCATCTTGGTGCGCTGTCTTGACTTCCGCCATAGCCGGTCGACGTTCCACGTGTACTCGTATCCATCGGGATTCAAGACAGGGATGAAGACGATGTCAAAGTGTTCTAGAATTTTACCTATCATCGGATCCTCGTCGACAGACTTGATGAAGGACCAAGCGACGTAATTTACTGTGCTTATGGATATCCACTCCCTCGCGTGAATACCACCTGTAATAAGAATGGTATCCTTGCGAGTATCTGAGCCACTCGAAGACGCAGAGCTACGGGGTGTGCCGACCCTTAACCCTAGTATATCCCGGCCCTCGTACGATCGTCCAATGTTGACCATCCGAACGAGACCGCGGTCGCGGAACATCGAGTCAAGCAATTTCAACCATGAATACGTAACAGAGAGCGGCTGGTAATCGTGAAAGAAAACGTCATCTACGCCTTGCTTCCTAGGCAAAGGGATATCGTTTGCCGGGGTGATACCTCGATCTTTCGAGAGGGACTGGGTAACGGAGTGTGCGGCGGCATTAGACGGGTAGGTAGCCGCGACAGCACGGGCTAGGTCGGGGATCAAAACGACATGGTTATCTTGTAAAGAGGACGGCAGTATACCCATCAACGGCCGAATACGGCGTGCTTCAATGCGTATATCAGTGTAATTGTCAGTGAAGTCCCAGACATCGAGCAACATTTGATCAACAGCCTTTCTTAAAGCCGCCTCATTTGCACTTGTCGAGACATTAAACCGTATTACGACCTCGTTTTCATACTTCCGTAGATTCTCTACAAGCTTCGGATGAGTTACAAACCACTGGTTCAAATTCTTGCTAGACTTTTTCGAGGCCCACCCGAAGGGAATGTCGAGCAGGCGGCTGAAATACGATCGCCCATCGTGGAGTTGAGACGGAGCGACTCGAGGTAAGCTTGTGGCAACGGAAGGGAGGGGTATAGTGAAGAAGAGTAAGAAGTAAACGAATAGAGAAGATGAGCGAAGAGGAGAGATAGCGCTCATTATGATGAATGGCTTACAGCAGACGACGTAGCGTCGCAGAGCATAGAGAAGCAATACTTATGTATATGTGTAACTATGCGTATAAGGTATGTGTGTATATGTAGTAACTAGTATTTATATGTACGCAGTATGGAGCCTTCAGGAACGTGTCCAGCATTAGACTTCTCAGCAGCCTAGAAATCGGGCTGAGCGGGAAATGGTTGGATTAATGCTACCTGCTTAGATTTAGACTTTGTTTAAGGCAACGGCTAAGATTCTAGTCTTGACGACGTAAACCGTTCAACATGTAAAAAAGTGGGGGAGGGGCGGAGTGGATAACGCAACCAACCAAGGCAGGTAAACTGTACATACCTACATACATACTACCTGCCGATGTACCTTCCTTTTTTATGTGGGTTGCCTCAAGTTACATCTATTTTAATGTCTTAAAAGGTTTAAACAAAAAGCAATAATGTCCTAAAGATAAATTTCTGATAACTATGGAACACTCCGTCATAACATATCAATATCTTACGGAACAAGAATAAAGAGGTCGGTATGCGATATAATGGCCATATATGATAGTTAAATACCATTTAAATGAGGAGGCCGGTACGTATGTTGATCTCTCTATCCAATTTGTCGGGTCTTTCCTTCTGGAACGTCTATCATAGTTACATAGATTGTATCCATACGAAGTAGGGGTTACTTTACGGAATATTGGGCAGGCGAAGCATAGCGTGCATAATTACACGTGTAGCTAACCCGACCTCGCCTTTTTAGGTAGGAACATGGGGCTCTCAGCGGGGAGGGAAGGGGGGGCAGACAGGGCAGATAGGGAGGAACCTTGGAAGGTTCAAGGGGTCCTAACAACTTTTAATTGTTTCTACGACCTACAGAAATAGCAACTTGGCAACGGACTTTATTACTTACACCAACACACGTACCCGGAGTAGTCCAAGCCCAAACCCCGTACCTCTCCCGTACCTCTGATCTCGATGAGATCCTAAAAACCAACCCATTCATAGACATGAATGAATGGCTGAATGATCGTATCAATCCGTATCAATCCAACCCAATCCAATCCAGCGACTATAACCATACGACAATATAACTCGCCGTCCATCCGTAGTACTTCCTTTCGTGGATCCGCTGACAGTCAGTTGAAGAGATCCCCGAATCTGACAGCTCCCACCCCGGCGACAATAACCCGTCTCCCAAGATTCCTCCATCTCCGTAAAGGAACTCGGCACCTTTCATCCACCCAACCTATTTATCGTCTATACACCTTCGCAACGTGCTTCACAACGATGGGTCTTCGCCGTAGTAGCTCTTTGACGTGATGATCATCGGCTATTCCAGCCACCCATCGCCGTTACTGCCATTGCCGTATACCCGTGTACATACCTAATACACTGTTTTAGGCTGGACGGCACACTTAGTATTGTTCCTGCCCAGACCTTGGCTGCCGTCTGCCACAATGCCCTTCCTACGCCGTCGAGGTGTCATGGCTAGTGACACCGATATGAGACGACATACCATTCTAGTCGATTCGGCGTCCGCTGTCCCCAAAGAGTCTTCGCGCAAACCTCAGCCAGAGGCGTTATTAAGCCCCGACGCTACCGTAGGGAATGGGGAAGGGGCAGAAGACGGTACCTCTGGAAATGGCGAGGACAGCAAATCTTCCGTCGACACAGTCGCGACGTCAGCTACCGCGTCTATGTTCCCCGGTAGAGAAAGCGAAGATCCTTTCAGTCGTCCCGAGTCACCTCCAATTCAAGATGAGTCGCCAAAACATCGTAGGTTCAGCATGTTGAGATTTCGCAATGCCTCCGATTCCCAATTGTCGGCCCGATTAAAACAGCAGCAGCAAGCCGAGAAGCTGCCGCCCATGCCACAGCGTAAGTGGCATCATTTTATTCCTTGAACCTTATTCTCGATACCATCCTTTATTCTCAACGCGAGATTCATTTGCTGATCTGACTATCCTTTCTAGCTCCCTCCATTATCATGACTGCGCCGACCATGACTATGGATATTGACATGCAACCGAAGAAACCACGTATGAAAATCCCCTTACGAATGCGCCGGTCTAGCGATCTTCCCAGAGGCGACCAAGAACCCACATCGAAATTTATCCCGCCTCTAGCTGTTAAAAAAGATAAAAGGAA
The DNA here is from genome assembly GCA_902805455.1 of Daldinia concentrica. Classification (NCBI taxonomy): domain Eukaryota; kingdom Fungi; phylum Ascomycota; class Sordariomycetes; order Xylariales; family Hypoxylaceae; genus Daldinia; species Daldinia concentrica. Next base: position 2,556,518 of record CADCSW010000006.1, read on the forward strand.
AACTATGAACGAACGAACGATGTCCTCGTCGAGTAAACAGACGGTAACTTTTGAAGAGAGTTCGAGGTCTGGAACATTAATTAGGTCGCAGACCAATACTACCGATGATCAAACCGCCTTAACTCCTCCTATAAATCGTCTATCTGAGTCTTCTAGATCAGAAAGCAGCTTTAACGAGCATACTGCATCTCCACAACAGACCGGGTTAAATCCCACGTCTTTCTTCCGTCTTCGCCGCAGGCCCAAACAACCGGAGCCGCTCTTCCCTATAACACATCTCCCTCAAAAATCTAAGACTCCCGCAATATCTGGCACGGCTTCCTCTATGTCGCGTTCCTCGACCTCATCTCGCCCTTCCTTCGCCCTAGATCCATCCCGCCCGTCTATAGGACAGGATGCATCAATGCCCTTAGCTTCTCCCTCCCAATCCGGAAAACCGACGGGGTCTCCTGCTACAGCTTTGTTCAGGCCTTCCTCTCGACACTCTGGACAGTCGTCCCCGACGAGAATGCACGTAAGTCTCCGAGGGCGTTCTTCCACAATGAGTTCCCTCGGCGAGAGTTTTATCGACGACCGTCAACGTCCAGGAACCACACGAACCTCGTCTTCCACTGGCCGTAAAAGTTTCGGTGATCTGCTAGGGCTAAGTCGTATGCGACAGAATACCGATAGCCTAAGACATGGGAGCTTAACCCCGGCAACTCCTGGGTCAAGTACTTCAAAGAATAATTCATTACAAATAAATAGGGAACCAGTTGTGCTACCCGAGCGCCGGGAAGATGATACACCCGCAAAGTATCTCTCACGTCTAGAGGAGATGCTCAGCCGTGGTGTCATCGCCGCCGCCCTATCTAAGGGAACCGATCCCTTTTCTGCGGCTGTACTGCGAAGTTACATGCGAACGTTTAGTTTCTTTGAAGAGCCTATGGATATGGCTATTCGAAAGCTTCTCATGGAGGCCGAGCTTCCCAAGGAAACTCAACAAATAGATCGTTGTTTACAAGCTTTTGCTAACCGTTACCATGAATGTAATCCTGGGATATACTCTACCCCGGATCAAGCATATTTCATAGCTTTCTCCCTTCTTATATTACATACTGACGTGTTCAACAAGAACAACAAGTACAAGATGCAGAAGGCCGATTATTTGAAGAACACGCATGGCGAAGGTATTTTCGATGATATACTGGAATGCTTTTATGACAATATTAGCTACACACCCTTTATTCATGTCGAGGATGATCTAACTATTAATGGCGATCGAACTGGTAGCATACGGTCGAAGAAGAAGGCTGCATTTCCGAACAGCACAACAGAAACGTTGCGAAGGTCCAAAGACCCCATCGACCCCTATACGTTAATCCTGGACGGCCGGCTTGATACTCTCCGACCACCTCTCAAGGACCAGATCCCGCTCGAAGAACATTACAGTTATACAGGCACAGCTAAAGACCTCAACCTGAAAGAACTACAAAATACATTTTTCAAGACGGGAGTTTTGCAGATTGTATCGGCGCGGTCCCGCCCGGACGCTTTTATGACTGAGAAAACGGCAAACAATCCACAAGAAGCCCATCCGGGTATTGTAGATATTAAGGTTACTAAAGTCGGATTGCTATGGCGTAAAGATGCTAAGAAAAAGAAGGCGCGCTCACCCTGGCAAGAATGGGGAGCCATTCTAACCGGTGCTCAACTATACTTCTTCCGCAACACGGCATGGGTCAAAAATCTAATACATCAGTACGAGACACATATTAAGTCGGGGCACGATGGTATACCACTCATCTTCAACCCACCCCTCGAGCAATTCAAGCCTGATGCTCTCATGTCAACGGATGGTGCTGTGGCGCTCTGGGATGCCAGTTACAAGAAGCACAAGAATTCATTTGTATACGTCAGACACGGCGGACTAGAGGAAGTGCTACTCGCACAGAGCGAGGAAGATCGAAATGATTGGCTCGCCAAATTGAATTATGCTGCTGCATTCAGAACGTCCGGCGTACGAATGCGTGGAGTCATAGGCGGTAACTACGAAGGTCAAAGCCGACGTGCTATCAGGAGGCTAGACAGTCCTGACGCCACTCAGCTCATTCAAACGCCCAGTGGAGAAGTCAGTATCAACCGTAGCCGTATCGATCATCAGATGGCTCGAGACATCCTCGTTGCCCGCCGTGAAATCATACGTCAGAAAATTGAGGAGGCCGATGAGAAACTTCAGCACGCACAGAGAATCCTAGACACACAGCTGAGGAATGCCAGACACTTACTAATATTGGCCCCGATCCAGGATAAAACCCGGGACCAAGTCCGAGGAGGCGCTGCGAAAATCATTGCTCAGCTAAAGTGGTCTCGGACGGAAATCTGGAGATTAAAATGCCACCGCGACATTCTTGCTTTAGATCTCGAAGAGGAGAAAGAAATCAATGGCGATTTAGGGGATGATACGATGGAGACCAGTTCGGCCACCGAGAAACCATTGCCTACAGATAAGGAGTCGCCATCCGGTTCTCAGAATACAGAACAAACCCTGCGGTCTCCCGCTCCGCTTTCGTTGACTCAGTCTTCTGAATCTGTAAATCAGGTAGATGGAGACTCGCCTGCGATAGAAAATTTCGTAACACCTCCAACTTCAGCTACTGACCCGTCATTTCACAACGACCAGTCTTCCCAAGATGTACCCCCCATCAGTTCCGACCACTTCAATCCCCGAAAAACATCTGTGTCAAGTGTTGCCTCCTCATCAAGGCTAGCTGCTGCGACTACACTACCCCGCAAAGCGTCAAGCCCGACCATTGGGCAAGATAAGGATACTATCGATGAACAAGCGGAAGAGGACGAGGGTGAGAGACAGATCCTTGAGCAGACCGGTCTTCTCGAGATGGAGTCCGGTCGGGCATCGGGTCATAAGCGTACTTCATCCGGTAAAGTTCATGAGGATAGTCCCGATCGACCTAAACGCACGGGCGCCTCCGGAGCAGACAAGGAGGGGCTTGACAGAAGCAAGACACGCCGTAGTCTACAACGTACGCTAAGGGACGGCGCAGGTCATTTGTCACACCACCGCAGTAGGAAGGGCAAGGACTCCGCATCGAGCGGTGGTATGTCGGATGAAACAGTTCGAGAGAACGATGTTCTCATTCGTGGCACCGGTAGCTTTACGGTACATGGTAAGAAAGCGTCTGTCATCAATTTTGGGAGTGAGCTGCAGAACATGTCAAACGATGAACGTATAAAACAACGTAAACAGTCGTATCAAAGCGACGAGCACAAGTTTGATTCATTCACAAACACAGATGATGACTTTCATTCAGTGCTCTCCAATCCTCGGGAACGGTCTACTCGGCGGGGGTCGGGTGCTAGTGCCAGCACGGCAACCGCTCGATCTTTCCGGGAGCTGCACCGGAAATATTCGTCGTCCAAAACCCACCGCTACGCAGCTACAGGAGGCCTAACAGTTCCATCTGATGAAGATAGCGACGCAGCTGTAAGCTTCTCAGATGGTCGAAGATCGCCCTTACCGCCTTTAGATGATGAAGACGAAAATTCCGAAGAGGGTCGGATGTCGCAAGCTCGATTTTATACACCCGAGCCTCCTAGTTCGCCTACCCAGAAAGCATCAGAGGCAAGTGAAAAAGACGGGGAGGTAACTCAGGATATAGAGCAGCTGCCCAGTCCTGTTATTGAGGCAGTCGGTGCGTAATGTTGATAGACAGTCGCGGATCATGGATATCATATCGTGGCAATTGTTGCGTGTTATTTCGGTTCTGACGGAAATGGTTTTTGTAGCCACCATTGCATAGGAGTTTATAGAGGATTCGGATTCACACAGGGAGCAGGACAAACAGGAAACGGTTACACACGCTCTCGAACTTCAACAAAAAAAAAGGCCACGGCGACGACAATTAATATGTGTCGTATGTACTGATAGAGAAGAAAACAAAGGGCATCAGTGCTTCGATACGAGAGGGGATAAAGGATCTTCGAAACAAACAAAATAACCACCACCTCCCCCCTACTGGTATTTAACACAACACCGGGTTAACTTTGCTGGAGAGTCCTGGTCGGAGACGGAGCGGAGTATACGCGTTACAGTAATTGCTGTATATACATGGATTCCCAGCAGCACTCCTTTATAAAATCGCCCTTTGTTAATGATGATTTATACGGGTTTTTGCTATGCGAATGTACTTTTTACTTTGTCGTAGGATAGGTAGTTCCCATATAGCTATTCTCGTGTTTGAGTAAGGCGGTGTACGCATTACTCAAAGATGCAATAGTCACTACCATCCATATCAGTGGTCCATGAAGCGAATTTTGTCTCTTCCGAGACACATACACTATATTCAATGCTACTATCTATCTTTTTTCTTCACGCCTCTCTCCCCTCCCCCTTATTTCTTATTTCTTCCCTCCCTTCTTCTTCTTCTTGCTCCCCTGCACCCCCGACGCCTTCTCCACCTTAACGGCGCCCGCGCCACCGACCAGCTCCAGCGTCTCTTCCTCTTTGACAACACCGCCCTGCGTGGACTCCTGGGCCCGCTTACGGCCCTTCTTGCCCTTGGGTCGGTACGTGCTGCGGTCGCGCAGAGGGAGCCAGCGCTCTGGGTCGGGTAGTTTGCCTTCTTCGTAGTTTTTGGGCAGCCGCTTCTTGCGTCGGCGCTTGGCAACTGGTTTTTCTGGCTCGTGGTCTGCGGGGCGCTTTTTACTTGTAGGGGCTGCAGGCGTCTGGATCGAGGCTACGCCCGCAGCCATAAGGGCCTGGATGTTGGTTGCGCCGGTCGTGAGACGCTCGATTGGTGTCAGGCTCGGTAAGTACCGCTCTATTTTGGCGAAGTCCTCGTTTGCGAAAGAGGCTACAAGGCCTGCGACTGCGACTGCGTCCTTGTCGGACTGGGCGACTAGGGTTTCGAAAGATTCACCCGCCGAGGCGATGTCCTCGCGGCTGGAAGACTTGAGGAGCTCGATGCCGGCTTCACGGAGGAGAGACGACGCAGAATCTTTTGATTTCGAACGCCAATGTGTAGATGCCCTTGCTAGTTCTGCGCGGATAGAGTTCTGTCGTCCTTGTAATCTGTATAACGCTACAGTTACGGCAACAAGGCCAGGTGCAAAACGCACGTCCTCGAAGTTGGGAGTTGATGCTGTTTCTAGGCGCTTAAGGAAAGCTTCCAGCAGGGTTAATGCTGGCCCAGGCTTTTTTAATTGCACGTATAGTTGTATGATAGTTAATAGAAGCCCGATATCAGTCGGACGTTTCTCGAGGAGGGGCAGAATCTGTTTCAGAGATTCTGTGCCGGTCCGTAGGCGAGTATGCGCTGCTGCGTTGATGACTCCGAGACTTGCAATTTCCACGGAGCTTGTAGGGGATGGGCTCTGTAGGATTAATTTCGAGGTAGAAGACTCAATACCGTCGAACTTCTGTGCCTGCAGATCTATGGCATATTCGTTTTGTTTCAATATAGATGTCTGGTAGGAAAAGAGCTTGTCGTTACCAGACAGTTTTGTAGCTGACTGGAAGAGGCGTTGTGTAAGGAAGGGATTTCTTCCTGCAGCGCCGATGGCGGTCTGATTATTATGTGCAACCGCCCTTGTTGGCGCTTCCGGGATCCTACCAGAAATCAGAAGATAGACGCGAAGTAACGTAAATAGCTTTACTCACTCAGATAGCACGATAGATTTATGCAAAGCCGCTGCCTCTGTTTCTTTGCCTAGTCTCGCAAGAACGTAGGCATGCTGTACCATAATAGGTAGTAGCTCGGCCTTCTTCTCGTCCGCAGATAGATCTTCGCTCGCTTCGCATAGATCCTGCGCCCGCTTAAGGAAAACGGATGCGCGGTTAAAATCGCCTCTTGCGATACAAGTACACGCAGCATTATATGCTGTTTCAAAAGCTTCCAGATGGTCACGCGAGGGTTGTTTCTCCTGCTCTCTTAATAGATGACCAAGTCCATTCCACTCTAGCTGAGCGTTTGTAGCGAGAAGATTGATACTCAAGTCGTTTTCTTCACCAGCTAGACCTCCCGGTCCTGTTAAGAGATGGTGATAGGCATCGGCGGCATCGGGGAATTTCTCGGCGCGATAGACGATCTGAGCAGCGAGATGGCGGAAAGAGCGAGAGGACTTGGATGAAGAAGAAGCTATTTCAAGTGTTTTCGCGGCGTCATCAAGCCGACCAGACTTATAGAGAGCGTACGACTTCTCAAAAACACATTCATTTTCTAGTTCATCTCCACCTTCGGCTATAGCTCGAAGGGCATCGTCGAAGCGATCTAGCTTTAAGAGTGCGATAATACGGGTCTTCTGGGCTTCAGTATCTTTTTTGGAGGCTTTGATTGCTGCATTAGCGGCTTTTAGGATTTCATCGTGGTCTTGGATGGTCGAGGCCCGCAAGAGAGAAGTGAGGTTAGCAGCGGCACTCGCCATGGCCGAAGAAGAAGCTGCCGTAGCTAGCCTCTAGATTATATAAGGTCGCAAACGGTAATATAAGAGCTACAATGGTGTGTAGTCATTGGTAATTACCTATTGTTACCTATGCGCAGCGATATACGTTACGGTATACGTAGGTATAATGTAAGTGGGATGTAGTTGAATGTTGAAGTCTGGAAGGCTGGTGGGGTTCAAACGCGGGTACGTCAAGTGTCTGTCTTAGATACAGGTGCATGTACTCTATATGTTAAATTTGGTGAATGAATACTTGGGTAGCTTCCTACTTTCACCCGACATTGAACCTGCCAGCGTACATGGCCTCAACTATAATTTGTGGGATGGAAAATATACACGCTAGGGTATTTATCTTATCTTATCAAGAAATGACTTATCGAAACTTAACTGTTCAACTGTCAAACCAAGCAGCCAAGGCATCTTCCGACGTCTTGGTAAATGTCCAAGGCTTTCCATATTGTAACTACCTGTTAAGCAGATTAATAACATATTCTGCCTCGCCCTTTTTTCTCTCTCTTTTCCAACAAGTATCCATAAGCGCTATAAATGATATGGATACTGTATCACGCCTAGTTGTATGCTATGCAACTCTCTTCTTACCTACTCAAAGAAACACACCTAGACGGGTCATAGATATGATTTCTCTACCTTTTCTAATCTTCGCCCACCTTTTTAAAGCTCATGCACGCCGACATATTACCTTGTAATTGGTTGTACATTGACTTACTAGGCCTCTATTTGCCTTAGCTCTAATGCTGATGATGGCGATGAGTTATGAATCGCTTCAAGCGGCCGTCGAGATGAATGTTCTACTGGCCTTGTTTTGAACTCATAAACGTAGTAGTATCAGACGGCAGCACAAGACATCAAAACCCGACTAAGCGAATATTGACTCCTTTCCTCATAGTGGATGGCGACGATGCCATTATCTCTTCGATGCCGCAATGAGACGGGGCGGTCAACTCAAAAGTAGCGCATGAGCACTGGGATACGCAATCGTAAATCGTATTGTCACCTTCGTGTAGATAGGAACCACAGTGATGCAATCGGAGGAGTAGATCTCATAAATGTCTGCGGCACGCGACTCCGAGCTGGTTTGAAGATTGGGATTGGAAGGTGAAATGGTAGCTTATCAAAGATATCTAGGAGAGCTGAGAGTCTGACCAACACTTCATTCGTTCCCTATTGGGCCCCGTCGGTATCAGAGGTTTGTCTGCTCGAGGTAAGGTGAGCAAGATAAATAAATATACCCAAGAAGGACGAAACGCTGGAGGGTAACCCTTGTCGAGCGGGAATACCTACGACGTGGGGGGAGCGCGTATCATTGTATGTACGGTATATATGTTGTATGTATGCGCAGATTGTAAGGTTGCTTACAGCTCGATGCATCCAAGCATTAAGCATCCAAGAATATAAGCAACCAGATATCCAGATATCCAGAACATGCGCAATAATACACATGCACAGACGCACACATACATGTATGTTCATATGTACATTCGATTATGATATGCCTACCTTGCTGGCCCCCCTTCACCCCTTTCATCCCCCTTTTGATATAGCATATACTATGATAGGTACCGTATATGTATAGTATAGCACTCACGTATCATATCTACATACTTGTCCAGTCTATAAAGATTTGTGGCCCAAGGTACCGTATTCCAATTTTAACCTTGATCTACCGCCCGCATACAATAAACGGATTGAAACATTATTACGCAACAGATTCGACGGATTAGTCTATTTATTACACCATTCCGTCATCCCTCATTGTACCGAGATTCCATGGCTTTTGTGGAGCACCGATAGTACGAAGCCTAGTACGAAGTCTGTAACCCCGTACATTCTCATAATCCAAATCATTATCCAATCATAATCACTTATAAACCTCGTCTAATCATCCTAAGCATGTAATGTATGTATTACCACTTGTACAACGTGGGCTTCAACGTTGACAACTGACCTTTAATAATTTGCTACTTGCTGCTTGCTGCTTGCTGACATCGTCTTGTGGTATTGCAGTATTGCAGTTTATTGCGGTCTTGGTATATCTCCCGAATCTCGCTCACCCTCTTACTTCGAGGCTCGCAGGGTGACGGTCGCTTGGGTAAGATACCCGCCAATTTTGGTCATCGCGTCCGCCTCTTGCGCAGATTTGATGCATCTGATGCATTTGATGCACGCCATAAACGCAAGCAACACAAGACTGGGCGGACGGGGCATTCCGTATTGGACCGGTCCTTTTGTATCTACACGCTTGCACCCATAGGCGTTTTAATCTGTAGATCGACCCAAAGTGAAAATAAAACCCTTACATGGTGGTTTACATGGTAGTCTAAATGGTAGCATGTGCACATATAGCATACACACGACGAAGGCAGAAGGGTATAATAGATCCGTCTTATAAGTCGGTAGAAGGACTAGGCTGATTACGTACTCACCGGTCGGTTTCATCACTTTTCACTTATATGGTTAGAGAGTCAAGCACTATACCTAAAGTATAGGTTGGCCTGTAACGGCCGAGGCCACCTATACGTACTATACACTAGTAAGACAGCATCAAGACGTTGTAGACATGGGTTGCGGTTGCATTTGGATATACTATGATACCACCTACCAGTATGTACATATGTAAGTATCTGGCATAGTATTTCATAGTACATTAGCAGACTAGAAAAAGAGTGTGGGGGGACAACTCCGAATGGGAACAGTGGGAACAACCGGACCAATAACCGATTCCCAAGACGTTCTCGCCCTTCCGTATTCTCCTTATCGGCTTAGAGAAGGAACCCCCACACACGAGATGTCACAAGAGATAGTCTCCACCTGTCTCTCTACCTGAACAAGCCCCTGCGGCAAATCCATGTGGCATTGTGGCTTTTACATGCTTCCTCTTCCACCCTTCCACCTGCAGTAAAACGCTGAAGCACCAACGAACTTGGGCGGCAGGGATGATAATCAGAAAAAAAAAACCCTAATAATTGATTAAAGTTGCAGTAAGGAACTGCGGGCCTTTTTATTTTTTTATCTTTTATTTTATTTTTTTATTGAAAGTTGTCTTAAGGCGGAACCCCCCCCTTTCGCTGCACATGTCAAATCTCACAACGTCGCCATACAGTACCTAAGTATTACGCAGTAGGTTAGTATACTTACATACACCTACCCTATATAGGTTGGAAAGGTAGGCGGTAGGCGGGTAGGCCATTGTACCTACCTAGGATGTGGTGTCGCCTTCCCGGTCGCAATAGAGTAATGCATTTTTCTCCCTCCTTCCAATCCCTCGTTCTCTTCTCTCGTTCCTCTCTACATACCTAGTCACTCTACCCACATTATCCCAGACTCTCTCCCAGCCTACTACTAGCCTACTACATACATACATAGGCTCCCCCAGATCTTCTCCCGCAAAATAATCAATACTTACCTCTTCCGATTCGGGCCTACTCAAAACTTCGCAAGTTGGAAAAGACCTGATCATCATGAGCAATTCTGTATTTATGTCAGACTCCCAATAATAACTGCCCGTGGTTGGGCCACCACCCCCATCCCTCCTCCATCTGATATAATAGCAATAATTATTATTATAACAAGTGGTGGGAAAAAAAGAATCAGGACTGGCGATCCGAACTGTGCCGGGTCCTCGCAATCCTTGCGCGGTATCTGATAACTCGGACCCCTTCTAGCCTATCGGTTTATCTGCAGCGGATCCCACTCGAACACATCCGTCCACGCATTTTGTACACTCGTCCCCAAAAGTACACTTTCTGTCTCTTTCCTGCGTCAACTTCTTTTTATCCATTAAGTACATCATCTTCCCCAGTGATCCAATACATTTCTTGTACTTGTTATCTGCCGTCAGCCAGTACGTCTGTGTTTTGCTGCGGCGTCTTTCGTTACACCCTAGGAACGTACCTACGTCGGCCTTCACTAGTTACTGGCCGGCTCCTGGCCTCGAGCGCCGTGGGTAGTTTGATAACGGACTGTGGGACCTGGTCTCATTCATCAGCATACCACCAAGTCATATCCTTATTATATCACCTTAGGATTCCTCCTACTTCCCTTCTCAACACCCCATTATCTTCCGATCTAGGAAATCAAAAACACGGGTTTTCCACGGTCGTGAACAAACCCATTCCTACCCGCCGGGAATCTGGTGTATGTGTATTCCAGGTCGTTCCATGGACCAAGTAAACCCTGCCGTCTCGCTCCTGTACTTCGCGTGCTGCGTCCGATAACATTAACTGACCTCGGGGTGTGTGCTCTTCCGTTCGTGCACAACATAACGCTAGGTACCCGTTCTTGGGTGGCCTCAAGGCGAGGCCTCGTATTCTGAAGGCGTTCTCCGGCCTAGGATCGGATTTGTTACTTTGTAATTAAAATAACAGACCATGTCTGAACGTTCTTCGCAATCACCGCGGGTGGAACCTGTGGCTTCTAATCAACTTGTCGATGAGAATAAATTTCCCAGCGGACAGTGCCGGTACATTCTGCTGAACCCGGAGATCAAGGGGCAGCGCTGTGCTTGTGTCGGCTTCACTATCAATCGGACTCTCCCAGGCGTTACCTGCGACTGTGGTCACCTCTCGTGTTACCACATCCAGTCTGCCGAACCACCCCCAAATAAAAATGAAGTTGACATACTTCGCCGGCGTATCAAATTGCTTGAGGACCAGCTTGACCGAGAGAACGATGGGGGGCTTGGTGGTGCATTGGGCAGTGTGGTCCGGCGCCTAGGGGACTTGGAGGAACAGGTCGAAAAGAATAGAGATGAGACCAGTCAAGATATGAAGGGCTGTTATAAAAACGTTGACCGTATGTGGCAGTCAGTCACCCAGCTTGAAAAGCGGCAAACGGGATACGAGGACCGTCTTCTTATGTTTGATGAACGGTTAGACGGTCATGACGATACTCTACAGGGCTTAGGCGACAGGCTGATGGAATTTGATGAAGCATCCATGGTTCTTGAAGACCGCGTAGATGCATTAGAGGAACAGGACTGCCAACGAATCCCATTCCGTAGGCGTCGACGAAGATCTACATCAGGCTCGGAAGACTCGGTGAACTTCAAAGTAGCACGCCGGTCCCACCCGCTGGATAACCGTGATACAGCGCGATCCACCTCAACTTCAGTCTCGGGCTCTCGCCGCGGGTCTGCCGATAGCCCAGTGGAGGTGACAGGGTCCTGGACTGTGCACATATCGCTTCTCCCGACAGCCTCACAACCGTTCCCTTTCGAAAAGGACACAAATGCGTACAAGCGGTGCCTATCTCGTGGACTTCATCAAATGATTGCGGTCGGAGGGACAGATGGCGAGTCCTTTGCTAAAGCCGTGTCTAAGGCTTTTGGAAGACTCCTCCGAGGTAGAGAGTGGGTTCCGCTGCAGGCCCGGCTCTGTGACGCCGCAACATTGCAGGGACTTCCAATGCTTAAGCCCCTAGACCCAGATTTAATCGGCGGCAGTTATGATCTCGATTTTCTACGCAGATATTGCGCCGTTTGCTTGCCAAATGGTAAGGTAGAGTCCATGTACATTGCAATGCAGTCGGATACCTTCTCGTGGCATTTCCTAAGGCGATCACCGTGCTACCTAGATGGTCTTGAGGAATGCTGGGCCTACGATCCGCTACTTGACCCGAACGATAACTTCGAAGACTTCAACGGCGAGGTGGAAGATGGGAGGTCAGCAGGGGAGATTGTACCACCTCTACCCTCTTTAAAAAGAACAGCATCAGAGATGTCTCGGACACCGAGTATGGGTTCAATGTCGGCGAATGAAGTAAACGACAGCTCGCGACAAAAACTCCCACGGACATGTATGCAAACACCTATGGAAGTTCGTAGACAGGGTGTGGAGACGGTTTAGACTTGAAGGGTTGGATATACCATATAGAAGCACGACGAAGTGCAGATAGACATGGGAGGGCGTTTCTTTTTTTCCCTTTTCCCCTAGGAGACGGGGCGCAAACAGACGACAGGAAAGGAATATTAATGGATTCCTACAAGTTTAATTATTCTCACTCCTTTCGCCCCTATTCACCTATTCGCCTACAAACAACTGAAGAAGGCATATGTGCTCTAGGCTGATGAATACTCCCTATTATTCTAATCGGAAAGGTTATATCCACAAGACGGATATGAAAGAGGATGGTGACGATGACGATGAAATGTTTTCTTTAAGAGAGAGAGGATGTGATGGTCTAGTAGAAAGTTTAAGCAACAGCAAATTGGGAGTTTCAACTATCTACAGATTTTTAAACAATAAGTGTAAGACAGAGGTACGAATCATACAACCGGGCAGAGCGGGATGTCAACAAGCGGCGGTCAAGATTGTCGACAGGAAGAGGAAGGAAGAAAGGGAAAGAAAAAGTCCAGTGGCCCAACCATTATGGCCCAAGCCACATGAAACCGGACAGCCTGCCTAGTCTTACGCCGGCTTACATATACAGTGTTAGTCAACACGTTGCGTGCACAGATATGTATTCAATAATTTGGAACGTATCCGAATGATGTCCTTTGGTAAGCGAGCCTTGGAGATTCATTTGGAGTTGAAGAAAGAAAGGGAGAAGGGGCAATACTCATCATTCGTTATAGTACTAAAATTTAGTTTCTCCAACTCATATACTTCATATATATCTGAAATATTACGTGTAGGCGGGGATCTAGCTGAGCACATACTATGTATAAACTGCATGTTTCTAATATGTCTAGCCTTTGTTGTAAATGAGACACGTGAGACAAGCAAGCAAGTAACCTAGACAAAGAGCAGATACAAAGGTACCAGGGGGTAATAGAGAAAAGATCCACCTGAATGTGGGGGTTAGTCAGCTAAGGTCTAAAATGGTTAAGGTACCGAAGTACCAAGCTACCTTCTTCAAAGCTTCAACTTCATCACAAATTACATTGGATAGGTACCAAATAGAGCGAAGGCAGTGCAGATATATTTCCCTTTGCATACACTGCGCATCTAAATACCTCCTTCCTATCCCCCTCCCATATTATATTTACTTTATTGGGCGGTTGAAGCTTCAGTCTACAATATTCATCTAATTGCATACAATATCCATTACCCATTAGTCACGATCGCATCGCATCAATATACCCACCAACTAATATCAAAAACATAGCTTGAAGCTCCTGGGTGTTTCCTCAATCTGTTTCGATCACACCTTCTTTTCGGCGCGCCTTACACCTTTGGATTCAACGGTTCCACTCGATCAGTTTCCTACAGCTCAGCCCTTTCCATCAAAAACGCGCCTTGGCAGGTAGATACTAGACACGATGGACACGATGGATCTCGACATAGAGATGGATGTGGATGTTGACCTCGTGCCTGACGAGCCTATAATTCCCGAACCAGAGTTTCAAGATGCGCCCGTATGCTCAACTGCCATAACCTATACTAGGCGATACAAGATAAAATGCTAACAAATGTCTTTCTAGGGCAATCGCTCGCCCGGGGAAATAGTAGACGACGATACTCCCATACCCGTCAAAGTCTATATCAGAGGTCTCGATGTCATGAATCCCGAAGAGGTCAAGACTTATGTAACCGAGCATTTCCCAGAGGAGCCGATGGAGAGAATAGAGTGGATAGATGATTCCTCGGCCAACCTGTTATTTGGTTCCGAATCGGCCGCGGCCCGAGCGCTTAGCTCCTTAGCAGCTCAAGACATATATGATGTTTCTCAACTTCCCTTACGGCAACTCTTATCCGCCAAACCTTTCTCAAAGAGGCCGGAGGTCGTGTTACAGGTTCGGTTAGCTGTCGCATCCGATAAGAAGCAAGTTGGCGCTGCTTCGAGGAGCCGCTTCTATCTTCTAAACCCCGAATATGACCCAGAAGAGCGGCGGCGGCGCAACGAGGCCCGGAGATATCGTGACCGGGATGGCGATGGGTATAACCGCAGGCGAACAAGGGAAGCCCGCAGCCGGGAGGCTGAGGAACAATTCGATGTTAACCTATATGACGATGATGAAGCCGCATTATCTCGTCGCGCATCGTACTCGCGGCCTCGGCGTAGGCGGTCATACACACCAAATACGAGCGAAGAGGGATATGGAAGGGATTCGTATCGTCCGGACAATCACGGCAAAGAGCTATTTCCTGGCAGTTCGAGCGGCCAGAACGAGCCGAGGCGGAGACGGTCAGCCTCACCCCGTGGTCGAGATAGCGACCAGGCAATGGACGACATTGCGAGCGACGGGTTAGCAGCTCGAAATCGTGACAAAGCACGTGCAATCAAGAGCCGCATGTCGCGTAGCAATAGGGCTAGGGAGCTTTTCCCGGACAAGTCAGGTGAAGGATCCGGGCGGCTCGGGGATGAAATAGAGGATACGACGAGTTTACTAGCCAAGGGGATCATGCTACCTCTGATGGACGAGAGAAACGATACACGGACAATGTCAGGGCGTAGGCTCGAAGATAGGATTATTGTTCCGGGGAAGAGTAAACTGGCAGACAGGATTACGACTGTAGAGGAGGTTAGGGACTCCGGCTTCAATATTCGTGGGGCGGCAAGCCAGAGGAGCTCGAATCAAGGGTTTGCGATTAAGGGCAGTGCGGGCAAGTCGGCGAAGGAACTATTCCCCGAAAAACTAGGGACGAATTCCGGAAAGGAGCTCTTCGCTGATAGACTTGAGGGAAGGTCAAGACAACGGCAGAGGGCAGGAGATTTATTTGACTGATAGACACAGGTATGCGATATGGATTCTGGGATGGGCACTACGGTGACAGGCGTATATGAGAAAAGTGCTGGCCTTGTAACATGGTTATATAGTATCGTTTAGCGGATGCATTAAGAGGATAGTGACCTAATATTTTCGAATCCGCGTATGTTGTCTCCTTAACGTATGTATGCGTACATGCATACAGATACATACCATTAGGTACATGTATGTATGTACTTTCCCTTCAGGCACGTCATAGGTATATGTATATATGATGGGAAGTCACGTAGCTTCCAAGAAGGGTTGTCTGTCACAAGTCGACTGTGACTTCCCTAAATCAAAGGAACAAGTCTACCATATACAACCAAGTCGTCAAAGTTTCGTCCCCTTTCCAACAGATTTACTTTATCCCTTCTGCGTCGTTCCTGAGTACCCGCACATTGTTCTTCATCCATTCCCGTTTCCCTCTAGAGTTATATCCGACTCTTCGTGCCATAACATATAATTTGAGTCAGTACCCCTTAAGTCAACCCGTATACTTTACGTTGCATACGCCGTATTGTACCTCGAGACATATTTGCAGCATGGCCGACTTCAGCTGGCTTCGGCTCGGGCAGCGCTCTCGTACTCCTAGCATCCCCCGAACACCAACATCCCCTGAACGCGCGCCGAGACGGGCCGCTAGTAACTTGAGTCTAGCCAGCCACTCTTCGCACGAGCCATTAACCGGTAGTAGTAGCGCCAGTTTGTTTATCCGAGAACAGGATAAAATATGGTATAATCCCTCGCTAGACCAGATGGTCGAGGCGCTCCAGGTCGTCCTCATGACCCAGGGGGTACTACGACCTATCCCCATCGAGTACAACTCATATATCCTACATCTAATCGAAGGATTTGCCAACACCCAGGAGAGGATTCAGACTATCGATGCTGCTTACACCGAAGCTAGACATTCGCTTGAATATCACCTGGAACATTTCAAGTCTGTAGCCGACGAATGGCTAGAACGCGAGAGTCAGTATAAAGCCGAAATCAAACGGCTTGAAGTACTATTATCAAGGACCTCCAGCGATGGTCTAGAAGCAGTAACTCTGGCCAGGACGAACAGTGTCGTTGATAGGAATGGTCCTCAGGCTAAGCAGTTCGTTTCTAAATTGAAGCGCCTTAGCACGCAAACCATTCAAGGTAAGTACATCTGCTATCCACCTAGTACCTCCCTAATTGACAGGATTATCTTACATATACGTTTGTAGATGAGTCTCTTGACGTACCTGGGGACACAGACAAATACGGAACCAAGCCTGTACCTAAAGTACTCGATAGAAATGGTGACATCCTCTTGAGCGAAAGAATACGGAGGCATGATACTATCACAAATGCGAGTATGATTCATCCTAAAGGTAGACACCGACGCTATGAGACAGTACTGGCCACAGGAGCGAGTGAAGATTCATCTGAGCCAGAGAAAAAGCTAGTGGAACCCACATCTTCTACCGGTCAAATAACGCCAAAGCCACTATTCTCGGAGGATGTATCCGACGCGTCTGAGATAGACAGCAGAATAGGAACAGGGATAAAACCGTCTGGGTGGCGTAAAAAGCAAGCTAGGAAGCAGATGCTAGAGGACTTGCTAGACTGCGAGGAACCTTTCGGTGGCAGCAGCGATGACGCCTCTCTACGCTCGGAGAATATTCACCAGAATCTGAGCGGCTGTAGGTTCGATGACGTACCAAAAGACATAGGTCTCCACCTCGACGAAAGACGCCTACGATGCCTGTCTGGGTTCTCGTTTGTGCCTGGAGACGACATATCCCCTGTTCTCACGAGCGGCGGCTTCGCCAATAAACTTCTGGCAGGGGCCTCTCCTAGGAGAAACGAAGGTAGCGATGCTCAGCTATGGAAATCCGGATCTAAAGACATGAAAGAGAACTCAACCGAGGAGATAAGCGAAGGACTGGTGGGCGACTTGTCTAGCCCCCCGGAGTCTTGGGAAGACCGGTGTTCGTTAGCTGCGGAAAATATCTGCTCACAAGATTCCTGTACAAGCAGTCTAGACACAGTAATCCAAGCAGCTACAGGGAGCCCGGTTGTGGCTGCTTACTTAGATTCCCCACGAGTACCAATAGCATTACCAATAGCATTACCAATATCACTCGATAGCAATAGGGTCCGGAATCCTAGCACAGCATTTGAGTTAACTAGTAGGCGTACAACACTCTCACCAACGCCGGGGGGTGAAGGCAGTGAGTATTGCAAGGCAACGGGCACAGTGACTGAGGGCGCAGACAAGGCCGGGAACCAATACCATAATAATATATGAGGCGTTGGGTAGTGTATCACCAATACATGTGGAAATGATGGAGTAGGTAACGTTTATGCGGTGGTTCTCGGACTGTAGATTTAATCTTTGAGGGATCCGTCTGTTCGTGGTACCTATCGAGCTCGTGCTCACAAGGTCCCAGGCTCATCCTATACGGGTGAAGAAAAATAGTTGATCTATAAGCAGTCTAGGTGTTATACACATGTAATTTCATAAAAGCCCTCACGCAATCTTGCGGCGTCTAGATTAAGCGCCTTCTATGACTATACACTGGTATAGGCCGCATGGTCCTCTACGTGTGCTAGGTTTGAAGTCCCTACAAAATTTCGGCCGAAAAGCTAGAAAATCGACGAACAAGGAGGAATGATAATGCATTGTACCTATGTCATCAGTATAGAGGTCCTGGGGGAGGGACATATTTCCAGGCGGAACATAGATCTTAGATCTTCAGGGTCAAGAGGGATCCGAGCACACGTATTATTGGACGGAGTAGCTTCCGAAGACGATGTGTTGTATGTACAGGGACAGGGACGGCACAGATAGATAGATGGAAAGACAGCGGCCTCTGGACGATGCAGAGATTATCAACGTCGGCCGGTTTTTCCCGAGTTCTGTGCTCTAGTACGGTATCAGTGTTTGATTTGTGTTATATTGTATATATGTACGGGTTTAAGCTTATTTTTAAACGTTAGGTTTTATTATAACTAGTTAACTAAAGATTTAATTTAACTAGGTAATTAGCATTTTTGCTTTTCTTTCGGGGTTCAAGTTCGGATTTGTTGTCCGTGCCAACGCTTCGCCTTCCCCGTCGTTGAAACTAACGACGATGATGAATGATGACGATGCCGGTGGGCGTTCCCAGTGAAGGTGCCAAGGATTAGTTAACGGGGATACCTAACTTGGGGTTCAGTTCTCGATAACCGAGCGTGCTGACCCAGATCTCCGGGCCTATGTACCCTGCGGAGATCGGAGAAAGCGAATACTCTTTTATTATTTCCATCATTTTTACCTTTTCTATTATTCTGTCTATTTGTTTTTGGGCATCTCCTCATTCTCCAATTTTTATATTGTTATTGCTGTTGTTATTCTTATTCTTATTATGAACTAGTAGTTAATTTGTCTCTTCAACGGATTATCCCCTGTCTCAGAACGGTATGTCCGTACGGAAGTAAGTCAACGTGCTTTGCAAACAGTCTCGAAGAAAAAAAAAAAAAAAAAGCCGTAGACTAGGCCGTAATATCTCAAATCCAATACATATCGCGCCCCCGGCGGCATGTTACGTGGGACAATCTCTAGTATGCGGATCTTGCATCTCATCGGCGCCCTAGGAGTATTTATGGTATAGTAGAGTATACATGTAATTATGTATATGTACTTATGGAGTTAGGTAATATATAAGGTATATAAAGTATATATCGTAGTAGCAATGATAATAGCAACAACAGAAATATAATATATATAAGAAGTATATATATTTATCTACTCAAGTACCGACAGCAACACCGCGGATCATGCCCAGCCAAACCCAATCAAACCCCGGTCGCCACTTTATCTCGACCTCGCATGGCTGTCTCGTCACATACGTACGATAGATGATCTCTGTACGAGGTAACATATGTATGCAGTAAAACGAATATAAAAATAAAATAAAAAGATCCTTGCGCCAACTCACCAGTACCAGGCTGCCGGTAACACTCCCAACAGTCAAACGGTCGGGATTCCACCGAGCCGGGAGGTAACCGAAGAAAGATGCACAAACACAAAGGATCTTTCCGTAATCCCCAATCCCCATTATTGAATAGATAGTGCCACCTACTTCGTCCCCATGTCCCTGTTGCGCGGTTAATTTGCGGTGTACGTACACACATTGGCCATTCTATTATCCAGCAACCTGTGATACGGGTCTCATCCCGGGCGAGTAAGAGAGTTTAAGCCTGCCTCGCCTTCTCTTGCCTTCGAGAAAAAGAATAAATAAATAAGCAATAAAACAAGAAGAGAAATAGATGAACGGGACCCTCGATCTTTCCGTCCTAGAGCTAAAAGCCAGAGCGGTCTGCAAGGGAGCGGCTGGCCGCATGGGGCTTATCATACGTGTATAATACCACACGCGCATACATACATACATACATACATACATACATACATACATACACGTAGATCTAGCCTTACCTGTGTACAGGACGGCATGTAGGTCCTTATTACCTGTACCCATATCCCAATTTATCGGACAAGAATTGAGCAGAAGCAAGATCGGGGGGGCGTATATATATATATATTCCTCCGCCGTTAAAAAGAAGCCCCTTAATATACATAAACACATTTCTCTTACAGCCCCTAGGAGCGCATGGCCGCCGTTGCCCGCCGTTGCCCGCTAAGTCGGTGATTTGCCGACAAACGTCAACGATGATTGTTAGAAGGGGGGAGGGGAGGAAGAGGGTGGTAATGGGCACGTTGGTAAGGTGTAGACAACCATTTATTGGCGAACGGTTTTGCTGTATAAGGTACTGGTAATGTGTGTGTATGTGTGTCCAATAATGCAAGGGCATTTCTCGAATACTAAGAACGGGTATGTGGCTAAATAGATGTCCATGAGTATACCACGCTCAATATGTGTGCAGGCATACATACTTACCGTATCCCGGATCTTGATCGTAGCTTTTCCTTTCTTTTCTTTTTCCCATCGTTGCAACGCTCAATACCAGCCCCATCCCATCCCATTCCAACCTCGGGGTTCAACTCCAGCTTATGCTACACCAAAAGCCAACAGGAGATAGCGTAGCAAAGCGCAGCAGCGTATGCAGCAGGATCAGAGATCTGCACCACCCGGATCAGACCAGGGGTGTGTGTTCCCCCCCTTGTTATACCGGCTCGTTCGGCAACGTTTATATTATCATCTTTATATTATCATCTTTGGTCTACCAATACCTGCTCTTCCCTTGTGACACTTTCCCTGGCGGGTGCTCTCGAATAAGGGTCAACCCTGAAACCGTTCTATAACGTCTGCTTCGCTGTTGATCTCGGAGAGACATCAAGATGGAACAATAACTTTCATCATTGGAGCCACAGTGGCCTCTCCTTTTCTGGACCTGGTGTGTTTGTTCCACGGCATCGTCGAGTCCTGTCGGCCGCTTTATACTCGCGAACCAGGAGGGTCAGAGACCACGCCATATCGGCCGCCGTTGAAGGACAGTTTTTCTTCTCGCGAGGGGGCGTTCCACCTAGTCTATTGTATTCAGCCGTTGGTACGCGGTCAGTCCTATTCACGCGACTCTAAGTTGGCAAGAAATAGAGAATGATTCTGTATTAATTCGTCCTGTAGTGGTGTTAGGCTAAATTTATTAAAGAATTTGAATTGAGAGAGCATTCGCCGTTTTCTTAACCCGTACGTCAAGCTCATACGTTGAGCGCAACACATTCCAAGTAATCCCCAGCATTCCCTACTCTATCTATCAGATAGATACTCAGCTCTCGAGATAAATCACAATATACAAGAAAACATATTTGAATCTCATCGCTTCCTAACTCCAAATATCCCAGCTATCCTGGTGAGGAGGGATTTTCCTCGACTTGCATTAGCAAATATATATCCCCAAATACCAACACGAAATAGACACCAAGTAGGTTATTTTTCTTCATAGTTCGTAAATCCGACGACCCTTTCATAGATACTCGTACCTACACTTAATGAGTCAGAAATCTTAAATCCATCCTAGGGTCCACGGAGCGGTGGCTGTCTCCAAACCGTGAAGACGGGGATCGGCGCTGTAGGTATGGCGATACGCGCTGTGAGGATGGAGATCCCGATCCCGAATTACGTCGTTCCGGGCGTCGCGCCAGATGACGTGGCGGTGTGTCAGGTACCGTGTGCGGTCGACGATGTAAGTCATAGCTTCCCGGGAAGCATTCATTGATATGCGGTAGCTGTATGCGGTTTAGACGAATAGCCTGCTTTGCTAGCTGTGAATTGTGATTGGGATTTAGTGCTTGAAGCTCATGCGACGGTGAGGACGATCCTCTAACTCGTAATGGAGGTAGTACGAGGGGAGGCTCTCCGGAGTGTCTAGAAGAGTGTATGTCGCGGCAAGGCAAGCTATGGCCCGGCTTCCAGGGGGAAGGAGTAGGCGGCTCCAGATGTTCAATAGGGGATGTCGAAGATGCAGAAGGCGATGGGAGCCCCGAGAACTCTGAATAGTTTTCCCACGAACTAGCACGACGGCTTTGATAGTTATATGGCGAGGTTGAACCGTATATAGAAGGATCGACAGAACGGTAAGCAGGAGAATAAGGAGAAGTAGAGGCTGGGCGCGATAAGTTAGTGTCCTCATTGATAAGTACAGACTGTTCATGGTAGTCAAGGTGCGTGTGGTGTCCGTAGAGTGAGCAGCTTGAGTAGATTGAGCGTGAGCGAAGACGGTGTGGGTCATGGCAGTGGTATGATGCTGGAGCCTGCGATAGTTCTGGCGTAGATTCGTCGTGGGTATTTTGGCCATGGACCCTGGCGTAGTGGTTTTCAGCTGCTCTACGCATCAGGCGCTGTCGGCGGTTCATACTGCCGTTCCACCAGTTCTTGACCGCATTGTCACTTCGGTTATTGAGAGCTCTGGCAATTTCAGCCCAACGTTTCCCCTTGGAGCGAACCATATCCTCTATTAGAATCCCCTCTTCAGGTGTGATAGGGCTATGGTTGAGGCCAGGCTTTAGGTTTTGGTGATAGCGCTCCCTACACTGCTTTGGTGACCTTGTTTGCACGCGCTGCGAAATTTTGACCCAGTTCAAGGCGCCTTGCTGTTCGACGATCTCCTTTAACATCTCATCTTCGCGATTAGTCCAGGGGCCACGCCTCGACATCGTAAAGTTATTGTTTAGCGACAGGTATGTATAGCAGTAATAAAAACAATATAAGAACGAGGGATAAGGGGGACAAGGTTGTGACGCGACAGACCTGGTCTAGAGAAATATATGTACGATATAGAGTAAGGATATCCAAGTGAAAGTGATAACCAAGTCGCAAGGGGGTTGGCCATCGATCCCGGCTATATATCATCAACTTTATAGCAGAACTAGTATGATGGTTAAGCCCGGTCAACGTATTTTTTATATGGTTCTGGCCGGCCAAGCGGTTTGAGAGCTTCGAACTCTAGCTCTGCATTTACAGCCACGGATTCTGCGGAAATTTAGGATCCGATTATTCGTAGAAGCAGCTTACATAGTTGAAATTTCGACGTGGTTTCGAGTTGTCGAAGAGCTTGTTCACGCTACAGCGAATGATAACATATAGAGTAAGATGGTGTAGGGAACCGATATAGACTAAGATAGGGCATATGTGCTAGGTATAAAAATGGTAGAAAAGTATAGGAGCACAAAACATAGAATGATGGATGTATTTTGGCTATAGGATTAGAAGTAGATTAGAAGTAGAATTGAATTAATAAAGTGGCTGGATGGAGACGGAGATGGCACAAGATTTAGTTACGTTGGGAAGAGAAGGTAAGCATGAGTACCTAGAGTAGTGTAGAGTAGTGTAGAGTAGTGTAGAGCGAGCAAGAACTAATAGATCGAGTAAGCACGAACGAGTACGAGTATGAGCGTTAGCAACTGTAGAAACAATACATGGCAGTAGAAACACCAGATGGTAGCAGTGGCATGAGCAGTATATCTAATAAACGGTAGTAGCAAGCTGCAGGCTGGTGTAGATCTGTAAGTTCTGAAAGACCCACATCCTTCCTACCTTCTCAGCAGCTAAGTGTTCGTCAGGTACGTAGCAGTGTTCTTCCCCCCCTCTCTGCCCCCCCCGTCTGGTCCTTCTCTAAGATATACATATGTATGTATTGATTACCAAGGTACCTGCCTATATACGTACATAAGGTAGTCCACCTATATGTAGGTTATGTGTATGTGTACCGTAGTTGCTGATCTAGCTGATTCGCTCTGAACGAGTGCTTTCCAAGGTTCAAGGCTCGTACTACCTGCATTATTTAGCCCCTAGCTTTTTCTAGCTTAAGTATAAGAGGTAAGATGAGAGAAAAAAGCAAGTCGAGAAAGACTATAAAAATAAAAATAAAAATAAAAAGGAAAAAGGAAAACATCCAGCCACCGCCTCTGGCGTCAGGTAAGGTAGACAAGGCCAGAAAAATAGGCGCAATACGTGGATAAGGGGCAGCCCCTTATCCGCGGCCAACGTAGTGGGGGATGGGGGGATAATTGCGTACAAGTTCAACGCCTTCGCTTCCTTCCTCCCCTTTACTTTTATTCTTGTTTTTGTTTTCCCCTTCTTTTTGAATACCATCTTCCCTCTTCCACTTTATTCATCTCTTTGCACTTCCTTACATCTCTATATATCTCATCATACCTCACTATACCTATTCGCCAGTGAACATCATCTAGGTTGGCACTAACTAGTATAGATTAATACCATTAGTGTCAGAGGTTGTCATAAAGGTGCCCACGTACTATTCGATGAATAAGTTTAGGTCTGGACCGTACCGGTTTGTAGGTTCAGGCTAGACGAAGCTTCAAGTTAGATAGAGAACTTAGTTCCTGGCTAGTGGAGAACCATGAGGCTCATGTATTTCCGATTTGAGATGGCAGCTGCCGAGTGAGGTTTAGACCTAAGATGATTTGTTTCGCGAAGACCCGCCCCCTAGTATATTCGAACGACTAACCCACACGACTCAATAATTATAGTACACCATAAACCATACACCATACACTAGTATACGTATACTCTGCGTGTACTCTGTATGATGTGCTCCTGTATGTATGTATGTGCGTGCGAACCCCAGATCCGACAAGGGGTCCCGGGCAGGTCTCCCCAGTGTATTCTACCCCCTGCCTGGTACTGTACTTATATATGTAAGTAGTATGTAAATTATTTGTATATAGCTCGAGTATCGGTACTTAGTAAAATGATCAACATAGCCCGGCCGTTTAAAGTTCGTTAGGGTGACGATCTGCGTATGTGGCTTCTTTATTTCTCCAGCGACCCATTGACTTGGGATCTCATCTTCACCGGCTAAAACTAAAAAAATTTACTTACAGTTAGGTATTTACCGGGGTTCTTCAGCCTGTTGGCGGTTTTGATATGCTTACTGTGTGTAAAAATTTTCGTGGTCGGTTCTTTGATAACTCTCTAACACTATGTTCTGCCCTGTTTTATTTATATTTATTTATTTTTTATTTATTTATTCTCTAGGATCAATTCGTCGCCTTGAAACAGTAAAGCCAAGCAAACCTAACATCTCCGGCTTGCGGGGGCCTTCCTTGACTATTTGGTCGATAGTGCTTAAGACGTCGTGACCGTTGAAAAAAAAAAAAAATTTACCCACAGATACCTCAGCCGCACCCCGTCTTCACTCTTCACCGGCTGAAACCATCCACCCCTACCACAAGACCAAGGAAAATAGTAACAAACTGGGACGAGTCGGCACATTTCCATCGACTGGTACAATGACACCTAGTATACTGTGGAGACCACCCAACATTATATATGTAACTATACATCTTATATAGTATGCAGGTATCGTATCATATCCTAAATATCCAACCAACCAATGTACATCTATCTGACTTACTTTTGCGTAACCTCAACCTTGATTTATCAAGCCACCTGTCGCGGACTTTAATGCACTAGCTGTCTTGACAGTGGGTGGAATAACAGTCTACAAATTTTTGAAAGGGTTGCGGCTGGTCCAGGGATGTTCTACGTATGAAGAGCGAAAATGACAAAATTTTTGTTTTCTTTCTTTCCAGCCAAGATGAACGATAAAAAGGGAGAATGTAAAATAATAAAGAGAAAATAGTTAAGAAGAGAAACTCATAAATGAGCAACATAATTGGCTTTACCCATCCGTAGGGCATCAGCTCTGGGTATATTTACATGATTCCGTCGACAGCATAGCCTAATAAATTCACGCTGCCATAATACCAAACGCCCCTGCCCGTCGCTGCTGAAACGACTGCATATTTCTGTCCCAAAGGTAATGTAACCCTACCAGCACTTGGTCCGAGTCCACTACCTGCTCTATCATAGAAACTTCGAGTTCTTCGTCCAAAGCCAACCTAGTCAGGTTCAAAATGCAATCAGAGATGCTCCTTCATAGATGGACAACATGTGAATGGCATGCCCCACATCCAATGCCATGAATATCCTTGGCTAGTACCGAATATCCCCGAGCTCGTTTCCCGCCCATGTCAAATGCCGGACCTAAGGGTATTATAACTAACCCCCATCCCAGAAATACCTCACTGCTCTTCTATAGGTAAATAGATGTCACCGCCTTGTCCGGCCACCCAACGCCGCCATGCTTCTTCGTATGCCCACTCCAAGTCAGACACCCATCTGCGTGTATTGAAGAGTGCGCATTTCCACTTCGCTTCGAAAAATATCTTTCGCATCTCGGCCAGTCGTCCGTTCCCTTCGCAATACTCTCCATCTATGTACCGATAAGTCAAGCTTCCTGCAAGTTTAGTTGCGAGTGCTTCGTAGTCGGAGTCACCGGAAGCGATGAGCTCCCGGGCAACTTCATCCCCAGCAGGTGTTTTTGGCAATGCTCCTTTAAGAATCGACGCCGCCATGCGAGAGCACATCTTGTATGGATATCTTGGTAGAGTTAGTAATGGGGTGCTTGACCACAAGACATCTGCAGCCGTTGTGTGCGCGTTGCACTCTGGAGTGTCTAGAAAGAGGTCACAGATACGCGCTCGCGAAATATGTTGCTGCTTCGGCGCCACGTCTGTAAAGACGATCCGGCTTGCCACCTCCTCGCCGGCCCAGGCCCTAGCAATTTTCTTCAGGTTGTTCTCACCAAGTTCGGGGAATCTAAGAAGCCACAATATGGCTTTGGGGACGTTGGAGAGAATGCGCAACCACGTGCGAAACGTAGAAGGGTCAATCTGAATGGTAGTTAGTCGTAACTAGTTTAGCCAATGTCTTTAGCATTAAGAAAATACCTTATATAACTGGTTAAAATTGCCAAGTATAATAGTGTCGTTTGGGAGATTCGGAAAAAGTTCCTTGCGCATCTTCCATCGTCGTCGTTGTTCGTCTACCCAAGTCAAACGCCTTTCAGCTGGGTCGCACGATTGCGCATGGTCGCAACAGAAAAATGTATCACGACAGAAGACGATATTTTCGGAATACATCCATTCACCTTCTTCTCCAAACTCATTGTCTCGAAAAACGTCCTCTAAGTCTGTGTTGCTTCTCATAGGTCGTAGCGTAGATGGGGGAATGGCGGTTCTATCAGCCAAGATGTAGTCACACCATTCAGCACCAAGGGTACCTGCGAATCCCATGAAAGACATCTGGATTGGCGCCGGCCGAGCTGCGAATATCTCGTTCCTAGCGCCTCGGGTGTAGCCGTTCAGGTTGACAAGAATATGGATACCATCTTTGACTATCTGTTCCACGAGCTTCTCTGAAGGCCAATTGCTCACGTCACGAAATACGGGGGCTTCACGCTCTATTTGCAACCGATGAACCGATTTATCGCTCGCCGTAGTAGCGTAACAGAAAGCTTTCGCTCGTGACGGATCGTGAAATCCGAATACGGATTGCATTCTGCATGTGGTTAATTAATGAAACAGAAACTATTTAACGCGTTATGGATAGATAAAAAACCTACAGGTGCGCGAGTGGATGATTATTGAAGTCCGATGATACATATCCAATATTGAGGTGTGGGCTAGGCGGAGGGGGCGGCGCATACACGGAATCGGGAAGCCACGGCGACTTGAGAGTTGAGCATGATATCCTCGCGGCGTTCCTCTGAGAAATCATACGTATGTCCTTGGCCGTCAATGGACAGGTGAAAGTATGGAAAGGAAGGACAGTCGGTGCTGCTGGCACAGCTAGAGAGGCTGGCAGCTTGAGTCGTGGGTATCCCGACTGCGATGCGCGGTTGCGGACGTATTTATCTAAATACCAACGGCGCATCATCGCCTTCATTGAACGCTCCACGAGACGGAGGATCTTCGAACCTTCCCATGGCTGGCCTGCCCACCTACGCAGAGCATCCTCAATATTCACCCCTTTTCGTGTCCCCTCCGCTGCGAGAAAATTGACCTGCGAAGCTAGGAGCTCGAGGGTTCCATTTCGCAAAATGCCTGTGCCCCAATGGCAGGACTCTGCAAGCTGCTTTGAGACGATGTCAACGACTTTCTTTATCAAGCCGCTACCAGTCTTTTCCATTTTAGCGTCCCGAAGCATCCCCTTGTCGTCAACATGCCAGCGGTCGTATGTTCCACCATATAGCAGTACACCACCTCGACCACTCCAATCACAGACGGAGTTAAGAGCTGTAGAAAGACCACACACCGCTTCCGCAAAGTCGGGGTTAGAGTTTACAGCGCGTCTATAATACATAATAGCATCACTAATGCGGCCACGGTCCTTGACAGCATTGGCAAGGTTCGTAAGAGCGATGTCAAAGTTGCCATCACAAGCAACGGCCTGCTCATACATTTGTATTGCTAGATCAAGTTGCCCAATATCTTTCAGTAGGCTTCCGAGGTTCGTATGGAGATGAACATGCTTGGAGTCTAAGCTCAAGCCATAGTTATAATAGGCAAGAGCCAAGGCGAGACCACTGCCAGGAGCAATTCCGGGTATCGGTGGTATGTTCGGGCTTTCTAGGATCTGTAACTGCGAGGCAGGACTGGTGTGCTGAACGCTGGCTAGTAGAATCCCTACATTGTTAGCCGTTGAAGGGCTCTCGGAGAGCGATAGGGATAAATAGTAGAGCGCTAAAATGTCACCAATTCCAGAGGGCTGCCGTAATAGCCTTGGAAAGGAACCACCATTCGACATGGCATCTTGGAATATCTTTGCTAGTGACAACAACGAGTTACTAGTGGTGGAGATTGCCGACCTTTTCGGTGCACCATCCGGCACAAAACGTAATCCAGGAAGTTCGCCATGGGCTGCAAAAACTAATTGGGCAGTATGTCTTGCCTTCTCAGGGGGGAGTAGCAGTGGTCCAGTAGATAAGGTACGAAGGCTACTCCGTCT
Source organism: Daldinia concentrica (assembly GCA_902805455.1). Lineage (NCBI taxonomy): Eukaryota > Fungi > Ascomycota > Sordariomycetes > Xylariales > Hypoxylaceae > Daldinia > Daldinia concentrica. The sequence continues at coordinate 2,584,955 of CADCSW010000006.1, forward strand.
CGAGGATCCGCATACATCTGTAGGAGACAAGACAGACTGTATTCTGCGTATCAACGAATTAATGCATTTAAGCTTCTTCCCGGCACTGATAAGCACGGCCTCTTCGAAGGCCTCAGAAGCCTGGTCGATATCTTTCAACGCATATAGCATATTTCCTTTGGCGTGAACCAGAGCTATAATGCGACCATTCTCGTTGCCACTGACGCAATAGCCACTTGAACCAAAGCCAGGCAATCTCGACTCTTCGACACCATCACTATTGTGTATTGGCCCGCAACGTTGATACAGATGCAGTTTGGCTTCGCCGTACACAGAGTTGCTGATTCCGCCACTTCTATCGGGACTGATATCGCAGCTAGACCGATCAGGGAGACGAAGAGACTGTTGAACAAAATTGATTATATCAACAGCTTCCTTGCTTCTGTGGCTGGAACATAAAAGACCGACGAGATGCTCGACGGCTTCTAGATAGCTGGGTCGCAAGCGGACAGCCCGCAGCCAATGCTGTTCGGCCTCTTCGTGTCTATTTAGGCAATAAAGAGTCGCTGCAACATTTGAAATTGCCTCAACATGGCTTTAAGCACGGTTAGCTTATTAAAACCGACTATGGGAAGGAGATAGGCTTAAAACAAGAACCTACGTCTCATCTAGAGAGATGATCCTCTGAAACCACTCTAATGATTGCTCGTAACGTTCAAGACCGTAATGTAAACAGCCGCCAAGTACCATACCGTCGACCCATTTCCAACCGCTTTGCTCGCACAAATGAGTCAACATCTCAACAGCGGCCTTGGCACTAGAGAGAGGCTTGACCGGTAATCTCCCTCGTTCAGAGTCTGTACCGAGATATCCCGAACTATCACCATTGAAAGGGTAGTAGAAAGCCGAGCGGGAGGCTTCATCGTCTCGCAATTGATACTTAATAGCATGCTGCCCATACAAGTTCGACGATCCGTCAAGTTGAGGGCCGAGTACATGGTTGCTGCCATTATTCAAGTCTCTATAGCTATGTGTGTCTCGGGAACGCCGCGGGGTGAGGACACAACTGGGATGATTTGGAGGCCTTGGTAGTTTTGGGAATATAACCATTTTAGAAGACCTGGCGTCCTGAGCAGAACGACCTTGAGATTTCTTGCTATAATGCAAGTACGCTAGAAGCTCAATATATGATCGATGAGCGTTTGCAAGAGCCTTTTCCCTAAACATCACAGGTGCAGAAGTTTCATTTAACTCGGATCTGGGTCTGCCATATTGAGTAGGTTCGAGTGTAAGAGACTCCAACCCCTGAGACGACGTGTGTAGACCTACTGGGCTCTCTCCATAATGTGCTATGGTATTGTACGGTGCCCTAGCCGGCATGAAGCTATTGGGTGAACGAATATGTGGCATTGGTGGATAGTTTAAGGTATGATGATTCAAGCTGCCCGGGTGTGCACTGGGGTGATAACCAGGGGCGTTCGTCTCAAGCCAAGCCGAAGGCGGGAGTAATCCTCCATTATCAAATATAGCGGGACACGGAGAGTGCTGGTATATAGGTTGTAGAGCTGTTGGTATATTGACCCCATTATTATAAGGATAAGCGGCCGTTGGTAGTCCATTGGGAATGGCCTCGACAGCCATGGGGGCATGAGAATCGTTGATGAGCCCACGCCGCCAACCGCCTGCGAACGCTAATGAGTTAGAGTCAAGAGCGAGGCCACCATGATCCGGAATATTGAAGATCGGAGGTGGCCGGAGTGACCAGTCGTCGACTGAATGCTTAAGATGATGTTTTATTGTATGATGATCTTGATGGGGATAAGCCGCGGTAGGCAAGATCATATGCTTCAAAGGCGGGGGGCCCGAGGCTAGCTGGGCAGGGTTACCATCATATCCAGCATCTATCGTACCATTCGGCGTTTTGCGTCTAAGCTGATGTTCGTCGTGGTCGGATAGGTGAGATGGGATTCTGAAAGTATTCGATCTCGGATGCATCGGCAGCGATGACGGCGGCTGCGGCTGCGAGGAACGAATGGGAAAAGCGCCGTGTCCAGAGGTAAAGCCAAACCCCAGCGACGGTTCAGACGCTCTCGAAGCAGTACGAGTATAATGTTGAAAGGAATGGCGATCCTGCTTGCGATCTAGCTGAAAGGGCGACGAAGAGTCGAGATGGTGGGATGGATGCACCATCTGGTGCATCTGAACAGAGGGTAACATCTCTCAAGGACAGTGCAGGCCTAGAAAGGGAAGTGCTGAGGCCTAGAGTCGAAGGGAGGTCTCATTATAGCCTGCTGGTTAGAGCACGGCTGAAGGAAGCTGGCTGATATGCATTGGGAAGTACGTATTCAATTCCGGCGCTGAAAACCCAAGTAGAGATATCTTAGCTAGGGGGGCTGACCCGAGGCTATCATCCGATGTATACGTTAGGCCAAATCGAGTCCTCCTTTTGACCTAATCTCTAATCCCTAATTCAAAGTTAACTGACTCCTCACCCTCTGCTCTGCCTCGCACGACGCGAAAGCTCCGGAGCCAGCCAGGCGCAAGGACGGAGGCGAGGCAGGGAAGAGAGATATGCGGAGGGGAAATAATCGAGACGCAAGAGACGCGGTTTTCGAGGTCAAAGCGGAAGAGAAGTGGATTCTAATGAATTTTTATGGATATAACAATTTAGTATAAGTTAGATGCAGATGTCTATAGACGGCCTGAATGATGGTTGGTATGGAACAAGGAAGGACCCGTTAAAAGTTGGCGTTATTGATAAGTTGCCCGTGTTCATATCTAGGTTAGAAGTATGTTAGGTGTAGGTATTTTGTAGGATGTATGTAGATCCTAGTAGAGGTAAAAGGCTACGAAGGTTGAAAAGGACGGCGCTTGCTTGTACGTGGGGGGGCTGAGTCTAAATCGATTTTTGGTTCAAGTTGGTCTCCATCAGCTCCTGTCACATTTCTTTGGCTTAGTGGGGCCTTAGAATAAGGACGGTTTAGGTACATACCTCAATGGCAAAATCTACGGGGTATTCGCCCCAAGTACATGTATATTCGTCGTAACTTCAAGAAAGTGCATGTACCATGCACGTTTATTAGGTACATGCGTACATTACGTATGCTGCACAGGCGTGTATTAAAAACTTATGCAGGCTGCTGACATATTGAAAGTCTGCACATTGAACATGCTTCTAATTCTAAATCGTGAAAAGCGGCAATAGGTAGTAAATAAGTCAAATCAAAAGAGAGAGATGTATACTAAAATATAAAGAGGTTTGACCTCAACAGAGGGCATCTCACACCATAAATCTCTTAAGTACTTATGGTTCAGCCACATCTGGAATATATAGGAAACCGCCACATAGTAAGCCACTCAGTCCTAGAAATGCGAGGTTACAAATTCTGACCTAAATGCCAAGTGTTTGTGCACAACTAAAGTACTTAAATGTATATACATACCATACCGCAGAGGAAAGAGAACAAAGAGAGAGAAGGTAAATGGACCAATTAAAAATCATGATATATATGTGCCTTACCAAACATGATCGGAATGAAGTACCACTAATAAGCCGCACCAAACCTTAAAGGAGAGAAGCGGTGCCGGATGCAAAGGTAAGCAATACGAAGATTAGGCTATCAAAACATCAGATCAGCAGGCAAGTGGTTGTAAGATTATTATTAGTAGTAGTACGACCTGATGCCGAGCGGGCGGAAAGGCTTAGGAACAATATAGCACAATATATCATTACAACCTATGATGTACTTACCGAGCAATATGCCCGTATTATGCGAGGCTAAGTCACAATTTCTCGTAGACTCGTAGTAATATACTCTTACGAAGCGTATCCAGGCTGCATCCTGACCGGTAGAACAAAAAAAATCATATAATTAGGCACTCAAATGTCGACCGAGCAAGATGGACCTCCGCCTCCACGCTTTAGTAGCAAGAAAGCCGCGGTGAGTAGTTGGTCGGATTTTAATATTCCTTGACACGAAATAGAAATAGACCACGGGGAGCTAGGTTTATCTCAGAGTGTAGGCAAGGGTGTAACGAAGGTATTCGGGAGATGTAAGATGCATGTCACGGAAGCATCGAAGTTCATTTCATTCGTCTCAATTCAGAGTGTGTCGGCGACGACTATCGCAAGCCATTCCTGAACTCCTGTCGAAATATGCATCGAAAAAAAAGAAGCCCATTTTCAGCCCACCCAGTCCATATTTATTCTTCCGGAACTATGTCGGCCGGCGTCAGTAACTTGTATAGTAGAGGGAGCGCACTGGTTCTAACTTACTGTCGATCTCGCCACTCTCGATGTCGTCGCTGATATCCTTGGGGCTTCGTCCATCTACTTGGCAGCCTACACTGAATGCTGTTCCTAGAATTTCTTTGACGGATCCCTTCAGGTCCTTGGAGAAAGACTTGAATCGCATTGTTCGGGCGATCTCGATGATGTCGTCGAGAGGCACACTCTTTGAGTGCTTGATGTTCTTTTCCTTCTTCCTGTCACGAGGCGGCTCCTTCAATGCCTTGATGATGAGAGAAGATGCTGTGGGAACGACGGAGACGGCAGCTTGACGGTTCTGGATCGTGAGCTTCACGGTGACTCGTAGGCCTTTCTATTAATCGAAACACTGTCAGTCTGGCACGTAGACATCGCGCCACGTTAATCAAACACTTACCCAGTCGCCAGTAGCCTTCGCAATGTCTTCTCCGACCTTCTTGGGCGACAGACCAAGGGGTCCAATCTTGGGGGCAAGCGCCGATGAGGCACCGACCTCTCCACCGGTCGCTCGAAGGTGGCTATAGAACTATCTGTCAGCCTCGAATTCGGAACAATCGCAATTTCCCGTCTCTGGCGAGATTGATATCGGATTGATTTGGGAGTTTTTTTTTATTTTTAACGTACATCACCTTCACCTCATTGGGATCAATCTTGGGAGCTAGATTCCGCAAGTCAGCTCGCGTTGAAAAATTGAACAGGGTCGAATCCGTTAACTTACGCATCTTCGCTCAAATATAAAGTCTCACGGGGTTGCCAATAAAAATCCTGGGGAGACTTTCTGCGTAAGATGTTGTGAGCCTCGTGAGCAGCGCTTGCAAATAGGAGGGTAGAAGTTGAGGAAAGTGGTCTTGAGGAAATTCAGTTGTGGGATAGAGAAGCCCTAGACAGTGGGGTTTGTATTTCGTACTCGCGACACGCTATACATACACGCAGCCCTAGGAAAGTGAGAAGAAATAAGTGGGTACAATGTGGGTAAATTAAGAATTGATTGGGTTACAAGTGAGTTACCCGTTAAAAGTTAAGGTGAGGTAGAATGCACCTTCGCTTCGTAGATTCAAAACCAAGAGGCTGAAAATCGTAGATTCAACCTTAATTAGTTAACTCGACGAGATTTCGATTACACAAGGTCAAATATTTGCTACCTTCGATGATGTAGATGTAATGGAAGTCTTGTATTGCGTTAAAGCTGATACGCGGGAGACTATGTAATTGCCTACCCAGGTACCAACAAGCTGGAGGCTTCAAAGACAAGAAGGGTCAAAAGGAAAATGACACATACTGTATCAACGAGGACATCCGATTTAGGGACGCATGAACTGACTGCTGTCTACAATAACACTGGGTACATGAGCCACTCTGGGCCAAATTCGTTATTTTCTTTTAAGAATTGGTATTACTCTAAGACTAACACTTAAGATAGCGAGCGAGCCAAATTCATCATGAATGGAGTTTAGAGAGACAATCATGATGAAACAGCTACTAGACCCAAAAAGCTATGTAGCACAAGCATCATAAACTCCTCGTCTAAAGGGCTTAGGTTCTACTACACAATTAATTCGTCCCGCTCACAGCCAACCTGTCGTAAATTGTTAGTCTTAAAAGTTGGGTTGAGAGTACTGGATTACTAACTTCATCAAGTGATCCATGAAGGTTTGCAGTGATACATCATCAGTAAAGATGGTCTGCGCAGTCTGCGCGCCAACACCGCCGTATGCCCCTGTGGTGTGTGTCGTTGATGGGTTAAGTTTTGAGAGCAAAAATCGCGCTTGCGAGCCACCTGCATCGCATACAATGAACCGAGGAAGCGGAAAGCGGTCTGCAATGAGATCCTATTCAAGGAATTAATATTAATATCATACCACAACATCAAAGCAATTATCTCCGCACTTACTCTTGCGTCTTCTTTTGGCTGTTCCAGGAGTGTAGCGAAATTCTCATAACCTTCTTGATCCTGATACCCCGCTTTCTTCCATTCTGCAATAGTTTCTCCGTGAAAGATGAGGATGTGGAAGAATGTATCCAGCAGTAAAATATGTGTAGGCTGAATAGAAGTCGAGTCTAACAAGACAGGCTGTCCTCCATCCTGGTCGAAAGTATACGAATCGAGAGTTGGTTGTATCATGATGAGAGAATTGCTCACATCTTCGTGATTCAGCACATGGCGATAAAAGGCTGTCTCATCGGGGGAGTTATTGAAGACCTGGAGGAACTGGCTTCGCCGAAGGTGAAACATAAACTGGGGGTAGAGAGTGAAGTTCTTCTCCAGCCTAAACGAGGAAGGATCGTCTTTCCTGTAGTCGGCAAAACGTGAACATAACCGAATAAGCATCCGATCCACCCATCGAAGAACATCGGGACCATCATCAACCTCTGCCTTGAAAACTGCAATTCTCGACATTAGCACAGCGGCCGCTTCCTGGTCGAAGGACTGTGCGATGGCGGGGTCTCCGGCTGGGCCGCTCAAGTTCCTAGCAATAGTAGTTACGCGTAGGTGAAACTGCCCAGAAGAATGCTGGTAATACGTCAAGAACTGCATCATACCCTTCTGTTGGCCCTGCTGATGTTGTGTGGGACCGCCTTGGCTTGCAATTTCGAAGTAGATGCCGTAGCTGGCATTGGGGTCGATGCCACACATCTTCCACGAGCACGTGTTGCCAATACCACACTCGGTCTCTCCAACCGAAGTTGACTTCTTGTTCAATGACACGGCATGTCCAATCAAGCCAGTAACCTTCAACTCCTTGGTTGTCAAAACTTCGAGGACTGCATTGAAGCCCATTAATAGATTATCATCCCCGTCCTTCTCGAAGACTCGGATAAATGACTGCTTAAACATAGATGAAGTGAAGCTATCAGTGAGGATCATATGACCACCTGTCGAGTTACACAAACCTTTCATCTCAAGTAATCCTACTTGATCTAGGCAGCCAGCGAATATATCTATTATGTGGCCATTGTGGGCAGTCCGCTTTGCAAGATTGTCGTAGAACTAAAGAGGTCAGCCGCCAAACGAGCCCAAGTGCATACAAAATGAGAATAAAACCAACCTTAAGTGCTTTCTTATAATATTTGATGTTGTCACGATCAATGTCATGATGTGAGCGAATTGGTTCTCTCAGTTCAGGGCCAACGACCATACCGGGGCCTTCAGTTGCAGGACCGCCGGCGAAGAGCATGATCCTGCCACCAGCGTTTTGGAATGAAGACTCAAGCAGGCCAACAGCAACGCTAAGCGCAACACCAGAGCATCGAAGATTTCTCCTGTCGCTAGCGACAGGCCAAGGGTCCTTCTGCAATTGTTCCAGGATCTTAGTAAGCTGAAACTCACACTGCTGAACAGGTAACAAGAATCTAGTGGCGGGCCCCATGGGCAACATAGGTCGGCCAGGCTGCTGCTGTGGCATGCCAGGACGGAGACTCGGGGCAAGCAGACCTAACATCTCCTGAACTTGTTTGGCAGAATAATCTTTGCTACCACGAAAAACGTATGACTTGGCGCACTCGGTATACCCGATCTCATGAACTTGGGCCTGGGAACTCTGGTGTTAGCAATAAAAATTGCCCCGAGATTAGGAATAAGATAGGCGCACCATTGTCCCATAAGTAATTAGGCCAACCAAAGCATTCTCGGGAAGGAGGCTCAAGCTCATGATGAGCGACTCTTTCAAAGCCGACAGACTATCATCCTCTTGACACGTATCGACAACATAGAGAAAAATAGGCGGGCTGGGTGCTGGTCGTGAGAGTCGATACTCAATCGTCGTGTTCGATGGGTGCAGCTCGGGAGGAATGGCATTGGGCGTGATGTCCTTGTAATGAGGAGGAAGAGGGTTCCTCGAAAGGCAGAATGGGCAGATCCATAGACGTGCCCTAACGTCGACTTGACTAGATATTATTAGTTATGCGATTCGAAACTACGGCAGGATTTCGAGGGCCACTGACCAGAAGGGGTTCAAGACGGAGCGACACGGTTGTTTACATGTCACGGGCTCGAATTGTAGTAAGGGTGTGTCTGGCTTCTCTTTTAGGGGGGTGTAGAGAGCACCGATGGGGACGACGAGACGAGACGCTTCCTATGCAAAGCTTCAGAATACATGGCTCACGAAGATGCAGCCAGAACAGCCAGAACAGTTGAGGGCCAAGTTACCATTCGAGAGCTAGGGAAAACATTCCAACTCAGTCGAACACCGTCACGGTCTTCCACCTCGCTCCATTGTTCTTTTAAAGCTTCGTAATCCATATCGCCGGTGCGCTTGCGATAGCCCGCCAAGCTCGTCGGACGTCGAGATTTAATACACCTGCAGCAATTGCTGAGAGTGGAATGCGTGTGTGTGATGTCCTAAGCGCAGTGCAGTTTGTAAAGCCGAGACGAACTTCGAGATTAAGAGGGAATTTCCTTCACTAGGGTCGCGGTGTGTGTTCGGTGTGGTAGTATCAATGATATTTCTAGTATGGATCAGTATGTCAGTATGTCAACCGCAAAACTTAAGGACAGACTGGCTCTGTGGGGTAGGAGCCAAAATCAATCTTGATGTCGTCCTATTGTGTACAATAGTAAGTACCTACTTTCAATATGGACAAGTTGCATCCCAAGACCCAGGAGGGAAAAGCATGAGCAAATGTATCCCTGTAAGATTTGCATATCGGTTTTTGGAATGTTACCTTTTAAACGCATCCTCGTGTTATCACTGCCGCGAAGGTCCAAGTACAATGTACATTAGGTACATCCACGGTACGTTCCTCTATAATTATAACCCGAGGCTGATTATCTAATGTGTACATATGACTTAGCTAAGTATACCGTAAATAGAATCTTCATCCCAATCAGTACAAGCCGATGCGCGTCTAGGATCCTGTAGGAAGTTCCGAGACGACTTGGTTATTTCCACCTTCCGCTCTTTGATGATATTCCACACTTTGTTGGCTCCCTCAAAGGGCGATGTTACCTCTGCTATTTATTTATTAAGGGATGGTCTGCTCTAAACTTACACCAAGTATCTGAGTCCTTCATCTTTGCCTACCACACAGGTGCAGGTGTCGTGTTGTTAGTGGATCGTGAATTTCATGATCAAGATAACTACGCGTGAAATTTAGTTGCCATAACCGGCTCTCTCCAGGCTCAATTCGTAAAGATGAACGCCCCTGATTTTTTAAGGGATCGGGAATTAAAGGTTTCAATATTATCTCGCTCCCAGTCGACTTCGAGCATGTTCCAAGCTGTTGATAGCTCTCCACGGAATGAGCGAAAAGCAAATGCACAGGGACATCCGCTCTCATATATTCCCCTCCATCTGCTTTCAGGGGAAACGGTGCAGCATAGTCACTCTTCCCGGTTGAGATCGCACTCCTCGCCCAGCGCGCCTCTACGACAAGCGCCCAGCTACCAATCTGAGCGATCAAAGGCAACCTCGCCAAGAACAGTAGAGACACGTCCACTTACGATGGGCCATGGAATCTTGTCTAGCGCAAAGCGGCGTTTAGAGATCAACACAAAGGATCTCACTCAACCAACTTTAGCAGCCTCTCAAGATCGGTCGCTGCCCGAATCACCAGGATTTCCCAATATGCTGGCAGCGATGAACTTCCCCGTTCCGCCTACAACCTCAAGACCGTCTACTTCAGATGCGTGTGTTAGCTCTATAACACGCTATCGGTCGAGTATTACCGCTCCCCCAACGGTACGACCTCGTTCGTCGAGTAAGCGCGCAACAAGCTCCAACGGGGTACATACAGCTTCACTAGATGAGCTAATAACGCAGCACACTCCACCTCCTGATCGACGTAGTGACCCCGGTGAAACTTCTCGCATCCCTTCTAAGCCAGAAAGACTTATAATTAATACCACCATGACAAGGAGCTCAAGGTCAGCAACCGTAAGCGAAACGGGCAGGTCACCAGCAATGGGTAGCCTCAGACCCAGGGCTTCCTCAGCTGCGTCCTCTACACGGGTTGGTCATGATTCAGGGATTGTTGTGGCAAATGACATTAGGAAGCAATCCCTCCGAAACAATATAAAGGTAGTGTCAAGTTTGCTTCAGGGGTCGCTTAGCACGAATGAGCCATATGATCTTCCGATAGGGATTGCCATTAGCAGCCCCAGAGATATTGCACCTAGTATAAATAACACATTCACAAAGTCGGAAGGAGCGACTCAACATCATTCTCATACGGTTCCAACTATCAGTCTCACTTTACCATCGCCGTACGAAGAGAAGGATCATAGCGGACGAGATCTGACACTAAAATGCCTCCAACGAGGTTCGGATAATAAGACTGTTCCGAGCAAGCCAACGTCAGCCTCTACCGGCCACAATGCAACTAATTTTGACTCAACTTTACCACCGATCCCCAGCGCCGACGATTCGAAAGATTCTCCTATCCTCGGGCGGTTGCTCGGTAATTCACCTAGTACACGAAGTTTACCATCGAGGTCGCCGTCCCGGACACGTGAGGATCAATCAGTTTCTATAGAGAGCGGAGTGGCACCAACCACCCCCAATGGGACTTTGGAAAAGGTTTCGCCTGCAGTAACGACAGCAGTTCCAGAAAACAGCTGGAACCTTTCTTGTATCATGACAACGGAGATAACCCCTGCTGATGATCTGATTATACCAATGACTATCAATAACATTACCATGACGCCAATTATGGTTGTGGCTAATTTAAATCCCCAACTAGCACCGACAGCACCAGTTCCATCCTCAAACATTGGTCTTCCATCTTTGCGGCCTCCTTTCAATAAGCTGAAGATTATATCGCAACCGCGTCAAAAGCCCATGCCAATAGTGGTTCATAAGAGCGTTATAACCAGCCATAGCGAGCACGCAAAATTAGCTACAGATAAATTCAATCGTCATACTTCGACGGGTGTGCCAACACCGCCGACATCACCTAGCAGTGCTTCACCAAAACGAAATAGTCATACTACGGAGATCACGCGACGAATCCAATCGAGCGTAGTTGGAAAGCCGATGCTCAAGTCGGAACTAGCTATATACCATGAGCCTGGCCAAGGAAAGGTTGGTGATAAAGCGTGGCGGGTTGCATCAACAAAGGACCGATTAGAAAAGGCAAAGCTAGCCAGAGACGAGGAGATAGCTAAGTTAGTCGAGAAGATGCTCGGCGTAGCCAAGACCAAAGGTGTGGATGAAAGGGAAGATGTAAATGATTTACAAGAAGGGCATACGGAGGAACAGATCGAAAAACGATTAAAGCGACTTGAAGAAGATGGAGACGCTTGCCTTCGAGATGTCAAGTCAGCTTTGCAAAATATGTCGAAAACGCTTGACGAATTACGAAAAGAAAGTAATAGTAAAAAGTTAATAATGAATGACTTTAACGTGTAATATAAAAAAAACAATATTAACTCGGTAATAATTATATTAATAAATTGTTTAAAAGTGATATTATTTAAAAATAAATGATAAAATAAAAGTTTAAATTAATTTAAAAAAAATTTATTTATTATATATATATAAATAATTTATTTATAAAAAGAAAATTATTAATAAATACGTACGTAAATAATTAATAATAAAAGTAATAATTAATAATTAAAGTATATAAAATTAATATATTAATAATATTTAAAAAAAATAATTATTTATTATAAAAAAACGAAAAAAACTCGTTTTTTATATAATGTAAAATATAAAAATACGTATTACGTTATAATACGTATATATATTATTTAATTATTAATAATACATTTTTTCGTAATTAATTAATTATAAAAAACAACTTTTTACGTTTTATTTATTTTTTTTATCGTAAATTAATTTAATTATTTTTAATTAAAATTTTTATTATTTTATTTAAAGTTATTTTTATTATAACGTTTATAAAATTATAAATGTTATTTATTTAAAAAATTATTACGTTTAAACTTTTAAAAATACAAATTTAAATACGTAATAAATATTTAATATTACGTAAATAATTATTTAATAATTAATAAATAATTAATAAAAAATAAATTATTAATAAAAAATTACATTATTAAATGATTTTTTTATTACGTAATTTTTTTTACCACGTAATTTACTTTTTATCACGTGACTTTTTTTTTTAACGCCGTAATTTATTTTTTACCACGTAATAAACTTTTAAATTATATAATAATTAATTTATTACGTAATTTATTTACATTAAATTTATTTTATATCGTTTTTATATTTTATTAATTACATTTTTTAACTTTTCGTTTTTGCATTAAATATATTTTATTAACGTATATAAAATAACTACCGTTTTAATTTATATAAGTTTAAATATATTTTTCGAAATTTTTTTTAAATAATTATCCCGCGTTTTTTTTTACCTTTAACCTTTATTAACCATTACTTTCGTTATTTTTTTTTTATTATATAAAATTTTATAAAATAAATTAAAAACTTATAATTATTCGTCGAAAAATTTTTTTTTATTTAAATTAAATTTAAATTTAAATAATTTAATTATAAATTTTTTTAAATAATATAAAATCTTATTTTAATTAAATATATAATTTTATATATATATATTTTAAATATAAATGTACCGTTAAAAAGGTTAAAAATAACGGTTATATTTTTATTAATAATTATAATAATTTTATAAAAACTTTATTATTTATTTAAAATATTATAAAAAATATCTTTTAAATATTAAAATTATTTTATATATTTAAAACATTTTTAATAAAATATTAAATTTTAATTTTTTTAATTTTTATTATTATTATTTAAATTTGCGAAACAAATTAAAAATAAATTTATATTAATTTTTAAATAAATATTAAAAATTAATAAAATAAATACGAAATTATTTAAATTAATACTATTATTAATTATTTTAATTATTATTTAAAATTAAAATATTTTTAAATTATAACTTTAAAATTTATTAATTATAATTTTATCAATTTTATAAATAAAATTATAATATTTTTAAATTTTATTAATAAATTAATATAAATTTTATTTTTAAATTTAATATTATTAAAATATTTTATATATTTTTTTAAATCGAAATAAATTTTATAAATTATATTATTTAAAAATTAATAATTATATTAATTATATATAATATTAATTATTTATTAAAATATATAATGTTAATAATTATTTTATAATTAAAATTTATATTTAAATTTTTAAAAAGTTTTACTTTTAATTTAATAATAATTATTAAATTTATTTATTTATTTAATATTATTAATATTAACGTTATAATTGATTTTATTTAATAAATATAAATACGTTATAATTTAATTTTTATAAAATAAATTATATTATTAAAATAAAGTTATAAATATTTTTATTTATATATAATTATTATTGTTATTTCTTTTTTAATTAATTAATTAATAACGTTATTTAAATATATATTTAAATAATTAATATTTTTTAAAAAAAAGTTTTTAATTTTATTATATAAAATTTAATTAATTTAAATGAAATATTAATTATAATTATTTTTAAAAGTTTAATTAAAAATTTATTATTAAATTTAATATATATTTTATTTATTTAATTATTATTTATTTTAAATTTACGTTTAAAACTTTTTTAAATAAAAGTTTAATATTATTTTTTTTTACGGTAAATTTTTTATAATAAAAATTTTTATTATATTTATATTAAATATAATTCTTTAAAAAATATTTTTAATATATTAATTTAAAATAAAAGAAATATTATTTTTATTAAAGTTATATATATTATTTTATATATATTAATAATTAAATGACTTATATACGTATTATAACGTGGTACGTATTTAATTAAAAAAAAAAGGTATTTATATATTTTATATTATATAAAAAATAAAATTTACTCGTTTTTTAATGGTTAAATGACTTATAAACGTATTATAACGTGGTACGTTTTTAATTAAAAAGAAAACGTATTTATATACTTTACATTATATAAAAAACGAGTTTTTTTCGTTTTTTATTTAATAAATAATTTCCTTTTTAAACATTAATAATACATTAATTTTATCGCATTTAATTTACTTATTACTTGCTTTTATTATTATTTTTTTACGTACGTATTTACTAACATTTTTTTATAATAAATAATTTCTTTTTTAAATATTATTAATATATCGATTTTATATATTTTAATTATTTATTATTACTTTTATTATTATTTATTACATATAATATATTTATTAACATTAATTAATATTATTAAACATTTAATAATATAAATTAATAAACTTAAAAAATTTATCGTAATAATATATATAACATTAACACTTTCTTTTCCATAAAAATATTTTTATTACTTATAATAAATAATCTTTTTATTATAAATAATCTTTATAAATCTTTTTTATAATATTTTAATTTAAATTTTAAATTTTTTAAATTTTTATTTTTTATATTATTTATACTTTTAATAATATTGTAAAATTTATAAATAAAAAATTCGGTATAAATTTAAACTTAAATTAAAATTTCTTTGACAAACAATTATAAGATTTTAATTCGTTTTATAAATTTTTATATAATATAAAAAAATAAAAAAGTAATAAATAATAAAGGTTAAAAGTAAAAAAAAACGCGGGATGATTGTTTATAATATCTTTTTAAAAAACACGTTTAAACTTACGTAAATTAAAACGGTGGTTACTTTATATACGTTAATAAAAATAATTATATAAATAACATTTATAATATTTTTAAAAATAAATTCGATTTTTTTAAACGTATATTATATAACAAGAACTTAATAAATATAATTTTACGTTATACTTTTTATAATTTTTATAAAAAGATTATAATTTATTTCTTTTATAATATATTTTAATATTAATATTTTACAAATATATATTTAATTATAAAATAATATATTAATATAAAATAAAATAAAATAAAATAAAATAAAATAAAATAAAATAAAATATTATTAAAATTAAACGTTTATTATTTATTATAATATTAAAATTAAAGAAAAGAAAATTAAACTTAATAATATTATAAATTACATTTAATAAATTATTATTATATTAACGTATTTTTAAATAAAAATTTAAAACATAATAATAATTGATTATAACTATTTATTAAATATATTATATTATTTTATAATTATAATATATTTTATTTATTTTATTATATTAATTTAAATATTTAATAAATATATTTTATACTTTAATTAATATTTATAAAATTTAAAAAAAAACATAATAATTTATAATTAAAGAAAATAATAAAAACGTTAATTAATATTATATCGAACGAAAATATTATTATATAAAACAAAAACATTTTTAATTTAAAAAAGTATTATAAAATTAAAAAAAATATTATTAAATATATATAAAAAAAGATATTAATTTATTAAATATTTTAAAAAGGAATAAAAAAATTTTAAAATTTAAAGAAATTTAAAAAAGAATAAAATAAAAGTAAATATATTATATTTTTACTTAATTATAAAATTACTAAAAAAAAGATGTAAAATTTAATAATAATAATGTTAATATTTAAGTTTTTAAAAAGAAAAAAACTAAAATTAAATAATTTTTAATTATTATATATTTTATAAATTAAATATATTAATATTAAATTATCTTTTATTACTTTTTTTTTAAAAAACTTAAAAATAATTTTTATTTTTATTTTAAATTAATATATTATAAAGATATTTATTATAAAAAAAATAATATTAAATTTTAATTAAAGATTTTTTTAAATATAAATTAAAAATAAACAATAATTAAATAAATAAAATAAATATTAAATTTAATAATAAATTTTTACTTAAACTTTTAACAATAATTATAATAAATATCCCATTTAAATTAATTAATCTTTTATAATAAACTTAAATATTTTATTTGTTATATATTTTAAAAACATAAATTGCTTAAATATATAATTAAATTTCATTATTAATTATTTCATTAAAAAATGAAATAATAATAATAATTATATATAAATAAAAATATTTATAATTTTATTTTAATAATATAATTTTATTTAAATAATATAATTTTATTTTAATAACATAATTTATTTTATAAAAATTAAATTATAATATAAATATATTTATTTTAATTAATTATTTATTAAATAAAATTAATTATAATATTAATATTAATGATATTAAAAAAGTAAATAAAACTTTTTTTTATTATTACATTAAAAATATAAATTTTAATTATAAAATAATTATTAATATTATATATTTTAATAAATAATTAATATTATATTTAATTAATATAATTATTTATTATTATATGATATAATTTATAAAATTTATTTTAATTAAAGAAATATAAAAAACGTTTAAATAATAATAAATTAATATTTATTTTAAATTTTTAAATATTATTATTTATAATGTTAATATTAAATTTAAAAATATTAAATTTAAAAATAAAATTTATATTATAAATATTACTTATTATTAAAATTAAAAATAAAATTTATATTATAAATATTACTTATTATTAAAATTAAAAATAAAATTTATATTATAAATATTACTTATTATTAAATTTAAAAATAAAATTTATATTATAAATATTACTTATTATTAAATTTAAAAATAAAATTGATTTTATAAATATTATTTATTATTAAATTTTAATAAAAATATATTAATTAATTAATAAAGTTAAAAAATATTATAATTTTATTTATAAAATTTTTAAAATTATAATTAATAAATTTTAAATAATAATTAAAATAATTTTATATTTACTTTATTGATTTTTAATATTTATTTAAACATTAATATAAATTTATTATTAATATTTTTAAAATTTTTTAAAAATATAAATCACTTAAAAAATAATAATTAAAGTTAAAAAAATTAAAATATAATATTTCATTAAAAATATTTTAAATATACGAAATAAGTTTAATATTTAAAAGATATTTTTTATAAGATTTTTTATAAATAAAAAAATTTAATTTATTAAAAAAAAAATTGTTTATAAAATTATTATAATTATTAATTAAATATATATATAAAAGTATATATTTAATTAAACAAATTTTATATTATTTAAAAAATTTATAATTAAATTATTTAAACTTATATTTAATTTAAATAATTAATAAATTATTTCGAAAAAAGATTTTATATATGTTAATAACTTTTTATATATTATTATTTTATATTTTATTTTGAAAAAATAAAATAATTTTAATTTAATATTTAACTTATAAATTAATAAAAAAGTAATTACGTTAAATAAATTATATAAAGTATTTAATATAAAAAAATTAAATATATTATTTAAAAAAATATTTTATTATTTAAAATATATAATATAATAATACATTAAAATATAATAAACTTTAAATTAAAAACTTTTTAATAAATAATTAAAAGTTTTTAATTTATATTATAAATTTTAATATAATATAAAAGTATAAAAAAAAAGTTGTTAATAAAAGTTAAAAGTGAAAAAAAGTACGGGATAATTATCCGTATTATTTTTTCGAAAAATACGTTTAAACTTATATAAATCGAAATAATAATTAATTTATACGCGTTAATAAAAATATTTAATTAAAACGTATCGTAATTATAATTAATAAAAAGAAATATTTAATTAAAAGATAAAAAGTTATAAAATATAATTAATAAAATATAAAAATTATATAAAATAAACGTAAAGTGTATAAATTACGTAATTAATTAATTAATTATATAATTTAAAAGTTTATTACGTGGTAAAAAATAAATTATAAAAAAAAAATTATATAATAAAATGTAAATTACGTAATAAAATGTAAATTATTTCGTAATAAATAAATGACGTAATGAAAAAAAGTTACGTAATAAACATTAAGTTTTATTAATTTATTAATTACTTTTTAATTATTTAAAAAATTTTACGTAATTAATTTTCATTAATTAAAAAAGTTTAAATATAATAATTTTTCGAAAAAATAAATAATTTAAAACATTAAAATTAAAATTATTTTCGCATTATATAAAAGATTATAATTAATAATTTAAAAATATAATAATTTTAATAAAAGATTTATTATAATATATATATTTATTATTTAAAAAATTAATTAACGTTTTATTTTAATGTTAATTTTTATATATTAATATAAAAAAATACAAGTTATAATTAAAAATATTATTATAATATATATTTAATATAAAATATTAATATAAAAAAAGTTTATATATATTTATTAATAAAATTAAAAAATTAAATATTTTAAAAAAATACAATTTTATATTATTAAATAATTATTTAATTTTATAAAAATTAATAATTAATAATTTAAATTTTATTTATATTATTATTTATAAAAATTATATATAAAATCTTTATTTTTTATTTTTTATTTATTAATTATAAATTTAAAATTTTTAAATTAATTAATTTATAAATGAATAATTGATTTATATTAACAATTTTTTAAAACGTTAAAATAAAAAAAACTTTAATTTATAAAAAATTACAATTTTTCCTTTTATGTAATTTTATTACTTATATCGGTAAATAATTTAATAAAATAAATTTTAATATTTATTTATAATTAATAAATTTAAATATATTATAATATTTTTTTAATATAAACTTTTAATGTTTTTAAAAAATATACATTTAATTACGTAATAAATATTTAATATTACGGAAAAAATTACTTAATAATTAATAAATAATTAATAAAAAGTAAATTATTAATAAAAAGTAAATTATTAATAAAAAATCACATTATTAAATAATTTTTTTATTACGTAATCTACTTTTTATTATATAATTTAATTTTTATTACGTGATTTATTATTTATTATATAATTTATTTTATATTACGTAACTTTTTTTACGTTATAATTTATTTTTTACTACGTGATAAATTCTTAAATTACGTAATAATTAATTAATATATTAATTACGTAATTTATTTACTTTAAATTTATTTTATATCGTTTTTATATTTTATTAATTATATTTTTTAACTTTTCGCTTTTAATTAAACGTATTTTTTTTACCGATTATAATTATAATACGTTTTAATTAAATAAACTTTATTAACGCGTATAAAATAATTACCATTTTAATTTATATAAATTTAAATATATTTTTTAAAAAAATTATATAAATAATTATCCCGCGTTTTTTTTTTACTTTTAACCTTTATTAACCATTTTTTTTTAAGCTTTTATATTATATAAAAATTTATAAAACGGATTAAAAACTTATAATTATTTATCGAAAAATTTTAATATATTTATTTATTAATTTTTTTATTAAAATGTTTTTATATTATTTTTATTATAATAATATTATAATTAAATAACGATTTTACGTATATTAAATCTTTTATTTTACTTTATTTTATTTTATTTTAATGCTTTTTATTTAAATTAATCTTTATAATATTACGTAATATAATTTTAACTATTTTATTATTTTAATATTTTTATTTTTATTTTTATTAATTTTATTTTATTTTCGTCGTATAATTTACTTTAAACTTAATTTATAACCGTGGTTATAATTATAATTATATATATAATTAAAATTATTATTATTTTTATTTATATAATCTTTTATAATTATTATTTTAATTATAATTAATTTGTAATTATATTTAATTAAACCACGTTAAATTTTATTACGTTAATACGTTTATATATATAATTTTAATTAAAAATCTTTAAAATATTTTACTTTTTTTAAAACATATTTAAATAATATTTAATGAAAGCAATAAAAGTACTTTTTATTATAATAATTTTTTTCGTATAAAAAAAATATATAACTTTTTTTTAAAAAATAAAAAAAAGGTTTAATATAATAAATTTTTCGTAAATTTAATATATTAAATAATTTATTTTTTTATTACGTAATTAACTTTTCTATTATATAATTAATTGATTTTTTACGTAATTTATTTACTTTAATTATATTTTACATTTATTTTTATATTTTATTAATTTATTATTTTTTAATTAAATACATTTTTTTCTTTAATTATAATTACGTTACGATTTAATTAAATATAATTTATTAATATATATAAAACTACTTGCGTTTTAATTTATTTAAATTTAAATGTATTTTTTAAAAAAATAATATAAATAAATTTTTTATAAAATTTTTTTTATTATTAAACTTTTTTACCTTTTATTTCTTTTTACGTTTTAAAATATTATATACTTTTATATAATATAAAGATTTATAAAATAAATTAAAAGTTTATAATTATTCGTTAAAAAAACTTTTAAATTAAAATATAAATAAAAATCTTTTTTTATTTTTTATTTTTTTAAAAAATTATTACATTTAAATTTTAAAAAAAATAAAATTTAATTACGTATTAAATATTTAATATTATATAAATAATTAATTAATAATTAATAAAAAATAAATAACAAATAAATTATTAATAAAAAATATTATTATTATATAATTTATTTTTTATTACAAGATTTTTTTATTAATATATATATTTTTTATTACGTAATTCTTTTATTTTAATTGTATTTTATATTTTTTTAATTATATTTTTTATTTTACCGCTTTTTAATTAAACGTAATTTCTTTTAATTATAATTATAATACAATTATATTATATTTTTATTAAATATATTTTCATTAACGCGTATAAAGTAATTCCTTTTTTAATTTACGTAAGTTTAAATATATTATTTTAAAAAAATAATGGTTAAATAATATTTATATATATTATAACATAATGTATATTTAATTAAAAAAACGTATTTATATACTTTATATTTTATAAAAAACAAAACTTTTTTCTTTTATAATAAATAATTTCTTTTTTAAATATTATTAATATATTAAATTTATATATTTTATTATTTATTATTATTATTTATTATTATTTATATTATGTATATATTTAAAATTTCTTTAATAAATAATTAAAAATTCTTGATTTATTTTATAAATTTTTATATAATATAAAAGCATAAAAAAAAAGTGGTTAATAAAAGTTAAAAGTAAAAAAAAAACGCGGAATAATTATTCGTATTATTTTTTTAAAAAATACGTTTAAACTTACGTAAATTAAAACGGTAGTTATTTTATACGCGTTAATAAAATTTATTTAATTAAAAGGCATTATAATTACGATTAATATAAAAAATACGTTTAATTAAAAAGTAAAAAATTAAAAAATGTAATTAATAAAATATAAAAATAATACGAGATAAATTTAAAATAAATAAGTTACGTAATTTAAAAAGTTTATTACGTAATAAAAAAAAGTTATAACGTAAAAAAAAATCACGTAATAAAAAAAAATTTACGTGGTAAAACGTAAATTACGTAATAAAAGGTTAATAACGTATTAAATAATTAAAAAATTATAAAATATACGTTAAATTTTATCGGTTTATTAATTATTTATTAATTATTTAAACATTTTTACGTAATTAATTTTTATTAATTAAAAAAATTAAAACGTAATAATCTTTTAAAAAAAATTAATAATATAAATTAATAAAATTAAAAAATTATTATTATAATAATTTAAAAAATCTTATTATAATAATATATAAAATATTAATGATTTAATTTTTATAAAAATATTTTTATTATATTATATAACTTTTACAAAAAAGTTTTATTATATTTTAATTTAAAACTTTTACTTATTATATTTTTATTTATTATAATATTTATTTTTTTATAATATTTTAAAATATATAAATAAAGAATTTAATATAAACGTAAATTTATATTTTAAAAAATAATTTAATTAAATTAAAAAATAAAAGTAATTTATATAAATTATTAAACTTAATTTAAATAATATTTATATAATTAAAAAAAACAATAATTAAATATTAAAATTTTTTTAAAAAATTTATAATAAATAATTTCGAAATTATATTAAAATAAATATATTACGTTATAATAATAATTTTTAATTTTTAATTTATAACCGTTAATATATATAATTATATATATAAAATAAAACTTTATTTTTAATATTACTTTTATTAAAATATTACTTTTTCACTTTTAATATACGTTATTTATGTTAAAAAATTTTTTTAATTAATTTTTAACATTTCGTTTACAATTTAATAATTAAATTTTATTATTTATTGTTTTTTTTAATTATTATTTTTATTATATAATCATTTGTTAATTTAATTATAATATATTTTAATTTATTATTTTAAAAGATATTAAATTATTTATATTAAATAAAAAAAAATTTCGACGAATAATTATAAAATTTTAATCCGTTTTATAAATTTTTATATAACATAAAAGTTTAAAAAAAATAATGGTTTATAAAGGTTAAAAGTAAAAAAAACGCGGGATAATTATCCGTATTATTTTTTCGAAAAATACGTTTAAACTTACGTAAATTAATACAATAATTACTTTATACGCGTTAATAAAATTTATTTAATTAAAACGTATTATAATTGTAATTAATAAAGAAAATACGTTTAATTAAAAAGCGAAAAATTAAAAAATGTAATTAATAAAATATAAAAACAATACGAGGTAAACTTAAAGTAAATTACGTAATTTTAAAGTTTATTACGTAATAAAAAAATAAATTACGTAATAAAAAACGTCACGTGATAAATAAAAAATTACATGGTTAAAAAATCACGTGATAAATAAACTTATCACGTATAATAAAAAGTTAATTATATATTAAATAATTAAAAAATCACGTGATATACGTTAAGTTTTATCGGTTTATTAATTATTTATTAATTATTTAAACATTTTTACATAATTAATCTTTATTAATTAAAAAAGTTTAAACGTAATAATTTTTCGAATAAATTATATTATATTTTATTTTTAAAAAATAAAAGAATTTTAAGTTAATATTTAAATTATAAATTAATAAAAAAATAAAAGTATTAATTAAATTATATGAAATATTTAATATAAAAAAATTAAACGTATTATTAAAAAAAAGTATTTTATTATTAAAAATATATAATATAATAATATATTAAAATATAATAATTTTTAAATTATAAATAATTAAAAAAATTAAAATTAAAAATATTTTTATATTATATAAAAAGTTATAATTAATAATTTAAAAATATAATAAATTTAATAAAAAGTTTATTATAATATATATATTTATTATTTAAAAGGTTAATTAACGTTTTATTTAAATTTAAATTTTTATATTTTATTATTAAAAAATAAAAATTATAATTAAAAATATTATTATAATATATATTTGATTTAAAATATTAACACAAAAAAAGATTTACGTACATTTATTAACGAAAGTAAAAAATAAATATTTTAAAAAAATATTATTATATATTATTAAATTATTATATAATTTTATAAAATTAAATATTTATTAATTTAAAATTTATTTATATTATTATTAACGGAAATTATATATAAAATTATTATTTTTTATTTTTTATTTATTAATTATAAATTTAAAATTTCTTAAATTAATTAATTTATAAATAAATAATGTATTTAATATTAATATTATAAAATTTTTAATTATTAAAATAAAGTATTAATTAAAATAAAGATTAAAATGTATCTTTTAAAAATATTAAAAAAAAATTAAAGATTTTAATAACTTATATATTATCGTTTATAATTAAAATTTTAAAATTATTTTATTTTAAAAAGATTAAATTAAAAAATTTAAATTTTTATATAATAATTTCTTAAATATAATTAAAAGATTTATAAAATAAAAGATTTAAAAAATATATATTATAATTATTTATTAATCCGAAATTATTTTTAATTATTTAATAATAATTTAATATATTAAATTTAAATAAAACAAATAAAACCTTTTAACGTTAAAATTAAATCATAAATTTATAATTAAATATAAAAGTTTAATTATATTAAATTAAATTTATAAGATTTACGCTTATATATTTTTATTAATAAATTATTTAAAATTAATAATGATTTAAATATATAAATTAAATACGTTATTATTTTAAATAATAAAATATTTATTAATTAAAATAATAAAATCCGTATCATTAAAAATATTATTTATTATATTATTAACATTATTTCAAGCAATTTTCTTTATTTTAAACTTTTTTCGTTTTTTATATTAATTTTTTTTTCCTTTATTAATAGTTTATATAAATAAGTAATTTTAATCATGAAAAGTTAATAATTATTTTAAAAATATTATAACAATTATATATAAATAAAAAAACATATAATATTAATTAAATATATAATATTTGGAATTTTATAAACGTTATAATAAAAGTAATTTTAAATAAAACAATGAAAAGTTTAATAAAACATAATTAAATTAACTTATAATTAAAAAGATAAAAAAAAAAAAAAAACATTTTATAATTAATTAATTATAAAAAAAAAAGAAAATAAATAATCGTTAAATAATTTATATACGTATTATAATGTAATACGTATTTAATTAAAAAAACGTATTTATATATTTTATATTATATAAAAAACGAGTTTTTCTCGTTTTTTTAATAAATAATTCCTTTTTTAAATATTATTAATATATTAATTTTATATACTTTAATTATTTATTATTACTTTTATTATTATTTACTTACGTATATATTTATATTAATAAATAAATTTTTTTACCACGTAATTTACCTTTTATCACGTGACCTTTTTTATTACGTAATTTATTTTTTATTATATAATCTTTTTTTACGTTATAACTTATTTTTTATCATATAATAAATTTTTAAATTACGTAATAATTAATTAATTATATAATTTATTTATTTTAATTTTATCTCGTACCGTTTTTATATTTTATTAATTATATTTTTTAATTTTTTAACTTTTAATTAAACGTATTTTTTTTATTAATTATAATTATAATATATTTTAATTAAATATATTTTATTAACTTTTATGAAGTAATTATCGTTTTAATTTACGTAAGTTTAAATATATTTTTTAGAAAAATATTATAAATAATTATCCCGTACTTTTTTTTACTTTTAACTATTATTATCTATTACTTTTTTTATTGTTTTTTATTATATAAAAATTTATAAAATAAATTAAAAACTTACAATTATTTATGGAAAAAGTTTTATTTTTCTTAATTAATATGTTTTATTTTTATTGATAATTTTTTATTAATAATTTATTTTTTATTAATAATTTATTTTTTATTAATAATTTATTTTTTATTTATTTTTTAATAATTATTTATTAATTATTAAATAATTATTTACGTAATATTAAATATTTATTACGTAATTAAATATATATTTTTTAAACTTTAAACGTAATAATCTTTCGAAAAGATTATAAAATTAAAAGAAATATTATTAAATATAAAAAAAACAAGATATTAATTTATAAAAAGATTTTAAAAACACTTTTAAAGATTAATGGAAAAATAAAATAAAAATAAATATATTACCTTTTTAATCGATTATAAAAATAAATAAAAAACTTTAAATTATTTAAATAATAATAATAATAATAATATTTTTATTTTTAAAATAAAAAAAGGTAAAATTAAATAATATTTAATTATTATATACTTAATAAATTAAATATTTTAATATTAGATTATTTTTTATTATTTTTCTTTTAAAAAATTTAAAAGTAATATATTTTCTTTTTTAAATTAATATATAAAAAATATTTTGTAAAAGATTATTTTTAATATAAACGTAATAAAAATATTTATAAAAAAAATAATATTAAATTTTTATTAAAGTTTTTTTTAAACGTAAATTAAAAATAAATAATGATTAAATAAATAAAATACATTTTAAATTTAATAATAAAATTTTAATTAAATTATTAAAAATAATTGTAATTAATATTTTATTTAAATTAATTAATTTTTATATAATAAAATTTAATATTTTATTTATTTTATATTTTAAAAATATAAATTATTTAAGTATAAATTTAAATAATGTCATTAATTAATGAATTAAAAAAAGCAAAATAATAATATTAATTATATATAAATAAAAATATTTTTAATTATATTTTAATAATTTATTTTATTTTTTAAAAATTCAATTATTTTTCCGATAAATTATTATGTTTAAACATTAAAAAATATAAAATTTAATTATATAATAAATATTTAACATTACTTTAATAATTAATAAAAGATAAATTATTAATAAAAGATTATATTATTATATAAATTTACTTTTTTTATTTAATTTATTTTTTATTATTTAATTTCTTTTATTACGTGACTTTTTTATTACGATATAATTTATTTTTTATAAAGAAAATTTATTTATTATAATATAAATAATTTACTTTTTACCAAGTAATTTATTCCTTAATATATAATGAACTTTTTTATTACGTAATTAATTAATTTATTTTATTTATATTTTATACTATTTTTATATTTTATTAATTATATTTTTTAATTATTTACTTTTTAATTAAATATATTTTTTTAACCAATTATAATTATAATAAGTTTTAATTAAATATATTTTATTAACGCGTATAAAATAATTACCTTTTTAATTTATATAAGTTTAAATATATTTTTTTAAAAAAATATTATAAATAATTATTTCGCGTTTTATTATACTTTTAACCTTTATTAACTATTACTTCTTTTATATTTTACTACCATGTAAAAATTTATAAAATAAATTAAAAACTTATAATTATTTATTAAAACAATTTTATAATTTATTTATAATATTAATATTAATAATTTTAACAAAATACAAAAAAGTTTAATATTATTGTTAAATTAAAATAAAGTTTTTTAAAAAGTTAAATTTAAATTAAAAAATTTAAATATAAATTTTACTTATAAAATAAATATTAATATTATATATTTTAATAAATAAATGATATTATATATAATCGATATAAGTTGTAAAAAAAACTTTTAATTAAAAAAATATAAATAATATTTAAATAATATTAAATTAATATTAAATTAATAATATAAATTTTGTTTCATTAAATATATAATTTTATATATATATATTTAAATATAAATATATTATAAAACATATTAAAAACAAAAAATATATCTTTATTAATAATTTTAATAATTTTATAAAAACTTTTATTTTTTTTTTTTTTAATAAATTGAAACTTTATTATTTATTAAAAATATTATAAAAAGCGTTTTTCTAATATTAAAACCATTTCGTATATTTAAAAGATTTTTAATAAAACGTTATATTTTAGTTTTTTTAATATTTATTAATATTGTTTATATTATTTAAATTATTTAAATTAATATTAATTTTTAAATAAATATTAAAAATCAATAAAATAAATATAAAATTATTTATATTAATAATGTTATTAATTATTTTAATTATTCTTTAAAATTAAAAGATTTTTAAATTAAAACTTTAAATCTTTTAAGTTATAATTTTATTATTAAATTAATATATTTTTATTAAAATTTAATAATAAATAATATTCATAATATAAAATTTATTTTTAAATTTAATATTATTAAAAATAATATTAATATTATAAATGATAATATTTAAAAAATTAAAATAAATATCGATTTAATATTATTTAAGTATTTTTTATATTTTTTAATTAAAATAATTTTTATAAATTATATTATTTAAAATTTAATAATTATATTAATTGTATATAATTATGTTGTAATTAAAATTTATATATAAATCTTTTAAATTAAATTTTAAAAAAAATTAATTTTTAATTTAATAATAATAATATTTTATTTATTTATTTTAATATTAATAACGTTAACGTTATAATCGATTTTATTTAATAAATTATATAATTTATTTATAAATGAATTATTAAAACAAAATTATAAATATTTTGATTTATATATAACAACCATTATTATTTTATTTTTCTTAATGAATTAATTAATAATATTATTTAAATATATACTTAAATAATTTATATTTTTAAAATTAAAAAAAAAAAAAATCTTTAATTTTATTATATAAAAATCAATTAATTTAAATAAAATATTAATTATAATTATTTTTAAAAATTTAATTAAAATTTAATTATTAAACTTAATATTTGTTTTATTTATTTAATTATTAATTATTTTTAATTTATGTTTTAGAAAATCTTTAATAAAGGTTTAATATTATTTTTTTTTATAATAATTATTTTTATTAAATTTATATTAAAAATAATCTTTTAAAAAATATATTACTTTTAAATTCTTTAAAAGAAAAATAATAAAGAATAATTTAATAATAATTTATTTAATATATATTAATTAAAAATTACTTAATTTTACCTTTTTTTATTTTTAAAACTTAAATATTATTCTTATTATTATTAGATTTTAAATTCTTTTTTTTTTAATATTTTTATAATTAATTAAAAATATAATGTATTTATTTTAATTCTTTTTAATTTTCTATTAACTTTTATTTTTTTAAAATGTTTAATAAATTAAAATGTTCTTTTATACATTTAATAACATTTCTTTTAATTTTATAATATTTTTTTAAATTAATATCTTTTATTTTTATTAATATAATAAAATAAAACAAATATATTATAATTATAAAATAATATATTATAATCATAAAATAATATAAAATACTCGATAAATAATTATAATAAATTATTATATCTTTTTAAAATTTTATTTAAAAGCATATTAATATAATTTATAATGTTTTTAAATTTAACTTTAATGTTATTTTACCAAAAAATTATTAAGTTTAAACTTTAAAAAATATACATTTTATTATATAATAAATATTTAATATTACGTAAATAATTAATTAATAATTAATAAGTAATTAATAAAAAATAAATTATTAAATAATCTTTTTACCACGTAATTTACTTTTTATTACGTAATTTTCTTTTACGTTATAACTTATTTTTTATTACGTGATAAAGTTTTAAATTACATAACTTATTTATTTTAAACTTATTTTATATTATGTTTATATTTTTATTAATTACATTTTTTCAACTTTTGCTTTTTAATTAAACGCATCTTTTTTACCAATTGTAATAATAATATGTTTTAATTAAATATATTTTATTAACGCATATAAAGTACCCATTACTTTAATTTACGTAAGTTTAAACATATTTTTTAAAACAATATTTTTAAAAAAAAATTTATAAATAATTATCCCGCGCTTTTTTTACCTTTAACCCTTATTAACCACCACCTTTTTTATTCCTTTATATTATATAAAAATTTATAAAACAAATTAAAAACTTACAATTATTCGTCGAAAATTTTTTATTTAATTAATTACGAAGAAAATAAATAAATAAGAAATAAATAATATTTATACGTATTATAATATAATATATATTTAATTAAAAAGAAAATATATTTATATATTTTATATTATTTAAAAAATAAATTCTTTTCATTTTTTCGTAATAAATAATTTCTTTTTTAAATATTATTAATATATTAATTTTATGTATTTTATTATTTATTATTGCTTTTTTATTATTATTTATTTTACGTATATATTTATTAACAAAAGTATTATAATTAATTATTTTCTTTTTTATTTTATTTTTAATCTTTATTAACTATTACTTTGTTTTAATAGTTATATTATATAAATATTTATAAAATGGATTAAAAATTTATAATTTTATTTTAAATTCTTTTTATATATTTCATTTAATTTTAATTAAAGAATTTCTTTTTTTTAAATGTTTAATATTTTTAAAAACATTAAAAATAATTACAATTTATATTAAAAAGTTAAAAAAAATTAATTAATAAATTAAAATTAATATAAAATATATTTATTATTTTTCCGAAAAATATTACGTTTAAACTTTAAAAAATAACGATTAATTATGTAATCAAAATTATATTATTAAATAATATCTTTAATTTTGTAATTCTATTTTTTATTATGTGATTTATTTATTTTAAATTTATTTTATATTATTTTTATATTTTATTAATTATATTTTTCAATTTTTAATTTTTTAATTAATTGCGGTTTTTTATTCTTTATAATTAAAATGTAATTACGTCATGTTTTTATTAAAGATAATTTATTTATGCGTATAAAATCGTTTTTTCCTTAATTTACGTAAATTTAAACCTGTTTTTAAAAAGAATATAAATAATTATTTAACGTTGTTTTATACTTTTAATTCTTTTTAATTTTTAATTCTTTTACGTTTTTAAATATTATATACTTTTATAAACATATTTTACAAATATTTATATAATATAAAAATATAAAAAGATTAATCGTTAATAAAGGTTAAAAAAAAAAGCGAAAAATTACTATTTAATTTATTTTTGTTTTTAAAAATATATTTAAATTTATGTAAATTAAAATAAAAGTTATTTTATATACGTTAATAAAAATATGTTTAATTAAAACGGCATAAAATTATAAAAAGTAAAAAGAAATATAATTAATTAAAAAATTAAAAATTAAAAAATATAAATAATAAAATATAAAAACGATATAAAATAAATTTAAAATAAATAAATTACGTAATACAATAATAAATCATATAATAAAAATTAAATTACGTAATAATAAATCATTTACGTGATTAAAAAAAATCATTTAATAATATAATCTTTTATTAATTATTATTTTTTATTATTTAAAAGTAATAATTTTTCGAAAGAATAATTATTTAAATAATATATAATTTTTTTAATAATATAATTTTTAATTAATCATAAATTATTTTTCATTTATGTAAATACTTATAAAAATAATTTAATTAAATAAATTATTTAAAATTTTAATTAATTAAATAAAAAGTGATATTAATTATAAATCATTAAAAAACGATTTTAAATAAATTATTTTATAAAATAAATATATATATTTAATTATTAAAATTATTAATAAAATAATATTTAAACTTTTTGTTTTATTAATTTTATAAAAAGTTTAATTTTATTAATTTTTTTAAAAGATTATTAAGTTTAAACCTTTTTAATTAATAAAAATTAATCACGTAAAAAGTTTTAAATAATTAATAAATAATTATTAAATTTATAAAATTTAACGTATATCCCGTGACTTTTTAATCATTTACCACGTGATTAACCTTTTACCATTTAATGAACTTTTTATACGTGATAAGTTTATTTATTATATAATTTATTTTTTATTACGTGATAAACTTTTAAATTACGTGATTTATTTATTATAAGTTTATTTTATACCGTTTTTATATTTTATTAATTGTATTTTTTAACCTTTCGTTTTTTAATTAAATATATGTTTTTTTATCGATTATAATTAAAAAGTGTTTTAATTAAATATATAATGGTTAAATGATTTATAAACGTATTATAACGTGGTATGTTTTTAATTAAAAGGAAAACGTACTTATGTATTTTATATTATATAAAGAACGAGTTTTCTTCGTTTTTTTTAATAAATAATTCTTTTTTTAAATATTAATATTATATTAATTTTCTTGTAATTATTTATTTTTTATTTATTTTATTGTTATTTCTTTACATATATACCTATTAATATTAATTGATATTATTAAATATTTAATAATATAAATTAATAAAATTAAAAAAGTTATTATTATAATAATCCGAAAAAATTTATTATAATAATATACGCAATATTAATAATTTTTCTTTTATAAAAACATTTATATTACCTATAATAAATAATCTTTTAATTATATATAATTTTTATAAAATATTTTTATAATATTTTAATTTAAATATTTTATTTTTTATATTTTTATTTTTTATATTATTTATATTTTTAATAATATCTTAAAATTTCTAAATAAAAAGTTTAACGTAAATTTAAATTTACATTATTAATAATAACGTAATAAAATAAAAAAATAAAACCGATTTATTTAAATTTTTTAAATTAATTTTTAGTTAAAAATTTATTTTTATATAATAATTTAATTATATAATAGTTAAATAAAAATTAATTAACTTAAAAATAATTATTTTCGAATAAAAAATAATTTAAATATTATGTACATTATTAAATTTTAAGAATATTAATAAAAGTTTAATATATATTTATACATTTAAAGAAATTATAAATAAATATTAAAAATAATTTAAAAAATTTACAATAAATAATTTTGTAATAATGTTAAAATAAATATATATAAAATTATAAAATATATTAATAATAAAAGGTGTATATATAAAAAGGTATAATATTAATTATATAAAAGTATTTATTAATTTTATAATATTATGTAAATTATTAAGATAAAATATTAATAAATTAAATATAATTAAATAGAAATAATTGGATATATTAATAAAACAAATATTCGTATACGATATTAAAAAAGAATTAATTTACTTTAATATATAAATATATATATACATTACATTATAATAATAATTAATAATTTTTAATTTATAAATATTAATTTTAATAATTGTTTATATAAATTAAACTTTATTTTTTAATATAATTTCCACCAAATTATTCCTTTTCCACTTTTAATATATATTATTTATTTTATATGTAATATTACTTTTATTTTTTACCTTTAATAATCTTTTATCAATTTTTAACGTTTCGTTTATAATTTAATAATTAAAAACTATTATTTATTCCTTTTTTTAACCACCATTTTTATCTTATAATATTTCCTTTAACTCCATTATAATATAATTTAATCAATCATTTTAAAAAATATCGAATTATTTATATTAAAATAATATTTAATTAATAAATAATATTTTTTCTTTTTCGGCTTTATAAAGACTTAACGTACTTTTTTTTTAATTTATTTCCATAAATTAACGCCTTATATAATACCTTAATATATATAAGATAATAAAGATATAATTTAAATTATACTTTTATATATAGCGTTAATTTTATATAAAAGCAAGCTTTTATAACAATATCGAGAAATATAATTAAATTATTTGAATTATTATTAAATAATTTGTATATAATAACGGCGATTTCTTTAAACGTTAAAATAAATAAAAGACATTAATTTATAAAAAGTTATAATTTTTTTTAAACGGTTTTATTATTTATACCGGTAAATAATTTAGTAAAATAAAATTTTATATTTATTAATAATTAATAAATATAAATATATTATAATGTTTTTTTAATATAAATCTTTAACGAAATATATTTTTTAATTATTATAAACTATTTTAAAAAAGTTTAAAATAATAAGAAAAATTATACGGATAAAATTTATAATATTTTTAAATAAAATTTTTAAAACAATAATAGTTTATTATAATTATTCATTAAATATATTATATTGTTTTATAATTATAATACGTTTTATTTATTTTATTATATGAATTTAAGAATTTAATAAATAAGTTTTATATTTTAATTAATATTTATAAAAATTTAAAAGATATATAATAATATATAACTAAAAAAAGTGATGAAAATATTAACTAATATTATACGAAACGAAAATATTATTATATTAATAAAGATAAAAGATACCAATTTAAGAAAATGTTATAAAATTAAAAAAAAAAAAAAAAACGTTGTTAAGTATGTAAAAAGGAAGGATATTAATTTATTAAACATTTTAAAAAAAGTAAAAAGAAGTTAAAGGTTAATAAAAAATTAAAAAGAAATAAAATAAAGAAAAATATATTACATTTTTAATTAATTATAAAGGTATTAAAAGAAAATTTAAAATTTAATAATAATAAAAATAATATTTAAATTTTAAAATAAAAAAAGGTAAAATCGAATAATTTTTAACCGTTATTTATTTAAGAAATTAAATATATTAATATTAAATTATTTTTTATTATTCCTTTATTAAAGAGTTTAAAGATAACATTTCTTTTATTTTAAATTAATATATTAAAAACGTTTTTTAAAAAATTATTTTTAATATAAGCGCAATACGAATATTTATTGTAAAAAAAGGATAATATTAAGTCTTTATATAAAGTTTCTTTAAATATAAATTAAAAATAAATAATAATTAAATAAGTAAAATAAATATTAAATTTGGTAATAAATCTTTAATTGAATTTTTGGGAATAATTATAATTGATATTTTATTTAGATTAAATAATTTTTATTTTATTTTAAAGATATAAATTATTTAAAGATATATTTAAAT
The DNA here is from genome assembly GCA_902805455.1 of Daldinia concentrica. NCBI lineage: Eukaryota > Fungi > Ascomycota > Sordariomycetes > Xylariales > Hypoxylaceae > Daldinia > Daldinia concentrica. The sequence goes on from CADCSW010000006.1 coordinate 2,619,192, forward strand.
AATGTTATAAATTAATTAATTAAAAAAAGTAAAATAATTATAACGATTATGTAAATAAAAATATTTATAATTTTATTTTAATAATATAATTTTTTTACAAAAATTAAATTATAGTATTTATATTTTTGTTTTAATTATTTATTTATAAGTAAATTATATAATTTATTAAATAAAACTAATTATAATATTAATATTAATAATATTAAAAAATTAATAAAATTTACTACTATTATTAAAGTAAAGATAAAATCATTTAAAAGTTTAAGTTTAATTTAAAAGATTTAAATATAAATTTTAATTATAAAATAATTATTAATATTATATATTTTAATAAATAATTAATACTATACGTAATTGATATAATTATAAGTTTTTAAATAATATAATTTATAAAGATTATTTCGATTAAAGAAATATAAGAAATTCTTAAGTAATATTAAATTAATATTTAATTTAAATTATTTAATATTATTATTTATAATATCAATATTAATTTTAATAATATTAAGTTTAAAAATAAAGCTTATATTATAAATGTTATATATTATTAAATTCTCGTAAAAGCTTATTAATTTATTAATAAAATTAAAAAGTATTATAGTTTCGTATATAAAGTTTATAAAATCATAATTAATAAATTTTAAAGCTTTAATTTAAAAATATTTCAATTTTAAATAATAATTAAAATAGTTAAAGATATGGTTAATTTAAACGGTTTTGTATTTATCTTTTTAATTTTTGGTGTTTATTTAAGAATTAATATAAATTTGTTATTAATTTTTACGTAAATTTAAAAAATATAAATAATTTAAAATATAATAATAAAAGTTAAGAAAATTAAGGTATAACGTTTTATTAAAAACGTTTTAAATATAAAAAATAGTTTTAATATTTAAAAAACGTTATTTATAATATTTTTAATAAAAAGTAAAATTTTAATTTATTAAGAAAAAAAAGGATAAACAGGTTTTTATAAAGTTATTATAATTATTAATAAAAAGGTAATAATTGTTTTTAATATTTCCAATGGTATATTTATATTTAAATATATATATATGAAATTATATGTTAATTAAAAAAAATCTTATATAAAGTAAAAAATTTATAATTAAATTATTTAAATTTATATTTAATTTAAATAATTATAGGTTGATTTCGAAAGAAAATTCAATATATATTAATAATCTTTTATATATTATTATATTATATTTTATTTTTAAAGAATAAAATAATTTTAATTTAACATTTAAATTACGAATTAATAAAAAGATAATTGCGTAAAATAAACCTTATAAAACATCTAATATAAAAGAATTAAATGCTTTATTTAAAAAAGGTATTTTATGATTTAAAATGTATAATATAATAATATATTAAAACATAATAATATTTAAGTTATAAATAATTTGAAAAATTAAAGTTAAAAATATCTTTATATTATATCAAGAGTTACGATTAATAATTTAAAAGTACGATAGTTTTAATAAAGAATTTATTATAACGTATATACTTATTATTTAAAGTGTTAATTAACGCTTTATTTTATATTTAATTTTTATATTTTAATATTAGAAAATAAAAATTATAATCAAAAATATTATTATAATTTATATTTAATTAAAAATATTAATATAAAAAATATTATATATATTTATTAGTAGAATTAAAAAATAAATATTTTAAAAAAATATTATTATATATTATTAAATTATTATATAGTTTTATAAAATTAGATATATATTAATTTAAAATTTATTTCCGTTATTATTAATAGGAATTATATATAAAACTTTTAACTTTTAACTTTTATTTATTGATTACAAATTTAAAATCTTTTAAATTAATTGGTTTATAAATAAATAATATATTTAATATTAATATTATAAATTTTTAATAGTTAAAGATAAAATATTAATTAAAATAAAAATAAAAATATTTTTTTAAAAGATATTAAATAAAAAAATTGAAAACTTTAATAATTTATAAATTATTATTTATAATAAAAACTATAAAATTATTATAATTTAAAAAAATTAAATTAAAAGATTTAAAATTTTAAATAATTGATTTTTAAATATAATTAAAAAATTTATAAAATCAAAACCCGAAAAATATATATCACAATTATTTATTAATTTAAAGTTATTTTTAATTATTTTATAACGGTTTAATATATTAAATTTAAACTTAAAAAGATAAAGGTTTTTAATATTAAGATTAAATAATAAATAAATAATTAAATATAAAAATTAAAATATATTAAATTAAATTTATAAAATTTACGCGTATACGTTTTTGTTAATAAATTATTTACAAAGAATAAAATTTTAAATTCGCAAATTAAATACATTATTATTTTAAATAATAAAAAAGTTATTAATTAAAATAATAAAATTTACGTCATTAAAAACATTATTTATTAATTATTTATTAAATACAAACAAATAATTTATAATATATTTGCTAATAAAATTTATAAAATGGTTTAAAATTTTAACGTTAATTATGTTATTTATTATATAATTAATACCATTTTTAAACGTTTTTCTTTACTTAAAGTTTATTTTATTTTATACACCAATTCTTTTTCTTTATATTAATATTTGATATAAATGGATAATATTAATAAAAAAAGGTTAATAATTAATTTAATAACTTTAAAGTAATTATATAAAAATTAAAAAATAAATAATATTTAATAAATATATAACACTTATAACCTTGTAAATATTATAATAAAAACAATTTTAAATAAAATAATAAAGAATTTAATAAAAAATAATTAAATTAATTTACAATTAAAAAAATAAATGAAATGTAAAAATAATAATAAATTTATAATTAATTAATTGCAAAGAAATAAATAAAAATAATGGTTAAATGATTTATAAACATATCATAACGTTGTATGTTTTTAGTTAAAAAAAAAACGTATTTATATATTTTACATTATATAAAAAACGAGTTTTCCTCGTTTTTTCTTAATAAATAATTCCCTTTTTAAATATTAATATTATATCAATTTCATTGTAACTATTTACTTGTTACTTATTTTACTATTATCTTTTTACGTACGTATTTATTAACAATATATGTTATTAATATATATAAAGTAATTATCGTTTCGACTTACGTAAATTTAAACATGTTCTTCGAAAAGATAATACGTATAATTATCCCGCGTTTTTTTTTACCTTTAAATCTTTATTAATTACTTCCTTTTTTTTATCTTTATACCATATAAAAATTTATAAAATAAATTACAAACTTTTAATTGTTCGTCGAAAAAATGTTAATATTAATAAATATGTTAAAAGGTTTTTATATATTTAATATTATTAAATTAAATTTAATTAAATAAACTTATTTTTATTAAAATATAATCGTAATTTATAAATAAAAATTAAGAATTAAATTTAATTAATTTATAAATAACGATTTTATATTAACTTTTTAATTATAATAATTATTTTAATAATTTTAATATAATTAATTTAATAATATTATTTTTTTAAAAATATATAAATAAATAATAATAAAGGTAATATATGACTAAAAGCATTATAATAACTTTTTATTTTATTTTTATTTATTACAAAAATAAATACTTTTTTTTTTAAAAAATAACGTAAAAAATTCTTTTCGTTAATAATTTTTATAATTATTAAAATATAATTACATAAATATAATTACATAATAATACATAATTATTCTTTACATATAAATATTGATTTTTATAAATAATATATATAATAATAAATAAAAACAAATATAATAATAAAAATCAAAAATAATATTTTTAATAATAACTTTATTTTAATTTTTTTTTATTTTTTTTATTTTTTTTATTTTAATCTTTTTATATATTATATATTAAAATTTAATATATTAAAATCATGTTAAAATTAAAATCACTTATTTTATTTATCAATATTTTTAATTAACCTTTTAATGTTATATTTATAAAATATTTTAATAATATATATTAAAAATATAATAATAAAATAAATTTTAATTTTTATAATTATATAAAATAAATAAATTAATAATAAAGTTTTAATTGATAAATTTATAAATAATAATTTAATAATTTAATTAAGTATTTTTACTTTTTTCTTTTAAAAAAAAACCTTTTAATGTAATATATTTTAAAACTTTATTTATAAATTTAATTTAAAATTCTTAATCTTTTCGAAAAATTATTACGTTTAAATTCTTTTAATTAATAAAAATTAATTATATAAAAATCTTTAAATAATTAATAAATAATTAATAAACCGATAAAATTTAACGTATATTATATGACTTTTTAATTATTTTATATATAATTAACCTTTTATTATATAATTAACTTTTTATACGTAATAAGTTTATTTATTACGTAATTTACTTTTTACCACGTAACTTTATATCTTTTTTACATTTTATTAATTATATCTTTTAATTTATTACTTTTTAATTAAATATATCTTTTTTACCAATTATAATTACAATATAATTACGTTACGTTTTAATTAAATATAATTTATTAACGCGTATAAAGTAATTACCGCTTTAACTTACGTAAGTTTAAACGTATTTTTCGAAAAGATAATATAAATAATTATTTTATACCTTTTTTTACTTTTAATCTTTATTAACTACAACTTTTTTTATACTTTTATATTATATAAAAATTTATAAAATAAATTAAAAACTCACAATTATTTGTTAAAGAAATTTCATTTTTTTCGTTCAATAAATTAATAAATATATTTATAAATTTAATATTAAAAATAATATTTTTTTAATAAATAATTATATAATATAAAATGATGGTTAAATGACTTATAAACGTACTATGACGTGGTACGTTTTTAATTAAAAAAAAAAAGGACGTATTTATATACTTTATATTATATAAAAAACATGTTTTCCTCGTTTTTTTTTAACAAATAATTCCTTTTTTAAATATTAATAATATATTAGTTTTATTATACTTATTTTATTTATTATTTACTTTTACTTTTATTTATTACGTATATATTTACTAACATTAATTAATATTATTAAATGTTTAATAATATAAATTAATAAAATTAAAAAAATTATTATTATAATACTTCGGAAAACCTTATCGTAATAATATACGTAATATTAGCAATTTTACTTTTATAAAAATATCTTTCTTATTTATAATAAATAACCTTTTCATTATATATAATCCGTTTAAATCCCTTTTATAACATTTTAATTTAAACCTTTTATTTTTTACCTTTTTATCTTTAATATTATTTATTCTTACAATAATATCTTAAAGTTTATTAGTAAAGAATTCGGTATAAATTTAAATTTATACCATAAATAATAATATTATAAAATAATAAAATAAAAACGAATTATTTAAATTTTTAAAGTTAATTCTTAATTAAATAATATTTTTTATATAATAATAAAATGGAACTTAATTAATTTAAAAATAATTATACTTTAATAAAAAATAACTTAAATATTATTTACATTATTAAATTTCGAAGATATTAATAAAAGTTTAATAAATACTTATATAATCGAAAGAATAATAAATAAATGTTAAAAATAATTTAAAGGATTTACGATAAATAATTTCGAAATTATATTAAAAGAAATATACGTAAAATTGTAAAACGCGTTAATAATAAAAGATATTTATATAAAAAAATATAATATTAATTATATAAAGATATTTATTAACTTTATATTATTACGTAAATTATTAATATAAAATATTAATAAATTAAACGTAATTAAACGGAAATAACTTAAGGTATTAATATAAAAAATATTTATATATAATATAAAAAAGGAATTAATTTATCCGGATATATAAGCGTTAATATTTATATATATTATATTATAATAATAATTGGCAATTTTTAACTTATAAACATTAATTTAAACAATTATACGCACGAATTAAATCTTACTTTTTAACACAACTTTTACCGGACCTTTCTTTTTTCATTTTTAATATACGTTATTTATTTTATATATAATATTACCTTTACTTCCCGCTTTTAATAACCCTTTATTAATTTTTAATATTTCGTTTATAATTTAATAATTAAGATTTATTATTTACCTTTTTTTTAAACTATTACTTTTATTATAAAACCCTTTTTTAACCCCTATTATAACATACTTTAATTAACCATTTTAAAAAATATTAAATTATTTTATTTATTTTATTATATTAATTTAAAGATTTAATAAATAAATTTTATATTTTAATTAATATTTAAAAGAATTTAAAAAATATATAATAATATATAGTTAAAAAAAGTAATAAAGATATTAACTAATATTATATTAAGCGAAAATATTATTATATTAATAAAAGCAAAACATACCAATTTAAAAAAGTATTATAAAATTGGAAAAAACCTAATTAAGTATATAAAAAAGAAAGATATTAATTTATTAAATACTTTAAAAAAAATAAAAAAAAAGTTAAAAATTAACAAAAAACAAAAAGGAAATAAAATAAGGGTAAATATATTATATTTCTAACTAATTATAAAGGTATTAAGAAAAAAAACTCGAAATTTAATAATAATGAAAATAATATTTAAACCTTTAAAATAAAAAAAAGTAAAGTTAAATAATTCTTAACCGTTATATATTTAACAAATTAAATATATTAATATTAAATTGCCTTTTATTACCCTTTTAAAGAATTTAAAAACAACACGTTTTTCGTTTTAAACTAATATATTAAAGATATCTTTTAAAGAATTATCTTTAATATAAACGTAATATAAATATTTATTATAAAAAGAAATAATATTTATTATAAAAAGAAATAATATTTATTATAAAAAGAAATAATATTTATTATAAAAAGAAATAATATTTATTATAAAAAGAAATAATATTAAACCTTGATTAAAGGCTTTTTTAAACGCAAACTAAAAATACATAATAATTAAACAAATAAAGTAAATATTAAATTTAATAATAAACTTTTAATTAAATTTTTAAAAATAATTATAATAAATATTTTATTTAAATTAATCGACTTTTATATAATAAAATTAAATATTTTGTTCCTTTTATATTTTAAAAATATAAATCGTTTAAAAATATATTTAACTAACGTTAGCAATTAATTAATTAAAAAAAACAAAATAACTATAGCAATTATACGTAAATAAAAACATTCGTAATTTTATTTCGATAATATAACTTACTTTACGAAAATTAAACTATAACATATATATTCTTGTTTTAATTACTTATTCGTAAATAAATTATATAACTTATTAAATAAAACCGGTTATAACGTTAATATTAACAATATTAAAAAAATAAATAAATTTTGCCATTATTATTAAATTAAAAGTATAATTGTTTAAAATTTAAGTTTAATTTAAAAAACTTAAATTTAAGTTTAACTTAAATATAAACTTTAATTATAAAATAATTATTAATATTATATATCTTAATAAGTAATTAATATTATATATTTTAATAAATAATTAATATTATATATAATTAATATTATATATAATTAATATAATGATTAATTTTTAAACAGTATAATTTATAAAAACTAGTTTAATTAAAAAATATAAGAAATTTTTAAGCAATATTAAATCGATATTTATTTTAAATCTTTTAATATTATTACTTATAACGTTAATATTAACTTCGACAATACCGAATTTAAAAATAAAGCTTATATTATAAACGTTATTTATTATTAAATCTTTATAAAAACTTATTAATTTATTAATAAAATTAATGAATATTATAATTTTATACGTACAATTTATAAGATTATAAGTAATAAATTTTAAAATTTTAATTTAAAAATATTTCGACTTTAAATAATAATTAAAACAATTAATAATATTATTAATTTAAACGATTTTATATTTATACTTTTAATTTTTAATATTTACTTAAAACTTAATATAAATTTATTACCAACTTTTACGTAAACTTAAAAAATATAAACGATTTAAAAAATAATAATAAAAATTAAAAAAATTAAAATATAACGCTTTATTAAAAATGCCTTAAATATAAAAAATAACTTTAATATTTAAAAGATATTATTTATAACATTTTTAATAAATAATAAAATTCTAATTTATCGAAAAAATAAAAAATAAAAAAGCCCTTATAAAATGATTATAATTATTAATAAAAATATAACCATTACTTTTAATGCTTTTAATAATATATTTACATTTAAGAATAGATATATAAAATTATACGTTTATTTAAAAAAAGACTTTATATAATATAAAAAATTTAAAATCAAATTATCCAAATTTATAATTAACTTAAATAATTATAAATTTATTCCGAAAAAAAACTTTATATACGTTAATAATTTCTTATATATTGTTATATTATATTTTATTTTTAAAGAATAAATTAACTTTAATTTAATATTTAAATTATAAGTTAATAAAAAGATAATTGCGTTAAATAAACCTTATAAAATATTTAATATAAAGGAATTAAACGTTTCATTTAAAAAAAAAAACATTTTATTATTGAAAATATATAATGTAATAATATATTAAAATATAATAATATTTAAATTATAAATAATTTAAAAAATTAAAGTTTAAAATATTTTAATATTATATAAAAAGTTATAATTAATAATTTAAAAATAAAATAATTTTAATAAAGAATTTATTATAATATATATATTTATTATTTAAAAAGTTTATTAATGTTTTATTTTAATTTTGACTTTTATATTTTAATATTAAAAAATAAAAATTATAATTAAAGATATTATTATAATTTATATTTAATTAAAAACATTAATATAAAAAAAGGTTTACATATATTTATTTACAAAATTAAAAAATAAATATCTCGAAAAAACGTTATTATATATAATTAAACTATTATATAATCTTGTAAAATTAAACATATATTAGTTTAAAATTTATTTACGCCATTATTAATAAAAACTGTATATAAAATCATTAATGTTTAACATTTATTTATTAGTTATAAATTCGAAACCTTTTAAATTAATCGGTTTATAAACGAATAATATATTTAATATTAATATTATAAAATTTTTAATTATCGAAAATAAAGCGTTAATTAAAGTAAAAATTAAAATATACCTTTAGAAAATATTAAATAAAAAAACCAAAAATTTTAATAATTTATAAATTATCTTTTATAAGAAAGATTACGAAATTATTATAATTTAAAAAGATTAAATTAAAAAGTTTAAACTTTTAAACGGTTAATTTTTAAATATAATTAAAAGATTTATAAAATAAAAAGCTCGAAAAGTATATATTATAATTATTTATTAATTTAAAACTATTTTTAACTATTTAATGGCGGTTTAATATATTAAATTTAAATTAAAAAAAGTAAAAACTTTTAATATTAAATATAAATAATAAATAAATAATTAAGTATAAAAGTTAAAATATATCGAATTAAAGTTACAAAATTTACGCTTATATATTTTTGTTAATAAATCATTTATAAATAATAAAAATTTAAATTTATAAATCGGATATATTATTATTTTAAAAAATAAAAAAGCCATTAATTTAAACAATAAAATTCGTATTATCGGAAATATTATCCATTAATTATTTATCAAATATAAGTAAATAATTTATAATATATTTGTTAATAAAATTTATAAAATAACTTAAGGCTTAAACGTTAATTATATCATTTATTACACGATTAATACCATTTTTAAACTCTTTTTTTTACTTAAAACCTTTTTCGTTTTATATATTAACTCTTTTTCCTTATATTAATATTTAATATAAATAAGTAATATTAACGAAAAAAGGTTAATAATTGACTTAATAACGTTAAAACAATTGTATAAATACTAAGAAATAAACAATATCCATTAAATACATAATACTTATAACCTCGTAAATATTATAATAAAAATAACATTAAATAAAACATTAAAAAACTTAATAAAAAATAATCAAATTAACTTACAATTAAAAAATTAAATAAAACGTAAGAAAAATAATAAATTCGTAATTAATTAATTATAAAATAAAATAAAATAAATAATAATTAAATAACTTGTAAACGTATTATAACATAATACGTTTTTAATTAAAAAGAAGATATATTTATATACTTTATTTTATATAAAAAACGAGTTTTCCTCGTTTTTCTTTAACAAATAATTCCTTTTTTAAACATTAATAATATACCAATTTCATCACATTTATTTTATTTATTACTTACTTTTACTCTTACTTATTACGTACGTACTTACCAACATAAAAATATAAAAAAGAAATTTAATTAATAAAGGTTTAAAGTAAAAAAAAATATAAAATAAAGTTTTTTTATTTTTTTTAAAAAAAATACGTTAAAACTTATATAAATTAAAATAATATTTACTTTATATGCGTTAATAAAATATATTTAATTAAAAGATTTTATAATTATAATTAATAAAAAAATTATAATTAACAAAATATAAAAATAATATATAATACGATTAAAATAAATAAAAATACGTAATAAATAAATAAATTATTAAATTATAATAAAATATAATAAATTTAAAAAATATTATTTTATTTATAATTTAAATTTAAAATACTTTTTATAAAATCTTTTAAATAAATAATTGCGAGTTTTTTTTTGTTAAAAATTTTTTAAAAGAATTAATTTAAAAGATTATAAAAAAAAAGAAAAAAAAAGCAATTATTTATAATATTTATAATAATTAATATATAAAAATGACTTAATATTATAATAATTTTTAAAATATTAAAAAATATTAAAAAAAGAAAGAAAGTTTATATAATAAATAAATAAATAATATAATAATATATATATTATTTATTTTATTATAAATAAATAATATTTTTTTAATATTAATTTATAATAATTATATAATAAAAATGAATTAATTAAAAATTTATATACCTTTTTTAATAATAATAATAAATTAAATAACAATTTTAAACATAATTTTATTACATTAAAAATTCATTTTAACAAATATTATAATATATTTAATAAATATAAAAGTTAAAAAATTAAATAAATAAAATAATTATTTTTGCGAAAAATTATTACGTTTAAAGTTTAAAAAATATAAAATTTAATTATGTAATAAATATTAAATATTACGTAAATAATTACTTAATAACTAATAAATAATTAATAAATAATTAATAAATAATTAATAATTAATAGTTAATTAATAAAAAATAAATTATTAATAAAAATTTATATTATTAAATAAATTTTTTTTACCACGTAACTTTTTTAATATTACGTAATTTAATTTTTATATCGTAATTAATTCTTTATTACGTAATTAAATTAAAAACATTTTTACTTTAAAAATATATAATAACTTTAAATTTACAATTAAATATTTAATTAATAATATTTTATATTAATTTTATAATGGTTAAATGATTTATAAACATATTATAACGTTATACGTTTTTAATCAAAAAAAAAAACGTACTTATGTATTATATATTATATAAAAAACGAATTCTCCTCGTTCTTTTATAACAAATAATTCCCTTTTTAAACATTAATATTATATTAATTTTATTATATTTAATTTACTTATTATTTATTTTACTATTATCTTTTTACATATATACTTATTAATATTAATTAATATTATTAAATATTTAATAATATAAATTAATAAAATTAAAAAAATCATTATTACACCAATTTAAAAAAACTTATTATAATAATATACGCAATACCAACAACTTCTTTTTTATAAAGATATTTATATTATTTATAATAAATAATCTTTTATTTACATATAACTTTTATAAAATACTTTTATAATATTTTAATTTAAACTCTTTATCTTTTATATTTTTATCTTTTATATCATTTATATCTTTAATAATATTTTATATTTTATAAATAAAAAATTTAATATAAACTTAAACTTATATTATTAATAATAATATAATAAAATAAAAAAATAAAAATAAATTTTTTAAATTTTTTAAATTAATTTTTAATTAAAGATTTATTTTTATATAATAATTTAATTATATAATAATAAAATAAAAATTAATCAATTTAAAAATAATTATTTTTAAATAAAAGGTAATTTAAATATTATTTACATTATTAAATTTTAAAAATATTAATAAAAATTTAATAAATATATATACATTTAAAGAAATTATAAAGAAATATTAAAAATAATTTAAAAGATTTATAATAAATAATTTTATAATATTACCAAAATAAATATATATAAAATTATGAAATATATTAATAATAAAAAACATTTATATAAAAAAATATAATATTAATTATATAAAAATACTTATTAACCTTATAATATTACGTAAATTATTAATATAATATATTAACAAATTAAATATAATTAAATAAAAATAGCCAAATATATTAATATAAAAAATATTTATATATAATATTAATAAAAAATTAATTTACTTTAATATATAAACTTATATATATATTATGTTATAATAATAATTGGTAATTTTTAATCTTTAAACATTAATTTAAATAATAATATATATAAATTAAATCTTATTTTTCAATATAATTTTAACTAAATCCTTTTTTTTTTACTTTTAATACACGTTATTTATTCCATACGCAATATTCCCTTCACCTTTTACCTTTAATAATCTTTTATTAATCTTTAACATTTTACTTATAATTTAATAATTAAAAACCATTATTTACCCCTTTTTCCAACTATTACCTTTATTATATAACCTTTTTTTAACTTATATTACAACATAATTTAATTAACTTTTTCAAAGAATATTAAACTATCCATATTAAAATAATATTTAATTAATAAATAATATTTTTTATTTTTTAACCTTATAAAAAATTACTACACTTTTTTTTAATTTACTTTTATAAATCAACACCTCGTATAATATCCTAATATATATAAAATAATTAAAATATAACTTTATATATAATATTAATTTTACGTAAAAATAAACCCTTATAATAATATTAAAAAATATACTTAAACTATTTAAATTATTACCGGATGATTTTTATATAATAGGACCAATTTTCTTAAATATTAAAATAAATAAAATAAATTAATTTATAAAAGACTACAATTTCTCCTTTTAAATAACTTTACTATTTATATCAATAAATAATTTAATAAAATAAACCTTTATATTTATTAATAATTAATAAATATAAATATATTATAATATTTCTTTAACACAAATTTTAAATAAAATATATTTTTTAACTATTATAAATTATTTTAAAAAAGTTTAAAATAATAAAAATAATTATACAAGTAAAACTTATAATATCTTTGAAAATAAATTCCGATTTTTTTTAAATATATATTATACGGTAAGAATTTAATAAACGCAATTCTATATTATATTTTCTATTATCTTTATAAAAAAAATAATAATATATTTCTTATATAACATATTTTAATATTAATATTTTACAAATATATATTTAATTATAAAATAAAATATAATATTATTAAAATTAAATATTTATTATTTTTTATAATATTAAAATTAAAGAAAAAAATAAAAGGAAATTAAATTTAAAAATATTATAAATTATATTTAATAAATTATTATTATATTAATATACTTTTAAATAAGATTTTAAAAGAAAATAATAATTTATTACAACTATTTATTAAGTATATTATATTATTTTATAATTATAATATATTTTATTTATTTTATTATATTAATTTAAAAATTTAATAAATAAGTTTTATATTTTAATAAATATTTATAAAAACTTAAAAAACATATAATAATATATAATAGAAAAGAATAATAAAAATATTATTAAATTAATAAAAATAAAAAATACTAAATTAAGAAAATGTTATAAAATTAAAAAAAACGCTATTAAATATATAAAAAAAAAGGATATTAATTTATTAAATATTTTAAAAAAAAATAAAAAAAAGTTAAAAGTTAATAAAAAATTAAAAAGGAATAAAATAAAGGAAAATATATTATATTTTTAATTAATTATAAAAATATCGAAAAAAAAAGTTTAAAATTTAATAATAATAAAGATAACGTTTAAACCTTTAAAATAAAAAAAAATAAAACTAAATAATTCTTAACCGCCGCTTATTTAACAAATCAAACGTATTAATATCAAATCGCTTTTTATTATTTTTTCGTTAAAAAATCTTAAAGTAATATTTTCTTTATTTTAAATTAATACGTTAAAAACGTTTTCCAAGGAATTATTCCCAATATAAACGTAACGTAAATGTTTACCGTAAAAAAGGAATAATGTTAAATATTTATACAAGGCTTTTTTAAACGTAAAGTAAAAATAAACAATAATTAAACAAATAAAATAAATATTAAATTTAATAATAAATTTTTTATAAAATTATTAAAAATAATTATAGTTAATATCTTCTTCGAATTAATCGATTTTTATATAATAGAATTAAATACCTTATTTTTTTTATATTTTAAAAATATAAATTGCTTAAAAATATATTTAAATAACGTTATTAATTAATTAATTAAAAAAAGCAAAATAATCGTAACAATTATACGCAAATAAAAACATTTATAATTTTATCTTAATAATATAACTTATTTTACAAAAATAAAATTATAACGTTTATATTTCCGTTTTAACTATTTATTTGTAAATAAATTATATAATTTATTAAATAAAACCGGTTATAATATTAACATTAATAACGTTAAAAAAATTAATAAATTTTATTATTATTATTAAATAAAAAGCAAAACTTTTTAAAAGTTTAAATTTAATTTAAAAAATTTAAATATAAACTTTAATTATAAAGTAATTATTAATATTATATACTTTAATAAATAATCGATATTATATATAATTAATATAGTTATAAATTTTCAAATAATACGATTTATAAAAACCATCTCAACTAAAAAACATGGAAAATTCTTAAGTAATATTAAATAAATATATATTTCGAACCTTTTAACATTATTATTTACAATATTAACATTAATTTTAATAATATTAAATTTAAGAATAAGGTTTATATTACCGATATTACTTATTATTAAATTCTTATAAAAACTTATTAATTTATTGATAAAGTTAAGAAATATCATAACCTTATACGCAAAATTTATAAAATTATAATTAATAAACTTTAAAGCTTTAATTTAAAAACATTTTAACTTTAAATAATAATTAAAGCAATAAATAATATAATTAATTTAAATAACTTCGTATTTACCTTTTTAATTTTTAATATTTATTTAAAAATTAATATAAATTTATTACCAATTTTTACGCAAATTTAAAGGTATAAATAATTTAAAAAGTAATAGTAAAAATTAAGAAAATTAAGGTATAACGTTTAATTAAAAACGCTTTAAATATAAAAAATAACCTTAACATTTAAAAAATGCTACTTATAATACTTTTAATAAAAAGCAAAGTTTTAATTTACCGAAAAAAGGAAAGATAAAAAAACCTTTATAAAGTTATCGCGGTTATTAATAAAAATATAACCATTATTTTTAATACTTTTAACAACACGTTTACATTTAAAAATATATATATAAAATCTTATATCAATTTTAAAAAAAACCCCATAAAAGGTAAAAAACTTATAATCGATTTACTTAAACTTATATTTAACTTAAATAATTACAAATTTATTCCGAAAAAAAACCTTATATACGTTAACAATCTTTTATATATTACGTCATTATACTTTACTTTTAAAAAATAAAATAATTTTAACTTAACATTAAAGTTATAAACTGACGGAAAAATAATTGCGCCAAATAAACTTTATAAAGTATTTAATTTAAAAAAATTAAACGTTTTATTTAAAGAAAGTATTTTATTACTTGAAATATATAATATAATAATATACCAAAAAATAATAATATTTAAATTACGAATAATTTAAAAAATCAAAACCAAAAATACCCTTGCGTTATATAAAAAGTTACAATTAATAATTTAAAAATACGATAATTTTAATAAGAAATTTATTATAATATATATACTTATCATTTAAAAAACCAATTAATGTTTTATCCTATCGTTAATTCTTATATTTTAATATTAAAAAATAAAAATTATAATTAAAAATATTATTATAACTTATATTTAATTAAAGATATTAATATAAAAAAATTTTTATATATATTTATTAACAAAAATAAAAAATAAATATTTTAAAAAAACGTTATTATATATTATTAAACTATTATACAATTTTATAAAATTAAATACATATTAATTTAAAACTTATTTACGCCATTATTAAAAAGAATTATATATAAAACTATTAACCTTTAATTTTTACTTATTAATTATAAATTTAAAACCTTTCGAATTAACCAACTTATAAATAAATAACATTTTTAACATTAATACTATAAAATTCTTAACTATCGAAAATAAAGTATTAATTAAGGCAAAAATCAAAATACGCCCTTAAAAAATATTAAATAAAAAAACTAAAGATTTTAATAACTTATAAATTATTATTTATAATAAAAACTATGGAATTATTACACTATAAAAAGGTTAAATTAAAAAATTCGAATTTATAAATAGTTAATTACCAAATATAATTAAAAAATTTATAAAATAAAAAGCTTAAAAAACATATATTATAACTATTTACTAATTCGAAATTATTTTTAATTATTTTATAACAACTTAATATATTAACCTTAAATTTAAAAAAATAAAAACCTTTAATATTAAAATTAAATAATAAATAAATAATTAAATACAAAAGTTAAAATATATTAAATTAAACTTATAAAATTTACGCGTATACGTTTTTGTTAATAAATCATTTATAAATAATAAAAATTTAAATTTACAAATCGAATATATTATTATTTTAAAAAATAAAAAAACTACCAATTAAAACAACGAAATTTACGTTATTAAAAATATTATTTATTAATTATTTATCAAATATAAATAAGTAACTTACAATATATTCGTTAACAAAATTTACGGGATAATTTAAAGCTTTAATATTAATTACGTCTTTTATTATATAATTAATATTATTTTTAAACGTTTTTTTTTGCTTAAAATTCTTCTCGTCTTATATACCAACTTCTTTTCCTTATACTAATACTTGATATAAATAAGTAACATTAATAAGAAAAAGCTAATAATCGATTTAATAACGTTAAGGTAATTATATAAAAACTAGAAAATAAACAATATTTATTAAATATACGGCATTTATAACCTTGTAAACGTTATAACAAAAACTACTTTAAATAAAGCAATAAGAAATTTAATAAAGAATAATTAAATTAACTTACAATTAAAAAAATAAATAAAGCATAAAAAAAATAATAAATTTACAACCAATTAATTATAAAAAGAAAATAAAATAAATAATAATTAAATAATTTATAAACATATTATAACGTTTTACATTTTTAATTAAAGGAAAGTTATACTTATATACCATATATTATATAAAAAACAAATTCCTTTTATTTTTTCACAATAAATAATTCCCTTTTTAAACATTAATATTACATTAATCTTATTACACTTAATTTACCTATTACTTGCTTTATTATTATCTCTTTACATACGTACTTACCAACAATTATATATTTTATTTATAATTTTATATTAATTTTAATTATATTATTATTAATTACGTTTATTATATATTATTATATATATTTAATTACTTTTTTTTTTAAATATATGTATATGGTTTTATTTTTACGTAATTACGTAATTTAATTAAATTCTTTAATAAATCTTTTATTATTATTAAATATATAAGTTTAATTATATAACATTTATTATTATTAATAATATAATTAAATAATATTTTTTTAATTTAAATTAATAATTTATTATATTTATTAAAATAAAAGATTAAAATAAATATATGTTTTAAATAAGTATATGTAATATTAATAAAAGATAAAAGCGTTATAAATATATTAATTTATATATATTATATTTATTATTTTTCTTTATTTATTAAAAATATTATTTATTAATTAAATTTATTTTAATTTTTATTTTTTGTTTTATTTTTTTCCTTTATAATTATAAGTTTTTATAATTTATAATTTATTTATTATTTTTATTTATATAATTTATATTAATTTTGATTTAAATTTATTATTATTATTATTTTTTTCCGTTTAAAATAAAATTATTTAATCTTAATATTTAATTTATTATTGTTAATATTTATCACTTTAAAACAACGTATAATTAAATTATCTTTTATTTATTTAATATTATTATTATTATTAATATGGAATATAATAAAGTAAAGTTTGTTAAAATCTTTTTCATTGGAAATTTATAATATTTATAAGTTTTATTTTTATTTAATAAATATATTTATTAATAAATTATTTAAAATTATTTTTAAGAAATATAATAAATATATATTATAATATTAACCTTAATTCAATTAACAAAATAATTATCATTATTAATTTTATATTTAATAAATTTAATTATTATTAATTTTAACTTATTAATAAAAAAGTTTTTATTATTAATAAAGTTATTATAAAATTTAATTATATTAATTTATATTTTATTATCAAATCTTTTATAATAAATATAATGGCTATTTTATTTCGAATTATATAAGTTTAAAATTTACAATTTAAAGATTTATACGTATTTTTTAAATCAAACAAAAATTTATATAAATAAATAATAAAAAAATATAATAAAAGTAAGTTTATTTAATATTTGTTAATTATAAAGAATTAAAATAATAATAATAATATAAATTAAGGTATTAAAATTATATATATATTTGTTTTTTGTTTTTTTATTAATATATAATTATGTAAAAGTTAACGACTTATAAAATATAATATAATTTCTTATATTAATTATGTTTAAATTTTTATATAAAATAAAATAAATAAAGTAATTTTAATTTAATAAAAAAAAATGTTTTAAAAGTATTAAAGAATTTTAATATTATTAATAATTGCGATAAAAATTTTTTTTTTATAAATTTACTTATTATTATAATTATTTTTTGGTTTAATATTTTTATATTAAAATATTTTTAAATCTTTCTTTATTTTAATTAAGTATATATTTTTATATATATGGTTTTAATATAATATAATATATATTATTTTAATTTTTTAATTAAATAAAATATTTTATTATTATTATAATTTGATTTAAATTATTTATTATTAAATTATTTTATTATAAAAGTATAAATTATATTTAATATAGTTATAATATTGGTAATTTTAAATAAGAATTTAAAGTATAATGTAAAAGGTTATTTTTTTGCTTGGTATAAATATAAATTGCGTTAATAATAATTATTTAAAATAAAAGGTATTTGTTTTTATTAAACGTTACCATTTAATTTTAAATAATTTTATTTTAATTTTATTGCTTAATTTGCCTTTTTTTATTATATATGTATTATATTGATATTTTTTTTTTATAATTGTAAATTTATTTATGCATTTTTTTTATAAAAATTTTATATTTAATATTAATTTTTTTAATAATTTTTAATTAATAATTTTAATTTATAACGTTTTATTTATTTTTATTTTAATTTATATTGATTTTAATTTATGATTATTATTATATAAATTATTATATATTAAATTATTTAATATTAATGCTTTTGTTTTTATTATAAATGTAATTTATTATATTTAAGGTTTTTTTTAATGCTTTTTATTGGTGACGTAAACTTGTGTATATTTAATTCTTACTTAGTTTAAAAATTTTAGTTTTTCTTTAAGTTTTAAATCTTTTTCCTTTATTTTTTTATTTTTTTTTACAATTTTAAAATTTTTACGATTTTTTATATTTTTATTTTTTTTATTAATATAATATATTATTTTAATATTATTTTAATTATATTTATTTTTACTTACATTTATTATAAAGGTTAAAATATCTTGTATATTTATAAGATTTTTTATTAACTTTATATTAATAAAATAACTATTCATCTTTATTTTATTAATAAAAAAAGTAGTAATAATTTAAAGGAGATATATATTCGTTATAATTTTATTCATTATATATAACGTTTTTTTTAACTATTTAATATTAATAATTAATTATATTTAATTAATGCAGATTTTATAATATATTATATCTATTTTAATTATTAAATATTTTATGGTTTTATTAATATTTTATATTTTCTTTTATTTATTCTTTATTTATTTTGTTTATAAATAATATAATATTATTATCTTTATAATATATTTCTTTAATCTTTTATAAAAATGGTTTTAATTTATATTATATTATATATTATATATATTTATATTAATAATATATTATTCTTTTAAATCGATATTCTTAAGCAATAAAATATTATTATAAATTTATTATTTATTTATAAAATTTATTTTAAAATCTTTTTAATTGATAAGTTTATTAATAAAAAGATAATAAAAAATTATAAATTAATTTATACGTAGTAATAAAAGGTTATATTTATATATAATTTATTAATTAAATTATTTCGTTATATTATATATTATATAACTTTTAAATTAAAGCAATTTAATATTATTAATTTAATGCTTATTAAAAATAATAAGCAACTTAAAATTTAAATAATTAAAATAAATTTTAATATTAAAAAAAATATAATTTATTAAATATTATATAAAAGTATAAAGAAAAGATTTGGAATAAAAGTTATAAAATTGGAAGAAAATATAATTATATTTATATTTTAATTTATTAATTTTTTTTAATAATATTATATATTTAAGTTAATTTTTTCTTTTTAATTATATTAATTAAAATATAAAATATTAATTAAAATTATTTTATATTTTATTATTATTGTTTTATTTAATTTTATCAATTAATTAATATTTATTTTTATTTTAAATAATAAATATAATAATATTTAATATTTTTTATTAATAAATAATAAAAAATAAAGTTTATTTAAAGTAACCACTTTATTTAATTATATATAAATAGTTATAAAATTGGCTTTTATTTTATTTAATTATTTGATTATTAAGTTTAAAAACGCCTTAAATAATATTTAATTTTATATTTTAAATTTTATTATAATAAATGTAGGAATAAATATAAATTTCTACTTATTAAATAACTTTAAACATATAAATAATTAAGTTTTTTTTAACGTATATATTTTTATTAAAAATAAAGGTAAAAAACCTTTAAATAATCTTTAAAAATATATATCTTACGTAAAAAAAAATAAGATAATAATAACTTTAAGTGGTTTTATAATAAAATAAATATTTAAATTTAATATATATATTATTGCGTATAAATTTGGTAAAAATTGTTTTATTATATATTTAATATTATTTACTATTTTTAAATCTTAATAATGGTTTTTTATTAATATTACGGATATATTCTTTATTAATGGTATATAAGTTGGTATTTTAAGATTTAAATTGTTTATTATATCGAATATTTAATATATTACATTATTTTGGTTTTTTTTTACTTCTTTTAATATATATTATAAAAAGAAAATATATATCTTTTATTTATATTTTTTAGTAAATATAATTATTATTTATAAATTTATTACATATTTTATTACGTTTAATGATATAATAATTTTATAATTTACATTTAATTTAATTTAATTTAATTATACTAATTTAATATTTAAAAAGTTAACGTTTTATTTAATTTAAATATTATATTTTAATTTTTTAAAGAGATTTATAAAAATATAATTTATTATTCTTATTTATTTATTTAAAAAGATTATTATATTAAATTTTTCCCAGAGTTTATAATTTAAGAAATATTTTTTATTTTTAATTTCGAATAATTTACCTATTTTTTGTATGTTTTTTTATTAATTACTTTCTTTGGATATAATATAAATATTCTTTAAATAAACTTGAATTAATAAAGATTATTATATAAAATAATAATAAATAAATTATTAAAATTTTTATTAAATTTATCTTTTATTTTTTAAAATTGTAAATATATTTAATACAAATTTATTTTAATTATTATATTATATTTATTAATTATTAAAATATTAGTTTATTTTTAAATAGTTTTTTTTTGTTTAATATTTTATTAAAACCGGTTTTAAATAATTTAATAAT